>JASDDO010000016.1:96507232-101307232 GCA_030015575.1 Agapanthus africanus | reverse complement strand
GACAAGCAAGATCCTAAGAGCTCTATCAATACGTACACTCACATATTAAGATAGAAAAACCAAGTAGCATACTACCATGTTTAGCAAGACTGTTATATACATGTGAATATCCCAAGCTTCCATTAAGTAATATACAAGCTAGTATGATACAGTAATGGCCTTCTAGGGCATAAACACTAACAGAGTCATTAGTGCATTAATGGAGTCATTAATGTCTTGATGAGGTGTATTATGACTCATGCTTTGACATTAATGATTCTTGTTTATCCTTAGGATATTTGTTCTTGATATTTTTGTGAGAAGCTTTTTATGGTCACCCTCTTCTCTCCTACACTCACCCCCCCATTCCTATATATGGCCGGCCCCTTCCCCTCTCTCTCACTCTCTCACTTGATGTTTCATTTTGTAAAAGATATGATAGATTTTGGGGTGTATGGAATTTCACAGCTCATTTCATTCCATCACCCGATTCCCATGGCAACTTCATTTACCGATCTTCCACGGATTTGGACGAAGTGAGACAAAGTCATCCACTCATTCTCTACTTCATTCTTGGTCGTCTCTTTTAGCAAACTTGACGACCGAGTTGCCTCGAGTCAGAGGCGGGAGCCCGTTTAAAGAATCAGTGACGTGGTGCCACCTGGACGAGCAGATCGGAGATCGACGAGATCAGAGCAGCCGCAACGGAGCGTTGGATGATGGTTAAAGAACGAAGGACTCGGATCGTTCGGTATAACCTTTCTACACACTTTACAGTTTGTTAGTTTAGCAATAATGGCAGATCCGGGTTAAAGTATACGATAGCGCCAGTTAAAAAGTTTTTGTTCCACATTTGGCGTCTGTAGACGGCCGGGGCGCTACCGTAGACTTACAGTGGTATCAGAGCCTCACCATTTTGCTTTACTAACTTGTGCTAACGCGTTTAAAACATCGATCGAACCGGATATCGAAAACTTCAAAATTTCCATTCTGAGTTTCTGTAGATTTTAAATGATGTCCTAAAATTATTCTACATATCTCAGAAAACTGTGCAGGGTATTTTAAGAACACCGTACAAATTTGGGCACATGAATCGAAAAGACTGCCGCGGAATCGCGGCCGTTCTGAGTGATCATGCCCCCAAACTTGCATAGTGTATTCTTCTCTGGAAATTGGGGTTTTTGGTACATATCTTTTGGGCCCAGATTTTGTTACTGTTCGCCAGTTGTTCGTGGGGCCCACTTTGTGATATTTAGTCGATCGAAATTTGAACATGTTAGATTGCAGTGCTTACATTATATCTCCGACCGGGAATGTCATTTGATCGGTAAACCGCGTCTGATTGCTATAGTTCTTTTAGACGGGTTTGCGAACGTGACATTCGTGTTGATGTTCTGTGTTGTGCTGTGATGTTGCGGATTTGTCGTGGTGGATAGCAGTGTGCAATGGTAGTGCAGTTTGAGTTTATTTGTACATTTGATATTGCGGCGCGAGCGTCCAACATGTGGACTGCCGTCACTGCCTGTTGTATAATATTCTTTTGGGGCACGACCAGGTTGCGGTCGATGTACCTGTTGTACTATTTTTTCATTACGGTACTAGGTTTTTGCCCCGTGACGGAGTGCACGGATAGCCGGGTTCTGGGGGGAAACGGGTCCGCATCTCATGGCTTTGAGAGGCAGAGGGGCCTCACTCTAGAATTGGCAGACTATTCGCCGCACTCGTAGGAGGTACAGGTTGACCCAAAGAGGGGTGCCCAAGATTACCGGATTCCGTGAAGTGCAGGGTGGTCCATTCACTTTGCTGTAGGGGGCTGCCCCGCTTCAGGTTTTGGCGGGTAACTTGCCGCACCCGTAGGGGGCTAGGTTTCATTGCACAGGCTATCCACACGACAGGGGAACGTCGGGTTTCAGCAGCGGCTCTATGAAACCCGGGGATCCCAGATTATCTGTATTGTTCTGTGATGCTTATTACTTTTCTGTAATGTTGCATATTATCACGCCTGGAGCGATTATTGTATATTGGTTTATATACTATTAGATGTTGTATATGTTTTACAACCGCGCTAGTCCAGTCCCCGCTCTGTCGTTAGTTAAGTAACCTAACGGGTGATGACGGGATCCAGTGACGAATGCGGATGGCATATACGTACATTTTATTTTCGTTCTTTTCTGGTGTGATTGATTGATGGGACTGTGTTGATTCTGATCAATGCAAAGGAAAGCAAACCTATTTGGCAGTTGTTGGAACAAATTTAAAAGAGTTATTGCAAAGACGTTTCCTTTTGTTTTGCATAGCGGTATTCAGTGGAATATCCTGCACCTCATTCGACGGGGCAAGGGCCGATATCCCTTCACCGGGACTGACCCCTTGGGCAGAAGTTTGCGTCAGGGTAATAACTTCACTATAGTCGATTACAAGTTGCTTTGCATAGCGGTATTCAGTGGAATATCCTGCACCTCATTCCACGAGGAAAGAGACGAGATCCCTTTACCGGGAGTGACCTCTTTAGCAAAAGGTTTTCGCCACTATATTTTAAAAAGCTATCAGGTTCCTTCAGCGATATCAAGTTCGTTACGTTAAAGGTTTTTCGCCAAAAACCAGCCGTAGCCCTCCGTAACTTCTTTTGGGTATTCAGTAGTATTCAAGCTATGCATTTTAGCCAAAGTTAAGGCATAGTGTTTGGTAGCTGCTGGGTATTCATTTGTTGCATAGATAGATGAGTTAGTTTGGGACAGTCGTTCTGCCGATTGGCCAAAGTCAGGGGCATGTGCGGGTGGGTTCAAATTGACAAGATAGTGACGGGTAGAACTTGGCATGTGACTTATGACATTTTGACCAAAGCCAAGGTTATAAGAGCATGGGGCAAAAATCATATCGGGAGTTTCTAAAGAAACTGAAACTTGCCAAGTATGTGCATACCTTCTGGAGTATGAGTAACGTGGATGTATTCCATCACGTTATCATGCGATGAGAGTTGGATCCCGATTCCCACTGATGAGTTGGTTTACTCTTCGGGTGATCCCGATTGATTCTTCTTTCAGGTTTGGAGGAGAATTTGACAGGACAGTGGGAGGTTTCCGGATTAGATAAAGTGATAACCATTCTGATCTAGGTTAGAGTTCACGCAGAGTGTTTCTTTTCTCTATCTCTTTGGCAGCGACCTTTGACCGACCCTAGACTATGACTCAGTGACTAAGTTGACCGAACCTTCTTAAAATACTGGCTTTTGGATTGTCTATGTTGCATAAGTCATTGCCACTCCTTCTTTTACCCTTTGAATTTCTCAGAACACCCGTATTACTACGGATATCCACTTCCATTGGATAGATCCATCGTATGGTTATATACGAACTCGAAGGGACTTCTTCAAGGATGGATCCAGGTTCAGGAGAAATAGAATTGGTTTATTCAGTTGTCTTTTATTATCACCTTCTCTCAGGTTGCGAGGGCTCCTTGGTTTAGGAGAGTACACCTATTACGCTTATTGGATAGTCTTATTCCAAACCATAGGCAGGTGCCGAAAGGTAGGGAATGAAGAAAACCAATTAGCCTAAGTAGGGTGTGCAGAAGGTAATATTTAAATACAAAAATAAAGGGATTAGAAAGAGGGCAAAGTAAATTGCGACTGATATCATTCACGACCAAATCCGCGTACTTCATCGCCACTCCTATTTCACCTTTAAAAGAATAAGGTATTATTCAGATGTCTTTTATCATCACCTTCTCTCAAGATGCGAGTACTCCTTGGTTTAGGAGGGTACACCTATTATGCTTACTGGATAGTCTTCTTCCAAACCATAGGCTGGTGCCGAACGGTAGGGAAGGAAGAAAACCATTTAGCCTAACGATGGTGTGCAGAAGGTAACGACTAAAAACAAATAAAGGGACTTGGAGAGATGGCAGTGAAATATACGGTTATAGTCATGAATTGGATTATGGAAGAGGCATTACTATGAATACCAGGATACCCCTACGAAACATTTTCATGTTTCAGTGCATTGTTAAAAGGAAACTGTTTTCCCGATTAGATACTTACTCCAGGGTATGTATTTACCAGGTTTCATTCTCATATCTGTATGGTTTTACAGATGATGAGTGGGAGTAAGTTATTGGGAATTAGGTGATTATCCTCATTATATCGGAATTCGTTGAAATTGGTGATATTTGAGGAAATCGCCAGGGTACAGTTTTCCACCTACGACGCACAGGTTTTGAGTTGTTCAACTCAGCGGACTTATACAGAGTATTGTATGTTGTCCAGTGTCCATCAGGACAAAGGGGTAGGTCCTCGTACTCTGTTCTGTTACTTATGACTTCTCTAGTATTTAGACAAGTGTTTCGTACAAATACAAGGTCTAAGTTTTGAGAAGTTATGGGCATAAGAATAAAGTAGAGAACCAGGTGTCACAAGTATCGGGATTCTTCAAAGAGATCGAAGATGTAGATTCTTGTGATTGGTATTCAGATAATAGTGATGGTTTTGAGAAACGTGTTTCTCTTTCAGGTTACTCATAATTGGATGGATTCCTAAGTTGAGTAATGCTGATTAGCCTCTTTCCATTAAGTTGATATGCACTGGAGACAGCTGCATGATTTGAATATGGTTCCAATTAAATAAGTGCCAAAGTTTCTATATTGGATATAGAATAGTTCGTACCTTAAAAGACGTTAAGGTACGGGGAGTTGTCCAGATTATGCTTAAAACCAGACTCTGGATAACTCAGGGCACGTTTCTGTAATGGCTGTTTGTGGGTTGACCCTGGCTATGACGAGGGTTGATATTCTACCATTTGGAAGATCAATAGTGATATTGTTCTTAACTCGCTACAGTTTTAGTAAAATGGACTTTTTCAGAAAACAGTAGTGGGAGTATGGTAGAACTGGAAGTGATTCCAGAACCGCGAACGATTACGGAAAATTTAATAGGACCTATATATTCAATCAGGTTTGACATTCCAATTGCCACTCCGCAGATAAGGTGGGTAACCTCAGACACCCGAGAGGTACTCTGGTAGCCTCAAGGACGGTGACAGGGAGGTATTTATCTACCCAGACTTGACACTACTGTTGTTCCAGGCTATGAGACCCTGTAGGAGGGTTGTCGTAGTCAGTGGGAGCAGCGGAAGTTTAGTGGGCAAGTAGCTTATGTCTATTTATAGACTAGAGCAGATATAGCGGAGATAGATCATCTAATTTTGATGTGACAGTCATAGGTTTGACTTCATCAGAATAGGGGATGGATCTGTTAAGAAGGTAGTAGGGTGTGATGTCCCAGTATTATGGATGTCATACACAGAGTAGGAAGTAAAATTCCTATACTACGATCGGTTGTACTGTGGTCATCACACAGTTGTTTCTCCAGACAGGATATGGATATAATATTTGACATTCTGATTTCTAGATCTATGGTTTTAGATCTGGATTTGGGTAGTTTCCCAATGTGGGTACTTTGACAGGATTCTAATGGTTTATAGAATAGATGACTCCTAGCATGGTGGTGTACCTGCAGGTGATGGAGTCACCCTCTCTAAAGGTGTCTTATAGACTGAAGGGGAGAGGGGTGGGCATGATTGGCAAATCACTTGCTTAGGCAACTGAGTCAATCATGAGATGTCAAGTACCAAACCAGATGTTGTTTTTGCACTAGATGCAATAAGTTTGTATTAATCCAATCCTGGAGAAACATAAGGAAGTAGTTTTAGAACATAAGTACATGTTCTACGGATTTGATGACGGCAGCCTCCTTCAGGAGACGGTTATCATTCCAGGCTTCAAAGGTGACATGGTTGACAGAGTGATTGTCAGAGTTATAGTTTGTCCTCTGACGAGGGACAGTATTATGGACAGGTGGTCCAAGAGGATACTGTGGGAGGCATGGTGCAGGATACTGATTAGGTTCAGTGATCGATACAGTCTAAGAAGTTTGGATTTGGAGTACATTTATGAACTAGGTCCCATCAGATATCCAGACATATTCTAAGACAGGTATTACTCAATTCGGGAGATGGCTTTCTCCGCGAATTTGAGATTAAGAGAGATATAGAAAGAAACATCTAGGCGGATCCACTCACTGAGGCTATTTCTCGAACACAATAGTTTTACAAACGGGCTTTATGAAACTGATTAGTAGAGGAGTTGGATGTTCGGTTTCACACGGGCTGTGAGTAGTCGACATCGCAATAATTAGCCTTAAGTGCAAGTGGGAGATTGTTGGAGATAGTGCCCTCAGAGACAATTATTGGATCGCAGGTACGTGATTGCAATGATTGCGGAGGATCTATACTGGTAGGACAGTCTTACTCGAGATGATAGTATGCTATCTGGTTTGCCTTTATCAGTCGTGTACATGTTCAGGTGACTGATTACATGTTACACTTTGATAGAGCCCTTAGGATCTTGCTTTACTACCAACAGTATGATGGCGATCATATACGTGAAAGTTGAGTAGTTTATACGCATATCCTTAATTGTTGTCCCTAGTCGTGGGAGTTTCGAGACAGGGCATCGATACTCCGGAGTAGACTAGTGTATACAGTCGAGACCATGACGAAGGGCGGTGGCCGGTCTCACAAGCCACTGGTGTCAGTTGGATCACCTAAGATGTATACAGGTGCTCATTGGGTTATCAGTACACTGGACAGGACTCGCCGGGAACCTGCTAGTTGGTATTATACATATCGTCAGATAGCAGTTCCCTGGTGACATGTGTACAGGTTAGTTCATCGACCTGAGGTCGTCATTTGTCTCGTGTGAGTTCCCACTGTGCTTTGATTTCTACCCTACCACGGCTCAAAGGAGTCGTGCAAACAGGTAGTTTTTGGGTACAGTCCCGAGCCATATGGAGGCACGTGAGCGGATCGGCAGGGGATTCGTCTCTCCCGGTATTGGGGGCGAGATCGTGCAGTGTCTAGGAGAGCCATTACACAAAGCCCACGGCCGTGGCAGGAGATTTACTGGTAGGTACTCCAGTAGTATCTCAGGGTGTTATTGGGCTACACTCTGACACGACTTATACTGCTATTGGGGGTCTGACGTTACTAGCCCCCTAGGCAGATATGTGATACTCATAGACGAACAGACCGGACTGTATATACACTGTCACTGTTAGGCTCAGTAGGGTTTCCGGATGAGTTTGCTCATCGGCCTCCCTTGAGGTCAGTCCATGGGCAGCCGTTACGCATAGCTAGTGCCGCTGACGGTTTGTGGTTAAACCCACTGTCAGGGTACTGACGAGTCATTAGAGTCCTCCACAGACAGTTTCCCAAGTTCGGACGAAACGTTGTAGAGGCCGTATGGTTTTATGGCAGGGTTCGGAAAATGCACGTGCGTTTACGCACGTGTCAGTTATCGGACAGATGATACTGGTCGGCTTTGGTTTAAGCCGGATCCGAGTATTATATTGAGTAGATATAATATCTTTGTCTTAGTTGCATTTGTATTCGGTCGTAATACAAATGCGGGTATATTTATACAGTTATGGGGTTATCCTGAAATTCGTTTCAGGATCACTTTTGGAAGTTGCCAGTATCCAGTTTTCTATCAGCCGTCTTTTAACATTCGGTTAAAGATGGATTTATCTTTTCTTGGTTGAGGGTGCGTCATGCTTCTAGAAGGTTCTAGAGAGGGTGACTTGGCTTGGTGAGTCATTAGTGCATTAATGGAGTCATTAATGTCTTGATGAGGTGTATTATGACTCATGCTTTGACATTAATGATTCTTGTTTATCTTTAGGATATTTGTTCTTGATATTTTTGTGAGAAGCTTTTTATGGTCGCCCTCTTCTCTCCTACACTCACCCCCCATTCCTATATATGGCCGGCCCCTTCCCCTCTCTCTCACTCTCTCACTTGATGTTTCATTTTGTAAAAGATATGATAGATTTTGGGGTGTATGGAATTTCACAGCTCATTTCATTCCATCACCCGATTCCCATGGCAAATTCATTTACCGATCGTCCACGGATTTGGACGAAGTGAGACAAAGTCATCCACTCATTCTCTACTTCATTCTTGGTCGTCTCTTTTAGCAAACTTGACGACCGAGTTGTCTCGAGTCAGAGGCGGGAGCCCGTTTAAAGAATCAGTGACGTGGTGCCACCTGGACGAGCAGATCGGAGATCGACGAGATCAGAGCAGCCGCAACGGAGCGTGGGATGATGGTTAAAGAACGAAGGACTCGGATCGTTCGGTATAACCTTTCTACACTCTTTACAGTTTGTTAGTTTAGCAATAATGGCAGATCCGGGTTAAAGTATACGATAGCGCCAGTTAAAAAGTTTTTGTTCCGCATTTGGTGTCTGTAGACTGCCATGGCGCTACCGTAGACTTACAAGACATACTCATTCATGCACGTACAAATGGTTCGGGATGAGGAATAAGACAAGATGAAATGGAAATTTTCTATTCATATCATAAAAAAGGGGGTTCTTACAATCACAGAGAAATAAATAATAACATTATTAAAATGTTTACAAAGGTATGACTTCAGATTCGGGGCACGGATTGAGGAATTCAAAAGTAAGGCCATCCAGAGTTCTCCTGGCCTTTCTGATGATTCTCGTGCGCAGCCTCTCGCGCTCCTGGGTGCCAAGGTCTTCAGCAAGGCCCCCTATCCTTTGATAAGCAGCGATTATCGTCTTCTGCTAGAAGACTTGATGTAGGATGTCGATGAGGCTGTCCCGTCGTTTCTTCGAGATCAGCCCCGTCAGGTACACTGAATGCACCTTGTCTTCGGCATCATCCAGCGCATTGAGCGGTAGGGTCTCGTGAAACCCCGGAAGTGCTCTCCATATTGCTCCCAGCACGACCTTTAAGAGAGCTGAACGACGAGGAAGCAGCCAACCACCACTTGTGTTGAGGCGACCCATGACCTCCGCACACTGGGCGTCCGTAAACTCCTGGTTCTGTTGATGGCCCTGTACACGGATATCCTCATAAGTGATGAACTCGTGCAAGCTGTATAGACGCACCGCCATAATACCTGAAGAAAACAGTACAAGGAGATTAAGAAATAAGAAAATACAGAAAGTTAAAAGTTAAACTCCTCGAGAGCAATGCTGTGCAGACAGGAGTGACACCAGTCAAAATCAGTTATGAGGAGAATTTGACGAAAATTCTCTAAGAACATTGAGAGCTCTACTCTGGGAAAAAATGATATAATAATAATAATAGTATCAAATGCCATGAATTCTTCTATATGATTTGGAAGGAGCAAAGCTCCATTAATTAAGAAAATCCAAGGAAAATCTTTTAAGAGAACAGAGCTCTATTAATGGAACCCTAATAGGGTTCCCTTTTGTTCTCTTTAGACCCCCTTAGAGCAAAGCTCTTCTAAGTGAAACCCTAAATGGGTCTTCTTTAGATCAGGGATTTATTGAGAGCAAAGCTCTTAAAATTAATTTAATTTAATCAAAATTAATATTTTTACCTAAAATTCTCTAAAGTTGAACTTTTAAAAGTGTTTAAACAAGAGAGCATGGCTCTGAGTTCTGAAAGTAAAATTGTGAAGATGAAAATCATCAAAAGGACCAAAGGTCCTATTTATAGGCATCAAATACCCTTTCAACTCCCAAGAGTTACCGCGATGGTTGGAATTTTGCCACCGCAGCGCTCACGTTTGGAAGGCCACATAAGCGCAACGGTGGGGGGGCATTTGTTTACCCCAATCTGAGCAAAGCTCTGTTCAAATTCCAAGGCGGGAAACGAAGCAATGCTTCTGTTTCCCCAATCAGAGCAAAGCTCTGTATTGAAAATTAAACTTTAATAAATGAAGCAACACTTCAAATCCCGGGCGCAACGCGCCACGTGTCTGGCGCAGACGCATCAGCGCAGCGCCCAAGGCAGCGCACCCAATCAGAGCAAAGCTCTGTTTAAAGCAAAATCAAAGGAAGCAACGCTTCAGTTGTGCAAGCACTGCGCTGCGCGACACGTGTCAGCGCGGATGCGCCGGCGCGGATGCGCCAGCGCAGTTGCGCTGCGCTGTGCGCTGCGCGATACGTGTCAGCGCGGATGCGCCAGTGCAGTTGCGCTGCGCTGTGCGCTACGCGACACGTGTCACGCGTTGGGGTATCTGCGCCAAATAGAATTAAAATTCTAAAGAAATCTTTTCTGTTCTTGTTAAAACAAGAAGATTTTCTTCTGTAAAATAGAAGCCCTTGGATCAAAGATCCAACAGTGGGGAAAATTCCCCAAATCCCTCAGAAAAAGATCTCTTTAACAAATTTAACTAATTTATGGGCACTATAAAAAGGACCCCAAGCCTCAATTCAAAGGAATCAACATTTTCTGGAAAAAAAAGAGAACTCTGAAAAACTCCTCAAGAACAAAAAGGTAAAAACCTTTAGAAAAAGAGAAAGTTCTCTTATGAACAGATCATAGATCTAAAAACAAGATCAATGATCTTTAATAAAAATAAAATAAAATAAATAGTGCTTTGCACTTTTTATGAACCTTTGGTTCTCTGAGATAAGAAAAACAAGAAAAACTTATTTTTCTTTGATCTAAATTAGATCAAGAAATCAAATACTGCTTTGCACTTCTGTTCTTGAATCTAAAAGATTCTTAGTGCTTTGCACTTGCAAATTGCGCTGTTGCGCTCTTGGGAGAGCGCCACGTGTCAGCATCTGAACCACTTGCGCTATGCGCTTTGAGATAGAGCTTTGCTCTCTGTAATTGGCGCAACTCACCAGAGTGCGCCACGTGTCAGCAACGCAAGCGCAGCGCACTACCACAACGCACTAGCGCAGCGCACTGCACTTGCGCGACACGTGTCAACACTACAAGCGCTTGCGCTCTCTGATTGGCGCAAAGCGCCTGAAAATGCAATGCATTTTCTAAAGGGCCAGGCCCAAATCAAAAAGGCCAACAGGCCAAAATAAATTGCAAAGCAATAAAAAAAGGGCAGAGCCCAGTCTAAACAAAAATAGAAAATAATGCAATCGGCCAAGCCCTAGTACAGGCCCAAAGCAAATAAAATGTTGAACATTATCAACTGGACTTAGCCCAATTTTGGCCGTAAGTCCTCAAATTAAATTGACTGAGCACGGCTGCTCCTAAAATCAATTTACATCCGGTTCGAGGGTACATCTCCGAACTCCTCTGACACTTCTCGTTGTAATCCTTCAACGACGTCAGAGAGGCGACGAGTCCCAACGACCACACATAATATTGGACCGAAACGTCCCTAAACTAATATTGGACCGAAACGTCCCTAAACTAATATTGGACCGAAACGTCCTCAAACTAATATCGGACCACTACGTCCCTAAATTGGAACATAGACCACCACGTCCCTAAACTGGAATACGGACCACTACGTCCCTAAACTGGAATACGGACCGAAACGTCCCTAAACTAATGTTGGACCGAAACGTCCCTAAACTAATATTGGACCGAAACGTCCTTAAACTAATATTGAACCGAAACGTCCTTAAACTAATGTCGGACCACCACGTCTCTAAACTGGAACATGGAGCACTACGTCCCTAAAACTGGAACAATAGAGCCTCCAAATGCTCTTTTGCCGGATCTAAACGATCCCGTTTAAGTTGATCTTAGCCCCAAACATGGCTAACGTATCCTTAAACATTCAAACGGACTATAAAACTCCAAATCAACCTTGGTTCAAGGGTACATCTCCGAACTCCTCTGACATCTGCCGTTGTAATCCTTTAACGACGTTAGAGAGGTGACGAGTCTAATGGACAGATATTAAATGGATTATCACGTTAAGTTGATCTTAGTCTCAAACAGGACTAACGTATCCTTAACGAACGTATAAGTTGATCTTAGCCGCAACGCGACTAATGCATCCTTAAACTAAAAACACCAAACCCAAATCTAAGTAAATACGGATTTGGACTAATCCACGTCCTACGGGCGACGACATTACTCAGTCTCCGTATACAATCCACAGGCAACCACAAACAAAATAAACACACACGACACGAAGTGAAATTCTGGAGAAGGAGAAAGTTGTTACCGCGATGCGGTAGCGTAATTAACAGCAGGGGCTTGCGTCTGCAGGGAAGAGCGTCCTTACAATCAAAAACCCCTCTAGAGAGGGGGAATCTGACAAAGTCTGATACATCGGCCGCATCCGTCTAAACCTCCGATATACGGTGCCATAAATCAACTTGGCATCTTCGGAGAGGTGGACGGATAAAACCAATTAGCATCTGCCCCGAATCTCAGCGTCAGGACCTCGCAGTCTTGTGCGCCATCCTTCGGAGGGGAACAACCTTCTCTCGCATTGCGAGTGCTCCTAGGATTAGGACAGTACACCCATTATGCTTATTGGATAGTCTTCTTCCAAACCATAGGCTGGTGCCGAACGGTAGGGAAGGAAGAAAACCATTTGGCCTAAAGGGGTGTGCAGAAGGTAACGACTAAAGACATATAAAGGGATTTGGAGAGATGGCAAAGAATTATACGGTTACAGTTGTGAATCTGGATAATGGAAGATGCATTACTAGGAATACCCAGATACCCCATCGAAACATTTCAATGTTTCAGTTTCACTGTGTACTGTTAAAAGAAAACTGATTTCCCAATTAGACACTTGCTCCAGGGTATGTATTTACCAGGTATGATTCTCACATCGGTATGGTTTTACAGATGATGAGTGTGAGTAAGTTATCTGTACGTCTATTTTATAGAGTGAGATATACCTTTTTGAAATTATGTCCATGACATTTACCTATATCAGTGGATGGTTAGATAAGGAGCATTAAACAGCGGTGTAATTCTTCTTAACCACAAGTACAGTTTTCAACCTACGACACACAGTGAATGAGTCACTAAACTCAGGGGACTTATACAGAGTATTGTATGTTGTCCTGTGTCCATTAGGACAGAGGGGTTGGTCATCGTACTGTATTCTGTTTACTTATGACTTCTCTAGCTCTTTGACAGGTGTTTCGTAAAAATACAGGGTCTAAGTTTTGAGAAGTTATGGGTATAAGAGTAAAGTAGAGAACCAGGTGTTGCAAGTATCGGGATTCTTCAAGGTGATCGAAGATGTAGATACTTGTGTATGGTATTCAGTTGATAGTAATGTTTAAGAGAACTTGCTTCTCTTTCAGGTTACCCATAATTGGAGTATTCCTAAGTTGAGTAACGCTGATCGGCCTCCTTCCATTTAGTTGACATGCACTGGAGACAGCTGCATGATTTGAATCTGGTTCAATTAAATCAGTGCCTCTATTTCTGTATTGGATATAGAACAGTTCATATCTTGACATTGTTAAGATACGGGGAGTTGTCCGGCTTATGCTTAAAACCAGACTCCGGATAACTCAAGGCACGTTTCCGTAATGGCTGTTTGTGGGTTGACCCGGGCTATGATGAGGGTTGATATTCTACCATCTGGAAGATCATTAGTGATATTGTTCTTGAGTCGCCACAGTTTTAATAAAAATGGATTTTTTCATAAAACAGTAGTGGGAGTATGGTAGAACTGGAAGTGATTCCAGAACCGCAAACGATTACTAAAGATTTGATAAGAACCTAAAGATTCAATCTGGTTTGACATTCCATTGACCACTCCGCAGATATGGTGGGTAACCTCAGGCACTCGAGAGGTACTTTTGTATGCTCAAGGACGGTGACAGGGAGGTTCTTGTTTACCCAGACTTTCCATTGCTGTTGTTCCAGACTGTGAGACCCGGCAGGAGGATGAGTATAGCATCGTTCTGAACTAGCTTTAGAAGTGTATGTTTATATGACTCTGCCAGAGGGTTGTCGTAGTCAGTGGGAGCAGCGGAAGCATAGTGGACAAGTGGCTTATGTCTATTTATAGACTAAAGCAGATACAGCGGAGATAGATCATCTATTTCTGATGTGACAGTCATAGGTTTGACTTCATCAGAATAGGGGATGGATCTGTTAAGAAGGTAGTAGGGTGTGATGTCCTGGTATTTGGATGACATACACAGAGTAGGAAGTGAAATTCCTATACTACGATTGGTTATACTTTGTTCGTCACACAGTAGTTTCTCCATATAGGACTTGGATATAATATCAAGACATTCTGGTTACTAGATCTATAGATCTATATTTGGGTGGTTTCCCAATCAGGGTACTTAGACAGCATTCTAAGAGTATTTAGAATGGACGACTCCTGGCACGGTAGTGTACCTGCAGGTGATGGAGTCACCCTCTCTAAAGGTGTCTTACAGACTAAAGGGGAGAAGGATGTACATGATTGACAGATCACTTACTTAGGCAATTGAGTCAATCATGAGATGTCAAGTACCACACCAGATGTTGTTTTTGTAGTAGATGCAATAAGTTGATATTGATCCAATCATGGAGAAACATTCGGAAGCATTTTTAGAACATAAGTGAATGTTCTAGGGATGCGATAACGACAGCCTCCTTTAGGAGACGGTTATCATTCCTGGCTTTCAAGGTGACCTGGATGGCAGAGTGGCTATCAGAGTTATAGTTTTCCCTCTGACAAGGGGCAGTATTTTGGACAGGTGGTCCAGGTGGATACAGAGGGAAGGATGGCGCAGGATACTGATTAAGTTCAGTTGACGATACAGTCTAAGAAGTTTGGATTTGGAGTTCACTTGTGAACTAGGTCCCATCAGATATCCGGACATATTCTAAGACAGGTATTGCTCATTTCGGGAGATGGGTTTCTCCGCGAACTTGAGATAAAGAGAGACATAGAAAGAAACATCAGAGCGGATCCACTGACTGAGGCTATTCCTCGAACACAATAGTTTCGCAAACGAGCTTTGTGAGACTGATTAGTAGAGGAGTTGGGTGTTCAGTATCACACGGGCTGTGAATATGCGACATCGCAATAACTAGCCTTGATTGCAAGTGGGAGATTGTTGGATATAGTGCCCTCAGAGTCAATTATTGGATCACAGGCACGTGATTGCAATGATTAAGGGAGGACCTATACCGGTAGGACAGTCTTACTGAAGATGATAGTATGTTATCTGGTTTATCTTTATCATCGTGTACTGCTTTAGGTGACCTTACGAGTCGCTATTACACGTTGATAGAGCCCCTAGGATTCTTGCTTGACTGCCAGCAGTATGAGGGCGATCATATACGTGGGAGCTGGGGTCTATAAGCACATCCTTAAATGGTCCCTAGTCGTGGGAGTTTCGAGACAGGGCATCGATACTTCAGAGTAGACTAGTGTATACAGTCGAGACCCCGACGAGAGGCGGTGGCCGGTCTCACAAGCCACTGGTGTCAGTTGGTTCACCTAAGATGTATACAAGTGCTCATTGGGTTATGAGTACACCGGACAGGACTCGCCGGGAACCTGCTAGTTGGTATTATACCTGACGTCAGATAGCAGTTCCCTGGTGACATGTGTACAGGTTAGTTCATCGACCTGAGATCGTCATTTGTCTCGTGTGAGTTCCCACTGTGCTTTGATTACTACCCTACCACGCTCAAAGGAGACGTGCAAACAGGTTTTAGTTGGGTACAGTCCCGAGCCACATGGAGGCAGTGAGCGGATCTGCAGGGGTTCGTCTCTCCCGGTATTAGGGGTGAGGTCGTGCTGTGTCTAGGAGAGCCAGTACATGAAAGTCCTTGGCCAAGGCAGGAGATTTACTGGTAGGTATTCCAGTAGTATCTCAGGGTGTTCTGGGCTACACTCCGACACGACTTGTACCGCTTTTGGGGGTTTGACTTTTACCAACCCCCTAGGCCTGCCATGCGATGCTCATAGACGAACGGACCGGACTGTACGGATATTGTCACTGACAGGCTCAGTAGGGTGTCAGGATGAGTTCGCTCACGGACGTCCCTTTTTGTCAATAGCTGGTAGCCCGTCACGTATGGCTAATACCTCTGACGTGCTAGTGGTTAAATCCACAGCCATAGTATTGATGAGTCTTAAGAGTCTACCACACATAGTTACTCAAGTTTCGGGCGAAACGCTGTAGAGGCCGTATGGAGATATGGCAGGGTTTGATCAGATATGTGTGGTATTGCACGGATCGTGATCGGACGTATAATACTAGCGGGCTTTGGTTTAAGCCGGATCCTAGTATTGTACAGTGTAGATTTTGTCTCATTGCATTTGTATTCAGTGGGAATGCAAATGCGGGTATGTATATACAGTTGTGGGGTTTTCCTGTAATTTATTACGGGATCAGTTTTCTGAAGTTGCCAGTTTGCATTCTGTTCCGGCCAGTTTTCCTTTGTTCCTTCCCGACCGGACTTTTCCGATGGAGGGGGTTATTTGCAAGTGTGCAAATAACATTTTGTGGAGGGGTTTTCTTGCATTATGTGGCTTCATGATGATATTCTTTTTTAGTCTCTTCCATTGCATTTATGAGAATGGAAATGAAAAGATTGAGATTAGGAGTGGGTGTGACCTTTTATCTTGCATTATCTTTTCTTTTCTTTTTTGGTTATTCAATCATCCTTTTTCCCACCCACCACAAGAGGGGCCGGCCACATTTTTTCTTATGGGAGAGAAAGAGAGGAATTCATTTTTGTGGGAATATCATCATCTCATTTGGTTTGCTTCAAAAACCCTCACTACTCTCCAAAGTTCTTTCTTGATCCCTCCATACATGGCAACTTCTAACCCCAAGAGACATAGTATTCTACACTAGTCTACCGCAAACCTTGGACGCGTCGGCTAGCCAACTTCGCGCCCGAGTTGCCTCGGTCCAGAGGTGGGAGCCCGTAAAAGAATACGGCTACGTGGTGCCCTTTCCGACGAGGAGGTGACGGACGGAGATTCCACGGGAGATCGGAGTGGAGACGAAGACCGAAGGACACGGATCGCTTGGTATAGCTTCTCTACTCTTTTCCAGTTTGCTAGTAGCTAGGTTAATGGCCCGATCCGGGTTAAAAGTGCGCGGTGGTGCCGGTTTGCTAGTTTGCAAAGGTTTTCGTTTCCGCATTTCCGGCGTCGGATCGACGGCCGGGGCGCCGCCGTGCACTTACATGCTTAACTACGGAGTTCTCAAGCTCCTGTAGTTCCGATTCACTTAAAAGGCGCCTCTGTAATTGAGGGCGGTATCATTACATTTATAATGCAGTTCGGTCCTCTTTCGAAAAGTGCTTCAGGGACCCAATCCCATTGTTCTGAAATGGCTCCCTCACTCAGATCACCAAGATGTCCGCAACAGACCGCACTGAGTGTGGACAGAGCAGATCACCGTGATGTCTTAAGACCACACTGCTTTAGGGTATTACACTATCAAAGAGTTTGACTTCATCAAAAACGTAGATGAACCTTTTTATATACAAAAAGGTTGTAGAGAGTAAGGTTGTCTTCCTCATATTGTACGTGGATGGCATACTCTTGATAGGAAACGATGTTCCTATGCAACACTCGGTCAAGATCTTCTTATCACACAAGTTCTCTATGAATGATCTGGGTGATGCCTCTTACATCCTGAGGATTAAGATCTATAGAGATAGATCTAAAAGGATGTTGGGATTGTCCCAATCCAGGTGCATTGACACCATACTAAAGAGATTTAGTTTGGAAGATTCTAAGCGTGGTAATTTACCCACTTGTTCAGGAATCACTCTCTCCAAAGAGATATCTCCTAAGACTGATTTGGAGAGAGTTCGCATGCAAGGGGTACCCTATGCTTCTGCAGTCGGGTCTATCATGTATGCAATGTTATTTACCAGACCGGATGTAGCTTACTCACTAGGTATTGTGAGCAGGTATCAATCAGATCCTGGGAAAAAGCACTGGACAACTATGAAGAACATTCTTAAGTACTTGAGAAGGAGTAAAGAAATGTTCCTTGTGTATAGTAACGGTGAACTCCAGGTGGAGTCCTTTACCGATTCGAGCTTCTAGAGTGATAAGGACGACAGTAAGTCGGTCTCAGGTTTTGTCTTCATCTTCAACGGAGGGGCGGTATTTTGGAAGAGTTCCAAGCAAGATACCGTAGCAGACTCGACGATGGAGGCTGAATACATCGCTGCCAACGATGCTACCAAAGAGGCTGTCTGGATGAAGAAGTTCATTGCTGAACTTGGTGTGGTTCCATCCATCGAGCATCCAATACCTGTGTATTGTAATAACAATGGAGCTGTAGCTTTGGCCAAGGAACCCCGGTCCCATCAGAGATCTAGACATATTCTTAGGCGGTATCACCTGATCTGAGAGATAGTAGATTGACGGGAAATCGAGGTCAGGAGAGTTGACACGAAGGACAACACAGCGGATCCACTCACGAAGGCCCTCCCTCAGACGCAGTTTGAGAGACCTTTTTGGGATGTTGGGTATGAGATACTACAACAACTAGCCTTAGTGCAAGTGGAAGATTGTTAGGAATATGTATGCCCTAGAAGCCATTATTGTATGATATAGTGGATGCTTGGACATATATATAGAGGACTTTCTTGCTCGACATGATTGTATGTTATCTGGTTGTAGGGTTCCTATGAATGACAGCAAGGTTTCGGGGGGCATCGTCCATGCCATTTTCAAAATTTTGCCGTTTTAAAGAACCCTAAACTAGAATTGATAACTAGAGAATCATACGAAACAACATGTAAACTATTTTACATCTAAGTGATAACGGAATACAACCTTTGTAGACCGGTCCTTCACTTCATTAGCTCCATGTAGTGGTCCCTTCGCTGCTATCGACTCTTGCATGGCTTCTCAAGGCGAAAGGAACGATCTTGCTTGAAGTCTTCGAGGCCGAGGATGATCTACGTCGAGGAGACACAAACTCAAGCTATTACTTCACTAATGTGAGATTAGTGAAGTAAACACCCTATACTAAAGTGCTAATCTAGTAAAGGATGATGAAGTAGGAAGTGTGCTTACTTTAGTTTTATTTTTCTCACAATATTTTCTCTCTTTAGAAAACCCTAGCAAGCCTTTTGCTCAAGGAAGAAGAAGATGAGCAAAAGAAATGGGAATGAACTAATGAGGTAAGAGAATGAACTATGGGTGAGTTTGTATCATATACTAACTCATGTAGAGACATAACCATGGCTAAATTATAATGGTTAGGTTAATAAAAATCTTAAGTAAAACAAAATTAGTGGACAAAGTCAATGCATCCACAAGCTTCATGAAGCTTCATGCATGTGAGCTATTATCCACTAATTTGGAATTACTTTAAATACTAAAACCTAACATTATAATTAGTATGGTGTAAGTCTCATACACCCATGCAGTGTGTATCAACAACCATGATACAAAATAAAACACAATTAATATATATCACATATATATTAAGTGTGCACATGTGAGAATAATAAATGCTTAAGTGAGCTAATATTAGTTAATGTAAATTAGTATATCAAATATACAATTATACACTAAATTATCAAATCAACACTTGATTTAATAATCCGGCTATATCACATATAACCGACTAATATTAAATGTACCAACTTATCGAATCAACACTTGATTCGATAACCCGGCTATATCATATATAACCGTCCGATACAAATATCGCGAGAATAAAATATGGTATCACATACTCGCATTATTCTCGGTCCTGTACATATCATATATGTGCTCCTACTTCATTTTGCCTGAGCCAGTAAAACCTCTATGTAGGACTCTAAAGACTCGTTAATACGCCGGCAGTAGGTGATAATCACATCTAGCACCCATAAGCCGTCAGCGGTACTAGCTGGACGTAACGGCTACCCGGGTATTGAGCGATCAGAAGATCAACAAGCAATCCCACTCTAGCTCCTGTAAAGCCTGTCAGTAACACTACTGTACAGTCCGGTCTCCTCGTCTGATATGTCGCATATCCAGTCTAGGGGTGGTAAACGTCAGACCCCAATAACCGATAAGTCATGCCGATATGAGGCTCATAATGGGTCGAGAAACTACTGATAACACTTACCAGTAAATCTCCAAATCAGCCCTGGCCAGGGACTTCCCTGTTATGGCCAATCGAGCACAGCGCAACATCAACCCCCAATACCGGGAGAGATGAAGCCCCTCCTATCGCTCATTGCCTCCATGTGACTCGGGACTGTACCCAAAAACCACCGTTTTGCACGTCCTCTTGAACGTGGTACTGTGGAAATCAAAGCACAGTGGGAATCACACAAGACTTTATGACGATCTCGGGTCTACAGACTAACCTGTACCAGTGTCACCTGAGAATTGCTATCTGACGTGAGGTATAATACCATCTAGGAGTTCTCGACGAGTCCTTCCAGTGAACCCAGTCTCCACTGAGCACCCGTATACCATCTCTGATGTCAAACACCAATGGATATGGGATCATCCATCGCCCATCACATGGGTCAAGAAGCGTATACGCTAGTCTACTCTGGTATATCGATTCCCTGTCTCGATACACCCATGACTAGGAACATTAAAGGATGAACTTATGGACTACCATGGCTTCACTAGTATGATCTGCATCATAATCCTGGTAGTCAAGTACACATTCTAAGGGCTTTACCAACATGTAACCATAAGACAGTATCAAGAGACAAGCATACATGTTAAGATAAAGAGCAACCTGATAGCATACTATCATGTCGAGAAAGATAGTCCTCTCTATATATGTCCAAGCATCCAATATAATATATATCACATGTACAATAATGGCATCTATAGCATACATACAACTAACAATCTCCCACTTGCATTAGGGCCAGTTGCTGTAGTATCGCATACCCAGCATCCCGAAGACTCTCTCGAACTATATCTGGGGAATGGCCTTCCTGAGTGGATCCGCAGTGTTATTCTTCGTGTCAACTCTCCTGACCTTGATCTCCCGACAATCAACTATCTCCCGGATCAGGTGATACCACTTCAGAATATGCCTGGATCGCTGATGGGACCTGAGTTCCTTGGCCAAAGCCACCGCTCCATTGTTATCACAATACAAAGGTATTGGATACTCAATAGATGGAACCACTGCAAGTTCAGTTATGAACTTCTTCATCCAGACAGCCTCTTTGGCAGTATCTTTGGCAACAATGTATTCAGCCTCCATCGTCGAGTCTGCCACGATTTCCTGCTTGGAACTATTCCAGCATACCGCCCCTCCATTGAGTGTAAAGACAAATCCCGAGTGCGACTTAGAGTCATCCTTATCACTCTGAAAGCTCGAATCGGTAAAGGACTCCACTTGGAGTTCTCCGTTACCATACACTAAGAGCATCTCTTTAGTCCTTCTCAAGTACTTAAGAATGCTCTTCACAGCTGTCCAGTGACTCTCTCCAGGATCTGCTTGATACCTACTCACTACACTTAGTGAGTGTGCTAAATCGGGTCTGGTACATACCATCGCGTACATGATAGAGCCTACTGCCGAAGCATAAGGTATCCCTTGCATGCGAGCTCTCTCCAAATCAGTCTTGGCACACATCTTTTTGGAGAGAGTGAGTCCTGAGATCATGGGTAAAAACCCACGCTTGGATTCTTCTATACTAAACCTCTTTAGTATGGTGTCAATGTACCTGGATTGGGACAATCCCAATACCCGTTTAGATCTATCTCTATAGATCTTAATCCCCAAGATGTAGGAGGCATCCCCTAGATCTTTCATCGAGAATCTTTGTGATAAGAAGAGCTTGACCGATTGCAGCATAGGAACATCATTTCCTATCAAGAGTATGTCATCCACGTACAATACGAGGAAGATAACCTTACTCTCTGCCACATTCTTGTATATACAAGGTTCATCTACGTTTTTGATGAAATCAAACTCTTTGATAACGACATCAAAACAGATGTTCCAACTCCACGATACTTGCTTTAACCCGTAGATGGATTTAAGCAGCTTGCACACCTTTCCGCTGCCCCCACTGTCTACGAAGCCCTCTGGCTGAGTCATGTACACACACTCTTCTAAATCACCATTTAGAAAGGCGGTCTTAACATCCATTTGCCAGATTTCGTAGTCATGGTATGCAGCGATGGCAAGTATGATCCGGATGGATTTAAGCATAGCCATTGGAGAAAAGGTTTCGTCATAATCCACACCTGGTCGTTGACAAAAACCCTTTGCAACAAGTGTAGCTTTGAAAGTCTCCACTTTCCCATCTACACCAAGTTTTTTCTTGAAGATCCACTTGCTCCCAATGGGTTTTACCCCTTCAGGAACATCTTCCAAGGTCCATACTTTGTTGGTGTACATGGATTCCATCTCGGACCGCATTGCATCCAACCACCTCACTGAGTCCCCACTCGTGATGGCCTGCTCGAAGCTTGTTGGGTCATCATCCTCCATGATGCAATCCTCGCTTCCACCATCAATGAGAAAACCATAGTATCTCTCATGTGGATGAGGAACCCTACTAGATCGGCGGAGAGGCTGGGGTTCGTTGGGCACTATCGAATCCTCTGGTTCCACTAAATCTTCAGTTACAGTTTGTGTATCTGGAACTTCTTCCAGTTCTATCTCTTTGCCACTAATTTCTTTTACAAGAAATTCCTTTTCTACAAAGGTGGCATGCTGAGCAACAAACACATTTTGTTCCTCACCGTGGTAGAAAAAATATCCATATGAATTCTTTGGATATCCCACAAAGTTGCAAAGAATTGATCGTGCCTCGAGTTTGTCCGGATTTTGCCTTTTGACATAGGCCGGACAACCCCATATCTTAACTTGTTTAAGATATGGTCTCTTCCTACACCATATCTCATATGGTGTGATAGGTACAGATTTAGATGGAACTTGATTCAATAGGTATGCTGCCGTCTCAAGCGCATAACCCCAAAAGGAAATAGGCAACTCAGCAGTGCTCATCATAGAGCGCACCATATCTAATAGGGTGCGATTCCTCCGTTCTGATACACCGTTGTGCTGTGGTGTATACAGAAGAGTAAGCTGAGAGAGAATCCCATTCTCTTTTAGGAAGTCTAGGAACTCCGTGCTCAAGTATTCACCTCTTTGATCAGATCGAAGGATTTTAATACTTTTACCCATTTGGTTCTCGACTTCGGATTTATATTCTTTGAATTTCTCAAAAGCTTTAGACTTGTGTTTCATCAGGAACACATGTCCAAATCTTGAGAGATCGTCAGTGATTGTAATGAAGTACGAGGAACCATTCCTGGCATGTGTAGACATGGGACCACATACATCACTATGTATCAGTCCTAAGAGTTCAGTAACTCTTTCTCCGTGTCCTGTAAATGGAGTTTTGGTCATCTTGCCTTTGAGACATGACTGGAAAGTGTCATAAGATGAAAATTCAAACGGATTCAAATATCCATCCTTATGCAACTTAGCTAGTCGTGTCGCATTGATATGACCTAGTCTACAATACCACAAGAAGGATTCGTTCATTTCTGAACTCTTCCTCTTGTGTGTGTTTTTTACATTAAGGACTGTAGTTTGATCTAGAACATATATGCCATTATTTAACAAGCCTGATCCAATCAACTTTTGATTCAGGAAGATGTTCATAACATTATCCTGTACTACAAAATTATATCCTTCTTTACTTAATAAAGAAACCGATATAAGATTGCATATCAGGGTCGGAATGTAATAGCATTCGTTCAGAATCAATGTGCTGCCACTTGGTAACACAAGGTGATATTCGCCAACAGCTTTGGCTGCAACATTTGCCCCATTCCCTACTCTTACGGAATGATCACCTATTCCCAGTTCTCCACCTTTCCGTATCCCATGTAACATATTACATATGTGGGATCCTGATCCGGTATCTAATACCCAGGACGTAGAGTGAACTGAGAAACAGTTCTCAATAACTAACACACCCGAAGAAGACGGATCAACATGTTTCTTCTTCATTTGGGCGGCATGGGAATCCGGATATTCCCCTATTCCCTGTTCAGTCTTATAACAATTATAAGAAAGAACAGAACCAACGTTCCCCTGCACAGTATAACATGCGGGTTCGGTCAATACATCCATATTATTATCTTGATTAAGACATGACATGGTCGCTACCTAGAGAGAAAGAGAAGAAAAAACTTTAGCGTATGCTCTTGCAAGATCAGATTGGTTATTATTTTATCTAATCAGGATAGCTCCCACTGTTTTTATCAAATCTTTCTTCAAACCCTAAAAGGAAAGACTAGCCGGGATTAATTACACCCTACAATTTCGCCAATCTTTCAGCCAGGCCAGTGTCGGTACTTTGAGGGAGGTTCCCCATACTTTCGCACGGACCTAATTAAAATAAACCTCGTTTTCCCAGAGGCATAACCCCGTTGACACCTTTCTAGACACATAGTTGCTCGGCTAATTGTCTTGTGTAAAACTCTTCTAGGAGTAACTTTTACTCGCAGTGGGTATCGGGATCCAACTATCTCATAGAAGGTATGCAATCTCATTGCAAATTTCAACAGTTGAAATTCCCGATAATATTTTGCCCCAAGCGATCTATTGTTAGTGTATATGCCCTAGAGGCCATTACTGTATCATACTAGTTTGTATATTACTTAATGGATGCTTGGGATATTCACCTTGTATATACAATCTTGCTCAAAATAGTAGTATGCTACTTGGTTTGTCTCTACTTCAATGTGTACTTGTGTTTATTTTACTATATCACTTATACGCATTAGTGGAGCCCTTAGGATCTTTGCTTGATTACCAGCGTTGTGATGGCAGTCACACTAGTGGGGGCTGGGTAATCTATAAGCACATCCTTATACAGGTCCCTAGTCGCAGGACTATCGAGACAGGGCATCGATACTCCGGAGTAGACTAGCGTATGCGCTTCTCATCCCAGTGTGGGAGATGGTCTGTCCCACAGCCATCAGTACGTCGTACTGGAGATAGTATACGGGTGCTCGTTGGGTTACGAGTACACTGGACAGGACTCGTCGGGAACTGACAGGTTGGTATTATACCTATCGTCAGTCGTCAGTTCCCAGGTGACATGAGTACAGCTTAGTCCGCTGACTTGACACTGGCACTTCGCCTCGAGTGTGTTCCCACTGCACTTTGATCACTACCCTACCACGGCTCAAAGGAGTCGTGCAAACAGGTGGTGGTTGGGTGCAGTCCCGAAGCACTTGGAGGCAGTGACGGTTAGACAGGATTCGTCTCTCCCGGTATTGGGGGTTGACATCGCGCTGTGTCTAGGAGAGCCATTACACGAGTAGTCCCTGGCCAGGGCAAACGAGATATACTGGTAGGTTTCCAGTGTTATCTCAGGGTGTTTTGGGCTTCGCTCCGGCACGACTTGTACCGCTATTGGGGGACTGACGTTTACCGCCCCCTAGGCCCGCCATGCGATGTTTCAGACGAACAGACCGGACTGTACGGAGAATGTCACATTCAGACTCAGTAGGAGTTCAGATGGGGTTTCACCTCGTCAGCCTTCTTGTCGGCATCTACCTGGGGACCGTTACGCACAGCTAGTGCCGCTTGCGGTCTGTGGTTAAACCCACTGCCAGCGTAGTGTCGAGTCTTTAGAGTCCCACACAGAGGGTATTCGCCTCTGGGCAAAACAGAGTAGAGGTCGCATGGTTTTGCGACAGGGTTCGTTCTCATCCGCGCACTTGTGCACGTTTGGAGTCCGGACGGATTATACTGGCAGGCTCTGGTTTGAGCCAGATACTGGTATATGTTTTGGGGGTTGCTTTTATATCTTGGTATTCTTGTTTTTCGGAACGAGAATGCAGGTGTGTATGCACAGTTGTTTGAGGCGGAGAATGAGGTTTTTCATTAGGGTTTCGGAACGGGTGCGTATGCACAATTGACAGTCTTCATTTTCCAAACCCTAATGGATTTATATATTATCTATTAATAATAATAATTAAATGAGAATTATGTTATGGTTGTTTTTGTTGACTTGTTGACCTTGGTTGACTTGTTGACCATTGACCACTTTCATGCCTTCAAAAGTCCTCCTTGATTTATGCTTACATTTTTAAATGAAGCATGGTAGTGGTCATTCCAAATTACCATCAACTATTCTCATTTTCAATTATTATTATTAGATAATTATTTTCTTTTGCATTATGGTTGCAAGATAGAATATGATAGCTCATTCTATCATATTCATTCTCTCTCCTCTCTTCATCTTCTTCTTCCTCTAGTCAAGAGAAACCTTCTCATGAGTTGAGAATCCTTCTCTTGAAAAAGAAAAGCAAACCCTAGTCACTCTCTCTACTCATTCTAGGTTGAAGGTTTAGCAAACCGGAAACCCTAGTTCACTCAAAGATCGAGGAAGAGCCCAAAGTCGAACCTTCGAGGTGGATCCATCTTCGACGGGAGAAGGCGACGTAAAGAGAACCATCAACCTCTACAAGACTTGAAGAAGAAGGAGTTCAAGTATAGGTATAACCATCTTCCATAGTAGCTAACTCTCTTTAGCTAGAATACTAGTTTTAGTTTAGACAACGATCCCGACCATGTTTAGTCCATGTTGCCTCTTGCGATAAAAATTCGTTTTTTATACCGTTTCCGCCTCCCCGTAAGCACCGGGGGTCGCAATATGGACTTACAGTGGTATCAAAGCCAGGTTAAACTTAAACTAGCTTGGTAGTGAAGTGTAACGAAGTTCGGAACCGTAAAAAACCCAAAAACCGTATTTTTCCAAAACCTGAGTTTCTGTTGAAATTTTTTTGGCTCAAAATGAAAAAATTTATATTTGTAAAATCATCTCAGGGTTTTCTAAAAGCACCCATGAAAAACGATCCAGTGTTGAGCTCAAAGCGCCGCGCATCCGCGGCACGAGGTAGGCTCGTGCCGCGGAACCGCCGCGCTTTGTCGTCTTCTGCGTGTCGTTTTTCGTGCAGTGTCTGTAGTTGTTGATTTTGGGATTTTTATGATATAAATTATATGCCCAGATTTTCCAGAGAAGAAATTTCCTTTTGGGGTCCTATAATTCCATATTTTTCCGAACTTCACTGCACTTTGGCTATATTGGTTATATCTGTGATGTTTGCATGTATTGAACGTCGGCTAATCGCTATAAGTCGATTAGTCGGGGTTATACATGATCTGTAATGTGCTGGAATGTGTATATGAATGTGTTGGACTGTCGCGGGTGAATAGCCGGGGTTGGATGTGAGATGAGCTTTTGTTTTTCTTTCATTCATTTGTAAATGTAAATTGATGTAATTATATTATTTGTTTGGCCGCACAACCGGGTCGGGGTTGTAGCCGTCATTGTATAATTCTTTTTACTGTTTTTGCTCCTAGGATAGACCCATGGTGGGGTGCACAAACTACCGGGAACTTGGCGGGTAGTTTGCCGCACCCGTAGGGGTCTTGGGTGGGGTATTTGCTATTCACCGCGACCGTGTTATCCGCTTTTCGTTTCAGGCTCGAAAGAAATGCGGATTGCTAGTATATCCAATGTATTCATCTGTGATCTGTAATGTCTATCATTGCTTTCTATTTAGGCGTTGCTTATGTTTTACAGCCGCGCTAGCCCAGCCCCCGCTCTGTCGTTAGTTAAGTAACCTAACGGGTGATGACGGGGCCCCGTGGCGAATGCATATGGCATAAGCGTACGTCATATTTTGGTTGTTTTCTGCAATGGTAGGATTTAAATGATGGGACGCATTAAAAGAACTAATGCAAGAATATCACGCATTAAAAGAACTAATGCAAGATAATAAACCAAGTTAAAGTCGTTGGAACACTTTCGAAAAACCACTCGGTTCTTTTCAAAACCAATTTTTAAATGCGGAGTTTGAGCCACTCCATTTAAAAGCTATCTCGTTCCATCGACCAAATCAAGTTCACTACGTTCACGGTTTTGCCAAAACCATCCGTAGCCCTCCGTCGTTTCGCATGAATAGTCAATAGTATTCAAGCTGTGTATGTTGGCCAAAGTCAAGGCACAGTGATTGGTAGCTGTTGGGTGTTCATGTGTAGCATAGATAGATGCGTTGGTTTGGGACAGTCGTACTGCCATTTTGGCCAAAGTCAAGGGTAGATACGGATGGATCCAAATTAACCTGGATAATGACGGGTAGAACTTGACATGTGACTTATGATATTTTGGCCAAAGTCAAGGTCATAAGAGCATGGGGCAAAAATCCACATCGGGAGTTTCATAAGTACTGAAACTTGCTAGATTTGCATACCATTTGGAGTGTGGTGATTCTGGTAGGATTCCTTCAGTTTTGTCACGCGATGATATTTGGATCCCGATCCTACTGTGAGTATATGCTACTCCTCGGGAAATTTCTCACTTAACGATCAATGCTATAAACCTAGTAGGTGCCTAGAAAGGTGTTAGCGGGGCTACGCCCCCAGGGAAAAGAGGTTCTTTAATTAAGGAACTTCGCGAAAGCGTTGGAAAACCTCCCTCGAAGTACCGACACCAGCCTGGCTGAACGGTTAAGCAAGTATTGTACGGTGGGATTGATCCTGACTAATTCTTCCTTTATGGTTTGAGGAGGGATTCGAGAAACAGTGGGAGCCATCCTGTTTAGACAAATTAAAAACCACTCTAAACTTGCAAGAGCATCATGCTGAGTGTTTCTTCTTCTCTCTCCTAATTGCAGCGACCTATCAACATGACTGGACTTAAGTTACTCCTAGATAAAAACAAGCTGACAGGGCCAAACTACAAAGATTGGCTCAGGAATGTCAAGATAGCAATCACTTATGACAAGCTGGGGTATCTTCTTACCACCAAAGCTCCCCCTGTCCCTGGTCCAACTTCCAGCGTCGCGGATAAGGAAATCCGCAAGACTTGGGAGATTGATAGCGCGAAGGCCAAGTGCCTCTTGCTTGCCTCGATGGACAACGAACATCAGAGGAGGCATGAGAATATGGACATGGAGTCCATATTGCTTCATACAAAAGAACTGTATGGGGAGCAATCACGTATCGCAAGATACGAAGCGTCGAAAAAGTTGTTTTCGACAAGAATGGCCGTCGGATCATCAGTAGCCGAGCACGTGCTAAAGATGATCGGTTACATTGAGGAGCTCGCTGACCTAGGGATCACATTGGAGAGTGAACTATATACGGATATAGTTCTCCAGTCCCTTCCTTCCACTTACGCCCAGTTTATAATGAATTTCAACCTACAAGAAAAGGAGGTTGAACTTTCAGAGCTCCTCAACCTGCTGAGGAGCGCAGAGGGCACCCTACAGAAAGGTAGGGAAACATCCACTTTGTTTGTAGGAGGATCATCTTCTTCTAGGTCCAAGGCGAAAGCCAAGGGAAAGAAGAAGAAAGCCCCCGCCAAACCAAGGGGCGGTGTTAGTAAAGTGGATACGAAGGGAAAAGGAAAAGCAACAAAGATAGCTGGGAAGCTTGTGGATAAGGAAGAATGCTTCTTTTGTCATAAGAAAGGACACTGGAAGAATGATTGCAGGGCCTGGAAGGCCAGAACACAGGAATTGAAGCAGGTTGCAGCTTCAGCTTCAGGTGTGTATGTTATTGAAAACTGTCTTTCTATAAACTCTACTTCCTGGGTATTGGATACCGGATCAGGATCTCATATCTGTAATTCTTTGCAGGCGTTGAGAAACCGTAGTGTTTTGAAAGCAGGTGACATGACCCTCAGAGTTGCAAACGGAGCGAGCATGGATGCTAAAGCCGTGGGGGACTATCACCTGGGAATGTCAGATGGACATGTTTTGGTTTTGCGTAATTGCTTTTTTGTACCCAACGCAACTTGTAATATCATTTCTGTATCTTTAGTTTCTAAAGAAGGTTATGAATTTGCGTTTGTAAGTAATGTTGTAAACATTCGCCTTAATCAAGTTTTGATTGGGTCAGGTACTTTGAGTAATGGTATATACGTATTGAACCAACCACAGATTTTTAATGTCCAGAATACACACAAAAGAAAGTCTCCAGAAATAAACCAGACTTTCTTATGGCATTGTAGATTGGGTCACATCAATGAGAGAAGGTTGACGAAGTTACATACAGAAGGGTATTTGAATGCGTTCGAATATCAGTCGTATGCCACTTGTCAATCCTGTCTCAAGGGAAAGATGACAAAGACTCCGTTTACTGGACATGGAGAAAGAGCGAGCGAGCTCTTGGGACTCGTACACAGTGACGTGTGCGGTCCAATGTCTACACATGCCCGAAGCGGACATTCTTACTTCATTACTTTTACGGATGACTTCTCAAGGTACGGTTATGTTTTCTTAATGAAACATAAGTCCGAGGCTTTTGAAAAATTCCAGGAGTATAAGAATGAAGTAGAGAAACAGACCGGCAAAAGTATTAAGATTCTAAGATCGGATCGAGGTGGAGAATACTTAAGTGCCGAATTCCTGAATTACTTAAAAGAGAATGGTATTCTCTCTCAGCTTACTCCTCCATACACTCCGCAACATAACGGTGTATCGGAGAGACGGAACCGAACCCTATTGGATATGGTTCGGTCCATGATGAGTAACGCTGAGTTGCCGCGATCATTCTGGGGATATGCGCTAGAATCAGCCGCATACCTTTTGAACCGAGTTCCCACTAAGTCTGTGCCTACTACGCCATTTGAGATGTGGTGTGGGAAGAGACCCCATCTTAATCACATTAAGATATGGGGAAGTCCGGCTTTTGTCAAAAAGCAGCATGCGGACAAACTCGAGGCACGCTCAGTACTGTGCAAGTTTGTGGGATATCCAAAGAATTCCAAGGGATATTTCTTCTACTGCGAAGAGGAACAAAAAGTTCTTGTTTCTCGTCATGCCCACTTTCTAGAACACCAGTTCATAGAAAAGGAAATTAGTGGGAGCACAGTAGAACTGGAAGAAGTTCCAGAACCACAGACTGTTACTGAAAGCTTAGTGGAACCAGAGGGTTCAACAGAACAGGACATTCCTACGCCGCTCCGCAGAAGTAGTAGGCAGTCTCATCCGCCCGAGAGATACTACGGTTTTCTCATAGACGGGGATAGAGAGGATTGCATCATAGATTATGATGAGCCTACTAGCTTCCAGCAGGCCGTTCAGAGCGTTGACTCGGTGAAATGGCTGGATGCAATGCGGACCGAAATGGAGTCCATGTACACCAACAAGGTATGGACATTGCTCCAGACGGGGTAAAACCCGTAGGATGCAAGTGGATCTTCAAAAGGAAGATTGGTGTAGATGGACAGGTTGAGACCTATAAAGCTAGGCTGGTAGCAAAGGGTTTCCGTCAAAGACCTGGCTTGGACTATGACGAAACCTTTTCTCCAGTAGCCATGCTGAAATCCATTCGGATCCTTCTTGCCATCGCTGCCTTCCACGATTATGAGATCTGGCAAATGGACGTAAAGACAGCTTTTCTAAATGGAAATTTAGAGGAGTGTGTCTATATGGACCAGCCAGAGGGCTTCATTCAGAGTGGGAGCAGCGGAAAGGTGTGCAAGTTGCTTAAGTCCATCTATGGACTAAAGCAGGCATCGCGGAGTTGGAACATCTGTTTTGATGAGACGGTCAAAGAATTTGGCTTTATCAAAAATCCAGATGAACCATGCATCTATAGTAGATTTGTAGCGAGAACTGTAGTATTCCTCGTTTTATACGTGGATGACATTCTCTTAATAGGAAATGACATTCCTATGCTACAATCTGTCAAGGGGTTCTTGTCACAAAGGTTCTCCATAAAAGACCTGGGTGATGCCTCATACATCCTGGGGATCCGGATCCATCGTGATAGATCCAAGAGGATATTGGGACTTTCTCAGTCCAGGTACATTGACACCATAGTGAAAAGATTCAGTATGGAAGATTCCAAGCGCGGTAACCTACCGGCTTGTCACGGGATCACCCTCTCTAAAGAGATGTCTCCCAAGACTGATTTGGAGAGGGATCGCATGTCTATTATACCCTACGCTTCTGCGGTAGGCTCTATAATGTATGCGATGTTATGTACCAGACCGGATGTAGCTTATGCACTGAGTGTGGTAAGCCGGTATCAGTCAAACCCTGGGGAGAAACACTGGATAGCGGTAAAGAACATTCTCAAGTACCTGAGAAGGACTAAGGAGATGTTCTTGGTGTATGGCGGAAAAGACCTCCAGATCGAGGCCTTTGCTGACTCCAGCTTCCAGAGTGACAAGGATGATTCCAAGTCCATGTCGGGCTTTGTCTTTACCCTCAATGGAGGGGCGGTGTGTTGGAAGAGTTCCAAACAGGAAACCGTTGCAGACTCGACGATGGAAGCGGAATACATCGCTGCATCTGATGCCGCAAAAGAAGCTGTCTGGATAAGGAAGTTCTTGAAAGAACTTCAGGTGGTTCCGTCCATTGTTGATCCAATACCTCTGTATTGTGACAACAATGGGGCTATAGCTTTAGCGAAGGAACCCAGGTCCCATCAGAGATCCAGGCACATCTTGAGGCGGTATCACCTGATCAGGGAGATCGTGGATCGCAAGGAGATCGAGGTTCGGAGAGTTGCTTCAGAAGACAACACTGCAGATCCATTCACCAAGGCCCTGCCCCAGACTCAGTTCGAGCGGCTGATCGAGATGATAGGTCTTCGATACGCCAGTACATGGCCTTAGTGCAAGTGGGAGATTGTTAGTGTATATGCCCTAGAGGCCATTACTGTATCATACTAGTTTGTATATTACTTAATGGATGCTTGGGATATTCACCTTGTATATACAATCTTGCTCAAAATAGTAGTATGCTACTTGGTTTGTCTCTACTTCAATGTGTACTTGTGTTTATTTTACTATATCACTTATACGCATTAGTGGAGCCCTTAGGATCTTTGCTTGATTACCAGCGTTGTGATGGCAGTCACACTAGTGGGGGCTGGGTAATCTATAAGCACATCCTTATACAGGTCCCTAGTCGCAGGACTATCGAGACAGGGCATCGATACTCCGGAGTAGACTAGCGTATGCGCTTCTCATCCCAGTGTGGGAGATGGTCTGTCCCACAGCCATCAGTACGTCGTACTGGAGATAGTATACGGGTGCTCGTTGGGTTACGAGTACACTGGACAGGACTCGTCGGGAACTGACAGGTTGGTATTATACCTATCGTCAGTCGTCAGTTCCCAGGTGACATGAGTACAGCTTAGTCCGCTGACTTGACACTGGCACTTCGCCTCGAGTGTGTTCCCACTGCACTTTGATCACTACCCTACCACGGCTCAAAGGAGTCGTGCAAACAGGTGGTGGTTGGGTGCAGTCCCGAAGCACTTGGAGGCAGTGACGGTTAGACAGGATTCGTCTCTCCCGGTATTGGGGGTTGACATCGCGCTGTGTCTAGGAGAGCCATTACACGAGTAGTCCCTGGCCAGGGCAAACGAGATATACTGGTAGGTTTCCAGTGTTATCTCAGGGTGTTTTGGGCTTCGCTCCGGCACGACTTGTACCGCTATTGGGGGACTGACGTTTACCGCCCCCTAGGCCCGCCATGCGATGTTTCAGACGAACAGACCGGACTGTACGGAGAATGTCACATTCAGACTCAGTAGGAGTTCAGATGGGGTTTCACCTCGTCAGCCTTCTTGTCGGCATCTACCTGGGGACCGTTACGCACAGCTAGTGCCGCTTGCGGTCTGTGGTTAAACCCACTGCCAGCGTAGTGTCGAGTCTTTAGAGTCCCACACAGAGGGTATTCGCCTCTGGGCAAAACAGAGTAGAGGTCGCATGGTTTTGCGACAGGGTTCGTTCTCATCCGCGCACTTGTGCACGTTTGGAGTCCGGACGGATTATACTGGCAGGCTCTGGTTTGAGCCAGATACTGGTATATGTTTTGGGGGTTGCTTTTATATCTTGGTATTCTTGTTTTTCGGAACGAGAATGCAGGTGTGTATGCACAGTTGTTTGAGGCGGAGAATGAGGTTTTTCATTAGGGTTTCGGAACGGGTGCGTATGCACAATTGACAGTCTTCATTTTCCAAACCCTAATGGATTTATATATTATCTATTAATAATAATAATTAAATGAGAATTATGTTATGGTTGTTTTTGTTGACTTGTTGACCTTGGTTGACTTGTTGACCATTGACCACTTTCATGCCTTCAAAAGTCCTCCTTGATTTATGCTTACATTTTTAAATGAAGCATGGTAGTGGTCATTCCAAATTACCATCAACTATTCTCATTTTCAATTATTATTATTAGATAATTATTTTCTTTTGCATTATGGTTGCAAGATAGAATATGATAGCTCATTCTATCATATTCATTCTCTCTCCTCTCTTCATCTTCTTCTTCCTCTAGTCAAGAGAAACCTTCTCATGAGTTGAGAATCCTTCTCTTGAAAAAGAAAAGCAAACCCTAGTCACTCTCTCTACTCATTCTAGGTTGAAGGTTTAGCAAACCGGAAACCCTAGTTCACTCAAAGATCGAGGAAGAGCCCAAAGTCGAACCTTCGAGGTGGATCCATCTTCGACGGGAGAAGGCGACGTAAAGAGAACCATCAACCTCTACAAGACTTGAAGAAGAAGGAGTTCAAGTATAGGTATAACCATCTTCCATAGTAGCTAACTCTCTTTAGCTAGAATACTAGTTTTAGTTTAGACAACGATCCCGACCATGTTTAGTCCATGTTGCCTCTTGCGATAAAAATTCGTTTTTTATACCGTTTCCGCCTCCCCGTAAGCACCGGGGGTCGCAATATGGACTTACATCTATGACCTTGACAAGGTCAACAAACCATAGACCGTAAGTCAAGTTCAACCCGTCATTTCTTGATTGAATTAAACCCACCCGTACGACCCTTGAAAAGGTCAACAAGGCTGCAAGACTACCCTAATCCAATCGCATCATATGCTTTGCAGATAAGCACTAATCAGCTACCGCACACTACGCCTTGACAAGGTCAACAAGCGCAGCACAAATACTAAATACTACTTATCTGAAATGACGGAAGGCTACGATAGGTTTTTTAGAAAACCTATTGCGTAATGAACTTGATATCGTTGTAGAATCGAGTGAATTTTGAAAAGGAGTGTTTTTTAGGCTTTCATTAGTTTTGCTAAAGAGGTCACTCCCGGTGAAGTGATCTCGGCTCTTTCCTTATCGAATAAGGTGCAAGATATATCACATATATCACTATGCAAAGCAAATAATCCAAAAGCAATCAATAGACAAATCGTGTGTTGTAGCATCTGCCAGTTATTGCTAAAGAAGTCACTCTCGGTGAAGGGATCTCAGCTCTTTCCTTATCGAATATGGTGCAGGATATATCACATATATCACTATGCAAAGTAAATACTGTAGTTACCCTTTTTGAAAATTTGATTCCATAACATCTTTTAGGTTTCTTTACTTTTCATTAATCATATTAATGAAGTCCCATCATTTATGCTTCCTAAGCATCACAGAAGAAATGAAAATACAATGTACGCTTATGCCATCCGCATTCGCCACAGTGTCCCGTTATGCACCGTTGGGTTACTTAACTAACGGCATACCGGGACGGGACTAGCGCGGGTGCAAAACATAAGCAATGTCTACTATATATCTCATATATAATATGTATCCATTTGTCTCAGAATCCATAGTGATCACATCACAGAGCAGCAGAAGAAACATATGAAATATTGGATATATTAGGAGGTCCGTGTTTTATTTTGAGCCTGTATAAAACATGGATTCCACAGTCGCGATGAATAGCCAAACCCACATCCCTAGACCGCTACGAGAGCGACAAGCAACCCTACCAATTCTAGAGTTAGGAGACCCGGACTCGACTCCTCGAGTTGGTCTCCCACTGGACTCTAGAACCCGGTTACTTATGCTCCCCTCCTTGTGTGTATCTTAATGCGGAAAAGTAAATAATATACAACAATGGTGACATCATTCTCAACCCGGAAGTGCCCCAATAAAAGAATATTACATACATTGAATTTTACATGAATAAAAATAAAAACTCTCATCTCACATAAAACCCCCGGCTATTCAAAACACGACGATCCAATATAACATATACAGCAACACATAACATCACATGTCATCAATGTAAGTAAATATGTGTATCCGAATTGTCGTTGACATATAGCAACGAAAACGGCGATACACCACATATTACACTTACGGTCGCAGAAAAAACTAGACGATGTTAAACATTCCGATTGAATCAACAAACACCCACAATTACCCAAAAAACTCAACACTTGAGCGTAGTTTAAAATTATTCAGCACATGCCACAGTACCAATGGACCAGCCGTAGAAGGGTCAACCAACGCCTCACATGTAGCACCGCTGAACCACCACAAACCCGTGGGTTTAGTGGCGGTTCTGACGGTCACATAATCGAGTTAAGGTTTTGTTCTTCTAGAGGGTCCATCGCATAACTTGCATGATGTTTGAATGCTTTTTAACTACGGGAAAAATCCAACACTTGGAAAATTTTCTGGCAAGGGTTCAAGCAGGTATTTGATATCCGATCGAACTTTTTAACACCGTATAAAGTAACCCGAAAACAGTTAGAATCACGACTACGAAAACACTCCAAGTTGCCTTTATAGTAAATTAACATCTCATGCAAATTTAGAAAAAACAAACAACACCTGAAACACCAAAACCCAGTCAATGGAACACTGGAAAAATTTGAAGGTGGGGGGCTCGATTTTGGCCGAGATGGGGTGTATGGTGGCCGGCCACTTTGGCTCAGAAATGCCTTAAATTTCTCCAGTGTTCATGTTATATCACATAAAACATTCTATACTTGTTTGGAAATTTTTTTGACAACTTTAAAAATCGACAGAAACTACAGTTTTGTGTTTCAAGTTTTGGAGCAGTTTCGGTTTTGTAATCCTACATAATCCGTCTAATTCTCTAGCTAGGCTCTGCTACCACTGTAGGGTTACTATGAACGACAGCAAGGTTTCGGGGGGCAGCCATTTTCAAAATTTTGCCGTTTTAAAGAACCCTAAACTAGAATCGATAACTAGAGAATCATACGAAACAACATGTAAACTATTTTACATCTAAGTGATAACGGAATACAACCTTTGTAGACCGGTACTTCACTTCATTAGCTCCTTGTAGTGGTCCCTTCGCTGTGATCATAGAACTCCAGGACTCTTGCATGGCTTCTCAAGGCGAAAGGAACGATCTTGCTTGAAGTCTTCGAGGCCGAAGATGATCTACGTCGAGGAGACACTAACTCAAGCTACTACTTCACTAATGTGAGATTAGTGAAGTAAACACCCTATACTAAAGTACTAATCTAGTAAAGGATGATGAAGTAGGAAGTGAGCTCACTTTAGTTTTATTTTTCTCATAATATTTTCTCTCTTTAGAAAACCCTAGCAAGCCTATTGCTCAAGGAAGAAGAAGATGAGCAAAAGAAATGAGAATGAACTAATGAGGTGAGAGAATGAACCATGGGTGAGTTTGTATCATATAATAACTTATGTAGAGACATAACTATGGTTAAATTATAATGGTTAGGTTAATAAATATCTTAAGTAAACAAAATCAGTGGACTAAGTCAATGCATCCACAAGCTTCATGAAGCTTCATGCATGTGAGCTATTATCCACTAATTTGGAATTACTTTAAATACTAAAACCCAACATTATAATTAGTATGGTGCAAGTCTCATACACCCATGTAGTGTGTATCAACAACTATGATACAAAATAAAACACAATTAATATATATTACATATATATTAAGTGTGCACATGTGTGAATAATTAATGCTTAAGTGAGCTAATATTAGTTAATGTAAATTAGTATATCAAATACACAATTATACACTAAATTATCAAATCAACACTTGATTTAATAATCTGGCTATATCACATATAATCGACTAATATTAAATGTACCAACTTATCAAATTTACACGTGATTCGATAACCCGGCTATATCACATATAACCGTCCGATACAAATATCGCGAGAATAGAATACGGTATCACATACTCCCATTATTCTCGGTCGCGCACATATCACATATGTGCTCCTACTTCGTTTTTCCTGAGCCAGTAAAAGCCCTATGTAGGACTCTTAAGACTCGTCAATACTCCGGCAGTAGGTGATGATCACATCAAGCACCCACAAGCCGTCAGCGGTACTAGCTGGACGTAACGGCTACCCGGGTATTGAGCAATCAGAAGATCAACAAGGAAGCCCGCTCTAGCTCCTGTAAATCCTGTCAGTAACACTACTGTACAGTCCGGTCTCCTCGTCTGATATGTCGCATATCCAGTCTAAGGGTGGTAAACGTCAGACCCCAATAACCGATAAGTCATGCCGATATGAGGCTCATAACGGGTCGAGAAACTACTGATAACACTTACCAGTAAATTTCTAAATCAGCCCTAGCCAGGAACTTCCTTGTTATGGCCAATCGAGCACAGCGCAATATCAACCCCCAATACCGGGAGAGATGAAACCCCTCCTATCGCTCATTGCCTCCATGTGACTCGGGACTGTACCTAAAAACCACCGTTTTTCATGTCCTCTTGAACGCGGTAAGGTGGAAATCAAAGCAAAGTGGGAATCACACAAGTCTCTATGATGATCTCGGGTCTATAGACTAACCTGTACCAGTGTCACCTGAGAACTGCTATCTGACGTGTGACGTGAGGTATAATACCATCTAGGAGTTCTCGACGAGTCCTTCCAGTGTACCCAGTCTCCACTGAGCATCCGTATACCATCTCTGATGTCAAACACCAATGGATATGGGATTATCCATCACCCTTCACATGGGTCGAGAAGCGTATACGCTAGTCTACTATGGTATATCGATGCCCTGTCTCGATATACCCACGACTAGGAACATTAAAGGATGAACTTATGGACTACCATGGCCCCACTAGTATGATCTGCATCATAATCCTGGTAGTCAAGTACACATTCTAAGGGCTTTACCAACATGTAACCATAAGATAGTATCAAGAGACAAGTATACATGTTAAGATAAAGAGCAACCAGATAGCATACTATCATGTCGAGCAAGAAAGTCCTCTCTCTATATGTCCAAGCATCCAATATAATATACATCACATGTACAGTAATGGCCTCTAGGGCATACATACAACTAACATTGGTTGCTCATTATCTTAACATGTATACTTGTATTATTATACTATCTCTCTGATACATGTTGATAAAGCCCTTAAGATGTTTGCTTGACTACCAGGACTATGATGCGGATCATACTACTAGGACTTGTGTAGTCTACAAGAACATCCTTTAATTGTTCCTAGTCGAGGGGATATCGAGACAGGGCATCGATATTCCAGAATAGACTAGTGTGTATGTTTCTTGACCCCGTAGGGGGCGATGGTTGATCCCATAACCATTGGTGTTTGACATCAAAAATTGTACACAGGTGCTCATTAGAAAATGGGTACACTGAACAGGACTCGCCGAGAACTCCTAGATGGTACCATATCTATCTTCAGATAGCAGTTCTCTGCTTACACTGGAACAGGTTAGTCTGTAGACCCGAGATCGTCATAGTGTCTTGTGTGGTTCCCACTGTGCTTTGATTTTCTCCCTACCATGGTTAAAAGGAGTCGTGCAAAAAGGAGGATTTTGGGTACAGTCCCGAATCACATCGAGGCAGTAAGCGATAGGAGAGGTTTCATCTCTCCTGGTATAGGGAGTTTGTAAGTCTACGGTAGTGCCCCGGCCGTCTATCCGAGGCCAAAATGCGGAAACGAAAACTTTTTCTAAACTTGAAACCGGCGCTATCGCAGACTTTAATCCCGGATCGAACTATTAACCTATAACTAGCAAACTAGAGAAGGGTTAGAAAAGCTATACCGGTCGATCAGTGTCCTTTGGTCTTTGGCCACCAACCCAAGCTCCTCGCGGCATCTCCGATCTCCGGTCTCCTCGTCGGAAACGGCACCACATCTTCGAATCCTTTTATGGGCTCCCGCTTCATCCGAAGGAACTCGGACACGAAGTTTGCTAGCCGACGTGTCCAAGGTGAAGTAGAGAATGTGTGTGATTACTTTGTCTCAAGCATCCATTGATTCTCAACACATGAGAGTGTATGGATGAGGTTGAAGATGAAGCCATTAATGGAGATAGTGAGCTCAAGAAAGAAGGAGGAAGAAGAAGAGCTTTCTTTTGTTTCTTGTTGCAATGATAAAATGAGAGAGTGAGATGAAAAATACAAGAGCTAGCTCTCGTATGGCTGCCCTTCTCTCTCTCCTTATCATTTCAACCCACAAATCAATCAAATAATGTGACATATGCACAAAGAAAGAGACCATGAGTCATCACTTGTGCATGTGTCATAATTAATGCTCCAAATCATGACTTTGAGCTCATTATTTCCATTTGTAAACATTAACCCAAATGTTTACAACAATAAAAAGATACGGCATCATCTAAAGTAAACTCGTGACGGATTACAAGGATACCCCTCACCTGTATATACATACCTGCATCCGCATTCCGACCGAATGCGAATGCGATGAGACTAAAGTAATCCAACAAATCTAATACTAGGATCCGGCTTAAACCAAAGCCCACTAGTATGATCCGCCCGATCATGATCCGTGCACTACTGCACGTATATGATCGAACCCTGCCATATATCATACGGCCTCTACAACGTTTCGCCCGAAACTTTAGAAACTGTCTGTGGGGGACTCTAAAGACTCGTCAATACTTTGGTTGTGGATTTAACCACTAGCACGTCAGTTGTACTAGCTGTACGTAACGGGCTACCAGGTATTGACCAAAAGGGAGGTCGATGAGCGAACCCATCCTGACACCCTACTGAGCCTGGCAGTGATAATATCCATACAGTCTGGTCCGTTCATCTATGAGCATCGCATGTCGGGCCTAGGGGGTTGGTAAGAGTCAGACCCCCAAAAGCGGTACAAGTCGTGTCGGAGTGTAGCCCATAACACCCTGAGATACTACTGGAATACCTACCAGTAAATCTCCTGCCTTGGCCAAGGACTTCGTGTAATGGGTCTCCTAGACACAGCGCGATCTCACCCCCAATACCGGGAGAGACGAAACCCCTGCCGATCCGCTCACTGCCTCCATGTGGCTCGGGACTGTACCCAACTAAAACTTGTTTGCACGCTCCTTTGAGCCGTGGTAGGGTAGTAATCAAAGCACAGTAGGAACTCATACAAGACAAATGACGATCTCAGGTCGATGAACTAACCTGTACACATGTCACCAGAGAACTGCTATCTGACGTCAGGTATAATACCAACTAGCATGTTCCCGGCGAGTCCTGTCCGGTGTACTCATAACCCAATGAGCACCTGTATATATCTTAGGTGAACCAACTGACACCACTAGCTTGTGAGACCAGCCACCGCCCCCTGTCGGGGTCTCAACTGTATACACTAGTCTACTAATGGAGTATCGATGCCCAGTCTCGAAACTCCCACGACTAGGGACCACTTTAAGGATGTGTTTATAGACCCCAGCTCCCACGTATATGATCGCCATCATACTGCTGGCCGTCAAGCAAGAATCCTATGGGCTCTATCAACGTGCAATAGTGACCTGTAATGTTACCAAAAGCATGTACACGATGATAAAGATAAACCAGATAGCATACTATCATCTTGAGTAAGACTGTCCTACCGGTATAGGTCCTCCCTCAATCATTGCAATCATGTGCCTGCGATCCAATAATTGACTTTGAGGGCACTATATCCAACAATCTCCCACTTGCACTCAAGGCTAATTATTGCGATGTCGCATACTCACAGCCCGTGTGTTACCGAACACTCAACTCCTCTACTAATCAGTTTCACAAAGCCCATTTGCGAAACTATTGCGTTCGAGGAATAGCCTCAGTGAGTGGATCCGTCCTGATGTTTCTTTCTATGTCTCTCTTTATCTTAATTTCGAGGAGAAAGCCATCCCCCAAAATGAGCAATACCTGTCTTAGAATATGTCTGGATATCTGATGGGACCTAGTTCATAAATGAACTCCAAATCCAAACTTCTTAGACTGTATCGTCAACTGAACTTAATCAGTATCCTGCGACATGCCTCCCTCAGTATCCGCTTGGACCACCTGTCCAAAATATTGCCTCTCGTCAAAGGGAAAACTATAACTCTGACAGTCACTCTGTTATCCAGGTCACCTTGGAAGCCTGGAATGATAACCGTCTCCCGAAAGAGGTTGTTGTTATCATATCCCTAGAACATCCACTTATGTTCTAAAACTGCTTCCGAACGTTTCTCCAGGATAGGATTAATATCAACTTATTGCATCTAGTGCAAAAACAACGTCTGGTGTGGTACTTTGACATCTCATGATTGACTCAATTGCCTAAGCAAGTGATCTGCCAATCATGCACAACCCTCTCCCCTTTAGTCTGTAAGACATCTTTAGAGAGGGTGACTCCATCACTTGCAGGTATACTACCATGCCAGGAGTCGTCCATTCTAAACACTTGTAGAATGCTGTCTAAGTACCCAGATTGGGAAACTACCCAAATCTAAATCTAAAACCATAGATCTAGTAACCAGAATGTCTGATATTATATCTATATCCTATGTGGAGAAACCACTGTGTGACAACCAAAGTATAACCGATCGTAGTATAGGAATTTCACTTCCTACTCTGAGTATGTCATCCAAATACCAGAACATCACACCCTACTACCTTCTTAACTGATCCATCCCCTTTTCTGATGAAGTCAAACTGATGACTGTCACATCAGAAATAGATGATCTATCTCCGCTATATTTGCTTTAGTCCATAAATAGACATAAGCTACTTGTCTACTATGCTTCCGCTGCTTTCACTGACTACGACAACTCTCTGGCAGAATCATATACACGTACACTTCTAAAGCTAGTTTAGAACGACGCTATACTCATCCTCCTGCCGGGTCTCACAGTCTGGAACAACAGCAATGGAAAGTCTGGGTAAACAAGAACCTCCCTGTCATCGTACTTGAGGCTACCAGAGTACCTCTCGGGTGCCTGAGGTTACCCACCATATCTGCGGAGTGGCTAATGGAATGTCAAACCAGCTTGAATCTTTAGGTTCTTATCAAATTTTTAGTAATCGTTTGCGGTTCTGGAATCACTTCCAGTTCTACCATACTCCCACTACCGTTTTCTGGAAAAAATCCAATTTTATTAAAACTGTGGAGAGTCAAGAACAATATTACTATTGATCTTCCAGATGGTAGAAAGTCAACCCTCGTCATAGCCCGGGTTAACCCACAAACAGCCATTACAGAAACGTGCCTTGAGTTATCCAGAGTCTGGTTTTAAGCATAAGCCGGACAACTCCCCGTACCTTAACATGGTTAAGATATGAACTATTCTATATCCAATATAGAAACAGAGGCACTGATTTAATTAGAACCAGATTCAAATCATGCTGCTGTCTCCAGTGCATGTCAACTAAATGGAGAGAGGCCGATCAGCATTACTCAACTTAGGAGTGCTTCCAATTATGAGTAACCTGAAAGAGAAGAAAGTTCTCTTAATCATTGCTATTAACTGAATACCATACACAAGTATCTACATCTTCGATCACCTTGAAGAATCCTGATACTTGCAATGCCTGGTTCTCTACTTTATTCTTATACATATAACTTCTCAAAACTTGGACCTTGTATTTCTATGAAATACATGTCTAAGAACTAGAGAAGTCATAAGTAAACAGAATATAGTACGAGTACCAACCCCTCTGTCCTAATGGACACTGGACAACATACAATACTCATTATAAGTCCCCCGAGTCTAATAACTCATTCCCTGTATGTCGTAGGTTGAAAACTGTCCTTATGGTTAAGAAGAATTACACCACTGTTTAATGCTCCTTACCTAAACATCCACTGATATAGGTAAATGTCATAGACATAATTTCAAAAAGTTATATCTCGCTTTATAAAAATAAACGTACAGATATATCAATTTGAAATTGGTGCATAACAACGGATATTCAAAACCAAATATTTGTCGTCCGGCAAATAACCCAGGCGATTTTCTCAAATATCACCAATCACAACGAATCCCGATATAATGAGGATGATCACCCAATTCCCAATAACTTACTCCCACTCATCATCTGTAAAACCATACAGATGTGAGAATCATACCCGGTAAATACATACCCTGGAGCAAGGACTAATTGGCAACTCAGTTTTCTTTTAACAAAGCACAGTGAAACTGAAAACATGTAAATGTTTCGAAGGGGTATCCGGATATTCCTAGCAATGCCTCTTCCATTATCAAATTCACAACTATAATCGTGTATTTCTTTGCCATCTCTCCAAATCCCTTTATATGTCTTTAGTCTTTACCTTCTGTACACCCCTTTAGGCAAAATGGTTTTCTTCCCTCCCTACCGTTCGGCACCAGCTTATGGTTTGGAAGAAGACTATCCAATAAGCATAATGGGTGTACTCTCCTAATCCTAGGAGTACTCGTAACCTGAGAGAAGGTGAAGAAAAAAAGACAACCGAATAAACCTTATTCCTATTTCTCCTGAACCAGAAACCATCCCCGAACTGGAACAAGTCCCTTCGAGTTCGTATATAACCATACGATGGAGTATCCAATAAACTGTGGATCTTCGTGTTAGTGTATATGCCTTAGAGGCCATTACTGTATCATGCTAGTTTGTATATTACTTGATGGAAGCTTGGGATATTCACAGTTGTATATACAATCTTGCTCGAAATGGTAGTATGCTACTTGGTTTGTCTCTGCTTTAATATGTGCATGTGTTTCTTTTAGCATATCGCTGATATACATATTAGTAGAGCCCTTAGAATCTTTGCTTGATTACCAGCGTTGTGATGGCGCTCACACTCGTGGGGACTGGGTAATCCATAAGCACATCCTTATACAGGTCCCTGGTCGTTGGACTATCGAGACAGGGCATCGATACTCCGGAGTAGACTAGCGTATGCGCTTCTCATCCCAGCATGGGAGACGGTCTGTCCCACAGCCGTCAGTACGTCGTACTTGAGATAGTATGCGGATGCTCGTTAGGTTACGAGTACACTGGATAGGACTCGTCAGGCACTGTTGGTTGGTATTATACCTATCGTCAGTTATCAGTTCCCAGGTGACATGAGAACAGCTTAGTCCGCTGACTTGAAACTGTCACTTCGCCTCGAGTGTGTCCCCACTGCACTTTGATTACTACCCTACCACGGCTCAAAGGAGTCGTGCAAACAGGTAGTTTTTGGGTGCAGTCCCGAAGCACTTGGAGGCAGTGACGGTTAGACAGGATTCGTCTCTCCCGGTATTGGGGGTTGACATCGCGCTGTGTCCAGGAGAGCCATTACACAAGTAGTCCCTGGCCAGGGCAAGCGAGATATACTGGTAGGTTTCCAGTGTTATCTCAGGGTGTTCTGGGCTACACTTTGACACGACTTGTACCGCTATTAGGGGACTGACGTTCACCGCCCCCTAGGCCCGCCATGCGATGTATCAGACGGACATACCGGACTGTACGGAGACTGTCACATACAGGCTCAGTAGGAGTTCAGATGGGGTCACCTCTTCAGTCTTGTTATCGGCATCTACCTGGGGACCGTTATGTACAGCTAGTACCGCTTGCGGTCTGTGGTTAAACCCACTGCCAGCGTAGTGTCGAGTCTTTAGAGTCCTACACAGAGAGCTATTCGCCTTTAGGTAAAATGAGTAGAGGTCGCATGGTTTTGCGACAGGGTTCGTTCACATCCGCGCACTTGTGCACGTTTGCTGTCCGGACAGCTTATACTAGCGGGCTTTGGTTTAAGCCAGATCCTAGTATATGATTTGGGATTGGTTTTATCTCTTTGTATTCGTGTTCCTCGGATCACGAATACGGGTGCATATGCACAGTTGCTTGAGACAGAGGAAGAGGACTTTGATAGGGTTAATGACCATTGTCATTTTATTAACCCCAATGCTTATGTGTGTATTATGGTTAATTGATATTAGTTTAATATAATTGTACATGGTTATGGTTGTTGACCATTTGACCTTCTTGACTTGTTGACCTAGGTTGACACTTTGACCATCATCATTTCATTTGGAAGATGCTCTTTGATCCTTGCAATTTGCATTAAAAATGAAATGATAATGGTCATGTCTTGATTAAGCCATGATAATTATCTTACTAATTATCAATTTATAATAATTCACACATATATGTGAGAATGCTTCATATTTTCTCTCATTCTATCATATACTTTCTCTCTCTTGCTCTTCCTCTTCCTCAAGCTCTCCCCTCTCATGTGTTGAGAAACACTTGAGCTTGAGAAAAACCACTTCTTTATAATCTCTACTCTCATCTAGGGTTCTAGGATTAGCACTTCTAGCACCCTAGTTACTTCTAGCTTGGAGTTGAAGCCAAAGGTTGAGGCTTTCGGGTGGATCCTTCTTCGACGTGAGAAGATGACAAAGGCGATCCCTTTCTACTACTCCAAGGAGCAAGAGAGAAGGACATAAAGCCCTAGGTATAACCATTCTACCTTTTAGCTAGTTTCTAGTTAGCTTTAGCTAGTTTTTGTTTAGCAAAGATCCGACTTTGTCTAGTCTATGTTGCCTAGAGTAGTAAAAATCCGATTTTTATTCCGTTTTCCGCCTCCCCGCAAGCACCGGGGTGGGCAACGTAGACTTACAGTGGTATCAGAGACTAACTAAACATAAACTAGCTAGGTAGTAAAGTGTATGGAAGTTCAATCGAAAAAATTCGCAAAACCGAGTTTACAAAAACCTAAGTTTCTGTTAAAATTTTTTCTGTTCAAAATAAAATAAATCGTACGTCAAAAATCATCTCAGGGTTTTGTGAAGAAAGCCACCAAAAACAATCCAGTGAATCGCTCAAAGCACCGCGGTTCCGCGACAATAGCAAGCTATTGCCGCGCAACCGCGGCCGTTTTGACTCTGTTCTGGGTCAGGTTTGGTGCAGTGTTCTTCTGGCATGGTTTTGGGATTTTTAAGATGGTTTATATGTTCCCAGGTTTTCCAGAAAAGAAATTTGTTTTTGGGGGCCAATAAATCCGTATTTTTTTATCGAACTTCGCTACACTTTGACTAATGGGTTATATCTGTGATGTTTATATTTATTGAACGTCTGCTAATCGCTATAAGTCGATTAGTGGGGGTTATACATATCTGTGATCTGTGTTTGATGATGGTATGTGTATATGAATGCGTTGGATTGTCGCGGGTGAATAGCCGCGGTGGATGTGAGATGAGTGCTTCTTTTTCTTTCATTCATTGTAACATGTAAATTAATGTAATAATATTTGTATGGCCGCACAACCGGGTCGGGGTTGTAGCCGTCATTGTATAATTCTTTTTACTGTTTTTGCTCCTAGGCTAGACCCATGGAGGGGTGCACAAACTACCGGGTATCTCGATGTGCCGAGTGGCCTACTTACGGAGTTGAGGGAGGTTGCTTCGCTTCGGGTACTTGGCGGGTAGTTTGCCGCACCCGTAGGGGTCTTGTGTTGGGTATTGGCTATTCACTGCGACCGTGTAATCCGCTTTTCGTTGCAGGCTCGAACGGATTGCGGATTCCTAGTATATCCAATGTATTCATCTGTGATCTGTAATGTCTATCATTACTATATATTTATATATGATAACTATTTAGGCGTTGCTTATATTTTACAGCCGCGCTAGCCCAGCCCCCGCTCTTTCGTTAGTTAAGTAACCTAACGGGTGATGACGGGGCCCCGTGGCGAATACGAATGGCATAAGCGTACGTCATATTTTGGTTGTTTTCTGCAATGGTAGGATTAAATGATGGGACGCATTAAAAGAACTAATGCAAGAAAATAAACCAAGTAAAAGTCGATTGGAACACTTTGAAAACCACTCGGTTCTTTTCAAAACTATACTTTTAAATGCGGAGCTTGAACCACTCCTTTTAAAAGCTATCTCATTCCATCGATTATATCAAGTTCACTACGTTCACGGTTTCGCCAAAACCATTCGTAGCCCTCCATCATTTCAGTTAAATATTCGGTAGTATTCAAGCTATGTATTTTGACCTCACGCCAAGGCATAGTGATTGGTAGCTGCCGGATATTTATCTGTTGCATAGATAGAATGCGTTGGTTTGAGACAGTCGTACTGCCATTTTGGCCTACGTCAAGGGTAGGTACGGGTGGGTTCAAATTAACCGGGATAATGATGGGAAGAACTTGACATGTGACTTATGACATTTTGACCTCACGCCAAGGTCATAAGAGCATGGGGCAAAAATCCACATCGGGAGTTTCATAAGTACTGAAACTTGCTAGCGTTGCATACCATTTGGAGTGTGATGATTCTGGTAGGATTCCTTCGGTTTTATCACGCAATGATATTTGGATCCCGATCCTACTGTGAGTATATGCTACTCCTCGGGAAAACTCTCACTTAACGATTAATGCTATAAACCTAGTAGGTGTCTAGAAAGGTGTTAGCGGGGCTACGCCCCCAGGGAAAAGAGTTTCTTAAATTAAGGAACTTCGCGAAAGCGTTGGAAAACCTCCCTCGAAGTACCGACGCTGGCCTGGCTGAACGGTTAAGCAAGTATTGTACGGTGAGATTGATCCCGACTAATCCTTTCTTTACGGTTTGAGAAGGGATTCGAGAGACAGTGGGAGCCATCCAGTTTAGACAAACTAAAAACCACTCTAAACTTGCAAGAGCATCATGCTAAAGTGTTTCTTTTCTCTCTCTTAATTGCAGCGACCATTCAACATGACCGGACTTAAGTTATTACTAGATAAAAACATACTGACAGGGCCAAACTACAAAGATTGGCTCAGGAATGTCAAGATGGCAATCACTTACGACAAGTTGGGGTATGTCCTTACCACCAAAGCTCCCCTGTCCTAGGTCCCACCTCCAGCGTCGCGGATAAAGAAATCCGTAAGACATGGGAGATCGATTGCGCGAAGGCCAAATGCCTCGTGCTTGCCTCAATGGACAACGAACATCAGAGGAGGCATGAGAATATGGACCTAGAGTCCATATTTCTCCATACAAAAGAACTTTATGGAGAGCAGTCTCGTATCGCAAGATACGAAGTGTCGAAGAAGCTATTTTCGGCAAGATTGGCCGTCGGATCATCGGTAGTGGAACACGTGCTTAAGATGATTGGCTACATAGAGGAGCTCGCGGACCTTTGGACCACGTTGGAGAATGAACTCTATACTGATTTGATTCTCCAGTCCCTTCCTTCCACTTACGCCCAGTTTGTCTTAAACTTCAACATGCAAGGAAAGGAGGTTGAACTTTCCGAACTTCTGAACATGTTGAGGAGTGCTGAGGGCACCCTACAGAAAGGTAGGGAGACATCCACTTTGTTTGTAGGAGGATCTTCCTCTTTTAGATCCAGGGCGAAAGCCAAGGGTAAGAAGAAGAAATCCCCCGCCAAACCAAGAGGCGGTGTCAGTAAAGTGGATACGAAGGGAAAAGGAAAAGCAACAAAGGTAGCGGGAAAGCTGGTGGGGAAGGAAGAATGCTTCTACTGTCACAAAAGTGGTCACTGGAAACAGGATTGCAAGGCTTGGAAGGCCAGAACACAGGATTTGAAGCGAGTTGCGGCTTCAGCTTCAGGTGTGTATGTTATTGAAAACTGTCTATCAATAAACTCTACATCCTGGGTATTGGATATCGGATCAGGATCTCATATCTGTAATTCTTTGCAGGCGTTGAGAAAGCGTAGAGTTTTGAAGGCAGGTGACATAACCCTCAGAGTTGCAAACGGTGCTAGCATGGATGCTGAGGCCGTGGGGGACTATCACCTGGGATTGTTGGATGGACACTTTTTGGTTTTGCGTAGTTGTTATTATGTACCAAATGCAACCTGTAATATCATTTCTGTATCTTTATTATCTAAAGAAGGTTATGAATTTGCATTTGTAAGTAATGTAGTGAACATTCACCTTAATCAAGTTTTGATTGGGTCAGGTACATTGAACAACGGTATATACGTATTAAACCAACCACAGATTTTCAATGTCCAGAATACACACAAAAGAAAGTCTCCAGAAATCAATAAAACTTCCTTATGGCATTGTAGACTGGGTCACATCAATGAGAGAAGGTTGACTAAGTTACATGCAGAAGGATATTTGGATCCGTTCGAATATCAATCGTATGCAACTTGTCAATCCTGTCTCAAAGGAAAGATGACAAAGACTCCGTTCACTGGACACGGAGTAAGAGCAAGCGAGCTCTTGGGACTCGTACACAGCGACGTGTGCGGTCCAATGTCTACACATGCACGAAGCGGTTATTCTTACTTCATTACTTTTACGGATGATTTCTCAAGGTTCGGACATGTCTTCTTGATGAAGCATAAATCCGAAGCTTTTGAAAAGTTCCAGGAATATAAGAATGAAGTAGAAAAACAAACAGGCAAAAGTATCAAGACACTAAGATCTGATCGAGGTGGTGAATACTTGAGTGCCGAGTTCCTGGGTTACTTAAAAGAGAATGGAATTCTCTCTCAGCTTACTCCTCCATACACTCCGCAACATAACGGTGTATCGGAGAGACGGAACCGAACCCTATTGGATATGGTACGGTCCATGATGAGTAACGCTGAGTTTCCGCGATCGTTCTGGGGATATGCGCTAGAAACAGCTGCATACCTTTTGAACCGAGTTCCCACTAAGACTGTGCCTACCACACCATATGAGTTATGGAGTGGGAAGAAACCCTATCTTCAATACCTGAAGATTTGGGGATGTCCAGCTTATGTCAAAAAGCAGCATGCGGACAAACTAGAGGCACGCTCAGTACTGTGCAAGTTTGTGGGATACCCAAAGAACTCCAGGGGGTATCTTTTCTATTACGCAGAGGAACAAAAAGTCCTTGTTTCTCGTAATGCCCATTTTCTGGAACATCAGTTCTTAGAAAAAGAAATAAGTGGGAGCGCAATAGAACTGGAAGAAATTCCAGAACCACAAGCTATTACTGAAAGCTTAGTAGAACCAGAGGGTTCGAAAGATCAGGACATTCCCACGCCACTCCGCAGGAGTAGTAGGCAGTCTCATCCGCCCGAGAGATACTACGGTTTTCTCATTGACGGGGATAGAGAAGATTGCATCATAGATTGTAATGAGCCTACTAGCTTCCAGCAAGCCATTCAGAGCGTCGACTCGGTAAAATGGCTGGATGCAATGCGGACCGAAATGGAGTCCATGTACACCAACAAAGTATGGACGTTGGACATTGCTCCAGATGGGGTAAAACCCGTAAGATGCAAGTGGATCTTCAAAAGGAAGATTGGTGTAGATGGATAGGTTGAGACTTATAAAGCTAGACTGGTTGCAAAGGGTTTTCGTCAAAGACCTGGTTTGGACTATGACGAAACCTTTTCTCCAGTAGCTATGCTGAAATCCATTCGGATCCTTCTTGCCATTGCTGCCTTCCACGATTATGAGCTTTGGCAGATGGACGTAAAGACAGCTTTTCTAAATGGACATTTAGAGGAGCGTGTCTATATGGACCAGCCAGAGGGTTTCATTCAGAGTGGGAGCAGCGGAAAGGTGTGCAAGTTGCTTAAGTCCATTTATGGACTAAAGCAGGCATCGCGGAGTTGGAACATCTGTTTTGATGAGACGGTCAAGGAATTTGGCTTTATTAAAAATCCAGATGAACCATGCATCTATTTTAGATTTGTAGCGAGAACTGTAGTATTCCTCATTTTATACGTGGATGACATTCTTTTAATAGGAAATGACATTCCTATGCTACAATCTGTCAAGGGGTTCTTGTCACACAGGTTCTCCATGAAAGACCTGGGTGATGCCTCATACATTCTGGGTATCCGGATCTACCATGACAGATCCAAGAGGATATTAGGACTTTCACAGTCCAGGTATATCGACACCATTCTGAAGAGATTCAGTATGGAAGATTCCAAGCGTGGTAATCTACCGGCTTGTCACGGGATCACCCTCTCCAAAGAGATGTCTCCCAAGACTGATTTGGAGAGGGATCGCATGTCTATTATACCTTACGCTTCTGCGGTAGGCTCTATAATGTATGCGATGTTGTGTACCAGACCGGATGTGGCTTATGCACTGAGTGTGGTAACTAGGTATCAGTCAAACCCTGGGGAGAAACATTGGATAGAGGTAAAGAACATTCTCAAGTACCTGAGAAGGACTAAGGAGATGTTCTTGGTGTATGGCGGAAAAGACCTCCAGATTGAGGCCTTTGCTGACTCCAGCTTCCAGAGTGACAAGGATGATTCCAAGTCCATGTCGGGTTTTGTCTTCACCCTCAATGGAGGGGCGGTGTGTTGGAAGAGCTCCAAACAGGAAACCGTTGCTGACTCGACTATGGAAGCGGAATACATCGCTGCATCTGATGCCGCAAAAGAAGCTGTCTGGATGAGGAAGTTCTTGAAAGAACTTCAGGTGGTTCTGTCCATTGTTGACCCAATACCTCTGTATTGCGACAATAACGGGGCTATAGCTTTAGCGAAGGAACCCAGGTCCCATCAGAAATCCAGACACATCTTGAGGCGGTATCGCCTGATCAGGGAGATCGTGGATCGCCAGGAGATCGAGGTTCGGAGGGTTGCTTCAGAAGATAACACTGCAGATCCATTCACCAAGTCCTTGCCCCAGACTCAGTTCGAGCGGCTGATCGAGATGATAGGTCTTCGATACGCCAGTACATGGACTTATTGCAAGTGGGAGATTGTTAGTGTATATGCCCTAGAGGTCATTACTGTATCATACTAGTTTGTATATTACTTGATGGAAGCTTGGGATATTCACAGTTGTATATACAATCTTGCTCGAAATGGTAGTATGCTACTTGGTTTGGCTCTGCTTTAATATGTGCATGTGTTTCTTTTAGCATATCGCTGATATACATATTAGTAGAGGCCTTAGGATCTTTGCTTGATTACCAGCGTTGTGATGGCGCTCACACTCGTGGGGGCTGGGTAATCCATAAGCACATCCTTATACAGGTCCCTGGTCGTTGGACTATCGAGACAGGGCATCGATACTCCGGAGTAGACTAGCGTATGCGCTTCTCATCCCAGCGTGGGAGACGGTCTGTCCCACAGCCGTCAGTACGTCGTACTTGAGATAGTATGCGGGTGCTCGTTAGGTTATGAGTACACTGGACAGGACTCGTTGGGGACTGTTGGTTGGTATTATACCTATCGTCAGTTATCAGTTCCCAGGTGACATGAGTACAGCTTAGTCCACTGACTTGACACTGTCACTTCGCCTCGAGTGTGTTCCCACTGCACTTTGATTACTACCCTACCACGGCTCAAAGGAGTCGTGCAAACAGGTAGTTTTTGGGTGCAGTCCCGAACCACTTGGAGGCAGTGACGGTTAGACAGGATTCGTCTCTCCCGGTATTGGGGGTTGACATCGCGCTGTGTCCAGGAGAGCCATTACACAAGTAGTCCCTGGCCAGGGCAAGCGAGATATACTGGTAGGTTTCCAGTGTTATCTCAGGGTGTTCTGGGCTACACTCCGACACGACTTGTACCGCTATTAGGGGAATGACGTTCACCGCCCCCCTAGGCCCGCCATGCGATGTATCAGACGGACAGACCAGACTGTACGGAGACTGTCACATACAGGCTCAGTAGGAGTTCAGATGGGGTCATCTCGTCAGTCTTCTTATCGGCATCTACCTGGGGACCGTTATGTACAGCTAGTACCGCTTGCGGTCTGTGGTTAAACCCACTGCCAGCGTAGTGTCGAGTCTTTAGAGTCCCACACAGAGAGCTATTCACCTTTAGGCAAAATGAGTAGAGGTCGCATGGTTTTGCGACAGGGTTCGTTCACATCCGCGCACTTGTGCACGTTTGCTGTCCGGACAGCTTATTATAGCGGGCTTTGGTTTAAGCTAGATCCTAGTATATGATTTGGGATTGGTTTTATCTCTTTGTATTCGTGTTCCTCGGATCACGAATACGGGTGCGTATGCACAGTTGCTTGGGACAGAGGAAGAGGACTTTGATTAGGGTTAATGACCATTGTCATTTTATTAACCCCAATGCTTAGGTGTGTATTATGGTTAATTGATATTAGTTTAATATAATTATGCATGGTTATGGTTGTTAACCATTTAACCTTCTTGACTTGTTGACCTAGGTTGACACTTTGACCATCATCATTTCATTTGGAAGATGCTCTTTGATCCTTGCAATTTGCATTAAAAATGAAATGATAATGGTCATGTCTTGATTAAGCCATGACAATTATCTTACTAATTATCAATATATAATAATTCACACATATATGTGAGAATGCTTCATATTTTCTCTCATTCTATCATATACTTTCTCTCTCTTGATCTTCCTCTTCCTCAAGCTCTCCCCTTTCATGTGTTGAGAAACACTTGAGCTTGAGAAAAACCACTTCTTGATAATCTCTACTCTCATCTAGGGTTCTAGGATTAGCACTTCTAGCACCCTAGTTACTTCTAGCTTAGAGTTGAAGCCAAAGGTTGAGGCTTTCGGGTGGATCCTTCTTCGACGTGAGAAGACGACAAAGGCGATCCCTTTCTACTACTCCAAGGAGCAAGGAGAGAAGGACATAAAGCTTAGCTTTAGCTAGTTTTTGTTTAGCAAAGATCCGACTTTGTCTAGTCCATGTTGCCTAGAGTAGTAAAAATCCGATTTTTATTCCGTTTTCCGCCTCCCCGCAAGCACCGGGGTGGGCAACGTGGACTTACACTTCGTAGTGATACGGAGTGTTCTGGAGAAATACAAAGGTGATGTAGGATTGGCGAAGAAATACTTGGTTTGGTTTTGAATGATAGCAGTCGCAATTTACTTTGCCCTCTTACTAATCCCTTTATTTGTCTTTACTTAATACCTTCTGTACACCTTTTAGGCTAAATGGTTTTCTTCATTCCCTACCGTTCGGCACCTGCCTATGGTTTGGATGAAAACTATCTAATTAGCGTAACAGGTGTACCGTCTTAATCCAAGGAGCACTCGCAACCTGAGAGAAGGTAAAAGGAAAAGACAACTGAATACTCCTATTCATTTTCTCCAGAACCGGAAACCATCCTCGAATATGGAACAAGTTCCTTCGAGTTCGTATATAACCATACGATGGTTTTATCCAATGGAAGTGGATGTTCGTAGTAATACGGGGTGTTCTGGAGAAAAGGGTAAAAATAGGAGTGGCAATGAGGTATGCAACTCAGACAATCTAAAAGCCAGTGTTTTAAGAAAGTTCGGTTAACTTGGTCACTGAGTCATAGTCAAGGGTCGGGTCATGGTCGCTGCCAAAGAGAGAGTGAAAAGAAACACTCTGCGTGTACTCTAACCTAGATCAGAATGGTTATCAATTTATCTAATCAGGAAACCTCCCACTGTAACCTCAAATTCTCCTCCAAACCTGAAAGAAGAATTAGTCGGGATCACCCGAGGAGTAAACCAACTCATCAGTGGGAATCGGGATCCAACTATCATCGTATGATAACTTGATGGAATCCACTCACGTTATCACACTCCAGATGGTATGCGCATATCTGGCAAGTTTCAGTTTCTTTAGAAACTCCCGATGTGATTTTTACCCCATGCTCTTATGACCTTGACGAAGGCCAACAAATCATAAGTCACATGTCAAGTTCTACCCGTCATTGTCCAGGTTAATTTGAACCCACCCGTACAATCCCTTGACGAAGGTCAACAAGACTGTACGACTGTCCCAAACCAACGCATCTATCTATGCAGCAGAAAGGTAACAAGCAGCTACCATACACTATGCATTGACGAAATCCAACAAACATAGCATGAATACTAAGTGCTACCCGTCTGAAATGACGGAGGGCTACGAATGGTTTTTGGTGAAAAACCTTTAACGTAATGAACTTGATATCGTTGAAGGAACCGGATAGCTTTTTATAAATATATTGTGGCGAAAACCTTTGCTAAAGAGGTCACTCCCGGTTAAGGGATCTCGGCTCTTTCCCCGTAGAATGAGGTGCAGGATATTCCAACTAAATACCACGATGCAAAGCAAAACGTAATCGACTATTGTGAAGTTATTACCCTGACGCAAACTTCTGTCTAAGGGGCCACTCCCGGTGAAGGGATCTCGGCCCTTGCCTCGTCCACCGAGGTGCTGGATATTCATAACCGAATACCACTGTGCAAAACAAAAAAGAACGTCCTTGCAATAACAGCTTTTTGAAAAATGTTCCAACAACATCAAACAGGTTTGTTTAGCTTGCATTGATCCGAATCAATGCAGTCTCATCAATTAATCACACCACAAAAGAACGAAAATATGATGTACGTATATGCCATCCGCATTCGCCACTGGGTCCCGTCATCACCCGTTAAGTTACTTAACTAACGACAGAGCGGGGACTGGACTAGCGCGGGTGTAAAACATATACAACATCTACTAGTATATATATCAATATATAATATTCGCTCATGGCATGATTAAATGCAACATCACAGAAATGTAATAAGCATCACAGAACAATACAGATAATCTGGGATCCTCGGGTTTCATAGAGCCGCTACTGAAACCCGACATTCCCCTGGCCATGTGGATAGCCTGTGCAATGAAATCCTAGACCTCTACAGGCGCGGCAAGTTACCCGCCAAAACTTGAAGCGAGGCAGCCCCCTTCAACAATGTGAATTGACCACCCAACACTTTCACGGAATTCGGTAACTTGAGCACCCCTCCTTGGGTCAACCTATACCCCCTACGAGTGCGGCAAATAGCCCGGCAATTCTAGAGTGAAGCCCCCTCCGTCTCAAAGCCATGAGATGCGGGCCCATTGCCCTCTAGAACCCGGCTACTCGTACACCCCTCCGCGTGGTAATCTTAGTACAGAAAGTAAAATATATATACAACGGGTACATCGACCTCAGCCCGGTCGTGCCCCAAAAGAATAATATACAAACAGGCAGTGACAGCAGTCCACATGTCGGACGCTCGCACCGCAATATCAAATGTACAAATATAACCAAAATGTGCTACCATTGCATCCAGGCTATCCACCACGAAAAATCCGCAACATCACAGCACAACACAGAACATCAACGTAAATGTCACGTTCGCAAATTCGTCTAAAAGAGCTATAGCAATTAGACAAGATTTACCGATCAAATGACATTCACGGTCACAGATATAATGTATGTACTGTAAACTAACATATTTAAATTTTCGATCGACAAAATTTCCCGAAGTGGGCCCCAAGTACAACTGCAGTACTCAAAATAATCTGGGCCAAAAATAAAAATTTCAGAAACCCCAATTCCAAGAAAAAAACCACTGTAGAAAATTTGGTGCAGAGAAGCCACAAAATGGCGGCGGAACCGCGGCCAAAACATGGGTATGGCCGCGGTTCCGCGGCGCTACTGTAGCATCGTGCTACAAAATTTTCTCAGATGTCTTATAAAAGCCTGCCTGATTTTCTGAAATACCCAAAATAATTTTTAGACCACAAAAAAGATTCGACAGAAACTTCATGAAATGGAATCGCGGTTTCGGAAATTTCTTTCGATCGATGTTTTAAATACGTTAGAACAAGCTAGTAAAGGTTAATGGCTTGGCTCTGATACCATGTAAATCTACGGTAGCGCCCCGGCCGTCTATCCGAGGCCAAAATGCGGAAACGAAAACTTTTTCTAAACTTGAAACAGGCGTTATCGCGGACTTTAATCCCGGATCAAACCATTAACCTATAACTAGCAAACTAGAGAAGGGTTAGAAAAGCTATACCGGTCGATCCGGGTCCTTCGGTCTTTGGCCACCAACTCAAGCTCCTCGCGGCATCTCCGATCTCCGGTCTCTTCGTCGGAAAGGGCACCACATCTTCGAATCCTTTTACGGGCTCCCGCTTCATCCGAAGCAACTCGGACACGAAGTTTGCTAGCCGACGTGTCCAAGGTGAAGTAGAGAATGTGTGTGATTACTTTGTCTCAAGCATCCATTGATTCTCAACACATAAGAGTGTATGGATGAGGTTGAAGATGAAGCCATTAATGGAGATAGTGAGCTCAAGAAAGAAGGAGGAAGAAGAAGAGCTTTCTTTTGTTTCTTGTTGCAATGATAAAATGAGAGAGTGAGATGAAAAATACAAGAGCTAGCTTGTTGGAGATAGTGCCCTCAGAGTCGATTATTGGATCACAGGCACGTGATTGCGATGATTGAGGGAGGACCTATCCCGGTAGATCAGTCTTACTCGAGATGATAGTTTGCTATCTGGTTTACCTTTATCATCGTGTACTGCTTTAGGCGACCTGACATGTCGCTATTGCACGTTGATAGAGCCCCTAGGATTCTTGCTTGACTGCCGGCAGTATGAGGGCGATCATATAAGTGAGAGCTGGAGTCTATAAGCACATCCTTAAAAGGTCCCTAGTCGTGGGAGTTTCGAGACAGGGCATCGATTCTCCAGAGTAGACTAGTGTATACAGTCGAGACCCCGACGAGGGGCGGTGGCCGGTCTCACAAGCCACTGGTGTCAGTAGGTTCACCTAAGATGTATACAGGTGCTCATTGGGTTATGAGTACACCGGACAGGACTCGCCGGGAACATGCTAGTTGGTCTTATACCTGACGTCAGATAGCAGTTCCCAGGTGACATGTGTACAGGTTAGTTCATCCACCTGGGGATCGTCATTTGTCTCGTGTGAGTTCCCACTGTACTTTGATTACTACCCTACCACGGCTCAAAGGAGTCGTGCAAACAGGTTTTAGTTGGGTACAGTCCCGAGCCACATGGAGGCAGTGAGCGGATCTTCGGGGGTTTCGTCTCTCCCGGTATTGGGGGTGAGGTCGCGCTGTGTCTAGGAGAGCCATTACACAAAGACCTTGGCCAAGGCAGGAGATTTACTGGTAGGTATTCCAGTAGTATCTCAGGGTGTTCTGGGCTACACTCCGACACGACTTGTACCGCTTTTGGGGGTCTGACTTTTACCAACCCCCTAGGCCCGCCATGCGATGCTCATAGACGAACGGACCGGACTGTACGGATATTGTCACTGACAGGCTCAGTTGGGTGTCGGGGTGAGCTTCCTCATCGACGTCCCTTTTAGTCAATAGCTGGTGGCCCGTCATGTATTGGCTTATACCTCTGACGTGCTAGTGGTTAAATCCACAGCCATAGTATTGACGAGTCTTTAGAGTCCACCACCCTTTCAGTTACTCAGCTTTCGGGCGAAACGCTGTAGAGGCCGTATGGAGATATGGCAGGGTCCGATCAGATACGTGCGGTATTGCACGGATCAGGATCGGACGGTTTGTACTAGTAGCCGTATAGATATATGGCAGGGTTCGATCAGATACGTGCGGTATTGCACGGATCAGGATCGAACGGATTTTACTAGCCGGCTTTGGTTTAAGCCGGTCCTAGTTTAGTACAGTGTAGATTTTGTCTTTTTGCATTTGTATCCGGGCGGAATACAGATGCGGGTGTGTATGCACAGTATTGGGGTTTTCCTGTAATTTATTACGGGACCAGTTTTCTGGAGTTGCCAGTTTGCATTCCGTTCCGGCCGGTTTTCCTTTGTTCTTTCCCGGCCGGACTTTTCCGATGGAGGGGGTAATTTGCAGTTTTGCAAATTACTATTGTGGAGGGGGTTTCTTGCAAAAGTGTTGATTATGATAGCTTTCATTTCTTTTGCTCCATGCTTTTGAATTGAGAGATTTGAAAGGTTATGGAGTGAATAGGAGAATAAGCATGGTTGATGTTTTCTTGTCTAGGATGTGGTCACCTCTTGTTCTATCCTACACTCACCTCTCTTCTTATGGTTGGCATTCTCATTTTTCCTCCACCACATTATCATTCTCACTTGAGGAAAGAAAGAACACTAGAGAGAAGAAAAAGAATGAGAGGGTTCATCTTTATTTTTGTGAGGAATTCTTCATCTCCTTCTTCTTCTTGTTATGGAAAAATGAAAGCACCATTTTTCCTAACCCCATTCCTCCATCAAGGCAACTACAAACCCCAAATGAGACTAGCATGATCTACTACACATTCCTACAGCAAATCTTGGACGCGTCGATTCGCCAGCTTCGCGCCCGAGTTGCCTCGGTATTGAGGTGGGAGCCCGTAAAAGCTACAGGCGATGTGGTGCCCTTTCCGACGAGGAGGAGACGGACGGAGATCCCGCGAGGAGATCGGAGTGGAGATGAAGACCGGAGGACTCGGATCAGTCGGTATATCTCTAACCTTCTCTTTGTAGTTAGCTAGATTTAGTTTAATGGCCCGATCCGGTTTTAGTGCGCGGTGGTGCCGTTTTGCCAAGTCCGCAAAAATTTAAGTTTACCACCGTTTCCGCGTTTGGCCGTCGGGTTGACGGCCGGGGCGCCGCCGTGCACTTACATTGGTATCAGAGCCTCGCCATTAACATAGTCTAGCTTGGTGTAATGTGTTTTTCTGTTTCGATCGATCGAATGTTCCAAAACTGCATTTTAGTTCGAATCAGTTTCTGTTGAAAATTTTTGGTCTCGAAAAATTTTTCTGGTTGTAAAATATTGATGTACTGGGAAATCTAAGGGTTCTGTAAAAATTTGACGATGTAACTCCACAGTTGGAGCGCGGATCCGCCGCGAAACCCCCCCTAGTGCGGCCCTTCCGCCGCGCACTATTCACATCACATCACCAAATTTTTCCAGAGGCCTTCTGGGCTTAAAATATGGGTTTTGGAATATTAAAATTGGGCCCAGGTTTTCTGTGAGTGCTACAGTTTTGTTTGAGGGCCCACTTGTTAATTTTTGATCGATCGGATATTTCAAACACATTATTTCACAGTATTTACATTATATCTGCGACCGTGAATATCACTCGATCGGTAAATCCGGTCTAACTGCTATAGCCCGGTTAGACGGATTTGCGAACGTGACTTTCACGTTGATGTTCTATGTTTATGCTGTGATGTTGCGGATCGGTCGTGGGGGATAGCCTGGATGCAATGCTAGTACTGTATTGTTCTATTATGTACATTTGATATTGCGGGGCGAGCGTCCGACATGTGGACTGCCGTCACTGCCTGATTGTATTATTGTTTTGGGGCACGACCTGGTTGCGGTCGATGTACCCGGTGTATGTATATTTTACATTATGTACTAGGATTACCCCGCGGTGGGGTGCACGAATAGCCGGGTTCTAGAGGGCAACAAGCCCGCATCTCATGGCATTGAGACGGAGGGGGCTTCACTCTAGGATTGGCGGGCTATTCGCCGCACTCGTAGGGGGTACAGGTTGACCCAGGAGGGGTGCCCAAGTTGCCGGATTCCGTGGAGTGCTGGGTGGTCCATTCACGGAGCTGAAGGGGGCTGCCTCGCTTCAGGTTTTGGCGGGTGACTTGCCGCGCCCGTAGGGGTCTAGGTTTTCATTGCACAGGCTATCCACACGACCAGGGGAACGTCGGGTTTCAGTAGTGGCTCTGTGAAACCCGGGGATCCCAGATATCTGTATTGTTCTGTGATGCTGTACATTTCTGTGATGTTGCATTTCTTTTCACGCCTTGAGCGAAATATAATATATTGGTATATATATTAGTAGATGTTGTATATGTTTTTCACCCGCGCTAGTCCAGTCCCCGCTCTGCCGTTAGTAAGCTAACCTAACGGGTGATGACGGGACCCAGTGGCGAATGCGGATGGCATATACGTACGTCAGTATATTTTCGTTCTTTGTGGTGTGATTAATTGATGGGACTGCGTTGATTCGGATCAATGCAAGTTAAACAAACCTATTCTGATGTTGTTGGAACACTTTTCAAAAAGCTGTTATTGCAAGGACGTTCACTTTTGTTTTGCATCGTGGTATTCATTTGGAATATCCTGCTCCTCAGTCGACGAGGCAAGGGCCGAGATCCCCTCACCGGGAGTGACCCCTTGGACAGAAGTTTGCGTCAGGGCATTAACTTCACTATAGCCGATTACTTTTTGCTTTGCATCGCGGTATTCATTTGGAATATCCTGCACCCCATTCTACGGGGAAAGAGCCGAGATCTCTTCACCGGGAGTGACCTCTTTAGCAACGGTTTTCGTCACTATATTTTTAAAAGCTATCCGTTCCTTCGACGATATCAAGTTCATTACGTTAAAGGTTTTCGCCAGAAACCATTCGTAGCCCTCCGTCATTTCAGTTAAATATTCGGTAGTATTCAAGCTATGTATTTTGACCTCACGCCAAGGCATAGTGATTGGTAGCTGCCGGGTATTTATCTGTTGCATAGATAGATGCGTTGGTTTGGGACAGTCGTACTACTATTTTGGCCTACGTCAAGGGTATGTACGGGTGGATTCAAATTAACCTGGATAATGATGGGTAGAACTTGACATGTGACTTATGATATTTTGACCTCACGCCAAGGTCATAAGAGCATGGGGCAGAAATCCACATCGGGAGTTTCAAAAGAACTGAAACTTGCCAGATATGCGCATACCTTCTGGAGTGTGATACCGTGAGCGGATTCCGTCACGTTATCATGCGATGAGAGTTGGATCCCGATTCCCACTGATGAGTTGGTTTACTCCTCGGGTGACCCCGACTAATTCTTCTTTCAGGTTTGGAGGAGAATTTGAGGTACAGTGGGAGGTTTCCAGATTAGATAAATTGGTAACCATTCTGATCTAGGTTAGAGTGCACGCTGAGTGTTTCTTTTCTCTCTCTCTTTGGCAGCGACCATTGACCCGACCCTAAGACTATGACTCAGTGACCAAGTTGACCGAACCTTCTTGACACTGGCTTTTGGATCGTCAGAGTTGCAAACCTCATTGCCACTCCTGCTATTACCCTTTTCTCCAGGACACCCCGTTTTACTACGAACGTCCACTTCCATTGGACAAAACCATCGTATGGTTAGATACGAACTCGAAGGGATTTATTCGAGGATGGTTTCCGGTTCTGGGGAAAACGGATAGGACTATTCAGTTGTCTTTTCTTTTCACCCTCTCTCAGGTTGTGAGTACTCCTTGGTTTAGGAGTAGTACACCTATTACGCAAATTGGATAGTCTTCTTCCAAACCATAGGCTGGTGCCGACCGGTAGGGAAGGAAGAAAGCCAATTAGCCTAAACGGTGTACAGAAGGTATTAAGTTAAGACAAAGTAAGGGATTAGTAAGAGGGCAAAGTAAATTGCAACAGATATTCACGACCAAACCATGTATTCCTTCGCCAATCCTAAATCACCTTTGTATTTCTCCAGGACACTCCGTATCATTACGAAGATCCCATTTTATTGGATAATCCATCGTATGGTTATATACGAACTCGAAAGGAACTCGTTCCAGTTCGGGGATGGATCCTGGTTCAGGAGAAATAGGAATAAAGTACATTCAGGTGTCTTTTATCTTCACCTTCTCTCGCGATGCGAGTGCTCCTAGGATTAGGACAGTACACCCTTTATGCTTTTTGGATAGTCTTCTTCCAAACCATAGGCTGGTGCCGAACGGTAGGGAAGGAAGAAAACCATTTGGCCTAAAGGGGTGTACAGAAGGTAAAGACTAAAGACATATGAAGGGATTTGGAGAGGTGGCAAAGAACTATACGGTTACAGTCGTGAATCTGGAAGAGGCATTACTAGGAATACCGGGATACCCCATCGAAACATTTCAATGTTTCAGTCTCACTGTGTACTGTTAATGGAAAACTAATTTCCCGATTAGACACTTACTCCAGGGTATGTATTTACCAGGTATGATTCTCACATCTGTATGGTTTTACAGATGATGAGTGGGAGTGAGTTATTGGGAATTGGGTGATCATCCTCATTTTTGAGGAAGTCACCTGGGTTGTTTGCAAGTTAGCAATTATTTGGTTTTGAATATCCGCGGTTATGCACCAATTTCAAATTGATATATCTGTACGTCTATTTTCATAGAGTGAGATATACCTTTTGATATTATGTCGATGACATTTACCTATATCAGTGGATGGTTAGGTAAGGAGCATTAAACAGCGGTGTAATTCTTCTTAACCAAAAGTACAGTTTTCAACCTACGACACACAGTGAATGAGTCACTAGACTCAAGGGACTTATACAGAGTATTGTATGTTGTCCAGTGTCCATCAGGACAGAGGGGTTGGTCCTCGTACTGTATTCTGTTTACTTTTGACTTCTCTAGTTCTTAGACATGTGTTTCGTAGAAACACAGGGTCTAAGTTTTGAGGAGTTATAGGTATTTGAATAGAGTAGAGAACCAGGTATAGCAAGTATCGGGATTCTTCAAAGTGATCGAAGATGTAGATACTTGTGTGTGGTATTCAGTTAATAGTAATGATAAAGAGAAATTACTTCTCTTTCAGGTTACTCATAATTGGAAGTATTCCTAAGTTGAGTAACGCTGATCGACCTCCTTCCATTTAGTTGACATGCACTGGAGAAAGCTGCATGATTTGAATCTGGTTCAATTAAATCAGTGCCTCTGGTTCTATATTGGATGTAGAACAGTTCATATCTTAACGTTGTTAAGGTACGGGGAGTTGTCCGGCTTATGCTTAAAACCAGACACTGGACAACTCAAGGCACGTTTCTGTAATGGCTGTTTGTGGGTTGACCCAGGCTATGACGCGGGTTGATTTTCTACCATCTGGATGAACAATAGCAATATTGTTCTAGACTCGCCACAGTTTTATTAAAAATGGATTTTTTCAAAAACAGCAGTGGGAGTATGGTAGAACTGGAAGTGATTCCAGAACCGCAAACGATTACTGAAGATTTGATAAGGAACCTGAAGATTCAATCTGATTTGACATTCCATTGGCCACTCCGCAGATAAGGTGGGTAACTTCAGGCACCCGAGAGGTACTTCGGTAGCCTCAAGGACGGTGACAGGGAAGTTCTTGTTTACCCACACTTGCCATTGTTGTTGTTCCAGGCTGCGAGACCCGGCAGGAGGATGAGTATAGCGTCGTTCTGAACTAGCTTCAGAAGTGTACGTGTATATGACTCTGCCAGAGGGTTGTCATAGTCAGTGGGAGCAGCGGAAGCATTGGTGGACATCAGGCTTATGTCTATTTATAGACTAAAGCAGATGTAGCAGAGATAGATCATCTGTTTCTGATGTGACAGTCATAGGTTTGACGTCATCAGAATAGGGGATGGATCTGTTGAGAAGGTAGTAGGAAGTGATATTCCTTTGCTACGATCGGTTATACTTTGGTCGTCACACAGTGGTTTCTCCACAAAGGACTTGGACATTATATCAGACATACTGGTTACTAGATCTATGGTTTTAGATCTAGATTTGGGTGGTTTCCTAATCTGGGTACCTTGACAGCATTCTATGAGTATTTAGAATGGACGACTCCTGGCACGGTAGTGTACCTGCAAGTAATGGAGTTGCCCTCTCTAAAGGTGTCTTTTAGACTAAAGTAGAGAGGGATGTGCATGATTGGCAGATCACTTGCTTAGGCAATTGAGTCAATCATGAGATGTCAAGTACCACACCAGATGTTGTTCTTGCACTAGATGCAATAAGTTGATATTGATCCAATCCTGGAGAAACAGTCGGAAGCAGTTTTAGAACATAAGTGGCTGTTCTAGGGATATGATAACGGCTGCCTCTTTTAGGAGACGGTTATCATTCCAGGCTTCCAAGGTGACCTGGACGACAAGGAGGTTGTCAGAGTTATAGTTTTTCCCTCTGACGAGGGGCAGTATTTTGGACGGATGGTCCAAGGCAATACTGAGGGTGGCATGGCGCAGGATACTGATTAAGTTCAGTTGAAGATACAGTCTAAGAAGTTTGGATTTGGAGTTCATTTATGAGCTACGTCCCATCAGACATCCAGACATTCTAAGGCAGGTATTGCTCATTTCGGGAGATGGTTTTCTCCGCGAACTTGAGATATAGAGAGACATAGAAAGAAACTTCTAGGCGGATCCACTCACTGAGGCTATTCCTCGACCGCAATAGTTTCACAAACGGGATTTGTGAGACTGACTAGTAGAGGAGTTGGGTGTTCGGTATCACACGGGCTGTGAGTATGCGACATCGCAATAATTAGCCTTGAGTGCAAGTGGGAGATTGTTGGAGATAGTGCCCTCAGAGTCGATTATTGGATCACAGGCACGTGATTGCGATGATTGAGGGAGGACCTATCCCGGTAGATCAGTCTTACTCGAGATGATAGTTTGCTATCTGGTTTACCTTTATCATCGTGTACTGCTTTAGGCGACCTGACATGTCGCTATTGCACGTTGATAGAGCCCCTAGGATTCTTGCTTGACTGCCGGCAGTATGAGGGCGATCATATAAGTGAGAGCTGGAGTCTATAAGCACATCCTTAAAAGGTCCCTAGTCGTGGGAGTTTCGAGACAGGGCATCGATTCTCCAGAGTAGACTAGTGTATACAGTCGAGACCCCGACGAGGGGCGGTGGCCGGTCTCACAAGCCACTGGTGTCAGTAGGTTCACCTAAGATGTATACAGGTGCTCATTGGGTTATGAGTACACCGGACAGGACTCGCCGGGAACATGCTAGTTGGTCTTATACCTGACGTCAGATAGCAGTTCCCAGGTGACATGTGTACAGGTTAGTTCATCCACCTGGGGATCGTCATTTGTCTCGTGTGAGTTCCCACTGTACTTTGATTACTACCCTACCACGGCTCAAAGGAGTCGTGCAAACAGGTTTTAGTTGGGTACAGTCCCGAGCCACATGGAGGCAGTGAGCGGATCTTCGGGGGTTTCGTCTCTCCCGGTATTGGGGGTGAGGTCGCGCTGTGTCTAGGAGAGCCATTACACAAAGACCTTGGCCAAGGCAGGAGATTTACTGGTAGGTATTCCAGTAGTATCTCAGGGTGTTCTGGGCTACACTCCGACACGACTTGTACCGCTTTTGGGGGTCTGACTTTTACCAACCCCCTAGGCCCGCCATGCGATGCTCATAGACGAACGGACCGGACTGTACGGATATTGTCACTGACAGGCTCAGTTGGGTGTCGGGGTGAGCTTCCTCATCGACGTCCCTTTTAGTCAATAGCTGGTGGCCCGTCATGTATTGGCTTATACCTCTGACGTGCTAGTGGTTAAATCCACAGCCATAGTATTGACGAGTCTTTAGAGTCCACCACCCTTTCAGTTACTCAGCTTTCGGGCGAAACGCTGTAGAGGCCGTATGGAGATATGGCAGGGTCCGATCAGATACGTGCGGTATTGCACGGATCAGGATCGGACGGTTTGTACTAGTAGCCGTATAGATATATGGCAGGGTTCGATCAGATACGTGCGGTATTGCACGGATCAGGATCGAACGGATTTTACTAGCCGGCTTTGGTTTAAGCCGGTCCTAGTTTAGTACAGTGTAGATTTTGTCTTTTTGCATTTGTATCCGGACGGAATACAGATGCGGGTGTGTATGCACAGTATTGGGGTTTTCCTGTAATTTATTACGGGACCAGTTTTCTGGAGTTGCCAGTTTGCATTCCGTTCCGGCCGGTTTTCCTTTGTTCTTTCCCGGCCGGACTTTTCCGATGGAGGGGGTAATTTGCAGTTTTGCAAATTACTATTGTGGAGGGGGTTTCTTGCAAAAGTGTTGATTATGATAGCTTTCATTTCTTTTGCTCCATGCTTTTGAATTGAGAGATTTGAAAGGTTATGGAGTGAATAGGAGAATAAGCATGGTTGATGTTTTCTTGTCTAGGATGTGGTCACCTCTTGTTCTATCCTACACTCACCTCTCTTCTTATGGTTGGCATTCTCATTTTTCCTCCACCACATTATCATTCTCACTTGAGGAAAGAAAGAACACTAGAGAGAAGAAAAAGAATGAGAGGGTTCATCTTTATTTTTGTGAGGAATTCTTCATCTCCTTCTTCTTCTTGTTATGGAAAAATGAAAGCACCATTTTTCCTAACCCCATTCCTCCATCAAGGCAACTACAAACCCCAAATGAGACTAGCATGATCTACTACACATTCCTACAGCAAATCTTGGACGCGTCGATTCGCCAGCTTCGCGCCCGAGTTGCCTCGGTATTGAGGTGGGAGCCCGTAAAAGCTACAGGCGATGTGGTGCCCTTTCCGACGAGGAGGAGACGGACGGAGATCCCGCGAGGAGATCGGAGTGGAGATGAAGACCGGAGGAATCGGATCAGTCGGTATATCTCTAACCTTCTCTTTGTAGTTAGCTAGATTTAGTTTAATGGCCCGATCCGGTTTTAGTGCGCGGTGGTGCCGTTTTGCCAAGTCCGCAAAAATTTAAGTTTACCACCGTTTCCGCGTTTGGCCGTCGGGTTGACGGCCGGGGGGCCTGATTAAATACGAGTATGTGATACCGTATTCTAATCTGGCGGTAATTTGATATCGGTTAGGTTATATGTGATATAACCGGAATATTGAATCAAGTGTTGATTTGATAATGTGATATACAGATAAATGATATTAGTCGGTTATATGTGATATAACCGGATTATTAAATCAAGTGTTGATTTAATAATATGATATATATTTATATTTGATATAATTATATATTAACTAATATTATAGCTCACTAATTATTTTCTACTCTTAATATATAATTATATATATGTGCGATATATATATATATATATATATATATATATATATATATATATATGAAGCATGGTATTTCTATTTTTAGAAAATAGAAATAAAGAGGTGGAAAATGGGAGATATTTAAGGAATGGTGAGGCATGGCTTAAACAATTGTTTATTCATTTGTTTGCACTATTGAAGCATGGTTCCGTTTTATTATTGAGATATATTGTATGCTTCAAAAAGTGAGGAAAAGGTTTTAAGCCATTCTACACTTGCTTTTTCTTGAGCTCATATTTTCCTTAGCTCTCTCCTTTTTCCTTCTTTTTCCTCCTCATGCTTCAAGCTCTAACAATCACATGAGTTGTGAACCCTGGAGCTTGAGAGAATCCTAAGTGAGCTTAAAACTCCTACTTCATCATCCTAGTCTAGATTAGCGCCTTAGACTAGGGTGTTTACTTCACTAATACTAGATTGAAACTTCAGATTGATCATTTTCGACACGAAGGTCGCGAAGCAAGTTTGATCCGTTCTTCAAGTGGAACCTAGAGGAGTCGTAGGGACTACTACCCGGAGCTTTAGAAGAGAAGGACTTGGTCTACAAAGGTTGTAGTCTCCATCTCTTAGTATAGAACTTTCTATATCTTCATATAAATCCTAATATTCTAGTTAGATTCTAGGTTAGTGTAGCTTAGCACGCAAAATGTTTAAAATTGCATGCTTGATGCCGGTTAAAACCTTGTGGTGGTGCTAGGATACACTTTCATGCCCATTGTGAGAATCCGAAGGGATTCTTATTAAATAAAGAGTGCCCATTGAACAGTGGAGTTAAGAACTCCCAATATTCCCTAAAAAGCGGCTCTTTAAAGCGAACAACAGATTAAAAAGAAGGGATTAAAACTCCAAAAATAAAAATAATAATAAAATATACAAGAACGAAAAAGGGAATGAGAATACCAAAGTTCTTAAAATCCAAATCTGAGCCAAGCTCTGTAAAAGAAATGGAACTAAACTTCCTTAAATAGTGGGGTCAAATCCTAAAAATCCCCATGGGAAATATACTGTAATTAAATTCCAGAGAACCCTCAAAGATCAGCGTTAATAATAGGGTAAAACCCTAAGACCTCTAAGACCCATGGTCTAACTAAATAAAGTTTGTTTTAGATCTCTAAGAGATCATTTCAAGAAAAAGAGCCAAGCTCCGTTGATGGGTTAAAAATCCAAAACAAAAAAAGTGTCTCTTTTAAGGGGTCATAATCCTTACCAATTTTCTTAAACGGAGTTAAACTCTAAGCGTTTCTTTGAGCAGAGATCTAAGCTCTGATAAGAGAATTAAATTCTCAAGGAAGAAGACGGAAGATGACAAAACGGCAGTCATCTCAAGGGTCAAAGGCCCTATTTATAAGATGTGATAGGACGGTTCAACTCACTAGAAGATCCAACGGTGGAAAAGGTGACACCGTTGCACCCACGTGTAAGCTACGTGAGAGCAATGGTGGGGGCATTTGTTCCCCTAATATTTAAACATATTAAAAGAGCAAAGCTCTGTTGAAATTTTATGGGGCAGCGCCTCACGTGCTTCTCACGAGGGCGCCGGCACCAATATGCAAAGCACAGAAACTATTCTGGGTAAGAATCAAGTTCTTATACGGCGCCGCATGTGCTCGTCACGTGGATGCCAATATGCAAAGTACGAAACGCTTATGGGTAAGAAAGTTCTTATACGGCGCCGCACGTGCTCGTCATGCGGACGCCAATGTGCAAAGCACATAAACACTTTCTGAGTAAGAATTAAATTCTTATACGGCGTCGCACATGCTCGTCACGCGGACGCCAATGTGCAAAGTACATAAACACTTTCTGAGTAAGAATTAAATTCTTATACGGCGTCGCACATGCTCATCACACGGACGTCAATGTGTAAAGCACAGAAACGCTGTCTGAATAAGAATTAAATTCTTATACGGCGCCGCACGTGCTCATCACGCTGACGCCAATGTGCAAAGCACATAAACACTTTTTGAGTAAGAATTAAATTCTTATATGACGCCGCACGTGCTCATCACGCGGGCACCAATGTGGAAAGCACAGGAGTACCCATCATAAGAATTAAATTCTTAAGTGGCGCCCACGTGCACAACACGTGAGTGCCGGCGCCTAAGTAGAATTAAATTCTACGTTTCCTTAACAAAAAGTTAGGATACTTTCTGTTAAATAGAGCCGTTGGATCAAAGATCCAACGGAGATAATAAATCATTAAAAATATAGAATCAAATTCTGTTAGGAGAAAATATCTCCCAAATCTTTCTAATTAAGAAAGATACTTTTAGGAATATATTCCATCAATCTTTACAAATAAAAAGACCGCTCTCTGTAAAACAGAGAACCCTTGGATTAAAAATCCAACGGTGATTAAAAAATCACCACTGGACATAGTAAATTCTGTATATGGGAAAATATTTCCCCAATCTTTTTAAAAATAAGAACAACATATTCTGTAAAAACAGAAGCCCTTAGATCAAAAATCCAATGGTGGGTAAAATTCTCCAAATCAATTTTGAGACCAATTAAATCATTGGAATCTCTAAATGATTGATTTTCTCAAAACCAATTAACAATCAGCCTTCACTTTATAAAGGACTCGAGACTTCAAGTCTTATACACACAAAGATAGATAGACATATATATATAGAGAAAACCCCTATAAGCTTCTGGAAAAATACAGTGAGCTCTCAAAAAGAACATAGAATTAAATTCTCAAAGAAGAAGATCTTCCTTCTCAGAACCTTGGGTAAAGAAAAAAGATCAAAATATCTCCTTTGCCTATCATATCACATTTAAGGGTTTAACCCTTTTAAAAGAACTTAGTTCTTTCTCTGGATCTGAGATCCACAAGACAAGTTTCCCATAAGTCGAGAATTTAATTCTCATCAGGAAGATCTTATTCTTGAGAATCAAACATTCAGGGAAGAACAAATTTAAAAAGAAAGGAGTTCATGATCCTCTAGGAACTCAGTTCCTTTAAATTAAGAACTTAGTTCTTTAAAATCTCAACCCGAAATCCTTAAAAATAGTGATTTGGGTGAGCGTTAATGGTCAAAATACCATTGACAGAGCTTTAACCTCTCTGAAAACATCGACATAGATTAAATCTTCTTAAAAAAGAAAAAGACTAGCGTCTCACGTGCTTCCCATGTGGACGCCCCTTTTAACAGCGCCTAGCACCTCACGTGAAAAACATGCGAGCGCCCAAAACAGAAGGCCGGCGCCTCACTTGAAACACACGTGGGCGCTGAATAAAGTGCTCATCACTCCATATACAGCCGAAGACAGCTTAGTGCTTAGTACTGAATGGGCAGCGCCTAGCGCCGCATGTGCTCCTCATGTGGGCGCCATATAAAAAGTGCTTAGTAATTCATATGTAGCTAAAACGGCTGAGTGCTTAGCACTAATTGGGCAGCGCCCAGCGCCTCACGTGCACCTCACGTGGACGCTATAAGAAGTGCTTAGCACTTTACATTTAGTCAAAATGATTAAAGTGTTCAACATTTGTTGGACAGCGCTCATGACTGAATGCTTCACATGACATATATGTGAGCATCATAGCTTAAATAAGTGCTTAACACTTTTACATAAAAAGAAAGGGCTGAACAAACAAAGCCCAAATAAGTGCTAGCACTTTTGAATAAAAAAAGACTAAGTAGACTAAGCCCAAATTGGCTGAGTCTCTGAAGTTTTCCTGTAGCTGAGCCCAAATGCTCTTTTGCTGGATCTCAAATAAAAATGATCCTAAAATGTTGTTAAGTTGATCTTAGTTTCAAACAAGACTAACGTATCCTTAGCGAAGACAAACTGAGCCCAAATGCTCACCTATAGATTTAAGTCGGATCTTAATCTCAAACTAAATCAACGGCCCTTGAATCAAACAAAAATATTTCTGAACTGAAGGAATATACAACCTAAGTTTAAAACCCCCGTCAAGCAAATCCTTGATCCAAACCCAAATCTCAAAATATACGGATTTGGATTGATCCGCGCCCTACGGGCAACAACATAAACTGGTCTCCGTATACGATCCACGAACAACCCAAACAAACAAAAACATACACGACACGAAGTGAACTGCCAGAGCAGGAGAAAGTGGTTATAGAAACGCAGTAACGTAATTAACTGCAGGGGCTTTCGTCTGCAGGGAAGAACGTCCCCACAATCAAAAACCTCTCACAAATAAGGGGAAATCTGATAAAGTCTGCTACAACGGTCGCATCTGTCAAAACCTCCGATATATGGTGTCATAAATTAACTTGGTATCTTTGGAGAGGTGGATGGAAAAGTCCAAATAGCATCTGCCCCAAAAATTCAGGCCAGACGTCCTGATGTCTCGGTCCCTTTCGACAGTGAACATAGACTATAAAGGTTGTAGACTCGTTTCACTTAGTTTAGAACTTGTTTGCTTAACTACAAAACCCTAATTCTCTAGTTCGATTCTTGTTTAGTATACTTAGACTTATAATTTTTAAAATTGCATACTTGATGCTCATTGAAACCCAGTAAAGGTGCTAAGATATACTTTCTACTGTCATGAATCTGGATAATGAAAAAACATTACTAGGAATACCTAACCATCCCCTATGAAATATTTTCATGTTTTAGATTTTCTGTGTACTTGTTACCGAGAACTGTTTTCTCAATCAATTCTGACTCCAGGGTATGTATTTACCAGATTTGGATCTCACTTCAGTACGGTCTTACAAATGATGAGTAGGAGTAAAATATTGGAAAATGGGCAATTTGATCCTCAATATCGAAATTCGTTGCAATTGGTGATATTGGATTAAATCGCCTGGTTTTTTCCTGACGGCAAATATTTGGTTTCGAATAACCGTTGTTATGCACCAAATTTTAAAATGAAATATCTGTACTGTTATTTTATAAAGTGAGATATACATTTTGAAAATTGTGTTGTAAATATTTACCTTTATTAGTCGAGGATAAGGTAAGGTGCATTAAATAACGGTGTAATACATTCTCAACCAAGATACAGTTTTCAATTTACAAAACACAGAATTTGAGTTAGTATACTCTTAGGACTTATACATGAAAATGTATATTGTCCAGTGTCCTTCGGGACAAGGGGTTGGTACTCTTACTTCATTCAGGATTACCTATGAGTTCTCTGGTTTAGACACGCATTCGTTGTAATGCAAGGTCAAAGATTTTGAGAAGTTTATAGGTATAAGAATAAAGTAGAGAATCATATGTTGGAAGTATCATGATTCTAATAGGTGATAAAAAATGTAGATACTTATTCTAGGTATTCCATCATAGTATTGAGAATTTGATTCTCTCACAGGTTACTCATCCGTGGATGTGCTCCTTGATGAGTAATACTGTATTTCCCGTTTTCCATTAGATGATATGCACTGGAAACAGCTGCATGACTTTGGAATCTGGTTCCATATAAATTAGTGCCTTAATTCTATATGGACATAGAATGGTTACATATCTTGAGGTTGTTAAGATATGGAGTTATCTGATTTCTGTTTAAAAAGCAAAATCCGGAAAAACTCAAGGCACGCTTTGGTAATGGCCGTTTGTAAATTATCCCAAGCATTTGCTAAGATTTTGGTTTCTACCATTTTCGAGATCAATAGCTACATTGTTCTTGACTCGCCACCATTTTTATAAAAGGAATCTTTTTGCAAAAGAAACTAGTGGGTGTATGGTAGAATTGGAAGTGATTCCAGAACCACAAACGGTTATCAAAAATTTAGTAGAACCTAAGGATTCAATTGGAGTTGATAAACCATTAGCCACTCCGCAGATTTTAGTAGGTGACCTCAGACTCCTGAGAAATACTTTGGTTTTCTCGTAGACGGTGACATGGAGGTCAGCATGATGATGATGATGACCCTACCAATTATCAGTAGGTCATAAGAAGTGGTAACTTCCAGATGACCAGATGCTTCATATCCAAGATGGACTCTACGCACTTCAGCAAATCATGGATTTTGGACTTTGCTTGGTCCTCCTAAAGGGGTAAAACCCATTAGGAGTAAGTAGATCTTTCGAGATCTGTGCATGTGGAAAGGTATTAACCTAATATGGCTAGACTTGTTGTAAAGAGTTTTCATCACATACCCATTGTGAATTGTGATGATACTTTTACTTTAGTGTGTATGCTAAAATCCATACGGATATAACTTGGCACTGCTGTTCTCCCTATTAGCTGTCAGCGGGTCACAGGAAGTGGTAACTTTCAGATGACCAGATGCTTCACATCCAAGATGGACTCCACGCACTTCAGCAAATTATGGATTTTAGACTTTGCTGGGTGCTCCTGAAGGGGTAAAACCCATTAGGAGCAAGAAGATCTTTCGAGATCTGTGCAAGTGGAAAGTTTCTAACCTAATAAGGCTGGACTTGTTGTAAAGAATTTTCATCAAATACCTGTTGTGGATTGTGATGTGACTTTTACTTCAGTTTCTACACTAAAGTCCATATGGATATGACTTAGTGCTGATGCTATTCATGGTTATGGTATCTGGCTGGTGGATGACTATAACGTCTTTCCAAATAGGAATTTGGAAGTGCACGTGTATATGACTCTGCCAGAGGGTTATCGTAGTCAGTGGGAGCAGCGGAAGGTATGCATGTTGCTTATGTCTATTCGTAGACTAAAGCATGGATAGCGGATACGGGTCTATTGTTTTGATGTGACAGTGTTGTGATTGACTTTATCAAACTAATAGATGAACCTAGTAAGAAGGATGTAGGGAGTACTGTCCTGGATTTGGATGACATACTCCAAGTAGGAAGTGAGGTTCTTATACTACAATTGGTCAAACTTTGGTTGTCACACAGTGTTTTCTCCATGTTGGATATGGATAATATATCAGGAATTCTGGTGACTAGATCTGGATTTGGGATGTTTCCAAATCGGGTACTTAGATAACATTCTAAAAGTATTGTAGAATTGACGACTCCTGGCGTGGTGGTGTACCCACAGGTGATGGAGTCACCCTCTCTTAAGAGATGTCTTCTAGACTGATGAGGAGAGGGACTGGCATGAATGGCATATCATTTGCTCAGGCAATTGAGTCAATCATGCAATATCTTGTACAAAACCAGATAGATAATTCTGGTTTTAGATCTAGATTTGGGATGTTTCCCAATCGGGTACTTGGACGGCATTCTAAAAGTATTTTAGAATGGACGACTCCTAGCGTGGTGGTGTACCCACAGATGATGGAGTCACCCTCTCTAAAAGAGATGTCTTCTAGACTGATGAGGAGAGGGATTGGCATGAATGACATATCATTTGCTTAGGCAATTGATTCAATCATGCAATGTCTTATACAACACTAGATATTGCTTATACACTTGCTATAGCAAGCAGATATTAATCCAATCCTAGAGAAAAAGTTGGGAAGCAGTAAAAAACATAAGAGGATGTTCTTGGTATAAGATAACGGCAGCCTCCACCGGGAGGCGGTTATCGGTTCAGGCTTTCAAGATGACCTGAATGACAAAGATGTTGTCAGAGTTTTGAGTTTAGCCTCTTCGGAGGATCAGTATATTGGATAGTGTTCAATAGGGATACAGAGGTAATCATGGTGCAGGATGCTAGTTATAACTCAACAGAGGATACAGCCCAAGAAATTTGTTGGATGGAGTTGTTTATTAATGAACTTGGTCCCATCAAGTATCCAGACAAATTTTTGAAGCGGGATATCGCTCAGTTTGGGAGGCTGTTGATCTCCGCAAGGTTGAGAAACAGAGAGATGAAGTTGGAGTATTGTAACGGATCCACTCACCGAGGCTATTTCTCGGACAAATTAAGTTTCACAAACATAGTTTGCGAAACTGATTAGTAGAGAAGTTGGGTATTCGGTAGCATACGAGCTGTGGGTATGCGATGCCGCAATAATTGGCCTTAAGTACAAGTGGGAGATTGTTGGATATAGTGCCCTCAAGGAAATTATTATGATCGCAAGTAGGCGATTTTGATAATTGAGGGAGAACCTATACAGATATAACAGTCTTACTCGAGATAATAGTATGCTATTTGGTTTGTTTTCATCATTGATGAAGCCCATAGGATTCTTGCTTGACAACCAGCATTATGATGGCGATCATATACGTGGGAGCTGGGTTGTCCATAAGCACATCCTTATAAGTACCTAGTCGTGGGAGCATCGAGACTGGGCATCGATATTCCGGAGTAGACCAGTGTATACGCTTCTAGACCCCGACAAGGGGCGGTGGCCGGTCTCACAAGCCATTGGTGTTGTGCCACCTATGATAGTATACAGGTGCTCATTGGAGGTGAGTACACCGGATGGACTTACCGAGAACTTCTAGATGGTATTATATCTATCGTCAGATGAAAGTTCTCAGGTGGCATAAGTACAGGTTAGTCATTTGACCTGAAATCATCATTTGTCTCATGTGAGTTACCACTATACTTTGATTACTACCCTACCATGGCTCAAAAGAGTCGTGCAAATAGGTTTTAGTTGGGTACAGTCCCGAGCTACAAGGAGGCAGTGATCAATTGTCAGGGATTCGTCTCTCCTGGTATTAGGATTCGATGTCGCGCTGTGTTAAATTGGCTATCACCAGAAATCCATGGCCATGGTGGATGAGATTTACTGATAGTTGATCAATAGTATCTCTATTGGTGATGAGCTTGACCCAGACACGACTTATCGGGTTAGTAGGGGTCTGACGTTATCCACCCTTAGACCCGATATGCGATACTCTTTGACGAAGAGACCGGACTGTACAAAAATTGTCACATTCAGGCTCAGTAGGGTAAGAACGTACTTGATTGTCGACCCCCCTTTCGGCAAGTACCTGGGTAGCCGTTACGTACAGCTAGTGCCGCTGACGTGCTTGTTGTTAAATCCACTGCCAGCGTATTGTCGAATCTTTAGAGTCCCACACAGAGGGTTTTCCCGGTTCAGGCGATAGATATAGAAGCCGTGCATTGGTACGTACAGAGGTCCGATTAAATACGTGTATGGAATACACAGACTTTAATCGGGCGGTTGATAATACTAACCGGCTTAGGATTAAACCGGATTATTAAATCAGGTTTTGATTTAATAAATTATATATATATATATATATATATATATTAGTATTATTGTTCATTATTCATTTTCTCTCTTTGGTGCTATCCGTATTTTTATACGGATATGCGTGTATGTAGCGATACATATACCGGGTGAAGTATTCCGTATTTATACGAGAATGCTTCTAAAAGAAGGACATCTCATATTTATTTTTCTATTTAGAAAATAAAAGGAAATGAGGTGTAATGAAGCATGGTGACGAGTATGGCTTGGGCATTTATTGTGTGGATTCATTGATCACTATTGAACCATGGTTGATTTTATATGTAGACATTCTCTTTTCTTTTTGGAGATGATGATTTTTCTTGATCTTAGATGCTTCATGCTTCATGGTGAAAGCAACCATCTTCCTCACACCTCTCCTACTTCTTCTTTCTCTTGCTCACTTGAGCTTGAGAAAATGAGAGAAATTACTTAGTGGAAAATTGTCACGACCCGTAATTAAGCACGTGACCGGCACTTAAATTACGCAACGTCTAAAGACGTGACGTAAATCAAGTAAGCCGAAACACCGAAAATCTAAACCTTTTTGCGGAAAATAGTGGGGGTGCAGTTTTGAAATAAAGGTATAATGAATCATGTTTTGTCTTTAAAGATTTGGGCAGCACCTCCCTTGTATATTTTGATCCAAAATCATATATACAACAATATATAGGCATCCCCAAGCGGGAGCAAGCTCTTCGCCAACCGGGGGAATCACAACCACACAATAACATATATACGACGCCCAACGGCGAAGAATCAACCCAGAAAGCACAAATAAAGAAGCAAGACATCAAAACTCAAGAAAAGCGATCAAAAACCCATCGCTCTAAGTCTCGCACAAAACCCAAGTCTGACTAAGTCTACCAATATACAAATTCTAGTCTCTGATATGATCTGATCTGATGGAGTTTATCTAGATACAACGGAATATAACAGTACGAGAGTGGGCACGATCCAACATGTGTCCCACCTACCAAAGCAAAACACCCGGATGAAGCTGTATGCCAACGATACCTCAACTGATCCCTGTTTACCCCAATCAGAGCAAAGCTTTGTTCAAATTCCAAGACGGGAAATGAAGCAACGCTTCTGATTCCCCCAATCAGAGCAAAGCTCTACTTTGAAAATTTAAATTTTAATAAAAGAAGCAACGCTTCAGCTGACTTGCGCTCTGCTCTGCGCGACACGTGTCAGCGCAGTAGCGCTAGCGCAGTTGCGCTGCGCTCTGCGCGGCGCGACACGTGTCAGCGCAGTTGCGCTGCGCTCTGCGCTGCATGACACGTGTCAGCGCAGTGGCATTAGCGCAGTTGCGCTGCGCTCTGCGCTGCGCGACACGTGTCAAGCGCAGGTGCGTTTGCGCCAAACAGAATTAAAATTCCAGTAAGATCTTTATGTTCTTGTTAAAACAAGAAGATTGTCTTCTGTAAAACAGAAGCCCTTGGATCAAAGATCCAACGGTGAGGAAAAATCCCCAAATCACTCAGAGAATGATCTCTTTAACGAATTTAACAAATTAATGGGCACTAAATAAAGGCCCCTAGACCCCAATTCTAAAAAGCGGAGAAACACAGAAAACAGAGAGAGAACTCCTTTAAAGAATTTTGAGAAGAACTCAAAAAGAGAAAAAGGTAAACCCTTTGAATAAAGAAGAATTTCTTTTGAAAAGATCATTGATCTAAGAACAAGATCAAGGATCTTCAATAAAAAAAAAATTAATAATAACAAAGGCATTGCCCTTTTTATGAACCATTGGTTCTGGAATCTTAAAGATTCTTTTCTTGAATCCAAAATTGGATAAAGATATTAAAACAGTGCCTTGCACTTGTAAATCTGCACTGTTGCGCTCCTGGGTTGGCGCAAGCCACCGAGAGCGCCACGTGTCAGCACCAGAATAACTTGCGCTATGCGCTTTTAAAATAGAGTATTGCTCTCTGAAATTGGCGCAACTCACCAGAGCGCGCCCGTGTCAGCAGCGCAACAGCGCAGCGCACTGGCGCAGTGCACTGCGCTAACTACGCTTGCGCTCACCAGAGCGTGACACGTGTCACCTCCCCATGCGCTTGCGCTCAATAATTGGCGCAAAGCGCCTGACAGGCCACATGGCCATTGTCAGATAACTAATGCACCGTATTATTTTAAAGAAGGGCTGAGCCCAATTAAAAAAGGCCTAACAGGCCTAATAAAATGCCATGCATTATTTTAAAGGGTAGAGCCCAAACAAAGACAGATGCTCTGCATCATAAAAAATAAAGGGACAGAGCCCATATCAAAAAGGCCTTACAGGCCGAAATAAAATGCAGTGCATTATTAAACAGGGGAAAAGCCCTAGCATAGGCCTAATAGGCCGAAGATAAATGAAAATGTTGAACATCATCAACTGGACTTAGCCCAATCATGGCCGTAAGTCCTCAAATTAAATTGACCGGGCACGACTGCTCCCTTAAATCAATTTACATCCGGTTCAAGGGTACATCTCCGAACTCCTCTGACACCTATCGTTGTAATCCTTCAACGACGTCAGAGAGGTGACGGGTCCCAACAACCACTCATAACTCCTGGACTCAAGCGTCCTTAAACACCCGGACTCAAGCTTCCTTAAACTCCCGGACTCAAGCGTCCTTAAACCAACTCAAGGACTCAAGCGTCCTTAAACTCCCGGACTCAAGCGTCCTTAAACTCCCGGACTCAAGCGTCCTTAAACCAACTCATGGACTCAAGCGTCCTTAAACTCCCGGACTCAAGCGTCCTTAAACTCCCGGACTCAAGCGTCCTTAAACCAACTCATGGACTCAAGCGTCCTTAAACTCCCGGGCTCAAGCGTCCTTAAACTCCCGGACTCAAGCGTCCTTAAACCAACTCATGGACTCAAGCGTCCTTAAACTCCCGGACTCAAGCATCCTTAAAGTCCCGAACTCAAGCGTCCTTAAACCAACTCATGGACTCAAGAGTCCTTAAACACCCAGACTCAAGCGTCCTTAAACTCCCGGACTCAAGCGTCCTTAAACTCCCGGACTCAAGCGTCCTTAAACCAAATCATTGACTCAAGCGTCCTTAAACTCCCGGACTCAAGCGTCCTTAAACCAACTCATGGACTCAAGCGCCCTTAAACTCCTTGACTCAAGCGTCCTTAAACTCTCGTACTCAAGCGTCTTTAAACAATGGACCACTACGTCCTTAAAACTGGAACAATAGAGCCCCCAAATGCTCTTTTTTCGGAACTAAACGATCCCGTTTAAGTCGATCTTAGCCTCAAATATGGCTACCGTATCCTTAAAGATTCAAACAAACTTTAGTCCCAAATTGGACTATAGATCCCCCCAATCGACTTTGGTTCTAGGGTACATCTCTGAACTCCTCTGACACCTGTCGTTGTAATCCTTCAACGACGTCAGAGAGGTGACGGGTCCCGACAACCATACATGCAATGGACCACCATGTCCCTAAACTGGAACAATAGAGCCCCAAACGCTCTTTTGTCGGATCTAAATGATCCAGTTAAGTCGATCTTAGTCTCAAATCGGACTAACGTATCCTTAACAAACGTTTGAGTTGATCTTAGCCTCAAATATGGCTAACGTATCCTCAAACCAAAACCCCAAACCCAAATCTAAGAAAATACGGATTTGGACTAATCCACGTCCTACGGGCGACGACATAAATTAGTCTCCGTATACAATCCACGGGAAACCACAAACCAAAAAAACGCATATGACACGAAGTGAAATTCTGGAGAAGGAGAAAGTGGTTACCGCGATGCGGTAGCGTAATTAACTGTAGGGGCTTGCGCCTGCAGGGAAGAGCGTCCCCACAATCGAAAACCCCTCAAGCGAGGGGGAATCTGACGAAGTCTGCTACATCGGCTGCATCCGTCCAAACCTCCGATACACGGTGCCATAAATCAACTTGGCATCTTCGGAGAGGTGGATGGATAAAACAAAATATCATCTGCCCCGAATCTCAGGCAAGACGTCCATGTCTTGGCTGCCGTTCGGAGGGGAACAGATTCTGGCATGCCCGGTGGGACCTTTTCCTCTTTCCACTCCAAACTTCGCGTGTCGTGTTCGCGAAAAAATCACGGTTTGTTGTGGTTGCCTGTGGATTCAAGGTGCTTAGATTTGGTGTCTTGCTCCGTGCAGAAAACAGAAGATCAATGGCTTCAAACTGCACTACCTGCAACTGCAACTCTCGCTCCGTCCCTGCTGGAGGAGTGACTTATGGGCCTCAGGCGACCTCCCTTTTCAAGATGCCAGTGGAGCAGGTGACTCAAGCCACCACTAGACTATTCTTCGGGACCATGCTCCAACCAATGAGCTTCAATGTCCTGATGATGTTGCAAGAAGCCCCAAAGAAGTCGGTCTTTGATCGACTTACTACTACCGCGGCCCCTCTCAACGGGCCGCCCAATTCCACTGCCTCAGTTTTCAACAGACTAGGCCAGAACGTCTACAAGCCTGCGATACCAGAATGCATTATCCCGAAGCAGATAGCCATCCCTGCTCCCGTTCCAGGCGAAATCACCAAGGTTGCTTCCCCTACTCGGAAGTCTGCTTTTGACAGGTTGGCTGTCCCCATTCAACGAACGTCGGTTTTTAAAAGGCTGGTACCAGCGAATTCTGACCAACACAGGGGGCATGAGGAGGTCACCCCTACGGCTAAACCAACTCTATCCGCACGACACGCTCAACGTCTCCACTGGCACCGAGTGAAGAAGGCTGGGGGCAACTCCCCCTCTGGATTTACTCCACTAGCTCCGATAATGGGGATCGAGGCTGCTGTTCTAACCGAGAACAGCTTTGAACTGCTCAATAAAGTGCGCAGGAACTCTCCTACTGTATTGTTGAAGAGAACTCCTTCACTTGTAGAGAATGATACAGAAAAGAAGCCGGGGCAACCTCTTCAATGGCTATCCTCTAAAATTTACAAAGTTTGGCGACGTGTCCAAGAGTCAGTGGTTGATCAAGACTATCTCCGCCGACAGAAAATGATGAAGGTTCAGCAGGAGAGGAACTACTCAAAGTCACAAAAAGTGACAGCCGGATGGGTGCCTGCTGCAACGGCTCCCTCAACGTCGATCACTCAAAAGAAAAGGAGGCCGCAAAAAGCCCCTGTGAGCATGGTGAACCGTAAAAGCGCTGAGCACAAACACCCCAAGTCTGGGGGCATGGTGGTGCATACTGTTTATATGGCTTCCGGAAAGGAGGAAGGCCGTGCTTCGACGGGTCACCGACCGCTTACCCGATCTGTGACAAAAGCCCAGGAGCAGCAACAGAAGCTTCAGGAAATAATGACTGCAATGGCTGCACTCACTGGGCCAAAAGAAAGCCCGGAGGCATCATCAGAGCAGCGTCACGAACAAGAGACTGATGCTAACTTCTTACGAAGAGTCCTTGAAAAGAAGGACAAAGAAGCCGCAGAGCAAGCGGCTAACATAAAACAAATGGCGCTCCTCTTCCAAGATATGGTAGGGATGATGTTACAGCCAGACCCTCCAGCTGAAGACCCTCCGATCGTTGTTGGAGATGACGGGGGAGGAGACATCTAATCCTCCTCCGGCTCTTTCAGCAGCCAAGGAAGAAACCATTTCCAAGGCCGCACTGGATGACTATATAGCTCAGCAAATACGGGCTCATCAGGCGGATGAAGCGGCTGCGCAAATTGTTAGAACCGGACGACCTTATCCAAGCTGGTATGACCAAATCAGTTACCCTCCGGGATATACGATCCCTAAGTTCCACGTAAATAAAAGGACAGGGAATCCACATCAGCATGTCGCTCAATTCAGGGCCTTATGCGGCAACACGGGAGGCGACGACAAACTGTTGCTTCGCCAGTTCGTCGGCACTTTAGCAGAAACAGCCATTGAATGGTATTCGAAGCTACCAAACGACTCTGTTAAAACATTTGCGGAGACGGAGCTACTGTTTACACAAAGATTCATGAGTGCTAGTGGACGCACCCCGATAACAGCGCTGATTAATGCCAGGCGAAACGTGGGTCCAATACTCAACACGATGGCGGAACCTATGGTCAAAATGCGAACAACGCATAGAAGAGGCTCCTGCAGTAGGCATGTTCGTGGGCACTCTTGATCCGCAAGAGACCATCTCACAATTCATGATGTTCTTCAGGCCGACCACCTTCTAGGCCTTGATCGACAAATTAGCCCAAATGGACCAGATTGGCCATGGACCGTCTCCTCCAAAACCGGATTATCGAAATGAAAAGGGGAAAAGGAAGGCGATCGTCATCGCCAATGCTCAGCAACAGCCGAGCAACTTGAAGACGGTTGTCCGTAAAAATAATATGCGTCCACGCGTATCCCTCCAGGAGAAGCTAGGACGTCCTTACTCATTTCCTCAAAATAAAACGAGAAGACTGTTTAAGCTGGCACTGCGCAACAAGCTCATCAATCTGCCAGATCCAAGATGCCCGGTGCAGCCAAACGACGACAGCGATCCCAATTACTGTCCCTACCACCGAGTGTTGGGTCATACGATTGAGGATTGCTACGTCTTCAAAAACTGGATTGAAGACCAATACCTACAGGGCAAGTTTGCGCTGTCTGAAAAGTGGAAGGTAAACCCACCGCAGCCGCACACTCCAAAGAAGACGGACGCACCGGGGGAAACTTGTCATGTGATCTCTCACTCATTGTTGGATGATAAAGAGGCTCCTTGCGCCGAGAAACCGAGGGCGGATCCTGAACCAGAACTCTTATGGCCGTCAGACGAGATGATCGATGCCTTCCTGAATGAGATTCGTCTGAAAGTTAAAGCCAATCAAGAGCGTGAGATGGCCATGCTGGAAGGAGCCAAATACCGACGATTAGGCCAAAGAGTCGAGGCATTTTGGTCAAATCAAAAGTCATCCGCTGCGGATAAAAACAAATTCAAGACGAGGAAAAGGTTCGCTAAAGCCATGTCAATGGGAATGAAGCTACCACCATCTGAAGAAAACACTCTCGGTGGAGTAGAGATGCATCCTAATTATTGCTTATATCATCAGAAGATCGCACATCCCACTGAAGACTGCGACTCCTTTAAGTGTTGGTGGCAAGGGTATGTCGCTCACAGGAAACACATCAACACGACAAAGCGTGAGGCTCATAGACAGCGGGAGAATGCGACAGATGAGCATAAAAGAGTTGCCGGCAATTGTCATAGGGACGAGCCCGAGGGATCACGAGTTCTCACCTTTGGGAGCGACCCCGACGAAAAAATAGCCTTCAATCCTCTCTTCAAGGAATCCATCTCTGAAGAATTGAAGAATTATGAGAACATTCATCCGTGCAAGGACATACTACCCGGAAAGAATCTCGGACCCGCAAATAACGGAGCGAACAAAAAGGATAAAGGAAAGGAAAAAACGCCCTTCGTCGCCAACACTTAACAACAATCGAGTGGCTCTAGACCGGTTGTTCGCCAAAACAACAAGCGGCAACCCCTCTGTGAGAGGTTGAAACGTCCTTACTCATTTCCCCGGGATGAAACAAGGAGGCTGTTCGAAGCAGCAGTGCACAACAGGCATATCACTCTACCGGAGCCGAAATGCCGACCACAACTGAATGATGTCAACAATCCTAATTACTGCCCTTACCACCAAGTATTGGGCCATCCGATCGAAAACTGCTACGTTTTCAAAAACTAGGTTGAAGACCAAACCAACAGGGCAAGTTCGCGTTGTCCGAAGACTGGAAGGTGAGTCCTCCACAACCACATGCACCGAGAAAGATGGATATGCCAGGGGAATCATGCTCAAAGCCCCATAGACTAAAAAGTCAGTAAACTAGAGATTCGCCTCAAATACGGCGACGGCGGACCGAAACGTCCTTAAACTAATGATGGACCGCAATGTCCTAAAACTTGCAAGACGACCGAAACGTCTTTAAACTATTACCGCAGCATCCTCAGGCTGACGAGATAAAATAAATAAATAAATAAAATAATAATAATAAAGACGGTATGTCCATAAGTGAAATGGGCATAGATGAAAACCCGAAAGGGTTCCGTGAGTAAAAACATCAGGTCTACGGCGAGTGTTTGTGAAAACTCGAAAGGGCGCGACCTCGTTAGAAAAATAAAAAAAATATAATAAAAAGGAAAAGAAAAAGAAAAATAAAGACGGTATGTCCATAAGCAAAGTGGGCACGGATGAAAACCCGGAAGAGCTCTGTGAGTAAAAACAGCAGGACTACTGGCGAGTGCTTGTGAAAACCCGAAAGGGCGCAACCTCGTTAAAAGACACTTGCAGGGTCCTCACGACCTTGTGAGGAGAAACCACCCACGTGAGATCCTTACGACTCACAATGGAGCAACACACTTAGGGATCCTTACGATTCCTAAGGAGAAATTACACTTGCGAGATCCTCACGACTCGTAAGGAGAACTCTCTTATGGGACCCTCACGGCTCATAAGATTTGAAAGTCTTAAGTTACAGAGACCTGAACCTATTCTTAAGCAACCCCCACAACCTTCGATATTGCCCTATAAGTGGTTCAATAATGACCCTTGTATACAATCCACGGGCGCGAATAAACATTTCTCTAACCAAGTCCCACCCGTGACTGGGGATATGTCCATACGGTGAACAACCCTTATAAGTCCTCTCGACTTATAAGGAGAAAACTCTTTTGTAAGATCCTTACGACTTACAAGGGAACATGCACTTAGGAATCCTCACGATTCCTAAGGAAAGAACACACTTATGAGATCCTCACGACTTGTAGGGAGAAATACCTTTGTGAGACCCTTACGGCTCATGAAGTCAAAAGCCTTAGTCGACGGGATCCTAAGCCTGTCTGCTAAGCCACCTTTGTTCAACATCGACAGGGGTAAATGATGATTCGCTCCTGGCAATATCCCAGTTGTAGCGATGCTGATGCCTAAACCGGTATCAAATTCCAAGACCTTTCATGGCAAATGATGATTCCCTCCTGGCAATATTCCAGTCGTAGCGATGCTGATGCTAAGATTGGCATCAGATTCCAAGTTTCACACTAGCGATAGGAAAAATTAGCGAGCCAAAAATGCATATGAAATAGCCGAAATGATGGGGCAGCTTGCAACGAAATCAGTAAGTAAAAATGTATGCATACAAAATAGCCGAAATGATTGGGCAACTCGCAATAAAAAGCAGCGAGTAAAAAGAAAAATAGCCGAAATGATTGGGCACCGTGAAAAATAGACGAAATGATTGGGCAATCGCGACTTTCGCGATACAAAAGCTGAAATGATAGAGCATCGCGGAAAGAAAAAAAATGAAAATGAAACTTTTTGCCCTACAGGTGAGATCACATCGATCCCTGTATACAATCCAGGGGCACAAACAAAGAGGGAACCATACCTTCCCGACAGGCTCCATCAGAAAGCGAAGCCAAATCTCGACGGTTCATAGACAACCTAGAGACAACCTCGACATTTGTCGCAATATTGCAGACACAATGTCAACAAATGAAGCAAAGGAAGATCCCTAGCTTCAGGGTCTCGACGTCAATATCGACAACTTAGAGATCATCAACGGCGTTTCTCCTCACTCCAACCAGATGCAGACGTGACGTCAACAATCGACCTCAGAGTCGCAACGAAACGGAACCATGGCAAAGTCCCTAGTTCCAAATATCAATGGCCACATCTACAGCCTGGAGACCAACAACGGTGTGCCTCTTCATTCCGGCAGGATACAGATGTTACACCATCAAGCGGAGTGACGGCAAAATCCCAGCTCCACTTCAGCATTCGTCTAGATACAGCAGACGCAATGTCAACAACAGTGTCCTTCCTTCGACAGGATTCGGACACACTAAAGCAAACGAAGCGAAGGCTAAATTCCTAGCTTCAGGGTCTTGTAGGCAAGTCATATAAAGCCTGAAAGACAGTCAGAGATCATCTTGCACCAGCGTGGAGTGGTTACCACCTCGACATTCGTCTCGACACAGTAGATGAGATGTCACCCCAGAGTCCTTCCTCCAACAGAATTCGGACGTGACAAAACAAACGAAGCAAAGGCCCAATTCCTAGCTTCAGGGTCTTAACGGCAAGTCATATAAAGCCTGAAAGACAATCGGAGATTATCTCGCACCAGGGCGAAGTGGTCACCACCTCGACGTTCGTCTTGACACAGCAGACGCAACATCACCAAACGGAGCCATGGCAAAGTCCCTAGTTCCAAACCTCGACGGTTCACCAACAACCTAGAGACAACCGCGACATTCGTCTCGATATAGAGGACGCGATGCCAGCAAACGAAGCGAAGGCCAAATTCCTAGCTTTAGAGTCTTAACGGCAAGTCATATAAAACCTGAAAGACAATCGGAGATCATCTCGCACCAGTGCGGAGTGGTGATTGAAATATTTTCTTGATGTGTAAAATGTAAAAGTATCGATTCAAATAGTCCCCAATTTCGGCGCTATTTGATTGATCGTAAAATGCGAGACTGAGTAAGTAAATCAAATCAATAAGAGTCTCTTTGTGTCGGTAATTAGAAAATTGAATAAGGTTCACAATCAAAAAATTATATTTGACCGCAATCAACTACGGTGTCAGTTGTAGATCGTAAGCGAGTGCGGATCGTCCACAGGGATTGTGCGATTCATTTTTATATTTGATTTGCTTGAATTGAAAAGTTAATCGAAAAGAAAAGAAAACATGATTCAAGAATTTATCAATTGATTCAGGTGTCACGAGTTTAATCAAGAATCAAGAAACTGATAAACAATCAAGAATTGGGGTTTCGATGATATTTCCAACCAAAATGTCAAGAATCTAAATGAGGCTCGTAGGAATCGATCGGATCTATAGACGTGATGTAATTTCAAGATTTCGTGTTCTTGTCCTTCGAAGGATTGATACTAGATCGATGATGATCGATGAGAGTTAGGGCTTTCTTGATGAAACTAGGGTTTCATCGTTTAACCCTTGTTCTTTCGTAGATATCATTCACATTCTAGCCTCGAGCAATTTCAAGAAACGATCGTAACTCCCGAATCTCGAGCGATATCAATCAAGAAAGCATCGCAATGAATTGGGTCGTCGATTCTTGAACTTGCTAGGGTTTACAAAACTTATAGGATTCAAGAATCGATTTAAGATATATTACATCATCATTCTATTGATCGTCTCGACTCCTCGACGAGCGGAGTATTACTCAAACATCACAACAAGAATTACAACTAGAAATTTAGATTGAATCATGATGCAAGAATTTAAAGAAAACAAGATAAAAGAATATCACCTTTTATTTATATCAACAATTTGATTACAGTCGCTCAAGAACTACAAGAGGAAGAATTAAATTGTCGACTTGGCTTCGCTCGGCTCCGTGAGTCGCGGATCGGCTTGGACCACTTGCTCTGTTGAAGACCGGCTCGGCTCCTAAAAGGTTGCAAGGCTTCTTGCTTGAATGGGTACTCGGGATCTTGGCTTTTTATTGGAATTAGGGTTAGGGTTTCACACAAGTCCTCTCACTAGACTTGTGGAAGAAGAAGATGAAGAGAGAGATAGAATGGCTCTAAATTGGCTACTAAAATCAACTAATCAAAAGATCAAGTCCCCTTTTTACAAGTGAGCCTAGGGTCTTATTTATAGAGCACTCAAACCCTAAGCCTTCTTGAGTTCCCTCCAAAAGTTTGTTGAAAGACTTCTAGAAAGAGTTTGTTAGGCTTAGCTTAGGGTTTAAGCTAGGGTTTTCGAAGAAGTTTCTAGAATGATAGGCTAGTTTAGTGTAGATCCCAAAGTTCGCTGATCTGGCAGAAGTCTCTGGAGTCTTCTGGAACTTGAGGTATATGAGCTGAATGTGGGCCCAGAGTGAAGCATTGTGCAGCAAAAATTTATGGCTGACGTGGCAAGATGGCCGCGGAACCGCGGCGCAAGCAGTCTCCGGCCGCGGTTCCGCGGCCATATTGGAGGCTTGGGCTTTGATATTTTTGCAGTGGTCTTTGGCTAGCATTTTGGGCTTCTTCTGATATGTTGATATTTGTTTGTCCCTTTGGATTGATACCAGAACTGAAATCATTGAGTTGGCGTAACGTTTTAGCTGTACCCTGTAAATCTTGGCCTTTCTGCTGGATTTTACTGCACAGATCTCAAAACAAGTGTTGCGCAAATGTAGGGATGATGCGATGCCATGAAATGTAGTCAATTTCCTTTATAGTGTCGGTTTTAGAGTCTAATACATGTAATCTGATATTTTGCGACAGTTTTGCTAATATGTAAAATATGAATGCCGAACACTTCTTTATGAATACAAATGATGAGGAAATTGCCGGTTAAAATATGCAATATTTTCGACTAATCAAATTCCCCCAAACTTAATTTCGATCGTCTCGAGCGAACTGTTTTATTAAAAAGAGAAGGAGAAAATAAAGAAAGAGAAAAACTAACTAGCACACTTTCGTAGGCAACACGATTGCACTGAGCATGTGCAACAAGCCTTTAAACCTCTAGGTGTCCCTAGTAGGAGGAGTGTTGTCTCCTGAGGGTTTTCAGCGGATTGCACCCACAAAATCCAATAATAAAAGAAATATCATGAATATTTCATTTAAAGAAAATAATTGTGAAAGAAAAGCCTTGAAAATTAGGGTTTCCAACTATGCTAGCTTTTCGGTTGTCATGAGCCCTATCTTAATGGTCATGAAAAGATGTTAGAAATCACGTCCTCCCTCAATAAAACATCGTCTTATTCTTCATTCATATCTTTCTTCCAAACATCGATCATATTACCCTGCGTGTGTGTAAAGACATCCCTATACCCGGAGAATTCAATTCAAGCTATCATACTCTTGCCCATCAGCCTCAGTACTTTTTAATTAATGAATATTTAGATGAGATTGCTCACACACTTTCATGCGACCGTTAATACTTCTTGAGGTACTAACCGACCGATTACTCCTGTGCTTGCTTACTTGGTGTATTTTCCTCGTCTTGCACTACCTCAGGCATAGCAGTGACTCCCAGACCAGTTGGCCTTAGGGCACTAGGTGAAGAGGCACCCTCGCTATACATTTTTTATTGCCCTCGGTGATAACAAAACCAGTGTCCATTTTTCTCACCACTTTATATTTTCTTTATTCACTTTTTTTTTATTTCCTTCATACTTTTGGCTTTAAGAAAAAAGCATTTCAAGGTATCCTCTACTATCCCAGGCTTCAAGACGTGTGTAAGTGCGAATAGCAGGGTATCAACGTTCAAAATGTTTGGCTTCCAGAATAGAAACTATTTTTCAGACTTATTTTTATCCTCAGATTAGTGACGTCCTTCATCTTACTAACCCTTGGGACAACGGCTCATAACTACTTATTACTAGTTCGTATAAGAAAACTTCTAATTTTCTTAGTTTTCTTAAATTTTTCTAATCTCATGAATGTAATTTTTTCACTATCTAAACTTTCATTATCTTATTTATATACAAAAAAATGTAAATATTAAAATAATTTTTATACTTGAAATTTTTTTAAATTTTTATGGGTTTTGAAAATTTTTCAATTTTTGTAGATTTTTAAAAGAAATGTTTTGTGCTTATGCAGATGATATGCAAATGATGCGAAAATAAGCACAAACCTCCCCCAAACTTGTTTTCAACAGTGTCCTCACTGTTGCCAAATGCTATATCTGAAAAACCTGTAAGTCTGGGAGGAATTATTAGTGGGGGCAAAATATATAAGTGAAGAACGTCCCCCAAACTTATTCTTTTCACTCACCTTCATTCAAAAGATGATGCAATGATATACTGGATATGAAGGTGAGACGGAGGAATTCTACTCAAAATAAACTGGCTCTTGTAAGAACAAGAGCTCCTCCGTGGGGTCAGTGGAAAAATACGTCTTTAGTCTATGTCCATTTACTTTGAAAACGGTGTCGTTTTTAACATTTTCTACTTCTACTGCCACGTGCGGGTATACAGACCGCACAACAAAAGGTCCCTTCCATCGAGATCGGAGCTTACCCGCGTGAAGGTGTAATTGTGAATCATAAAGAAGGACTTGTTGACCAGGTGAAAATGTTTTCCTCAAAATGTTTTTATCGTGAAAAACCTTAGTCCTATTCTTTGTGATCACAGCGTTATCATAAGCTTCATCGCGGAGTTCGCTTAGCTCATTAAGTTGCAACTTCCGAAAGTTGCAAGCAAGGTTTAGATCAAAATTTATTTCTTTAATAGCCCACAATGCTTTATGCTCTATCTCGACAGGTAAGTGGCATGCTTTTCCAAACACTATCCTATATGGAGACATCCCTAGGTCGGTCTTATATGCAGTTCGGAATGCCCAAAGTGCATCCGTCAGTTTGGTCGACCAGTCTTTTCTATTTTTAGCAACAGTTTTCTCCAGGATAAGTTTGATTTGTCTGTTTGAGATTTCAGCCTTCCCGCTTGTTTGGGGGTGATAGGGTGTAGAAAGTCGGTGGTTGATTGAGTATTTCCGCATCAGAATCTCGAAAGATCTGTTGCAGAAATGTGTCCCATTATCGCTAATAATAGCGCATGGGTGTCCAAATCGTGAGAAGATATTCTCTTTCAAGAACTTAATGACAACTTTCTTGTCATTAGTGCGACATGGAATGGCTTCAACCCACTTTGAGACATAATCAACCGCCAGCAGTATATACAGATTCCCAAAGGAGTTGGGAAAAGGACCCATAAAATTTATACCCCAAACATCGAATATTTCAACAACCAGAATGGGTTGCTGGGGCATTTCATTCCTCTGGGAGATTCTACCCGTATACTGACATTGTGTACAGGTTTTGCAAGGCTCAAATGCGTCCTTGAATAAGGTCGGCCAATAAAATCCACATTGCAAAACTTTCTCCGCTGTCTTTCTAGGACCAAAGTGACCCCCACAGGCCTGATCATGACAAAAAGAAAGAACACTCTTGAACTCTTCATTCGGGACACATCGGCGAATGATCTGATCAGGACAATATTTAAACAGATATGGCTCATCCCAGTAAAAGTGTTTTACTTGGGATAGAAAACGATATTTGTCCTGTTTTGACCAATCGATGGGTATCAGTCCCGTGGCATGATAGTTCACGATATCCCTGAACCATGGTTCATTGGATATGCTCAAGAGTTGTTCATCAGGGAATGAGTCATTGATCGGCAGGGTCACAGGGGAAGAAATGATGCGTGAAAGATGGTCAGCTACTACGTTTTCACATCCTTTCTTATCTTTGATAACAAGATCGAATTCTTGTAACAGAAGGATCCAACGTATTAGTCGACCTTTTGCATCTTTCTTCGCCAGAAGATGTTTTAAAGCGGAATGGTCAGTATACACAACTATAGGTGAGCCAATTAAGTAAGGCCTGAATTTTTCTAATGCAAATACAACCGCTAAGAGTTCTTTTTCTGTGGTTGTATAATTGATTTGCGCATCATTCAGGGTCTTACTTGCATAGTATATCACGTGTGGCATCTTTTCGATGTGCTGTCCTAAGACTGCACCTACTGTAAAATCAGATACGTCACATATCAGCTCAAAGGGGTAGTCCCAGTTTGGTGATGATAAAACGGGGGCTGAAGTGAGTGAGTGTTTAAGTGAGTCGAAAGCTGTCTCGCAATCCGAGTCAAAATGGAAGGTCGTATCCTTGGCCAGGAGAAGAGTTAAAGGTCTAGCAATTTTGCTAAAGTCCTGAATGAATCTCCTATAAAAGCCTGCATGGCCAAGGAAAGAGCGAAAATCTTTGACGCTTTTGGGATGAGGGAGGTTTTGAATGACATCTATTTTAGCTCTGTCAACCTCAATGCCTTTCTGTGAAATGACATGTCCAAGAACAATTCCTTCTTGGACCATAAAGTGGCATTTTTCCCAGTTCAAAGTCAAGTTCTTCTCTTTGCAACGAGTAAGAACAGCGTGAAGATTCGCTAGGCAATCGGAAAAAGAGTCTCCAAAAATCGAGAAATCGTCCATAAAGACCTCCAGAAAATTCTCTACCATATCAGAGAATATCCCCATCATACACTGCTGAAAGGTAGCGGGAGCATTGCATAGCCCGAAGGGCATGCGATTGTATGCAAAGGTACCAAAAGGACAAGTAAAAGTGGTTTTATCTTGATCCTTTTTGGCGATGGGGACCTGATTATAGCCTGAGTATCCGTCCATAAAACAATAATACTCTCGTCCCGCTAAGCGTTCCAGCATCTGATCAATGAATGGTAGAGGAAAATGGTCTTTCCTCATGGCAGCATTGAGTTTTCTATAATCGATACATACACGCCACCCAGTTTGGGCGCGTGTTTGAATCAACTCATTTGCCTCATTGGTTATAACAGTGATGCCGGATTTCTTAGGAACGACATGTATATGACTCACCCATTGGCTATCGGAGATGGGGTATATAATACCATTATCTAAGCATTTGACGATCTCTTTCATGACAGCTTCCTTCATGACGGGATTCAACCGTCTCTGTGGTTCTCGGGTTGGTCTGGCATCATCCATCACATGTATATGATGTTCAACTATCAAGGGACTAATCCCTTTGATGTCCGCCATATTCCAACCAAACGCCTCTTTGTTAGATCTCAATACCGATAAAAGTGCATTCTCTTGCTCCAATGCTAGAGAAGCGGATATTATAACCGGTAAAGTCTCCTTCTCACCTAAATAAGCATATTTCAGATGAGACGGTAAAATTTTGATATCTAATTCAGGCGGAGAAATGATAGAAGGAGGTATCATTAAGTGATTTTTGGATTTACAAAGAAGCTCAGAGCCTGTGAAAGATACAGACTCGGGTGGAGAAAAGTCAGAAGTGCAGGACTCAAGTGCAGGTAAAGTTTCCTCACTAAGATCTTGTGTAAAATCAAATAGAGATGTGGTAATGTCATCGAGATCAGTAAAGCAAAGTTCCTCAGCTCCACAACTATCGGGAGCGATCTCATGGACAGAGCACACATCTAAAATATGAGCAGAGGGTTCTGATGGCTGACTTCCAACTTTGTAGATATTTAGTTCAATGGTCATATTTCCAAATGATAAGTTCATTGAACCGTTTCTACAGTTTATAACAGCGTTGGAAGTGGCAAGGAAAGGACGACCCAGAATCACCGGAATTTGGCCCCAGGGGTTTGCTACAGGATGTGTGTCGAGCACAATGAAGTCTACAGGGAAAACAAATTCCCCGACCTTTATCAACACATCCTCTAATTCACCCCTTGGTTTGGTGATAGATCGGTCTGCCATCTGGAGAGTGCAGTGAGCAGGTTTCAGCTCTCCAATCCCTAGTTGCTCATAGACAGAATAAGGGAGCAGGTTAACACTTGCGCCAAGGTCTAAAAGAGCACAATTTATGTTTTTACCCCCAATAGAAATCGATATTGTAGGACATCCTGGGTCCTTTCGTTTCTTTGGTAGCTGGGGAATAAAAGCAGTGCTGATATTATTAGCCACAAAGACCTTTTTCGGCACTTGGGTCTTCCTCTTCCTAGTGCACAAGTCCTTAAGAATTTTCGCATAAGCGGGGACTTGTTGGATTGCATTTAGGAGAGGGATATTGATGTTCACCTGTTTGAACATTTCTAAAATTTTCTCTATATGAGGACTCGTTCTATTACCCCTTAACCGATTCGGGTAAGGAGCTTTCGCAATAAGCGCCGGGTCCATCATAGGAGAAGGAAGAGAGGGTAGACGAGGTCCCAAAAGAGGTGTGGGGACCGTCTGTGGAGAACTATAAGGGTTGGGAGAAGGTGTCGAGCCTAATGGGAAATGGAAAATAGGCTCTCGAGAAGATGGCGTGGTAGAAGAAGAAGGATCAGAAGGAGAAGTGTGTGTGTGTGGAAAGGTCTCAGCCGGGGTGTTGATATGATTTTCAGTATCATCAATACCTTCCCCGACATGATTGTTCAGCACTCTTCCCGATCTCAACGTTGTGATGGCATTTACATTGTAATGCCCAGGATTCTGTAGGGGTTGAGAGGGAGGTTTCCCTTTTTTCTCTCGCACTCATTTCGGCTTTTAGGCGTGCGATTTCAGCTTCCATCGATCTGATACTCTCAGCTTGGGACGCTGAGTTTTTCTTTATCTCACTGACGGAAGATCTAACCTCGGTCAAAACCTCTATGAAATTTGATAAAAGTGATTTCATGGTTTGAGTGAATTGAGAGAATTCGTCAGAACAGGTCGATTGCATAGGATTAGACTGTCCAGGAGTGTTGACCTGATTTTGGAAATTTTGTGACTGATAGGGGTGTTGAGTGAGTTGAAGGGGTTGCTGTTGTGGTGGAGGAAGAGCCCTTTGAAATTGATTCGTATTTGGAACCGTGTTTTGAGATTGGTTTTGATTCCAAGCGAAATTCGGGTGATTCCTCCAACCCTGATTGTATGTGGAAGAATATGGATCGTTTCGAGGTCTTTGAAATGCGGCATTAGAATGCTCGTGACCTTGAAATGCAGAGTTTAATGGACATTCTTCCGTTAAATGAGACGGATCAGAACAGCACCCACAAACAGTTTTGGGGAGCGACATTGGGTTTAGGGAGGCTGCAGAAAATTTGTGTTCCATAGCGTCGAGCTTCTTTTGCATTGCTGCCATCTCAGCTCGAACACCTATGGACACATCTATTTGGTGTACGCCACCCCTATTCAATGGTTGGGTTCCACTCTCCCACTGTAGTGATTTTTCAGCGAACTCTTCTAAGTACTTCCAAGCTTCCCCATCATCCTTGGTCATAAATGTACCTTGACACATGTTTTCAAGGCTCTGTTTAGTGCTTGGGTTAATGCCCTCATAAATGATTCGGCAAAGCTCCCATCTCGGGATGCCGTGATGAGGACACTGAACCAATAGATCCTTGAAACGTTCAAAGCATTTGGAGAATGGTTCAGCAGGGAGCTGGGAAAATTGATTCAGTTCGCTACGGATTCGAGCTGTCTTTTGAATTGGGTAAAATTTCTTAAGGAATGCAGCGACGAATTCTTCCCAATTTGTAATAGAGTGTGCGGTAGTGTTATATGGCCACTTCTCGGCTATATCGCACAATGTAAATGGAAGAAGTCGTAGACGCATCGCATCCACTGAAAGTTGTGACGTACCCATCATTGCGCATACGTTTTCAAATTTGGTAATGAAAACGTAAGCGTCCTCAGTCTCGAGTCCGTGGAATTTGGGTAAAAGATTGATATAGTGGGGCTTAATCTCAAAGTTATCCCTATTGGCTGGTGGTGTGGATAAGCAGGTCGAAAGAGGACCTCTAATAGGGTAGCACCTCTCCTGGAGAGAGATGCGGGGTGGATTCTGTGCACCAACGGACGGCGGCAGATTAGGGTTAAAGAAGTTTGATGGAGTTGGATCTATCGGTGTGGGTGTGGTAGTGGGTAAAGGAAAGGTAAATGGAGAAATATCGACTTCGGAGTCGATAAAAGGTACGCGGACTAAACGGGCACTAGAATCCCGTGTCCAGCCTATCTTGTACTAAAAAGGGTTAGTACAAGTGGTAGCGTTGGCTTATAATTAGGGGTAATGAATGAATGCGGTGTTTGCTTTGAAAAAGGGGCGGATTTTTAAAAAAATGATGCGACACAAGAAATGCAGCACTCAAACCCTAAAATCTAGTGGTCACCTAGGTCCGGCTCTAGACCGCTCCTAACTGCCAAAAGACAAGTCGCAGGATAGAATCCTCCACTGCCTCTTTGTTCCCCTGTGGCCAGGTAAGTGCCAGGTAAGTGGGAAGGTACTCGACTACGTAAGTAGTGGGCCTAATTAATAACCACTAGCCTTCGACACACTTTCCTAGGCACCACAAGAAAACGCGGATAAGCAATGAATTACCCACGGCCTTCTTCTGTCCTAATTGAGCGCGACAGTCCTTAGAGTCATCTCTAGATTTCTTTTAGTTAATGTGGGTCAATGCGGATGCAAGTTTTGTGGTTTTCGGGGCCTAGGAAGGGTAATGAAATCCCCACCTAATTTGGATTTGGTCGTGCCCCTTAATATCCGTATTTAGAATGCAAACAACCAAGAAACAAAATCACGCACAAATTTAATTTTGCAATTTGCGAACTGCTATTCTTTGCAAAGAATCCTGCAGAAAATTGTCAGTTGGAGCTAAAAAGAGGAGAGAGGAGAAGGTAAGAAATTACCTGAAGCAAAATTTTTTCAGAGATTCCCCAAACTTGCCGCGTTTCCGCCGCAAATGGGCACTTAGGCCGCGCTTCCGCGATTGGATGGTGTGATCACTGAACAAAACATTTTCAGGGAGCTTCTGTAGACTCCCTTTGCTCTCTGGTATTTTCCAAAAAATTTTCTCAATTTCCAGCAAGCTCCAGATCTCCTTATAATGAAACACAACAAATTGTTTAGGGTTTGCACGAATTTTGATCTCAAAAATCACAATGAAATAAATCTTTCAAGTCAAACTTTAATATGAAACGAATTAGCGCGCGATCCCCGGCAACGGCGCCATTTTGATTGAAATATTTTCTTGATGTGTAAAATGTAAAAGTATCGATTCAAATAGTCCCCGATTTCGGCGCTATTTGATTGATCGTAAAATGCGAGACTGAGTAAGTAAATCAAATCAATAAGAGTCTCTTTGTGTCGGTAATTAGAAAATTGAATAAGGTTCACAATCAAAAAATTATATTTGACCGCAATCAACTACAGTGTCAGTTGTAGATCGTAAGCGAGTGCGGATCGTCCACAGGGATTGTGCGATTCGTTTTTATATTTGATTTGCTTGAATTGAAAAGTTAATCGAAAAGAAAAGAAAACATGATTCAAGAATTTATCAATTGATTCAGGTGTCACGAGTTTAATCAAGAATCAAGAAACTGATAAACAATCAAGAATTGGGGTTTCGATGATATTTCCAACCAAAATGTCAAGAATCTAAATGAGGCTCGTAGGAATCGATCGGATCTATAGACGTGATGTAATTTCAAGATTTCGTGTTCTTGTCCTTCGAAGGATTGATAGTAGATCGATGATGATCGACGAGAGTTAGGGCTTTTTTGATGAAACTAGGGTTTCATCGTTTAACCCTTGTTCTTTCGTAGATATCATTCACATTCTAGCCTCGAGCAATTTCAAGAAACGATCGTAACTCCCCAATCTCGAGCGATATCAATCAAGAAAGCATCGAAACGAATTGGGTCGTCGATTCTTGAACTTGCTAGGGTTTACAAAACTCGTAGGATTCAAGAATCGATTTAAGATATATTACATCATCATTCTATTGATCGTCTCGACCCCTCGACGAGCGGAGTATTACTCAAACATCACAACAAGAATTACAACTAGAAATTTAGATTGAATCATAATGCAAGAATTTAAAGAAAACAAGATAAAAGAATATCACCTTTTATTTATATCAACAATTTGATTACAGTCGCTCAAGAACTACAAGAGGAAGAATTAAATTGTCGACTTGGCTTCGCTCGGCTCCGTGAGTCGCGGATCGGCTTGGACCACTTGCTCTGTTGAAGACCGGCTCGGTTCCTAAAAGGTTGCAAGGCTTCTTGCTTGAATGGGTACTCGGGATCTTGGCTTTTTATTGAAATTAGGGTTAGGGTTTCACACAAGTCCTCTCACTAGACTTATGGAAGAAGAAGATGAAGAGAGAGATAGAATGGCTCTAAATTGGCTACTAAAATAAACTAATCAAAAGATCAAGTCCCCTTTTTACAAGTGAGCCTAGGGTCTTATTTATAGAGCACTCAAACCCTAAGCCTTCTTGAGTTCCCTCCAAAAGTTTGTTGAAAGACTTCTAGAAAGAGTTTGTTAGGCTTAGCTTAGGGTTTAAGCTAGGGTTTTAGAAGAAGTTTCTAGAATGATAGGCTAGTTTAGTGTAGATCCCAAAGTTCGCTGATCTGGCAGAAGTCTCTAGAGTCTTCTGGAACTTGAGGTATATGAGCTGAATGTGGGCCCAGAGTGAAGCATTGTGCAGCAAAAATTTATGGCTGACGTGGCAAGATGGTCGCGGAACCGCGGCGCAAGCAGTCTCCGGCCGCGGTTCCGCGGCCATATTGGAGGCTTGGGCTTTGATATTTTTGCAGTGGTCTTTGGATAGCATTTTGGGCTTCTTCTGATATGTTGATTTTTGTTTGTCCCTTTGGATTGATACCAGAACTGAAATCATTGAGTTGGCGTAACGTTTTAGCTGTACCCTGTAAATCTTGGCCTTTCTGCTGGATTTTCTTGCACAGATCTCAAAACAAGTGTTGCACAAATATAGGGATGATGCGATGCCATGAAATGTAGTCAATTTCCTTTATAGTGTCGGTTTTAGAGTCTAATACATGTAATCTGATATTTTGCGACAGTTTTGCTAATATGTAAAATATGAATGCCGAACACTTCTTTATGAATGCAAATGATGAGGAAATTGCCGGTTAAAATATGCAATATTTTCGACTAATCAAGTGGTCACCACCAAAGCGTTCTTCCTCCTGCAGGGTTCAGACGCGACAACAACAGCGGAGCCACGGCAAAGTCCCTAGTTCCAAAGCTTGACGGTTCACCAACAACCTAGAGACAACCGCGACATTCGTCTCGATATAGAGGACGCAATGCCAGCAAACGAAGCAAAGGACAAATTCCTAACTTCAGGGTCTTGACGGCAAGTCATATAAAGCCTGAAAGACTATCGGAGATCATCCCACACCAGCACAGAGTGGTTATGACTCCTCGGGGCTCTCCAAAATGAGCTAACCTCAAGTAAAAAGTGACATGGAATATCCCTACGCTTGCTCTTTCGACGGTAATATTACCTGGAAGATTACTTGAAGACGTCTTGTCCAGCCCCCGAAGGGATCAGAGACACGACAATCGCAGGGCTACTCGAACAGCAAGATCGCCTATCGAGGAATATATCAGCCGACGAGACGGTACGACGGCCAAAACCCTAAGTACCACAGACCCTAACGGACCTTTGTCGTAAATAGCAGAGGTTAACTGTGACGTTAGGACATTCTTGCGAGAAATGCTCGATTCGTCTCGACTCGTGAGGAAATTAGTGTCTTTACGAGAAATGCTCGATTCGTTTCGACTCGTGAGGAAAAGCCTTAGGCAACGAGGATTAAAAAACCTGTTTCCTAAGCACTGGGGCCCTGCAAGTTGGTCCAAAATGGACTCTTGCATACTATTCACGGGTCACACTCTCCAAACTCGAATCTCGACAAGGAGGGAAACAACCGCTTACGGGTCCTCTCGACTCGTAAGAGGGGAAAATTCTCTTATAAGATCCTTACGACCTATAAGAGAAATCACACTTAGGAATCCTCACGATTCCTAAGGAGAAAATACACCTACGAGATCCTCTCGATCCGTAGGGAGAAAAGTCTCTATGAGACCCTCACGGCTCATAGAGTTGAAAACTCTTAGACAGCAGATTTGAACCTGCGGCCTAAGCCATCGCTACCTCTTGAAGAAACCAAGACAGGATGCTCTTTCTACCATCTGTCGACCATGTTTACTAAGGCAGCATACTGATAATAAAAGAAAGAAGAAAGAGACAAAAGAACATCCGATTTGCATTTGATCAAACGTTCGAGACACACTCATTCATGTATGGGCCAAAGACTCAGAACGAGAAATAAGACAAGATGGAATAAAATTTTTCCATTCATATTGCCAAAATTTCTTACAATCATGAAAGCAATAAACGAAGAACATCATCAAATGATTACAACGGTATAACCTCAGATCCAGGGCACGGATTAAGGAATTCAAAAGTAAGGTCATCTAGAGTTCTTCTGGCCTTTCTGATTATTCTCGTGCGCAGCCTCTCGCGCTCACGTGTGTCAAGATCTTCGGCAATGCCCCCCATCCTTCGATAAGCAGCGATTATCGTCGTCTGCTGGAAAATTTGATGCAGAATGTCGATGAGGCTATCCCGCCGTTTCTTCAAGATCAGCCCCGACAGGTACACTGAATGCACCTTGTCTTTAGCATCATCCAGCGCATTGAGCGGCATGGCCTCGTGGAACCCCGGGAGTGCTCTCCAAATTGCTCCCATCACGACTTTCAAGAGAGCAGAACGGCGAGGGAGAAGCCAACCAACGCGTGCGTTCAAGCGACCCATAACCTCCGCACAGTGGGCATCTGTAAACTCCTAGTTTTGATGACGGCCCTGTACGCGGATATCCTCGTAGGTGATGAATTCGTGCAGACTGTATAGATGAACAGACATAATGCCTGAAGGAAACATCAATGGAAGATTAGCGATAAAAAAAAGGAGGACACAGGAAGTTAAACTCCTCGAGAGCAATGCTTTGCAGACGGGAGTGACGCCTGTCCAAAATCAGTTATGAGGAGAATTTGAAGAAAATCCCCGAAGAACATTGAGAGCTTTGCTCTGAAAAGATGATATAACAATAATAATAATAATATAAAATGCCATCTTTAACTTCCAAGATCCATGAAGAACTCTTAAGAGTTCTTCTATATGATTTGGAAGGAGCAAAGCTCCATTAATGAATTAAGAAAATACAAGGAGATTCTTTTAGAGAGCAGAGCTCTATTAATGGAACCCTAATAGTGTCCCCTTTAGTTCTCTTTAGATCCTTTTAGACCTATAGAGCAAAGCTCTGCTAAGTGAAACCCTAAATGGATTTTCTTTAGATCAGGGATCTATTGAGAGCAAGGCTCTGTCAATGGAAATTAATTTAATTTGATTTGATTTAAATTAAAAATTTTACCTAAAAGGTTTTAAGAGTTTAACTCTTGGAGTTCTTGAAAGTAAAGAGCAGGGATCTGAGATTCTGAAAGTAAAAATTTTGAAGATGATAATCATCTGTTGAGGAACCAAAGGTCCTATTTATAGGCAACAAGTGCCGTTTCGACTTCCCAACGGTTGGGATTCTGCCACCGTTGCGCTCACGTTCAGGGGCCACGTAAGCGCAATGGTGGGGGAGCATTTGTTTACCCCAATCAGAACAAAGCTCTGTTCAAATTCCAAGGCGGGAAATGAAGCAACGCTTCTGATTCCCCCAATCAGAGAAAAGCTCTACTTTGAAAATTTAAATTTTAATAAAAGAAGCAATGCATCAGCTGACTTGCGCTCTGCTCTGCGCGACACGTGTCAGCGCAGTTGCGCAAGCACAGTTGCGCTGCGCTCTGCGCTGGGCGATACGTGTCAGCGCTCTACGCTGCGCGACACGTGTCAGCGCAGTGGCGCTAGCGCAGTTGCGCCGCGCCGCGCTGCACGTGTCAGCGCAGTTGCGCTGCGCTCTGCGCTGCGCGACACGTGTCAAGCGCAGGTGCGTTTGCGCCAAACAGAATTAAAATTCCAGTAAGATCTTTCTGTTCTTGTTAAAACAAGAAGATTGTCTTCTGTAAAACTGAAGCCCTTGGATCAAAGATCCAACGGTGAGGAAAAATCCCCAAATTACTCAGAGAATGATCTCTTAAACGAATTTAACAAATTAATGGGCACTATATAAAGGCCCCAATTCTAAAAGGGGGAGAAACACAGAAAACAAAAAGAGAACTCCTCTAAAGAATTTTGAGAAGAACTCAAAAAGAGAAAAAGGTAAACCGTTTGAATAAAGAAGAATTTCTTCTGAAAAGATCATTGATCTAAGAACAAGATCAAGGATCTTCAATAAAAAAAATAATAATAACAAAAGCATTGCCTTTTTTATGAACCATTGGTTCTGGAATCTTAAAGATTCTTTTCTTGAATCCAAAATTGGATCAAGATATTAAAACAGTGCCTAGCACTTGTAAATCTGCACTGTTACGCTCCTGGGTTGGCGCAAGCCACCAGAGAGCGCCACGTGTCAGCACCAGAATAACTTGCGCTATGCGCTTTTAAAATAGAGCATTGCTGTAACGTCTTCAAAATAATAAAATATGATTTTTGGGAAATTTTATAATTTAATATTATTTTAATGAATATTTTAATATTTGGTATAATTAAATACAGATAAATGGGGAAAAATTATGGAAAATTCTAAAATAAGGTATTTTAAGGAATTGCTTCGTTTTCTGTGCATGCCCCCATTTCCTCTAGTTTTGACCCTGAGTATGTCTAGTTTTGACTGATTCCATCTAGGGTGAAATCTGGGTTGATTTTCCTATGTTGGTGTATAATTTGGGACTTGTTTTAGCATGGATTTTGGTATTTGGTGATTCATTCCTGTCGGGTGGCGTTTGGACGTCAACGACAAGTGGATTTTGATTGTGTTTACATGCGAGTCGATAGGTTTTTACCTATGCGGGTAGCGTGTGCTATTTTGGTTTCCGATGTGATTTTCATGTGCTTTAGCATTGTGATATACTTGTAGGTACCCCGCGTGATGTTGAGACAAAGGAGGTGAAGATAGCGACATCGGCTTTGGCACACGAGAAGCAATGTGAGTAGATTTATATCTGTGGGGAGAAGTCGGGTGGATGGCGTATAGCACCCCCGCAGTCCGTGGTGATGTATACGAATACGTATACACACGAATATTTATTATGTGTTGTTTAGGGTTATTGATGGTAATAATGATATTTTGATGATAAGAATATATTGGTTTAGTTTAGTGCGAACCCTAGAGTAGTGGTTGCACTCACACATACATTTACACACATACTTGCATTCATTCTTTCATTTATTAGAGTGCATATGATGGTGCGTATATCTACACATGGGTGTGGGACTATGTGTTTATATACTGGATTTGAGGATAGTATTTGGGATTTGAGATGAGTCGATGAGATTGGGCTTGAGGCCAGGAGATCGGTGATGTGATTTGGTTCGTATTGAGATACGACACGATGTTTTAGCGGGTCTTTTGACGTAGTGATTCTTACACCTGCATGCATACATAGAGGGTATCAATATTGTACTAGACGTAGATCAGTACCCCGATCATGGCATTTGATAAAGATGATACCGGATAAATAGTATGATGAATGTGATATTGACCCGTACCCAGATTTGGGATGCCGTACGACGGATTTACGTACAAGCTATATTTTGATGATTGATCCGCACTCTTGACTTGGGATGTCTGATTATAGATAGGGTATCGGATATGATATTATTGAGGCGGGATCACCGACTAATATATATACATGTATGTATATGTATCGACTCAGATGTTAGGCGGTTTCTTCACCCGTAGCTCTACTTGTTAGTTCAGCCGTATAGTTTAGGATGGTTGTTAGATTAGATTAGACTCCTATCTATTTCAAAAACTAACGAATCGTGGGTATTTTAAAAGACAGCCCAAGGGATCCTACGGATATTTCAAAAGACGTATCTTTTCATAAAAACACCGTAGCCCCTATTTTCAAAACCCCATGATTCGTGTTATTTCAAAAGGCACCAATTGTAGAGGTTATTTTAGATTAATGCAGATTAGTTATAGTTGCGTCTAGTATTCAGCTTCCGCTCATTATTGTGGTTCGCATCGCATCGCATGCTTATATTATGTTTCATACTCCATTATTGATGTTATGCTGTTAGGACACCAGCACCATTACCGATGATGCGTATGTACCACGTACACTTACTTGCCGGCTCACACACATCTTCATCGGTAATTGCCATGTCACGTACACCTTAGAAAATATTATTGCATCGATATAGGTTGTTAGCTAATAATTTAGACATGATATTAGTGTACTTGCCTTATATGCTAGATTAGACATTGTAATTATTAGTTGTTACATCATGCATGTTATTATTCATGGATTTTTATGCCTGTATGCACTGTTTACATGCTATTGAGGATTGGATTCGGATTTCCATGAGATTTTCTGGATTTGGGGGAAAACCGCAAAACTTATATAAACTTCTTTTCTCTCTTTAAAATAAAAAGTGCGGTTTTCCCATGATGTATGAGTCGTCCACCATGAGTTTGCTGATGGATTTGGAAACCCGATTCGAGGAGACGGATGAACCGTTTCGGGTACATGGTGGACCCGGTAAGGTACCCCGGGGCAAGAAGCGCGTGGTGATGACGATGTGAGCCTGGCAGGGGAGCACTACCTACCGGTGATTTTACCCGACGCGTCGGATATCCGGAGGATACCGTCGTGGTCTTGAGATGGATGGTAGGGGCCGGTCTGGACTGACGGCGCCCTAGATATTATGATTGAGACATTGGGATTTCGAGATTTCGAGGTACAGAGACTGTGATACAGAGATATCGAGATATTGGGATTACGTTTTGTGCCGATGCTAGGCACTGTTTTATGCTGATTTCATTATGATACCTCAACTAAAAATACAAGGGAATCTCACTAAATTATGAAAACAGTTTCTTCATTTACATGTATTCTGCTTTCATGCATGCATACCTCATATTCATGACATACTATTACCTGAGGCACTAGCACGAGCACTTGGCACTACATTCACGTATAGAGATTACATTGCCAGTTTAGCATGCTTCAGCTTTATTCATATTGAGGTTTCTTTATATCTGATCGTATTGACCTAGGTTGGGTCATGCATTCGATCTCTGCTTGTAGATATCTTTCTATTCACGAGTTGGCAACTCACCCCCGTTGTGCCCCAGTTCTTGCAGGTTTGCCGTACAGTTCTATAGCGGCATTTCTGGCACACTGCTTCCTTTTGGGTGATTTGCTTGGATAGGTGGGTTCTTTTGTGTCAGAACCGCCGTTGTATTTATATTATTCATTGTATCTAGAATATCCATCAACCAAAACTCGTATATTGTTTCAGACCTAGACTAGTGATGTATTATTCGACCATAGAGTCGCGCTTAGTAGTGTTGCGGTTTTCTTGTTGCTTTTGAGCTTTCTTTTGGATTTGATCCTCGCCACTTGGCGTTGTATATTATTGTTGCATGTGTGGTGGTGACCGTCGATTGACGAAGAGCTAGCTCCCGCTTGGGGATGCCTTTATCATTGCATATATTGTTATCCTTGTTATACCCCATTCGGGGCCAGTTTTACAAAAGAAACTCTGCCGAAATTTTTAGAAAAGACTGTACTGTTTTTAAAAATGCATATTCGGCTTAGTTATTTAAAAACCTTGATTTCAAACATGTTTTTCTTCACTTCTTTAAACTAGTTTCTTTACTTATTCTTAAAAATGATTTTAGATTTCTGGGCTTTTGGCTTACTTGGATCAGATGGAGTCCTATAGACTTCATATGGTTCAAGGGCCAGTCACGTGCTCTTTCGGGTCGTGACAAAGTTGGTATCAAAGCGCTAGGTTGACCTTGGTTCGAGTCTAAGTTTGACTATGTGGAGCCTAGGGCGTTTATATATATACGGAACTTAGGCTTGACCTTACGGAACTTAGACTTGGTCGAGGGGGTATTAGACCCGGACTTTCGTCGTGTAGGATGACCCTTGGTTGATGGAATAGGTAACTAAAGTAGAGTGACGTACCGTTGGTATGTTCCGCGGCATACTTACGACACGCCACTCCGCTTAAGGAACCTTAGGATGTGCATATTTTCGAGATCAGTGATCCTCTTTATATCCAGGATTATACATCCATTTGAGATCCCCGATTCTATTAGTTTCATGATCATACCTTTATTGATGCTGTTCCTTCCCATGATCATGTATCCATTTTGGATCTGTTGTTTCCTTTCTTGCCATTGATGTGCTCCCCTTGATACTCGATTGAGGTTCCTGTCACCATGTTTGAGGGCAGTTTGGGCTGCTGCTAGGGTTACGGCCGGTGTGAGCTCGTTTGGTACGAGGGCCGACCATTGTGTTTTCTGGTGACATGTGAACGTCTCGAGTTAGTGTTGGTGATTGTGACCTCTAGTGGAGGCGAGTGCTTGGTCTTGCACCGGATGATCGGGCCATTGTTAGAGCTGCCAGTTGAGAGAGGACTGTTGATGTACAGCATACCTCAGAGATTGTGATGTCGCCTACCGTGCAGACAGATGGACCAGCTGTTGCTGAGATTGACAGGATGTCTCTTCCGAAGCTTACGAGCTGAGATTGCCGTAGCTTTCAGGCAGATATGAGACAGATGATAGCTAGTCTACCCGATTTGAGAGACGAAGGTGATTCGTCCGATTTTGCGCCGGAGCGGGCCCTGATGAGTTGAAGATTTCCAGTGTGGAGAGTCTTACTCAGATCTAGAGCAGACCGACTCAGAGATGACCGCCTATGTATTGCCTTTCCTGGAGGATTGAGGCGCTGTTCGGCGTACAGGCGAATAAGCCAGTTGCTGCTGCAAATGACGAGATGTCGCCCAGATGGTTGGAGCTACTGCAGCGTGAGCATATGCTTAGAGAGATGATAGAGCTACTGCAGCGTGAGCATATACTTAGAGAGATGATAGCGAGTCGCTAGTCACCTAAGGATGAATGACTAGGACAGGTGGTTCGTTTGTTTACCGATGCGAGGTCATCAGATAGATTGTTTCCAGCTAGAGACGACTTCACGCAGGTTCGTTGAGAGTCGATAGAGACGATCGAATGTCAGGAGCCCATTTTCCAAGTTTAAAGTATACAGAAAGACATGCAGGTGATTCTATGGACTCTCTAGAAGAATGAAACCCTAACTCGACTTAATGACCGTGTGAAAGCCTTTGAACCTTCGGGTTTGCGGCGGTTCCTCGGCGCCATTAGTGAGGCTTGGGTTTGCCCTTCTACGGCTGGACCACCGACGCTGTGGCATGTACTCGATACTATTAAACTGTACCCATGATGTGATCTCTTGGGGGATTATGAGGATCTGACGAGTCGATCGGATGGTTCGACATCTTTCGGATATCGTGATGGGACACTGCTTGGGAGACTCCAGATGCGAGCGTAGCCGTCGGAGCGCAGTTCGTGTAGCCACGATGAGTTAAGTCCGAATCAGTCGACATTGAGCAAGGTGGAGTAAAGAGTTCGTACGAGATTTCGACGAGATGACGTCCCACTCCGCTGACATTAGAGATGTGATATGCACCTCGAGGCGTGGTATATGGATGTATCTTCCAGAGAGAAGCGCGATAGGTATGCAGCCGTTCCGGAATAAGCTTTAGCTTCAGCATTGGATGATGACTTCCGGGCATTTCGGCAGGATTGAGATTTGAGAAAGGAACCTCGACAGGACCTTTCTGGAGTACGTTACGAGAAGACCTAGACCAGGAGTGGTCGTATTGCGCACACCCAGCAGGACAGAGTTCGGCATTGTCGACGAGGTAGTTGACCATGTTCGGATAAAGGAACTTACCCAGATGCGTTGCAGATTGATCAGGGACGGACGAGTGATGAGTATTCCTCCGATGGTTGGGATGTGTTCCCGAGGACCTGTTCGGCCTGACATCCTCTACAGAATGATGAAGCTACAGAATATGCGATTTCGAGTCCGTGCGAGAGACTTCAGATTGACCGTGGCCGAGAACAGTGCAGTGCGTAGTAGCTTGGCGTGACGTCATAGTGGACGACGATAGAGACAGTTGGAACAAGAGGTTCGTGTGAGACACTGATGAGCTGTCATTGCTTCCCGTCGAGACTAGAGACCTGATATGCTTACAGAGACGTTGGAATGTGACCAGTTTCCGAGAAAATATTGTGCTGAGGACACAGGTGTTTTTGAGCGAGAAGAGGTTGTGCAGGAAGCCAGCCTCTGTACAGATCGGCATAGGCATGATCGGAAGAGACCTTGAGCAGGATTCCTTCCAGGACATTGCTGCAATGATGTTTGCACCCAGGATCATATGTGTGACGTGCTTTCAGAGAGCCAGAGGCCGACGCCAGTGATACGCTGCCTTACGAGCGGTCGTGAGGATTGACCGAAAGGTGACCAGGAAAGTGCCAGAACGGAATCGTTCCTGTCAGTACTCCTGACCGGGCCGATGAGCCGATGGATTGCGAGATTGGTAATCTACAGGAAAGATCAGGAACCAGAGGCAGAGGACGCCAGCCGCGAGCAAGAGGCAAGTAGATATCTTGCGCAGCTAGCATCGGATGTTCCGGTACCTTCTCGACCCTGAAGGATGGTATATCGACGACGGTAATTATGATTTGTGATTTTGTGATTTGATTATCACGTATCCGTTGCTTTGGATTTCGGTATTTTGGGCGATCTATTCACATGATTTAGTCTTGATGACTGAGTTTCATGATATTTGATTTTGTGCACCATGGTTGCACCTACTGGGTATTTATACCTTGTACATAGTTATTACTCTTGAGCTGTTGATTGCGATTTCATGCCTATTTTATGCTGGTGATTTGATTTACGCTTCCAGCAGAGTTTCATGTAATTTTAGTGTTTTGATTTTGCACTCGGTATAGCTTATATGTGCTTGTAGTGTATCGATATGTGTTTTGTGCCCGCAGCTGCACACGTTTATGATTTTCTTCATATCTGGATACACTTGGTGTTGCTGCTTACGTATTTGAGTTATTGCTTGGTATTTGTGCATGGGATGCACCAGTTCTATACTTCGTGCATTTGTCGCACCAGTTTTATGTTTCTTGCGTTTATCGCATCAGATTTATATTTCGTGCCTTTGTTGCACCGGATTTATATTTTGTGCATTACGATTGCACCTGACTTCGATTTGATGCCTTTCGGTATGTCGATTTTGATTGTGATATTGATGTGGATTCTTGCACTCCGTGCTTTTGACTGGACTTACGCATATTCGACGTTGCTATTGGATTTTGTGATTCCGTGCATATTGAGTGCGCAGGGTCTAGATTTTCATTCGTGCATGATGGATGCACCGATTTGGATTTTCGCGCATGTTGGGCGCATGTTTTGAGATACGATTTTGGGGCACACCAGATGCACTAAATCGAGATTCTTTGTGCATGTCAGATGCACCTGTTTTGGCTGCCAGGCACACGTTGCCTATGACAGATGCTTCGTGCACACCCGTTGCACCTAGATGTTGTTTTGTGCACATGTTTAGCACATATATGGATTTTGATTTCCGTGCGCACCAGACGCACAGGGTGGTGTTATGTGATTTTTGTGATTTATTCCTTTTGGAGCAGTACATTTTTATGATGTTGGATATTTGCTTTCATACTGAGCAGGACTAGTCAGTGAGCAGTACCTGGATATATTTTGCATGCATCGATAGTTATCGAAGGGATTTCCGAAAAGCGAGCTATAGTCTCAGTATATACCTACGTGTCCGATATGACACGAAACGTTTTAAAAACAAGGAAACCCTTCTAAACTGTTTTCAAAACGGCGGAACGTACCTATTAAACAAAGGATATATATACACATATATAGTTATTTTCTTATGAGAAACGTCCGCCACTGTGCAGTGTTACGCGCATCGCACAGCGACTTAAAAAGATTTGGCATACATTTGCATCAGCTATTTACATGTATAGATTGGATGTCTACATGTATAGTCTTGGTCCATATCATATTGATTTTGTATTGGATTTGACATTGTGTCGTTACCATGACTCCGATGATTGCGGATGCTTGATGGAGTGTTGCTTTTGAGTTATCTGCTCAGTACTCATGCGCATGCATTGCGCTATGATGTTTTATGTATAGATGATTTCGGAGCCCCGATGACTTGGAATTTGTATTGAAATATTTTAGTATTTGGGGGTTTAAATTTAAATTCGGGGACCGAATTTCTTTAAGGGGGGTAGATTGTAACGTCTTCAAAATAATAAAATATGATTTTTGGGAAATTTTATAATTTAATATTATTTTAATGAATATTTTAATATTTGGTATAATTAAATACAGATAAATGGGGAAAAATTATGGAAAATTCTAAAATAAGGTATTTTAAGGAATTGCTTCGTTTTCTGTGCATGCCCCCATTTCCTCTAGTTTTGACCCTGAGTATGTCTAGTTTTGACTGATTCCATCTAGGGTGAAATCTGGGTTGATTTTCCTATGTTGGTGTATAATTTGGGACTTGTTTTAGCATGGATTTTGGTATTTGGTGATTCATTCCTGTCGGGTGGCGTTTGGACGTCAACGACAAGTGGATTTTGATTGTGTTTACATGCGAGTCGATAGGTTTTTACCTATGCGGGTAGCGTGTGCTATTTTGGTTTCCGATGTGATTTTCATGTGCTTTAGCATTGTGATATACTTGTAGGTACCCCGCGTGATGTTGAGACAAAGGAGGTGAAGATAGCGACATCGGCTTTGGCACACGAGAAGCAATGTGAGTAGATTTATATCTGTGGGGAGAAGTCGGGTGGATGGCGTATAGCACCCCCGCAGTCCGTGGTGATGTATACGAATACGTATACACACGAATATTTATTATGTGTTGTTTAGGGTTATTGATGGTAATAATGATATTTTGATGATAAGAATATATTGGTTTAGTTTAGTGCGAACCCTAGAGTAGTGGTTGCACTCACACATACATTTACACACATACTTGCATTCATTCTTTCATTTATTAGAGTGCATATGATGGTGCGTATATCTACACATGGGTGTGGGACTATGTGTTTATATACTGGATTTGAGGATAGTATTTGGGATTTGAGATGAGTCGATGAGATTGGGCTTGAGGCCAGGAGATCGGTGATGTGATTTGGTTCGTATTGAGATACGACACGATGTTTTAGCGGGTCTTTTGACGTAGTGATTCTTACACCTGCATGCATACATAGAGGGTATCAATATTGTACTAGACGTAGATCAGTACCCCGATCATGGCATTTGATAAAGATGATACCGGATAAATAGTATGATGAATGTGATATTGACCCGTACCCAGATTTGGGATGCCGTACGACGGATTTACGTACAAGCTATATTTTGATGATTGATCCGCACTCTTGACTTGGGATGTCTGATTATAGATAGGGTATCGGATATGATATTATTGAGGCGGGATCACCGACTAATATATATACATGTATGTATATGTATCGACTCAGATGTTAGGCGGTTTCTTCACCCGTAGCTCTACTTGTTAGTTCAGCCGTATAGTTTAGGATGGTTGTTAGATTAGATTAGACTCCTATCTATTTCAAAAACTAACGAATCGTGGGTATTTTAAAAGACAGCCCAAGGGATCCTACGGATATTTCAAAAGACGTATCTTTTCATAAAAACACCGTAGCCCCTATTTTCAAAACCCCATGATTCGTGTTATTTCAAAAGGCACCAATTGTAGAGGTTATTTTAGATTAATGCAGATTAGTTATAGTTGCGTCTAGTATTCAGCTTCCGCTCATTATTGTGGTTCGCATCGCATCGCATGCTTATATTATGTTTCATACTCCATTATTGATGTTATGCTGTTAGGACACCAGCACCATTACCGATGATGCGTATGTACCACGTACACTTACTTGCCGGCTCACACACATCTTCATCGGTAATTGCCATGTCACGTACACCTTAGAAAATATTATTGCATCGATATAGGTTGTTAGCTAATAATTTAGACATGATATTAGTGTACTTGCCTTATATGCTAGATTAGACATTGTAATTATTAGTTGTTACATCATGCATGTTATTATTCATGGATTTTTATGCCTGTATGCACTGTTTACATGCTATTGAGGATTGGATTCGGATTTCCATGAGATTTTCTGGATTTGGGGGAAAACCGCAAAACTTATATAAACTTCTTTTCTCTCTTTAAAATAAAAAGTGCGGTTTTCCCATGATGTATGAGTCGTCCACCATGAGTTTGCTGATGGATTTGGAAACCCGATTCGAGGAGACGGATGAACCGTTTCGGGTACATGGTGGACCCGGTAAGGTACCCCGGGGCAAGAAGCGCGTGGTGATGACGATGTGAGCCTGGCAGGGGAGCACTACCTACCGGTGATTTTACCCGACGCGTCGGATATCCGGAGGATACCGTCGTGGTCTTGAGATGGATGGTAGGGGCCGGTCTGGACTGACGGCGCCCTAGATATTATGATTGAGACATTGGGATTTCGAGATTTCGAGGTACAGAGACTGTGATACAGAGATATCGAGATATTGGGATTACGTTTTGTGCCGATGCTAGGCACTGTTTTATGCTGATTTCATTATGATACCTCAACTAAAAATACAAGGGAATCTCACTAAATTATGAAAACAGTTTCTTCATTTACATGTATTCTGCTTTCATGCATGCATACCTCATATTCATGACATACTATTACCTGAGGCACTAGCACGAGCACTTGGCACTACATTCACGTATAGAGATTACATTGCCAGTTTAGCATGCTTCAGCTTTATTCATATTGAGGTTTCTTTATATCTGATCGTATTGACCTAGGTTGGGTCATGCATTCGATCTCTGCTTGTAGATATCTTTCTATTCACGAGTTGGCAACTCACCCCCGTTGTGCCCCAGTTCTTGCAGGTTTGCCGTACAGTTCTATAGCGGCATTTCTGGCACACTGCTTCCTTTTGGGTGATTTGCTTGGATAGGTGGGTTCTTTTGTGTCAGAACCGCCGTTGTATTTATATTATTCATTGTATCTAGAATATCCATCAACCAAAACTCGTATATTGTTTCAGACCTAGACTAGTGATGTATTATTCGACCATAGAGTCGCGCTTAGTAGTGTTGCGGTTTTCTTGTTGCTTTTGAGCTTTCTTTTGGATTTGATCCTCGCCACTTGGCGTTGTATATTATTGTTGCATGTGTGGTGGTGACCGTCGATTGACGAAGAGCTAGCTCCCGCTTGGGGATGCCTTTATCATTGCATATATTGTTATCCTTGTTATACCCCATTCGGGGCCAGTTTTACAAAAGAAACTCTGCCGAAATTTTTAGAAAAGACTGTACTGTTTTTAAAAATGCATATTCGGCTTAGTTATTTAAAAACCTTGATTTCAAACATGTTTTTCTTCACTTCTTTAAACTAGTTTCTTTACTTATTCTTAAAAATGATTTTAGATTTCTGGGCTTTTGGCTTACTTGGATCAGATGGAGTCCTATAGACTTCATATGGTTCAAGGGCCAGTCACGTGCTCTTTCGGGTCGTGACAATTGCTCTCTGAAATTGACGCAACTCACCAGAGCGCGTCACGTGTCAGCAGCGCAACAGCGCAGCGCACTGCACTAACTGCGCTTGTGCTCACCAGAGCATGACACGTGTCACCTCCACATGCGCTTGCGCTCAATAATTGGCGCAAAGCGCCTGACAGGCCACATGGCCATTGTCAGATAACTAATGCACTGCATTATTTTAAAGAAGGGCTGAGCCCAATTAAAAAAGGCCTAACAGGCCTAATAAAATGCCATGCATTATTTTAAAGGGCAGAGCCCAAACAAAGACAGATGCTCTGCATCATAAAAAATAAAGGGACAGAGCCCAAATCAAAAAGGCCTTACAGGCCGAAATAAAATGCAGTGCATTATTAAACATGGGAAAAGCCCTAGCATAGGCCTAATAGGCCGAAGACAAAAGAAAATGTTGAACATCTTCAACTGGACTTAGCCCAATCAGGGCCGTAAGTCCTCAAATTAAATTGACCGAGCACGACTGCTCCCTTAAATCAATTTACATCCGGTTCAAGGGTACATCTCCGAACTCCTCTGACACCTATCGTTGTAATCCTTCAACGACGTCAGAGAGGTGACGGGTCCCGACAACCACTCATAACTCCTGGACTCAAGCGTCCTTAAACTCCTGGACTCAAGCGTCCTTAAACCAACTCATGGACTCAAGCATCCTTAAACTCCCGGACTCAAGCGTCCTTAAACTCCCGGACTCAAGCGTCCTTAAACCAACTCATGGACTCAAGCATCCTTAAACTCCCGGACTCAAGCGTCCTTAAACTCCCGGACTCAAGCGTCCTTAAACCAACTCATGCACTCAAGCGTCCTTAAACTCCCGGACTCAAGCTTCCTTAAACTTCCGGACTCAAGCGCCCTTAAACCAACTCATGGACTCAAGCGCCCTTAAACTCCCGGACTCAAGCGTCCTTAAACAATGGACCACCACGTCCCTAAAACTGGAGCAATAGAGCCCCTAAATGCTCTTTTGTCGGATCTAAACGATCCCGTTTAAGTCGATCTTAGCCTCAAATATGGCTAACGTATCCTTAAACATTCAAACAAACTTTAGTCCCAAATTAGACTATAGATCCCCCCAATCGACTTTGGTTCTAGGGTACATCTCTGAACTCCTCTGACACCTGTCGTTGTAATCCTTCAACGACGTCAGAGAGGTGACGGGTCCCGACGACCATACATGCAATGGACTACTATGTCCCTAAACTGGAACAATAGAGCCCCAAACGCTCTTTTGTCGGATCTAAATGATCCTGTTAAGTCGATCTTAGTCTCAAATCGGACTAACGTATCCTTAACAAATGTTTGAGTTGATCTTAGCCTCAAATATGGCTAACGTATCCTCAAACCAAAACCCCAAACCCAAATCTTAGAAAATACGGATTTGGACTAATCCACGTCCTACGGGCGACGACATAAATTAGTCTCCATATACAATCCACGGGCAACCACAAACAAAAAAAACACACACGACACGAAGAGAAATTCTGGAGAAGGAGAAAGTGGTTACAGCGATGCGGTAGCGTAATTAACTGCAGGGGCTTGCGCCTGCAGGGAAGGGCGTCCCCACAATCAAAAAACCCTTAAGCGAGGGGGAATCTGACGAAGTCTGCTACATCGGCCGCATCCGTCCAAACCTCCGATACACGGTGCCATAAATCAACTTGGCATATTCGGAGAGCTGGACGGATAAAACCAAATAGCATCTGCCCCGAATCTCAGGCAAGACGTCCATGTCTTGGCCACCGTTCGGAGGGGAACAATCCCAAGCGGTCAAACCTGCAAGAACTGTGGCACAACGGGGGTGAGTTGCCAACTCGTGAGTAGAAAACATCAGTAAGTAGAAATCGAATAAAATAACGATTTCCTAGGTCACTATATTCTGAAGGTAATACTATGATATCTAGGGTGACTAAGTACGCATATATGTCAACAATCGAGTCAATGCAATGACATATATAAATAAACATCTGACATCATATGCCTGTATGCATGTGGATATCATCCACGTGTCCATCAATGACATAAACAATATCTTGGAACCTGAGTGTTCCACACCGACACTCGAACATCATGAAAACATATGCCTGTATATATATGAGGATATCAACCACGTGTATCTATCAACGACACATCAAAATCATGGAACCTGAGTGTCCAACACCGACACTCGAAACATCATGAAAACCCATGTCCAGCATCGACACGTAAATCCTCATATCTCAGGCGCTGCATACTCATATCGGCCCGCATATCTATCTTATCTCAGCGCCGCATCCTCAGATCGATCCTCATATCCATCTCATATCATAACTCCAAAACGGTATCCTCCGGATATCCGACGAGCTCTATACAATCACCGGTAGGTAGTGCTCCCCTGCCAGGCTCACCGCCTAACAATACGAGTCTTCTTGCCCCGGGGTACCTCACCGGGTCCACCATGTACCCACAGACGGTGCCTACCGCTCCTCGAATCGGGTATACTCACTGCTCAGAACCAAGAAAACTCATGGTGGACACCTCGAAATATCATATCAAGAGAAACTGCATTTTTAAAACAATACACAATTTCCTTTGAAATTAAACTTCGGTTCTAAAATTTAGTGATCTCATAAAAACAGCATCTCAATGCATATAACCATAAAGTACGATGTATGCAACATAGTGTAGTAATATGAGCATATTGAGTATATCATGCAAGAATATAATCATAAGGTACGATGTATGCAACATAGAGTAGTAATATAAGCATATTGAGTATATCATGCAAGCATATAACCATAAGGTACGATATATGCAACATAGAGTAGTAATATGAGCATATCGAGTATATCATGCAAGCATATAACCATAAGGTACGATGTAAGCAACATAGAATAGTAATATGAGCATATCGGGTATATTGTGTAAGCATGTCGAGTGATAGTACCGAACAATGAATGTACTTTTACTTTTAAAATTTATATCATGATAGGGCAGTTCTCCTGTGTAAATGGCATGACAATTCAACTGTATAAGTGACATGGCAATTACCGATGAAGAATGTGTGTGAGCCGGCAAATCTGTGTATATGAAACATGCACATCAACGGTAATTGTGCAGGTGTACTAGCAAATGATATCATCTAGCATTAAATACCGGCACATGGTATGTACATCACGAGAGTAATATCCTACACAACATGAGCAATAAATGGGTGTCTCTATCTACACAAGAATCATACAGTCACTTTTTAAATGATACACATCTTCATTTTGAAAACAGGTATGCTTCAGGTGGCGATCTTTATATCGGCGATCCCGCCTAATAACATCCGATATGACAATAACCATCGATCATCATCCTCAAATCGTAAGCACGGATCAATCATCCGGTACATCTCATCGCATACGGTAATCCATCGTACGGGGTCATCAAACAGAATAGGGAATCAATCGACCTATACAATAATGAGGGTATGGATCTAAAGTCTCGTACGGCATATTACTCATTATACTCATAAATATATATATATATACACATATATCTCAAATTACATTTGTATAAACGTCACATCTTATTAATTCCACCACACCTCTATCTCAATCTCGTGTCGTGCTTATCGATTTCGACCTCATATCATACCATTTACAACTCATATATCAATTAGTGTCAACTTTTATCATATTATCTTTTACTAACTCTTACCAAATCCTATAATCAGGTTATCTTAAGCTCGTAGAATATCCTTAATAAAATTATAATTTATATCACAATCTTCCATATCAATGGTTGCGGGGGTGTAACACTTTGAATTTCCGTTAGAGTGTTTTTCGTGATAATTAGTAATTGTACGTGTTATTATATATGTGTTCATAGGATTATTAGTTATATTTAGTCGTGTTAGCAAATTGGAAAATTTTCCTTTGTAGTGTACACTTGCACACTTAGCCATTTTTGTGACTTAGGGTTTTGGTAGCATGTTAACCATTCTTTTGTGCATGGTTCTTTTTAATTCCCCACCATTTTATTCATATCATAACCCTTTTTATAATTCAAAATCCTAATAAACAAATGAAGCATGGTGGTTAGGTGAAAGGTTGACTTTTTTGACCCCATTTTCTTCTCTTCTCTCTCTCTTCTCCCCACTTCAGAATTTCTGCAACTTTCCAGCAGAAATACCTTGGCTTTCCTTCATCTTTTCCTATCCTTTTCACTTCTCCTTGATTCCCAAACAAAACCTACACAAATCAACACTTTTATCATCACAAAACCATGGAAAAGGGGGATTTTTGAGGTGTTCGAAGGCAAATCTGCACACTTGATGCAAGAGCTGGAAATTTTGGGGTTTCATAAGGTGATTTGAAGGTATTAACTCATGTTAGCACCCCTTTTCCATAAACTTGTAGTTTCTTTAGTAAAAATCTCATTTTTATGCATTTTTGGTGATATTAAAGGATATTTGTGATTCACATGTTAGTTTTGGGTTTTGTTAGTTGTGTTAGCTCTATTATGTGTTATTAGAGCTATCTTAGGCCAGGTTTTGTTTCAGTTTGCACAGAAATACCCTAAAGTTTGATTTTAGTGCAAAAGTGTGGATTTTAACTAGAAATAAGGCTCTGTAGGATCTGCTGCTACCCGAGATATTTCAGAGTGAAACTAGATGTTACTGTAGCATGTATGGGGGGTATAGAGTGCACACACCAAACCTGGGAGCCCACCCCCCTACCCAGGCCGCCGGAATATTCATTCTGGCCGTGCGGCCAGATAGGTGAGTTGGGATTTGGGGTTTGGGCTACTGGAGTCTTTTGCTATATGGGTTATTTTGGTATATATAGTTTTACAATATCATTTCTGTATCAAAATCTGGAGTGGAATACCCTTTTTCCCGTATTTTCAATCTTTTGCGACACGCGTGATAGGTATGTATGGGTTTGGGGTTTCTGCGTATCGCGACGCGTCGGAGTGGCTTCAGGCGCGTAATCACACGTTTTAGCGTATCACGCACACGCGCGCTTGTTCACGACACGAGTTACTAGTTCGGCCTTAATGTCATGTTTGTGTGACTTCAAGCTTATGTATGATATATTGTGTAATTCGAGGTTCGCAGGCGAGTACGGCGGACGCCGCGCAGAAGGGGAAACAAGTTGTTGGCTATACCTAGCGAGAGACTACGGTGAGTAGATTTAACATCTACGGGGATATCGCCCGCATGGCGTTCTACGTCAGGGCTGATAGGACCTTATAGCTACATTTACATACATTGACTGTGCATGGCTATTATTTAATGCTTACTGCATTCCCTGCTATATGGATATAAACTAGAATCGATAAAACACTGCACCATTACTAACGGTCCATGTTGCACGAGCACTATCCTGCATGTTACACACACACCATTAGTAATTGCCATGACACTCACACTGTAGAATTTACATCGGATCATTATATTGTAGCTCATCTATATGTGACTTGACATGATATTCATACTTGATGCATATATCACATCGGATCATTATATTGTAGCTCATCTATATATGACTTGACATGATATTCATACTTGATGCATATATCACATCGGATCATTATATTATAGCTCATCTATATGTGACTTGACATGATATTCATACTTGATGCATATATCACATCGGATCATTATATTGTAGCTCATCTATATGTGACTTGACATGATATTCATACTTGATGCATATATCACATCGGATCGTTATGTTGTAGCTCATCTTTATGTGACTTGACATGATATTCATATTTGATGCACATATCATATCGGATCATTGACTTGCATATTGGTTTGGATTACATGTGAGTTCTGGATTTGGGAACCGTGGCTATTTCAAATATGTAATCATTTAAAAACTTGGTTCCCTTGATATGATATTTCGGTGTGTCCACCATGTGTTTCCTCGGTGCTAGAGTGATATATGTGAACCCGAATCGAGGAGCTGGTTGAGGCCGATTACGGGTACATGGTGGACCCGGTATGGTACCCCGGGGCGAGAACGGTTTCGCTGTGTAGTAGACGGTGAGCCTGGCAGATGGACTACTACCTACCGGTGATTGGTTGGACCTGACAGTTATCCGGAGGATACTGATCAGAGTCGATAGATGGATGCGGGGTGATCCGTACTGCCGGGGCCGAGGGCCGATACCGTAGACGGAGCCCGTGCGCTGACCAGGACTAACGGGGCCCGATGGATGAGGATTTGCGTGTCGATGCTGGACACGAGTATTTATGATATTTGGGTGCCGATGTTGGGCACTCGGGATTCTCAGAGATTTACAGGATTTGAGGGCCGATGAGAGTGCCGGCGCCTGAGCTATTCGGGGGATCTGGGTGTATTGATGGACACCGATTATATATTCCACGTTGACATTCCATGTAGATGTTATATTGCCCATTCTCAGCATTTATTATTATACCTCATCCTATAATTATATTACCTGATAGAGCACTTGCATGATTATTGCACATACTGCTTATCACATATTGATATCATCTGTTGGCATTGGATAGAGTAGCGCAGTACGTGCATGCTTGCGATTACCTTTATATGTTATCTCTATTCACGAGTTGGCAACTCACCCCCGTTGTGCCACAGTGTTTGCAGGTTGCCCTTCGGAGTAGTCGCGGCAGGCTGTGTTTTGCATCTTTTGGCACAGATACCCCCATAGTTGGTGTAATAGCTCTTTTGCTGATAGGCGGGTTTGTGCGGTATCTGTTTATCTTTAAGTTATGTACATTGTTGTATCTAGTATTCTCCATCTACCATGTATGTATTTGACTTAGAGACAGTGTGAGGACGATGATGTATTTTATTTGTATTCTGGTGTCGAGCTCGTTGTAAGCCGACTGTACTTGCAGTTTATTCTATCTGTGATGTTCCCACTCGTGGATCATGATCTTCGCTACGGCGTCGTATATTGCTATCTTGATGATTGTTTACTTAGATTTCTTAGCATGTTAGTGAGTGCTTTCATTTTAAAACTTATAACACTCTATACTTTTATTGGTTTGATTTCTGGGTTTTCGGTTCGTTTAGTCGCGTTACACCTGTAGACGTTACGTGGTTAAGTGCCGGTCACGGGCCAAACTTTGGGTCGTGACAAAGTTGGTATCAGAGCGTAGGTTTTACCTTTCGGAGTGTAGAATGACCCTGGTATGATGGAGTAGGTAGCTGCAGCAGGGTAGCATAGCGTGTGTATGTTCCGCGGCATACTCACGACACGGTACTCCGCCTACGCGACCTTAGGACTTGTTGATTTAAATTCCTTCTTGAGTCTATGCATTCTTGCGATTCGATTTCCGTATCCTTATCGAATCCTATTGTTCCTTTCAGCCATTATGCCGCCAAAGACTACGAGGGCGCAGAGAGCGGCCGCGAGGGCCGAGATTCGAGTTGACTCGTCCGAGACGAGGACTGATCCGGGTAGTACACCGATTGTGCCCGAGCAGGCTGTTCCTGCTGTGACAGATCAGATTGCTATGTTAGGGGCTGGTATGCAGGAGATACGCCAGACGATGGGATCCAGTATGCAGGAGATGCGCCAGATGATGGGATTTCTAGTTGAGACACTTCGAGCGCAGCGACCAGAGGTAGTTCCACCCGTTGCAGAGACCACGGTGGTACCCACGGTTCAGGCAGTTGCACCTGCGACTACAGAGGTTATTACAGTATCGCTGTCAGAGTTATGAGGCTGAAGCCTCCGGTCTTCACAGGCACCGATGTGGCCGAGGACCCACAGTCTTTCATTGATAGGATGGCGCGGATATGTCGTTCACTTAGATGCGCAGATGCGAGATGGGTTGAGTTCGCGAGCTTTCGCCTGGAAGGTCTTGGGATCGATAGGATACGTGCGTGTTCAAGTTCTAGTTTAAATACCGCAATCAAGACGGTTTCACTTGTAGCTAGCCGGTTGAGTACGGGTCGTCCGCAGGGAGATGGGAGTCTTTTTTAAAGTGTTTTAACGAGTTAAGTCCTGTTTTCAGATTTTGTTGGATTATCTAAGTGTTGAGTTGATATTTAAAGAGAGCTTGTTAGGGTTAGGATTAGGTTAGTTTGAGTTAGGAGTCTCCACATCTTTCGTTGCCCCACTTAATATCGGTGTTACGGTAATCGGCAACAACGGGGATTAGCACGACTAGGAAGGAACTTGCGAGTATAAGCTAGGCTTTCCAACGCATAGTCCTTCCTTTTGGTGCTTGTCCGTCCGTTCTTGGCTCTTATCCATAGCCTCCGGTTAATTCAACCACAACCGGTCTCACTACGGAATCACCGCTATCATGTAGGATAGGGTGCCGTAAGGAGCGGATTGTGGTTCAATTAATGGGAGTCGATTTAAGTTGTTGGGCAAGGAAAGAGTGAGAGAGATTTCCTTCTCTCAAACTTCCCTTATCCTACCCTAACAAGTATAAAACTACTCACACTTCATGATAAGGAAAAACAAAACAAAACAAAGAGAAAGATAGAAAGAAGGAGACTAGAAGAATATGACTAACTATTTGCGACCTCACCTTGGCGAGGATCGAGCGCAAGTATCATTGTCGTATGAATGATAAAGAAAAAGAGAGAAGAAAGAAACAATCAAGCAAATAACAACAACTACTTAACAATTAAAATTACAACAAATTACAATAAGTAAAGAAAGAGACAAGCATGATAATAAAAATGGTCTTCTTTATTCATCACTCTTCACTCAAAAGCTCACTACAAGTTTAATGGAGAAGAGGTGAGAAGAGGAAGAAGAACAACACTAAAACTAGGCAAAATGAAAATACAAGAATTCACCCTTTCCTTCACAAAGTTCTGGGCTATTTATAGGCCAGAGAATAAAACCCTAGGGCAACCACCAGAACCTAAACAAAAAGACCAAAACACCCCCCAAAAATCTGCAGGCTTGGCGCCTAAACGGCCTCGGATCCGCGGCCTGGACCCACCTTTTGCCGCGGATCCGCGGCCTTATGGTTGAATTGGGCTTTCCTCTTTCTTGCGCTCCCCTGGTTTGATGTGTACATTATTCTGGCAAATGTATTTTCTCAATTTGGCTCCCTGATTTTTCCAGAATTTCTGTTGAGGGAAAGGTGGACTTTTTCTCAAGATTTTGTCATGATTGCCTCGAGCTCCGCGTAGATCTCTTGGATCTTGTGCTACCATTGAGCCTTGTGCATTGATTTGACATTTTGTCTTCCTATTGGTATCTGGCAACATACGGATGAACAGCGGAGACCGTGTTTTCTTTAGTGGTTGGCAGGAACCCTGGTTTTGTCGTGTTTTTCCATGAGTTCCACCGTTTAGAGCCGAGAACCTGTATCCTGCAATTGACTAGCAAACACGGCTCAAGAGTATCTACAGATATGCAAAGTGATAAAAATTGGGCGGTATGAAAATGCAAAAATCTGGTATGAACAAATACCCCCAAACTTATCATTTGCTCGTCCCGAGCAAAGCCCATTTATTCACAAAAAATTTCCTAACCTCACTTTCGCAGGGAACGCGATTGCACTGAGCATGTGCAACAAGCCGTTAAACCTCTAGGTGTCCCTAGTAGGAGGAGTGTTGTCTCCTGAGGGTTTTCAGCGGATACTACCCACAAAATCCGGTCAAGTTGGTTTTGTAAAATAACTAAGCTTCAAACCCTAAAGTTTTATTTTTAGAAAATAACAATTCTATAATCCTAAGTCTAGACCATCGAACCTTTATTTTTCACACCTCGCTTCTTATTTAACTACAGATTTTATATGTCTTTACGTGCAGTGCAAATAGTGTCGTTAAGTTCCAGAAGGATCGATTAAAGTCATCATTGTAAGTCTACGCTAGCGCCCCGGCCGTCTACAGACGCCAAATGCGGAACAAAAACTTTTAAACTGGCTCTATCGTATACTTTAACCCGGATCTGCCATTATTGCTAAACTAACAAACTGTAAAGAGTGTAGAAAGGTTGTACCGAACGATCCGAGTCCTTCGTTCTTCAACCATCATCCCACGCTCCGTTGCGGCTGCTCCGATCGCGTCGATCTCCGATTCCTTCGTCGAGGTGGCACCACATGATCGATTCTTTAAACGGGCTCCCGCCTCTGACTTGAGGCAACTCGATCGCCAAGTTTGCTAAAAGAGACGACCAAGAATGATGTAGAGAATGAGTAGATGACTTTGTCTCACTTCGTCCAAATCCGTGGACGATCGGTTAATGAAGTTGCCGAGGGAATTGGGTGATGGAATGAAGTGAACTGTAAAATTCCATGCACCCCAAATACTATCATATCTTTTTCTACAAAATGAAACATCAAGTTAAGTGAGGAGGAGAGAGAGGGCCGGCCACTTTTATGCAAGGAGGGAGGTGACCGTAGGAGCAAGTGGTGACCATAAGATATGAAGCTTCTCACAAAAATATCTTAAGCTTAACAAAACTCTTTAATGAAAACCATGACTCACATAAACACCTCATCATGCCTTTAATGCATCCAATGAAAACTCAACACCAATTAATCCTAGTCACCTCATCTAGAATCTTCTAGAACACTGACTCATCATATCTGAAGAAAAGATAAATCCGTCTTTAACAGAATGTTAAAAGACGGCTGATAGAAAACTGGAAACCGGCAACTTCCAAAAGTGATCCTGAAACGACTTTCAGGATAACCCCGAAACTGTATAAATATACCCGCATTTGTATTACGACCGAATACAAATGCAACTGAGACAAAGATATTATACCTACTCAATATAATACTCGGATCCGGCTTAAACCAAAGCCGACCAGTATTATCTGCCCGAAAAATAACACGTGCGTAAACGCACGTGCATTTTCCGAACCCTGCCATAAAACCATACGGCCTCTACAATGTTTCGCCCGAACTTGGGAAACTGTCTGCGGGGAACTCTAATGACTCGTCAGTACCCTGGCAGTGGGTTTAACCACAAACCGTCAGAGGCACTAGCTATGCGTAACGGCTGCCCATGGACTGACCTCAAGGGAGGCTGATGAGCGAACTCAAGGGAGGCCGATGAGCGAACTCATCCAGAAACCCTACTGAGCCTAACAGTGACAATGTATATACAGTCCGGTCCGTTCGTCTATGAGTATCGCATATCTGCCTAGGGGGCTAGTAACGTCAGACCCCCAATAGCAGTATAAGTCGTGTCGGAGTGAAGCCCAATAACACCCTGAGATACTACTGGAGTACCTACCAGTAAATCTCCTGCCATGGCCATGGACTTAGTGTAATGGCTCTCCTAGACACAGCACGACCTCGCCCCCAATACCAGGAGAGACGAATCCCCTGCCGATCCGCTCACGTGCCTCCATATGGCTCGGGACTGTACCCAAAAGCTACCTGTTTGCACGACTCCTTTGAGCCGTGGTAGGGTAGAAATCAAAGCACAGTGGGAACTCACACGAGACAAATGACGACCTCACGTCGATGAACTAACCTGTACACATGTCACCAGGGAACTGCTATCTCACGGTAGATATAATACTAACTAGCAGATTCCCGGCGAGTCCTGTCCGGTGTACTCATAACCCAATGAGCACCTGTATACATCTTAGGTGATCCAACTGACACCAGTGGCTTGTGAGACCGGCCACCGCCCCTCGTCGGGGTCTCGACTGTACACACTAGTCTACTCCGGAGTATCGATGCCCTGTCTCGAAACTCCCACGACTAGGGACCATAATTAAGGACATGCATATAAACTACCCAACTCTCACGTATATGATCGCCATCATACTGTTGGTAGTAAAGCAAGATCCTAAGGGCTCTATCAAAGTGTAACATGCAATCAGTCACCTGAACATGTACACGACTGATAAAGGCAAACCAGATAGCACACTATCACCTCGAGTAAGACTGTCATACCGGTATAGGTCCTCCGCAATCATTGCAATCACGTACCTGTGATCCAATAATTGACTATGAGGGCACTATCTCCAACAATCTCCCACTTGCACTCAAGGCTAATTATTGCGATGTTGCGTACTCACAGCCCGTGTGAAACCAACACCCAACTCCTCTACTAATCAGTTTCACAAAGCCCGTTTGTAAAACTATTGTGTTCGAGAAATAGCCTCAGTGAGTGGATCCGCCTAGAAGTTTCTTTCTATATCTCTCTTAATCTCAAGTTCGCGGAGAAAGCCATCTCCCGAATTGAGTAATACCTGTCTTAGAATATGTCTGGATATCTGATGGGACCTTGTTCATAAATGAACTCCAAATCCAAACTTCTTAGACTGTATCGATCACTGAACCTAATCAGTATCGGGCACCAAGCCACCCACAGTATCCTCTTGGACCACCTGTCCATAATACTGTCCCTCTTCGTCAAAGGGAAAAACTATAATTCTGACAATCACTCTGTCATCCATGTTACCTTTGAAGCCTGGAATGATAACCGTCTCCCGAAGGAGGCTGCCGTCATCAAATCCGTAGAACATGTACTTATGTTCTAAACCCGCTTCCTTATGTTTCTCCAGGATTGGATTAATACAAACTTATTGCACCTAGTGCAAAAACAACATCTGGTGTGGTACTTGACATCTCATGATTGACTCAATTGCCTAAGCAAGTGATCTGCCAATCATGCACATTCCTCTCCCCTTTAGTCTATACGACACCTTTAGAGAGGGTGACTCCATCACCTGCAGGTACACCACCATGCTAGGAGTCATCTATTCCAAAAACCATTAGAATACCTGTCAAAGTACCCACATTGGGAAACTACCCAAATCCAGATCTAAAACCATAGATCTAGAAACCAGAATGTCAAATATTATATCCATATCCTGTCTGGAGAAACAACTGTGTGACGAGCAAAGTACAACCGATCGTAGTATAGGAATTTTACTTCCTGCTCTGTGTATGTCATCCAGATACCATGACATCACACCCTACTACCTCCTTAACTGATCCATCCCCTATTCTGATTGAAGTCAAACCCATGACTGTCACATCAAAATTAGATGATCTATCTCCGCTATAACTGCTCAAGTCTATAAATAGATATAAGCATCTTGCCCACTATGCTTCCGCTGCTCCCACTGACTACGACAACCCTCCTACCGGGTCTCATATCCTGGAACAACTGTAGTGTCAAGTCTTGGTAGATAAGAACCTCCCTGTCACCTTCTCTGAGGTTACCGAAGTACCTCTCGGGCATCTGAGGTTACCTACCATACCTGCGGAGTGGCTATTGGAATGTCAAACCTGATTGAATATATAGGTCCTATTAAATTTTTTTTCGTAATCGTTCGCGGTTCTGGAATCACTTCCAGTTCTACCATACTCCCACTACTGTTTTCTGAAAAAGATCCATTTTACTAAAACTGTGGCGAGTCAAGAACAAGATCACTATTGATCTTCGAAATGGTAGAATATCAACCCTCGTCATAGCTAGGGTCAACCCATAAACAGCCATTACAGAAACGTGCCCTGAGTTATCCAGAGTCTGGTTTTAAGCATAAGCTGGACAACTCCCCGTACCTCAATATCTTTTAAGGTACGATCTATTCTATATCCAATATAGAAACTTTGGCACTAATTTAATTGGAACCAGATTCAAATCATGCAGCTGTCTCCAGTGCATATCAACTTAATGGAAAGAGGCTAATCAGCATTACTCAACTTAGGAATCCATCCAATTATGAGTAACCTGAAAGAGAAACACGTTTCTCAAAACCATCACTATCATCTGAATACCAATCACAAGAATCTACATCTTCGATCTCTTTGAAGAATCCCGATACTTGTGATACCTAGTTCTCTACTTTATTCTTATACCCACAACTTCTCAAAACTTAGACCTTGTATTTCTACGAAACACTCGTCTAAATACTAGAGAAGTTATAAGTAAACAGAACATAGTACGAGGACTTACCCCTTTGTCCTGATGGACACTGGACAACATACAATACTCTGTATAAGTCCGCTGAGTTTGAACAACTCAAAACCTGTGCGTTGTAGGTGGAAAACTGTACCCTGGCGATTTCCTCAAATATCACCAATTACAACGAATTCCGATATAATGAGGATGATCACCTAATTCCCAATATCTTACTCCCACTCATCATCTGTAAAACCATACAGATATGAGAATGAAACCTGGTAAATACATACCCTTGGAGTAAGTGTCTAATCGGGAAAACAGTTTTTCTTTAACAATGCACTGAAACATGAAAATGTTTCGTAGGGGTATCCTGGTATTCATAGTAATGCCTCTTCCATAATCCAATTCATGACTTCAACCGTATATTTTATTGCCATCTCTCCAAATCCCTTTATTTGTCTTTAGTCGTTACCTTCTGTACACCATCGTTAGGCTAAATGGTTTTCTTCCTTCCCTACCGTTCGGCACCAGCCTATGGTTTGGAAGAAGACTATCCAGTAAGTATAATAGGTGTACCCTCCAAAACCAAGGAGTACTCGCAACTGAGAGAAGGTGACGATAAAAGACAACTGAATAATACCTTATTCCTTTATAGGTGAAATAGGAGTGGCGATGAAGTACGCGGTTTTGGTCGTGAATGATATCAGTCGCAATTTACTTTGCCCTATTTCTAATCCCTTTATTTTGCCTTTACATATTACCTTCTGCACACCCTACTTAGGCTAATTGGTTTTCTTCATTCCCTACCTTTCGGCACCAGCCTATGGTTTGGAATAAGACTATCCAATAAGCGTAATAGGTGTACTCTCCTAAACCAAGGAGCTCTCGCAACCTGAGAGAAGGTGATAATAAAAGACAACTGAATAAACCAATTCTATTTCTCCTGAACCTGGATCCATCCTCGAAGAAGTCCCTTCGAGTTCGTATATAACCATACGATGGCTCTATCCAATGGAAGTGGATATCCATAGTAATACGGGTGTTCTGAGAAATTCAAAGGGTAAAAGAAGGAGTGGCAATGACTTATGCAACTCAGACAATCCAAATGCCAGTATTTTAAGAAGGTTCGGTCAACCTGGTCACTGAGTCATAGTCTAGGGTCGGTCAAAGGTCGCTGCCAAAGAGAGAGAGAAAAGAAACACTCTGCGTGCACTCTAACCTAGATCAGAATGGTCATCACTTTATCTAATCCGGAAACCTCCCACTGTCCTGTCAAATTCTCCTCCAAACCTAAAGAAGAATCAATCGGGATCACCCGAAGAGTAAACCAACTCATCAGTGGGAATCGGGATCCAACTCTCATCGCATGATAACGTGATGGAATGCATCCACGTTACTCATACTTCAGAAGGTATGCGCATACTTGGCAAGTTTCAGTTTCTTTAGAAACTCCCGATATAGTTTTTGCCCCATGCTCTTATGATCGTGACTAAGGGCCAGCCCACCATAAGTCACATGTCAAGTTCTTCCCATCATTATCTTGTTAATTTGAACCCACCCGTACTCGCCCTTGACTAAGGGCCAACAAGGCTGTACAACTGTCCCAAACCAACTCATCTATCTATGCAACATGTGAACACCCCAGCAGCTACCAATCACTATGTCCTAGCTAAGGGCTAGACCAACATAGCTTGAATACTACTGACCATTCATATGAAATGACGGAGGGCTACGGCTGGTTTTTGGCGAAAAACCTTTAGCGTAGTGAACTTGATATCGCTGAAGGAACCTGATAGCTTTTTAAAATATAGTGGCGAAAACCTTTTGCTAAAGAGGTCACTCCCGGTAAAGGGATCTCGGCTCTTTATTCGTGGAATGAGGTGCAGGATATTCCACTGAATACCGCTATGCAAAGCAACTTGTAATCGACTATAGTGAAGTTATTACGTTGACGCAAACTTCTGCCCAAGGGGTCAGTCCCGGTGAAGGGATATCGGCCCTTGCCCCGTCGAATGAGGTGCAGGATATTCCACTGAATACCGCTATGCATAACAAAAGGAAACGTCTTTGCAATAACACCTTTTAAATTTGTTCCAACAACTGTAAATTGGTTTGTTTTACTTTGCATTGATCAGAATCAATGCAGTCCCATCAATCGATCACACCAGAAAAGAACGAAAATAAAATGTACGTATATGCCATCTGCATTCGTCGCTGGGTCCCGTCATCACCCGTTAGGTTACTTAACTAACGACAGAGCGGGGACTGGACTAGCGCGGGTGTAAAACATATACAACATCTAATAGTATATAAACCAATATACAATAATCGCTCCTGGCGTGATAATATGCAACATTACAGAAAAGTAATAAGCATCACAGAACAATACAGATAATCTGGGATCCCCGAGTTTCACAGAGCCGCTACTGAAACTCGACGTTCCCCTGTCGTGTGGATAGCCTGTGCAATGAAACCTAGACCCCTACGGGTGCGGCAAGTTACCCGCCAAAACCTGAAGCGAGGCAGCCCCCTACAGCATAGTGAATGGACCACCCGGCACTTCACGGAATCCGGTAATCTTGAGCACCCCTCCTTGGGTCAACCTGTACCCCCTACGAGTGCGGCGAATAGTCTGCCAATTCTAGAGTGGGACCCCTCTGCCTCTCAAAGCCATGAGATGCGGACCCGTTGCCCCCCAGAACCCGGCTATCCGTGCACTCCGTCTCGTGGCAAAACCTAGTATAGTAATGAAAAATAGTACAATAGGTACATCGACCGCAACCTGGTCGTGCCCCAAAAAGAATATTATACAACAGGCAGTGACGGCAGTCCACAAGTTGGACGCTCGCCCCGCAATATCAAATGTACAAATAAACACAAACTGTACTACCATTGCACACTGCTATCCACCACGACAAATCCGCAACATCACAGCACAACACAGGACATCAACGCGAATGTCACGTTCGCAAACCCGTCTAAAAGAACTATAGCAATCAGACGCGGTTTACCGATCAAATGACATTCCCGGTCGGAGATATAATGTAAGCACTGTAAACTAACGTGTTCAAATTTCGATCGACCAAATATCAAAAAGTGGGCCCCACTGCTTACTGGTGAACAGTAACAAAATCTGGGCCAAAACGATATTTACCAAAAACCACAAAATCCAGAGAAGAACCCACTGACAAAATTTGGGAGCACGAGCTCACCACGTGGCCGCGGATGCGCGGCCAAACCATGGGTTTGGCCGCGTTTCCGCGACGCTTTGGTGGAGACACGTGCCCAAATTTCGTCGTGGTTCTTAGAAAAGCCTGCACAGATTTTTAAGACATGTAGAATTAATTTTTGAGACCATTTAAAATCGACAGAAACTGTTGGCTTGGAAAAATGTGATTTTTGATTTCCGGTTCGATCGATGTTTTAAACGCGTTAGTATAGCAAAATGGTGAGGCTCTGATACCACTGTAAGTCTACGCTAGCGCCCCGGCCGTCTACAGATGCCAAATGCGGAACAAAAACTTTTAAACTGGCGCTATCGTATACTTTAACCCAGATCTGTCATTATTGCTAAACTAACAAACTGTAAAGAGTGTAGAAAGGTTGTACCGAACGATCCGAGTCCTTCGTTCTTCAACCATCATCCCACGCTCCGTTGCGGCTGCTCCGATCGCGTCGATCTCCGATTCCTTCGTCGAGGTGGCACCACATGATCGATTCTTTAAACGGGCTCCCGCCTCTGACTTGAGGCAACTCGATCGCCAAGTTTGCTAAAAGAGACGACCAAGAATGATGTAGAGAATGAGTAGATGACTTTGTCTCACTTCGTCCAAATCCGTGGACGATCGGTTAATGAAGTTGCCGAGGGAATTGGGTGATGGAATGAAGTGAACTGTAAAATTCCATGCACCCCAAATACTATCATATCTTTTTCTACAAAATGAAACATTAAGTTAAGTGAGGAGGAGAGAGAGGGCTGGCCACTTTTATGCAAGGAGGGAGGTGACCGTAGGAGCAAGTGGTGACCATAAGATATGAAGCTTCTCACAAAAATATCTTAAGCTTAACAAAACTCTTTAATGAAAACCATGACTCACATAAACACCTCATCATGCCTTTAATGCATCCAATGAAAACTCAACACCAATTAATCCTAGTCACCTCATCTAGAATCTTCTAGAACACTGACTCATCATATCTGAAGAAAAGATAAATCCGTCTTTAACAGAATGTTAAAAGACGGCTGATAGAAAACTGGAAACTGGCAACTTCCAAAAGTGATCCTGAAACGACTTTCAGGATAACCCCGAAACTGTATAAATATACCCGCATTTGTATTACGACCGAATACAAATGCAACTGAGACAAAGATATTATACCTACTCAATATAATACTCGGATCCGGCTTAAACCAAAGCTGACCAGTATTATCTGCCCAAAAAATAACACGTGCGTAAACGCACGTGCATTTTCCGAACCCTGCTATAAAACCATACGGCCTCTACAACGTTTCGCCCGAACTTAGGAAACTGTCTGTGGGGAACTCTAATGACTCGTCAGTACCCTGGCAGTGGGTTTAACCACAAACCGTCAGAGGCACTAGCTATGCGTAACGGCTGCCCATGGACTGACCTCAAGGGAGGCTGATGAGCGAACTCAAGGGAGGCCGATGAGCGAACTCATCCAGAAACCCTACTGAGCCTAACAGTGACAATGTATATACAGTCCGGTCCGTTCGTCTATGAGTATTGCATATCTGCCTAGGGGGCTAGTAACGTCAGACCCCTAATAGCAGTATAAGTCGTGTCGGAGTGAAGCCCAATAACACCCTGAGATACTACTGGAGTACCTACCAGTAAATCTCCTGCCATGGCCATGGACTTAGTGTAATGGCTCTCCTAGACACAGCACGACCTCGCCCCTAATACCGGGAGAGACGAATCCCCTGCCGATCCGCTCACGTGCCTCCATATGGCTCGGGACTGTACCCAAAAGCTACCTGTTTGCACGACTCCTTTGAGCCGTGGTAGGGTAGAAATCAAAGCACAGTGGGAACTCACACGAGACAAATGATGACCTCACGTCGATGAACTAACCTGTACACATGTCACCAGGGAACTGCTATCTGACGGTAGATATAATACTAACTAGCAGATTCCCGGCGAGTCCTGTCCGGTGTACTCATAACCCAATGAGCACCTGTATACATCTTAGGTGATCCAACTGACACCAGTGGCTTGTGAGACCGGCCACCGCCCCTCGTCGGGGTCTCGACTGTACACACTAGTCTACTCCGGAGTATCGATGCCCTGTCTCGAAACTCCCACGACTAGGGACCATAATTAAGGACATGCATATAAACTACCCAACTCTCACGTATATGATCGCCATCATACTGTTGGTAGTAAAGCAAGATCCTAAGGGCTCTATCAAAGTGTAACATGCATCAGTCACCTGAACATGTACACGACTGATAAAGGCAAACCAGATAGCACACTATCACCTCGAGTAAGACTGTCATACCGGTATAGGTCCTCCGCAATCATTGCAATCACTACCTGTGATCCAATAATTGACTATGAGGGCACTATCTCCAACAATCATGTCGCACAATAAAGCCCAGATAACAATTTTAAAAGGATCACATAAGTTTTACAAAGAGTTAAGCATTTTTCAAGTTTCGTTTCCCAGTAAGGTTTCAACTTCAGAATTTCTATCTTCCTTAACAGGAAACTAAATCGTATTTTTCACTCCACCCTTTTCTTGTTTTCATTTCATACACACCTTTGTGAACGTGCAATAGTCTTTATCAAAGAGTAAAACCTTCATATCTCCGTTAAATTTTTTTTAAAAGCGTGTCTTTTATCAAGATTATTCTCACACAAAGAACCGTTAGAAATTTTAACTCGGAGAGAACACTTGCTTGACTTTGTTTTAAACTGGACTTTCTAGGCTTCTTGGCGAGTTTTGGGCCAACGCACCCAAACCAGTTGGTTTTAGGGCATTAGGTGTAAAAACACCCCAGCGGACTTAATTACTCAAGTTACCTAGGTCCAAAAACAAAAGACAGTTTGTCGTGAAAATCACATGATTTAATACGAACGGAGATATAACCGGCAGTTCAAATATTTTTTTAGATAAAAGACGTGTTTAGTGGGTTTGGTGTGTAATCATTCCAATCAAGTTTTAGATGGGTTATTTTTCAGACTTAGCTCCAATTACGGTATCAATAACATTCCTTCATATTCGCTTTACTTCATAAACTATTCTTGACATTACTTATTTCAGAAAAAACCTATTTGATCCTCAGAAAATCATTTATCTGATTAAAAGTTTAAACATGAAAGACTTGTCATCTAATTCCCAAAATCTTACGACACGTGTAGTGTGATGTAAAGACGTATATCAGCTATAGTTAACTTCAAAGGAGAGTTATCTTTCAGGTTTTCAAAATCCAAACATAAGATTTAGTTATTCCTATTTTTTCAAACAAAAACCGTCGAAATGTTGAATCAAAGTTCTTCCACAAGATAACTTGACAAAAAAGTTTTTATATTTTTTAGAAAATTTTCAGATTTTTATGGATTTTATGGATTTAAATATGCAGATGCAAAATATACATATGAATGCGAAGGTAAGAAATGCGTACCGAGCGTACCCCCAAACTTAAACTGGACAGTGTCCTCACTGTCGTTGCATGAAGAGAGCAGTTGGAAGGTTCAAAATTGTCGGTTAGTGATACACAATTTTTATTTGTTTTTGTTTTTAAAGAAAAGAAAAAGAATATACACAAATATATACAAAATGCTTTGTACATACCCTCAAACTTATTTGGAACAGTGTCCACTGTTCTTGGCTGGATAACCGAAGTTTGGAGGTAGGCAGAGGAAGATCATTCAGGGTAAACCGGCTCCTGTAAGAACAGGAGCTCCTCTGTTGGTTCGGCGCTAAGGTACGGTTTGCATCGGTGTCCATTTACCTTGAAGAGTGAACCATCCTTTGGATTTTCCAAATCCACAGCGCCCTGCGGATACACATTCCGCACGAAATACGGCCCTTTCCAGCGAGATCTGAGCTTTCCTGGATGGAAATGAAGTCGGGTGTCGTAAAGCAGTACCTGCTGACCTGGTACGAAGATTTTGCGCAAAAGGTGTTTATCATGAAACACCTTCGTTCGATTCTTAACGACAACCGCGTTATCGTAAGCCTCATCCCTAAGCTCGTTCAGTTCGTTCAACTGCAGCTTCCGATGGCTGCCCGCATCCTCGAGAGACAGATTCAGCTCCTTTATCGCCCAAAATGCGCGATGCTCGATTTCGACAGGAAGGTGGCAGGCTTTTCCGTACACAAGTCGATAGGGAGACATGCCAAGGTCGGTCTTATAAGCGGTTCTAAATGCCCAAAGGGCATCAGTGAGTTTCAGAGACCAATCCCTACGGTTCTTGGAAACCGTCTTCTCCAGTATCTGCTTGATTTGCCGATTTGAAACTTCGGCCTGCCCGCAGGTTTGGGGGTGGTAGGGCGTAGACAGCTTATGATTTATGGAGTATTTCCGCATCAAGGCTTCGAAAGTTTTATTGCAGAAATGACTTCCATTGTCGCTAATGATCGCTCGGGGGTGCCCAAACCGTGAGAAAATGTTTTCTTTAAGGAACCTAACGACAACCTTGTTGTCGTTAGTTCGGCTGGGCACAGCCTCGACCCATTTAGAGACGTAATCAACAGCTAGAAGGATGTACAAGTTCCCAAAAGAGCTGGGAAATGGCCCCATGAAGTCTATCCCCCAAACATCGAAAATCTCCACAACCAAGATCGGTTGGAGCGGCATCTCGTTCCTCCGGGATATCCGGCCCATGTGTTGGCACCGGAAGCAAGTCTTGCAATAGTCGTGAGCGTCTTTGAAAAGTTGTGGCCAGTAGAAACCACATTGCAAGATCTTCTCAGCTGTCTTTCTGGGCCCAAAATGCCCGCCACACGCTTGATCGTGGCAAAATGACAGCACACTCTTGAATTCCTCGTCAGGGACACACCGACGAATAATCTGGTCGGGACAGTACTTGAACAAGTAGGGTTCGTCCCGGTAAAAGTGTTTTACTTGGGATAAGAAGCGAAGTCTGTCCTGACTCGACCATTCGGTCGGTAGTAATCCCGTGGCCAAATAGTTCACAATATCTGCAAACCAGGGTTCGCACGATACTGTCAAGAGTTGTTCATCCGGAAAAACGTCATTAATCGGAATTGGAAGCGAAGGCGAAGAAGGAAGTCGTGAGAGATGGTCGGCAACTACGTTTTCACATCCTCGTTTGTCCTTAATGACAAGGTCAAACTCTTGAAGCAAGAGGATCCAACGTATTAACCGAGACTTGGCATCTTTCTTCGCAAAAAGATGGCTCAGAGCTGAATGGTCCGTGTAGACAATGACTGGAAAGCCGATGAGGTAGGGCCTGAACTTTTCTAAGGCAAATACAACAGCCAAGAATTCCTTCTCAGTTGTTGTATAATTGAGTTGGGCGTCGTTCAGGGTCCGGCTCGCGTAATAGATTACGTGCGGCATCTTGTTGATGTGCTGTCCAAGGACAGCACCGATGGCAAAGTCGGATGCATCGCACATAATCTCGAATGGGTGCGTCCAGTCAGGGGAAGAAAGAACGGGAGCAGAAGTGAGTGAGCGTTTCAGTGACTCGAATGCAGTCACACAGCTCGAGTTGAAGTCGAAAGGCGTGTCCTTGGCCAGCAAAAGCGTCAAGGGCCTAGCAATCTTGCTAAAGTCCTTGATAAACCGTCTATAGAAACCGGCATGGCCAAGGAAGGCTCGGATATCTCTGACGCATCGGGGAGGAGGCAGATTGGAAATGACCTCAATCTTTGCTTTGTCAACCTCTATGCCATTTTGCGAGATGATATGTCCTAAGACAATACCTTCGCGCACCATGAAGTGGCATTTTCTCCCAGTTCAAAGTGAGATTCTTGTCCTTACATCGGGTAAGGACAGCGTCGAGATGCAGAAAACACTCGTCAAAGGAGTCGCCGAAGATGGAGAAGTCATCCATGAAAATCTCCAGAAATTTTTCCACCATGTCTGAGAAAATACCCATCATACACCGCTGGAAGGTAGCGGGCGCATTGCATAACCCAAAGGGCATGCGTCGATATGCAAACGTGCCGAAAGGACAAGTGAAAGTGGTCTTGTCCTGGTCTTTTTCGGCGATGGGAATTTGATTATAGCCAGAGTAGCCATCAAGAAAACAATAGTACTCATGTCCGGCCAATCGTTCCAGCATCTGGTCAATGAAAGGTAGCGAAAAGTGGTCTTTCCGCATTGCGGCGTTGAGTTTTCTGTAATCAATGCAAACTCGCCACCCAGTTTGGGTGCGAGTAGGGATTAACTCATTCGCCTCGTTGGTTATGACCGTGATGCCCGACTTTTTGGGGACAACATGAATGGGGCTAACCCACTGGCTATCAGAGATAGGGTAAATGATACCACTATCTAGACATTTGACGATCTCCTTCTTCACAGCCTCCTTCATGACTGGATTAAGACGTCTTTGTGGATCCCGGGCTGGTTTGGCATCATCCATCAGATGAATGTGATGCTCAACGATCAGGGGACTAATCCCCTTGATGTCCGCCATGGACCAGCCAAAAGCTTGCCTGTTGCTGTGCAAGACCGTGAGAAGGGATTTCTCTTGCTCGGGAGCTAGAGAAGCCGAAATGATGACAGGGAGGGTCTCGTTCTCACCTAAGTAAGCATACTTAAGGTGAGACGGCAACGGCTTGAGTTCGAGCGTTGGAGGTGAAATGATGGAAGGCAAGACTGGTGCAAAGGTCTCGAACTCAAAGGACTCCAGCAAAGGTTCAAAACGAGTGTAAGCAACCGAGTCGGATGGTTCAGGTAACTCATCCGGAAAGTCGAAAGATTCAAACTCGGGTTGTGCGCGGCTAAGATCGTTCGAGAATGTGAAACACTCGTATTCGTTATCGGGCGCAGAAACAGCAGCAGGTTCGAAGAGAAACACACTAGTGGCGTCAAGATTATCGTGATCAAACAGAAACTCCTCGAATTCACACTCTTCTGGTGTGATCTCCTGGATCGAGCAGACGTCCAGTATATGAGCATTAGGTTCGGCGGGCTGATTCCCTAACCTAAAAATGTTGAGTTCAATCGTCATGTTTCCAAAAGAGAGGTTCATCGAACCATTGCGACAATTGATCACAGCATTTGAGGTTGCGAGAAATGGGCGGCCGAGTATCACCGGAATTTGATTCCGGGGGTTAGCTACAGGCTGTGTATCTAATACAATGAAGTCAACGGGGAATATGAAGTCCCCAACTCTTATCAACACATCCTCTAGCTCACCCCTAGGATGGGTGATCGATCGGTCGGCCATTTGGAGAGTGCAGTGTGTGGGTTTCAACTCTCCGACGCCTAATTGCTCGTATACTGAATACGGAAGCAGGTTAACACTGGAACCAAGATCTAATAGTGCGCGGTTGATGTTCTTATCCCCAATGGTAATTGAAATCGTAGGACAGCCAGGGTCCTTCCGTTTTTGTGGTAAAAATTGGGTAAGGGCATCACTCACAGCACTAGCCAAGAAAACTTTCTTGGGTACCTGAGACTTCCTCTTTTTCGTGCACAAGTCCTTTAAGATTTTCGCGTAGGACGGGACTTGTTGGACAACATCTAAAAGAGGAATATTAATGTTAACCTGCTTGAATAACTCCAGAATCTTCTCCATTTGAGGATTTTGTTTATTAGACCTCAACCGGTTTGGAAATGGAACATTTTGAAAATTGGTTGAGTCTAATGCTGGAGGAGGAGATTTTGGAGTTGGAACGGATCCCAGAATAGGTGTTTTCGTGGAGTGAGAAGTGGGTCCGTTCAGAGCAGAAGAAGAGGAAGGAGAGCCTGTTGAAGAACGGAGAATAGGCTCGGAAGACGAAGAAGAAGAAGGAGAAGAAGAAGAAGAAGAAGCGGCGGCCGGGGTGTCATCGTTGATTCGCTTGCCAATGTTGTTTTGCAGCATCCTTCCCGATCTCAGTGTAGTCACGGCACTCACATTATGGTTTTGTTGTTCAAGAGCAACATGTGCATTATGTGGGTGACCGGGATTTGGAAGTGGCTGGGACGGGAGCTTCCCCTTCTCTCGCTCGCTCAAGGCCGCGTTCAGCTGTGCAATCTGGGCCTCAATGGTCTTGATGCTTTGCCCGTGTGCGGCAGTGTGTTGCACTAAAGATTGAATCGAAGACTGGATGTTGGCGGTGGATTGAGTCGATTGTTTAACAAATGCCTCCAGACTTCGCTCAAGCGAGGAAACCTTATCGTTGTTCGACGTAACAAAGTTGTTTGGTGGAAAAGAATTGTTCGGTGCAAAGTTGTTCGTCTGATTTTGAAAAGGTTGGGGTTGGAAGGGCTGCTGATACTGAGTTTGTTGTTGCGCTTGTTGTTGCGGCGGAGGGGCCCTTTGGAAATTGTTGCCTTGGAATTGATTCTGATTCTGATTCCAGGCGAAATTGGGGTGGTTCCTCCAACCAGGATTGTAGGTGGAAGAGTATGGATCATTCCTCGGTCTTTGCTGGAATGCATTAACCTGATCCTGTCCTTGCGATGGTGGATTGTAAGGACACTCTTAGGTCAAGTGAGAAGGATCGGAACAACAAGCGCAGATGGTACGAAGGGGGAGAACAGGGACAGGAGTAGGAGAAGAAAATTTGCTCTCTATTGCTTCAAGCTTTTTTGTTATTGCAGCCATTTCAGCTCTCATTGCAATAGAGACATCAAGCTGGTGAATTCCTACCCTAGACTGACCGGTAGAAGTGGAGGTAGAAGAAGAAGAAGTCGGTCTGGTGCTCTCCCACTGTAGCGTTTGCTCCGCAAGATCGTCAAAGAACTGCCACGCTTCCTCGTCAGATTTTGATAGGAAGTGGCCCTGACAGATGGTTTCCAGCAACTGCTTCGTTGCTGGGTTCAGTCCCTCGTATAAAGTTTGGCAGAGTTGCCATTTCTCAATACCGTGGTGAGGACACTGAACAAGAAGGTCTTTGTACCGGTCAAAGCACTTCCAGAAGGGTTCAGAAGGAAGCTGGGAGAATTGGTTGATTTCATTTCGAATTCTTGCGGTCTTATGATTTGGATAGAATTTTTTTAGAAACGCTTTAAAAAACTTGTCCCAGCTGGTGATTGAGTGGGAAGCGGTGCTATACAGCCATTTTTCAGCGAGATCGCATAAAGTGAACGGAATGACCCATAGACGTATAGCATCGTCCGACAGCTGGGTTGTTTTCATCATGGCACAGACGTTTTGAAATTTATTGATGAAGATATAGGCATCTTCAGATTCAAGCCCATGAAAACGTGGAAGCATGTTGATGAAATGTGGCTTAATTTCAAAGTTGTCCCCATTGGCCGGAGGAAGAGAAAGGCGGGTGGGAAGTGCAGAACGGGTAGGGTAGAAACGATCCTGGAGCGCAATTCGCTGCGGCGCTACAACAGGCGGAGGTAGTGGGAGATTGGTCTCCGTAGGAGGTAGAGCCAATCCAGCGGTGGTTAAAGAGTTGTTCGGATTAAATCCTGACATCGCGGAAGAAGAGGTTGGTGAAGGTGAAGGTGAAGGTGAAGACGTATGAACAGAATTCCGGTCAACGTCGGAGTTGGCCGGCAAAGGAAGGGGTGAAAGAGGAGTGGACGGAGTATCGACTTCGGAGTCGATCGCGTAGTCGGTCGCGACTAACGTAACGCGGACTAGACGGGCGCTAGTGTCCCGAGTCCAAGCGGCCATACACTAAACAAGTTTAGTATAGTCAAAGCGAAGAAGGTGAGGGTAAGAAAACGTCAATGGAGAAAGGCGGTGGTTGGTGGGTGAAAATGGATTTAGCGACAAAAGGCTAGTTTTTATAAAAGTTTTTGATTTTTTTCTTTTTTTGTTTTCTTTTTTTTTTTTAGAAAGATTTTTACAGAAATATGTACGGATATACGGCTTAAGTAATCACAACCAAGATATGCACAATCTCACCTAGATCTACGGTCGCCTAGGTCTACTAGACCTGCTCCTAACTGTTCCAGAGGGCTAGAAAAAGGACCTCAAACCGCCTCTTCTCCGTCTAATGCGGCCAGATAAGTGCCAGGTAAGTGGGAGGTTGTCCAACGCTTTCGCGAAGTTCCTTAATTAAATAACCACTTGCCTTCGTCACACTTGCCTAGGCACCGCAAAAGTCAGATAGGATAAACGGCCGATGCCTGTCACTAGTCCTCTGTCCTAATGAGCGCGACGTCCTTAGGGCTGAAGTCTAGTATTTTTTAATTTACAATGGACAATGCATATGCTTTAGTGATTTTTGGGGTCCTAGGAAGGGTGATGAAATCCCCACCCAATATGGATTTATTTCAAGCCCCTTAAGTCCGTATTAAAGAATGCAAAACAGTAACAAATCAACTGCAAACAATTTTTTTTTATTTGCGGCGCAAAGAATCCTGCACAAGAACAGTTTATTGGAAGGGGGAGAAGAATTTGCGCAAAGAAATTTGCAGAAAACACAATTCAGTGGAGTTCAGAGGAGTGGAGAGAAGAGAAAGACTCACCAGAAAGAAAATGGGACCCTGAAGCCACTAAATGGCCGCGGATCCGCGGCTAAACATGTGCTAAGGCCGCGGTTCCGCGGCAAGGTGGTGGGCTTGGGCTTTGAAATTTTGTGGAGATGCTGGTCTGTGTCTCCTCTGGTTGTCTGGATGTGTGGAATTCTGATTTGCTCACTGTATCTGCTCCAGATTTTTACAGTAGACCGGTAACTTCGTTTTGTCCGTCGCGGTGTAGCCGCAAAATGTGGGTCTATCTTCCCACGTCTTTGGCACTGTACTTGAACTCCGTATTTTCAACGTCTTGGCCACTGAACTCGAACCTTGTATTTTCCTGCACACTTGCACAAAAGCTAATCAAAAATAACAAGATGGTTTTTTACAAAGTATGTATTGTTTTCGTTTTTTTTTTTTACAAATTAACCCGAAATTACACAAAGAAATAAACTACCGTCTCCCCGGCAACGGCGCCATTTGATCGATAGGATACATGTGTGTTCAAGTTCTAGTTCAAATACCGCAATCAAGACGGTTTCGCTTGTAGCTAGCCGGTTGAGTACGGGTCGTCCGCAGGGAGATGGGAGTCTTTTTCAAAGTGTTTTAACGAGTTAAGTCCTGTTTTCAGATTTTGTTGGATTATCTAAGTGTTGAGTTGATATTTAAAGAGAGCTTGTTAGGGTTAGGATTAGGTTAGTTTGAGTTAGGAGTCTCCACATCTTTCGTTGCCCCACTTAATATCGGTGTTACGGTAATCGGCAACAACGGGGATTAGCACGACTAGGAAGGAACTTGCGAGTATAAGCTAGGCTTTCCAACGCATAGTCCTTCCTCTTGGTGCTTGTCCGTCCGTTCTTGGCTCTTATCCATAGCCTCCGGTTAATTCAACCACAACCGGTCTCACTACGGAATCACCGCTATCATGTAGGATAGGGTGCCGTAAGGAGCGGATTGTGGTTCAATTAACGGGAGTCGATTTAAGTTGTTGGGCAAGGAAAGAGTGAGAGAGATTTCCTTCTCTCAAACTTCCCTTATCCTACCCTAACAAGTATAAAACTACTCACACTTCATGATAAGGAAAAACAAAACAAAACAAAGAGGAAGATAGAAAGAGGGAGACTAGTAGAATACGACTAATTATTTGCGACCTCACCTTGGCGAGGATCGAGCGCAAGTATCATTGTCGTATGAATGATAAAGAAAAAGAGAGAAGAAAGAAACAATCAAGCAAATAACAACAACTACTTAACAATTAAAATTACAACAAATTACAACAAGTAAAGAAAGAGATAAGCATGATAATAAAAATGGTCTTCTTTATTCATCACTCTTCACTCAAAAGCTCACTACAAGTTTAATGGAGAAGAGGTGAAAAGTGGAAGAAGAACAACACTAAAACTAGGCAAAATGAAAATACAAGAATTCACCCTTTCCTTCACAAAGTTCTGGACTATTTATAGGCCAGAGAATGAAATCCTAGGGCAACCACCAGAACCTAAACAAAAAGACCAAAACACCCCCCAAAAATCTGCAGGCTTGGCGCCTAAACGGCCGCGGATCCGTGGCCTGGACCCACCTTTTGCCGCGGATCCGCGGCCTTATGGTTGAATTGGGCTTTCATCTTTCTTGGGCTCCCCTGGTTTGATGTGTACATTATTCTGGCATATGTATTTTCTCAATTTGGCTCCCTGATTTTTCCAGAATTTCTGTTGAGGGAAAGGTGGACTTTTTCTCAAGATTTTGTCATGATTGGCTCGAGCTCCGCGTAGATCTCTTGGATCTTGTGCTACCATTGAGCCCTGTGCATTGATTTGATACTAAAACTAGGCAAAATGAAAATACAAGAATTCACCCTTTCCTTCACAAAGTTCTGGGCTATTTATAGGCCAGAGAATGAAACCCTAGGGCAACCACCAGAACCTAAACAAAAAGACCAAAACACCCCCCAAAAATCTGCAGGCTTGGCGCCTAAACGGCCACGGATCCGCGGCCTGGACCCACCTTTTGCCGCGGATCCGCGGCCTTATGGTTGAATTGGGCTTTCATCTTTCTTGGGCTCCCCTGGTTTGATGTGTACATTATTCTGGCATATGTATTTTCTCAATTTGGCTTCCTGATTTTTCCAGAATTTCTGTTGAGGGAAAGGTGGACTTTTTCTCAAGATTTTGTCATGATTGCCTCGAGCTCCGCGTAGATCTCTTGGATCTTGTGCTACCATTGAGCCTTGTGCATTGATTTGACATTTTGTCTTCCTATTGGTATCTGGCAACATACGGATGAACAACGGAGACCGTGTTTTCTTCAGTGGTTGGCAGGAACCCGGGTTTTGTCGTGTTTTTCCATGAGTTCCACCGTTTAGAGCCGAGAACCTGTATCCTGCAATTGACTAGCAAACATGGCTCAAGAGTATCTACAGATATGCAAAGTGATAAAAATTGGGCGGTATGAAAATGCAAAAATCTGTTATGAACATCTTGCGCAGAAATGGTGCGAATCAGTCGAGAAGGGTAGAGCAGCAGGTCTTCCTCCTATGACCTGGACAGAGTTCGTGGCGCTATTCCTTGCCCGCTTTCTTCCCCTGAGTGTCAGAGATGCTAGAGCACGCAGGTTCGAGTCCTTACGCCAGAATCCGGAGATGTCAGTGGCAGAGTACGATGTGTTGTTCACCGAGCTATCAGTTTATGCTCCATACCTAGTGGCTACTGAGGAGTTTCGAGTTAAGAGATTTGTCCGAGGCTTGCTCACACCACTGTTCCTTGCGATTAGCGCGCATTACTACGAGACCTATGCAGCAGCTGTAGATGCAGCCTTATTGGTTGAGGAGCGCCTTGCTGAGACTTCGGCAGTCCCAGAGCCGAAGAGAGTTCGTGCAGATAGGTCAGTGCAGAGACGACCTTTTCGGCGTCGTGACAGGCACCTTGCAGGTGGCAGAGATTCGAGGCGAGGCCGATTGTTTATCTCCTATCCCCAGGAGAGTCAGCGACCATCATCGGGATGTTACCGTTGCGGGAGCTTTTATCATCGTGTGCGAGATTGTCCGGAGGTACCCCGGAGTGGGGCGGCAGCACCGCATGTTACATTACCACCTTCACCACCCCAGACGACATTGCCGATAGTACCTATTGTTACTCCGCGTCAGACGCATGCACAGAGAGGTCGTGGTCGCGGAGGATTTGTTCATAGAGGACGAGGTGACCGAGGCAGAGGGCAGCCAGCGGCCGGCAGGGGACAGTTAGTTGCAGGTGGAGGACATGCGTGAGTTTTTGCTTTGACGCATCAGGACGCGCAGGCGTCCAATGCGACGGTCTCAGGTATCCTTCCTGTATGTTCGGTTGATGCACACGTGTTATTCGATCCCGGATCCACGCACTCGTATGTATCCACACACTTTGTGCCGAGTTTGGGTAGAGAGTCCGGTTTGCTTGACCAGCCACTTGTTGTGACTACTCCTGTGGGAGAGTCGTTTGTTGCTAGGCACGTGTTCCGATCCTGTACCGTCCGTATTGGCGAGAGAGACTTGCCTGTCGATTTGATCTTTCTTGAGATGTTGGACTTCGACGTTCTTTTGGGCATGGATTGGTTAGCCACGTGCTATGCTTCTGTTGACTGCCGCGAGAAGACAGTTCGATTTTGTTTTCCCGGCGAGCCGGTTGTTATTGTGTTGGGGGACCGTGGTGCCACCCCTCACAGTGTGATTTCTTCTTTTCGCGTTGGACAGCTTTTGCGGAAGGGATGTCAGGGATTTCTCGCCTGTGTTTGCGATACTAGAGCTACAGAGGTTCCGATGGATCAGGTTTCGGTTGTTAGCGAGTTCCCTGATGTGTTCCCTGACGAGCTTCCTGGGCTACCGCCCGAGCGTGATATTTCTTTCTGTATTGATTTGGTTCCTGGCGTGGGGCCTATTTCTGTACCGCCTTATCGGATGGCCCCGGCGGAACTTAGAGAATTGAAGGGTCAGTTGCAAGATTTGCTGGATAAGGGACTTATTCGACCCAGTGTTTCTCCTTGGGGTGCTCCAGTCCTGTTTGTCAAGAAGAAGGACGGCAGTATGCGTTTGTGTATCGACCACCGCCAGCTGAACAGGGTGACAGTGCGGAACAGGTATCCTTTGCCACGCATCGACGATTTGTTCGACCAGCTTCAGGGGGCAGGGTACTTTTCGACGATCGATTTGCGATCAGGCTATCATCAGCTGCGGGTTCGACAGGAGGAAATTTCTAGGACAGCTTTCCGCACGCACTACGGCCATTATGAGTTTTTGGTGATGTCGTTCGGACTCACCAACGTGCCAGCAGCATTTATGGACTTGATGAACCGCATTTTCCGGCCGTATCTTGATCTGTTCATCATAGTGTTCATTGACGATATCTTGGTGTATTCTCGGAGTAGAGAGGAGCACGAGCAGCACCTGCGGATTACACTGCAGTCCTTGAGGGAGCATCAGCTTTTCGCCAAATTTTCAAAGTGTGCTTTCTGGCTAGACAGCGTAGACTTCTTGGGGCACATGATTACACGAGATGGTATATGTGTAGACCCGAGGAAGATCGAGGCAGTTCGGAGTTGGCCTAGACCCACGTCAGTGACGGAGGTTCGCAGCTTTCTATGGCTGGCAGGCTATTACAGGCGATTTGTGCAGGACTTCTCTCGCATTGCTACACCTTTGACCGGGTTGACCCGGAAGGGAGTTCGCTTCGATTGGACGGAGGAGTGTGAGCACAGTTTCCAGCAGCTACGGGCTCTACCGACGACGACACCAGTGCTATCAATGCCTTTAGGACCAGGCGGATTTGTGGTCTACTGTGATGCTTCACGAGTGGGGCTAGGGTGCGTTTTGATGCAGCATGACAGGGTGATCGCGTATGCTTCGTGGCAATTAAAGAAACATGAACAGAATTACCCCACTCATGATCTGGAGATGGCTGCAGTGGTCTTTGCACTTAAGATCTGGCGACATTATCTGTATGGAAAGTCGTGCCAGATATTCACTGACCACAAGAGCTTAAAGTATATATTTCAGCAGCGAGACCTGAACCTTAGACAGCGCCGATGGATGGAATTAGTGAAGGACTATGATTGTGAGATCTTGTATCACCCGGGAAGGGCAAATGTAGTGGCGGATGCTTTGAGCAGGAGGCCTGGGGGTAGTCTATCTTGTTTGAGTGCAGTGCAGAGGCAGTCGTCGGCAGATTGGCAGATCTTATGCGACAGCCGGGTACAGTTCGAGTTTACGCCGATCGGAGGACAGATTGCGCATGTTCGTGCATGCCCACAGTTGCTTGACCGTATACATGAGGCACAACACAGTGATGACTGTTGTTCAGAGATCAGGACACAGATGGGACATGGCAGATTTTCCGAGTTCGTGATCGATGATCAGGGGATACTACGATTTGGAGCTAGACTGTGCGTACCAGATGCTGAGGGATTGCGGCGCGTGATTCTTGAGGAGGCACATCGATCGGTATATAGTGTTCATCCCGGTTCCACCAAGATGTACCATGACATGAGAGGTGTTTACTGGTGGCACGGATTGAAGAGAGACATCGCAGATTTTGTGTCGAGATGCCAGACTTGTCAGCAAGTCAAGGCTGAGCACCAGAGGCCCGCGGGAGAGCTACAGCTGTTATCCATTCCGGAGTGGAAATGGGAACAGATATCTATGGACTTCATTGTGGGTCTACCCAGGACTAGTCGAGGGTATGACTCCATCTGGGTGATCGTGGATCGTTTGACTAAAGCGGCTCACTTCCTGCCGGTGAAGACGACTTTCGGATTTGCTCAGTATGCCCAGATTTACATTGACGAGATTGTGCGACTGTACGGAGTTCCGACATGTATCGTGTTCGATAGAGGTACCCAGTTTACCAGCCGGTTATGGCAGAGGCTTCAGGAGGCTTTGGGCACTCGCTTGAGTTTCAGCACAGCATTTCATCCGCAGACCGACGGACAGTCGGAGCGGACTATTCAGACTCTCGAGGACATGCTCAGAGCATGCGTATTAGACTTCGGAGGTAGCTGGGATCATTATTTGCCCTTAGTAGAGTTCTCCTACAACAACAGCTACCAGGAGACCATTCAGATGACACCGTTTGTGTAACGTTTTGAAAATCGTTTCGGTGAAATTTCGAAAAAATCGGTAAAATAAGGGGGTTTTCTGTAAAAAGTCAAAATACAAATATCTTATTATAAAAATTAAATATACATATTCTAGCTATGTAATTGCTATTATTTGGTGTTTATTGAGCCGCTGGTGAAATTTCAAATTTTCTGAAAAAATATTATTTTATTATTATTATAAGCCGTCACTAATACATTTAATTAGGGAAAATTACAAATTGGAATGAGTTGAAACAAATTTTATACATCATAAAACATTAAATAAAATTTTATCATGTGATTTTTGGAACGAAATCATTTGCCAAAACGGTTTAGAAATTATTGAAGAAAAAAGGCTTTTTTTAGCGTAAATGGATGCTTGGGGTATTGTATTTATCATTTTTCATCACCCCACACCCGTACCCACACCCACACACCCCCACTTACTCCTCCCCATGGCTGAATTCAGCAGCCACCATATTTTTCCCCACTTGATTTTCAAAGGAAAAGATATGAAAGAAAAGAAAAGAAAATGGGTGAATTAGGTGGACTTTTGACCTTATCTTGACCTTGACTTTCCTCCCTTGTATTTTCTCTACCTCCCTCTCTCTCCTCACACCCCGAATCAGGCCGAGCCCCCCTCCCAACAGCAGCAGCCGCCCCCCCCAAATCCCACTCTTTTCTTCATCAAAAAAATCCACAAATCACTTCAAAATCCATGCAAAATTCAAATCTAAATCCAAATCCGACTCCTACCCATTTTAGCTTAGCCCGTATAGCATGGATCCTTGTGAAAAGAGGGCATTTTGGGAGGCCATGGATGCTTGTGGATCTTCATATGTTTTGGGTATAATTCTAAACATTTTTGTTGCTTAATTTGTTACTAATTTCTTAAGCTAATTTAATTAAGTGTTAATTTGGATATGTGAGTTTAATTGCAAGTTTTGGAATTCAAGTTATGAATTTGAATGCAAGTTAGGGTTTTGTAAAATTGGTGTATGGTTGTGTGTTATATTTAGGCTTTTTGTCATGTTAATACAAGATTAGTAGCTAGTGCTAATGGTTAGTTTAAAAAAATTGTGTTAATGTGCTAATTTGCCTACTAGATTTTTGAATTTGGTTAAATACTTGGGATTAAAAATGTGTTTAGGTTTTTCATGACTTCATTAACTTTATTAAGTGTGGTTTAATGCTTTAGATCATGCAAATCTAAGCTAGATTGTAGTTTGTGCATTTTTGCTTTGAAATTGTTAAAAAGGGTATTTTTGTAAACTAGAATATTAGGGTTTTTGGAATTTAATGAGATTAAATTCCGGAAATTGTTTCTATGACTTATTTAAGATATTTAATAAGTATATTGGCCGCTACATTCATTTAAACATCATGTTTTGTACAAAAACGGCGAATTGTGCTTGCTAGATTTCGGAAAAATGACTTTTTAAGTGAAATTGGGGTTTTCGTGAGTTTTAACCTAGTTTATATTAAAATTAGTGTTCGTGAATGTGCAAATGAGTGTGATTGGATTTTTCTCGATGGTTTGACGTTTGTACATCGACATCGAGGGTTGGTTTGACTATTCTTACATGCGTAGGCGATAGGTTTGGACCTATGCGTGATACGTATGCCGATTTGATTTTCGTATGCCGTTTCGATTTCGAATTTAGTTTTAATGCGATACGGTGCGTTATGATATGTAGGTACCCCATGCGGACTTCGAGACGACAAGCAAGCGCGTGGCGACGTCGGCACCGACGAGCGAGGACCAGGTGAGTAGATTTATATCTACGGGTAGAAGTCGGGTGGATGGCGTATAGCACCCCCGCAGTCCGTGGTGATGTATACGGATGCGTATACACACCAACAATTTATGATATGTTGTTAGGATTTATTATTGATGATTTTAGATGGATATTGGTGTTGGATTGGCGCATGGTTACGAAACCTTAGGTAGTGGTTGCACCACACATACACACACACCCATATTTGCATACATTCTTCTTTCATATGTGCGTACATGGGATTATATATTGATGTGTATATTTACACATGGGTATGGGACTATGTGTTTATATACTGGATTTGAGGATAATAATTGGGATTTGAGATGAGTCGATGATATTGGGCTTGAGGCCAGAAGATCCGTGATGTGTTTTGGTTCGTATTGAGATACGACATGATGTTTTAGCGGGTCTTTTGACGTAGTGATTCTTACATGCATGCATACATAGATGGTATCAGTATTGTACTAGACGTAGATCAGTACCCCGATCATGATATTTGATAAAGAGGATATCAGATGAATAGTATGATGAATGTGATATTGACCCGTACCCAGATTTGGGGATGCCGTACGACGGATTTACGGACGAGATATATTTTGATGATTGATCCGCACTCTTGACTTGGGATGTCTGGTTATGGATATTATATTTATTGAGGCGGGATCACCGACTGTATATATACAGGTATGTATATGTATCGACTCAGATGATAGGCGGTTTCCTTACCTGTAGTTCAGCTTGTTAGTTCAGCCGTATAGTTTAGTGTAGTTGTTAGATTAGATTAGACTCCTACCTATTTCAAAACTAGCGGATCTTGAGTATTTTAAAAGACAGGTCAAGGGATCTACGGATATTTCAAAAGACGTATCCTTTCTTAAAAACCACCGTAGCCCTATTTTCAAAACCCCGCGGTTCGTGTTATTTCAAATGGCACCATTTGTAGGACTTATATTAGATTAATGCAGATTAGTTATAGTTGCGTCTAGTTTTCAGCTCTCGCTCATTTTATGGTCCGCTTCGCATCGCATGCTTATTTTTATGTTTCATACTCCATTAGTGATATCATGCTGTTAGGACACCAGCACCATTACCGATGATGCGTATGTACCATGTACACTTAATTGCCGGCTCACACACATCTTCATCGGTAATTGCCATGTCACGTACACCTTAGAAAATATTATTGCTTAACTTAGCTAGATAGCTAGTAGTTTGACATAATATTAGTGTACTTACTTTATATGCTAGCTTAGATATTGTAGTTATTACTTGTCACCTCATGCATATTGTTATTCATCGTTATGCCGCATTCATGGATTCTCATGCATATATTCACTATTTTACGTGTTATTGAGGTTTTGGATTCGGATTTCCATGAGATTTTCTGGATTTGGAGGAAAACCGCAAAAACATAAATAAACCTTTTCTCTCTTTTAAAATAAAAAGTACGGTTTTCCTATGATGTATGAATCGTCCACCATGAGTTTGCTGATGGATTTCGAGACCCGATTCGAGGAGCGGAGGAACCGTTTCGGGTACATGGTGGACCCGGTATGGTACCCCGGGGCAAGATGAATGTGGTGTTGACGTTGAGCCTGGCAGGGGACAGATTACCTACCGGTGATATTACCCGACGCGTCGGATATCCGGAGGATACCGTCGTGGTCTTGAGATGGATGGTAGGGGCCGGTCTAGACTGACGGCGCCCTAGATATTGAGATTGAGACATTGATATTTCGAGACAGTGAGATTTATGTTTTGTGTCGATGCTAGACACTGTTGATACTGATTTCATTATGATACCTCAGTTTAAAAATACGAAGGAAATCTCACTAATTTATGAAAACAGTTTCTTCATTTACATGTATTCTGTTTTCATGCATTCATACCTCATTCATATGATATATTGCTACCTGAGGCACTGACACGGGCACATGAGATTTCACTCGGTTAGATATTACCCTAGCCATTGTTATAGGCTGCTTGTTATGTATATTTTTGAAGATATATTATGATCATTGACCTAAGTTGCGTTATTTATGCGATTTCTGTGCGTAGATGTTTTTCTATTCACGAGTTGGCAACTCACCCCCGTTGTGCCCCAGTTTCTTGCAGGTTTGCCGTACAGGTTTCATTACGGCGTTGCGGGCTCAGTTTCATTCGGGTGACTTGCTAGTAGGTGGGTTTTTCTTATATCGTACCCATCATATTACCTTGTATAATATTATTCAGTTGTATCTAGTAAATTCCATCAACCAAACATGTATTTATTTTTTAGATAGAGACCCGTGAGGTTATTCATTCGACCTTAGAGTCGCGCGTGTTATTTCTGTGGATTTCTGGTGGTTTTGAGTTTCCTTTTGAGTTTTGATCCTCGCCGTTGGCGTTGTATATTATTTTGCTTGTGTGGTTGTGACCGTCGATTGACGAAGAGCTAGCTCCAGCTTGGGGATGCCTTTTTCTTGATTTCGTATACTATTCATGTTGTATCCCGTTTGGGGGCCAGTATTTACAAAGGAGACTGCCGAAATTTTCAGTAAAATTTTGATGTTTCTAAAAAAACCGTATAATTCGGCTTATGCTATTGAAATTACTTTCTTTAAGTTGGTTTTTCCTGCACTCTACTACTTTTCTTGGTTTGGATTTCTGGGTTTTCGGTTTACTTAGATTACATATGTCTCGAGACGTTCGTAGTTTAGGTGCCGGTCATGTTCCGTACTTTCGGGCCGTGACAAAGTTGGTATCAGCGCGTTAGGTTTTAACCTTCGGAGCGTAGGATGACCCTTGGTTGATGGAATAGGTGACTAAAGTAGAGTGACGTACCGTTGGTATGTTCCGCGGCATATTTACGACACGCCACTCCACTTATGAAGCCTTAGGATGTACATTTCCTTGTTCAGTATTATATTCCTTCCTGATCTAGCCTCATCGGTACCAGTTTGGTTTTGCTGCTACGGTTACTGGCAGGGAGAGCTACGACTAGAGTTGCGGTCGGCACAAGCTTGTCACGAACGAGGACTGACCAGGGCGAAATTCCGGCGACACACGATTGCAGAGATGTGTCTTTTTACTGTGTTTCCGCGCCATGAGCGTTTGGCGGATCGCCTTTATGAGGTTACTCGGAGGTGCTGATCGACACTAGAGAATTGAGCCAATGATGGAGGCCAGCCAGATTTTGATGACCGTTGGTGTGTTGCTTTCTCCTGATGATTGAGGCACGGTTCAGCATGCAGACGAGTGAGCCAGTTATTGCTGCGAACGACGAGATATCGCCCCAGATGTTGGAGCTATTGTAGTATAAGTTGTACTAAGAGATGATAGAAGGTCGCTAGTCATCGAGGATGAATGACTAGGACATGTAGATCGTTCGCCTACCCCGATGCGAGGTCATCAGATAGATTGATTCCAGCTAGAGATGACTTCACGCGGAGACGTTGGGAGTCGACAGAGACGATCGAATGTGAGAAACCTATTATTCCAAGTTTAAGGTAGTCGGAAAGACATCCAGGCAATTCTATGGTCCCTCTAGAAGAATGAAACCCTAACTCGACTTAATGACCGTGTGAAAGCCTTTGAACCTTAGGGTTTGCGGCAGTTCTGCGGCGCCATTAGTGAGGCTTGGGTTTGCCCTTCTACGGCTGGACCACCGATGCTGTGGTATGTACTCGATACTATTAAACTGTACCCAAGATGCTGAGCTCTTGGGGGATTATGAGGTTTTGACGAATCGATTGGATGGCTCGACTTAATTCGGATGCTAGGTGGTGAGGTGCATTTCTTCGGAGACTCCAGATATGAGGATAGCCGTTGGAGCTCAGTCCATGCAGCCGCGACGAGACAAGTCCAAAGCAGACGACATTAGAGAGAAGTGGAGTAAGAGGTTCGCACCAGATCTAGATGAGATGATGTTCCACTCCGCCGACATCAGAGAGGCGATGCGCATGCCGAGGCTTGGTACTTGGACTTACCTTCCAGAAGGAGTCGCGATGAGTATGCAGTCGTTCCAGAGCAAGATGCAGATATAGGAAAGGACAATGACTTCCGGACAGTTGGCAGAGACGAGACATGGAAGAGACCGTGAGCAGGATTCCTTCCAGGACACTGCTGCAATGATACTTGCACCCAGGATCAGATGTGTCACGTACATTCAGATAGCCACAGGCCGACGCCAGTAATATGCTGTCTTACGAGTGGTCGTGATGATTGACCAGAGAAGTGCCAGAACGGAATCGTCCCCGTTAGCACACCTGACAGGGCCGATGAGCCGATGGACCGAAAGATTGGTAATTCACAGTGAAGACCTTGACCCAGGAGTGGCCATGGTTACGCACATCAGCAGGACAGAGTTCATGATCATCGACGAGACGTCCCACTAGGGACCGTGGCAGTTGGCCGAGATTCTTAGAGGATGCGCTTGAGCGGTACTGTTCCGTCATTATTGATTTCGATGTTTTGCGTGATTTATTCGTATAATTTGATTTTGATGATTGGGGATTTACGGTCTTTGCACAGTGTTGCACTTGATATCATTTTCGTTCTTTAGTTTCACATGTTTGTGATTTTACGGTTTTAAACAGTTGAGTTGATTTTGTGCGTATGCACGCACGCGATTTGGTTCCTGCACTCTGTATAGTTTATATATGCTGGCAGTGCAGTGACATGTATTTTGTGCACTTGGATACACTGGATTTCGATTTCGAGGGTGATGCTCTACATTTGTTTTGTGCATTTTATGCACCGGATTGGATTTTTAGCGCCTGTTGGGTGCCTGTTACGAGATGCGATTTGGTGCACACCAGATGCACTAATTCGAGATTTTTTCTCTCTTTGTTACGAGACCTTTTCTCTCTTTTAAAATAAAAAGTACGGTTTTCCTATGATGTATGAATCGTCCACCATGAGTTTGCTGATGGATTTCGAGACCCGATTCAAGGAGTGGAGGAACCGTTTCGGGTACATGGTGGACCCGGTATGGTACCCCGGGGCAAGATGAATGTGGTGTTGACGTTGAGCCTGGCAGGGGACAGATTACCTACCGGTGATATTACCCGACGCGTCGGATATCCGGAGGATACCGTCGTGGTCTTGAGATGGATGGTAGGGGCCGGTCTGGACTGACGGCGCCCTAGATATTGAGATTGAGACATTGATATTTCGAGACAGTGAGATTTATTTTTTGTGTCGATGCTAGACACTGTTGATACTGATTTCATTATGATACCTCAGTTTAAAAATACGAAGGAAATCTCACTAATTTATGAAAACAGTTTCTTCATTTACATGTATTCAGTTTTCATACATTCATACCTCATTCATATGATATATTGCTACCTGAGGCACTGACACGGGCACATGAGATTTCACTCGGTTAGATATTACCCTAGCCATTGTTATAGGCTGCTTGTTATGTATATTTTTGAGGATATATTATGATCATTGACCTAGGTTGCGTTATTTATGCGATTTCTGTGCGTAGATGTTTTTCTATTCACGAGTTGGCAACTCACCCCCGTTGTGCCCCAGTTTCTTGCAGGTTTGCCGTACAGGTTTCATTACGGCGTTGCGGGCTCAGTTTCATTCGGGTGACTTGCTAGTAGGTGGGTTTTTCTTGTATCGTACCCATCATATTACCTTGTATAATATTATTCAGTTGTATCTAGTAAATTCCATCAACCAAACATGTATTTATTTTTGAGATAGAGACCCGTGAGGTTATTCATTCGACCTTAGAGTCGCGCGTGTTATTTCTGTGGATTTCTGGCGGTTTTGAGTTTCCTTTTGAGTTTTGATCCTCGCCGTTGGCGTTGTATATTATTTTGCTTGTGTGGTTGTGACCGTCGATTGACGAAGAGCTAGCTCCCGCTTGGGGATGCCTTTTTCTTGATTTCGTATAATATTCATGTTGTATCCCGTTTGGGGGCCAGTATTTACAAAGGAGACTGCCGAAATTTTCAGTAAAATTTTGATGTATCTAAAAAAACCGCATAATTCGGCTTATGCTATTGAAATTACTTGCTTTAAGTTGGTTTTTCCTGCACTCTACTACTTTTCTTGGTTTGGATTTCTGGGTTTTCGGTTTACTTAGATTACGTACGTCTCGAGACGTTCGTAGTTTAGGTGCCGGTCATGTTCCGTACTTTCGGGCCGTGACAGTTTGAGGCTCTTTATGGGAGGAGATGCAGATCGCCCACCTGTTGGACGGAGCTCAGTGAGAGCAGTATCTTAGGGCCGCAGATTGTGGAGGAGACGACCGCGAAGATCCAGTTGATTCGCGATAGGATGAGAGCAGCCCAGAGTAGGCAGAGGTCTTATGCGGACCGTCGTCGGCCCAGACTTGAGTTTTCTGTTGGTGATCATGTTTTCTTGAGGGTCTCCCCAATGAAAGCGTGATGAGGTTTGGGAAGAAGGGGAAGCTTAGTCCCAGATATGTGGGCCCCTTCGAGATCCTCGAGCGTGTTGGTGCGGTTGCGTATCGATTGGCCCTTCCATCCAGTTTTCCAGACGTGCATCCCGTATTTCACGTTTCGATGCTCCGCAAATATCTTCATGATCCTTCGCATGCGATTCAGCACCCGACGATCCAGTTTGAGCGTGACCTTTCCTATGCAGAGCAGCCGGTGAAGATCTTGGATCTACAAGTGAAGAAATTGAGATCGAAAGAGATACCGTCCGTTAAGGTACTTTGGCGTGGCCAGAGCGGCGAGGAGGTCACTTGGGAGATCGAGAGCGAGATGAGGAAGAGGTATCCCCATCTTTTTGAAGGTGCGTATAGTTAGATTTTTTTAAATTCGAGGACCGAATTTGTTTAAGGGGGGTAGATTGTAACACTTTGAATTTCCGTTAGAGTGTTTTTTGTGATAATTAGTAATTGTACAAGTTATTATATATGTGTTCATAGGATTATTAGTTATATTTAGTCGTGTTAGCAAATTGGAAAATTTTCCTTTGTAGTGTACACTTGCACACTTAGCCATTTTTGTGACTTAGGGTTTTGGTAACATGTTAACCATTCTTTTGTGCATGGTTCTTTTTAATTCCCCACCATTTTATTCATATCATAACCCTTTTGATAATTCAAAATCCTAATAAACAAATGAAGCATGGTGGTTAGGTGAAAGGTTGACTTTTTTGACCCCATTTTCTTCTCTTCTCTCTCTCTTCTCCCCACTTCAGAATTTCTGCAACTTTCCAGCAGAAATACCTTGGCTTTCCTTCATCTTTTCCTCTCTTTTTCACTTCTCCTTGATGTTAGTGTATATGCCCTAGAGGCCATTACTATATCATACTAGTTTGTATATTACTTAATGGAAGCTTGGGATATTCACCTTGTATAAACAATCTTGCTCAATATAGTAGTATGCTACTTGGTTTGTTTCTACTTCAATGTGTACATGTGTTTATTTTAGTATATCACCTATACACATTAGTGGAGCCCTTAGGATCTTTGCTTGATTACCAGCGTTGTGATGGCAGTCACACTAGTGGGGGCTGGGTAATCTATAAGCACATCCTTATACAGGTCCCTAGTCGCAGGACTATCGAGACAGGGCATCGATACTCCGGAGTAGACTAGCGTATGTGCTTCTCATCCCAGAGTGGGAGATGGTCTGTCCCACAGCCATCAGTACGTCGTACTGGAGATAGTATGCGGGTGCTCGTTAGGTTACGAGTACACTGGACAGGACTCGTCGGGAACTGACCGGTTGGTATTATGCCTATCGTCAGTTATCAGTTCCCAGGTGACATGAGTACAGCTTAGTCCGCTGACTTGACACTTTCACTTCGCCTCGAGTGTGTTCCCACTGCACTTTGATTACTACCCTACCACGGCTCAAAGGAGTCGTGCAAACAGGTAGTAGTTGGGTACATTCCCGAAGAACTTGGAGGCAGTGACGGTTAGACAGGATTCGTCTCTCCCAGTATTGGGGGTTGACATCGCGCTGTGTCTAGGAGAGCCATTACACGAGTAGTCCCTGGCCAGGGCAATCGAGATATACTGGTAGGTTTCCAGAGTTATCTCAGGGTGTTTTGGGCTTCACTCCGACACGACTTGTACCGCTATTAAGGGACTGACGTTTACCGCCCCCCTAGGCCCGCCATGCGATGTATCAGACGAACAGACTGGACTGTACGGAGAATGTCACATTCAGGCTCAGTTGGAGTTCAGATGGGTTTCACCTCATCAGTCTTCTTGTCGGCATCTACCTGGGGACCGTTATGCACAGCTAGTGCCGCTTGCGGTCTGTGGTTAAACCCACTGCCAGCGTAGTATCGAGTCTTTAGAGTCCCACACAGAAATCTATTCGCCTTTAGGCAAAAGAGTAGAGGTCGCATGGTTTTGCGACAGGTCGCATGGTTTTGCGACAGGGTTCGGTCACATCCGTGCACTTGTGCACGTACAGTGTCCGGACAGTTAACACTAGCGGGCTTTGGTTTAAGCCAGATCCTAGTGTACGTTTTGGGATTGGTTTTATCCAGTATGTATTCGTGTTCCTCGGAACGCGGATGCGGGTGTGTATGCACAGTTGACGGAGAGACAGAGGCAGAGGATTCTCATTCGGGTTGTTGACCGTTGACTGTTGACTATTGACTTTTTGCTCAACCCTAATGAGAATATGATATATGATTAACAATAATATTAATTAACTATTGTGGTGACATGGTTGTTAAGGGGTTGACTTTGTTGACTTGTTGACTTTGTTGACTGGTTGACTAGGTTGGACTAGTTGACCATCATGATGACAATGGCTATCATTTCATGGCAAAGACTTTTCACTTGCTTATTTCTCTTGTGAGAAATGAGTGCATGAAATGATATGGTTATTGTAGCTTAAACCATTTACACAATACTTGATTACTATTTTGTGATGATGGTTTTGGATTATGAGAGCCAAGAGAGAAAAGTCTTCTATCATTCTATCATTCTCATTCTCTCTCTTGTTCTTGAGCTCTCATCTCCTTCCTCTTGCTCTCCCTCTCTTTAGTCTATGGTTCACTTGTCTCATGTGTTGAGAAGCAAGAACCATAGAAGAAAATCCCAACACACTCTTCTCTACTCACTCTAGTTCACAAGGTTTGGCAAACCAAGTGAACTAGTTTCTTCAAAGATCGAAGAAGAAGCCAAAGGTAGAAGCTTTCGAGGTGGATCTATCTTCGGCGCAAGGAGATGACGGGGTGAAGCCGATCCGGACAACCATCGAGGCTTGAAGACGAAGGAGTTCAAGAAAGAAAGATATAACCCCCTAACCGAGTAGTTAACAACTCATAGTTAGGTTTTTAGTTAGATGTTTAACAAAGATCCGGTTTTGAGTCTATGTTACCACCTCTAGAAAATTGTTTTTCACCAAATTCCGCATGCCCGAAAGTACCGGGAGAGGTAGCATGGACTTACAGCGGTATCAGAGCCTAGTTAAACTCTATCTAACATGTTAGCAAAGTAACTAGAAGATCGATCAAAGAAAAAGTCACAAAACGAACCCGAGTTGTCAAGTTTCTGCCGATTTTTATTCTGTTCAAAAGTTGATAATTTTCATATTAAAAATCGGCCCAGGCTTTTGTTTGAATAACCACAAAATTTGGTCCCACGAACCGTTCAAAGTGCCGCGGATACGCGGCGGGAGCACGCTCCCGCCGCGGTTCCGCGGCCGAGTTGACTCGGCCGAGGTCCAAATTTGGTGCAGTGTATTTCTGGGGTTGTTTTGGGATTTTTGGAATATGTATTTTCTGCCCAGATTTTCCAGAACGAAAATTTTGTGTTTGGGGCCTATAAATCCGTATTTTTGATCGAACTTCTAAAAGACTTAAGCTGACGGGTTTTTCTTTGATGTGATATTTGCATTGAACGTCTACTAATCGCTATATGTCGATTAGTGGGGGTTATACAAAACTGTGATCTGTACTGTCCTTGGAATGTGTATATGAATTCATTGGATTGTCGCGGGTGAATAGCCGGGGGTTGTGAGACGAGAGTTTTCTTTTCTTTCAATTCATGTAAATTTGTAAATTGATGTAATAATTATTTGTATGGCCGCACAATCGGGTCGGGGTTGTAGCCGTCATTGTATAATTTCTTTTTACTGTTTTTGCTCCTAGGATAGACCCATGGAGGGGGTGCACAAACTACCGGGTATGCCGAAGTGCCGAGTGGCCTACTCACGGGGATGAGGGAGGTTGCTTCGCTTCGGGTACTTGGCGGGTAGTTTGCTGCACCCGTAGGGGTCTTGGGTGGGGTTTTGGCTATTCACCGCGACCGTGTAATCTGCTTTTCGTTACAGGCTCGTACGAATTGCAGGTTCCTAGTATATCCAATTTTTTCATCTGTGATCTGAAATGGCTATCATTGCGTATATCTATATATGATATTATTTAGGCGTTGCTTATGTTTTACAGCTGTGCTAGCCCAGCCCCCGCTCTGTCGTTAGTTAAGTAACCTAACGGGTAATGACGGGGCCCCGTGGCGAATGCGAATGGCATAAGCGTACGTCATATTTTGGATGTTTTCTGCAATGGTAGGATTTAATGATGGGACGCATTAAAAGAACTAATGCAAGAATATCACGCATTAAAAGAACTAATGCAAGAAAATAAACCAAGTAAAAGTCGTTGGAACACTTTTCGAAAAACCACTCGGTTCTTTTCAAAATCAACTTTTAAAATGCGGAGTTTGAGCCACTCCTTTTAAAAGCTATCTCGTTCCATCGACTATATCAAGTTCACTACGTTCACGGTTTTGCCAAAACCATCCGTAGCCCTCCATCATTTCAGTTAAATATTTGGTAGTATTCAAGCTATGTATTTTGACCTCACGCCAAGGCATAGTGATTGGTAGCTGCCGGATATTTATCTGTTGTATAGATAGAATGCGTTGGTTTGAGACAGTCGTACTGCCATTTTGGCCAACGTCAAGGGTATGTACGGGTGGGTTTAAATTAACCTGGATAATGATGGGAAGAACTTGACATGTGACTTATGACATTTTGACCTCACGCCAAGGTCATAAGAGCATGGGGCAAATATCCACATCGGGAGTTTCAAAAGAACTGAAACTTGCTAGTATTGCATACCATTTGGAGTGTGATGATTCTGGTAGGATTCCTTCAGTTTCGTCACGCGATGATATTTGGATCCCGATCCTACTGTGAGTATATGCTACTCCTCGGGAAATTTCTCACTTAACGATCAATGCTATAAACCTAGTAGGTGTCTAGAAAGGTGTTAGCGGGGCTACGCCCCCAGGGAAAAGAGGTTCTTAAATTAAGGAACTTCGCGAAAGCGTTGGAAAACCTCCCTCGAAGTACCGACACTGGCCTGGCTGAACGGTTAAGCAAGAATTGTACGGTGAGATTGATCCTGACTAATTCTTCCTTTCTGGTTTGAGGAGGGATTCGAGAAACAGTGGGAGCCATCCTGTTTAGACAAACTAAAAACCACTCTAAACTTGCAAGAGCATCATGCTGAGTGTTTCTTCTTCTCTCTCCTAATTGCAGCGACCAATCGACATGACTGGACTTAAGTTACTTCTAGATAAAAATATACTGACAGGGCCAAACTACAAAGATTGGCTCAGGAATGTCAAAATGGCAATCACTTACGACAAGCTGGGGTATCTTCTTACCACCAAAGCTCCCCCTGTCCCAGGTCCCACCTCCAGCGTCGCGGATAAGGAAATCCGTAAGACTTGGGAGATTGATAGCGCGAAGGCCAAGTGCCTCGTACTTGCCTCTATGGACAACGAACATCAGAGGAGGCACGAGAATATGGACCTCGAATCCATATTTCTCCATACAAAAGAACTGTATGGAGAGCAATCTCGTATCGCAAGATACGAAGTGTCGAAGAAGTTATTTTTGGCGAGGTTGGCCATCGGATCATCGGTAGCGGAACACGTGCTTAAGATGATTGGCTTCATTGAGGAGCTCGCGGAACTTGGGACCACGTTAGAGAACGAGCTCTATACGGACTTGATTCTCCAGTCCCTTCCTTCCACTTACGCCCAGTTTATCCTGAACTTCAACTTACAAGAAAAAGAAGTTGAACTTTCAGAACTCCTCAACATGCTGAGGAGTGCAGAGGGCACCATACAGAAAGGTAGGGAAACATCCACTTTGTTTGTAGGAGGATCTTACTCTTCTAGGTCCAAGGCGAAAGCCAAGGGAAAGAAGAGGAAAGCCCCCGCCAAACCAAGGGACGGTGTTAGTAAAGTGGATACGAAGGGAAAAGCAAAGGCAACAAAGAAAGCGGGGCAGCTTGTGGATAAAGAAGAATGCTTCTATTGTCATAAGAAAGGTCATTGGAAGAATGATTGCAGGGCTTGGAAAGCCAGGACACAGGAATTGAAGCAGGTTGCGGCTTTAGCTTCAGGTGTGTATGTTATTGAAAACTGTCTTTCAATAAACTCTACTTCCTGGGTATTGGATACCGGATCAGGATCTCATATCTGTAATTCTTTGCAGGCATTGAGAAACCGTAGGGTTTTGAAGGCAGGTGACATGACCCTCAGAGTTGCAAACGGAGCTAGCATGGATGCTAAGGCCGTGGGGGACTATCACCTGGGAATGTCAGATGGACATGTTTTGGTTTTGTGTAATTTCTTTTTTGTACCCAACGCAACTTGTAATATCATTTCTGTATCTTTAGTTTCTAAAGAAGGTTATGAATTTGCGTTTGTAAGTAATGTTGTAAACATTCACCTTAATCAAGTTTTGATTGGGTCAGGTACATTAAGCAATGGTATATACGTATTAAACCAACCACAGATTTTCAATGTCCAGAATACACACAAAAGAAAGTCTTCGGAAATAAATCAGACTTTCTTATGGCATTGTAGACTAGGTCACATCAATGAGAGAAGGTTGATGAAGTTACATACAGAAGGATATTTGAATCCGTTCGAATATCAATCGTATGCCACTTGTCAATCATGTCTCAAAGAAAAGATGACAAAGACTCCGTTCACTGGACACGGAGTAAGAGCGAGCGAGCTCTTGGGACTCGTACACAGCGACGTGTGCGGTCCAATGTCTACACATGCGCGAAGCGGTTATTCTTACTTCATTACTTTTACGGATGACTTTTCAAGGTACGGTTATGTCTTCTTAATGAAACATAAGTCCGAAGCCTTTGGAAAATTCCAGGAATATAAGAATGAAGTAGAAAAACAAACCGGCAAAAGTATCAAGATTCCAAGATCGGATCGAGGTGGAGAATACTTGAGTGCCGAGTTCCTGGACTATTTAAAAGAGAATGGAATTCTCTCTCAGCTTACTCCTCCATACACTCCGCAACATAACGGTGTATCGGAGAGACGGAACCGAACCCTATTGGATATGGTACGGTCCATGATGAGTGACGCTGAGTTACCGCGATCATTCTGGGGGTATGCGCTAGAATCAGCCGCATACCTTTTGAACCGAGTTCCAACTAAGATTGTGCCTACCACACCATATAAGATATGGAGTGGGAAGAAACCCTATCTTCAATATCTGAAGATCTGGGGATGTCCGGCTTTTGTCAAAAAGCAGCATGCGGACAAGCTCGAGGCACGCTCAGTACTGTGCAAGTTTGTGGGATACCCAAAGAACTCCAGGGGGTATCTCTTCTATTACGCAGAGGAACAAAAGATTATTGTTTCTCGTAATGCCCATTTTCTAGAACACCAGTTCTTAGAAAAGGAAACTAATGGGAGTGAAATAGAACTGGAAGAAATTCCAGAACCACAGACTATTACTGAAAGCTTAGTGGAACCAGAGGGTTCAAAAGAACAGGACATTCCTACGCCGCTCCGCAGGAGTAGTAGGCAGTCTCATCCGCTCGAGAGATACTACGGTTTTCTCATAGACGGGGATAGAGAGGATTGCATCATAGATTATGATGAGCCTACTAGCTTCCAGCAGGCCGATCAGAGCGTCGACTCGGTAAAATGGCTGGATGCAATGCGGACCGAAATGGAGTCCATGTACACCAACAAAGTATGGACGTTGGACATTGCTCCAGACGGGGTAAAACCCGTAGGATGCAAGTGGATCTTCAAAAGGAAGATTGGTGTAGATGAACAGGTTGAGACCTATAAAGCTAGACTGGTAGCAAAGGGTTTTCGTCAAAGACCTGGTTTGGACTATGACGAGACCTTTTCTCCAGTAGCTATGCTGAAATCCATTCGGATCCTTCTTTCCATTGCTGCCTTCCACGATTATGAGATTTGGCAGATGGACGTAAAGACCGCTTTTCTAAATGGAAATTTAGAGGAGTGTGTTTATATGGACCAGCCAGAGGGTTTCATTCAGAGTGGGAGCAGCGGAAAGGTGTGCAAGTTGCTTAAGTCCATTTATGGACTAAAGCAGGCATCGCGGAGTTGGAACATCTGTTTTGATGAGACGGTCAAGGAATTTGGCTTTATCAAAAATCCAGATGAACCATCCATCTATAGTAGATTTGTAGCGAGAACTGTAGTATTCCTCGTTTTATACGTGGATGACATTCTCTTAATAGGAAATGACATTCCTATGCTACAATTTGTCAAGGGGTTCTTGTCACACAGGTTCTCCATGAAAGACCTGGGTGATGCCTCATACATCCTGGGGATCCGGATCCATCGTGATAGATCCAAGAGGATATTAGGACTTTCACAGTCCAGGTACATCGACACCATACTGAAAAGATTCAGTATGGAAGATTCTAAGCGCGGTAACCTACCGGCTTGTCACGGGATCACCCTCTCTAAAGAGATGTCTCCCAAGAATGATTTGGAGAGGGATCGCATGTCTATTATACCCTACGCTTCTGCGGTAGGCTCTATAATGTATGCGATGTTGTGTACCAGACCGGATGTAGCTTATGCACTGAGTGTAGTAAGCCGGTATCAGTCAAACCCTGGGGAGAAACACTGGATAGCGGTAATGAACATTCTCAAGTACCTGAGAAGGACTAAGGAGATGTTCTTGGTGTATGGCGGAAAAGACCTCCAGATCGAGGCCTTTGCTGACTCCAGCTTCCAGAGTGACAAGGATGATTCCAAGTCCATGTCGGGTTTTATCTTTACCCTCAATGGAGGGGCGGTGTGTTGGAAGAGTTCCAAACAGGAAACCGTTGCAGACTCGACGATGGAAGCGGAATACATCGCTGCATCTGATGCCGCAAAAGAAGCTGTCTGGATGAGGAAGTTCTTGAAAGAACTTCAGGTGGTTCCGTCGATTGTTGATCCAATACCTCTGTATTGCGACAATAACGGGGCTATAGCTTTAGCGTAGGAACCCAGGTCCCATCAGAAATCCAGACACATCTTGAGGCGGTATCACCTGATCAGGGAGATCGTGGATCGCCAGGAGATCGAGGTCCGGAGGGTCGCTTCAGAAGATAACACTGCAGATCCATTCACCAAGGCCTTGCCCCAGACTCAGTTCGAGCGGCTGATCGAGATGATAGGTCTTCGATACGCCAGTACATGGCCTTAGTGCAAGTGGGAGATTGTTAGTGTATATGCCCTAGAGGCCATTACTGTATCATACTAGTTTGTATATTACTTAATGGAAGCTTGGGATATTCACCTTGTATAAACAATCTTGCTCAATATAGTAGTATGCTACTTGGTTTGTTTCTACTTCAATGTGTACATGTGTTTATTTTAGTATATCACCTATACACATTAGTGGAGCCCTTAGGATCTTTGCTTGATTACCAGCGTTGTGATGGCAGTCACACTAGTGGGGGCTGGGTAATCTATAAGCACATCCTTATACAGGTCCCTAGTCGCAGGACTATCGAGACAGGGCATCGATCTCCGGAGTAGACTAGCGTATGCGCTTCTCATCCCAGAGTGGGAGATGGTCTGTCCCACAGCCATCAGTACGTCGTACTGGAGATAGTATGCGGATGCTCGTTAGGTTACGAGTACACTGGACAGGACTCGTCGGGAACTGACTGGTTGGTATTATACCTATCGTCAGTTATCAGTTCCTAGGTGACATGAGTACAGCTTAGTCCGCAGACTTGACACTGTCACTTCGCCTCGAGTGTGTTCCCACTGCACTTTGATTACTACCCTACCACGGCTCCAAGGAGTCGTGCAAACAGGTAGTAGTTGGGTACAGTCCCGATGCACTTGGAGGCAGTGACGGTTAGACAGGATTTGTCTCTCCCGGTATTTGGGGTTGACATCGCGCTGTGTCTAGGAGAGCCATTACACGAGTAGTCCCTGGCCAGGGCAATCGAGATATACTGGTAGGTTTCTAGTGTTATCTCAGGGTGTTTTGGGCTTCACTCCGACACGACTTGTACCGCTATTAGGGGACTGACGTTTACCGCCCCCCTAGGCCCGCCATGCGATGTATCAGACGAACAGACCGGACTGTACGGAAAATGTCACATTCAGGCTCAGTAGGAGTTCAGATGGGTTTCACCTCGTCAGTCTTCTTGTCGGCATCTACCTGGGGACAGTTACGCACAGCTAGTGCCGCTTGCGGTCTGTGGTTAAACCCACTGCCAGCGTAGTGTCGAGTCTTTAGAGTCCCACACAGAAAGCTATTCGCCTTTAGGCAAAAGAGTAGAGGTCGCATGGTTTTGCGACAGGTCGCATGGTTTTGCGACAGGGTTCGGTCACATCCGCGCACTTGTGCACGTACAGTGTCCGGACAGTTAACACTAGCGGGCTTTGGTTTAAGCCAGATCCTAGTGTACGTTTTGGGATTGGTTTTATCCAGTATGTATTGGTGTTCCTCGGAACGCGGATGCGGGTGTGTATGCACAGTTGACGGGGAGACAGAGGCAGAGGATTCTCATTCGGGTTGTTGACCGTTGACTGTTGACTATTGACTTTTTGCTCAACCCTAATGAGAATATGATATATGATTAACAATAATATTAATTAACTATTGTGGTGACATGGTTGTTAAGGGGTTGACTTTGTTGACTTGTTGACTTTGTTGACCGGTTGACTAGGTTGGACTAGTTGACCATCATGATGACAATGGCTATCATTTCATGGCAAAGATTTTTCACTTTCTTGTTTCTCTTGTGAGAAATGAGTGCATGAAATGATATGGCTATTGTAGCTTAAACCATTTACACAATACTTGATTACTATTTTGTGATGATGGTTTTGGATTATGAGAGCCAAGAGAGAAAAGTCTTCTCTCATTCTATCATTCTCATTCTCTCTCTTGTTCTTGAGCTCTCATCTCCTTCCTCTTGCTCTCCCTCTCTTTAGTCTATGGTTCACTTGTCTCATGTGTTGAGAAGCAAGAACCATAGAAGAAAATCCCAACACACTCTTCTCTACTCACTCTAGTTCACAAGGTTTGGCAAACCAAGTGAACTAGTTTCTTCAAAGATCGAAAAAGAAGCCAAAGGTAGAAGCTTTCGAGGTGGATCTATCTTCGGCGCAAGGAGACGACGGGGTGAAGCCGATCCGGACAACCATCGAGGCTTGAAGACGAAGGAGTTCAAGAAAGAAAGGCATAACCCGCTAACCGAGTAGTTAACAACTCATAGTTAGGTTGTTAGTTAGATGTTTAACAAAGATCCAGTTTTGAGTCCATGTTACCACCTCTAGAAAATTGTTTTTCACTAAATTCCGCATGCCCGAAAGTACCGGGAGAGATAGCATGGACTTACACTTGATTCCCAAACAAAACCTACACAAATCAACACTTTTATCATCACAAAACCATGGAAAAAGGGGATTTTTGAGGTGTTCGAAGGCAAATCTGCACACTTGATGCAAGAGCTGGAAATTTTGGTGTTTCATAAGGTGATTTGAAGGTATTAACTCATGTTAGCACCCCTTTTCCTTAAACTTGTAGTATTCTTTGGTAAAAATCTCATTTTTGTGCATTTTTGGTGATATTAAAGGATATTTGTGATTCACATGTTAGATTAGGGTTTTGTTAGTTGTGTTAGCTCTATTATGTGTTATTAGAGCTATCTTAAGCCAGGTTTTGTTTCAGTTTGTACAAAAATACCCTAAAGTTGGATTTTAGTGTAAAAGTGTGGATTTTAACTAGAAATAAGGCTCTGTAGGATATGCTGCTACCCGAGATATTTCAGAGTGAAACTAGATGTTACTGTAGCATGTATGGGGGGTATAGAGTGCACACACCAAACCTGGGAGTGCACCCCCCTACCCAGGCCGCCGGAATATTCATTCTGGCCGCAATTTGCGGCCAGATAGGTGAGTTGGGATTTGGGGTTTGGGCTACTGGAGTCTGCTGCTATGTGGGTTATTTTGGTATATATAGTTTTACAATATCATTTCTGTATCAAAATCTGGAGTGGAATACCCTTTTTCCCGTATTTTCAATCTTTCGCGACACGCGTGATACGTATGTATGGGTTTTGGGTTTCTGCGTATCGCGACGCGTCGGAGTGGCTTCAGGCGCGTAATCACACGTTTTAGCGTATCGCGCACACGCGCGCTTGGTTCACGACACGAGTTAATAGTTTGGCCTTAATGTCGTGTTTGTGTGACTTCAAGCTTATGTATGATATATTGTGTAATTCTAGGTTCGCAGGCGAGTACGGCGGACGCCGCGCAGAAGGGGAAACAAGTTGTTGGCTATACCTAGAGAGAGACTACGGTGAGTAGATTTAACATCTACGGGGATATCGCCCGCATGGCGTTCTACGTCAGGGCTGATAGGACCTTATAGCTACATTTACATACATTGACTGTGCATGGCTATTATTTAATGCATACTGCATTCCCTGCTATATGGATATAAACTAGAATTGATAGAACACCGCACCATTACTAACGGTCCATGTTGCACGAGCACTATCCTGCATGTTACACACACACCGTTAGTAATTGCCATGACACTCACACTGTAGAATTTACATCGGATCATTATATTGTAGCTCATCTATATGTGACTTGACATGATATTCATACTTGATGCATATATCACATCGGATCATTATATTGTAGCTTATCTATATGTGACTTGACATGATATTCATACTTGATGCATATATCACATCGGATCATTATATTGTAGCTCATCTATATGTGACTTGACATGATATTCATACTTGATGCATATATCACATCGGATCATTATATTGTAGCTCATCTATATGTGACTTGACATGATATTCATACTTGATGCATATATCATATCGGATCGTTATGTTGTAGCTCATCTTTATGTGACTTGACATGATATTCATATTTGATGAACATATCATATCGGATCATTGACTTTCATATTGGTTTGGATTACATGTGATTTCTGGATTTGGAAACCGTGGCTATTTCAAATATGTAATCATTTAAAAACCCGGTTCCCTTGATATGATATTTCGGTGCGTCCACCATGTGTTTCCTCGGTGCTAGAGTGATATATGTGAACCCGAATCGAGGAGCTGGTTGAGGCCGATTACGGGTACATGGTGGACCCGGTATGGTACCCCGGGGCGAGAACGGTTTCGCTGTGTAGTAGACGGTGAGCCTGGCAGAGGGACTACTACCTACCGGTGATTGGTTGGACCTGACAGTTATCCGGAGGATACTGATCAGAGTCGATAAATGGATGCGGGGTGATCCGTACTGCCGGGGCCGAGGGCCGATACCGCAGACGGAGCCAGTGGGCTGACCCGGACTGACGGGGCCCGATGGATGAGGATTTGCGTGTCTATGCTGGACACTAGTATTTATGATATTTGGGTGCCGATGTTGGGCACTCGGGATTCTCAGAGATTTACAGGATTTGAGGGCCGATGAGAGTGCCGGCGCCTGAGCTATTCGGGGGATCTGGGTGTGTTGATGGACACCGATTATATATTCCACGTTGACATTCCGTGTAGATGTTATATTGCCTATGCTTAGCATTTATTATTGTACCTCATCCTGTAATTATATTACCTGATAGAGCACTTGCATGATTATTGCACATACTGCTTATCGCATATTGATATCATCTGTTGGCATTGGATAGAGTAGCGCAGTACGTGCATGCTTGCGATTACCTTTATATGTTATCTCTATTCACGAGTTGGCAACTCACCCCCGTTGTGCCACAGTGTTTGCAGGTTGCCCTTCGGAGTAGTCGCGGCAGGCTGCGTTTTTCATCTTTTGCCACAGATACCCCCATAGTTGGTGTACTAGCTCTTTTGCTGATAGGTGGGTTTGTGCGGTATCTGTTTATCTTTCAGTTATGTACATTGTTGTATCTAGTATTCTCCATCTACCATGTATGTATTTGACTAAGAGACAGTGTGAGGAAGATGATGTATTTTATTTGTATTCTGGTGTCGAGCTCGTTGTGAGCCGACTGTACTTGCAGTTTATTCTATCTGTGATGTTCCCACTCGTGGATCTTGATCTTCGCTACGGCGTCGTATATTGCTATCTTGGTGATTGTTTACTTAGATTTCTTAGCATGTTAGTGAGTGCTTTCATTTTAAAACTTATAACACTCTATACTTTTATTGGTTTGATTTCTGGGTTTTCAGTTCACTTAGTCGCGTTACGCCTGTAGACGTTACGTGGTTAAGTGCCGGTCACGGGCCAAACTTTGGGTCGTGACAGGGGGTGCTATACGCCATCCACCCGACTTCCCCCGTAGATATAAATCTACTCACCTGCTAAACTCCTCGCTTAACTGAAATTGATGTGCTTCGTCGTCTCGGAAGTCCACGCGAAGGTACCTACAATCAATACACAATCATAATGCTATTAAAACCAATATCCGAAAACCGATACGGCACACGAATTGCTTATAGGTTAGTACCTATAGCTTACGTATGAAAGATCAATCAAACAACCCTCATCCGTTGATGTACAAACGTCCAACGACGGAATCAAATCTCAAATACCAAAACCACACATTCAAATATCTTTAAAAACATAGCCAAAACACTCGCAAACAACTCCCAGATTTTGGCTCAGGTAAATAAGAACTAAACAAGCAAGTACAAGAGATAGGTTATAGGGTAAGTGAGCAATAGGCAAAACCACATCACCATTGGAGATAGGGGTCCGGTGACATCATGCAAAAATTCGGTCTCACCGGTCATAGTTGTAAGTCGATGTCACGCACCCTATGTGTTCGCGGGGAGGAGGAATTTGCAAAAACTGATTTTTACGTGCTTCGCAACACCGACTAGAACCAGGGATCGTCCATAAACCCTAGCTAGCAAACTACTTGAGGTTTAACAACTCGGATACGAAATTATACCTCACGATACATGTCCTTCGGGTCTTCATCGCTATCCTCCTCGTCGTCGTAGGCTCCAAGGATCGATCCGGATCGCACTTCGACGACCTCCTCGAGTCAAAGACGATCCACCCGAGAGTCTATAGTCCGAGCTCAACCTCAAAACTGAGGTAACCAGGGCAATAAGCTTGCTAAACTTGATGGCCTAGGTGATGTAGAGTATGAAGATGGATTTATTTGTCTCTTGAAACCCTAGGATTCTCAACACATGGGAGCTTTTAAGGTTTTGAAGTGAGGAAGAAGAAGAGAGCTAACATGAGAGCTCACTTGAGGTAAGAGAAATGATTTTGATAAATGATAATCATAAATGAAAGTGAGATGGCTAACTTGACATGACCACAAGCATGGCATGAAAAGTATCTCATCAAAATATCTAGGTCACAAAATATCTAAGTCAAATTGTCAAACTAAGTCAAGTGGTCAAGCCAAGTCAAATGGTCAAACAAAATCAAGTAGTCAAAACTAGTAGCCATGCCTCAATTATCATTTACAAAAATAACAAATACATTCCTCCACCTCATAATTGTTTTAATCAAGTAAATGGTCAAAACCCTAATGAGGTGTCTCCTTCCGTGCTCCTCTCATCCGTATATACATACCCGCATTCGTGTTCCGAGAAACACGAATAGAAAGAGACGAAACAGATCCATCAATATAATACTAGGATCTGGTTTAAACCAAACCCCACTGGTATTATCCGCCCGAACATCATACGCGCACAAGTGTACATAAGTGATCGAAGCCCTGCTGTAAAACCATACGGCCTCTACACCTTTTGCCAAGTGCAGGGAAACTCTCTGTGTGGGACTCTAAAGGCTCGACACTATGCTGGCAGTGGGTTTAACCATAGGCCGCAAGCGGTACTAGCTGCACGTAACGGTCTCCAGGTAGATGTCGATAAGAAGGCCGATGAGGAAAACCCATCCGAACTCCTACTGAGCCTGAATGTGACAATCTCTGTACAGTCCGGTCTGTTCGTCTAAAAGTATCGCATATCGGGCCTAGGGGGGCGATAATCTTCAGACCCCTAATAGCGCAATAAGTCATGTCGGTGAGTAGCCCAATACACCCTGAGAAACTACCAGAATACCTACCAGTAAATCTCGCTTGCCTTGGCCAAGGAATTTGTGTAATGTCCTTCCGAACACAGCGTGATATCAACCCCCAATACCGGGAGAGACGAATCCTATCTAACCGCTACTACCTCCGAGTGCTTCGGGATTGCACCCAACTACTACCTGTTTTCATGACTCCTTTGAGCCGTGGTAGGGTAGTAATCAATGTACAGTGGGAACACACTCGAGGCGATGTAGCAGTGTTAAGTCGACGGACTTAGATGTACTCATGTCACTTGGGAACTGCTACCCGATGAGTCATGTCCAGTGTACTCATAACCTAATGAGCACCTGCATACTATCTCCAGTATGACGTACTGATGGTCGTGGGATAGACCATCTTCCCTGCTGGGATGAAAAGCGTATACACTAGTCTACTGTGGAGTATCGATGCCCTGTCTCGATAATCCTACGACTAGGGACCTATATAGAATGTGCTTATAGACTATCCAGCCCCCACTAGTGTGACTGTCATCATAACGCTGGTAATCAATCAAAGATCCTGAGGGCTCTACCAATATGTATAAGCGATATGCTAAGAAAACACATGCACATATTAGGGTAGAAACAAACCAGGTAGCATACTACCATTTCGAGAAAGATTGTTACTATATCCGTGTATATTCCAAGCTCCCATTAAGTTATATACAATCCAGTATGATACAATAATGGCCTCTAGGGCATATATCACTAACAATCTCCCACTTACACTAAGGCCATATTCTGGCATATCGCAGACCGAAGATCTCGAATAGCCTCTCGCTGTCTGAGGGTTGGCCTCTGTGAGTGGATCTGCAGTGTTGTTCTCTGTATCTACTCTCCTCACCTCGATCTCCTGGGGATCAACGATCTCCCTAATCAAGTGGTACCGCCTCAAGATATGTCTGGATCTCTGATGGGACCTTGGTTCCTTCCCTAAAGCTATAGCGCCGAATGTTGTCACAATACTAAAGTAGCGGACCAACAAATGGAAGGAACCACCTGAAGTTAAATTAAGAACTTCCATATCCAGACTGCCTCTTTTGCAGTGTCTTATGCAGCGAACTACTCCGTTTCCATCGTCGAGTCTGCAACGGTGTCCTTCTTGGAGCTCTTCCAATAGATCTCCCCTTCACTGAGGGTAAAGCCATAACCCAATATGGACTTGGAGTCATTCTTATCACTCTGGAAGCTGGAGTTAGCAAAGGCCTCGATCTGGAGGTCATTTTCCGCCATACACCAAGAACATCTCCTTAGTCCTTCTCAGGTACTTGAGAATATTCTTTACTGCTTCCCAGTGCTTCTCCCCTGGGTTTGACTGATACCGGCTTACCATGATCAGTGCGTAAGCTACATCTGGTCCGGTACACAACATCGCATACATTATAGAGTCTACCGCAGAAGCGTAGGGTATAATCGACATGCGAACCCTTTCCAAATCAGTCTTGGAAGATATCTCTTTAGAGAGGGTGATTCCGTGACAAGCCAGTAGACTACCGCGCTTATAATCGTCCATACTAAATATTTTCAGTATGGTGTTGTTTTACCTTGACTGTAAAAGTCCTACCATCCTCTTTGATTTATCACGATAGATCTGGATTCCCAGAATGTAGTTGGTATCACCCAAGATTTTCATGGAGAACCTCTGTGACAAGAATCCTTTGACTGGTTGTAGCATATGAATGTCATTTCCTATCATTAGAATGCCATCCACATACTCAACGAGGAATTCCATAGTTCTTGCTACAATCTTACTATAAATGCATGGTTCATCTGAATTTTTGATATAGTCGAATTCTTTGACTGTCTCAATAAAAACAGATGTTCCAACTCCGCGATGCCTGCTTTAGTCCATAAATGGACTTAAGCAACTTGCATATTTTCCCGCTGCTCCTACTCTGATTAAAACCCTCTGGCTGATCCATATAGACGCACTCTTCCAAATTACCATTTAGAAAAGCCGTCTCTACGTCCATCTGCCGGATCTCAAAATCTTGGAAGGCAGCAATGACAAGAAGGATCCGAATGGATTTGAGAATATACACCGGAGAAAAGGTTTCATCATGGTCCAAACTAGGTCTTTGACGAAAACCTTTTGCAACATGTCTAGCCTTATAGATTTCAACCTATCCATCTACACCAATCTTCTTTCTGAAGATCCATTTGCAGCCTACGGGTTTTACCCCTTCTGGAGCAATGTTCAAAGTGCATACTTTGTTTGTGTACATGGACTCCATTTCGGTCCGCATTGCATCCAGCCATTTTACCGAGTCACCGCTCTGAATGGCTTACTGGAAGCTAGCTGGCTCATCATTGTCAATGATGCAATCCTCTCGATCCCCGTCTATAAGAAAACCATAGTATCTCTTGGGCAGATGAGACTTTCTACTAGTCCTGCGGATTGGCGTAGAGATGTCCGGTTCTTTTGAAACCTCTGGTTCTACCATACTTTCAGTAATAGTTTGTGGTTCTGGAATTTCTTCCAGTTCTATTGCGCTCCCACTATTTCCTTTTACAAAAAATTGATTTTCTAAAAAGTTGGCATGACGAGGAACAAAAACCTTTTGTTCCTCTGCGTAATAGGAAAGATACCCCCAGGAGTTCTTTGGGTATCCTACAAACTTACACAGTACTGAGCATGCATCGAGCTGGTCCACATACTGCTTTTCAACAAAAGCTGGACATCCCTATATCTTCAGATGCTGAAGATAGGGTTTCTTCCCACTCCACATCTGATATGGTGTGGTAGGCACAGTCTTGGTAGAAACCATATTGAAAAGATATGCAGCTTATTCTAGTGCATAACTTCAGAAAGACCACGGCAACTCAGCATTACTCATCATGGAACGAACAATATCCAATAGGGTTCTGTTTCGTCTTTCCTATACACCGTTGTGTGTGGTGTGTATGGAAGAGTAAGCTGAGAGAGAATTCCATTCTCTCTTAGGTAATCCAGGAACTCGGCAATTTAAGTATTCACCACGTCGATCAGATCTCAGTGTCTTGATACTTTTTCCTGTTTGTTTTTCCACTTCATTCTTATATTCTTGGAATTTTTCAAAGGGTATCGGATTTATGCTTCATCAAGAAGACATATCCGAACCTAAAGAAATCATCCGTAAAAGTAATGAAATAGGAATAACCACTTCGTGCATCTGTAGATATTGGACTACACATCCCGCTGTGTATGAGTCCAAAGAGCCCGCTCGCTCTTACTCCGTGTCCAGTGAACGGAGTCTTTGTCATCTTTCCTATGAGATAAGATTGACAAGTTGCATAAGGCTGATATTCGAACAGATCCAAATATCCCTCTCTATGTAACTTTGACAACCGTGTTTCATTGATGTGACCCTGTCTACAATGCCATAAGAAAGTTTTATTTAATTCTGGAGACTTTCTTCTAAGTGCGTTCTGGAGGTTGAAAACCTGAGCATGATTAAACACGTATGTACTGTCCTCTAGTGTACCTGACCCAGTCAAACTTTTATTTAGATGGATGTGAACCACATCGCTTACAAACTAGACTTGGTACACACAAACAAATAAGTAGAATCAATATTTGCCCACTTGTCAATCCTAGGTGATATACCGTACGGATACAGCGTCCATGCTCATTCCATTAGCATCCCTGAGAGTCATATCACCTGCCCTAATAACTCTACGGTTTCTCAAAGCCTGTAATGAATTACAGATATGAGATCCTGATCCGGTATCTTGTACCCAGGAAATAGAGTTAATTGACAGACTGTTTTCAATCACTGACACACCCGAAGTCGAAGCCACATCATGCTTCAGATCCTGGATTCTGGCTTTCCAAGCCCTGCATCCCTTCTGCCAATGCCCATTCCCGTAACAATAGAAACATCCCTCCTTCCCTATTGTTAACCCCGAAACTTTTGCCCTTCTATTTTCTTCTACCTTATCGACGCCGCCTATCGGCTTTGTGGAGGTCTTCTTCTTCTCACCCTTGGCATCCGACTTATATCCAGAAAAGGAAGATTTCCTAATAAGCAGAGCAGGTGTCTCCCTGGTTTCCTTCAGGGTGCCCTCAACTGGAAGTATAACTTTCTTCCCCTCGGCGTAAGTAGGAGGTAGGGACTGTAGAATCAAGTCAGCATATGACCCGTTTCCCAACGTGGTCTCCAGATCCGTGAGCTCATAAATATAGCTAGTCATCGTAAGGACGTTGTCCCCTACAGATGAACCGACAACCAAGCTCGCTTGAAGCAATTCCTTCGAGGACTCATATCTTGCGATATGAGATTGCTCTCCATATAAAACTTTGTTATGGAGGAAGATAGAAACTAAGTCCATCTTCTCGTGCTGCCTCTGGTATACACCATCAACTGAGGCCAACACGAGGCACTTGCCATTCGCACAGTCTTTTTCCCTTGTCTTACGGATATCCTTATCCGCGATGGTGGAACTGGACCTAGGACAGCGGGGGCTTGAGTAGTAATGAGGTGGTCCAACTTGTCATAGGTAATGGACATCTGGACAAACCTTTGCCAGTCATTATAGTATAACTCAGTCATTTTATTATCTATCTGTAACCTAATATGATTACCTTGTCGCTGCATTTAGGAGAGAGAGAAGAATACACGCAGCATGATACTCTTGCAAGTTTAGATTGGCTTTTAATTTATCTAAACAGGATGGCTCCCACTGTTTCTCGAATCCTTCCTCAAACCATAAAAGAAGAATCAGTCAGGATTGATCTCACCATACAATTATTGCTTAACCATTAGGCCAGGCTAGTGTCGGTACTTCGAGGGAGGTTTTACGACGCTTTCGCGAAGTTCCTTAATTAAATAATCTCTTTTCCCTGGAGGCGTAGCCCGCTAACACTGTTCTAGACACCTACTTGGTTTATAGCATTGATCGTTAAGTGAAAAAATCTTCCGATGAGTAGCAGATACTCACAGTAGGATCGAGATCCAAATATCATTGTGTGATAATCCTGAAGGAATCCTACCAACGTTATCACACTCCAAATGGTACGCAGCACTAGCAAGTTTCAGTTTCCTTAGAAACTCCCGATGTGGATTTTTGCCCCATGCTCTTATGACCTTGACGAAGGCCAACATATCATAAGTCACATGTCAAGTTCTACCCGTAATTGTCTAGGTTAATTTGAACCCACCCATACATACCCTTGACGAAGGCCAAAATAGTAGTACGACTATCCCAAACCAATGCATCTATCTATGCTACATATGAACACCCGGCAGCTACCAATCACTATGCCTTGACAAAGGCCTACAAACATAGCTTGAATACTGCTGACTATTCATATGAAATGACGGAGGGCTACAAATGGTTTTGGCGAAACCGTGAACGTAGTGAACTTGATATAATCGAAGGAACCTGATAGCTTTTAAAAGGAGTGGTTTAAGCTACGCATTTAAAAGTCTGTTGTTTTAAAATAACCGAGTGGTTTTAAAATTTATTCCAACGATTCAGCTTTGGTTTTTTTACTTTGCATTAATGTAATGCAGTCCCATCATTTAACCTACCATTGCAGAAAACAACAAAAATACAACGTACGCTTATGCCATCCGCATTCGTCACGGGGCCCCATCATCACCCGTTAGGTTACTTAACTAACGACGGAGCGGGGGCTGGACTAGCACGGATGCAAAACATAAGCAACGTCTATTATATAATACATATATAATAATATCCATTCGTCATACACAATGATAGGCATTCCAGATCACAGATGAACACATTGGAGATACTAGGAATTCCGCATTTCGTTTGAGCCTGTAACGAAAGACGGATCCCACGGTCGTGATGAATAGCCAAACCCCACCCTAGACCCCTACGGGTGCGGCAAAATAACCGCCAAATACCCGAAGTGAAGCAACCTCTCTCAACAAAGTGAGTAGGCCACTCGGCACTTTAAAGTACCCGGTAGTTTGTGCACCCCACCTTGGGTCTATCCTAGGAGCAAAAACAGTAAAAGAAATAATACAACGGTGGCTACAACCTCAACCCGGATGTGCCCCGCAAAAATAATATTACATCACTTTACAAATTTTACATCGAATGAAAGAATTAAAACCCTCATCTCACATCCCCGGCTATTCATCGACGACGATCCAACAAGTTCATATACACAAACCATCACAGCAACATCACAGATATGTGCAACCCCGACTAATCGACGTATAGCAATTAGTCGACGTTTCCAAATACATATATACAATACAGAGATTGTAAAGTAACTACGACATTAGAATTCCGCACACAATTAGCAAACTTAACCAATTTTCCAAGACTTGAAAATCCAGTGAGCTAAAGTTCCAAAATTGATAGTTTTGAGCCAATCCGGGAGTCGAAACGAACTCGAAACCCGCCCAAATATTCATGGAGGCAAAGACACAAGATTTACTGTCGAATGGGAGGCCTCGAGAGGGTACCCACCCCTAGGGGATACCACGAGGTGTCCCCCAAAGGGAGGCAGACCCGAGAGCACCAATTCCTGGTGCCCTCGGGTCACCAGCCCCCAAGGCCACCAATTGGTGGCCTTGGGGGTGGTCCCGGCCGTTGGTCTCCCCTCGGGTGTCCCTGGGGTGCGCACGCTTCATCCCGCGGCTTCTCAGTTCAAGCCGTGAGCCGGCGGTGTGTGCAAACAACTCAAAACCTCACTTTTGATAACTGTTTTTGTCGACAGTTTTTTCGTGATAAAAACGACGGAATTCTAACATCGCTACAAGCTATCTAAGGTTTATGAGAGGTTCTGATACCAATGTAAGTCGATGTCGTGCACCCCACGTGTTTGCGGGGAGGCGGAATTTGCAAAAAATGATTTTTACGAGTTTCGCAACACCGACTGGAACCAAGGATCGTCCATAAACCCTAGCTAGCAAACTACTTGAGGTTTAACTACTCGGATATGAAATTATACCTCACGATAATGTCCTTCGGGTCTTCATCGCTGTCCTTCTCTTCGTCGCAGGCTCCAAGGATCGATCTGTATCGCAGCTTCTTCGACGGCCTCCTCGAGTCAAAGACGATCCACCCGAGAGTCTATAGTCCGAGCTCCACCTCAAAACCGAGGTAACTAGGGCAACAAGCTTGCTAAACTTGATGGCCTAGGTGATGTAGAGCATGAAGATGGATTTATTTGTCTCTTGAAACCCTAGGATTCTCAACACATGAGAGCTTTTAATGTTTTGAAGTGAGGAAGAAGAAGAGAGCTAACATGAGAGCTCACTTGAGGAAAGAGAAATGATTTTGATAAATGATAATCATAAATGAAAGTGAAATGGCTAACTTGACATGACCACAAGCATGGCATGAAAAATATCTCATCAAAATATCTAGGTCACAAAATATCTCACAAAAATATCTAAGTCAAATAGTCAAACCAAGTCAAGTGGTCAAGCCAAGTCAAATGGTCAAACAAAATCAAATAGTCAAAACTAGTAGCCATGCCTCAATTATCATTTACAAAAATAACAAATACTTCTCCACCTCATAATTGTTTTAATCAAGTAAATAGTCAAAACCCTAATGAGGTGTCTCCTTCTGCGCTCCTCTCATCCGTATATACATACCCGCATTCGTGTTCCGAGAAACACGAATACAAAGAGACGAAACTGATCCATCAATATAATACTAGGATCTGGCTTAAACCAAAGCCCACTAATATTATCCGCCCGAATATCATACGCGCACAAGTGTACGTAAGTGATCGAAGCCCTGCTGTAAAACCATACGGCCTCTACACCTTTTTCCCAGTGCAGGGAAACTCTCTGTGTGGGACTCTAAAGACTCGACACTACGCTGGCAGTGGGTTTAACCACAGGCCGCAAGCGGTACTAGCTGCACGTAACGGTCTCCAGGTAGATGTCAATAAGAAGGCCGATGAGGAAAACCTATCCGAACTCCTACTGAGCCTGAATGTGACAATCTCTGTACAGTCCGGTCTGTTCGTCTAAAAGTATCGCATATCGGGCCTAGGGGGTGGTAATCGTCAGACCCCTAATAGCGCAATAAGTCGTGTCGGAGAGTTGCCCGATACACCCTGAGAAACTACTGGAATACCTACCAGTAAATCTAGCTTGCCTTGGACAAGGAATTTGTGTAATGGCCTTCCGAACACAGCGCGATATCAACCCCCAATACCGGGAGAGACGAATCCTATCTAACCGCCACTGCCTCCAAGTGCTTCGTGACTGCACCCAACTACTACCTGTTTGCTTGACTCCTTTGAGCCGTGGTAGGGTAGTAATCAAAGTACAGTGGGAACACACTCGAGGCGAAGTAGCAGTGTAAAGTCGACGGACTAAGCTGTACTCATGTCACCTGGGAACTGCTACCCGACGACAGGTATAATATCCACCAACAGTTTCCGACGAGTCCTGTACAGTGTACTCATAACCTAATGAGCACCTATATACTATCTCCAATATGACGTACTGATGGCTGTGGGATAGACCATCTCCCCTGTTGGGATGAGAAGCGTATACACTAGTCTACTGTGGAGTATTGATGCCTTGTCTCGATAATCCTACAACTAGGGACCTGTAACAATTCAGAAAATATAAAATATTATTTTTGGAATTTAATATTAAAATAATATATTTCGCGAAAACTTCCCGATTTACGAATTTAGGGTTTCGTAAAATGGTATAAATATATACCAATAATTGTGAAATAATTGGAGATTAAAATGATTTATTCATTTAAAATATATTTATCGGATTTGGCATTTTTATAAATTATTATATGCAGTTTGAATAAAAACTGATTGGTGCACTACTAATAGCGATTAAGCCAAATCCGTGTTTTTACGGTTTTTCCATGGCTAGTGCACCATGACATGTTGCTTGTTGTTTCATTTTATTTGTGTTATGTGTTTGGTTTTATGAGTGGGGGAAAAAGAAAAGAAAAGGGAAAAAGGGGTTAAAAAGACAATTATTGGAGAGGGAATGTGGCATGTGATATTTGAGAGAGGGTGTGAATAAGAAAGAGAGAGAGGGAAGGCTGCCCATTATTTTCCTCCCCATTTGTTTGCCTCACCTTCTTCATCCTCATCTCCCTCCACCTCCACCTCCATATATCATCTCAATCCCCTCACCAAAACCCTAAACGTCTTTCATTAAAGTTGATCCCCATCTCATTCTCAACACTTTGGACCAATCAAAGTTGGATTTTGAAGACTTTGGAAACCTAGTGTTTTTCTTGAGTTGCCCAAATGAGGTATAATTCCTTTCATTTAGTTTAGTTTTAGTTTCTTGCACCCAGTTTAGTTTAGAATGCGATTTGGTTAGGGTATGTCATGTTTGGAAAATTCAAGAGAGGGTTTGGGTGACTTGTGGACTTGTGATCTGTAGTGAGTGTGTACAAGACCCTAGAGATCGATTTGTGGACATAGAATAGAGAATACAAACTTAAGATTTGTTTCATGTCGGTTTTGTGTACAAATTAGGGACTACTGGAAATCTGGGATGACCCGGGAAGTTTCTGAGAAAAACTAGCAACTCCAGAGACCTAGTTAGACCAATAGAAGACCACCCTGGAAATATGAACCTGATCCATGCTACCGAGGCCGAGCAAGCCGGTTTTTCATGCAATGTGGCCGGCCAAATTTGGGTATTTGGTGTCTAGGTTTGGTCTGTAGCTCACTTACTCCATATACTACACTCTATACTTGCTAGTTTTGTTCCAATTGACCTGAACCAAAATCTAAGAGCACATTGGGGTGTTTTTGGTTAGGTTTTCCGTATTTTGGAATTCTTGGTTTTAGTATTTGATATTGTATTGGGTTGTTGGATGTTTGTACATCAATGACGAGGGTTGTTTGGTTGTTTTTGCATGCGTATACGGGTTCTAACCTATGAGCGCACCGTGTGACGTATTGGTTTTCCGGACTTGATTTTAATAGCATTGCGACTATGTATTTATTGTAGGTACCTTCACGTGGATTCCGAGACGACGGAGCATAGCGTCATCGAGTTCGGCAAGCAAGGATCAAGGTGAGTAGATTTATATCTACGGGGGAAGTCGGGTGGATGGCGTATAGCACCCCCGCAAATTTTGATGGAAACCGATATATAGGATATGGTTAGAGAAACCTATTCTAGGAACCTATGGATGTGATAAAGGTTTAGTGTGACATTGTTAGGTTTACCTAGCACCCTATGAGAGGTTTGGAAGAATCACATGTCACAAAGATTAAGTTTTTAGAGTGCTAAGTGAACACACAAAGAATCAATCCTAAAAAATTAGGGTTTCATAACTATAAACCACACCATAAGTAACAAAGGCTAGGGTTTTAAGAGTACAACCTTTGTAGCTCCCTATGCTAGACTCCATGGCCACTTGAGAGTTGGAAAACGGTTAGCTTGAGGTCTTCTAGCGTCCACGACGATCCACCCGACGCTCCTTTGTCCAAGCTTGCAACTTCACTTTATCAAGAGAAGAGAATGAAGCTAACACTCTAAACAAGTGGGCAAGACTTGTGTAGAATGGTGTTGTGGTTCTTTTTCTCACTTCAAAATCCTATCTTGTTGAGTATTTTGCTCACTTGAGAGATCTAGAAAGCAAAAGAGCAAGGTTGAAGAAGATGATGGCTTTTTAAGAAGAAGAGAAAAGATAATGTCTTATGAAAGAAAATAGAAAATATAAGTATATATATTTTCCACTTCTCATCTCAAACCATGGTTAAATGATAAAGATATTATTTAATTTGAGTTAAAACATAAAAGGAAAGTTAATCCATGGTTAAAAGTAGGTGAGCATGGTTAGGTCAAAGAAGAGTGTAGAAACAAACCATGAATTATCCTTTCCTTTTTCATTTTGTTTTAACACAAATAGAAATAATTATCCATATAAATAACCAAGGTGTGAGTCTTATATTGCCACCATTTTCTATGTATATACAACCATGATAGAATGATGTATGTATGCATGTGTGCATGCACATCCATATGTGCATGAACAAGAATGAATGCATACATGCATGCATACATCCAAAAAGGACAAGAAAGGATTTCTAGTGAGAAGCTAATGGTTAAATTATAAATCAACACCTGATTTATCAACCCGGTCATATCACATACGACCCGACCAAAAGCAAGCCGCCCGATTAATATACGGTATCTCATACGCGCATTTTAACCGGGTCCATGCGCATATCGCATACGCGCACCACAACGTTTCGCCTGGACTAGGCAACTCCTTTGTGGGACTCTAAGACTCGTCAATACGCCGGCAGTGGGTGATGATCATATCAAGCACCCGCAAGCCGCAAGCGGTCAGCTAAACGTAACGGCCATCTGGGTATTGAGCGATCAGAAGAAAACAAGCGAACCTGCTACAACTCCCTTCGAGCCAACCGGCAACACTGCCGTACAGTCCGGTCTCTTCGTCAGATATGCTGCATATCGAGCCTAGGGATGGTCACGTCGACCCCAATAACTCAATAAGTCGTGTCGGTGAATGGTCTATAATAGATCGAGAAACTACTGATAACACTTATCAGTAAATCTCAGCAGCCCTGGCCAGGGACTTACTGATATAACCAGTCGACCACAGCATCAACTCCCAATACCAGGAGAGACAAAACCCCTCCTATCGCTCATCGCCTTCGTGTGTCTCAGGACTGTACCCAACGGCCACCTGTTTACATGACTCAGTAGAGCCATGGTAGGGTGGTAATCAAAGTACAGTGGGAGAGCACACAAGACTCTATGACGATCTCGGGTCTACAGACTAACCTGTACCGGTGTCACCTGAGAACTGCTATCCGACGATAGATATAATTCCATATAGGAGTTCTCGGTGAGTCCGTCCAGTGTACCCAGTCACCACTGAGCACCCGTATACGATCTCGATGTCAAACATCGATGAATGTGGGAACATTCATCGCCCATCATATGGGTCTAGTATCATATACGCTAGTCTACTCTGGTATATCGATGCCCCGTCTCGATACACCTACGACTAGGGACATTCCAGGATATGCTTATAAACTACTGATGTCCCACTAGTATGATCTCTATCATAATCACAGTAGTCAAGCCAATATCCTCAGGGCTTTATCAACATGTATGAATGAATAAAAGCATGATCAAATCAACATGTCAGATAAAGAAGAACCAGATAGCATACTATCATTTCGAGCAAGAATGTACACTGAATATATATATACACATGTATAAATACATCCACTATCACATAATGGCTTCTAGGGCATACATATATCCAACAATCTCCCACTTGCACTAAGGCCAGTTATTGGCGTATCTCATACCCAACATCTCAAAAAGTCGCTCATGCTGCGGCTGAGGGAGGGCCTTGGTGAGTGGATCCACGGCGTTATTCTTTGTGTCTACTCTCTTAATCTCGATCTCGCGGTGATCTACAATCTCCCGGATCAAGTGAAAGCACCTCAGGATGTGTCTGGATCGCTGATGGGACCTGGGCTCCTTGGCTAACGCCATAGCCCCATTATTATCACAATACAATGGTATTGGATCAATAATGGTTGGAACTAATCCTAGCTCCGAGACGAACTTCTTCATCCAGATGGCTTCCTTGGCGGCATCATTTGCAGCAATGTACTCAGCCTCCATCGTAGAGTCTACAACGGTATCCTGTTTGGAACTCTTCCTACTTACCGCCCCTCCATTGAGGGTAAATACAAACCCTGAGATAGATTTGCTGTCGTCCTTATCACTCTGGAAGCTCGAATCGTTAAAGGCCTCCATTTGGAGATCTCCATTACCATACACCAAGAACAATTCTTTAGTCCTTCGTAAGTACTTTAGAATGTTCTTCACAGCTATCCAGTGATTCTCCCCTGGGTTGGATTGATACCTGCTTACAACACTAAGTGCATAAGCTACATCTGGGCGTGTACATAACATCGCATACATTATAGATCCTACTGCCGAAGCATAGGGTATAACGCTCATGCGAGCTCTCTCTTCATCGGTCTTTGGGCAAGATTCCTTGGAGAGAGTGACCCCATGGCAAGCGGGTAAGGCACCCTACTTGGAGTCTTCCATACTAAACCTTTTTAGGATGGTGTTGATGTACCTGGTTTGGGACAATCCCAATAAATTTTTGGATCTATCCCTATAGATCCTTATGCCCAGGATGTATGTGGCATCACCCAGGTCCTTCATGGAGAACCTTAGTGATAAGAAAGATTTGACCGACTGCAGCATAGGAATATCATTTCCTATCAGAAGAATGTCGTCCACGTACAATACGAGGAATGTGACAGCTCTCCCTACAGCCTTCTTATAAACACAAGGTTCATTTGGATTTTTGATGAAATCAAACTCTTTGATGACATCTTTGAAACAGATGTTCCAACTCCGTAATGCCTGCTTTAACCCATATATGGATTTAAGCAATCTACATCCTTTCCCGCTGCTCCCACCATCAATGAAGCCCTCTGGCTGATCCATATAAACGCATTCTTCTAAATCTCCATTTAGAAATGCTGTTTTAACGTCCATCTGCCAGATTTCATAGTCGTAGTGAGCAACAATAGCAAGTAGGATCCGAATGGATTTAAGCATGGCTACGGGCGAAAAAGTTTCGTCATAGTCCAAACCTGGTCTTTGATGAAAACCCTTCGCCACAAGTCTTTCCTTGTAGGTCTCTACCTGCCCATCTACACCAATCTTTCTTTTAAAGATCCATTTGCATCCCACAGGTTTTACCCCAGGGGGTACAACGTCCAAAGTCCAAACTTTGTTGGTGTACATAGACTCCATTTCGGATCTCATGGCATCCAGCCACTTAACAGAGTCACCACTCGTGATAGCTTGCTGAAAACTGGTAGGATCATCATCCTCCATGTGTTAGTTATATGTATGCCCTAGAGGCCATTACAGTACATACGATGTATATTGTTGTGGATGCTAGGACATATATAAGCAGGACTTTCTTGCTCGACATGATAGTATGCTATCTGGTTGTACTTTATCTTAACATGTACTCTGATTGTCTCTATATTACATGTTGATAAAGCCCTTAGGATATGTACTCGACTACTGGGACTATGATGAGATCATACTAGTGGGGCCACGGTAGTCGACGAGTACATCCTATAATTGTTCCTAGTCGTGGGTGTATCGAGACAGGGCATCGATGCACCAGAGTAGACTAGCGTATACGCATCTTGACCCATATGATGGGCGATGGATGATCCCATATCCATCGGTGTTTGACATCAAGGATGGTGTACGGGTGCTCAGTAGAGACTAGGTACACTAGACGGACTCGCCGAGAACTCCCAGATGGTATTATACCATACGTCAGATGGCAGTTCTACGGTGACACTGGTACAGAGTAGTCTGTTGACCCGAGATCGTCATAGAGTCTTGTGTGGTTCCCACTGTGCTTTGATTTCCATCATACCACGTCCAAGAGGGCGTGCAAAAAGGTGGCTTTTGGGTACAGTCCCGAATCACATGGAGGCAATGAGCGATAGGAAGGGATTCGTCTCTCCCGGTATAGGGAGTTGATGTTGTGCTGTGTTCGATTGGCTATAACCAGAAATCCCTGGCCAGGGTTGCTGAGATTTACTGGTAAGTGTTATCAGTAGTTTCTCGAACTGTTATAGACCTCATATCGACACGACTTATCAAGCTACTGGGGTCTGACGTTTACCACCCCTAGGCGAGATATGCGACATATCAGACGACGAGACCGGACTGTACGGGAGTGTTACTGTTTGGATTCACCGGAGAAGTTACAGGCTTGCTTGTTGATCTTCTGAGCGCTCAATACCTGGGTAGCTGTTACGTTTAGCTGACCGCTTGCAGCTTGTGGGTGTTTGATATGATCATCACCTACTGCCGGCGTATTGACGATTCTTTAGAGTCCTACACAGAGGTTTCTTGACTCAGGCAAAACGGAGTAGGAGCACACATGTGATATGTGCGGGACCGAGGATAATGCGGTATGTGATATCGTATTCTATTCTCGCGATATTTGATATCAGCCGGGTGATCGGATCAAGTGTTGATTCGATGAATCGGTACGGATAAACATTAGTCGGTTATATGCGATATAGCCGGATTGTCGGATTAAGTGTTGATTCGATAATTTAATGTATAATAATATATATATGATATATTAAAAGACATTAACTAATATTTGCTCACTAAAAGATTCTTTTTCTCACTCGGGTAATACATTGATATATATGCGATATATGTTAATTGTATTATTTTATTTTGTTGCAATAAATATTGTATATGTGATATATAATATTGTAACATGATATGATAAATAATGCAACTTGTTTAGTAGAGATTAAACATGGTTAGGGTGTGATTAGGGTTAAGACTTTCTAGAAGTTTCTAGAAGTTTTCTTTCTTTGTCTTTGTTAAGATATTATGCTAGATATTTCTAAACCCTAACCAAACCTTTAACCCTAGTAAAATCTCTACAAGAGTTAGCTTGACCATGGTTGCATTATCTATCATATTATTTCCTTTCCTATTCATCACAAAAGAATAATGATTATTCATTCATCTTCTTCCTTCATTTTCTTTCATGGAAAAATGCTTGCTTGATTTTTCCAAGTGATGAATAATAGTGAGAAAAAGATACATAAATAGAGCAAAAATCCTACTTCATCATCCTCATCTTCCCTTGCCATTTAGATGAGGGTGTTCACATCATTTCATGAGTGTTAGCTTGTGTTAAAGAAACTTCGAGGTAGATCATCTTAGTATCGAAGATCGGAAGCAAAGGTTGCGTCTTTCTCTTCGTGGAACCTCTCGAGAGCCCGGAACCCGATGATCGCAGCGAACGGACCACAACACGGAGCATACGAAGTGAAGGACCGGATCTACAAAGGTTGTAATCCCTCTCACTTAGTGTTAAAGTGTTTAGCATGTTGTTTTCGCCTAATCTCTAGTTTAAAGTTCCGTATTCGGGTTGTTCGGCACGGCTAAATTCAAAATCGGGCATGGTTGATGCCTCTAGACCCTTGTGCGCGTGCCTAGCAACCCTACAGTGGTATCAGAGCCAAGCTAGAGCTTTAGGCGAAGTCTAGACGAAGTTTAAAGTCCGTTCGAAACCCGAAACCCCGTTAAAACCCGCTCTCTGGACTTTTTCTAAAAACTGGGATTTTTCCAAATTAAAAATGCTCAAAATATTCAGCAGGGAATTATAAGAATTACGGTACAAAAATTTTTTGATGAACAGTAAATCTCGCGGCGGAACAGCGGCAGAAGCATGCCTTCTGCGGCGGTTCTGCGGCGAAAAGGTGACGTCATCAACTCGTATTTGCACAGTAACTTCTATTTAATTATGCTGGATTTTCTGGGAATTTTTAATATTTATTCAAGAGTTGAATTTTCTGGGGTTGTTTTGGGGATTCGATGTTTCGATCGGAGTATCAGATTTTGTCTATGTGGTTTTCCGGATAACTTTTAGAAACTGTTAAAAAGTTCGAACGGATATCAATAACTCAATTTTTTCCCTGTCGGAAAATTTTTCAAAAGTTGGATTTTCCCTCGTGTTTAAGAATGTTCTAAGTCATGCAAGTAACTCGATGGACCCTCTAGAAGACAACAAACCTTAACTCGATTATGTGACCGTCTTGAACTGCTCTTTGAACCTTAGGGTTTGGGGCAGTACGACGTGCCACATGTGAGGCGTTGGCTTGACCCTTCTACGGCTGGACCATTGGTACTGTGGCATGTGATGAACGTTTTTAAACTGATTTCAAGTGTTGAGATATATTGGGGAAATCTTGGGTGCTTGATGATTCGATCGGAAAGTTTAACTTTTTCTATTTATCTGGAATGTGATACAATAATTGGAATCCACAAATAGTTATGAGATAACTGATTTGAATATTATAGACATAGCAGTTTAGTCTCAGATGATCGGTTGCCACGGAATTTTGATGCGATCAAAAGTCCGTCGCAATCACGTAGCGTACGCGGATACTCGCCGGGTAAACTTAATAGACAGCCTCACTCCATAGCCCCGACCAAGTGACTGTAGGAGAACCCCGTTGCCGAAAGCATCCGTTCGGGTGCTCCCGGTAGCGGTGTTCCGCCTTGGTGCACTTCGTCGATGGTATCGGGGGTGCGGCCGTCTACTAAAGTTTGCGACGAGCATTCGATCAGGACGTCGGGAATCTTGTTGAATTGGCCGACTTGATATTGAAAAGAGTTTTCGATAATGAGACTAAAATGCGGGGTTTATAATTGTTAGGCATGTGATGTCTAAAAGTATTCATTTGGTTAGGCATGCGATGTCTAAAGGATTGCGGATTCCAACTGTTGTAGTTTTACACTTTCTTTTCTGTGACCGTAAGCGTAGTATGTGGTGTATCGCCGGCTTCGTTGCTATACATCAACGACAATCGGGATACGCATACTTGCTTACGTTGATGATATGAGATATTATGTGTTGCTGTGATATGTTGTATTGGATCGTCGGTTTTGAATAGCCGGGGGTTTTATGTGAGATGAGAGATTTTCTTTTTCATTCATTTAAAATTCATTTGTATGTAATATTCTTTTATTGGGGCACTTCCAGGTAGCGGAAGCTGTCACCGTTGTATATTATTTACTTTTCCGCATTAGGTAGACCCTGGCGGGGAGCACAAGTAACCGGGTTCTAGGGTCCAGTGGGAGACCATCTCGAGGAGTCGAGATCGGGTCTCCTAACCCTAGAATTGGCAGTGTTACTTGCCGCTCTCGTAAGGGTCTAGGGATGTGGGTTTGGCTATTCATCGCAACCGTGGAATCCGTGTTTTATACTGGCTCGTATTGAAAACACGGACGTCCTAGTATATCCAATATTTCATATATGTTCTTCTGCTGCAATGTTCTGTGATGAGATCATATTACTGCCTGAGACGAATGTTTATATTATATATATGAGATATATGTTATATTGCTGATTTCGTTTCAAATGTGATGCTTATGAAGCATAATTAAAAAGGGACTTCATTAATGAGATTAATGAATTAAAAGAAACCTAAGATGTTGTAGAAACTTGTTTAATAAAAACTGGTAGCTACAGTTCTTGCTTTGCATAGCGGTGTTCCTTGTAGAACATCCAGCACCTTATTCGATAAGGAAAGGACCGAGATCCCTTCACCGGGAGTGACTCCTTTAGCAATAACTGGCAGATGCTACAAACTCGGTTTGTCTTTTAATTGCTTCTATAGTTTTTGCTTTGCACAGCGGTATTTGTGAAATATCCTGCACCTTATTCGATGAGGAAAGGGTCGACGAACCCTTCACCGGGAGTGACCCCTTTAGCAAAACTAGAAAAGCCTCAAAAACATTCCATTTAAAATCACTCGATTCTACAACGATATAAAGTTCATTACGCAAAGGGTTTTCTTAAAAACCTGTCGTAGCCCTCTGTCATTTCAGATAGGTAATAGTTAGTATTCGTGCTGCGTTTGTTGACTCAGTCAAGGCGTAGTGTGCGGTAGCTGATTAGTGCTTATCTGCAAAGCATATGATGCGATTGGATTAGGGTAGTCGTGCGGCCTTGTTGACTCAGTCAAGGGTCGTGCGGGTGGGTTTAATTCAATCAAGAAATGTACGGGTTGAACTTTACTTGCGGTCTATAGTTTGTTGACTCAGTCAAGGTCATAGATCGCTTGGGGCAAAATACTATTGGGAATTTCAAGTGTTGAAATTTGCAATGAGATTGCATACCTTCTATGAGATAGTTGGATCCCGATACCCGCTGCGAGTAAGAGTTACTCCTGGGAGAGTTTTACACATTACAATTAGCCGATCAAGTAGGTGTCTAGAAAGGTGTTAACGGGGTTACGCCTCTGGAAAAACGAGGTTTACTGTAATTAGGTTCGTGCGAAAGCACGGGGGACCTCCCTCAAAGTACCGACACTGGCCTGGCTGAAAGATTGGCGAACTTGTAGCGTGTAATTAATCCCGGCTAGTCTTTCCTTTTAGGGTTTGAAGGAAGATTTGACTAAAACAGTGGGAGACATCCTGATTAGATATATTAGATAACCAATCTAATTTTGCAAAAGCATACGCTGAGTGTTTTCTTCTCTCTCTCTCCAGATAGCGACCAAATCACGCCTTAATCAAGATAATAAAACGGATATATTGACTGAACCCGCTTGTTATACTGAGCTGGGGAACGTTGGTCCCGCTCCAACTTATAATTGTTATAAGACAGAGCAGGAAATTGGGGAATACCAGATTTCCCGTGCCGCCTAAACGAAGAAAGTGCATGTTGATGCATCGTCTTCGGGTGTGCTCATTAACAGAGAACTGTTTCTCAGTATCCTTTACGTCCTGGGTATGTGATACCGGATCAAGATCCCGTATATGTAATTTGTTACATGGGCTACAAATAGGTAGAGAACTGAGAACGGGTGATAAGTTTCATGAGACAGAAAACGGTGCAAATGTTGCAGCCAAGTCTGTTGGTCACTGTCACCCTGTATTACCGGAATACATTGATTCTGAACAAATGTTATTAGATACCGAACCTGATATACAAAATCATATCAGTCTCTTTATTAGTAAAGAAAGGATATAATTTTGTATTGTTGGATAATGTTTTGAACATTTCCTATATCAAGAGTTGATCGGTTCAGGCACGTTATCTAAAAGCATTGACGTTCTAAATCAAACCACAGTTCTTAGTATACCGAACACACACAAGAGGAAGAGTTCAGAAATGAACGGATCCTTCTTGAGGTATTGTAGACTAGGTCATATCAATGTGACCCGACTAGCTGAAGTTACATTTAGATGCATATTTAAACTAGTTTGAATTTACATCTTATGAAACTTGCCGGTCATGTCACAAAGATAAGATGACCACAGCTCTGTTTATTGGAAACAGAGAAAGAGTTAGTGAACTCTTGGGATTGATACATGCTGATGTATGAAGGTCCCCTGTCTACACATGCCAAGACTGGTTCTTTATACTTCATTACATTCTCTGATGATCTCTCAAGATTCAGACATATGTTCCTGCTGAAACACAAGTCTGAACCTTTTGAGATATTCACAGAATATAAGTTAGAAGTAGAGAACCAAAATACGGGTATAAGTATTATGTCCTTTGATGAGATCAAGGAGGAGAATACTTGAGCACGGAATTCCTGGACTATTCTAAAGGAGAATGAGATTCTCTCTCAGCATTACTCCTCCGTATATACCATAGCACGATGGTATATCGGGGCGGAGCAATATCACCCTATATGATATGGTGTGCTCTATGATGAGTACTACTGAGTTTCCTATTTCCTTTTGGATGTTATGCGCTTGAGAAGCTGCATACCTATTGAATAGGGTTCAAATCAAATTAGTTGCCTACCACTTCATATGCGATATGGAAAGGGAAGAGCCCATATCTTAAGTTAGTTAAGATTTGGGGTTGTCCGACCTATGTCTAAAAGCAAAATCCGGACAAGCTCGACGCAAGGACTGTTATGTAGAACTGGAATGGTTCCAGCTATACAAACTGCAGCTGATGATTTGGAAGAACCAAAGGATTCAATAGTAACCAACGAACCTCAGCCTCTCCGCCGATCTAGTAGGGTTCCTCACCCACCTGAGAGATACTTTAGTTTCTCTATGACAGTGGGAGAGAGGATTGCATCATGAGATGATGACCCAACTAGTTTCGAGCTGGCCATCAGGAGTGGGACTCTGTAAGAATGGCTGGATGCTTATCGATCTGAGATGGAATCCTTTTTCACCAACAAAGTATGGACTTTGGTTGCTTTATCTGAAGGGTTAAATCCCCATCAGGAGCAAGTATATCTTGAGAAGATTACTTGGTGTACATGAAAAAGTTGAGACTTTTAAAGCTATGCTTAAGTCCATCCAGATCCTACTTGCCACGGCTACATACCATGACTACGATATCTGGTGGTTGGGTGTCATGACCGCTTTTCTAAATAATGTTTTAGAAAAGAGCGTCTATAAGTACACAGCCAGAGGGCTTCGTAAACAGTGGGAGCAGCGGAAACGTGTGCAAGATGTTTTATATGATAAAACAGGCATCGCGGAGTTGGAACGTCTGTTTTGATGTGGTAGTCAAAGAGTTTGACTTCATCAAAATGGTAGATGAACCTTGTATATACAAAAAGGTAGTAGGGAGTATGGTGGTGATCCTCGTAGAGTACGTGGATGACATACTCTTGATAGGGAAGGAGTTTCCTATGCTACGCTCGGTTAATCTCCGCTTATCACAAGGATTCTCCATATAGGATCAAAGTGATACCTCCTATATCCTGGGTTCTTGGATCTATGAGATAGATCTAATTGGATGTTAGGATACTCACTAGTTGTAGTGAGATGGTATCAATCGATCCTGGGGAGAATCACTGGAAAGGTTCCAGAGTGACAAGGACGACTGAATGTCAGTCGCAGGCATTGTCTTTACCCTCAGTGGAGGGACGGTATGTTGGAAGAGTTCCAAGCTAGATACCGTGACATACTAGACGATTAAAGGCAAGATGCATCGTTACCAAGGATATTACCAAAGAGGAAATCTGGATATATATATAAGTTCATAAGATGAACTTCGTTCCTACCGTTGTGTGACAATGGAGTTGTGGCTTCAGCCAAGGAACTACCATCCCATCAGAAATCCAGATATAATTCTTAGGCAGTATCACCTCATCATGGAGATGGTTGATCTCCAGGGAGATCGAGGTTAGGAGAGTAGACACAGAGGACAACAGCGCGAATCCACTCATAAAGGCCTTTTTCCCAGTAGAGACTTTTATGGGATGGTTGAGTATGAGATACTTCAACCACAGATAATTGTTGGGTATGCGATACCATAACAGATGGCCCAAGTGCAAGTGGGAGATTGTTAGTTATATGTATGCCCTAGAGGCCATTACTGTACATACGATGTATATTGTAGTGGATGCTAGGACATATATAAGCAGGACTTTCTTGCTCGACATGATAGTATGCTATCTGGTTGTACTTTATCTTAACATGTACTCTGATTGTCTCTATATTACATGTTGATAAAGCCCTTAGGATATGTACTCGACTACTGGGACTATGATGAGATCATACTAGTGGGGCCACGGTAGTCGACGAGTACATCCTATAATTGTTCCTAGTCGTGGGTGTATCGAGACAGGGCATCGATGCACCAGAGTAGACTAGCGTATACGCATCTTGACCCATATGATGGGCGATGGATGATCCCATATCCATCGGTGTTTGACATCAAGGATGGTGTATGGGTGCTCAGTAGAGACCGGGTACACTGGACGGACTCGCCGAGAACTCCCAGATGGTATTATACCATACGTCAGATGGCAGTTCTCCGGTGACACTGGTACAGAGTAGTCTGTTGACCCGAGATAGTCATAGAGTCTTGTGTGGTTCCCACTGTGCTTTGATTTCCATCATACCATGTCCAAGAGGGCGTGCAAAAAGGTGGCTTTTGGGTACAGTCCCGAATCACATGGAGGCAATGAGCGATAGGAGGGGATTCGTCTCTCCCGGTATAGGGAGTTGATGTTGTGCTGTGTTCGATTGGCTATAACCAGAAATCCCTGGCCAGGGTTGCTGAGATTCACAGGTAAGTGTTATCAGTAGTTTCTCGAACTGTTATAGACCTCATATCGACACGACTTATCAAGCTACTGGGGTCTGACGTTTACCACCCCTAGGCGAGATATGCGACATATCAGACGACGAGACCGGACTGTACGGGAGTGTTACTGTTTGGATTCACAGGAGAAGTTACAGGCTTTCTTGTTGATCTTCTGAGCGCTCAATACCTGGGTAGCTGTTACGTTTAGCTGACCGCTTGCAGCTTGTGGGTGTTTGATATGATCATCACCTACTGTCGGCGTATTGACGATTCTTTAGAGTCCTACACAGAGGTTTCTTGACTCAGGCAAAACGGAGTAGGAGCACACATGTGATATGTGCGGGACCGAGGATAATGCGGTATGTGATATCGTATTCTATTCTCGCGATATTTGATATCAGCCGGGTCATCGGATCAAGTGTTGATTCGATGAATCGGTACGGATAAATATTAGTCGGTTATATGCGATATAGCCGGATTGTCGGATCAAGTGTTGATTCGATAATTTAATGTATAATAATATATATATGATATATTAAAATACATTAACTAATATTTTCTCACTAAAAGATTCTTTTTCTCACTCGGGTAATACATTGATATATATGCGATATATGTTAATTGTATTATTTTATTTTGTTGCAATAAATATTGTATATGTGATATATAATATTGTAACATGATATGATAAATAATGCAACTTGTTTAGTAGAGATTAAACATGGTTAGGGTGTGATTAGGGTTAAGACTTTCTAGAAGTTTCTAGAAGTTTTCTTTCTTTGTCTTTGTTAAGATATTATGCTAGATATTTCTAAACCCTAACCAAACCTTTAACCCTAGTAAAATCTCTACAAGAGTTAGCTTGACCATGGTTGCATTATCTATCATATTATTTCCTTTCCTATTCATCACAAAAGAATAATGATTATTCATTCATCTTCTTCCTTCATTTTCTTTCATGGAAAAATGCTTGCTTGATTTTTCCAAGTGATGAATAATAGTGAGAAAAAGATACATAAATAGAGCAAAAATCCTACTTCATCATCCTCATCTTCCCTTGCCATTTAGATGAGGGTGTTCACATCATTTCATGAGTGTTAGCTTGTGTTAAAGAAACTTCGAGGTAGATCATCTTAGTATCGAAGATCGGAAGCAAAGGTTGCGTCTTTCTCTTCGTGGAACCTCTCGAGAGCCCGGAACCCGATGATCGCAGCGAACGGACCACAACACGGAGCATACGAAGTGAAGGACCGGATCTACAAAGGTTGTAATCCCTCTCACTTAGTGTTAAAGTGTTTAGCATGTTGTTTTCGCCTAATCTCTAGTTTAAAGTTCCGTATTCGGGTTGTTCGGCACGGCTAAATTCAAAATCGGGCATGGTTGATGCCTCGTAGACCCTTGTGCGTGTGCCTAGCAACCCTACAGTGGTATCAGAGCCAAGCTAGAGCTTTAGGCGAAGTCTAGACGAAGTTTAAAGTCCGTTCGAAACCCGAAACCCCGTTAAAACCCGCTCTCTGGACTTTTTCTAAAAACTGGGATTTTTCCAAATTAAAAATGCTCAAAAAATTCAGCAGGGAATTATAAGAATTACGGTACAAAAATTTTTTGATGAACAGTAAATCTAGCGGCGGAACAGCGGCAGAAGCATGCCTTCTGCGGCGGTTCCGCGGCGAAAAGGTGACGTCATCAACTCGTATTTGCACAGTAACTTCTATTTAATTATGCTGGATTTTCTGGGAATTTTTAATATTTATTCAAGAGTTGATTTTTCCAAGTGATGAATAATAGTGAGAAAAAGATACATAAATAGAGCAAAAATCCTACTTCATCATCCTCATCTTCCCTTGCCATTTAGATGAGGGTGTTCACATCATTTCATGAGTGTTAGCTTGTGTTAAAGAAACTTCGAGGTAGATCATCTTAGTATCGAAGATCGGAAGCAAAGGTTACGTCTTTCTCTTCGTGGAACCTCTCGAGAGCCCGGAACCAGATGATCGCAGCGAAGGGACCACAACACGGAGCATATGAAGTGAAGGACCGGATCTACAAAGGTTGTAATCCCTCTCACTTAGTGTTAAAGTGTTTAGCATGTTGTTTTCGCCTAATCTCTAGTTTAAAGTTCCTTATTCGGGTTGTTCGGCACGGCTAAATTCAAAATCGGGCATGGTTGATGCCTCGTAGACCCTTGCGCGCGTGCCTAGCAACCCTACACCATGATGCAGTCTTCTCTGTCACCATCAATGAGGAAACCGTAGTACCTCTCCGGTGGGCGAGAAGTCCAACCAGACCTACTGAGTGGCTGAGGTTCCTCAGTTTCTATTGCAACAGCCGGTTCAACCAAGTCGTCATTTGTAGTTTGTGTCTCTAGAACCTTTTCTAGATCCACCACTTTGCCATCATCTTTATCTGTGAAAAACTCTTTTTCTAAGAATGTGGCATACTGAGAAACAAATACCTTTTGTTCCTCCTTGTGGTAGAATAGATATCCATAAGAGTTCTTTGGATATCCCACAAAGTTACACATGACCGACCGTGTCTAGAGTTTTTCCGGATTTTTCTTTTTAACATAGGCCGGGCAACCCCAAATCTTAAATCACTTAAGAGATGGTCTCTTCCCATGCCATATCTCATATGGCGTGGTAGACACGGTTTTGGTTGGAAACCTGTTTAGTAGAAATGCTGCAGTCTCCAATGCATGCCCCCAAAATGAGACAGGTTGTTGGAGATAGTGCCCTCAGAGTCAATTATTGGATCACAGGCACGTGATTGCAATGATTGAGGGAGGACCTATCCCGGTAGGACAGTCTTACTCGTGATGATAGTATGCTATCTGGTTTACGTTTATCATCGTGTACTGTTTTAAGTGACATGACACGTCGCTATTACACGTTGATAGAGCCCCTAGGATTCTTGCTTGACCACCAGCAGTATGAGGGCGATCATATAAGTGGGAGCTGGGGGTCTATAAGCTTTTCCTTAAAAGGTCCCTAGTCGTGGGAGTTTCGAGACTGGGCATCGATACTCCTTTAGTAGACTAGTGTATACAGTCGAGACCCCGACGAGGGGCGGTGGCCGGTCTCACAAGCCACCGGTGTCAGTTGGATCACCTAAGATGTATACAGGTGCTCATTGGGTTATGAGTACACCGGACAGGACTCGCCGGGAACATGCTAGTTGGTCTTATACCTGACGTCAGATAGCAGTTCCCTGGTGACATGTGTACAGGTTAGTTCATCGACCTGGGGATCGTCATTTGTCTCGTGTGAGTTCCCACTGTGCTTTGATTACTACCCTACCACGGCTCAAAGGAGTCGTGCAAACAGGTTTTAGTTGGGTACAGTCCCGAGCCACATGGAGGCAGTGAGCGGATCTTCGGGGGTTCGTCTCTCCCGGTATTGGGGGTGAGGTCGCGCTGTGTCTAGGAGAGCCATTACACAAAGACCTTGGCCAAGGCAGGAGATTTACTGGTAGGTATTCCAGTAGTATCTCAGGGTGTTCTGGGCTACACTCCGACACGACTTGTACCGCTTTTGGGGGTCTGACTTTTACCAACCCCCTAGGCCCGCCATGCGATGCTCATAGACGAACGGGCCGGACTGTACGGATATTGTCACTGACAGGCTCAGTTGGGTGTCGGGGTGAGCTTCCTCATCGACGTCCCTTTTAGTCAATAGCTGGTGGCCCGTCACGTATTGGCTTATACCTCTGACGTGCTAGTGGTTAAATCCACAGCCATAGTATTGACGAGTCTTTAGAGTCCACCACACTTTCAGTTACTCAAGCTTTCGGGCGAAACGCTGTAGAGGCCGTATGGAGATATGGCAGGGTCCGATCAGATACGTGCGGTATTGCACGGATCAGGATCGGACGGTTTGTACTAGTAGCTGTATAGATATATGGCAGGGTTCGATCAGATACGTGCGGTATTGCACGGATCAGGATCGAACGGATATTACTAGCCGGCTTTGGTTTAAGCCGGCCCTAGTTTAGTACAGTGTAGTTTTTGTCTCATAGCATTTGTATCCGGACGGATTACAGATGCGGGTGTGTATGCACAGTTTGGGGTTTTCCTGTAATTTATTACGGGACCAGTTTTCTGGAGTTGCCAGTTTGCATTCCGTTCCGGCCGGTTTTCCTTTGTTCTTTCCCGGCCGGACTTTTCCGATGGAGGGGGTAATTTGCAGTTTTGCAAATTACATTTGTGGAGGGGTTTTCTTGCAAAAGTATTGATTATGATAGCTTTCATTTCTTTTGCCCCATGCTTTTGAATTGAGAGATTTGAAAGGTTATGGAGTGAATAGGAGAATAAGCATGGTTGTATGTTTCTTTGTCCCTTGGATGTGGTCACCTCCTTCTTCTCCTACACTCACCTCCCTTCATGCTTCATAACCTCTCCTCCACCATTCTCTTTTGGGATATGATAAGTTTTTCATAAGTGAGAAGAAAGAGAAGAAAAAAAGGAGAGAAAATGAGAGTTCATTTTTGGTGTATCATTTTGTTCATCTCATTTTCCTTGCAAAATTGATAGCATCATTTGCCTCCAAAGTTTCATTCTTCCCTCCATCTAAAGGCAACTCCAAAACCCCAAAAGTGAGACTATGATTCTACACTACGCATCCTACAGCATATCTTGGACGCGTCGATTCGCCAGCTTCGCGCCCGAGTTGCCTCGGTATAGAGGCGGGAGCCCGTAAAAGATGCAGGCGACGTGGTGCCCTTCCGGCGAGGAGGCGATGACCGGAGATCCCGCGAGGAGATCGGAGTGGAGATGAAGACCGGAGGACTTGGATCGTCGGTATACATCTCTTCCCTTTCTTGTTAGTTAGCTAGACTAGTTTAATGGTTACGATCCGGAGTTTAGTGCGCGGTGGTGCCGGTTTGCAAAGTCCGCAAAATTTAAGTTATTCACCGTTTCCGCATTCCGGCGTCGGATTGACGGCCGGGGCGCCGCCGTGCACTTACAGTGGTATCAGAGCCTCGCCATTAACTTCGTCTAGCTTCGTTTGATGTGTTTTACTTTTCCGATCGAACAAAATCCCGAAAACACGTATTTCAACCACATCAGTTTCTGTCGAATTTTTTTTGAGTCCAAAAATTTTTCAGGTTGTCTCAGAGTGATGTGCAGGCAAATAGAAGCATACTGTAAAAATTTGGTAACCTGATCTCACTGTTCCGCCGCGGAAGGGCGGCCAAACCCCTGCTTTGGCCGCTCTTCCGCCGCAATGTTTACTGTTCACCCCCCCAAAATTTTGCAGTATGTTCCTGAGTTAGAAATGTTGTTTCTGGGATATTAAAATTGGGCCCAGTGTTTCTGTGAGTGCTACAGTTTTGATTTGGGGGCCCACTTGTTAAGTTTGATCAATCGGAAAATTTTAAACACATTTTTCACGGTATTTACATTATATCTGCGACCGTGAATGTCACTCGATCGGTAAATCCGGTTTAACTGCTATAGCCCGGTTAGACGGATTTGCGAACGTGACTTTCACGTTGATGTTCTGTTTTTGCTGTGATGTTGCGGATTGGTCGTGGGGGATAGCCTGGATGCAATGCTAGTACAGTTGTGGTTGTATTATGTACATTTGATATTGCGGGGCGAGCGTCCGACATGTGGACTGCCGTCACTGCCTGATTGTATTATTCTTTTGGGGCACGACCTGGTTGCGGTCGATGTACCCGGTGTATGTATATTTTACATTCTGTACTAGGATTACCCCGCGGTGGGGTGCACGGATAGCCGGGTTCTGGAGGGCAACAAGTCCGCATCTCATGGCATTGAGACGGAGGGGGCTTCACTCTGGGATTGGCGGGCTATTCGCCGCACTCGTAGGGGGTACAGGTTGACCCAGGAGGGGTGCCCAAGTTGCCGGATTCCGTGGTATGTACGGGTGGTCCATTCACGGTGCTGAAGGGGGCTGCCTCGCTTCAGGTTTTGGCGGGTTACTTGCCGCGCCCGTAGGGGTCTAGGATTTCATTGCACAGGCTATCCACACGACCAGGGGAACGTCGGGTTTCAGTAGTGGCTCTGTGAAACCCGGGGATCCCAGATATCTGTATTGTTCTGTGATACTGTTCATTCTCTGTGATGTTGCATTTCTTTCACGCCTTGAGCGAAATACTATATATTGGTATATATATTAGTAGATGTTGTATATGTTTTTCATCCGCGCTAGTCCAGTCCCCGCTCTGTCGTTAGTTAGCTAACCTGACGGGAAATGACGGGACCCAGTGGCGAATGCGGATGGCATATACGTACGTCAGTATATTTTCGTTCTTTGTGGTGTGATCAATTGATGGGACTGCGTTGATTCGGATCAATGCAAGTTAAACAAACCTATTCTGATGTTGTTGGAACACTTTTTCAAAAAGCTGTTATTGCAAGGACGTTCACTTTTGTTTTGCATCGTGGTATTCATTTGGAATATCCTGCTCCTCAGTCGACGAGGCAAGGGCCGAGATCCCCTCACCGGGAGTGACCCCTTGGACAGAATTTTGCGTCAGGGCATTAACTTCACTATAGCCGATTACTTTTGCTTTGCACCGTGGTATTCAGTTGGAATATCCTGCACCCCATTCTACGGGGAAAGTGCCGAGATCCCTTCACCGGGAGTGACCTCTTTAGTAAAGGTTTTCGTCACTATATTTTCTAAAAAGCTATCCGTTCCTTCAACGATATCAAGTTCACTACGTTAAAGGTTTTCGCCAGAAACCATTCGTAGCCCTCCGTCGTTTCATATGGGTAGTCAATAGTATTCAAGCTGTGTTTGTTGGCCTTAGTCAAGGCACAGTGTTTGGTAGCTATTGGGTATTCATATGCTGCATAGATAGATGCGTTGGTTTGGGACAGTCGTATAGCCTTGTTGGCCTTAGTCAAGGGCTTGTACGGGTGGATTCAAATCAACCTGGACAATGACGGGTAGAACTTGACATGTGACTTATGATTTGTTGGCCTTAGTCAAGGTCATAAGAGCATGGGGCAGAAATCACATCGGGAGTTTCAAAAGTACTGAAACTTGCCAGATATGCGCATACCTTTTGGAGTGTGATACCGTGAGCGGATTCCGTCACGTTGTCATGCGATGAGAGTTGGATCCCGATTCCCACTGATGAGTTGGTTTACTCCTCGGGTGACCCCGACTAATTCTTCTTTCAGGTTTGGAGGAGAATTTGAGGTACAGTGGGAGGTTTCCAGATTAGAAAAAGTGATAACCATTCTGATCTAGGATAGAGTGCACGCTGAGTGTTTCTTTTCTCTCTCTCTCTGGCAGCGACCATTGACCCGACCCTAAGACCATGACTCAGTGACCAAGTTGACCGAACCTACTTAACACTGGCTTTTGGATTGTCAGAGTTGCAGACCTCATTGCCACTCCTACTTTTACCCTTTTTTCCAGGACACCCCGTATTACTACGAACGTCCACTTCCATTGGACAAAACCATCGTATGGTTAGATACGAACTCGAAAGAATTTATTCGAGGATGGTTTCCGGTTCTGGAGAAAACGGATAGGATTATTCAGTTGTCTTTTCCTTTTACCCTCTCTCAGGTTACGAGTACTCCTTGGTTTAGGGGTAGTACACCTATTACGCAAATTGGATTGTCTTCTTCCAAACCTTAGGCTGGTGCCGACCGGTAGGGAATGAAGAAAACCAATTAGCATAACGATGGTGTGCAGAAGGTATTAAGTTAAGACAAAGTAAGGGATTAGTAAGAGGGCAAAGTAAATTGCAACATATATTCACGACCAAACCATGTATTCCTTCGCCAATCCTAAATCACCTTTGTATTTCTCCAGGACACTCCGTATCATTACGAAGATCCCATTTTATTGGATAATCCATCGTATGGTTATATACGAACTCGAAAGGAACTCGTTCCAGTTCGGGGATGGATCCTGGTTCAGGAGAAATAGGAATAAAGTACATTCAGGTGTCTTTTATCTTCACCTTCTCTCGCGATGCGAGTGCTCCTAGGATTAGGACAGTACACCCTTTATGCTTATTGGATAGTCTTCTTCCAAACCATAGGCTGGTGCCGAACGGTAGGGAAGGAAGAAAACCAATTGGCTTAAAGGGGTGTACAGAAGGTAAAGACTAAAGACATATGAAGGGATTTGGAGAGGTGGCAATGAATTATACGGTTATAGTTGTGAATCTGGATAATGGAAGAGGCATTACTAGGAATACCAGGATACCCCAACGAAACATTTCAATGTTTCAGTTTCACTGTGTACTGTTAATGGAAAACTGATTTCCTGATTGGACACTTGCTCCAGGGTATGTATTTACCAGGTTTGATTCTCACATCTGTATGGTTTTACAGATGATGAGTAGGAGTAAGTTATTGGGAATTGGGTGATCATCCTCATTATATCGGGATTCGCTGTAATCGGTGATATTTGAGGAAATCACCTGGGCTGTTTGCCGGTCGGCAAATATTTGGTTTCGAATATCCGCTGTTGTGCACCAATTTCAAATTGATATATCTGTACGTCTATTTTTATAGAGTGAGATGTACCTTTTGATATTATGTCGATGACATTTACCTATATCAGTGGATGGTTAGGTAAGGAGCATTGAACAGCGGTGTAATTCTTCTTAACCAAAAGTACAGTTTTCAACCTACGACACACAGTGAATGAGTTATCAGACTCAAGGGACTTATACATAGTATTGTATGTTGTCCAGGGTCCATCGGGACAGAGGGGTTGGCCCTCGTACTGTATTCTGTTTACTTATGACTTCTCTAGTTCTTAGACAAGTGCTTCGTAGAAACACAGGGTCTAAGTTTTGAGGAGTTATAGGTATTTGAATAAAGTAGAGAACCAGGTATTGCAAGTATCGGGATTCTTCAAAGTGATCGAAGATGTAGATACTTGTAAATGGTATTCAGTTGATAGTAATGATATAGAGAAATTGCTTCTCTTTCAGTTTACTCATAATTGGAAGCATTCCTAAGTTGAGTAACGCTGATCGGCCTCTTTCCATTTAGTTGACATGCACTGGAGACAGCTGCATGATTTGAATCTGGTTCAATTAAATCAGTGCCTCTGGTTCTATATTGGATATAGAACAGTTCATATCTTAACGATGTTAAGGTACGGGGAGTTGTCCGGTTTATGCTTAAAACCAGATTCCGGATAACTCATAGGCACGTTTCTGTAATGGCTGTTTGTGGGTTGACCCAGGCTATGACGAGGGTTGATTTTCTACCATCTGGATGAACAATAGCAGTATTGTTCTAGACTCGCCACAGTTTTATTAAAAATGGATTTTTTCAAAAACAGCAGTGGGAGTATGGTAGAACTGGAAGTGATTCCAGAACCGCAAACGATTACTGAAGATTTGATAAGGAACCTAAAGATTCAATCTGATTTGACATTCCATTGGCGACTCCGCAGATAAGGTGGGTAACTTCAGGCACCCGAGAGGTACTTCGGTAGCCTCAAGGACGGTGACAGGGAAGTTCTTGTTTACCCACACTTGCCATTGTTGTTGTTCCAGGCTGCGAGACCCGGCAGGAGGATGAATATAGCGTCGTTCTAAACTAGTTTTAGAAGTGTACGTCTATATGACTCTGCCAGAGGGTTGTTGTAGTCAGTGGGAGCAGCGGAAGCATTGGTGGACAGGTAGCTTATGTCTATTCATAGACTAAAGCAGATGTAGCGGAGATAGATCATCTATTTCTGACGTGACAGTCATGGGTTTGACGTCATCAGAATAGGGGATGGATCTGTTGAGAAGGTAGTAGGAAGTGATATTCCTTTACTACGATCGGTTATACTTTGGTCGTCACACAGTGGTTTCTCCACAAAGGACTTGGACATTATATCAGACATACTGGTTACTAGATCTATGGTTTTAGATCTAGATTTGGGTGGTTTCCCAATCTGGGTACCTTGACAGCATTCTATGAGTATTTAGAATGGACGACTCCTGGCATGGTGGTGTACCTGCAGGTAATGGAGTCACCCTCTCCAAAGGTGTCTTACAAACTAAAAGGGAGAGGGATGTGCATGATTGGCAGATCACTTGCTCAGCCAATTGAGTCAATCATGAGATGTCAAGTACCACACCAGGTGTTGTTCTTGCACTAGATGCAATAAGTTGATATTGATCCAGTCCTGGAGAAACAGTCGGAAGCAGTTTTAGAACATAAGTGGATGTTCTAGGGATATGATAACGACAGCCTCATTCGAGAGACAGTTATCGTTCCAGGCTTCCAAGGTGACATGGACGACAAGGAGGTTGTCAGAGTTATAGTTATCCTTCTGACAATGGGCAGTATTTTGGACAGATGGTCCAAGGTAATACTGAGGGAGGCATGGCGCAGGATACTGATTAAGTTCAGTTGACGATACAGTCTAAGAAGTTTGGATTTGGAGTTCATTTATGAGCTATGTCCCATCAGACATCCAGACACATTCTAAGACAGGTATTGCTCATTTCGGAAGATGGCTTTCTTCGCGAACTTGAGATATAGAGAGATATAGAAAGAAACAACTAAGCGGATCCACTCACTGAGGCTATTCCTCGAACGCAATAGTTCCACAAACGAGCTTTGTGAGACTGACTAGTAGAGGAGTTGGGTGTTCGGTATCACACGGGCTGTGAGTATGCGACATCGCAATAATTAGCCTTGAGTGCAAGTGGGAGATTGTTGGAGATAGTGCCCTCAGAGTCAATTATTGGATCACAGGCACGTGATTGCAATGATTGAGGGAGGACCTATCCCGGTAGGACAGTCTTACTCGTGATGATAGTATGCTATCTGGTTTACGTTTATCATCGTGTACTGTTTTAAGAGACATGACACGTCGCTATTACACGTTGATAGAGCCCCTAGGATTCTTGCTTGACCACCAGCAGTATGAGGGCGATCATATAAGTGGGAGCTGGGGGTCTATAAGCTTTTCCTTAAAAGGTCCCTAGTCGTGGGAGTTTCGAGACTGGGCATCGATACTCCTTTAGTAGACTAGTGTATACAGTCGAGACCCCGACGAGGGGCGGTGGCCGGTCTCACAAGCCACCGGTGTCAGTTGGATCACCTAAGATGTATACAGGTGCTCATTGGGTTATGAGTACACCGGACAGGACTCGCCGGGAACATGCTAGTTGGTCTTATACCTGACGTCAGATAGCAGTTCCCTGGTGACATGTGTACAGGTTAGTTCATCGACCTGGGGATCGTCATTTGTCTCGTGTGAGTTCCCACTGTGCTTTGATTACTACCCTACCACGGCTCAAAGGAGTCGTGCAAACAGGTTTTAGTTGGGTACAGTCCCGAGCCACATGGAGGCAGTGAGCGGATCTTCGGGGGTTCGTCTCTCCCGGTATTGGGGGTGAGGTCGCGCTGTGTCTAGGAGAGCCATTACACAAAGACCTTGGCCAAGGCAGGAGATTTACTGGTAGGTATTCCAGTAGTATCTCAGGGTGTTCTGGGCTACACTCCGACACGACTTGTACCGCTTTTGGGGGTCTGACTTTTACCAACCCCCTAGGCCCGCCATGCGATGCTCATAGACGAACGGGCCGGACTGTACGGATATTGTCACTGACAGGCTCAGTTGGGTGTCGGGGTGAGCTTCCTCATCGACGTCCCTTTTAGTCAATAGCTGGTGGCCCGTCACGTATTGGCTTATACCTCTGACGTGCTAGTGGTTAAATCCACAGCCATAGTATTGACGAGTCTTTAGAGTCCACCACACTTTCAGTTACTCAAGCTTTCGGGCGAAACGCTGTAGAGGCCGTATGGAGATATGGCAGGGTCCGATCAGATACGTGCGGTATTGCACGGATCAGGATCGGACGGTTTGTACTAGTAGCTGTATAGATATATGGCAGGGTTCGATCAGATACGTGCGGTATTGCACGGATCAGGATCGAACGGATATTACTAGCCGGCTTTGGTTTAAGCCGGCCCTAGTTTAGTACAGTGTAGATTTTGTCTCATAGCATTTGTATCCGGACGGATTACAGATGCGGGTGTGTATGCACAGTTTGGGGTTTTCCTGTAATTTATTACGGGACCAGTTTTCTGGAGTTGCCAGTTTGCATTCCGTTCCGGCCGGTTTTCCTTTGTTCTTTCCCGGCCGGACTTTTCCGATGGAGGGGGTAATTTGCAGTTTTGCAAATTACATTTGTGGAGGGGTTTTCTTGCAAAAGTATTGATTATGATAGCTTTCATTTCTTTTGCCCCATGCTTTTGAATTGAGAGATTTGAAAGGTTATGGAGTGAATAGGAGAATAAGCATGGTTGTATGTTTCTTTGTCCCTTGGATGTGGTCACCTCCTTCTTCTCCTACACTCACCTCCCTTCATGCTTCATAACCTCTCCTCCACCATTCTCTTTTGGGATATGATAAGTTTTTCATAAGTGAGAAGAAAGAGAAGAAAAAAAGGAGAGAAAATGAGAGTTCATTTTTGGTGTATCATTTTGTTCATCTCATTTTCCTTGCAAAATTGATAGCATCATTTGCCTCCAAAGTTTCATTCTTCCCTCCATCTAAAGGCAACTCCAAAACCCCAAAAGTGAGACTATGATTCTACACTACGCATCCTACAGCATATCTTGGACGCGTCGATTCGCCAGCTTCGCGCCCGAGTTGCCTCGGTATAGAGGCGGGAGCCCGTAAAAGATGTAGGCGACGTGGTGCCCTTTCGGCGAGGAGGCGATGACCGGAGATCCCGCGAGGAGATCGGAGTGGAGATGAAGACCGGAGGACTTGGATCGTCGGTATACATCTCTTCCCTTTCTTGTTAGTTAGCTAGACTAGTTTAATGGTTACGATCCGGAGTTTAGTGCGCGGTGGTGCCGGTTTGCAAAGTCCGCAAAATTTAAGTTATTCACCGTTTCCGCATTCCGGCGTCGGATTGACGGCCGGGGCGCCGCCGTGCACTTACACAGGTAACTCAGCGTCACTCATCATTGACCGGACCATATCTAATAGGGTCCTATTCCGTCGTTCAGACACACCGTTGTGCTGTGGTGTGTAAGGAGGAGTGAGCTGAGAAAGAATCCCATTCTTTTTTAGGAAGTTTGCAAATTCTGTACTAAGGTACTCCCTACCTCGATCTGATCGAAGCATCTTGATACTCAAGCCGATTTGTTTTTCTACTTATTGTTTATATTCAGTGAATTTCTCGAAAGCTTCGGATTTGTGCTTTAATAAAAATACATGACCGAATCTTGAGAAATCGTCAGTGAAAGTAATGAAGTAAGAAAAACCGCCTCTAACCTGTGTAGACATTGGCCCACATACATCACTATGTATGAGTCCTAGGAGCTCGGTAGCTCTTTCTCCGTGTCTGGTAAACGGAGTTTTGGTCATTTTACCCTTGATACAAGACTGGCAAGTCGCATAAGATTTATATTCAAAAGAGTTTAAATATCCATCTTTGTGTAACTTGTTTAGTCTTGTTTCGTTAATATGACCAAGTCTACAGTGCCAAAGAAAAGCTTCATTTAATTATGAAAGTTTTCTTTTATTAGTGTGTTGTATACTGAAAACTGTGTGTTGATTTAGGACGTATATCCCGTTATTAAGTGTACCATACCCAACCAACATTTGATTTAGGTGAATGTTCATAACATTGTTCTGCAATACAAAATTATATCCTTCATTGTCTAACAAAGAAACAGATATTATATTACATAGCATACTTGGTACAAAATAACATGGGTTCAAAACCAATATACACCCAGATGGCAACCCTAAGTGATACTCTCCTACTGCGACTGTATGTACATTGGAACCATTTCCAACGCGGAGAATATGGTCACCTGTCTTCAAAACTTTTCTATTTCTCAGCCCCTGCATAGAATTGCAAATGTGAGAACCTGAACCGGTATCTAATACCCAGGAAGCAGAGTTTATTGAAAAACAGTTTTCTGTCACAAACACACCTGAAACGGAAGCATCCCCATGCTTCTTCTTGAGATTTAAGTAATCTGTACAGTTGCGCTTCCAATGTCCTGCTTTGTGGCAATGAAAACATTCACCTTTCCCCGAGTCTCCAGCTTTGGACTTTTCCTTTCCCTTGACCTTTTTAACTCCACCCTTAGGATTGGTGGGCTTCTTCTTTTTCTTTCCCTTGGCCTTAGCCTTTGGGCGAGAACAGGAAGATTGTCCAATAGTCATAACGGGAGTTTTTACTGATTTCATAGTGCTCTCTGCACTCCTTAACATATTAAGGAGTTCAGGTAGTTCTTTCTCCATGCCGTGCATGTTGAAATTAACTATGAATTGAGCAAAGGTGGAGGGGAGGGACTGTAGAATAATATCCGTATATTGTTCATTGTCGATCGTCCATCCAAGGTCCTCAAGCTTTTCTATAAGAGCTATCATCTTCAGAACATGGTCTCTTACTGATGTGCCGGGGGCCATTCGCATCTGAAACAATTTCTTTGTTACTTCGTATCGTAATACGCGGGATTGCTCTCCATACAACTCCTTTGTATGGAGGAATATGGTTTGAATGTCCATATTATCGTGCTGCTTTTGATGTGTATTGTCCATCGATGCAAGCGCGAGGCATTTGGCCATTGTACAGTCAGCATCCCATGTCTTGCGGACTTCAATATCCGCAACTGAGAATTTTGGGCCTTGGACGGGCGGGGCCGGAGCCGTGAGGACATATGATACTTTATCATAAGTCAAGGCTATTTTTAGATTTCTCAGCCAGTCTTTATAATTGGTCCCATTCAGTTTGTTTTTATCTAGTAGAAGCTTGAGTTCAGTCATTGGTATCTGCCATTAAGAGAGAGAAAAGAATACACTCAGCGAAAGCTCTTGCATAGATCAGATTGGTTATTATCTTGTCTAATCGATGTCTTCCACTGCTTTAATCAAGTTTTTCTTTCAAACCTTAAAAAAGAAAACTAGCCAGGATTAATTACAGTCTACAACTTCTCTAACCGTTCAGCCAGGCCAGTGTCGGTACTTGAGGGAGGTTCCCCATGCTTTCGCACGGACCTAATTAAAGTAAACCTCGTTTTCCCAGAGGCGTAGCCCCGTTAACACCTTTCTAAACACCTAATGAATTAGCTAATTGTAAACTGCAAAACTCTCCTAGGAGCAACTATTGCCCACAGTGGGATCGGGATCCAACCATCATATGGAAGGTATGCAATCTCATTGCAAATCTCAACACGTGAAATTCCCAATGTGATTTTTACCCCTAGTACATATGACCTTAACTATGGTCAAATAATCATAAGTACCAGTCAAGTTCTACCTGTCATTTCTTGATCAATTAGACCCACCCATATGATCCTTAACTATGGTCAACAAAGTTGCATGAATGTCCTAATTAATCTGCATCATATGCAGTGTAGGAAGACATCACTTAGCTACCGTACACTACGTCTTAACTAAAGTCAACAAACGTAGCACGAATACTAAGTACTCTACTTCCTAAAATGACGAAGGGTTGTGGATGATTTTTAAGAAAATCTTTAACGCTTTGAACTTGATATCGTCGTAGAATCAAATGGTTTTCAAAAGGAGTGGCTTGTGCTCCGCAGTTTTGAAATGTAGCTTTTTCATAAAGAGCCGAGTGGTTTTCAAATCTGATTCTACAACATCTTTTTAGGTTTATTTTCTTTACATTAATCACATTAATGTAATCCCATCATTTAATTCCTTAAGCCAATCATAGAAAAGAAACGAAAATAACACGTACGCTTATGCCATCCACATTCGCCGCAATGTTCCGTTATGCACCGTTAGGTTACTTAACTAACGGCATACCGGGACGGGACTAGCGCGGGCGCAAAACATAAGCAACGTCTACTATATATCTCATATATAATATATCATTCGTCTCAGATATCACAGAACACAGGCAGCATAAACATATATATAATGTGGGATATACTAGGACGTCCGTATTTAGTATTTAGCCAACAATAGAAAATACGGATTCCACAGTCGCGATGAATAGCCAAGCCCACACCCTTAGACCCCTACGAGAGCGGCAAGCGACCCTACCAATCCTGGAGTTTAGGAGACCCGGTCTCGACTCCTCGAGATGGCCTCCCACTGAACCCCAGAACCCGGTCACTTTTGCTCCCCTCCTTGGGTCTATCCTAATGCGGAAAAGTAAATAATATACAACACTGGTGGCATCAACCTCAACCCGGAAGTGCCCCAAATAAAAGAATATTACATTACATTTGAATTTTACATGAATGAAAAATAAAACTCTCATCTCACATAAAACCCCCCGGCTATTCAATCGCGACAATCCTGCACATCATAATTCAGCAACACATAATATCATATATCATCAACGTAAGTAAGTATGCGTACCCCAATTGTCGTTGATGTATAGCAACGAAACCGGCGATATCGACATATTACACTTACGGGGTCACAGAAAAGAATGTATAAAACTACAATATTTGGAATCCGCATTCTCTTTAGACATCGTAAATCCGAGATATCACATACCTCGCATTTCATGCCTAACTATGTGAATTCCACATATTGTATCACATTCCAGATAAATAGACAGTATTAAAGTTTTCGAACGAATAATACAATACCCAAAATTCCCTAAAGCTCAACACTTGAGCGGAGTTCAAAAACCCGGAGTGTGACACAGTAGTAGCGGTCTAGCCGTAGAAGGGTCAAGCCAACGCCTCACATGTGGCACGCCGTACTGCCCCAAACCCTAAGGTTCAAAAGGCAGTTCAAGACGGTCACATAATCGAGCTAAGGTTTGTTGTCTTCTAGAGGGTCCACCACAAAATTTGCACATATTTCCGAAAGATTTAAACCCCATGAAAAGTGAGCAAACGACACTCGTTCGAACAATTCAATACTTTCTAATTATCCAGAAAAAACATGAAGTTAAAATTCCGATCGAATCAATGAACTCAAAACAATCTCCAGAACAAACAGCACTAAATTTAGATTAAAAATACCCCAAAAAATATACAAGCAGACAAAACAGTTACTGTACAAAAACGACACAATAATTCATCCGTACGGCCGCGGAACCGCGGCCCAAGCAGGCTCTTGCCGCGGTTCCGCGGTGGAATGTACTGTTCATGGCATCGTTTTTTACAGTTGTTCATATATTTACCTGCTGAATTTTTTGCATATTTTTAATTCTGGAAAATAACAGTTTTCAAAAAATGTCCAGAGAGTGTCCCGAAAATCCGTATTTCGGTTCGATCAGAGTTTTTACTCGTTAAAGTGTCGCCTAATATTCTAGGTCGTCTCTGATACCAATGTTAGGTTTACCTAGCACCCTATGAGAGGTTTGGAAGCATCACATGTCACAAAGATTAAGTTTTTAGAGTGCTAAGTGAACACACAAAGAATCAATCCTAGAAAATTAGGGTTTCATAACTATAAACCACACCACAAGTAACAAAGGCTAGGGTTTTGAGAATACAACCTTTGTAGCTCCCTATGCTAGACTCCTTGGCCACTTGAGAGTTGGAAAATGGTTAGCTTGAGATTTTCTAGCGTCCACGACGATCCACCCGAAGCTCCTTTTTCCAAGCTTGCAACTTCACTTTATCAAGAGAAGAGAATGAAGCTAACACTCTAAACAAGTGGGCAAGACTTGTGTAGAATGGTGTTGTGGTTCTTTTTCTCACTTCAAAATCCTATCTTGTTGAGTATTTTGCTCACTTGAGAGATCTAGAGAGCAAAAGAGCAAGGTTGAAGAAGATGATGGCTTTTTAAAAAGAAGAGAAAAGATAATGTCTTATGAAAGAAAATAGAAAATATAAGTATATATATTTTCCACTTCTCATCTCAAACCATGGTTAAATGATAAAGATATTATTTAATTTGAGTTAAAACATAAAAGGAAAGTTAATCCATGGTTAAAAGTAGGTGAGCATGGTTAGGTCAAAGAAGAGTGTAGAAACAAACCATGAATTATCCTTTCCTTTTACATTTTGTTTTAACACAAATAGAAATAATTATCCATATAAATAACCAAGGTGTGAGTCTTATATTGCCACCATTTTCTATGTATATACAACCATGATAGAATGATGTATGTATGCATGTGTGCATGCACATCCATATGTGCATGAACAAGAATGAATGCATACATGCATGCATACATCCAAAAAGGACAAGAAAGGATTTCTAGTGAGAAGCTAATGGTTAAATGATAAATCAACACTTGATTTGTCAACCCGGTCATATCACATACGACCCGACCAAAAGCAAGCCGCCCGATTAATATATGGTATCTTATACGCGCATTTTAACCGGGTCCATGCGCATATCGCATGCGTGCACCACAACGTTTCGCCTGGACTAGGCAACTCCTTTGTGGGACTCTAATACTCGTCAATACGCCGGCAGTGGGTGATGATCATATCAAGCACCCGCAAGCCGCAAGCGGTCAGCTAAACGTAACGGCCACTCGGGTATTGAGCGATCAGAAGAAAACAAGCGAACCTGCTACAACTCCCGTCGAGCCAACCGGCAACACTGCCGTACAGTCTGGTCTCTTCGTCAGATATGCTGCATATCGAGCCTAGGGATGGTCACGTCGACCCCAATAACTCAATAAGTCGTGCCGGTGAATGGTCTATAACAGATCGAGAAACTACTGATAACACTTATCAGTAAATCTCAGCAGCCCTGCCCAGGGACTTATTGATATAACCAGTCGAGCACAGCATGGCATCAACTCCCAATACAAGAAGAGACGAAACCCCTCCTATCGCTCATCGCCTTCGTGTGTCTCGGGACTGTACCGAACGGCCACCTGTTTGCACGACTCAGTAGAGCCGTGGTAGGGTGGTAATCAAAGTACAGTGGGAGAGCACACAAGACTCTATGACGATCTCGGGTCTACAGACTAACCTGTACCAGTGTCACCTGAGAACTGCTATCCGACGATAGATATAATTCCATATAGGAGTTCTCGGTGAGTCCGTCCAGTGTACCCAGTCACCACTGAGCACCCGTATACGATCTCGATGTCAAACATCGATGAATGTGGGAACATCCATCGCCCATCATATGGGTCTAGTATCATATATGCTAGTCTACTCTGGTATATCGATGCCCCGTCTCGATACACCTACGACTAGGGACATTCCAGGATATGCTTATAAACTACTGATGTCCCACTAGTATGATCTCTATCATAATCACAGTAGTCAAGCCAATATCCTCAGGGCTTTATCAACATGTATGAATGAATAAAAGCATGATCAAATCAACATGTCAGATAAAGAAGAACCAGATAGCATACTATCATGTAGAGCAAGAATGTACACTGAATATATATATATATATATATATATATACATGTATAAATACATCCACTATCACATAATGGCCTCTAGGGCATACATATATGTAAGTGCACGGCGGCTCCCCGGCCGTCAATCTGACGCCGGAATGCGGAAGCGGTGATAAACTTTAATTTTGCAAACTAGCAAACCGGCACCACCGCGCACTAAACACCCGGATCGGGCCATTAACTAGTCCTAGCTAACTACAAGACGGGTTAGAGATATATCGAGTGATCCGAGTCCTCCGGTCTTCTCGTCGTCGTCCCGATCTCCTACGGAAACTCCGGTCGTCGCCTCCTCGCCGGAAGGGCACCACATCGCCTGCATCTTTTACGGGCTCCCACCTCAATACCGAGGCAACTCGGGCGCGAAGTTGGCTGGCCGACGCGTCCGAGATTTGCTGTAGAATGTGTAGTGTAGAGGCTATGTCTCATTTGGGGTTTGTTGCCTTTGAAGATGATGGAGGAATGAGGTTAAGAAAAATGGTGCTTTCAATTTTCATGCAAGGAAATTGAGATGAAGAAAATTGCCACATGCAAAATGGAACTCTCTCATTTCCTCCTAAAGAAGTGGCCGGCCTATATCATTGTGAGAATGGTGGAGGGAAAAATACAAATCATGAAGGGAGGTGATGGTAGGAGAAAGCAAGAGGTGACCACATCCAAAAAGAAATGATAACTAAATCAAATCAACCCTCATTACATTTCTTATCACAAAAAGCAAGCCATCATGAAAAGCAAAGATGCTTAATCTTTCATAATGACACAAATGCATAAAACCCCTCCTCAAATACCAATTTGCACAATTGCAAATTAGTCCCTCTATCGGAAAAGTCCGACCGTGAAGGAGTAAAAGAAAACCGGCCGGAACGGAATGCAAACTGGCAACTTCAGAAAACTGATCCCGTAATAAAATTACAGGAAAACCCCACTACTGCAAATACATGCCCGTATTTGTATTTGGATCGGTCGTGGGGGATAGCCTGGATGCAATGCTAGTACAGTTGTGGTCCACTGTAAGTGCACGGCGGCGCCCCGGCCGTCAATCCGACGGCCAAATGCGGAAGCGGTGATAAACTTTAATTTTGCGAACTTAGCAAACCGGCACCACCGCGCACTAAACACCCGGATCGAACCATTAACTAGTCCTAGCTAACTACAAGACGGGTTAGAGATATACCGAGTGATCCGAGTCCTCCGGTCTTCTCGTCGTCTTCCCGATCTCCTGCGGAAACTCCGGTCGTCGCCTCCTCGCCGGAAGGGCACCACATCGCCTGCATCTTTTACGGGCTCCCACCTCAATACCGAGTCAACTCGGGCGCGAAGTTGGCTGGTCGACGCGTCCGAGATTTGCTGTAGAATGTGTAGTGTAGAGGCTATGTCTCATTTGGGGTTTGTTGCCTTTGAAGATGATGGAGGAATGAGGTTAAGAAAAATGGTGCTTTCATTTTTCATGCAAGGAAATTGAGATGAAGAAAATTGCCACATGCAAAATGGAACTCTCTCATTTCCTCCCAACGAAGTGGCCGGCCTATATCATTGTGAGAATGGTGGAGGGAAAAATACAAATCATGAAGGGAGGTGATGGTAGGAGAAAGCAAAAGGTGACCACATCCAAAAAGAAATGATAACTAAATCAAATCAACCCTCATTTCATTTTTTATCACAAAAAGCAAGCCATCATGAAAAGCAAAGATGCTTAATCTTTCATAATGACACAAATGCATAAAACCCCTCCTCAAATACCAATTTGCACAATTGCAAATTAGACCCTCCATCGGAAAAGTCCGGCCGTGAAGGAGTAAAAGAAAACCGGCCGGAACGGAATGCAAACTGGCAACTTCAGAAAACTGATCCCGTAATAAAATTACAGGAAAACCCCACTACTGCAAATACATGCCCGCATTTGTATTCCCACTGAACACAAATGCAAAGAGACAAAACTACACTATCAAATACTAGAATCCGGCTTAAGCCAAAGCCGGCTAGTAAAAACCGTCCGATCACGATCCGTGCAATACCGCACGTATCTGATCGAACCCTGCCATATCTCCATGCGGCTTCTACAGCGTTTCGCCCGAAAGCTTGAGTAACTGAAAGTGTGGTGGACTCTAAAGACTCGTCAATACTATGGCTGTGGATTTAACCACTAGCACGTCAGAGGTATAAGCCAATACGTGACGGGCCACCAGCTATTGACCAAAAGGGACGTCGATGAGCGAACTCATCCTGACACCCTACTGAGCCTGTCAGTGACAATATCCGTACAGTCCGGTCCGTTCGTCTATGAGCATCGCATGGCGGGCCTAGGGGGTTGGTAAAAGTCAGACCCCCAAAAGCGGTACAAGTCGTGTCGGAGTGTAGCCCAGAACACCCTGAGATACTACTGGAATACCTACCAGTAAATCTCCTTCCTTGGCCAAGGACTTCGTGTAATGGCTCTCCTAGACACAGCGCGACCTCACCACCAATATCGGGAGAGACGAACCCCTGAAAATCCGCTCACTGCCTCCATGTGGCTCGGGACTGTACCCAACTAAAACCTGTTTGCACGACTCCTTTGAGCCGTGGTAGGGTAGTAATCAAAGCACAGTGGGAACTCACACGAGACAAATGACGATCTCAGGTCGATGAACTAACCTGTACACATGTCACCAGGGAACTGCTATCTGACATCAGGTATAAGACCAACTAGCATGTTCCCGGCGAGTCCTGTCCGGTGTACTCATAACCCAATGAGCACCTGTATACATCTTAGGTGAACCAACTGACACCAGTGGCTTGTGAGACCGGCCACCGCCCCTCGTCGGGGTCTCGACTGTATACACTAGTCTACTCTGGAGAATCGATGCCCTGTCTCGAAACTCCCACGACTAGGGACCTTTTAAGGATGTGCTTATAGACTACCAGCTCTCACGTATATGATCGCCCTCATACTGCTGGCAGTCAAGCAAGAATCCTAGGGGCTCTATCAACATGCAATAGCGACCTGTCAGGTCACCTAAAGCAGTACACGATGATAAAGGTAAACCAGATAGCATACTATCATCTCGATTAAGACTGTCCTAACGGGATAGGTCCTCCCTCAATCATTGCAATCACGTGCCTGTGATCCAATAATTGACTCTGAGGGCACTATCTCCAACAATCTCCCACTTGCACTCAAGGCTAATTATTGCGATGTCGCATACTCACAGCCCGTGTGATACCGAACACCCAACTCCTCTACTTGTCAGTCTCACAAAACTCGTTTGCGAAACTATTGCGTTCGAGGAATAGCCTCAGTGAGTGGATCCGCTTTGATGTTTCTTTCTATGTCTCTCTATATCTCATGTTCGCGGAGAAAGCCATCTCCCGAAATGAGCAATACCTGACTTAGAATGTGTCTGGATATCTGATGGGACCTAGCTCATAAATGAACTCCAAATCCAAACTTCTTAGACTGTATCGTCAACTGAACTTAATCAGTATCCTGCGCCATGCTTCCCTCAGTATCTCCCTGGATCACCTGTCTAAAATACTGCCCCTCGTCAGAGGGAAAAACTATAACTCTGACAACCTCGTTGTCGTCCATGTCACCTTGGAAGCCTGGAATGATAACTGTCTCCCGAATGAGGCTGTCGTTATCATGTCCCTAGAACATCAACTTATGTTCTAAAACTGCTTCCGATTGTTTCTCCAGGATTGGATGAATATCAACTTATTGCACCTACTGCAAGAACAACATCTGGTGTGGTACTTGACATCTCATGATTGACTCAATTGCCTAAGCAAGTGATCTGCCAATCATGAACATCCCTCTCCCCTTTAGTCTGTAAGACACCTTTAGAGAGGGTGACTCCATCACCTGCAAGTATACTACCGTGCCAGGAGTCGTCCATTCTACATACTCTTAGAATGTTGTCAAAGTACCCAGATTGGGAAACCACCCAAATCTAGATCTAAAACCATATGGAGAAAACACTGTGTGACGACCAAAGTATAATCGATCGTAGTATAGGAATATCACTTCCTACTCTGTGTATGTCATCCAAATACCATGACATCACACCCTACTACCTTCTCAACTGATCCATCCTTTATTCTGATGAAGTCAAACCTATGACTGTCACGTCAGAAACAGATGATCTATCTCCGCTATATCTGCTTTAGTCTATAAATAGACATAAGCCGCCTGCCCACCAATGCTTCCGCTGCTCCCACTGACTACGACAACCCTCTGGCAGAGTCATATAGACGTACACTTCTAAAGCAAGTTTAGAACGATGCTATACTCATCCTCCTGCCGGGTCTCACAGCCTGGAACAACAGCAATGGTAAGTCTGGGTAAACAAGAACTTCCCTGTCACCGTCCTTGATGCTACCGAAGTACCTCTCGGGTGCCTGAAGTTACCCACCTTATCTGCGGAGTGGCCAATGGAATGTCAATCCATATTGAATCTTTAGGTTCCTTATCAAATCTTCAGTAATCGTTTGTGGTTCTGGAATCACTTCCAGTTCTACCATACTCCCACTACTGTTTTCTGAAATATTCATTTTTATTAAAACTGTGGCAAGTCTAGAACAATATCACTATTGATCTTCCAGATGGTAGAAAATCAACCCTCGTCATAGCCTGGGTCAACCCACAAACAGCCATTACAGAAACGTGCCTTGAGTTATCCAGAGTCTGGTTTTAATTATAAGCCAGACAACTCCCCGTACCTTAACATCGTTAAGATATGAACTGTTCTATATCCAATATAGAACCAGAGGCACTGATTTAATTGAACCAGATTCAAATCATGCAGCTGTCTCCAGTGCATGTCCACTAAATGGAAGGAGGCCGATCAACGTTACTCAACTTAGGAATGCTTCCAATTATGAGTAACCTGAAAGAGAAGCAAGTTCTCTTAATCACTACTATCAACTGAACACCATACACAAGTATCTATATCTTCGATTACTTTGAAGAATCCCGATACTTGCAATACTTGGTTCTCTACTTTATTCAAATACCTATAACTTCTCAAAATTCAGACCCTGTGTTTCCATGAAACACCTGTCTAAAAACTAGAGGAGTCATAAGTAAACCGAATATAGTACGAGAACCAACCCCTCTGTCCTCATGGACGCTGGACAACATACAATACTCTGTATAAGTCCCTTGAGTCTGATAACTCATTCACTGTGTGTCGTAGGTTGAAAACTGTACTTATGGTTAAGAAGAATTACACCGCTGTTTAATGCTCCTTACCTAACCATCCACTGGTATAGGTAAATGTCATAGACATAATTTCAAAAAGGTATATCTCACTGTATAAAAATAGACGTACAGAAATATCAATTTGAAATTGGTGCATAATAGCGGATATTCAAAACCAAATAATTGCCGTCCGACAAACAACCCAGGTGACTTCCTCAAATATCACTGATTACAACGAATCCCGATATAATGAGGATGATCACCCAATTCCCAATAACTTACTCCCACTCATCATCTGTAAAACCATACAGATGTGAGAATCATACCTGGTAAATACATACCCTGGAGCAAGTGTCTAATTGGGAAATCAGTTTTACTTTAACAATACACAATGAAACTAAAACATTGAAATGTTTCGATGGGGTATCCTGGTATTCATAGTAATGCCTCTTCCATTATCCATATTCACAACTGTAACCGTATAATTCTTTGCCACCTCTCCAAATCCCTTTATATGTCTTTAGTCATTACCTTCTGTACACCCCTTTAGGCCAAATGGTTTTCTTCTTTCCCTACCGTTCGGCACCAGCCTATGGTTTGGAAGAAGACTATCCAATAAGCATAAAGGGTGTACTGTCCTAATCCTAGGAGCACTCGCAATGCGAGAGAAGGTGAAGATAAAAGACACCTGAATGTACTTTATTCCTATTTCTCCTGAACCAGGATCCATCCCCGAACTGTAACAAGTTCCTTTCGAGTTCGTATATAACCATACGATGGATTATCCAATAAACTGTGGATCTTCGTAGTGATACGGAGTGTCCTGGAGAAATACAAAGGTGATTTAGGATTGGCGAAGAAATACTTGGTTTGGTCGTGAATATCAGTCGCAATTTACTTTGCCCTCCTACTGATCCCTTGCTTTGTCTTAACTTAATACCTTCTGCACACTATCGTTATGCTAATTGGTTTTCTTCATTCCCCACCGTTCGGCACCAGCCTAAGATTTGGAAGAAGACTATCCAATTTGCGTAATAGGTGTACTACCCCTACACCAAGGAGTACTCGCAACCTGAGAGAAGGTAAAAGGAAAAGACAACTGAATAGTCCTATTCGTTTTCTCCAGAACCGGAAACCATCCTCGAATTCCTTCGAGTTCGTATATAACCATACGATGGTTTTGTCCAATGGAAGTGGACGTTCGTAGTAATACGAGGTGTCCTGGAGAAGAGGGTAAAAGTAGGAGTGGCAATGAGGTTAGCGACTCTGACAATCCAAAAGCCAGTGTTAAGAAGGTTCGGTCAACTTGGTCACTGAGTCATAGTCTTAGGGTCGGGTCAATGGTCGCTGCCAAAGAGAGAGAGAAAAGAAACACTCAGCGTGCACTCTAACCTAGATCAGAATGGTTACCAATTTATCTAATCAGGAAACCTCCCACTGTAACATCAAATTCTTCCCCAAACCTGAAAGAAGAATTAGCCGGGATCACCCGAGGAGTATACCAAGTCATCAGTGGGAATCGGGATCCAACTATCATCGCATGATAACGTGACGGAATCCGCTCACATCATCACACTCCAGAAGGTATGTGCATATCTGGAAAGTTTGCGTCGGGGTAATAACTTCACTATAGCCGATTACTTTTGCTTTGCATCGTGGTATTCAGTTGGAATATCCTGCACCTCATTCTATGAGGAAAGAGCCGAGATCCCTTCACCGGGAGTGACCTCTTTAGCAAAGGTTTTCGTCACTATATTTTTATGAAAGGAACTTGTTCCAGTTCGAGTTCGTATATAGCCATACGATGGAGTATCCAATAAACTGTGGATCTTCGTAGTGATACGGAGTGTCCTGGAGACATACAAAGGTGATTTAGGATTGGCGAAGAAATACTTGGTTTGGTCGTGAATATCAGTCGCAATTTACTTTGCCCTCCTACTAATCCCTTGCTTTGTCTTAACTTAATACCTTCTGTACACCGTTTAGGCTAATTGGTAGTCTTCTTCCAAACCTTAGGCTGGTGCCGAACGGTGGGGAATGAAGAATACCAATTAGCCTAAACGGTGTACAGAAGGTATTAAGTTAAGACAAAGCAAGGGATTAGTAGGAGGGCAAAGTAAATTGCGACTGATATTCACGACCAAACCAAGTATTTCTTCGCCAATCCTAAATCACCTTTGTATTTCACCAGGACACTCCGTATCACTACGAAGATCCACAGTTTATTGGATACTCCATCGTATGGTTATATACGAACTCTGATTGTGTGGTGGACTCTAAAGACTCGTCAATACTATAGCCGATTACTTGGCGGGTAACTTGCCGTGCCCGTAGGATTGTTGGAGATAGTGCCCTCAGAGTCAATTATTGGATCACAGGCACGTGATTGCAATGATTGAGGGAGGACCTATCCCGGTAGGACAGTCTTACTCGAGATGATAGTATGCTATCTGGTTTAAAGTTTATCACCGCTTCCGCATTCCGGCGTCGGATTGACGGCCGGGGCGCCGCCGTGCACTTACAGAGGTACAGTGGGAGGTTTCCTGATTAGAAAAAGTGATAACCATTCTGATCTAGGATAGAGTGCACGCTGAGTGTTTCTTTTCTCTCTCTCTTTGGCAGCGACCATTGACCCGACCCTAGACTATGACTCAGTGACCAAGTTGACTGAACCTACTTAACACTGTCTTTTGGATTGTCAGAGTCGCTAACCTCATTGCCACTCCTACTTTTACCCTCTTCTCCAGGACACCCCGTATTACTACGAACGTCCACTTCCATTGGACAAAACCATCGTATGGTTATATACGAACTCGAAGGACTTCGAGGATGGTATCTGGTTCTGGAGAAAACGGATAGGATTAGGAGTGGCAATGAGGTTAGCGACTCTGACAATCCAAAAGCCAGTGTTAAGTAGGTTCGGTCAACTTGGTCACTGAGTCATAGTCTAGGGTCGGGTCAATGGTCGCTGCCAAAGAGAGAGAGAAAAGAAACACTCAGCGTGCACTCTATCCTAGATTAGAAAAAGTGATAACCATTCTAATCTAGGATAGAGTGCACGCTGAGTGTTTCTTTTCTCTCTCTCTTTGGCAGTGACCATTGACCCGACCCTAGATTATGACTTAGTGACCAAGTTGACCGAACCTACTTAACATTGGCTTTTGGATTGTCAGAGTCGCTAACCTCATTGCCACTCCTAATCCTATCCGTTTTCTCCAGAACCAGAAACCATCCTCGAAGTCCTTCGAGTTCGTATATAACCATACGATGGTTTTGTCCAATGGAAGTGGACGTTCGTAGTAATACGGGGTGTCCTGGAGAAGAGGGTAAAAGTAGGAGTGGCAATGAGGTTAGCGACTCTGACAATCCAAAAGCCAGTGTTAAGTAGGTTCGGTCAACTTGGTCACTGAGTCATAGTCTAGGGTCGGGTCAATGGTCGCTGCCAAAGAGAGAGAGAAAAGAATCCTAGGGGCTCTATCAGCGTGCAATAGCGACCTTTCAGGTCACATAAAGCAGTACACGATGATAAAGGTAAACCAGATAGCATACTATCATCTCGAGTAAGACTGTCCTACCGGGATAGGTCCTCCCTCAATCATTGCAATCACGTGCCTGTGATCCAATAATTGACTCTGAGGGCACTATCTCCAACAATAGAGCGGGGACTGGACTAGCCCGGATGGCATATACGTACATCAGTATATTTTCGTTCTTTGTGGTGTGATTAATTGATGGGACTGCGTTGATTCGGATCAATGCAAGATAAACAAACCTGTACACATGTCACCAGGGAACTGCTATCTGACGTCAGGTATAAGACCAACTAGCATGTTCGCGGCGAGTCCTGTCCGGTGTACTCATAACCCATTGAGCACCTGTATACATCTTAGGTGAACCAACTGACACCAGTGGCTTGTGAGACCGGCCACCGCCCCTCGTCGGGGTCTCGACTGTATACACTAGTCTACTCTGGAGAATCGATGCCCTGTCTCGAAACTCCTACGACTAAGGACCTTTTAAGGATGTGCTCATAGACTCCAGCTCTCACTTATATGATCGCCCTCATACTGCCGGCAGTCAAGCAAGAATCCTAGGGGCTCTATCAGCGTGCAATAGCGACCTTTCAGGTCACCTAAAGCAGTACACGATGATAAAGGTAAATCAGATAGCATACTATCATCTCGAGTAAGACTGTCCTACCGGGATAGGTCCTCCCTCAATCATTGCAATCACGTGCCTGTACATCGCCTGCATCTTTTACGGGCTCCCACCTCAATACCGAGGCAACTCGGGCGCGAAGTTGGCTGGCCGACGCGTCCGACATGTGGACTGCCATCACTGCCAGTTTGTATTATTATTTTGGGGCACGACCTGGTTGCGGTCGATGTACCCGGTGTATGTATATTTTACTTTCTGTATTAGGATTACCCCGCGGAGGGGTGCACGGGTAGCCGGGTTCTGGAAGGTAATAAGCCCGCATCTCATGGCATTGAGACGGAGGGGGCTTCACTCTGGAATTGGCGGGTTATTCGCCGCACTCGTAGGGGGTACAGGTTGACCCAGGAGGGGTGCCCAAGTTACCGGATTCCGTGAAGTGCTGGGTGGTCCATTCACGGTACTGAAGGGGGCTGCCTCGCTTCAGGTTTTGGCGGGTAACTTGCCGCGCCCGTAGGGGTCTAAGATTTCATTGCACAGGCTATCCACACGACCAGGGGAACGTCGGGTTTCAGTAGTGGCTCTGTGAAACCCGGGGATCCCAGATATCTGTATTGTTCTGTGATGCTGTACATTTCTGTGATGTTGCATTTTTATCACGCCTTGAGCGAATATAATATATTGGCATATATATTAGTAGATGTTGTATATGTTTTTCATCCGCGCTAGTCCAATCCCCGCTCTATCGTTAGTTAGCTAACCTAACGGGTGATGACGGGACCCAGTGGCGAATGCGGATGGCATATACGTACATCAGTATATTTTCGTTCTTTGTGGTGTGATCTGTTGATGGGACTGCGTTGATTCGGATCAATGCAAGTTAAAAACATGTGGCAGTGAGCGGATTTTCAGGGGTTCGTCTCTCCCGGTATTGGGGTGAGGTCGCGCTGTGTCTAGGAGAGCCATTACACGAAGTCCTTGGCCAAGGCAGGAGATTTACTGGTAGGTATTCCAGTAGTATCTCACGGTGTTCTGGGCTACACTCCGACACGACTTGTACCGCTTTTGGGGGTCTGACTTTTACCAACCCCCTAGGCCCGCCATGCGATGCTCATAGACGAACGGACCAGACTGTACGGATATTGTCACTGACAGGCTCAGTAGGGTGTCAAGATGAGTTCGCTCATCGACGTCCCTTTTGGTCAATAGCTGGTGGCCCGTCACGTATTGGCTTATACCTCTGACGTGCTAGTGGTTAAATCCACAGCCATAGTATTAACGAGTCTTTAGAGTCCACCACACTTTCAGTTACTCAAGCTTTCGGGCGAAACGCTGTAGAGGCCGTATGGAGATATGGCAGGGTTCGATCAGATACGTGCGGTATTGCACGGATCGTGATTGGACGGTTTTTACTAGCCGGCTTTGGCTTAAGCCGGATTCTAGTATTTAATAGTGTAGTTTTGTCTCTTTGCATTTGTGTTCAGTGGGAATACAAATGCGGGCATGTATTTGCAGTAGTGGGGTTTTCCTGTAATTTTATTACGGGATCAGTTTTCTGAAGTTGCCAGTTTGCATTCCGTTCCGGCCGGTTTTCTTTTACTCCTTCACGGCCGGACTTTTCCGATGGAGGGACTAATTTGCAATTGTGCAAATTGGTATTTGAGGAGGGGTTTTATGCATTTGTGTCATTATGAAAGATTAAGCATCTTTGCTTTTCATGATGGCTTGCTTTTTGTGATAAGAAATGAAATGAGGGTTGATTTGATTTAGTTATCATTTCTTTTTGGATGTGGTCACCTCTTGCTTTCTCCTACCATCACCTCCCTTCATGATTTGTATTTTTCCCTCCACCATTCTCACAATGATATAGCCTGGCCACTTCTTTGGGAGGAAATGAGAGAGTTCCGTTTTGCATGTGGCAATTTTCTTCATCTCAATTTCCTTGCATGAAAAATGAAAGCACCATTTTTCTTAACCTCATTCCTCCATCATCTTCAAAGGCAACAAACCCCAAATGAGACATAGCCTCTACACTACACATTCTACAGCAAATCTCGGACGCATCGGCCAGCCAACTTCGCGCCCGAGTTGCCTCGGTATTGAGGTGGGAGTCCGTAAAAGATGCAGGCGATGTGGTGCCCTTCCGGCGAAGAGGCGACGACCGGAGTTTCCGCAGGAGATCAGGACGACGACGAGAAGACCGGAGGACTCGGATCACTCGGTATATCTCTAACCCGTCTTGTAGTTAGCTAGGACAAGTTAATGGTTCGATCCTGGTGTTTAGTGCGCGGTGGTGCCGGTTTGCTAAGTTCGCAAAATTAAAGTTTATCACCGCTTCCGCATTTGGCCGTCGGATTGACGGCCGGGGCGCCGCCGTGCACTTACAGTGGTATCAGATACTCGCCATTAACATAGTCTAGCTTGGTTTAATGTGTTTTACATTTCCGATCGAACAATTTTCCAAAAACCGTATTTTCCTTCACATCAGTTTCTGTCGAAATTTTTTTGAAGCCCAAAAATTTTTCAGGTTGTCCCAGAATGATGTGTAGAGAATTGTAAGAACACTGCAAAAATTTGGTAACGTGATCCTTCCGTATGACCGCGGAACCGCGGCCTTAGCCCCTCTTTGGCCGCTGTTCCGCCGCAGGAAGTTGGCTTCACTTCACCAATTTTTTGCAGTGGGCTTGTGGGCTGATTTTAGGGGTTTTGGAATATTAAAATTGGGCCCAGAATTTCTGTGAGTGCTACAATATTGCTTGGGGGCCCACTTGTTAATTTTTGATCGATCGGATATTTTAAACACATTATTTCACAGTATTTACATTATATCTGCGACCGTGAATGTCACTTGATCGGTAAATCCTGTCTAACTGTTATAGCCCGGTTAGACGGATTTGCGAACGTGACTTTCACGTTGATGTTCTGTGTATTGCTGTGATGTTGCGGATCGGTCGTGGGGGATAGCCTGGATGCAATGCTAGTACAGTTGTGGTTGTATTATGTACATTTGATATTGTGGGGCGAGCGTCCCACATGTGGACTGCCGTCACTGCCAGTTTGTATTATTATTTTGGGGCACGACCTGGTTGCGGTCGATGTACCCGGTGTATGTATATTTTACTTTCTGTACTAGGATTACCCCGCGGAGGGGTGCACGGGTAGCCGGGTTCTGGAAGGTAACAAGCCCGCATCTCATGGCATTGAGACGGAGGGGGCTTCACTCTGGAATTTGCGGGCTATTCGCCGCACTCGTAGGGGGTACAGGTTGACCCAGGAGGGGTGCCCAAGTTAGCGGATTCCGTGAAGTGCTGGGTGGTCCATTCACGGTACTGAAGGGGGCTACCTCGCTTCAGGTTTTGGCGGGTAACTTGCCGCGCCCGTAGGGGTCTAGGATTTCATTGCACAGGCTATCCACACGACTAGGGGAACGTCGGGTTTCAGTAGTGGCTCTGTGAAACCCGGGGATCCCAGATATCTGTATTGTTCTGTGATGCTGTACATTTCTGTGATGTTGCATTTTTATCACGCCATGAGCGAATATAATATATTGGCATATATATTAGTAGATGTTGTATATGTTTTTCATCCGCGCTAGTCCATTCCCCGCTCTGTCGTTAGTTAGCTAACCTAACGGGTGATGACGGGACGCAGTGGCGAATGCGGATGGCATATACGTACATCAGTATATTTTCGTTTTTTGTGGTGTGATCTGTTGATGGGACTGCGTTGATTCGGATCAATGGGTTTTGCCGCGGTTCCGCGCTCTACCTGAGAGATCAATGGGTCGACTTTTCCCAGAACTCTTAGAATTAGTCGGGGCCACCCGAGGAGTAAACCAACTCATCAGTGGGAATCGGGATCCAACTATCATTGCATGATAACGTGACGGAATCCGCTCACGGTGTCACACTCCAGAAGGTATGCGCATATCTGGCAAGTTTCAGTACTTTTGAAACTCCCGATGTGATTTCTACCCCATGCTCTTATGACTTATGATATGTTGGCCAAAGTCAAGGTCATAAGAGCATGGGGTAGAAATCACATCGGGAGTTTCAAAAGTACTGAAACTTGCCAGATATGCGCATACCTTCTGAAGTGTGACACCGTGAGCGGATTCCGTCACGTTATCATGCAATGATAGTTGGATCCCGATTCCCACTGATGAGTTGGTTTACTCCTCGGGTGACCCCGACTAATTCTAAGAGTTCTGGGAAAATTCAATCAGGAAACCTCCCACTGTACCTCAAAATTCTAAGAGTTCTGGGCTGATTTTAGGGGTTTTGGAATATTAAAATTGGGACCAGAATTTCTGTGAGTGCTACTGTAAGTCTACGCTAGCGCCCCGGCCGTCTACAGACGCCAAATGCGGAACAAAAACTTTTTAACTGGCGCTATCGTATACTTTAACCCGGATTTGCCATTATTGCTAAACTAACAAACTGTAAAGAGTGTAGAAAGGTTATACCGAACGATCCGAGTCCTTCGTTCTTTAACCATCATCCCACGCTCCGTTGCAGCTGCTCCGATCTCGTCGATCTCCGATATCCTCGTCGAGGTGGCACCACGTCGACGATTCTTTAAACGGGCTCCCGCCTCTGACTTGAGGCAACTCGATCGTCAAGTTTGCTAAAAGAGACGACCAAGAATGATGTAGAGAATGAGTAGATGACTTTGTCTCACATCGTCCAAATCCGTGGACGATCGGTTAATGAAGTTGCCGAGGGAATCGGGTGATGGAATGAATTGAGGCAATGAAATTTCCATGCACCCTTAACCATAGTCTTTTCTCACAAGAATGAAATTAATCTCTCTCTCTCTCTCTCTCACTCAAGGGGGCCGGCCACATATATGTAATGAGGGAGGTGATGGTAGGAGCAAGGAGGGGGTGACCATAAAAGAAAGAAGCTTATCTTGATCATTAAAGAAAAGCATGACTCATTTAGAAACAATGAATCAAAACAACCTTAGTCATCAAGCATTAATGGAACCATTAATGCACTAATGACTCACCATGTCAAGTCACTCTCTCTAGAATTTTTAGAAGAATCCACACTCATCTCAAGAAAAGATAAACCCGTCTTTAACCAAATGTTAAAAGACGGCTGATAGAAAACTGGAAACTGGCAACTTCCAATAGTGATCCTGAAACGACTTTCAGGATAACCCCGAAACTGTATAAATATACCCGCATTTGTATTACGACCGAATACAAATGCAACTGAGACAAAGATATTATATCTACTCAATATAATACTCGGATCTGGCTTAAACCAAAGCCGACCAGTATTATCTGCCCGAAAAATAACACGTGCGTAAACGCACGTGCATTTTCCGAACCCAGCCATAAAACCATACGGCCTCTACAATGTTTCGCCCAAACTTGGGAAACTGTCTGTGGGGGACTCTAATGACTCGTCAGTACCCTGGCAGTGGTTTTAACCACAAACCGTCAGCGGCACTAGCAATGCGTAACGGCTGCCCATGGACGGACCTCAAGGGAGGCTGATGAGCGAACTCATCCAGAAACCCTACTGAGCTTAACAGTGACAATGTATATACAGTCCGGTCCGTTCGTCTATGAGTATCGCATATCTGCCTAGGGGGCTAGAAACCTCAGACCCCCATTAGCAGTATAAGTCGTGTCGGAGTGAAGCCTAATAACACCCTGAGATACTACTGGAGTACCTACCAGTAAATCTTCTGCCATGGACATGGACTTTATGTAATGGCTCTCCTAGACACAGCACGACCTCGCCCCCAATACCGGGAGAGACGAATCCCCTGCCGATCCGCTCACGTGCCTCCATATGGCTCGGGACTGTACCCAAAAACTACCTGTTTGCACGACTCCTTTGAGCCGTGGTAGGGTAGAAATCAAAGCACAGTGGGAACTCACACGAGACAAATGACGACCTCAGGTCGATGAACTAACCTGTACACATGTCACCAGGGAACTGCTATCTGACGATAGATATAGTACTAACTAGCAGATTCCCGGCGAGTCCTGTCCGGTGTACTCATAACCCAATGAGCACCTGTATACATCTTAGGTGATCCAACTGACACCAGTAGCTTGTGAGACCGGCCACTGCCCTTCGTCGGGGTCTCGACTGTATACACTAGTCTACTCCGGAGTATCGATGCCCTGTCTCGAAACTCCCACGACTAGGGACCACAATTAAGGATATGCGTATAAACCACCCAACTCTCACGTATATGATCGCCATCATACTGTTGGTGGTAAAGCAAGATCCTAAGGGCTCTATCAAAGTGTAACATGTAATCAGTCACCTGAACATGTACACGACTGATAAAGGCAAACCAGATAGCATACTATCATCTTGAGTAAGACTGTCCTACCGGTATAGGTCCTCCGCAATCATTGCAATCACGTACCTGTGATCCAATAATTGACTCTGAGGGCACTATCTCCAACAATCTCCCACTTGCACTCAAGGCTAATTATTGCAATGTCGACTACTCACAGCCCGTGTGAAACCGAACATCCAACTCCTCTACTAATCAGTTTCACAAAGCCCGTTTGTAAAACTGTTGTGTTCGAGAAATAGCCTCAGTGTGTGGATCCGCCTAGATGTTTCTTTCTATATCTCTCTTAATCTCAAGTTCGCGGAGAAAGCCATCTCCCGAATCGAGTAATACCCGTCTTAGAATATGTCTGGATATCTGATGGGACCTAGTTCATAAATGAACTCCAAATCCAAACTTCTTAGACTGTATCGATCACTGAACCTAATCAGTATCCGGCACCATGCCACCCACAGTATCCTCTTGGACCACCTGTCCATAATACCGTCCCTCATAAGAGGGAAAACTAAAACTCTGACAATCACTCTGTCATCCATGTCACCTTTGAAGCCTGGAATGATAACCGTCTCCTAAAGGAGGCTGCCGTCATCAAATCCGTAGAACATGTACTTATGTTCTAAAACAGCTTCCTTATATTTCTCCAGGATTGGATTAATACAAACTTATTGCATCTAGTGCAAAAACAACATTTGGTGTGGTACTTGACATCTCATGATTGACTCAATTGCCTAAGCAAGTGATCTGCCAATCATGCACATCCCTCTCCTCTTTAGTCTATACGACACCTTTAGAGAGGGTGACTCCATCACCTGCAGGTACACCACCATGCTAGGAGTCAACTATTCTAAAAACCATTAGAATATTTTTGTCAAAGTACCCACATTGGGAAACTACCCAAATCCAGATCTAAAACCATAGATCTAGAAACCAGAATGTCAAATATTATATCCATAACCTGTCTGGAGAAACAACTGTGTGACGACCATAGTACAACCGATCGTAGTATAGGAATTTTACTTCCTACTTTGTGTATGTCATCCAAATACCTTGACATCACACCCTACTACCTTCTTAACAGATCCATCCCCTATTCTGATTGAAGTCAAAGCCATGACTGTCACATCAAAATTAGATGATCTATCTCCGCTATAACTGCTCAAGTCTATAAATAGATATAAGCTACTTGCCCACTATGCTTCTATTGCTCCCACTGACTACGACAACCCTCCTACCGGGTCTCATAGCCTGGAACATCAGTAGTATCAAGTCTGGATAGATAAGAATCTCCCTGTCACCGTCCTTGAGGCTACCGGAGTACCTCTCGGGTGTCTGAGGTTACCCACCATATCTGCGGAGTGGCTATTGGAATGTCAAACCTGATTGAATATATAGGTCCTATTAAATTTTCCGTAATCGTTCGCGGTTTTGGAATCACTTCCAGTTCTACCATACTCCCACTACTGTTTTCTGAAAAAGATCCATTTTACTAAAACTGTGGCGAGTCAAGAACAATACCACTATTGATCTTCCAAATGGTAGAATATCAACCCTCGTCATAGCCAGGGTCAACCCACAAACAGCCATTACAGAAACGTGCCATGAGTTATCCAGAGTCTGGTTTTAAGCATAAGCTGGACAACCCCCCGTACCTTAATATCTTTTAAGGTACGAACTATTCTATATCCAATATAGAAACTTTGGCACTAATTTAATTGGAACCATATTCAAACCATGCAGCTGTCTCCAGTGCCTATCATCTTAATGGAAAGAGGCTAATCAGCATTACTCAACTTAGGAATCCATCCAATTATGAGCAACCTGAAAGAGAAACACGTTTCTCAAAACCATCACTATCATCTGAATACCAATCACAAGAATCTACATCTTCGGTCTCTTTGAAGAATCCCGATACTTGTGATACCTGGTTCTCTACTTTATTCTTATACCCACAACTTCTCAAAACTTAGACATTGTATTTCTACGAAACACTTGTCTAAAAACTAGAGAAGTTATAAGTAAACAGAACATAGTACGAGGACCTACCCCTTTGTCCTGATGGACACTTGGACAACATACAATACTTTGTATAAGTCCGCTGAGTTAAACAACTCAAAACTTGTGCGTCGTAGGTTGAAAACTGTACCCTGGCGATTTCCTCAAATATCACCAATTACAACGAATTCCGATATAATGAGGATAATCACCTAATTCCCAATAACTTACTCCCACTCATCATCTGTAAAACCATACAGATATGAGAATGAAACCTGGTAAATACATACCCTTAGAGTAAGTGTCTAATCGGGAAAACAGTTTTTCTTTTAACAATGCACTGAAACATGAAAATGTTTCGTAGGGGTATCCTGGTATTCATAGTAATGCCTCTTCCATAATCCAATTCATGACTTCAACCGTATATTTTATTGCCGTCTCTCCAAATCCCTTTATTTGTCTTTAGTCGTTACCTTCTGTACACCATCGTTAGGCTAAATGGTTTTCTTCCTTCCCTACCGTTCGGCACCAGCCTATGGTTTGGAAGAAGACTATCCAGTAAGCATAATAGGTGTACCCTCCTAAACCAAGGAGTACTCGCATCTCGAGAGAAGGTGATGATAAAAGACAACTGAATAATACCTTATTCTTTTAAAGGTGAAATAGGAGTGGCGATGAAGTACGCGGTTTTGGTCGTGAATGATATCAGTCGCAATTTACTTCGCCCTCTTTCTAATCCCTTTATTTTGTCTTTACATATTACCTTCTGCACACCTTACTTAGGCTAATTGGTTTTCTTCATTCCCTACCTTTCGGCACCAGCCTATGGTTTGGAATAAGACTATCCAATCAGCGTAATAGGTGTACTCTCCTAAACCAAGGAGCCCTCGCAACCTGAGATAAGGTGATAATAAAAGACAACTGAATAAACCAATTCTATTTCTCCTGAACCTGGATCCATCCTCGAAGAAGTCCCTTCGAGTTCGTATATAACCATACGATGGATCTATCCAATGGAAGTGGATATCCGTAGTAATACGGGTGTTCTGAGAAATTCAAAGGGTAAAAGAAGGAGTGGCAATGACTTATGCAACTCAGACAATCCAAAAGCCAGTATTTTAAGAAGGTTCGGTCAACCTGGTCACTGAGTCTAGGGTCGGTCAAAAGTCGCTGCCTAAGAGAGAGAGAAAAGAAACACTCTGCGTGCACTCAAACCTAGATCAGAATAGTTATCACTTTATCTAATCCGGAAACCTCACACTGTCCTGTCAAATTCTCTTCCAAACCTAAAGAAGAATCAATCGGGATCACCCGAAGAGTAAACCAACTCATCAGTGGGAATCGGGATCCAACTCTCATCGCATGATAACGTGATGGAATGCATCCACGTTACTCATACTCCAGAAGGTATGCGCATACTTGGCAAGTTTCAGTTTCTTTAGAAACTCCCGATATGATTTTTGCCCCATGCTCTTATAACCTTGGCTTTGGTCAAAGTGTCATAAGTCACATGCCAAGTTCTACCCATCACTATCTTGTCAATTTGAACCCACCCGCACATGCCCCTGTCTTTGGCCAATCGGCAGAACGACTGTCCCAAACTAACTCATCTATCTATGCAACAATTGAATACCCAGCAGCTACCAAACACTATGCCTTAACTTTGGCTAAAATGCATAGCTTGAATACTACTAAATACCCAAAAGAAGTGACGGAGGGCTACGGCTGGTTTTTGGCGAAAAACCTTTAACGTAGTGAACTTGATATCGCTGAAGGAACCTGATAGCTTTTTAAAATATAGTGGCGAAAACCTTTTGCTAAAGAGGTCATTCCCGGTAAAGGGATCTCGGCTCTTTCCTCGTGGAATGAGGTGCAGGATATTCCACTGAATACCATGATGCAAAGCAACTTGTAATCGACTATAGTGAAGTTATTACGCTGACGCAAACTTCTGCCCAAGGGGTCAGTCCCGGTGAAGGGATATCGGCCCTTGCCCCGTCGAATGAGGTGCAGGATATTCCACTGAATACCGCTATGCATAACAAAAGAAAACGTCTTTGCAATAACACTTTTTAAATTTGTTCCAACAACTGTAAACAGGTTTGTTTTACTTTGCATTGATCAGAATCAACACAGTCCCATCATTTAATCACACCAGAAAAGAACGAAAATAAAATGTACGTATATGCCATCCGCATTCGTCACTGGGTCCCGTCATCACCCGTTAGGTTACTTAACTAACGACAGAGCGGGGACTGGACTAGCGCAGGTGTAAAACATATACAACATCTAATAATATATAAACCAATATACAATAATCGCTCCAGGCGTGATAGTATGCAACATTACAGAAAAGTAATAAGCATCACAGAACAATACAGATAATCTGGGATCCTCGGGTTTCACAGAGCCGCTGCTGAAACCCGACGTTCCCCTGTCGTGTGGATAGCCTGTGCAATGAAACCTAGACCCCTACGGGTGCGGCAAGTTACCCGCCAAAACCTGAAGCGAGGCAGCCCCCTACAGCATAGTGAATGGACCACCCAGCACTCCACTGAATCCGGTAATCTTGGGCACCCCTCCATGGGTCAACCTGTACCCCCTACGAGTGCGGCGAATAGTCTGCCAATTCTAGAGTGGGACCCCTCTGCCTCTCAAAGCCATGAGATGCGGACCCGTTGCCCCCCAGAACCCGGCTATCCGTGCACTCCGTCGCGGGGCAAAACCTAGTACAGTAATGAAAAATAGTACAATAGGTACATCGACCGCAACCTGGTCGTGCCCCAAAAGAATATTATACAACAGGCAGTGACGGCAGTCCACAAGTTGGACGCTCGCCCCGCAATATCAAATGTACAAATAAACTCAAACTGTACTACCATTGCACAATGCTATCCACCATGACAAATCCGCAACATCACAGCACAACACAGAACATCAACGCGAATGTCACGTTCGCAAACCCGTCTAAAAGAACTATAGCAATCAGACGCGGTTTACCGATCAAATGACATTCCCGGTCGGAGATATAATGTAAGCACTGTAAACTAACATGTTTAAATTTCGATCGACCAAATATCAAGAAGTGGGCCCCACGACTTACTGGTGAACAGTAACAAAACCTGGGCCCAAAAGATATATACCAAAAACCTCAATTCCCACAGAAGAACCCACTGTACAAATTTTTGAGCATGAGCTCACCAAGTGGCCGCGGATGCGCGGCCAAACCATGGGTTTGGCCGCGTTTCCGCGGCGGTTTGGTGGAGTCATGTGCCCAAATTTTGTCGTGGTTCTTAGAAAAGCCTGCACAGTTTTCTGAGACATGTAGAAAAATTTTAGGAGATCATTTAAAAACAACAGAAAATGTGAAGTTAGAAATTGCAGTTTTTAGTTTTCCGGTTCGATCGATATTTTAAACGCGTTAGCACAAGTTAGTATAGCAAAATGGTTAGGCTCTGATACCACTGTAAGTCTACGCTAGCGCCCCGGCCGTCTACAGACGCCAAATGCGGAACAAAAACTTTTTAACTGGCGCTATCGTATACTTTAACCCGGATCTGCCATTATTGCTAAACTAACAAACTGTAAAGAGTGTAGAAAGGTTATACCGAACGATCCGAGTCCTTCGTTCTTTAACCATCATCCCACGCTCCGTTGCGGCTGCTCCGATCTCGTCGATCTCCGATATCCTCGTCGAGGTGGCACCACGTCGACGATTCTTTAAACGGGCTCCCGCCTCTGACTTGAGGCAACTCGATCGTCAAGTTTGCTAAAAGAGACGACCAAGAATGATGTAGAGAATGAGTAGATGACTTTGTCTCACTTCGTCCAAATCCGTGGACGATCGGTTAATGAAGTTGCCGAGGGAATCGGGTGATGAAATGAATTGAGGCAATGAAATTTCCATGCACCCTTAACCATAGTCTTTTCTCACAAGAAAGAAATTAATCTCTCTCTCTCTCGCACTCAAGGGGGCCGGCCACATATATGTAATGAGGGAGGTGATGGTAGGAGCAAGGAGGGGGTGACCATAAAAGAAAGAAGCTTATCTTGATCATTAAAGAAAAGCATGACTCATTTAGAAACAATGAATCAAAACAACCTTAGTCATCAAGCATTAATGGAACCATTAATGCACTAATGACTCACCATGTCAAGTCACTCTCTCTAGAATCTTCTAGAAGAATCCATACTCTTCTCAAGAAAAGATAAACCCGTCTTTAACCAAATGTTAAAAGACGGCTGATAGAAAACTGGAAACTGGCAACTTCCAAAAGTGATCCTGAAACGACTTTCAGGATAACCCCGAAACTGTATAAATATACCCGCATTTGTATTACGACCGAATACAAATGCAACTGAGACAAAGATATTATATCTACTCAATATAATACTCGGATCTGGCTTAAACCAAAGCCGACCAGTATTATCTGCTCGAAAAATAACACGTGCGTAAACGCACGTGCATTTTCCGAACCCAGCCATAAAACCATACGGCCTCTACAACGTTTCGCCCGAACTTGGGAAACTGTCTGTGGGGGACTCTAATGACTCGTCAGTACCCTGGCAGTGGTTTTAACCACAAACCGTCAGCGGCACTAGCAATGCGTAACGGCTGCCCATGGACTGACCTCAAGGGAGGCTGATGAGCGAACTCATCCAGAAACCCTACTGAGCCTAACAGTGACAATGTATATACAGTCCGGTCCGTTCGTCTATGAGTATCGCATATCTGCCTAGGGGGCTAGTAACGTCAAACCCCCATTAGCAGTATAGGTCATGTCGGAGTGAAGCCCAATAACACCCTGAGATACTACTGGAGTACCTACCAGTAAATCTCCTGCCATGGCCATCGACTTTGTGTAATGGCTCTCCTAGACACAGCACGACCTCGTCCCCAATACCGGGAGAGACGAATCCCCTGCCGATCCGCTCACGTGCCTCCATATGGCTCGGGACCGTACCCAAAAACTACCTGTTTGCACGACTCCTTTGAGCCGTGGTAGGGTAGATATCAAAGCACAGTGGGAAATCACACGAGACAAATGACGACCTCAGGTCGATGAACTAACCTGTACACATGTCATCAGGGAACTGCTATCTGACGATAGATATAGTACTAACTAGCAGATTCCCGGCGAGTCCTGTCCGGTGTACTCATAACCCAATGAGCACCTGTATACATCTTAGGTGATCCAACTGACACCAGTGGCTTGTGAGACCGGCCACCGCCCCTCGTCGGTGTCTCGACTGTATACACTAGTCTACTCCGGAGTATCGATGCCCTGTCTCGAAACTCCCACGACTAGGGACCACAATTAAGGATATGCGTATAAACCACCCAACTCTCACGTATATGATCGCCATCATACTGTTGGTGGTAAAGCAAGATCCTAAGGGCTCTATCAAAGTGTAACATGTAATCAGTCACCTGAACATGTACACGACTGATAAAGGCAAACCAGATAGCATACTATCATCTTGAGTAAGACTGTCCTACCGGTATAGGTCCTCCGCAATCATTGCAATCACGTACCTGTGATCCAATAATTGACTTTGAGGGCACTATCTCCAACAGCTACAGTATTGCTTGGGGGCCCACTTGTTAATTTTTGATCGATCGGATATTTTAAACACATTATTTCACAGTATTTACATTATATCTGCGATCGTGAATGTCACTTGATCGGTAAATCCTGTCTAACTGCTATAGCCCGGTTAGACGGTTTTGCGAACGTGACTTTCACGTTGATGTTCTGTGTATTGCTGTGATGTTGCGGATCGGTCTTGGGGGATAGCCTGGATGCAATGCTAGTACAGTTGTGGTTGTGTTATGTACATTTGATATTGCGGGGCGAGCGTCCGACATGTGGACTGCCGTCACTGCCAGTTTGTATTATTATTTTGGGGCACGACCTGGTTGCGGTCGATGTACCCGGTGTATGTATATTTTACTTTCTGTACTAGGATTACCCCGCGGAGGGGTGCACGGGTAGCCGGGTTCTGGAAGGTAACAAGCCCGCATCTCATGGCATTGAGACGGAGGGGGCTTCATTCTGGAATTGGCGGGCTATTCGCCGCACTCGTAGGGGGTACAGGTTGACCCAGGAGGGGTGCCCAAGTTACCGGATTCTGTGAAGTGCTGGGTGGTCCATTCACGGTACTGAAGGGGGCTGCCTCGCTTCAGGTTTTGGCGGGTAACTTGCCGCGCCCGTAGGGGTCTAGGATTTCATTGCACAGGCTATCCACACGACCAAGGGAACGTCGGGTTTCAGTAGTGGCTCTGTGAAACCCGGGGATCCCAGATATCTGTATTGTTCTGTGATGCTGTACATTTCTGTGATGTTGCATTTTTATCACGCCTTGGGCGAATATAATATATTGGCATATATATTAGTAGATGTTGTATATGTTTTTCATCCGCGCTAGTCCAGTCCCCGCTCTGTCGTTAGTTAGCAAACCTAACGGGTGATAACAGGACCCAGTGGCGAATGCGGATGGCATATACGTACATCAGTATATTTTCGTTCTTTGTGGTGTGATCTGTTGATGGGACTGCGTTGATTCGGATCAATGCAAGTTAAAAACAAACCTATTCTGCTGTTGTTGGAACATTTTTCAAAAAGCTGTTATTGCAAGGACGTTCACTTTTGTTTTGCATCGTGGTATTCATTTGGAATATCCTGCTCCTCAGTCGACGAGGCAAGGGCCGAGATCCCTTCACCGGGAGTGACCCCTTGGACAAAAGTTTGCGTCAGAGCAGTAACTTCACTATAGCCGTTTACTTTTGCTTTGCATCGTGGTATTCAGTTGGAATATCCTGCACCTCATTCTACGGGGAAAGAGCCGAGATCCCTTCACCGGGAGTGACCTCTTTAGCAAAGGTTTTCGTCACTATATTTTTATAAAGCTATCAGTTCCTTCAATGATATCAAGTTCACTACGTTAAAGGTTTTCGCCAGAAACCATTCGTAGCCCTCCGTCGTTTCATATGGGTAGTCAATAGTATTCAAGCTGTGTTTGTTGGCCATAGTCAAGGCACAGTGTTTGGTAGCTGTTGGGTATTCATATGCTGCATAGATAGATGCGTTGGTTTGGGACAGTCATATAGCCTTGTTGGCCCTAGTCAAGGACTTGTACGGGTGGGTTCAAATCAACCTGTACAATGACGGGTAGAACTTGACATGTGACTTATGATTTGTTGGCCTTAGTCAAGGTCATAAGAGCATGGGGCAAAAATCCACATCGGGAGTTTCAAAAGTACTGAAACTTGCCAGATATGCGCATACCTTCTGGAGTGTGATGATGTGAGCGGATTCCGTCACGTTATCATGCGATGATAGTTGGATCCCGATTCCCACTGATGACTTGGTATACTCCTCGGGTGATCCCGGCTAATTCTTTTTTCAGGTTTGGGGAAGAATTTGACGTTACAGTGGGAGGTTTCCTAATTAGATAAATTGGTAACCATTCTGATCTAGGTTAGAGTGCACGCTCAGTGTTTCTTTTCTCTCTCTCTTTGGCAGCGACCATTGACCCGACCCTAAGACTATGACTCAGTGACCAAGTTGACCGAACCTTCTTAACACTGGCTTTTGGATTGTCAGAGTCGCTAACCTCATTGCCACTCCTACTTTTACCGTCTTCTCCAGGACACCCCGTATTACTACGAACGTCCACTTCCATTGGAGAAAACCATCGTATGGTTATATACGAACTCGAAGGAATTCGAGGATGGTTTCCGGTTCTGGAGAAAACGAATAGGACTATTCAGTTGTCTTTTCCTTTTACCTTCTCTCAGGTTGCGAGTACTCCTTGGTTTAGGGGTAGTACACCTATTATGCAAATTGGATAGTCTTCTTCCAACCCTTAGGCTGGTGTCGAACGGTGGGGAATGAAGAAAACGAATTAGCATAACGATGGTGTGCAGAAGGTATTAAGTTAAGACAAAGCAAGGGATTAGTAGGAGAGCAAAGTAAATTGCGACTGATATTCACGACCAAACCAAGTATTTCTTCGCCAATCCTAAATCACCTTTGTATTTTTCCAGGACACTGCGTATCACTACGAAGATCCACAGTTTATTGGATAATCCATCGTATGGTTATATACGAACTCGAAAGGAACTTGTTCCAGTTCGGGGATGGATCCTGGTTCAGGAGAAATAGGAATAAAGTACATTCAGGTGTCTTTTATCTTCACCTTCTCTCGCATTGCGAGTGCTCCTAGGATTAGGACAGTACACCCTTTATGCTTATTGGATAGTCTTCTTCCAAACCATAGGCTGGTGCCGAACGGTAGGGAAAGAAGAAAACCATTTGGCCTAAAGGGGTGTACAGAAGGTAATGACTAAAGACATATAAAGGGATTTGGAGAGGTGGCAAAGAATTATACGGTTACAGTTGTGAATATGGATAATGGAAGAGGCATTACTATGAATACCAGGATACCCCATCGAAACATTTCAATGTTTCAGTTTCACTGTGTATTGTTAAAGCAAAACTGATTTCCCAATTAGACACTTGCTCCAGGGTATGTATTTACCAGGTATGATTCTCACATCTGTATGGTTTTACAGATGATGAGTGGGAGTAAGTTATTGGGAATTGGGTGATCATCCTCATTATATCGGGATTCGTTGTAATCAGTGATATTTGAGGAAGCCACCTGGGTTGTTTGCCGGATGACAATTATTTGGTTTTGAATATCCGCTATTATGCACCAATTTCAAATTGATATATCTGTATGTTTATTTTTATAGAGTGAGATATACCTTTTTGAAATTATGTTTATGACATTTACCTATACCAGTGGATGGTTAGGTAAGGAGCATTAAACAGCGGTGTAATTCTTCTTAACCATAAGTACAGTTTTCAACCTACGACACACAGTGAATGAGTTATCAGACTCAAGGGACTTATACAGAGTATTGTATGTTGTCCAGCGTCCATGAGGACAGAGGGGTTGGTTCTCGTACTATATTCGGTTTACTTATGACTCCTCTAGTTTTTAGACAGGTGTTTCGTGGAAACACAGGGTCTGAATTTTGAGAAGTTATAGGTATTTGAATAAAGTAGAGAACCAAGTATTGCAAGCATCGGGATTCTTCAAAGTGATCGAAGATGTAGATACTTGTACATGGTATTCAGTTGATAATAGTGGTTAAGAGAACTTGCTTCTCTTTCAGGTTACTCATAATTGGAAGCATTCCTAAGTTGAGTAACGCTGATCGGCCTCCTTCTATTTAGTTGACATGCACTGGAGACAGCTGCATGATTTGAATCTGGTTCAATTAAATCAGTGCCTCTGGTTCTATATTGGATATAGAACAGTTCATATCTTAACGTTGTTAAGGTACGGGGAGTTGTCTGGCTTATGATTAAAACCAGACTCTGGATAACTCAAGGCACGTTTCTGTAATGGCTGTTTGTGGGTTGACCCAGGCTATGACGAGGGTTGATTTTCTACCATCTAGAAGATCAATAGTGATATTGTTCTTTACTCACCACAGTTTTATTAAAAAATGGATTTTTTCAGAAAAACAGTAGTGGGGGTATGGTAGAACTGGAGGTGATTCCAGAACCGCAAACGATTACTGAAGATTTGATAAGGAACCTAAAGATTCAATCTGGTTTGACATTCCATTGGCCACTCCGCAGATAAGTTGGGTAACCTCAGGCACCCGAGAGGTACTTCGGTATGTTCAAGGACGGTGGCAGAGAGGTTCTTGTTTACCCAGACTTACCATTGCTGTTGTTCCAGACTGTGAGACCCGGCAGGAGGATGAGTATAGCGTCTTTCTAAACTAGTTTTAGAAGTGCACGTCTATATGACTCTGGAAGAGGGTTGTCGTAGTCAGTGGGAGCAGCGGAAGCATTGGTGGACATGTGGCTTATGTCTATTTATAGACTAAAGCAGATATAGCGGAGATAGATCGTCTATTTCTGATGTGACAGTCATAGGTTTGACTTCATCAAAATAGGGGATGGATCTGTTGAGAAGGTAGTAGGGTGTGATGTCATGGTATTTGGATGACATACACAGAGTAGGAAGTGATATTCCTATACTACGATCGGTTATATTTTGGTCGTCACACAGTGTTTTCTCCATATGGGATTTGGACATTATATCAGACATACTGGTTACTAGATCTATGGTTTTAGATCTAGATTTGGGTGGTTTCCCAATCTGGGTACTTTGACAACATTCTAAGAGTATTTAGAATGGACGACTCCTGGCACGGTAGTATACCTGCAGGTGATGGAGTCACCCTCTCTAAAGGTGTCTTACAGACTAAAGGGGAGAGGGATGTTCATGATTGGCAGATCACTTGCTTAGGCAATTGAGTCAATCATGAGATGTCAAGTACCACACCAGATGTTGTTCTTGCACTACAGGCAATAAGTTGACATTGATCCAATCCTGGAGAAACAGTCGGAAGCAGTTTTAGAACATAAGTGTATGTTCTAGGGATTTGATAACGACAGCCTCTTTAAGGGAGACAGTTATCATTCCAGGCTTCCAAGGTGACCTGGACGACAGGGAGGTTGTCAGAGTTATAGTTTTCCCTCTGACGAGGGGCAGTATTTTGGACAGATGGTCCAAGGCAATACTGAGGGAGGCATGGCGCAGGATACTGATTAAGTTCAGTTGACGATACAGTCTAAGAAGTTTGGATTTGGAGTTCATTTATGAGCTAGGTCCCATCAGACATCCAGACATATTCTAAGACAGGTATTGCTCATTTCGGGAGATGGCTTTCTCCGCGAACATGAGATAAAGAGAGACATAGAAAGAAACGTCAAGGCGGATCCACTCACTGAGGCTATTCCTCAAACGCAATAGTTTCGCAAAACGAGTTTTGTGAGACTGACAAGTAGAGGAGTTGGGTGTTCGGTATCACACGGGCTGTGAGTATGCGACATTGCAATAATTAGCCTTGAGTGCAAGTGGGAGATTGTTGGAGATAGTGCCCTCAAAGTCAATTATTGGATCACAGGCACGTGATTGCAATGATCGAGGGAGGACTTATCCCGATAGGACAGTCTTACTCGAGATGATAGTATGCTATCTGGTTTACCTTTATCATCGTGTACTGCTTTAGGTGACCTGACAGGTCGCTATTGCATATTGATAGAGCCCCTAGGATTCTTGCTTGACTGCCAGCAGTATGAGGGCGATCATATACGTGGGAGCTGGTAGTCTATAAGCACATCCTTAAAGGTCCCTAGTCGTGGGAGTTTCGAGACAGGGCATCGATTCTCCAGAGTAGACTAGTGTATACAGTCGAGACCCCGACGAGGGGCGGTGGCCGGTCTCACAACCCACTGGTGTCAGTTGGTTCACCTAAGATGTATACATGTGCTCATTGGGTTATGAGTACACCGGACAGGACTCGCCGGGAACATGCTAGTTGGTCTTATACCTGATGTCAGATAGCAGTTCCCTGGTGACATGTGTACAGGTTAGTTCATCGACCTGAGATCGTCATTTGTCTCGTGTGAGTTCCCACTGTGCTTTGATTACTACCCTACCACGGCTCAAAGGAGTCATGCAAACAGGGTTTAGTTGGGTACAGTCCCGAGCCACATGGAGGCAGTGAGCGGATTTTCAGGGATTCGTCTCTCCCGGTATTAGGGGTAAGGTCGCGCTGTGTCTAGGAGAGCCGTTACACGAAGTCCTTGGCCAAGGCAGGAGATTTACTGGTAGGTATTCCAGTAGTATCTCAGGATGTTCTGGGCTACACTCCGACACGACTTGTACCGCTTTTGGGGGTCTGACTTTTACCAACCCCTTAGGCCCGCCATGCGATGCTCATAGACGAACGGACCAGACTGTACGGATATTATCACTGACAGGCTCAGTAGGGTGTCAGGATGAGTTCGCTCATCGACGTCCCTTTTGGTCAATAGCTGGTGGCCCATCACGTATTGGCTTATACCTCTGACGTGCTAGTGGTTAAATCCGCAGCCATAGTATTGACGAGTCTTTAGAGTCCACCACACTTTCAGTTACTCAAGCTTTCGGGCAAAACGCTGTAGAGGCCGTATGGAGATATGGCAGGGTTCGATCAGATACGTGCGGTATTGCACGGATCGTGATCAGACGGTTTTTACTAGCCGGCTTTGGCTTAAGCCGGATTCTAGTATTTAATAGTGTAGTTTTGTCTCTTTGGGATATTGGAGTTGCCTTTGGATGGAGAAGAGAATGAAAATGAATTTTCCAATGGAGCTAGAATTTTGTAGCATGAGATATATGAGATGAACAAAATTTTCCTTCTCAAAAATGGAAACCCCCACCCACACCAAATCATGGCCGGCCTCTAGAGAAAATGAGGAGGGAAAAAGAAAACAAAAGGGAGGTGAGTGTAGGAAAAGAGAAAGGGTGACCATATCCAAAACATCATCATAACAAAACTCAAATCAATATCTAATCCTTTCTCATCACAAAAAGCAAAGGAAAAGACCAAGAAAGCATCTCATGATTATCAACCATCATGAAGCCCCACAAAAGCGGTACAAGTCGTGTCGGAGTGTAGCCCAGAACACCCTGAGATACTACTGGAATACCTACCAGTAAATCTCCTGCCTTGGCCAAGGACCTCGTGTAATGGCTCTCCTAGACACAGCGCGACCTCACCCCCAATACCGGGAGAGACGAACCCCTGAAAATCCGCTCACTGCCTCCATGTGGCTCGGGACTGTACCCAACTAAAACCTGTTTGCACGACTCCTTTGAGCCGTGGTAGGGTAGTAATCAAAGAACAGTGGGAACTCACACGAGACAAATGACGATCTTAGGTCGATGAACTAACCTGTACACATGTCACCAGGGAACTGCTATCTGACATCAGGTATAAGACCAACTAGCATGTTCCCGGCGAGTCCTGTCCGGTGTACTCATAACCCAATGAGCACCTGTATACATCTTAGGTGAACCAACTGACACCAGTGGCTTGTGAGACCGGCCACCGCCCCTCGTCGGGGTCTCAACTGTATACACTAGTCTACTCTGGAGAATCGATGCCCTGTCTCGAAACTCCTACGACTAGGGACCTTTTAAGGATGTGCTTATAGACTACCAGCTCCCATGTATATGATCGCCCTCATACTGCTGGCAGTCAAGCAAGAATCCTAGGGGCTCTATCAACATGCAATAGCGACCTGTCAGGTCACCTAAAGCAGTACACGATGATAAAGGTAAACCAGATAGCATACTATCATCTCGAGTAAGACTGTCCTACCGGGATAGGTCCTCCCTCAATCATTGCAATCACGTGCCTGTGATCCAATAATTGACTCTGAGGGCACTATCTCCAACAATATATCCAACAGACATTATATGAAAGAAATGATGTCTCGGATTGATACATATATAAGGATAGGATAAGTGAACGTGAATCACGATATATAGATAGATAGTGCACGAGAATAAGTATGAGATTTAGAGTAGCATGACATGAGATTTATAAGATAGGATATATATATATATATATGTAAATGACTTGATGTGGGATATAAATGTGATGAAAAGAATATACGATGTGATATGATGACTTGATTGATATGTTGGTATACGGATGCAAGTTGATATGAGAGGATTGATACATTTGCCGGTCCCCTGATATGAGATTGTTATGGATGCGACCTAGGATATAGATATATAAATACATATAATGTTGTGAATCATGAGTGTTATGCCGTACGAGACGTTAGGTCCGTACCCTCAGAGTCATATAGGTTGATAGGATCCCTAATGGTTTAATGCCGTCGTACGATGATTTACCGTACGTGATGAGTTTTATGATGTTTGATCCATACCCTTGACTATAGGATGCCGTACAATGGATTATACCGTACGTGATGTGTGAGGCTGGATGCCGATTGATAGATTCACCGACTCGGTCATGTTAGATACATATACCTTATAGCACTTAGCTGACGATGTACCTTATGCTACGTTCATGTCATTCTCATTGCATTGCATATACCTGTGCTAGTACACCTTCACCATTATCGATGATGCGTATGTTACACTTACACAGATTGGCCGGCTCACACACTTCATCATCAATAATTGCTATGTCACTTACACAGTAGAATTGCCACATCATTATTCCATGTCGCATGATATACTGATATTGTCACATCACTGTTCCATGTTGCATGATATATGGATATGCTCACATTTCTGTTATATGTTTGCATACATCATGCTTTAAGATTATACGCATTGAGATTTGCTGTTTTCATGAGATTCTGGATTTGAGAACCGTGGTTATATTTCAAAAGAAAGTATGTATTGTTTTAAAAACCTGGTTTCTCTTGATATGATATTTTGAGACATCCACCATGTGTTTTCTCGGTTCTGAGATTGACATGTGAAGCCCGATTCGAGGAGCAGGAGGCACCCTCTGCGGGTATATGGTGGATCCGGTATGGTACCCCAGGGCGAGATATGATTTTCGTGGTGTAGACGATAAGCCTGGCGGAGGGACTACTACCTACCGGTGATCGTATTTGGACCCGTCAGTTATCCGGAGGATACCGACCGGAGTCATGAGATGGATACGAGGGCCGACCATAGTATGCGGCGCCTGAGGGCCGATCTGAGGATGTGGCGCCTGAGATATGAGGATTTACGTGTCAATGCTGGACACGGGTTTCATGATGTTTTGAGTGTCGGTGTTAGACACTCAGGTTCCATGATTTGATGTGTCATTGATGGACACACATTCTTTGATATCCTCATATATTTACATACATATGCTTTTATGATGTTTCGAGTGGACAAGATCCACATGCATACAGGCATTGATTATATTGTTGGATGTTATCCACATGCATACATGCATTGATTTTATATTGTTGGCACATATTTACATAGACAGTCACCCTAGATATCATAGTATTACCTTTATGATATAGTTGACCTAGGAATCGTTGTTTATTCGATTTCTACCTGATGATGTTTTCTACTCACGAGTTGGAAACTCACCCCCGTTTTGCCACAGTTCTTGTAGGTTGACCGCATGGATCGGTAGCGGCATCGTTGGCATACAGCTTGCATTCGGGTGATTTGCTTTGGTAGGTGGTACATGTGGGATCGTACCTCTCTTGTATTTATTATTCCTGTTGTATCTAGTCAACTCCATCAATCAGAAACTATTATTTGTATAGTAGTAAGACTTAGTGAGACTTATGGTTGCGAGACTTAGAGCGAAGGTTTATGTTCGCTTATTGGGTTGATGTCTTGCTTTATTCATTATCCTTTGTATTGATCTTCGTCGTTGGGCGTCGTATACATGTTTTATGACTTGCATGGTTGCGATTCCGCCGATTGGCGAAGAGCTAGCTCCCGCTTGGGGATGCCTTTTATATTATCTTGTGTATGTGGTTTTGGATCAAAATATACAAAGGAGTGTTTCCCCTAATCAGAGAGCAAAGCTCTATTCAAAATTTGAAATTTGAACTGAGGCAGCGCCTCACGTACAAAGCACGAGAGCGCTCGCGCCAAGAGCGCCAGCGCTAAGAGTCAAAGAATCTGAGGCAGCGTCTCACGTGCAAAGCACGAGAGAGTGTCAAAGACTCTGAGGCAGTGCCTCACGTGGAAAGCACGAGAGCGCTAACGCCAAGAGCGCAAGCACCGTGAATCAAAGACTCTGATGCAGCGCCTCACGTGCAAAGCACGAAAGCTCCAGGGCTAGAATGAAATGTTCTCCACCATTGGATCAAAGATCCAACGAAGATAATAAATCATCAAACTACAGAATTAAATTCTGTTGAGGAAATACTCCTCAAATCTTTCCAAACAAGAAAGATTGTGCTTTGTAAATCAGAGCACCGTTGGATCAAAGATCCAATGGTGATTAAAAATCACCAAGATACAGAATAATATCTGTATGGAAAAATATTTTCCCAATCTTGTTAATAACAAGAAAGATGTCTTCTGTAAAACAGAATCCTTTGGATCAAAGATCCAATGGTTGGAAACACCCCCAAATCAATTAGAAATCTCTCAATGAGAGATTTCCTTAACTGATTCAACAAATCAGTCTCCCCTATATAAAAGACCCAAGACTTCAAGTCTTGGATACAGGAGAGAAACCTCCCTATAAGTTTCAAGTTCTCAGAAAAGAAAAGGAGAAGAGCAAGATCTAAGAAGAAGAACCTTCTTTAAGGTAAAAAAAAAGAAGAGAGGTCATAACATCTCCTTCATATTTGAGAGTTTAACTCTCACATCAGAAGAACTTAGTTCTTTTTTTAGATCACGGATCTATAAGACAAAGTTTTTCACAAAAACAGAAGAGATCATAGCATCTCCTCATAAAAGAAGAACTTAGTTCTTAGATCCACAAGACAAAGTCTCTCATAAACGAGAACTTAATTCTCAGAGCATAGAATTGATCAGAACGGCAAAAGAAGCGCTTTAGCGCTCTAAGTCTGGCCCTCAGCTCCAAGCGCTCCACGTGCTCCTCACGTGGGCGCTATTTTAAAAGAAGCGCTTTAGCGCTCCAAGTCTGGCGCTCAGCGCCAAGCGCTCCACGTACTCCTCACGTGGGAGCTACTTTAAAAGAAGCGCCTTAGCGCTCCAAGTCTGGTGCTCATCGCCAAGCGCTTCACGTGCTCCTCACGTGGGCGCTATTTTACAAGAAGCACCTTAGCGGTCCAAGTCTGGCGCTCAGTGCCAAGCGCTTCACGTGCTCCTCACGTGGGTGCTAAGGAATTACAAAGCGCTTTGTAAATAAAGCTTCAGCGCCATAAAAAGTGTTCAACACTCAATAAAAGACAAAAAGAAAAATGGCTGTCAGAACTCGAATCAATGCTCAGCATTGTTGAATAAAAAGGGACCGAGCCCAAACAAATGTTCAACATTTTATTCAAAACTAAGTGGGCTGAGCCCAAGTTGGCCACAATTCCCTAATTCAGATTAACTGAGCCCATGTGCTCAAAATCTTTTTAATTGGTCTTATTCCCAAACCTGACTATAGATCTCCCAACCAACATTGGTTCAAAGGTACATCTCTACATACCTCTAATACATGTCGTTGTAATTCTTCAACGCCTTCAGAGAGATGGAGGGTCCCAATAACCAATAACTTTGGTGCATCCCCAAACGGTTAAACCCAAAACCTTACAGACTACGATGTCTTTAAACCTTACAGACTATGATGTCTTTAAACTGGACTATGATGTCTTTAAACCGGACTATAATGTCTTTAAACCAGACTACGATGTCTTTAAACCATATAGACTACGATGTCTTTAAACCTTAAGGACTATGAGGTCCTTAAACTCATGAACTAAGATGTCCTTAAACTCATGGACCGAAACGTCCTTAAACGAACAATGGACCCCAACATCCCTAAACTAAAATGATAGAGTCCAAATACTCTTTCGTTGGATCTAAATGATCCCAAAATCCCATTGAGTAGATCTTAGTCTAAAATTAGACTAACATATCCTCAACAAACATTTAAGTTGATCTTAATCTCAAACGAGGTTAACGATCCTTAAATCAAACCAAACCCAAATCTAAGAAAATATGGATTTGGACTAATCCCCGCCCTATGGGCGACAACATAAATTAGTCTTCGTATACAATCCACGGGCAACCAAAAATAAAACAAACACACACGACATGAAGTGACCTTTTGGAGCAGGAGAAAGTGGTTACCGCGATGCGGTAACGTAATTAACTGCAGGGGCTTGCGCCTGCAGGGAAGAGCATCCCCACAATAAAAAAACCCCTCACAATGAGGGGGAATCTGACGAAGTCTGCTATAGCGGCCGCATCCGTCTAAATCTCCGATACACGGTGCCATAAATCAACTTGGCATCTTCGGAGAGGTGGAAGGATAAAACCAAATAGCATCTGCCCCTAAATTCAGGCAAGACGACCTACGCGGTTTCGTCTCTGTTTTCGGCAGTAAACATATTCTGGCACGCCCGGTGGGACCTTTTCCTCTTTCCATTCCACACTTCCTGTGTTGTATTTTGCGAACAAATCGTGATCTACTATGGTTGCCTGTGGGTTCGAGGTACGAAAATTTGGTGTCTTGCTCTCGTGCGGAGAAAAGAAGAGCAATGGCCTCCAACTGCACTAACTGCAACAGCAACTCCCACTCCGTCTTCACTGGAGGAGTGACCTATGGGCCCCAAGCGGCCTCCATCTTCGCCATGCCAGTGGAACAGGTGACTCAAGCCTCCACTGAACTGTTCTTTAGGACCATGATCCCACCGGCAAGCTTCAGCATCCCGATGCCGTCACAGGAAGCTCCGAAGAAGTCGGTCTTCGATCTGCTTACAACTACCACGGCCCCTCTCAACGGGTCGTCCAGTTCCAAGTCTACTGTATCAGTCTTCGACAGGCTGAGCCTAAGCTCCAATGGGCCCATAAAGAAGCCTGCAATACCTGAAGGAGTTATCCCGAAACGGATAGCCATTCCAACTCCGACGGACGAAGTCGTCAAAGGGTCTTCTCCAGCAAAGGGATCGGTCTTCGCAAGACTGGCCGTTCCAACTCTTGCTGCAGGCGAGGTCGTTAAAAATGCTTTCCCTGCCCAAAAGTCATCCTTTGCAAGATTGACCGTTCCCTCTCAACGGACGTCAGTCTTCGATAAGCTGGCGCCAACAACAGCCCTTCACCAGAACAGGGAGCATGATGAAGCCACCCCCGTAACTGAGCCAGTCCCATCTGCAAGACATGCTCGACGTCGCCATTGGCGCCGAGTGAGGAAAACTGGGGGCAGCTCTCCCTCTGGACTGACTCCACCAGCTCTAATGGTGGAAATTGATGCTGCTGTTCCAACTGGGAACAACTTTAAGCCGCTCAGGAGGGTGCGCAAGAACTCTCCGACTGCCGTGTTGAAAAAGTCGCCTCCACCTGTGGAGACCGTTACAAAGGCGAACCCGGAACAGCCCCCTCAGCGGCTGTCCTCCAAAATCCACAGGGTCTAGCGAAGAGTCCAAGACTCTGTGATCGACAAAGACAACTCCCGTCGACAGAAGAAAATGAAGGTTCGGCAAGAGGAAGACCATCCCGCAGCCATACCGCAAAAGGTATCATGGATGCCTGTTGCAATGGCCCCCTCAACTTTGACCGCCCATAAAAGAAGAAGGCCGGAGAAGATCCCTGTGACTGCAACAAATCTCAAGGGCACTGAATCCAAACGCCCCAAGTCTGGGGCATGATAGTACACACCATTTACATGGCATCCGGAAAAGAGGATAGCCATACTTCCACTGGTCATACCTCTCACTGTAACACCTAAGTTTAGGATTAGTGGTAATTGTGTGTTAATGTGGGGTTTTTGGTAAAAAGTTTACCAAAACGGGTTTCTAATAATTTATCTGGTTTTATGGTTATTTTTGTAGAATTTTATCTCGACCGCACACACTTGTGCACGTTAACTAGGGTTAAGACTAGGGTTTGCCAAGTATTTGAGCTTGTGGGTTAGCCATGTTTAAGTTAACCATGATGGTCTAAACCCTTTGTTAAGTTAATTGTTGTTAATTAAGGAGTTTTAGTTTTAAAGATGGTTTGGGGTTATGGTTGTCTAGTGATGAGAAAGGGAGATTTTGATGGGTGTCATGTAGCATTTATTGAGAGTGAGGGAATGGTGGCTATGGTTATGTAACACCCCATTTCATTTCAATACTTTTTGCATGTCCCTCTCACACTCCCTTTCACAATCTCATTTCACTCTCTTCTCTTCCTCTCACTCACACACCAAGATCAGCACTTAGCCACCAAAACAAGTTCAGCAGCAGGACTTCAGCCATGCATCAGTATCAGCAGCAACGCATCAGCTCCCAACAACATCATTATTATCAGCTACCTACCCCTTAGCTTCAGCAGCTACTATAGCCAACAACAGCACACCATCAGCCTCCAAACCAGCATCATCAAACATCAGCCTAACCAGCCCCCTACCACAATACAACAGCTACTTAACCCCTCATATCAGCACCACAACACCATCAGCCACAAAACCAGCCTCCAATGCAACAGTAGCTGCTGCTACAGCCAAGCAAACACCATAAAACAGCAGCAGCAGCTGCACATCAGCCCCCCCAACTTCAGCCACACTCACACAACATCACTACACCCCACACTTCACCACAAACACTTCAACATCTTCTCCACCTACTGCTACAACAGCACCACAAAATAACACAACACCACACCAAGCTAAAACAACAGCAACAGCAACATTTCAGCCCAAACAACAGCATCAGCTTCAGCAACAGTGAAGCTCAGCTCTTTTCCAGCCAAGTTTTGCAGCATCCACTCCCTTCTTCTTCTCCTTCTCCTCGTTTGAGAGGTTCTTAGGGGGTATAACTCCTAAACTCTTTCCTTATTGCTTAGATTATGTGTTTGTTTAGCTAGTTTAGTGTTTTATCGAAATTTTGGTATTAGGTCCGTGTGGTGATGTTAGATCTAGTTACATTAGAGTGCTTGTAGCTTAACAAACCCCTTTTAGGTGTTATTTAGTCTGTTTTAGCCTAGTAGTGTTGTTAAAATTAGATAGATAACATTAAATTGCTAAAATTATGGTTATCTAGCTTAGTTGGTGTTTATTGCATGCTTTAGTGGTAATCTTGGGTGAATTAAGAGAATTTTGGCTAAGAAATGGTTTTGATGGTTAGAGTAGCCCTAGTAGGTGCTGTTGAGACCAGTTAACCTGAGATTTGCCCCAGATTTCTTAAATATACCCGACTTATCCGACTTGGCGTAAATTGGCAGTTTTAGCGACTTTTAGCCTCTGTAGATTCTGCTGTTGACCTGAGACCTTAAAAATAAAATTGTGAAGACTGTAGCATGGTGAGACTAGTAGAGACACACACACATAGCACGGGGACCCACCTCCCCCTCTCGGCCGCCGGTTTAATCATTCTGGCCGCAAATTGCGGCCAGAGTATGGGGTAGGGTGTGGGGATTTTGGGTATGGGGTCCTGCTGGGTAGTCTAGAGTGTTGGTACCTGCAACTTTTTAAGTTGGGTCCAGAGGCAAAATCTGGAGCTTGTATTGTATTTTCGATGTTTTAAGTCTCGTGCGACACGCGCATGATACGCGTGGTTCTGTGGCGCGCTGCGCGACACTGCGCGTCGGTGTATGTTCTGGTGGGTTTGTGCGCATAGCGACGTGTCGTGTGCACGCGCATCTAGTTTCACGCACGCGTATCCCTTTTTATAGATATATCGTGTTTTGCAGGATTTTTCCTTATATGGTGACTTTTGTAAATGCTAGGTTCGCCAGCGGGGACTTCAAGCGCAGCGGAGAAAGGAAAGCAGGTGGTCGGACACACCTAGCACGGGATCACGGGTGAGTAGATTTAACATCTATGGGGGACGATCGTTTGGATGGCGCAAGTCGCCCGATAGATTTAGTAAACTTGAAAATAGTAAACTTGACATTTACTTATGACATTAGAATAAGAATACTTGCATGATATTTGCTGCAGTTAGGATCTATATGATGTTCCATATACGCAAACACATTTGTAGGACACATGCACCATTACCAGGTTTTTATATGCAGCACGAGCACTATTCATATGTACACACACACCCTGGTAATTGCCATGTCACGACACTAGATAACTATAAATCTGAAACATGTTAATTGCTTAGACCTGTGTTATTGCAACAAATATTTAAAATGAAATCATAAGAATTGCTATTCTCGTGCATATGTATTATTATATCATTTGTTCATGCCTAGTATAAATTATATATTGCAAATTGATACCATAGGCACTCATTATTATTGACATATGCATACATGATGATTTCATGAGATTTATGATATTTCTGGATTTCGGGGGAAAGCCGCAAGATTTCAAACTTATAATCTTTTAAAATATAAAAATTGCGGTTTTCTAGTGATGTAAAGTGTCGTCCACGATGAGTTTGATGTGGTTTTCGAGACCTGTTTCGAGGTGGTGGATGAACCGTCTCGGGTACATGGTGGGCCCGGTACGGTACCCCGGGGCAAGAAGATCGCAGGAGATGGCGTTGAGCGTGGCAGGGGACGGATTACCTACCGGTGACTTCATTTGGCATGGCGGATATCCAGAGGATACCGACCGTGGCCGCTGGATTGGGATATTGATATTTGATATGGATCAGCTGGACGGCTGAGGCCAGAGATACTTGACATGGATATATGAGATTTGAGATAGTTTTGAGGTGTCGTTGCTAGACACGGATTTGTTGATTTTCCTGGATTTTATGCTGATACTTGGAAGGAGTTTCAAAAACAAAGGAAGAATAATTCTTATACCTACATGATGAGATCTTGAGTTGACTCATATAGCATACATATATGATAGTATATTCATGTGGCATACATACCTGTTATTACATCCATGTGACATACATACTTGACAGTACACTCATGATGCATACATACCTGCTAGTAAATATAGCCATACCTGTTCTAGGGATGCTAGGATACTTGTGTACATTCATGCGATAGCCTTTGTAGATGTTATTTATTACTCACGAGCTGGCAACTCACCCTCGTTGTGCCACAGCTTTTCTGCAGGTCCGTTCCGTCAGCACTGTAGCGGCGGACACTTACGCTCATTTTGCCCTTTTTGCCTGGACTCGAGGTTTTTGCTCATAGTTGGGTTGTTATCATTTTGTTACACCTTATTTATGTCCATTGTATCTAGAGTACTCCATCTGCTACTATTATTTCAGCTGTTCCTGCCTTATTTGGATTACTCTATATTGACTTAGAGACGGGGTTGTGAGACTTGGGGATTTATTTTATGTTATCTGGGGTCGAGCTCACTTGAGTCGACATGTTATTTCTTATGCTTCATGCTTATTCATGCACGTTGTTATTTTACATTGCGTGGGATTTCTGACCGCCTTGAGGCGAAGAGCTAGCTCCCGCTTGGGGATGCCATTTTCATGTTATTCATTATATTCCTGTTGTACCCGTTTGGGGCTTGTTTTACAAAGGAACTCTGCTGGAATTTTTAGAAAAAGGGAAAGTTGTTTAAAGGAAACTTGATGTGGTTTAAAGAAGTAAAATGCTGGAAAAAATTGGTTTTTCCTTCACTTTATTTCTTAATTGGGTTTTGTATTCTGGGCTTCGGCTTACTTATTTTACGGATGCCTTGAGACGTTTCGTAACCTAAGAGCCAATCGCATTCCGTACTTTGCGGGTCGTGACAAAGTTGGTATCAGAGAGATAGGTTTCACCTTTCCGAGTGTAGGATGACCCTTAGTAGATGGAGTAAGTGACTTAAGCAGGGTAGCATAGCGTATGTATGTCCGCGGTATACTTGCGATACGGTACTCCGCCTAAGTGAATTTAGGATATACTTGCTTGAAATTCCTTCTTCAATTCCGTGTATCCTATGGTTCTATTGCACCATTCTTATTGTCCTGTTTCCTGTACCAGTCACTATGCCGCAGAGGGCTACCAGAGCGCAGAGGGCTGCCGCCCGAGACGAGATTCGAGCTGGCTCGTCCGAGACTAGGACCGAGCAGGGTGGTATGCATACGCCACAGGGACAGACTAATCCACCTTCCCCAGGCCGTATGGACAGGCTTGAGTCCGGTATGGAGGAGCTGCGACAGATGGTGGGGAGCATGCAGGAGCTACGTCAGATGGTAGGATCCTTAGTTGTGGCCAGTCGTGCACCGAGGCCGGAGGACGTACCTACTACATCCCAGACCACTATGATACCTGCTCCTACTACTACCGCCGTGACCATTCCGGTTTTTCTACAGGACTTCATGAGGCTAAGACCTCCCGTATTCACTGGTACCGAGGTAGCAGAGGACCCGCAGACGTTCCTTGATAGTTTGGCCAGGATCTGCCGTTCGCTGAGATGTTCTGATGATCGCTGGGTAGAGCTAGCGAGTTTCCGACTAGAGGGTCTTGCACATATATGGTGGGAGTCGGTTTTGAGAGGTCGAGCTGCAGGTCTACCGCCCATGACCTGGACCGAGTCCACAGCAGTCTTTTTAGCCCGTTTCCTTCTGGAGAGCGTTCGTGATGCCAGAGCGCATAGCTTTGAGGCCCTGATCAAGACACCAGGGATGACGGTGTCTGAGTATGACGTCTAGTTTACACGGTTGTCTCGATATGCTCCGTATCTGGTGGATACCGAAGCGAAGAGGGTGAAAAGGTTCATACAGGGATTGGATGCCCAGCTATTTCTTGCCATTGGTGCCCAGCACTTCGATACCTATTCAGCGGCTATGGATACGGCGTTGCGGATGGAGGCGCGTATTTCAGCGACTTCGGCCGTTCCCGGGCCGAAGAGGATTCGTACCGGCATACCAGATCAGAGGCAGCATGCCAGATTCCTTCCGAGAGATAGGGCCGGCAGAGGGTTTGGACGAGGTCAGCTGTATGGATCGTATACACAGGGGCAGCAGTCGTCGCCAGGATGCTTTGGGTGCGGGAGTCTGCACCATCGTGTTAGAGATTGTCCAGCGAGACGACAGGGAGTGGCGACAGTTCCGCATGTGACTCTACCTCCATCACCGCCCCCTCTTCAGAGAGCTCTACTTCCTACCACAGGCGATGCTCCATGCCAGTTAGGTGCACCAAGATGCCGTGGACGCGGCGGACCGATCCAGAGAGGACGAGGAGGCAGAGGCCAAGGCCGAGGTCGGCCCGCTATCGGAGGAGGTCAGGCCCGAGTCTTTGCGTTGACACCCCAGGATGCGCAGGCATCCAATGCCGTCGTGACAGGTACCCTACCAGTATGCTCTATTGATGCACACGTGTTGTTCGATCCCGGATCCACGCACTCTTACGTTTCCACACACTTCGTGCCGAGTTTGGGAAGGGAGTCCGGTTTGCTTGATCAGCCGCTTGTTGTGACCACTCCTGTGGGAGAGTCTTTTGTTGCTAGGCACGCGTTCCGATCCTGTACAGTTCGTATTGGTGAGCGAGAGCTGCCTGTCGACTTGATCCTTCTTGAGATGTTGGACTTCAACATTCTTTTGGGCATGGATTGGTTAGCCACGTGCTATGCGTCGGTGGACTGCCGCGAGAAGACAGTTAGATTTTGTTTTCTCGGCGAGTCGGGTTTTGTTGTGCAGGGGACCGTGGTGCCGCCCCTCACATATTGATTTCTTCTCTTCGCGCTGATTAGCTATTGAGGAAGAGATGTCAGGGATTCCTAGCCTATGTTTGCGATACTGGAGCTACTGATGTTTGCGATACTGGAGCTACTGATTCCTAGACCAGGTTCCGATTGTATGCGAGTTCCCCGATGTTTTCCCTGACGAGCTGCCAGGATTGCCGCCTGAGCGCGATGTCGAGTTCTGTATTGATTTGATTCCCGGCTCGGGGCCTATTTCTATACCGCCTTATCGGATGGTCCCGGCAGAACTTAGAGAGTCGAAGGTTCAGCTGCAAGATTTGCTAGATAAGGGACTTATTCGACCCAGCGTTTCTCTATGGGGTGCTCCGGTCCTGTTTGTCAAGAAGAAGGACGGAAGTTTGCGCTTATGTATCGACTACCGCCAGCTGAACAAGGTTACCGTGCGGAACAAATACCAGTTGCCACGCATTGATGATTTGTTCGATCGGCTCCAGGGTGCGGGTTATTTTTCGAAGATCGACTTACGATCAGGATACCACCAGCTGCGAGTCCGACAGGAGGATATACTGAAGACAGCGTTCCGTAAACGCTATGGCCACTATGAGTTTCTGGTGATGTCGTTCGGACTCACCAACGCCCCCGTAGCATTCATGGACTTGATGAACCGTACCTTCTGGCCGTATCTCGACTTGTTCATCATAGTGTTCATTGATGATATTTTGGTGTATTCCCGGAGCCGAGAGGAGCACGAGCAGCATTTGCGGATTACTTTGCAGACCTTGAGGGAGCACCAGCTTTTTGCAAAATTTTCCAAGTGTGCGTTCTGGTTGGACAGCGTTGGTTTCTTAGGCCACGTGATTACGAGAGATGGCATATGTGTGGACCCGAAGAAGATCGAGGCCGTTCAGCAGTGGCCCAGACCGACATCGGTCACAGAGATCCGTAGTTTTCTAGGCCCGGCAGGCTACTACAGGCGATTCGTTCAGGATTTCTCCCGTATTGCTACACCTTTGACCGGTTTGACCCGGAAGGGAGTTCCCTTCGTTTGGACGGAGGAGTGCGAGCACAGTTTTCAGCAGCTACGGACTTGTTTGACTACGGCGCCGGTATTATCATTGCCTTCAGGATCAGGCGGATTCATGGTCTATTGTGACGCTTCACGGGTGGGGTTAGGATGCGTATTGATGCAGCATGACAGGGTGATCGCGTATGCTTCGCGGCAATTGAAGAAACACGAACAGAACTACCCTACTCATGATTTGGAGATGGCTGCAGTGGTCTTTGCACTTAAGATATGGCGACATTACCTATACGGCGAGTCGTGCCAGATATTCACTGACCGCAAGAGCTTAAAATATATATTTTGTTAGTTATATGTATGCCGTAGAGGCTATTACTGTACATAGGATGTATATTGTAGTGGATGCTGGGACATATATAGGGAGGACTTTCTTGCTCGACATGATAGTATGCTATCTGGTTGCTCTTTACCTTAACGTGTACACTGATTGTCTCTCTGTTACATGTTGGTAAAGCCCTTAGGATGTGTACTTGACTACCTGGACTATGATGCGGATCATACTAGTGGGGATATGGTAGTCCATAAGTACATCCTTCAAGGTCCCTAGTCGTGGGTGTATCGAGACGGGGCATCGATATACTAGAGTAGACTAGCGTATACCTTCTCGACCCATACAGATGGGCGATGGATGATCCCATATCCATTGGTGTTTGACATCAGAGATGATATACGGGTGCTCAGTGGAGACTGGGTACACTGGACGGACTCGCCGAGAACTCCCAGATGGTATTATACCTTAGGTCAGATGGCAGTTCTCTGGTGACACTGGTACAGGTTAATATGTAGACCCGAGATCGTCATAGAGTCTTGTGTGATTCCCACTGTGCTTTGATTTCCACCTTACCACGTCCAAGAGGGCATGCAAAACGGTGGTTTTTGGGTACAGTCCCGAATCATATGGAGGCAATGAGCGATAGGAGGGGATTCGTCTCTCCCGGTATAGGGAGTTGATGTTGTGCTGTGTTCGATTGCCTATAACTGGAAATCCCTGGCCAGGGTTGCTGAGATTTACTGGTAAGTGTTATCAGTAGTATCTCGAACTGTTATAGACCTCATATCGACACGACTTATCGAGCTACTGAGGTCTGACGTTTACTACCCCTAGGCAAGATATGCGACATATCAGACGATCAGACCGGACTGTACGGTAAGTGTTGCTGGTTGGATTCACAGGAGTGTGAGCGGGCTTGCTCGTTGATCTTTTGATCGCTCAATACCCGGGTGGCCGTTACGTTTAGCAGACCGCTTGCGGCTTGTGGGTGTTTGATATGATCATCACCTACTGCCGGCGTATTGACGGGTCTTTAGAGTCCTACACAGAGGTTTCCTGGCTCAAGCGAAACGAAATAGGAGCGCTTATGAGATATGTGCGAGACCGAGAATAATACCAGTATGTGATACTGTATTCTATTCTCGCGATATGTATCATGGGACGGTTATATGTGATATAGCCGGGTTACCGAATCAAATGTTGATTCGATACATTGATATACATGATATTAGTCGGTTATATGCAGTATGACCGGATCATTAAATCAAGTGTTGATTTAATGATTTAATGTATAATTATATATTTGATATATTACTTTGCATTAACTATTATTGGTTCACCCAAGATTGATTTTCTCACTTGAAATGCACAAGTTGTATATGTGATATATTTTTTGTGCACTTGTTTGTATCATGTTTGATGATACATGCAAACTTGGGTTTGTGTTTACTTTAAACCATGTTTAAGTGAATGGTTAAGATTTTATTGTCTTTTATTGATTATTTATTTTATTTATTTATTCTTTAGCAAGAAAAGAAATGGTTGCTTCTTTTGGATTTACTTTGAAGCTTTGAAAAGTTCAACCATTTTTGTTTCTTTTGGTTAACCTAACCATTCACCTAACCCTAGTTTATTCTCTACACTTAACCATGGTTGCATAATGATAACCATCACTTGATTTTATTTTAATTCATATTCTTTTTCCTTTCTTCTTCTTCTTCATGAGAGAGAAAAAGAAAACCTTTGCTTGAAAATGATCAAGTGATGATTCCAAGTGAGAAATCAAAATCCAAAGTGAACCCACTTCCTATTTCTTCATCCTCTACCACTTGCCATGTAGTATGGGGTGTTTTCTTCACAAGTTTCATGACTTGGTGAAGGTGGAGCTTGATCTTGAGTTTCCTCGACGTAGATCATCTTCGGCATCGAAGTCGACGACCTAGCCTGCCCATTTCTCCGATGAAGCCGACGCTAGAGTCCGGGATCCGATGATCGCAGCGAGGGGACATCGTCACGGAGCTAAGGAAGTGGAGGACCGGATCTACAAAGGTTGTAGTCACTTCTCTTTTAGTTAAAGTTGTTAACTTGCAATCTTTATCGCCTATCCTCTAGTTAACGATCTAGTTTAGGGTTTCTCGGCACATAGAAAAATTTGAATTTGTCATGGTAGATGCCTTGTGGAACCTCTTGAGTGTGCTTAGGAACCCTACAGTGGTATCAGAGCCTAGCTAGAGCCTTAGGCGATGCGTAGACGGAGTTAGAACCCGATCGAACCTGAAACCCTAATCTATGACCCCTCTCTGTACATTTTTGAAAATTGTGGATTTTTCTGAATTAAAAATACCTGAAAAATTCAGCAGGGAAATATAAGAATTGTGGTGAAAAGCGACCCCCTAAATCGTACATTCCACCGCGGAACCGCGGCAATAGCCTGCTTAGGCCGCGGTTCCGCGGCCGTACAGAGGAGTTAGGCCATCGTTTTTCCACCATAATTCATATTTCTGTGATTTATATTTTATGGGTATTTTTATTATGACTCAAGAGTTGAGTGTTCTGGGGTTGTATTGGGACTCGAAGATTCGATCGTATTATCAAACTTTGTCTATGTGTTTTTCCGGATAATTTTAGAATATGTTAAAAAGTTCGACCGGATATAAATACCCACTTTTTCCCCTGCCGGGAAATTTCCAATTGTTTGATTTTTCCGTGGTTTAAAGACGTTCTAAGTAGTGCAAGTAACGTGATGGACCCTCTAGAAGACAACAAACCTTAACTCGATTATGTGACCGTCTTGAACTGCCCTTTGAACCTTAGGGTTTGGGGCAGTACGTCGTGCCACATGTGAGGCGTTATCTTGACCCTTCTACGGCTGGACCGTTGGTACTGAGGCATGAAATGGATGTTTTTGAACTTATTTCATGTGTTGAGTTGTTTCGGGAAAACTTGGGTGTTTGAATGTTCGATCGGAAAGTTTAACATTTTCTGTTTATCTGGAATGTGATACAATATTTGGAATTCACAAGTAGTTATGTGATAACTGATTTGGATGTTATAAACATAGCACTTTAGTCTCACTTGATCGGTTGCCACGGAATTTTGATGCGATCAAAAGTCCGTCGCAATCTCGTAGCGTACGCGGATACTCGCCGGTAAAACTTAATAGATAGCCACGCCCCATAGCCCCGACCAAGTGACTGTAGGAGAACCCCGTCGCCGAAAGCATCCGTTCGGGTGCTCGCAGCAGCGGTGTTCCGCCATGGTGCACTTCGTCGACGGCATCGGGGGTGCGGCTGCCTACTAAAGTTTGCGACGAGCATTCGATCAAAATGCCGGGAATCTTGTTGAATTGCCCGACTTGATATTGAAAAGTGTTTTCGATAATGAGACTAAAATGCAGAGTTTATAATTGTTAGGCATGTGATGTCTAAGGAATTCAGATGGTTAGGCATGCGATGTCTAAGGAGGTTGCGGATTCCAACTGTTGTAGTTTTATACTTTCTTTTCTGTGACCGTAAGTGTAATATGTGATATCGCCGGTTTCGTTGCTATATGTCAACGATAATTGGGATACGCATGTTTACTTACGTTGATGACATATGATGTTATGTGTTGCTGGATATGTTATATTGGATCGTCATGTTTGAATAGCCGGGGGGGTTTTATGTGAGATGAGTGTTTTTCATTTTCATTCATGTAAAAACTTGTATGTAATATTCTTTTATTGGGGCACTTCCAGGTTGCGGAAGATGTCACTCATTGTATATTATTTACTTTTCTGCACTAGGATAGACCCAAGGAGGGGAGCACAAGTAACCGGGTTCTAGAGTCCAGTAGGAGACCATCTCGAGGAGTCGAGTCCGGGTCTCCTAACTCTAGAATTGGTAGGGTTGCTTGCCGCTCTCATAGGGGTCTTGGGGTGTGGGTTTGGCTATTCATCGCGACCGTGGAATCCGTGTTTTATACTGGCTCGTATTGAAAACATGGACGTCCTAGTATATCCAATATTTCGTATGATATTTTCTGCTGCGTTATCTGTGATGTGATCATGTGATGTTCTGTGATAGATACAGTATATAGTATATATGATATATTATATAGACGTTACTTATGTTTTACACCCGCGCTAGCCCTGCCCCGCTCTGCCGTGAGTCACCTAACCTAACGGTGCACGAGGGGACATGAGGCGAATGCGGATGGCATAAGTGTACGTCGTATTTATCTGTGATGTTTAGGTACTTAAATGATGGGACTTCATTAATGTGATTAATGAAAGAAAAGAAACCTAAGATGTTGTGGAATCGAATTTCTAAATAAAACAGGTAGCTACAGTACTTTCTTTGCATCGCGGTGTTCCTTGTAGAACATCCTGCACCTTATTCGATAAGGAAAGGACCGAGATCCCTTCACCGGGAGTGACTCCTTTAGCAATAACTGGCAGATGCTACAACCCTCGGTTTGTTTTTTTTGATTGCTTCTATAGTTTCTTCTTTGCACAGTGATATATATGATATATCCCGCACCTCATTCGACGAGGAAAGGGCCGACGATCCCTTCACCGGGAGTGACCCTTTTAGCAAAACTAGAAAAGCCTAAAAAACACTCCATTTTAAAATCATTTGATTCTACAATGATATCAAGTTCATTACGCAATAGGTTTTCAGAAAAACCTGTCGTAGCCCTCCGTCATTTCAGATAAGTAGTAGTTAGTATTCGTGCCACGTTTGTTGGCCTGCGTCAAGGCATAATGTACGGTAGCTAACTAGTATTTATCTGCTTATGCATATGATGCATATTGGATTAGGGTAGTCGTGCGACTTTGTTGGCCTGCGTCAAGGGTCGTGCGGGTGGGTTTAATTCAATCAGGAAATGACGGGTTGAACTTGACTAGCGCACTATGGTTTGTTGGCCTGCGTCAAGGTCATAGGACGCTAGGGGCAAAATTATCGGGAATTTCAAGTGTTGAAATTTGCAATGAGATTGCAAACCTTCTATGAGATAGTTGGATCCCGATACCCGCTGCGAGTAAGAGTTACTCCTGGGAGAGTTTTACACATTACAATTAGCCGATCAAGTAGGTGTCTAGAAAGGTTTTAAAGAGGTTATGCCTCTGGGAAAACGAGGTTTGCATTAATTAGGTTCGTGCGAAAGCATGGGGGACCTCCCTCAAAGTACCGACACTGGCCTGGTTGAAAGATTGGCGAACTTGTAGCATGTAATTAATCCCGGCTAGTCTTTCCTTTTAGGGTTTGAAGGAAGATTTGATAAAAACAGTGGGAGCCATCCTGATTAGATAAAATGATAACCAATCTGATCTTGCAAGAGCATACGCTGAGTGTTTTCTTCTCTCTCTCTCCAGGTAGGGACCATGTCATGCCTTAATCAAGATAATAATACGGATTTTTGACCGAACCCGCTTGTTATACTAAGCTGGGGAATGTTGGTCCCACTCCAACTTATAATTGTTATAAGATAGAGTAGGAAATAGGGGAATACCAAGATTCCCATGCCGCCCAAACGAAGAAAGTGCATATGATGCATCTTCTTCAGGTGTGTTCATTACACAGAACTGTTTCTCAATATCCTCTGCGTCCTGGGTATCTGATACCAGATCAGGATCCCAGATATGTAATTTGTTACATAGGGCTACAGAAAGGCAGAGAACTGAGAACGGGTGATAAGTTTCATGAGACAGAGAACGGGGCAAGTGTTCCAGCCAAGTCTGTTGGTCACTGTCACCCTGTATTCCAAATACATTGATTCTGAACAAATGTTATTAGATACCGAACCTGATATACAAAATCATATCAGTTTCTTTATTAGTAAAGAAAGGATATAATTTTGTATTGTTGGATAATGTTTTGAACATTTCCTATATCAAAGGTTGATCGGTTCAGGCACGTTATCTAAAAGCATTGATGTTCTAAATCGAACTACAGTTCCTAGTATATAGAACACACACAAGAGGAAGAGTTCAGAAATGAACGGATCCTTCTTGAGGTTTTGTAGACTAGGTCATATCAGTATGACCCAACTAGCTTAAGTTACATAGTAGATGCATATTTAAATCAGTTTGAATTTACATCTTATGAAACTTGCGAGTCATGTCACAAAGATATAATGACCATAGCTCCTTTTACTGGAAACAGAGAAAGAGTTAATAAACTCTTAGGACTGATACATGATGATGTATGTAAGATCCCCTGTCTATACACTCCAGGACCGGTTCTTTGTACTTCATTGCGTTCTCTGATGATCTCTTTAGATTCAGACATATGTTCCTGTTGAAACACAAGTCCGAAACTTTTGAGATATTCACAGAATATAAGTTAGAAATAGAGAACCAAAAACCGGGTATAAGTATTATATCCTATGATAAGATCAGGGAGGAGAATACTTGTGCATGGCATTCCTGGAATATTCTAAAGGAGAATGAGATTCTCTCTCAGTGTTACTCCACTGAATACACCACAGCACAACGGTGTATCGGGGCGGAGCAATCGCACCATATTGGATATATTGTGCTCTATGATGAGTACTACTGAGTTACCTATTCCCTTTTGGGGGTTGTGCACTTGAGAAGCTGCATATCTATTAAATTGGGTTCGAATCAAATCAGCGCCTACCACTCCATATAAGATATGGTATGGGAAGAGCCTATCTCTTAAGTAAGTTAAGATTTGGGGTTGTCCGGCCTATGTCAAAAGCAAAATCTAGACAAGATCGAGGCAAGGTCAATTCTGTAGAACTAGAAAAGTTCCAGCTATACAAACTACAGCTAATGATTTGACAGAACCAGAGGATTCAATAGTCCCCGACGAACCTCAGCCTCTCCGCCAATCTGGTAGGGTTCCTCATCCGCCAGAGAGATACTTCGGTTTCTCGATGACAGTGGGAGCAAGGAATGCATCATGAGATGATGACCCAACTAGTTTTGAGCAGGCCATCGAGAGCAGGGACTCTGTAAGAATGGTTGGATGCTTAGCGATCTGAGATGGAATCCATGTACACCAACAAAGTATGGACTTTGGTTGCTTTATCTGAAGGGTTAAATCCCCATCAGGAGCAAGTATATCTTGAGAAGATTACTTGGTGTAGATGGAAAAGTTGAGACTTTCAAAGCTAGACTTATTAAAGGTTTTCGTCATCGACCAGGTGTGGATAATGATGAAACCTTTTCCAATGGCTATGCTTTATTCCATCCGGATCCTACTTGCCATTGCTACATACCATGACTACGATATCTGGTGGTTGGGTGTCATGACCGCTTTTCTAAATACTGATTTAGAAGAGAACGTCTATAAGTACACAGCCAGAGGGCTTCGTAAACAGTGGGAGCAGCGGAAACGTGTGCAAGTTTCTTTACAGGATAAAGCAGGCATCGCGGAGTTGGAACATCTGTTTTGATGTGGTAGTCAAAGAGTTAGACTTCATCAAAATGGTAGATGAACCTTGTATGTACAAAAAGGTAGTATGAAGCATGGTAATGATCCTCGTAGAGTACGTGGATGACATACTCTTGATAAGAAAGGAGTTTCCTATGCTACTCTCTGTCAATCTCCGCTTATCACAATGATTCTCCATATAGGATCAAAGTGATACCTCCTAAATCCTGGGTTTTGGATCTATGAGATAGATCTAATTGGATATTAGGATACTCACTAGTTGTAGTGAGATGGTATCAATTGATCCTGGGGAGAATCACTGGAAAGGTTCCAGGGTGATAAGGACGACTGAATGTCAGTCACAGGAATTGTCTTTACCCTCAGTAAAGGGACGGTATGTTGGAAGAGTTCCAAGCTAGATACTGTGGCATACTAGACGATAATGGCTGGATACATCACTACTTAAGATGCTACCAAAGAGGCAGTCTGGATATATATTTGTTCATGAGATGAACTTAGTTCCTCCCATTGTGTGACAATGGAGTTGTGGCTTATGCCAAGGAACGTTCGTCCCATCAGTGATCCAGACATATTCTAGGGCAGTATCACCTGATCATGGAGATGGTTGATCTCCAGGGTGATCGAGGTTAGGAGAGAAGACTCAGAGGACAACACGGCGGATCCACTCACAAAGGCTTTTTCCCAGAGAGAGACTTATATGGGATGGTTGAGTATGTGATACTGCAACCACTGCTAAAGATAGTCCCAGTGCAAGTAGGAGATTGTTAGTTATATATATGCCCTAGAGGTCATTACTGTACATAGGATGTATATTGTAGTGGATGCTGGGACATATATAGGGAGGACTTTCTTGCTCGACATGATAGTATGCTATCTGGTTGCTCTTTACCTTAACGTGTACACTGATTGTCTCTCTGTTACATGTTGGTAAAGCCCTTAGGATGTGTACTTGACTACCTGGACTATGATGCGGATCATACTAGTGGGGACATGGTAGTCCATAAGTACATCCTTCAAGGTCCCTAGTCGTGGGTGTATCGAGACGGGGCATCGATATACCAGAGTAGACTAGCGTATACCTTCTCGACCCATACAGATGGGCGATGGATGATCCCATATCCATTGGTGTTTGACATCAGAGATGATATACGGGTGCTCAGTAGAGACTGGGGTACACTGGACGGACTCGCCGAGAACTCCCAGATGGTATTATACCTTACGTCAGATGGCAGTTCTCTGGTGACACTGGTACAAGTTAGTATGTAGACCCGAGATCGTCATAGAGTCTTGTGTGATTCCCACTGTGCTTTGATTTCCACCTTACCACGTCCAAGAGGGCGTGCAAAACGGTGGTTTTTGGTTACAGTCCCGAATCACATGGAGGCAATGAGCGATAGGAGGGGATTCGTCTCTCCCGGTATAGGGAGTTGATGTTGTGCTGTGTTCGATTGGCTATAACCGGAAATCCCTGGCCAGGGTTGCTGAGATTTACTGGTAAGTGTTATCAGTAGTATCTCGAACTGTTATAGACCTCATATCGAGACGACTTATCGAGCTACTGGGGTCTGCCGTTTACCACCCCTAGGCAAGATATGCGACATATCAGACGATCAGACCGGACTGTACGGTAAGTGTTGCTGGTTGGATTCACAGGAGTGTGAGCGGGCTTGCTCGTTGATCTTCTGATCGCTCAATACCCGGGTGGCCGTTACGTTTAGCAGACCGCTTGCTGCTTGTGGGTGTTTGATATGATCATCACCTACTGCCGGCGTATTGACGAGTCTTTAGAGTCCTACACAGAGGTTTCCTGGCTCAAGCGAAACGAAATAGGAGCGCATATGAGATATGTGCGGGACCGAGAATAATACCAGTATGTGATACTGTATTCTATTCTCGCGATATATATCATTGGACGGTTATATGTGACATAGCCGGGTTACCGAATCAAATGTTGATTCGATACATTGATACACATGATATTAGTCGGTTATATGCAGTATGACCGAATCATTAAATCAAGTGTTGATTTAATGATTTAATGTATAATTATATATTTGATATATTACTTTGAATTAACTAGTATTGGTTCACTCAAGATTGATTTTCTGACTTGAAATGCTCAAGTTGTATATGTGATATATTTTTTGTGCACTTGTTTGTATCATGTTTCATGATACATGCAAACTTGGGTTTGTGTTTACTTTAAACCATGTTTAAGTGAAAGGTTAGGGTTTTATTGTCTTCTCTTGATTATTTATTTTATTTATTTATTCTTTTAGCAAGAAAAGAAATGGTTGCTTCTTTTGGATTTACTTTGAAGCTTCATGAAGCTTTGAAAAGTTCAACCATTTTTGTTTCTTTTGCTTAACCTAACCATTCACCTAACCCTAGTTTATTCTCTACACTTAACCATGGTTGCATAATGATAACCATCACTTGATTTTATTTTAATTCATATTCTTTTTCCTTTCTTCTTCTTCTTCTTCAAGAGAGAAAAAGAAAACCTTTGCTTGAAAATGATCAAGTGATGATTCCAAGTGAGAAATCAAAATCCAAAGTGAACCCACTTCCTATTTCTTCATCCTCTACCACTTGCCATGTAGTATGGGGTGTTTTCTTCACAAGTTTCATGACTTGGTGAAGGTGGAGCTTGATCTTGAGTTGCCTCGACGTAGATCATCTTCGGCATCGAAGTCGACGACCTAGCCCGCCCATTTCTCCTATGAAGCCGACGCTAGAGTCCGGGATCCGATGATCGCAGCGAGGGGACATCGTCATGGAGCTAAGGAAGTGGAGGACCGGATCTACAAAGGTTATAGTCACTTCCCTTTTAGTTAAAGTTGTTAACTTGCAATCTTTATCGCCTATCCTCTAGTTAACGATCTAGTTTAGGGTTTCTCGGCACATAGAAAAATTTGAATTTGGCATGGTAGATGCCTTGTGGAACCTCTTGAGTGTGCCTAGGAACCCTACATATTTCAGCAGCGAGACCTGAACCTCAGACAGCGTCGTTGGATGGAGCTGGTGAAAGACTATGACTGTGAGATCTTGTACCAGCCGGGCAAGGAGAATGTAGTGGCGGAAGCTTTGAGCAGGAGGCCCGGGGGTAGTCTATCCTGTTTGTGTGCAGTGCAGAGGTAGTCGTCAGCAGATTGGCAGATTTTATACGACAGCCGAGTTGAGTTCGAGTTCACTCCGACAGGGGGACAGCTTGCGCATGTTCGTGCACGCCCACAGTTGCTTGACCGTATATATGAGGCACAGAGCAGGGATGACCGCTGCTCAGAGATCATGGCACAGATGGGACAGGGCAGATTTTTTGAGTTCGTGATTGATGATCAGGGGATATTACGATTTGGATCTAGACTGTGCGTACCAGATGCTGAGGGATTGCGGCGCGATATTCTTGAGGAGGTACATCGATCGGTGTATAGTGTCCACCCCGGTTCCACCAAGATGTACCATGATATGAGAGAGACCTACTGGTAGGACGGAATGAAGAGGGACATCGCGGAGTTCGTATCGAGATGCCTGACTTGTCAGCAAGTCAAGGCCGAGCACCAGAGGCCCGCAGAAGAGCTACAGCCGTTACCCATTCCGGAGTGGAAATGGAAGCAGATTTCGATGGACTTCATTGTGGGTCAACCCAGGACCAGTCGAGGGTACGACTCCATCTAGGTGATCATGGATAGATTGACGAAAGCGGCTCACTTCCTGCCAGTGAAGACCACTTTCAGTTTTGCTCAATATGCCCGGATTTACATCGACGAGATCGTACGGTTGCATAGCGTACCGACTTGTATCGTGTCAGATCGAGGCACCCAGTTTACCAGCCGACTATAGCAGAGACTTCAGGAGGCTTTGGGCACTCGTTTGAGCTTCAGCACAATTTTCATCCGCAGACCGACGGACAGTCAGAGCGAACCATTCAGACTCTCGAGGACATGCTCAGAGCGTGCGTTTTGGACTTCGGCGGTAGCTGGGATCGTCACTTACCTCTAGTGGAGTTCTCCTATAACAACAGCTTCCAGGATACTATTCAGATGGCACCTTTCGAGGCGTTGTATGGGAGTAGATGTAGATCACCCGTCTGTTGGACTGAGCTAAGAGAGAGCAGTATTTTCGGGCCACGGATCGTGAAGGAGACGACCGAGAAAGTGTAGTTGATTCGAGACCGGATGAGAGCAGCTCAGAGCAGACAGAAATCGTATCCAGACAGGCGCCGTCGCAGGTTAGAGTTCGCAGTTGGCGACCATATTTTTCTGAGGGTCTCTCCGATGAGGGCGTGATGCGTTTTGGGCGAAAGGGAAAGCTTAGCCCTAGATTCGTAGGTCCCTTCGAGATCCTCGAGCGTGTCGGCACTGTTGCATATCGTTTGGTTCTTCCACCCAGCTTTTCAGATGTTCACCCCGTCTTCCACATGTCGATGCTACGCCGATATCTTCATGACCATTCCCACACGATTCAGCATCAGAGCGTTCAGCTTGAGCCCGACCTTTCGTTCATCGTGCAGCCAGTTGAGATATTGGATCGGCAGGTGAAGAAACTTCGATCAAAGGTCCTGCCGTCGGTGAAAGTTCTTTGGCGCAGCCCGGATAGTGAAGAGGTCACTTGGGAGGCCGAGGGAGAGATGCGGAAGAAATTCACTCATCTTTTTGAAGGTACGCGTAGCTGCATATTTTAAAAATTCGGGGATGAATTTTCTTAAAGGGGGAAGACTGTAACACCTGAGTTTAGGGTTAGTGGTAATTGTGTGTTAATGTGGGGTTTTTGGTAAAAAGTTTACCAAAACGGGTTTCTAATAATTTATCTGGTTTTATGGTTATTTTTGTAGAATTTTATCTCGACCGCACACACTTGTGCACGTTAATTAGGGTTAAGACTAGGGTTTGCCAAGTATTTGAGATTGTGGGTTAGCCATGTTTAAGTTAACCATGGTGGTCTAAACCCTTTGTTAAGTTAATTGGTGTTAATTAAGGAGTTTTAGTTTTAAAGATGGTTTAGGGTTATGGTTGTCTTGTGATGAGAAAGGGAGATTTTGATGGGTGTCATGTAGCATTTAATGAGAGTGAGGGAATGGTGGCTATGGTTATGTCATACCCCATTTTATTTCAATACTTTTTGCATGTCCCTCTCACACCCCGTTTCACACTCTCATTTCACTCCCTTCTCTTCCTCTCACTCACACACCAAGATCAGCACTTAGCCACCAAAACAAGTTCAACAGCAGGACTTCAGCCATGCATCAGTATCAGCAGCAACGCATCAGCTCCCAACAACATCATTAGTATCAGCCACCTACCCCTTAGCTTCAGCAGCTACTATAGCCAACAACAGCACACCATCAGCCTCCAAACCAGCATCATCAAACATCAGCCTAACCAGCCCCCCTACCACAATATAACAGCTACTTAACCCCTCATATCAGCACCACAACACCATCAGCCACAAAACCAGCCTCCAATGCAACAGTAGCTGCTGCTACAGCCAAGCAAACACCATAAAACAGCAGCAGCAGCTGCACATCAGCCCCCCCAACTTTAGCCACACACACACAACATCACTACACCCCACACTTCACCACAAACTCTTCAACATCTTCTCCACCTGCTGCTAGAACAACACCACAAAATAACACAACACCACACCAAGCTAAAGCAACAGCAACAACAACATTTCAGCCCAAACAACAGCATCAGCTTCAGCAACAGTGAAGCTCAGCTCTTTTCCAGCCAAGTTTTCCAGCACCCACTCCCTTCTTCTTCTCCTTCTCCTCGTTTGAGAGGTTCCTAGGGGGTATAACTCCTAAACTCTTTCCTTATTGCTTAGATTATGTGTTTGTTTAGCTAGTTTAGTGTTTTATCAGAATTTTCGTTTTAGGTCAGTGTGGTGATGTTAGATCTAGTTACATTAGAGTGCTTGTAGCTTAACAAACCCCTTTTAGGTGTTAGTTAGTCTGTTTTAGCCTAGTAGTGTTGTTAAAATTAGATAGATAACATTAAATTGCTAAAATTATGGTTATATAGCTTAGTTGGTGTTTATTGCATACTTTAGTGGTAATCTTGGGTGAATTAAGAGAATTTTGGCTAAGAAATGGTTGTGATGGTTAGAGTAGCCCTAGTAGGTGCTGTTGAGACCAGTTAACCTGAGATTTGCCCTAGATTTCTTAAATATACCCGACTTATTTGACTTGGCGTAAATTGGCAGTTTTAGTGACTTTTAACCTCTGTAGATTCTGCTGTTGACCTGAGACCTTAAAAATAAAATTGTGAAGACTGTAGCATGGTGAGACTAGTAGAGACACACACACAGAGCACGGGGACCCACCTCCCCCTCTCGGCCGCCGGTTTAATCATTCTAGCCGCAAATTGCGGCCAGAGTAGGGGGTAGGGTGTGGGGATTTTGGGTATGGGGTCCTGCTGGGTAGTCTAGAGTGTTGGTACCTGCAACTTTTTCAGTTGGGTCCAGAGGCAAAATCTGGCGCTTGTATCGTGTTTTCGATGTTTTAAGTCTCGTGCGACACGCGCGTGATACGTGTGGTTCTATGGCGCGCTGCGCGACACAGCGGGTCGGTGTAGGTTCTGGTGGGTTTATGCGCATCGCGACGTGTCGTGTGCACGCGCGTCTAGTTTCACGCACGTGTATCCCTTTTTATAGATATATCGTGTTTTGCAGGATTTTTCCTTATATGGTGACTTTTGTAAATGCTAGGTTCGCCAGCGGGGACTTCAAGCGCAGCGGAGAAAGGAAAGCAGGTGGTCGGACACACCTAGCACGGGATCACGGGTGAGTAGATTTAACATCTACGGAGGACGATCGTTTGGATGGCGCAAGTCGCCCGATAGATTTAGTAAACTTGAAAATAGTAAACTTGAAATTTACTTGTGACATTAGAATAAGAATACTTGCATGATATTTGCTGCAGTTAGGATCTATATGATGTTCCATATACGCAAACTCATTTGTGGGACACATGCACCATTACCAGGTTTTTATATGCAGCACAAGAACTATTCATGTGTACACACACACCCTGGTAATTGCCATGTCACGACACTAGATAACTATAAATCTGAAACACGTTAATTGCTTAGACCTGTGTTATTGCAACAAATATTTAAAATGGAATCATAAGAATTGCTATTCTCGTGCATATGTATTATTATATCATTTGTTCATGCCTAGTATAAATCATAAATTGCAAATTGATACCATAGGCACTCATTATCATTGACATATGCATACATGATGATTTCATGAGATTTATGATATTTCTGGATTTTGGGGGAAAGCCGCAAGATTTCAAACTTATAATCTTTTAAAATATAAAAATTGCGGTTTTATAGTGATGTAAAGTGTCGTCCACCATGAGTTTGATGTGGTTTTTGAGACCCGTTTCGAGGAGGTGGATGAATCGTCTAGGGTACATGGTGGGCCCGGTAAGGTACCCCGGGGCCAGAATATCGCAGGAGATGGCGTTGAGCCTGGCAGAGGACGGATTACCTACCGGTGACTTCATTTGGCACGACAGATATCCAGAGGATACCGACCGTGGCCGCTGGATTGGGATATTGATATTTGATATGGATCAGCTGGACGGCTGAAGCCAGAGATACTTGACATGGATATATGAGATTTGAGACAGTTTTGAGGTGTCGTTGCTAGACATGGATTTGTTGATTTTCCTGGATTTTATGCTGATACTTGAAAGGAGTTTCAAAAACAAAGGAAGTTATACCTACATGATGAGATCTTGAGTTGACTCATATAGCATACATATATGATAGTATATTCATGTGGCATACATACCTGTTATTACATCCATATGACATACATACTTGACAGTACACTCTTGATGCATACATACATGCTAGTACATATAGCCATACCTGTTCTAGGGATGCTAGGATACTTGTGTACATTCATGCGATAGCCTTTGTAGATGTTATTTATTACTCACGAGCAGGCAACTCACCCCCGTTGTGCCACAGCTTTTCTGCAGGTCCGTTCCGTCAGCACTGTAGCGGCGGACACTTTCGTTCATTTTGCCTTTTTTGCCTGGACTCGAGGTTTTTGCTCATAGGTGGGTTGTTATCATTTTGTTCCACCTTATTTATGTCCATTGTATCTAGAGTACTCCATCTGCTACTATTATTTCAGCTGTACCTGCCTTATTTGGATTACTGTATATTGACTTAGAGACGAGGTTGTGAGACTTGGGGATTTATTTTATGTTATCTGGGGTCGAGCTCACTTGAGTCGACATGTTATTTCTTATGCTTCATGCTTATTCATGCACGTTGTTATTTTACATTGCGTGGGATTTGTGACCACCTTGAGGCGAAGAGCTAGCTCCCGCTTGGGGATGCCATTTTCATGTTATTCATTATATTCCTGTTGTACCCGTTTGGGGCTTGTTTTACAAAGAAACTCTGCTGGAATTTTTGGAAAAAGGGAAAGTTGTTTAAAGGAAACTTGATGTGGTTTAAAGAAGTAAAATGCTGTAAATAATTGGTTTTTCCTTCACTTTATTTCTTAATTGGGTTTTGTATTCTGGGCTTCGGCTTACTTATTTTACGGACGCCTAGAGACGTTTCGTAACCTAAGTGCCGGTCGCGTTCCGTACTTTGCGGGTCGTGACACTCACACGGTCTGTGACGAAAACTCAGGAGCAGCAACAAAAGCTCTAGGAGATGCTGACACAGATGGCCGCACGTACTGGGCCGAAAGAAAGCCCAGAAGTATCGTCGGATCAGCGCCAGGAGAAAGAAACCGACGCCGAGTTCCTACGAAGGATGCTCGAGAAAAAGATAAAGAAGCCGCGGAACAAGCGGCTAACATAAAGCAAATGGCGCTTCTCTTTCAAGATATGGTCGGGATGATGATACAGCCGGATCCCCCAGCTGAAGACCCTCCAATAATCCTTGAAGATGACAGAGGGGAGACATCAAACCCTATTCCGGGTCTATCAGTAGCCAAGGAAGAGACCATCTCCAAATATGCCCTTGACGACTATAAAGCTCAACAGATACAAGCTTATCAGGCGAGCGAAGCGGGCAATCAAATCGTCAAAACTGGACGACCCTATCCGGGTTGGTACGATCAAATAAAGTACTCGCCGGGATATACGATCCCTAAATTCCACGTGTATAAGGGGACGGGTAATCCACACCAGCACGTTGCTCAATTCAGGGCTCTGTGCAGTAATGCTGGGGGTGACGACAAACTGTTGCTTCGCCAGTTTGTTGCCAGCTTGTAGGAGATGGCGTTTGAATGGTACTCCGAGCTCCCGAATGACTCTGTCAAGACATTTACAGAAATAGAGTTGCTATTCACCCAGCATTTCGCAAGTGCTAGCGAGCGCACCCCGATCACGGCGTTGATCAATGCCAGAGTGAAGCCGGGAGAGACATGGGTTCGGTATGCAATTCAGTGGAGGAACCTATGGAAGAGATGCGAACAACGCATAGAAGAAGCTCCTGCTGTGGGCATGTTCGTGGGGACCCTGGATCCGCAGGCAACTATATCCCAATTCATGATGTTTTTCAAGCCGACCACCTTCCAGGCCTTGATTGATAAGCTGACCCAAATGGACCAGATAGGCCATAGGCCTTCCTCTTCAAAGATGGATCCTCGGAATGAAAAGGGGAAAGGGAAAGCGACCTTCGTCGCCAACGCTCAACGAAAACTGAGTGACCCGAGACCGGTTGTTCGCTGAAGCAACAAGCCGTGATCCCTCGATGAGAAGTTGAGACGTCTTTACTCATTCTCTCGGGATAAAACGAAAAGACTGTTCGAACTGGCAGTGCGCAACGGGCTCATCATTCTGCCGGATCCGAGACACCCATCGCAACCTGGTGTTGTCGACCATTCTAACTATTGTCCCAACCACAGAGTAGTGGTTCACCTAATCGAAGATTGCTACGTCTTCAAAAACTGGGTTGAAGACCAGTACCAACAGGGCAAGTTCGCGCTGTCCGAAAACTGGAAGGTAAATCTGCCACAACAGCACACTCCTAAAAAGGTGGACACGCCGGGGGCATCATGCTCACTTATAGAGGAAGTGTAACGTTTTGAAAATCGTTTCGGTGAAATTTCGAAAAAACGGTAAAATAAGGGGGTTTTCTGTAAAAAGTCAAAATGCAAATATCTTTATTATAAAATTAAATATACATATTCTAGCTATGTAATTGCTAGTATTCGGTGTTTATTGAGCCACTGCTGAAATTTCAAATTTTCTGAAAATTTTTCCGAAATTAATTATTTTAATATTATTTTAAGCCGGTAAGAAAATACATTAAATTAGCGATAAGTACAAATTTAAATGGGCTAAATCTTTAAAATCATGTTAATTAAAATCTAGTTGTAATATAATTTTTTGGTATTTTATTTCAAGTTTTAATTGATTTATTTTATGGAAAACAAAAATATAGTTATTTTGAACTAAAACTTGCAAATATGGTATTGTGGGGGGTCTTTTTGCATAGAATTTTTTTGTAAAGTCTCTCACACTCACCCTCACTCCCCTTGGCCGGCCCCACACTATTGTAGCAGCCCAAGAATTTTATTTCCCTCTTTTTGACCTTAAATCATGTGAGAAATGGGTTAAAATAAGGTTTTTATATATAGTAAAGTAGGTGGGGGTATTATGGTAATTTGGGAGGGGCTTTGACTTGGATTCTTTTCCACAACTCCCCCACACCTCTCCCCACTCCCTCCTCAGCCGAAATTCCTGCAATAAACAGCCCCAAAATTTCCCGAAATGCCTGTGATCCAATAATTGACTCTGAGGGCACTATCTCTAACATCATCCATCGCCCGTCATATGGGTTAAGAAGCATATACGCTAGTCTACTCTGGAATATCGATGCCCTGTCTCGATATTCCCTCGACTAGGAACATTTGAAGGATGTACTTATGAACTACCATGGCCCCACTAGTATGATCTCCATCATAGTCCGGGTAGTCAAGTACATATCCTAAGGGCTTTATCAACATGTGAGAGTAAGACAGTATCAGAATACAAGTCAACATGTTAAGACAAAGATAACCAGATAGCATACTATCATGTCGAGCAAGAAAGTTCTCTCTCTATATATATTCAAGGATCCACTATAATAAACATCATATGTACAATAATGGCCTCTAGGGCATACATATAACTAACAATCTCCCACTTACACTAAGGCCATGTGTTGTAGTATCTCATACCCAACATCCCAAAGAGTCTCTCAAATTGCGTCTGGGGGAGGGCCTTCGTGAGCGGATCCGCTACGTTTTCCTTCGTGTCAACTCTCCTGACCTCGATCTCCCGGCGATCTACTATCTCCCGGATCAAGTGATACCGCCTCAAAATATATCTGGATCTCTGATGGGACCTGGGTTCCATGGCCAAAGCCATCGCTCTATTGTTATCACAATACACGGGTATTGGATGCTCAATAGATGGAACCACACCAAGCTCAGTAATGAACTTCTTCATCCAGACGGCTTCTTTGGCAGCATCGTTGGCGGCGATGTATTCAGCCTCCATCGTTGAGTCTGCAACGGTGTCTTGCTTGGAACTCTTCCAACACACCGCCCCTCCGTTGAGGGTAAAGACAAAACCCGAGACCGGCTTACTGTCGTCCTTATCACTCTGGAAGCTCGAGTCGGTAAAGGACTCTACTTGGAGTTCACCATTACCGTACACTAAGAACATCTCTTTAGTCCTTCTCAAGTACTTGAGAATGTTCTTAACAGCTGTCCAGTGATTCTCTCCTGGATCTGCTTGATACCTACTCACTACACTTAGTGAGTATGCTATATCGGGTCTGGTACATAACATCGCGTACATGATAGAGCCTACTGCCGAAGCATAGGGTATCCCTTGCATGCGAGCTCTCTCCAAATCAGTCTTAGGAGACATCTCTTTGGAGAGAGTGAGTCCAGAGTGTGGGTATATTCCCATGCTTGGAATCTTCCATACTAAACCTCTTTAGTACTGTGTCTATGTACCTGGATTGGGACAATCCCAGTATCCGTTTAGATCTATCTCTATAAATCTTAATCCCCAAGATGTAGGAGGCATCACCTAGATCTTTCATTGAGAATTTTTGTGATAAGAAGAGCTTGACCGAGTGCAGCATAGGAACATCATTTCCTATCAAGAGTATGCCATTCACGTACAATACGAGGAAGACGACCTTACTCTCTGCGACCTTCTTGTATATGCAAGGTTCATCTATGTTATTTATGAAATCAAACTCTTTGACTACCTCATCAAAACATATGTTCCAACTCCGCGATGCCTGCTTCAACCCGTAGATTGATTTTAGCAGCTTGCACACCTTTCCGCTGCTCCTGCTGTCTACGAAGCCCTCCGGCTGAGTCATGTACACGCTCTCTTCTAAATCACCATTTAGAAAAGCGGTCTTAACATCCATTTGCCAGATTTCATAGTCATGGCATGCAGCGATGGCAAGTAGGATCCGGATGGACTTAAGCATAGCCACTGGAGAAAAGGTTTCATCATAATCCATACCTGGTCGTTGACGAAAACCTTTTGTAACAAGTCTAGCTTTGAAAGTCTCTACTTTTCCAACTACACCAAGTTTCTTCTTAAAGATCCATTTGCTCCCAATGGGTTTTACCTCTTCGGAAGCAACTTCCAAAGTCCATACTTTGTTGGTTTACATAGACTCCATCTCAAATCGCATTGCATCCAGCCATTTCTCAGAGTCCCCACTCGTGATGGCCTGCTCGAAGCTATTTGGGTCATCATCTTCCATGATGCAATCCTCGCTCCCACCTCAATGATAAAACCATAGTATCTCTCAGGTGGATGAGGAACCCTACTAGATCGGCGGAGAGGCTGAGGTTCGTTAGGAACTACTGAGTCTTCTGGTTCCACCAAATCTTCTGTTGCAGTTTGTGTAGCCAGAATTTCTTCCAGTTCTACCTCTTTTCCACTAATTTCCTTTACAAGAAATTCCTTTTCTAAAAAGGTGGCATGTCCAGAAACAAACACCTTTTGTTCCTCGCTGTGGTAGAAAAGATATCCATGTGAATGTTTGGGATATCCCACAAACTTACAAAGAACAGACCGTGCCTCGAGTTTGTCCAGATTTTGCCTTTTGACATAGGCCAGACAACTCCATATCTTAACTCGTTTAAGACATGGTCTCTTCCCACTCCATATCTCATATGGGGTAGTAGGTACAGATTTAGATGGAACTTGATTCAATAGGTATGCAGCTTGTTCCCCTCCGAAAGGCAGTGCAAAACGGACGTCTTACCTGAAATTCGGAGCAGATGCTAATTAGTGCTATCCGTCCACCTCTTCGAAGATGCCAAGTTGATTTATGGCACCATGTATCGAAGGTTTGAATGGATGCGACCGATGTAGCAGACTTCGTCAGATTCCCCCTCGTTTGAGGGTTTTTTTGATTGTGGGGACGCTCCTCCCTGCAGGCGCAAGCCCCTGCAGTTAATTACGCTACCGCATCGCGGTAACAACTTTCTCCTTCTCCATATGGTCACTTCGTGTCGTGGGTGTTTGTTTTGTGTTCGGTTGCCCGTGGATTGTATACGGAGACTAAGTTATGCTGTCGCCCGTAGGGCGTGGACTAGTCCAAATCCGTATCTTTCTTAGATTTGGGTTTGGGGGGTTGTGTTTATGGATACGTTAGCCTTATTTGAGGCTAAGATCAACTTAAACATTCGTTAAGGACACGTTAGTCTAATTCTAGACTAAGATCAACTTAACGAGATCGTTTAGATCCGAAAAGAGAGCAATTGAGCTCTATTGTTTAGTTTAATGACATTGCGGTCGATTACCAGTTTAAGGACATGGTGGTCCATTGTAGTCCGTGGAATGTATGGCCGTCGGGACCCGTCACCTCTCTGAAAACGTTGAAAGATTACAACGACAAATATCAGAGGAGTTCAGAGATGTACCCTTGAACCAATGTTGGTTGGGAGATCTATAGTCCAATTTGGGACTAAAGTCTGTTTGAAGGTTTATGAGCATATGGGCTCAGTTGATATGAGTTGAACATTTTATTGTTCTGGCTGTTGAGCCTTTATTTGGGCTCGGCCCTTTTATTAATGCATAGCATTAGGCTCTGTAATTAAATGCATAGCATTTATCAGGAGCAAAATAGCGGTCTGATAGTGCGCCATGTGGCTTGTCAGGCGCTTTGCGCCAATTGAAGAGCGCAATGCGCTTGCGCATGCAAAATTGACACGTGTCATGCTCTGCGCTAAGAGCAAGTCTGTTAGCGCAGTGCGCTTTCTGAGTGCGCTGCGCTAGTGAATGACACTTGGCGCGTTCTGGCGCAGTGCGCCATCCCAAGAGCGCAGTGTGCTGTTTTAGAAGCGCAAAGCGCAGATTGTGTCTGTGGTTGACACGTGGCGCGTTCTGGTGCATTGCGCCAATCCAAGGAGCGCAAGGGCGCAATTCATGAGTGCAGGGCACTGTCCAATAGCGCAGAGCGCATTTTGATCCAATTCAGATCAAAGAAACAAGTTTTTCTTGTTCAAAAGAGGTTCTACCTCAAGATTCAAGAACCAATGGTTCTTATTCTCGTCAAAAGGCTGTGCCTTTATATAGATCAAAAGATCTAAGAATGAAGTAAATTACTTCTTCAAATTTTTTGTGATTAGATCTTTCTGGTCTTTTTAGAAGACGATTCTTCATTTTATGAGATGATTTCATCTCTGTTATTCAAGAACATAGTTCTTTTTACCTTTAAGAAGAAAGGAAATCTCCTTTTCTTTAAGAGCTTACTCTTCTTCTTTACAGAGGGTTTTTCTCTCTCTGTATATCTATATGTGTGAGACTTGGAGTCTAAGGGCCTTTATATGGGGCCAATTGATTTGTTAAGTTAGTTACAGAGATCTTTCTCTGATTGATCTGGGGATATTTCCCCACCGTTGGATCTTTGATCCTAAGGCCTCTGTTTTACAGAAGACAATCTTCTTATTTTAATAAGATTGGAAAGATCTTTCTAGAATTTTAATTCTGATTAATTAATAATTTATTATTTAAATCCCAGTGCTGGCGCAATTGGCGCTAGCGCGCCTGTGCTTGACACGTGTCGCGCAGCGCAGTAGAACTGCGCTAGCGCGCGTGTGTTTGACACGTGGCGCGCAGCGCAACTGCGCTAGCGCACCATTGTTTGACACGTGGCACGCAGCGCAGAGCGCAAGAGATCTGAAGCGTTGCTTCATTTATTTTAAAATTTGAATTTTGAAATAGTGCCTTGCTCTGATTGGGGGTGCGCTGCCTTAGGCGCAGCACTCCTTGCGCTGGCGTGTCTGCTTTTGACAAGTGGCGCGCAGCGCAAGGAATCTAAAGCGTTGCTTCAATTTTTGAATTTTGAAATTCAAACAGAGATTTGCTCTGATTGGGGGAAACAAATGCCCCCCCACCATTGTGCTCACGTGGCGCTCACGTGAGTGCAGCGGTGGCAACATCTGAACCGTTGGATCGACTCAGGAGTTGAAGAGGCGCTTCAGCGCCTATAAATAGGACCCTTGGTCCTCAGATGATTATCATCTCCTTCAAGAATTTTATTTCCAGAGCCTTGCTCTCATTTTCAAGAACTTCAAGAGTTAAACTCGAAAAAAATTTTAGGTAAAAATTTAAATTAAATTAAATTAATTCTAATTAACAGAGCCTTGCTCTCATAGATCTTTGATCTAAAGAAAACCCCTTTAGGGTTTCGTAAACAGAGCTTTGCTCTCAAGAACACATAGATCTAAAGAGATCTTGTTTCAGGGTTTCTTAACCCATGAACAGAGCTTTGCTCATTGACAAAATATAGATCTTTTGATCTTTTGATGAAGAACTCTTAAGATTTTTTTTATGGATCTTTAAGATCCCAGAACTTTAATTCTTCGGAATTAATTTGTCTTTGATGGATTTTTCCATCATTATTACAGAGCTAGGCTCTTTAAGGAATTTTATTCCCTTGTGACCAGAGTTTGACAAGTGTCACTCTGTGACAGAGCTTTGCTCTGAAAGGGAAATTTTCTCCTTGTCTCGAGAGATTTCTCATTTAATGAGAATATTCTTTGAGGATTTCCTTATTAATTGGCAGTCTCATCCAATGATAAGGCTGTCTTATTAACTGATGCATTGTCATCTGGATTTTGTAGGTCCCCCTTTGGTCCCCTCTCCACTGCATTGCAGTGTGGTACAAATTTTAAAGTACCAAGCGTCGGACCTTTTTTTTTAAAATTATGATACTGATAATGGAATTTCGCTTTTTCTTGCAGGCAACATGTCTGCTGATCTTTCGTTCCCGTTTTTCCGTTCAGAGGGAGGATTCCCTGAGGCACCGGTAGACCGGGAGGTTCTTGCTCTCATTAAAGACTATGACCCGGAGTACAAGAACCTTCATATATGGGGTAGGTGGTACAGGGAAATCATCAAAGGTCGCCGAAGCTTCTCTTACGCGACGCCGTCGGATCCAATCTCGTCAATTTCTTACGCAGATATACCCCCGGTGAACTATGCCGTGGAGGTTGTAAATTGGAATTCGGAGGATCTTCTTCAGCCTTCGATTGCTTCTATACCCGTGCAGCTGCCGGCAGCCGTGGATATTTTAGGGCGGCGCATATGCCAGGGTGAGTCGCGCCCTTGGGGACAACCCTATAACATTGGATTGAACCCTCGACATTCGGCCGGGTATTTGCAGTGGGCCAGGTACATCTTGTCAGCGAAGAAGGCGCATTTGCTGAAGATTGGTCTGTATCCTGCAGTCTATGCCTCGCTGTTCGAGTATCCTGCTCCTCCGACACGGTGGGTTAAGGCGTTCGTGGAACAATGGAATATCCCCACCCATACCTTTCTTCTGACGGACAGGGAGGTCTCCATCCCCCTAGAAGAATTTGCTGAGATTTCCGGTCTGCCGGTGAGGGGGAGCACTATGAGGAGCTGCTTCCTCCAGATGAATATGTCTTCGCCACTAAGCCGCTGGTGATGGACCTAACGCCGGAGAATGCTATTCAGCACCAGTTTCCGAGTCTAGTAAAGGTGCTGAATATGTATGAAAGTCTTTACTTGGAATCGGGAGGTCGGGGAGTTAGTTTTGCAGATTTCATCGCCCTCTTCCTTCGACCGGAGATTCTATCGCAGCGGGGAAAAAATTTGCCAAGCTTGACGACCCTTTCGGCCTGGGCTTAGATCGTCGACCAGCACTGGAAGCCGATCAAAATGGTTTTTACCTCCACGATGCTGCAGTCATCCCCTTATCGGAAATCGCCGCTCCGGGCATCGACGAGGAGACCTTCTTTCTCGGGTTTCTGGGGCTATGGCTATGCTGGTTCATGCTCTCCATGCACCCGCGCTACATGAGGCCGTCCGTTTTTTACCCAGCGCATCGGATGGTGGCTGGCATACAATTGTCGATTGGAATCGCCGGGCTGGCTCACCTGTACCATGGTCTCAGCGTGGCGGCGGATGCAAATGAACCGAGGGTGCAACCTGCCAATTTCCCGATGCACTACTTTACTTCATGGATGGAAATGCATGTGCTCGGGGTATTCGGTATTCATAAGAGACCCTCGTTTTACGAGAAGTGCAGACTCCCGAGAGTTATGCGGCTGGTCGGCGCTTCTATTGTGAATCCGCCTCCGCGGGAGGCTAGGGGGTTGCTTCTTCGTCCGCGCACGGTCGGAGCGGGCATTTCTTTCATGGACAAGGTCATGACCATCGGCCTGGAGACCTCCAAGGCGGTGTTGGCGTTGCGTGATAGTTTCAAAGTCGGGGCCTCCGTATTGAAAGCCCGGGAGATTCTTCACTTATACTCCATCCGGCCGGGCTTCCTGGTGTTCAGGAAGAATGATATGGCGCTTTTTATGAGGTACAACCCCCATCGGTTCGCCCAACAACTAAGCTATAACCAGGGGGTCCCACTGGAGGCGTTTTTGGCAGTGCCTGCGGACACCAGGGAGGGAATACAGAGCGCGCTGCACCATTTTATGCGGTTAAACACGGGCTCCCACTTCTTCATTAGCGAGCCAAGTTGCGTTCCAAGGGCCCTCAACGTGTACGGGGCTTGGTATCAGCACGCGATGGGTGCTGTTATACGAGAAGAGAAGCGGCTGCTGCTTGACCGCAAGGGTGCGCCTCCCGCCAGCGATCGCAAAGTCCCTTTAAGGCAAAGGACCCCTGTCGTTCCTCCACTAAGAGGAGATGCTGGAGCTGAGCCCCCACGCATGCTAAGCCCTCCGCGTGGATTGCCCCGTGATTCTGTTGACGTGCCCTCAGCGCCCCGTGCTCCGGTGGAGACGGTGAATGTGGTTTCGCCTGAATCCGGCGTGGGCTCGGACATCGGGACCCGCCGTCCCAAGGTGCCCACGAAGCGTAAGCTGATTTTGGGTGCGACCGGGGTTCGCGCGTAGAAGAGGAAGAAGAAGTCGGTTCTTTCTCTTGATGCCGTACTCGGCTTAGAGCCTCAGGCCCCTCTTACCGAAGGCCTAAGTGAGTATGGAACCAACGAGGGTTTCTTCGTAGAGCCAGAAGACACTGATCTGGAGGCCGCCATTGCAGCTTCTGAGCGATTGGCAAGGCGCGACGCGTGGTTGGCTAAACTCGCACAATCAGGTAATCACTAGTTGTATTCTTCGTCATTTCATCGTACTTTTATCATTGTTTTTGACTAACGCTTTTCCTTTTTTAACAGGCATTTCTACCGAAGAAGCCATCGCTGCTTCTCTCAAAACTTTCGAGGAGGAAGAGAGGAAACGCGCTCTATCGGGTGTTGGTACGTCTCGGCTCATTGGGTCTTCATCCTCCTTTTTACGGACAATCTAACCCTTTCCTTATCTTATTGCAGGGACCGCAGGACCTACTTCGCAAGCCGATGCGGGAATTCTCCCCGGGCCAGCTACCGAAGTCCCGACCTCTTCGGGGTTGCCGCAAGAGGCCCTGCTTAAAAAGCCGATGATGGATGCCTTGAAGGCTATGGAGGCAACCCTGAACGAGGACGACGATGCCTTGCTGAAGGAGGCTTCCAAAAGGTCTGTCGTGACGGCCCGGGAGGAAAGGATGCGCCTGAGGCGCGCAGCGAGGGAGCGTAGCGCTGCTTTGGCCGTGGGAGCGGGCTCAAGCGCCGTTACTCCCGTTGCTACTCCATCACAGGAGCTCCCGGTCGCTTTGTCTGCTGCTCATAGACGGGCGGCGCATGCAGCTCGGGAAGCCAACGGTAAATCCGTCTCAGGTAATGTGCTTTCGAGGCTTTGTTATCAAAGTTTTAAAACTGTCGGTTCTTATATATCTTGTCCTGCAGGGCCGAGTCCTACTGAAGGAGCGGCGGCAACCGTTGAGCCTGAGGGGACGGTGGATGAGGCAGCGGCTGAACCCGAGGCTACGGTAGGCGGTGCAGCCGTAGTTGCCGGGCCTGAGCTAATGGCTGACGAGACAGTCACGACTACTATGCCCCAGATGGCCACCACTGCCGAGCGCAAGGTGGCGGCAGATGAGACGGCTGCTACAACCGAGCCTGAGGCAGCAGCGGATGAAGCGGCTGCGACCGACGAACCTATGGCAGCGGTAGACGAGACGGCTGCGACCGCTGAGCCCGTGGGGGTAACGGGCGAGACGGGCATGATCGCTGAGCACGAGACGGCCGCTCTTTCTCAAGAGTCGGGCACCGCTCCGATCATCGCTCTCCCTGCTTACGGTCCTTTATCGTCTCCTGGCCTCGCGAGCATGACGACGGCTCCTGTAGAGTCTGAAGATGAGGCAACGGGAGGTGAAACCATTCCAATGGAGGAGGGAGACGCCACCGTTTCGGCTGGTGACTCATCAGGTAAATTTTGGGTTACCGTCCTTCTTTTTATTCTGCAATCCTCCCTGACAGGGCTTATCTTGTTTCTAACGCAGGTGCAGTTAGTGCCGATGCCACTTTACCCGAGGGAGCGCCGTCAGTTACCGCCCTGACAGTGGCCACCTCTCTATCCTCCTTCGTACCATCGCAGATGCTGGAAGTTCTGGATTTGTGACTTATCAGTTTTATCTTTAGGCTACATAATTTATGTACTGACGTTGTACTATTGCGTCTTTGTAGGAGTCCTTTTTGACCACTTGTACCAGGTGCTGCACCCACACTTCTCCTTCCCGTCGGAGCTTGCTTCATCCAGTGGCGCTGGTGAATAAAGTTTTCAATTAATGCATCTTTATTTTTCCAATAATGAAATTATTTCTGATTCTTCCTTTGCCCTGATTGCAGTGCTACAGATTGAAGGAGGAGATGTAAGATTAGTTGCGCCACCGGTCCTCCCGGTCTTGCCACCTGCTGCAGCTGGTATAGTAAATTCCATTGTTCATGAATCTCTTATATTCCTAGATCCGTCAGCTAATTGTGATTTGTTTTGCAGCTGTCGCTCCGACTCCGGTCCCTTTCGAGTCTCGCATTATGATGCCAGCAGGCCCATTCTCCAGACGTCAATCCTCAAAGGGTGCTACGATGAGTCTGAGTATGCTGAGCGGATGCGTCGAAGAGCTTGACGCAGAAACTCCTACATCTGCCACAGATTTCGCTGCCGAGGTTAATCCGATGCTGGCGACGCTTGTAAATTTCCATAATGAAAGCGTCGTCGAGTCTTGGGTTTATCACTGCAGGAAGATCGAGTCCTGTCTGCATCAGCTGGAACTTATGCGTTCTGCCCCCGAGATTTTGGCCATGAGCACTCAACGGGCAGCATGGATCGAGCAGAGCGCTTCTTACTTCCGCCATCTTGAACAAGAAGTGGCTTTAAAGCGGAGGGAATGCAAAGAAACTTCAAGCGAGTCTGCTCGACTGCGTGTTGAGGTCGTCGCGAACGCTACCCGGGTGAAAGTTATCTTCGAGGGCCTTCTGCAAAGTATCTCTGATGGGTTAACATTGAAGCAGAAGCTCAATGCCGTTGAGCGTGATGCCCAAGGTCGTGAAGCAGCGCATCGAGCCGTCGAAGAACAACTTTCATCCTACTTGCAGCAGCGAGCCCAGGTGGAAGCAGAGTTGGCCGCGGCATCCGATCATGAGCAGGCGGTGAAGGAAGTGCAAGAGAAACTTGCAGATTTGTTGAAGACGCTCCCTTCTCTATGAAAATTTTGTATCATTTGTAATTGTAAATAAAACGTATTTGTTTCTTTTATTCTTTAACACGATGTATTTTGTACTCAATCGAATTCATGAATAAAAGATATACGTTCTTCATAATGTCTTGTGTCATTTCTCTGTTTTCTTCTTTCTTGCTGTGTTGTTTGCCATGCGATTTTAGCAAGTGCGATCCGTAGATTGTATATAACTGTCAATCTTATGCTTTTTGTAGAGTGGCGATGGCTTAGAAAATAGGGTTAGGATCTGTCACCTAAGACCTTTTCAACTTTATGAACCGTGAGGGTCTCATAAAGAATTTTCTCCCTACGGGTCGAGAAGATCCCGTAGGTGTATTTTCTCCTTAGGAACCGTGAGCATTCCTAAGTGCGTTTTCCCTTATAAGTCGTACGGATCTTATAAGAGAATTTTCCCTCTTACGAGTCGAGAGGACCCGTAAGCGGTTGTTTCCCTCCTTGTCGAGATTCGACTTTGGAGAGTGTGACCCGTGAATAGTATGGAAGAGTCCATTTCGGACCGACTTGAAGGGCCCCAGTGCTTAGGAAACAGGTTTTTTTTAATCCCCGCTGCCTAAGGCTTTACCTCACGAGTCGAGACGAATCGAGCATTTCTCGCAAGAATATCCTAACGTCACAGTTAACCTCTGCGCTTTACGACAGAGGTCCATTAGGGTCTGTGGTACTAGGGTTTTGTCCGTCGTACGGTCACGTTGGCTGATGTATTCATCGATAGGCAATCTTGCTGTTCGAGTAGCCTTGCGACTGTCGTGTCTCTGATCCTTTCCGGGGCTGGACAAGACATCGTTAAGCAATCCTCCTAGGCAGTTTGACCGTCGGAAGAGCAAGCATTAGGAATTTTGCCATGCCACTTTTACTTGAGGTTAGGCTCATTTTGGAGAGCCCCGATGAGTCATAACCACTCTGCGCTGGTATGGGATGATCTTCGAAAGTCTTTCAGGTTTTATATGAGTTGCCGTCAAGACCCTGAAGCTAGGAATTTGGCCTTTTCTTCGTTTGCTGGCGTGTCCGAATCCTGCTGGAGGAAGAACGCTGGGGTGACATCTCATCTGCTGTATCGAGACGAACGTCGAGGTGGGGACCACTCCGTGCTGGTGCGAGATGATCTCCGATTGTCTTTCAGGCATTATATGAATTGCCGTCAAGACTCTGAAGCTAAGAATTTGGCCTTTACTTCGTTTGCTGGCATTGCGTCTGCTGTATCAAAATGAATATCGTGGTTGTCTCTAGGTTGCTGGTGAACCGTCGAGGTTTGGAACTAGGGATTTTTCCGTAGCTCCGTTGGGTGATATTGCGTCTGAGTCCTGTTGGAATGAGGAGGAACGCTGTTGTGTGTCGCCAGGCTGTAGACATGGCCGTCGAGACTTGGCTCCGTTTTCTGATGGAGCTTAGGGGGGAGGAGTGTTATTCCTTCTTTGTTTGCGCCCCTGGATTGTATACAGGGACTGTTGTGATATCACCTGTAGGGCGAAAGTTCCATTCTTTCATAATTTTGTTGTTTTTATTTTTTTTATTTCTTCCCGCGATGCTCTATCATTTCAGCTTTTATATAGCGAAGGTCGCGATTGCCTAATCATTTCGGCTATTTTTCGCGGTGCCCAATCATTTCGGCTATTTTGCATGCATACATTTTTGCTTGCTGATTTTGTTTGCAAGTTGCCCCATCATTTCGGCTATTTCATATGCATTTTTGGCTTGCTAACTTCTTACTGCAAGCTTGGGATTAGACACCGATTTCAGCATCAGCACAGCTACAACTGGGATATTGCCAGGTGCGAATCATCATTTGCCTTTGTCGATGTCGAACAAAGGTGGCTTAGCAAACAGGGTTAGGATCCCGTCGACTAAGGCTTTTGACTTCAAGAGCCGTAAGGGTCTCATAAAGGTGTTTCTCCCTGCGAGTCGTGAGGATCTCGTAGGCGTGTTTTCTCCTTAGGAATCGTGAGGATTCCTAAGTGCATGTTCCCCTGTAAGTCGTAAGGATCTTACAAAAGGGTTTTCTCCTTATAAGTCGAGAGGACTTACAAGGGTTGTTCACCATACGAACATATCCCTAGTGATGGATGGGACTTGGTTAGGGAAATGTTTATCCGCGCCCGTGGATTGTATACAAGGGTCAGCATTGAGCCGCTTGTAGGGCAGTATCGGAGGTTGTGGCGGTTGCTTAAGAACAGGTTCAGGTCTCTGTAACTTAAGACTTTCAAATCTTATGAGCCGTGTGTTAGTTATATGTACGCCCTAGAGGCCATTACTGTACATGAGATGTATATTGTAGTGGATGATGGGATATATATAGGGAGGACTTTCTGGCTCGACATGATAGTACGCTATCTGGTTGCTCTTTATCTTAAAATGTATACAGGCAGTCTCTCTATTACATGTTGATAAATCCCTTAGGATTTGTGCTCGACTTCCAGGACTATGATATAGATCATACTAGTGGGGCCTGGGTAGTCTATGAGTACATCCTTCAATGTTCCTAGTCGTGGGAATATCGAGACGGGGCATCGATATTCCAGAGTAGACTAGCGTATATCTTCTCGATCCATGTGATGGGCGATGGATGATCCCATATCCATTGGTTTTTTACATCAGAGATGGTATGCGGGTGCTCAGTGGTGACTGGGTACACTGAACGGACTCGCCGAGAACTCCCAGATGGTATTATACCTTACGTCAGATGGCAGTTCTCATGTGACACTGGTACAGCTTAGTCTGTTAACCCGAGATCGTCATAGAGTCTTGTGTGTCTCCCACTGTGCTTTGATTTCCACCCTACCACGGCTCTACTGATTCGTGCAAACAGGTGGTTTTTGGGTACAGTCCCGATTCACATGGAGGCAATGAGCGATAGGAGAGGATTCGTCTCTCCCGGTATTGGGGGTTGATGTTGCGCTATGCTCGACTGGCCATAACTGGAAACCCCTGGCCAGGGTTGCACTGATTTACTGGTAAGTGTTATCAGTAGTTTCATGCTTGTTATGGACCTTACATCGGCATGACTTATCAAGCTACTGGTGTCTAACGTTTACCACCCCTAGGCGAGATATGCGACATATCAGACGAACAGACCGGACTGTGCGGTAAGTGTTACTGGTTGGATTCACATGAGTGTGAGCAAGCTTGCTCGTTGATCTTCTGATCGCTCAATACCCGGGTGGCCGTTACGTTTAGCAGACCTCTTGCGGCTTGTGGGTGTTTGATATGATCATCACCAGCTGCCGGCGTATTGACGAGTCTTTAGAGTCCTACACAGAGGTTTTCTGGCTCAAGCGAAACAAAATAGGAGCGCATATGAGATATGTGCGGGACCGAGAATAATACCAGTATGTGATACTGTATTCTATTCTCGCGATTTATATCATTAATCGGTTATATGTGATATAGCCGGGTTACCGAATCAAGTGTTGATTCGATACATTGATACACTACATATTAGTCAGTTATATGCGATATGACCGGATCATTAAATCAAGGATTGATTTAATGATTTAATGTATAAATATATATTTGATATATTACTTTACATTAACTAGTATTTGTTCACTTAAGATTGATTTTCTCACTTGATGTGCACAAGTTGTATATGTGATATATTTTTATGCACTAATTTGTATCATGTTTGATGATACATGCAAACTTGGGTGTGTGTATGACTTACACCATGTTTAGGTTAATGGTTATGGTTTTATTTATTTTCTTTATTTTGGCAAATAAAAAATGGTGGCTTTCTTTGTTTTGTGCTTGAAGCTTCATGAAGCTTTCAAGCATCTTTGACAAAGTCCACCATTTTTGTTTTGCATGAGATTTTTGCTAACCTAACCATTAACATAAACTCTAGTTTAGTCTCTACAATGGTTTACTCACCCATGGTTGCAATATGATAGACTTCACTTGATTATTCATTTTTGATTATTCTATTATTCATATTCTTTTCTTCTTCATCATCTTCTTCAAGTGAAGAAAACCTTGCTAGAAATTTTCAAGTGAAGAATAAGAGTGAGAAATCCAAATCCAAATTGAACCCGCTTCCTATTTCTTCATCCTCTACCACTTGCCATGTAGTATAGGGTGTTCTCTTCACAAAGTTTTTGACCAAGTGAAGGAATAGCTTGAGTTTGAGTTTCACCGATGTAGATCATCTTCGGCCTCGAAGTCAACGACCTAGCCCGCTCATTTCTCCGATGAAATCAACGCTAGGGTCCGGGATCTCGATGATCGCAGTGAAGGGACGTCAACACGGTGCTTTAGAAGTGAAGGACCGGATATACAAAGGTTGTAATCCCTTTCACTTGTAGTTAAAGTAGTAAAATTGTTTTTATTTTCGCCTAATCTCTAGTAACGATCTTGCATAGGGTTGTTCGGCACATAAATTTTTTTATTTTGGCATGGTAGATGCCTCGTGGAACCTCATGAGTGTGCCTAGGAACCCTACACCGTGAGGGTCCCATAAAAGGGTTCTCCTTACGAGTCGTGAGGATCTCGCAAGTGTAATTTCTTCTTAGGAATCGTGATGATTCCTAAGCGTGTTGCTCCCTTGTGAGTCGTAAGGATCTCACGCGGGTGGTTTCTCCTCACAAGGTCGAGAGGACCTTGTAAGTGTCTTTTAACGAGGTTGCACCCTTTTGGGTTTTCACAAACACCCGCCGGTGCCCTGCTGTTTTTACTCACGGAGCCCTTTCGGGTTTTCATCCGTGCCCATTTTGCTTATGGACATACCGTTTTATTCTTTTTTTTATTCTTCTCTTTTCTTCTTTTTTTTTATATATAACGAGGTTGCGCCCTTTCGGGTTTTCACAAACACTTGCCGGTAGCCCTGCTGTTTTTACTCACGGAGCCCTTTCGGGTTTTCATCCGTGCCCATTTTGCTTATGGACATACCGTTTATTTTTATTTTTTATTCTCACTTTTTTTTATTGGCTTTGGGATGCCGCAATCCGCCGTAGCTTCCTGACATCTCGGTCAATAGCTAGTTTTAGGACATAGTGGTCCATCATTAGTTTAAGGACGTTTCGGTCCATGGGGCTTTCCCTGTGAATGATCATGATGCCTCCGGCATATCCATCTTTCTCGGAGCATGTGGTTGTGGCGGGCTCACCTTCCAATTTTCGGACAGCGCGAACTTGCCTTGCTGGTATTGGTCTTCAACCCAATTTTTGAAGACGTAGCAGTTTTCGATCTGATGGCCCAATACTTGGTGGTAAGGGCAGTAATTAGGATTGTTGGTATTTCAGCTCCGGTAGAGTGATAAGCCTGTTCCTCACTGCTAGTTCGAACAGCCTCCTTGTTTCATCCCGGGGAAATGAGTAAGGACGTTTCAATTTCTCATAGAGGGGTTGCCGCTTGTTGCTTTGGTGAACAACCGGTCTAGGGTCACTCGATTGTTGTTGAACGTTGGCGACGAAGGCCGTTTTTCCCTTCCCTTTACCCTTTTTGTTCGATCCCTCGTTTGCGGGTCCGGGATTCTTTCCGGGTAGCATGCGATTGCACGGCTGAATGTTCTCGCAACTTCTCAATTCTTTCGTTTTAGAGATGGATTCCTTGAAGAGAGGGCCGAGGGCTACTTTTACGTCGGAGTCGCTTTCGAAGGTGAGAACTCACGGTCCCTCGGGATCAACCCTATGACAATTGTCGGCAATTTTTATACGCTCATCTGTCGCACTTTTCTTCTGTCTACGAGCTTCACGCTTTGTCCTGTTGAAGTGTTGCCTGTGTGCGACATACCCTTGCCACCAACACTTAAAGGAGTTGCAATCTTCAATAGGTTGTGTGATCTTCTGATGATATAAGCAGAAGTTAGGATGTACGTCCGCTTCATCAAGATGTATCCCTCCAGGAGAATTTTCTCTGAAAGAGGGCAGCCTCATCCCCATCGATATGGCTTTGGCGAATCGTTTCCTTGTCTTGATCCTGCTTTCATTTGCGGTGGATGTACTTTGATCTTGTAGGAATGTTTCGACCCTTTTGTCCAGTCGCCGGCGTTTGGCCTTTTCAAATATGGACATCTCACGCTCCCGATCAGCTTTACTTCTCAGGAGAGCTTCGTTTAGGAATGCGTCAATCATTTCGTCTGACGACCCCAGAAGTTCCGATTCAGGCTCTGCCCCCAGTTTCTTTGTGCAAGGAGCCTCTTCATTGTCTAGCGATGAATGAGAGATCACATGGCAACTTGATGCGTAATCCTCATATTCATCCGACGATTCTTCTCCATCATCTCCGTCCTCAAGAACGTGGCTGAGGAACTCTTGGAGCATGATTGGAGCCCGCGCCTTCTGGTTATACTCTTCCAGCGCGTCAATCTGCTTCTGTAGGTCTGTGCGCTTGTCGCCAGGCTTCACAGGCTTCTTGGATTTCTTCTTATTTTTCGAAGATTTCGACGGCTGGGTGTGAATGCTTTGGCTATCACCACCAATATTTGGAGTTGCGCCCTGCTTCAGCATCCCCTTGATGATCTCAGGTTCTAACGGGTTCTTCCATCTGATCGCCAGGCATGTCTGAAGATCATTCAGCATCCTTTTGGTCTTGGCCGAAAGAGCCACCTCCCATGGAGCTTTCTCAACAAAAGAGCACGTTGCCCCCGGTGTGTTTGTCTTCTTAGGAGTGTGAGGCTGTGGCGGGTTCACCTTCTAGTTTTCGGATAATACGAACTTGCCTTGTTGGTACTGATCCTCGATCCATCCCTTAAAGACGAAGCAATCTTCGATTCGATGGCTTACCGCTTGGTGGTAAGGGCAGTAATTAGGATCGTTGACATCGCCTGGCTGCAACGGACGTTTTGGACTCGGCAGATTGATGAGTCTGTTGCGTACTGCCAGCTCGAACAGTCTTCTCGTTTTATCCTGAGGAAACGAGTAAGGACGTCATAATCTTTCCTCAAGGGATGGGCGTGGATGCATATTGTTTTGACGGACTACCGGCTTTAAGTTGCTCGGCTGTTGTTGAGTATTGGCGATGAAAGTTGCTTTTCCTTTTCCCTTTTCATTCCGAGGATCCGTCTTTGAAGGAGATGGTCTATGACCCATCTGATCCATTTGGGCCAACTTGTCAATCAAGGCCTGGAAAGTCTTCGGTTTGAAGAACATCATGAAGTGCGAGATGGTCACTTGAGGGTCGAGGGTGCCCACGAACATGCCTATAGCAGGCGCTTCTTCAATGCGTTGTTCTCACTTCGACCATAAGTTCCGCCACCGTATTGCGTATTAAACCCACGTTTCGCCTGGCCTTACCCTGGCGTTGATCAATGCAGTGATCGGGGTGCGCTCACTGGCACTTGCAAATCTTTGTGTAAATAGCAGCTCCTTCTCCGCAAATATTTTGACAGAGTCGTTAGGCAGCTCCGAATACCATTCAAAGGCCGTTTCCGCTAAGCTGTCGGCGAATTGACAAAGCAACAGCTTATCGTCGCCTCCGGTGTTGCCGCATAAGGCCCTGAATTGAGCGACATGCTGATATGGATTCCCCGTCCCTTTATACACATGGAACTTAGGGATCGTATATCCCGGCGGGTAAATTATTTGGTCATACCAGCCCGGATAGGGTCGTCCAGTCTTGACAACTTGGCCAACCGCTTCATTCGCCTGGTGAGATCGTATTTGCTGAGCTATATAATTATCGAGTGCGGCCTTGGAGAGAGTTTCCTCTTTGGCTGCTGAAAGAGCCGGAGGAGGATTAGATGTCTCCCCTCTATCGTCTTCAACAATGATCGGAGGATCTTCAGCTGGGGGATCCGGCTGGATCATCATACCCACCATGTCTTGGAACAGAAGAGCCATCTGCTTTATATTGGCCGCTTGTTCCGCAGCCTCCTTGTCCTTCTTTTCGAGCATTCTACGAAGGAATTCAGCATCAGTCTCGTGTTCACGACGTTGTTCCGATGATGCCTCCGGGCTTTCTTTTGGTCCAGTGAGTGTGGCCATCGCAGTTAGCATCTCCTGGAGCTTCTGCTGCTATTATTCTTGGGCTCTTGTAATGGATCGGGTGAGTGGTCGGTGGCCCATTGAAGCGCGGCTTTCCTCTTTTCCGGAAGCCATATAAACGGTATGCACCATTATGCCCCCAGACTTGGGGCATTTGGGCTCAACATCTTTACGATTTTCCGCAGTCACAGGGGCTTTCTCTGGCCTCCTTCTCTTCTGAGCAGTTGACGTTGAGGGAGCCGCTGCAGTGGGAACCCAGGTAGCTGTTTCCTTTTGTGGCTTGGCCAGACAGTTCTCTTCCTGTTGAGCCTTCACCTTTTTCTGTCGGCGAGGGTAATCTTGATCAATCACCGACTCCTGGACCTGTCGCCAGACTTTGTAGATTTTGGAGGATGGCCACTGAGGGGACCGTTCCAGCTTTGTTTTCGGTGCATTCTCTACGGATGGAGAAGATCTTTTCAGTATGGCGGTAGGAGAGTTCCTGCGCACCTTGTTCAGCAATTCAAAGCTGTTCCCGGTTGGAACAGCAGTATTGACTTCCACCGTTGGGGCTGGTGGGGTGAGTCCAGAGGGGGAGTTGGCCCCAGCCTTCCTTACTCGGCGCCAGTGACGACGGTGAGCATGTCGTGCAGATGGTGTTGGTTCGGCTATAGGGATGGCTTTGTCATGCCCCCAGTTTTGAGGAGAGGCTGTTATTGGCGCTAGCCGGTCGAAGACTGACGTCCGTTGAGAGGGGATAGTCAGTCTTGCGAAGGCCGACTTTCGAACAGGGGAAGCAGCCTTCGTGACTTCGCATGGAGTAGAAATGGCTATCCGCTACGGGGTGGCCGCTTCAGGTACCGCGGGCTTCTTCATGGACCCACTTGTGCTTTGGCCCAATTTGCTGAAAACTGAGGCATTGGACTTAGGCGACCCGTTGAGAGGGGACGCGGTATTTGTAAGCCGGTCAAAAACTGACTTCTTTGGAGCTTCTTACGACGACATTGGGGCATTGAAGCTCATCGGTGGGAGCATGGTCCCGAAGAACAATCCAATGGTGGCCTGAGTCACCTGTTCCACTGGCATAGCGAAGATGGAGGCCGCTCGGGGCCCGTAAGTCACTCCTCCGGACGGGACGAAGTGAGAGTTGCAGTTGCAGTTAGTGCAGTTTGAAGCCATTGATCTTCTATTTTCTGCACGGAACAAGACACCAAATCTAAGTACCTCAAATCCACAGGCAACCATAGCAAACCGCGATTCGTTCCTCGAACACGACACACGAAGTGTGGAGTGGAAAGAGGAAGGGGTCCCACCGGGCGTGCCAGAATCTGTTCCCCTCCGAAAGACGGTGCAAGACGGACGTCTTGCATGAAATTCGGGGCATATGCTAATTGGTGCTATCCGTCCACCTCTTCAAAGATGCCAAGTTGATTTATGGCACCATGTATCGAAGGTTTGAACGGATGCGGCCGATGTAGCATACTTCGTCAGATTCCCCCTCGTTTGAGGGGTTTTTGATTGTGGGGACGCTCTTCCCTGCAGGCGCAAGACCCTGCAGTTAATTACGCAACCGCATCGCGGTAACAACTTTCTCCTTCTCCATATGGTCACCTCGTGTCGTGGGTGTTTGTTTTGTGTTCGGTTGCCCGTGGATTGTATACGGAGACTAAGTTATGCTGTCGCCCGTAGGGCGTGGACTAGTCCAAATCCGTATCTTTCTTAGATTTGGGTTTGGGGGGTTGTGTTTAAGGATATGTTAGCCTTATATGAGGCTAAAATCAACTTAAACGTTCGTTAAGGACACGTTAGTCTAATTCTAGACTAAGATCAACTTAACGGGATCGTTTAGATCCGACATGAGAGCAATTGGACTATATTGTTTAGTTTAATGACATTGCGGTCGATTACCAGTTTAAGGACATGGTGGTCCATTGTTGTCCGTGGAATGTATGGCCGTCGGGACCCGTCACCTCTCTGAAGACGTTGAAGGATTACAACGACAAATATCAGAGGAGTTCAGAGATGTACCCTTGAACCAATGTTGGTTGGGAGATCTATAGTCCAATTTGGGACTAAAGTCTGTTTGAAGGTTTATGAGCATATGGGCTCAGTTGATATGAGTTGAACATTTTATTGTTCTGGCGGTTGAGCCTTTATTTGGGCTCGGCCTTTTTATTAATGCATAGCATTAGGCTCTGTAATTAAATGCATAGCATTTATCAGGAGCAAAATAGTGGTCTGATAGTGCGCCACGTGGCTTGTCAGGCGCTTTGCGCCAATTAAAGAGCGCAATGCGCTTGTGCATGCGAAATTGACACGTGTCACGCTCTGCGCTAAGCGCAAGTCTGTCAGCGCAGTGCGCTGTGCCAGTGAATGATACGTGGCGCGTTCTGGCGCAGTGCGTCATCCCAAGAGCGCAGTGCGCTGTTTTAGAAGCGCAAAGCGCAGATTGTGTCTATGGTTGACACGTGGCGCGTTCTGGCGCAGTGCGCCAATCCAAGGAGCGCAAGGGCGCAATTCATGAGTGCAGGGCACTGTCCAATAGCGCAGAGCGCATTTTGATCAAATTCAGATCAAAGAAACAAATTTTTCTTGTTCAAAAGAGGTTCTACCTCAAGATTCAAGAACCAATGGTTCTTATTCTCATCAAAAGGCTGTGCCTTTATATAGATCAAAAGATCTAAGAATGAAGTAAATTACTTCTTCAAATTTTTTGTGATTAGATATTTCTGGTCTTTTTAGAAGATGATTCTTCTTTTCATGAGATGATTTCATCTCTGTTATTCAAGAACATAGTTCTTTTTACTTTTAAGATAAAAGGAAATCTCCTTTTCTTTAAGAGCTTACTCTTCTTCTTTACAGAGGGTTTTTCTCTCTCTCTGTATATCTATATGTTTGTGACTTGGAGTCTAGGGGCCTTTATATAGGGTCAATTAGTTTGTTAAGTTAGTTACAGAGATCTTTCTCTGATTGATCTGAGGATATTTCCCCACCGTTGGATCTTTGATCCTAAGGCCTCTGTTTTACAGAAGACAATCTTCTTAATTTAATAAGATTGGAAAGATCTTTCTAAAATTTTAATTCTGATTAATTAATAATTTATTATTTAAATCCCAGTGCTGGCGCAATTGGCGCTAGCGCACCTGCGCTTGACACGTGTCGCGCAGCGCAACTGCGCTAGAGCCTGTGTTTGACTCGTGGCGCGCACAGCTCAGCGCAGCGCAACTGCGCTAGCGCACCACTATTTGACACGTGGCGTGCAGCGCAGAGCGCAAGAGATTTGAAGCGTTGCTTCATTTATTTTAAAATTTGAATTTTGAAACAAAGCCTTGCTCTGATTGGAGGTGCGCTGCCTTGGGCGCAGCGCTCCTTGCGCTGGCGTGTCTGCTTTTGACACGTTGCGCGCAGCGCGCAACGCAAGGAATCTGAAGCGTTGCTTCAATTTTTGAATCTTGAAATTCAAACAGAGCTTTGCTCTGATTGGGGGAAACACAGTTGTTTCAAGCGCATAACTCCAAAAGGAAATAGGCAACTCAGCGGTGCTCTTCATAGAGCGCATCATATCCAATACGGTGCGATTCCTCCGTTCTGATACACCGTTGTGCTGTGGTGTATATGGAGGAGTAAGCTGAGAGAGAATCCCATTCTCTTTTAGATAGTCACGGAATTCCGCGCTCAAGTGCTTAGAAAACAGGTTTTTTTTTAATCCCCGCTGCCTAAGGCTTTACCTCACGAGTCGAGACGAATCGAGCATTTCTCGCAAGAATATCCTAACGTCACAGTTAACCTCTGCTCTTTACGACAGAGGTCCATTAGGGTCTGTGGTACTAGGGTTTTGTCCGTCGTACGGTCACGTCGGCTGATGTATTCATCGATAGGAAATCTTGCTGTTCGAGTAACCTTGCGAATGTCGTGTCTCTGATCCCTTCGGGGGCTGGACAAGACATCTTTAAGCAATCCTCCTAGGCAGTTTGACCGTCGGAAGAGCAAGCGTTAGGAATTTTTCTATGCCGCTTTTACTTGAGGTAAGGCTCATTTTGGAGAGCCCCGATGAGTCATAACCACTCCGTGCTGGTATGGGATGATCTTCGATAGTCTTTCAGGTTTTATATGAGTTGCCGTCAAGACCCTGAAGCTAGGAATTTGGCCTTTTCTTCGTTTGCTGGCGTGTCCAAATCCTGCTGGAGGAAGAACGCTGGGGTGACATCTCATCTGCTGTATCGAGACGAACGTCGAGGTGGTGACCACTCCGTGCTGGTGCGAGATGATCTTCGATTGTCTTTCAGGCTTTATATGAATTGCCGTCAAGACTCTGAAGCTAAGAATTTAGCCTTTACTTCGTTTGCTGGCATTGCGTCTGCTGTATCAAGATGAATGTCGTGGTTGTCTCTAGGTTGCTGGTGAACCGTCGAGGTTTGGAACTAGGGATTTTTCCGGAGCTCCGTTGGGTGATATTGCGTCTGAGTCCTGTTGGAATGAGGAAGAACGCTGTTGTGTGTCTCCAGGCTGTAGACATGGCCGTCGAGACTTGGCTCCGTTTTCTGATGGAGCTTGGGGGGGAGGAGGGTTATTCCTTCTTTGTTTGCGCCCCTGGATTGTATACAAGGACTGTTGTGATATCACCTATAGGGCGAAAGTTTCATTCTTTCATAATTTTGTTGTTTTTATTTTTTTTATTTCTTCCCGCGATGCTCTATCATTTCAGCTTTTATATAGCGAAGGTCGCGATTGCCTAATCATTTCGGCTATTTTTCGCGGTGCCCAATCATTTCGGCTATTTTGCATGCATACATTTTTGCTTGCTGATTTTGTTTGCAAGTTGCCCCATCATTTCGGCTATTTCATATGCATTTTTGGCTTGCTAACTTCTTACTGCAAGCTTGGGATTAGACACCGATTTCAGCATCAGCACCGCTACAACTGGGATATTGCCAGGAGCGAATCATAATTTGCCTTTGTCGATGTCGAACAAAGGTGGCTTAGCAAACAGGGTTAGGATCCCGTCGACTAAGGCTTTTGACTTCAAGAGCCGTAAGGGTCTCATAAAGGTGTTTCTCCCTGCGAGTCTTGAGGATCTCGTAGGCGTGTTTTCTCCTTAGGAATCGTGAGGATTCCTAAGTGCATGTTCCCCTGTAAGTCGTAAGGATCTTACAAAAGGGTTTTCTCCTTATAAGTCGAGAGGACTTACAAGGGTTGTTCACCATACGAACATATCCCTAGTCACGGATGGGACTTGGTTAGGGAAATGTTTATCCGCGCCCGTGGATTGTATACAAGGGTCAGCATTGAGCCGCTTGTAGGGCAGTATCGGAGGTTGTGGCGGTTGCTTAAGAACAGGTTCAGGTCTCTGTAACTTAGGACTTTCAAATCTTATGAGCCGTGTATTAGTTATATGTATGCCCTGGAGGCCTTTACTGTACATGAGATGTATATTGTAGTGGATGATGGGACATATATAGGGAGGACTTTCTGGCTCGACATGATAGTACGCTATCTGGTTGTTCTTTATCTTAACATGTATACTTGCAGTCTCTCTATTACATGTTGATAAAGCCCTTAGGATGTGTGCTCGACTTCCAGGACTATGGTGTAGATCATACTAGTGGGGCCTGGGTAGTCTATGAGTACATCCTTCAATGTTCCTAGTCGTGGGAATATCGAGACGGGGCATCGATATTCCAGAGTAGACTAGCGTATATCTTCTCGATCCATGTGATGGGCGATGGATGATCCCATATCCATTGGTTTTTGACATCAGAGATGGTATGCTGGTGCTCAGTGGTGACTGGGTATACTGAACGAACTCGCCGAGAACTCCCAGATGGTATTATACCTTAAGTCAGATGGCAGTTCTCAGGTGACACTGGTACAGCTTAGTCTGTTGACCCGAGATCGTCATAGAGTCTTGTGTGTCTCCTACTGTGCTTTGATTTCCACCCTACCACGGCTCTACTGAGTCGTGCAAACAGGTTGTTTTTGGGTACAGTCCCGATTCACATGGAGGCAATGAGCGATAGGAGGGGATTCGTCTCTCCCGGTATTGGGGGTTGATGTTGCGCTATGCTCGACTGGCCATAACTGGAAATCCCTAGCCAGGGTTGCACTGATTTACTGGTAAGTGTTATCAGTAGTTTTATGCTTGTTATGGACCTTACATCGGCATGACTTATCAAGCTACTGGGGTCTAACGTTTACCACCCCTAGGCGAGATATGCGACATATCAGACGAACAGACCGGACTGTGCGGTAAGTGTTACTGGTTGGATACACAGGAGTGTGAGCAGGCTTGCTCATTGATCTTCTGATCGCTCAATACCCGGGTGGCCGTTACGTTTAGCAGACCGCTTGCGGCTTGTGGGTGTTTGATATGATCATCACCTGCTGCCGGCGTATTGACGAGTCTTTAGAGTCCTGCACAGGGGTTTCCTGGCTCAAGCGAAACGAAATAGGGGTGCATATGAGATATGTGCGGGACCGAGAATAATACCAGTATGTGATACTGTATTCTATTCTCGCGATTTATATCATTAATCGGTTATATGTGATATAGCCGGGTTACCCAATCAAGTGTTGATTCGATACATTGATACACTACATATTAGTCGGTTATATGCGATATGACCGGATCATTAAATCAAGGATCGATTTAATGATTTAATGTATAAATATATATTTGATATATTACTTTACATTAACTAGTATTTGTTCACTTAAGAGATATTTTCTCACTTGTTGTTCACAAGTTGTATATGTGATATATTTTTGTGCACTAGTTTGTATCATGTTTGATGATACATGCAAACTTGGGTGTGTGTATGACTTACACCATGTTTAGGTTAATGGTTAGGGTTTTATTTATTTTCTTTATTTTGGCAAATACAAAATGGTGGCTTTCTTTGTTTTGTGCTTGAAGCTTCATGAAGCTTTCAAGCATCTTTGACAAAGTCCACCATTTTTGTTTTGCATGAGATTTTTGCTAACCTAACCATTAACATAAACTCTAGTTTAGTCTCTACAATGGTTTACTCACCCATGGTTGCAATATGATAGACTTCACTTGATTATTCATTTTTGATTATTCTATTATTCATATTCTTTTCTTCTTCATCATCTTCTTCAAGTGAAGAAAACCTTGCTAGAAATTTTCAAGTGAAGATTAAGAGTGAGAAATCCAAATCCAAAGTGAACCCACTTCCTATTTCTTCATCCTCTACCACTTGCCATGTAGTATAGGGTGTTCTCTTCACAAAGTTTTTGACCAAGTGAAGTAATAGCTTGAGTTTGAATTTCACCGACGTAGATCATCTTCGGCCTCGAAGTCAACGACCTAGCCCGCTCATTTCTCCGATGAAACCAACGCTAGGGTCCGGGATCTCGATGATCATAGCGAAGGGACGTCAACACGGTGCTTTAGAAGTGAAGGACCGAATATACAAAGGTTGTAATCCCTTTCACTTGTAGTTAAAATAGTTAACTTGCTTTTATTTTCGCCTAATCTCTAGTAACGATCTTGCATGGGGTTGTTCGGCACATAAATTTTTTTATTTTGGCATGGTAGATGCCTTGTGGAACCTCATGATGTAAGTCTACGCTAGCGCCCCGGCAGTCTACAGACGCCAAATGCGGAATAAAACTTTTAAACTTGGCGCTATCGTATACTTTAACCCGGATCTGCCATTATTGCTAAAACTAACAAACTGTAAAGAGTGTAGAAAGATTGTACCGAACGATCCGAGTCCTTCGTTCTTGAACCATCATCCCACGCTCCGTTGCGGCTGCTCCGATCTCGTCGGTCTCCGATCTCCTCGTCGAGGTGGCACCACATGATCGGTTCTTTAAACGGGCTCCCGCCTCTGACTCGAGGCAACTCGATCGTCAAGTTTGCTAAAAGAGACGACCAAGAATGATGTAGAGAATGAGTAGATGACTTTGTCTCACTTCGTCCAAATCCGTGGACGATCGGTTAATGAAGTTGCCGTGGAAATCGGGTGATGGAATGAAATGAACTGTAAAATTTCATACACCCCGAATACTATCATAATCTTTTCTCTCTTGAATCAAGTAACCAAATGAGAGAGGGGAGAGGCCTTTCTTATATAGAGAAGGAGGAGGGTGACCGTAGGAGAGAGGGGGTGACCTTAAGCCAAAAGCTTCTCACTTAAATATCTTTAGCCAAAACAAAATGCATTAACTACAAAGCATGAGTCATTAAGCATAGTCACCACTTAATAAATGCAACCAATGAAAACCCTACACCAATAAGCCTAGTCACCTCATCTAGAATATTCTAGAACACTGACTCACCTTATCTGTAGAAAAGATAAATCCGTCTTTAACAGAATGTTAAAAGACGGCTGATAGAAAACTGGAAACTGGCAACTTCCAAAAGTGATCCTGAAACGACTTTCAGGATAACCCCGAAACTGTATAAATATACCCGCATTTGTATTACGACCGAATACAAATGCAACTGAGACAAAGATATTATACCTACTCAATATAATACTCAGATCCGGCTTAAACTAAAGCCGACCAGTATCATCTGTCCGAAAATCGACACGTGCGTAAACGCACGTGCATTTTCCGAACCCTGCCATAAAACCATACGGCCTCTACAACGTTTCGCCCGAACTTGGGAAACTGTCTGTGGGGGACTCTAATGACTCGTCAGTACCCTGGCAGTGGGTTTAACCACAAACCGTCAGCGGCACTAGCTATGCATAACGGCTGCCCATGGACTGACCTCAAGGGTGGCCGAGGAGCGAACTCAAGGGAGACCGATGAGCGAACTCCTCCGAAAACCCTACTGAGCCTAACAGTGACAATGTATATACAGTCCGGTCCGTTCGTCAATGAGTATCGCATATCTGCCTAGGGGGCTAGTAACGTCAGACCCCCAATAGCAGTATAAGTCGTGTCGGAGTGAAGCCTCAATACACCCTGAGATACTACTGGAGTACTTACCAGTAAATCTCCTACCATGGCCATGGATTTGTGTAATGGCTCTCCTAGACACAACACGATCTCGCCCCCAATACCGGGAGAGACGAATCCCCTGCCGATCCGCTCATGTGCCTCCATATGGCTCGGGACTGTACCCAAGAACTACCTGTTTGCACGACTCCTTTGAGCCGTGGTAGGGTAGAAATCAAAGCACAGTGGGAACTCACACGAGACAAATGACGACCTCAGGTCGATGAACTAACCTGTACACATGTCACCAGGGAACTGCTATCCGACGATAGGTATAGTACTAACTAGCAGATTCCCGGCGAGTCCTGTCCGGTGTACTCATAACCCAATGAGCACCTGTATACATCTTAGGTGATCCAACTGACACCAGTGGCTTGTGAGACCGGCCACCGCCCCTCGTCGGGGTCTCGACTGTACACACTAGTCTACTCCGGAGTATCGATGCCCTGTCTCGAAACTCCCACGACTAGGGACCACAATCAAGGATATGCATATAAACTACCCAACTCTCACGTATATGATCGCCATTATACTGTTGGTAGTAAAGCAAGATCCTAAGGGCTCTATCAAAGTGTAACATGCAATCAGTCACCTGAACATGTACACGACTGATAAAGGCAAACCAGATAGCATACTATCATTTCGAGTAAGACTGTCCTACCGGGATAGGTCCTCCGCAATCATTGCAATCACGTACCTGCGATCCAATAATTGACTATGAGGGCACTATCTCCAACACATGAGTGTGCCTAGGAACCCTACACCGTGAGGGTCCTATAAGAGGGTTCTCCTTACGAGTCGTGAGGATCTCGCAAGTGTAATTTCTTCTTAGGAATCGTGAGGATTCCTAAGCGTGTTGGTCCCTTGTGAGTTGTAAGGATCTCACACTGGTGGTTTCTCCTCACAAGGTCGAGAGGACCCTGTAAGTTTCTTTTAACGAGGTTGCACCCTTTCGGGTTTTCATAAACACCCGCCGATGCCCAGCTGTTTTTACTCACGGAGCCCTTTCGGGTTTTCATCCGTGCCCATTTTGCTTATGGACATACCATTTTCTTCTTTTTTTTATTCTTCTCTTTTCTTCTTCTTTTTTTTTTATATATAACGAGGTTGCGCCCTTTCGGGTTTTCACAAACACTCGCCGGTAGCCCTGCTGTTTTTACTCACGGAGCCCTTTCGGGTTTTCATCCGTGCCCATTTTGCTTATGGACATACCGTTTATTTTTATTTTTTATTCTCTCTTTTTTTTATCGGCTTTGGGATGCCGCAATCCGCCGTAGCTTCTTGACATCTCGGTTAATAGCTAGTTTTAGGACATAGTTGTCCGTCATTAGTTTAAGGACGTTTCGGTCCATGGGGCTTTCCCTGTGAATGATCATGATGCCTCCGGCATATCCTTCTTTCTCGGAGCATGTGGTTGTGGCGGGCTCACCTTCTAATTTTCGGACAGCGCGAACTTGCCCTGCTGATGTTGGTCTTCAACCCAGTTTTTGAAGACGTAGCAGTTTTCGATCGGATGGCCCAATACTTGGTGGTAAGGGCAATAATTAGGATTGTTGGTATTTCAGCTCCGGTAGAGTGATAAGCCTGTTGCTCACTGCTAGTTCGAACAGCCTCCTTGTTTCATCCCGGGGAAATGAGTAAGGACGTTTCAATTTCTCATAGAGGGGTTGCCGCTTGTTGCTTTGGTGAACAACCGGTCTAGGGTCACTCGATTGTTGTTGAACGTTGGCGACGAAGGCCGTTTTTCCCTTCCCTTTATCCTTTTTGTTCGATCCCTCGTTTGCGGGTCCGGGATTCTTTCCGGGTAGCATCCGATTGCACGGTTGAATGTTCTCGCAACTTCTCAATTCTTTCGTTTTAGAGATGGATTCCTTGAAGAGAGGGCCGAGGGCTACTTTTTCGTCGGAGTCGCTCCCGAAGGTGAGAACTCGTGGTCCCTCGGGATCAACCCTATGACAATTGTCGGCAATTTTTATACGCTCATCTGTCGCACTTTTCTTCTGTCTACGAGCTTCACGCTTTGTCCTGTTGAAGTGTTGCCTGTGTGCGACATACCCTTGCCACCAACACTTAAAGGAGTTGCAATCTTCAATAGGATGTGTGATCTTCTGATGATATAAGCAGAAGTTAGGATGTACGTCCGCTTCATCAAGATGTATCCCTCCAGGAGAATTTTCTCTGAAAGAGGGCAGCCTCATCCCCATCAATATGGCTTTGGCGAATCGTTTCCTTGTCTTGATCCTGCTTTCATTTGCGGTGGATGTACTTTGATCTGGTGGGAATGTTTCGACCCTTTTGTCCAGTCGTCGGGGTTTGGCCTTTTCAAATATGGCCATCTCACGCTCCCGATCATCTTTACTTCTCAGGAGAGCTTCGTTTAGGAATGCGTCAATCATTTCGTCTGACGGCCCCAGAAGTTCCGATTCAGGCTCTGACCCCAGTTACTTTGTGCAAGGAGCCTCTTCATTGTCTTGCGATGAATGATAGATCACATGGCAACTTGCTGCGTAATCCTCAGATTCATCCGACGATTCTTCTCCATCATCTCCGTCCTCAAGAACGTGGCTGAGGAACTCTTGGAGCATGATTGGAGTCCGCACCTTCTGGTTATACTCTTCCAGCGCGTCAATCTGCTTCTGTAGGTCTGTGCGCTTGTCGCCAGGCTTCACGGGCTTCTTGGATTTCTTCTTATTTTTCGAAGATTTCGACGGCTGGGTGTGAATGCTTTAGCTATCACCACCAATATTTGGAGTTGCGCCCGGCTTCAGCATCCCCTTGATGATCTCAGGTTCCAACGGGTTCTTCCATCTGATCGCCAGGCATGTCTGAAGATCATTCAGCATCCTTTTGGTCTTGGCCGAAAGAGCCACCTCCCATAGAGCTTCCTCAACAAAAGAGCATGTTGCTCCCGATGTGTTTGTCTTCTTAGGAGTGTGAGGCTGTGGCGGGTTCACCTTCCAGTTTCCGGATAACACGAACTTGCCTTGTTGGTACTGATCCTCGATCCATCCCTTAAAGACGAAGCAATCTTCGATTCGATGGCTTACCGCTTGGTGGTAAGGGCAGTAATTAGGATCGTTGACATCGCCTAGCTGCAACGGACGTTTTGGACTCGGCAGATTGATGAGTCTGTTGCGCACTGCCAGCTCGAACAGTCTTCTCATTTTATCCTGAGGAAACGAGTAAGGACGTCATAATCTTTCCTCAAGGGATGGGCGTGGATGCATATTGTTTTGACGGACAACCGGCTTTAAGTTGCTCGGCTGTTGTTGAGTATTGGCGATGAAAGTTGCTTTTCCTTTTCCCTTTTCATTCCGAGGATCCATCTTTGAAGGAGATGGTCTATGACCCATCTGATCCATTTGGGCCAACTTGTCAATCAAGGCCTGGAAAGTCTTCGGTTTGAAGAACATCATGAAGTGCGAGATGGTCACTTGAGGGTCGAGGGTTCCCACGAACATGCCTATAGCAGGCGCTTCTTCAATGCGTTGTTCGCACTTCGACCATAAGTTCCGCCACCGTATTGCGTATTGAACCCACGTTTCGCCTGGCCTTACCCTGGCGTTGATCAATGCAGTGATCGGGGTGCGCTCACTGGCGCTTGCAAATCTTTGTGTAAATAGCAGCTCCATCTCCGCAAATGTTTTGACAGAGTCGTTAGGCAGCTCCGAATACCATTCGAAGGCCGTTTCCGCTAAGCTGCCGACGAATTGACAAAGCAACAGCTTATCGTCGCCTCCGGTGTTGCCGCATAAGACCCTGAATTGAGCGACATGCAGATGTGGATTCCCCGTCCCTTTATACACATGGAACTTAGGGATCGTATATCCCGACGGGTAAATTATTTGGTCATACCAGCCCGGATAGGGTCGTCCAGTCTTGACAACTTGGCCAACCGCTTCATTCGCCTGGTGAGCTCATATTTGCTGAGCTATATAATTATCGAGTGCGGCCTTGGAGAGAGTTTCCTCTTTGGCTGCTGAAAGAGCCGGATGAGGATTAGATGTCTCCCCTCTATCGTTTTCAACAATGATAGGAGGATCTTCAGCTGGGGGATCCGGCTGGATCATCATGCCCACCATGTCTTGGAACATAAGAGCCATCTGCTTTATATTGGCCGCTTGTTCCGCAGCCTCCTTGTCCTTCTTTTCGATCATTCTACGAAGGAATTCAGCATCAGTCTCGTGTTCACGACGTTGTTCCGATGACGCCTCCAGGCTTTCTTTTGGTCCAGTGAGTGCGGCCATCACAGTTAGCATCTCCTGGAGCTTCTGCTGCTATTATTCTTGGGCTCTTGTAATGGATCGGGTGAGTGGTCGGTGGCCCATAGAAGCGCGGCTTTCCTCTTTTCCGGAATCCATATAAACGGTATGCACCATTATGCCCCCAGACTTGGGGCATTTGGGCTCAACATCTTTGCGGTTTGCCGCAGTCACAGGGGCTTTCTCCGGCCTCCTTCTCTTCTGAGCAGTTGACGTTGAGGGAGCCGCTGCAGTGGGCACCCAGGTAGCTGTTTCCTTTTGTGGCTTGGCCAGACAGTTCTCTTCCTGTTGAGCCTTCACCTTTTTCTGTCGGCGAGGGTAATCTTGATCAATCACCGACTCCTGGACCTGTCGCCAGACTTTGTATATTTTGGAGGATGGCCACTGAGGGGACCGTTCCAGCTTTGTTTTTGGTGCATTCTCTACGGATGGAGAAGATCTTTTCAGTACGGCGGTAGGAGAGTTCCTGCGCACCTTGTTCAGCAATTCAAAGCTGTTCCCGGTTGGAACAGCAGTATTGACTTCCACCGTTGGGGCTGGTGGGGTGAGCCCAGAGGGGGAGTTGGCCCCAGCCTTCCTTACTCGGCGCCAGTGACGACGGCGAGCATGTCGTGCAGATGGTGTTGGTTCGGCTATAGGGATGGCTTTGTCATGCCCCATGTTTTGAGGAGAGGCTGTTATTGGCGCTAGCCGGTCGAAGACTGACGTCCGTTGAGAGGGGATAGTCAGTCTGGCGAAGGCCGACTTTTGAACAAGGGTAGCAACCTTCGTGACTTCGCATGGAGTAGAAATGGCTATCCGCTACGGGGTGGCCGCTTCAGGTACCGCGGGCTTCTTCATGGACCCACTTGAGCTTTGGCCCAATTTGCTGAAAACTGAGGCATTGGACTTAGGCGACACGTTGAGAGGGGACGCGGTATTTGTAAGCCGGTCAAAAACTGACTTCTTTGGATCTTCTTGCGACGACATTGGGGAATTGAAGCTCATCGGTGGGAGCATGGTCCCGAAGAACAATCCAATGGTGGCCTGAGTCACCTGTTCCACCGGCATAGCGAAGATGGAGGCCGCTCGGGGCCCGTAAGTCACTCCTCCGGACGGGACGGAGCGAGAGTTGCAGTTGCAGTTAGTGCAGTTTGAAGCCATTGATCTTCTATTTTCTGCACGGAGCAAGACACCAAATCTAAGTACCTCGAATCCACAGGCAACCATAGCAAACCGTGATTCGTTCGCGAACACGATACACGAAGTGTGGAGTGGAAAGAGGAAGGGGTCCCACCGGGCGTGCCAGAATCTGTTCCCCTCCGAAAGACGGTGCAAGACGGACGTCTTGCCTGAAATTCGGGACATATGCTAATTGGTGCTATCCGTCCACCTCTTCAAAGATGCCAAGTTGATTTATGGCACCATGTATCGAAGGTTTGAACGGATGCGGCCGATGTAGCAGACTTCGTCAGATTCCCCCTCGTTTGAAGGGTTTTTGATTGTGGGGACGCTCTTCCCTGTAGGCGCAAGACCCTGCCGTTAATTACGCTACCACATCGCGGTAACAACTTTCTCCTTCTCCATATGGTCACTTCGTGTCATGGGTGTTTGTTTTGTGTTCGGTTGCCCGTGGATTGTATACGGAGACTAAGTTATGCTGTCGTCCGTAGGGCGTGGACTAGTCCAAATCCGTATCTTTCTTAGATTTGGGTTTGGGGGGGTTGTGTTTAAGGATACGTTAGCCTTATTTGAGGCTAAAATCAACTTAAACGTTCGTTACGGACACGTTAGTCTAATTCTAGACTAAGATCAACTTAACGGGATCGTTTAGATCCGACAAGAGAGCAATTGGACTCTATTGTTTAGTTTAATGACATTGCGGTCGATTACCAGTTTAAGGACATGGTGGTCCATTGTAGTACGTGGAATGTATGGCCGTCGGGACCCGTCAACTCTCTGAAGACGTTGAAGGATTACAACGACAAATATCAGAGGAGTTCAGTGATGTACCCTTGAACCAATGTTGGTTGGGAGATCTATAGTCCAATTTGGGACTAAAGTCTGTTTGAAGGTTTATGAGCATATGGGCTCAGTTGATATGAGTTGAACATTTTATTGTTCTGGCTGTTGAGCCTTTATTTGGGCTCGGCCCTTTTATTAATGCATAGCATTAGGCTCTGTAATTAAATGCATAGCATTTATCAGGAGCAAAATAGTGGTCTGATAGTGCGCCACGTGGCTTGTCAGGCGCTTTGCGCCAATTAAAGAGCGCAATGCGCTTGTGCATGCGAAATTGACACGTGTCACGCTCTGCGCTAAGCGCAAGTCTGTCAGCGCAGTGCGCTGCGCCAGTGAATGATACGTGGCGCGTTCTGGCGCAGTGCGCCATCCCAAGAGCGCAGTGCGCTGTTTTAGAAGCGCAAAGCGCAGATTGTGTCTGTGGTTGACACGTGGCGCGTTCTGGCGCAGTGCGCCAATCCAAGGAGCGCAAGGGCGCAATTCATGAGTGCAGGGCACTGTCCAATAGCGCAGAGCGCATTTTGATCCAATTCAGATCAAAGAAACAAGTTTTTCTTGTTCAAAAGAAGTTCTACTTCAAGATTCAAGAACCAATGGTTCTTATTCTCATCAAAAGGCTATGCCTTTATATAGATCAAAATATCTAAGAATGAAGTAAATTACTTCTTCAAATTTTTTGTGATTAGATCTTTCTGGTCTTTTTAGAAGATGATTCTTCTTTTCATAAGATGATTTCATCTCTGTTATTCAAGAACATAGTTCTTTTTACCTTTAAGATAAAAGGAAATCTCCTTTTCTTTAAGAGCTTACTCTTCTTCTTTACAAAGGGTTTTTCTCTCTCTCTGTATATCTATATGTGTGTGACTTGGAGTCTAGGGGCCTTTATATAGGGCCAATTAGTTTGTTAAGTTAGTTACAGAGATCTTTCTCTGATTGATCTGGGGATATTTCCCCACCGTTGGATCTTTGATCCTAAGGCCTCTGTTTTACAGAAGACAATCTTCTTATTTTAATAAGATTGGAAAGATCTTTCTAAAATTTTAATTCTGATTAATTAATAATTTATTATTTAAATCCTAGTGCTGGCGCAATTGGCGCTAGCGCGCCTGCGCTTGACACGTGTCGCGCAGCGCAACTGTGCTAGAGCCTGTGTTTGACACGTGGCGCGCACAGCGCAGCGCAGCGCTGCGCAGCTGCGCTAGCGCACCACTGTTTGACACGTGGCGTGCAGCGCAGAGCGCAAGAGATCTGAAGCATTGCTTCATTTATTTTAAAATTTGAATTTTGAAACAGAGCCTTGCTCTGATTGGGGGTGCGCTGCCTTGGGCGCAGCGCTCCTTGCGCTGGCGTGTCTGCTTTTGACACGTGGCGCGCAGCGCGCAGCGCAAGGAATCTGAAGCGTTGCTTCAATTTTTGAATTTTGAAATTCAAACAGAGCTTTGCTCTGATTGGGGGAAACACAGCTGTTTCAAGTGCATAACTCCGAAAGGAAATAGGTAACTCAGCGGTGCTCATCATAGAGCGCATCATATCCAATATGGTGCGATTCCTCCGTTCTGATACACCGTTGTGCTGTGGTATATATGGAGGAGTAAGCTGAGAGAGAATCCCATTCTTTTTTAGATAGTCACGGAATTCCGCGCTCAAGTATTCTCCTCCCCGATCAGATCGAAGGATTTTAATACTTTTATCCGTCTGGTTCTCAACTTCATGCTTATATTCTTTTAATTTCTCAAAAGCTTCAGACTTGTGTTTCAATAAGAACACATGACCGAATCTTGAGAGATTGTCAGTGAATGTAATGAAGTATGATGAACCATCCCTGGCATGTATAGACATGGGACCTCATACATCACTATGTATCAGTCCCAAGAATTCCGTAACTCTTTCTCCGTGTCATGTAAACAGAGTTTTGGTCATCTTGCCTTTGAGACATGACTGGCAAGTTTCATAAGATGAAAGTTCGAACGGATTCAAATATCCATCTTTATGAAACTTAGTCAGTCGTGTCGCATGAATATGACCTAGTCTACAATGCCACAAGAAGGATTCGTTCATTTCTGAACTTTTCCTCTTGTGTGTGTTCTGTACGTTAAAAACTGTGTTTTGATTCAGAACGTATAATCCGTTACATAACACACCAAACCCAATCAACACTTGATTTAGGTAAATGTTCATAACATTATTCTCTACTACAAAGTTATATCCTTCTTTATCTAATAAAGAAATTGATATTAAATTGCATATCATAGAGAGTACGTAATAACAGTCGTTCAGGATCAATGTATTCCCAGTTGGCAATACAAGGTGATATTCACCAACTGCTTTAGATGCAACACTTGCACTATTCCCCACTTTTAGAGAATGATCATATTTTCCCAGTTCTCTACCTTTCCTTAGCCCATGCAACAAATTGCATATATGGGATCCCGATCTGGTATCTAATACCCAGGACGTACAGTGTACTGAGAAACAGTTCTCGGTAACTAACACACCCGAAGAAGATGCATCAACATGCTTATTCTTCGTTTGGGTGGCGTAGAAATCCAGATATGTCCCTATTTCCTGCTCGGACTTATAACACTTATAAGTTGGAGCGGAACCAAATTTCCCCTGCTCAGTATAACAAGCGGGTTCGGACAATACATCCATATTATTATCTTGATTAAGGCGTGACATTAGTTGCTGCCTGGAGAGAGAGAGAGAAGGTAACGCGTTAGCGTGCGCTCTTTGCAAGATTAGATTGGTTATTATATTATTTAATCAGGACGGCTCCCACTGTTTTTATCAAATCTTCTTTCAAACCCTAAAAGGTAAGACTAGCCGGGATTAATTACACCTTACAAGTTCGCCAATCTTTCAGCCAGGCCGGTGCCGGTACTTTGAGGGAGGTTCCCCATGCTTTTGCACGGACCTAATTAAAATAAACCTCGTCTTCCCAAGAGCGTGACCCCATTAACACCTTTCTAGACAGCTACTTGATCGGCTAATTGTGATGTGTACAATTCTACCAGGAGTAACTCTTACTCGCAGTGGATATCGAGATCCAACTATCTCATAGAAGGTATGCAATCTCATTGCAAATTTCAACACTTGAAATTCCCGATAATACTTTTGCCCCTAACCTCCCATGACCTTGACAAAGGCCAACAAACCATAGGATGCTAGTCAAGTTCAACCGTCATTTCATGATTGAATTAAACCCACCCGCACGACCCTTGACAAAGGCCAACAAGGTCGCATGACTACCCTAATCCAATCGCATCATATGCTTAAGCAGATAAGCACTAGTTAGCTACCGCACACCACGCCTTGACAAAGGCCAACAAACGCAGCACGAATACTAAATAGTACTTATCTGAAATGACAGAGGGCTACGCAGGTTTTTAAGAAAACCATAAGCGTAATGAATCTTGATATCGTTGTAGAATCGAGTGATTTTGAAAAGGAGTGTTTTTTAGGCTTTTGCTAGTTTTGCTAAAGAGGTCACTCCCGGTGAAGGGATCTCGGCTCTTTCCTTATCAAATAAGGTGCTGGATATTCTACAAGGAATACCGCTATGCAAAGCAAAAACTAAAAAGGCAATCAGAAAACAAAACCGAGTGGGTTGTAGTATCTGCTCGTTTCACTAAAGAGGTCACTCCTGATGAAGGGATCTCGGCTCTTTCCTTATCGAATAAGGTGCTGGATATTCTAAAAGGAATATCGCTATGCAAAGAAAAAACTAGAGCTGCCCTTTTTGTTGAAAATTTGATTCTACAACATCATTTTGGTTTCTTTTATTTCATTAATCTCATTAATGAAGTCCTATCAATTATGCTTCCTAAGCATCACAAAAGAAACGAAAATACAACGTACGCTTATGCCATCCGCATTCGCCACAGTGTCCAGTTATGCACCGTTAGGTTACTTAACTAACGGTATAGCAGGGCGGGACTAGCGCAGGTGCAAAACATAAGCAACGTTTATTATATATCATATATACAATAATAAAGTATTCATCTCACGCATATAAAGTGATCACATCACAAAATATCAGCAGCAGAAGATAACATATGAAATATTGGATATTATAACAATTCAGAAAAATAAAATATTATTTTTGGGAATTTTTATAATTAAATAATAATATATTGAATATTTTAATAAGGCAGTATAATTAAGTACCGATAAATTGGGAAAAATTTGGAAGATTATAAAAATTACTGAAAAGAGGGTGCTTTATATGATTTAAGCAAATTATGAAATTTTATGATTTATTTGACACTATTTTAATGCTAATCGCGATTAAATATCGCTAATCGCGCATTACGCGTGTTTTGTGCACATGACATGCACATGTCATTTTTTACATCGTTACATTTTCTTTCGTGGCTTCTCTTCATTTTTCACTTTGGGTTTTTTTTTGATTAAAGTGAGAAGAGAAAAGAAAAGATAAGAAAACAAAAGAAGAGAAAAGAAAAGATAAGAAAACAAAAGAAAAGAAAAGAAAATGGAGTAAAGAATTAGGCATGGACAAGAGAGAGAAGTGAGGGAGTCAAACCTTGGACCAAGGCTCCCATTCCTTCTTCATTCCTTCATCATTTTCTCCCCTCATTCCCTCATTGATGCTGCCCCATCTCCCTCCCCCTCTACTCAAAAGTCCATCTCCTTTTCACAAAAAGCATGCACAAGCTCTCAAGCTACACTTTGGACCAAGAAAGTTTGCATTTCGGGCACTTGGGCAACTCAAGAATATTCTTGAGTTGCCAAATGAGGTAATCCTTTCACAAATAGTGTAGTATTTGATTTGCTTAAGCCTCTTTTCAAGTTTAAAATTGATTTAGTGAAGTTTGGTGAACTTTGAAAATTCCTAGTTAGGGTTTGAAGGGAATTTGAATTGAGATGGTGTAATTGACTTAGTAGTGACCATAAAACGCCTTTAGTGATATCATATTGGACTAAAACCCGAGACTTAACCCCAATTGCGAACTTTGAAAATCTGCCGATACGGAAAATTGTGGTTTTGTGAAAGGAATTTGGAATCTGCTAACACCCGGGTGACCTGAAAAATATTTAGCAAGTATAGTGATGTGTGCAGGTGACCAGAAGACTACCCCTGAAACCTTAGCTCCTAACCCTCTACCTAGGCCGTAGAAAAATTCCTTCTGGCCGCAATTTGAGGCCAGACCTGATTCTTTTTGCTTCGGGCTTCGTCTGTAGCTCCATCTCCGGTAATCTAGACCCTCCACATATGCAAAATTGGCTAATTTCAGTTAGGGTAAATTCTGGGACTAATTTCATGAGTTGCTGTTTTGATTCGTGGTTATATTTTTCGTATTTTGGATTCTGGATTTTAGTATGTGTGTTTGACCTCGATCACTTGACATTTGTACGACGATGTCGAGGATTGTTTGGTGGTTTGAAGGGCGTAGTCCATAGGTTCTAACCTATAGGCTTTTAGCGTGTCGTTTTAGTTTTGAATTGGGTTTTAATGCGGCACGATACGTTATGATGTGTAGGTACCCTATGAGGACTTCGAGACGACAAGCAAGGGCATGGGGACGTCGGCAATGGCAAGCGAGAGCAATGTGTGTAGATATATATCTACGGGGGAAGTCGGGTGGATGGCGTATAGCACTCCCGCAGTTCATAGCGTAGTTTACGCTATATATATATATATATATATATATATATATATATATATATATATATATATATATACACACACACACACACTATTGAACTTGAGTTTTATGATCTGTTATTGGTTATCTTGATAGGGTTGTATGTTCATGGATTAGTTTAGTGTTAGTTGCGAAACCCTAGAGTAGTTGTTACACCAACGCGCACACACACTTGCATTCATTTTATTACATGTGCGTATATGGGGATATGTACACACACACACACACACACATGGGTATGGGACTATGTATGTGTGTGTGTGTGTGTGTATATATATATATATATATATATATATATATATATATATATATGTTTACACGTATACATATACATGGATTATGAGGATAGTACTTGGGATTGTAGATGAGTCGATTAGATTTAGGCTTGAGGCCATGAGATCGGTGATGTGACATGGTTCGTATTTGAGATACGACATGATATGTTTAGCGGGTCCTTTAGGCGTGGTGTTTTCATACACACGCATGCATACATAGATGGTATCAGTATTGTACTAGACGTAGATCAGTACCCCCCAGACCATGATATATGATAAAGAGGATACGAGAACAATAATGAGATCATGTGATATTGATTCGTACCCATATTTGGGATGCCGTACGACGGATTTACCGTACGAGCTATATATTGATGATAGATCAGCACTCTTGACTTGAGAATGTCATATTATAGATATTGTATAGTATGTGATACTATTGAGGCGGGATCACCGACTATTATATATATATATATATATATGTATGTATCGACTCAGATGTTAGGCGACTTCCTTACCTTTCGATCAGCCTTTTAGTTAGTCCTGTAGTTTACTTGTAAATGATAGATTGACTCGAGTCATACCTATTTCAAAACTAACGAATCGTGAGTATTTTAAAGACAGGCCAAGGGATTCTATGGATATTTCAAAGGACGTACATTTTCTTAAAAACACCGTAGTCCCTATTTTCAAAACACATGATTCATGTTATTTCAAATGGCAAAACTGTATGACTCATATTTATATAAATGCGGATTCGTTATCATTGTGTTTATTATTCAGCTCCCGCATATTATTGCTGCTCGCATCGCATTTCATGCTTATATTGTGTTTTCGTATGCCATTATTGAGATCATGCTGTCAGGACACCAACACCATTACCGATGATGCGTATGTTCCACATACACTTACTTGCCGGCTCACACACATCATCATCGGTAATTGCCATGTCACGTACACCTTAGAAAATATTATTTGATTGATATCGCCTGTTAGCTGATAGTCTCGACTTATCATTACTGTGCTAATTTAGACATTGCATTATTACTTGCTATTCATGCATATTATTATTCATTGTTAATGCAGTATTTTGGGGTTTTATGCCGATGTTCACTATTTACTTACTCTTGATTTTGGATTTCAGATTTTCATAAGATTTCGGGATTTGGGGGAAAACCGAAAGAATATATATAAACTTTTCTCTCTCTTTTTAAAATACAAGTTTCAGTTTTCACTTGAGGTATGAGTCGTCCACCATGAGTTTTCATGATAGCTGTTGGATTTCGAGACCCGTTTCGAGGAGTAGTATGAACCGTCTCGGGTACATGGTGGACCCGGTATGGTACCCCGGGGCGAGAGTGATTTCATGGAGGATGATGAGCCTGGCAGGGGCAGACTGCCTACCGGTGATTGTTTGGCGCGGCGGATATCCGGAGGATACCGTTCGTGGTCGTGTGATTGATGATATGGGCCGATCTGGACTGCCGGAGCCCGAGGTATTGAGATATTGAGATATTGAGGTATTGAGATTTGATGATACAGGCCAGTCCGGATAGCCGGAGCCTGAGATATTGAGATATTGGGATTTATGTTTTGTGTCGATGCTAGACACTGATTATGTTGATTTCATTGATGATACCTCATGTTATATAACATAAATCTCACTAAAACAAGAAAACAGTTTCTTCATTTACATGTATACTGTTTTCATTACATTACATTCATACCTCATACATATGATATATTGCTACCTGAGGCACTGACACGAGCATATGGGATTACACTTATGGATAGATGTTTACTCTTGCCACCTTTTCATGCTTCAGACTTTATCATTTGAGGTTTATATATACTTGATCGTATTGACCTAGGATTGAGTCATACATACGATTTCTGCTCGGTGATGTTTTCTACTCACGAGTTGGCAACTCACCCCCGTTGTGCCACAGTTTCTTGCAGGTTTTGTCGTACAGGTTTCGTTACGGCTTTGCTGGCACACTGCTTCCATCTCGGTTGATTTGGTTTGGTAGGTGGGTTCACTTGTATCGTGACCACCATTGTACTTTATTTTATTCATTGTATCTAGTAAACTCCATCAACTAGACATGTATTTATTTCAGACTAGAAACCAGTTGTATATTCTTTCGACCTTAGAGTCGCGCGTTGTATTATTATGGATTTCATGTTGTTTTGAGTTTCCTTTTGAGTTATGATCCTCTCCCTTCGGCGTTGTATATTATATTGCTTGCGTTGTTGTGGCCGTCGATTGACGAAGAGCTAGCTCCCGCTTGTGGATGCCTTTTATCATTGATGCATTTATTTATCACTTGTACCCCGTTCGGGGCCAATATTTACAAGGGAAACTCTGCCGAAATTTTCAGAAAAGACTTGATGTTTTAAAAATGCATATTCGGCTTATTTTATCAAAGCACTTTCTTTAAAAATGGTTTTAGATTTCTGGGTTTTTGGCTTACTTGAATTAGATGGTGCCCTATAGACTTCATATGATTCAAGTGCCAGTCACGTGCCATTTCCGGGTCATGACAAAGTTGTTATCAAAGCGCTAGGTTAACTTTGGTTCGAGTCTATGTTTGAAAATGCGGAGCCTAGGGCGTTTGTATATATACGGAATTTAGGCTTGACCTTACGGAACTTAGACTTAGTCGAGGGGGTATTAGACCCGAACTTTTGTCATAGTTTTCATGCACTTTTAGTATTTTGATTTGCTTTTGTGCACGCCGATGCACATGGTTGTGAGATTATATACCACGGTATACCCGATTAGAATTTGGATTGAAATGTGTTGTATACCGTCGATTTCGATTGCGATACTAGATATTTGTTTTATGCACCTGATTTGGATTTTCACGCATGTTGAGCGCATGATATGAGATGCGATTTTGGTGCGTGCCAGATGCACTAAATCGAGATTCTTCGTGCATACCAGATGCACCTGATTTTGCTGTCAGGCACACACGTTGCCTCTGACAGGTGTTTCGTGCACACACGTTGCACTTAGATGTTTTTTTTGTGCACATGTATGGCACATTCATGGATTTGATTTCCGTGCGCACCAGACGCACGTGACATTCTTTTGCACATTTTGGGATTGATTTCTTATGGAGCAGTACGTTTTTATGATATTTACTATTGTTTTCGTATTGAGCAGGACTAGTCTGAGGACGGTACCTGGATATATTTTGCATGCATTGATAGTTGTCGAAGGGATTTCCAAAAAGGGAGCTATAGTCTGAGTATTTATCTACGTGTCTGATATGACACGAAACGTTTAAAACAAGAAAACCCTTCTAAATTATTTTCAAAACGGCGGGACGCGCACATTAAACAAAAGATATATACATATATGATTATTTTCTTACAATAGACGCCGGCCACTGTGCAGTATTATGCGCATCGCACAGCAACATGAAAGGTTTGGCTTGCATTTCATTCAGATGTTTACATGTATAGATTTGATGTTTACATGTATAGTTTTGATGTATATCATATTGGTTTCGTTTTGGATTTGACATTTGTGTCTTCACCATGACTCCGATGATTGCGGGATGCTTGACGGAGTTTTGTTTTTGAGCTATCTGCTCATTGTTCATGCGCATGCATTGCGCTACGACGCGTTTTATTTATTGATGATTTCGGAGCCCCGGCGACTTGGACTTTTACTGAAATGTTTTAGTTTTTGAGGGGTTTAAACTTAAATTCGGGGACCGAATTTCTTTAAGGGGGGAAGACTGTAACATTTCAGAAAAATAAAATATTATTTTTGGGAATTTTTATAATTAAATAATAATAAATTGAATATTTTAATAAGGCGGTATAATTAAATACCGATAAATTGGGAAAAATTTGGAAAATTATACAAATTACTGAAAAGAGGGTGCTTTATATGATTTAAGCAAATTATGAAATTTTATGATTTATTTGACACTATTTTAATGCTAATCACGATGAAATATCGCTAATCGCGCATTAAGCGTGTTTTGTGCACATGACAAGCACATGTCATTTTTTACATTGTTACATTTTCTTTCATGGCTTCTCTTCATTTTTCACTTTGGGTTTTTGTTTTGATTAAAATGAGAAGAGAAAAAAAAAAGATAAGAAAACAAAAGAAAAGAAAAGAAAATGGAATAAAGAATTAGGCATGGGCAAGAGAGAGAAGTGAGGGGGTCAAACCTTGGACCAAGGCTCCCATTCCTTCTTCATTCCTTCATCATTTTCTCCCCTCATTCCCTCATGGCTGCTACCCCATCTCCCTCCCCCTCTTCAATCCACAAAACACAATCAAAATCAACTCAAAAGTCTATCTCCTTTTCGCAAAAAGCATCCACAAGCTCTCAAGCTACACTTTGGACCAAGAAAGTTTGCATTTTGGGCACTTAGGCTCTTGAGTTGCCAAATGAGGTAATCCTTTCACAAATAGTGTAGTATTTGATTTTCTTTAGCCTCTTTTCAAGTTTAAAATCGATTTAGTGAAGTTTAATGAACTTTGAAAATTCCTAGCTAGGGTTTGAAGGGAATTTGAATTGAGATATTGTAATTGACATAGTAGTGACCTTAAAACCCCTTTAGTGATATCATATTGGACTAAAACCCGAGACTTAACCCCAATTGCGAACTTTGAAAATCTGCCGATACGGAAAATTATGGTTTTGTGAAGGGAATTTGGAATCTGCTAACATCCGGGTGACCTGAAAAATATTTAGCAAGTATAGTGATGTGTGCAGGTGACCAGAAGACTACCCCTGAAACCCTAGCCCCTAACCCTCTACCCAGGCCGCAGAAAAATTCCTTCTGGCCACAATTTGCGGCCAGACCTGGTTCTTTTTGCTTCGTGCTTCGTCTGTAGCTCCATCTCCAGTAATCTAGACCCTCCACATATGCAAAATTGGCTAATTTCAGTTAGGGTAAAATCTGGGAGTAATTTCAAGAGTTACGGTTTTGATTCGGGGTTATATTTTTCGTATTTTGGATTCTATATTTTAGTATGTGTGTTTTAGCTCGATCACTTGACGTTTGTACGACGATATCGAGGATTGTTTGGTGGTTTGAAGGGCGTAGTCCATAGGTTCTAACCTATAGGCTTTTAGCGTGTCATTTTAGTTTTGAATTGGGTTTTAATGTGGCACGATACGTTATGATGTGTAGGTACCCCACGAGGACTTCGAGATTACAAGCAAGGGCATGGCGACGTCGGCAACAGCAAGCGAGAGCAATGTGAGTAGATATATATCTACGAGGGAAGTCGGGTGGATGGCGTATAGCACCCCCGCAGTTCGTAGCGTAGTTTACGCTATATATATATATATATACTATTGAACTTGAGTTTTGTGATCTGTTATTGGTTATCTTGATCGGGTTGTATGTTCATGGATTAGTTTAGTATTAGTTGCGAAACCCTAGAGTAGTTATTACACCACGCGCGCACACACTTGCATTCATTTTATTACCTGTGCGTATATGGGGATATGTATATATATATATACACACATGGGTATGGGACTATGTATATACACACACACACACACACACACATACATGGATTATGAGGATAGTACTTGGGATTGGAGATGAGTCGATGAGATTTGGGCTTGAGGCCATGAGATCGGTGATGTGACATGGTTCGTATTTGAGATACGACATGATATGTTTAGCGGGTCCTTTAGGCGTGGTGTTTTCATACACACGCATGCATACATAGATGGTATCAGTATTGTACTAGACGTGGATCAGTACCCACCAGATCATGATATATGATAAAGTGGATACCAGATGAATAATGAGATCATATGATATTGACCGGTACCCAGATTTGGGATGGCGTACGACGGATTTACCGTACGAGCTATATATTGATGATAGATCCGCACTCTTGACTTGAGAATGTCATATTATAGATATTGCATCGTATGTGATACTATTGAGGCGGGATCACCGACTATATATATATATATATATATATATGTATATATATATATATATATGTATATATATATATGTATGTATGTATGTATGTTTCGACTCAGATGTTAGGCGACTTCCTTACCTTTCGATCAGCCTTTTAGTTAGTCCTGTAGTTTACTTGTAAATGATAGATTAGACTTGAGTCATACCTATTTCAAAACTAACGAATCGTGAGTATTTTAAAGACAGGCCAAGGGATTCTACGGATATTTCAAAGGACGCACATTTTCTTAAAAACACCGTAGTCCATATTTTCAAAACACATGATTCGTGTTATTTCAAATGGCAAAACTGTATGACTCTTATTTATATAAATGCAGATTCGTTATCATTGTGTTTATTATTCAGCTCCCGCATATTATTGCTGCTCGCATCGCATTTCATGCTTATATTGTGTTTTCGTATGCCATTATTGAGATCATGCTGTCAGGACACCAACACCATTACCGATGATGCGTATGTTCCACATACACTTATTTGCCGGCTCACACACATCATCATCGGTAATTGCCATGTCACGTATACCTTAGAGAATATTATTTGATTGATATCGCCTGTTAGCTGATAGTCTCGACTTATCATTACTGTGCTAATTTAGACATTGCATTATTACTTGCTATTCATGCATATTATTATTCATTGGTCATGCAGTATTTTGGGGTTTTATGCCGATGTTCACTATTTACTTACTCCTGATTTTGGATTTCAGATTTTCATAAGATTTCGGGATTTAGGGGAAAACCGAAAGAATATATATAAACTTTTCTCTCTCTCTCTCTCTCTCTTTTTAAAATACAAGTTTCGGTTTTCACTTGAGGTATGAGTCGTCAACCATGAGTTTTCATGATAGCTGTTGGATTTCGAGACCCGTTTCGAGGAGTAGTATGAACCGTCTCGGGTACATGGTGGACCCGGTATGGTACCCCGGGGCGAGAGTGATTTCATGGAGGATGATGAGCCTGGCAGGGGCAGACTGCCTACCGGTGATTGTTTGGCGCGGCGGATATCCGGAGGATACCGTTCATGGTCGTGTGATTGATGATATGGGCCGATCCGGACTGCCGGAGCCCGAGGTATTGAGATATTGAGATTTTGAGATATTGAGGTATTGAGATTTGATGACACAGGCCGGTCCGGATAGCCGGAGCCTGAGATATTGAGATATTGGGATTTATGTTTTGTGCCGATGCTAGACACTGATTATGTTGATTTCATTGATGATACCTCGTGTTATATAACATAAATCTCACTAAAACAAGAAAACAGTTTCTTCATTTACATGTATACTGTTTTCATTACATTACATTCATACCTCATACATATGATATATTGCTACCTGAGGCACTGACACGAGCACATGGGATTACACTTATGGATAGATGTTTACTCTTGCCACCTTTTCATGCTTCAGACATTATCATTTGAGGTTTATATATACTTGATCGTATTGACCTAGGATTGAGTCATACATACGATTTCTTCTCGGTGATGTTTTCTACTCACGAGTTGGCAACTCACCCCCGTTGTGCCACAGTTTCTTGCAGGTTTTGTCGTACAGGTTTCGTTACGGCTTTGCTGGCACACTGCTTCCATCCCGGGTGATTTGCTTTGGTAGGTGGGTTCACTTGTATCGCGACCACCATTGTACTTTATTTTATTCATTGTATTTAGTAAACTCCATCAACCAGACATGTATTTATTTTAGACTAGAGACCAGTTGTATATTCTTTCGACCTAAGAGTCGCGCGTTGTATTATTATGGATTTCATACTGTTTTGAGTTTCCTTTTGAGTTTTAATTCTCGCCCTTCGGCGTTGTATATTATATTACTTGCGTGGTTGTGGCCGTTGATTGACGAAGAGCTAGCTCCCGCTTGGGGATGCCTTTTATCATTGATCCATTTATTTATCACTTGTACCCCGTTCGGGGCCAGTATTTACAAAGGAAACTCTGCCAAAATTTTCAGAAAAGACTTGATGTTTTAAAAACGCATATTCGGCTTATTTTATCAAAGTACTTTCTTTAAAAATGGTTTTAGATTTCTGGGTTTTTGGTTTACTTGAATTAGATGGAGCCCTATAGACTTCATATGATTCAAATGCCAGTCACGTGCCATTTCCGGGTCGTGACAAAGTTGGTATCAAAGCGCTAGGTTAACCTTGGTTCGAGTCTATGTTTGACAATGCGGAGCCTAGGGCGTTTGTATATATACGGAATCTAGGCTTGACCTTACGGAACTTAGACTTAGTCGAGGGGGTATTAGACCCGAACTTTCGTCGTATAGGTTGACTTTAGTTGATGGAGTAGGTGACTTAAGGAGAGTGACGTACCTTATGTATGTTCCGCGGCATACTTACGATACGCTACTCCGCTTAAGAAACCTTAGGATGTACATTTCCTTGCACATTATTATATTCATTCCTATGATCTATCATCATCGTTATTGGTTATGATTTTGCTGCCACGATTACACGGGCAGCGAGAGCTACGGCTAGAGTTGCGGTCAGCACGAGCTCGTCACGGACGAAGACTGTCCAGGGCGTGATTCTAGGGACATACGATTTGCATAGATGCATCGTTTTATTATGTTTTCGCGCCATGAGCATTTGATGGATCGCTTTTATGAGATTACTCGGACGTGCAGATCAGCACCAGAGGATTGAGCCACTGATAGAGGCCAGCCAGAATGTGATGACCATTGATGTATCGCTTATTCATGATGATTGAGGCACTGTTCAGCGTGCAGATGAATAAGCCAGTTGTTGCTGTGAATGACGAGATATCACCCCAGATGTTGGAGCTACTGCAGCATGAGTATATACTTAAGGATATGATAGAAGGTCGCTAATCACCTAAGGATGAATGACTAGGACATATGGTTCGACTTCACCCGAATATCATGTGATGGGATGCATTGCTTGGGAGACTCTAGATACGAGCATAGCCGTTGGAGCACGGCCCATGCAGCCACAATGAGACGAGTCCGAAGCAGTCGACGGTAGAGAAAAGTGGAGTAAGAGGTTCGTACGAGATCTTGATGAGTTGACGTTCCACTCCACCGACATCAGTGATGTGACACGCATACGGAGGCGTTATATATGGATATATCTTTCAGAAGGAGTCGTAATGAGTATGCAGCCGTTCCGGAACAAGAAATAGATTTAGTAAAGGACGATGACTTCCGAGCAGTTCGACAGAAACGAGATTTGGGAGAGACCTCGACAGGACCTTTCTGGAATAATTTACGAGAAGACTTGGACCCAGGAGTGGTTATTTTGTGCACACCCAGCAGGCCAGAGTTCAGCACCGTCGACGAGATATGTTTTGAGTGACCACGACAGTTGACCAGAGATCTTTAGAGGATGTGTTTGAGCGGGACTATTCCGCCGTACTTGATTTCAGTATTTTGGGCAATCTATTCGCATGATTGAGTTTTGATGACTGAGTTTCATGATATTTATTTTCATGCACTATGGTTGCACCTACTGGGTATTTATATTTTGTGCATAGTTATTACACTTGAGTTATGCGTTATGCACCGTTGTGTTGATTTATGATCTGTGTACAGTTATTGCACTTAATATCGTTTTTGTGCCTTGGCTGCACATGTTTATGATTTCATGGATTTCATACAGTTGGGTTGATTTTGTGCATATGGTACGTACACGATTGGGTTTTTGCACTCGGTATAGTTCACATATGCTTGTAGTGCATTGATACGTATTTTGTGCACCACAGTTGCACCTGACTTCGTTTTGATGTCATTTGAGATATTGATTGTGATTTCATGCCTAGGGCATGCATGTGATTTGACTTATGCTTTCGGCATAGTTTTCATGCACTTTTAATATTTTGATTTGCTTTTGTGCACGCTGATGCACAGGTTGTGAGAATATATACCACGGTATACCCGATTTGGATTTGGATTGAAATGTGTTGTATACAGTCGATTTCGATTGTGATACTCGATATTTTTTTTTGCACCTTATGCACCTAATTTGGATTTTCGCGCATGTTGGGCGCATGATATGAGATGCGATTTTGGTGCACGCCGGATGCACTAATTCGAGATTTTTCGTGCATACCAGATGCACCTAATTTTGCTGTCAGGCACACGCGTTGCCTCTGACAGGTGTTTCGTGCACACCCGTTGCACTTAGATGTTGTTTCTGTGCACATGTATGGCACATTCATGGATTTTGATTTCCGTGCGCACCAGACGCACGCGACATTCTTATGCACATTTTGGGATTGATTTCTTGTGGAGCAGTACGTTTTTATGATATTTACTATTGTTTTCGTACTGAGCAGGACTAGTCTGAGGACAGTACCTGAATATATTTTGCATGCATTGATAGTTGTCGAAGGGATTTTCAAAAAGGGAGCTATTGTCTCAGTATTTATCTACGTGTCTGATATGACACAAAACGTTTAAAACAAGGAAACCCTTCTAAATTATTTTCAAAACGGCGGGACGCGCACATTAAGAAAAAGATATATATATATATATATATATATGATTATTTTCTTACAATAGACGTCCTCCACTGTGCAGTATTATGCGCATCGCACAGCAACATGAAAGGTTTGGCATGCATTTCATTCAGATGTTTACATGTATAGATTTGATGTTTACATGTATAGTTTTGATGTATATCATATTGGTTTCGTTTTGGATTTGACATTTGTGTTTTCACCATGACTCCGATGATTGCGGGATGCTTGACGGAGTTTTGTTTTTTAGTTATCTGCTCATTGTTCATGCGCATGCATTGCAGTACGATGCGTTTTATGTATTGATGATTTCGGAGCCCTAGCGACTTGGACTTTTACTGAAATGTTTTAGTTTTTGAGGGGTTTTAATTTAAATTCGGGGACCGAATTTCTTTAAGAGGGGAAGACTGTAATATTTCAGAAAAATAAAATATTATTTTTGGGAATTTTTATAATTAAATAATAATATATTGAATATTTTAATAAGGCGGTATAATTAAATACCGATAAATTGGAAAAAAATTTGGAAAATTATACAAATTACTGAAAATCGGGTGCTTTATATGATTTAAGCAAATTATAAAATTTTATGATTTATTTGACATTATTTTAATGCTAATCGCGATTAAATATCACTAATCGCGCATTAAGCATGTTTTGTGCTCTTGACATGCACATGCCATTTTTTACATTGTTACATTTTCTTTCATGGCTTCTCTTCATTTTTCACTTTGGTTTTTTGTTTTGATTAAAGTGAGAAGAGAAAAAAAAAGATAAGAAAAGAAAAGAAAATGGAATAAAGAATTAGGTAAGGGCAAGAGAGAGAAGTGAGGGGGTCAAACCTTGGACCAAGGCTCCCATTCTTTCTTCATTCCTTCATCATTTTCTCCCCTCATTCCCTCATGGCTGCTGCCCCATCTCCCTCCCCCTCTTCAAGCCACAAAACGCCATCAAAATCTACTCAAAAGTCCATCTCCTTTTCGCAAAAAGCATGCATAAGCTCTCAAGCTACACTTTGGACCAAGAAAGTTTGCATTTTGGGCACTTGAGCAACTCAAGAAGATTCTTGAGTTTCCAAATGAGGTAATCCTTTCACAAATAGTGTAGTATTTGATTTGCTTAAGCCTCTTTTCAAGTTTAAAATCGATTTAGTGAAGTTTAGTGAACTTTGAAAATTCCCAGTTAGGGTTTGAAAGGAATTTGAATTGAGATAGTGTAATTGACTTAGTAGTGACCTTAAAACCCCTTTAGTGATATCATATTGGACTAAAACCCGAGACTTAACCCCAATTGCGAACTTTGAAAATCTGCCGATACGGAAAATTGTGGTTTTGTGAAGGGAATTTGGAATCTGCCAACAACCGGGTGATTGTTCTAGTAAATGAGACGAAAGCAGGGGTTAATGCTAAATTGGAATTATGGAGGCAAATATTGGAATCTCAGGGATTCAGATTGAGCAGGTCCAAGACAGCATATATGCATTGCAAATTTAGTAACCAGAGAAGTCAAAACCATATTGGTATAACATTGGAAGGGCAAGAGATATCACCGAGCGACCAGTTTAGATATCTAGGTTCCATCATCCAAAAGAATGGGGAGATCGATAGTGATGTTAATCAAAGGATCCAAGCGGGTTGGTTGAAATGGAGGAGTGCAACAGGGATTTTGTGTGATCGTAACTTTCCGTTAAAATTGAAAGGGATGTTTTATCGGAGCGCTATTCGGCCTGCCTTATTATATGGTACAGAATGTTGGGCTCCTAAGAAGCATTATACACAGAAGATGCACGTAGCGGAGATGCGCATGCTTCGTTGGATGTGCGGTAACACTAGAAAAGATAAGGTGCGAAATGAGGATATTCGTGCAAAAGTTGGTGTAGCACCTGTGGAGGAGAAGATACGGGAAATCCGGCTAAGATGGTTTGGTCATGTGCGACGCAGACCTATGGAAGCACCGGTTCGACGAATAGATACTCTCGATATGGGCAATGGCAAAAGGGCAAAAGGGAGACCGAAGAAAACATGGATAGAGGTGATACGAAACGATTTGGTTGCCAAAGGACTCAATAAAAGTATATTGTTCAATAGGAGTGAGTGGAGGCGGAGGATTCATGTGCTGGACCCGGCGTGATTCTCATGTTGGTTCATGTAGCCTACCCCATATGCTTGGGATAAAAGGCTCAGTTATTGTTGTTGTAACACCCGGGTGACCTGAAAAATACCTTCTGGCCGCAATTTGCGGCCAGACCTGGTTCTTTTTGCTTCGTGCTTCGTCTGTAGCTCCATCTCCAGTAATCTAGACCCTCCACATATGCATAATTGGCTAATTTCAGTTAGGGTAAAATCTGGGACTAATTTCATGAGTTACTGTTTAGATTCGGGGTTATATTTTTCGTATTTTGGATTCTGGATTTTAGTATGTGTGTTTTACCTCGATCACTTAACGTTTGTACGACGATCACTTAACCTATAGGCTTTTAGCGTGTCGTTTTGGTTTTGTCACGACCCGAAATTGGCACGTGACGGCCCTAATACTACGCAACGTCTACAGGCGTAACGCAGTAAAAGAAAGCCAAAACCCAGAAATGTAAACCATTAAAAGACAAGAAAAGATAAGAAACATTGTTTAAACTTTTGAAAATCTCAAGTATAAATTCTTTAAGTCCAATTTACTTTCTTGAAAATTTCGGCAGCACCTCCTTTGTAAAAACCAACCCCAAAAATGGGTACAACATAAATATAAAGTAAAGCATCCCCAACGGGAGAAAATCTACGCCAAAAGGCGGAAAACAACCACCAAAACAGATATACGATGCCGTAGCGAAGAAATAAAAGACGATAAAATGGAAACTGTATAAAAGATAACCCAGTCACAAAATAATATACAATATCGTCCTCACCAAGTCTCTAAGTCAACATGAACATAATAGATGGAGAGTACAAGGATACAACGAATATACAATTCAACAACGAATAACCACAAAACCCACCTAAGCAAACTGCACACTGTGAGATGATGTGGTATCCGTAGCAAAAGATGATAAGATAGATGAATAGCCTGCCTCGACTACTCTGGGAAACAACCTGCAACACTGTGGCACAACGGGGGTGAGTTGCCAACTCGTGAATAGTAAATAACATATGCAGGTAATCGCAAGTATGCACGTACAGCGCGAATCTAACATATGTAAGCTAATAGCAATAAATGGTCATATGAATGCAATAGTCATGAAAGATACTCTAGCAGGTACATCTAATACATGAAGCAATAATATGACAATCTGTGTGCAACAATCATGTAAGGTACTCTATCAGGTACAACTAATACATGAAGCGATGATATGACAATATATATATGCAACAGTCATGAAAGGTACTCTATCAGGTACTACTAGTACATAAAGCAATGCATATAAAGTAAAAGTATGTAAATGCAACAGTCATGGAATGAAACATGTCATTTCCATGGAATCCTGACATCATGGTAGGATCAAAGTCCATCAAGACAATCCAAATCCAAATTTCCTCAAATCAGCCCCCAAATTGGCTCTCATATCATATAAGTCTCACAAATCCTGAATGTACAATATCAAGTAAATCTCATATATCCTAAATGTACAAAATCAGCAAATCTCATATATATCCTGTATCCAGTACCAAGTAAATCTCAAATGTCCCAAATCCAATATCAAGTAAATCTCTTATATCCTAGGTATATTTGCATGAATAAATATGATGATGTATATAAATGGATATGTATACATATATATTAGCGTCCCACTCCACTAATATATATATATATATATATATATATATATATATATATATATATATATACTTAGGAGTAAAAATATCATGAAACAAAGTGTCATGCATCGACACATAAATACTGATCTATCAGGTGCTGTCACCATGACTGGCATCCTGATAGGTACGTATCATACGCTATCCCGAAAGCTCGAGTGCCTAGCTCTGACCCTCGCCTCTCGACGTATCCATACGCACATGACTCCCGTCGGTATCCCCATGAAAACCGCCGAGTCATTGGCAATGTCACCGGTAGGTACTTGCCCGCCTTCCAGGCTCAATCGGCATGGACCGTCGATCATCTTGCCGAGGAGAACCGTACCGGGCCCCACCATGTACCCTCATACGGCCCCCGACTCCTCGCATGGGGTATATATATCAGAACCGATAAATCTCATGGTGGATATTAAAATATCATATCAAGGGAAACCGGGTTTTTCAAATAATACATAATTTCATGAAACTACCACGGTCCCCAAATCCAGAAAACATCATGAAAAATCCATATCTCAATGCGAAAATCCATAAATAAAATGTATGCAACATAAAACTGTAATGTAAGCATATAAAGGAAAAGCCGCTAATTAACTGCAACAAGTTAATATAAATATCATGCGGTTCCTAATTTCTCCAATTCTAAATAACATCAAGTAAAGGTAAACATGTAGCTATAACTGATATATGCGTAAACATAAAGGTATAGCAAGATATAAATATCTACCTATCAGAAATGATGTACTATACCCCCCGGGTATAAGTGAAGTATGTATGCAAAGTATACATGTAGCTATGTAATTATATGTGTATGTACCTATCACTAATGGTGCAATACCCTATAGGTATACAGGTAACTAGCATGTAAGTATGTCAAGGCATATGTGTAAACATATAGGTATACAGGTATGCTATAAGTCATATGCATAAAGAAATATGAATCAATATCTCAATGTCCCTAACCAAACAATATCATATCTATAAGTGGTTGTGCGTGTCATGGCAATTATTGACGGTGTGTGTGGCATACAATCAGTGCTCGTACAACATAAGCCGTCAATAATAGTGTAGTGTCCTAAGGATACTAGTCCAAGCACAATAATTAACTAAGCATTAGGGTGTATGCGCAATTCTAAATATGAAATAGAATATGCGACAAGTCAAGTCATTTCTAGCCCAGACGCATAACGCCATGCGGGCGATTCCCCTGTAGATGTTAAATCTACTCACCAACGCTCCTGGCTAAGTGAAGCCTACCACCTATTTTTCCTTCGTCGCAGCGTCCGAAATCCCCGCCTGCGAACCTAAAATTTCACAAACACATCACATAAGCTAAATATCCTGAAACGACGAAAAGACAACGAAACGCAAGGATAACGCCCTGAAAAATGCACTGCGCACTTAGTGCATCTATCGCGCACGACATCGGCCAAAAATCCTAACTAGGGTCGCTAAACTATGAAACACCAAGTCTAGACTCTGATCGTCCCGATTGCGCAACACAACAAAATAAAATATGAGGAATATAATAGATATAACCTCGCAACGACTAATTGAAACTACGTCGGAAAAACCCCGAAACCTAGTAAACAACTTATCGTAATAATTCGCAATAGAATCAAGCTAACACAAATCTAGCGCTCACAAACACCTTATAATAGCTTAACTAAGCTATTCAAACCATTTCTATACTTTTAACACTTGCTAATTAAGTTTTAGAAAAAACCTAGTAAGCAAAAATCCTTAATTAAACAAAGTAGTAATTAACAATAATTATCATTTAACAAGTCTAGTAACTTGATTAAGTTTTCATAATCTTCAATTAATAATTAACCATTTCACTAATCAAAACCCTAACTTGAATATTCTAAAACCATTTCTAGAATTTTAAACATGAAATTAAATAACTTTAATTTAACAACTAATAGCTAATTAAAGTATTTAAAACAAGAATTAAGCATTAGGGTTAGGGTTTTATACCTCCAAATGATTCAAAAACTTGCAACAAGAAAACCAAGATTAGCCTCCAAAATCAAGACTTCATGAAGAACAAAGCATGGTTTAGGGTTAAGGAAATGAAGGAAAATGATTATATTTGAATTTTTGTGATTTTATTTGGATTTGTGATGATTTATTTGTAGCAAAATGATGAAAATGGAGCAAGAAGAGAGAGAGGGCAGCAAGGAATGGGAGGGCTCGGCCAAAGCTAGGGGAGGGGGTTTTGTGAAGAAAAAAGAAGAAGGTTCTAGCTAAAAACAACATTAAATGCTAATTAAAGCAAAATGCCACCTTTCTTTTCTTTTTCTTTTTCTTTAAAAAAATTAAATCCTTTGACCAAAAGAAAATCTAGATATTTAAAAATTAGGTTCTAAAATAATTGTAGTGATGATTTCCAAGGATTTTCATTTAGAAGAAATTTCCTGATTTATGTGCATATTTTACCGGTTAAAATAATATTTTATTTGGGAAAAATTCTATCTGAACCAAAACCTCCCATATACCCCCAAAGTTCGCGCACTAATTTTATTTTAGCAAAACTAGGTGCCGGAAAGTTTCTACGGACATTTGATCGAAAATCGGGTTAAAACGGAAAATACCGACAATTTTGGCCTAAAACGGAAAAAATTCGCAAAACGATTTCTGAAACGTTACAATCTTCCCCCCTTAAAGAAATTCGGTCCCCGAATTAAAATTCATCTATGCGTACCTTCAAGAAGATGAGTACAAAACTCCCAAATCTCGCTCGCAGCTTGCCAAGTGATCATCTCACTATACAGCTACGCCAAAGAACCCTCACAGACGGCAAAACCCTTGACCGAAGTTCCTCCACCTGCCGATCCACTATAACTAGCGGCTGCTGGTGAACGAGAGATCGCGTCCAAGCTAATTGGTCTGATGCTGAATCATGTGAAAAAGGTCATGAAGGTAATTGCGAAGTATCGACACAAGGAATACGGGGTAAATACTCAAAAATCTGGGCGGAAGTGCCAAATTATAGGCAACGGAACAAACTCGCTTGAGGATCTCAAAAGGACCTACAATCCTTGGATAAGCTTCCCAAAACTCAACACGTCATTCATCGGAAAATCCTATAGGAATACATGATCTCCCACTTCGAACTCAAGTCTGCGACCACTACGGTCGGCATAAGACCTCTATCTGCACTGGGCTACTCTCATCCTGACCTGAACCAACTGGATCATCTCCGAAGTCTCTAGACTAACTGGGGTCCGAAAATCCTACTTACGTAGAGTCAAAAAAAAGGAATGGCGATCGACACGACCTAAAAACTAAACTTAAAGGTTGCCAATTGGAGTGCCTCCTGATAACTGCTATCGAAGAAGAACCCAAATAATGGCAAGTGACGATCCCAATTGTCGACAACAATTAGTACGCACGCACAAGCATATCCTCCAGAGTCGGTATAGCCCGCTCTCACAAAACCATCATACTGCGGATGGAAAGGCGGAGCTAAAGCTCAACCAGTACCCAAGGCTTCTTGAAGCTCCTGCCCAAGACGACAAGCGAATAGGGTGCCCTATTTGGATACGACCCATGAAGGAACTCCATGCAACGCACAACTTAACAAAGGACAACTGAGCAAACTGAGCATAACCGGACAACAAACACCGAATGGAGTCACACCCTGTCTAGACCGGGGTAGATACCACAACGAAATTCATGGAGATCTGCTCCCATTTCCACTTCGGAACGGTTAAAGGTTGCAACTCTCCAGCCGGTCTCAAATGCTCAACCTTAGCACGCAACAAGACAGACACCCTAAAACGAAATCCGAAACTTCACTCTTCACCCCAGCCCACCCGTAACTATCTCATAAGTCACGCTACAAATTGGTGGAACTTGAATGAACACCGAAAGTTGACTGATGTGCCTGTTCTAGGATTTCGCGTCTTTGCCCATTAGCAACAGGTACACAAATGCGTCCCTAAACGTAGCACACCTTGGTCACAAATCAAGGACTCCGAATCATTACCCAGCCAAGTATGCTCAAGTATCTCTGACGAACGAGCATCGGCGGGCAGTGCCTCGCGAAAGCGATTAAGGAAAATTGGTCGGGCGCGGACATGAGCAAGCTGTCCCCTCAGTAGAGGCGAACTTAAGCTGTACTCAACGATCGAACAAGAACTGTAAATCTGCAGAAGACTATCTCAACAATCAAAATCCACAGCAGGAAGATGTACATTAAGCTCTGGTGGTCCGTGAAAATCTGCCACGACTCTCCGGACAAGTAGTGTTTTCCAAATTTCCAACGCAAAACCACCGCGGCCATCTCCAGATCATGAGTGGGATATCCTGATCGTACTTCCTCCAACTGTCGGAAAGTAAAAGCGATTACTTTATAGTGTCACCTCAGTACACAGTCGAGCCCCACTCGCGAAACATCACAGTTAAACAACTAGGTCGCCCGAACCAGAAGCAAAGAAAGAACTGATGCAGTTGTTAACCGGGTCTTTAACTGCCGAAAACTCCGCACGCATGCCTCAGTCTAAAGAAAAAGGAACCTCCTTTCCGGTCAGTCCAATCAACGGTGCAGCGATACACTAGTAATACTGCACGAAACGGTGGTAACAACCTGCTAAGCCCAAAAATCTGCGGAACTCCGTCCGTACACAAGTCTGGGCCAAAGCTGTACGGCCTCGATCTTCCTCGGGACCATACAAAAACCGTCTCCCGTAACTACAAGACCTAGGAGTCAACACAAACAAGCCTGAAGGAACACTCCGAGAATCTAGCAAACAGCCGGCGCTCTCACAATGTCTGCAAAAAAAATCCTCAAGTGCTTCTCCTGTTCCTCACGACACATTGAATGGACCGGAATGTCATCAATACACAACAATAACTGGTCGAGGAACGGCCTGAAGAAATCTGGTTCATCATATCTACGAATGCTGCTAGGGCATTGGTGAGTCCAATGACACCACCAAAACACACAAAGCCCGTAGCACGCACAAGGCAAACTTCGGAATGTCATCACTCCGAACCCGCAACAATGATGACCTGATCCCGAACAAACTTAGAAAAATATCTCGCACTCTGGAGCTGATCGAAGAAATCGTCAATGTGAGGTAAAGGATACCTATCTGCACCGTAAGCCGGTTTGATTGATGATCCATCAATACAAAACCTCATTGTCGTCTTTCTCCTTGACAAACAGAATAGGAGCTCCCCAAAGCGAAACACACAGACGAACAAGCCCTCCAACAAACAACTCTGCAGCTGATCCTTAAGCTCCCTAAGCTCTGCCGGCTCATCTGGAACAACGTCGGAAAACTCTCGCACGAGAAGAACCCGGTCCAACAACTCACTGTAGCTCCGGTAACACGAATGAACGCCAAGAATCCTCAACATCTTCTCCTCAAAAGCCGACTAGCGAAAAAGGCTGAATTCAAGCTGTGAGAGGCGGCACCACTATCCCCCTACACAACAAGAACTGACTTGCCGGGAAAACAAAACCTGACTGTTTTCTCGCGGCAGTCCACAGACGCCTAGCACGTAGCTAACCAGTCCATGCCTAGGAGAACGTCACATCCAACATCTCTAGAAGGATCAAAACGACGGACGAATCTCTATCTCCTATCCGATTGGCACACGACTGAAATACGTGTCGCGCAACAAAAGAATTGCTGACAGAAGTTAACACAATAAAACGGATGATCTAGCTAACACGACTCTCGGCCCAACCACAGCACAAAGTGTGTAAAACAACAAGTACATCAATGAACATACGAATTTAGAATACCTGAAAACTCTCCATTGGACGCCCTCGTGTCTCGATGAGTAGAAGCAAACTCTCGTGTCTGCCCTCTACCCGCAACTGGATGAAATTCTCCTCGGTTAACCTAACCCCTCTGAGTGAACCTTTCGCGACTACGACCTCTCCGAGTACGAATCTGACGCGGTGCTAAGGAACAATCCCTGATGAAGTGCTGAAGACTCCCACACCAGAAACATCCACGCGACGACTGCTGACCCTCCTTGGGATGAGAGCTGAACGACTGTCCTCATCCTAAACCTCTGCTACTCCCGCGATGATCACGAAATCTGTCTCGATGACTAGGCCTCTGTCTCTGGGATGGTACACCGGTACGAGTCCTCCACGGTTCCGGAACTCTCAAAGTCTCTGGAATACGTGTCTTGTCAACTGGGGCTGCATCCACTGGTGCTATGTAGGTGACGGAATGCTGCATGCTGATTGCAAGGAACAACTGGGTAACAGGGGTGACAACCTCCTGTCGCTGCGCTCGAACGGCCTCAACCAATGAACTCATCGTCTGGCACATGTCCTGCATCTCTGCCACAAGCCTAGAGATACTATCTGTCGATGGCGGATCCATCAACTCCTGTGCAACGAGCGTTCCATCCTGGTCAGTCCTCGTCCTACCCGAGTCAATCCTGACCTCGGCCCTCGCTGCATCACTCTGAGTCCCCATAGTCATCGGCGGCAAAGGCTATAAATAGAAATAAGATTCGATATGAACACGGAAGTCGAATCACAAGGATATGTCATCAAGAAAGGAATTTCAAGCAATTTGTACTTAGGTCACTTTAGGCGGAGTACCGCATCGTGAGTATGCCGCGGACATACACACACTACGTTACTCTGCTTAAGCTACCTACTCCATCATACCAAGGTCATCCTACACTCCGAAAGGTAAAACCTAGCGCTCTGATACCAACTTTGTCACGACCCGAAATTGGCACGTGACGGCCCTAATACTACGCAACGTCTGCAGGCGTAACGCAGTAAAAGAAAGCTAAAACCCAGAAATCTAAACCATTAAAATACAAGAAAAGAGAAGAAATATTGTTTAAACTTTTGAAAATCTCAAGTATAAATTCTTTAAGTCCAATTTACTTTCTTGAAAAATTCGGCAGCACCTCCTTTGTAAAAACCAACCCCAAAAATGGGTACAACATAAATATAAAGTAAAGCATCCCTAACGGGAGCAAATCCATGCCAAAAGGCGAAAAACAACCACCACAGCAGATATACAACGCCGTAGCGAAGAAATAAAAGACGATAAAATGGAAACGGTATAAAAGACAACCCAGTCACAAAATAATTTACAATATCTTCCTCACCAAGTCTCTAAGTCAACATGAACATAGTAGATGGAGAGTACAAGGATACAACGAATATACAATAAAACAACGAATAACCACAAAACCCACCTAAGCAAACTGCACAATGTGAGCTAATGCGGTATCCGCAGCAAAAGATGATAAAATAGATAAATAGCCTGCCTCGACTACTCTGGGGAACAACCTGCAACACTGTGGCACAACGGGGGTGAGTTGCCAACTCGTGAATAGTAAATAACATATGCAGGTAATCGCAAGTATGCACGTACAACGCGAATCTAACATATGCAAGCTAATAGCAATAAATGGTCATATGAATGCAATAGTCATGAAAGATACTCTAGCAAGTACATCTAATACATGAAGCAATAATATGACAATCTGTATGTAACAATCATGTAAGGTACACTATCAGGTACAACTAATACATGAAGCGATGATATGACAATATATATATGCAACAGTCATGAAAGGTACTGTATCAGGTACTACTAGTACATGAAGCAATGCATATAAAGTAAAAGTATGTAAATGCAACAGTCATGGAATGAAACATGTCATTTCCACGGAATCCTGACATCGTGGTAGGATCAAAGTCCATCAAGACAATCTAAATCCCAATTTCCTCAAATCAGCCCCCAAATTGGCTCTCATATCATATAAGTCTCATAAATCCTGAATGTACAATATCAAGTAAATCTCATATATCCTGAATATACAAAATCAGCAAATCTCATATATATCCTATATCCAGTACCAAGTAAATCTCAAATGTCCTAAATCCAATATCAAGTGAATCTCTTATATTCTAGGTATATTTGCATGAATAAATATAATGATGTATATAAATGGATATGTATACATATATATTAGTGCCCCACTCCACTAATATATATATATATATATATATATATATATACTGTCATGACCCAAAAGTACAGAACGTGACCGGCACTTAGATTACGAAACATATAGAGGCGCAACGCAACCTAAGTAAGCCGAAGCCCAGAAATCTAAACCATATAAAAGAAGAAGAAGTAAAAGAAAACATGAAGAAAACAAGTTTAAAAGCATCAGCAAATTTTCCCAAAAATTTCGGCAGAGTCTCCTCTGTAAAAACTGGCCCCAAACGGGTACAACAAGTATAATATACATATAACCAATAAAAAGCATCCCCAAACGGGAGCTAGCTCAACGCCAACAGGCGGAAACAACAACAATAAGCACAATAATATACAACGCCAAAGGGCGAGGTTCAAAACTTAAAAGAAAACAAAACTACCAGAGCATAATAATACAAGCGCAACTCTAAGGTCGAAACAAATAAATGGTCCAGTAATCTATCAAATAATACAAGTTTGGTTGATGGAGCTTTCTAGATACAAATGAAATAATAAAAATACAACGGCGGTCCAGATACAAATGAACCAACCTACCGTGCAAATCACCCAGAATGAAATGATGTGCCAGCAAACAGCCAAGGAACCCTGTACATCGAACCTGTAATAAAATTTGGCACAACGGGGGTGGGTTGCCAACTCGTGAGTAGAAGATATCTACGAAAAGAAATCGAATGCACGGCGCTATACTAGGTCATAATAATACACTACTAAATCCCAATCATCTAGTAATGGCAGGGTAATACTACGTGTAAATGCAAATACTCCGTGCTCGTGTCAGTGCCTCATATAGTACTATATCATAAGAATGAGTATGCATGCACCATGAATGTAACATAACCAATCCTGAAATCTAGATATATCTGTATAAGAAATCTTTAACTTTTATCATAGAAAAATGTGTATAGAAATCTGAAATATCAACAATGAAATCCATGGAAATCTGTGTCAAGCATCGACACAAAACATGTAAACCTCAAGTCTCAATACCTCATAATCTCAATGTCTGATAGTCTCAATATCTCGGGCTCCGTCAGTCCGAATCGGCCCATATCATCAAATCTCACGACAACGGTCGGTATCCTCCGGATATCCGCCGCGCCAGACATCACTGGTAGGTAGTCCTCCTCTGCCAGGCTCATCGTCTACAACTCGATCTTCTTGCCCCGGGGTACCATACCGGGCCCACTATGTACCCGAGATGGTTCATCCACTTCTCGAATCGGGTGTCGAAATCCAACAGAAAACATGAAATATCATGGTGGACGACACATACATCACGAGAAAACCGCATCTTATGTTTTAAAAAGAGAGGAGGAGAGAGAGAGAAGTTTTTATATATCCTTGCGGTTTTCCCCAAAATCCAGAAATCTCATAGAAAACCAAAATCCCAAAATCATGAGTAAGTATATGATAAGTGTCGACATATGCCCATAATACTGCATGATAACATGGAAATATGAATGCATGAAATGTCTAAGTAATCAATGCCATGTCTATACTAACACCAGAGAGCAATCTCAATATTATATCGATCTAGTTGCTAGCTGGTTCTATCAATAAAAGATAATATGATCTAAAGTGTACGTGACATAGCAATTACCGATGATGATGTGTATGAGCCGGCAAATAAGTGTGTGTGGAATATGCGCATCATCGGTAATGGTGCTAGTGTCCTAATGTTAGTTATATGTATGCCCTAGAGGCCATTACTGTACATTGGATGTATATTGTAGTGGATGCTGGGACATATATAGGTAGGACTTTCTTGCTCGACATGATAGTACGCTATCTGGTTGCCCTTTATCTTAACATGTATACTTTTTGTCTCTCTGATTACATGTTGATAAAGCCCTTAGGATGTGTACTCGACTTCCAGGACTATGATGTAGATCATACTAGTGGGGCCTGGGTAATCCATGAGTACATCCTTCAATATTCCTAGTCGTGGAAATATCGAGACGGGGCATCGATATTCCAGAGTAGACTAGCGCATATCTTCTCGACCCATGTGATGGGCGATGGATGATCCCATATCCATTGGTGTTTGACATCAGAGATGGTATGCGGGTGCTCAGTGGAGACTGGGTATACTGAACGGACTCGCCGAGAACTCCCAGATGGTATTATACCTCATGTCAGATGGCAGTTCTCTGGTGACACTGGTACAGCTTAGTCTGTTGACCCGAGATCGTCATAGAGTCTTGTGTGTCTCCCACTGTGCTTTGATTTCCACCCTACCATGGCTCTACTGAGTTGTGCAAACATGTGGTTTTTGGGTACAGTCCCGATTCACATGGAGGCAATGAGCGATAGGAGGGGATTCGTCTCTCCCGGTATTGGGGGTTGATGTTGCGCTATGCTCGACTGGCCATAACAGGAAATCCCTGGCCTGGGTTGCAGTGATATACTGGTAAGAGTTATCAGTAGTTTCACGAATGTTATGGACCTCACGTCGGCATGACTTATCGAGCTATTGGGGTCTGACGTTTACCACCCCTAGGCGAGATATGCGACATATCAGACGAACAGACCGGACTGTACGGTAAGTGTTACTGGTTGGATTCACAGGAGTGTGAGCGGGCTTGCTCGTCGATCTTCTGATCGCTCAATACCCGGGTGGCCGTTATGTTTAGCAGACCGCTTGCGGCTTGTGGGTGTTTGATATGATCATCATCTGTTGCCGGCGTATTGACGAGTCTTTAGAGTCCTGCACAGAGGCTCCCTGGCTCAAGCGAAACGAAATAGGAGCGCATATGAGATATGTGCGGGACCGAGAATAATGCGTGTATATGATACCGTATTCGATTCTCGCGATGAATGTATCGAATAGTTGTATGTGATATAACCTAGTTATCGAATCAAGGATTGATTCGATAAGTCGATACATTGGATACTAGTCGGTTATATGCGACATGACCGGATCATTGAATCAAGTGTTGATTTAATGATTTAATGTATAATTATATATTTGATATATTACTTTGCATTAACTAGTATTGGTTCACTTTAAATGAATTTTCTCACTTGAAATGCACATTGTATATGTGATATATTTTTGTGCACAAGATTGTATCATGTTTGATGATACATGCTAACTTGGGTTTGTGTAAAGAATTAAACCATGTTTAGTTAATGGTTAGGGTTTCATTTGATTTACTTATTCATTTATTTATTTTGTTTATTTATTTTGGCAAAAGATAAAGAGAAATGGTGGCTTTCTTTGTTTGCTTGTTGAAGCTTCATGAAGCTTTGAACAAGTCCACCATTCTTGTCTCATGCTTAACCCTAACCATTCAAATTAACCATAGTCTATTCTCTACACCTAACCATGGTTGCCATATGATAAGTATTCATTTTATTTTTCTTTTTGAATAAAAAAACTTATCATATATTCTTTCTTCTTCTTCTTCTTCATCTTCAAAAAGATGAAAAGCTTGCCTCCATCAATGGCAACTTGAGAAAAAGAGTGAGAAATCCAATTCTAAAGTGAACCCACCTCCTATTTCTTCATCCTCTACCTCTTGCCAAGTAGTATAGGGTGTTTTCTTCACAAGTTTCATGACTTGGTGAAGTTGGAGTTTGATCTTGAGTTGCCTCGACGTAGATCATCTTCGGCATCGAAGTCGACGACCTAGCCCGCCCATTTCTCCGATGAAGCCGATGCTAGAGTCATGGATTCGATTTGGACAGCGGAGGGACGTCATCACGGAGCCTAGGAGGTGGAGGACCGGATTAACAAAGGTTGTAGCTTCTTTCTTTTAAGTTAAAGTTGTTTACTTCCATTGCATCACCTATAAATCTAGTTAACGATCCATATTAGGGTTTGTAGGCACATGGAAAACTTTGAATTGGCCATGTTTGATCGCTTGTGAGACCTCATTAGTGTGCCTAGGAACCCTACAGTGGTATCAGAGCTACTAGGCATTAGATGTCGACCTATGGGGGGTTCTCACTGTGTGACAGTGTGGGGAAGCATAGGCTCTTACCCCCAGGGTGTCCCGAGACCGGAAGGTGTTCCGGCGGGTTGTAGTCCTCGCGAGGGGGCATGCGTAAAAAGTAGTTGCTGAGGGACCCGTTGGTGCCACGGCGACCCCATTGGATGGGGTGGCTGCCTGACCTACAGTGGTATCAGAGCCTAGCTAGAGACTTAGGCGATGCGTAGACGGAGTTAGAAGTCCGATCGAACTGAAACCCTAACTCCAAAATACTCTCTGGACTTTTTTCAAAAACTGGGTTTTTTCCAGATTAAAAATATGCAGAAATATCAGCAGGAGATTGTAAGAGTTACTGTGAAATTCGATCGCCTAACTCAATCAAACCGCGGCGGAACCGCGGCATTAGCATGGCTAATGCGGCGGTTCCGCGGCCGTTTAGTCTCCTCTTGCATTGAATTTTGCACAGTAATTCCTACTTTGCAGTGCTGGTTTTCCTGGGAATTTTTTATCTGAACTCAAGAGTTGAGTTTTCTGGATTGTATTGGGGACTCGGTGTTTCGATCGGATTGTCTAATTTTGTCAATGTGTTTTTCCGGGTAATTTTAGAATATGTTAAAAAGTTCGACCGGATATAAATACCCACTTTTTCCCCTGCCAGGAAATTTCCAATTGTTGGACTTTTCCGTAGTTTAATGACGTTCTAAGTAGTGCAAGTAATGCGATGGTCCCTCTAGAAGACAACAAACCTTAACTCGATTATGTGACCGTCTTGAACTGCCCTTTGAACCTTAGGGTTTGGGGCAGTACGGCGTGCCACATGTAAGGCGTTGGCTTGACCCTTCTACGGCTGGACCGTTGGTACTGAGGCACGAACTGAATGTTGTTAGACTTATTTCATGTGTTGAGCTGTTTCGGGAAAACTTGGGTGTTCGAATGTTCGATCGGAAAGTTTAACATTTTCTGTTTATCCGGAATGTGATACAACAATTGGAATTCACAAGTAGTTATGAGATAACTGAATGAATGTTATAAATCTAGCGGTTTAGTCTCACTTGAACGGTTGCCACGGAATTTTGATGAGATCAAAAGTCCGTCGCAATCACGTAGCGTACGCGGATACTCGCCGGGTAAACTTAATAGACAGCCTCACTCCATAGCCCCGACCAAGTGACTGTAGGAGAACCCCGTCGCCGAAAGCATCCGTTCGGGTGCTCGTGGCAGCGGTGTTCCGCCTTGGTACACTTTGTCGACGGCGTCGGGGGTGCGGCCGCCTACTGAAGTTTGCGACGAGCATTCGATCAGGATGTCGGGAATCTTGTTGAATTGCCCGACTTTATATTGAAAAGTGTTTTCGATAATGAGACTAAAATGCGGGGTTTATAATTGTTAGGCATGCAATGTCTAAGGAATTCATTTGATTAGGCATGCGATGTCTAAAGAGATTGCGGATTCCAACTGTTGTGGTTTTACACTTTCTTTTCTGTGACCGTAAGTGTAATATGTGATATCGCCGGTTTCGTTGCTATATGTCAACGACAATTGGGATGCGCATATTTACTTACGTTGATGACATATGATGTTATGTGTTGCTGGATATGTTATATTGGATCGTCGTGTTTGAATAGTCGGGGTTTTTTTTATGTGAGATGAGTGTTTTTCATTTTCCTTCATGTAAAAACTTATATGTAATATTCTTTTATTGGGGCACTTCCAGGTTGCGGATGTTGTCACCATTTGTATATTATTTACTTTTCCGCATTAGGATAGACCCAAGGAAGGGAGCACAAGTAACCGGGTTCTGGGGTCCAGTGGGAGACCAACTCGAGGAGTCGAGTCCGGGTCTCCTAACCCTAGAATTGGTAGGGTTGCTTGCCGCTCTCGTAGGGGTCTAGAGGTGTGGGATTGGCTATTCATCACGACCGTGGAATCCGTGTTTTATACTGGCTCGTATTGAAAACACGGACGTCCTAGTATATCCAATATTTCATATGATATTTTCTGCTGCGTTATTTGTGATGTGATCATGTGATTTATTCAGATAGATATTAAATATAGTATATATGATATATTATATAGACGTTGCTTATGTTTTACACCCGCGCTAGCCCTGCCTCGTTCTGTCGTTAGTTACCTAACCTAACGGTGCAGACGGGACATCGAGGCGAATGCGGATGGCATAAGCGTACGTTATATTTATCTGTGATGGTTAGGTGGACTTAAATGATGGGATATTCATTAATGAGATTAATGAAAGAAAATAAACCTAAAAGATGTTGTGGAATCGAATTTCAAAATAAAACAGGTAGCTACAGTTATTGCTTTACATCGCGGTGTTCATTATAGAACATCCTGCACCTTATTCGATGAGGAAAGGATCGAGATCCCTTCACCGGGAGTGACGTCTTTAGCAATAACTGGCAGATGCTACACACTCGGTTTGTCTTTTGATCGCTTCTATAGTTTCTGCTTTGCACAGTGATATATATGGTATATCCCGCACCTCATTCTACGAGGAAAGGGCCGACGATCCCTTCACCGGGAGTGACCCCTTTAGCAAAACTAGAAAAGCCTCAAAAACATTCCATTTAAAAACCATTTGATTCCGCAACGAGATCAAGTTCAAAGCGTTAAAGGTTTTCATAAAAACCATTCGCAACCCTCCGTCATTTTAGGAAGTAGAGTACTTAGTATTCGTGCTGTGTTTGTTGACCTTAGTTAAGGCACAGTGTACGGTAGCTAAGTGATGTCTTCCTACACCGCATATGATGCGATCAGTTAGGACAGTCGTGTGACTTTGTTGACCTTAGTTAAGGGTCATGTGGGTGGGTCTAATTAATCACGAAATGACGGGTAGAACTTGACTAGTGCTTATGATTTGTTGACCATAGTTAAGGTCATAAGTGCTAGGGGTAAAAACCTTTATCGGGAGTTTCAAGTGTTGAAATTTGCAATGAGATTGCATACCTTCTATGTGATAGTTGGATCCCGATACCCACTGCGAGTAATTGTTACTCCTGGGAGAGTTTTGCACTTTGCAATTAGCCGATCAAGTAGGTGTCAACGGGGTTACGCCTCTGGGAAAACGAGGTTTACTGTAATTAGGTCCGTGCGAAAGCACGGGAACCTCCCTCAAAGTACCGACACTGGCCTGGCTGAAAGATTGGCAAACTTGTAGAGTGTAATTAATCCCGGCTAGTCTTTCCTTTTAAGGTTTGAAGGAAGATTTGATAAAAACAGTGGGAGACACCCTAATTAGATAAAATATATAACCAATCTAATCTTGCAAGAGCGCACGCAGAGTGTTTTCTTCTCTCTCTCTCCAGGTAGCGACCATATCACGCCTTAATCAAGATAATAATATGGATGTATTGACCGAACCCGCTTGTTATACTGAGCTGGGGAACGTTGGTCCCGCTCCAACTTATAATTGTTATAAGACAGAGCAGGAAATAGGGGAATACTAGAATTCCTATGCCGCCCAAACGAAGAAAGTGCATATGATGCATCTCCTTCGGGTGTGTTCATTACAAAGAACTGTTTCTCAGTATCCTCTGCATCCTGGGTATTTGATACCGGATCAGGATCCCAGATATGTAATATGTTACATAGGGCTACAAAAAGGTAGAAAAACTGAGAACGGGTGATAAGTTTCATGAGACAGAAAACGGGGCAAGTGTTGCAGCCAAGTCTGTTGGTCACTGTCACCCTGTATTACCAATACATTGATTCTGAACAAATGCTATTAGATACCGAACCTGATATACAAAATCATATCAGTCTCTTTATTAGTAAAGAAATGATAAAATTTTGTATTGATGGATAATGTTTTGAACATTTCCTATATCAAAAGTTGATCGGTTCAGGCACGTTATCTAAAAGCATTAACGTTCTAAATCAAACTACAGTTCCTAGTATACAGAACACACACAAGAGGAAGAGTTCAAATATGAACGATTCCTTCTTGAGGTATTGTAGACTAGGTCATATCAATGCGACCCGACTGGCTGAAGTTACATTTTAGATGCATATTTAAATCAGTTTGAATTTACATCTTGTGAAACTTGCCAGTCATGTCACAAAGATTAAATGACCATAGCTCTGTTTATTGGAAACAGAGAAAGAGTTAATGAACTCTTGGGACTGATACATGATGATGTATGTAAAGTCTCCTGTCTACATATGCCAGGACCGGTTCTTTATACTTCATTACGTTCTTTGATGATCTCTCAAGATTCAGACATATGTTCCTGTTGAAACACAAGTCCGAAACTTTTGAGATATTCACAGAATATAAGTTAGAAGTAGAGAACCAAAAATCGGGTATAAGTATTATGTCCTATGATAAGATCAGGGAAGAGAATACTTGCGCATGGCATTCCTGGACTATTCTAAAGGAAAATGAGATTCTCTCTCAGTATTACTCCTCTGAATACACCACATCACAACGGTGTATCGGGGCGGAGCAATCGCACAATATTAGATATCGTGTGCTCTATGATGAGTATTACTGAGTTACCTATTTCCTTTTGGGGTTGTGCACTTGAGAAGCTGCATACCTATTGAATTAGGTTCGAATCAAATCAGTGCCTACCACTCCATATAAGATATGGTATGGGAAGAGCCTATCTCTTAAGTAAGTTAAGATTTAGGATTGTCCGGCCTATGTCAAAAGCAAAATCCGGACAAGATCGAGGCAAGGTCAGTTCTGTAGAACTGGAAAGGTTCCAGCTATACAAAACTGCAGCTAATTTGACTGGACCAAAGGATTCTATAGTCCCCAACGAACCTAAAGCCTCTCCGCCGATCTAGTAGGGTTCCTCACCTGCATGAGAGACACTTCGGTTTCTCGATCACAGTGGGAGCGAGGATTACATCATGAGATGATGACCTAACTAGTTTCGAGCAGGCCATCGAGAGTAGCGACTCTGTAAGAATGGCTGGATGCTTAGCGATCTGAGATGGAATCCAGGTACACCAGCAAAGTATGGACTTTGGCTGCTATATCTGAAGGGTTAAATCCCTATCAGGAGTAAGTATATCTTGAGAAGATTACTTGGTGTAGATGGAAAGGTTGAGACTTTCAAAGCTAGACTTGTTAAAGTTTTTCGTCATTGACCAGGCGTGGATAATGATGAAATCTTTTCAGGGGACTATGCTTAAGTCCATCCAGATCCTACTTGCCATTGCTACATACCATGACTACGATATCTGGTGGTTGGGTGCCATGACTACTTTTCTAAATAGTGATTTAGTAGAGAACGTCTATAAGAACATAGCCAGAGAGCTTCGTAAACAGTGGGAGCAGCGGAAACGTGTGCAAGTTGCTTTATAGAATAAAGCAGGCATCGCGGAGTTGGAACGTCTGTTTTGATGTGATAGTCAAAGTGTTTGACTTCATCAAAAATAGTAGATGAACCTTGTATGTACAAAACGGTATTAGAGAGTAAGGTAGTCATCCTCGTATTGTACGTGGACAACATACTCTTGATAGGAAAAGAGTTTCCTATACTATGATCGGTCAATCTCCACTTATCACAAGGATTCTCCATGCAGGATCAAATTGATACCTCCTAAATCCAGGGATTCGGGTCTATGAGATAGATCTAAATGGATGTTAGAATTCTCACTAGCTGTAGTAAGATAGTATCAATCGATCCTGAGGAGAATCACTGGAAAGGTTCCAGGATGATAAAGACGACTGAATGTCAGTCACAGGCATTGTTTTTACCCTCAGTGGAAGGACGGTATGTTAGAAAAGTTCCAAGCTAGATACCGTGGCAAACTAGACGATAAAGGCTGGTAACATCGCTATTTAAGATACTACCAAAGAGGCAGTTTGGGTGTATATTGGTTCATAAGATGAACTAGGTTCCTACCATTGTGTGACAATGGAAGTGTCGCTTTGGCCCTGGAACCCTGGTCCCATCAGTGACCCAGACATATTCTGAGGCAGCATCACCTGATCATGGAGATAGATGATCTCTAGGGTGATCGAGGTTAGGAGAGTAGACTCAGAGGACAACACGGCGGATCCACTCACGAAGGCCTTTTCCCAAAGAGAGACTTTTAGGAGATGGTTGAGTATTAGATACTACAATTACTGCTACAGATGGCCCTAGTGCAAGTGGAAGATTGTTAGTTATATGTATGCCCTAGAGGCCATTACTGTACATTGGATGTATATTGTAGTGGATGCTGGGACATATATAGGTAGGACTTTCTTGCTCGACATGATAGTACGCTATCTGGTTTCTCTTTATCTTAGAATATATACTTTCTGTCTCTATGATTACATGTTGATAAAGCCCTTAGGATGTGTACTCGACTTCCAGGACTATGATGTAGATCATACTAGTGGGGCCTGGGTAGTCCATGAGTACATCCTTCAATGTTCCTAGTCGTGGGAATATCGAGACGGGGCATCGATATTCCAGAGTAGACTAGCGCATATCTTCTCGACCCATGTGATGGGCGATGGATGATCCCATATCCATTGGTGTTTGACATCAGAGATGGTATGCGGGTGCTCAGTGGAGACTAGGTACACTGAACGGACTCGCCGAGAACTCCCAGATGGTATTATACCTCACGTCAGATGGCAGTTCTCTGGTGACACTGGTACAGCTTAGTCTGTTGACCCGAGATCGTTATAGAGTCTTGTGTGTCTCCCACTGTGCTTTGATTTCCACCCTACCACGTCTCTACTGAGTTGTGCAAACAGGTGGTTTTTGGGTGCAGTCCCGATTCACATGGAGGCAATGAGCGATAGGAGGGGATTCGTCTCTCCCGGTATTGGGGGTTGATGTTGCGCTATGCTCGACTGGCCATAACAGGAAATCCCTGGCCAGGGTTGCAGTGATATACTGGTAAGAGTTATCAGTAGTTTCACGAATGTTATGGACCTCACGTCGGCATGACTTATCGAGCTATTAGGGTCTGACGTTTACCACCCCTAGGCGAGATATGCGACATATCAGACGAACAGACCGGACTGTACGGTAAGTGTTACTGGTTGGATTCACAGGAGTGTGAGCGGGCTTGCTCGTCGATCTTCTGATCGCTCAATACCCGGGTGGCCGTTACGTTTAGCAGACCGCTTGCGGCTTGTGGGTGTTTGATATGATCATCATCTGCTGCCGGCGTATTGACGAGTCTTTAGAGTCCTATACAGAGGCTCCCTGGCTCAAGCGAAATGAAATAGGAGCGCATATGAGATATGTGCGGGACCGAGAATAATGCGTGTATGTGATACCGTATTCTATTCTCGCAATGAATGTATCGAATGGTTGTATGTGATATAACCTAGTTATCGAATCAAGGATTGATTCGATAAGTCGATACATTGGATACTAGTCGGTTATATGCGACATGACCGGATCATTGAATCAAGTGTTGATTTAATGATTTAATGTATAATTATATATTTGATATATTACTTTGCATTAACTAGTATTGGTTCACTTTAAATGGATTTTCTCACTTGAAATGCACATTGTATATGTGATATATTTTTGTGCACAAGATTGTATCATGTTTGATGATACATGCTAACTTGGTTTTGTGTAAAGAATTAAACCATGGTTAGTTAATGGTTAGGGTTTCATTTGATTTACTTATTCATTTATTTATTTTGTTTATTTATTTTGGCAAAAGATAAAGAGAAATGGTGGCTTTCTTTGTTTGCTTGTTGAAGCTTCATGAAGCTTTGAACAAGTCCACCATTCTTGTCTCATGCTTAACCCTAACCATTCAAATTAACCATAGTCTATTCTCTACACCTAACCATGGTTGCCATATCATAAGTATTCATTTTATTTTTCTTTTTGAATAAAAAAACTTATCATATATTCTTTCTTCTTCTTCTTCATCTTCAAAAAGATGAAAAGCTTGCCTCCATCAATGGCAACTTGAGAAAAAGAGTGAGAAATCCAATTCTAAAGTGAACCCACCTCCTATTTCTTCATCCTCTACCTCTTGCCAAGTAGTATAGGGTGTTTTCTTCACAAGTTTCATGACTTGGTGAAGTTGGAGTTTGATCTTGAGTTGCCTCGACGTAGATCATCTTCGGCATCGAAGTCGACGACCTAGCCCGCCCATTTCTCCGATGAAGCCGATGCTAGAGTCATGGATTCGATTTGGACAGCGGAGGGACGTCATCACGGAGCCTAGGAGGTGGAGGACCGGATCTACAAAGGTTGTAGCTTCTTTCTTTTAAGTTAAAGTTGTTTACTTCGATTGCATCACCTATAAATCTAGTTAACGATCCGTATTAGGGTTTGTAGGCACATGGAAAACTTTGAATTGGCCATGTTTGATCGCTTGTGAGACCTCATTAGTGTGCCTAGGAACCCTACACTTAACAGGCAGAGTTTGATTCTGAATATAGAAACATATGTATGAACATGCAACATTATGATTACAGTATGAATGTAAAGACAGATGTGCAATAACCACTCATTTGATATACAAGTATAACTACAACTATATGTCTCGAGCCTTACTAGTGTCCATCTAACGTTCTAAAGAACTAAACCTAAGAACTAGTCGATAAGAAATAAGGGTACACCTAAAGTCTGAGTCCATGTCTCTAATAGTCGGCGATCCAGCCTCAATAGCGTCACGTACGTAGTACGATTTCCTCGAAACAAGAGTGCGGATCAATCATCACATCTATACCTCGTACGGTAAAATCCATCGTACGACATCCCAATATCGGGGTACGGGTCAAGTATCACCTACGTGTCTCATCATTCGTTTAATATCATCATCAACACATGTCAAGATCAAGGTGCTATACTGTAATCGAATACATCAATCATATATCATTGCCAGCAAAAATATACATCGTTAATTATCCTCAGAAATGTCATGTCACATATATCATACCTTGATCAAGTCACACATGTCAAGTCATGATTAAGTCACATATATGTATTTATCATATCGTAATCAAGTTACACATATCTCACATCAGACTTTCAGGCATAGGTTATGGTCTGGGTTCTATTTAGAGTCCCATATAGTTCAATATCATCACCATCCTTTATAATTGTTCATGTATACAAATCCATTATCTCATTTCCTAATGATCTGCTAATATCTTAACACGACTGTATAGCCAAGAATCACGGCATCAAGCCCAGTTATATTGTTTCGTTCCCATGTATTATATCATATCCTTGAATCACATATACGTATTGTGTATATATATATATATACCTACCCTAGTCCTATATATATATACACATACACGAATACACCACGTCTAGTCTCAGTGTGTGCGTGTGTGTGTATCTACCAAAAACCTACGAATCTCTTCCAAGGTATTCATCCTCTGCTATGGTCTTTCTAAATCAGTCAAGTCCAACCTAGGGTCACTACTAGGGTCCTACTCACCGAAATTTCTAAGGTCACGTCTGGCTTCCTAATGGCAATAAGTACTATCCCTATTCTACGTTTGCGGGGGTGCTAAACGCCATCCACCCGACTTCCCCCCGTAGATATTCATCTACTCACCTGGTCCATGTCTGCCGAAGACGGTGTCGCCATCCTCTTCTTCATCGCCCGCAGTCCACGTGAGGGGTATCTATACGCAAACATATATAGTATCGTAAACTAAATCACGGACAAAAGTCAAAACGACACACGGAACGCGCATAGGTTAAAACCTATGTCCCGTTCACGCGAAAGAACCAAATATCGCTCGATATCGGCGTACAAACTCCGATTAATCGAGATAAACATCAACAAACAACTCATAGTTTTAAAACTCATTACTTATAATATAAAACATTATTTAATTCATCAAAACCCTAAAATCCATCAAATCTCCCGATTTCGTAAAACCCGAAAATGCCAATTTACCGTTTTTCTTCAAAACTTGACATTTAAATGAAACCAATAGTCATAAAACTAATTAAATAGCATAACTAGACTATACAACCCATTACTATATTTTTATTACACAAATTTGTATTAATACAAAATTCGTAGTTTGCAACTTTTTTAAATTTTCAACATCTTACGAGCAAAATTCCACAATTCCACAACAAACTTGATTTTTGCATGAATTAATGTATTAAACTACAATCTATAATGATAATGATATAATGAAACCATAATTTATATTTTAAATCTCATTTATTTAATAATTTCCAAAAACTAGTTAGCAAAAAAATAGCATTTTTATTAGTATTTTTCAATTATCAAAAGAAACTGGTGACCAAACTAAGTTTTTCATTCCTTAAACATGTCAATATCCTCATTTAAACAACAATCTAATGTTACAAATATTAATTGGAATTTATCTCACCAATATATATAATATATAGAAATCTAGTTTGCAAAAATTGTTTAATTTAAACAATTTTGGATAACAATTTACAATATATCAACCATGCATGATTTTCCATTTCTAAAAGTGTTAAACAAGTTATTATAACCCTAATGATTTAATAAAACCACAACTTGAATTTACAAACCCTAACTTGAATTTTAGAATTTGCAAATAGAATCAATTTAATGAATCTAATTATGCTTAAAAGAAACATCTAATAAAAATAAATCAAAAGAAAAAGATTTATACCTTCACAACATGAAATCCAAACATGAAAATAAGCCTCCAAAATTCATGCTTTCCATCTCCAAAATACATGTAAAAATGAGCAAAGAATAAAGGGTAGGAAATAAATAGGATTTTGTGGATTTTTATTGAATATTTTGATGAATTTTTGATGTTTTTTGTAATAAAAACCAAGTGGGGAAATGGAGGGGCTGCCATGGGAAGGAGGCCGGCCACTTTTGGGAGGTGAGGGAGAGAAAGAAATGAGTGAAGAATGGTGTTGAAGTTTCCCCCAAAATATCACCTTTTAATGTCTTTTCAACCTTTTATTAATTTTCCTTTTATTTCTTTTCTAAACAACTCAAGAAAAATCTAGAAACATGGTTAAAATTTGCAACTAAATTTTGCATGATAAACACTAAATTCTAATATGCAATGGTTCATTTTTACAAATTAAACCCCTTCAAATTTGAAATTTACACTAATTTAGTGCATAAATAAAGCTTATGTTAATATTTAAAATAATTAATTTAGGAAAAATATTTAATTAAACTAAAAATTTATAAGTGGCTAAATAAGCACCATTTACTAGTAATAAAATAATTAAAATATGTATTTTTAAATTTATAGTGAAAAATAATTATGGTTTTGTTTTACGAAAAATACGTTTTACTTTACCGAAAATCATAAAATTCACTTAAACGATTTTATTTATTTAATTATTTATTTAATTATTTTTAAAACGTTACAATCTTCCCCTTTTAAGAAATTCGGTCCCCGAATTTAAATCAAAACTTCCCCTCCAAATACTAAAACATTTAGCAAACACTCAAATCGTCGGGGCTCCGAAATCATCAATACATAACTAAAATCAACTCCGTCAAGTATAACGCAATCATCGGAGTTATGGCGAGAATAAAATATCAAAACCCAATACGAAAACCAACATAATATATATCAAAACTATAACTTATCTATAGTGCGCATCATAGTAAAACCGTCCAAATATCTGGATAAAGAAATATGCAAAATCGCCTTTTGAAAATCGCCGTGTGATGCACGTGTCACGGCATAAGTAGCGGACGTTTATTTTAAAAAAATAGATATATATATATATATATTTATTTATTTAACATACACGTCCCGCCTGGTTACTAAATCAAATAATAATGATTATGAAAACATACTGCTCAAACTGAAATCAATCCCAATCTCATCATAAAAATATCATGTGCGTCCGGTGCGCACGGAAATCGAAACCAAATACGGATACCACGAATACACACAAAAACAAAATTAAGTGCAACAGGTGTGCACCAAAAACATCTGTCAAGTGCAATGGGCGTGCACGACTCAATGTCAGGAGCATTTAATCTGCACAAAACCCCGATTTAGTGCATCTGGTGTGCACAAAATCGCATCAAGTGCGCCAAGTATGCGCAAGAATCTTAATCAGGTGCATATGGTGCACGAAAACATACACCAAATATCAAAATCGAAATCACAGTACGAAAATGCATGGAAACTAGGTCGAAGCATATGTCAAAATCATGTGTAACTCATATGCACGAAATCAAATCAAAATCTCAAAATGTATTAAAACCAATTCAAGTGCACTAGGTATGTACTAAACGCATCAATACAACTGATATATGAAACACAATAGAATGTAATGAAGGTACACATAAGAAATACCAATCGTAGAACAAAATCCTCAAAATACCAAAATCCAACAACAGAAATATAAAATTCAAATCACTAAATCACAATCGTAAACACTATCGTCAATGTGTGCCTCTTTCCTCTGATGTCGATTGCTTCGAACTCGTCTCTTCGTAGCTGTGCTGACTGCGCTACTAACGGCAATACTCATATCTAGAGTCTCCCACGTAGTCGATCCCTTCACCTGATATCCGGACTACATTAAACTTTTCAATCGATCCATCAAAATCCCATAATTCTCCGAGAGCTCAACACTCAAGTACAGCTTAAAATATCCGGTACATATCCCAGCATCGATGGTCCAGCCGTAGAAGGGCAAACCCAAGCATCACTAATGGCACCGCGGAACTGCCGTAAACCCTAAGGTTCAAGGGCGTTCTCGTGGTCATTATGTCGAGTTAGGATTTCATTCTTCTAGAGGGTCCATCGAAATACCTGCAAGTTCTTCCGAATACCTTAAACTTGGGAAAATGGTTTTCTGATAATCGTTCGAACCCTTTAACTTCGTCTGGACGGCATGTGAATACCCTTCGTCCGCACGTTAAGCAATGCTTCAATCCTCAAGAATAACCAATACCCTAATGTTTATCGCATTCGAGCCGCAGCTCCCTCTGCCCGTGCGCCCGTGGTAACAGAAACCACCCTCCGACATCGACGAAGATAGATCAAAGGAACGAATGAAATACGGTGCAAACAAATGTACATCCTAAGGCTCCTTAAGTAGAGTAGCGTATCGTAAGTATGCCGCGGACCATACCCACGGTACGTTACTCTATCTAAATCGCCCACTCCATCAACCAAGGGTCACCTAAACTTATACAAGGTTAAACCTAGCGCTCTGATACCAACTTTGTCACGACCCGAAAGTACGGAACGTGACCGGCACTTAGATTACGAAACGTATAGAGGCGCAACGTAACCTAACTAAGCCGAAGCCCAGAAATCTAAACCATATAAAAGAAGAAGAAGTAAAAGAAAACATGAAGAAAACAAGTTTAAAAGCATCAGCAAATTTTCCCAAAAATTTCGGCAGAGTGTCCTCTGTAAAACTGGCCCCAAACGGGTACAACAAGTATAATATACATATAACCAATAAAAAGCATCCCCAAACGGGGCTAGCTCAACGCCAACAGGCGGAAACAACCACAACAAGCAGAATAATATACAACGCCAAAGGGCGAGGTTCAAAACTTAAAAAGAAAACAAAACCACCAGAGCATAATAATACAAGCGCAACTCTAAGGTCGAAACAAATAAATAGTCCAGTAATCTATCAAGTAATACAAGTTTGGTTGATGGAGCTTTCTAGATACAAATGAAATAATAAAAATACAACGGCGGTCCAGATACAAATGAACCAACCTACCGTGCAAATCACCCAGAATGAAATGATGTGCCAGCAAACAGCCAAGGAACCCTGTACATCGAACCTGTAATAAAATTTGGCACAACGGGGGTGAGTTGCCAACTCGTGAGTAGAAGATATCTACGAAAAGAAATCGAATGCACGACGCTATCCTAGGTCATAATAATACACTATTAAATCCCAATCATCTAGTAATGGCAGGGTAATACTACGTGTAAATGCAAATACTCCGTGCTCGTGTCAGTGCCTCATATAGTACTATATCATAAGAATGAGTATGCATGCACCATGAATGTAACATAACCAATCCTGAAATCTAGATATATCTGTATAAGAAATCTTTAACTTTTATCATAGTAAAATGTGTATAGAAATCTGAAATATCAACAATGAAATCCATGGAAATCCGTGTCAAGCATCGACACAAAGCATGTAAATCTCAAGTCTCAATACCTCATAATCTCAATGTGTCATAGTCTCAATATCTCGGGCTGCGTCAGTCCGGATCGGCCCATATCATCAAATCTCATGACAACGGTCGGTATCCTCCGGATATGCGCCGTGCCAGACATCACCGGTAGGTAGTCCTCCCCTGCCAGGCTCATTGTCTACAACTCGATCTTCTTGCCCCGGGGTACCATACCGGGCCCACCATGTACCCGAGACGGTTCATCCACTCTTCGAATTGGGTCTCGAAATCCAACAGAAAACATGAAATCTCATGGTGGACGACACATACATCATGAGAAAACCGCATCTTATGTTTTAAAAAGAAAGGAGGAGAGAGAGAGAAGTTTTTATATATCCTTGCGGTTTTCCCCAAAATCCAGAAATCTCATAGAAAACCAAAATCCCAAAATCATGAGTAAGTATATGATAAGTGTCGGCATATGCCTATAATACTGCATGATAACATGGAAATATGAATGCATGAAATGTCTAAGTAATCAATGCCATGTCTATACTAATACCAGAGAGCAATCTCAATATTATATCGATCTAGTTGCTAGCTGATTCTATCAATAAAAGATAATATGATCTAAAGTGTACGTGACATAGCAATTACCGATGATGATATGTTTGAGCCGGCAAATAAGTGTGTGTGGAATATGCGCATCATCGGTAATGGTGCTAGTGTCCTAACAGGCAGAGTTTGATTCTGAATATAGAAACATATGTATGAACATGCAACATTATGATTACAGTATGAATGTAAAGACAGATGTGCAATAACCACTCATTTGATATACAAGTATAACTACAACTATATATCTCGAGCCTTACTAGTGTCCATCTAACCTCCTAAAGAACTAAACCTAAGAACTAGTCGATAAGAAATAAGGGTACACCTAAAGTCTGAGTCCATGTCTCTAATAGTCGGCGATCCAGCCTCAATAGCGTCACGTACGTAGTACGATTTCCTCGAAACAAGAGTGCGGATCAATCATTACATCTATACCTCGTACGGTAAAATCCATCGTACGACATCCCAATATCGGGGTACGGGTCAAGTATCACCTACGTGTCTCATCATTCGTATAATATCATCATCAACACATGTCAAGATCAAGGTGCTATACTGTAATTGCATACATCAATCATATATCATTGCCAGCAAAAATATACATCGTTAATTATTCTCAGAAATGTCATGTCACATATATCATATCTTGATCAAGTCACATATGTCAAGTCATGATTAAGTCACATATATGTATTTATCATATCGTAATCAAGTTACACATATCTCACATCAGACTTTCAGGCATAGGTTACGGTCTGGGTTCTATTTAGAGTCCCATATAGTTCAATATCATCACCATCCTTTATTATTGTTCATGTATACAAATTCATTATCTCATTTCCTAATGATCCGCTAATATCATAACACGACTGTATAGCCAAGAATCACGGCATCAAGCCCAGTTATATTGTTTCGTTCCCATGTATCATATCACATCTTTGAATCACATATACGTATTGTGTGTATATATATATAAATATATACACACCTACCCTAGTCCTATATATATACACACATACACGAATACACCACGTCTAGTCTCAGTGTATGCGTGTGTGTGTATCTACCTAAAACCTACAAATCTCTTCCAAGGTATTCATCCTCTGCTATGGTCTTTCTAAATCAGTCAAGTCCAACCTACGGTCACTACTAGGGTCCTACTCACTGAAATTTCTAAGGTCACGTCTGGCTTCCTAATGGCAATAAGTACTATCCCTATTCTACGTTTGTGGGGATGCTAAACTCCATCCACCCGACTTCCCCCCGTAGATATACATCTACTCACCTGGTCCATGTCTGCCGAAGACGGTGTCGCCATCCTATTCTTCATCGCCCGCAGTCTACGTGAGGGGTACCTATACGCAAACATATATAGTATCGTAAACTAAATCACGGACAAAAGTCAAAACGACACACGGAACGCGCATAGGTTAAAACCTATGTCCCGTTCACGCGAAAGAACCAAATATCGCTCGATATCGGCGTACAAACTCCGATTAATCGAGATAAACATCAACAAACAACTCATAGTTTTAAAACTCATTACTTATAATATAAAACATTATTTAATTCATCGAAAGCCTAAAGTCCATCAAATCGCCCGATTTCGTAAAACCCGAAAATGCCAATTTACCGTTTTTCTTCAAAACTTGACATTTAAATGAAACCAATAGTCATAAAACTCATTAAATAGCATAACTAGACTATACAACCCATTACTATATTTTTATTACACAAATTTGTATTAATACAAAATTCCTAGTTTGCAACTTTTATAAATTTTCAACATCTTACAAGCAAAATTCCACAATTCCACAACAAACATGATTTTTGCATGAATTAATGTATTAAACTACAATTTATAATGATAATGATATAATGAAACCATAATTTATATTTTAAATCTCATTTATTTAATAATTTCCAAAAACTAGTTAGCAAAAAAATAGCATTTTTATTAGTATTTTTCAATTATCAAAAGAAACTAGTGACCAAACTAAGTTTTTCATTCCTTAAACATGTCAATATCCTCATTTCAACAACAATCTAATGTTACAAATATTAATTGGAATTTATCTCACCAATATATATAATATATAGAAATCTAGTTTGCAAAAATTGTTTAATTTAAACAATTTTGGATAACAATTTACAATATATCAACCATGCATGATTTTCCATTTCTAAAAGTGTTAAACAAGTTATTATAACCCTAATGATTTAATAAAACCACAACTTGAATTTACAAACCCTAACTTGTATTTTAGAATTTGCAAATAGAATTAATTTAATGAATCTAATTATGCTTAAAAGAAATATCTAATAAAAATAAATCAAAAGAAAAAGATTTATACCTTCACAACATGAAATCCAAACATGAAAATAAGCCTCTAAAATGCATGCTTTCCATCTCCAAAATACATGTAAAAATGAGCAAAGAATAAAGGGTAGGAAATAAATAGGATTTTGTGGATTTTTATTGAATATTTTGATGAATTTTTGATGTTTTTTGTAATAAAAACCAAGTGGGGAAATGGAGGGGCTGCCATGGGAAGGAGGCCGGCCACTTTTGGGTGGTGAGGGAGAGAAAGAAATGAGTGAAGAATGGTGTAGAAGTTTCCCCCAAAATATCACCTTTTAATGTCTTTTCAACCTTTTATTAATTTTCCTTTTATTTCTTTTCTAAACAACTCAAGAAAAATCTAGAAACATGGTTAAAATTTGCAACTAAATTTTGCATGATAAACACTAAATTCTAATATGCATTGGTTCATTTTTACAAATTAAACCACTTCAAATTTGAAATTTACACTAATTTAGTGCATAAATAAAGCTTATGTTAATATTTAAAATAATTAATTTAGGAAAAATATTTAATTAAAATAAAAATTTATAAGTGGCTAAATAAACACCATTTACTAGTAATAACATAATTAAAATAGGTATTTTTAAATTTATAGTGAAAAATAATTACGGTTTTGTTTTACGAAAAATACGTTTTACTTTACCGAAAATCATAAAATTCACTTAAACGATTTTATTTATTTAATTATTTTTAAAACGTTACATATAGTTAGGAGTAAAAATATCATGAAACAAAGTGTTAAGCTTCGACACATAAATACTGATCTATCAGGTACTATCACCATGACTGGTATCCTGATAGGTACGTATCATACGCAATCCCGAAAGCTCGAGTGCCTAGCTCTGACCCTCGCCTCTCGACGTATCCATACGCACATGACTCACGTCGGTATCCCCATGATAACCGCCGAGTCATTGGTAATGTCACCGGTAGGTGCTTGCCCACCTTCCAGGCTCAATCGGCATGGACCGTCGATTATCTTACCGACGGGAACCGTACCGGGCCCCACCATGTACCCTCATACGGCCCCCGACTCCTCACATGGGGTATATATATCAGAACCGATAAATCTCATGGTGGATGCTGAAATATCATATCAAGAGAAACCGGGTTTTTCAAATAATGCATAATTTCATGAAACTACCACGGTCCCCAAATCCAGAAAAGATCATGAAAAATCCATATCTCAATGCGAAAATCCATGAATAAAATATACGCAACATAAAACTGTAATGTAAGCATATAAAGGAAAAGCCGCTAATTAACTGCAACAAGTTAATATATATATATGATGCGGTTTCTAATTTCTCCAATTATAAATAACATCAAGTAAAGGTAAACATGTAGCTATAACTGATATATGCGTAAACATAAAGGTATAGCAAGATATAAATATCTACCTATCAGAAATGATGTACTATACCCCCCGGGTATAAGTGAAGTATGTATGCAAAGTATACATGTAGCTATGTCATTATGTGTGTATGTACCTATCACTAATGGTACAATACCCTATAGGTATACAGGTAACTAGCATGTAAGTATGTCAAGGCATATGTTTAAGCATATAGGTATACAGGTATGCTATAAGTCATATGCATAAAGAAATATGAATCAATATCTCAATGTCCCTAACCAAATAATATCATATCTATAAGTGGGTTGTGCGTGTCATGGCAATTATTGACGGTGTGTGTGGCATACAATCAGTGCTCGTGCAACATAAGCCGTCAATAATAGTGCAGTGTTCTAAGGATACTAGTCCAAGCACAACAATTAACTAAGCAGTAGGGTGTATGCGCAATTCTAAACATGAAATAGAATATGCTACAAGTCAAGTCATTTCTAGCCCAGACGCATAACGCCATGCGGGCGATTCCCCTGTAGATGTTAAATCTACTCACCAACGCTCCTGGCTAAGTGAAGCCTACCACCTGTTTTCCCTTCGTCGCAGCGTCCGAAGTCCCCGCCTGTGAACCTAAAATTTCACAAACACATCATATAAGCTAAATATCCTGAAACGACGAAAAGACAACGAAACGCATGGATAACACCCTGAAAAATGCACTGCGCACTTAGCGCATCTATCGCGCACGATATCGACCAAAAACCCTAACTAGGGTCGCTAAACTACGAAACACAAAGTCTAGACTCTGATCGTCCCGATTGCGCAACACAACAAAATAAAATATGAGGAATATAATAGATATAACCTCGCAACGATTAATTGAAACCATGTCGGAAAAACCCCGAAACCTAGTAAACAACTTATCGTAATAATTCGCACTAGAATCAAGCTAACACAAATCTAGTGCTCACAAACACCTTATAATAGCTTAACTAAGCTATTCAAACCATTTCTATACTTTTAACACTTGCTAATTAAGTTTTAGAAAAAACCTAGTAAGCAAAAATCCTTAATTAAACAAAGTAGTAATTAACAATAATTATCATTTAACAAGTCTAGTAACTTGATTAAGTTTTCATAATCTTCAATTAATAATTAACCATTTCACTAATCAAAACCCTAACTTGAATATTCTAGAACCATTTTAAGAATTTTAAACATGAAATTAAATAACTTTAATTTAACAACTAATAGCTAATTAAAGTATTTAAAACAAGAATTAAGCATTAGGGTTAGGGTTTTATACCTCCAAATGATTCAAAAACTTGCAACAAGAAAACCAAGATTAGCCTCCAAAATCAAGACTTCATGAAGAACAAAGCATGGTTTAGGGTTAAGGAAATGAAGGAAAATGATTATATTTGAATTTTTGTTATTTTATTTGGATTTGTGATGATTTATTTGTAGCAAAATGATGAAAATGGAGCAAGAAGAGAGAGAGGGAAGCAAGGAATGAGAAGGCTTGGCCAAAGCAAGGGGAGGGGGTTTTGTGAAGAAAAAAGAAGAAAGTTCTAGCTAAAAACAACATTAAATGCTAATTAAAGCAAAATGCCACCTTTCTTTTCTTTTTCTTTTTCTTTAAAAAAATAGTTGGATATAGTGCCCTCAGAGTCAATTATTGGATCGCAGGCACGTGATTGCAATGATTGAGGGAGGACCTATGCCGGTAGGACTGTCTTACTCAAGATGATAATATGCTATCTGGTTTATCTTTATCATTGTGTATGCTTTAGGTGACATTACAGATCACTATTGCACGTTGGTAGAGCCCTTAGGATTCTTTCTTGACGGCCAGCAATATGATGGTGATCATATACGTGGGAGCTGGGGTCTATAAGCACATCCTTAAAGTGGTCCCTAGTCGTGGGAGTTTTCAAAACAGGGGATCGATACTCCGGAGTAGACTAGTGTATACAGTCGAGACCCCGACGAGGGGCGGTGGCCGGTCTCACAAGCCATTGGTGTCAGTTGGTTCACCTAAGATGTATACAGGTGCTCATAGGGTTATGAGTACACCGGACAGGACTCGCCGGGAACATGCTAGTTGGTATTATACCTAACGTCAGATAGAAATTCCCTGGTGACATGTGTACAGATTAGTTCATCGATCTGAGATCGTCATTTGTCTCGTGTGAGTTCCCACTGTGCTTTGATTACTACCCTACCACGGCTCAAAGGAGTCGTGCAAACAGGTTTTAGTTGGGTACAGTCCCGAGCCACATGGAGGCAGTGAGCGGATCTGCAGGGGTTTCGTCTCTCCCGGTATTGGGGGTGAGATCGCACTGTGTCTAGGAGAGCCATTACACGAAAATCCTTGGCCAAGGCAGGAGATTTACTGGTAGGTATTCCAGTAGTATCTCAGGGTGTTCTGGTCTTCACTCTGACACGACTTGTACCACTTTTGGGGGTCTGACTTTTACCAACCCCCAGGCCTGCCATGCGATGCTCATAGACGAACGGACCGGACTGTACGGATAAAATCACTGACAGGCTCAGTAGGGTGTCAGGATGAGTACGCTCATCGACCTCCCTTTTGGTCAATACCTGGTAGCCCGTTACGTACAGCTAGTACCTCTGACGTGCTAGTTGTTAAATCCATGGCTAATGTGTTGACGAGTCTTTAGAGTCCCCCACAGACAGTTTCTCAAGTTTCGGGCGAAATGTTGTAGAGACCGTATGATATTTGGCAGGGTTCGATCTTATACGTGCGGTATGCACGGATCATGATCGGACGGATCATACTAATAGGCTTTGGTTTAAGCCGGATCCTAGTATTAGATTTGTTGGATTACTTTAGTCTCATCACATTCGCATTCAGTCGGAATGCGGATGCAGGTATGTATATACAAGTGAGGGGTATCCTTGTGATCCGTCACGAGTTTACTTTAGATGTTGCCGGATCTTTTTGTTGGACCAAACATTTGGATTAATGTTTGGATAATGGAAATTGTAAGCTAGATTTTATCATGACATGCATTAAATGTGACATGGACACATTAGTGACTCATGGTCTCTTTTTATGTGTTAATGTCACATTATGTGATGTTTTTGGGTTGATATGGGAGGAGAGAGAGAGAGGGGCTGCCATGGACTAAGTGTTTGGTCTTGTATTATTTTCATAACACTCTCTCACTCTCATTCTATCATAAGAAAAGAAAAGAAGAAAAAAGCCTTCTCTTCTTCTTCTTCTTCCTCTAGCTTGCATTCTCCATTAATGGCAATATCTTTAACCTCCATCCAAGCCATGGATGCAAGAGGCAAAGTGATCACAAACATTCTCTACAGCACCTTGGACGCATCGGCTAGAACACTTCGCGCCCGAGTTGCTTCGGATGAAGCGGGAGCCCGTAAAAAGACTTCCCGATGTGGTGCCCTTTCCGACGAGGAGATGAAGACCGGAGATGCCGCGAGGAGATCGGGATGGTTGCCAAAGACCGAAGGACACGGATCGCTCGGTATAGCTTCTACCCTTTCTCTAGTTTGCTAATAGTAGGTTAATGGTCCGATCCGGGTTTATGTCCACGGTAGCGCCGGTTTTCTAGTTTTAGAAAAGTTTTTGTTTCCGCATTTTGGCCTCGGAAAGACGGCCGGGGCGCTACCGTAGACTTACATGGTATCAAAGCCACGCCATTAACCTTTACTAGCTTGCTCTAACGTGTTTAGAACTCGATCGAACGAAATTTCCAAAAACCACAGTTTCAAATATGCACTTTCTGTCGAATTTTATTTGTGCTCGAAAAATTACTTGGTAAATTGCAGAAATATGTGAAGGCTTTTCTAAGAAAACTGAGAAAATTTGGTGGGCTGATTTTACTGTAGCGCGGCGGATCTGCGGCCAAAACCACGTTTTGGACGCGGATCCGCGGCCGTACTGTAGCCACAGTGCACCAAATTTCTTCAGTAGGTCTCTGTGTTGGAATTGGGGTTTTTGGTATATTCTGTTTGGGCCTAGATTTTTTTGAGTACTGGGTCTTGTACTTAGGGCCCACTTCGGGAAATTTAGTCGATCGAAAATTTTAAACATGTTAGTTCACAGTATTTACATTATATCTGCGACCGTGAATGTCATTTGATCGGTAAATCCTGTCTAATTGCTATAGCCCTTTTAGACGGATTTGCGAACGTGACATTCACGTTGATGTTCTGTGTTGTGCTGTGATGTTGCGGATTTGTCGTGGTGGATAGCCTGGATGTAATGGTAGTACAGTTTGTTTGTATTTGTACATTTGATGTTGCGGGGCGAGCGTCCGACATGTGGACTGTCGTCACTGCCTGTTTGTATATTATTCTTTTAGGGCACGACCGGGCTGAGGTCGATGTACCCGTTGTATATTTTATTTCTGTACTAGGATTACCCCGCGGTGGGGTGCACGGATAGCCGGGTTCTAGAGGGCAACGGGCCCGCATCTCATGTCTTTGAGACGGAGGGGGTTTACTCTAGAATTGGCGGGCTATTCGCCGCACTCGTAGGGGGTACAGGTTGGCCTAAGGAGGGGTGCTTAAGTTACCGGATTCCGTGAAGTGCTGGGTGGTCCATTCACATTGTTGAAGGGGGCTGCCTCGTTTCAGGTTTTGGCGGGTAACTTGCCGCGCCCGTAGGGGTCTAGGATTTCATTGCACAGGCTATCCACACGACCAGGGGAACGTCGGGTTTCAGTAGCGGCTCTATGAAACCCGGGGATCCCAAATTATCTGTATTGTTCTGTGATGCTTATTACATTTCTGTGATGTTGCATTTTATCACGCCATGAGCGAACATTATATATTGATATATATACTAGTAGATGTTGTATATGTTTTGCATCCGCGCTAGTCGAGTCCCCGCTCAGTCGTTAGTTAAGTAACCTAACGAGTGATGACGGGACCCAGTGGCGAATGCGGATGGCATATACGTACATCATATTTTCGTTCTTTTATGGGTGATTAATTGATGGGACTGCGTTGATTCGGATCAATGCAATCTAAACAAACATATTCTGATGTTGTTAGAACATTTTTCAAAAAAAAAGTTGTTATTGCAAGGACGTTCTCTTTTGTTTTGCACAGTGGTATTCGGTTGGAATATCCTGCACCTCAGTCGACGAGGCAAGGGCCGAGATCCCTTCACCGGGAGTGACCCCTTGGACAGAAGTTTGCGTCAGGGTAATAACTTCATTATAGCCGATTGCCTTCTGCTTTGTATAGTGGTATTCAGTTGGAATATCCTGCACCTCATTCTACAGGGAAAGAGCCGAGATCCCTTCACCGGAAGTGACCTCTTTAGCAAAGGTTTTCGTCACTATATTTTTATAAAAAGCTATCCAGTTCCTTCAACGATATCAAGTTCATTATGTTAAAGGTTTTTCGCCAAAAACCATTCGTAGCCCTCCGTCATTTCAGAAAGGTAGCACTTAGTATTCATACTATGTTTGTTGGCCTACGTCAAGGCATAGTGTATGGTAGCTATTTGTTACTTTTCTATTGCATAGATAGATGCGTTAGTTTGAGACAGTCATACTACTATTTTGGCCTACGTCAAGGGTATGTACGGGTGGGTTCAAATTAACCTGGATAATGACGGGTAGAACTTGACATGTGACTTATGATATGTTGGCCAACGTCAAGGTCATAAGAGCATGGGGTAAAAATCACATCGGGAGTTTCTAAAGAAACTGAAACTTGCCAGATATGCGCATACCTTCTGGAGTGTGATAACGTGAGTGGATTCCATCACGTTATCATGCGATGATAGTTGGATCCCGATTCCCACTGATGAGTTGGATTACTTCTCGGGTGATCCCGACTAATTCTTCTTTCAGGTTTGGAGGAGAATTTGAGGTTACGGTGGGAGGTTTCCTGATTAGATAAATTGATAACCATTCTGATCTAGGTTAGAGTGCACACCGAGTGTTTCTTTTCTCTCTCTCTTTGGCAGCGACCATGGCCCGACCCTAGACTATGACTCAGTGACCAAGTTAACTGAACCTTCTTAAAACACTGGCTTTTGGATTGTCTGAGTTGCATACCTCATTGCCACTCCTACTTTTACCCTTTTCTCCAGAACACCCCGTATTACTACGAACGTCCACTTCCATTGGATAAAACCATCGTATGGTTATATACGAACTCGAAGGAAAATATTCAAGGATGGTTTTCGGTTCTGGAGAAAACGAATAGGACTATTCAGTTGTCTTTTCCTTTTACCTTCTCTCAGGTTGCGAGTGTTCCTTGGATTAGGACAGTACACCTATTACGCTAATTAGATAGTCTTCATCCAAACTATAGGCAGGTGCCGAACGGTAGGGAATGAAGAAAACCATTTAGCCTAAAAGGTGTACAGAAGGTATTGATTAAAGACATATAAAGGGATTAGTAAGAGGGCAAAGTAAACTGCGACTGCTATTCACGACCAAACCAAATATTTCATCGCCAATCCTACATCACCTTTGTATATTTCTCCAGAACACTCCGTATCACTACGAAGATCCACAGTTTATTGGATACTCCATCGTATGGTTATATACGAACTCGAAGAAACTTGTTCCAGTTCGGGGATGGATTCTGGTTCAGGAGAAATAGGAATAAGGTTTATTCAGTTGTCTTTTATCTTTACTTTCTCTCGCGTTGCGAGTGCTCCTAGGATTAGGACAGTACACCTATTACGCTTAATGGATAGTCTTCTTCTAAACCATAGGCTGGTGCCGAACGGTAGGGAAGGAAGAAAACCATTTAGCCTAAAGGGGTGTACAGAAGGTAATGACTAAAGACATATAAAGGGATTTGGAGAGATGGCAAAGAAATATACGGTTACAATTGTGAATTTGATAATGGAAGAGGCATTACTAACAATACCCGGATACTCCTTCGAAACATTTATATGTTTCAGTTTCACTGTGTATTGTTAAAAGAAAACTGATTTCCCAATTAGTCCTTGCTCCAGGGTATATATTTACCAGGTTTTATTCTCACATCTGTATGGTTTTACAGATGATAAGTGGGAGTAAGTTATTAGGAATTGTGTGATCATCCTCATTATATTGGGATTCGTTGTAATTGGTGATATTTGAGGAAATCGCCTGGGTTGTTTGCCGAACGGCAAATATTTGGTTTTGAATATCCGTTGTTGTGCACCAATTTCAAATTGATATATTTGTACGTTTATTTTTATAAAGTGAGATATAACTTTTTGAAATTATGTCCATGACATTTACCTATATCAGTGGATGGTTAGGTAAGGAACATTAAACAGCGGTGTACTTCTTCTTAACCATAAGTAAAGTTTTCAACCTACAACACACAGGGAATGAGTTATTAGACTCAGGGGACTTATACAGAGTATTGTATGTTGTCCAATGTCCATAAGGACAGAGGGGTTGGTACTCGTACTATATTCTGTTTACTTGTGACTTCTCTAGTTCTTAGACATGTGTTTCGTAGAAATGCAAGGTCTAAGTTTTGAGAAGTTATAGGTATAAGAATAAAGTAGAGAACCAGGTGTTGCAAGTATCAGGATTCTTCAAGATGATCAAAGATGAAGATACTTGTGTATGGTATTCAGTTAACAGTAATGATTATGAGAACTTGCTTCTCTTTCAGGTTACTCATATCTGGATGTATTCCTAAGTTGAGTAATGCTGATCGGCCTCTTTCCATTTAGTTGACATGTACTGGAGATAGATGCATGATTTGAATCTGGTTCCAATTAAATCAGTGCCTCTATATTGGATATAGAATAGTTCATATCTTAATATTGTTAAGGTACGGGGAGTTGTCCGGCTTATGCTTAAAACCAAACTCTGGATAACTCAAGGAACGTTTCTGTAATGGCTGTTTGTGGGTTGACCCGGGCTATGACGAGGGTTGACTTTCTACCATCTGGAAGATCAATAGTGATATTGTTCTAGACTCTCCACAGTTTTAATAAAAATGAATTTTCAAGAAAAATAGTAGTGGGAGTATGGTGGAACTGGAAGCGATTCCAGAACCGCAAACGATTACTGAAAATTTAATCAGAACCTAAAGATTCAATCTGGTTTGACATTCTATTGGTCACTCCGCAGATATGGTGGGTAACCTCAGACACCCGAGAGGTACTTCGGTAGACTCAAGGATGGTGACAAGGAGTTTCTTGTTTACCCAGATTTGCCATTGCTGTTGTTCCAGACTGTGAGACCCGACAGGATGATGTGTATAGCATCTTTCTAAACTAGCTTTAGAAGTGTACGTGTTTATGACTCTGCCAGAGGGTTGTCGTAGTCAGTGTGAGCAGCGGAAGCATAGTGGACAAGTAGCTTATGTCTATTTATGGACTAAAGCAGATATAGCGGAGATAGATCATCTATTTCTAATGTGACAGTCATAGGTTTGACTTCATCAGAATAGGGGATGGATCTATTAAGAAGGTAGTAGGGTGTGATGTCCTGGTATTTGGATGACATACACAGAATAGGAAGTAAAATTCTTATACTACAATCGGTTATACTTTGGTTGTCACACAGTGGTTTCTCCACATAGGATATGGATATTATATCAGATATTCTGGTTACTAGATCTATGGTTTTAGATCTAGATTTGGGTAGTTTCCCAATCTGGGTACATAGACAGCATTCTAAAGGTGTTTTAGAATGGACGACTCCTGGCACGGTAGTGTACCTGCAGGTGATGGAGTCACCCTCTCTAAAGGTGTCTTACAGACTAAAGGGGATAGGGATGTGCATGATTGGCAGATCACTTGCTTAGGCAATTGAGTCAATCATGAGATGTCAAGTACCACACCAGATATTGTTTTTGCACGAGGTGCAATAAGTTGATATTGATCCAATCCTGGAGAAGCATTCGGAAGCAGTTTTAGAACATAAGTGGATGTTCTAGGGGTATGATAACAACAGCCTCTTTAGGGAGACGGTTATCATTCCAGGCTTCCAAGGTGACCTAGATGACAGAGTGGCTGTCAGAGTTATAGTTTTCCCTCTGATGAGGGGCAGTATTTTGGATAGGTGGTCTAAGTAGATACTGAGGGAGGCATGGTGTAGGATACTGATTGGTTTCAGTTGACGATACAGTTTAAGAAGATTGGATTTGGAGTTCATTTATGAACTAGGTCCCATCAGATATCCGGACATATTCTAAGACATGTATTTCTCATTTCGGGAGATGGCTTTCTCCGCGAACTTGAGATAAAGAGAGACATAGAAAGAAACATTAGGGCGGATCCACTCACTGAGGCTATTCCTCGAACGCAATAGTTTCGTAAACGGGCTTTGTGAGACTGATTAGTAGAGGAGTTGGGTGTTCGGAATCACACGGGCTGTGAGTATGCGACATCGCAATAATTAGCCTTGAGTGCAAGTGGGAGATTGTTGGATATAGTGCCCTCAGAGTCAATTATTGGATCGCAGGCACGTGATTGCAATGATTGAGGGAGGACCTATGCCGGTAGGACAGTCTTACTCAAGATGATAGTATGCTATCTGGTTTATCTTTATCATCGTGTACTGCTTTAGGTGACATTACAGATCACTATTGCACGTTGGTAGAGCCCTTAGGATTCTTGCTTGACGGCCAGCAGTATGATGGCGATCATATACGTGGGAGCTGGGGTCTATAAGCACATCCTAAAAGTGGTCCCTAGTCGTGGGAGTTTTTGAGACAGGGAATCGATACTCCGGAGTAGACAAGTGTATACAGTCGAGACCCCAACGAGGGGCGGTGGCCGGTCTCACAAGCCATTGGTGTCAGTTGGTTCGCCTAAGATGTATACAGGTGCTCATTGGGCTATGAGTACACCGGACAGGACTCGCCGGGAACATGCTAGTTGGTATTATACCTAACGTCAGATAGGAATTCCCTGGTGACATGTGTACAGATTAGTTCATCGACCTGAGATCGTCATTTGTCTCATGTGAGTTCCCACTGCGCTTTGATTACTACCCTACCACGGCTCAAAGGAGTCATGCAAACAGGTTTTAGTTGGGTACAGTCCCGAGCCACATGGAGGCAGTGAGCGGATCTGCAGGGGTTTCATCTCTCCCGGTATTGGGGGTGAGATCGCGCTGTGTCTAGGAGAGACATTACACGAAAGTCCTTGGCCAAGGCAGGAGATTTACTGGTAGGTATTCCAGTAGTATCTCAGGGTGTTCTGGTCTTCACTCCGACACGACTTGTACCGCTTTTGGGGGTCTGACTTTTACCAACCCCCTAGGCCCGCCATGCGATGCTCATAGAAGAACGGACCGGACTGTACGGATATTGTCACTGACAGGCTCAGTAGGGTGTCAGGATGAGTTCGCTCATCGACCTCCCTTTTGGTCAATACCTGGTAGCCCGTTACGTACAGCTAGTACCTCTGACGTGCTAGTGGTTAAATCCACAGCCAATGTGTTTACGAGTCTTTAGAGTCCCCCACAGACAGTTTCTCAAGTTTCGGGCGAAACGTTGTAGACGCCGTATGATATATGGCAGGGTTCGATCTTATACGTGCGGTATTGCACGGATCATGATCGGACGGATCATACTAGTGGGCTTTGGTTTAAGCCGGATCCTAGTATTAGATTTGTTGGATTACTTTAGTCTCATCGCATTCGCATTCAGTCGGAATGCGGATGCAGGTATGTATATATAGGTGAGGGGTATCCTTGTGATCCGTCACGAGTTTACTTTAGATGTTGCCGGATGTTTTTGTTGAACCAAACATTTGGATTAATGTTTGGATAATGGAAATTGTAAGCTAGATTTTACCATGACATGCATTAAATGTGACATGGACACATTAGTGACTCATGGTCTCTTTTTATGTGTTAATGTCACATTATGTGATGTTTTTGGGTTGATATGAGAGGAGGAGAGAGAGAGGGGCTGCCATGGATTAAGTGTTTGGTCTTGTATTATTTTCATAACACTCTCTCACTCTCATTCATAAGAAAAGAAAAGAAGAAAAAAGCCTTCTCTTCTTCTTCTTCTTCCTCTAGCTCGCATTCTCCATTAATGGCAATATCTTTAACCTCCATCCAAGCCATGGATGCAAGAGGCAAAGTGAACACAAACATTCTCTACAACACCTTGGACGCGTCGGCTAGCACACTTCACGTCCGAGTTGCTTCGGATGATGCGGGAGCCCGTAAAAAGACTTCTCGATGTGGTGCCCTTTCCGACGAGGAGATGAAGACCGGAGATGCCGCGAGGAGATCGGGATGGTGGCCAAAGACCGACGGACACGGATCGCTCGGTATAGCTCTCTACCCTTTCTACGGACGTTTGATTGAAAATCGGGTTAAAACGGAAAATACCGACAATTTTGGCCTAAAACGGAAAAATTCGCAAAACGATTTCTAAAACGTTACAGGTTTTGAGTTGGGTTTTAGTGCGGCATGATACGTTATGATGTGTAGGTACCCCATGAGGATTTCGAGACGACAAGCAAGCGGGTGGCGACGTCGGCAACGGTAAGCGAGAGCAATGTGAGTAGATACATATCTATGGGGGAAGTCGGGTGGATGGCGTATAGCACCCCGCAGTTCATAGTGTAGTTTACGCTATATATATATATATATATATATATATATACTATTGAACTTGAGTTTTGTGATCTGTTATTGGTTTTCTTGATAGGGTTGTATGTTCATGGATTAGTTTTGTGTTAGTTGCGAAACCCTAGAGTAGTTGTTACACCCACACGCACACACATTTGCATTCATTTTATTACCTGTGCGTATATGGGGATATGTATATATATATACACACACATGGGTATAGGACTATGTGTGTGTGTGTCTATATATATATATATATATATATATATATATATATATATATATATATATATATATATGTATACATATACATGGATTATGAGGATAGTACTTGGGATTGGAGATGATGTTGGAGATAGTGCCCTCAGAGTCAATTATTGGATCACAGGCACGTAATTGCAATGATTGAGGGGAGGACCTTTCCCAGTAGGACAGTCTTACTCAAGATGATAGTATACTATCTGGTTTATCTTTATCATCGTGTACTGCTTTAGGTGACCTTACGAGTCGCTATTACACGTTGATAGAGCCCCTAGGATTCTTGCTTGACTACCAGCAGTATGAGGGCGATCATATACGTGAGAGCTGGAGTCTATAAGCACATCCTTAAAAGGTCCCTAGTCGTGGGAGTTTCGAGACAGGGCATCGATTCTCCAGAGTAGACTAATGTATACAGTCGAGACCCCGACGAGGGGCGGTGGCCGGTCTCACAAGCCACTGGTGTCAGTTGGTTCACCTAAGATGTATACAGGTGCTCATTGGGTTATGAGTACACCGGACAGGACTCGCCGGGAACCTGCTAGTTGGGATTATACCTGATGTCAGATAGCAGTTCCCTGGTGACTTGTGTACAGGTTAGTTCATCGACCTGAGATCGTCATTTATCTCGTGTGAGTTCCCACTGTACTTTGATTACTACCCTGCCACGCTCAAAGGAGACGTGCAAACAGGTTTTAGTTGGGTACAATCCCGAGCCACATGGAGGCAGTGAGCGGATCTGCAGGGGTTCGTCTCTTCCGGTATTAGGGGTGAGGTCGCGCTGTGTCTAGGAGAGCCAGAACATGAAAAGTCCTTGGCCAAGGCAGGAGATTTGCTGGTAGGTATTCCAGTAGTTTCTCAGGGTGTTCTGGGCTACACTCCGACACGACTTGTACCGCTTTTGGGGGTCTGACTTTTACCAACCCCCTAGGCCCGCCATGCGATGCTCATAGACGAACGGACCGGACTGTACGGATATTGTCACTGACAAGCTCAGTAGGGTGTCAGGATGAGTTCGCTCATCGACGTCCCTTTTAGTCAATAGCTGGTGGCCCGTCACGTATGGCTAATACCTCTGACGTGCTAGTGGTTAAATCCGCAGCCATAGTATTGACGAGTCTTTAGAGTCCACCACACAGACAGTCACTCAAGTTTCGGGCGAAACGCTGTAGAGGCCGTATGGAGATATGGCAGGGTTCGATCAGATACGTGCGGAATTGCACGGATCATGATCGGCCGGTTTTTACTAGCCGGCTTTGGTTTAAGCCGGATCCTAGTATTAGACAGTGTAGTTTTGTCTCTTTACATTTATGTTCAGTGGGAATACAAATGCGGGCATGTATTTTCAGTAGCGGGGTTTTCCTGTAATTTATTACGGGATCAGTTTTCTGAAGTTGCCAGTTTGCATTCCGTTCCGGCCTGTTTTCCTTTGTTCCTTCACGACCGGACTTTTTGATGGAGGGGGTTATTTGCAAGTTTGCAAATCACATTTGTGGAGGGGGTTTCTTGCATATGGATTGATTATGAGAGCATCTTTTTATTCCATTTTTTTTATCATCATTTCATGCATTAATGGGATTAAGATTGATTTAGTGTATGATGTGAAGCTTGCTTTTGATATGGTCACCACCCTTGATCTCCTACACTCACCTCCCTTCATATTTGATGCTTATTCCCTCGACCATTTGGTTCGAAGGATAGGCCGGCCACTTCATGAGAGAAAATGAGAGAGAGGTTTTCATTTGGTGTATGGAAATTATTCTCATTCTCATTTTGTATCAAAGTTCACAAGCTCTCTCCAAATTTCATTCTCTTCTCCATCCATGGCAACTTCACTACCCCAAAAGAGACAACATGTTCTACACTACACCTACAGCAAATCTTGGACACGTCAGCTAGCCAACTTCGTGCCCGAGTTGCCTCGGTATAGATGTGGGAGCCCGTAAAAGTATTCGGCTATGTGGTGCCCGTTTCGACGAGGAGGCGACGACCGAAGAATCCGCGAGGAAATCAGAGTGGAGGCGAAGACCGAAGGACACGGATCGCTTGGTATAGCTTCTCTACTCTCTTTTAGTTTGCTAGTAGCTAGGTTAATGGCCCGATCCGGGTTAAAAGTGTGCGGTGGTGCCGGTTTGCTAGTTTGCAAAGTTTTTCGTTTCCGCATTTCCGGCATCGGATCGACGGCCGGGGCGCTGCCGCGGACTTACAATGGTATCAGAGCCACGCCATTAACTTAGCCTAGCATGGTCTAGTGTGTTTACATCCTCAATCGAACAAAAAATCCCGAAAACCCGATTTTGTGTGCACAGTTTCTGTCGAAATTTTTTTGGAGTCTAAAAATTTTTCAGGGTGTTTCAGAATGTTGTGCAGGGAATTCTAAGCAATCTGTAAAAAATTGTTCAAGTGATCTCACCATACGACCGCGGAACCACGGCCAAACCCATGCTTGGGCCGCGGTTCCGCCGCTCTTTTGACTCCTCATTTGACCAAATTTTTGCAGAGTGCTCCTGAGTTCAAAATGGGGGTTTTGGGATATTCTTTTTGGGCCCAGATTTTCTGTAAGTGCTACAGTACTGCTTGGGGCCCACTTCGGTAAATTTGTTCGATCGGATATTTTAAACATGCTAGTTCACAGTATTTACATTATATCTGCGACCGTGAATGTCACTTGATCGGTAAATCCTGTCTAACTACTATAGCCCGGTTAGACGGATTTGCGAACGTGCCCTTCACGTTGATGTTCTGTGTATTGCTGTGATGTTGCGGATTGGTCGTGGGGGATAGCCTGAATGCAATGGTAGTACAGTTCTGTTTTATATGTACATTTGATATTGCGGGGCGAGCGTCCGATATGTGGACTGTCGTCACTGCCTGTTTGTATAATTATTTTGGGGCACGACCAGGTTGCGGTCGATGTACCCGTTGTATGTATATTTTACTTTCTGTACTAGGATTACCCCAAGGAGGGGTGCACGGATAGCCGGGTTCTAGAAGGCAACGGGCCCACATCTCATGGCATTGAGACGGAGGGGGCTTCACTCTAGAATTGGCGGGCTATTCGCCGCACTCGTAGGGGGTACAGGTTGACCCAAGGAGGGGTGCCTGAGTTACCGGATTCCGTGAAGTGCTGGGTGGTCCATTCACGTTGCTGAAGGGGGCTGCCTCGCTTCAGGTTTTGGCGGGTAACTTGCCGCGCCCATAGGGGTCTAGGATTTCATTGCACCGGCTATCCACACGACCAGGGGAACGTCGGGTTTCAGTAGCGGCTCTATGAAACCCGGGGATCCCAGATATCTGTATTGTTCTGTGATGCTGTACATTTCTGTGATGTTGCACTTTATCACGCCTTGAGCGAAAATTATATATTATATATATACTAGTAGATGTTGTATATGTTTTGCATCCGCGCTAGTCCTGTCCCCGCTCTTTCATTAGTTAAGTAACCTAACGGGTGAAGACGAGAATGATAGATCACATGGCAACTTGCTGCGTAATCCTCAGATTCATCCGACGATTCTTCTCCATCATCTCCGTCCTCAAGAACGTGGCTGAGGAACTCTTGGAGCATGATTGGAGTCCGCGCCTTCTGGTTATACTCTTCCAGCGCGTCAATCTGCTTCTGTAGGTCTGTGCGCTTGTCGCCAGGCTTCACTGGCTTCTTGGATTTCTTCTTATTTTTCGAAGATTTCGACGGATGGGTGTGAATGCTTTGGCTATCACCACAAATATTTGGAGCTGCGCCCGGCTTCAGCATCCCCTTGATGATCTCAGGTTCCAATGGGTTCTTCCATCTGATCGCCAGGCATGTCTGAAGATCATTCAGCATCCTTTTGGTCTTGGCCGAAAGAGCCACCTCCCATAGAGCTTCCTCAACAAAAGAGCACGTTGCCCCCAGTGTGTTTGTCTTCTTAGGAGTGTGAGGCTGTGGCGGGTTCACCTTCCAGTTTCCGGATAACACGCACTTGCCTTGTTGGTACCGATCCTCGATCCATCCCTTAAAGACGAAGCAATCTTCGATTCGATGGCTTACCGCTTGGTGGTAAGGGCAGTAATTAGGATCGTAGACATCGCCTGGCTGCAACGGACGTTTTGGACTCGGCAGATTGCTGAGTCTGTTGCGCACTGCCAGCTCGAACAGTCTTCTCGTTTTATCCTGAGGAAACGAGTAAGGACGTCATAATCTTTCCTCAAGGGATGGGCGTGGATGCATATTGTTTTGACGGACAACCGGCTTTAAGTTGCTCGGCTGTTGTTGAGTATTGGCGATGAAAGATGCTTTTCCTTTTCCCTTTTCATTCCGAGGATCCGTCTTTGAAGGAGATGGTCTATGACCCATCTGATCCATTTGGGCCAACTTGTCAATCAAGGCCTGGAAAGTCTTCGGTTTGAAGAACATCATGAAGTGCGAGATGGTCACTTGAGGGTCGAGGGTGCCCACGAACATGCCTATAGCAGGCGCTTCTTCAATGCGTTGTTCGCACTTTGACCATAAGTTCCGCCACCGTATTGCGTATTGAACCCATGTTTCGCCTGGCCTTACCCTGGCGTTGATCAATGCAGTGATCGGGGTGCGCTCACTGGCGCTTGCAAATCCTTGTATAAATAGCAGCTCCATCTCCACAAATGTTTTGACATAGTCGTTAGGCAGCTCCGAATACCATTCGAAGGCCGTTTCCGCTAAGCTGCCGACGAATTGACAAAGCAACAGCTTATCGTCGCCTCCGGTGTTGCCGCATAAGGCCCTGAATTGAGCGACATGCTGATGTGGATTCCCCGTCCCTTTATACACGTGGAACTTAGGGATCGTATATCCCGGCGGGTAAATTATTTGGTCATACCAGCCCGGATAGGGTCGTCCAGTCTTGACAACTTGGCCAACCGCTTCATTCGCCTGGTGAGCTCGTATTTGCTGAGCTATATAATTATCGAGTGCGGCCTTGGAGAGAGTTTCCTCTTTGGCTGCTGAAAGAGCCGGAGGAGGATTAGATGTCTCCCCTCCATCGTCTTCAACAATGATCGGACGATCTTCAGCTGGGGGATCCGGCTGGATCATCATGCCCACCATGTCTTGGAACAGAAGAGCCATCTGCTTTATATTGGCCGCTTGTTCCGCAGCCTCCTTGTCCTTCTTTTCGAGCATTCTACGAAGGAATTCAGCATCAGTCTCGTGTTCACGACATTGTTTCGATGACGCCTCCGGGCTTTCTTTTGGTCCAGTGAGTGCGGCCATCGCAGTTAGCATCTCCTGGAGCTTCTGCTGCTATTATTCTTGGGCTCTTGTAATGGATCGGATGAGTGGTCGGTGGCCCATAGAAGCGCGGCTTTCCTCTTTTCCGGAATCCATATAAACGGTATGCAACATTATGCCCCCAGACTTGGGGCATTTGGGCTCAACATCTTTGCGGTTTGCCGCAGTCACAGGGGCTTTCTCCGGCCTCCTTCTCTTCTGAGCAGTTGACGTTGAGGGAGCCGCTGCAGTGGGCACCCAGGTAGCTGTTTCCTTTTGTGGCTTGGCCAGACAGTTCTCTTCCTGTTGAACCTTCACCTTTTTCTGTCGGCGAGGGTAATCTTGATCAATCACCGACTCCTGGACCTGTCGCCAGACTTTGTAGATTTTGGAGGATGGCCACTGAGGGGACCGTTCCAGCTTTGTTTTCGGTGCATTCTCTACGGATGGAGAAGATCTTTTCAGTACGGCGGTAGGAGAGTTCCTGCACACCTTGTTCAGCAATTCAAAGCTGTTCCCGGTTGGAACAGCAGTATTGACTTCCACCGTTGGGGCTGGTGGGGTGAGCCCAGAGGGGGAGTTGGCCCCACCCTTCCTTACTCGGCGCCAGTGACGACGGCGAGCATGTCGTGCAGATGGTGTTGGTTCGGCTATAGGGATGGCTTTGTCATGCCCCCTGTTTTGAGGAGAGGTTGTTATTGGCGCTAGCCGGTCGAAGACTGACGTCCGTTGAGAGGGGATAGTCAGTCTTGCGAAGGCTGACTTTCGAACAGGGGAAGCAACCTTCGTGACTTCGCATGGAGTAGAAATGGCTATCCGCTACGGGGTGGCCGCTTCAGGTACCGCGGGCTTCTTCATGGACCCACTTGAGCTTTGGCCCAATTTGCTGAAAACTGAGGCATTGGACTTAGGCGACCCGTTGAGAGGGGACGCGGTATTTGTAAGCCGGTCAAAAACTGACTTCTTTGGAGCTTCTTACGACGACATTGGGGCATTGAAGCTCATCGGTGGGAGCATGGTCCCGAAGAACAATCCAATGGTGGCCTGAGTCACCTGTTCCACCGGCATAGAGAAGATGGAGGCCGCTCGGGGCCCGTAAGTCACTCCTTCGGACGGGACGGAGCGAGAGTTGCAGTTGCAGTTAGTGCAGTTTGAAGCCATCGATCTTCTATTTTCTGCACGGAGCAAGACACCAAATCTAAGTACCTCGAATCCACAGGCAACCATAGCAAACCGCGATTCGTTCGCGAACACGACACACGAAGTGTGGAGTAGAAAGAGGAAGGGGTCCTACCGGGCGTGCCAGAATCTGTTCCCCTCCGAAAGACGGTGCAAGACGGACGTCTTGCCTGAAATTCGGGGCATATGCTAATTGGTGCTATCCGTCCACCTCTCCGAAGATGCCAAGTTGATTTATGGCACCATGTATCGAAGGATTGAACGGATGCGGCCGATGTAGCAGACTTCGTCAGATTCCCCCTCGTTTGAGGGGTTTTGATTGTGGGGACGCTCTTCCCTGCAGGCGCAAGACCCTGCAGTTAATTACGCTACCGCATCACGGTAACAACTTTCTCCTTCTCCATATGGTCACTTCGTGTCGTGGGTGTTTGTTTTGTGTTCGGTTGCCCGTGGATTGTATACGGAGACTAAGTTATGCTGTCGCCCGTAGGGCGTGGACTAGTCCAAATCCGTATCTTTCTTAGATTTGGGTTTGGGGGGTTGTGTTTAAGGATACGTTAGCCTTATTTGAGACTAAAATCAACTTAAACGTTCGTTAAGGACACGTTAGTCTAATTCTAGACTAAGATCAACTTAACGGGATCGTTTAGATCCGACAAGAGAGCAATTGGACTCTATTGTTTAGTTTAATGACATTGCGGTCGATTACCAGTTTAAGGACATGGTGGTCCATTGTAGTACGTGGAATGTATGGCCGTCGGGACCTGTCACCTCTCTGAAGACGTTGAAGGATTACAACGACAAATATCAGAGGAGTTCAGAGATGTACCCTTGAACCAATGTTGGTTGGGAGATCTATAGTCCAATTTGGGACTAAAGTCTGTTTGAAGGTTTATGAGCATATGGGCTCAGTTGATATGAGTTGAACATTTTATTGTTCTGGCTGTTGAGCCTTTATTTGGGCTCGGCCCTTTTATAAATGCATAGCATTAGGCTCTGTAATTAAATGCATAGCATTTATCAGGAGAAAAATAGTGGTCTGATAGTGCGCCACGTGGCTTGTCAGGCGCTTTGCGCCAATTAAAGAGCGCAATGCGCTTGTGCATGCGAAATTGACGCGTGTCACGCTTTGCGCTAAGCGCAAGTCTGTCAGCGCAGTGCGCTGCGCCAGTGAATGATACGTGGCGCGTTCTGGCGCAGTGCGCCATCCTAAGAGCGCAGTGCGCTGTTTTAGAAGCGCAAAGCGCAGATTGTGTCTGTGGTTGACACGTGGCGCGTTCTGGTGCAGTGCGCCAATCCAAGGAGCGCAAGGGCGCAATTCATGAGTGCAGGGCACTGTCCAATAGCGCAGAGCGCATTTTGATCCAATTCAGATCAAAGAAACAAGTTTTTCTTGTTCAAAAGAGGTTCTACCTCAAGATTCAAAAACCAATGGTTCTTATTCTAATCAAAAGGCTGTGCCTTTATATAGATCAAAATATCTAAGAATTAAGTAAATTACTTCTTCAAATTTTTTTTGATTAGATCTTTCTGGTCTTTTTAGAAGATGATTCTTCTTTTCATGAGATGATTTCATCTCTGTTAAAATTTGAATTTTGAAACAGAGCCTTGCTCCGATTGGGGGTGCGCTGCCTTGGGCGCAGCGCTCCTTGCGCTGGCGTGTCTGCTTTTGACACGTGGCGCGCAGCGCGCAACGCAAGGAATCTGAAGCGTTGCTTCAATTTTTGAATTTTGAAATTCAAACAGATCTTTGCTCTGATTGGGGGAAACACAGCTGTTTCAAGCGCATAACTCCGAAAGGAAATAGGTAACTCAGCGGTGCTCATCATAGAGCGCATCATATCCAATACGGTGCGATTCCTCCGTTCTGATACACCGTTGTGCTGTGGTGTATATGGAGGAGTAAGCTGAGAGAGAATCCCATTTTCTTTTAGATAGTCACGGAATTCCGCGCTCAAGTATTCTCCTCCCCGATCAGATCGAAGGATTTTAATACTTTTACCCGTCTGGTTCTCAACTTCATGCTTATATTCTTTTAATTTCTCAAAAGCTTCAGACTTGTGTTTCAATAAGAACACATGACCGAATCTTGAGAGATTGTCAGTGAATGTAATGAAGTATGATGAACCATCCCTGGCATGTGTAGACATGGGACCTCATACATCACTATGTATCAGTCCCAAGAATTCCGTAACTCTTTCTCCGTGTCATGTAAACAGAGTTTTGGTCATCTTGCCTTTGAGACATGACTGGCAAGTTTCATAAGATGAAAGTTCGAACGGATTCAAATATCCATCTTTATGTAACTTAGTCAGTCGTGTCGCATGAATATGACCTAGTCTACAATGCCACAAGAAGGATTCGTTCATTTCTGAACTTTTCCTCTTGTGTGTGTTCTGTACGTTAAAAACTGTGTTTTGATTCAGAACGTATAATCCGTTACATAACACACCAAACCCAATCAACACTTGATTTAGGTAAATGTTCATAACATTATTCTCTACTACAAAGTTATATCCTTCTTTATCTAATAAAGAAATTGATATTAAATTGCATATCATAGAGGGTACGTAATAACAGTCGTTCAGGATCAATGTATTCCTAGTTGTCAATACAAGGTGATATTCACCAACTGCTTTAGATGCAACACTTGCACCATTCCCTACTTTTAGAGAATGATCATATTTTCCCAGTTCTCTACCTTTCCTTAGCCCATGCAACAAATTGCATATATGGGATCCCGATCTGGTATCTAATACCCAGGACGTAGAGTGTACTGAGAAACAGTTCTCGGTAACTAACACACCCGAAGAAGATGCATCAACATGCTTATTCTTCGTTTGGGTGGCGTAGAAATCCGGATATGTCCCTATTTCCTGCTCGGACTTATAACACTTATAAGTTGGAGCGGAACCAAATTTCCCCTGCTCAGTATAACAAGCGGGTTCGGACAATACATCCATATTATTATCTTGATTAAGGCGTGACATTAGTTGCTGCCTGCAGAGAGAGAGAGAAGGTAACGCGTTAGCGTGCGCTCTTTGCAAGATTAGATTGGTTATTATATTATTTAATCAGGACGGCTCCCACTGTTTTTATCAAATCTTCTTTCAAACCCTAAAAGGTAAGACTAGCCGGGATTAATTACACCTTACAAGTTCGCCAATCTTTCAGCCAGGCCGGTGCCGGTACTTTGAGGGAGGTTCCCCGTGGTTTTGCACGGACCTAATTAAAATAAACCTCGTCTTCCCAAGAGCGTGACCCCATTAACACCTTTCTAGACAGCTACTTGATCGGCTAATTGTGATGTGTACAATTCTACCAGGAGTAACTCTTACTCGCAGTGGGTATCGAGATCCAACTATCTCATAGAAGGTATGCAATCTCATTGCAAATTTCAACACTTGAAATTCCCGATAATACTTTTGCCCCTAACCTCCCATGACCTTGACAAAGGCCAACAAACCATAGGATGCTAGTCAAGTTCAACCGTCATTTCATGATTGAATTAAACCCACCCGCACGACCCTTGACAAAGGCCAACAAGGTCGCACGACTACCCTAATCCAATCGCATCATATGCTTAAGCAGATAAGCACTAGTTAGCTACCGCACACCACGCCTTGACAAAGGCCAACAAACGCAGCACGAATACTAAATAGTACTTATCTGAAATGACAGAGGGCTACGCAGGTTTTTAAGAAAACCATAAGCGTAATGAATCTTGATATCGTTGTAGAATCGAGTGATTTTGAAAAGGAGTGTTTTTTAGGCTTTTGCTAGTTTTGCTAAAGAGGTCACTCCCGGTGAAGGGATCTCGGCTCTTTCCTTATCAAATAAGGTGCTGGATATTCTACAAGGAATACCGCTATGCAAAGCAAAAATTAAAAAGGCAATCAAAAAACAAAACCGAGTGGGTTGTAGTATCTGCTAGTTTCACTAAAGTGGTCACTCCTGATGAAGGGATCTCGGCTCTTTCCTTATCGAATAAGGTGCTGGATATTCTAAAAGGAATATCGCTATGCAAAGAAAAAACTAGAGCTGCCCTTTTTGTTGAAAATTTGATTCTACAACATCATTTTGGTTTCTTTTATTTCATTAATCTCATTAATGAAGTCCTATCAATTATGCTTCCTAAGCATCACAAAAGAAACGAAAATACAACGTACGCTTATGCCATCCGCATTCGCCACAGTGTCCAGTTATGCACCGTTAGGTTACTTAACTAACGGTATAGCGGGGCGGGACTAGCGCAGGTGCAAAACATAAGCAACGTTTATTATATATCATATATACAATAATAAAGTATTCATCTCACGCATATAAAGTGATCACATCACAAAATATCAGCAGCAGAAGATAACATATGAAATATTGGATATTGTAACAATTCAGAAAAATAAAATATTATTTTTGGGAATTTTTATAAATAAATAATAATATATTGAATATTTTAATAAGGCGGTATAATTAAGTACCGATAAATTGGGAAAAATTTGGAAGATTATAAAAATTACTGAAAAGAGGGTGCTTTATATGATTTAAGCAAATTATGAAATTTTATGATTTATTTGACACTATTTTAATGCTAATCGCGATTAAATATCGCTAATCGCGCATTACGCGTGTTTTGTGCACATGTCATTTTTTACATCGTTACATTTTCTTTCGTGGCTTCTCTTCATTTTTCACTTTGGGTTTTTTTTTTGATTAAAGTGAGAAGAGAAAAGAAAAGATAAGAAAACAAAAGAAAAGAAAAGAAAATGGAATAAAGAATTAGGCATGGACAAGAGAGAGAAGTGAGGGGGTCAAACCTTGGACCAAGGCTCCCATTCCTTCTTCATTCCTTCATCATTTTCTCCCCTCATTCCCTCATTGATGCTGCCCCATCTCCCTCCCCCTCTTCAAGCCACAAAACACCATCAAAATCTACTCAAAAGTCCATCTCCTTTTCACAAAAAGCATGCACAAGCTCTCAAGCTACACTTTGGACCAAGAAAGTTTGCATTTTGGGCACTTGGGCAACTCAAGAATATTCTTGAGTTGCCAAATGAGGTAATCCTTTCACAAATAGTGTAGTATTTGATTTGCCTAAGCCTCTTTTCAAGTTTAAAATCGATTTGGTGAAGTTTGGTGAACTTTGAAAATTCCTAGTTAGGGTTTGAAGGGAATTTGAATTGAGATGGTGTAATTGACTTAGTAGTGACCATAAAACCCCTTTAGTGATATCATATTGGACTAAAACCCGAGACTTAACCCCAATTGCGAACTTTGAAAATCTGCCGATACGGAAAATTGTGGTTTTGTGAAAGGAATTTGGAATCTGCTAACACCCGGGTGACCTGAAAAATATTTAGCAAGTATAGTGATGTGTGCAGGTGACCAGAAGACTACCCCTGAAACCTTAGCTCCTAACCCTCTACCTAGGCCTTAGAAAAATTCCTTCTGGCCGCAATTTGAGGCCAGACCTGATTCTTTTTGCTTCGGGCTTCGTCTGTAGCTCCATCTCCGCTAATCTAGACCCTCCACATATGCAAAATTGGCTAATTTCAGTTAGGGTAAATTCTGGGACTAATTTCATGAGTTGCTGTTTTGATTCGTGGTTATATTTTTCGTATTTTGGATTCTGGATTTTAGTATGTGTGTTTTACCTCGATCACTTGACATTTGTACGACGATGTCGAGGATTGTTTGGTGGTTTGAAGGGCGTAGTCCATAGGTTCTAACCTATAGGCTTTTAGCGTGTCGTTTTAGTTTTGAATTGGGTTTTAATGCGGCACGATACGTTATGATGTGTAGGTACCCTATGAGGACTTCGAGACGACAAGCAAGGGCATGGCGACGTCGGCAATGGCAAGCGAGAGCAATGTGTGTAGATATATATCTACGGGGGAAGTCGGGTGGATGGCGTATAGCACCCCCGCAGTTCATAGCGTAGTTTACGCTATATATATATATATATATATATACACACACACACACACACACACACACACACACACTATTGAACTTGAGTTTTATGATCTGTTATTGGTTATCTTGATAGGGTTGTATGTTCATGGATTAGTTTAGTGTTAGTTGCGAAACCCAAGAGTAGTTGTTACACCCACGCACACACACACTTGCATTCATTTTATTACATGTGCGTATATGGGGATATGTATACACACACACACACACATGGGTATGGGACTATGTATGTGTATATATATATATATATATACACGTATATATATACATGGATTATGAGGATAGTACTTGGGATTGTAGATGAGTCGATGAGATTTGGGCTTGAGGCCATGAGATCGGTGATGTGACATGGTTCGTATTTGAGATACGACATGATATGTTTAGCGGGTCCTTTAGGCGTGGTGTTTTCATACACACGCATGCATACATAGATGGTATCAGTATTGTACTAGACGTAGATCAGTACCCCCCAGACCATGATATATGATAAAGAGGATACCAGAACAATAATGAGATCATGTGATATTGATTCGTACCCATATTTGGGATGCCGTACGATGGATTTACCGTACGAGCTATATATTGATGATAGATCAGCACTCTTGACTTGAGAATGTCATATTATAGATATTGTATCGTATGTGATACTATTGAGGCGGGATCACCGACTATTTTATATATATATATATATATATGTATGTATGTATATATATGTATGTATGTATGTATGTATGTATCGACTCAGATGTTAGGCGACTTCCTTACCTTTCGATCAGCCTTTTAGTTAGTCCTGTAGTTTACTTGTAAATGATAGATTAGACTCGAGTCATACCTATTTCAAAAATAACGAATCGTGAGTATTTTAAAGACAGGCCAAGGGATTCTATGGATATTTCAAAGGACGTACATTTTCTTAAAAACACCGTAGTCCCTATTTTCAAAACACATGATTCATGTTATTTCAAATGGCAAAACTGTATGACTCATATTTATATAAATGCAGATTCGTTATCATTGTGTTTATTATTCAGCTCCCGCATATTATTGCTGCTCGCATCGCATTTCATGCTTATATTGTGTTTTCGTATGCCATTATTGAGATCATGCTGTCAGGACACCAACACCATTACCAATGATGCGTATGTTCCACATACACTTACTTGCCGGCTCACACACATCATCATCGGTAATTGCCATGTCACGTACACCTTAGAAAATATTATTTGATTGATATCGCCTGTTAGCTGATAGTCTCGACTTATCATTACTGTGCTAATTTAGACATTGCATTATTACTTGCTATTCATGCATATTATTATTCATTGGTCATGCAGTATTTTGGGGTTTTATGCCGATGTTCACTATTTACTTACTCTTGATTTTGGATTTCAGATTTTCATAAGATTTCGGGATTTGGGGGAAAACCGAAAGAATATATATAAACTTTTCTCTCTCTTTTTAAAATACAAGTTTCGGTTTTCACTTGAGATATGAGTCGTCCACCATGAGTTTTCATGATAGCTGTTGGATTTCGAGACCCGTTTCGAGGAGTAGTATGAACCGTCTCGGGTACATGGTGGACCCGGTATGGTACCCCGGGGCGAGAGTGATTTCATGGAGGATGATGAGCCTAGCAGGGGCAGACTGCCTACCGGTGATTGTTTGGCGCGGCGGATATCCGGAGGATACCGTTCGTGGTCGTGTGATTGATGATATGGGCCGATCCGGACTGCCGGAGCCCGAGGTATTGAGATATTGAGATTTTGAGATATTGAGGTATTGAGATTTGATGATACAGGCCAGTCCGGATAGCTGGAGCCTGAGATATTGGGATTTATGTTTTGTGTCGATGCTAGACACTGATTATGTTGATTTCATTGATGATATCTCGTGTTATATAACATAAATCTCACTAAAACAAGAAAACAGTTTCTTCATTTACATGTATACTGTTTTCATTACATTACATTCATACCTCATACATATGATATATTGCTACCTGAGGCACTGACACGAGCACATGGGATTACACTTATGGATAGATGTTTACTCTAGCCACCTTTTTATGCTTCAGACATTATCATTTGAGGTTTATATATACTTGATCGTATTGACCTAGGATTGAGTCATACATACGATTTCTTCTCGGTGATGTTTTCTACTCACGAGTTGGCAACTCACCCCCGTTGTGCCACAGTTTCTTGCAGGTTTTGTCGTACAGGTTTCGTTACGGCTTTGCTGGCACACTGCTTCCATCCCGGGTGATTTGCTTTGGTAGGTGGGTTCACTTGTATCGCGACCACCATTGTACTTTATTTTATTCATTGTATCTAGTAAACTCCATCAACTAGACATGTATTTATTTTAGACTAGAGACCAGTTGTATATTCTTTCGACCTAAGAGTCGCGCGTTGTATTATTATGGATTTCATACTGTTTTGAGTTTCCTTTTGAGTTTTAATTCTCGCCCTTCGGCGTTGTATATTATATTGCTTGCGTGGTTGTGGCCGTTGATTGACGAAGAGCTAGCTCCCGCTTGGGGATGCCTTTTATCATTGATCCATTTATTTATCACTTGTACCCCGTTCGGGGCCAGTATTTACAAAGGAAACTCTGCCAAAATTTTCAGAAAAGACTTGATGTTTTAAAAACGCATATTCGGCTTATTTTATCAAAGCACTTTCTTTAAAAATGGTTTTAGATTTCTGGGTTTTTGGTTTACTTGAATTAGATGGAGCCCTATAGACTTCATATGATTCAAGTGCCAGTCACATGCCATTTCCGGGTCGTGACAAAGTTGGTATCAAAGCGCTAGGTTAACCTTGGTTCGAGTCTATGTTTGACAATGCGGAGCCTAGGGCGTTTGTATATATACGGAATCTAGGCTTGACCTTACGGAACTTAGACTTAGTCGAGGGGGTATTAGACCCGAACTTTCGTTGCATAGGTTGACCTTAGTTGATGGAGTAGGTGACTTAAGGAGAGTGAAGTACCTTGTGTATGTTCCGCGGCATACTTACGATACGCTACTCCGCTTAAGAAACCTTAGGATGTACATTTCCTTGCACATTATTATATTCATTCCTATGATCTATCATCATCGTTATTGGTTATGATTTTGCTGCCACGATTACACGGGCAGCGAGAGCTACGGCTAGAGTTGCGGTCAGCACGAGCTCGTCACGGACGAAGACTGTCCAGGGCGTGATTCTAGGGACATACGATTTGCATAGATGCATCGTTTTATTGTGTTTTCGCGCCATGAGCATTTGATGGATCGCTTTTATGAGATTAATCGGACGTGCAGATCAGCACCAGAGGATTGAGCCACTGATAGAGGCCAGCCAGAATGTGATGACCATTGATGTATCGCTTATTCATGATGATTGAGGCACTGTTCAGCGTGCAGATGAATAAGCCAGTTGCTGCTGCGAATGACGAGATATCACCCCAGATGTTGGAGCTACTGCAGCATGAGTATATACTTAAGGATATGATAGAAGGTCGCTAATCACCTAAGGATGAATGACTAGGACATATGGTTCGACTTCACCCGAATATCATGTGATGGGATGCATTGCTTGGGAGACTCTAGATACGAGTATAGCCGTTGGAGCACGGCCCATGCAGCCACAATGAGACGAGTCCGAAGCAGTCGACGGTAGAGAAAAGTGGAGTAAGAGGTTCGTACGAGATCTTGATGAGTTGACGTTCCACTCCACCGACATCAGTGATGTGACACGCATACGGAGGCGTTATATATGGATATATCTTCCAGAAGGAGTCGTAATGAGTATGCAGCCGTTCCGGAACAAGAAATAGATTTAGTAAAGGACGATGACTTCCGAGCAGTTCGACAGAAACGAGATTTGGGAGAGACCTCGACAGGACCTTTCTGGAATAATTTACGAGAAGACTTGGACCCAGGAGTGGTTATTTTGTGCACACCCAGCAGGCCAGAGTTCAGCACCGTCGACGAGATATGTTATGCGTGACCACGACAGTTGGCCAGAGATCTTTAGAGGATGTGTTTGAGCGGGACTATTCCGCCGTACTTGATTTCGGTATTTTGGGCAATCTGTTCGCATGATTGAGTTTTGATGACTGAGTTTCATGATATTTGTTTTCATGCACCATGGTTGCACCTACTGGGTATTTATATTTTGTGCATAGTTATTACACTTGAGTTATGCGTTATGCACCGTTGTGTTGATTTATGATCTGTGTACAGTTATTGCACTTAATATCGTTTTTGTGCCTTGGCTGCACATGTTTATGATTTCATGGATTTCATACAGTTGGGTTGATTTTGTGCATATGGTACGTACACGATTGGGTTTTTGCACTCGGTATAGTTCACATATGCTTGTAGTGCATTGATACGTATTTTGTGCACCACAGTTGCACCTGACTTCGTTTTGATGTCATTTGAGATATTGATTGTGATTTCATGCCTAGGGCATGCATGTGATTTGACTTATGCTTTCGGCATTGTTTTCATGCACTTTTAATATTTTGATTTTCTTTTGTGCATGCTGATGCACATGGTTGTGAGAATATATACCACGGTATACCCGATTTGGATTTGGATTGAAATGTGTTGTATACCGTCGATTTCGATTGTGATACTCGATATTTTTTTTTTTGCACCTTATGCACCTAATTTGGATTTTCTCGCATGTTGGGCGCATGATATGAGATGCGATTTTGGTGCACGCCAGATGCACTAATTCGAGATTTTTCGTGCATACCAGATGCACCTGATTTTGCTGTCAGGCACACGCGTTGCCTCTGACAGGTGTTTCGTGCACACCCGTTGCACTTAGATGTTGTTTCTGTGCACATGTATGGCACATTCATGGATTTTTATTTCCGTGCGAACCAGACGCACGCGACATTCTTATGCACATTTTGGGATTGATTTCTTGTGGAGCAGTACGTTTTTATGATATTTACTATTGTTTTCGTACTGAGCAGGACTAGTCTGAGGACAGTACCTGAATATATTTTGCATGCATTGATAGTTGTCGAAGGGATTTTCAAAAAGGGAGCTATTGTCTCAGTATTTATCTACGTGTCTGAAATGACACAAAACGTTTAAAACAAGGAAACCCTTCTAAATTATTTTCAAAACGGCGGGACGCGCACATTAAGCAAAAGATATATATATATATATATATATATATATATATATATATATATATATATATATATATATGATTATTTTCTTACAATAGACGTCCTCCACTGTGCAGTATTATGCGCATCGCACAGCAACATGAAAGGTTTGGCATGCATTTCATTCAGATGTTTACATGTATAGATTTGATGTTTACATGTATAGTTTTGATGTATATTATATTGGTTTCGTTTTGGATTTGACATTTGTGTTTTCACCATGACTCCGATGATTGCGGGATGCTTGACGGAGTTTTGGTTTTTAGTTATCTGCTCATTGTTCATGCACATGCATTGCACTACGATGCGTTTTATGTATTGATGATTTCGGAGCCCCAGCGACTTGGACTTTTACTGAAATGTTTTAGTTTTTGAGGGGTTTTAATTTAAATTCGGGGACCGAATTTCTTTAAGAGGGGAAGACTGTAATATTTCAGAAAAATAAAATATTATTTTTGGGAATTTTTATAATTAAATAATAATATATTGAATATTTTAATAAGGCGGTATAATTAAATAACGATAAATTGGAAAAAATTTGGAAAATTATACAAATTACTGAAAATCGGGTGCTTTATATGATTTAAGCAAATTATGAAATTTTATGATTTATTTGACATTATTTTAATGCTAATCGCGATTAAATATCACTAATGGCGCATTAAGCGTGTTTTGTGCTCTTGACATGCACATGCCATTTTTTACATTGTTACATTTTCTTTCATGGCTTCTCTTCATTTTTCACTTTGGGTTTTTGTTTCGATTAAAGTGAGAAGAGAAAAAAAAGATAAGAAAACAAAAGAAAAGAAAAGAAAATGGAATAAAGAATTAGGTATGGGCAAGAGAGAGAAGTGAGGGGGTCAAACCTTGGACCAAGGCTCCCATTCTTTCTTCATTCCTTCATCATTTTCTCCCCTCATTCCCTCATGGCTGCTGCCCCATCTCCCTCCCCCTCTTCAAGCCACAAAACGCTATCAAAATCTACTCAAAAGTCCATCTCCTTTTCGCAAAAAGCATGCATAAGCTCTCAAGCTACACTTTGGACCAAGAAAGTTTGCATTTTGGGCACTTGGGCAACTCAAGAAGATTCTTGAGTTTCCAAATGAGGTAATCCTTTCACAAATAGTGTAGTATTTGATTTGCTTAAGCCTCTTTTCAAGTTTAAAATCGATTTAGTGAAGTTTAGTGAACTTTGAAAATTCCCAGTTAGGGTTTGAAGGGAATTTGAATTGAGATAGTGTAATTGACTTAGTAGTGACCTTAAAACCCCTTTAGTGATATCATATTGGACTAAAACCCGAGACTTAACCCCAATTGCGAACTTTGAAAATCTGCCGATACGGAAAATTGTGGTTTTGTGAAGGGAATTTGGAATCTGCCAACACCCGGGTGATTGTTTTAGTAAATGAGACGAAAGCAGGGGTTAATGCTAAATTGGAATTATGGAGGCAAATATTGGAATCTCAGGGATTCAGATTGAGCAGGTCCAAGACAGCATATATGCATTGCAAATTTAGTAACCAGAGAAGTCAAAACCATATTGGTATAACATTGGAAGGGCAAGAGATATCACCGAGCGACCAGTTTAGATATCTAGGTTCCATCATCCAAAAGAATGGGGAGATCGATAATGATGTTAATCAAAGGATCCAAGCGGGTTGGTTGAAATGGAGGAGTGCAACAGGGATTTTATGTGATCGTAACTTTCCGTTAAAATTGAAAGGGATATTTTATCGGAGCGCTATTCTGCCTGCCTTATTATATGGTACAGAATGTTGGGCTCCTAAGAAGCATCATACACAGAAGATGCACGTAGCGGAGATGCGCATGCTTCGTTGGATGTGCGGTAACACTAGAAAAGATAATGTGCGAAATGAGGATATTCGTGCAAAAGTTGGTGTAGCACCTATGGAGGAGAAGATACGGGAAAACCGGCTAAGATGGTTTGGTCATGTGCGACGCAGACCTATGGAAGCACCGGTTCGACGAATAGATACTCTCGATATGGGCAATGGCAAAAGGGCAAAAGGGAGACCGAAGAAAACATGGATAGAGGTGATACGAAACGATATGGTTTCTAAAGGACTCAATAAAAGTATATTGTTCGATAGGAGTGAGTGGAGGCGGAGGATTCATGTGCTGGACCCGGCGTGATTCTCATGTTGGTTCATGTAGCCTACCCCATATGTTTGGGATAAAAGGCTCAGTTATTGTTGTTGTAACACCTGGGTGACCTGAAAAATATTTAGCAAGTATAGTGATGTGTGCAGGTGACCAGAAGACTACCCCTGAAACCCTAGCCCCTAACCCTCTACCCAGGCCGCAGAAAAATACCTTCTGGCCGCAATTTGCGGCCAGACCTGGTTCTTTTTGCTTCGTGCTTCGTCTGTAGCTCCATCTCCAGTAATCTAGACCCTCCACATATGCATAATTGGCTAATTTCAGTTAGGGTAAAATCTGGGACTAATTTCATGAGTTACTGTTTAGATTCGGGGTTATATTTTTCGTATTTTGGATTCTGGATTTTAGTATGTGTGTTTTACCTCGATCACTTAACGTTTGTACGACGATCACTTAACTTATAGGCTTTTAGCGTGTCGTTTTGGTTTTGTCACGACCCGAAATTGGCACGTGACGGCCCTAATACTACGCAACGTCTACAGGCGTAACGCGGTAAAAGAAAGCCAAAACCCAGAAATGTAAACCATTAAAAGACAAGAAAAGATAAGAAACATTGTTTAAACTTTTGAAAATCTCAAGTATAAATTCTTTAAGTCCAATTTACTTTCTTGAAAATTTCGGCAGCACCTCCTTTGTAAAAATCAACCCCAAAAATGGGTACAACATAAATATAAAGTAAAGCATCCCCAACGGGAGAAAATCTACGCCAAAAGGCGGAAAACAACCACCAAAACAGATATACGTGTATGTCCATGCTACCTCTCCCGGTACTTTCGGGAATGCGGAATTTGGTAAATAACAATTTTTACGGAGGTGGTAACATGGACCTATAACCCGGATCTTGGTTAAACTTCTATCTAACATCCTAACTAAGAGTTTCTAGCTACTCGGTTAGGGGGTTATACCTAGCTTGTCTTGAACTCCTTCGTCTTCAAGCTCCGGTGGTGGTCCGACGGCTCCTTCTCGTCGTCTCCGTACGCCGAAAATAGATCCACTTGAAAGCTCCAACCTTTAGCTCCTTCTTCGTTCTTTGAAGAAAACTAGTTCACTTGGTTTGCTAAACCTAGTGAACTAGAATGAGTAGAGAAGAAATAGAATGGGATTTTATCTATGGTTCTTGATTCTCAACCCATGAGACAAGAGAACCATAGATTAAAGAGAGGGAGCAAGAGCAAGAGGGTGAGAGCAAAATGGAGAGCTCAAGAACAAGAGAGAGAATGAGCAAGAAAGAATGAGGCTCTCTTTTGTCTCTCACCCTCTCATAATCCAAAGTAATCATAACTCATCATATCAATAAAAGTCTTATGTGATGGTTGAAGCAACCATAACCTTATCATGTCATGCACTCATTTTACTCAAATGAACAAGCAAGAAAAAGTCTTTGGCATGAAATGATAGCCATGATTATCATGATGGTCAACTAGTCAAGCCTAGTCAACCGGTCAACAAAGTCAACAAGTCAACTAAAGTCAACAAGTCAACAAAGTCAACAAAAGTCAACAACCAAGTCACCATAATACTTAATTAATATAATAGTTAATCACATATCATATTCTCATTAGGGTTGAGCAAAAAGTCAAAAAGTCAACGGTCAACTGTCAACAACCCTAATGAGAATCCGCTGTCTGTGCCTCCCTGTCAACTGTGCATACACACCCGCATCCGCGTTCCGAGGAACACGAATGCAAACTGGATAAATCCAATCCCATAAGGTACACTAGGATCTGGCTTAAACCAAAGCCCGCTAGTGTAAACTGTCCAGACACTGTACATGCACAAGTGCACGGATGTGACCGAACCCTGTCGCAAAACCATGCGACCTGTCGCAATACCATGCGACCTCTACTCTTTTGCCTAAAGGCGAAAAGCTTTCTGTGTGGGACTCTAAAGACTCGACACTACGCTGGCAGTGGGTTAAACCACAGACCGCAAGCGGCACTAGCTGTGCGTAACGGTCCCCAGGTAATGCCGACAAGAAGACCGACGAGGCGAAACCCATCTGAACTCCTACTGAGCCTGAGTGTGACATTGTCTGTACAGTCCGGTCTGTTCGTCTGATACATCGCATGGCGGGCCTAGGGGGCGGTAACCGTCAGTCCCCCAATAGCGGTACAAGTCGTGCCGGAGCGAAGCCCAAAACACCATGAGATAACACTGGAAACCTACCAGTATATCTCGTTTGCCCTGGCCAGGGACTACTCGTGTAATGGCTCTCCTAGACACAGCGTGATGTCAACCCCCAATACCGGGAGAGACGAATCCTGTCTAACCGTCACTGCCTCCAAGTGCTTCGGGACTGCACCCAACCACCACCTGTTTGCACGACTCCTTTGAGCCGTGGTAGGGTAGTGATCAAAGTACAGTGGGAACACACCCGAGGCGAAGTGACAGTGTCAAGTCAGCAGACTAAGCTGTACTCATGTCACCTGGGAACTGATAACTGACGATAGGTATAATACCAACTAGTCAGTTCCCGACGAGTCCTGTCCAGTGTACCCGTAACCTAACGAGCACCCGCATACTATCTCAAGTACGACGTACTGACGGCTGTGGGACAGACCGTCTCCCACACTGGGATGAGAAGCGCATGCGCTGGTCTACTCCGGAGTATCGATGCCCTGTCTCGATAGTCCTGCGACCAGGGACCTGCATAAGGATGTGCTTATAGATTACCCAGCCCCACTAGTATGACGGCCATCACATCGCTGGTAATCAAGCAAAGATCCTAAGGGCTCCACTAATGTGTATAGGCGATATACAAAAGTAAACACATGTACACATTGAAGTAGAAATAAACCAAGTAGCATACTACTATTTTGAGCAAGGTTGTATATACAAGGTGAATATCCCAAGCTTCCATTAAGTAATATACATACTAGTATGATACAGTAATGGCCTCTAGGGCATATACACTAACAATCTCCCACTTGCACTAAGGCCATGTACTGGCGTATCGAAGACCTATCATCTCGATCAGCCGCTCGAACTGAGTCTGGGGTAGGGCCTTGGTGAATGGATCTGTAGTGTTATCTTCTGAAGCGACTCTCCGTACCTCGATCTCCTGGCGATCCACGATCTCCCTGATCAGGTGATACCGCCTCAAGATGTGCCTGGATCTCTGATGGGACCTGGGTTCCTTCGCTAAAGCTATAGCCCCGTTGTTGTCGCAATACAGAGGTATTGGATCAACAATGGACGGAACCACCTGAAGTTCTTTCAAGAACTTCCTCATCCAGACAGCTTCTTTTGCGGCATCTGATGCAGCGATGTATTCCGCTTCCATCGTCGAGTCTGCAACGGTTTCCTGTTTGGAACTCTTCCAACACACCGCCCCTCCATTGAGGGTGAAGACAAAACCCGACATGGACTTGGAATCATCCTTGTCACTCTGGAAGCTGGAGTCAGCAAAGGCCTCGATCTGGAGGTCCTTTCCGCCATACACCAAGAACATCTCCTTAGTCCTTCTCAGGTACTTCAGAATGTTCTTAACCGCTATCCAATGTTTCTCCCCAGGGTTTGACTGATACCGGCTTACCACACTCAGTGCATAAGCTACATCCGGTCTGGTACACAACATCGCATACATTATAGAGCCTACCGCAGAAGCGTAGGGTATAATAGACATGTGATCCCTCTCCAAATCAGTCTTGGGAGACATCTCTTTAGAGAGGGTGATCCCGTGACAAGCCGGTAGGTTACCGCGCTTGGAATCTTCCATACTGAATCTCTTCAGTATGGTGTCGATGTACCTGGACTGTGAAAGTCCTAATATCCTCTTGGATCTGTCATGGTAGATCCGGATACCCAGAATGTACGAGGCATCACCCAGGTCTTTCATGGAGAACCTGTGTGACAAGAACCCCTTGACAGATTGTAGCATAGGAATGTCATTTCCTATTAAGAGAATGTCATCCACGTATAAAACGAGGAATACTGCAGTTCTCGCTATAAATCTACTATAGATGCATGGTTCATCTGGATTTTTGATAAAGCCAAATTCTTTGACCGTCTCATCAAAGCAGATTTTCCAACTCCGCGATGCCTGCTTTAGTCCATAGATGGACTTAAGCAACTTGCACACCTTTCCGCTGCTCCCACTCTGAATGAAACCCTCTGGCTGGTCCATATAGACACACTCCTCTAAATTTCCATTTAGAAAAGCTGTCTTTAAGTCCATTTGCCAGATCTCATAATCGTGGAAGGCAGCAATGGCAAGAAGGATCCGAATGGATTTCAGCATGGCTACTGGAGAAAAGGTTTCGTCATAGTCCAAGCCAGGTCTTTGACGAAAACCCTTTGCTACCAGCCTAGCTTTATAGGTCTCAACCTGTCCATCTACACCAATCTTCCTTTTGAAGATCCACTTGCATCCTACGGGTTTTACCCCGTCTGGAGCAATGTCCAACGTCCATACCTTGTTGGTGTACATGGACTCCATTTCGGTCCGCATTGCATCCAGCCATTTCACTGAGTCAACGCTCTGAACGGCCTGCTGGAAGCTAGTAGGCTCATCATAATCTATGATGCAATCCTCTCTATCCCCGTCTATGAGAAAACCGCAGTATCTCTCGGGCGGATGAGACTGCCTACTACTTCTGCGGAGCGGCGTAGGAATGTCCTGTCCTGTTGAACCCTCTTGTTCCACTAAGCTTTCAGTAACAGTCTGTGGTTCTGGAACTTCTTCCAGTTCTATTGTGCTCCCACTTATCTGGGTTTCCAAAAACTCAGTTTCCAAGAAGCGGGCATGCTGAGAAAAAAAAAACTTTTTGTTCCTCAGCGGAATAGAAAAGATACCCCCTGGAGTTCCTTGGGTATCCCACAAACTTACACTGTACTGAACGTGCCTCAAGTTTGTCCGCATGCTGCTTTTTTACAAAAGCTGGACATCCCCATACCTTAAGATACTTAAGACAGGGTTTCTTCCCAGTCCACATCTCATATGGGGTGGTAGGCACAGTCTTGGTGGGAGCCTTGTTCAAGAGATACGCCGCTGCTTCTAGCGCATATCCCCAGAATGATCGCGGTAACTCAGCGTTACTCATCATGGACCGAACCATATCCAATAGGGTTCGGTTCCGTCTCTCCGATACACCGTTATGTTGCGGAGTGTATGGAGGATTAAGCTGAGAGAGAATACCATTCTCTTTTAAGAAATTCAGGAATTCGGCACTTAAGTATTCTCCACCTCGATCCGATCTTAGAATCTTAATACTTTTGCCGGTCTGTTTCTCTACTTCATTCTTATACTCCTGGAATTTTCCAAAGGCCTCGGACTTATGTTTCATTAAGAAGACATAACCGTACCTTGAGAAGTCATCCGTAAAAGTAATGAAGTAAGAATGTCCGCTTCGGGCATGTGTAGACATTGGACCGCACACGTCACTGTGTACGAGTCCCAAGAGCTCGCTCGCTCTTACTCCATGTCCAGTAAACGGAGTCTTTGTCATCTTTCCTTTGAGACAGGATTGACAAGCGGCATACGACTGATATTCGAACGCATTCAAATACCCTTCTGTATGTAACTTTGTCAACCTTCTCTCATTGATGTGACCCAATCTACAATGCCATAAGAAAGTCTGATTTATTTCTGGAGACTTTCTTTTGTGTGTATTCTGGACATTAAAAATCTGTGGTTGGTTTAACACGTATATACCATTACTCAAAGTACCTGACCCAATCAAAACTTGATTAAGGTGAATGTTTACAACATTACTTACAAACGCAAATTCATAACCTTCTTTAGAAACTAAAGATACAGAAATGATATTACATGTTGCGTTGGGTACAAAAAAGCAATTACGCAAAACCAAAATATGTCCATCTGACATTCCCAGGTGATAGTCCCCCACGGCTTTAGCATCCATGCTAGCTCCGTTCGCAACTCTGAGGGTCATGTCACCTGCTTTCAAAACACTACGGTTTCTCAACGCCTGCAAAGAATTACAGATATGAGATCCTGATCCGGTATCCAATACCCAGGAAGTAGAGTTTATTGAAAGACAGTTTTCAATAACATACACACCTGAAGCTGAAGCTGCAACCTGCTTCAATTCCTGTGTTCTGGCCTTCCAGGCCCTGCAATCATTCTTCCAGTGTCCTTTCTTATGACAATAGAAGCATTCTTCCTTATCCACAAGCTTCCCCGCTATCTTTGTTGCTTTACCTTTTCCCTTCGTATCCACCTTACTAACACCGCCCCTTGGTTTGGCGGGGGCCTTCTTCTTCTTTCCCTTGGCTTTTGCCTTGGACCTAGAAGAAGATGATCCTCCTACAAACAAAGTGGATGTATCCCTACCTTTCTGTAGGGTGCCCTCTGCGCTCCTCAGCATGTTGAGGAGCTCTGAAAGTTCAACCTCTTTTTCTTGTAAGTTGAAGTTCAGTATGAACTGGGCGTAAGTGGAAGGAAGGGACTGGAGAACTATATCCGTATATAGCTCACTCTCCAATGTGATCCCTAGGTCAGCGAGCTCCTCAATGTAGCCGATCATCTTTAGCACGTGCTCGGCTACTGATGATCCTACGGCCATTCTTGTCGAAAATAACTTTTTCGACGCTTCGTATCTTGCGATACGAGATTGCTCTCCATACAGTTCTTTTGTCTGGAGCAATATGGATTCCATGTCCATATTCTCATGCCTCCTCTGATGTTCGTTGTCTATCGAGGCAAGCAGGAGGCACTTGGCCTTCACGCTATCAATCTCCCAAGTCTTGCGGATTTCCTTATCCGCGACGCTGGAAGTTGGACCAGGGACAGGGGGAGCTTTGGTGGTAAGAAGATACCCCAGCTTGTCATAAGTGATTGCTATCTTGACATTCCTGAGCCAATCTTTGTAGTTTGGCCCTGTCAGTTTGTTTTTATCTAGGAGTAACTTAAGTCCAGTCATGTTGATTGGTCGCTGCAATTTGGAGAGAAGAAGAAACACTCAGCATGATGCTCTTGCAAGTTTAGAGTGGTTTTTAGTTTGTCTAAACAGGATGGCTCCCACTGTTTCTCGAATCCCTCCTCAAACCATAAAGGAAGAATTAGTCAGGATCAATCCCATCGTACAATACTTGCTTAACCGTTCGGCCAGGCTGGTGTCGGTACTTCGAGGGAGGTTTTCCAACGCTTTCGTGAAGTTCCTTAATTAGAGAACCTCTTTTCCCTGGGGGCGTAGCCCCGCTAACACCTTTCTAGGCACCTACTAGGTTTATAGCATTGATCGTTTAGCGAGAAATTTCCCGAGGAGTAGCATATACTCACAGTAGGATCGGGATCCAAATATCATCGCGTGACGAAACTGAAGGAATCCTACCAGAATCATCACACTCCAAATGGTATGCAAATCTAGCAAGTTTCAGTACTTATGAAACTCCCGATGTGGATTTTTGCCCCATGCTCTTATGACCTTGACGAAGGTCAACAAATCATAAGTCACATGTCAAGTTCTGCCCGTCATTATCTAGGTTAATTTGAATCCACCCGTATATACCCTTGACGAAGGTCAACAAGGTAATGCGAATGTCCCAAACCAACGCATCTATCTATGCTACATATGAATACCCAACAGCTACCAATCACTATGCCTTGACGAAGGTCAACAAACATAGCTTGAATACTATTGAATATTCATACGAAACGACGGAGGGCTACGAATGGTTTTGGCAAAACCGTGAACGTAGTGAACTTGATTTTGGTCGATGGAACGAGATAGCTTTTAAAAGGAGTGGCTCAAGCTCCGCATTTAAAAGTTGGTTTTGAAAAGAACCGAGTGGTTTTTCGAAAGTGTTCCAACGACTTTAACTTGGTTTATTATCTTGCATTTGTTCTTTTAATGCGTGATATTCTTGCATTAGTTCTTTTAATGCGTCCCATCATTTAATCCTACCATTGCAGAAAACAACCAAAATATGACGTACGCTTATGCCATTCGCATTCGCCACTGGGCCCCGTCATTACCCGTTAGGTTACTTAACTAACGACAGAGCGGGGGCTGGGCTAGCGCGTCTGTAAAACATAAGCAACGCCTAAATAATATCATATATAGATATACTGCAATGATAAACATTTCAGATCACAGATAAATACATTGGATATACTAGGAATCTGTAATTTGTACGAGCCTGTAACAAAAACAGATTACACGGTCGCGGTGAATAGCCAATACCCCATCCAAGACCCCTACGGGTGCGGCAAACTACCCACCAAGTACCCAAAGCGTAGCAACCTCCCTCATCTCCATGAGTAGGCCACTCGACACTTCGGCATACCCGGTAGTTTGTGCACCCCTCCATGGGTCTATCCTAGGAGCAAAAACAGTAAAAAGAAATTATACAATGACGGCTACAACCCCGACCCGGTTGTGCGGCCATACAAATAATTATTACATCAATTTACAAATTTACATGAATTGCAAGAAAAGAAAACTCTCGTCTCACAACCCCCGGCTATTCACCCGCGACAATCCAACATATTTATATACACATTCCAGCACATTACAGATCACAGATTTGTATAACCCCCACTAATCGACAGATAGCGATTAGTAGACGTTCAATACAAATATCACATTACAGAAAACCCGTTAGCTTAAGTCTTTTAGAAGTTCGATCAAAAATACGGATTTTCGGGACCCCAAAAAGGAAATTTTCGTTCTGGAAAATCTGGGCAGAAAATATATATTCCAAAAATCCCCAAATACCCCCAGAATAACACTGCACCAAAGATTAACCACGGCCGAGTCAACTCGGCCGCGGATCCGCGGCGGGAGCGTGCTCCCGCCGCGCTTCCGCGGCGCTTTGACTTGGTCGTGGGTCCATCTTTGGTGGTTATTCACAGAAAAGCCTGAGCCGATTTTAGGTGTTAAAATAATCAACTTTCGAACAGTAAAAAATTCGACAGAAACTTGAAATTCTTGGGGTTCGTTTCGGGACTTTTTCGTTGATCGATCTTCTAGTTACTTGCTAACATGCTAGATAGAGTTTAACTAGGCTCTGATACCACTGTAAGTCCATGCTACCTCACCCGGTACTTTCGGGAATGCGGAATTTGGTAAATAACAATTTTTACGGAGGTGGTAACATGGACCTATAACCCGGATCTTGGTTAAACTTCTATCTAACATCCTAACTAAGAGTTTCTAGCTACTCGGTTAGGGGGTTATACCTAGCTTGTCTTGAACTCCTTCGTCTTCAAGCTCCGGTGGTGGTCCGATGGCTCCTTCTCGTCGTCTCCGTACGCCGAAGATAGATCCACTTGAAAGCTCCAACCTTTAGCTCCTTCTTCGTTCTTTGAAGAAAACTAGTTCACTTGGTTTGCTAAACCTAGTGAACTAGAATGAGTAGAGAAGAAATAGAATGGGATTTTATCTATGGTTCTTGATTCTCAACCCATGAGACAAGAGAACCATAGATTAAAGAGAGGGAGCAAGAGCAAGAGGGTGAGAGCAAAATGGAGAGCTCAAGAACAAGAGAGAGAATGAGCAAGAAAGAATGAGGCTCTCTTTTGTCTCTCACCCTCTCATAATCCAAAGTAATCATAACTCATCATATCAATAAAAGTCTTATGTGATGGTTGAAGCAACCATAACCTTATCATGTCATGCACTCATTTTACTCAAATGAACAAGCAAGAAAAAGTCTTTGGCATGAAATGATAGCCATGGTTATCATGATGGTCAACTAGTCAAGCCTAGTCAACCGGTCAACAAAGTCAACAAGTCAACAAAAGTCAACAAGTCAACAAAGTCAACAAAAGTCAACAACCAAGTCACCATAATACTTAATTAATATACTAGTTAATCACATATCATATTCTCATTAGGGTTGAGCAAAAAGTCAAAAAGTGAACGGTCAACTGTCAACAACCCTAATGAGAATCCGCTGTCTGTGCCTCCCTGTCAACTGTGCATACACACCCGCATCCGCGTTCCGAGGAACACGAATGCAAACTGGATAAATCCAATCCCATAAGGTACACTAGGATCTGGCTAAAACCAAAGCCCGCTAGTGTAAACTGTCCGGACACTGTACTTGTACAAGTGCACGGATGTGACCGAACCCTGTCGCAAAACCATGCGACCTGTCGCAATACCATGCGACCTCTACTCTTTCGCCTAAAGGCGAAAAGCTTTCTGTGTGGGACTCTAAAGACTCGACACTACGCTGGCAGTGGGTTAAACCACAGACTGCAAGCGGCACTAGCTGTGCGTAACGGTCCCCAGGTAATGCCGACAAGAAGACCGACGAGGCGAAACCCATCTGAACTCCTACTGAGCCTGAGTGTGACATTGTCCGTACAGTCCGGTCTGTTCGTCTGATACATCGCATGGCGGGCCTAGGGGGCGGTAACCGTCAGTCCCCCAATAGCGGTACAAGTCGTGCCGGAGCGAAGCCCAAAACACCCTGAGATAACACTGGAAACCTACCAGTATATCTCGTTTGCCCTGGCCAGGGACTACTCGTGTAATGGCTCTCCTAGACACAGCGCGATGTCAACCCCCAATACCGGGAGAGACGAATCCTGTCTAACCGTCACTGCCTCCAAGTGCTTCGGGACTGCACCCAACCACCACCTGTTTGCACGACTCCTTTGAGCCGTGGTAGGGTAGTGATCAAAGTACAGTGGGAATACACCCGAGGCGAAGTGACAGTGTCAAGTCAGCGGACTAAGCTGTACTCATGTCATCTGGGAACTGATAACTGACGATAGGTATAATACCAACTAGTCAGTTCCCGACGAGTCCTGTCCAGTGTACCCGTAACCTAACGAGCACCCGCATACTATCTCAAGTACGACGTACTGACGGCTGTGGGACAGACCGTCTCCCACACTGGGATGAGAAGCGCATGCGCTGGTCTACTCCGGAGTATTGATGCCCTGTCTCGATAGTCCTGCGACCAGGGACCTGCATAAGGATGTGCTTATAGATTACCCAGCCCCACTAGTGTGACGGCCATCACATCGCTGGTAGTCAAGCAAAGATCCTAAGGGCTCCACTAATGTGTATAGGCGATATACAAAAGTAAACACATGTACACATTGAAGTAGAAATAAACCAAGTAGCATACTACTATTTTGAGCAAGATTGTATATACAAGGTGAATATCCCAAGCTTCCATTAAGTAATATACATACTAGTATGATACAGTAATGGCCTCTAGGGCATATACACTAACAATACAATGCCGTAGCGAAGAAATAAAAGACGATAAAATGGAAACTGTATAAAAGACAACCCAGTCACAAAATAATATACAATATCGTCCTCACCAAGTCTCTAAGTCAACATGAACATAATAGATGGAGACTACAAGGATACAACGAATATACAATTCAACAACGAATAACCACAAAACCCACCTAAGCAAACTGCACACTGTGAGCTGATGTGGTATCCGTAGCAAACGATGATAAGATAGATGAATAGCCTGCCTCGACTACTCTGGGAAACAACCTGCAACACTGTGGCACAACGGGGGTGAGTTGCCAACTCGTGAATAGTAAATAACATATGCAGGTAATCGCAAGTATGCACGTACAGCGCGAATCTAACATATGTAAGCTAATAGCAATAAATGGTCATATGAATGCAATAGTCATGAAAGATACTCTAGCAGGTACATCTAATACATGAAGCAATAATATGACAATCTGTGTGCAACAATCATGTAAGGTATTCTATCAGGTACAACTAATACATAAAGCGATGATATGACAATATATATATGCAACAGTCATGAAAGGTACTGTATCAGGTACTACTAGTACATGAAGCAATGCATATAAAGTAAAAGTATGTAAATGCAACAATCATGGAATGAAACATGTCATTTCCACGGAATCCTGACATCATGGTAGGATCAAAGTCCATCAAGACAATCCAAATCCAAATTTCCTCAAATCAGCCCCCAAATTGGCTCTCATATCATATAAGTCTCACAAATCCTGAATGTACAATATCAAGTAAATCTCATATATCCTAAATGTACAAAATCAGCAAATCTCATATATATCCTGTATCCAGTACCAAGTAAATCTCAAATGTCCCAAATCCAATATCAAGTAAATCTCTTATATCCTAGGTATATTTGCATGAATAAATATGATGATGTATATAAATGGATATGTATACATATATATTAGCGACCCACTCCACTAATATATATATATATATATATATATATATATATATATATATACTTAGGAGTAAAATTATCATGAAACAAAGTGTCATGCATCGACACATAAATACTGATCTATCAGGTGCTGTCACCATGACTGGCATCCTGATAGGTACGTATCATATGCTATCCCGAAAGCTCGAGTGCCTAGCTCTGACCCTCGCCTCTCGACGTATCCATACGCACATGACTCCCGTCGGTATCCCCATGATAACCGCCGAGTCATTGGCAATGTCACCGGTAGGTACTTGCCCACCTTCCAGGCTCAATCGGCATGGACCGTCGATCATCTTGCAGAGGAGAACCGTACCGGGCCCCACCATGTACCCTCATACGGCCCCCGACTCCTCGCATGGGGTATATATATCAGAACCGATAAATCTCATGGTGGATATTAAAATATCATATCAAGACCGGGTTTTTCAAATAATACATAATTTCATGAAACTACCACGGTCCCCAAATCCAGAAAACATCATGAAAAATCCATATCTCAATTCGTAAATCCATAAATAAAATGTACGCAACATAAAACTGTAATGTAAGCATATAAAGGAAAAGCCGCTAATTAACTGCAACAAGTTAATATAAATATCATGCGGTTCCTAATTTCTCCAATTCTAAATGACATCAAGTAAAGGTAAACATGTAGCTATAACTGATATATGCGTAAACATAAAGGTATAGCAAGATATAAATATCTACCTATCAGAAATGATGTACTATACCCCCCGGGTATAAGTGAAGTATGTATGCAAAGTATACATGTAGCTATGTAATTATGTGTGTATGTACCTATCACTAATGGTGCAATACCCTATAGGTATACAGGTAACTAGCATGTAAGTATGTCAAGGCATATGTGTAAACATATAGGTATACAGGTATGCTATAAGTCATATGCATAAAGAAATATGAATCAATATCTCAATGTCCATAACCAAACAATATCATATCTATAAGTGGGTTGTGCGTGTCATGGCAATTATTGACGGTGTGTGTGGCATACAATCAGTGCTCGTGCAACATAAGCCGTCAATAATAGTGCAGTGTCCTAAGGATACTAGTCCAAGCACAATAATTAACTAAGCATTAGGGTGTTTGCGCAATTCTAAATATGAAATAGAATATGCGACAAGTCAAGTCATTTCTAGCCCAGACGCATAACGCCATGCGGGCGATTCCCCTGTAGATGTTAAATCTACTCACCAACGCTCCTGGCTAAGTGAAGCCTACCACCTGTTTTTCCTTCGTCGCAGCGTCCGAAATCCCCGCCTGCGAACCTAAAATTTCACAAACACATCACATAAGCTAAATATCCTGAAACGACGAAAAGATAACGAAACGCATGGATAACGCCCTGAAAAATGCACTGCGCACTTAGCGCATCTATCGCGCACGACATCGGCCAAAAATCCTAACTAGGGTCGCTAAACTACGAAACACCAAGTCTAGACTCTGATCGTCCCGATTGCGCAACACAACAAAATAAAATACGAGGAATATAATAGATATAACCTCGCAACGACTAATTGAAACCACGTCGGAAAAACCCCGAAACCTAGTAAACAACTTATCGTAATAATTCGCAATAGAATCAAGCTAACACAAATCTAGCGCTCACAAACACCTTATAATAGCTTAACTAAGCTATTCAAACCATTTCTATACTTTTAACACTTGCTAATTAAGTTTTAGAAAAAACCTAGTAAGCAAAAATCCTTAATTAAACAAAGTAGTAATTAACAATAATTATCATTTAACAAGTCTAGTAACTTGATTAAGTTTTCATAATCTTCAATTAATAATTAACCATTTCACTAATCAAAACCCTAACTTGAATATTCTAAAACCATTTCTAGAATTTTAAACATGAAATTAAATAACTTTAATTTAACAACTAATAGCTAATTAAAGTATTTAAAACAAGAATTAAGCATTAGGGTTAGGGTTTTATACCTCCAAATGATTCAAAAACTTGCAACAAGAAAACCATGATTAGCCTCCAAAATCAAGACTTCATGAAGAACAAAGCATGGTTTAGGGTTAAGGAAATGAAGGAAAATGATTATATTTGAATTTTTGTGATTTTATTTGGATTTGTGATGATTTATTTGTAGCAAAATGATGAAAATGGAGCAAGAAGAGAGAGAGGGCAGCAAGGAATGGGAGGGCTCGGCCAAAGCTAGGGGAGGGGGTTTTGTGAAGAAAAAAGAAGAAGGTTCTAGCTAAAAACAACATTAAATGCTAATTAAAGAAAAATGCCACCTTTCTTTTCTTTTTCTTTTTCTTTAAAAAAATCAAATCCTTTGACCAAAAGAAAATCTAGATATTTAAAAATTAGGTTCTAAAATAATTGTAGTGATGATTTCCAAGGATTTTCATTTAGAAGAAATTTCCTGATTTATGTGCATATTTTACCGGTTAAAATAATATTTTATTTGGGAAAAATTCTATCTGAACCAAAACCTCCCATATACCCCCAAAGTTCGCGCACTAGTTTTAGTTTAGCAAAACTAGGTGCCGGAAAGTTTCTACGGACAATTGATCGAAAATCGGGTTAAAACGGAAAATACCGACAATTTTGGCCTAAAACGGAAAAAATTCGCAAAACGATTTCTGAAACGTTACAATCTTCCCCCCTTAAAGAAATTTGGTCCCCGAATTAAAATTCATCTATGCGTACCTTCAAGAAGATGAGTACAAAACTCCCAAATCTCGCTCGCAGCTTGCCAAGTGACCACCTCACTATACAGCTACGCCAAAGAACCCCCACAGACGGCAAAACCCTTGACCGAAGTACCTCCACCTGCCGATCCACTATAACTAGCGGCTGCTGGTGAACGAGAGATCACGTCCAAGCTAATTGGTCTGATGTTGAATCATGTGAAAAAGGTCATGAAGGTAATTGCGAAGTATCGACACAAGGAATACGGGGTAAATACTCAAAAATCTGGGCGGAAGTGCCAAATTATAGGCAACGGAACCAACGCGCTTGAGGATCTCAAAAGGACCTACAATCCTGGGATAAGCTTCCCAAAACTCAACACGTCATTCATCGGAAAATCCCATAGGAATACATGATCTCCCACTGCGAACTCAAGTCTGCGACCACTACGGTCGGCATAAGACCTCTATCTGCACTGGGCTACTCTCATCCTGACCTGAACCAACTGGATCATCTCCGAAGTCTCTAGACTAACTGGGGTCCGAAAATCCTACTTACGCAGAGTCAAAAAAAAGGAATGGCGATCGACACGACCTAAAAACTAAACTTAAAGGTTGCTAATTGGAGTGCCTCCTGATAACTGCTATCGAAGGAGAACCCTAACAATGGCAAGTGACGATCCCAACTGTCGACAACAATTAGTACGCACGCACAAGCATATCCTCCAGAGTCGGTATAGCCAGCTCTCACAAAACCATCATCCTGCGGATGGAAAGGCGGAGCTAAAGCTCAACTAGTACCCAAGGCTTCCTGAAGCTCCTGCCCAAGACGACAAGCGAATAGGGTGCCCTATTTGGATACGACCCATGAAGGAACTCCATGCAACGCACAACTTAACAAAGGACAACTGAGCAAACTGAGCATAACCGGACAACAAACACCGAATGGAGTCACACCCTGTCTAGACCGGGGTAGATACCACAACGAAATTCGTGGAGATCTGCTCCCATTTCCACTTCGGAACGGTTAAAGGTTGCAACTCTCCAGCCGGTCTCAAATGCTCAACCTTAGCACGCAACAAGACAGACACCCTAAAACGAAATCCGAAACTTCACTCTTCACCCCAGCCCACCCGTAACTATCTCATAAGTCACGCTACAAATTGGTGGAACTTGAATGAACACCGAAAGTTGACTGATGTGCCTGCACTAGGATTTCGCGTCTCTGCCCATTAGCAACATGTACACAAATGCATCCCTAAACGTAGCACACCTTGGTCACAAATCAAGGACTCCGAATCATTACCCAGCCAAGTATGCTCAAGTATCTCTGACGAACGAGCATCGGCGGGCAGTGCCTCGCGAAAGCGATTAAGGAAAAGTGGTCGGGCGCGGACATGAGCAAGCTGTCCTCTCAGTAGAGGCGAACTTAAGCTGTACTCAACGATCGAACAAGAACTGTAAATCTGCAGAAGACTATCTCAACAATCAAAATCCACAGCAGGAAGATGTACATTAAGCTCTGGTGGTCCGTGAAAATCTGCCACGACTCTCCGGACAAGTAGTGTTTTCCAAATTTCCAACGCAAAACCACCGCGGCCATCTCCAGATCAAGAGTGGGATATCCTGATCGTACTTCCTCCAACTGTCGGGAAGTAAAAGCGATTACTTTATAGTGTCACCTCAGTACACAGTCGAGCCCTACTCGCGAAACATCACAGTTAAACAACAAGGTCGCCCGAACCAGAAGCAAAGAAAGAACTGATGCAGTTGTTAACCGGGTCTTTAACTGCCGAAAACTCCGCACGCATGCCTCAGTCCAAAGAAAAAGGAACCTCCTTTCCGGTCAGTCCAATCAACGGTGCAGCGATACACTAGTAATACTGCACGAAACGGTGGTAACAACCTGCTAAGCCCAAAAATCTGCGGAACTCCGTCCGTACACAAGTCTGGGCCAAAGCTGTACGGCCTCGATCTTCCTCGGGACCATACAAAAACCGTCTCCCGTAACTACAAGACCTTGGAGTCAACACAAACAAGCCTGAAGGAACACTCCGAGAATCTAGCAAACAGCCGGCGCTCTCACAATGTCTGCAAAACAAATCCTCAAGTGCTTCTCCTGTTCCTCACGACACATTGAATGGACCGGAATGTGATCAATAACACAACAATAACTGGTCGAGGAACGGCCTGAAGAAATCTGGTTCATCATATCTACGAATGCTGCTAGGGCATTGGTGAGTCCAATGACACCACCAAAACACACAAAGCCCGTAGCACGCACAAGGCAAACTTCGGAATGTCATCACTCCGAACCCGCAACAATGATGACCTGATCCCGAACAAACTTAGAAAAATATCTCGCACTCTGGAGCTGATCGAAGAAATCGTCAATGCGAGGTAAAGGATACCTATCTGCACCGTAAGCCGGTTCGATTGATGATCCATCAATACAAAACCTCATTGTCGTCTTTCTCCTTGAGAAACAGAATAGGAGCTCCCCAAAGCGAAACACACAGACGAACAAGCCCTCCAACAAACAACTCTGCAGCTGATCCTTAAGTTCCCTAAGCTCTGCCGGCTCATCTGGAACAACGTCGGAAAACTCTCGCACGAGAAGAACCCGGTCCAGCAACTCACTGTGGCTCCGGTAACACGAATGAACGCCAAGAATCCTCAACATCTTCTCCTCAAAAGCCGACTAGCGAAAAAGGCTGAATTCAAGCTGTGAGAGGCGGCACCACTGTCCCCCTACACAACAAGAACTGACTTGCTGGGAAAACAAAACCTGACTGTTTTCTCGCGGCAGTCCACAGACGCCCACCACGTAGCTAACCAGTCCATGCCTAGGAGAACGTCACATCCAACATCTCTAGAAGGATCAAAACGACGGACGAATCTCTATCTCCTATCCGATTGGCACACGACTGAAATACGTGTCGCGCAACAAAAGAATTGCTGACAGAAGTTAACACAACAAAACGGATGATCTAGCTAACACGACTCTCGGCCCAACCACAGCACAAAGTGTGTAAAACAACAAGTACATCAATGAACATACGAATTTAGAATACCTGAAAACTCTCCATTAGACGCCCTCGCGTCCCGATGAGTAGAAGCAAACTCTCGTGTCTGCCCTCTACCCGCAACTGGATGAAATTCTCCTCGGTTAACCTAACCCCTCTGAGTGAACCTTTCGCGACTACGACCTCTCCGAGTACGAATCTGACGCGGTGCTAAGGAACAATCCCTGATGAAGTGCTGAAGACTCCCACACCAGAAACATCCACGCGACGACTGCTGACCCTCCTTGGGATGAGAGCTGAACGACTGTCCTCATCCTAAACCTCTGCTACTCCCGCGATGATCACGAAATCTGTCTCGATGACTAGGCCTCTGTCTCTGGGATGGTACACCGGTACGAGTCCTCCACGGTTCCGGAACTCTCAAAGTCTCTGGAACTCCTGTGCAACGAGCGTGCCATCCTGGTCAGTCCTCGTCCTACCCGAGTCAATCCTGACCTCGGCCCTCGCTGCATCACTCTGAGTCCCCATAGTCATCGGCGGCAAAGGCTATAAATAGAAATAAGATTCGATATGAACACGGAAATCGAATCACAAGGATATGTCATCAAGGAAGGAATTTCAAGCAATTTGTACTTAGGTCACTTTAGACGGAGTACCGCATCGTGAGTATGCCGCGGACATACACACACTACGTTACTCTGCTTAAGCTACCTACTCCGTCATACCAAGGTCATCCTACACTCCGAAAGGTAAAACCTAGCGCTCTGATACCAACTTTGTCACGACCCGAAATTGGCACGTGACGGCCCTAATACTACATAACGTCTGCAGGCGTAACGCAGTAAAAGAAAGCCAAAACCTAGAAATCTAAACCATTAAAATACAAGAAAAGAGAAGAAATATTGTTTAAACTTTTGAAAATCTTAAGTATAAATTCTTTAAGTCCAATTTACTTTCTTGAAAAATTCGGCAGCACCTCCTTTGTAAAAACCAACCCCAAAAATGGGTACAACATAAATATAAAGTAAAGCATCCCCAACGGGAGCAAATCCATGCCAAAAGGCGAAAAACAACCACCACAGCAGATATACAACGCCGTAGCGAAGAAATAAAAGACGATAAAATGGAAACTGTATAAAAGACAACCCAGTCACAAAATAATTTACAATATCTTCCTTACCAAGTCTCTAAGTCAACATGAACATAGTAGATGGAGAGTACAAGGATACAACGAATATACAATACAACAACGAATAACCACAAAACCCACCTAAGCAAACTGCACAATGTGAGCTAATGCGGTATCCGCAGCAAAAGATGATAAGATAGATAAATAGCCTGCCTCGACTACTCTGGGGAACAACCTGCAACACTGTGGCACAACGGGGGTGAGTTGCCAACTCGTGAATAGTAAATAACATATGCAGGTAATCGCAAGTATGCACGTACAACGCGAATCTAACATATGCAAGCTAATAACAATAAATGGTCATATGAATGCAATAGTCATGAAAGATACTCTAGCAAGTACATCTAATACATGAAGCAATAATATGACAATCTGTGTGCAACAATCATGTAAGGTACTCTATCAGGTACAACTAATACATGAAGCGATGATATGACAATATATATATGCAACAGTCATGAAAGGTACTGTATCAGGTACTACTAGTACATGAAGCAATGCATATAAAGTAAAAGTATGTAAATGCAACAGTCATGGAAAGAAACATGTCATTTCCATGGAATCCTGACATCGTGGTAGGATCAAAGTCCATCAAGACAATCTAAATCCCAATTTCCTCAAATCAGCCCCCAAATTGGGTCTCATATCATATAAGTCTCACAAATCCTGAATGTACAATATCAAGTAAATCTCATATATCCTGAATGTACAAAATCAGCAAATCTCATATATATCCTATATCCAGTACCAAGTAAATCTCAAATGTCCTAAATCCAATATCAAGTGAATCTCTTATATTCTAGGTATATTTGAATTAATAAATATGATGATGTATATAAATGGATATGTATACATATATATTAGTGCCCCACTCCATTAATATATATATATATATATATATATATATATATATACTGTCATGACCCGAAAGTACAGAACGTGACCGGCACTTAGATTACGAAACGTATAGAGGCGCAACGTAACCTAAGTAAGCCGAAGCCCAGAAATCTAAACCATATAAAAGAAGAAGAAGTAAAAGAAAACATGAAGAAAACAAGTTTAAAAGCATCGGCAAATTTTCCCAAAAATTTCGGCAGAGTCTCCTCTGTAAAAACTGGCCCCAAACGAGTACAACAAGTATAATATACATATAACCAATAAAAAGCATCCCCAAACGGGAGCTAGCTCAAAGCCAACAGGCGGAAACAACCACAACAAGCACAATAATATACAACGCCAAAGGGAGAGGTTCAAAACTTAAAAGAAAACAAAACCACCAGAGCATAATAATACAAGCGCAACTCTAAGGTCGAAACAAATAAATGGTCCAGTAATCTATCAAGTAATACAAGTTTGGTTGATGGAGCTTTCTAGATACAAATGAAATAATAAAAATACAACGGCGGTCCAGATACAAATGAAATAATAAAAATACAACGGCGGTCCAGATACAAATGAACCAACCTACCGTGCAAATCACCCAGAATGAAATGATGTGCCAGCAAACAGCCAAGGAACTCTGTACATCGAACCTGTAATAAAATTTGGCACAACGGGGGTGAGTTGCCAACTCGTGAGTAGAAGATATCTACGAAAAGAAATCGAATGCACGGCGCTATACTAGGTCATAATAATACACTACTAAATCCCAATCATCTAGTAATGGCAGGGTAATACTACGTGTAAATGCAAATACTCCGTGCTCGTGTCAGTGCCTCATATAGTACTATATCATAAGAATGAGTATGCATGCACCATGAATGTAACATAACCAATCCTGAAATCTAGATATATCTGTATAAGAAATCTTTAACTTTTATCATAGAAAAATGTGTATAGAAATCTGAAATATCAACAATGAAATCCATGGAAATCTATGTCAAGCATCGACACAAAACATGTAAATCTCAAGTCTCAATACCTCATAATCTCAATGTCTCATAGTCTCAATATCTCGGGCTCCGTCAGTCCGAATCGGCCCATATCATCAAATCTCACGACAACGGTCGGTATCCTCCGGATATCCGCCGCGCCAGACATCACTGGTAGGTAGTCCTCCCCTGCCAGGCTCATCGTCTACTGTAAGTGCACGGCGGCGCCCCGGCCGTCAATCCGACGCCGGAATGCGGAAGCGGTGAAAAACTTTAATTTTGTGGACTTAGCAAACCGGCACCACCGCGCACTAAACATCCGGATCGTAACCATTAACAAGTCTAAGCTACAAACAAGATAGGGAAGAGAAGTATACCGACAGATCCGAGTCCTCCGGTCTTCTCGTCATCGTCCCGATCTCTTGCGGAATGTTCCGTCTCCTCCTCGTCGCCGGAAGTGCACCACATCGCCTACTTCTTTTACGGGCTCCCACCTCAATGCCGAGGCAACTCGGGCGCGAAGCCGGATACTCGACGTGCCCAAGATATGCTGTAGAATATCTAGAGAAGAAGTCTCATTTTGGGGTTTGTGGAATTGCCTTTTGTGGAGGGATTGAACTTGGAGCTTTTGAGATAGATCTTGTGGGATTTTTGCAACATGAAATGAGCCAAAAATCCACACCACAAATTTTGGACAGCCCCTATATGCTTGGGCCGGCCATCACAAGTGTGGGGGGGAGGAAAAATGAGGGACTCCTATGATAGAATGAGAGAGCCATCCAAAGAGGGAGTGAGTGGAACAATAATGCAAAAGGGAATCATGAAAGAACATGATAACAAAGCAAAACCAACACTCAACCACCTACCACCAACCTCATCATCAACAACCATGATGAGCCGAAAGTCAAGCCATGATCAACTAAAGAAAGTCAAGGTAAGGTGCAACATCATGAAACCATCATGACACAAGAAAATGCAAAGAACCCCCTCCTCAAACACTTATTTGCAACAATGCAAATAAGCCCTCCTCCACCAATCTTCGGCCAATGAACGGAACAATGGAAATCGGCCGAAACTAAAAGCAAACTGGCAACTCCAGAAAACTGGTCCCGTAATAAATTACAGGAAAACCCCGATACTGTGCATACACACCCGCATCTGTATTTCGACCGAAATACAAATGCAATGAGACAAAGTCTACAGTGTACTATACTAGGATCCGGCTTATACCAAAGCCGGCTAGTAATATCTGTTCGATCCTGATCCGTGCAATACCGCACGTATCTGATCGAACCCTGCCATATATCCATACGGCCTATAGTACAAACTGTCCGATCCTGATCCGTGCAATACCGCATGTATCTGATCGGACCTTGCCATATCTCCATACGGCCTCTACAACCTTTCGCCCGAAAGCTGAGTAACTGAATGTGGGGGACTCTAAAGACTCGTCAACACCTTGGTTGTGGATTTAACCACTAGCACGTCAGAGGTATAAGCCAATACGTAACGGGCTACCAGGTACTGACTAAAAGGGATGTCTGTGAGTGAACTCAGCCTGACAACCCTACTGAGCCTGTCAGTGACAATATCCGTACAGTCCGGTCCGTTCGTCTATGAGCATCGCATGGCGGGCCTAGGGGGTTGGTGAAAGTCAGACCCCCAAAAGCGGTACAAGTCGTGTCGGAGTGTAGCCCAGAACACCCTGAGATACTACTGGAATACCTACCAGTAAATCTCCTTGCCTCGGCCGAGGACTTCGTGTAATGGCTCTCCTAGACACAACACGACCTCACCCCCAATACCGGGAGAGACGAACCCCTGAAGATACGCCCACTGCCTCCATGTGGCTCGGGACTGTACCCAACTAAAACCTGTTTGCACGACTCCTTTGAGCCGTGGTAGGGTAGTAATCAAAGTACAGTGGGAACTCACACGAGACAAATGACGATCCCCAGGTCGATGAACTAACCTGCACACATGTCACTTGGGAACTGCCATCTGACGTCTGGTATATGACCAACTGGCATGTTCCCGGCGAGTCCTGTCCGGTGTACTCATAACCTAATGAGCACCTGTATACATCTTAGGTGATCCAACTGACACCAGTGGCTTGTGAGACCGGCCACCGCCCCTCGTCGGGGTCTCGACTGTATACACTAGTCTACTATGGAGTATCGATGCCCTGTCTCGAAACTCACACGACTAGGGACCATTTAAGGATATGCTTATAGACTACCAGCTCCCACGTATATGATCGCCCTCATACTGCTGGTGGTCAAGCAAGAATCCTAGGGGCTCTATCAACGTGTAATAGCGACGTGTCAGGTCACCTAAAACAGTACACGATGATAAAGGTAAACCAGATAGCATACTATCATCTCGAGTAAGACTGTCCTACCAGGATAGGTCCTCCATCAATCATTGCAATCACGTACCTGTGATCCAATAATTGACTCTGAGGGCATTATCTCCAACAATCTCCCACTTGTACTCAAGGCTAATTATTGCGATGTCGCATACTCACAGCCCGTGTGATACCGAACACCCAACTCCTCTACTAGTCAGTCTCACAAAGCTCGTTTGCGAAACTATTGCGTTCGAGGAATAGCCTCAGTGAGTGGATCCGCCTTGATGTCTCTTTCTATGTCTCTCTATATCTCAAGTTCGCGGAGAAACCCATCTCCCGAAATGAGCAATACCTGTCTTAGAATGTGTCTGGATGTCTGATGGGACATAGCTCATAAATGAACTCCAAATCCAAACTTCTTAGACTGTATCGTCAACTGAACTTAATCAGTATCCTGCGCCATGCCACCCTCAATATTGCCTTGGACCACCTGTCCAAAATACTGCCCCTCGTCAGAGGGAAAACTATAACTCTGACAACCTCCTTGTCGTCTATGTCACCTTGGAAGCCTGGAATGATAACTGTCTCACGAATGAGGCTGTCGTTATCATATCCCTAGAACATTCACTTATGTTCTAAAACTGCTTCCGACTGTTTCTCCAGGATTGGATTAATGTCAACTTATTGCACCTACTGCAAGAACAACATCTGGTGTGGTACTTGACATCTCATGATTGACTCAATTGCCTAAGCAAGTGATCTGCCAATCATGCGCATCCCTCTCTACTTTAGTCTGTAAGACACCTTTAGAGAGGGTGACTCCATCACCTGCAGGTACACTACCGTGCCAGGAGTCGTCCATTCTAAATACTCTTAGAATGCTGTCAAGTACCCTGATTGGGAAACCATCCAAATCTAGATCTAAAACCATAGATCTAGTAACCAGTATGTTTGATATAAAATCCATTTCCTTTGTGGAGAAAACATTGTGTGACGACCAAAGTATAACCGATTGTAGTATAGGAGTTTCTTTTCCTACTCTGTGTATGTCATCCGAATACCAGGATATCATACCCTACTACCTTCTCAACAGATCCATCCCCTATTCTGATGAAGTCAAACCCATGACTGTCACGTCAGAAATAGATGATCTATCTCCGCTACATCTGCTTTAGTCTATAAATAGACATAAGCTACTTGTCCACCAATGCTTCCGCTGCTCCCACTGACTACGACAACCCTCTGGCAGAGTCATATAGACGTACACTTCTAAAACTAGTTTAGAACGACGCTATACTCATCCTCCCACCGGGTCTCGCAGCCTGGAACAGCAGCAATGGTAATTGTGGGTAAACAAGAACTTCCCTGTCACCGTCCTTGAGGCTACCGTAGTACCTCTCGGGTGCCTGAAGTTACCCACTAAATCTGCGGAGTGGCCAATGGAATGTCAATCCAGATTGAATCTTTAGGTTCCTTATCAAATCTTCAGTAATCGTTCGTGGTTCTGGAATCACTTCCAGTTCTACCATACTCCCACTACTGTTTTCTGAAAAAATCCATTTTTAATAAAACTGTGGCGAGTCTAGAACAATACTGCTATTGTTCATCCAGATGGTAGAAAGTCAACCCTCGTCATAGCCTGGGTCAACCCACAAACAGCCATTACAGAAACGTGCCTTGAGTTATCCAGAGTCTGGTTTTAATCATAAGCTGGACAACTCCCCGTACCTTAACAACGTTAAGATTCGAACTGTTCTATATCCCATATAGGACCAGAGGCACTGATTTGATTGAACCAGATCCAAATCACGCGGCTGTCTCCAGCGCATGTCAATCTAAATGGAAGGAGGCCGATCAGCGTTACTCAACTTAGGAATGCTTCCAATTATGAGTAACCTGAAAGAGAAGCAAGTTCTCTTAATCATTACTATCAACTGAATACCATACTCAAGTATCTACATCTTCGATCAACATGAAGAATCCCGATACTTGCAACACCTGGTTCTCTACTCTATTCAAATACCTATAACTTCTCAAAATTCGGACCATGTGTTTCCACGAAACACCTGTCTAAAAACTAGAGAAGTCATAAGTAAACCGAATATAGTACGAGGACCAACCCCTCTGTCCTGATGGACCCTGGACAACATACAATACTCTGTATAAGTCCCTTGAGTTTGATAACTCATTCACTGTGTGTCGTAGGTTGAAAACTGTACTTATGGTTAAGAAGAATTACACCGTTGTTTAATGCTCCTTACCTAACCATCCACTGGTATAGGTAAATGTCATCGACATAATTTCAAAAAGTATATCTCACTCTATGAAAATAGACGTACAGATATATCGATTTGAAATTGGTGCATAACAGCGGATATTCAAAACCAAATATTTGCCGACCGGCAAACAACCCAGGTGATTTCCTCAAATATCACCGATTGCAACGAATCTCGATATAATGAGGATAGTCACCCAATTCCCAACAACTTACTCCCACTCATCATCTGTAAAACCATACAGATATGAGAATCATACCTGGTAAATACATACCCTGGAGTAAGTATCTAGTCGGGAAATCAGCTTTCCTTTAACAGTACACAGTGAGACTGAAACATTGAAATGTTTCGTAGGGGTATCCTGGTATTCCTAGTAATGCCTTTTCCATATTCATGACTGTAACCGTATAATTCTTTGCCACCTCTCCAAATCCCTTCATATGTCTTTAGTCATTACCTTCTGCACACCCCTTTAGGCCAAATGGTTTTCTTCCTTCCCTACCGTTCGGCACCAGCCTATGGTTTGGAAGAAGACTATCCAATAAGCATAATGGGTGTACTGTCCCAATCCTAGGAACACTCGCAATGCGAGAGAAGGTGAAGATAAAAGACACCTGAATAAATCTTATTCCTATTTCTCCTGAACCAGAATCCATCCCCGAACTGGAACAAGTTCCTTTCGAGTTCGTATATAACCATACGATGGAGTATCCAATAAACTGTGGATCTTCGTAGTGATACGGAGTGTCCTGGAGAAATTCAAAGGTGATTTTAGGATTGGCGAAGAAATACCTGGTTTGGTCATGAATATCTGTTGCAATTTACTTTGCCCTCTTACTAATCCCTTGCTTTGTCTTAACTTAATACCTTCTGCACACCATCGTTATGCTGATTGGTTTTCTTCATTCCCTACCGGTCGGCACCAGCCTAAGGTTTGGAAGAAGACAATCCAATTTGCGTAATAGGTGTACTACCCCTAAACCAAGGAGTACTCGTAACCTGAGAGAGGGTAAAAGGAAAAGAAAACTGAATAATCCTATCCGTTTTCTCCAGAACCTGAAACCATCCTCGAATAAATTCTTTCGAGTTCGTATCTAACCATACGATGGTTTTGTCCAATGGAAGTGGACGTTCGTAGCAATACGGGGTGTCCTGGAGAAAAGGGTAAAAGTAGGAGTGGCAATGAGGTTTGCAACTCTGACAATCCAAAAGCCAGTGTTTAAGAAGGTTCGGTCAACTTGGTCTCTGAGTCAAAGTCTTAGGGTCGGGTCAATGGTCGCTGCCAAAGAGAGAGAGAAAAGAAACACTCAGCATGCACTCTAACCTAGATCAGAATGGTTACCAATTTATCTAATCTGGAATCCTCCCACTGTACCTCAAATTCTCCTCCAAACCTGAAAGAAGAATTAGTCGGGGTTACCCGAGGAGTAAACTAACTCATCAGTGGGAATCGGGATCCAACTATCATCGCATGATAACGTGACGGAATCCGCTCACGGTATCACACTCCAGAAGGTATGCGCATATCTGGCAAGTTTCAGTTCTTTTGAAACTCCCGATGTGATTTCTGCCCCATGCTCTTATGACCTTGACTTTGGCCAACATATCATAAGTCACATGTCAAGTTCTACCCGTCATTCTCCAGGTTAATTTGAATCCACCCGTACATACCCTTGACTTTGGCCAAAATGGCAGTACGACTGTCCCAAACCAACGCATCTATCTATGCTGCATATGAATACCCCAATAGCTACCAATCACTGTGCCTTGACTTTGGCCAACATACACAGCTTGAATACTATTGACCACCCATATGAAACGACGGAGGGCTACAAATGGTTTCTGGCGAAAACCTTTAACGTAAAGAACTTGATATCGTCGAAGGAACGGATAGCTTTTTAAAAATATAGTGACGAAAACCGTTGCTAAAGAGGTCACTCCTGGTGAAGGGATCTCGGCTCTTTCCCCGTAGAATGGGGTGCAGGATATTCCAAATGAATACCGCGATGCAAAGCAAAAGTAATCGGCTATAGTGAAGTTAATGCCCCGACGCAAACTTTTGTCCAAGGGGTCACTCCCGGTGAAGGGATCTCGGCCCTTGCCTCGTCGACTGAGGAGCAGGATATTCCAACTGAATATCACGATGCAAAACAAAAGTGAACGTCCTTGCAATAACAACTTTTTGAAAAGTGTTCCAACAACATCAGATTAGGTTTGTTTTTAACTTGCATTGATCCGAATCAATGCAGTCCCATCAATTGATCACACCAAAAAGAACGAAAATATACTGACGTACGTATATGCCATCCGCATTCGCCACTGGGTCCCGTCATTACCCGTTAGGTTAGCTAACTAACGACAGAGCGGGGACTGGACTAGCGCGGATGTAAAACATATACAACATCTACTAATATATATATACCAATATATTATATTTCGCTCAAGGCGTGAAAAGAAATGGAACATCACAGAGAATGAACAACATCACAGAAACAATACAGATATCTGGGATCCCCGGGTTTCACAGAGCCACTGCTGAAACCCGACGTTCCCCTGGTCGTGTGGATAGCCTGTGCAATGAAAACCTAGACCCCTACGGGCGCGGCAAGTCACCCGCCAAAACCTGAAGCGAGGCAGCCCTCTTCAGTACCGTGAATGGACCACCCAGCACTTCACGGAATCCGGCAACTTGGGCACCCCTCCTGGGTCAACCTGTACCCCCTACGAGTGCGACGAATAGCCCGCCAATCCTAGAGTGAAGCCCCCTCCGTCCCAATGCCATGAGATGCGGGCTTGTTGCCTTCTAGAACCCGGCTATCCGTGCACCCCTCCGCGGGGTAATCCTAGTACAGAAAGTAAAATATACATACAACGGGTACATCGACCGCAACCAGGTCGTGCCCCAAAAGAATAATACAATCAGGCAGTGACGGCAGTCCACATGTCGGACGCTCGCCCCGCAATATCAAATGTACATATTACAACCACAACTGTACTAGCATTGCATCCAGGCTATCGCCCACGACCGATCCGCAACATCACAGCAAAAACAAAACATCAACGTGAAAGTCACGTTCGCAAATCCGTCTAACCGGGCTATAGCAGTTAGACCGGATTTACCGATCGAGTGACATTCACGGTCGCAGATATAATGTAAATACTGTGAAATAATATGTTTAAAATTTTCCGATTGATCAAAAAATAACAAGTGGGCCCCCAATCAAAACTGTAGCACTCACAGAAAACCTGGGCCCAATTTTAATATTCCAAAACCCATATTTTAAGCCCAGAAAGCCTCTGTAAAAAATTGGTGCAGTGATCCCTACAGTGTGTGGCGGAACAGCGGCGGGAAGGGGGGATTTGCGGCGGTTCCGCGCTCCAACTGTGGATTCACTTCATCGAATTTTTACAGAGCTCTTAGATTATCAAGTACATCAATATTTTACAACCTGAAAATTTTTTCGAGACCAAAAAATTTCAACAGAAACTGATGCTAACAAAAATGTGGATTTTGGAGTTTTGGTCGATTGGAAATGCAAAACACATTAAACCAAGCTAGACTAAGTTAATGGCGAGGCTGTGATACCACTGTAAGTGCACGGCGGCGCCCCGGCCGTCAATCCGACGCCGGAATGCGGAAGCGGTGAAAAACTTTAATTTTGCGGACTTAGCAAACCGGCACCACCGCGCACTAAACATCCGGATCGTAACCATTAACAAGTCTAAGCTACAAACAAGATAGGGAAGAGAAGTATACCGACAGATCCGAGTCCTCCGGTCTTCTCGTCGTCGTCCCGATCTCTTGCGGAATGTTCCGTCTCCACCTCGTCGCCGGAAGTGCACCACATCGCCTACTTCTTTTACGGGCTCCCACCTCAATGCCGAGGCAACTCGGGCGCGAAGCCGGCTACTCGACGTGCCCAAGATATGCTGTAGAATATCTAGAGAAGAAGTCTCATTTTGGGGTTTGTGGAATTGCCTTTTGTGGAGGGATTGAACTTGGAGCTTTTGAGATAGATCTTGTGGGATTTTTGCAACATGAAATGAGCCAAAAATCCACACCACAAATTTTGGACAGCCCCTATATGCTTGGGCCGGCCATCACAAGTGTGGGGGGGAGGAAAAATGAGGGACTCCTATGATAGAATGAAAGAGCCATCCAAAGAGGGAGTGAGTGGAACAATAATGCAAAAGGGAATCATGAAAGAACATGATAACAAAGCAAAACCAACACTCAACCACCTACCACCAACCTCATCATCAACAACCATGATGAGCCGAAAGTCAAGCCATGATCAACTAAAGAAAGTCAAGGTAAGGTGCAACATCATGAAACCATCATGACACAAGAAAATGCAAAGAACCCCCTCCTCAAACACTTATTTGCAACAATGCAAATAAGCCCTCCTCCACCAATCTTCGGCCAATGAACGGAACAATGGAAATCGGCCGAAACTAAAAGCAAACTGGCAAATCCAGAAAACTGGTCCCGTAATAAATTACAGGAAAACCTCGATACTGTGCATACACACCCGCATCTGTATTTCGACCGAAATACAAATGCAATGAGACAAAGTCTACAGTGTACTATACTAGGATCCGGCTTATACCAAAGCCGGCTAGTAATATCTGTTCGATCCTGATCCGTGCAATAACGCACGTATCTGATCGAACCCTGCCATATATCCATACGGCCTATAGTACAAACTGTCCGATCCTGATCCGTGCAATACCGCACGTATCAGATCGGACCTTGCCATATCTCCATACGGCCTCTACAACCTTTCGCCCGAAAGCTGAGTAACTGAATGTGGGGGACTCTAAAGACTCGTCAACACCTTGGTTATGGATTTAACCACTAGCACGTCAGAGGTATAAGCCAATACGTAACGGGCTACCAGGTACTGACTAAAAGGGATGTCTGTGAGTGAACTCAGCCTGACAACCCTACTGAGCCTGTCAGTGACAATATCCGTACAGTCCGGTCCGTTCGTCTATGAGCATCGCATGGCGGGCCTAGGGGGTTGGTGAAAGTCAGACCCCCAAAAGCGGTACAAGTCGTGTTGGAGTGTAGCCCAGAACACCCTGAGATACTACTGGAATACCGACCAGTAAATCTCCTTGCCTTGGCCGAGGGCTTCGTGTAATGGCTCTCCTAGACACAGCACGACCTCACCCCCAATACCGGGAGAGACGAACCCCTGAAGATACGCTCACTGCCTCCATGTGGCTTGGGACTGTACCCAACTAAAACCTGTTTGCACGACTCCTTTGAGCCGTGGTAGGGTAGTAATCAAAGTACAGTGGGAACTCACACGAGACAAATGACGATCCCCAGGTCGATGAACTAACCTGCACACATGTCACGTGGGAACTGCCATCTGACGTCTGGTATATGACCAACTGGCATGTTCCCGGCGAGTCCTGTCCGGTGTACTCATAACCCAATGAGCACCTGTATACATCTTAGGTGATCCAACTGACACCAGTGGCTTGTGAGACCGGCCACCGCCCCTCGTCGGGGTCTCGACTGTATACACTAGTCTACTATGGAGTATCGATGCCCTGTCTCGAAACTCACACGACTAGAGACCATTTAAGGATATGCTTATAGACTGCCAGCTCCCACGTATATGATCGCCCTCATACTGCTGGTGGTCAAGCAAGAATCCTAGGGGCTCTATCAACGTGTAATAGCGACGTGTCAGGTCACCTAAAACAGTACACGATGATAAAGGTAAACCAGATAGCATACTATCATCTCGAGTAAGACTGTCCTACCGGGATAGGTCCTCCATCAATCATTGCAATCACGTACCTGTGATCCAATAATTGACTCTGAGGGCATTATCTCCAACATCTACAACTCGATCTTCTTGCCCCAGGGTACCATACCGGGCCCACCATGTACCCGAGACGGTTCATCCACTCCTCGAATCGGGTCTCGAAATCCAACAGAAAACATGAAATCTCATGGTGGACGACACATACATCATGAGAAAACCGCATCTTATGTTTTAAAAAGAGAGGAGGAGAGAGAGTGAAGTTTTTATATATCCTTGCGGTTTTCCCCAAAATCCAGAAATCTCATAGAAAACCAAAATCCCTAAATCATGAGTAAGTATATGATAAGTGTCGGCATATGCCCATAATACTGCATGATAACATGAAAATATGAATGCATGAAATGTCTAAGTAATCAATGCCATGTCTATACTAACACCAGAGAGCAATCTCAATATTATATCGATCTAGTTGCTAGCTGATTCTATCAATAAAAGATAATATGATCTAAAGTGTACGTGACATAGCAATTACCGATGATGATGTGTATGAGCCGGCAAATAAGTGTGTGTGGAATATGCGCATCATCAGTAATGGTTCTAGTGTCCTAATGTTAGTTATATGTATGCCCTAGAGGCCATTACTGTACATTGGATGTATATTGTAGTGGATGCTGGGACATATATAGGTAGGACTTTCTTGCTCGACATGATAGTACGCTATTTGGTTGCTCTTTATCTTAACATGTATACTTTTTGTCTCTCTGATTACATGTTGATAAAGCCCTTAGGATGTGTACTCGACTTCCAGGACTATGATGTAGATCATACTAGTGGGGCCTGGGTAGTCCATGAGTACATCCTTCAATGTTCCTAGTCGTGGGAATATCGAGACGGGGCATCGATATTCCAGAGTAGACTAGCGCATATCTTCTCGACCCATGTGATGGGCGATGGATGATCCCATATCCATTGGTGTTTGACATCAGAGATGGTATGCGGGTGCTCAGTGGAGACTGGGTACACTGAACAGACTCGCCGAGAACTCCTAGATGGTATTATACCTCACGTCAGATGGCAGTTCTCTGGTGACACTGGTACAGCTTAGTCTGTTGACCCGAGATCGTCATAGAGTCTTGTGTGTCTCCCACTGTGCTTTGATTTCCACCCTACCACGGCTCTACTGAGTTATGCAAACAGGTGGTTTTTGGGTACAGTCCCGATTCACATGGAGGCAATGAGCGATAGGAGGGGATTCGTCTCTCCCGGTATTGGGGGTTGATGTTGCGCTATGCTCGACTGGCCATAACAGGAAATCCCTGGCCAGGGTTGCAGTGATATACTGGTAAGAGTTATCAGTAGTTTCACGAATGTTATGGACCTCACGTCGGCATGACTTATCGAGCTATTGGGGTCTGACGTTTACCACTCCTAGGCGAGATATGCGACATATCAGACGAACAGACCGGACTGTACGGTAAGTGTTACTGGTTGGATTCACAGGAGTGTGAGCGGGCTTGCTCGTCGATCTTCTGATCGCTCAATACCCGGGTGGCCGTTACGTTTAGCAAACCGCTTGCGGCTTGTGGGTGTTTGATATGATCATCATCTGCTGCCGGCGTATTGACGAGTCTTTAGAGTCCTACACAGAGGCTCCCTGGCTCAAGCGAAACGAAATAGGAGCGCATATGAGATATGTGCGGGACCGAGAATAATGCGTGTATGTGATACCGTATTCCATTCTCGCGATGAATGTATCGAATGGTTGTATGTGATATAACCTAGTTATCGAATCAAGGATTGATTCGATAAGTCGATACATTGTATACTAGTCGGTTATATGCGACATGACCGGATCATTGAATCAAGTGTTGATTTAATAATTTAATGTATAATTATATATTTGATATATTACTTTGCATTAACTAGTATTGGTTCACTTTAAATGGATTTTCTCACTTGAAATGCACATTGTATATGTGATATATTTTTGTGCACAAGATTGTATCATGTTTGATGATACATGCTAACTTGGGTTTGTGTAAAGAATTAAACCATGGTTAGTTAATGGTTAGGGTTTCATTTGATTTACTTATTCATTTATTTATTTATTTTATTTATTTTGGCAAAAGATAAAGAGAAATGGTGGCTTTCTTTGTTTGCTTGTTGAAGCTTCATGAAGCTTTGAACAAGTCCACCATTCTTGTCTCATGCTTAACCCTAACTATTCAAATTAACCATAGTCTATTCTCTACACCTAACCATGGTTGCCATATGATAAGTATTCATTTTATTTTTCTTTTTGAATAAAAAAACTTATCATATATTCTTTCTTCTTCTTCTTCATCTTCAAAAAGATGAAAAGCTTGCCTCCATCAATGGCAACTTGAGAAAAAGAGTGAGAAATCCAATTCTAAAGTGAACCCACCTCCTATTTCTTCATCCTCTACCTCTTGCCAAGTAGTATAGGTTGTTTTCTTCACAAGTTTCATGACTTGGTGAAGTTGGAGTTTGATCTTGAGTTGCCTCGACGTAGATCATCTTCGGCATCGAAGTCGACGACCTAGCCCGCCCATTTCTCCGATGAAGCCGATGCTAGAGTCATGGATTCGATTTGGACAGCGGAGGGACGTCATCATGGAGCCTAGGAGGTGGAGGACCGGATCTACAAAGGTTGTAGCTTCTTTCTTTTAAGTTAAAGTTGTTTACTTCCATTGCATCACCTATAAATCTAGTTAACGATCCGTATTAGGGTTTGTAGGCACATGGAAAACTTTGAATTGGACATGTTTGATCGCTTATGAGACCTCGTTAGTGTGCCTAGGAACCCTACAGTGGTATCAGAGCTACTAAGCATTAGATGTCAACCTATGGGGGGTTCTCACTGTGTGACAGTGTGGGGAAGTATAGGCTCTTACCCCCAGGGTGTCCCGAGACCGGAAGGTGTTCCGGCGGGTTGTAGTCCTCGCGAGGGGGCATGCGTAAAAAGTAGTTGCTGAGGGACCCGTTGGTGCCACGGCGACCCCATTGGATGGGGTGGCTGCCTGACCTACAGTGGTATCAGAGCCTAGCTAGAGCCTTAGGCGATGCGTAGACGGAGTTAGAAGTCCGATCGAACCGAAACCCTAACTCCAAAATACTCTCTGGACTTTTTTGAAAAACTGGGTTTTTTCCAGATTAAAAATATGCAGAAATATCAGCAGGAGATTGTAAGAGTTACTGTGAAATTCGATCGCCTAACTCAATCAAACCGCGGCGGAACCACGGCATTAGCATGGCTAATGCGGCGGTTCCGCGGCCGTTTAGTCTCCTCTTGCATTGAATTTTGCACAGTAGTTCCTACTTTGCAGTGCTGGTTTTCCTGGGAATTTTTAATCTGAACTCAAGAGTTGAGTTTTCTGGGTTGTATTGGGGACTCGGTGTTTCGATCGGATTGTCTAATTTTGTCAATGTGTTTTTCCGGGTAATTTTAGAATATGTTAAAAAGTTCGACCGGATATAAATACCCACTTTTTCCCCTGCCAGGAAAATTCCAATTGTTGGACTTTTCCATAGTTTAATGACGTTCTAAGTAGTGCAAGTAATGCGATGGTCCATCTAGAAGACAACAAACTTTAACTCGATTATGTGACCGTCTTGAACTGCCCTTTGAACCTTAGGGTTTGGGGCAGTACGGCGTGCCACATGTGAGGCGTTGGCTTGACCCTTCTACGGCTGGACCATTGGTACTGAGGCACGAACTGAATGTTGTTAGACTTATTTCATGTGTTGAGCTGTTTCGGGAAAACTTGGGTGTTCGAATGTTCGATCGGAAAGTTTAACATTTTCTGTTTATCCGGAATGTGATACAACAATTGGAATTCACAAGTAGTTATGAGATAACTGAATGAATGTTATAAATCTAGCGGTTTAGTCTCACTTGAACGGTTGCCACGGAATTTTGATGAGATCAAAAGTCCGTCGCAATCACGTAGCGTACGTGGATACTCGCCGGGTAAACTTAATAGACAGCCTCACTCCATAGCCCCGACCAAGTGACTGTAGGAGAACCCCGTCGCCGAAAGCATCCGTTCGGGTGCTCGTGGCAGCGGTGTTCCGCCTTGGTGCACTTTATCGACGGCGTCGGGGGTGCGGCCGCCTACTGAAGTTTGCGACGAGCATTCGATCAGGATGTCGGGAATCTTGTTGAATTGCCCGACTTTATATTGAAAAGTGTTTTCGATAATGAGACTAAAATGCGGGGTTTATAATTGTTAGGCATGCGATGTCTAAGGAATTCATTTGATTAGGCATGCGATGTCTAAAGAGATTGCGGATTCCAACTGTTGTAGTTTTACACTTTCTTTTCTGTGACCGTAAGTGTAATATGTGATATCGCCGGTTTCGTTGCTATATGTCAACGACAATTGGGATGCGCATATTTACTTACGTTGATGACATGTGATGTTATGTGTTGCTGGATATGTTATATTGGATCGTCGTGTTTGAATAGTCGGGGTTTTTTTTTATGTGAGATGAGTGTTTTTCATTTTCCTTCATGTAAAAACTTGTATGTAATATTCTTTTATTGGGGCACTTCCAGGTTGCGGATGTTGTCACCATTTGTATATTATTTACTTTTCCGCATTAGGATAGACCCAAGGAGGGGAGCACAAGTAACCGGGTTCTGGGGTCCAGTGGGAGACCAACTCGAGGAGTCGAGTCCGGGTCTCCTAACCCTAGAATTGGTAGGGTTGCTTGCCGCTCTCGTAGGGGTCTAGAGGTGTGGGATTGGCTATTCATCACGACCGTGGAATCCGTGTTTTATACTGGCTCGTATTGAAAACACGGACGTCCTAGTATATCCAATATTTCATATGATATTTTCTGCTGCGTTATTTGTGATGTGATCTTGTGATTTATTCAGATAGATATTAAATATAGTATATAGGATATATTATATAGACGTTGCTTATGTTTTACACCCGCGCTAGCCCTGCCTCGTTCTGTCGTTAGTTACCTAACCTAACGGTGCAGACGGGACATCGAGGCGAATGCGGATGGCATAAGCGTACGTTATATTTATCTGTGATGGTTAGGTGGACTTAAATGATGGGATATTCATTAATGAGATTAATGAAAGAAAATAAACCTAAAAGATGTTGTGGAATCGAATTTCAAAATAAAACAGGTAGCTACAGTTCTTGCTTTGCATCGCGGTGTTCATTATAGAACAACCTGCACCTTATTCGATGAGGAAAGGACCGAGATCCCTTCACCGGGAGTGACTCCTTTAGCAATAACTGGCAGATGCTACACACTCGGTTTGTCTTTTGATCGCTTCTATAGTTTCTGCTTTGCACAGTGATATATATGGTATATCCCGCACCTCATTCGACGAGGAAAGGGCCGACGATCCCTTCACCGGGAGTGACCCCTTTAGCAAAACTAGAAAAGCCTCAAAAACATTCCATTTAAAAACCATTTGATTCCGCAACGAGATCAAGTTCAAAGCGTTAAAGGTTTTCATAAAAACCATTCGCAACCCTCCGTCATTTTAGGAAGTAGAGTACTTAGTATTCGTGCTGTGTTTGTTGACCTTAGTTAAGGCACAGTGTACGGTAGCTAAGTGATGTCTTCCTACACCGCATATGATGCGATCAGTTAGGACAGTCGCGTGACTTTGTTGACCTTAGTTAAGGGTCATGTGGGTGGGTCTAATTAATCACGAAATGACGGGTAGAACTTGACTAGTGCTTATGATTTGTTGACCATAGTTAAGGTCATAAGTGCTAGGGGTAAAAACCTTTATCGGGAGTTTCAAGTGTTGAAATTTGCAATGAGATTGCATACCTTCTATGTGATAGTTGGATCCCGATACCCACTGCGAGTAATTGTTACTCCTGGGAGAGTTTTGCACTTTGCAATTAGCCGATCAAGTAGGTGTCTAGAAAGGTGTCAACGGGGTTATGCCTCTGGGAAAACGAGGTTTACTGTAATTAGGTCCGTGCGAAAGTACGGGGAACCTCCCTCAAAGTACCGATACTGGCCTGGCTGAAAGATTGGCAAACTTGTAGAGTGTAATTAATCCCGGCTAGTCTTTCCTTTTAAGGTTTGAAGGAAGATTTGATAAAAACAGTGGGAGCCATCCTAATTAGATAAAATATATAACCAATCTAATCTTGCAAGAGCGCACGCAGAGTGTTTTCTTCTCTCTCTCTCCAGGTAGCGACCATATCACGCCTTAATCAAGATAATAATATGGATGTATTGACCGAACCCGCTTGTTATACTGAGCTGGGGAACGTTGGTCCCGCTCCAACTTATAATTGTTATAAGACAGAGCAAGAAATAGGGGAATACCAGAATTCCTATGCCGCCCAAACGAAGAAAGTGCATATGATGCATCTCCTTCGGGTGTGTTCATTATAAAGAACTGTTTCTCAGTATCCTCTGCATCCTGGGTATTTGATACCGGATCAAGATCCCAGATATGTAATCTGTTACATAGGGCTACAAAAAGGTAGAAAAACTGAGAACGGGTGATAAGTTTCATGAGACAGAAAACGGGGCAAGTGTTGCAGCCAAGTCTGTTGGTCACTGTCACCCTGTATTACCAATACATTGATTCTGAACAAATGCTATTAGATACCGAACCTGATATACAAAATCATATCAGTCTCTTTATTAGTAAAGAAATGATAAAATTTTGTATTGATGGATAATGTTTTGAACATTTCCTATATCAAAAGTTGATCGGTTCAGGCACGTTATCTAAAAGCATTAACGTTCTAAATCAAACTACAGTTCCTAGTATACAGAACACACACAAGAAGAAGAGTTCAAATATGAACGATTCCTTCTTGAGGCATTATAGACTAGGTCATATCAATGCGACCCGACTGGCTGAAGTTACATTTTAGATGCATATTTAAATCAGTTTGAATTTACATCTTGTGAAACTTGCCAGTCATGTCACAAAGATTAAATGACCATAGCTCTGTTTATTGGAAACAGAGAAAGAGTTAATGAACTCTTGGGACTGATACATGATGATGTATGTAAAGTCTCCTGTCTACATATGCCAGGACCGGTTCTTTATACTTCATTACGTTCTTTGATGATCTCTCAAGATTCAGACATATGTTCCTATTGAAACACAAGTCCGAAACTTTTGAGATATTCACAGAATATAAGTTAGAAGTAGAGAACCAAAAACCGGGTATAAGTATTATGCCCTATGATAAGATCAGGGAAGAGAATACTTGCGCATGGCATTCCTGGACTATCCTAAAGGAAAATGAGATTCTCTCTCAGTATTACTCCTCTGAATACACCACATCACAACGATGTATCGGGTCGGAGCAATCGCACAATATTAGATATCGTGTGCTCTATGATGAGTATTACTGAATTACCTATTTCCTTTTGGGGTTGTGCACTTGAGAAGCTGCATACCTATTGAATTAGGTTCGAATCAAATCAGTGCCTACCACTCCATATAAGATATGGTATAGGAAGAGCCTATCTCTTAAGTAAGTTAAGATTTAGGATTGTCTGGCCTATGTCAAAAGTAAAATCCGGACAAGATCGAGGCAAGGTCAGTTCTGTAGAACTGGAAAGGTTCCAGCTATACAAAACTGCAGCTAATTTGACTGGACCAAAGGATTCTAATGTCCCCAATGAACCTAAAGCCTCTCCGCCGATCTAGTAGGGTTCCTCACCTGCATGAGAGACACTTCGGTTTCTCGATGACAGTGGGAGAGAGGATTACATCATGAGATGATGACCTAACTAGTTTCGAGCAGGCCATCGAGAGTAGCGACTCTGTAAGAATGGCTGGATGCTTAGCGATCTGAGATGGAATCCAGGTACACCAGCAAAGTATGGACTTTGGCTGCTATATCTGAAGGGTTAAATCCCCATCAGGAGCAAGTATATCTTGAGAAGATTACTTGGTGTAGATGGAAAGGTTGAGACTTTCAAAGCTAGACTTGTTAAAGTTTTTCGTCATTGACCAGGCGTGGATAATGATGAAATCTTTTCAGGGGACTATGCTTAAGTCCATCCAGATCCTACTTGCCATTGCTACATACCATGACTACGATATCTGGTGGTTGGGTGCCATGACTACTTTTCTAAATAGTGATTTAGAAGAGAACGTCTATAAGAACACAGCCAGAGAGCTTCGTAAACAGTGGGAGCAGCGGAAACGTGTGCAAGTTGCTTTATAGAATAAAGCAGGCATCGCGGAGTTGGAACGTCTGTTTTGATGTGATAGTCAAAGTGTTTGACTTCATCAAAAATAGTAGATGAACCTTGTATGTACAAAACGGTATTAGAGAGTAAGGTAGTCATCCTCGTATTGTACGTGGACAACATACTCTTGATAGGAAAAGAGTTTCCTATACTACGATCGGTCAATCTCCACTTATCACAAGGATTCTCCATGCAGGATCAAATTGATACCTCCTAAATCCTGGGATTCGGGTCTATGAGATAGATCTAAATGGATGTTAGGATTCTCACTAGCTGTAGTAAGATAGTATCAATCGATCCTGAGGAGAATCACTGGAAAGGTTCCAGGATGATAAAGACGACTGAATGTCAGTCACAGGCATTGTCTTTACCCTCAGTGGAAGGACGGTATGTTGGAAAAGTACCAAGCTAGATACCGTGGCAAACTAGACGATAAAGGCTGGTAACATCGCTATTTAAGATACTACCAAAGAGGCAGTTTGGGTGTATATTGGTTCATAAGATGAACTAGGTTCCTACCATTGTGTGACAATGGAAGTGTGGCTTTGGCCCTGGAACCCTGGTCCCATCAGTGACCCAGACATATTCTGAGGCAGCATCACCTGATCATGGAGATAGATGATCTCTAGGGTGATCGAGGTTAGGAGAGTAGACTCAGAGGACAACACGGCGGATCCACTCACGAAGGCCTTTTCCCAAAGAGAGACTTTTAGGGGATGGTTGAGTATTAGATACTACAATTACTGCTACAGATGGCCCTAGTGCAAGTGGGAGATTGTTAGTTATATGTATGCCCTAGAGGCCATTACTGTACATTGGATGTATATTGTAGTGGATGCTGGGACATATATAGGTAGGACTTTCTTGCTCGACATGATAGTACGCTATCTGGTTGCTCTTTATCTTAACATGTATACTTTCTGTCTCTCTGATTACATGTTGATAAAGCCCTTAGGATGTGTACTCGACTTCCAGGACTATGATGTAGATCATACTAGTGGGGCCTGGGTAGTCCATGAGTACATCCTTCAATGTTCCTAGTCGTGGGAATATCGAGACGGGGCATCGATATTCCAGAGTAGACTAGCACATATCTTCTCGACCCATGTGATGGGCGATGGATGATCCCATATCCATTGGTGTTTGACATCAGAGATGGTATGCGGGTGCTCAGTGAAGACTGGGTACACTGAACGGACTCGCCGAGAACTCCCAGATGGTATTATACCTCACGTCAGATGGCAGTTCTCTGGTGACACTGGTACAGCTTAGTCTGTTGACCCGAGATCGTTATAGAGTCTTGTGTGTCTCCCACTGTGCTTTGATTTCCACCCTACCACGTCTCTACTGAGTTGTGCAAACAGGTGGTTTTTGGGTACAGTCCCGATTCACATGGAGGCAATGAGCGATAGGAGGGGATTCGTCTCTCCTGGTATTGGGGGTTGATGTTGCGCTATGCTCGACTGGCCATAACAGGAAATCCCTGGCCAGGGTTGCAGTGATATACTGGTAAGAGTTATCAGTAGTTTCACGAATGTTATGGACCTCACGTCGGCATGACTTATCGAGCTATTGGGGTCTGACGTTTACCACCCTTAGGCGAGATATGCGACATATCAGACGAACAGACCGGACTGTACGGTAAGTGTTACTGGTTGGATTCACAGGAGTGTGAGCGGGCTTGCTCGTCGATATTCTGATCGCTCAATACCCGGGTGGCCGTTACGTTTAGCAGACCGCTTGCGGCTTGTGGGTGTTTGATATGATCATCATCTTCTGCCGGCGTATTGACGAGTCTTTAGAGTCCTACACAGAGGCTCCCTGGCTCAAGCGAAACGAAATAGGAGCGCATATGAGATATGTGGGGGACCGAGAATAATGTGTGTATGTGATACCGTATTCCATTCTCGCGATGAATGTATCGAATGGTTGTATGTGTTCGCTAAGTCGATACATTGGATACTAGTCGGTTATATGCGACATGACCGGATCATTGAATCAAGTGTTGATTTAATGATTTAATGTATAATTATATATTTGATATATTAATTTGCATTAACTAGTATTGGTTCACTTTAAATGGATTTTCTCACTTGAAATGCACATTGTATATGTGATATATTTTTGTGCACAAGATTGTATCATGTTTGATGATACATGCTAACTTGGGTTTGTGTAAAGAATTAAACCATGGTTAGTTAATGGTTAGGGTTTCATTTGATTTATTTATTCATTTATTTATTTTGTTTATTTATTTTGGAAAAAGATAAAGAGAAATGGTGGCTTTCTTTGTTTGCTTGTTGAAGCTTCATGAAGCTTTGAACAAGTCCACCATTCTTGTCTTATGCTTAACCCTAACCATTCAAATCAACCATAGTCTATTCTCTACACCTAACCATGGTTGCCATATCATAAGTATTCATTTTATTTTTCTTTTTGAATAAAAAAACTTATCATATATTCTTTCTTCTTCTTCTTCATCTTCAAAAAGATGAAAAGCTTGCCTCCATCAATGGCAACTTGAGAAAAAGAGTGAGAAATCCAATTCTAAAGTGAACCCACCTCCTATTTCTTCATCCTCTACCTCTTGCCAAGTAGTATAGGGTGTTTTCTTCACAAGTTTCATGACTTGGTGAAGTTGGAGTTTGATCTTGAGTTGCCTCGACGTAGATCATCTTCGGCATCGAAGTCGACGACCTAGCCCGCCCATTTCTCCGATGAAGCCGATGCTAGAGTCATGGATTCGATTTGGACAGCGGAGGGACGTCATCACGGAGCCTAGGAGGTGGAGGACCGGATCTACAAAGGTTGTAGCTTCTTTCATTTAAGTTAAAGTTGTTTACTTCCATTGCATCACCTATAAATCTAGTTAACGATCCGTATTAGGGTTTGTAGGCACATGGAAAACTTTGAATTGGCCATGTTTGATCGCTTGTGAGACCTCATTAGTGTGCCTAGGAACCCTACACCTAACAGGCAGAGTTTGATTCTGAATATAGAAACATATGTATGAACATGCAACATTATGATTACAGTATGAATGTAAAGACAGATGTGCAATAACCACTCATTTGATATACAAGTATAACTACAACTATATGTCTCGAGCCTTACTAGTGTCCATCTAACCTCCTAAAGAACTAAACCTAAGAACTAGTCGATAAGAAATAAGGGTACACCTAAAGTCTGAGTCCATGTCTCTAAAAATCGGCGATCCAGCCTCAATAGCGTCACGTACGTAGTACGATTTCCTCGAAACAAGAGTGCGGATCAATCATCACATCTATACCTCGTACGGTAAAATCCTTCGTACGACATCCCAATATCGGGGTACGGGTCAAGTATCACCTACGTGTCTCATCATTCGTATAATATCATCATCAACACATGTCAAGATCAAGGTGCTATACTGTAATCGAATACATCAATCATATATCATTGCCAGCAAAAATATACATCGTTAATTATCCTCAGAAATGTCATGTCACATATATCATATCTTGATCAAGTCACATATGTCAAGTCATGATTAAGTCACATATATGTATTTATCATATCGTAATCAAGTTACACATATCTCACATCAGACTTTCAGGCATAGGTTACGGTCTGGGTTCTATTTAGAGTCCCATATAGTTCAATATCATCACCATCCTTTATAATTGTTCATGTATACAAATCCATTATCTCATTTCCTAATGATCTGCTAATATCTTAACACGACTGTATAGCCAAGAATCACGGCATCAAGCCCAGTTATATTGTTTCGTTCCCATGTATCATATCATATCCTTGAATCACATATACGTATTGTGTATATATATATATACCTACCCTAGTCCTATATATATATACACATACACGAATACACCACGTCTAGTCTCAGTGTGTGCGTGTGTGTGTATCTACCAAAAACCTACGAATCTCTTCCAAGGTATTCATCCTCTGCTATGGTCTTTCTAAATCAGTCAAGTCCAACCTAGGGTCACTATTAGGGTCCTACTCACCGAAATTTCTAAGGTCACGTCTGGCTTCCTAATGGCAATAAGTACTATCCCTATTCTACGTTTGCGGGGGTGCTAAACGCCATCCACCCGACTTCCCCCCGTAGATATTCATCTACTCACCTGGTCCATGTCTGCCGAAGACGGTGTCGCCATCCTCTTCTTCATCGCCCGCAGTCCACGTGAGGGGTACCTATACGCAAACATATATAGTATCGTAAACTAAATCACGGACAAAAGTCAAAACGACACACGGAACGCGCATAGGTTAAAACCTATGTCCCGTTCACGCGAAAGAACCAAATATCGCTCGATATCGGCGTACAAACTCCGATTAATCGAGATAAACATCAACAAACAACTCATAGTTTTAAAACTCATTACTTATAATATAAAACATTATTTAATTCATCGAAACCCTAAAATCCATCAAATCGCCCGATTTCGTAAAACCCGAAAATGCCAATTTACCGTTTTTCTTCAAAATTTGACATTTAAATGAAACCAATAGTCATAAAACTCATTAAATAGCATAACTAGACTATACAACCCATTACTATATTTTTATTACTCAAATTTGTATTAATACAAAATTTGTAGTTTGCAACTTTTATAAATTTTCAACATCTTACAAGCAAAATTCCATAATTCGACAACAAACTTGATTTTTGCATGAATTAATGTATTAAACTACAATCTATAATGATAATGATATAATGAAACCATAATTTATATTTTAAATCTCATTTATTTAATAATTTCCAAAAACTTGTTAGCAAAAAAATAGCATTTTTATTAGTATTTTTCAATTATCAAAAGAAACTAGTGACCAAACTAAGTTTTTCATTCCTTAAACATGTCAATATCCTCATTTAAACAACAATCTAATGTTACAAATATTAATTGGAATTTATCTCACCAATATATATAATATATAGAAATCTAGTTTGCAAAAATTGTTTAATTTAAACAATTTTGGATAACAATTTACAATATATCAACCATGCATGATTTTCCATTTCTAAAAGTGTTAAACAAGTTATTATAACCCTAATGATTTAATAAAACCACAACTTGAATTTACAAACGCTAACTTGAATTTTAGAATTTCCAAATAGAATCAATTTAATGAATCTAATTATGCTTAAAAGAAACATCTAATAAAAATAAATCAAAAGAAAAAGATTTATACCTTCACAACATGAAATCCAAACATGAAAATAAGCCTCCAAAATTCATGCTTTCCATCTCCAAAATACATGTAAAAATGAGCAAAGAATAAAGGGTAGGAAATAAATAGGATTTTGTGGATTTTTATTGAATATTTTGATGAATTTTTGATGTTTTTTGTAATAAAAACCAAGTGGGGAAATGGAGGGGCTGCCATGGGAAGGAGGCCGGCCACTTTTGGGAGGTGAGGGAGAGAAAGAAATGAGTGAAGAATGGTGTTGAAGTTTCCCCAAAAATATCACCTTTTAATGTCTTTTCAACCTTTTATTAATTTTCCTTTTATTTCTTTTCTAAACAACTCAAGAAAAATCTAGAAACATGGTTAAATTTTGCAACTAAATTTTGCATGATAAACACTAAATTCTAATATGCAATGGTTCATTTTTACAAATTAAACCCCTTCAAATTTGAAATTTACACTAATTTAGTGCATAAATAAAGCTTATGTTAATATTTAAAATAATTAATTTAGGAAAAATATTTAATTAAACTAAAAATTTATAAGTGGCTAAATAAACACCATTTACTAGTAATAAAATAATTAAAATATGTATTTTTAAATTTATAGTGAAAAATAATTACGGTTTTGTTTTACGAAAAATACGTTTTACTTTACCGAAAATCATAAAATTCACTTAAACGATTTTATTTATTTAATTATTTCTTTAATTATTTTTAAAACGTTACAATCTTCCCCCTTTAAGAAATTTGGTCCCCGAATTTAAATCAAAACTCCCCCTCCAAATACTAAAACATTTAGCAAACACTCAAATCGTCGGGGCTCCGAAATCATCAATACATAACTAAAATCAACTCCGTCAAGCATAACGCAATCATCGGAGTTATGGCGAGAATAAAATATCAAAACCCAATACGAAAACCAACATAATATATATCAAAACTATAACTTATCTATAGTGCGCATCATAGTAAAACCGTCCAAATATCTGGATAAAGAAATATGCAAAATCGCCTTTTGAAAATCGCCGTGTGATGCACGTGTCACGGCATAAGTAGCAGACGTTTATTTTAAAAAAATAGCTATATATATATATATATATATATATATATTTTATTTAACATACACGTCCCGCCTGGTTACTAAATCAAATAATAATGATTATGAAAACATACTGCTCAAACTGAAATCAATCCCAATCTCATCATAAAAATATCATGTGCGTCCGGTGCGCACGGAAATCGAAACCAAATACGGATACCACGAATACACACAAAAAAAAAATTAAGTGCAACAGATGTGCACCAAAAACATCTGTCAAGTGCAATGGGCGTGCACGACTCAATGTCAGGTGCATCTAATCTGCACAAAACCCCGATTTAGTGCATCTGGTGTGCACAAAATCGCATCAAGTGCGCCAAGTATGCGCAAGAATCTTAATCAGGTGCATATGGTGCACGAAAACATACACCGAATATCAAAATCGAAATCACAGTACGAAAATACAGGGAAACTAGGTCGAAGCATATGTCAAAATCATGTGTAACTCATATGCACGAAATCAAATCAAAATCTCAAAATGTATTAAAACCAATTCAAGTGCACTGGGTATGTACTAAACGCATCAATACAACTGATATATGAAACACAATAGAATGTAATGAAGGTACACATAAGAAATACCAATCGTAGAACAAAATCCTCAAAATACCAAAATCCAACAACAGAAATATAAAATTCAAATCAATAAATCACAATCGTAAACACTATCGTCAATGTGTGCCTCTTTCCTCTGATGTCGATTGCTTCGAACTCGTCTCTTCGTAGCTGTGCTGACTGCGCTACCAATGGCAATACTCATATCTAGAGTCTCCCACGTAGTCGATCCCTTCACCTGATATCCGGACTACATTAAACTTTTCGATCGATCCATCAAAATCCCATAATTCCCCGATAGCTCAACACTCAAGTACAGCTTAAAATATCCGGTACATATCCCAGCATCGATGGTCCAGCCGTAGAAGGGCAAACCCAAGCATCACTAATGGCACCGCGGAACTGCCGTAAACCCTAAGGTTCAAGGGCGTTCTCGTGGTCATTATGTCGAGTTAGGGTTTCATTCTTCTAGAGGGTCCATCGAAATACCTGCAAGTTCTTCCGAATACCTTAAACTTGGGAAAATGGTTTTCTGATAATCGTTCGAACCCTTTAACTTCGTCTGGACGGCATGTGAATACCCTTCGTCCGCACGTTAAGCAATGCTTCAATCCTCAAGAATAACCAATACCCTAATGGTTATCGCATTCGAGCCGCAGCTCCCTCTACCCGTGCGCCCGTGGTAACAGAAACCACCCTCCGACATCGACGAAGATAGATCAAAGGAACGAATGAAATACGGTGCAAACAAATGTACATCCTAAGGCTCCTTAAGTAGAGTAGCGTATCGTAAGTATGCCGCGGACCATACCCACGGTACGTTACTCTACCTAAATCGCCCACTCCATCAACCAAGGGTCACCTAGACTTATACAAGGTTAAACCTAGCGCTCTGATACCAACTTTGTCACGACCCGAAAGTACGGAACGTGACCGGCACTTAGATTACGAAACGTATAGAGGCGCAATGTAACCTAAGTAAGCCGAAGCCCAGAAATCTAAACCATATAAAAGAAGAAGAAGTAAAAGAAAACATGAAGAAAAAAAGTTTAAAAGCATCAGCAAATTTTCCCAAAAATTTCGGCAGAGTCTCCTTTGTAAAAACTGGCCCCAAACGGGTACAACAAGTATAATATACATATAACCAATAAAAAGCATCCCCAAACGGGAGCTAGCTCAACGCCAACAGGCGAAAACAACCACAACAAGCAGAATAATATACAACGCCAAAGGGCGAGGTTCAAAACTTAAAAAGAAAACAAAACCACCAGAGCATAATAATACAAGCGCAACTCTAAGGTCGAAACAAATAAATGGTCCAGTAATCTATCAAGTAATACAAGTTTGGATGATGGAGTTTTCTAGATACAAATGAAATAATAAAAATACAACGGCGGTCCAGATACAAATGAACCAACCTACCGTGCAAATCACCCAGAATGAAATGATGTGCCAGCAAACAGCCAAGGAACCCTATACATCGAACCTGTAAAAAAAATTGGCACAACGGGGGTGAGTTTCCAACTCGTGAGTAGAAGATATCTACGAAAAGAAATCGAATGCACGACGCTATCCTAGGTCATAATAATACACTATTAAATCCCAATCATCTAGTAATGGCAGGGTAATACTACGTGTAAATGCAAATACTCCGTGCTCGTGTCAGTGCCTCATATAGTACTATATCATAAGAATGAGTATGCATGCACCATGAATGTAACATAACCAATCCTGAAATCTAGATATATCTGTATAAGAAATCTTTAACTTTTATCATAGTAAAATGTGTATAGAAATCTGAAATATCAACAATGAAATCCATGGAAATCCGTGTCAAGCATCGACACAAAGCATGTAAATCTCAAGTCTCAATACCTCATAATCTCAATGTCTCATAGTCTCAATATCTCGGGCTCTGTCAGTCCGGATCGGCCCATATCATCAAATCTCATGACAACGGTCGGTATCCTCCGGATATCCGCCGTGCCAGACATCACCGGTAGGTAGTCCTCCCCTGCCAGGCTCATCGTCTACAACTCGATCTTCTTGCCCCGGGGTACCATACCGGGCCCACCATGTACCCGAGACGGTTCATCCACTCCTCGAATCGGGTCTCGAAATCCAACAGAAAACATGAAATCTCATGGTGGACGACACATACATCACGAGAAAACCGCATCTTATGTTTTAAAAAGAAAGGAGGAGAGAGAGAGAAGTTTTTATATATCCTTGCGGTTTTCCCCAAAATCCAGAAATCTCATAGAAAACCAAAATCCCAAAATCATGAGTAAGTATATGATAAGTGTCGGCATATGCCTATAATACTGCATGATAACATGGAAATATGAATGCATGAAATGTCTAAGTAATCAATGCCATGTCTATACTAATACCAGAGAGCAATCTCAATATTATATCGATCTAGTTGCTAGCTGATTCTATCAATAAAAGATAATATGATCTAAAGTGTACGTGACATAGCAATTACCGATGATGATGTGTGTGAGCCGGCAAATAAGTGTGTGTGGAATATGCGCATCATCGGTAATGGTGCTAGTGTCCTAACAGGCAGAGTTTGATTCTGAATATAGAAACATATGTATGAACATGCAACATTATGATTACAGTATGAATGTAAAGACAGATGTGCAATAACCACTCATTTGATATACAAGTATAACTACAACTATATATCTCGAGCCTTACTAGTGTCCATCTAACCTCATAAAGAACTAAACCTAAGAACTAGTCGATAAGAAATAAGGGTACACCTAAAGTCTGAGTCCATGTCTCTAATAGTCGGCGATCCAGCCTCAATAGCGTCACGTACGTAGTACGATTTCCTCGAAACAAGAGTGCGGATCAATCATCACATCTATACCTCGTACGGTAAAATCCATCGTACGACATCCCAATATCGAGGTACGGGTCAAGTATCACCTACGTGTCTCATCATTCGTATAATATCATCATCAACACATGTCAAGATCAAGGTGCTATACTGTAATCGCATACATCAATCATATATCATTGCCAGCAAAAATATACATCGTTAATTATCCTCAGAAATGTCATGTCACATATATCATATCTTGATCAAGTCACATATGTCAAGTCATGATTAAGTCACATATATGTATTTATCATATCGTAATCAAGTTACACATATCTCACATCAGACTTTCAGGCATAGGTTACGGTCTGGGTTCTATTTAGAGTCCCATATAGTTCAATATCATCACCATCCTTTATTATTGTTCATGTATACAAATTCATTATCTCATTTCCTAATGATCCGCTAATATCATAACACGACTGTATAGCCAAGAATCACGGCATCAAGCCCAGTTATATTGTTTCGTTCCCATGTATCATATCACATCCTTGAATCACATATACGTATTGTGTGTGTGTGTGTGTGTGTATATATATATATATATATACCTACCCTAGTCTTATATATATACACACATACACGAATACACCACGTCTAGTCTCAGTGTGTGCGTGTGTGTGTATCTACCTAAAACCTACAAATCTCTTCCAAGGTATTCATCCTCTGCTATGGTATTTCTAAATCAGTCAAGTCCAACCGAGGGTCACTACTAGGGTCCTACTCAACGAAATTTCTAAGGTCACGTCTGGCTTCCTAATGGCAATAAGTACTATCCCTATTCTACGTTTGCGGGGGTGCTAAACGCCATCCACCCGACTTCCCCCCGTAGATATACATCTACTCACCTGGTCCATGTCTGCCGAAGACGGTGTCGCCATCCTATTCTTCATCGCCCGCAGTCTACGTGAGGGGTACCTATACGCAAACATATATAGTATCGTAAACTAAATCACGGACAAAAGTCAAAACGACACACGGAACGCGCATAGGTTAAACCTATGTCCCGTTCACAGCGAAAGAACCAAATATCGCTCGATATCGGCATACAAACTCCGATTAATCGAGATAAACATCAACAAACAACTCATAGTTTTAAAACTCATTACTTATAATATAAAACATTATTTAATTCATCGAAACCCTAAAATCCATCAAATCGCCCGATTTCGTAAAACCCGAAAATGCCAATTTACCGTTTTTCTTCAAAACTTGACATTTAAATGAAACCAATTGTCATAAAACTCATTAAATAGCATAACTAGACTATACAACCCATTACTATATTTTTATTACACAAATTTGTATTAATACAAAATTCCTAGTTTGCAACTTTTATAAATTTTCAACATCTTACAAGCAAAATTCCACAATTCCACAACAAATTTGATTTTTGCATGAATTAATGTATTAAACTACAATTTATAATGATAATGATATAATGAAACCATAATTTATATTTTAAATCTCATTTATTTAATAATTTCCAAAAACTAGTTAGCAAAAAAATAGCATTTTTATTAGTATTTTTCAATTATCAAAAGAAACTAGTGACCAAACTAAGTTTTTCATTCCTTAAACATGTCAATATCCTCATTTAAACAACAATCTAATGTTACAAATATTAATTGGAATTTATCTCACCAATATATATAATATATAGAAATCTAGTTTGCAAAAATTGTTTAATTTAAACAATTTTGGATAACAATTTACAATATATCAACCATGCATGATTTTCCATTTCTAAAAGTGTTAAACAAGTTATTATAACCCTAATGATTTAATAAAACCACAACTTGAATTTACAAACCCTAACTTGAATTTTAGAATTTGCAAATAGAATTAATTTAATGAATCTAATTATGCTTAAAAGAAACATCTAATAAAAATAAATCAAAAGAAAAAGATTTATACCTTCACAACATGAAATCCAAACATGAAAATAAGCCTCCAAAATTCATGCTTTCCATCTCCAAAATACATGTAAAAATGAGCAAAGAATAAAGGGTAGGAAATAAATAGGATTTTGTGGATTTTTATTGAATATTTTGATGAATTTTTGATGTTTTTTGTAATAAAAACCAAGTGGGGAAATGGAGGGGCTGCCATGGGAAGGAGGCCAGCCACTTTTGGGAGGTGAGGGAGAGAAAGAAATGAGTGAAGAATGGTGTAGAAGTTTCCCCCAAAATATCACCTTTTAATGTCTTTTCAACCTTTTATTAATTTTCCTTTTATTTCTTTTCTAAACAACTCAAGAAAAATCTAGAAATATGGTTAAAATTTGCAACTAAATTTTGCATGATAAACACTAAATTCTAATATGTATTGGTTCATTTTTACAAATTAAACCCCTTCAAATTTGAAATTTACACTAGTTTAGTGCATAAATAAAGCTTATGTTAATATTAAAAATAATTAATTTAGGAAAAATATTTAATTAAACTAAAAATTTATAAGTGGCTAAATAAACACCGTTTACTAGTAATAACATAATTAAAATAGGTATTTTTAAATTTATAGTGAAAAATAATTACGGTTTTGTTTTACGAAAAATACGTTTTACTTTACCGAAAATCATAAAATTCACTTAAACGATTTTATTTATTTAATAATTTTTAAAACGTTACATATAGTTAGGAGTAAAAATTTCATGAAACAAAGTGTCAAGCTTCGACACATAAATACTGATCTATCAGGTACTATCACCATGACTGGTATCCTGAAAGGTACGTATCATACGCAATCCCGAAAGCTCGAGTGCCTAGCTCTGACCCTCGCCTCTCGACGTATCCATACGCACATAACTCCCGTCGGTATCCCCATGATAACCGCCGAGTCATTGGTAATGTCACCGGTAGGTGCTTGCCCACCTTCCAGGCTAAATCGGCATGGACCGTCGATTATCTTACCGACGGGAACCGTACCGGGCCCCACCATGTACCCTCATACGGCCCCCGACTCCTCGCATGGGGTATATATATCAAAACCGATAAATCTCATGGTGGATGCTGAAATATCATATCAAGGGAAACCGGGTTTTTCAAATAATGCATAATTTCATGAAACTACCACGGTCCCCAAATCCAGAAAACATCATGAAAAATCCATATCTCAATGCAAAAATCCATGAATAAAATATACGCAACATAAAACTGTAATGTAAGCATATAAAGGAAAAGCCGCTAATTAACTGAAACAAGTTAATATATATATATATATATATGATGCGGTTTCTAATTTCTCCAATTATAAATAACATCAAGTAAAGGTAAACATGTAGCTATAACTGATATATGCGTAAACATAAAGGTATAGCAAGATATAAATATCTACCTATCAGAAATGATGTACTATACCCCCCGAGTATAAGTGAAGTATGTATGCAAAGTATACATGTAGCTATGTCATTATGTGTGTATGTACCTATCACTAATGGTACAATACCCTATAGGTATACAGGTAACTAGCATATAAGTATGTCAAGGCATATGTGTAAGCATATAGGTATACATGTATGCTATAAGTCATATGCATAAAGAAATATGAATCAATATCTCAATGTCCCTAACCAAACAATATCATATCTATAAGTGGGTTGTGCGTGTCATGGCAATTATTGATGGTGTGTGTGGCATACAATCAGTGCTCGTGCAACATAACCCGTCAATAATAGTGCAGTGTTCTAAGGATACTAGTCCAAGCACAACAATTAACTAAGCAGTAGGGTGTATGCGCAATTCTAAACATGAAATAGAATATGCTACAAGTCAAGTCATTTCTAGCCCAGACGCATAACGCCATGCGGGCGATTACCCTGTAGATGTTAAATCTACTCACCAACGCTCCTGGCTAAGTGAAGCCTACCACCTGTTTTCCTTTCGTCGCAGCGTCCGAAGTCCCCGCCTGTGAACCTAAAATTTCACAAACACATCAAATAAGCTAAATATCCTGAAACGACGAAAAGACAACGAAACGCATGGATAACACCCTGAAAAATGCACTGCGCACTTAGCGCATCTATCGCGCACGATATCGACCAAAAACCCTAACTAGGGTCGCTAAATTACGAAACACAAAGTCTAGACTCTGATCGTCCCGATTGCGCAGCACAACAAAATAAAATACGAGGAATATAATAGATATAACCTCGCAACGATTAATTGAAACCATGTCGGAAAAACCCCGAAACCTAGTAAACAACTTATCTTAATAATTCGCACTAGAATCAAGCTAACACAAATCTAGTGCTCACAAACACCTTATAATAGCTTAACTAAGCTATTCAAACCATTTCTATACTTTTAACACTTGCTAATTAAGTTTTAGAAAAAACCTAGTAAGCAAAAATCCTTAATTAAACAAAGTAGTAATTAACAATAATTATCATTTAACAAGTCTAGTAACTTGATTAAGTTTTCATAATCTTCAATTAATAATTAACCATTTCACTAATCAAAACCCTAACTTGAATATTCTAGAACCATTTTAAGAATTTTAAACATGAATTTAAATAACTTTAATTTAACAGCTAATAGCTAATTAAAGTATTTAAAACAAGAATTAAGCATTAGGGTTAGGGTTTTATACCTCCAAATGATTCAAAAACTTGCAACAAGAAAACCAAGGTTAGCCTCCAAAATCAAGACTTCATGAAGAACAAAGCATGGTTTAGGGTTAAGGAAATGAAGGAAAATGATTATATTTGAATTTTTGTGATTTTATTTGGATTTGTGATGATTTATTTGTAGCAAAATGATGAAAATGGAGCAAGAAGAGAGAGAGGGAAGCAAGGAATGAGAAGGCTTGGCCAAAGCAAGGGGAAGGGGTTTTGTGAAGAAAAAAGAAGAAAGTTCTAGCTAAAAACAACTTTAAATGCTAATTAAAGCAAAATGCCACCTTTCTTTTCTTTTTCTTTTTCTTTAAAAAAATTGTTGGATATAGTGCCCTCAGAGCCAATTATTGGATCGCAGGCACGTGATTGCAATGATTGAGGGAGGACCTATGCCGGTAGGACTTTCTTACTCAAGATGATAGTATGCTATCTGGTTTATCTTTATCATCGTGTATGCTTTAGGTGACATTACAGATCACTATTGCACGTTGGTAGAGCCCTTAGGATTCTTTCTTGACGGCCAGCAGTATGATGGTGATCATATACGTGGGAGCTGGGGTCTATAAGCACATCCTTAAAGTGGTCCCTAGTCGTGGGAGTTTTCAAGACAGGGCATCGATACTCCGGAGTAGACTAGTGTATACAGTCGAGACCCCGACGAGGGGCGGTGGCCGGTCTCACAAGCCATTGGTGTCAGTTGGTTCACCTAAGATGTATACAGGTGCTCATAGGGTTATGAGTACACCGGACAGGACTCGCCGGGAACATGCTAGTTGGTATTATACCTAACGTCAGATAGCAATTCCCTGGTGACATGTGTACAGATTAGTTCATCGATCTGAGATCGTCATTTGTCTCGTGTGAGTTCCCACTGTGCTTTGATTACTACCCTAACTCAAAGGAGTCGTGCAAACAGGTTTTAGTTGGGTACAGTCCCGAGCCACATGGAGGCAGTGAGCGGATCTGCAGGGGTTTCATCTCTCCCGGTATTGGGGGTGAGATCGCACTGTGTCTAGGAGAGCCATTACATGAAAATCCTTGGCCAAGGCAGGAGATTTACTGGTAGGTATTCCAGTAGTATCTCAGGGTGTTCTGGTCTTCACTCCGACACGACTTGTACCACTTTTGGGGGTCTGACTTTTACCAACCCCCAGGCTCGCCATGCGATGCTCATAGACGAACGGACCTGACTGTACGGATATTGTCACTGACAGGCTCAGTAGGGTGTCAAGATGAGTACGCTCATCGACCTCCCTTTTGGTCAATACCTGGTAGCCCGTTACGTACAGCTAGTACCTCTGACGTGCTAGTGGTTAAATCCATGGCCAATGTGTTGACGAGTCTTTAGAGTCCCCCACAGACAGTTTCTCAAGTTTCGGGCGAAATGTTGTAGAGACCGTATGATGTATTGCAGGGTTCGATCTTATACGTGCGGTATGCACGGATCATGATCGGACGGATCATACTAATGGGCTTTGGTTTAAGCCGGATCCTAGTATTAGATTTGTTGGATTACTTTAGTCTCATCACATTCGCATTCAGTCGGAATGCGGATGCAGGTATGTATATACAAGTGAGGGGTATCCTTGTGATCCGTCACGAGTTTACTTTAGATGTTGCCGGATCTTTTTGTTGGACCAAACATTTGGATTAATGTTTGGATAATGGAAATTGTAAGCTAGATTTTATCATGACATGCATTAAATGTGACATGGACACATTAGTGACTCATGGTCTCTTTTTATGTGTTAATGTCACATTATGTGATGTTTTTGGGTTGATATGAGAGGAGGAGAGAGAGAGGGGCTGCCATGGATTAAGTGTTTGGTCTTGTATTATTTTCATAACACTCTCTCACTCTCATTCTATCATAAGAAAAGAAAAGAAGAAAAAAGCCTTCTCTTCTTCTTCTTCTTCCTCTAGCTTGCATTCTCCATTAATGACAATATCTTTAACCTCCATCCAAGCCATGGATGCAAGAGGCAAAGTGATCACAAACATTCTCTACAGCACCATGGACGCGTCGGCTAGAACACTTCACGCCCGAGTTGCTTCGGATGAAGCGGGAGCCCATAAAAAGACTTCTCGATGTGGTGCCCTTTCCGACGAGGAGATGAAGACCGGAGATGCCGCGAGGAGATCGGGATGGTTGCCAAAGACCGAAGGACATGGATCGCTCGGTATAGCTCTCTACCCTTTCTCTAGTTTGCTAGTAGTAGGTTAATGGTCCGATCCGGGTTTATGTCCACGGTAGCGCCGGTTTTCTAGTTTTAGAAAAGTTTTTGTTTCCGTATTTTGGCCTCGGAAAGACGGCCGGGGCGCTACCGTAGACTTACATGGTATCAAAGCCACGCCATTAACCTTTACTAGCTTGCTCTAACGTGTTTAGAACTCGATCGAATGAAATTTCCAAAAACCAAAGTTTCAAATATGCACTTTCTGTCGAATTTTATTTGTGCTCGAAAAATTACTTGGTAAATTGCAGAAATATGTGAAGGCTTTTCTAAGAAAACTGAGAAAATTTGGTGGGCTGATTTTACTGTAGCGCGGCGGATCTGCGGCCAAAACCACGTTTTGGACGCGGATCCACGGCCGTACTGTAGCCACAGTGCACCAAATTTCTTCAGTAGGTCTCTGTGTTGGAATTGGGGTTTTTGGTATATTCTGCTTGGGCCCAGATTTTTTTGAGTACTGGGTCTTGTACTTGGGGCCCACTTCGGGAAATTTAGTCGATCGAAAATTTTAAACATGTTAGTTCACAGTATTTACATTATATCTGCGACCTTGAATGTTATTTGATCGGTAAATCCTGTCTAATTGCTATAGCCCTTTTAGACGGATTTGCGAACGTGACATTCACGTTGATGTTCTGTGTTGTGCTGTGATGTTGCGGATTTGTCGTGGTGGTTAGCCTGGATGTAATGGTAGTACAGTTTGTTTGTATTTGTACATTTGATGTTGCGGGGCGAGCGTCCGACATGTAGACTGTCGTCACTGCCTGTTTGTATATTATTCTTTTAGGGCACGACCGGGCTGAGGTCGATGTACCCGTTGTATATTTTATTTTCTGTACTAGGATTACCCTGCGGTGGGGTGCACGGATAGCCAGGTTCTAGAGTGCAACGGGCCCGCATCTCATGGCTTTGAGACGGAGGGGGCTTTACTTTAGAATTGGCGGGCTATTCGCCGCACTCGTAGGGGGTACAGGTTGGCCTAAGGAGGGGTGCTTAAGTTACCGGATTCCATGAAGTGCTGGGTGGTCCATTCACATTGTTGAAGGGGGCTGCCTCGTTTCAGGTTTTTGCGGGTAACTTGCCGCGCCCGTAGGGGTCTAGGATTTCATTGCACAGGCTATCCACACGACCAGGGGAACGTCGGGTTTCAGTAGCGGCTCTATGAAACCCGGGGATCCCAAATTATCTGTATTGTTCTGTGATGCTTATTACATTTCTGTGATGTTGCATTTTATCACGCCATGAGCGAACATTATATATTGATATATATACTAGTAGATATTGTATATGTTTTGCATCCGCGCTAGTCCAGTCCCCGCTCAGTCGTTAGTTAAGTAACCTAACGAGTGATGACGGGACCCAGTGGCGAATGCGGATGGCATATACGTACATCATATTTTCGTTCTTTTGTGGGTGATTAATGTTAGTGTATATGCCCTAGAGGCCATTACTGTATCATACTAGTTTGTATATTACTTAATGGAAGCTTGGGATATTCACCTTGAATATACAATCTTGCTCAAAATAGTAGTATGCTACATGGTTTGTTTCTACTTCAATGTGTACATGTGTTTATTTTTGTATATCGCCTATACACATTAGTAGAGCCCTTAGGATCTTTGCTTGATTACCAGCGATGTGATGGCCGTCACACTAGTGGGGCTGGGTAATCTATAAGCACATCCTTATGCAGGTCCCTGGTCGCAGGACTATCGAGACAGGGCATCGATACTCCGGAGTAGACCAGCGCATGCGCTTCTCATCCCAGTGTGGGAGACGGTCTGTCCCACAGCCGTCAGTACGTCGTAGTTGAGATAGTATGCGGGCGCTCGTTAGGTTACGGGTACACTGGACAGGACTCGTCGGGAACTGACTAGTTGGTATTATGCCTATCGTCAGTTATCAGTTCCTAGGTGACATGAGTACAGCTTAGTCCGCTGACTTGACACTGTCACTTCGCCTCGAGTGTGTTCCCACTGTACTTTGATCACTACCCTACCACGGCTCAAAGGAGTCGTGCAAACAGGTGGTGGTTGGGTGCAGTCCCGAAGCACTTGGAGGCAGTGACGGTTAGACAGGATTCGTCTCTCCCGGTATTGGGGGTTGACATCGCGCTGTGTTTAGGAGAGCCATTACACGAGTAGTCCCTGGCCAGGGCAAACGAGATATACTGGTAGGTTTCCAGTGTTATCTCAGGGTGTTTTGGGCTTCGCTCCGGCACGACTTGTACCGCTATTGGAGGACTGACGTTTACCGCCCCCTAGGCCCGCCATGCGATGTATCAGACGAACAGACCGGACTGTACGGAGAATGTCACACTCAGGCTCAGTAGGAGTTCAGATGGGTTTCGCCTCGTCGGTCTTCTTGTCGGCATTACCTAGGGACCGTTACGCACAGCTAGTGCCGCTTGCGGTCTGTGGTTAAACCCACTGCCAGCGTAGTGTCGAGTCTTTAGAGTCCCACACAGAAAGCTTTTCGCCTTTAGGCAAAAGAGTAGAGGTCGCATGGTATTGCGACAGGTCGCATGGTTTTGCGACAGGGTTCGGTCACATCCGTGCACTTGTGCACGTACAGTGTCCGGACAGTTTACACTAGCGGGATTTGGTTTAAGCCAGATCCTAGTGTACCTTATGGGATTGGATTTATCCAGTTTGCATTCGTGTTCCTCGGAACGCGGATGCGGGTGTGTATGCACAGTTGACAGGGAGGCACAGACAGCGGATTCTCATTAGGGTTGTTGACAGTTGACCGTTGACTTTTTGACTTTTTGCTCAACCCTAATGAGAATATGATATGTGATTAACTATTATATTAATTAAGTATTATGGTGACTTGGTTGTTGACTTTTGTTGACTTTGTTGACTTGTTGACTTTGTTGACTTTGTTGACCGGTTGACTAGGCTTGACTAGTTGACCATCATGATAACCATGGCTATCATTTCATGCCAAAGACTTTTACTTGCTTGCTCATTTGAGTAAAATGAGTGCATGACATGATAAGGTTATGGTTGCTTCAACCATCACATAAGACTTTTATTGATATGATGAGTTATGATTACTTTGGATTATGAGAGGGTGAGAGACAAAAGAGAGCCTCATTCTTTCTTGCTCATTCTCTCTCTTGTTCTTGAGCTCTCACCCTCATCCTCTTGCTCCCTCTCTTGACTCTATGGTTCATATCTCTCATGTGTTGAGAATCAAGAACCATAGATAAAATCCCATTCTAAATCTTCTCTACTCATTCTAGTTCACTAGGTTTAGCAAACCAAGTGAACTAGTTTCTTCAAAGAACGAAGAAGGAGCTAAAGGTTGGAGCTTTCAAGTGGATCTATCTTCGGCGTACGGAGACGACGAGAAGGAGCCATCGGACCACCACCGGAGCTTGAAGACGAAGGAGTTCAAGACAAGCTAGGTATAACCCCCTAACCGAGTAGCTAGAAACTCTTAGTTAGGATGTTAGATAGAAGTTTAACCAAGATCCGGGTTATAGGTCCATGTTACCACCTCCGTAAAAATTGTTATTTACCAAATTCCGCATTCCCGAAAGTACCGGGAGAGGTAGCATGGACTTACAGTGGTATCAGAGCCTAGTTAAACTCTATCTAGCATGTTAGCAAGTAACCAGAAGATCGATCAACGAAAAAGTCCCGAAACGAACCCCGGAATTTTAAACTTTCTGTCGATTTTAAAAGTGCTGGAAAAGTTTTTTGAAATACACCAAAAATCGACTCAGGCTTTTTTAAACAAACTGCAAAAATCTGGGCCCCTGACTCGATCAAAGCGCCGCGGTTCCGCGGCGGGAGCACGCTCCCGCCGCGGAACCGCGGCCGAGTTGACTCGGTCAAGGGTTTGTTTTTTTGCAGTTTACTCCTTGGGGTATTTTGGGATTTTTGGAATATATATTTTCAACCCAGATTTTCCAGAACGAAAATTTCCTTTTTGAGGTCCCGAAAATCCGTATTTTTGATCGAACTTCTAAAAGACTTAAGCTAACGGGTTTTTCTGTAATGTGATATTTGTATTGAATGTCTACTAATCGCTATATGTCGATTAGTGGGGGTTATACAAATCTGTGATCTGTAATGTGCTGGAATGTGTATATAAATATGTTGGATTGTCGCGGGTGAATAGCCGGGGGTTGTGAGACGAGAGTTTTCTTTTCTTGCAATTCATGTAAATTTGTAAATTGATGTAATAATTATTTGTATGGCCGCACAACCGGGTCGGGGTTGTAGCCGTCATTGTATAATTTCTTTTTACTGTTTTTGCTCCTAGGATAGACCCATGGTGGGGTGCACAAACTACCGGGTATGCCGAAGTGTCGAGTGGCCTACTCATGGAGATGAGGGAGGTTGCTACGCTTCGGGTACTTGGCGGGTAGTTTGCCGCACCCGTAGGGGTCTTGGGTGGGGTATTGGCTATTCACCGCGACCGTGTTATCTGTTTTTGTTACAGGCTCGTACAAATTACAGATTCCTAGTATATCCAATGTATTTATCTGTGATCTGAAATGTTTATCATTGCAGTATATCTATATATGATATTATTTAGGCGTTGCTTATGTTTTACAGACGCGCTAGCCCAGCCCCCGCTCTGTCGTTAGTTAAGTAACCTAACGGGTAATGACGGGGCCCAGTGGCGAATGCGAATGGCATAAGCGTACGTCATATTTTGGTTGTTTTCTGCAATGGTAGGATTAAATGATGGGACGCATTAAAAGAACTAATGCAAGAATATCACGCATTAAAAGAACTAATGCAAGATAATAAACCAAGTTAAAGTCGTTGGAACACTTTCGAAAAACCACTCGGTTCTTTTCAAAACAAACTTTTAAAATACGGAGTTTGAGCCACTCCATTTAAAAGCTATCTCGTTCCATCGACTAAATCAAGTTCACTACGTTCACGGTTTTGCCAAAACCATTCGTAGCCCTCCGTCGTTTCACATGAATAGTCAATAGTATTCAAGCTGTGTTTGTTGGCCAAAGTCAAGGCATAGTGATTGGTAGCTATTGGGTATTCATGTACAGCATAGATAGATGCGTTGGTTTGGAACAGTCGTACTGCCTTGTTGGCCAAAGTCAAGGGTATGTACGGGTGGATTCAAATTAACCTGGAGAACGACGGGTAGAACTTGACATGTGACTTATGATTTGTTGGCCAAAGTCAAGGTCATAAGAGCATGGGGCAAAAATCCACATCGGGAGTTTTAGAAGTACTGAAACTTGCTAGATTTTCATACCATTTGGAGTGTGATGATTCTGGTAGGATTCCTTCAGTTTCGTCACGCGATGATATTTGGATCCCGATCCTACTGTGAGTATATGCTACTCCTCGGGAAATTTCTCACTTAACGATCAATGCTATAAACCTAGTAGGTGCTTTAATTAAGGAACTTCGCGAAAGCGTTGGAAAACCTCCCTCGAAGTACCGACACCGGCCTGGCTGAACGGTTAAGCAAGTATTGTACGGTGGGATTGATCCTGACTAATTCTTCCTTTATGGTTTGAGGAGGGATTCGAGAAACAGTGGGAGCCATCCTGTTTAGACAAACTAAAAACCACTCTAAACTTGCAAGAGCATCATGCTGAGTGTTTCTTCTTCTCTCCAAATTGCAGCGACCAATCAACATGACTGGACTTAAATTACTCCTAGATAAAAACAAACTGACAGGGCCAAACTACAAAGATTGGCTCAGGAATGTCAAGATAGCAATCACTTATGACAAGCTGGGGTATCTTCTTTCCACCAAAGCTCCCCCTGTCCCTGGTCCAACTTCCAGCGTCGCGGATAAGGAAATCCGCAAGACTTGGTAGATTGATAGCGCGAAGGCCAAGTGCCTCCTGCTTGCCTCGATGGACAACGAACATCAGAGGAGGCATGAGAATATGGACATGGAATCCATATTGCTCCATACAAAAGAACTGTATGGAGAGCAATCTCGTATCGCAAGATACGAAGCGTCGAAAAAGTTATTTTCGACAAGAATGGCCGTCGGATCATCAGTAGCCGAGCACGTGCTAAAGATGATCGGCTACATTGAGGAGCTCGCTGACCTAGGGATCACATTGGAGAGTGAGCTATATACGGATATAGTTCTCCAGTCCCTTCCTTCCACTTACGCCCAGTTCATACTGAACTTCAACTTACAAGAAAAAGAGGTTGAACTTTCAGAGCTCCTCAACATGCTGAGGAGCGCAGAGGGCACCCTACAGAAAGGTAGGGAAACATCCACTTTGTTTGTAGGAGGATCATCTTCTTCTAGGTCCAAGGCGAAAGCCAAGGGAAAGAAGAAGAAGGCCCCCGCCAAACCAAAGGGCGGTGTTAGTAAAGTGGATACGAAGGGAAAAGGTAAAGCAACAAAGATAGCGGGGAAGCTTGTGGATAAGGAAGAATGCTTCTATTGTCATAAGAAAGGACACTGGAAGAATGATTGCAGGGCCTGGAAGGCCAGAACACAGGAATTGAAGCAGGTTGCAGCTTCAGCTTCAGATGTGTATGTTATTGAAAACTGTCTTTCAATAAACTCTACTTCCTGGGTATTGGATACCGGATCAGGATCTCATATCTGTAATTCTTTGCAGGCGTTGAGAAACCGTAGTATTTTGAAAGCAGGTGACATGACCCTCAGAGTTGCGAACGGAGCTAGCATGGATGCTAAAGCCGTGGGGGACTATCACCTGGGAATGTCAGATGGACATGTTTTGGTTTTGCGTAATTGCTTTTTTGTACCCAACGCAACTTGTAATATCATTTCTGTATCTTTAGTTTCTAAAGAAGGTTATGAATTTGCGTTTGTAAGTAATGTTGTAAACATTCACCTTAATCAAGTTCTGATTGGGTCAGGTACTTTGAGTAATGGTATATACGTATTAAACCAACCACAGATTTTTAATGTCCAGAATACACACAAAAAAAAAGTCTCCAGAAATAAATCAGACTTTCTTATGGCATTGTAGATTGGGTCATATCAATGAGAGAAGGTTGACTAAGTTACATACAGAAGGGTATTTGAATGCGTTCGAATATCAGTCGTATGCCACTTGTCAATCCTGTCTCAAAGGAAAGATGACAAAGACTCCGTTTACTGGACATGGAGTAAGAGCGAGCGAGCTCTTGGGACTCGTACACAGTGACGTGTGCGGTCCAATGTCTACACATGCCCGAAGCGGACATTCTTACTTCATTACTTTTACGGATGACTTCTCAAGGTACGGTTATGTCTTCTTAATGAAACATAAGTCCGAGGCCTTTGGAAAATTCCAGGAGTATAAGAATGAAGTAGAGAAACAGACCGGCAAAAGTATTAAGATTCTAAGATCGGATCGAGGTGGAGAATACTTAAGTGCCGAGTTCCTGGACTATTTAAAAGAGAACGGAATTCTCTCTCAGCTTACTCCTCCTTACACCCCGCAACATAACGGTGTATCGGAGAGACGGAACCACACCCTATTGGATATGGTGCGGTCCATGATGGGTAACGCTGAGTTACCGCGATCATTCTGGGGGTATGCGCTAGAATCAGCTGCGTACCTTTTGAACCGAGTTCCGACTAAGACTGTGCCTTCCACACCATATGAAATGTGGTGTGGGAAGAGACCCTATCTTAAGCACATTAAGACATGGGGATGTCCGGCTTTTGTCAAAAAGCAGCATGCGGACAAGCTCGAGGCACGCTCAGTACAGTGCAAGTTTGTGGGGTATCCAAAGAACTCAAAAGGATATTTCTTCTACTGTGAAGAGGAACAAAAAGTTCTTGTTTCTCATCATGCCTACTTCTTGGAAACTGAGTTTTTGGAAAACCAGATAAGTGGGAGCACAGTAGAACTGGAAGAAATTCCAGAACCACGGACTATTACTGAAAGTTTAGTGGAACCAGAAGGTTCGGAAGAACAGGACATTCCTACGCCGCTCCGCAGAAGAAGTAGGCAGTCTCATCCGCCCGAGAGATACTACGGTTTTCTCATAGACGGGGATAGAGAGGATTGCATCATAGATTATGATGAGCCTACTAGCTTCCAGCAGGCCGTTCAGAGCGTTGACTCAGTGAAATGGCTGGATGCAATGCGGACCGAAATGGAGTCCATGTACACCAACAAGGTATGGACGTTGGACATTGCTCCAGACGGGGTAAAACCCGTAGGATGCAAGTGGATCTTCAAAAGGAAGATTGGTGTAGATGGACAGGTTGAGACCTATAAAGCTAGGCTGGTAGCAAAGGGTTTTCGTCAAAGACCTGGCTTGGACTATGACGAAAACTTCTCTCCAGTAGCCATGCTGAAATCCATTCGGATCCTTCTTGCCATTGCTGCCTTCCACGATTATGAGATTTGGCAAATGGACGTAAAGACAGCTTTTCTAAATGGAAATTTAGAAGAGTGAGTCTATATGGACCAGCCAGAGGGTTTCATTCAGAGTGGGAGGAGCGGAAAGGTGTGCAAGTTGCTTAAGTCCATCTATGGACTAAAGCAGGCATCGCGGAGTTGGAACATCTGCTTTGATGAGACGGTCAAAGAATTTGGCTTTATCAAAAATCCAGATGAACCGTGCATCTATAGTAGATTTGTAGCGAGAACTATAGTATTCCTCGTTTTATACGTGGATGACATTCTCTTAATAGGAAATGACATTCCTATGCTACAATCTGTCAAGGGGTTCTTGTCACACAGGTTCTCCATGAAAGACCTGGGTGATGCCTCATACATTCTGGGTATCCGGATCTACCGTGACAGATCCAAGAGGATATTAGGACTTTCACAGTCCAGGTACATCGACACCATACTGAAGAGATTCAGTATGGAAGATTCCAAGCGCGGTAACCTACCGGCTTGTCACGGGATCACCCTCTCTAAAGAGATGTCTCCCAAGACTGATTTGGAGAGGGATCGCATGTCTATTATACCCTACGCTTCTGCGGTAGGCTCTATAATGTATGCGATGTTGTGTACCAGACCGGATGTAGCTTATGCACTGAGTGTGGTAAGCCGGTATCAGTCAAACACTGGGAAGAAACACTGGATAGCGGTAAAGAACATTCTCAAGTATCTGAGAAGGACTAAGGAGATGTTCTTGGTGTATTGCGGAAAAGACCTCCAGATCGAGGCCTTTGCTGACTCCAGCTTCCAGAGTGACAAGGATGATTCCAAGTCCATGTCGGGTTTTGTCTTTACCCTCAATGGAGGGGCGGTGTGTTGGAAGAGTTCCAAACAAGAAACCGTTGCAGACTCGACGATGGAAGCGGAATACATCGCTGCATCTGATGCCGCAAAAGAAGCTGTCTGGATGAGGAAGTTCTTGAAAGAACTTCAGGTGGTTCCGTCCATTGTTGATCCAATACCTCTGTATTGCGACAACAACGGGGCTATAGCTTTAGCAAAGGAACCCAGATCCCATCAGAGATCTAGGCACATCTTGAGGCGGTATCACCTGATCAGGGAGATCGTGGATCGCCAGGAGATCGAGGTTCGGAGAGTCGCTTCAGAAGATAACACTGCAGATCCATTCACCAAGGCCCTTCCCCAGACTCAGTTCGAGCGGCTGATCGAGATGATAGGTCTTCGATACGCCAGTACATGGCCTTAGTGCAAGTGGGAGATTGTTAGTGTATATGCCCTAGAGGCCATTACTGTATCATACTAGTTTGTATATTACTTAATGGAAGCTTGGGATATTCACCTTGTATATACAATCTTGCTCAAAATAGTAGTATGCTACTTGGTTTGTTTCTACTTCAATGTGTACATGTGTTTATTTTTGTATATCGCCTATACACATTAGTAGAGCCCTTAGGATCTTTGCTTGATTACCAGCGATGTGATGGCCGTCACACTAGTGGGGCTGGGTAATCTATAAGCACATCCTTATGCAGGTCCCTGGTCGCAGGACTATCGAGACAGGGCATCGATACTCCGGAGTAGACCAGCGCATGCGCTTCTCATCCCAGTGTGGGAGACGGTCTGTCCCACAGCCGTCAGTACGTCGTACTTGAGATAGTATGCGGGTGCTCGTTAGGTTACGGGTACACTGGACAGGACTCGTCGGGAACTGACTAGTTGGTATTATGCCTATCGTCAGTTATCAGTTCCCAGGTGACATGAGTACAGCTTAGTCCGCTGACTTGACACTGTCACTTCGCCTCGAGTGTGTTCCCACTGTACTTTGATCACTACCCTACCACGGCTCAAAGGAGTCGTGCAAACAGGTGGTGATTGGGTGCAGTCCCGAAGCACTTGGAGGCAGTGACGGTTAGACAGGATTCGTCTCTCCCGGTATTGGGGGTTGACATCGCGCTGTGTCTAGGAGAGCCATTACACGAGTAGTCCCTGGCCAGGGCAAACGAGATATACTGGTAGGTTTCCAGTGTTATCTCAGGGTTTTTGGGCTTCGCTCCGACACGACTTGTACCGCTATTGGGGGACTGACGTTTACCGCCCCCTAGGCCCGCCATGCGATGTATCAGACGAACAGACCGGACTGTACGGAGAATGTCACACTCAGGCTCAGTAGGAGTTCAGATGGGTTTCGCCTCGTCGGTCTTCTTGTCGGCATTACCTGGGGACCGTTACGCACAGCTAGTGCCGCTTGCGGTCTGTGGTTAAACCCACTGCCAGCGTAGTGTCGAGTCTTTAGAGTCCCACACAGAAAGCTTTTCGCCTTTAGGCAAAAGAGTAGAGGTCGCATGGTATTGCGACAGGTCGCATGGTTTTGCGACAGGGTTCGGTCACATCCGTGCACTTATGCACGTACAGTGTCCGGACAGTTTACACTAGCGGGCTTTGGTTTAAGCCAGATCCTAGTGTACCTTATGGGATTGGATTTATCCAGTTTGCATTCGTGTTCCTCGGAACGCGGATGCGGGTGTGTATGCACAGTTGACAGGGAGGCACAGACAGCGGATTCTCATTAGGGTTGTTGACAGTTGACCGTTGACTTTTTGACTTTTTGCTCAACCCTAATGAGAATATGATATGTGATTAACTATTATATTAATTAAGTATTATGGTGACTTGGTTGTTGACTTTTGTTGACTTTGTTGACTTGTTGACTTTGTTGACTTTGTTGACCGGTTGACTAGGCTTGACTAGTTGACCATCATGATAACCATGGCTATCATTTCATGCCAAAGACTTTTACTTGCTTGCTCATTTGAGTAAAATGAGTGCATGACATGATAAGGTTATGGTTGCTTCAACCATCACATAAGACTTTTATTGATATGATGAGTTATGATTACTTTGGATTATGAGAGGGTGAGAGACAAAAGAGAGCCTCATTCTTTCTTGCTCATTCTCTCTCTTGTTCTTGAGCTCTCACCCTCATCCTCTTGCTCCCTCTCTTGACTCTATGGTTCATATCTCTCATGTGTTGAGAATCAAGAACCATAGATAAAATCCCATTCTAAATCTTCTCTACTCATTCTAGTTCACTAGGTTTAGCAAACCAAGTGAACTAGTTTCTTCAAAGAACGAAGAAGGAGCTAAAGGTTGGAGCTTTCAAGTGGATCTATCTTCGGCGTACGGAGACGACGAGAAGGAGCCATCGGACCACCACCGGAGCTTGAAGACGAAGGAGTTCAAGACAAGCTAGGTATAACCCCCTAACCGAGTAGCTAGAAACTCTTAGTTAGGATGTTAGATAGAAGTTTAACCAAGATCCGGGTTATAGGTCCATGTTACCACCTCCGTAAAAATTGTTATTTACCAAATTCCGCATTCCCGAAAGTACCGGGAGAGGTAGCATGGACTTACAATTAATTGATGGGACTGCGTTGATTCGGATCAATGCAATCTAAAAAAACCTATTCTGATGTAGTTAGAACATTTTTCAAAAAAAAAAGCTGTTATTGCAAGGACGTTCTCTTTTGTTTTGCACAGTTGTATTCGGTTGGAATATCCTGCACCTCAGTCGACGAGGCAAGGGCCAAGATCCCTTCACCGGGAGTGACCCCTTGGACAGAAGTTTGCGTCAGGGTAATAACTTCATTATAGCCGATTTCCTTCTGCTTTGTATAGTGGTATTCAGTTGGAATATCCTGCACCTCATTCTACAGGGAAAGAGCCGAGATCCCTTCACCGGAAGTGACCTCTTTAGCAAAGGTTTTCGTCACTATATTTTTATAAAAAGCTATCTAGTTCCTTCAACGATATCAAGTTCATTATGTTAAAGGTTTTTCGCCAAAAACCATTCGTAGCCCTCCGTCATTTCAGAAAGGTAGCACTTAGTATTCATACTATGTTTGTTGGCCTACGTCAAGGCATAGTGTATGGTAGCTATTTGTTACTTTTCTATTGCATAGATAGATGCGTTAGTTTGAGACAGTCATACTACTATTTTGGCCTACGTCAACGGTATGTACGGGTGGGTTCAAATTAACCTGGATAATGACGGGTAGAACTTGACATGTGACTTTTGATATGTTGGCCTACGTCAAGGTCATAAGAGCATGGGGTAAAAATCACATCGGGAGTTTCTAAAGAAACTGAAACTTGCCAGATATGCGCATACCTTCTGGAGTGTGATAACGTGAGTGGATTCCATCACGTTATCATGCGATGATAGTTGGATCCCGATTCCCACTGATGAGTTGGATTACTTCTCGGGTGATCCCGACTAATTCTTCTTTCAGGTTTGGAGGAGAATTTGAGGTTACAGTGGGAGGTTTCCTGATTAGATAAATTGATAACCATTCTGATCTAGGTTAGAGTGCACACTGAGTGTTTCTTTTCTCTCTCTCTTTGGCAGTGACCATGGCCCGACCCTAGACTATGACTCAGTGACCAAGTTAATTGAACATTCTTAAAACACTGGCTTTTGGATTGTCTGAGTTGCATACCTCATTGCCACTCCTACTTTTACCCTTTTCTCCAGAACACCCCGTATTACTACGAACGTCCACTTCTATTGGATAAAACCATCGTATGGTTATATACGAACTCGAAGGAAAATATTCGAGGATGGTTTCCGGTTCTGGAGAAAACGAATAGGACTATTCAGTTGTCTTTTCCTTTTACCTTCTCTCAGGTTGCGAGTGTTCCTTGGATTAGGACAGTACACCTATTACGCTAATTAGATAGTCTTCATCCAAACTATAGGCAGGTGCCGAACGGTAGGGAATGAAGAAAACCATTTAGCCTAAAAGGTGTACAGAAGGTATTGATTAAAGACATATAAAGGGATTAGTAAGAGGGCAAAGTAAACTGCGACTGCTATTCACGACCAAACAAAGTATTTCATCGCCAATCCTACATCACCTTTGTATATTTCTCCAGAACACTCCGTATCACTACGAAGATCCACAGTTTATTGGATACTCCATCGTATGGTTATATACGAACTCGAAGAAACTTGTTCCAGTTCGGGGATGGATTCTGGTTCAGGAGAAATAGGAATAAGGTTTATTCAGTTGTCTTTTATCTTTACCTTCTCTCGCGTTGCGAGTGCTCCTAGGATTAGGACAGTACACCTATTACGCTTAATGGATAGTCTTCTTCCAAACCATAGGCTGGTGCCGAACGGTAGGGAAGGAAGAAAACCATTTAGCCTAAAGGGGTGTACAGAAGGTAATGACTAAAGACATATAAAGGGATTTGGAGAGATGGCAAAGAAATATACGGTTACAATTGTGAATTTGATAATGGAAGAGGCATTACTAACAATAACCGGATACTCCTTCGAAACATTTATATGTTTCAGTTTCACTGTGTATTGTTAAAAGAAAACTGATTTCCCAATTAGTCCTTGCTCCTGGGTATGTATTTACCAGGTTTTATTCTCACATCTGTATGGTTTTACAGATGATGAGTGGGAGTAAGTTATTGGGAATTGTGTGATCATCCTCATTATATTGGGATTCGTTGTAATTGGTGATATTTGAGGAAATCGCCTGGGTTGTTTGCCGGACGGCAAATATTTGGTTTTGAATATCCGTTGTTGTGCACCAATTTCAAATTGATATATTTGTACGTTTATTTTTATAAAGTGAGATATAACTTTTTGAAATTATGTCCATGACATTTACCTATATCAGTGGATGGTTAGGTAAGGAACATTAAACAGCGGTGTACTTCTTCTTAACCATAAGTACAGTTTTCAACCTACAACACACAGGGAATGAGTTATTACACTCAGGAGACTTATACAGAGTATTGTATGTTGTCCAATGTCCATAAGGACAGAGGGGTTGGTACTCGTACTATATTCTGTTTACTTGTGACTTCTCTAGTTCTTAGACATGTGTTTCGTAGAAATGCAAGGTCTAAGTTTTGAGAAGTTATAGGTATAAGAATAAAGTAGAGAACCAGGTGTTGCAAGTATCAGGATTCTTCAAGATGATCAAAGATGAAGATACTTGTGTATGGTATTCAGTTAACAGTAATGATTATGAGAACTTGCTTCTCTTTCAGGTTACTCATATCTGGATGTATTCCTAAGTTGAGTAATGCTGATCGGCCTCTTTCCATTTAGTTGACATGTACTGGAGATAGATGCATGATTTGAATCTGGTTCCAATTAAATAAGTGCCTCTATATTGGATATAGAATAGTTCATATCTTAACATTGTTAAGGTACAGGGAGTTGTCCGGCTTATGCTTAAAACCAAACTCTGGATAACTCAAGGAACGTTTCTGTAATGGCTGTTTGTGGGTTGACCCGGGCTATGACGAGGGTTGACTTTCTACCATCTGGAAGATCAATAGTGATATTGTTCTAAACTCTCCACAGTTTTAATAAAAATGAATTTTCAAGAAAAATAGTAGTGGGAGTATGGTGGAACTGGAAGCGATTCCAGAACCGCAAACGATTACTGAAAATTTAATCAGAACCTAAAGATTCAATCTGGTTTGACATTCTATTGGCCACTCCGCAGATATGGTGGGTAACCTCAGACACCCGAGAGGTACTTCGGTAGACTCAAGGATGGTGACAAGGAGGTTCTTGTTTACCCAGACTTGCCATTGCTGTTGTTCCAGACTGTGAGACCCGACAGGATGATGTGTATAGCGTCTTTCTAAACTAATCTTAGAAGTGTACGTGTATATGACTCTGCCAGAGGGTTGTCGTAGTCAGTGGGAGTAGCGGAAGCATAGTGGACAAGTAGCTTATGTCTATTTATGGACTAAAGCAGATATAGCGGAGATAGATCATCTATTTCTAATGTGACAGTCATAGGTTTGACTTCATCATAATAGGGGATGGATCTGTTAAGAAGGTAGTAGGGTGTGATGTCCTGGTATTTGGATGACATACACAGAATAGGAAGTAAAATTCCTATACTACAATCGGTTATACTTTGGTTGTCACACAGTGGTTTCTCCACATAGGATATGGATATTATATCAGATATTCTGGTTACTGGATCTATGATTTTAGATCTAGATTTGGGTAGTTTCCTAATCTGGGTACATAGACAGCATTCTAAAGGTGTTTTAGAATGGACGACTCCTGGCACGGTAGTGTACCTGCAGGTGATGGAGTCACCCTCTCTAAAGGTGTCTTACAGACTAAAGGGGAGAGGGATGTGCATGATTGGCAGATCACTTGCTTAGGCAATTGAGTCAATCATGAGATGTCAAGTACCACACCAGATATTTTTTTGCACGAGGTGCAATAAGTTGATATTGATCCAATCCTGGAGAAGCATTCGGAAGCAGTTTTAGAACATAAGTGGATGTTCTAGGGATATGATAACAACAGCCTCTTTAGGGAGACGGTTATCATTCCAGGCTTCCAAGGTGACATAGATGACAGAGTGGCTGTCAGAGTTATAGTTTTCCCTCTGATGAGGGGCAGTATTTTGGATAGGTGGTCTAAGTAGATACTGAGGGAGGCATGGCGTAGGATACTGATTGGTTTCAGTTGACGATACAGTCTAAGAAGTTTGGATTTGGAGTTCATTTATGAACTAGGTCCCATCAGATATCCAGACATATTCTAAGACATGTATTGCTCATTTCGGGAGATGGCTTTCTCCGCGAACTTGAGATAAAGAGAGACATAGAAAGAAACATTAGGGCGGATCCACTCACTGAGGCTATTCCTCGAACGCAATAGTTTCGCAAACGGGCTTTGTGAGACTGATTAGTAGAGGAGTTGGGTGTTCGGTATCACACGGGCTGTGAGTATGCGACATCGCAATAATTAGCCTTGAGTGCAAGTGGGAGATTGTTGGATATAGTGCCCTCAGAGTCAATTATTGGATCGCAGGCACGTGATTGCAATGATTGAGGGAGGACCTATGCCGGTAGGACAGTCTTACTCAAGATGATAGTATGCTATCTGGTTTATCTTTATCATCGTGTACTGCTTTAGGTGACATTACAGATCACTATTGCACGTTGGTAGAGCCCTTAGGATTCTTGCTTGACGGCCAGCAGTATGATGGCGATCATATACGTGGGAGCTGGGGTCTATAAGCACATCCTAAAAGTGGTCCCTAGTCGTGGGAGTTTTCGAGACAGGGAATCGATACTACGGAGTAGACAAGTGTATACAGTTGAGACCCCAACGAGGGGCGGTGGCCGGTCTCACAAGCCATTGGTGTCAGTTGGTTCACCTAAGATGTATGCAGGTGCTCATTGGGTTATAAGTACACCGGACAGGACTCGCCGGGAACATGCTAGTTGGTATTATACCTAACGTCAGATAGCAATTCCCTGGTGACCTGTGTACAGATTAGTTCATCGACGTGAGATCGTCATTTGTCTCGTGTGAGTTCCCACTGTGCTTTGATTACTAACCTACCACGGCTCAAAGGAGTCGTGCAAACAGGTTTTAGTTGGATACAGTCCCCTGCCACAAGGAGGCAGTGAGCGGATCTGCAGGGGTTTCATCTCTCCCGGTATTGGGGGTGAGATCGCGCTGTGTCTAGGAGAGCCTTTACACGAAAGTCCTTGGCCAAGGCAGGAGATTTACTGGTAGGTATTCCAGTAGTATCTCAGGGTGTTCTGGTCTTCACTCCGACACGACTTGTACCGCTTTTGGGGGTCTGACTTTTACCAACCCCCTAGGCCCCCCATGCGATGCTCATAGAAAAACGGACCGGACTGTACGGATATTGTCACTGACAGGCTCAGTAGGGTGTCAGGATGAGTTCGCTCATCGACCTCCCTTTTGGTCAATACCTGGTAGCCCGTTACGTACAGCTAGTACCTCTGACGTGCTAGTGGTTAAATCCACAGCCAATGTGTTGACGAGTCTTTAGAGTCCCCCACAGACAGTTTCTCAAGTTTCGGGCGAAACGTTGTAGAGGCCATATGATATATGGCAGGGTTCGATCTTATACGTGCGGTATTGCACGGATCATGATCGGACGGATCATACTAGTGGGCTTTGGTTTAAGCCGGATCCTAGTATTGGATTTGTTGGATTACTTTAGTCTCATCGCATTCGCATTCAGTCGGAATGCGGATGCAGGTATGTATATACAGGTGAGGGGTATCCTTATGATCCGTCACGAGTTTACTTTAGATGTTGCCGGATGTTTTTGTTGGACCAAACATTTGGATTAATGTTTGGATAATGGAAATTGTAAGCTAGATTTTACCATGACATGCATTAAATGTGACATGGACACATTAGTGACTCATGGTCTCTTTTTATGTGTTAATGTCACATTATGTGATGTTTTTGGGTTGATATAAGAGGAGGAGAGAGAAAGGGGCTGCCATGGATTAAGTGTTTGGTCTTGTATTATTTTCATAACACTCTCTCACTCTCATTCATAAGAAAAGAAAAGAAGAAAAAAGCCTTCTCTTCTTCTTCTTCTTCTTCCTCTAGCTTGCATTCTCCATTAATGGCAATATCTTTAACCTCCATCCAAGCCATGGATGCAAGAGGCAAAGTGATCACAAACATTCTCTACAACACCTTGGACGCGTCGGCTAGCACACTTCGCGTCCGAGTTGCTTCGGATGATGCGGGAGCCCGTAAAAAGACTTCTCGATGTGGTGCCCTTTCCGACGAGGAGATGAAGACCGGAGATGCCGCGAGGAGATCGGGATGGTGGCCAAAGACCGAAGGACACGGATCGCTCGGTATAGCTCTCTACCTTTTCTACGGACGTTTGATTGAAAATCGGGTTAAAACGGAAAATACCGACAATTTTGGCCTAAAACGGAAAAATTCGCAAAACGATTTCTAAAACGTTACAGGTTTTGAGTTGGGTTTTAGTGCGGCACGATACCTTATGATGTGTAGGTACCCCACGAGGATTTCGAGACGACAAGCAAGCGCGTGGCGACGTCGGCAACGGTAAGCGAGAGCAATGTGAGTAGATATATATCTGCGGGGGAAGTCGGGTGGATGGCGTATAGCACCCCCGCAGTTCATAGTATAGTTTACGCTATATATATATATATACTATTGAACTTGAGTTTTGTGATCTGTTATTGGTTTTCTTGATAGGGTTGTATGTTCATGGATTAGTTTAGTGTTATTTGCGAAACCCTAGAGTAGTTGTTACACCTACACGCACACACATTTGCATTCATTTTATTACCTGTGCGTATATGGGGATATGTATATATATATATACACACACATGGGTATGGGACTATGTGTGTGTGTGTCTATATATATATATATATATATATATATATATATGTATACATATACATGGATTATGAGGATAGTACTTGGGATTGGAGATGATGTTGGAGATAGTGCCCTCAGAGTCAATTATTGGATCACAGGCACGTGATTGCAATGATTGAGGGGAGGACATTTCCCAGTAGGACAGACTTACTCAAGATGATAGTATACTATCTGGTTTATCTTTATCATCGTGTACTGCTTTAGGTGACCTTACGAGTCGCTATTACACGTTGATAGAGCCCCTAGGATTCTTGCTTGACTACCAGCAGTATGAGGGCGATCATATACGTGAGAGCTGGAGTCTATAAGCACATCCTTAAAAGGTCCCTAGTCGTGGGAGTTTCGAGACAGGGCATCGATTCTCCAGAGTAGACTAGTGTATACAGTCGAGACCCCGACGAGGGGCGGTGGCCGGTCTCACAAGCCACTGGTGTCAGTTGGTTCACCTAAGATGTATACAGGTGCTCATTGGGTTATGAGTACACCGGACAGGACTCGCCGGGAACCTGCTAGTTGGGATTATACCTGATGTCAGATAGCAGTTCCCTGGTGACATGTGTACAGGTTAGTTCATCGACCTGAGATCGTCATTTGTCTCGTGTGAGTTCCCACTGTACTTTGATTACTACCCTACCACGCTCAAAGGAGACGTGCAAACAGGTTTTAGTTGGGTACAGTCCCGAGCCACATGGAGGCAGTGAGCGGATCTGCAGGGGTTCGTCTCTCCCGGTATTGGGGGTGAGGTCGCGCTGTGTCTAGGAGAGCCAGAACATGAAAAGTCCTTGGCCAAGGCAGGAGATTTGCTGGTAGGTATTCCAGTAGTTTCTCAGGGTGTTCTGGCTACACTCTGACACGACTTGTACCGCTTTTGGGGGTCTGACTTTTACCAACCTCCTAGGCCCGCCATGCGATGCTCATAGACGAACGGACCGGACAGTACGGATATTGTCACTGACAGGCTCAGTAGGGTGTCAGGATGAGTTCGCTCATCGACGTCCCTTTTGGTCAATAGCTGGTGGCCCGTTACGTATGGCTAATACCTCTGACGTGCTAGTGGTTAAATCCGCAGCCATAGTATTGACGAGTCTTTAGAGTCCACCACACAGACAGTCACTCAAGTTTCGGGCGAAACGCTGTAGAGGCCGTATGGAGATATGGCAGGGTTCGATCAGATACGTGCGGAATTGTACGGATCATGATCGGACGGTTTTTACTAGCCGGCTTTGGTTTAAGCCAGATCCTAGTATTAGACAGTGTAGTTTTGTCTCTTTGCATTTATGTTCAGTGGGAATACAAATGCGGGCATGTATTTGTAGTAGCGGGGTTTTCCTGTAATTTATTACGAGATCAGTTTTCTCAAGTTGCCAATTTGCATTCCGTTCCGGCCGGTTTTCCTTTGTTCCTTCACGGCCGGACTTTTCGATGGAGGGGGTTATTTGCAAGTTTGCAAATCACATTTGTGGAGGGGGTTTCTTGCATATGGATTGATTATGAGAGCATCTTTTTATTCCATTTTTTTCTATCATCATTTCATGCATTAATGAGATTAAGATTGATTTAGTGTATGATGTGAAGCTTGCTTTTGATATGGTCACCACCCTTGATCTCCTACACTCACCTCCCTTCATATTTGATGCTTATTCCTTCCACCATTTGGTTCCAAGGATAGGCCGGCCACTTCATGAGAGAAAATGAGAGAGAGGTTTTCATTTGGTGTATGGAAATTATTCTCATTCTCATTTTGTATCAAAGTTCACAAGCTCTCTCCAAATTTCATTCTCTTCTCCATCCATGGCAACTTCACTACCCCAAAAGATACAATATGTTCTAAACTACACCTACAGCAAATCTTGGACACTCGGCTAGCCAACTTCGCGCCCGAGTTGCCTCGGTATAGAGGTGGGAGCCCGTAAAAGTATTCGGCTATGTGGTGCCCGTTTCGACGAGGAGGCGACGACCGAAGAATCCGCGAGGAAATCGGAGTGGAGGCGAAGACCGAAGGACACGGATCGCTTGGTATAGCTTCTCTACTCTCTTTTAGTTTGCTTGTAGCTAGGTTAATGGCCCGATCCGGGTTAAAAGTGTGCGGTGGTGCCGGTTTGCTAGTTTGCAAAGTTTTTCGTTTCCGCATTTCCGGCGTCGGATCGACGGCCGGGGCGCCGCCGCGGACTTACAATGGTATCAGAGCCACGCCATTAACTTAGCCTAGCATGGTCTAGTGTGTTTACATCCTCGATCGAACAAAAAATCCCGAAAACCCGATTTTGTGTGCACAGTTTCAGAATGTTGTGCAGGGAATTCTAAGCAATCTGTAAAATATTGTTCAAGTGATCTCACCATACGACCGCGGAACCACGGCCAAACCCATGCTTGGGCCGCGGTTCCGCCGCTCTTTTGACTCCTCATTTGACCAAATTTTTGCAGAGTGCTCCTGAGTTCAAAATGGGGGGTTTTGGGATATTCTTTTTGGGCCCAGATTTTCTGTAAGTGCTACAGTACTGCTTGGGGCCCACTTCGGTAAATTTGTTCGATCGGATATTTTAAACATGCTAGTTCACAGTATTTACATTATATCTGCGACCGTGAATGTCACTTGATCGGTAAATCCTGTCTAACTACTATAGCCCGGTTAGACGGATTTGCGAACGTGACCTTCACGTTGATGTTCTGTGTATTGCTGTGATGTTGCGGATTGGTCGTGGGGGATAGCCTGGATGCAATGGTAGTACAGTTCTGTTTTATATGTACATTTGATATTGCGGGGCGAGCGTCCGACATGTGGACTGCCGTCACTGCCTGTTTGTATTATTATTTTGGGGCACGACCAGGTTGCGGTCGATGTACCCGTTGTATGTATATTTTACTTTCTGTACTAGGATTACCCCAAGGAGCGGTGCACGGATAGCCGGGTTCTAGAAGGCAACGGGCCCACATCTCATGGAATTGAGACGGAGGGGGCTTCACTCTAGAATTGGCGGGCTATTCGCCGCACTCGTAGGGGGTACAGGTTGACCCAAGGAGGGGTGCCCGAGTTACCGGATTCCGTGAAGTGCTGGGTGGTCCATTCACGTTGCTGAAGGGGGCTGCCTCGCTTCAGGTTTTGGCGGGTAACTTGCCGCGCCCGTAGGGGTCTAGGATTTCATTGCACCGGCTATCCACACGACCAGGGGAACGTCGGGTTTCAGTAGCGGCTCTATGAAACCCGGGGATCCCAGATATCTGTCTTGTTCTGTGATGCTGTACATTTCTGTGATGTTGCACTTTATCACGCCTTGAGCGAAAATTATATATTATATATATACTAGTAGATGTTGTATATGTTTTGCATCCGCGCTAGTCCAGTCCCCGCTCTTTCATTAGTTAAGTAACCTAACGGGTGATGACGAGACCCAGTGGCGAATGCGGATGGCATATACGTACATCATTATTTTCGTTCTTTTGTGGTGTGATCAATTGATGGGACTGCGTTGATTCGGATCAATGCAAGATAAACAAACCTATTCTGATGATGTTGGAACACTTTTCAAAAAGCTGTTATTGCAAGGACGTTCTCTTTTGTTTTGCATCGTGGTATTCAGTTGGAATATCCTGCTCCTCAGTCGACGAGGCAAGGGCCGAGTTCCCTTCACCGGGAGTGACCCCTTGGACAAAAGTTTGCGTCAGGGCAATAACTTCACTATAGCCGATTACTTTTGCTTTGCATCGTGGTATTCAGTTAAAATATCCTGCACCTCATTTTATGGGGAAAGAGCCGAGATCCTTTCACCGGGAGTGACCTCTTTAGCAAAGGTTTTCGTCACTATATTTTTCAAAGCTATCCAGTTCCTTCAACGATATCAAGTTCATTACGTTAAAGGTTTTCGCCAGAAACCATTCGTAGCCCTCCGTCATTTCAGACGGGTAGCACGTAGTATTCATGCTATGTTTGTTGGCCTTCATCAAGGCATCGTGTATGGTAGCTGCTTGTTGCCTTTCTGCTGCATAGATAGATGCGTTGGTTTGGGACAGTCGTATAGCCTTGTTGGCCTTCGTCAAGGGCTTGTACGGGTGAGTTCAAATCAACCTGGACAATGACGGGTAGAACTTGACATGTGACTTATGATTTGTTGGCCTTCATCAAGGTCATAAGAGCATGGGGCAAAAATCCACATCGGGAGTTTCAAAAGAACTGAAACTTGCCAGATATGCGCATACCTTCTGGAGTGTGATAGCGTGAGCAGATTCCGTCACGTTATCATGCGATGATAGTGGGATCCCGATTCCCACTGATGAGTTGGTTTACTCCTCGGGTGATCCCGGCTAATTCTTCCTTCAGGTTTAGGGAAGAATTTGACGTTACAGTGGGAGGTTTCCAGATTAGATAAAGTGATAACCATTCTGATCTAGGTTAGAGTGCACGCTGAGTGTTTCTTTTCTCTCTCTCTTTGGCAGCGACCATTGACCCGACCCTAGACTATGACTCAGTGACCAAGTTGACCGAACCTTCTTAACACTGGCTTTTGGATTGTCAGAGTTGCAAACCTCATTGCCACTCCTACTTTTACCCTTTTCTCCAGGACACCCCGTATTATTACAACCGTCCACTTCCATTGGACAAAACCATCGTATGGTTATATACGAACTCGAAGGAATTCGAGGATGGTTTCTGGTTCTGGAGAAAACGAATAGGACTATTCAGTTGTCTTTTCCTTTTACCTTCTAGCAGATTGCGAGTACTCCTTGGTTTAGGAGATAGTACACCTATTACGCAAATTGGATAGTCTTCTTCCAAACCTTAGGCTGGTGCCGAACGGTGGGGAATGAAGAAAACCAATTAGCCTAACGGTGGTGTACAGAAGGTATTAAGTTAAGACAAAGAAAGGGATTAGTAAGAGGGCAAAGTAAATTGCGACTGCTATTCACGACCAAACCAAGTATTTCTTCGCCAATCCTAAATCACCTTTGTATTTCTCCAGGACACTCCGTATCACTACGAAGATCCCATGTTTATTGGATAATCCATTGTATGGTTATATACGAACTCGAAAGAAACTTGTTCCAATTCGGGGATGGATCCTGGTTCAGGAGAAATAGGAATAAGGTTCATTCGGTTGTCTTTTATCTTCACATTCTCTCACATTGCGAGTGCTCCTAGGATCAAGACAGTACACCTATTATGCTTATTGGATAGTCTTCTTCCAAACCGTAGGCTGGTGCCGAACAGTAGGGAAGGAAGAAAACCATTTGGCCTAAAGGGGTGTGCAGAAGGTAATGACTAAAGACATATAAAGGGATTTAGAGAAGTGGCAAAGAATTATACGGTTACAGTTGTGAATCTGATAATGGAAGAGGCATTACTAGGAATACCAGGAAACCCCTACGAAACATTTCAATGTTTCAGTTTCACTGTGTACTGTTAAAAGAAAACTGATTTCCCAATTAGACACTGGCTCCAGGGTATGTATTTACCAGGTATGGTTCTCACATCTGTATGGTTTTACAGATGATGAGTGGGAGTAAGTTATTGGGAATTAGGTGATCATCCTCATTATATCGGGATTCGTTGTAATTGGTGATATTTGAGGAAGTCACCTGGGTTGTTTGTGTAGGGTTCCTAGGCACTCTCAAGAGGTCTCACAAGGCATCAACCATGCCAATTTCAAAAATTACGGTGCCGAGAAACCCTAGACTACGGATCGTTGGCTAGAATTCTAGGCGATAAAATGACTAGTTAACTAATTTAACTAAAATTAAACGAACATACAACCTTTGTAGATCCATTTCTCCACCTCCATAGCTCCGCAATGAAGTCTCCTCGCTGTCCATATCAAATCCCGGGCTCTAGCGTCGGCTTCATCGGAGAAAAAGCGGGCTAGGTCATCGACGACGTGCCGAAGATGATCTACGTCGAGGCATCACTAGATCAAGCTCCAACTTCACCAAGTCTAGAAAACTTGTGAAGGAAACACACTCTACTACTTGGCAAGAGGTAGAGGATGAAGAAATAGGAAGTGGGTAGACTTTAGAATTGGATTTCTCACTTGATTTCTTCACTTGCCATTGATGAGGCAAGCTTTCTTCATGTGAAGAAGAAGAAGAAGATGAAGAAGATATAATAAGTTTTATGATAAGTTAATTTTAAAATAGAAAAGAAAATCAAAACTTATCATAATCCAACCATGGTTATGTGTAGAGAGCAAACTATAGTTTGGTGAATGGTTAGGTTAGGCATAAAACAAAAATGGTGGACTTTTTTCAAAGCTTCATGAAGCTTCAACAAAGAACAAAATTAGCCACCATTTTCCTTTTGCCAAAATGAAATAAACAAATCAATAAATGAATAATTAAATTAAAAAAAACTCTAACCATTCACTTAACCAAGGTTTAAACTTTACACAAACACAAGTAAGCATGTATCATCAAACATGATACAATCATATGCACAAAAAGTATATCACATATACAACTTGTACATCCAAGTGAGAAAATCCATTTAAAGTGAACCAATACTAGTTAATGCAAAGTAATATATCAAATATATAATTATACATTAAATCATTAAATCAACACTTGATTTAACGATCCGGTCATATCGCATATAACCGACTAGTATCCTATGTATCGGCTTATCGAATCAACCCTTGATTCGATAACTAGGTTATATCGCATACAACCAATCGATACATACATCGCGAGAATGAAATACGGTATCACATACATGCATTATTCTCGGTCCCGCACATATCTTATATGCGCTCCTATTTCGTTTCGCTTGAGCCAGGAAACCTCTGTGTAGGACTCTAAAGACTCGTCAATACGCCGGCAGCAGGTGATGATCATATCAAACACCCACAAGCCGCAAGCGGTCTGCTAAACGTAATGGCCACCCAGGTATTGAGCGATGAGAAGATCGACGAGCAAGCCCGCTCACCCTCCTGTGAATCCAACCAGTAACACTACCGTACAGTCCGGTCTGATCGTCTGATATGTCGCATATCTTGCCTAGGGGTGGTAAACGTCAGACCCCAATAGCTCGATAAGTCGTGTCGATATGAGGTCTATAACAATTCGAGAAACTACTGGTAACACTTACCAGTAAATCTCAGCAACCCTGGCCAGGGATTTCCTGTTATAGCCAATCGAACACAGCGCAACATCAACCCCCTATACCGGGAGAGACGAATCCCCTCCTATCGCTCATTGCCTCCATGTGACTCGGGACTGTACCCAAAAACCACCGTTTTGCACGCCCTCTTGGACGTGGTAAGGTGGAAATCAAAGCACAGTGGGAACCACACAAGACTCTATGACGATCTCGGGTCAACAGACTACTCTGTACCAGTGTCACCAGAGAACTGCCATCTGACGTAAGGTATAATACTATCTGGGAGTTCTCGGCGAGTCCGTCCAGTGTACCCAGTCTCCACTGAGCACCCGCATATCATCTCCGATGTCAAACACCAATGGATATGGGATCATCCATCGCCCATCTGTATGGGTCGAGAAGGTATACGCTAGTCTACTCTGGTATATCGATGCCCCGTCTCGATATACCCACGACTAGAGACTTTGAAGAATGTACTTATGGACTACCATGTCCCCACTAGTATGATCCGCAGCATAGTCCAGGTAGTCAAGTACACATCCTAAGGGCTTTACCAACATGTAACAGAGAGAAAATCAGTGTACACGTTAAGGTAAAGAGCAACCAGATAGCATACTATCATGTCGAGCAAGAAAGTCCTCCCTATATATGTCCCAGCATCCACTACAATATACATCCTATGTACAGTAATGGCCTCTAGGGCATACATATAACTAACAATCTCCCACTTGCACTAGGGCCATCTGATAGCAGTGGTTGTAGTATCTCATACTCAACCATCCCATAAAAGTCTCTCTCCGGGAATAGGCCTTCGTGAGTGGATCCGCCGTGTTGTCCTCTGAGTCTGCTCTCCTTGCCTCGATCATCCTGGAGATCAACCATCTCCATGATCAGGTGATACTGCCTTAGAATATGTCTGGATCACTGATGGGACCGGCGTTCCTTGGCATAAGCCACAACTCCATTGTCTCACAATGGTAGGAACATAGTTCATCTCATGAACCAATATACACCCAAGCATCCTCTTTGGTAGCATCTTAAGTAGCGATGTATATAGCCTTTATCTTCTAGTATGTCACGGTATCTAGCTTGGAACTCTTCCAACATACCGTCCCTTTACTGAGGGTAAAGACAATGCCTGTGACTGATATTCAGTCGTCTTTATCACCCTGGAACCCTTCCAGTGATTCTCCCCAGAATTGTTTGATATCATCTCACTACAACTAGTGAGAATCCTAATATCCAATTAAATCTATCTCATAGATCCAAAACTCAGGATTTAGGAGGTATCATTTTGATCCTACACAGAGAATCTTTGTGATAAACGGAGATTGATCGAGCGTAGCATAAGAAACTCCTTTCTTATCAAGAGTATGTCATCCACGTACTCTACGAGGATCACCACCATACTCCCTACTACCTTTTTGTTTATACAAGGTTCATCTACCATTTTGATGATGTCAACTTCTTTGACTAATCCATCAAAACAGATGTTCCAACTCCGCGATGCCTGCTTTAATCCTATAAAGTATCTTGCACACGTTTCCGCTGCTCCCACTGTGTACGAAGCCCTCTGGCTGTGTACTTATAGGCGCACTCTTCTAAAACATCATTTAGAAAAGCAGTCATGACACCCAACCACCAGATATCGTAGTCATGGTATGTAGCCGTGGCAAGTAGGATCTGGATGGACTTAAGCATAGGCACTGAAAAGGTTTCATCATTATCCACGCCTGGTTAATGATGCAAACCTTTAACAATTCTAGCTTTGAAAGTCTCAACTTTTCCATGTACATCAAGTAATCTTCTCAAGATATACTTGCACCTGATGGGGATTTAACCCTTCAGATATAGCAACCAAAGTCCATACTTTGTTGGTGTATAAGGATTCCATCTCAGATCGCTAAGCATCCGGCCATTCTTACAGAGTCTCACTCCTGATGGCCAGTTCGAAACTAGTTGGGTCATCATCTCATGATGCAATCCTCGCTCCCACTGTCATAGAGAAACCGAAGTATCTCTCAGGTGGGTGAGGAACCCTACTAGATCGGCGGAGAGGCTGAGGTTCGTTGGAAACTATTGAATCCTTTGGTCTTATCAAATCATCAGCTGCAGTTTGTATAGTTGGAACCTTTCCAGTTCTACTTAACAGACCTTTCCTCGAGCGTGTCCGGATTTTGCTTTTAGACATAGCCCGGACAACCCCAAATCTTAACTAACTTAAGACATGGGCTCTTCCCATCCCATATCACATATGAAGCGGTAGGCAACTGATTTGATTGGAACCCTATTCAATAGGTATGCAACTTCTCAAGTGCATAACCCCCTAAGGAAAAAGGTAACTCAGTAGTACTCATCATAGAGCACACCATATCAAATAGGGTGTATCTGCTCCGCCCCGACATACCATCATGCAATGGTTTATACGGAGGAGTAATGCTGAGAGAGAATCTCATTCTCCATTATAATAGTCCAGGAATTCCATGCACAAGTATTCTCCTCCTCGATCACATCAAAGGACATAATACTTATACCCGTATTTTGGTTCTCTACTTCTAACTTATATTCTGTGAATATCTCAAAAGGTTCGGACTTATGTTTCAACAGGAACATATGTCTGAATCTAAAGAGATCATCAGAGAACGTAATGAAGTATAAAGAACCAGTCCTAGCATGTGTAGACAGGGGACCTTCCATACATCAACATGTATCAATCCTAAGAGTTCACTAACTCTTTCTCTGTTTCCAATAAACAGAGCTATAGCCATCTTATTTTTGTGACATGACTGGCGAGTTTCACAAGATGTATATTCAAACTGATATAAATATGCATCTAAATGTAACTCCCGCTAGTCGGGTCGCAGTGATATGACCTAGTCTACAATACCTCAAGAAGGATTCGTTCATTTCTGAACTCTTCCTCTTGTGTGTGTTCAGTATACTGAGAACTGTAGTTTGATTTAGAACATTAATGCTTTTAGATAACGTACCTGAACCGATCAACTTTTGATATAGGAAATGTTCAAAACATTATCCAACAATACAAAATTTTATCGTTTCTTTACTAATAAAAGAGACAGATATGATTTTGTATATCAGGTTCGGTATCTAATAACATTCGTTCAGAATCAATGTATTGTAATATAGGGTGACAGTGACCGACAGACCTGGCTGCAACTCTTGCCCCGTTTTCTGCCTCATGAAACTTATCACCCGTTCTCAGTTCTTTACCTATCTGTAGCCCATGTAACATATTACATATGCGGGATCCTGATCCGGTATCATATACCCAGGACGTAAAGGACATTGAGAAACAGTTCTATATAATGAACACACCCGAAGATGATGCATCAGCATGCACTCTCTTCGTTTGGGCGGCACGGGAAATCTGGTATTCCCCTTATTTCTTGCTCTGTCTTATAACAATTATAAGTTGGAGCGGGACCAACGTTCCCCAGCTCAGTATAACAAGCGGGTACGGTCAATATTCCGTTTTATTATCTTGATTAAGGCGTGATATGGTCGCTACCAGGAGAGAGAGAAGAAAACACTCAGCGTGCGCTCTTGCAAGAATAGATTGGTTATTATTTTATCTAATCAGGATGGCTCCCACTGCTTTTTATCAAATCTTCCTTCAAACCCTAAAAGGAAAGACTAGCCGGGATTAATTACATACTACAAGTTCGCCAATCTTTCAGCCAGGCCAGTGTCGGTACTTTGAGGGAGGTCCCCCGTGCTTTCACACGAACCTAATTAATGTAAACCTCGTTTTCCCAGAGGCGTAACCTCGTTAACACCTTTCTAGACACCTACTTGATCGGCTAATTGCAATGTGTAAAACTCTCCCAGGAGTAACAATTACTCGCAGAGGGTATCGGGATCCAACTATCTCATAGAAGGTATGCAATCTCATTGCAAATTTCAACACTTGAAATTCCCGATAATATTTTGCCCCTAGTGTTCTATGACCTTGACGAATGCCAAACAACCCATAGTCCACTAGTCAAGTTCAACCCGTACATTTCTTGATCGAATTAAACCCACCTGCACGACCCTTGACGAATGCCAAACAACACCGTACGAATACCCTAATCCAATCTGCATCATATGCATAAGCAGATAAATACTAGTTAGCTACCGTATACTACGCCTTGACGAATGCCAAACTACCGCAGCACGAATACTAACTAGTACTTATCTGAAATGACGGAGGGCTATGACAGGTTTTTTTGAAAACCTATTGCGTAACGAACTTGATATCGTTGTAGGATCGAATGAATTTTGAAATGGAGTGTTTTTGAGGCTTTTCTAGTTTTGCTAAAGGAGTCACTCCCGGTGAAGGGATCGCCGGTCCTTTCCTCGTCGAATGAGGTGCGGGATATATCATATATATCACCGTGCAAAGCAAAAACACTTAAAAGCAATCAAAAGACAAACCGAGTGTGTAGCATCTGCCAGTTATTGCTAAAGGAGTCACTCCCGGTGAAGGGATCTCGGTCCTTTCCTTATCGAATAAGGTGCAGGATATATCACATATACCGCTGTGCAAAGCAAGAACTGTAGCTACCTGTTTATTTTGAAATTCGATTTTACAACATCTTAGGTTTCTTTTATTTCATTAATCTCATTAATGAAGTCCCATCATTTAAGTTACCTAAACATCACAGATAAATACGACGTACAATTATGCCATCCGCATTCGCCTCGATGTCCCCTCGTGCACCGTTAGGTTAGGTAACTAACGGCAGAGCAGGGCAGGGCTAGCGCGGGTGTAAAACATAAGTAACGCCTATATAATATACCATATATACTATATACTATATCTATCACAGAACATCACATGATCACATCACAGATTTCGCAGCAGAAGAAACATATGAAATATTGGATATACTAGGACGTCCGTGTTTTCAATACGAGCCAGTATAAAACACGGATTCCACGGTCGTGATGAATAGCCAAACCCACACCCCAAGACCCCTACGAGAGCGGCAAGCAACCCTACCAATTCTAGAGTTAGGAGACCCGGACTCGACTCCTCGAGTTGGTCTCCCACTGGACTCCAGAACCCGGTTACTTGTGCCCTCCTCCTTGGGTCTATCCTAGTGCGGAAAAGTAAATAATATACAAAGGGTGACATCTTCCGCAACCTGGAAGTGCCCCAATAAAAGAATATTACATACAAGTTTTTACATGAATGAAAATGAAAAACACTCATCTCACATAAAACCCCCGGCTATTCAAACACGACGATCCAATATAACATATCCAGCAACACATAACATCACATGTCATCAACGTAAGTAAACATGCGTATCCCAATTGTCGTTGACATATAGCAACGAAACCGGCGATATCACATATTACACTTACGGTCACAGAAAAGAAAGTGTAAAACTACAACAGTTGGAATCCGCAATCACCTCAGACATCGCATGCCTGACCAAATGAATTCCTTAGACATCGCATGCCTAACAATTATAAACCCCGCATTTTAGTCTCAAAATCAAAAACTCTTTTCAATATCAAGTCGGGCAATTCAACAAGATTCCCGAAATACTGATCGAATGCTCGTCGCAAACTTTAGTAGACGGTCGCACCCCCGATACCGTCGACGAAGTGCACCAAGGCGGAACACCGCTACCGGGAGCACCCGAACGGATGCTTTCGGCGACGGGGTTCTCCTACAGTCACTTGGTCGGGGATATGGAGTGAGGCTGTCTATTAAGTTTACCCGGCGAGTATCCGCGTACGCTACGTGATTGCGACGGACTTTTGATCACATCAAAATTCCGTGGCAACCGATCAAGTGAGACTAAACTGCTATGTTTATAACATTCATCTAGTTATCTCATAACTTATTGTGAATTCCAATTATTGTATCACATTCCGAATAAAATAGAAAATGTTAAACTTTCCGATCGAACATCCAAACACCCAAGTTTTCCCGATACAGTCCAACACATGAAATAAGTCTAACAACATTCAGTTCGTGCCTCAATACCAACGGTCCAGCCGTAGAAGGGTCAAGCCAACGCCTCACATGTGGCACGCCGTACTGCCCCAAACCCGAAGGTTCAAAGGGCAGTTCAAGACGGTCACATAATCGAGTTAAGGTTTGTTGTCTTCTAGAGGGTCCATCGCGTTACTTGCACTACTTAGAACGTCGTTAAACTACGGAAAAATCCAACACTTGGAAATTTCCCGACAGGGGAAAAATTGGGTATTTATATCCGGTCGAACTTTTTAACATATTCAAAAATTACCCGGAAAAACACATAGACAAAGTTTGATAATCCAATCGAATATACGAATCCCCAAAACAACCCCAGAAAATTCAACTCTTGAGTAAAAAAGATAAAAATTCCCAGAAAATCCAGAACTATCAATTAGGAGTTACTGTATAAAATATATTAAATAAGGTGGCCGTACGGCCGCGGAACAGCCGCACGAGCCATGCTAGTGCCGCGGAACAGCGGCAGTTTGATGGAGTTAGGAACACGAATTTCACAGTAACCCTTAAAATCACCTGCTGATTTTTCTGCATATTTTTAATCTGGAAAAAACCTAATTTTTGAAAAAAGTACAGAGAAGGCTATTGTATTAGGGTTTCGGGTTCGTTTGGACTTCAAACTTCGTCTACTCATCGCCTAAGGCTCTAGCTAGGCTCTGATACCACTGTAGGGTTCCTAGGCACTCTCAAGAGGTCTCACAAGGCATCAACCATGCCAATTTCAAAAATTACGGTGCCGAGAAACCCTAGACTACGGATCGTTGGCTAGAATTCTAGGCGATAAAATGACTAGTTAACTACTTTAACTAAAAGTAAACGAACATACAACCTTTGTAGATTCGTTTCTCCACCTCCATAGCTCCGCAATGAAGTCTCCTCGCTGTCCATATCAAATCCCGGGCTCTAGCGTCGGCTTCATCGGAGAAAAAGCGGGCTAGGTCATCGACGACGTGCCGAAGATGATCTACGTCGAGGCATCACTAGATCAAGCTCCAACTTCACCAAGTCTAGAAAACTTGTGAAGGAAACACACTCTACTACTTGGCAAGAGGTAGAGGATGAAGAAATAGGAAGTGGGTAGACTTTAGAATTGGATTTCTCACTTGATTTCTTCACTTGCCATTGATGAGGCAAGCTTTCTTCATGTGAAGAAGAAGAAGAAGATGAAGAAGATATAATAAGTTTTATGATAAGTTAATTTTAAAATAGAAAAGAAAATCAAAACTTATCATAATCCAACCATGGTTATGTGTAGAGAGCAAACTATAGTTAGGTGAATGGTTAGGTTAGGCATAAAACAAAAATTGTGGACTTTTTTCAAAGCTTCATGAAGCTTCAATAAAGAACAAAATTAGCCACCATTTTCCTTTTGCCAAAATGAAATAAACAAATCAATAAATGAATAATTAAATTAAACAAAACTCTAACCATTCACTTAACCAAGGTTTAAACTTTACACAAACACAAGTAAGCATGTATCATCAAACATGATACAATCATATGCACAAAAAGTATATCACATATACAACTTGTACATCCAAGTGAGAAAATCCATTTAAAGTGAACCAATACTAGTTAATGCAAAGTAATATATCAAATATATAATTATACATTAAATCATTAAATCAACACTTGATTTAACGATCCGGTCATATCGCATATAACCGACTAGTATCCTATGTATCGGCTTATCGAATCAACCCTTGATTCGGTAACTAGGTTATATCGCATACAACCAATCGATACATACATCGTGAGAATGAAATACGGTATCAGATACACGCATTATTCTCAGTCCCGCACATATCTCATATGCGCTCCTATTTCGTTTCGCTTGAGCCAGGAAACCTCTGTGTAGGACTCTAAAGACTCGTCAATACGCCGGCAGCAGGTGATGATCATATCAAACACCCACAAGCCGCAAGCGGTCTGCTAAACGTAACGGCCACCCGGGTATTGAGCGATGAGAAGATCGACGAGCAAGCCCGCTCACCCTCCTGTGAATCCAACCAGTAACACTACCGTACAGTCCGGTCTGATCGTATGATATGTCGCATATCTTGCCTAGGGGTGGTAAACTTCAGACCCCAATAGCTCGATAAGTCGTGTCGATATGAGGTCTATAACAATTCGAGAAACTACTGGTAACACTTACCAGTAAATCTCAGCAACCCTGGCCAGGGATTTCCTGTTATAGCCAATCGAACACAGCGCAACATCAACCCCCTATACCGGGAGAGACGAATCCCCTCCTATCGCTCATTGCCTCCATGTGACTCGGGACTGTACCCAAAAACCACCGTTTTGCACGCCCTCTTGGACGTGGTAAGGTGGAAATCAAAGCACAGTGGGAACCACACAAGACTCTATGACGATCTCGGGTCAACAGACTACTCTGTACCAGTGTCACCAGAGAACAGCCATCTGACGTAAGGTATAATACCATCTGGGAGTTCTCGGCGAGTCCGTCCAGTGTACCCAGTCTCCACTGAGCACCCGTATATCATCTCCGATGTCAAACACCAATGGATATAGGATCATCCATCGCCCATCTGTATGGGTCGAGAAGGTATACGCTAGTCTACTCTGGTATATGGATGCCCCGTCTCGATATACCCATGACTAGGGACTTTGAAGAATGTACTTATGGACTACCATGTCCCCACTAGTATGATCCGCATCATAGTCCAGGTTGTCAAGTACACATCCTAAGGGCTTTACCAACATGTAACAGAGAGACAATCAGTGTACACGTTAAGGTAAAGAGCAACCAGATAGCATACTATCATGTCGAGCAAGAAAGTCCTCCCTATATATGTCCCAGCATCCACTACAATATACATCCTATGTACAGTAATGGCCTCTAGGACATACATATAACTAACAGTTTGCCGGACGGCAAATATTTGGTTTTGAATATCCGTCGTTGTGCACCAATTTCAAATTGATATATCTGTACGTCTATTTTTATAGAGTGAGATGTACCTTTTTGAAATTATGTCTATGACATTTATCTATATCAGTGGATGGTTAGGTACGGAGCATAAAACAGCGGTGTAATTCTTCTTAACCATAAGTACAGTTTTCAACCTACGACACACAGGGAATGAGTTATTAGACTCAAGGGACTTATACAGAGTATTGTATATTATCCAGTGTCCATTAGGACAGAGGAGTTGGTCCTCGTACTATATTCGGTTTACTTATGACTTCTCTAGTTCTTAGACATATGTTTCGTAGAAATGCAAGGTCTAAGTTTTGAGGAGTTATAGGTATAAGAATAAAGTAGAGAACCAGATGTTGCAGGTATCAGGATTCTTTAAGGTGATCGAAGATGTAGATACTTGTGTATGGTATTCAGTTGATATTAATGATTAAGAGAACTTGCTTCTCTTTCAGGTTACTCATAATTGGAAGCATTCCTAAGTTGAGTAACGCTGATCGGCCTCCTTCCATTTAGTTGACATGCACTGGTGACAGCTGCATGATTTGAATCTGGTTCAATTAAATCAGTGCTTCTGTTTCTATATTGGATATAGAACAGTTCATATCTTTACATTGTTAAGGTACGGGGAGTTGTCCGGCTTATGCTTAAAACCAGACACTGGACAACTCAAGGCACGTTTCTGTAATGGCTGTTTGTGGGTTGACCCGGGCTATGACGAGGGTTGACTTTCTACCATCTGGAAGATCGATTGTGATATTGTTCTTGACTCACCACAGTTTTAATAAAAATGGATTTTTTCAGAAAACAGTAGTGGGAGTATGGTAGAACTAGAAGTGATTCCAGAACCGCAAACGATTACTGAAGATTTGATAAGAACCTAAAGATTCAATCTGGTTTGACATTCCATTGGCCACTCCGCAGATATGGTGGGTAACCTCAGGCACTCGAGAAGTACTTCGGTATGCTCAAGGACGGTGGCAGGGAGGTTCTTGTTTACCCAGATTTACCATTGCTGTTGTTCCAGACTGTGAGACCCGGCAGGAGGATGAGTATAGCGTCGTTCTAAACTAGCTTTAGAAGTGCACGTCTATATGACTCTGCCAGAGGGTTGTCGTAGTCAGTGGGAGCAGCGGAAGCATTGGCGGACATCAGGCTTATGTCTATTTGTAGACTAAAGCAGATATAGCGGAGATAGATCATCTATTTCTGATGTGACAGGCATAGGTTTGACTTCATCAGAATAGGGGATGGATCTGTTGAGAAGGTAGTAGGGTGTGATGTCCTTATATTTGATGACATACACAAAGGAGGAAGTGATATTCCTATACTACGATCGGTTATACTTTGGTCGTCACACAGTAGTTTCTCCACATAGGAATTGGATCTTATATCAGAAATTCTGGTTACTAGATCTAGATTTGGGTGGTTTCCCAATCTGGGTACTTAGACAGCATTCTATGAGTATTTAGAATGAAAGACTCCTGGCACGGTAGTGTACCTGCAGGTGATGGAGTCACCCTCTCTAAAAGTGTCTTACAGACTAAAGGGGAGAGGGATGCGCATGATTGGCAGATCACTTGCTTAGGAAATTGAGTCAATCATGAGATGTCAAGTACCACACCAGATGTTGTTCTTGCAGTAGGTGCAATAAGTTGATATTCATCCAATCCTGGAGAAACAGTCGGAAGCAGTTTTAGAACATAAGTTGATGTTCTAGGGATATGATAACAGCATTCTCCCTCGAGAGACAGTTATCATTCCAGGCTTCCAAGGTGACCTGGATGGCAGAGTGGCTGTCAGAGTTATAGTTTTCCCTCTGACGAGGGGCAGTATTTTGGACAGGTAGTCCGGATGAATACTGAGAGAAGGCATGGCGCAGGATACTGATTAAAGTCAGTTGATGATACAGTCTAAGAAGTTTGGATTTGGAGTTCTTTTATGAGCTAGGTCCCATCTGATATCCAGACACATTCTAAGACAGGTATTGCTCATTTCGGGAGATGGCTTTCTCCGTGAACTTGAGATAAAGAGAGACATAGAAAGAAACATCAGAGCGGATCCACTAACTGAGGCTATTCCTCGAACGCAATAGTTTCGCAAACGAGCTTTGTGAGACTGACTAGTAGAGGAGTTGGGTGTTCGGTATCACACGGGCTGTGAGTATGCGACATCGCAATAATTAGCCTTGAGTGCAAGTGGGAGATTGTTGGAGATAGTGCCCTCAGAGTCAATTATTAGATCACAGGCACGTGATTGTAATGATTGAGGGGAGGACATGTCCCAGTAGGATAGTCTTACTCAAGATGATAGTATGCTATCTTGTTTATCTTTATCATCGTTTACTGCTTTAGGTGACCTTACGAGTCGCTATTACACGTTGATAGAGCCCCTAGGATTCTTGCTTGACTACCAGCAGTATGAGGGCGATCATATACGTGAGAGCTGGAGTCTATAAGCACATCCTTAAAAGGTCCCTAGTCGTGGGAGTTTCGAGACAGGGCATCGATTCTCCAGAGTAGACTAGTGTATACAGTCGAGACCCCGACGAGGGGCGGTGGCCGGTCTCACAAGCCACTGGTGTCAGTTGGTTCACCTAAGATGTATACAGGTGCTCATTGGGTTATGAGTACACCGGACAGGACTCGCCGGGAACCTGCTAGTTGGGATTATACCTGATGTCAGATAGCAGTTCCCTGGTGACATGTGTACAGGTTAGTTCATCGACCTGAGATCGTCATTTGTCTCGTGTGAGTTCCCACTGTACTTTGATTACTACCTTACCACGCTCAAAGGAGACGTGCAAACAGGTTTTAGTTGGGTACAGTCCCGAGCCACATGGAGGCAGTGAGCGGATCTGCAGGGGTTCGTCTCTCCCGGTATTAGGGGTGAGGTCGCGTGTGTCTAGGAGAGCCAAAACATGAAAAGTCCTTGGCCAGGGCAGGAGATTTGCTGGTAGGTATTCCAGTAGTTTCTCAGGGTGTTCTGGGCTACACTCCGACACGACTTGTACCGTTTTGGGGGGTCTGACTTTTACCAACCCCCTAGGCCCGCCATGCGATGCTCATAGACGAACGGACCGGACTGTACGGATATTGTCACTGACAGGCTCAGTAGGGTGTCAGGATGAGTTCGCTCATCGACGTCCCTTTTGGTCAATAGCTGGTGGCCCGTCACGTATGGCTAATACCTCTGACGTGCTAGTGGTTAAATCCGCAGCCATAGTATTGACGAGTCTTTAGAGTCCACCACATAGACAGTCACTCAAGTTTCGGGCGAAACGCTGTAGAGGCCGTATGGAGATATGGCAGGGTTCGATCAGATACGTGCAGTATTGCACGGATCGTGATCGGACGGTTTTTACTAGCCGGCTTTGGTTTAAGCCGGATCCTAGTATTAGACAATGTAGTTTTGTCTCTTTGCATTTGTGTTCAGTGGGATTACAAATGCGGGCATGTATTTGCAGTAGCGGGGTTTTCCTGTAATTTATTACGGGATCAGTTTTCTGAAGTTGCCAGTTTGCATTCCGTTCCGGCCGGTTTTCCTTTGTTCCTTCACGGTCGGACTTTTCGATGGAGGGGGTTATTTGCAAGTTTGCAAATAACATTTGTGGAGGGGGTTTCTTGCATATGGATTGATTATGAGAGCATCTTTTTATTCCATTTTTTCTATCATCATTTCATGCATTAATGAGATTAAGATTGATTTAGTGTATGATGTGAAGCTTGCTTTTGATATGGTCACCACCCTTGATCTCCTACACTCACCTCCCTTCATGTTTGATGCTTATTCCCTCCACCATTTGGTTCCAAGGATAGGCCGGCCACTTAATGAGAGAAAATGAGAGAGAGGTTTTCATTTGATGTATGGAAATTATTCTCATTCTCATTTTGTATCAAAGTTCACAAGCTCTCTCCAAATTTCATTCTCTTCTCCATCCATGGCAACTTCACTACCCCAAAAGAGACAACATGTTCTACACTACACCTACAGCAAATCTTGGACGCGTCGGCTAGCCAACTTCGCGCCCGAGTTGCCTCGGTATAGAGGTGGGAGCCCGTAAAAGTATTCGGCTATGTGGTGCCCGTTTCGACGAGGAGGCGACGACCGAAGAATCCGCGAGGAAATCGGAGTGGAGGCGAAGACCGAAGGACACGGATCGCTTGGTATAGCTTCTCTACTCTCTTTTAGTTTGCTGGTAGCTAGGTTAATGGCCCGATCTGGGTTAAAAGTGCGCGGTGGTGCCGGTTTGCTAGTTTGCAAAGTTTTTCGTTTCCGCATTTCCGGCGTCGGATCGACGGCCGAGGCGCCGCCGCGGACTTACAGATGAGTCGATGAGATTTAGGCTTGAGGCCATGATATCGGTGATGTGACATGGTTCGTATTTGAGATACGACATGATATGTTTAGCGAGTCCTTTAGGCGTGGTGTTTTCATACACACGCATGCATACATAGATGGTATCAGTATTGTACTAGACGTAGATCAGTACCCCTAGATCATGATATATGATAAAGAGGATACCAGATGAATAATGAGATCATGTGATGTTGACCCGTACCCAGATTTGGGATGCCGTACGACGGATTTACCGTACGAGCTATATATTGATGATAGATCCGTACTCTTGACTTGAGAATGTCATATTATAGATATTGTATCGTATGTGATACTTTTGAGGTAGGATCACCGACTAATATATATATATATATATATGTGTGTGTGTGTGTGTATGTATATATGTATGTATGTATGTATGTATGTATGTATGTATCGACTCAGATGTTAGGTGGCTTCCTTACCTTTCAATCAGCCTTTTATTTAGTCCTGTAGTTTACTTGTAAATGATAGATTAGACTCGAGTCATACCTATTTCAAAACTAACGAATCGTGAGTATTTTAAAGACAGGCCAAAGGATTCTACGGATATTTCAAAGGACGTACATTTTCATAAAAACACCGTAGTCCCTATTTTCAAAACACACGATTCGTGTTATTTCAAATGGCAAAACTGTATGACTCATATTTATATAAATGCAGATTCGTTATCATTGTGTTTATTATTCAGCTCCCGCATATTATTGCTGCTCGCATCGCATTTCATGCTTATATTGTGTTTTCGTATGCCATTATTGAGATCATGCTATCAGGACACCAGCACCATTACCGATGATGCGTATGTTCCACATACACATACTTGCCGGCTCACACACATCATCATCGGTAATTGCCATGTCACGTAAACCTTAGAGAATATTATTTGATTGATGTCGCCTGTTAGCTGATAATCTCGACTTATCATTACTGTGCTAATTTAGACATTGCATTATTACTTGTTATTCATGCATATTATTATTCATTGGTCATGCAGTATTTTAGGGTTTTATGCCGATGTTCACTGTTTACTTACTCTTGATTTTGGATTTCAGATTTTCATGAGATTTAGGGATTTGGGGGAAAACCGCAAGAATATATATAAACTTTTCTCTCTCTCTCTCTCTTTTTAAAATACAAGTTGCGGTTTTCTCTTGAGATATGAGTCGTCCACCATGAGTTTTCATGATAGCTGTTGGATTTCGAACCCGTTTCGAGGAGTAGTATGAACCGTCTCGGGTACATGATGGACCCGGTATGGTACCCCGGGGCGAGAGTGATTTCATGGAGGATGATGAGCCTGGCAGGGGCAGACTGCCTACCGGTGATTGTTTGGCGTGGCGGATATCCGGAGGTTACCGTTCGTGGTCGTGTGATTGATGATATAGGCCGATCCGGACTGACGGAGCCCGGGGTATTGAGATATTGTGATTTTGAGATATTGAGGTATTGAGATTTGATGATACAGGCCAGTCCGGATAGCCGGAGCCTGAGATATTGGGATTTATGTTTTGTGTCGATACTAGACACTGATTATGTTGATTTCATTGATGATACCCCGTGTTATATAACAGAAATCTCACTAAAACAAGAAAACAGTTTCTTCATTTACATGTATACCATTTTCATTACATTACATTCATACTTCATACATATGATATATTTCTACCTGAGGCACTGACACGAGCACATGGGATTACCCTTATGTATAGATGTTTACCCTTGCCACCTTTTCATGCTTCAAACTTTAACATTTGAGGTTTATATTGTTGGAGATAGTGCCCTCAGAGTCAATTATTAGATCACAGGCACGTGATTGCAATGATTGAGGGAGGACCTATCCCGGTAGGACAGTCTTACTCGAGATGATAGTATGCTATCTGGTTTATCTTTATCATCGTGTACTGCTTTAGGTGACCTGACATGTCGCTATTACACGTTGATAGAGCCCCTAGGATTCTTGCTTGACGACCAGCAGTATGATGGCGATCATATACGTGGGAGCTGGTAGTCTATAAGCATATCCTTAAAAGGTCCCTAGTCGTAGGAGTTTCGAGACAGGGCATCAATACTCCATTAGTAGACTAGTGTATACAGTCGAGACCCCGACGAGGGGCGGTGGCCGGTCTCACAAGCCACTGGTGTCAGTTGGTTCACCTAAGATGTATACAGGTGCTCATTAGGTTATGAGTACACCGGACAGGACTCGCCGGGAACCTGCTAGTTGGTCTTATACCAGACGTCAGATAGCAGTTCCCTGGTGACATGTGTACAGGTTAGTTCATCGACCTGAGGATCGTCATTTGTCTCGTGTGAGTTCCCACTGTGCTTTGATTACTACCCTACCACGGCTCAAAGGAGTCGTGCAAACAGGTTTTAGTTGGGTACAGTCCCGAGCCACATGGAGGCAGTGAGCGGATCTTCAGGGGTTCGTCTCTCCCGGTATTGGGGGTGAGGTCGCGCTGTGTCTAGGAGAGCCATTACGCAAAGCCCTCGGCCGAGGCAGGAGATTTACTGGTAGGTATTCCAGTAGTATCTCAGGGCGTTCTGGGCTACACTCCGACACGACTTGTACCGCTTTTGGGGGTCTGACTTTTACCAACCCCCTAGGCCCGACATGCGATTCTCATAGACGAACGGACCGGACTGTACGGATATTGTCACTGACAGGCTCAGTTGGGTGTCGGGGTGAGCTTCCTCATCGACGTCCCTTTTTGGTCAATAGCTGGTGGCCCGTCACGTATTGGCTTATACCTCTGACGTGCTAGTGGTTAAATCCACAGCCATAGTATTGACGAGTCTTTAGAGTCCACCACACTTACAGTTACTCAAGCTTTCGGGCGAAACGCTGTAGAGGCCGTATGGAGATATGGCAGTGTCCGATCAGATACGTGTGGTATTGCACGGATCAGGATCGGACAGTTTTGTACTAGTAGCCGTATAGTGATATGGCAGGGTTCGATCTGATACGTGCGGTATTGCACGGATCATGATCGGACGGATATTACTAGCCGGCTTTGGTTTAAGCCGGTACTGGTTTAGTACAGTGTAGATTTTGTCTCATTGCATTTGTATCCGGACGGAATACAGATGCGGGTGTGTATGCACAGTATCGGGGTTTTCCTGTAATTTATTACGGGACCAGTTTTCTGGAGTTGCCAGTTTGCATTCCGTTCCGGCCGGTTTTCCTTTGTTCTTTCCCGGCCGGACTTTTCCGATGGAGGGGGTTATTTGCAATTGTGCAAATAACATTTGTGGAGGGGTTTCTTGCAATTGTGGGATTATGATATCTTTCATCCATCACTTGCATTAATTAAGACATGAGAGGGTATGGGTTTAATAGTGTTAAGCATGGTTGATGTTTTCTTGTCTTTAGATATGGTCACCCTCTTCATTTCTCCTACCATCACCTCCCTTCATGCTATATATCCTTTCCCTCCACCATTCTTCTCACTTGATGAAAATGGTTGAAAAAGACATGAGAGAAAAGAAAGAACACTTGAGAGAAAGAAAAGAATGAGAGAGAGTTCATCTTGTTTGTGAGGAATTCTTCATCTCCTTCTTCTTCTTGTTTTGGAAAAATGAAAGAACCATTTTTCCTAACCCCATTCCTCCATCAAGGCAACTACAAACCACATATGAGACTAGCATCATCTACTACACATTCTACAGCATATCTTGAGCATGTCGAGTTGCCGGCTTCATGCCCGAGTTGCCTCGGTATCGAGGCGGGAGCCCGTAAAAGACGCAGGCGATGTGGTGCCCTTCCGGCGAGGAGGCGACGATGTGGAGGCGAGACTTTCCGCGGGAGATCGGGACGATGACGAGAAGACCGGAGGACTCGGATCACTCGGTATACTTCTTACCCTATCTCTTGATTGCTAGCATTAGGTTAATGGTTACGATCCGGGTTTTCATTGTCCGCGGTAGCGCCGGTTTCCGAGTAAGGAAAATTTTGATTCCGCATTTTGGCCTCGAGTACGAGGCCGGGGCGCTGCCGTGGCGCAACATGGTATCAGAGCCACGCCATTAACCTTACCTAGCTTGTTCTAATGTGTTTTTCAGTTCTGATCGACCAAAATTTCCAAAAACCGTATTTTTCCTTCACATCAGTTTCTTTTGAAATTTTTTGAAGTCTAAAAATTTTTCAGGTGGTCTCAGAAAGATGTGCAGGGAGTTCTAAGAACTCTGGGAAAAAACGAGACAGTGAACCCTTACCTCGAGCGCGGAAGCGCGGCACTACCCCGCTTTCTGCCGCCCTTCCGCCGCAAGTTGGTGGGGTCAATGCTTCGTATTTTTCCAGTGGGCTTCTGGGCTTATATTAGGGGTTTTGGAATATTAAAGTTGGGCCAATTATTTCTGTGAGTGCTACAGTTTTCTTTGGGGCCCACTTGTTAATTGTTTGATCAATCGGAAAATTTTAAACACATTTTTCACAGTATTTACATTATATCTGCGACCGTGAATGTCACTCGATCGGTAAATCCGGTCTAACTGCTATAGCCCGGTTAGACGGATTTGCAAACGTGACTTTCACGTTGATGTTCTATATTTATGCTGTGATGTTGCGGATCGGTCGTGGGGGATAGCCTGGATGCAATGCTAGTACAGTTTTGGTGTATTATGTACATTTGATATTGCGGGGCGAGCGTCCGACATGTGGACTGCCGTCACTGCCTGATTGTATTATTCTTTTTGGGCACGGCCTGGTTGCGGTCGATGTACCCGTTGTATGTATATTTTACTTTCTGTACTAGGATTACCCCGCGGAGGGGTGCACGGATAGCCGGGTTCTAGAGGGCAACGGGCCCGCATCTCATGGCATTGAGACGGAGGGGGCTTCACTCTAGGATTGGCGGACTATTCACCGCACTCGTAGGGGGTACAGGTTGACCCAGGAAGGGTGCCCAAGTTACCGGATTCCGTGAAGTGCTGGGTGGTCCATTCACGGTGCTGGAGGGGGCTGCCTCGCTTCAGGTTTTGGCGGATGACTTGCCGCGCCCGTAGGGGTTTAGGATTTCATTGCACAGGCTATCCACACGACCAGGGGAACGTCGGGTTTCAGCAGCGGATCTGTGAAACCCGGGGCTTCCAGATATCTGTATTGTTCTGTGATGCTGTATATTTCTGTGATGTTGCATTTTATCACGCCTTGAGCGAAATTTAATATATTGGTATATATATTAGTAGATGTTGTATATGCTTTACATCCGCGCTAGTCCAGTCCCCGCTCTGTCGTTAGTAAGCTAACCTAACGAGTGATGACGGGACCCAGTGGCGAATGCGGATGGCATATACGTACATCAGTATATTTTCGTTCTTTGTGGTGTGATCCATTGATGGGACTGTGTTGATTCGGATCAATGCAAGATAAACAAACCTATTCTGATGTTGTTGGAACATTTTTTTCAAAAAAGCTGTTATTGTAAGGACGTTCACTTTTGTTTTGCATCGTGGAATTCATTTGGAATATCCTGCTCCTCAGTTGATGAGGCAAGGGCCGAGATCCCTTCACCGGGAGTGACCCCTTGGACAGAAGTTTGCGTCAGGGCATTAACTTCACTATAGCCGATTACTTTTGCTTTGCATCGTGGTATTCAGTTGGAATATCCTGCACCTCATTCTACGGGGAAAGAGCCGAGATCCCTTCACCGGGAGTGACCTCTTTAGTAAAGGTTTTCGTCACTATATTTTTATAAAAGGCTATGCAGTTCCTTCAACGATATCAAGTTCATTACGTTAAAAGTTTTTCGCCAAAAACTAGACGTAGCCCTCCGTCATCTCTTACAAGTATTACTTAGTATTCGTGCTGCGTTTGTTGACTGTGTCAAGGCGTAGTGTGCGGTAGCTAAGTAGTGTTTGTTTGCAGCATATTAATGGGATTGGTTAGGACAGTCGTGCGGCCTTGTTGACTGTGTCAAGGGCTCGTACGGGTGGGTTTAATGCAATCCAGGATAATGACGGGTTGAACTTGACTAGGACTCTTTGATTTGTTGACTGTGTCAAGGTCACTTGGGTCCTAGGGGTAAAACTTTCATCGGGAGTTTCAAAAGAACTGAAACTTGCCAGGCATGCGCATACCTTCTGGAGTGTGGTGACTTGAGTGGATTCCGTCAAGTTATCATGCAATGATAGTTGGATCCCGATTCCCACTGATGAGTTAGTTTACTCCTCGGGTGACCCCGACTAATTCTTCTTTCAGGTTTGGAGGAGAATTTGAGGTACAGTGGGAGGTTTCCTGATTAGACTAAGTGATAACCATTCTGATCTAGGTTAGAGTGCACGCTGAGTGTTTCTTTTCTCTCTCTCTTTGGCAGCGACCATTGACCCGACCCTGGACTATAACTCAGTGACCAAGTTGACCGAACCTTCTTAACACAGGCTTTTTGGATTGTCAAAGTTGCAGACCTCATTGCCACTCCTACTTTTACCCTTTTCTCCAGGACACCCCGCATTGCTGCGAACGTCCACTTCCATTGGACAAAACCATCGTATGGTTATATACTGTAACGTTTTGAAAATCGTTTCGGTGGAATTTCGAAAAAACGGTAAAATAAGGGGGTTTTCTGTAAAATGTCAAAATACAAATATCTTATTATAAAAATTAAATATACATATTCTAGCTATGTAATTGCTATTATTTGGTGTTTATTGAGCCGCTGGTGAAATTTCAAATTTTCTGAAAAAAATATTATTTTATTATTATTTTAAGCCGTCACTAATACATTTAATTAGGGAAAATTACAAATTGGAATGAGTTGAAACAAATTTTGTGCATCATAAAACATTAAATAAAAATTTATCATGTGGTTTTTGGAACGAAATCATTTGCCAAAACGGTTTGGAAATTATTGAAGAAAAAAGGCTTTTTTTTAGCGTAAATGGATGTTTGGGGTATTGTATTTATCATTTTTCATCACCCCACACCCGTGCCCACACCCACACACCCCCACTTACCCCTCCCCTTATCCAAATTCAGCAGCCCCTCTTTGGTCCCCACTTGAATTTCATAGGAAAGAAAAGGGAAAGAAAAGAAAAGAAAAAGAGTAGAAAATGATATATTTTGAGTTGACTTTGACTTGAAACAACTTTCCCCACCTCACTCTCTCTCCTCACTCACCCACCCCCCCTCAAATCTGGCCGAAATCTGATCCTAAACCAGCAGCCCCCCTTCCCCAAGTTCTCACTCAATTTTGCATCAAAAAACTCCACAAAATGCTTCAAAATCAACACAAATTCAAAGCAAAATTCAAATCCAACTCCTACCCATTATTTCTTTGCCTTGGCTAGCATGAATCAAGGAGCAAGATGATGATTTGGGAGGCTAAGATTTCATGCTAAATCTCAAGATTCTAGGAGGTATAAATCATAACCCTATAATGAAATTGTTAGTTTTTGCTTAAAGCAAATTGATTTAAGTGTTAATTATAGTTTAATTTCATGTTTTGGAAATTTAAGAGAAGGGTTTAAATACTAAGTTAGGGTTTAGGTCAATTGATCATGATCTAATTGTGTGGTTAATATCCAGTGGGCTTGCTAAAGCAAAGCTAATTACTAGGTTACTAATTGTTTTATTAAATTGTTCTAATTATGCTAATTTGCTAACTAGGTTTTAATGAAATACTTATATAATGGAGATTAAAATCTAATTAGGTTTTGCATGGTATTAATAACATTTTAAAGTGTAGTTTAATACTTCATTTCATGCAAATCCAAACTAGTTTGTTGTATGTGCATTTTGCTATAAAATGGTCGAAATTGGTTAATATTGCAAACTAGTTTTTGTAAATATTGTGTTAAATCGAGAATTAAAATATGGTTAGGGTTTCATCATATCTTAAAAATTACATTGAGTGGTTTAACCATTTAAAATATGCAAAACCAAGTTTAATTGTAAAATTATGAATTTTACATTAAAAAGTGTTAAAATTGTTATTTTTGCAAACTAGGATTTTGGAAATTATGCAAATTTATGTGATTAAATTATGGAAATGGTTTTATTGACTTATTTAAGTTATTTAATAAGTATTATGGCCGCTAGAATTGTTTAAACATCGAGTTTTGTACTAAAACGGGTAATTTTGCTTGCTAGTTTTTCGGAAAAACGGCTTTTAGAGTGAATTTGGGGTTTTCGTGAGTTTTAACCTATTTTATATTAAAATTAGTGTTCGTGAATGTGCAAATGAGTGTATTTGGGTTTTACCTCGGTCACTTGGCGTTTGTACGACTACATCGAGTGATTTCGGGTTGTTTTGCGAAGGCAAACCGTAGGTTCTAACCAATAGGCCTTTTAGCGTATCGTGTTGGTTTTAGCGTGTCATTTTAAGTTTCGATTTGGTTTTGATGTGATGCGATACGTGTGATATGTGTAGGTACCCCCACGACGATCCGAGATGATGCAGAAGATGAAGGCGACATCGATACCGACCCGTAGGATACAGGTGAGTAGATTTATATCTACGGGGAGAAGTCGGGTGGATGGCGTATAGCACCCCCGCAGTTCGTGGTGATGTATACGAATACGTATACACATAGATTTTGATTATATTGTTTGAGATTGTTGATGATAGAGACGGATCCTAGGTGTGATTGGATTGGTTTAGTATTGCGAAACCCTAGAGTAGTGGTTGCACCACACATACACACACACCCATACTTGCATACATTCTTCTTTCATATGTACTCATGGGATTCTTTATAGTTATGTGTTCACATGGGTATGGGACTATGTGTTCACATACGGCTTGAGGATGATACTTGGGATTGAACTGAGTCGATGAGATTCGATTTGAGGCCGTGAGATCGGTGATATAGCAGGGTTCGTATCTTAGATACGACATGACGTTGTAGCGGGTCCTTGACGTAGTATTTCACACACGTCCATGCATACGTAGGCGGTATCAGTATGGTACTAGACGTAGATCAGTACCCCGACCATGATATTTGATAAGAGGATACCAGGTGAATAGTATGATGAATGTGATATTGACCCGTACCCAGATTGGGATGCCGTACGACGGATTTACGTACGAGCTATATTGATGATTGATCCGCACTCTTGACTTGGGACGCCTGATTATAGATATGGTATCGGATATGATATTATTGAGGCGGGATCACCGGCTATACATATACAGGTATGTATATGTATCGACTCAGATGATAGGCGGTTTCCTTACCTGTAGTTCAGCTTGTTAGTTCAGCCGTATAGTTTAGTGTAGTTGTTAGATTAGATTAGACTTCTTACCTATTTCAAAAACTAACGAATCGTGGGCATTTTTAAAGACAACTCAAGGGAATCTACGGTTATTTCAAAAACGACGTATCTTTTCATAAAAACACCGTAGCCCCTATTTTCAAAACCCCATGATTCGTGTTATTTCAAAAGGCACCATTTGTAGGACTTATATTAGATTATTGTAGATTAGTTATCGTTGTGTCTAGTATTCAGCTCCCGCACATTATTGCTGTTCGCTCTGCCTCGCATATTTATTTTGCTGCATATTCCATTATTGATATCATGCTGTTAGGACACCAGCACCATTACCGATGATGCGTATGTACCACGTACACCTACTTGCCGGCTCACACACATCTTCATCGGTAATTGCCATGTCACGTACACTTTAGAGAATATAATTGTTTGACTTAGATTGTTAGCTGGTAGTTTTGACATGATATTAGTGTATTTCCCTTATATGCCATATTAGACATTGTAATTATTACTTGTTACATCATGCATGTTATTATTCATGGATTTTTATGCCTATATGCACTGTTTACATGCTATTGAGGATTGGATTCGGATTTCCATGAGATTTTCTGGATTTGGGGGAAAACCGCAAAACTTATATAAACTTCTTTTCTCTCTTTAAAATAAAAAGTGCGGTTTTCCCATGATGTATGAGTCGTCCACCATGAGTTTGCTGATGGATTTGGAAACCCGATTCGAGGAGACGGATGAACCGTTTCGGGTACATGGTGGACCCGGTGCGGTACCCCGGGGCAAGATGAATGTGGTGATGACGTTGAGCCTGGCAGGGGAGCACTACCGACCGGTGATTTTACCTGACGCGTCGGATATCCGGAGGATACCGTCGTGGTCTTGAGATTTATGGTAGGGGCCGGTCTGGACTGACGGCGCCCTAGATATTGAGATTGAGACATTGATATTTCGAGACAGTGAGATTTATGTTTTGTGTCGATGCTAGACACTGTTGATACCTCAGTTTTAAAAATATGAAGGAAATCTCACTAATTTATGGAAACAGTTTCTTCATTTACATGTATTCTGTTTCATGCATTCATACCTCATTCATATGATATATTGCTACCTGAGGCACTGACACGGGCACATGAGATTACACTCGGGTTAGATATTACCCTAGACATTGTCATAGGCTGCCTGTTATACATTTTTGAGGATATATTATGATCATTGACCTAGTTTGCGTTATTTATGCGATTTCTGTGCGTAGATGTTTTTCTATTCACGAGTTGGCAACTCACCCCCGTTGTGCCCAGTTTCTTGCAGATTTGCCGTACAGGTTTCATTACGGCTTGCGGGCTCAGTTTCATTCGGGTGATTTGCTAGTAGGTGGGTTTACTCGTATCATACCCCCATTATATACTTTGTATATCATTATTCTGTTGTATCTAGAAGTTCCATCAACCAAACATGTATTTTGAGATAGAGACCAGTGTTGTTTATTCTTTCGACTTTAGAGTCGCTCGTTATATTTCTGGTGGTTTGAGTTCCCTTTTGAGTTTTTGATCCTCGCCGTTGGCGTTGTATATTATTTTGCTTGTGTGGTTGTGACCGTCGATTGACGAAGAGCTAGCTCCCGCTTGGGGATGCCTTTTTCTTGATTTCGTATACTATTCATGTTGTGTCCCGTTTGGGGGCCAGTATTTACAAAGGAGACTCTGCCGAAATTTTCAGTGAATTTTGATGTTTTAAAAACTGCATAATTTGGCTTATGCTATTGAAATTACTTGCTTTAAGTTGGTTTTTCCTGCACTCTACTACTTTTCTTGGTTTGGATTTCTGGGTTTTCGGTTTACTTAGATTACGTACGCCTCGAGACGTTCGTAGTTTAAGTGCCGGTCATGTTCCGTACGTTCGGGTCGTGACAAAGTTGGTATCAGAGCGTTAGGTTTTACCTTCGGAGCGTAGGATGGCCCTTGGTTGATGGAATAGGTGACTAAAGTAGAGTGACGTACCGTTGGTATGTTCCGCGGCATATTTACGACACGCCACTCCACTTATGAAGCCTTAGGATGTACATTTCCTTGTTCAGTATTATATTCCTTCCTGATCTAGCCTCATCGGTACCAGTTTGGTTTTGCTGCTACGGTTACCGGCAGGGAGAGCTACGGCTAGAGTTGCGGTCAGCACAAGCTCGTCACGAACGAGGACTGACCAGGACGAAATTCCGGAGACACACGATTGCAGAGATGTGTCTTTTTACTGTGTTTCCGCGCCGTGAGCGTTTGGCGGATCGCCTTTATGAGGTTACCCGGATGTGCTGATCGACACTAAAGGATTGAGCCACTGACAGAGGCCAGCCAGATTTTGATGACCGTTGGTGTGTTGCTTATTCATGATGATTGAGGCACGGTTCAGCGTGCAGACGAGTGAGCCCGTTATTGCTGCGAACGACGAGATATCGCCCCAGATGTTGGAGCCATTGCAGTACGAGTTGTACTAAGAAATGATTGAAGGTCGCTAGTCACCGAGGATGAATGACTAGGACATGTGGTTCGTTCGCTACCCCGATGCGAGGTCATCAGATAGATTGATTCCAGCTAGAGACGACTTCACGCGGAGACGTTGGGAGTCGACAGAGACGATCGAATGTCAGAAACCTACTATTCCAAGTTTAAAGTATTCGGAAAGACATGCAGGCAATTCTATGGTCCCTCTAGAAGAATGAAACCCTAACTCGACTTAATGACCGTATGAAAGCCTTTGAACCTTAGGGTTTGCGGCAGTTCTGCGGCACCATTAGTGAGGCTTGGGTTTGCCCTTCTACGGCTGGACCACCGATGCTGTGGTATGTACTCGATACTATTAAACTGTGCCCAAGATGTTGAGCTCTTGGGGGATTATGAGGTTTTGACGACTCGATCGGATGGCACGACTTAATTCGGATGCTAGGTGGTGAGATGCATTCTTGGGAGACTCCAGATACGATGATAGTCGTTGGAGCTCAGTCCATGCAGCCGCGACGAGACGAGTCCAAAGCAGACGACATTAGAGAAAAGTGAAGTAAGAGGTTCGTACCAGATCTAGATGATATGACGTTCCACTCCGCCGACATCAGAGATGCGATGCGCATGCCGAGGCAGAGTACTGGATATACCTTCCAGAAGGAGTCGCGATGGGTATGCAGCCGTTACAGAGCAAAGATGCAGATATAGGAAAGGACAATGACTTCCGGACAGTTGGCAGAAGGCGAGACATGGAAGAGACCGTGAGCAGGATTCCTTCCAGGACACTGCTGCAATGATACTTGCACCCAGGATCAGATGTGTCACGTACATTCAGAGAGCCAGAGGCCGACGCCAGTGATATGCTGCCTCACGAGTGGTCGCGATGATTGACCAAGAGATGACCAGAGGAGTGCCAGAACGGAATCGTCCCCGTTAGCACACCTGACAGGGCCGATGAGCCGATGGACCGAAGGATTGGTAATTCACAGTGAAGACCTTGACCCAGGAGTGGTCATGGTTACGCACCCCAGCAGGACAGAGTTCATGATCATCGACGAGACGTCCCACTAGTGACCGCGACAGTTGGCCCGAGATTCTTAGAGGATGCACTTGAGCGGTACTATTCCGCCATTATTGATTCCGATGTTTTGGGTGATTTATTCGTATGATTTGATTTTGATGATTGAGGATTTACGATCTTTGCATAGTGTTGCACTTGATATCGTTTTCGTTCTTTAGTTTCACATGTTTGTGATTTTACGGTTTTAGACATTTGAGTTGATTTTGTGCATATGCACGCACACGATTTGGTTTCTGCACTCTGTATAGTTTATATATGCTTGCAGTGCAGTGATACGCCTTTTGTGCATTTAGATGCACTGGACTTTGATTTCGATTGTGATACTCGATATTTGTTTTGTGCACCTTGTGCACCTGAGTGATTTTGCGCACGTTCGGCGCTTGATATTGGATTTCTTGATTTCGTGCACAATGGATGCACCTGATTTAGATTTTCGCGCATGTTGAGCGCATGTCTTGAGATGCGATTTTGGTGCACACCAGATGCACTAAATCGAGATTTTTCGTGCATGTCAGATGCACCTGATTTTGCTGTCAGGCACACCCGTTACCTACGACAGATGTTTCGTGCACACCCGATGCACTTAGATGTTGCTTCTGTGCACATGTATGGCACATTCATGGATTTTGATTTCCGTGCGCACCAGACGCACGTAGTATTCATGTGCATATTTTGGGATGGATTTCTTATAGAGCAGTACGTTTTTATGATATTGCTATGTGTTTTCGTACTGGGCAGGACTAGTCAGAGGACAGTACCTGAATACATTTTGCATGCATTGATAGTTATTGAAGGGACTCCCAAAAAGCGAGCTATAACCTCAGTATTTACCTACGTGTCTGATATGACGCGAAATGTTTAAAACAAGGAGACCCTTCTAAATTGTTTCCAAAACGGCGGAACGTACATTTCAAACAAAAGTATATATGTATATAGTTATTTTCTTATGGTAGACGTCCGCCACTGTGCAGTGTTATACGCGCTGCACAGCGACTTAAAGAGATTGACATGCATTTCCTTCAGATGCTTACAGATATAGATTCGATATTTACATTTATAGTTTCGAGTTATATCATATTAGTTTTGATTTGGATTTGGCATTGATGTCTTCTCCACGACTCCGATGATCGCGGGATGCTTGGAGGAGTTTTGATTTGAGTTATATACTCATTTTTCAAGCGCATGCGCTGCGCTACGAACTGTTTTATGTATTTACAATTTCGGAGCCCCGACGACTTGATGGGTTTTCTTAGATGTTTTAGTATTTGGGGGAGTTTGAATTTAAATTCGGGGACCGAATTTCTTTAAGGGGGGAAGATTGTAACGTTTTGAAAATCGTTTCGGTGGAATTTCGAAAAAACGGTAAAATAAGGGGGTTTTCTGTAAAATGTCAAAATACAAATATCTTATTATAAAAATTAAATATACATATTCTAGCTATGTAATTGCTATTATTTGGTGTTTATTGAGCCGCTGGTGAAATTTCAAATTTTCTGAAAAAAATATTATTTTATTATTATTTTAAGCCGTCACTAATACATTTAATTAGGGAAAATTACAAATTGGAATGAGTTGAAACAAATTTTGTGCATCATAAAACATTAAATAAAAATTTATCATGTGGTTTTTGGAACGAAATCATTTGCCAAAACGGTTTGGAAATTATTGAAGAAAAAAGGCTTTTTTTTAGCGTAAATGGATGTTTGGGGTATTGTATTTATCATTTTTCATCACCCCACACCCGTGCCCACACCCACACACCCCCACTTACCCCTCCCCTTATCCAAATTCAGCAGCCCCTCTTTGGTCCCCACTTGAATTTCATAGGAAAGAAAAGGGAAAGAAAAGAAAAGAAAAAGAGTAGAAAATGATATATTTTGAGTTGACTTTGACTTGAAACAACTTTCCCCACCTCACTCTCTCTCCTCACTCACCCACCCCCCCCTCAAATCTGGCCGAAATCTGATCCTAAACCAGCAGCCCCCCTTCCCCAAGTTCTCACTCAATTTTGCATCAAAAAACTCCACAAAATGCTTCAAAATCAACACAAATTCAAAGCAAAATTCAAATCCAACTCCTACCCATTATTTCTTTGCCTTGGCTAGCATGAATCAAGGAGCAAGATGATGATTTGGGAGGCTAAGATTTCATGCTAAATCTCAAGATTCTAGGAGGTATAAATCATAACCCTATAATGAAATTGTTAGTTTTTGCTTAAAGCAAATTGATTTAAGTGTTAATTATAGTTTAATTTCATGTTTTGGAAATTTAAGAGAAGGGTTTAAATACTAAGTTAGGGTTTAGGTCAATTGATCATGATCTAATTGTGTGGTTAATATCCAGTGGGCTTGCTAAAGCAAAGCTAATTACTAGGTTACTAATTGTTTTATTAAATTGTTCTAATTATGCTAATTTGCTAACTAGGTTTTAATGAAATACTTATATAATGGAGATTAAAATCTAATTAGGTTTTGCATGGTATTAATAACATTTTAAAGTGTAGTTTAATACTTCATTTCATGCAAATCCAAACTAGTTTGTTGTATGTGCATTTTGCTATAAAATGGTCGAAATTGGTTAATATTGCAAACTAGTTTTTGTAAATATTGTGTTAAATCGAGAATTAAAATATGGTTAGGGTTTCATCATATCTTAAAAATTACATTGAGTGGTTTAACCATTTAAAATATGCAAAACCAAGTTTAATTGTAAAATTATGAATTTTACATTAAAAAGTGTTAAAATTGTTATTTTTGCAAACTAGGATTTTGGAAATTATGCAAATTTATGTGATTAAATTATGGAAATGGTTTTATTGACTTATTTAAGTTATTTAATAAGTATTATGGCCGCTAGAATTGTTTAAACATCGAGTTTTGTACTAAAACGGGTAATTTTGCTTGCTAGTTTTTCGGAAAAACGGCTTTTAGAGTGAATTTGGGGTTTTCGTGAGTTTTAACCTATTTTATATTAAAATTAGTGTTCGTGAATGTGCAAATGAGTGTATTTGGGTTTTACCTCGGTCACTTGGCGTTTGTACGACTACATCGAGTGATTTCGGGTTGTTTTGCGAAGGCAAACCGTAGGTTCTAACCTATAGGCCTTTTAGCGTATCGTGTTGGTTTTAGCGTGTCATTTTAAGTTTCGATTTGGTTTTGATGTAATGCGATACGTGTGATATGTGTAGGTACCCCCACGACGATCCGAAATGATGTAGAAGATGAAGGCGACATCGATACCGACCCGTAGGATACAGGTGAGTAGATTTATATCTACGGGGAGAAGTCGGGTGGATGGCGTATAGCACCCCCGCAGTTCGTGGTGATGTATACGAATACGTATGCACATAGATTTTGATTATATTGTTTGAGATTGTTGATGATAGAGACGGATCCTAGGTGTGATTGGATTGGTTTAGTATTGCGAAACCCTAGAGTAGTGGTTGCACCACACATACACACACACCCATACTTGCATACATTCTTCTTTCATATGTACTCATGGGATTCTTTATAGTTATGTGTTCACATGGGTATGGGACTATGTGTTCACATACGGCTTGAGGATGATACTTGGGATTGAACTGAGTCGATGAGATTCGATTTGAGGCCGTGAGATCGGTGATATAGCAGGGTTCGTATCTTAGATACGACATGACGTTGTAGCGGGTCCTTGACGTAGTGTTTCACACACGTCCATGCATACGTAGGCGGTATCAGTATGGTACTAGACGTAGATCAGTACCCCGACCATGATATTTGATAAGAGGATACCAGGTGAATAGTATGATGAATGTGATATTGACCCGTACCCAGATTGGGATGCCGTACGACGGATTTACGTACGAGCTATATTGATGATTGATCCGCACTCTTGACTTGGGACGCCTGATTATAGATATGGTATCGGATATGATATTATTGAGGCGGGATCACCGGCTATACATATACAGGTATGTATATGTATCGACTCAGATGATAGGCGGTTTCCTTACCTGTAGTTCAGCTTGTTAGTTCAGCCGTATAGTTTAGTGTAGTTGTTAGATTAGATTAGACTTCTTACCTATTTCAAAAACTAACGAATCGTGGGCATTTTTAAAGACAACTCAAGGGAATCTACGGTTATTTCAAAAACGACGTATCTTTTCATAAAAACACCGTAGCCCCTATTTTCAAAACCCCATGATTCGTGTTATTTCAAAAGGCACCATTTGTAGGACTTATATTAGATTATTGTAGATTAGTTATCGTTGTGTCTAGTATTCAGCTCCCGCACATTATTGCTGTTCGCTCTGCCTCGCATATTTATTTTGCTGCATATTCCATTATTGATATCATGCTGTTAGGACACCAGCACCATTACCGATGATGCGTATGTACCACGTACACCTACTTGCCGGCTCACACACATCTTCATCGGTAATTGCCATGTCACGTACACTTTAGAGAATATAATTGTTTGACTTAGATTGTTAGCTGGTAGTTTTGACATGATATTAGTGTATTTCCCTTATATGCCATATTAGACATTGTAATTATTACTTGTTACATCATGCATGTTATTATTCATGGATTTTTATGCCTATATGCACTGTTTACATGCTATTGAGGATTGGATTCGGATTTCCATGAGATTTTCTGGATTTGGGGGAAAACCGCAAAACTTATATAAACTTCTTTTCTCTCTTTAAAATAAAAAGTGCGGTTTTCCCATGATGTATGAGTCGTCCACCATGAGTTTGCTGATGGATTTGGAAACCCGATTCGAGGAGACGGATGAACCGTTTCGGGTACATGGTGGACCCGGTGCGGTACCCCGGGGCAAGATGAATGTGGTGATGACGTTGAGCCTGGCAGGGGAGCACTACCGACCGGTGATTTTACCTGACGCGTCGGATATCCGGAGGATACCGTCGTGGTCTTGAGATTTATGGTAGGGGCCGGTCTGGACTGACGGCGCCCTAGATATTGAGATTGAGACATTGATATTTCGAGACAGTGAGATTTATGTTTTGTGTCGATGCTAGACACTGTTGATACCTCAGTTTTAAAAATATGAAGGAAATCTCACTAATTTATGGAAACAGTTTCTTCATTTACATGTATTCTGTTTCATGCATTCATACCTCATTCATATGATATATTGCTACCTGAGGCACTGACACGGGCACATGAGATTACACTCGGGTTAGATATTACCCTAGACATTGTCATAGGCTGCCTGTTATACATTTTTGAGGATATATTATGATCATTGACCTAGTTTGCGTTATTTATGCGATTTCTGTGCGTAGATGTTTTTCTATTCACGAGTTGGCAACTCACCCCCGTTGTGCCCAGTTTCTTGCAGATTTGCCGTACAGGTTTCATTACGGCTTGCGGGCTCAGTTTCATTCGGGTGATTTGCTAGTAGGTGGGTTTACTCGTATCATACCCCCATTATATACTTTGTATATCATTATTCTGTTGTATCTAGAAGTTCCATCAACCAAACATGTATTTTGAGATAGAGACCAGTGTTGTTTATTCTTTCGACTTTAGAGTCGCTCGTTATATTTCTGGTGGTTTGAGTTCCCTTTTGAGTTTTTGATCCTCGCCGTTGGCGTTGTATATTATTTTGCTTGTGTGGTTGTGACCGTCGATTGACGAAGAGCTAGCTCCCGCTTGGGGATGCCTTTTTCTTGATTTCGTATACTATTCATGTTGTGTCCCGTTTGGGGGCCAGTATTTACAAAGGAGACTCTGCCGAAATTTTCAGTGAATTTTGATGTTTTAAAAACTGCATAATTTGGCTTATGCTATTGAAATTACTTGCTTTAAGTTGGTTTTTCCTGCACTCTACTACTTTTCTTGGTTTGGATTTCTGGGTTTTCGGTTTACTTAGATTACGTACGCCTCGAGACGTTCGTAGTTTAAGTGCCGGTCATGTTCCGTACTTTCGGGTCGTGACAAAGTTGGTATCAGAGTGTTAGGTTTTACCTTCGGAGCGTAGGATGGCCCTTGGTTGATGGAATAGGTGACTAAAGTAGAGTGACGTACCGTTGGTATGTTCCGCGGCATATTTACGACACGCCACTCCACTTATGAAGCCTTAGGATGTACATTTCCTTGTTCAGTATTATATTCCTTCCTGATCTAGCCTCATCGGTACCAGTTTGGTTTTGCTGCTACGGTTACCGGCAGGGAGAGCTACGGCTAGAGTTGCGGTCAGCACAAGCTCGTCACGAACGAGGACTGACCAGGACGAAATTCCGGAGACACACGATTGCAGAGATGTGTCTTTTTACTGTGTTTCCGCGCCGTGAGCGTTTGGCGGATCGCCTTTATGAGGTTACCCGGATGTGCTGATCGACACTAAAGGATTGAGCCACTGACAGAGGCCAGCCAGATTTTGATGACCGTTGGTGTGTTGCTTATTCATGATGATTGAGGCACGGTTCAGCGTGCAGACGAGTGAGCCCGTTATTGCTGCGAACGACGAGATATCGCCCCAGATGTTGGAGCCATTGCAGTACGAGTTGTACTAAGAAATGATTGAAGGTCGCTAGTCACCGAGGATGAATGACTAGGACATGTGGTTCGTTCGCTACCCCGATGCGAGGTCATCAGATAGATTGATTCCAGCTAGAGACGACTTCACGCGGAGACGTTGGGAGTCGACAGAGACGATCGAATGTCAGAAACCTACTATTCCAAGTTTAAAGTATTCGGAAAGACATGCAGGCAATTCTATGGTCCCTCTAGAAGAATGAAACCCTAACTCGACTTAATGACCGTATGAAAGCCTTTGAACCTTAGGGTTTGCGGCAGTTCTGCGGCACCATTAGTGAGGCTTGGGTTTGCCCTTCTACGGCTGGACCACCGATGCTGTGGTATGTACTCGATACTATTAAACTGTGCCCAAGATGTTGAGCTCTTGGGGGATTATGAGGTTTTGACGACTCGATCGGATGGCTCGACTTAATTCGGATGCTAGGTGGTGAGATGCATTCTTGGGAGACTCCAGATACGATGATAGTCGTTGGAGCTCAGTCCATGCAGCCGCGACGAGACGAGTCCAAAGCAGACGACATTAGAGAAAAGTGAAGTAAGAGGTTCGTACCAGATCTAGATGAGATGACGTTCCACTCCGCCGACATCAGAGATGCGATGCGCATGCCGAGGCAGAGTACTGGATATACCTTCCAGAAGGAGTCGCGATGGGTATGCAGCCGTTACAGAGCAAAGATGCAGATATAGGAAAGGACAATGACTTCCGGACAGTTGGCAGAAGGCGAGACATGGAAGAGACCGTGAGCAGGATTCCTTCCAGGACACTGCTGCAATGATACTTGCACCCAGGATCAGATGTGTCACGTACATTCAGAGAGCCAGAGGCCGACGCCAGTGATATGCTGCCTCACGAGTGGTCGCGATGATTGACCAAGAGATGACCAGAGGAGTGCCAGAACGGAATCGTCCCCGTTAGCACACCTGACAGGGCCGATGAGCCGATGGACCGAAGGATTGGTAATTCACAGTGAAGACCTTGACCCAGGAGTGGTCATGGTTACGCACCCCAGCAGGACAGAGTTCATGATCATCGACGAGACGTCCCACTAGTGACCGCGACAGTTGGCCCGAGATTCTTAGAGGATGCACTTGAGCGGTACTATTCCGCCATTATTGATTCCGATGTTTTGGGTGATTTATTCGTATGATTTGATTTTGATGATTGAGGATTTACGATCTTTGCATAGTGTTGCACTTGATATCGTTTTCGTTCTTTAGTTTCACATGTTTGTGATTTTACGGTTTTAGACATTTGAGTTGATTTTGTGCATATGCACGCACAAGATTTGGTTTCTGCACTCTGTATAGTTTATATATGCTTGCAGTGCAGTGATACGCCTTTTGTGCATTTAGATGCACTGGACTTTGATTTCGATTGTGATACTCGATATTTGTTTTGTGCACCTTGTGCACCTGAGTGATTTTGCGCACGTTCGGCGCTTGATATTGGATTTCTTGATTTCGTGCACAATGGATGCACCTGATTTAGATTTTCGCGCATGTTGAGCGCATGTCTTGAGATGCGATTTTGGTGCACACCAGATGCACTAAATCGAGATTTTTCGTGCATGTCAGATGCACCTGATTTTGCTGTCAGGCACACCCGTTACCTACGACAGATGTTTCGTGCACACCCGATGCACTTAGATGTTGCTTCTGTGCACATGTATGGCACATTCATGGATTTTGATTTCCGTGCGCACCAGACGCACGTAGTATTCATGTGCATATTTTGGGATGGATTTCTTATAGAGCAGTACGTTTTTATGATATTGCTATGTGTTTTCGTACTGGGCAGGACTAGTCAGAGGACAGTACCTGAATACATTTTGCATGCATTGATAGTTATTGAAGGGACTCCCAAAAAGCGAGCTATAACCTCAGTATTTACCTACGTGTCTGATATGACGCGAAATGTTTAAAACAAGGAGACCCTTCTAAATTGTTTCCAAAACGGCGGAACGTACATTTCAAACAAAAGTATATATGTATATAGTTATTTTCTTATGGTAGACGTCCGCCACTGTGCAGTGTTATACGCGCTGCACAGCGACTTAAAGAGATTGACATGCATTTCCTTCAGATGCTTACAGATATAGATTCGATATTTACATTTATAGTTTCGAGTTATATCATATTAGTTTTGATTTGGATTTGGCATTGATGTCTTCTCCACGACTCCGATGATCGCGGGATGCTTGGAGGAGTTTTGATTTGAGTTATATACTCATTTTTCAAGCGCATGCGCTGCGCTACGAACTGTTTTATGTATTTACAATTTCGGAGCCCCGACGACTTGATGGGTTTTCTTAGATGTTTTAGTATTTGGGGGAGTTTGAATTTAAATTCGGGGACCGAATTTCTTTAAGGGGGGAAGATTGTAACGTTTTGAAAATCGTTTCGGTGGAATTTCGAAAAAACGGTAAAATAACGGGGTTTTCTGTAAAATGTCAAAATACAAATATCTTATTATAAAAATTAAATATACATATTCTAGCTATGTAATTGCTATTATTTGGTGTTTATTGAGCCGCTGGTGAAATTTCAAATTTTCTGAAAAAAATATTATTTTATTATTATTTTAAGCCGTCACTAATACATTTAATTAGGGAAAATTACAAATTGGAATGAGTTGAAACAAATTTTGTGCATCATAAAACATTAAATAAAAATTTATCATATGGTTTTTGGAACGAAATCATTTGCCAAAACGGTTTGGAAATTATTGAAGAAAAAAGGCTTTTTTTTAGCGTAAATGGATGTTTGGGGTATTGTATTTATCATTTTTCATCACCCCACACCCGTGCCCACACCCACACACCCCCACTTACCCCTCCCCTTATCCAAATTCAGCAGCCCCTCTTTGGTCCCCACTTGAATTTCATAGGAAAGAAAAGGGAAAGAAAAGAAAAGAAAAAGAGTAGAAAATGATATATTTTGAGTTGACTTTGACTTGAAACAACTTTCCCCACCTCACTCTCTCTCCTCACTCACCCACCCCCCCTCAAATCTGGCCGAAATCTGATCCTAAACCAGCAGCCCCCCTTCCCCAAGTTCTCACTCAATTTTGCATCAAAAAACTCCACAAAATGCTTCAAAATCAACACAAATTCAAAGCAAAATTCAAATCCAACTCCTACCCATTATTTCTTTGCCTTGGCTAGCATGAATCAAGGAGCAAGATGATGATTTGGGAGGCTAAGATTTCATGCTAAATCTCAAGATTCTAGGAGGTATAAATCATAACCCTATAATGAAATTGTTAGTTTTTGCTTAAAGCAAATTGATTTAAGTGTTAATTATAGTTTAATTTCATGTTTTGGAAATTTAAGAGAAGGGTTTAAATACTAAGTTAGGGTTTAGGTCAATTGATCATGATCTAATTGTGTGGTTAATATCCAGTGGGCTTGCTAAAGCAAAGCTAATTACTAGGTTACTAATTGTTTTATTAAATTGTTCTAATTATGCTAATTTGCTAACTAGGTTTTAATGAAATACTTATATAATGGAGATTAAAATCTAATTAGGTTTTGCATGGTATTAATAACATTTTAAAGTGTAGTTTAATACTTCATTTCATGCAAATCCAAACTAGTTTGTTGTATGTGCATTTTGCTATAAAATGGTCGAAATTGGTTAATATTGCAAACTAGTTTTTGTAAATATTGTGTTAAATCGAGAATTAAAATATGGTTAGGGTTTCATCATATCTTAAAAATTACATTGAGTGGTTTAACCATTTAAAATATGCAAAACCAAGTTTAATTGTAAAATTATGAATTTTACATTAAAAAGTGTTAAAATTGTTATTTTTGCAAACTAGGATTTTGGAAATTATGCAAATTTATGTGATTAAATTATGGAAATGGTTTTATTGACTTATTTAAGTTATTTAATAAGTATTATGGCCGCTAGAATTGTTTAAACATCGAGTTTTGTACTAAAACGGGTAATTTTGCTTGCTAGTTTTTCGGAAAAACGGCTTTTAGAGTGAATTTGGGGTTTTCGTGAGTTTTAACCTATTTTATATTAAAATTAGTGTTCGTGAATGTGCAAATGAGTGTATTTGGGTTTTACCTCGGTCACTTGGCATTTGTACGACTACATCGAGTGATTTCGGGTTGTTTTGCGAAGGCAAACCGTAGGTTCTAACCTATAGGCCTTTTAGCGTATCGTGTTGGTTTTAGCGTGTCATTTTAAGTTTCGATTTGGTTTTGATGTGATGCGATACGTGTGATATGTGTAGGTACCCCCACGACGATCCGAGATGATGCAGAAGATGAAGGCGACATCGATACCGACCCGTAGGATACAGGTGAGTAGATTTATATCTACGGGGAGAAGTCGGGTGGATGGCGTATAGCACCCCCGCAGTTCGTGGTGATGTATACGAATACGTATACACATAGATTTTGATTATATTGTTTGAGATTGTTGATGATAGAGACGGATCCTAGGTGTGATTGGATTGGTTTAGTATTGCGAAACCCTAGAGTAGTGGTTGCACCACACATACACACACACCCATACTTGCATACATTCTTCTTTCATATGTACTCATGGGATTCTTTATAGTTATGTGTTCACATGGGTATGGGACTATGTGTTCACATACGGCTTGAGGATGATACTTGGGATTGAACTGAGTCGATGAGATTCGATTTGAGGCCGTGAGATCGGTGATATAGCAGGGTTCGTATCTTAGATACGACATGACGTTGTAGCGGGTCCTTGACGTAGTGTTTCACACACGTCCATGCATACGTAGGCGGTATCAGTATGGTACTAGACGTAGATCAGTACCCCGACCATGATATTTGATAAGAGGATACCAGGTGAATAGTATGATGAATGTGATATTGACCCGTACCCAGATTGGGATGCCGTACGACGGATTTACGTACGAGCTATATTGATGATTGATCCGCACTCTTGACTTGGGACGCCTGATTATAGATATGGTATCGGATATGATATTATTGAGGCGGGATCACCGGCTATACATATACAGGTATGTATATGTATCGACTCAGATGATAGGCGGTTTCCTTACCTGTAGTTCAGCTTGTTAGTTCAGCCGTATAGTTTAGTGTAGTTGTTAGATTAGATTAGACTTCTTACCTATTTCAAAAACTAACGAATCGTGGGCATTTTTAAAGACAACTCAAGGGAATCTACGGTTATTTCAAAAACGACGTATCTTTTCATAAAAACACCGTAGCCCCTATTTTCAAAACCCCATGATTCGTGTTATTTCAAAAGGTACCATTTGTAGGACTTATATTAGATTATTGTAGATTAGTTATCGTTGTGTCTAGTATTCAGCTCCCGCACATTATTGCTGTTCGCTCTGCCTCGCATATTTATTTTGCTGCATATTCCATTATTGATATCATGCTGTTAGGACACCAGCACCATTACCGATGATGCGTATGTACCACGTACACCTACTTGCCGGCTCACACACATCTTCATCGGTAATTGCCATGTCACGTACACTTTAGAGAATATAATTGTTTGACTTAGATTGTTAGCTGGTAGTTTTGACATGATATTAGTGTATTTCCCTTATATGCCATATTAGACATTGTAATTATTACTTGTTACATCATGCATGTTATTATTCATGGATTTTTATGCCTATATGCACTGTTTACATGCTATTGAGGATTGGATTCGGATTTCCATGAGATTTTCTGGATTTGGGGGAAAACCGCAAAACTTATATAAACTTCTTTTCTCTCTTTAAAATAAAAAGTGCGGTTTTCCCATGATGTATGAGTCGTCCACCATGAGTTTGCTGATGGATTTGGAAACCCGATTCGAGGAGACGGATGAACCGTTTCGGGTACATGGTGGACCCGGTGCGGTACCCCGGGGCAAGATGAATGTGGTGATGACGTTGAGCCTGGCAGGGGAGCACTACCGACCGGTGATTTTACCTGACGCGTCGGATATCCGGAGGATACCGTCGTGGTCTTGAGATTTATGGTAGGGGCCGGTCTGGACTGACGGCGCCCTAGATATTGAGATTGAGACATTGATATTTCGAGACAGTGAGATTTATGTTTTGTGTCGATGCTAGACACTGTTGATACCTCAGTTTTAAAAATATGAAGGAAATCTCACTAATTTATGGAAACAGTTTCTTCATTTACATGTATTCTGTTTCATGCATTCATACCTCATTCATATGATATATTGCTACCTGAGGCACTGACACGGGCACATGAGATTACACTCGGGTTAGATATTACCCTAGACATTGTCATAGGCTGCCTGTTATACATTTTTGAGGATATATTATGATCATTGACCTAGTTTGCGTTATTTATGCGATTTCTGTGCGTAGATGTTTTTCTATTCACGAGTTGGCAACTCACCCCCGTTGTGCCCAGTTTCTTGCAGATTTGCCGTACAGGTTTCATTACGGCTTGCGGGCTCAGTTTCATTCGGGTGATTTGCTAGTAGGTGGGTTTACTCGTATCATACCCCCATTATATACTTTGTATATCATTATTCTGTTGTATCTAGAAGTTCCATCAACCAAACATGTATTTTGAGATAGAGACCAGTGTTGTTTATTCTTTCGACTTTAGAGTCGCTCGTTATATTTCTGGTGGTTTGAGTTCCCTTTTGAGTTTTTGATCCTCGCCGTTGGCGTTGTATATTATTTTGCTTGTGTGGTTGTGACCGTCGATTGACGAAGAGCTAGCTCCCGCTTGGGGATGCCTTTTTCTTGATTTCGTATACTATTCATGTTGTGTCCCGTTTGGGGGCCAGTATTTACAAAGGAGACTCTGCCGAAATTTTCAGTGAATTTTGATGTTTTAAAAACTGCATAATTTGGCTTATGCTATTGAAATTACTTGCTTTAAGTTGGTTTTTCCTGCACTCTACTACTTTTCTTGGTTTGGATTTCTGGGTTTTCGGTTTACTTAGATTACGTACGCCTCGAGACGTTCGTAGTTTAAGTGCCGGTCATGTTCCGTACTTTCGGGTCGTGACATATACGAACTCGAAGGACTTCGAGGATAGTTTCTGGTTCTGGAGAAAACGAATAGGATTATTCAGTTGTCTTTTCTTTTCACCTTCTCTCATTGCGAGTACTCCTTGGTTTAGGAGATAGTACACCTATTACGCAAATTGGATGGTCTTCTTCCAAACCTTAGGCTGGTGCCGAACGGTGGGGAATGAAGAAAACCGATTAGCATAACGATGGTGTGCAGAAGGTATTAAGTTAAGACAAAGCAAGGGATTAGTAAGAGGGCAAAGTAAATTGCGACAGATATTCACGACCAAACCAAGTATTCCTTCGCCAATCCTAAATCACCTTTGTATTTCTCCAGGACACTCCGTGTCACTACGAAGATCCACAGTTTATTGGATACTCCATCGTATGGTTATATACGAACTCGAAAGGAACTTGTTCCAGTTCGGGGATGGATTCTGGTTCAGGAGAAATAGGAATAAAGTACATTCAGGTGTCTTTTATCTTCACCTTCTCTCGCATTGCGAGTGTTCCTAGGATTGGGACAGTACACCCATTATGCTTATTGGATAGTCTTCTTCCAAACCATAGGCTGGTGCTGAACGGTAGGGAAGGAAGAAAACCATTTGGCCTAAAGGGGTGTGCAGACGGTAATGACTAAAGACATATAAAGGGATTTGGACAGATGGCAAAGTGATATACGGTTACAGTTATGAATCTGGATAATGGAAGAGGCATTACTAAGAATACCGGAATACCCCACCGAGACATTTCAATGTTTCAGTTTCACTGTGTAATGTTAAAAGAAAACTGATTTCCCGATTAGATACTTACTCCAGGGTATGTATTTACCAGGTATGATTCTCACATCTGTATGGTTTTATAGATGATGCGTGGGAGTAAGTTATTGGGAATAGGGTGATCATCCTCATTGTATCGGGATTCGTTGTAATTGGTGATATTTAAGGAGATCATCTGGGCTGTTTGCCGGTCGGCAAATATTTGGTTTTGAATATCCGCTGTTGTGCACCAATTTCAAATTGATATATCTGTACGTCTATTTTCATAGAGTGAGATATACCTTTTGATATTATGTCGATGACATTTACATATATCAGTGGATGGTTAGGTAAGGAGCATTTAACAGCGGTGTAATTCTTCTTAACCATAAGTACAGTTTTCAACCTACGACACACAGTGATAGAGTTGTTAGACTCAACGGACTTATACAGAGTATTGTATGTTGTCCAGTGTCCATTAGGACAGAGGGGTTGGTCCTCATACTATATTCTGTTTACTTTTAACTTCTCTAGTTCTTAGACATGTGTTTCGTGAAAACACAGGGTCTAAGTTTTGAGGAGTTATAGGTATTTGAATAGAGTAGAGAACCAGGTGTAGCAAGTATCGGGATTCTTCAAAGTGATCGAAGATGTAGATACTTGTGTATGGTATTCAGTTGATAGTAATGATAAAGAGAAATTGCTTCTCTTTCAGGTTACTCATAATTGGAAGCATTCCTAAGTTGAGTAACGCTGATCGGCCTCCTTCTATTTAGTTGACATGCACTGGTGACAGTTGCATGATTTGAATCTGGTTCAATTAAATCAGTGCCTCTGTTTTTATATTGGATATAGAACAGTTCATATCTTGACATTGTTAAGGTACGGGGAGTTGTCCGGCTTATGCTTAAAACCAGACACTGGACAACTCAAGGCACGTTTCTGTAATGGCTGTTTGTGGGTTGACCCTGGCTATGACGAGGGTTGATTTTCTACCATCTGGATGAACAATAGAAATATTGTTCTAGACTCGCCACAGTTTTATTAAAAATGGATTTTTTTCAGAAAAACAGTAGTGGGAGTATGGTAGAACTGGAAGTGATTCCAGAACCGCAAACGATTACTGAAGATTTGATAAGGAACCTAAAGATTCAATCTGATTTGACATTCCATTGGCCACTCCGCAGATAAGGTGGGTAACTTCAGGCACCCGAGAGGTACTCCGGTAGCCTCAAGGACGGTGACAGGGAAGTTCTTGTTTACCCACACTTGCCATTGTTGTTGTTCCAGGCTGCGAGACCCGGCAGGAGGATGAGTATAGCGTCGTTCTAAACTAGTTTTAGAAGTGCGCGTCTATATGACTCTGGCAGAGGGTTGTCGTAGTCAGTGGGAGCAGCGGAAGCATTGGTGGACATCAGGTTTATGTCTATTTATAGACTAAAGCAGATGTAGCGGAGATAGATCATCTATTTCTGATGTGACAGTCATAGGTTTGACGTCATCAGATTAAGGGGATGGATCTGTTGAGAAGGTAGTAGGAAGTGATATTCCTATACTACGATCGGTTATACTTTGGTCGTCACACAGTGGTTTCTCCACACAGGACTTGGATATTATATAATACATTCTGGTTACTAGATCTATGGCTTTAGATCTAGATTTGGGTGGTTTCCTAATCTGGGTACCTTGACAGCATTCTATGAGTATTTAGAATGCACGACTCCTGGCACGGTAGTACACCTGCAGGTAATGGAGTCACCCTCTCTAAAGGTGTCTTACAGACTAAAGGGGAGAGGGATGTGCATGATTGGCAGATCACTTGCTTAGACAATTGAGTCAATCATGAGATGTCAAGTACCACACCAGATGTTGTTCTTGCACTAGATGCAATAAGTTGACATTGATCCAATCCTGGAGAAACAGTCGGAAACAGTTTTAGAACATAAGTGGATGTTCTAAGGATATGATAATGACAGCCTCATTTGGGAGACAGTTATCATTCCAGGCTTCCAAGGTGACATGGACGACAAGGAGGTTGTCAGAGTTATAGTTTTCCTTCTGACGAGGGGCAGTATTTTGGACAGGTGGTCCAAGGTAATACTGAGGGTGGCATGGCGCAGGATACTGATTGAGTTCAGTTGACGATACAGTTTAAGAAGTTTGGATTTGGAGTTCATTTATGAGCTAGGTCCCATCAGACATCCAGACATTCTAAGACAGGTATTGCTCATTTCGGGAGATGGCTTTCTCCGCGAACTTGAGATATAGAGAGACATAGAAAGAAACATCACAGCGGATCCACTCACTGAGGCTATTCCTCGAACGCAATAGTTTCGCAAACGGGTTTTGTGAGACTGACTAGTAGAGGAGTTGGGTGTTCGGTATCACACGGGCTGTGAGTATGCGACATCGCAATAATTAGCCTTGAGTGCAAGTAGGAGATTGTTGGAGATAGTGCCCTCAGAGTCAATTATTGGATCACAGGCACGTGATTGCAATGATTGAGGGAGGAACTATCCCGGTAGGACAGTCTTACTCGAGATGATAGTATGCTATCTGGTTTATCTTTATCATCGTGTACTGCTTTAGGTGACCTGACATGTCGCTATTACACGTTGATAGAGCCCCTAGATTCTTGCTTGACGACCAGCAGTATGATGGCGATCATATACGTGGGAGCTGGTAGTCTATAAGCATATCCTTAAAAGGTCCCTAGTCGTAGGAGTTTCGAGACAGGGCATCGATACTCCATTAGTAGACTAGTGTATACAGTCGAGACCCCGACGAGGGGCGGTGGCCGGTCTCACAAGCCACTGGTGTCAGTTGGTTCACCTAAGATGTATACAGGTGCTCATTGGGTTATGAGTACACCGGACAGGACTCGCCGGGAACCTGCTAGTTGGTCTTATACCAGACGTCAGATAGCAGTTCCCTGGTGACATGTGTACAGGTTAGTTCATCGACCTGAGGATCGTCATTTGTCTCGTGTGAGTTCCCACTGTGCTTTGATTACTACCCTACCACGGCTCAAAGGAGTCGTGCAAACAGGTTTTAGTTGGCTACAGTCCCGAGCCACATGGAGGCAGTGAGCGGATCTTCAGGGGTTCGTCTCTCCCGGTATTGGGGGTGAGGTCGCGCTGTGTCTAGGAGAGCCATTACGCAAAGCCCTCGGCCGAGGCAGGAGATTTACTGGTAGGTATTCCAGTAGTATCTCAGGGCGTTCTGGGCTACACTCCGACACGACTTGTACCGCTTTTGGGGGTCTGACTTTTACCAACCCCCTAGGCCCGACATGCGATGCTCATAGACGAACGGACCGGACTGTACGGATATTGTCACTGACAGGCTCAGTTGGGTGTCGGGGTGAGCTTCCTCATCGACGTCCCTTTTTGGTCAATAGCTGGTGGCCCGTCACGTATTGGCTTATACCTCTGACGTGCTAGTGGTTAAATCCACAGCCATAGTATTGACGAGTCTTTAGAGTCCACCACACTTACAGTTACTCAAGCTTTCGGGCGAAACGCTGTAGAGGCCGTATGGAGATATGGCAGTGTCCGATCAGATACGTGCGGTATTGCACGGATCAGGATCGGACAGTTTTGTACTAGTAGCCGTATAGTGATATGGCAGGGTTCGATCTGATACATGCGGTATTGCACGGATCAGGATCGGACGGATATTACTAGCCGGCTTTGGTTTAAGCCGGTACTGGTTTAGTACAGTGTAGATTTTGTCTCATTGCATTTGTATCCGGACGGAATACAGATGCGGGTGTGTATGCACAGTATCGGGGTTTTCCTGTAATTTATTACGGGACCAGTTTTCTGGAGTTGCCAGTTTGCATTCCGTTCCGGCCGGTTTTCCTTTGTTCTTTCCCGGCCGGACTTTTCCGATGAAGGGGGTTATTTGCAATTGTGCAAATAACATTTGTGGAGGGGTTTCTTGCAATTGTGGGATTATGATATCTTTCATCCATCACTTGCATTAATTAAGACATGAGAGGGTATGGGTTTAATAGTGTTAAGTATGGTTGATGTTTTCTTGTCTTTGGATATGGTCACCCTCTTCATTGCTCCTACCATCACCTCCCTTCATGCTATATATCCTTTCCCTCCACCATTCTTCTCACTTGATGAAAATGGTTGAAAAAGACATGAGAGAAAAGAAAGAACACTTGAGAGAAAGAAAAGAATGAGAGAGAGTTCATCTTATTTGTGAGGAATTCTTCATCTCCTTCTTCTTCTTGTTTTGGAAAAATGAAAGAACCATTTTTCCTAACCCCATTCCTCCATCAAGGCAACTACAAACCCCATATGAGACTAGCATCATCTACTACACATTCTACAGCATATCTTGAGCATGTCGAGTTGCCGGCTTCATGCCCGAGTTGCCTCGGTATCGAGGCGGGAGCCCGTAAAAGACGTAGGCGATGTGGTGCCCTTCCGGCGAGGAGGCGACGATGTGGAGGCGAGACTTTCCGCGGGAGATCGGGACGATGACGAGAAGACCGGAGGACTCGGATCACTCGGTATACTTCTCACCCTATCTCTTGATTGCTAGCATTAGGTTAATGGTTACGATCCGGGTTTTCATTGTCCGCGGTAGCGCCGGTTTCCGAGTAAGGAAAATTTTGATTCCGTATTTTGGCCTTGAGTACGAGGCCGGGGCGCTGCCGTGGCGCAACATATATATACTTGATCGTATTGACCTAGGATTGAGTCAAACATACGATTTCTGCTCGGTGATGTTTTCTTCTCACGAGTTGGCAACTCACCCCCGTTGTGCCACAGTTTCTTGCAGATCTTGCCGTACAGGTTTCGTTACGGCTTTGCTGGCACACTGCTTCCATCCCGGGTGATTTGCTTTGGTAGGTGGGTTCACTTGTATCGTGACTACCATTGTACTTTATTTTATTCATTGTATCTAGTAAACTCCATCAACGAGACATGTATTTATTTCAGACTAGAGACCAGTTGTATATTCTTTCGACCTTAGAGTCGCGCGTTGTATTATTATGGATTTCATGCTGTTTTGAATTTCCTTTTGAGTTTTGATCCTCGCCCTTCGGCGTTGTATGTTATATTTCTTGCGTGGTTGTGGCCGTCGATTGACAAAAAGCTAGCTCCCTCTTGGAGATGCCTTTTATCATTGATGCATTTATTTATCACTTGTACCCCATTCGGGGCCAGTATTTACAAAGGAAACTCTGCCGAAATTTTCAGAAAAGACTTGATGTTTTAAAAACGCATATTCGATTTATTTTATCAAAGCACTTTCTTTAAAAATGGTTTTAGATTTCTGGGTTTTTGGCTTACTTGAATTAGATGGAGCCCTATAGACCTCATATGATTCAAGTGCCAGTCACCTGCCATTTTCAGGTCGTGACAGATATACTAGGAATTTCGTATTTTAAGTTAAGCCAGTATAAAACACGGATTCTACGGTCGTGATGAATAGCCAAACCCACATCCCTAGACCCCTACGAGAGTGGCAAGAAACCCTTCCAATTCTAGAGTTAGGAGACCCGGACTCGACTCCTCGAGATGGTCTCCCACTGGACTCTAGAACCCGGTTACTTATTCTCCCCGCCTTAGGTCTATCCTAATGCGGAAAAGTAAATAATATACAACAATGGTGACATCATCCTCAATCCGGAAGTGCCCCAATAAAAGAATATTACATACAATGAATTTTACATGAATGAAAATAAAAACTCTCATCTCACAAAAAAAAACCCGGCTATTCAAAACACGACGATCCAATATAACATATCCAAGCAACACATAACATCACTGTTGGGGTAAAAATTTACACCCCGGTTGACCAAGTCAAAATCAAAGTCAACCCCAAGCCAAGTGGGCCCAAGCCCCGGGTCAAGTGGGCCAATGCCCGGGTGGAGCCCGAACATGAAGCGGCCGGCCTTCCCCCATGCCAAAATAAAAGTTTTGTAATAAATAATTTTGTTGTATTTCTTTTATTTTATTTTTATGAATAAATGTAAGAAAAAGGGGCATAAAGCCAAGTTTTTGTAAAGCACATGGCTTATGTGCAAAAAGAAATCGCACATGAGGCATGGGATAGGCAAGATGCCATTTTTGTAAATCCCAAGGGGCTATGTGTAAAGTGTATAGCCTATAAAGGCAAAGATAATGAAATATCTCAACAACTTTTTCTCTCTCCAAAAAAACAAATCCAGATCTAAGATCTTTCTCCTTCCTCAAGGTTCTAAAACCTTCTTCTTCACTTTTGTATTAAATCAAGAGTTTAACTCTTCCTTTCTCAAAAATAAATAGTTTTTCACCACAAAACCCACGAAGAGGAGCTCGGATCTCCAATCAGATCTCGAAAAGGGGAGACTTTTAAGTCTCACCCCCTTTTCTCCAAGATCCCACCGATCAAGAGAAGGAAGAAGGAGACCCATCTCCAAAAATCTAACTTTGGACAGATCCAAGGCTCAAAAGAAAAGCCAAAGATTCCTAGGAGTTTAACTCCTTTCTAGATCTGTTGGAGTTTAACTCCATAAATTAAATTTCTGTCGGAGTTTAACTCCATAAATTAAATTTCTGCTAGGAGTTTAACTCCAAAAATCCCCTTTGGGAGTTCAACTCCCCAGCCTAGGGGCTAGGCCCCTTCCCGCGATCACATGTGTGCCACGTGACCCCAGGGTGCCAAGGCGCCCATAGGTCATGTGTGCCCACGTGACCCCGGGCGCTAAGGCGCCCATAGGTCACGTGTGCCCACGTGACCCCGGGCGCTAAGGCGCCCATCGGTCATGTGTGCACCACGTGACCCCGGGAGCCAAGGCGCCCATCGGTCACGTGTGCCCACGTGACCCCGGGGCGCCCAGGCGCCCATCGGTCACGTGTGCCCACGTGACCCCGGGAGCCCAGGCGCCCATCGGTCACGTGTGCGCATGTGACCCCGGGCGCTGGGGCGCCCAATGGTTACGTGTGCGCCACGTGACCCCGGGAGCTGGGACGCCCAATGATCACGTGCGCGCACGTGACCCCGGGCACTAAAGTGCAAGTGACCCCGGGCACCATGCCCCACGTGCCACGTGCGCGGCCCTTGAACGCCATTTCCCTTTTCTTTTATTTTTTATTTATTTTATTATTATTATTTTATTTTATTTATATATAGACACACATACTCCACACCAATCATACCTTCCCCGTTAGAAAAAATTTCTAACGGGGCGCTGCCCCGCACCCCGCAAGGGGCTGCTAGCCTCCTTGACCCCCAGCCCGCTATCCGGGTAGCGGGACCCCCGTAAAAACTCTGCGGGGCCCCTAATATTTCCAAAACCCCCTTTAAAACACAACACGACATATTGAGTTCGCATGAACAGCTTAACCCGTCAATCGGAGGTTCCCTCGCCCCAAAGGCGAGGGATAATTAATGGCAGCTTAGTCTACGGCTGCCGGAGACTCGGATCCACACAATCAATAAACCCCAGCCTACCCTAAGCAGGGGGAAGCAGGGGGAATCTATAATGCGCCTGACAAGCGCGCGCGTATTCCCATCTCAATGGGGTGACGATAAACACCCTATAATCACATGTCATCAAAAAGCTAGACGATGTTAAACATTCCGATCGAATCAACAAACACCCAAATTTTCCCAAAAAGCTCAACACTTGAGCGCGTTTTAAAAATACTCAGAACATGCCGAAGTACCAATGGACCAACCGCAGAAGGGCCAACCCTTGCCTCTCCTATGGCACCTCGGAACTACCGCAAACCCGAGGGTTTGGCGGCGGTTCTTACGGTCATAGAATCGAGTTATGGTTTCGTTCTTCTAGAGGGTCCATCGAATCACTTGCATATTATTTGAGTGTTCATTAACTATGAAAAATTCCAACTCTTGGAAAAATTTCCAGCGAGAGTTAAAGTGGGTATTTGATATCCGTTCGAACTTTTTAACACCGTCTAAATAACCCGAAATGCAGTTAGAATTACGACTACGAAACACTCCGAAGTTGCCTTTATAGAAAATTAACATCTCATGAAAATTTAGCAAAGCCAAACAACACCTGAAACACCAAAACCCAGAGCCTGGAACACAAAAAAATTTGAACCCAAAATTCCTTAATGGGGCCGGCCACCTCGGATTTTGAGCTCATGTGCTCGGCGAAAATCTGGTCAATTGGGTTCAAATTTCTTCCGTGTTCATGTAATATCTCATATAACATTCTACAGTTGTTTAAAAAAAATTTAGAGCCCATTAAAAAATCGACAGAAACCAGTTTTCCGTGTTTCAAGTTTCGGAGCAGTTTCGGTTTCGTTATCTAACAAATATTGTCTAAATCTTTAGCTTGGCTCTGATACCATTGTAAGGTTCCCTAGCACGACAGCAAGGTTTCGGGAGGCATCTTCCATGCCATTTTCAAAAATTGTCATGCTAAGCAATCCTAAACAAAGAATCTTTAACTAGAGATTTAGACAATAGCTAAAGTAAACTACTTTTACATCTAAAGAGAACAAGAATACAACCTTTGTAGATGGTCCTTATCTTCACTTGCCCTGTGCAGTAGTCCCGCGACTCCACTAGGCTTCTCTTGAGACTTTGAACGACCTTCCTTCGTGATCTTCGCGCCAAAGACGATCTACCCGAAGTTCCTCTAGATCAAGCTAACTCTACACTAAAGTTCTTTAGGGTATGAAACAGACCACACTAAATTGCTAGTTTAGTGTGGGATGATGAAGTAGTGGATATGATAAGCTCACTTGGTTACTCATAAGCTCAATGATTCACATCTCATGTGAGTGTTTGAGCTTGGAGGTGATATGAATAAATTGTAGAGATCAAAAGGAAGAAAAAGCTCAAGGAAAATGGATAAGGCATTAAGCATTAAGCAAGTGTAGAAACAATAATATGAATCATCTCTCTCCTCACTCATTCAAGCATTGAATAAATTGTAATTCTAAATTGCAACCATGCTTGAATAGTGAGTCAAGAAGAATAAAAACCATATAATCCCATGCCTTATCCATACCCAAAATATCTCCACAATTTACACCTCATTTTTCCATTTTCTAAAAATAGAAAAACATGCCATGCTTCATATAATATATATATATATATATATATATATATATCAAATATACATTAATATATATATATAAAGCAATTAGTGAGCTAACGATATTAGTTAAGATATAATTATATCACATATAATATATATCATATTATTAAATCAACACTTGATCTAATAATCCGGTTATATCACATATAACCGACTAATATCACATTATCAAATCAACACTTGATTCGATAATCTGGTCATATCACATATGACCTAACCGATACCAGATAACTGCCAGATTACAATACGGTATCACATACACGTATTTAATCAGGCCCACGCACATATCACATATATGCCCTACTTCATTTCGCTCGAACCAGGAAACTTCTGTGTGGGACACTAAAGACTCGTCAATACGCCGGCAGTAGGTGATGATCACATCAGTCACCTACAAGCCGTCAGCGGTACTAGCTGGACGTAACGGCTACCCGGGTATTGAGCGATATGAAGATCAACAAGCAAGCTCGTCCATACTCTCCATGAAGCCTATCAGTAACACTACCGTACAGTCCGGTCTCTTCGTCTGATATGTCGCATATCATGTATAAGGGTGGAAATCGTCAGACCCCAGTAACGTGATATGTCATGCCGATGTCTGGCCTATAACGGTTCGAGAAACTACTGATAACACTTATCAGTAAATCTCGGCAGCAGCCCTGGCTAGGGACTTCCAATTATAGCCAATCGAGCATAGCGCAACATCAACCCCCAATACTGGGAGAGACGAAACCCCTCCTATCGCTCATTGCCTCCATGCGACTCGGGACTGTACCCAAAATCCACCTGTTTGCACGTCTCCTTTAAGCGTGGTATGGAGGAAATCAAAGCACAGTGGGAGCCGCACAAGACTCTATGACGATCTCGGGTCTACAGACTAACCTGTACCAGTGTCACCAGAGGACTGCTATCTGACGATAGGTATACTACCATATAGGAGTCCTCGGCGAGTCCTGTTCAGTGTACCCAGTCTCCACTGAGCACCCATATACCATCTCTGATGTCAAACACCAATGGATGCAGGATCATCCATCGTCCATCATATGGGTCAAGAAGCGTTTACGCTAGTCTACCGTGGAATATCGATGCCCTGTCTCGATATTCCCTCGACTAGGAACATTTGAATGATGTACTTTTGAACTACCCTGGCCTCACTAGTATGATCTCCATCATAGTCCTGGTAGTCAAGTACATATCCTAAGGGCTTTATCAACATGTGAGAGCAAGACAGTATCAGAATACAAGTCTACATGTTAAGACAAAGATAACCAGATAGCATATTATCATGTCGAGCAAGAAAGTCCTATCTCTATATATATCCAAGCATCCACTATAATATACATCATATGTACAATAATGGCCTCTAGGGCATACATATAACTAACAAATACAAGGAAGATGGTATCCACAATTTAAATTAAATAAATCGCAATCCAATACCTTCCAGCATTTGAGAGGACACGAGAGAAGGCGAAGGGACGACAACCGTCAGAGCAGCAACTGGTGACGCTTCTTCGGGTGGCACAACCTCAACGTTCACCACACCTACACTTAAAACAAACAAAATGCCTTCAGAGGGGACTGAAAGGGATTGCGAAATAAAAAGTAAACAGCGACCCAAGACCTACCTGATGGGTCATCAGCCAAAACCGCGACGGAAGCATCACCAGGCGCAGCAGCTTCTTTGCTCTCCTTCCGTGGAATAGTTTCGGCGCCCGTGGCTTCATCCCCTGATTCGATGAGGGCCGTCGTGACTCTTGCGATGCCCACCGATAGCAGGGAACCACGAGTGGAAAGAGCAGCAGTTTAGGCAATCCCGGACTCCCGAGAGAGAGTAACTGTTTCGGGCTCTGTGGTCTCCATCGTCTCGCTTGCCATCTCATCGCCAGGACTTGGCCCTGCAGGATATCAGGTATAAGAATTTGCTGATCAAGTTCTAATAAAAAGACCGGGCATTTCATTACCTTATAAAAGAATCTCGGTTTCCTCCCGAGCCGCGTGTGCAGCTTGTCTATGGACGGTAGACAGGGTAGTTGGAGCACCCTCTGAAGGAATAACGACAGATGGAGTGGTGCTTGAGCCTGCACCTCCAGCCAAAGTGGCATCACATTTCTTCGCTGCGTGCTTCCTGCGTTTTCTTTCAGTTTGGGCCATGAGAGCTGATCTCCTCAAGACCTCCTGTTAGTGTTTATGCCCTAGAAGGCCATTACTGTATCATACTAGTTTGTATATTACTTAATGGAAGCTTGGGATATTCACATGTATATAACAGTCTTGCTAAACATGGTAGTATGCTACTTGGTTTTTCTATCTTAATATGTGAGTATACGTATTGATAGAGCTCTTAGGATCTTGCTTGACTACCAGTGTTGTGATGGCAGTCACACTAGTGGGGGCTGGGTAGTCTACAAGCACATCCTTATTCAGGTCCCTAGTCGTTGGATTATCGAGACAGGGCATCGATACTCCGGAGTAGACTAGTGTGTACGCTTCTCATCCCAGTTGGGGAGATGGTCTGTCCCACAGCCGTCAGTACGTCGTACTGGAGATAGTATGCAGGTGCTCGTTAGGTTACGGGTACACCGGACAGGACTCATAGGGAACTGTTGGTTGGTGTTATACCAGTCGTCAGTGAGCAGTTCCCAGGTGACATGAGTACAGTATAGTCCGCAGACTTGACACTGCTACTTCGCCTCGAGTGTGTCCCACTGTTCTTAGATTGCTACCCTACCACGGCTCAAAGGAGTCGTGCAAACAGGTAGCAGTTGGGTGCAGTCCCGAGAACTTGGAGGCATGGCGGTTAGACAGGATTCGTCTCTCCCGGTATTGGGGGTTGATATCGCGCTGTGTCAGAGAGCCATTACGCAAAGTCCCTGGTCAGGGCAAGCGAGATTTGCTGGTAGGTTCCAGTCGTTTCTCAGGGTGTAATGGGCTTCGCTCCGACATGACTTATACCGCTATTAGAGGACTGACGCTTGCCGTCCCCCTAGGCCCGATATGCGATAGTCTTAGACGAACAGACCGGAATGTACGGAGATTGTCACATCAGACTCAGTAGGAGTTCGGATGGGTTTCCTTATCGGCCTTCTTATCGACATTTACCTGGGGACCGTTACGTACAGCTAGTGCCGCTTGCGGTCTATGGTTAAACCCACTGCCAGCGTAGTAGTCGAGTCTCTAGAGTCCCACACAGAGAGTTTCCCTACTCCAGGCGAAACGATATAGAGGTCGTATGGTTTTACGACAAGGGTTCGGACGCATACGTGTGTTTACACATGTACGACTTTCGGACAGTTTTTACTAGTCGGCTTTGGTTTAAGCCAGTTACTAGTATCCGGTTATTGGATTTATACAGTCTAAATTTTTTCCGTGTTTTCACGGATAGGAGGGGCGTTCTCGTAATTACGCGAGAAGCTTCTAGAAGATGGTGACTAAGGAGGTTTAGGTGGCATATACATTGAATGAGATTAGTGAGTCATATGGATGATTCATCCATGTCATTAATGCTTCATAATTGCTTAATGACTCATGGAGATGAATCACCATAAGATATTTATCAAGCATGGTTGTAAATCATTTTCTTTTCTTTTCTTGATAAATAAAAATGCTTGATATATATTATGATAACTCATTTTCTCTTCTCATTATTATGTTCATCTTCTCTCTCCTCAAGCTCTCTCTCTTCAAACCCTAATCCTCCCCTCTCATGTGTTGAGTACAAGGATTAGTTAGACTACTTAATCCATAACCATACTCTATTTCATCTAGGTACTTTGATTAGCACTTAAAGATACCTAGTTGCCTCAAGTTTAGAGGCAAAGCTTGGAGTATAGCTCTCGTGGTGGATCATCTACTACTTGGAGAAGGCCGAGGAGGAGGTGGAGTTCGTAAAAACGAAGGACACGGTTCTTTAGGTATAATCCCATCACATAGTAGTTTAGAACTTCTATGTTTGATTTTAGTTATCGTTTAGCTTCGATTCATGCGGTTAGTCGATGTTTAAGCAAAGAACAAGATCGTTTTTCATATTTCCGCCTCCCCGCAACTCGTGGGGTGTTGTACATCGACTTACAGTAGTATCAGAGCTTCGTTAAACAATAAATAACTCACTTGCAAAATTGTATGAATTTCGAACGGAAAAAACAAACCGGAAAACCCCGATATCATGAGTTTCTGTCGATTTTTAAATGAGGTCCAAAAATTTTTCAGGGACCTTCAGAAAGCCCTAAATGATAGTATAAGAACACCCAAGAAAACTGGGCTCATGAATCGGCTAAAGCGCCGCGGAACCGCGGCGGATCCCACCGATCCGCCGCGATTCCGCCGTCGAGTTGCCGATTCATCAGCCCAAATTTCCTGTGTGGGTTCTATGTGATATTTGGTATTTTCTGGAATTTTTTAATTTTTGCTCAGGTTTCATATTTACAGAGAAGTATTGGAGCAAAATTAAATATGTTTAATCGATCGAAATTATACGTTATTTGCTTGTTGGATTATATCTGTGTTTGTATAATGTGTTCGTAAACCTCCCCCAACTGCTAGTATGTCGGTTGGCAGGGGGTTGCACATTTCTGTAATGGTTTTTACTGTTTGTGGATATGAACTGTGTTGGACTGTTGTGATGTATAGCCGGGGTTATATGATAGGTTATTATTTAATTCATTTGATGTAAATGTAATTTGTTGTAATATTATTTTTGTTAGTTATATGTATGCCCTAGAGGCCATTACTGTACATACGATGTATATTGTAGTGGATGCTAGGACATATATAAGGAGGACTTTCTTGCTCGACATGATAGTATGCTATCTGGTTGTACTTTATCTTAACATGTACTCTGATTGTCTCGATATTACATGTTGATAAAGCCCTTAGGATATGTACTCGACTACTGCGACTATGATGAGATCATACTAATGGGACCACGGTAGTCGACGAGTACATCCTATAACTGTTCCTAGTCGAGGGTGTATCGAGACAGGGCATCGATACACCAGAGTAGACTAGCGTATGCGCATCTTGACCCTTGTGATGGGCGATGGATGATCACATATCCATCGGTGTTTGACATCAAGGATGGTGTACGGGTGCTCAGTGGAGACTGGGTACACTGGACGGACTCGCCGAGAACTCCCAGATGGTATTATACCATACGTCAGATGGCAGTTCTCCGGTGACACTGGTACAGAGTAGTCTGTCGACCCGAGATCGTCATAGAGTCTTGTGTGATTCCCACTATGCTTTGATTTCCATCATACCACGTCCAAGAGGGCATGCAAAAGGTGGCTTTTGGGTACAGTACCGAATCACATGGAGGCAATGAGCGATAGGAGGGGATTCGTCTCTCCCGGTATAGGGAGTTGATGTTGTGCTGTGTTCGATTGGCTATAACCGGAAATCCCTGGCCAGGGTTGTTGAGATTTACAGGTAAGTTTTATCAGTAGTTTCTCGAACTGTTATAGACCTCATATCGACACGACTTATCGAGCTACTGGGGTCTGACGTTTACCACCCCTAGGCAAGATATGCAACATATCAGACGACGAGACCGGACTGTACGGGAGTGTTACTGTTTGGATTCACAGGAGAATGTACAGGCTTGCTTGTTGATCTTCTGAGCGCTCAATACCTGGGTAGTTGTTACGTTTAGCTGACCGCTTGCAGCTTGTGGGTGTTTGATATGATCATCACCTACTGCCGGCGTATTGACGATTCGTTAGAGTCCTACACAGAGGTTTCTTGGCTCAGGCAAAACGGAGTAGGAGCACATATGTGATATGTGCGGGACCGAGGATAATGCGATATGTGATACCGTATTATATTCTCGCGATATTTGATATCAGCCGGGTCATCGGATCAAGTGTTGATTCGATGAATCGGTACGGATAAATATTAGTCGGTTGTATGCGATATAGCCGGATTGTCGGATCAAGTGTTGATTCGATAATTTAATGTATAATAATATATATGATATATTAAATTGCATTAACTAATATTTGCTCACTAAAAGATTCTTTTTCTCACTCGGATAATACATTGATATATATGTGATATATGTTAATTGTATTATTTTATTTGGTTACAATAAATGTTATATATGTGATATATAATATTGTAACATGATATGATAACTAATGCAACATGTTTAGTAAAGATTAATCAAGATTAGGGTTTGATTTGGGTTAATGGTTTCTAGATGATTCTAGAAGGTTTTTGTTTTGTCATGGAAAAGATATTTACTTATGACTCATTCTTAACTCAACCCAAAACCCTAACCCTTGGTTAATTCTCTACAATGGTTAAGTGAACCATGGTTGCATAATTGATCATTATCTCCTTTTCCTATTCATCACAAAAGGATGATCATTATTGTTCATCTTCTTCCTTCTTCTTCTTTGCTTGAAATCCTTTCTTGCTTTGATTTTTGTGATGGATAAATATGAGAAAAAGATAAATAAAGAGAGAAAAAATCCTACTTCATTATCCTCATCTTCCCTTGCCATTTAGATGAGGGTGTTCACATCATTTCATGAGTGTTAGCTTGTGTTAAAGAAACTTCAAGGTAGATCATCTTAGTATCGAAGATCGGAAGCAAAGGTTGCGTCTTTCTCTTCGTGGAACCTCTCGAGAGTCCGGATCCCGATGATCGCAGCGAAGGGACCACAACACGGAGCATATGAAGTGAAGGACTGGATCTACAAAGGTTGTAATCCCTCTCACTTAGTGTTAAAATGTTTAGCATGCTTGTTTTCGCCTAATCTCTAGTTTAAAGTTCCGTATTCGGGTTGTTCGGCACGGCTAAATTTTAAATCGGGCATGGTTGATGCCTCGTAGACCCTTGTACGCATGCCTAGCAACCCTACAGTGGTATCAGAGCCAAGCTAGAGCTTTAGGCGAAGTCTAGACGAAGTTTGAAGTCCGATCGAACCCGAAACCCCGACTCCAAAATGCTCTCTGGAAATTTTCTGAAAATTTGGATTTTTGTAAATTAAAAATGCTTAAAAAATTCAGCAGGGAATTATAAGAATTACGGTGCAAATTTTTTTTGATGAACAGTGCAAAAAGCGGCGGAACCGCGGCAGAAGCATGCCTTCTGCGGCAGTTCCGCGGCTAAATGATGACGTCACCGACCCAATTTTGCACAGTAACTTCTTTTATTCAGTGCTGAGTTCTCTTGGAATTTTTAATATTTATTCTACAGTTGAGTTTTCTGGGGTTGTTTTGGGGATTCGGTGTTTCGATCGGAGTATCAGATTTTATCTATGTGGTTTTCCGGATAACTTTTAGAAACTGTTAAAAAGTTCAAACGGATATCAATAACTCACTTTTTCCCCTGTCGGAAATTTTTTCAAAAGTTGGATTTTTCTCGTGTGTAAGAATGTTCTAAGTCATGCAAGTAACTCGGTGGACCCTCTAGAAGACAACAAACCTTAACTCGATTATGTGACCGTCTTGAACTGCCTTTTGAACCTTAGGGTTTGGGGCAGTACGGCGTGCCACATGTGAGGCGTTGGCTTGACCCTTCTACGGCTGGACCATTGGTACTGTGGCATGTGATGGATGTTTTTAAACTGATTTCAAGTGTTGAGATATATTGGGGAAATCTTGGGTGTTTGATGATTCGATCGGAAAGTTTAACTTTTTCTATTTATCTGGAATGCGATACAATATTTGGAATCCACAGGTAGTTATGAGATAACTAATTTGAATATTATAAACATAGCAGTTTAGTCTCAGATGATCGGTTGCTACGGAATTTTGATGCGATCAAGAGTCCGTCGCAATCACGTAGCGTACACGGATACTCGCCGGGTAAACTTAATAGACAGCTACGCCCCATAGCCTCGACCAAGTGACTGTAGGAGAACCCCGTCGCCGAAAGCATCCGTTCGGGTGCTCGCGGCAGCGGTGTTCCGCCTTAGTGCACTTCGTCGACGGCATCTGGGGGTGCGGCCGTCTACTAAAGTTTGCGACGAGCATTCGATCAGGACATCGGGAATCTTGTTGAATTGCCCGACTTGATATTGAAAAGAGTTTTCGATAATGAGACTAAAATGCGGGGTTTATAATTGTTAGGCATGTGATGTCTAAGGAATTCATTTGGTTAGGCATGCGATGTCTAAGGAGGTTGCGGATTCCAACTGTTGTAGTTTTACACTTTCTTTTCTGTGACCGTAAGCGTAGTATGTGGTGTATCGCCGGCTTCGTTGCTATACATCAACGACAATCGGATATGCATACTTGCTTACGTTGATGATATGAGATATTATGTGTTGCTGTGATATGTTATATTGGATCGTCGCGTTTTGAATAGCCAGGGGTTTTATGTGAGATGAGAGTTTCTCTTTTTCATTCATGTAAAATTCATTTGTATGTAATATTCTTTTATTGGGGCACTTCCAGGTAGCGGAAGATGTCACCGTTGTATATTATTTACTTTTCCGCATTAGGTAGACCCAAGGAGGGGAGCACAAGTAACCGGGTTCTAGGGTCCAGTAGGAGACCATCTCGAGGAGTCGAGACCGGGTCTCCTAACCCTAGAATTGGCAGTGTTACTTGCCGCTCTCGTAGGGGTCTAGGGATGTGCGTTTGGCTATTCATCGCGACCGTGGAATCCGTGTTTTATACTGGCTCGTAATGAAAACACGGACGTCCTAGTATATCCAATATTTCATATATGTTCTTCTGCTGCAATGTTCTGTGATGAGATTATATTACTGCCTGTGACGAATGTTTATATTATATATAGAGATATATGTTATATTGAAGATTTCGTTTCAAAAGAGATGCTTGTGAAGCATAATAAAATGGGACTTCATTAATGAGATTAATGAAACTAAAAGAAACCTAAGATGTTGTAGAAACTTGTTTATAAAAACTGGTAGCTCTAGTTCTTGCTTTGCATAGCGGTGTTCCTTGTAGAACATCCAGCACCTTATTCGATAAGGAAAGGACCGAGATCCCTTCACCGGGAGTGACTCCTTTAGCAATAACTGGCAAATGCTACAACCCTCGGTTTGTCTTTTGATTGCTTCTATAGTTTCTGCTTTGCACAGTGATATATATGATATATCCCGCACCTTATTCGATGAGGAAAGGGCCGACGATCCCTTCACCGGGAGTGACCCCTTTAGCAAAACTAGAAAAGCCTCAAAAACACTCCATTTAAAATCACTCGATTCTACAATGATATCAAGTTCATTACGCAAAGGGTTTTCTTAAAAACCTAGCGTAGCCCTCCGTCATTTTAGGAAGTAGAGTACTTAGTATTCGAGCTGCGTATGTCGACTTTAGTTGAGGCGTAGTGTACGGTAGCTAAGTGATGTCTTCCTACACAGCATATGATGCGATTAGTTAGGACATTCATGTGATTATGTCGACCATAGTTGAGGGTCATGTAGGGTGGGTCTGATTAATCATGAAATGACGGGTAGAACTTGACTAGTGCTTATGATATGTTGACCTTAGTTAAGGTCATAAGTGCTAGGGGTAAAATATTATCGGGAATTTCAAGTGTTGAAATTTGCAATGAGATTGCATACCTTCTATGAGATAGTTGGATCCCGATACCCGCTGCGAGTAAGAGTTACTCCTGGGAGAGTTTTACACATTACAATTAGCCAATCAAGTAGGTGTCTAGAAAGGTGTTAACGGGGTTACGCCCCTGGGAAAACGAGGTTTACTTTAATTAGGTTCGTGCGAAAGCACGGGGGACCACCCTCAAAGTACCGACACTGGCCTGGCTGAAAGATTGGCGAACTTGTAGCGTGTGATTAATCCCGGCTAGTCTTTCCTTTTAGGGTTTGAAGAAAGATTTGATTAAAACAGTGGGAGACATCCTGATTAGATATATTAGATAACCAATCTAATCTTGCAAGAGCATACGCTGAGTGTTTTCTTCTCTCTCTCTCCTGGTAGCGACTATATCACGCCTTAATCAAGATAATAAAACGGATATATTGACCGAACCCGCTTGTTATACTGAGCTGGGGAACGTTGGTCCCGCTCCAACTTATAATTGTTATAAGACAGAGCAGGAAATTATGGAATACCAGATTTCCCGTGCCGCCCAAACGAAGAAAGTGCATGTTGATGCATCATCTTCGGGTGTGTTCATTACAAAGAACCGTTTCTCAGTATCCTTTACGTCCTGGGTATGTGATACCAGATCAGGATCCCACATATGTAATCTGTTACATGGGCTACAGAAAGGTAGAGAACTGAGAACGGGTGATTAGTTTCATGAGACAGAAAACGGTGCAAGTGTTGCAGCCATGTCTGTTGGTCACTATCACCCTGTATTACCTGAATACATTGATTCTGAACGAATGTTATTAGATACCGAACCTGATATACAAAATCATATAAGTTTCTTTATTAGTAAAGAAGTGATATAATTTTGTATTGTTGGATAATGTTTTGAACATTTCCTATATCAAGAGTTGATCGGTTCAGGCACGTTATCTAAAAGCATTGACGTTCTAAATCAAACTACAGTTCTTAGTATACAGAACACACACAAGAGGAAGAGTTCAGAAATGAACGAATCCTTCTTGAGGTATTGTAGACTAGGTCATATCAATGCGACCCGACTAGCGAAGTTACATATAGATGCATATTTAAATTAGTTTGAATTTACATCTTGTGAAACTTGCCGGTCATGTCACAAAGATAAGATGACCACAGCTCTGTTTATTGGAAACAGAGAAAGAGTTAATGAACTCTTGGGATTGATACATGCTGATGTATGAAAGTCTCCTGTCTACACATGCCAGGACCGGTTCTTTGTACTTCATTCCATTCTCTGATAATCTTTCAAGATTCAGACATATGTTCCTATTGAAACACAAGTCCGAACCTTTTGAGATATTCACAGAATATGAGTTAGAAGTAGAGAACCAAAATACGGTTATAAGTATTATGTCCTTTGATGAGATCAAGGAGGAGAATACTTGAGCACGGAATTCCTGGACTATTCTAAAGGAGAATGAGATTCTCTCTCAGCATTACTCCTCCGTATACACCATAGCACGATGGTATATCGGGGCGGAGCAATAGCACCCTATGTGATATGGTGTGCTCTATGATGAGTACTACTAAGTTTCCTATTTCCTTTTGGGAGTTATGCACTTGAGAAGCTGCATACCTATTGAATAGGGTTCAAATTAAATCAGCTGCCTACCACTTCATATGTGATATGGAAAGGGAAGAGCCCATATCTTAAGTTTGTTAAGATTTGGGGTTGTCCGGCCTATGTCTAAAAGCAAAATCCGGACAAGCTCGAGGAAAGGTCTGTTATGTAGAACTGGAAATGTTCCAGCTATACAAACTACAGCTGATAATTTGGTAGAACCAAAGAATTCAATAGTTTCCAACGAACCTCGGCCTCTCCGCCGATCTAGTAGGGTTCCTCACCCACCTGAGAGATACTTCGGTTTCTCTATGACAGTGGGAGCGAGGATTGCATCATGAGATGATGACCCAACTAGTTTCGAGCTGGCCATCAGGAGTAGGACTCTGTAAGAATGGCTGGATGCTTAGCGATCTGAGATGGAATCCTTATACACCAACAAAGCATGGACTTTGGTTGCTTTATCTGAAGGGTTAAATCCCCATCAGGAGCAAGTATATCTTGAGAAGATTACTTGGTGTACATGGAAAAGTTGAGACTTTCAAAGCTAGACTTGTTAAAGGTTTGCATCATTGACCAGGTATGGATTATGTTGAAACCTTTTCTAAGGATCTATGCTTAAGTCCATCCAGATCCTACTTGCCACGGCTACATACCATGACTACGATATCTGGTGGTTGGGTGTCATAACTGCTTTTCTAAGTGATGTTTTAGAAGAGAACGTCTATAAGTACACAGCCAGAGGGCTTCGTAGACAGTGGGAGCAGCGGAAACGTGTACAAGATGTTTTATATGATAAAACAGGCATCGCGGAGATGGAACATCTGTTTTGATGTGGTAGTCAAAGAGTTTAACCTCATCAAAATGGTAGATGAACCTTGTATATACAAAAGGGTAGTAGAGAGTATGGTGGTGATCCTCGTAGAGTACGTGGATGACATACTCTTGATAGGGAAGGAGTTTCATATGCTACGCTCGGTCAATCTCCGCTTATCACAAGGATTCTCCACATAGGATCAAAATGATACCTCCTGAATCCTGGATTTTGGATCTATGAGATAGATCTAATTGGATGTTAGGATACTCACTAGTTGTAGTAAGATGGTATCAATCGATCCTGGGGAGAATCACTGGAAAGGTTCCAGGGTGATAAGGACGACTGAATGTCAGTCGCAGGCATTGTCTTTACCCTCAGTGGAGGGACGGTATGTTGGAAGAGTTCCAAGCTAGATACCGTGACTTACTAGACGATTGAAGGCAAGATACATCGTTACCAAAGATACTACTAAAGAGGCAGTCTGGATATATAGAAGTTCATAAGATGAACTTCGTTCCTACCATTGTGTGACAATGGAGTTGTGGCTTTAGCCAAGGAACTAACGTCCCATCAGAAATCCAGATATAATTCTTAGGCAGTATCACCTGATCATGGAGATGGTTGATCTCCAGGGAGATCGAGGTTAGGAGAGTAGACACAGAGGACAACAGCGCGGATCCACTCACAAAGGCCTTTTTCCCAGTAGAGACTTTTATGGGATGGTTGAGTATGAGATACTTCAACCGCAGCTAATTATTGGGTATGCGATACCATAACAGATGGCCCTAGTGCAAGTGGGAGATTGTTAGTTATATGTATGCCCTAGAGGCCATTACTGCACATACGATGTATATTGTAGTGGATGCTAGGACATATATAAGGAGGACTTTCTTGCTCGACATGATAGTATGCTATCTGGTTGTACTTTATCTTAACATGTACTCTGATTCTCTATATTACATGTTGATAAAGCCCTTAGGATATGTACTCGACTACTGCGACCATGATGAGATCATACCAGTGGGGCCACGGTAGTCGACGAGTACATCCTATAACTGTTCCTAGTCGAGGGTGTATCGAGACAGGGCATCGATACACCAGAGTAGACTAGCGTATGCGCATCTTGACCCATGTGATGGGCGATGGATGATCCCATATCCATCGGTGTTTGACATCAAGGATGGTGTACGGGTGCTCAGTGGAGACTGGGTACACCGGACGGACTCGCCGAGAACTCCCAGATGGTATTATACCATACGTCAGATGGCAGTTCTCCGGTGACACTGGTACAGAGTAATCTGTCGACCCGAGATCGTCATAGAGTCTTGTGTGATTCCCACTGTGCTTTGATTTCCATCATACCACGTCCAAGAGGGCGTGCAAAAGGTGGCTTTTGGGTACAGTCCCGAATCACATGGAGGCAATGAGCAATAGGAGGGGATTCGTCTCTACCGGTATAGGGAGTTGATGTTGTGCTGTGTTCGATTGGATATAACCGGAAATCCCTGGCCAGGGTTGTTGAGATTTATTGGTAAGTGTTATCAGTAGTTTCTCGAACTGTTATAGACCTCATATCGACACGACTTATCGAGCTACTGGGGTCTGACGTTTACCACCCCTAGGCAAGATATGCAACATATCAGACGACGAGACCGGACTGTACTGGAGTGTTACTGTTTGGATTCACAGGAGAATGTACAGGCTTGCTTGTTGATCTTCTGAGCGCTCAATACCTGGGTAGCTGTTACGTTTAGCTAACCGCTTGCAGCTTGTGGGTTTTGATATGATCATCACCTACTGCCGGCGTATTGACGATTCTTTAGAGTCCTACACAGAGGTTTCTTGGCTCAGGCAAAACGGAGTAGGAACACATATGTGATATGTGCGGGACCGAGGATAATGCGATATGTGATACCGTATTATATTCTCGCGATATTTGATATCAGCCGGGTCATCGGATCAAGTGTTGATTCGATGAATCGGTACGGATAAATATTAGTCGGTTGTATGCGATATAGCCGGATTGTCGGATCAAGTGTTGATTCGATAATTTAATGTATAATAATATATATGATATATTAAATTGCATTAACTAATATTTGCTCACTAAAAGATTCTTTTTCTCACTCGGATAATACATTGATATATATGCGATATATGTTAATTGTATTATTTTATTTGGTTACAATAAATGTTATATATGTGATATATAATATTGTAACATGATATGATAACTAATGCAACATGTTTAGTAAAGATTAATCAAGATTAGGGTTTGATTTGGGTTAATGGTTTCTAGATGATTCTAGAAGGTTTTTGTTTTGTCATGGAAAAGATATTTACTTATGACTCATTCTTAACTCGACCCAAAACCCTAACCCTTGGTTAATTCTATACAATGGTTAAGTGAACCATGGTTGCATAATTGATCATTATCTCCTTTTCCTATTCATCACAAAAGGATGATCATTATTGTTCATCTTCTTCCTTCTTCTTCTTTGCTTGAAATCCTTTCTTGCTTTGATTTTTGTGATGGATAAATATGAGAAAAAGATAAATAAAGAGAGCAAAAATCCTACTTCATCATCCTCATCTTCCCTTGCCATTTAGATGTGGGTGTTCACATCATTTCATGAGTGTTAGCTTGTGTTAAAGAAACTTCAAGGTAGATCATCTTAGTATCGAAGATCGGAAGCAAAGGTTGCGTCTTTCTCTTCGTGGAACCTCTCGAGAGTCCGGATCCCGATGATCGCAGCGAAGGGACCACAACACGGAGTATATGAAGTGAAGGACCGGATCTACAAAGGTTGTAATCCCTCTCACTTAGTGTTAAAATGTTTAGCATGCTTGTTTTCGCATAATCTCTAGTTTAAAGTTCCGTATTCGGGTTGTTCGGCACGACTAAATTTTAAATCGGGCATGGTTGATGCCTCGTAGACACTTGTGCGCGTGCCTAGCAACCCTACAATTTTGCGGGGCACATCCAGGTTGCGGTTGTAGCCACCGTTGTATTATTTCATTTTACTGTTTTTTCTCCTAGGACAGACCCAAGGTGGGCTGCACAAACTGCCGGGCGGGTAGTTTGCCGTACCCGTAGGGGTCTTGGGTGGGGTAAAGGCTATTCATCACAACTGTGTAATCCGTCTTTTGTTGCAGGCTCAAAACAAACACGGATTGCTTGTAAATCCAATAAAGTTCATCTGAGATCTGGAATGCCTATTATTGCGTCTGACGAATGTACAATATCTATATATGATACCTATTTAGACGTCACTTATCTTTTACACCCACGCTAGCCCAGCCCCCGCTCTGCCGTTAGTTAAGTAACCTAACGGGTGATGACGGGACCCCGCGGCGAATGCGGATGGCATAAGAGGACGTTGTATTTTCGTTGTTTTCTGCAATGATAGGTTAATGATGGGACGCATTATTTATAATGAAAAGAAAATAAACCAAAAGTTGAATCGTTGGAACAATTTAAAAGAAACCACTCGGTTATTTTAAAAGAGCAGAATTTTTAATTGCGGAGCTTTAACCACTCCTTTTAAAAAGCTATCAGGTTCCTTCGATTATATCAAGTTCACTACGTTCACGGTTTCGCCAAAACCAGTCGTAGCCCTCCGTCATTTCTTATGGATAGTCGGTAGTATTCAAGCTATGCTTGTTGGCTTTCGTCAAGGCATAGTGTTTGGTAGCTGCTAGGGTATTCATTTGTTGCATAGATAGATGAGTTGGTTTGGAACAGTCGTATAACCTTGTTGTCTTTCGTCAAGGGTATATACGGGTGGGTTCAAATTAACAAGATAATGATGGGCAGAACTTGACATGTGTTTTATGATTTGTTGGCTTTCGTCAAGGTCATAAGAACATGGGGCAAAAATATATATCGTGAATTTCTAAAGAAACTGAAATTTGCAAAGAGATGCATACCATTTGGAGTTTGATGAATGTTGGTAGGATTCCTTCAACATTATCATACGATGATATTTGGATCCCGATCCTACTGTGAGTATATGCTACTCATCAGGATATTCGTCACTTAACGATTAATGCTATAAACCAAGTAGGTGTCAAGAAAGGTGTCAGCGGGGTTACGCCCCCAGAGAAAAGAGGTTCTTTAATTAAGGAACTTCGCGAAAGCGTTGGAAAACCTCCCTCAAAGTATCGACACTAGCCTGGCTGAACGGTTAAGCAAGAATTGTACAGTGAGAATAGTCCTGGCTAATTCTTCTTTTATGGTTTGAGGAAGGATTCGAGAAACAGTGGGAGCCATCCAGTTTAGTTAAATTAAAAACCAATCTAAACTTGCAAGAGCATCATGCTAAAGTGTTTTCTTCTCTCTCTCTCATTGCAGCGACCTTGTGACCATGACTAGGTTATATCTAGATAACAAGTTGACTGAATCTAACTTATATGACTGGCAAAGGTCTGTCCAGATGACCATTGCCTATGACAAGATGGATCACCCTATTACTACTCAAGATCCCGCCGTCCCAGGTCCAGTTTCCACCGTCGCGGATATGGATATCCGTCAGACAAAGGAAAAGGATAATGCGAAAGCCAAGTGCCTCGTGTTGGCTTCGGTTGATGGTATAAACCAGAAGCAGCACGAGAAGATGGACTCTGTTTCCATCTTTCTCCATAACAAAGATTTATATGGAGAGCAATCTCATATCGCAAGATATGAGGCCTCGAACGAATTAATTCAAGCGAGGTCGGCTGACGGGTCATCTGTAAGGGACGACGTCCTTACAATGACTAGCTATATTGATGAGCTCAAGGACCTGGAGACCATGTTGTGAAACAAGTCATATGCTGACTTATTTCCACAGTCCCTACCCTCTACTTATACCCTGAAAGAAACCAGGGAGACACAAACTCTGCTTAATGGGGGACCTTCTTCTTCTACATCCAGGGCGAAAGCAAAGGATGAAAAGAAGAAGACCTCTACAAAGCCGATATACAGTGTCAGTAAAGTAGGAGGAAAGGGAAGAGCAAAAGTTTCGGGAATTGGTGTAGGCAAGGAGGGATGTTCCTATTGTTATGGGAACGGACATTGGCAGAACGATTGCAGGGCTTTGGAAGCCAGTAGCCAGGATACGAAGCATGTTGTGGCTTCAGCCTCAAGTGTGTTTGTAATTGAGAACTGTTTGTCAATTAACTCTACTTCCTGGGTACTAGATACCGGAGCAGGATCTCATATCTGTAATTCGTTACATGCTTTGAGAAACCGTAAAGTTATAAGGATAGGTGATTTGTCTCTCAGAGTTGCAAACGGAATGAGCGTGGACGCTGAATCCGTGGGAGAATATCACCTAGGTTTGACAAGTGGGCAGATATTGATTCTACGTAACTATCTGTATGTACCTAGTTTGACTTGTAATATCATATCAGTGTCCTCACTTTCAAGAGAGGGATATGACTTTACATTCGTAAGCGATGTAGTTCACATCCATCTAAATCAAGTTCTGATTGGGTCCGGTACATTAGATGATGGTATATATGTATTGAATCAAGCTCAGGTTTTCAATGTCCAGAACACACTTAAAAGAAAGCAAATGAATCAGGCTTTCTTATGGCATTGTAGACTAGGTCACATCAATGAAACACGATTAACGAAGTTACATAGAGAAGGATATTTGAATTCGTTCGAATATCAATCTTATGCCACTTGTGAATCTTGTCTCATGGGAAAGATGACAAAGACTCCGTTTACTGGACACGGAGTAAGAGCGAGCAAGCTCTTAGGACTCGTACACAGTGATGTGTGCGGTCCAATGTCTACACATGAGCGAGGTGGTTATTCCTACTTCATTACTTTTACGGATGATTTCTATAGGTATGGACATGTCTTCTTGATGAAGCATAAATCCGAGGCCTTTGAGAAATTCCAGGAATACAAGAATGAAGTGGAAAACCAAACAGGCAAAAGTATTAAGACACTGAGATCTGATCGAGGTGGTGAATACATAAGTGCCGAGTTCCTGGGTTACTTAAAAGAGAAAGGAATTCTCTCTCAGCTTACTTCTCCATACACACCACAACACAACGGTGTATCGGAAAGGAGGGATCGAACCCTATTGGATATGGTTCGTTCCATGATGAGTAAGGCTGAGTTACCGCGATCATTCTGGGGTTATGCACTAGAATCAGCGACATATCTTTTGAACAAAGTTCCAACCAAGACTGTGCCTACCACGCCATATCAGATGTGGAGTGAGAAGAAACCCTATCTTCAGTACCTGAAGACATGGGGATGTCCAGCTTTTGTAAAAAAGCAGCATCCGGACAAGCTCGAGGCACGCTTAGTAGAGTGTAAGTTTGTGGGATATCCAAAGAATTCCATGGGATATTTCTTCTACTACGCAGAGGAACAAAAGGTTTTTGTTTCTCGTCATGCCCGCTTCTTAGAAACTGAATTTTTAGAAAATCAGAAGAGTGGGAGCGCAGTAGAACTGGAAGAAATTCCAGAACCACAAGCTGTTACTGAAAGTTTGGTAGAACAAAAAGTTTCAGAAGAAAGGGACATACCAGCGCCTATCCGCAGAAGTAGTAGGCAGTCTCATCCGCCCGAGAGATACTACGGTTTTCTCGTAGACGGGGATCGAGAAGATTGCGTCATTGATAGTGACGACCCTACTAGCTTCCAGCAAGCCATTCAGAGCGGCGACTCGGTAAAATGGCTGGATGCAATGCGGACCAAAATGGAGTCCATGTACACTAACAAAGTATGGACTTTGGACACTACTCCAGATAGGGTAAAACCCGTAGGATGCAAGTGGATCTTCAGAAAGAAGATTGGTGTAGATGGACAGGTTGAAACCTATAAGGCTAGACTTGTTGCAAAGGGTTTCCGTAAGACCTGGTTTGGACTATGACGAAACCATTTCTCCAGTGGCTATGCTGAAATCCATTCGGGTCCTTCTTGCTGTTGCTGCCTTCCATGATTATGAGATCTGGCAGATGGACGTAAAGACGGCCTTTCTAAATGGAAATTTAGAAGAGAGCGTCTATATGGATCACCCAAAGGGATTCATTCAGAGTGGGAGCAGCGGTAAAGTATGCAAGCTGCTTAAGTCCATTTATGGACTAAAGCAGGCATCGCGGAGTTGGAACATCTTTTTTGATGATACTGTCAAAGAATTCGACTTTATCAAAAATCCAGATGAACCATGCATATACAGTAAGATTGTAGGGAGAGTTGTTGTATTCTTCGTCTTGTACGTGGATGACATTCTCCTAATAGGAAATGATATTCCTATGCTACAGTCAGTCAAAAGATTCTTGTCACAGAAATTCTCCATGAAGGACCTGGGTGATGCCACCTACATTCTGGGGATCCAGATCTATCGTGATAGATCAAAGAGGATGTTGGGACTTTTACAGTCCAGGTACATTGACACCATATTGAAAAGATTCAGTATGGAAGATTCTAAGCGCGGTAACCTACCGGCTTGTCACGGAATCACCCTCTCCAAAGAGATGTCTCCCAAGACTGATTTGGAAAGGGAACGCATGTCGATTATACCCTACGCTTCAGCGGTAGGCTCTATAATGTATGCGATGTTATGTACCAGACCATATGTAGCAAACGTGTTGAGCGTTGTAAGCCGGTATCAGGCAAACCCAGGGGAGAATCACTGGATAGCAGTAAAGAACATTCTCAAGTACCTGAGAAGGACTAATGAGATGTTCTTGGTTTACGGCAGAAAAGACCTCAGGATGGAGGCCTATGCTGATTCCGGCTTCCAGAGTGACAAGGATGACTCCAAGTCCATGTCGGGTTATGTCTTTACCCTCAATGGAGGGGCGTATGTTGGAAGAGTTCCAAGCAGGACACCGTTGCTGACTCAACGATGGAAGCACAGTACATAGCTTCTTGCGATGCCGCAAAAGAAGCTGTCTGGATGAAGAAGTTCCTCACAGAACTTCAGGTGGTTCCTACCAGTGTTGGTCCAATACCTATGTATTGCGACAACAATGGCGCTATAGCTTTAGCGAAGGAACCCAGGTCCTATCAGAAGTCCAGACACATCTTAAGGCGGTATCACCTGATCAAGGAGATCGTAGATCGCCGGGAGATCGAGGTAAAGAGAGTAAATACAGAGGATAACATTGCTGATCCATTCACTAAGGCCCTACCTCAGATTCAGTTCGAGAGGCTACTCGAGATCATCGGTCTTTGATACGCCAGTATATGGCCCTAGTGCAAGTGGGAGATTGTTAGTATTTATGCCCTAGAAGGCCATTACTATATCATACTAGTTTGTATATTACTTAATGGAAGCTTGGGATATTCACATGTATATAACAGTCTTGCTAAACATGGTAGTATGCTACTTGGTTTTTCTATCTTAATATGTGAGTATACGTATTGATAAAGCTCTTAGGATCTTGCTTGACTACCAGCGTTGTGATGGCAGTCACACTAGTGGGGGCTGGGTAGTCTACAAGCACATCCTTATTCAGGTCCCTAGTCGTTGGATTATCGAGACAGGGCATCGATACTCCGGAGTAGACTAGTGTGTACGCTTCTCATCCCAGTTGGGGAGATGGTCTGTCCCACATGTTAGTTATATGTATGCCCTAGAGGCCATTACTGTACATAGGATGTATATTGTAGTGGATGCTTGGACAGATATAGGGAGGACTTTCTTGCTCGACATGATAGTATGCTATCTGGTTGATCTTTACCTTAACGTGTACACTGATTGTCTCTCTGTTACTTGTTGGTAAAGCCCTTAGGATGTGTACTTGACTACCTGGACTATGATGCGGATCATACTAGTGGGGACATGGTAGTCCATAAGTACATCCTTCAAAGTCCCTAGTCGTGGGTGTGTCGAGACGGGGCATCGATATACCAGAGTAGACTAGCGTGTAGCTTCTCGACCCATACAGATGGGCGATGGATGATCCCATATCCATTGGTGTTTGACATCGGAGATGATATACGGGTGCTCAGTAGAGACTGGGTACACTGGACGGACTCGCCGAGAACTCCCAGATGGTATTATACCTCACGTCAGATGGCAGTTCTCTGGTGACACTGGTACAGAGTAGTCTGTTGACCCGAGATCGTCATAGAGTCTTGTGTGGTTCCCACTGTGATTTGATTTCCATCTTACCACGTCCAAGAGGGCGTGCAAAACGGTGGTTTTTGGGTACGGTCCCGAGTCACATGGAGGCAATGAGCGATAGGAGGGGATTCGTCTCTCTCGGTATAGGGAGTTGATGTTGCGCTGTGTTCGATTGGCTATAACAGGAAATCCCTGGCCAGGGTTGCTGAGATTTACTGGTAAGTGTTACCAGTAGTTTCTCGAAGAGTTATAGACCTCGTATCGACACGACTTATCGAGCTATTGGGGTCTGACGTTTACCACCCCTAGGCGAGATATGCGACATATCAGACGATCAGACCGGACTGTACGGTAGTGTTACAGGTTGGATCACTGGAGTGTGAGCGGGCTTGCTCGTCGATCTTCAGATCGCTCAACACCCGGGTGGCCGTTACGTTTAGCAGACCGCTTGCGGCTTGTGGATGCTTGATATGATCATCATCTGCTGCCGGCGTATTGACGAGTCTTTAGAGTCCTACACAGAGGTTTCCTGGCTCAAGCGAAACGAAATAGGAGCGCATATGAGATATGTGTGGGACCGAGAATAATACCAGTATGTGATACTGTATTCGATTCTCGCGATGTGACATTGATCGGTTATATGCGATATAGCCGGGTTATCGGATCAAGTGTTGATTCGATAAGTTGTTACTAATGATACCTGTCGGTTTTGTGCGACATGACCGGATCATTGAATCAAGTGTTGATTTAATGATTTAATGCATAATTATATATTTGATATATTACTTTGCATTAACTAGTATCGGTTCACTTTAAGATGGATTTTCTCACTCGGTTGTGCGCATTATATATGTGATATGATTTTGTGCACAAGCTTGTATCATGTTTGATGATACATGCTTTTTGGTTAAGTGTAAAGTGTTAAACCTTGGTTAATGAATAGGTTAGTGTTTATTATTTGTTATTCATTTATCTTATTTTATTATCCATTTCTTTATGATAAATGAATAAAAGAAAATGAAATGAAATGGTTGCTAATTTTGGATTCTAGTTGAAGCTTCTTGATCTTTTGACTAAGTGACCATTTTGTCTCTAGTTTGACCCTAACCATTCCTTTAACCATGATTGATTCTCTACACCTAACTATAGTTCCATTATGATAAGAATGAATTTCTTTTCTCATTATTCTTATTCTTATCATAATATATTCTTCTTCTTCTTCCTTCAACTAAAGAAGAAAAACCTAGACTACATCAATGGTGGATTGATGATATGAGTGAGAAATCCAATTCTAAAGTCTACCCACTTCCTATTTCTTCATCCTCTACCTCTTGCCAAGTAGTAGAGTGTGTTTACTTCACAAGTTTCTTGACTTGGTGAAGTCGGAGCTTGATTTAGCGATGCCTCGACGTAGATCATCTTCGGCACGTCGTCGACGACCTAGCCCGCTTCTTCTCCGATGAAGCCGACACAAAAGCCCGGATTTCGGATTTGTACAGCGGAGATGACTTCTTCATGGAGCTATGGAGGTGGACAAACGGATCTACAAAGGTTGTATTTCCGTATCTATTAGTTAAGTGTTAACTAGTTAGCTTTTCGCCTAAACATCTAGTCTACGATCCGTAGTTTAGGGTTTCCGGCACCTAGAATTTTTTAATTTGGCATGTTCGATACCTTGTGAGACCTCACTAGAGTGCCTAGGAACCCTACAGTGGTATCAGAGCCTAGCTAGAGCCTTAGGCGAAGTCTAGACGGAATTTGAAGTCCGAACGAACCCGAAACCCCGAACCAATATTGCTCTCTGTCCAGATTTTAAAATTGTGGATTTTTCAAGATTAAAAATATCCAGAAAATTAAGCAGGGTTTTCTAGGAATTACTGTAAATTTCGTGTACCTAATTCAACTTTCCCACCGCGTTTCCGCGGCACGAGCATGGCTCGTGCGGCGGAAACGCGGCCGTTTTGTCGTGTTGTGTGGTAATGGTTGCACAGTAACTCCTATTTAACAGTACTGGTTTTCCTGGGTATTTTTAATAATTTTTCAAGAGTTGAAATTTCTGGAGTTGTTTTGGGGATTCGGCGTTTCGATCGGGGTTTCAAATTTTGTCTGTGTGGCTTTCCGGATAAATTTTAGAATATGTTAAAAAGTTCGACCGGATATAAATACCTAATTTTTTCCCTGTCCGGAAATTTCCAAGTGTTGGATTTTTCCGTAGTTTAACGACGTTCTAAGTAGTGCAAGTAACATAATGGACCCTCTAGAAGACAACAAACCTTAACTCGATTATGTGACCGTCTTGAACTGCCCTTTGAACCTTCGGGTTTGGGGCAGTACGGCGTGCCACATGTGAGGCGTTGGCTTGACCCTTCTACGGCTGGACCGTTGGTACTGAGGCACGAACTGAATGCTGTTAGACGTATTTCATGTGTTGATCTGTATCGGGAAAACTTGGGTGTTCGATTGTTCGATCGGAAAGTTTGACATTTTCTATTTATCCGGAATGGGATACAATAATTGGAATTCACAATAAGTTATGAGATAACTGAATGAATGTTATAAACATAGCACTTTAGTCTCACTTGATCGGTTGCCACGGAATTTTGATGTGATCAAAAGTCCGTCGCAATCACGTAGCGTACGCGGATACTCGCCGGGTAAACTTAATAGACAGCTACATCCCTTAGCCCCGACCAAGTGACTGTAGGAGAACCCCGTCACCGAAAGCATCCGGTCGGGTGCTCGCGGTAGCGGTGTTCCGCCTTGGTGCACTTCGTCGACGGTATCGGGGGTGCGGCCGCCTACTAAAGTTTACGACGAGTATTCGATCAGACTGTCGGGAATCTTGTTGAATTGCCCGACTTGATATTGAAAAGAGTTTTCGATTTTGAGACTAAAATGCGGGGTTTATAATTGTTAGGCATGCGATGTCTAAGTAATTCATTTGGTCAGGCATGCGATGTCTGAGGTGGTTGCGGATTCCAACTGTTGTAGTTTTACACTTTCTTTTCTGTGACCATAAGTGTAATATGTGATATCGCCGGTTTCGTTGCTATATATCAACGACAATTGGGATGCGCATATTTACTTACGTTGATGACATGTGATGTTATGTGTTGCTGGATATGTTATATTGGATAGTCGTGTTTGAATAGCCGGGAGTTTTATGTGAGATGAGTGTTTTTCATTTTCATTCATGTAAAAACTTGTATGTAATATTCTTTTATTGGGGCGCTTCCAGGTTGCGGAAGTAGTCACCGTTTGTATATTATTTACTTTTCCGCACTAGGATAGACCCAAGGAGGAGGGCACAAGTAACCGGGTTCTGGAGTCCAGTGGGAGACCAACTCGAGGAGTCGAGTCCAGGTCTCCTAACTCTAGAATAGGTAGGGTTGCTTGCCGCTCTCATAGGGGTCTAGGGGTGTGGGTTTGGCTATTCATCACGACCGTGGAATCCGTGTTTTATACTGGCTCGTATTGAAAACACGGACGTCCTAGCATATCGAATATTTCATATGATTCTTCTGCTGCGATATCTGTGATGTGATCATGTGATGTTCTGTGATAGATACAGTATATAGTATATATGATATATTATATAGACGTTACTTATGTTTTACACCCGTGCTAGCCCTGCCCCGCTCTGCCGTTAGTTACCTAACCTAACGGTGCACGAGGGGACATCGAGGCGAATGCGGATGGCATAAGTGTACGTCGTATTTATCTGTGATGTTTAGGTACTTAAATGATGGGACTTCATTAATGTGATTAATGAAAGTAAAAGAAACCTAAGATGTTGTAGAATCGAATTTCAAAATAAAACAGGTAGCTACAGTTCTTGCTTTGCATAGCGGTATATATGATATATCCTGCACCTTATTCGATAAGGAAAGGACCGAGATCCCTTCACCGGGAGTGACTCCTTTAGCAATAACTGGCAGATGCTACACCCTCGGTTTGTCTTTTGATTGCTTTTAAGAGTTTTCGCTTTGCACAGTGATATATATGATATATCCCGCACTTCATTCGACGAGGAAAGGACCGACGATCCCTTCACAGGGAGTGACTCCTTTAGCAAAACTAGAAAAGCCTAAAAAACACTCCATTTTAAAATTCATTTGATTCTACAACGATATCAAGTTCATTACGCAATAGGTTTTCAGAAAAAACTGTCGTAGCCCTCCGTCATTTCAGATACGTACTAGTTAGTATTCGTGCTGCGGTTGTTTGGCATGCGTCAAGGCGTAGTGTACGGTAGCTAACTAGTGCTTATCTGCTAGCATACGATGCGATTGGATTAGGGTATTCGTACGGCGTTGTTTGGCATGCGTCAAGGGTCGTGCGGGTAGGTTTAATTCAATCAGGAAATGACGGGTTGAACTTGACTAGCAGACTATGGGTTGTTTGGCATGCGTCAAGGTCATAGCGAGCTAGGGGCAAAATATTATCTGGAATTTCAAGTGTTGAAATTTGCAATGAGATTGCATACCTTCTATGAGATAGTTGGATCCCGATACCCGCTGCGAGTAAGAGTTACTCCTGGGAGAGTTTTATACATTACAATTAGCCGATCAAGTAGGTGTCTAGAAAGGTGTTAACGAGGTTACGCCTCTGGGAAAACGAGGTTTACATTAATTAGGTTCGTGCGAAAGCACGGGGGACCTCCCTCAAAGTACCGACAATGGTCTGGCTGAAAGATTGGCGAACTTGTAGTGTGTAATTATTCCCGGCTAGTCTTTCCTTTATGGGTTTGAAGGAAGATTTGATAAAAAGCAGTGGGAGCCATCCTGATTAGATAAAATAAAACCAATCTATTCTTGCAAGAGCGCACGCTGAGTGTTTTCTTCTCTCTCTCCTGGTAGAGACCATGTCACGCCTTAATCAAGATAATAATACGGATAATTGACCGAACCCGCTTGTTATACTGAGCTGGGGAACGTTGATCCCGCTCCAACTTATAATTGTTATAAGACAGAGCAGGAATTTGGGGAATACCAGATTTCCCATGCCGCCAAAACGAAGAGAGTGCATGTTGATGCATCATCTTCGGGTGTGTTCATTATACAAAACTGTTTCTCAGTATCCTCCGCATCCTTGGTATATGATACCGGATCAGGATCCCAGATATGTAATCTGTTACATAGGGCTACAAAAGGGTAGAAAAACTGAGAACGGGTGATAAGTTTCATGAGGCAGAAAACGGGGCATGTGTTGCAGCCAAGTCTGTTGGTCACTGTCACCCTGTATTGTAATACATTGATTCTGAACAAATGTTATTAGATACCGAACCTGATATACAAAATCATATCTGTCTCTTTATTAGTAAAGAAACGATAAAATTTCGTATTGTTGGATAATGTTTTGAACATTTCCTATATCAAAAGTTGATCGGTTCAGGCACGTTGTCTAAAAGCATTGACGTTCTAAATCAAACTACAGTTCTTAGTATTCGGAACACACACAAGAGGAAAAGTTCAGAAATGAACGAATCCTTCTTGAGGTATTGTAGACTAGGTCAGATCAATGCGACCTGACTGGCTGGAGTTAGATTTAGATGCATATTTAAATCAGTTTGAATTTACATCTTGTGAAACTCGCCAGTCATGTCACAAAGATAAAATGACCATAGCTCTGTTTATTGGAAACAGAGAAAGAGTTAGTGAACTCTTGGGATGATACATGTTGATGTATGTAAGTCCCCTGTCTACACATACCAAGACTGGTTCTTTATACTTCATTACGTTCTCTGATGATCTCTTTAGATTCAGACATATGTTCTTGTTGAAACACAAGTCCGAACCTTTTAAGATAATCACAGAATATAAGTTAGAAGTAGAGAACCAAAATACGGGTATAAGTATTGTGTCCTTTGATGAGATCAAGGAGGAGAATACTTGTGCATGGAATTCCTGGACTATTCTAAAGGAGAATGAGATTCTCTCTCAGCATTACTCCTCCGTATACACCATAGAACGATGGTATATCGGGGCGGAGCGATCACACCCTATATGATAAGGTGTGCTCTATGATAAGTAATACTGAGTTACCTTTTTCCTTAAGGGGTTATGCACTTGTGAAGCTGCATACATATTGAATTATGGTTCCAATCAAATCAGTTGCCTACCGTTTCATATGTGATATGGAATGGGAAGAGCCCATATCTTAAGTTAGTTAAGATTTGGGGTTGTCCGGCCTATGTCTAAAAGCAAAATCCGGACAAGCTCGAGGCAAGGTCTGTAATGTACAACTGGAAAGGTTCCAGCTATACAATTTGCAGCCGATGATTTGACAAAACCAAAGGATTCAGTAGATTCCAACGAACCTCAGCCTCTCCGCCGATCTAGTAGGGTTCCTCACCCACCTGAGAGATACTTCGGTTTCTCTATGACAGTGGGAGCGAGGATTGCATCATGAGATGATGACCCAACTAGTTTCGAGCTGGCCATCAGGAGTAAGACTCTGTAAGAATGGCTGGATGCTTAGCGATCTGAGATGGAATCCTTATACACCAACAAAGTTTGGACTTTAGTTGCTATATCTGAAGGGTTAAATCCCCATCAGGAGCAAGTATATCTTGAGAAGATTACTTGGTGTACATGGAAAAGTTGAGACTTTCAAAGCTAGACTTGTTAAAGGTTTGCATCATTGACCAGGTATGGATTATGTTGAAACCTTTTCTAAGGATCTATGCTTAAGTCCATCCAGATCCTACTTGCCACGGCTACATACCATGACTACGATATCTGGCGGTTGGGTGCCATGACTGCTTTTCTAAATGATGTTTTAGAAGAGTGCGTCTATAAGTACACAGCCAGAGGTCCTCGTAGACAGTGGGAGCAGCGGAAACGTGTGCAAGATGTTTTATGTGATAAAGCAGGCATCGCGGAGATGGAACATCTGTTTTGATAGATTAGTCAAAGAGTTTGACATCATCAAAATGGTAGATGAACCTTGTATATACAAAAAGGTAGTAGGGAATATGGTTGTGATCCTCGTAGAGTACGTGGATGACATACTCTTGATAGGGAAGGAGTTTCCTATGCTACGCTCGATCAATCTCCGTTTATCACAAAGATTCTCCGCGTAGGATCAGAGTGATACCTCCTAAATCCTGGATTTTGGATCTATGAGATAGATCTAAATGGATGTTAGGTACCTCACTAGCTGTAGTGAGATGGTATCAATCGATCCTGGGGAGAATCACTGGAAGTGTTCCAGGGTGATAAAGACGACTGAATGTCAGTCGCAGGCATTGTCTTTAACCTCAGTAAAGGGACGGTATGTTGGAAGAGTTCCAAGCTAGATACCGTGGCATACTAGACGATAAAGGCTGGATACATCGCTACTTGAGATGCTACCAAAGAGGAAGTCTGGGTATATATTAGTTCATGAGATGAACTTAGTTCCTCCCGTTGTGTGACAATGGAGTTGTGGCTTATGCCAAGGAACACCCGTCCCATCAGTGATCCAGACATATTCTAAGGCAGTATCGCCTGATCAAGGAGATGGTTGATCTCCAGGGTGATCGAGGTTAGGAGAGTAGACTCAGAGGACAACACGGCGGATCCACTCACGAAGGCCTGTTCCCAGAGAGAGACTTTTATGGGATGGTTGAGTATGAGATACTACAACCACTGCTACAGATGGCCCTAGTGCAAGTGGGAGATTGTTAGTTATATGTATGCCCTAGAGGCCATTACTGTACATAGGATGTATATTGTAGTGGATGCTTGGACATATATAGGGAGGACTTTCTTGCTCGACATGATAGTATGCTATCTGGTTGATCTTTACCTTAACGTGTACACTGATTGTCTCTCTGTTACATGTTGGTAAAGCCCTTAGGATGTGTACTTGACTACCTGGACTATGATGCGGATCATACTAGTGGGGACATGGTAGTCCATAAGTACATCCTTCAAAGTCCCTAGTCGTGGGTGTGTCGAGACGGGGCATCGATATACCAGAGTAGACTAGCGTGTAGCTTCTCGACCCATACAGATGGGCGATGGATGATCCCATATCCATTGGTGTTTGACATCGGAGATGATATACGGGTGCTCAGTAGAGACTGGGTACACTGGACGGACTCGCCGAGAACTCCCAGATGGTATTATACCTCACGTCAGATGGCAGTTCTCTGGTGACACTGGTACAGAGTAGTCTGTTGACCCGAGATCGTCATAGAGTCTTGTGTGGTTCCCACTGTGCTTTGATTTCCATCTTACCACGTACAAGAGGGCGTGCAAAACGGTGGTTTTTAGGTACGGTCCCGAGTCACATGGAGGCAATGAGCGATAGGAGGGGATTCGTCTCTCCCGGTATAGGGAGTTGATGTTGCGCTGTGTTCGATTGGCTATAAAAGGAAATCCCTGGCCAGGGTTGCTGAGATTTACTGGTAAGTGTTACCAGTAGTTTCTCGAAGAGTTATAGACCTCGTATCGACACGACTTATCGAGCTATTGGGGTCTGACGTTTACCACCCCTAGGCGAGATATGCGACATATCAGACGATCAGACCGGACTGTACGGTAGTGTTACTGGTTGGATTCACTGGAGTGTGAGCGGGCTTGCTCGTCGATCTTCAGATCGCTCAATACCCGGGTGGCCGTTACGTTTAGCAGACCGCTTGCGGCTTGTGGATGCTTGATATGATCATCATCTGCTGCCGGCGTATTGACGAGTCTTTAGAGTCCTACACAGAGGTTTCCTGGCTCAAGCGAAACGAAATAGGAGCGCATATGAGATATGTGCGGGACCGAGAATAATCCCAGTGTGTGATACTGTATTCGATTCTCGCGATGTGACATTGATCGGTTATATGCGATATAGCCGGGTTATCGGATAAAGTGTTGATTCGATAAGTTGTTACTAATGATACCTGTCGGTTTTGTGCGACATGACCGGATCATTGAATCAAATGTTGATTTAATGATTTAATGCATAATTATATATTTGATATATTACTTTGCATTAACTAGTATCGGTTCACTTTAAGATGGATTTTCTCACTCGGTTGTGCGCATTATATATGTGATATGATTTTGTGCACAAGCTTGTATCATGTTTGATGATACATGCTTTTTGGTTAAGAGTAAAGTGTTAAACCTTGGTTAATGAATAGGTTAGGGTTTATTATTTGTTATTCATTTATCTTATTTTATTATCCATTTCTTTATGATAAATGAATAAAAGAAAATGAAATGAAATGGTTGCTAATTTTGGATTCCAGTTGAAGCTTCTTGATCTTTTGACTAAGTGACCATTTTGTCTCTAGTTTGACCCTAACCATTCCTTTAACCATGATTGATTCTCTACACCTAACTATAGTTCCATTATGATAAGAATGAATTTCTTTTCTCATTATTCTTATTCTTATCATAATATATTCTTCTTCTTCTTCCTTCAACTAAAGAAGAAAAACCTAGACTACATCAATGGTGGATTGATGATATGAGTGAGAAATCCAATTCTAAAGTCTACCCACTTCCTATTTCTTCATCCTCTACCTCTTGCCAAGTAGTAGAGTGTGTTTACTTCACAAGTTTCTTGACTTGGTGAAGTCGGAGCTTGATTTAGCGATGCCTCGACGTAGATCATCTTCGGCACGTCGTCGACGACCTAGCCCGCTTCTTCTCCGATGAAGCCGACACAAGAGCCCGGATTTCCGATTTGTACAGCGGAGATGACTTCTTCATGGAGCTATGGAGGTGGACAAACGGATCTACAAAGGTTGTATTTCCGTATCTATTAGTTAAGTGTTAACTAGTTAGCTTTTCGCCTAAACATCTAGTCTACGATCCGTAGTTTAGGGTTTCCGGCACCTAGAATTTTTTAATTTGGCATGTTCGATACCTTGTGAGACCTCACTAGAGTGCCTAGGAACCCTACACCACAACCGTCAGTACGTCGTACTGGAGATAGTATTGTTAGTTATATGTATGCCCTAGAAGCCATTACTGTACATAGGATGTATATTGTAGTGGATGCTGGGACATATATAGGGAGGACTTTCTTGCTCGACATGATAGTATGCTATCTGGTTACTCTTTACCTTAACGTGTATATTGATTGTCTCTCTGTTACATGTTGGTAAAGCCCTTAGGATGTGTACTTGACTACCTGGACTATGATGCGGATCATACTAGTGAGGACATGGTAGTCCATAAGTACCTCCTTGAAAGTCCCTAGTTGTGGGTGTATCGAGATGGGGCATCGATATACCAGAGTAGACTAGCGTATACCTTCTCGACCCATACAGATGGGCGATGGATGATACCACATCCATTGGTGTTTGACAACGGAGATGATATACGGGTGCTCAGTAGAGACTGGGTACACTGGATGGACTCGCCGAGAACTCCCAGATGGTATTATACCTCACGTCAGATGGCAGTTCTCTGGTGACACTGGTACAGAGTAGTCTGTTGACCCGAGATCGTCATAGAGTCTTGTGTGGTTCCCACTGTGCTTTGATTTCCATCTTACCATGTCCAAGAGGGCGTGCAAAACGGTGGTTTTTGGGTACAGTCCCGAGTCACATGGAGGCAATGAGCGATAGGAGGGGATTCGTCTCTCCCGGTATAGGGAGTTGATGTTGCGCTGTGTTCGATTGGCTATAACAGGAAATCCCTGGCCAGGGTTGCTGAGATTTACTGGTAAGTGTTACCAGTAGTTTCTCGAATTGTTATAGACCTTATATCGACACGACTTATCGAGCTATTGGGGTCTGACGTTTACCACCCCTAGGTGAGATATGCGACATATCAGACGATCAGACCGGACTGTACGGTAGTGTTACTGGTTGGATTCACTGGAGTGTGAGCGGGCTTGCTCGTCGATCTTCTGATCGCTCAATACCCGGGTGGCCGTTGTAAGTCCATGCTACCTCTCCCGGTACTTTCGGGAATGCGTAATTTGGTAAAAAACGATTTTTACGGAGGTGGTAACATGGACCTATAATCCGGATCTTGGTTAAACATCTATCTAACAACCTAACTATGAGTTTCTAGCTACTCGGTTAGGGGGTTATACCTTGCTTGTCTTGAACTCCTTCGTCTTCAAGCTCCGATAGTGGTCCGGATTGGCTTCTTCTCGTCGTCTCCGTACGCCGAAGATAGATCCACCTGAAAGCTCCAACCTTTAGCTCCTTCTTCGTTCTTTGAAGAACTTGGTTTGCTAAACCTAGTGAACTAGAATGAGTAGAGAAGAATTAGAATGGGATTTTATCTATGGTTCTTGATTCTCAACTCATGAGAGATATGAATCATAGAGTCAAGAGAGGGAGCAAGTGGATGAGGGTGAGAGCAAAGCAAGAGAGCTCAAGAACAAGAGAGAGAGTGAGCAAGAAAGAAATGAGCAAGTATTTTTGTCTCTCACCCTCTCATAATCCAAAGTCATGATAACTCATCATACCAAAAAAGTCTTATGTGATGGTTGAAGCAACCATAACCATATCATATCATGCACTCATTTTACACAAATGAGCAAGCAAGTAAAAGTCTTTGCCATGAAATGATAGCTATGGTTATCATGATGGTCAACTAGTCAAGCCTAGTCAACCGGTCAACAAAGTCAACAAGTCAACAAAAGTCAACAAGTCAACAACCATGTCACCATAATACTTAATCAATATAATAGTTAATCACATATCATATTCTCATTAGGGTTGAGCAAAAAGTCAAATAGTCAACGGTCAACTGTCAACAACCCTAATGAGAATCCACTGCCTCTGTCTCCCTGTCAACTGTGCATACACACCCGCATCCGCGTTCCAAGGAACACGAATGCAAACTGGATAAATCCAATCCCATAAAGTACACTAGGATCTGGCTTAAACCAAAGCCCGCTAGTGTAAACTGTCCGGATACTGTACGTGCACAAGTGCACGAATGTGACCGAACCCTGTCGCAAAACCATGCGACCTGTCGCAATACCATGCGACCTCTACTCTTTTGCCTAAAGGCGAAAAGCTTTCTGTGTGGGACTCTAAAGACTCGACACTACGCTGGCAGTGGGTTTAACCACAGACCGCAAGCGGCACTAGCTGTACGTAACGGTCCCCAGGTAATGCCGACAAGAAGACCGACGAGGCGAAACCCATCTGAACTCCTACTGAGCCTGAGTGTGACATTCTCCGTACAGTCCGGTCTGTTCGTCTGATACATCGCATGGCGGGCCTAGGGGGCGGTAAACGTCAGGCCCCCAATAGCGGTACAAGTCGTGCCGGAGCGAAGCCCAAAACACCCTGAGATAACACTGGACGCCTACCAGTATATCTCGTTTGCCCTGGCCAGGGACTACTCGTGTAATGGCTCTCCTAGACACAGCGCGATGTCAACCCCCAATACCGGGAGAGACGAATCCTGTCTAACCGTCACTGCCTCCAAGTGCTTCGGGACTGCCCCCAACCACTACCTATTTGCACGACTCCTTTGAGCCGTGGTAGGGTAGTGATCAAAGTACAGTGGGAACACACTCGAGGCGAAGTGACAGTGTCAAGTCAGCTGACTAAGCTGTAGTCATGTCACCTGGGAACTGATAACTGACGATAGGCATAATACCAACTAGTCAGTTCCCGACGAGTCCTGTCCAGTATACCCGTAACCTAACGAGCACCCGCATACTATCTCAAGTACGACGTACTGACGGCTGTGGGACAGACCGTCTCCCACACTGGGATGAGAAGCGCAAGCGCTGGTCTACTCCGGAGTATCGATGCCCTGTCTCGATAGTCCTGCGACCAGGGACCTGCATAAGGATGTGCTTATAGATTACCCAGCCCCACTAGTGTGACGGCCATCACATCGCTGGTAATCAAGCAAAGATCCTAAGGGCTCCACTAATGTGTATAGGCGATATACAAAAATAAACACATGTACACATTGAAGTAGAAACAAACCAAGTAGCATACTACTATTTTGAGCAAGATTGTATATACAAGGTGAATATCCCAAGCTTCCATTAAGTAATATACAAACTAGTATGATACAGTAATGGCCTCTAGGGCATATACACTAACAATCTCCCACTTGCACTAAGGCCATGTACTGGCGTATCGAAGACCTATCATCTCGATCAGCCGCTCGATCTGAGTCTGGGGCAGGGCCTTGGTGAATGGATCTGCAGTGTTATCTTCTGAAGCGACTCTCCGAACCTCGATCTCCTGGCGATCCACGATCTCCCTGATCAGGTGATACCGCCTCAAGATGTGCCTGGATCTCTGATGGGACCTGGGTTCCTTCGCTAAAGCTATAGCCCCGTTGTTGTCGCAATACAGAGGTATTGGATCAACAATGGACGGAACCACCTGAAGTTCTTTCAAGAACTTCCTCATCCAGACAGCTTCTTTTGCGGCATCAGATGCAGCGATGTATTCCGCTTCCATCGTCGAGTCTGCAACGGTTTCTTGTTTGGAACTCTTCCAACACACCGCCCCTCCATTGAGGGTAAAGACAAAACCCGACATGGACTTGGAATCATCCTTGTCACTCTGGAAGCTGGAGTCAGTAAAGGCCTCGATCTGGAGGTCTTTTCTGCCATACACCAAGAACATCTCCTTTGTCCTTCTCAGATACTTGAGAATGTTCTTTACCGCTATCCAGTGTTTCTCCCCAGGGTTTGACTGATACCGGCTTACCACACTCAGTGCATAAGCTACATCCGGTCTGGTACACAACATCGCATACATTATAGAACCTACCGCAGAAGTGTAGGGTATAATAGACATGCGATCCCTCTCCAAATCAGTCTTGGGAGACATCTCTTTAGAGAGGGTGATCCCGTGACAAGCCGGTAGGTTACCGCGCTTGGAATCTTCCATACTGAATCTCTTCAGTATGGTGTCGATGTATCTGGACTGTGAAAGTCCTAATATCCTCTTGGATCTGTCACGGTAGATCCGGATACCCAGAATGTACGAGGCATCACCCAGGTCTTTCATGGAGAACCTGTGTGACAAGAACCCCTTGACAGATTGTAGCATAGGAATGTCATTTTCTATTAAGAGAATGTCATCCACGTATAAAACGAGGAATACTACAGTTCTCGCTACAAATCTACTATAGATGCATGGTTCATCTGGATTTTTGATAAAGCCAAATTCTTTGACCGTCTCATCAAAGCAGATGTTCCAACTCCGCGATGCCTGCTTTAGTCCATAGATGGACTTAAGCAACTTGCACACCTTTCCGCTGCTCCCACTCTGAATGAAACCCTCTGGCTGGTCCATATAGACACACTCCTCTAAATTTCCATTTAGAAAAGTTGTCTTTACGTCCATTTGCCAAATCTCATAATTGTGGAAGGCAGCAATGGCAAGAAGGATCCGAATGGATTTCAGCATGGCTACTGGAGAGAAGGTTTCGTCATAGTCCAAGCCAGGTCTTTGACGAAAACCCTTTGCTACCAGCCTAGCTTTATAGGTCTCAACCTGTCCATCTACACCAATCTTCCTTTTGAAGATCCACTTGCATCCTACGGGTTTTACCCCGTCTGGAGCAATGTCCAACGTCCATACCTTGTTGGTGTACATGGACTCCATTTCGGTCCGCATTGCATCCAGCCATTTCACTGAGTCAACGCTCTGAACGGCCTGCTGGAAGCTAGTAGGCTCATCATAATCTATGATGCAATCCTCTCTATCCCCGTCTATGAGAAAACCGTAGTATCTCTCGGGCGGATGAGACTGCCTACTACTCCTGCGGAGCGGCGTAGGAATGTCCTGTTCTTTCGAACCCTCTGGTTCCGCTAAACTTTCAGTAACAGTCCGTGGTTCTGGAATTTCTTCCAGTTCTACTGTGCTCCCACTTATCTGGTTTTCCAAAAACTCAGTTTCCAAGAAGTAGGCATGACGAGAAACAAGAACTTTTTGTTCCTCTCCACAGTAGAAGAAATATCCTTTGGAGTTCTTTGGATACCCCACAAACTTGCACTGTACTGAGCGTGCCTCGAGCTTGTCCGCATGCTGCTTTTTGACAAAAGCTGGACATCCCCATGTCTTAATGTGCTTAAGATAGGGTCTCTTCCCACACCACATCTCATATGGTGTAGTAAGCACAGTCTTAGTAGGAACTCGGTTTAAAAGGTATGCGGCTGATTCTAGCGCATATCCCCAGAATGATCGCGGCAACTCAGCGTTACCCATCATGGACCGCACCATATCCAATAGGGTGCGGTTCCATCTCTCCGATACACCGTTATGTTGTGGGGTGTATGGAGGAGTAAGCTGAGAGAGAATTCCGTTCTCTTTTAAATAGTCCAGGAACTCGGCACTTAAGTATTCTCCACCTCGATCCGATCTTAGAATCTTAATACTTTTGCCGGTCTGTTTCTCTACTTCATTCTTATACTCCTGGAATTTTCCAAAGGCTTCGGACTTATGTTTCATTAAGAAGACATAACCGTACCTTGAGAAGTCATCCGTAAAAGTAATGAAGTAAGAATATCCGCTTCGCGCATGTGTAGACATTGGACCGCACACGTCACTGTGTACGAGTCCCAAGAGCTCGCTCGCTCTTACCCCATGTCCAGTAAACGGAGTCTTTGTCATCTTTCCTTTGAGACAGGATTGACAAGTGGCATACGATTGATATTCGAACGCATTCAAATATCCTTCTGTATGTAACTTAGTCAACCTTCTCTCATTGATGTGACCCAGTCTACAATGCCACAAGAAAGTCTGATTTATTTCCGGAGACTTTCTTTTGTGTGTATTCTGGACATTAAATATCTGTGGTTGGTTTAACACGTATATACCATTACTCAATGTACCTTACCCAATCAAAACTTGATTAAGGTGAATGTTTACAACATTACTTACAAACGCAAATTCATAACCTTCTTTAGAAACTAAAGATACAGAAATGATATTACAAGTTGCGTTGGGTACAAAAAAGCAATTACGCAAAACCAAAACATGTCCATCTGACATTCCCAGGTGATAATCCCCCACGGCTTTAGCATCCATGCTAGCTCCGTTTGCAACTCTGAGGGTCATATCACCTGCCTTCAAAACCCTACGGTTTCTCAACGCCTGCAAAGAATTACAGATATGAGATCCTGATCCGGTATCCAATACCCAGGAAGTAGAGTTTATTGAAAGACAGTTTTCAATAACATACACACCTGAAGCTGAAGCTGCAACCTGCTTCAATTCCTGTGTCCTGGCTTTCCAAGCCCTGCAATCATTCTTCCAGTGACCTTTCTTATGACAATAGAAGCATTCTTCCTTATCCACAAGCTTCCCCGCTATCTTTGTTGCTTTAGCTTTTCCCTTCGTATCCACTTTACTAACACCGCCCCTTGGTTTGGCGGGGGCTTTCTTCTTCTTTCCCTTGGCTTTCGCCTTGGACCTAGAAGAAGATGATCCTCCTACAAACAAAGTGGATGTTTCCCTACCTTTCTGTAGGGTGCCCTCTGCGCTCCTCAGCATGTTGAGGAGCTCTGAAAGTTCAACCTCTTTTTCTTGTAAGTTGAAGTTCAGTATGAACTGGGCATAAGTGGAAGGAAGGGACTGGAGAACTATATCCGTATAGAGTTCACCCTCCAATGTGGTCCCTAGGTCCGCGAGCTCCTCAATGTAGCCGATCATCTTTAGCACATGCTCGGCTACTGATGATCCGACGGCCATCTTTGCCGAAAATAACTTTTTCGACGCTTCGTATCTTGCGATACGAGATTGCTCTCCATACAGTTCTTTTGTATGGAGAAATATGGATTCAAGGTCCATATTCTCGTGCCTCCTCTGATGTTCGTTGTCCATCGAGGCAAGTACGAGGCACTTGGCCTTCGCGCTATCAATCTCCCAAGTCTTGCGGATTTCCTTATCCGCGACGCTGGAAGTGGGACCAGGGGCAGGGGGAGCTTTGGTGGTAAGAAGATACCCCAGCTTGTCGTAAGTGATTGCCATTTTGACATTCCTGAGCCAATCTTTGTAGTTTGGCCCTGTCAGTATATTTTTATCTAGGAGTAACTTAAGTCCAGTCATGTTGATTGGTCGCTGCAATTAGGAGAGAGAAGAAGAAACACTCAGCATGATGCTCTTGCAAGTTTAGAGTGGTTTTTAGTTTGTCTAAACAGGATGGCTCCCACTGTTTCTCGAATCCCTCCTCAAACCATAAAGGAAGAATTAGTCGGGATCAATCCCACCGCACAATACTTGCTTAACCGTTCAGCCAGGCCGGTGTCGGTACTTCGAGGGAGGTTTTCCAACGCTTTCGCGAAGTTCCTTAATTAAAGAACCTCTTTTCCCTGGGGGCGTAGCCCCGCTAACACCTTTCTAGGCACCTACTAGGTTTATAGCATTGATCGATTAGTGAGAAATTTCCCGAGGAGTAGCATATACTCACAGTAGGATCGGGATCCAAATATCATCGCGTGACGAAACTGAAGGAATCCTACCAGAATCATCACACTCCAAATGGTATGCAAATCTAGCAAGTTTCAGTACTTATGAAACTCCCGATGTGGATTTTTGCCCCATGCTCTTATGACCTTGACTTTGGCCAACAAATCATAAGTCACATGTCAAGTTCTACCCTTCGTTCTCCAGGTTAATTTGAATCCACCCGCACCTACCCTTGACTTTGGCCAACAAGGCAGTACGACTGTTCCAAACCAACGCATCTATCTATGCTGCACATGAACACCCAATAGCTACCAATCACTATGCCTTGACTTTGGCCAACAAACACATCTTGAATACTATTGACTATTCATGTGAAACGACGGAGGGCTACGAATGGTTTTGGCAAAACCGTGAACGTAGTGAACTTGATTTGGTCGATGGAACGAGATAGCTTTTAAAAGGAGTGGCTCAAGCTCCGCATTTAAAAGTTGGTTTTGAAAAGAACCGAGTGGTTTTTCGAAAGTGTTCCAACGACTTTAACTTGGTTTATTATCTTGCATTAGTTCTTTTAATGCGTGATATTCTTGCATTAGTTCTTTTAATGCATCCCATCATTTAATCCTACCATTGCAGAAAACAACCAAAATATGACGTACGCTTATGCCATTCGCATTCGCCACTGGGCCCCGTCATTACCCGTTAGGTTACTTAACTAACGACAGAGCGGGGGCTGGGCTAGCGCGTCTGTAAAACATAAGCAACGCCTAAATAATATCATATATAGATATATTGCAATGATAAACATTTTAGATCACAGATGAACACATTGGATATACTAGGAATCTGTAATTCGTACGAGCCTGTAACGAAAGACAGATTACACGGTCGCGGTGAATAGCTAAAACCCCACCCAAGACCCCTACGGGTGCGGCAAACTACCCGCCAAGTACCCGAAGCGTAGCAACCTCCCTCATCTCCATGAGTAGGCCACTCGACACTTCGGCATACCCGGTAGTTTGTGCACCCCCTCCATGGGTCTATCCTAGGAGCAAAAACAGTAAAAAGAAATTATACAATGACGGCTACAACCCCGACCCGGTTGTGCGGCCATACAAATAATTATTACATCAATTTACAAATTTACATGAATTGAAAGAAAAGAAAACTCTCGTCTCACAACCCCCGGCTATTCACCTGCGACAATCCAACATATTCATATACACATTCCAGCAACATTACATATCACAGATTTGTATAACCCCCACTAATCGACATATAGCGATTAGTAGACGTTCAATACAAATATCACATTACAGAAAAACCCGTTAGCTTAAGTCTTTTAGAAGTTCGATCAAAAATACGGATTTTCGGGACCCCAAAAAAAAATTTTCGTTCTGGAAAATCTAGGTTGAAAATACATGTACCAAAATTCCCAAAATACCCCCAGAAGAACACTGTAGCAAAGAAACACCAGAGAGGGGACAAGGAGGCCGCGGAACCGCGGCAATAGCAAGCTATTGCCGCGTTTTCGCGGTCGTTTAGGGGGATCACTTGGTGATTTTTCTACAGTGGCTTAAAAAAGACCTGAGCCGATTTTAAGTGTTAAAATAATCAACTTTTGAACAGTAAAAAAATCGACAGAAACTCGAATTTTTATGGTTCGTTTTCGGGACATTTTTCTTGATCGATCTTCTAGTTACTTGCTAACATGTTAGATAGAGTTTAACTAGGCTCTGATACCACTGTAAGTCCATGCTACCTCTCCCGGTACTTTCGGGAATGCGGAATTTGGTAAAAAACGATTTTTACGGAGGTGGTAACATGGACCTATAACCCGGATCTTGGTTAAACATCTATCTAACAACCTAACTATGAGTTTCTAGCTACTCGGTTAGGGGGTTATACCTTGCTTGTCTTGAACTCCATCGTCTTCAAGCTCCGATGGTGGTCCGGATTGGCTTCTTCTCGTCGTCTCCGTACGCCGAAGATAGATCCACCTGAAAGCTCCAACCTTTAGCTCCTTCTTCGTTCTTTGAAGAAACTAGTTCACTTGGTTTGCTAAACCTAGTGAACTAGAATGAGTAGAGAAGAATTAGAATGGGATTTTATCTATGGTTCTTGATTCTCAACTCATGAGAGATATGAACCATAGAGTCAAGAGAGGGAGCAAGAGGATGAGGGTGAGAGCAAAGCAAGAGAGCTCAAGAACAAGAGAGAGAGTGAGCAAGAAAGAAATGAGCAAGTATTTTTGTCTCTCACCCTCTCATAATCCAAAGTCATGATAACTCATCATACCAAAAAAGTCTTATGTGATGGTTGAAGCAACCATAACCATATCATATCATGCACTCATTTTACACAAATGAGCAAGCAAGTAAAAGTCTTTGCCATGAAATGATAGCTATGGTTATCATGATGGTCAACTAGTCAAGCCTAGTCAACCGGTCAACAAAGTCAACAAGTCAACAAAGTCAACAAAAGTCAACAACCATGTCACCATAATACTTAATCAATATAATAGTTAATCACATATCATATTCTCATTAGGGTTGAGCAAAAAGTCAAATAGTCAACGGTCAACTGTCAACAACCCTAATGAGAATCCACTGCCTCTGTCTCCCTGTCAACTGTGCATACACACCCGCATCCGCGTTCCGAGGAACACGAATGCAAACTGGATAAATTCAATCCCATAAAGTACACTAGGATCTGGCTTAATCCAAAGCCCGCTAGTGTAAACTGTCCGGATACTGTACGTGCACAAGTGCACGGATGTGACCGAACCCTGTCGCAAAACCATGCGACCTGTCGCAATACCATGCGACCTCTACTCTTTTGCCTAAAGGCGAAAAGCTTTCTGTGTGGGACTCTAAAGACTCGACACTACGCTGGCAGTGGGTTTAACCACAGACCGCAAGCGGCACTAGCTGTGCGTAACGGTCCTCAGGTAATGCCGACAAGAAGACCGACGAGGCGAAACCCATCTGAACTCCTACTGAGCCTGAGTGTGACATTCTCCGTACAGTCCGGTCTGTTCGTCTGATACATCGCATGGCGGGCCTAGGGGGCGGTAAACGTCAGTCCCCCAATAGCGGTACAAGTCGTGCCGGAGCGAAACCCAAAACACCCTGAGATAACACTAGAAGCCTACCAGTATATCTCGTTTGCCCTGGCAAGTGACTACTCGTGTAATGGCTCTCCTAGACACAGCGCGATGTCAACCCCCAATACCGGGAGAGACGAATCCTGTCTAACCGTCACTGCCTCCAAGTGCTTCGGGACTGCACCCAACCACTACCTGTTTGCACGACTCCTTTGTGCCGTGGTAGGGTAGTGATCAAAGTACAGTGGGAACACACTCGAGGCGAAGTGACAGTGTCAAGTCAGCTGACTAAGCTGTACTCATGTCACCTGGGAACTGATAACTGACGATAGGCATAATACCAACTAGTCAGTTCCCGACGAGTCCTGTCCATTGTACCCGTAACCTAACGAGCACCCGCATACTATCTCAAGTACGACGTACTGACGGCTGTGGGACAGACCGTCTCCCACACTGGGATGAGAAGCACATGCGCTGGTCTACTCCGGAGTATCGATGCCCTGTCTCGATAGTCCTGCGACCAGGGACCTGCATAAGGATGTGCTTATAGATTACCCAGCCCCACTAGTGTGACGGCCATCACATCGCTGGTAATCAAGCAAAGACCCTAAGGGCTCCACTAATGTGTATAGGCGATATACAAAAATAAACACATGTACACATTGAAGTAGAAACAAACCAAGTAGCATACTACTATTTTGAGCAAGATTGTATATACAAGGTGAATATCCCAAGCTTCCATTAAGTAATATACAAACTAGTATGATACAGTAATGGCCTCTAGGGCATATACACTAACATCCGTTACGTTTAGCAGACCGCTTGCGGTTTGTAGGTGTTTGATATGATCATCATCTGCTGCCGGCGTATTGACGAGTCTTTAGAGTCCTACACAGAGGTTTCCTGGCTCAAGCGTAACGAAATAGGAGCGCATATGAGATATGTGCGGGACCGAGAATGATACCAATATGTGATACTGTATTCGATTCTCGCGATATGTGACATTGATCGGTTATATGCGATATAGCCGGCATATCGGATCAAGTGTTGATTCGATAAGTTGTTACTGTAGATATTAGTCGGTTATATGCGATATGACCGGATCATTAAATCAAGTGTTGATTTAATGATTTAATGCATAATTATATATTTGATATATTACTTTGCATTAACTAGTATCGGTTCACTTAAGATGGATTTTCTCACTCGGATGTGCGCATTGCATATGCGATATGATTTTGTGCACTTGCTTGTATCATGTTTGATGATACATGCCTTTTGGTTAAGTGTAAAGAATTAAGCCTTGGTTAATGAAATGGTTAGGGTTTACTATTTCCTTTTTCATTTTATTTATTGATATTTATTCTTTTGGAAAAAGAAAAGGAAATGATAAAATGGTGGCATTCTTTGTTCTTTCATGAAGCTTCATGAATACTTTGACTTTGTGACCACTTTGTCTCATCCTTAAACCTAACCATTCCACTTAACCCTAATTAATTCTCTACACCTAACCATGGTTCTATTATGATAAGAATTCATTATTCTTTTCATTTTTAGAATAACTTATCATAACATTTTCTTCTTCTTCTTCCTTGAACTCAAGAAGAAAACCTTGACTTCATCAATGGTGGATTGATGAAATGAGTGAGAAATCCAATTCTAAAGTCTACCCACTTCCTATTTCTTCATCCTCTACCTCTTGCCAAGTAGTAGAGTGTGTTTCCTTCACAAGTATTCATGGCTTGGTGAAGGTGGAGCTCGATCTAGTGATGCTTCGACGTAGATCATCTTCGGCACGTCGTCGACGACCTAGCCCGTCCATTCTCCGATGAAGCCGACGCTAGAGCCCGGGAATTCACTTGGACAGCGGAGAGGACTTCATTGCGGAGCCGTGGAGGTGGAGCACCGGATCTACAAAGGTTGTATTTCCGTAATCTTTTAGTTTAGTTGTAAACTAGTTCATTTATCGCCTAGAAATCTAGCCAACGATCCGTAGTCGGGTTTCTCGGCACCGTAAAATTTGAAATTGGCATGGTTGATGCCTTGTGAGACCTCACTAGAGTGCCTAGGAACCCTACAGTGGTATCAGAGCCTAGCTAGAGCCTTAGGCGAAGTCCCGACGGAATCAGAAGTCCGAACGACCCAAAACCCGACTTGAAAAATGCTCTCTGGACTTTTCTGTAAAATGTGGATTTTTGTAGATTAAAAATATTCAGAGAAATCAGCAGGAAATTTTAAGAAAAACTGTGTAGCACGTGCCCGTAATTCAACTAAAGTGTGGCGGAAACGCGGCATGAGCTTGCTCATGCGGCGGTTCCGCGGCCCGTTTTTCGTTTTGTGCATCCAATTTTGCACAGTAGTTCTTAGTTGTCTGTGTTGGTTTTTCTGGGGATTTTTAATATTTTATTTCAGAGTTGTATTTTCTGAGTTGTATTGGGGACTCGGTGTATTCGATCGGACTGTCTAATTTTGTCGGTGTGCTTTTCCGGGTATTTTTAGAATATGTTAAAAAGTTCGACCGGATATAAATACCCAATTTTTCCCCTGTCGGGAAATTTCCAAGTGTTGGATTTTTCTGTAGTTTAACGACGTTCTAAGTAGTGCAAGTAACGCGATGGACCCTCTAGAAGACAACAAACCTTAACTCGATTATGTGACCGTCTTGAACTGCCCTTTGAACCTTCGGGTTTGGGGCAGTACAGCGTGCCACATGTGAGGCGTTGGCCCTTCTACGGCTGGACCGTTGGTACTGAGGCACGAACTGAATGTTGTTAGACTTATTTCATGTGTTGAGCTGTATCGAGAAAACTTGGGTGTTCGATTGTTCGATCGGAAAGTTTAACATTTTCTGCTTATCCGGAATAGGATACAATAATTGGAATTCACAATAAGTTATGTGATAACTGAATGAATGTTATAAATCTAGCAGTTTAGTCTCACTTGATCGGTTGCCACGGAATTCTGATGTGATCAAAAGTCCGTCGCAATCACGTAGCGTACACGGATACTCGCCGGGTAAACTTAATAGACAGCCTCACTCCATAACCCCGACCAAGTGACTGTAGGAGAACCCCGTCGCCGAAAGCATCCGTTCGGGTGCTCGCGGTAGCGGTGTTCCGCCTTGGTGCACTTCGTTGACGGTATCAGGGGTGCGGCCGCCTACTAAAGTTTGCGACGAGCATTCGATCAGTATTTCGGGAATCTTGTTAAATTGCCCGACTTGATATTGAAAACTGTTTTCGATATAGAGACTAAAATGCGGGGTTTATAATTGTTAGGCATGCGATGTCTAAAGAATTCATTTGGTCAGGCATGTGATGTCTGAGGTGATTGCGGATTCCAACTGTTGTAGTTTTACACTTTCTTTTCTGTGACCGTAAGTGTAATATGTGATATCGCCGGTTTCGTTGCTATATGTCAACGACAATTGGGATGCGCATATTTACTTACGTTGATGACATGTGATGTTATGTGTTGCTGGATATGTTATATTGGATCGTCGTTTTTGAATAGCCGGGGTTTTTTTTATGTGAGATGAGCGTTTTTCATTTTCATTCATGTAAAAACTTGTATGTAATATTCTTTTATTGGGGCGCTTCCAGGTAGCGGAAGTTGTCACCGTTGATGTATATTATTTACTTTTCCGCACTAGGATAGACCCAAGGAGGAGGGCACAAGTAACCGGGTTCTGGAGTCCAGTGGGAGACCAACTCGAGGAGTCGAGTCCGGGTCTTCTAACTCCAGAATTGGTAGGGTTGCTTGCCGCTCTCGTAGGGGTCTAGGGGTGTGGGTTTGGCTATTCATCACGACCGTGGAATCCGTGTTTTATACTGGCTCGTATTGAAAACACGGACGTCCTAGTATATCCAATATTTCATATGTTTCTTCTGCTGCGATATTTGTGATGTGATCATGTGATGTTCTGTGATAGATACAGTATATAGTATATATGATATATTATATAGCCGTTACTTATGTTTTACACCCGCGCTAGCCCTGCCCCGCTCTGCCGTTAGTTACCTAACCTAACGGTGCACGAGAGGACATCGAGGCGAATGCGGATGGCATAAGTGTACGTCGTATTTATCTGTGATGTTTAGGTAACTTAAATGATGGGACTTCATTAATGTGATTAATGAAAGAAAAGAAACCTAAGATGTTGTAGAATCGAATTTCAAAATAAAACAGGTAGCTACAGTTCTTGCTTTGCACAGCGGTATATGTGATATATCCTGCACCTTATTCGATGAGGAAAGGACCGAGATCCCTTCACCGGGAGTGACTCCTTTAGCAATAACTGGCAGATGCTACACACTCGATTTGTCTTTTGATTGCTTTTAAGAGTTTTTGCTTTGCACAGTGATATATATGATATATCCCGCACCTCATTCAACGAGGAAAGGACCGACGATCCCTTCACCGGGAGTGACTCCTTTAGCAAAACTAGAAAAGCCTCAAAAGCACTCCATTTTAAACTTCATTTGATTCTACAACGATATCAAGTTCATTACGCAATAGGTTTTCAGAAAAACCTGTCGTAGCCCTCCGTCATTTCAGATAAGTTGTATATAGTATTCGTGCTACATTTGTTGGCTTTCGTCAAGGTGTAGTGTGCGGTAGCTATCTGCTGCTTATCTGCAGCATATGATGCGATTGGATTAGGGTAGTCGTGCGGCTTTGTTGGCTTTCGTCAAGGGTCGTGCGGGTGGGTTTAATTCAATCAAGAAATGACGGGTTGGACTTGACTAGGAGCCTATGGTTTGTTGGCTTTCGTCAAAGTCATAGGATGCTAGGGGCAAAATATTATCGGGAATTTCCAGTGTTGAAATTTGCAATGAGATTGCATACCTTCTATGAGATAGTTGGATCCCGATACCCGCTGCGAGTAATTGTTACTCCTGGGAGAGTTTTACACATTACAATTAGCCGATCAAGTAGGTGTCTAGAAAGGTGTCAACGGGGTTATGCCTCTGAGAAAATGAGGTTTACATTAATTAGGTTCGTGCGAAAGTACCGACACTGGCCTGGCTGAAAGATTGGCGAACTTGTAGAGTGTAATTAATCCCGGCTAGTCTTTCCTTTTAGGGTTTGAAGGAAGATTTGATAAAAAGCAGTGGGAGCCATCCTGATTAGATAAAATAATAACCAATCTATTCTTGCAAGAGCGCACGCTGAGTGTTTTCTTCTCTCTCTCTCCTAGTAGCGACCATGTCACGCCTTAATCAAGATAATAATACGGAATATTGACCGAACCCGCTTGTTATTCTGAGCTCGGGAACGTTGATCCCGCTCCAACTTATAAATGTTATAAGACAGAGCAGGAAATTGGGGAATATCAGATTTCCCGTGCCGCCCAAACGAAGAGAGTGCATGCTGATGCATCATCTTCGGGTGTGTTCATTACAAAAAGCTGTTTCTCAATATCCTCCGATTCCTGGGTATATGATACCGGATCAGGATCCCAGATATGTAATCTGTTACATAGGGCTACAAAAGGGTAGAAAAACTGAGAACGGGTGATAAGTTTCATGAGGCAGAAAACGGGGCAAAAGTTGCAGCAAAGTCTGTCGGTCACTGTCACCCTGTATTACCAATACATTGATTCTGAACGAATGTTATTAGATACCGAACCTGATATACGAAATCATATCACTCTCTTTATTAGTAAAGAAATGATAAAATTTTGTATTGTTGGATAATGTTTTGAACATTTCTTATATCAAAAGTTGATCGGTTCAGGCACGTTATCTAAAAGCATTAATGTTCTAAATCAAACTACAGTTCTTAGTATACGAAACACACTCAAGAGGAAGAGTTCAGAAATGAACGAATCCTTCTTGAGGTATTGTAGACTAAGTCATATCAATGCGACCCGACTAGCTGGAGTTACATTTAGATGCATATTTAAATCAGTTTGAATTTACATCTTGTGAAACTCGCCAGTCATGTCACAAAGATAAAATGACCATAGCTCTGTTTATAGGAAACAGAGAAAGAGTTAGTGAACTCTTGGGATGATACATGTTGATGTATGTAAGGTCCCCTGTCTACACATACCAAGACTGGTTCTTTATACTTCATTATATTCTCTGATAATCTCTCAAGATTCAGTCATATGTTCCTGTTGAAACATGAGTCCGAACCTTTTGAGATATTCACAGAATATAAGCGAGAAGTAGAGAACCAGAATACGGGTATAAGTATTATGTCCTTTGATGTGATCGAGGAGGAGAATACTTGTGCATGGAATTCCTGGACTATTTTAAAGGAGAATGAGATTCTCTCTCAGCATTACTCCTCTGGATACACCATAGCACGATGGTATATCAGGGCGGAGCAATCACACCCTATATGATAAGGTGTGCTCTATGATGAGTACTACTGAGTTACCTATTTCCTTTTGGGAGTTATGCACTTGAGAAGCTGCATACCTATTGAAAATGGTTCAAATCAAATCAGTTGCCTACCACTTCATATTTGATATGATATGGGAAGAGCCCATGTCTTAAGCTAGTTAAGATTTGGGGTTGTCCGGCTAATGTCTAAAAGCAAAATCCAGACAAGCTCGAGGCAAGGTCTGTTAAGTACAACTGGAAAGGTTCCAGCTATACAAACTACAGCAGCTGATTTGGCAGAACCAAAGGATTCAGTAGAAACCAACGAACCTCAGCCTCTCAGGAGTAAGACTCTGTAAGAATGGCTGGATGCTTAGAGATCTGAGATGGAATCCTTATACACCAACAAAGTATGGACTTTGGTTGCTATATCTGAAGGGTTAAATCCCCATCAGGAGCAAGTATATCTAGAGAAGATTACTTGGTGTAGATGGAAAAGTTGAGACTTTCAAAGCTAGACTTGTTAAAGGTTTTCGTCATCGACCAGGCGTGGATAATGATGAAACCTTTTCCAGTACCTATGCTTAAGTCCATCCTGATCCTACTTGTCATGGCTACATACCATGACTACGATATCTGGTGGTTGGGTGTCATGACTGCTTTTCTAAATAATGTTTTAGAAGAGTGCGTCTGTAAGTACACAGCCAGAGGGCTTCGTAGACAGTGGGAGCAGCGGAAACGTGTGCAAGATGTTTTATGTGATAAAGCAGGCATCGCGGAGTTGGAACATCTGTTTTGATGAAGTAGTCAAAGAGTTTGACATCATCAAAATGGTAGATGAACCTTGTATAAACAAAAAGGTAGTAGGGAGTATGGTGGTGATCCTCGTAGAGTACGTGGATGACATACTCTTGATAAGAAAGGAGTTTCCTATGCTACGCTCAGTCAATCTCCGCTTATCACAATGATTCTCCATATAGGATCACTGGAAGTGTTCCAGAGTGATAAAGACGACTGAATGTCAGTCGCAGGCATTGTCTTTACCCTCAGTAAAGGGACGGTATGTTGGAAGAGTTCCAAGCTAGATACCGTGACATACTAGACGATAAAGGCTGGATACATCGCTACTTAAGATCCTACCAAAGAGGAAGTTTGGGTGTATATTAGTTCATGAGATGAACTACGTTCCTACCATTGTGTGACAATGGAGTTGTGGCTTATGCCAGGAACCCCCGTCCCATCAGTGATCCAGACATATTCTAAGGCAGTATCACCTGATCATGGAGATGGTTAATCTCCAGGGTGATCGAGGCAAGGAGGGTAGACTTAGAGGATAACGCAGCGGATCCACTCACGAAGGCCTATTCCCAGAGAGAGACTTTTATGGGATGGTTGAGTATGAGATACTGCAACCACTGCTACAGATGGCCCTAGTGCAAGTGGGAGATTGTTAGTTATATGTATGCCCTAGAGGCCATTACTGTACATAGGATGTATATTGTAGTGGATGCTGGGACATATATAGGGAGGACTTTCTTGCTCGACATGATAGTATGCTATCTGGTTACTCTTTACCTTAACGTGTATACTGATTGTCTCTCTGTTACATGTTGGTAAAGCCCTTAGGATGTGTACTTGACTACCTGGACTATGATGCGGATCATACTAGTGGGGACATGGTAGTCCATAAGTACATCCTTGAAAGTCCCTAGTCGTGGGTGTATCGAGATGGGGCATCGATATACCAGAGTAGACTAGCGTATACCTTCTCGACCCATACAGATGGGCGATGGATGATCCCACATCCATTGGTGTTTGACATCGGAGATGATATACGGGTGCTCAGTAGAGACTGGGTACACTGGACGGACTCGCCGAGAACTCCCAGATGGTATTATACCCCACGTCAGATGGCAGTTCTCTGGTGACACTGGTACAGAGTAGTCTGTTGACCCGAGATCGTCATAGAGTCTTGTGTGGTTCCTACTGTTCTTTGATTTCCATCTTACCACGTCCAAGAGGGCGTGCAAAACGGTGGTTTTTGGGTACAGTCCCGAGTCACATGGAGGCAATGAGCGATAGGAGGGGATTCGTCTCTCCCGGTATAGGGAGTTGATGTTGCGCTGTGTTCGATTGGCTATAACAGGAAATCCCTGGCCAGGGTTGCTGAAATTTACTGGTAAGTGTTACCAGTAGTTTCTCGAATTGTTATAGACCTCATATCGACACGACTTATCGAGCTATTGGGGTCTGACGTTTACCACCCCTAGGTGAGATATGCGACATATCAGACGATCAGACCGGACTGTACGGTAGTGTTACTGGTTGGATTCACTGGAGTGTGAGCGAGCTTGCTCGTCGGTCTTCTGATCGCTCAATACCCGGGTGGCCGTTACGATTAGCAGACCGCTTGCGGCTTGTGGGTGTTTGATATGATCATCATCTGCTGCCGGCGTATTGACGAGTCTTTAGAGTCCTACACAGAGGTTTCCTGGCTCAAGCGAAACGAAATAGGAGCGCATATGAGATATGTGCGGGACCGAGAATGATACCAGTATGTGATACTGTATTCGATTCTCGCGATATGTGACATTGATCGGTTATATGCGATATAGCCGGCATATCGGATCAAGTGTTGATTCGATAAGTTGTTACTGTAGATATTAGTCGGTTATATGCGATATGACCGGATCATTAAATCAAGTGTTGATTTAATGATTTAATGCATAATTATATATTTGATATATTACTTTGCATTAACTAGTATCGGTTCACTTAAGATGGATTTTCTCACTCGGATGTGCGCATTGCATATGCGATATGATTTTGTGCACTTGCTTGTATCATGTTTGATGATACATGCCTTTTGGTTAAGTGTAAAGAATTAAACCTTGGTTAATGAAATGGTTAGGGTTTACTATTTCCTTTTTCATTTTATTTATTGATATTTATTCTTTTGGAAAAAGAAAAGGAAATGATAAAATGGTGGCATTCTTTGTTCTTTCATGAAGCTTCATGAATACTTTGACTTTGTGACCACTTTGTCTCATCCTTAAACCTAACCATTCCACTTAACCCTAATTAATTCTCTACACCTAACCATGGTTCTATTATGATAAGAATTCATTATTCTTTTCATTTTTAGAATAACTTATCATAACATTTTCTTCTTCTTCTTCCTTGAACTCAAGAAGAAAACCTTGACTTCATCAATGGTGGATTGATGAAATGAGTGAGAAATCCAATTCTAAAGTCTACCCACTTCCTATTTCTTCATCCTCTACCTCTTGCCAAGTAGTAGAGTGTGTTTCCTTCACAAGTATTCATGGCTTGGTGAAGGTGGAGCTCGATCTAGTGATGCTTCGACGTAGATCATCTTCGGCACGTCGTCGACGACCTAGCCCGTCCATTCTCCGATGAAGCCGACGCTAGAGCCCGGGAATTCACTTGGACAGCGGAGAGGACTTCATTGCGGAGCCGTGGAGGTGGAGCACCGGATCTACAAAGGTTGTATTTCCGTAATCTTTTAGTTTAGTTGTAAACTAGTTCATTTATCGCCTAGAAATCTAGCCAACGATCCGTAGTCGGGTTTCTCGGCACCGTAAAATTTGAAATTGGTATGGTTGATACCTTGTGAGACCTCACTAGAGTGCCTAGGAACCCTACAAGTATGCAGGTGCTCGTTAGGTTACGGGTACACCGGACAGGACTCACAGGGAACTGTTGGTTGGTTTTATACCAGTCGTCAGTGAGCAGTTCCCAGGTGACATGAGTACAGCATAGTCCGCAGACTTGACACTGCTACTTCGCCTCGAGTGTGTCCCACTGTTCTTAGATTGCTACCCTACCACGGCTCAAAGGAGTCGTGCAAACAGGTAGCAGTTGGGTGCAGTCCCGAGCACTTGGAGGCAGTGGCGGTTAGACAGGATTCGTCTCTCCCGGTATTGGGGGTTGATATCGCGCTGTGTCAGAGAGCCATTACGCAAAGTCCCTGTCCAGGGCAAACGAGATTTGCTGGTAGGTTCCAGTAGTTTCTCAGGGTGTAATGGGCTTCGCTCCGACACGACTTATACCGCTATTAAGGGACAGACGCTTGCCGCCCCCCTAGGCCCGATATGCGATAGTCTTAGACGAACAGACCGGACTGTACGGAGATTGTCACATCAGACTCGGTAGGAGTTCGGATGGGTTTCCTCATCGGCCTTCTTATCGACATCTACCTGGGGACCGTTACGTACAGCTAGTGCCGCTTGCGGTCTATGGTTAAACCCACTGCCAGCGTAGTAGCCGAGTCTCTAGAGGCCCACACAGAGAGTTTCCCTACTCCATGTGAAACGATATAGAGGTCGTATGGTTTTACGACAAGGGTTCGGACGCATACGTGTGTTTACGCACGTACGACTTTCGAACAGTTATTACTAGTCGGCTTTGGTTTAAGCCAGTTACTAGTATCCGGTTATTGGATTTATACAATCTAAAGTTTTTCCGTGTTTTCACGGATAGGAGGGGCGTTCTCGTAATTACGCGAGAAGCTTCTAGAAGATGGTGACTAAGGAGGTTTAGGTGGCATATACATTGAATGAGATTAGTGAGTCATATGGATGATTCATCCATGTCATTAATGCTTCATAATTGCTTAATGACTCATGGAGATGAATCACCATAAGATATTTATCAAGCATGGTTGTAAATCATTTTCTTTTCTTTTCTTGATAAATAAAAATGCTTGATATATATTATGATAACTCATTTTCTCTTCTCATTATTATGTTCATCTTCTCTCTTCTCAAGCTCTCTCTCTTCAAACCCTAATCCTTCCCTCTCATGTGTTGAGTACAAGGATTAGTTAGACTACTTAATCCGTAACCATACTCTATTTCATCTAGGTACTTTGATTAGCACTTAAAGATACCTAGTTGCCTCAAGTTTAGAGGCAAAGCTTGGAGTATAGCTCTCGTGGTGGATCGTCTACTACTTGGAGAAGGCCGAGGAGGAGGTGGAGTTCGTAAAGACGAAGGACACGGTTCTTTAGGTATAATCCCATCACATAGTAGTTTAGAACTTCTATGTTTGATGTTAGTTATCGTTTAGCTTCGATTCATGCGGTTAGACGATGTTTAAGCAAAGAACAAGATCGTTTTTCATATTTTCGCCTCCCCGCAAGTCGTGGGGTGTTGTACATTGACTTACACCTCCGTCAAAGGGACGTCATCGTCGGAACTAAGCTCCGCCACTGGAGCCGTTACAGCGTCTGTCATCGGCCGCTTTAGCGAAGCCTCCTGCGATAATGTTGGAGGAGCTGGGGCCACAATAGCCGGCTCTGGAAGCGTCGTTGCATCGCCGATCAGGATCGGTACCGCACTTGGAATAACCCGAGTCAAGGTAATCCTTGCAACAAAATAAAAGAGAGGGTCAAACCACGAATAAAGAAAAAAGGAAATGAAGGCACATTGACCCGAAGTATACCAAGGCCCAAAGAAGCACGGAGCCTCTCTTCCTCTTCAAATGTTTTGAGGGATGCCGCGAGAGCCTCTTCGGCAGAGATACCTATTGAAGAAGAAAGCGTCAGTAAAAGCATGATAAAAAAAAGATAACCGCGGAAAGATACGACTGAATTCTACCTGACTGTGCGATAGTGATCAGTGCTGCTTCATCACGAGCCATTCGCTCGGAAGCCACAAGGGCAGCTTGAAGATCAATATCATCCACGGGCGCTATAAACAGACCCTCATTGGTCCCGTACTCGCACAAGCATTCGCTGTAGGGAGCATGGGGCTCCTGGCCGAGTACGACGTCGGCAGAAAATAGCAACTTCTTCTTCTTTTGCGAGCGAGCGCCAGCAGCCAATGACAAGAGTTTGCACTTGGCGGGCAACTTTGGGCGACGAGTCCCGATCTCCGTACCCACGCCAGACTCAGGAGACACTGCAGCTACCGCTTCTACAGGCATACGAGGCAGAGGCTTCTCAGGAAGAGCGCGCGGGACCGCAACCGCAGCAACTTCTCTTAAGGGAGGACGGACATTGGTCCGTCGCTTTAGGGGAAAGGTTGGATTACCAGCAGGGGCTGCACCCTTGCGATCGAGTAGCAACCGCTTTTCTTCCCTAATAACAGCACCCATCGCATGCTGCTACCATGCCACATATACGTTCAAGGCTTTCGGAACGCAACTCGGCTCAATGATAAAGAAGTTGGACCCGGTGTTTAGCCGCATGAAATGGTGCAACGTGCTGCGGATACCTTCTTCCGTAGCAACCGGCTCAGCTAAGTGCAGGGTTACCTAGGACAGCAACAAGGTTTCGGGAGGCATCGTCCATGCCAAATTCAAAAATTTGCCATTCTAGCTAACTCTAACTAAGAATCGTTAACTAGAAATCGACGGAAAAAACATATGTAAACACTTTACATCCTAAGTGAGCAAGGAATACAACCTTTGTAGACCGGTCCTTCACTTCAATAGCTCCGTGTAGTAGTCCTTTCGCTGCGATCGTGAACTCCGGACTCGAGAGAGGCTCCTTTGAAGAAACGAACATGCATGCTTCGAAGTCTTCGAGGCCGAAGACGATCTACGTCGAGGAGACACTAACCCAGGCTATCTCTTCACTAACTATGGAATTAGTGAAGCAAACACCCTATACTAAATGGCAAGTAGTAGAGGATGATGAAGTAGGAAGTGGGCTCACTTTAGATTTGATTTTCTCACAAGTTTTCATCACAAACTCAAACCCTAGAAAGCTTCAAGTGAAAGGAAGAAGAAGATCAAGAGAAGTTGTGATGAATAATTGAGATGAGGTTAGAAAATGAAACCATGGTTAGATAATATCATGCCTAACCCTTTTAGAGACTAAACCATACCATAGGGTTAAAGGTTGAGTTAATAAATATCCTAAGCTGAAAACAAAAAAGTGGACAAAGTCAATGTTTCTCCAAGCTTCTTACAAGCTCAACCTTGACTAATTCCAAATGGTTTGTAAATAACTTAATGATAAATATTAAACCCTAATCTTAACCCTAGCATGGTGTGAGTCTCATACATGTATATTGCATTTGTAACCTAGCATGACACAAACATGTACACAAATATACATATCACATATATACAATGTGCACATCAAGTGAGAAAAGAAATCACAAGTGAGTAAGTATTAGTTAATGTAACTTAATATATCAAATATATAATTAAACATTAAATTATTAAATCAACACTTGATTTAATAATCCGTCTATATCACATATAACCGACTTATACCAAATGTAACAACTTATCGAATCAACACTTGATCCGATAACCCGGCTATATCATATATAACCGACCGATATCTCATATCGTGAGAATAGAATATGGTATCTCATATCGTATCAATCTCGGACCCGCAAATATCACATATGTGCTCCTACTCCGTTTCTCTTGAGCCAGGAAACCTCTATGTAGGACTCTAAAGACTCGTCAATACGCCAGCAGTAGGTGATGATCATATCAAACACCCACAAGCCACAAGCGGTCTGCTAAACGTAACGGCTACCCGGGTATCGAGCGATCAGAAGATCAACAAGCAATCCTGCTCACACTCCTGCGAATACAATCAGTAGCACTACCGTACAGTCTGGTCTCTTCGTCTGATATGTCGCATATCTCGTCTAGGGGTGGTAAACATCAAACCCCAGTAACTCGATAAGTCGTGTCGATATGAGGCTCATAATGGGTCGAGAAACTACTGATAACACTTACCAGTATATCTCTGAAGCAACCTTGGCCAAGGACTTCCTGTTATAGCCAATAGAGCACAGCGCAACATCAACTCCCAATACCGGGAGAGACGAATCCCCTCCTATCGCTCATTGCCTCCATGTGATTCGGGACTGTACCCAAAAGCCACCATTTTGCACGTTCTCTTGAACGTGGTAAGGTGGAAATCAAAGCACAGTGGGAATCACACAAGACTCTATGACGATCTCGGGTCTACAGACTAACCTATACCAGTGTCACCAGAGAACTGCCATCTGACGTTAGGTATAATACCGCCTGGGAGTTCTCGGCGAGTCCGTTCAGTGTACCCAGTCTCCACTGAGCACTCGTATACTGTCTCTGATGTCAAACACCAATGGATATGGGATCATCCATCGCCTATCTACATGGGTCGAGAAGCTATACGCTAGTCTACTCTGGTATATCGATGCCCTGTCTCGATACACCTACGACTAGGAACATTTGAAGGATGTACTTAGTGACTACACTGTCCCCACTAGTATGATCTGCATCATAATCTTGGTAGTCAAGTACTCATCCTAAGGGCTTTATAAACATGTAACATAGAGACAATCAGAGTACATGTTAAGATAAAGAGCAACCAGATAGCATACTATCATGTCAAGTAAGAAAGTCATCCATATATATGTCCAAGCATCCACTACAATATACATCGTATGTACAGTAATGTTCTCTAGGGTATACATATAACTAACAATCTCCCACTTACACTAGGGTCATCTGTTGTAGTATCTCATACCCAACAATCAGCAGTGGTTGAAGTATCTCATACTCAACCATCCCATAAAAGTCTCTTTTGGGAAAAGGCTTTTGTGAGTGGATCCGCCCTGTTCTCTTCTGTGTCTACTCTCCTATCCTCGATCTCCCTGGAGATCAACCATCTCCATGATCAGGTGATACTGCCTAAGAATATGTCTAGATTACTGATGGGACGGTGGTTCCTAGGCATAAGCCACAACTCCATTATCACATAATGGTAGGAACGAAGTTCATCTTATGAACAAATATATATCCAGACTGCCTCTTTGGTAGCATCCTTGGTAGCAATGTATCTAACCTTTATCGTCTAGTATGCCATGGTATCTAGCTTGGAACTCTTCCAACATACCGTCCCTCCACTGAGGGTAAAGACAATGCCTGTGACTGACATTCAGTCGACCTTACCACCCTGGAAGCTATCCAGTGATTCTCCCCAGGATCGATTGATACCATCTCACTACACCTAGTGAGAATCCTAACATCCATTTAGATCTATCTCATAGATCCAAAACCCAGGATTTAGGAGGTATCACCTTGATCCTATATGGAGAATCCTTGTGATAAGAGCAGATTGACCGAGCGTAGCATAGGAAACTCCTTTCCTATCAAGAGTATGTCATCCATGTACAATACGAGGATCACCACCATACTCCCTACTACCTTTTTGTATATACAAGGTTCATATACTATTTTGACGAAGTCAAACTCTTTGACTACCACATCAAAACAGACGTTCCAACTCCGCGATGCCTGCTTTAACTCATAAAGCAACTTGCTCACGTTTTCGCTGCTCCCACTGTCTATGAAGCCCTCTGGCTGTGTACTTATAGACGCTCTCTTCTAAATCACTATTTAGAAAAGCAGTCATGACACCCAACCGCCAGATATCGTAGTTATGGTATGTAGCAATGGCAAGTAGGATCCGGATGGACTTAAGCATAGTCACTGGAGAAAAGGTTTCATCATAATCCACACCTGGTAAATGACGAGAACCTTTTGCAACGAGTATTAGCTTTGAAAGTCTCAACTTTTCCATGTACACCAAGTAATCTTCTCAAGATATACTTGCTCCTGATGGGAATTTAACCCTTCAGATATAGCAAAAAAATTTCATACTTTGTTGGTGTATATGGATTCCATCTCAGATCGCTTAGCATCCAGCCATTCTCACAGATTCCCCATCCCTGATGGCCTACTCGAAACTAGTTGGGTCATCATCTCATGATGCAATCCTCGCTCCCACTGTCATAGAGAAACCTAAGTATCTCTCAGGTGGATGAGGAACCCTACCAGATCGGCGGAGAGGCTGAGCTTCGCCAGAAACTATTGAATCCTCCGGTTCTATCAAATCATCAGCTGCAGTTTGTATAGCTGGAATTCCTTCTAATTCTACCTCATGACCACTAATTTCTTCACAAGAAATTCCCTTTCTAAAAGGTGGCATGCTGAGAAACAAAACACCTTTTGCTCCTCAATTTGGTAGAAGATATTCCCTTTCGAATGCTTGGGATATCCAACAAACTTCCACAGAACCGACCTTGCCTCGAGCTTGTCCGGATTTTGCTTTTGACATAGGCCGGACAACCAAAAATCTTAACATCCATAAGAGATGGGCTCTTTCCATACCATATCACATATAGAGTGGTAGGCACCTGATTTGATTTGAACCCCATTCAATAGGGATGCAGCTTCATCAAGCGCATAACCCCCAAAAGGAAATAGGCAACTCAGTAGTACTCAACATAGAGCATACCTTATCATATAGGGTGCGATTGCTTCGTCCCGATATACGAACGTGTTGTGGTGCATACGGAAGAGTAATGCTGAGATAGAATCTCATTCTCCTTTAGAATAGTCCAGGAATTCCGTACTCAAGTATTCTCCTACCTGATCTCATCATAGGACATAATACGTATACCCATTGCGGTTCTCTACTTCTGACTTATATTCTTCGAATTTCTCAAAAGCTTCAGACTTGTTTTTCAACAGGAACACATGTGCGAATCTTGAGAGATCATCAGTGAATATAATGAAGTACTGATTGATCATCTTTTGTGTGTAAGGAAAAGTTTTATCACAACCAAAGAAATTTATACCGCAATCAATTAACGGTGTCGATGTAGCGCGTTAATGAATACGGATCGTCCACTGAGATGTGTGTACTTGTTCAAATTTGTTTTAGTTGAGTTGAAAAGAAAATGTAAAAGAAGATGATTCAAAATTTGTGAGATTTAATTTCAAGAAACATAAAGAAAATAGATCTAAAATCAAGAATCAAGAAGTTATCCTCAATCAATTTGATTATCAAGATTATGAAGAATAGCTTGTAGGATTTGATTGAATTAATAGCTAATGATGAATTTAATAATTCCTAATCTTATCTATTGATAATTTGTAGCTAGATTGATGATGATGAATGAAGATTAGGGATCAATTGAAGAAACTAGGTTTCTCCTTAATTATCCCTTGTCTTTTCAATCATAATCATTCGGATCTAGCCTCCAGCAAAGAAAATCATCAATCGTTTGATCCCTAATTTACAACGAAATATCAAGAAGTGATCTCGCTCCAAATTAGGTCATCAACGATTCTTTTTGCTAAGGTTCACAAATATCATAAAACTTAAGATTAGTATTAAGATTTGATCATCATTAGATCTATCAATTCTCTCAAATCCTCCACAAGCGGAGAATTTACTCACGCATCATATTGAAACAATCAAGAACGAAGAATTTCATAATGCGAGAATGTAAAGAAAACAAGAATTACAATTATCACCTTTATTAATCGTTGACTAGGTACACATTCACTCAATTTGAGGTTACAAGCTTTGAGGAGGTAACTAGATCCATCGAAATTAGCTTCGCATCGATCTTCATGAGTCATGGAACGGTTGCGATCACTTGCTCTTAATGAAGACAGGCGTTGCGATAAAGGGTCGTTGAGGGCTTGCTTGATTTGCTTCTCGATGAATCTTGATTTGGCTTTGGAATTGGCTTTGGGCTAGAGTTTGGATCACAAGTTGTGTCACTTAACTTGTGTCGTTAATTCGTGCAACATTCAACAACCCTTGTAACGAAGCCATAGGTCTCCTTTTATAGTCTTCCTCTATCTTCCCCTAGAAGCTAGGTTGTTATAAAGCTTGCATAGGAAGCTAGGTAAGTATCAAGCCTACATAAGAAGCTTGGAAGTTTGAAGGGAAGCTTCTGGAGAAATCTACACAGTTCGAAGCGTCTTGAAGAAGCTTGGCCGTTATAAGGGACCTGTGGAAAAAGTGTCGACCGCCGATGAGTCAGATCGGCCGCGGATCCGCGGCGGATCGGCCTGGATCGGCCGCGGTTCCGCGGCCATTTGGTGGGCTTGATGGCTCATTTCTCTGGTTCTGGTTCCTGTTGGTCTTGGGGTACTCTTTTGATGTCTGGAATCTTATTGTTATTTCTTAGTTGCTGCCAGATTTCATTTTATTGACTTGCTGCGCTTTATCGACAATTTTGCGATTCCAGTTCTTTGACGTAAAGAATTTTCTGCACACAATCTCGATGAAAAGTGTTAAGATATACAAAATCATGCGTGTAATAATAAACACACAACTTCCCTCATAATTCCGGTTATAATGTATAACTCATGTTATTTGACATTTCGCAGACGAATTACTAATATGTGCTATATTTATACCAAACACTTTTAGATGATTAGAAAGAGTAGGGAAATTGATGTGTTAAAAATGCAATATTTTCGACTGAACAAATTCCCCCAAACTTAATTTTGATCGTCTCGAGCAAACATTTTTTATTCAAGAGAAGGAGAAAATTTATTAAGAAAAACTAACCAGCACACTTTCGTAGGCAACACGATTGCACTGAGCACGTGCAACAAGCCTTTAAACCTCTAGGTGTCCCTAGTAGGAGGAGTGTTGTCTCCTGAGGGTTTTCAGCGGATTGCACCCACAAAATCCTATAATAAAAGGAAGACTGTGAAAGTTACGTATAAGGATAAGAATTGTAAAATAAAGACTTTGAAAATTAGAGTTTCCAACTATACTAGTTTTTCAGTTGTCATGAGCCATATCTTAATAGTCAAGAAAAGATGTTAGAAATCACATCGTCCATCAATAAAACATCGTCTTTATTCTCCATCCCTACCTTTCTTCCAAACACCGATCATATACCCCTACGTGTGTGTAAAAAACATCCCTACACTCGAAGAATTCAATTCAAGCTATCATACTCTTGTCCATCTACCTCAGTACTTTTTAATCGGTGAATATTTAGATGGATTTGCTCACATATTTTTCATGCGATCATTAATACTTCTTGAGGTACTAACCGACCGATTACTCGTGTGCTTACTGATTAGGTGTATTAGTATTTTCCTCGTCTTGCAACACCTAAGGCTTAGCAGTGACTCCCAAACCAGTTGGTCTAAGGCACTAGGTGATGAAGCACCCTCGCTATATTTTTTTATGTTTCCTTGGTGATTACAAAACCAGTGTTCATTTTTCTACATCATTATTTTATATTTTATTCTCCATTTATAATTTCCTTCATACTTTGGCTTTTAGACAAGAGCATTTCAAGGTATCCTCTACTATCCCGAGTTTCAAGATGTGTGTAAGTGCGTATAGTAGGGTATCAACATTCAAATGTTTGGCGTCCAGAATAAGAACTATTTTTCAGACTTATTTTTATCCGCAAATTATTGACTTCTTTCATCTTACTAACCCTTGGGACAACGGCTCATAACTACTTATTACTAGTTCGTTTAAGAAAACTTTTAACTTTCTAGGTTTTCTTAAATTTTTCTAATCTTTTGGATGTAATTTTTCACTATCTAATATTTTATTATAAAATTAAATATTAAATATTTTTTATATATATATGTGTTTTGTGCTTATGCAAAGTATGATGCAAAGTGATGCGCAAATAAGCACAAACCTCCCCCAAACTTGTTTAGAACAGTTTCCCCACTGTTGTCATCTGTTAAATCTCGAAAACCTGTAAGCTTGGGAGGAAGAGTTATAAACGGGGACAATAATATATGAACATGAAAATCTCCCCCAAACTTATTCTCTCACCTCCATTCTAAAGATGATACGGTATTTTTCAAGACATGGAGGTGAGACGGAGGAATTTTAGTCAAGATAAAATGGCTCCTGTAAAAACAGGAGCTCCTCCGTGGGGTCAGTGAAAAAATACTGTTTTAATCTATGTCCATTTACTTTGAAAATTGTATCGTTTTCAACATTTTTAATCTCAACTGCCCCGTGCGGGTATACGTACCGCACAACAAAAGGTCCTTTCCACTGAGATCGTAGCTTACCCGCATGAAGATGGAGACGTGAATCATAAAGAAGGACTTGTTGACCAGGTGTAAAAAAATTTCTCAAAATGTTTTTATCGTGAAATACCTTAGTCCGGTTCTTTATAATTACAACATTATCGTAAGCTTCATCGCGGAGTTCGCTTAACTCATTTAATTGCAGTTTTCGAAAGTTGCAGGCTTGATTTAAGTCAAAGTTAAGTTCTTTAATGGCCCACATTGCTTTATGTTCAATCTCGACCGGAACGTGGCAAGCCTTACCAAACACTAGACGATAAGGAGACATACCTAGATCGGTTTTATATGCGGTACAAAATGCCCAAAGAGCATCCGTCAATTTAGTTGACCAATCTTTTCGATTTTTAGAAACTGTTTTCTACAAAATTTGTTTTAATTTGTCCGTTGGAAACCTAAGCTTGCCCGCTCGTTTGGGGATGATAGGGTGTGGAAAGTTTGTGGTTGATTGCATATTTCCGCATCAAAGCCTCGAAAGACTGATTACAGAAATACGTCCCGTTATCGCTAATGATAGCGCGTGGGTGTCCAAATCGCAAAAAGATATTTTCTTTTAAGAACTTAATGACAACCTTTTTATCATTAGTGCGACAAGTAATAGATTTGACCCATTTCGAGACATAATCAACCGCAAGCAATATGTACAAATTCCCAAAAGAGTCGGGAAAAGGTCCTATAAAATCCATACCCCAAACGTCAAAAATTTCAACCACCAAAATCGGTTGAAGTGCCATCTCATTTCTCCGAGAAATCCTACCCGTGTGTTGACATTGTGTATAGGTTTTGCAATGATCAAATGCATCTTGGAATAAAGTCAGCCAATAAAAACCGCATTGCAAAACCTTCTCCGCCGTCTTACGAGGACCAAAGTGACCTCCACATGCCTGATCATGACAAAAAGATAGAACACTGTTGAATTCATCATTGGGGACACATCGGCGAATGATCTAATCAGGACAATATTTACATAAATAGGGTTCATCCCAGTAAAAATGTTTTACTCGGGATAGAAATCGATATTTGTCCTGTTTAGACCATTCGCGGGGAATAAGTCCCGTAGCAAGATAATTCACAATATCCACGAACCAAGGTTCGTCGGATACATTCAAGAGTTGTTCGTCTGGAAAAGAGTCATTAATTGGCAGGGTCACAGGTGAAGAAGAGATGCGCGAAAGATGGTCAGCTACTACGTTTTCACATCCTTTCTTATCTCGAATTACAAGATCAAATTCTTGTAATAGAAGGATCCAACGTATTAACCTACCTTTAGCATCTTTCTTCGCCAAAAGATGTTTCAAGGCGGAGTGGTCAGTGTACACAACAATTGGTGAGCCAATCAAGTAAGGCCTGAATTTTTCTAATGCAAATACAACTGCCAAAAGTTCTTTTTCGGTAGTTGTATAATTAATTTGAGCACCATTCAGGGTCTTGCTTGCATCATAAATCACGTGTGGCATCTTTTCAATGTGTTTTCCTAAGACTGCACCAACTGCAAAATCCGATGCATCACACATAAGCTCAAACGGGTGGTTCCAATCTGGAGATGATAAAACGGGGGCTGTAGTGAGTGATTTGTTAAGTGAGTTAAATGCAGCCTCACAATCCGAGTCAAAGTAAAAGGTTGTGTCCTTGGCTAAGAAAAGAGTTAAGGGTCTAACAATTTTGCTAAAATCCTTAATGAATCTCTGATAAAAGCCTGCATGGCCAAGGAAAGATCGAATATCTTTGACGCAATTAGGATGAGGAAGGTTATGAATAACATCTATTTTAGCTCTGTCAACCTCAATGCCCTTCCGTGAAATGACATGTCCAAGCACAATTCCTTCTTGGACCATGTAATGGCATTTTTCCCAATTCAAGGTTAAGTTCTTCTCCTTACAACGAGTAAGAACTGTGTCAAGATGAGATAGGCAGTCAGCAAAAGAATCTCCGAATATCGAGAAATCGTCCATGAAAATCTCCAGAAAATTCTCGACCATGTCCGATAATATCCCCATCATACACCGCTGAAATGTAGCGGGAGCATTGCATAACCCAAAGGGCATGCGTCTGTAAGCAAAAGTACCAAAAGGACAAGTAAATGTGGTTTTGTCTTGATCCTTTTCGGCAATAGGGACCTGGTTATAGCCAGAGTATCCTCCATGAAGCAATAATATTCACGTCCAGCTAAGCATTCTAGCATCTGGTCAATAATAGGTAGAGGAAAGTGGTCTTTCCTCGTTGCAGTATTGAGTTTTCTATAATCAATACATACATGCCACCCAGTTTGAGCGCGTGTCTGGATTAACTCATTTGTCTCATTTGTTATGACCGTGATGCAAGATTTCTTAGGGACTACATGAATTGGACTTACCCATTGGCTATCAGAGATTGGGTAAATGATACCACTGTCAAGGCATTTGACGATTTCTTTCTTTACCGCCTCCTTCATTATGGGGTTTAACTATCTCTGTGGTTCTCGGGTTGGCTTGGCTTCATCCATCAGATGTATATGATGTTCAACAATCAAGGGACTAATCCCTTTGATGTCAGCCATAGTCCAACCAAAAGTCTGCCTATTAGATCTCAATACCGTCAAAAGAGCATTCTCTTGCTCTGAGGCTAGAGAAGCGGATATGATCACAGGTAAAGACTCATTCTCACCTAAATGTGCATATTTAAGATGAGAAGGTAATAGTTTGAGATCTAATGTTGGCGGAGAAACAATAGAAGGTGGGGTAAAAGAATGACATTCAGATTCACGAATAAGCTCGTAGCCTGCAAAGGATACAGACTCGGAAAGTGATGAGTCAAAAGTTTCAGACTCAGGAGTGGGAAAAGTGTCCTCACTAAGATGTGCAAGATCAAACATTGATGTGCTAATGTCGTCGAGATCTTCAAAGCAAAGTTCATCAACTTCGCAGCTTTCAGGAGCTATCTCGTGGACAGAGCAGACATCAAGAATGTGAGCAGAGGGTTTAGACGGCTGACTTCCAATTTTGTAAATGTTCGGTTCAATTGTCATTTTTCCAAAAGATAAGTTCATAGAACTGTTTCGACAGTTAATGACAACATTGGAAGTAGCAAGGAATGGTCGACCCAGAATCACCGGAATTTGGTTCCGTGGGTTAGCTACAGGCTGTGTATCCAAAACAATAAAGTCCACAGGGAATATGAATTCCCCGACTTTTATCAACACATCCTCCAGTTCACCCTTAGATTTGGTGATTGATCGGTCTGCCATTTGGAGAGTGTAATGAGCTGGTTTCAACTCTCCAATCCCTAATTGCTCATAGACTGAATAAGGATGCAGGTTAACACTCGCGCCAAGGTCAAGTAAAGCACGGTTAATTTTTTACCCCCAATAGAAATCGATATTGTAGGACAGTCAGGGTCCTTACGTTTCTTTGGTAACTGTGGGGTAAAAGCAGTGCTAACATTATTTGTCATGAAGACCTTTTTGGGCACTTGAGTCTTCCTCTTCCTAGTGCACAAGTCCTTTAGAATTTTTGCATATGAGGGGACTTATTGAATAGCATCTAAGAGAGGAATGTTGATGTTAACCTGTTTAAATATTTCCATAATTTTCTCCATATGTGGACTTGATCTGTTTCCCATTAACCGATTCGGATAAAGAGCTTTAGCAATATTAGCCGGGTCCAACATTGGAGAAAGTGTTGTGTGTGGAACTGATCCCAGAATATGAGTGGGGATCATCTTTGGTGGACTAGAAGGAATATTCTGAGGGTTCGAGCCTTGGGGAAAACGAAGAATAGGCTCGCAAGAAAATGGTGGGGTAGACGAACAAGGGTCAGAAGTGGAAGTAGAAGTGGAAGGAAAAGTGGAAGTGAAAGCCGGGGTGTTATTGATTAATTCTTCATGATTATCAATCTCTTCACCGACTTGATTATTCAGCACTCTTCCAGATCTCAACATTGTAATTGCATTCACATTGTAGTGTTGTGAATGTCCAGGATTCGGTAGGGGTTGAGACGGAAGTTTCCCTTTCTCTCTAACACTCATTTCGGCATTCAATCGTGCAATTTGTGCTTCCATCAATTTTATACTCTCAGCTTGGGATACGGAGTTTTTCTTTATATCATCGACAGAAGACTTAACCTCAGCTGAAACTTGCATGCAATTTTTCAGAATCAAATTCATGGTTTGTGCGAGTGAAGAGGAGTCATCAGTACCGGTCAATTGCAAAGAATTGTTATATGGTGCAGAAGTGTTGACCGGATTTTGAAAGTTTTGTGATTGATAAGGGTACTAAGTCAGTTGTAGTGGTTGCTGTTGTGGTAGAGGAACCCTTTGAAAGTTGTTTTGGTTTGGACCCATGTTTTGAGTTTGTGATTGGTTCCAAGCAAAGTTAAGGTGACTCCTCCAACCCTGATTATAAGTGGAAGAATACGGATCGTTTCTAGGTCTTTGCTGGAAAGTAGCATTATTATGCTCTTGACCTTGAAACGAAGAATTCAATTGACATTCTTCCGTCAGATGTGATGGATCATAACAGCATCCACAAACAGTTTTGGGGAGTGTCGTCTGATTTAGAGAGGCTAATAAAAATTTGTGTTCCATAGCTTCGATTTTCTTTTGCATTGCTGCCATTTCAGCTCTAACTCCTATGGAAACATCCAGTTGATGGATACCACCCCTAGACGATGGTTGACTTACACTCTCCCACTGTAAAGATTTTTCAGCAAAATCTTCTAAAAATCTCCAAGCTTCACCATCATCTTTAGACATGAAGGTGCCTTGACACATGGATTCAAGATTCTGTTTTGTTGTGGGATTAATGCTCTCATATATGATTCTGCACAGATCACATCAGTGGATTCCATGATGAGGACATTGAACTAACAGATCCTTGAAGCGTTCAAAACACTTCGAAAATGGTCCATTGGGAAGCTGGGTAAATTGATTTATTTCGCTACGGACTCGAGCTGTCTTATGATTGGGGTAGAATTTCTTAAGGAAAGCTACGACGAATTCATCCCAGTTTGAAATAGAATGTGCGGCTGTGTTATAATGTCACTTCTCGGCTAAATCGCACAAAGTGAACGGGAGAAGACGTAGACGCATAGCATCCACAGAAAGCTGTGAAGTACCAATCATAGCGTATACATTTTCAAATTTGGTAATAAAGACGTATGCGTCCTCAGACTCGAGACCGTGAAATTTGGGTAAAAGATTGATGTATTGAGCTTTGATTTCGAAATTGTCCCCATTGGCTGGTGGAATGGAAAGACAGGTAGAAAGAGGACCTCGAATAGGGTAGCATCTCTCTTGGAGAGAGATGCGGGGCAGATTCTGCACACCTGCGGACGGTGGCAAAGTAGTGTTAAAGAAATTCGATGGAGATCCGTCCATCGAAGTGGATGTGGTAGTGGGTGAAGAAAAAGAAGATGTAGAATTACCGACTTCGGAGTCGATAGGGAAAACGCGGACAAGACGGGCACTAGAATCCTATGTCCAGCCGAGCATGCACTAAATGGTTTAGCACAAGTGGCAGCGTTGTGATAATTAGAGAAAGGTTTGGATTGGTGTTTGTTTTGAAAAAGAAATACGGATTTTTGAAAAATCAAATCACAAAATATGCACAAGAAACCCTAAATCTAATGGTCACCTAGGTCAAGGCTCTAGACCGCTCCTAGACTTCCAGAAGGCAAATTGCAGGATAAATCCTCTACTGCCTCTTTATCCCTTCTGTGGCCAGGTAAATGCCAGGTAAGTGGGAGGTTCTCCACTACTTAAGTAGTGGGCCTAATTAAGTAACCACTTGCCTTAGACACACTTGTCTTAGACACCACAAAAGAAATGCGGATAAACAGTAGATTACTCACAACCTCCTTCTGTCCTAAGTGAGCACGACGGCCCTTAGAGTCATGTCTAGATATTTTTTAGTTAATGAGGGTGATGCGGATGCAAGTTTTGTGATTTCCGGGGCTTAGGAAGGGTAATGAACTCCCTACCTAATCTGAATTTGGTCTTTGCCCCTTAATTTCCGTGTTAAAATATGCAAACAACCAAGATCAAATACGCAACAATTTTTCTTTAGCGGCGCTGTGAATTTTTGCAAAGAATCCTGCAGAAATTAGTTATTGGACAAGAGCAGGGAGGAGATAAGAAAGTCAGAAATATACCAGAGAAGTTTGAATCACTGAAGCTTCAAACTCGCCGCGGTTCCGCCGCTAAATGCCTCCTTCGGCCGCGGATCAGCGGTCTGTTGATGAGTTCTCTGCACGAAATTTTGTGCAAATGCTCCTGGTACCTTACTAGACTTCCTGAGAAGATCTGAATATTTTTCCTCTTGCTCCAATGATTCTATATTCCCTTGCAAAAATCACAACAAATCGTTAAGCACTTGATGCGATTTTGTTCTAAAAATTCTGATGGAATAATAAAATTTCAACTCAAATAACAAAAATGAACAAATTAGCACACGATCCCCGGCAACGGCGCCATTTGATTGATCATCTTTTGTGTGTAAGGAAAAGTTTTATCACAACCAAAGAAATTTATACCGCAATCAATTAACGGTGTCGATGTAGCGCGTTAATGAATACGGATCGTCTACTGAGATGTGTGTACTTGTTCGAATTTATTTTAGTTGAGTTGAAAAGAAAATGTAAAAGAAGATGATTCAAAATTTGTGAGATTTAATTTCAAGAAACATAAAGAAAATAGATCTAAAATCAAGAATCAAGAAGTTATCCCCAATCAATTTGATTATCAAGATTATGAAGAATAACTTGTAGGATTTGATTGAATTAATAGCTAATGATGAATCTAATAATTCCTAATCTTATCTATTGATAATTTGTAGCTAGATTGATGATGATGAATGAAGATTAGGGATCAATTGAAGAAACTAGGGTTTCTCCTTCACTATCCCTTGTCTTTTCAATCATAATCATTCGGATCAAGCCTCTAGCAAAGAAAATCATCAATCGTTTGATCCCTAATTTGCAACGAAATATCAAGAAGTGATCTCTCTCCAAATTAGGTCATCAACGATTCTTTTTGCTAAGGTTCACAAATCTCATAATACTTAAGATAAGTATTAAGATTTGATCATCATTAGATCTATCAATTCTCTCAAATCCTCCACAAGCGGAGAATTTACTCACGCATCATAATGAAACAATCAAGAACGAAGAATTTCATAATGCGAGAATGTAAAGAAAACAAGAATTACAATTATCACCTTTATTAATCGATGACTAGGTACACATTCACTCAATTTGAGCTTACAAGCTTTGAGGAGGTAACCAGATCCGTCGAAATTAGCTTCGCATCGATCTTCATGAGTCGTGGAACGGTTGCGATCACTTGCTCTTGATGAAGACCGGTGTTGCGATAAAGGATCGTTGAGGGCTTGCTTGACTTGCTTCTCGATGAATCTTGATTTGGCTTTGGAATTGGATTTGGGCTAGAGTTTGGATCACAAGTTGTGTCACTCAACTTGTGTCGTTAATTCGTGCAACATTCAACAACCCTTGTAATGAAGCCATAGGTCTCCTTTTATAGTCTTTTTCTATCTTCCCCTAGAAGCTAGGTTGTTATGAAGCTTGCATAGGAAGCTAGGTAAGTATCAAGCCTGCACAAGTAGCTTGGAAGTTTGGATGGAAGCTTCTGGAGAAATCTACACAGTTCGAAACGTCTTGAAGAAGCTTGTCCGTTATAAGGGACCTCTGGAAAAAGTGTCGACCGCCGATGAGTCAGATCGGCCGCGGATCGGCAGCGGATCGGCCTGGATCGGCCGCGGTTCCGCGGCCATTTGGTGGGCTTGATGGCTCATTTCTCTGGTTCTGGCTCCTGTTGGTCTTGGGGTACTCTTTTGATGTCTGGAATCTTATTACTTAGTTGCTGCCAGATTTCATTTCATTGACTTGCTGCACTTTATCGGCAATTTTGCGATTCCAGTTCTTTGACCTGAAGAATTTTCTGCACACAATCTCGATGAAAAATGTTATGATATACAAAATCATGTGTGTAATAATAAACACACAATTTCCCTCATAATGCCGGTTATAATGTATTGTAAGTGCACGGCGGCGCCCCGGCCGTCAACCCGACGGCCAAATGCGGAAGCGGTGATAAACTTTAATTTTGCGGACTTAGCAAACCGGCACCACCGTGCACTAAACACCCGGATCGTGCCATTAAACTAGATCTAGCTAACAACAAGACGGGTTAGAGATATACCGAGTGATCCGAGTCCTCCGGTCTTCTCGTCGTCGTCCCGATCTCCCGCGGATCCTCCGGTCGTCGCCTCCTTGCCGGAAGGGCACCATATCGCCTGTATCTTTTACGGGCTCCCACCTCAATACCGAGGCAACTCGGGCGCGAAGTTGGCTAGCCGACGCACCCAAGATCTGCTGTAGAATAATGTAGAAACTTGTCTCTTTGGGATTTAAGAGGTTGCCATGTATGGAGGAATTTTTGCAAGAATAATCATGGATGAGAACTTGAAGAAGAATGGAGCATCCCCTAAAAATATGAGCTCGGCCAGAGCAAGATTTTTGCTCACTGGAAAATAATGATGTGTACTCTCACAGGAAAGAATGTGTGTAGGAATAAATACTAAAGAAAAGAAAATGTCTTCACTGCACACACACACACACACACAAAGATGGGGGGCCCACGAAATTCATCATGAAGGAAAAACATTCCAGCACACTCATTAACCATTCATTCTATACAAAGGAAATTAATCCACTCAAATAATCTCACTCCATACCCAACAGTGGCCGGCCCAATTCCATTTTCCATCACAAAACCCATACCACCATCTAATCACAATAAATGCATCATGGAGGAAAAAAGGAAAGATGCTAAATATATCAATCATTTATGCAATAAACCCCTCCACAAATGTTATTTGCACAATTGCAAATAACCCCCTCCATCGGAAAAGTCCGGCCGGGAAAGAACAAAGGGAAACCGGCCGGAACGGAATGCAAACTGGCAACCCCAGAAAACTGGTCCCATAATAAACTACAGGAAAACCCCGATACTGTGCATACACACCCGCATTTGTATTTCGACCGAAATACAAATGTAAAGAGACAAAACTACACTATCAAATACTAAGATCCGGCTTAAGCCAAAGCCGGCTAGTAAAAACCGTCCGATCACGATCCGTGCAATACCGCACGTATTTGATCGAACCCTGCCATATCTCCATACGGCCTCTACAGCATTTCGCCCGAAAGCTGAGTAACTGAAAGTGTGGTGGACTCTAAAGACTCGTCAATACTATGGCTGTGGATTTAACCACTAGCACGTCAGAGGTATAAGCCAATACGTAACGGGCCACCAGCTATTGACCAAAAGGGACGTCGATGAGCGAACTCATCCTGACACCCTACTGAGCCTGTCAGTGACAATATCCGTACAGTCCGGTCCGTTCGTCTATGAGCATCGCATGTCGGGCCTAGGGGGTTGGTAAAAGTCAGACCCCCAAAAGCGGTACAAGTCGTGTCGGAGTGTAGCCCAGAACACCCTGAGATACTACTGGAATACCTACCAGTAAATCTCCTGCCTTGGCCAAGGTCTTCGTGTAATGGCTCTCCAAGACACAGCGCGACCTCACCCCCAATACCGGGAGAGACGAACCCCTGAAGATCCGCTCACTGCCTCCATGTGGCTCGGGACTGTACCCAACTAAAACCTGTTTGCACGACTCCTTTGAGCCGTGGTAGGGTAGTAATCAAAGCACAGTGGGAACTCACACGAGACAAATGACGATCCCCAGGTCGATGAACTAACCTGTACACATGTCACCTGGGAACTGCTATCTGACGTCAGGTATAAGACAAACTAGCATGTTCCCGGCGAGTCCTGTCCGGTGTACTCATAACCCAATGAGCACCTGTATACATCTTAGGTGAACCAACTGACACCAGTGGCTTGTGAGACCGGCCACCGCCCCTCGTCGGGGTCTCAACTGTATACACTAGTCTACTCTGGAGAATCGATGCCCTGTCTCGAAACTCCTACGACTAAGGACCTTTTAAGGATGTGCTAATAGACTCCAGCTCTCACTTATATGATCGCCCTCATACTGCCGGCAGTCAAGCAAGAATCCTAGGGGCTCTATCAACGTACAATAGTTACCTGTCAGGTCACCTAAAGCAGTACACGATGATAAAGGTAAACCAGATAGCATACTATCATCTCGAGTAAGACTGTCCTACCGGGATAGGTCCTCCCTCAATCATTGCAATCACGTGCCTGTGATCCAATAATTGACTCTGAGGGCACTATCTCTAACAATCTCCCACTTGCACTCAAGGCTAATTATTGCGATGTCGCATACTCACAGCCCGTGTGATACCGAACACCCAACTCCTCTACTAGTCAGTCTCACAAAACTCGTTTGTGAAACTATTGCGTTCGAGGAATAGCCTCAGTGAGTGGATCCGCCTGTGGTGTTTCTTTCTATGTCTCTCTATATCTCATGTTCGCGGAGAAAAGCCATCTCCCGAAATGAGCAATACCTGTCTTAGAGTGTCTGGATGTCTGATGGGACCTAGCTCATAAATGAACTCCAAATCCAAACTTCTTAGACTGTATCGTCAACTGAACTTAATCAGTATCCTGCGCCATGCCACCCTCAGTATTGCCTTGGACCACCTGTCCAAAATACTGTCCCTCGTCAGAAGGAAAGCTATAACTCTGACAACCTCCTTGTCGTCCATGTCACCTTGGAAGCCTGGAATGATAATTGTCTCCCGAAAGAGGCTTTCGTTATCATATCCCTAGAACAGCCACGTATGTTCTAAAACTGCTTCCGACTGTTTCTCCAGGATTGGATCAATGTCAACTTATTGCATCTAGTGCAAGAACAACATCTGGTGTGGTACTTGACATCTCATGATTGACTCAATTGCCTAAGCAAGTGATCTGCCAATTATGAACATCCCTCTCCTTTTTAGTCTATAAGACACCTTTAGAGAGGGTGACTCCATTACCTGCAGGTATACTACCGTGCCAGGAGTCGTCCATTCTAAATACTCTTAGAATGCTGTCTAAGTATCCTGATTGGGAAACCACCCAAATCTAGATCTAAAACCATAGATCTAGTAACCAGTATGTCTGATATAATGTCCAAGTCCCATGTGGAGAAACCACTGTGTGACGACCAAAGTATAACCGATCGTAGTATAGGAATATCACTTCCTACTACCTTCTCAACAGATCCATCCCCTATTCTGATGACGTCAAACCTATGACTGTCACATCAGAAATAGATGATCTATCTCCGCTACATCTGCTTTAGTCTATAAATAGACATAAGCCTGATGTCCACCAATGCTTCCGCTGCTCCCACTGACTACGACAACCCTCTGGCAGAGTCATATAGACGTGCACTTCTAAAGCTAGTTTAGAACGACGCTATACTCATCCTCCTGCCGGGTCTCGCAGACTGGAACAACAACAATGGCAAGTGTGGGTAAACAAGAACTTCCCTGTCACCGTCCTTGAGGCTACCGGAGTACCTCTCGGGTGCCTGAAGTTACCCACCTTATCTGCGGAGTGGCCAATGGAATGTCAAATCAGATTGAATCTTTAGGTTCCTTATCAAATCTTCAGTAATCGTTTGCGGTTCTGGAATCACTTCCAGTTCTACCATACTCCCACTACTGTTTTCTGAAAAAATCCATTTTTATTAAAACTGTGGCGAGTCAAGAACAATATTACTATTGATCTCCCAGATGGTAGAAAAGCTAACCCTCGTCATAGCCTGGGTCAACCCACAAACAGCCATTACAGAAACGTGCCTTTGAGTTATCCAGAGTCTGGTTTTAAGCATAATCCGGACAACTCCCCGTACCTTAACAACGTTAAGATATGAACTATTCTATATCCAATATAGAACCAGAGGCACTGATTTAATTGAACCAGATTCAAATCATGTAGCTATCTCCAGTGCATGTCAACTAAATGGAAGGAGGCCGATCAGCGTTACTCAATTTAGGAATGCTTCCAATTATGAGTAACCTGAAAGAGAAGTAAGTTCTCTTTATCATTACTATCAACTGAATACCATACACAAGTATCTACATCTTCGATCACTTTGAAGAATCCCGATACTAGCTACACCCGGTTCTCTACTCTATTCAAATACCTATAACTCCTCAAAACTTAGACCCTGTGTTTCTACGAAACACATGTCTAAGAACTAGAGAAGTTAAAAGTAAACAGAATATAGTATAAGGACCAACCCCTCTGTCCTAATGGACACTGGACAACATACAATACTCTGTATAAGTCCGTCGAGTCTAACAACTCTTTCACTGTGTGTCGTAGGTTGAAAACTGTACTTTTGGTTAAGAAGAATTACACCGCTGTTCAATGCTCCTTACCTAACCATCCACTGATATAGGTAAATGTCATCGACATAATATCAAAAGGTATATCTCACTCTATAAAAATAGACGTACAGATATATCAATTTGAAATTGGTGCACAACAGCGGATATTCAAAACCAAATATTTGCCGACCGGCAAACAGCCCAGATGATCTCCTCAAATATCACCGATTACAACGAATCCCGATATAATGAGGATGATTACCCTATTCCCAATAACTTACTCCCACTCATCATCTGTATAACCATACAGATCAGACCTGGTAAATACATACCCTGGAGCAAGTGTCTAATCGGGAAATCAGTTTTCTTTTAACAGTACACAGTTGAAATAAAACATTGAAATGTTTCGATGGGGTATCCTGGTATTCCTAGTAATTCCTCTTCCATTATCCAGATTCACAACTATAACCGTATAATTCTTTGCCACCTCTCCAAATCCCTTTATATGTCTTTAGTCATTACCTTCTGTACACCCCTTTAAGCCAAATGGTTTTCTTCCTTCCCTACCGTTCGGCACCAGCCTATGGTTTGGAAGAAGACTATCCAAAAAGCATAAAGGGTGTACTGTCCTAATCCTAGGAGCACTCGCAACGCGAGAGAAGGTGAAGATAAAAGACACCTGAATGTACTTTATTCCTATTTCTCCTGAACCAGGATCCATCCCCGAACTGGAACAAGTTCCTTTCGAGTTCGTATATAACCATACGATGGATTATCCAATAAAATGGGATCTTCGTAGTGATACGGAGTGTCCTGGAGAAATACAAAGGTGATTTAGTATTGGCGACCAAATACTTGGTTTGGTCGTGAATAGCAGTCGCAACTTACTTTGCCCACTTACTAATCCCTTTCTTTGTCTGAACTTAATACCTTCTGTACACCTTTTAGGCTAACTGGTTTTCTTCATTCCCTACCGGTCGGCACAGCCTATGGTTTGGAAGAAGACTATCCAATTTGCGTAATAGGTGTACTACTCCTAACCCAAGGAGTACTCACAGCCTGAGAGAAGGTGAAAAGAAAAGACAACTGAATAGTCCTATCCGTTTTCTCCAGAACCAGAAACCATCCTCGAATTCCTTCGAGTTCGTATCTAACCATACGATGGTTTTGTCCAATGGAAGTGGACGTTCGCAGTAATACGGGGTGTCCTGGAGAAAAGGGTAAAAGTAGGAGTGGCAATGAGGTCTGCAACTCTGACAATCCAAAAGCCAGTGTTAAGAAGGTTCGGTCAACTTGGTCACTGAGTCATAATCTTAGGGTCGGGTCAATGGTCGCTGCCAGAGAGAGAGAAAAGAAACACTCAGCGTGCACTCTAACCTAGATCAGAATGGTTATCACTTTTTCTAATCTGGAAACCTCCCACTGTACCTCAAATTCTCCTCCAAACCTGAAAGAAGAATTAGTCGGGGTCACCCGAGGAGTAAACTAACTCATCAGTGGGAATCGGGATCCAACTATCATCGCATGATAACGTGACGGAATCCGCTCACGGTATCACACTCCAGAAGGTATGCGCATATCTGGCAAGTTTCAGTTCTTTTGAAACTCCCGATGTGATTTCTGCCCCATGCTCTTATGACCTTGACGAAGGTCAACAAATCATAAGTCACATGTCAAGTTCCACCCGTCATTGTCCAGGTTAATTTGAACCCATCCGTACAAGCCCTTGACGAAGGTCAACAAGGCTATACGACTGTCCCAAACCAACACATCTATCTATGCAGCAGAAAGGCAACAAGCAGCTACCATGCACTATGCCTTGACGAAGGTCAACAAACATAGCATGAATACTACGTGCTACCCGTCTGAAACGACGGAGGGCTACGAATGGTTTCTGGCGAAAACCTTTAACGTAATGAACTTGATATCGTTGAAGGAACGGATAGCTTTTTAGAAAATATAGTGACGAAAACCTTTACTAAAGAGGTCACTCCCGGTGAAGGGATCTCGGCTCTTTCCCCGTAGAATGAGGTGCAGGATATTCCAACTGAATACCACGGTGCAAAGCAAAAGTAATCGGCTATAGTGAAGTTAATGCCCTGATGCAAACTTCTGTCCAAGGGGTCACTCCCGGTGAAGGGATCTCGGCCCTTGCCTCGTCGACTGAGGAGCAGGATATTCCAAATGAATAACACGATGCAAAACAAAAGTGAACGTCCTTGCAATAACAGCTTTTTGAAAAGTGTTCCAACAACATCAGAATAGGTTTGTTTATCTTGCATTGATCCGAATCAACGCAGTCCCATCAATTGATCACACCACAAAGAACGAAAATATACTGACGTACGTATATGCCATCCACATTCGCCACTGGGTCCCGTCATCACCCGTTAGGTTAGCTAACTAACGGCAGAGCGGGGACTGGACTAGCACGGATGTAAAACATATACAACATCTACTAATATATATACCAATATATAGTATTTCGATCAAGGCGTGATAAAAATGCAACATCACAGATAATGTACAGCATCACAGAACAATACAGATATCTGGGATCCCCGGGTTTCACAGAGCCACTACTGAAACCCGACGTTCCCCTGGTCGCGTGGATAGCCTGTGCAATGAAATCCTAGACCCCTACGGGCGCGGCAAGTTACCCGCCAAAACCTGAAGCGAGGCAGCCCCCTTCAGCTCCGTGAATGGACCACCCAGCACTTCACGGAATCCGGCAACTTGGGCACCCCTCCTGGGTCAACCTGTACCCCCTACGAGTGCGGCGAAAAGCCCGCCAATTCTAGAGTGAAGCCCCCTCCGTCCCAATGCCATGAGATGCGGGCTTGTTGCCCTCCAGAACCCGGCTGTCCGTGCACCCCACCGCGGGGTGATCCTAGTACAGAAAGTAAAATATACATACACCGGGTACATCGACCGCAACCAGGTCGTGCCCCAAAAGAATAATACAAACAGGCAGTGACGGCAGTCCACATGTCGGACGCTCGCCCCGCAATATCAAATGTACATAATACAACAACACTGTACTAGCATTGCATCCAGGCTATCCCCACCGACCGATCCGCAACATCACAGCAAAAACACAAAACATCAATGTGAAAGTCACGTTCGCAAATCCGTCTAACCGGGCTATAGCGGTTAGACCGGATTTACCGATCGAGTGACATTCACGGTCGCAGATATAATGTAAATACTGTGAAAAATGTGTTTAAAATATCCGATCAATCAAATTTTAACAAGTGGGCCCCCAAACAATACTGTAGCACTCACAGAAATTATGGGCCCAAATTTTAATGTCCCAAAAACCCTATTTTCACAACAGAAGCCCAATGGAAAAAACCAGCCCACTGATCCCTTCCATCGGCCGCGGAACCGCGGCTCCATGTAAGGTTATGCCGCGGTTCCGTGCTTCGATGAAGGGAACAGTGTATCGTATTTTTCCAGTGGCCTTAATTCTTCTAGTAAAGTACTTTTATACAACCTGAAAAATTTTTAGAGACCAAAAAATTTCAACAGAAAACTGTCGTGACAAAATACGGGTTTTTGGACATTTCGATCGATCGGAACTGAAAAACACATTACACAAAGCTAGACTATGTTAATGGAGAGGCTCTGATACCACTGTAAGTGCACGGCGGCGCCCCGGCCGTCAACCCGACGGCCAAATGCGGAAGCGGTGATAAACTTTAATTTTGCGGACTTAGCAAACCGGCACCACCGCGCACTAAACACCCGGATCGTGCCATTAAACTAGATCTAGCTAACAACAAGACGGGTTAGAGATATACCGAGTGATCCGAGTCCTCCGGTCTTCTCGTCGTCGTCCCGATCTCCCGCGGATCCTCCGGTCGTCGCCTCCTTGCCGGAAGGGCACCACATCGCCTGTATCTTTTACGGGCTCCCACCTCAATACCGAGGCAACTCGGGCCATTCATTCTATACAAAGGAAATTAATCCACTCAAATAATCTCACTCCATACCCAGCAGTGGCCGGCCCAATTCCATTTTCCATCACAAAACCCATACCACCATCTAATCACAATAAATGCATCATGGAGGAAAAAAGCAAAGATGCTAAATATATCAATCATTTATGCAATAAACCCCTCCACAAATGTTATTTGCACAATTGCAAATAACCCCCTCCATCGGAAAAGTCCGGCCGGGAAAGAACAAAGGGAAACCGGCCGGAACGGAATGCAAACTGGCAACCCCAGAAAACTGGTCCCATAATAAATTACAGGAAAACCCCGATACTGTGCATACACACCCGCATTTGTATTTCGACCGAAATACAAATGTAAAGAGACAAAACTACACTATCAAATACTAAGATCCGGCTTAAGCCAAAGCCGGCTAGTAAAAACCGTCCGATCACGATCCGTGCAATACCGCACGTATCTGATCGAACCCTGCCATATCTCCATACGGCCTCTACAGCGTTTCGCCCGAAAGCTGAGTAACTGAAAGTGTGGTGGACTCTAAAGACTCGTCAATACTATGGCTTTGGATTTAACCACTAGCACGTCAGAGGTATAAGCCAATACGTAACGGGCCACCAGCTATTGACCAAAAGGGACGTCGATGAGCGAACTCATCCTGACACCCTACTGAGCCTGTCAGTGACAATATCCGTACAGTCCGGTCCGTTCGTCTATGAGCATCGCATGTCGGGCCTAGGGGGTTGGTAAAAGTCAGACCCCCAAAAGCGGTACAAGTCGTGTCGGAGTGTAGCCCAGAACACCCTGAGATACTACTGGAATACCTACCAGTAAATCTCCTGCCTTGGCCAAGGTCTTCGTGTAATGGCTCTCCTAGACACAGCGCGACCTCACCCCCAATACCGGGAGAGATGAACCCCTGAAGATCCGCTCACTGCCTCCATGTGGCTCGGGACTGTACCCAACTAAAACCTGTTTGCACGACTCCTTTGAGCCGTGGTAGGGTAGTAATCAAAGCACAGTGGGAACTCACACGAGACAAATGACGATCCCCAGGTCGATGAACTAACCTGTACACATGTCACCTGGGAACTGCTATCTGACGTCAGGTATAAGACCAACTAGCATGTTCCCGGCGAGTCCTGTCCGGTGTACTCATAACACAATGAGCACCTGTATACATCTTAGGTGAACCAACTGACACCAGTGGCTTGTGAGACCGGCCACCGCCCCTCGTCGGGGTCTCAACTGTATACACTAGTCTACTCTGGAGAATCGATGCCCTATCTCGAAACTCCTACGACTAGGGACCTTTTAAGGATGTGCTAATAGACTCCAGCTCTCACTTATATGATCGCCCTCATACTGCCGGCAGTCAAGCAAGAATCCTAGGGGCTCTATCAACGTGAAATAGCGACCTGTCAGGTCACCTAAAGCAGTACACGATGATAAAGGTAAACCAGATAGCATACTATCATCTCGAGTAAGACTGTCCTACCGGGATAGGTCCTCCCTCAATCATTGCAATCACGTGCCTGTGATCCAATAATTGACTCTGAGGGCACTATCTCCAACATGTATAACTCATGTTATTTGATATTTTGCAGATGAATTACTAATATGTGCTATATTTATATCAAACGCCATTAGATGATTAGAATGAGTAGGGAAATTGATGTGTTAAAAATGGAATATTTTCGACTGAACAAGTACAAAGAACCAGTCCTGGCATGTGTAGACAGGAGACCTTCATACATCATCATGTATCAATCCCAAGAGTTCATCTAACTCTTTCTCTGTTTCCAATAAACGGAGCTATGGTCATCTTATCTTTGTGACATGACTGGCAAGTTTCATAAGATGTAAATTCAAACTGATTTAAATATGCATCTTTATGTAACTTCTGCTAGTCGGGTCACATTGATATGACCTAGTCTATAATGCCTCAAGAAGGATTCGTTCATTTCTGAACTCTTCCCCTTGTGTGTGTTCTGTACATTAAGAATTGTGGTTTGATTTAGAACGTATATGCTTTTAGATAACGTGCCTAAACCGATCAACTTTTGATATAGGAAAATGTTCAAAACATTATCCAACAATACAAAATTATATCCTTCTTCACTAAATAAAAAGGCTGATATGATATTGTATATCAGGTTCGGTATCTAATAACATTTGTACATAATCAATGTATTTTGTAATACAGGGTGATAACTGCCAACAAACTTGGCTGCAACACTTGCACCATTTCCAACTCTTGAAACTCATCACCCATTCTCAGTTCTCTACCTATTTGTAGCCCATGTAACATATTACATATGCGGGATCCTAATCCGGCATCTCATACCCAGGACGTAAAGGATACTGAGAAACAGTTTTCTGTAATGAACACACCCGAAGAAGATGCATCATCATGCACTTTCTTCGTTTGGGCGGCACGGGAATCCTGGTAATCCCCTATTTCCTGCTCGGTCTTATAACAATTATAAGTTGGAGCGGGACCAACGTTCCTTAGCTCAGTATAACAAGCGGGTTCGATCAATACATCCATATTATTATCTTAATTAAGGCGTGACATGGTCACTACCTGGAGAGAGAGAGAAGAAAACACTCAGCATATACTCTTGCAGGATTAGATTGGTTATTAATTTATCTAATCAGGATGGCTCCCACTTTTGTAGTCAAATCTTTCTTCAAACCCTAAAAGGAAAGACTAGCCGGGATTAATTACACCCTAGAAGTTCGCCAATTTTTCAGCCAGGCCAGTGTCGGTATTTTGAGGGAGGTTCCCCATGCTTTCGCACGGACCTAATTAAAATAAACCTTGTTTTTCCAGGGGCGTAACCCCGTTAACACCTTTTTAGACACCTACTTGATCGACTAATTGTAATGTGTAAAACTCTCTCAGGAGTAACTCTTACTCGCAGCGGATATCAGGATCCAACTATCTCATAGGAAGTATGCAATCTCATTGCAAATTTCAACACTTGAAATTCCCGATAATGTTTTACCCCTAGCTTCCTATGACCTTGACGAAGGCCAACAAACCATAGGCCGCTAGTCAAGTTCAACACGTACATTTCTTGATTGAATTAAACCTACCCGCACGACCCTTGACGAAGGCCAACAAAGTCGCACGACTACTCTAATCCAATCGCATCATATGCTTAAGCAGATAAGCATAAATAGCTACCGCACACTACGCTTTGACGAAGGCCAACAAACGTAGCACGAATATTGATTGATTCGAATTCTCGATGTTGTTTAGTAAAATGTAAAATGTTCACAATCAAAGAATTTTGTAAACCGCAATCAATAACGGTGTCGTTTGAAGCGATCGTTAGTGAGCACGGGTCGTCCACAGAGATTGTGTGTACTTGTTCGAATTTGTTTTAGTTGAGTCGAAATGAAAAATATAACAGAAGATGATTCAAGATTTGTGAGATTTAATTTCAAGAAACATAAAGAAAATAGATCTAGAATCAAGAATCAAGAAGTTATCCCCAATCAATTTGATTATCAAGATTATGAAGAATAGCTTGTAGGATTCGATTGAGTTAGCTAATGATGAATCTAATAATTCCTAATCTTATCTATTGATAATTTGTAGCTAGATTGATGATGATGAATGAATATTAGGGATCAATTGAAGAAACTAGGGTTTCTCCTTTACTATCCCTTGTCTTTTCAATCATAATCATTCGGATCTAGCCTCTAGCAAAGAAAATCATCAATTGTTTGATCCCTAATTTGCAACGAAATAATCAAGAAGTGATCTCGCTCCAAATTAGGTCATTAATGATTCTTTTTGCTAAGGTTCACAAATCTCATAAGACTTAAAATTAGTATTAAGATTTGATCATCATTAGATCTATCAATTCTTTCGAATCCTCCACAAGCGGAGATTACTCACACATTATGAAAATTGATGAATCAAGAACGAGAAATTTCATAATGCAAGAATGTAAAGAAAACAAGAATTACAATTATCACCTTTATTAATCGATGACTAGGTATACATTCACTCAATTTGAGGTTACAAGATTTGAGGAGGTAACCAGATCCGTCGAAATTAGCTTCGTATCGATCTTCATGAGTCGTGGAACGGTTGCGATCACTTGCTCTTAATGAAGACCGGCGTCGCGATAAAGGATCGTTGATAGCTTGCTTGATTTGCTTCTCGATGAATCTTGATTTGGCTTTGGAATTGGATTTTGGGTTAGGGTTTGGATTGGATCACAAGTTGTGTCACTCAACTTGTGTGTGAAATTATTCAACAACCTTTGTAATGAAGCCATAGGTCTCCTTTTATAATTTTTCCTCTATCTTCCCCTAGAAGCTAGGTTATTATGAAGCTTGCATAGGAAGCTAGGTAGGTATCAAGCATGCATAGCAAGCTTGGCTGTTGTAGAGAAGCTTCTAGAGAAAGCTAGGGATTTCGAAGCATCTTGAGGAAGCTTGGAAGTTATAAGGGGGCTTCTGGAAAAAATACCGACTGCCGACGAGTTAGATCGGCCGCGGATCCGCGGCGGATCAGCCTGACTCAGCCGCGGATCCGCGGCCGTTTGCTGAGTTTGATGGATGGTTTTCTTTATGTCTCTTGATGCTGGCTTTAGGGTTCTTCTCTGATACCTGGAATCTTATTATTGTTTCTTGGTTGCTGCCAGATTTCATTTCATTTACTTGTTGCGCTTTATCAGCACTTTTATGATTCCGGTTCTTTGACCTGAAGAATTTCCTGCACGCAATCTTGATAAAAGTGTTAAGATATACAAAAATCATGCTTGTAATAATAAACACTCAATTTCTCTCATAATGCCGGTTATAATGTATAACACATGTTATTTGATATTTTGCAGACGAATTGCTAATATGTGCTATATTTATACCAAACACCTTTAGATGATTAGAAAGAGTAGGGAAATTGATGTGTTAAAAATGCAATATTTTCGATTGAACAAATACTATGAAGTACTTATCTGAAATGACGGAGGGCTACGACAGGTTTTAAGAAAACCTTTTGCGTAATGAACTTGATATCGTCATAGAATCGAGTGATTTTAAATGGAGTGTTTTTTAGGCTTTTACTAGTTTTTCTAAAGAGGTCACTTCCGGTGAAGGGATCTCGGCTCTTTCCTTATCGAATAAGGTGCAGGATATTTCACAAATACCACTATGCAAAGCAAAAACTATAAAAGCAATCAAAAGACAAACCGAGTTTGTAGCATCTGCTAGTTTCGCTAAAAAGGTCACTCCTGGTGAAGGGATCTCGGCTCTTTCCTTATCGAATAAGGTGTTGGATATTCTACAAGGAATACCGCTATGCAAAACAAGAACTAGAGCTACCAGTTTTCAAGACAAGTTTCTACAACATCTTTAGGTTTCTTTTATTTTATTAATCTCATTAATGAAGTCCCATTTATTATGCTTCCCAAGCAACACATATGAAACGAAAGCAACAATATATAATATATATCATATATATATATATATATATATATAATATAAGCATTCGTCTCAGAATATAATCAATGATCACATCACAGAATATCGCAGTAGAATAAAACATATGAAATATTGGATATACTAGGATTTCCGGGTTTTAAATTAAGCATGTATAAAACACGGATTCCACGGTCGTGATGAATAGCCAATCCCACACCCCTAGACCCCTACGAGAGCGGCAAGAAACCTACCAATTCTAGAGTTAGGAGACCCAGTCTCGACTCCTCGAGATGGTCTCCCACTGGACCCTAGAACCCGGTTACTTGTGCTCCCCGCCTTGGGTCTATCCTAATGCGGAAAAGTAAATAATATACAATGGTGACATCATCCTCAACCCGGAAGTGCCCCAATAAAAGAATATTACATGAATGAAAATAAAAAAATCTCATCTCACATAAAACCCCCGGCTATTCAAAATACGACGATCCAATATAACATATCACAGCAACACATAACATCACATGTCATCAACGTAAGTAAATATGCGTATCCCAATTGTTGTTGACATATAGCACCAAAACCGGCGATACACCACATATTACACTTACGGTCACAGACAGTTAGAATCCGCAACCACCTTAGACATCATAAACCCAAAATATCTCATACTTTGGATTTCATGCCTAACCAAATAAATTCCTTAGACATCACATGCCTAACAATTATAAACCCTGCATTTTAGTCTCGATCTCGAAAACACTTTTCAATATCTAGTCGGGCAATTCAATAAGATTCCCGGCATCCTGATCAAATGCTCGTCGGAAACTTTAGTAGACGGCCGCACCCCCTGATACCGTCGACGAAGTGCACTAAGGCGGAACACAGCTGCCGCGAGCACCCGAACGGATGCTTTTGGCGACGGGGTTCTCCTACAGTCACTTGGTCGGGGCTATGGGGCGTGGCTATCTATTAAGTTTACCCGGCGAGTATCCGCGTACGCTACGTGATTGCGACGGACTTTTGATCACATAAAAATCCCGTGGCAACCGATCAAATGAGACTAGATTGCTAGATTTATAACATTCAAATTAGTTATCTCATAACTACTTGTGGATTCCAAACATTGTATCCCATCACATGATACCCGGATGAACGTTAAACTTTTCGATCGATTCATCAAAGTCCCACAATTTCCTGACAGCTGAACACTTGAGCACGGTTTTAGTAATACCCAGAATATGCCACAGTACCTATGCACTAGCCGTAGAAGGGCAAACTCAAGCCTCACTCATGTCGCCACGGAACTACGACAAACCCTAGGGTATGATCGCGGTTCCGCGATCCAAAAAAGTCGAGTTAGGGTTTCATTCTTCTAGAGGGTTCATAGAATCACTTGCATATTTTTCCGAATACGTTAAACTTGGAAAAATGAGTTTTTAACATTCGATCGAACTTTTTAATTTCGTCTAGACAACATGCGAATAACCCGAAACAATGTTAAAAATACGAATACGAAACACTTCGAATTGTTTATAGTGTAAGATCACATCACATGCAAAATTAGCAAAAACAAACAACACCTAAAACATCAAAACCAGGTCTCTGGAACACAAAAAAAAATTCAGGGGTGGGGGGCTCGGATTTGGCCGAGATCATGGGGTAGGTGGCCGGCCAAAATTTTCCAGAATGCCCTGAAATTTTGACTGTGTTCATGATATATCTCATACATCACTATGTACTTGTTTAAAAAAAATTTTGAACAACTTTCAAAATCGACAGAAACTTCAATTTTTAGCTTCAAGTTTCAGAGTATTTCGGTTTCGTAATCTTAACAAAATCCGTCTAAATTTCTAGCATGGCTCTGATACTACTGCAGGGATACCTAGGACGGCAGCAAGGTTTCGGGAGGCATCGTCCATGCCAAATTCAAAAATTTGCCGTTCTAGCTAACCCTAACTAAGAATCGTTAACTAGAAATCGATGGAAAAAAACATATGTAAACACTTTACATCCTAAGTGAGAAAGGAATACAACCTTTGTAGACCGGTCCTTCACTTCAATAGCTCCGTGTAGTAGTCCCTTCGCTGCGATCGTGAACTCCGGACTCTAGAGAGGCTCCTTTGAAGAAACGAGCATGCTTGCTTTGAAGACTTCGAGGCCGAAGACGATCTACGTCGAGAAGTCACTAACCCAATCTATCTCTTCACAAACTATAGAATTAGTGAAGCAAACACCCGATACTAAATGGCAAGTAGTAGAGGATGATGAAGTAGGAAGTGGGCTCACTTTAGATTTGATTTTCTCACAAGTTTTCATCACAAACTCAAACCCTAGAAAGCTTCAAGTAAGATGAAGAAGAAGATCAAGAGAAGTTGTGATGAATAATTGAGATGAGGTTAGAAAATGCAACCATGGTTAGATAATATCATGCCTAACCCTTGTAGAGACTAAACCATACCATAGGGTTAAAGGTTGAGTTAATAAATATCCTAAGCTAAAAACAAACAAGTGGACAAAGTCAATGTTTTTCCAAGCTTCTTCCAAGCTCAACCTTGACTAATTCCAAATGGTTTGTAAATAACTTAATGATAAATATTAGACCCTAATCTTAACCCTAGCATGGTGTGAGTCTCATACATGTATGTTGCATTTGTAACCTAGCATGACACAAACATGTACACAAATATGTTGAATATAGTGCCCTCAAAGTCAATTATTGGATCGCAGGCACGTGATTGCAATGATTGAGGAGGACCTATGCCGGTAGGATAGTCTTACTCGAGATGATAGCATGCTATCTGGTTTGCCTTTATCAGTCATGTACATGTTCAGGTGACTGATTACATGTTACACGTTGATAGAGCCCTTAGGATCTTGCTTGACTACCAACAGTATGAGGGCGATCATATACGTGAGAGTTGGGTAGTCCATAAGCACATCCTTAATAGTGGTCCCTAGTCGTGGGAGTTTCGAGACAGGGTATCGATACTCCGGAGTAGACTAGTGTATACAGTCGAGACCCCGACGAGGGGCGGTGGCCGGTCTCACAAGCCACTGGTGTTAGTTGGATCACCTAAGATGTATACAGGTGCTCATTGGGTTATGAGTACACCGGACAGGACTCGCCGGGAACCTGCTAGTTGGTATTATACATATCGTAAGATAGTTGTTCCCTGGTGACATGTGTACAGGTTAATTCATCGACCTGAGGTCGTCATTTGAATGTGTGAGTTCCCACTGTGCTTTGATTTCTATCCTACCACGGCTCAAAGGAGTCATGCAAACAGGTAGTTTTTTGGTACAGTCCCGAGCCACATGGAGGCACGTGAGCGGATCGGCATGGGATTCGTCTCTCCCGGTATTGGAGGTGGAGATCGCGCTGTGTCTAGGAAAGCCATTACACTAAGTCCTTGGCCAAGGCAGGTGAGAATTACCGGTAGGTACTCCGGTAGATTCTCAGGGTGTTCAGGGCTTGTCTCCGACACGACTTATACCGCTATTGGGGGTCTGACGTTACTAGCCCCCTAGGCCGGATATGCGATACTCATAGATGAATGGACCGGACTATATATACATTGTCACTGTTAGGCTCAGTAGGGTTTCAGGATGAGTTCGCTCATCGGCCTCCCTTGAGGTCAGTACATGGGCAGCCGTTATGCACACCTAGTGCCGCTGACGGCTTGTGGTTAAACCCAATGCTAGGGTACTGACGAGTCATTAGAGTCCCCCACAGATAGTTTCCCAAGTTCGGACGAAACGTTGTAGAGGCCGTATGGTTTTATGGCAGGGTTCGGAAATGCACGTGCGTTTACGCACGTGTTATATTTCGGGCTGATAATACTGGTGGGCTTTGGTTTAAGATGGATCCATGTATTATACTTAGTAGATATAATCTCTTTTTCTCAGTTGCATTTGTATTCGGTCGTAATACAAATGCAGGTATATTTATACAGTTACGGGATTATCCTGAAATTCGTTTCGGGATCACTTTTGGAAGTTTCCAGTTTCCAGTTTTCTATCGGCCGTATTTAAACATTCGGTTTAATGCGGATTTATCTTTTCTTCTTTTGGGTGAGTCATGAGGTGAGTCATGAGTGTGGAAGGTTCTAGAAGAGGCGACTAGGTTAGTGACTCATTGTTTGCTTTAATGAGTTGATGAGGTGTATTAGTGACTCATTCTTTTACATTAATGTTTCTTGTTCTTGCTAAGATCTTTTGTGAGAAGCTTTGCTTGTGGTCACCCCCCTTGCTCCTACACTCACCCCCTACCTCTATATGGCCGGCCCCTCCCCTCCTCTTCTCTCACTCACTTGGTAGAAAAAAGATATGGTTGTTCATTTGAAAAAGTTTATGTATTTGGTTCATGAAAATTAGTATGCCAATTTCTCATTTACCCGATTCAAAAGGCAACTTCATTAACCGTTCGTCCATGGCTTTGGACGAAGTGAGACAAAGTGTTCTACTCATTCTCTACATCAATCTTGGTCATCCCTTTTAGCAAACTTGATGACCGAGTTGCCTCGGGTCAGAGGCGGGAGCCCGTTTAAAGATCCGTTGACGTGGTGCCACCTGCACGAGGAGATCGGAGATCGACGAGATCGGAGCAGCCGCAACGGAGCGTGGGATGATGGTTAAAGAACGAAGGACTCGGATCGTTCGGTATAACCTTTCTACCCACTTTGTAGTTTGTTAGTTTAGCGTTAATGGCTGATCCGGGTTATAGTATGCGATAGCGCCAGTTATAAAAGTTTTTGTTCCGCATTTGGCGTCAGTTTGACGGCCGGGGCGCTACCGTAGACTTACATGGTATCAGAGCCACGCCATTAAGCTTTACTAACTTGTGCTAACGCGTTTAAAATATCGATCGAACGGATTTTCGAAAACCGCAAATTTCAAGTCTAAAGTTTCTGTTGATTTTAAAAGGGGTCTAAAAATCATTTTGACCATACCAGAAAATTAAGCAGGCTTTTTAAAGAACACTGGAGAAAAACGATAAAGTGAATCGACCGTACGACCGCGGAAACGCGGTCAAAGCCTGGCGTTGACCCTGGAACCGCGGCCGTCTTGGTCAATCATTTGACCATTTTTCTTCTGGGCTTCTACTTGGGAAATTGTGGTTTCTGGAACTGTTCATTTGGGCCCAGTTTTTGTTACTGTACAGCAGATAAATGTGGGGCCCACTTCGGGAAATTTTGTCGATCGAAATTTAAACGTGTTAGTTTACAGTACTTACATTATATCTCCGACCGTGAATGTTATTCGAGCGGTAAATTGCGTCTAATTGCTATAGTCCTTTTAGACGGATTTGCGAACGTGACATTCGCGTTGATGTTCTGTGTTGTGCTGTGATGTTGCGGATTTGTCGTGGTGGATAGTAGTGTGCAATGGTAGTGCAGTTTGAGTTTATTTGTACATTTGATATTGCGGGGCGAGCGTCCAACATGTGGACTGCCGTCGCTGCCTGTTTGTATAATATTCTTTTGGGGCACGACCGGATTGAGGTCGATGTACCCTTTGTACATATTTTTCATTTCTGTACTAGGTTTTACCCCGCGACGGAGTGCACGGATAGCCGGGTTCTGGGGGGCAATGGGTCCGCATCTCATGGCTTTGAGAGGCAGAGGGGCCTCACTCTAGAATTGGCAGACTATTCGCCGCACTCGTAGGGGATACAGGTTGACCCAAGGAGGGGTGCTCAAGTTACCGGATTCCGTGAAGTGCAGGGTGGACCATTCACTTTGCTGTAAGGGGCTACCTCGCTTCAGGTTTTGGCGGGTAACTTGCCTCACCCGTAGGGGTCTAGGTTTCATTGCACAGGCTATCCACATGACCAGGGGAACGTCGGGTTTCAGCAGCGGCTCTGTGAAACCCGGGGATCCCAGATTATCTGTATTGTTCTGTGATGCTTATTACTTTTTTGTAATGTTGCATTTATCACGCCTGGAGCGATTATTGTATATTGGTACATATACTAGTAGATGTTGTATATGTTTTACACCCGCACTAGTTCAGTCCCCGCTCTGTCGTTAGTTAAGTAACATAACGGGTGATGACGGGACCCAGTGACGAATGCGGATGGCATATACGTACATTTTATTTTCGTTCTTTTCTGGTGTGATTAATTGATGGGACTGCGTTGATTCTGATCAATGCAAAGGAAAAAAAACATGTTTGGATGTTGTTGGAACATTTTTAAAAAGTGTTATTACAAAGACGTTTTCTTTTGTTTTGCACAGTGGTATTCAGTTGGAATATCCTGCACCTCATTCGACGAGGCAAGGGCCGATATCCCTTCACCGGGAGTGACCCCTTGGGCAGAAGTTTGCGTCAGGGTAATAACTTCACTATAGCCGATTACAAGTTGCTTTGCATCGCGGTATTCAGCTGGAATATCCTGCACCTCATTCCATGAGGAAAGAGCCGAGATCCCTTCACCGGGAGTGACCTCTTTAGCAAAGGTTTTCGCCACTATATTTTTATAAAAAGCTATCAGGTTCCTTCAACAAGATCAAGTTCATTACGTTAATGGTTTTTCGCCAAAAACCAGCCGTATCCCTCCGTCATTTCTTTTGGGTATTCAGTAGTATTCAAGCTATGCATTTTGGCCAAAGTCAAGGCATAGTGTTTGGTAGCTGCTGGGTATTCATTTGTTGCATAGATAGATGAGTTGGTTTGGGACCGTCGTTCTGCCGATTGGCCAAAGTCAGGGGCATGTGCGGGTGGGTTCAAATTGACAAGATAATGACGGGAAGAACATGGCATGTGACTTATAGCATTTTGGCCAAAGTCAAGGTCATAAGAGCATGGGGTAAAAATCTTATCGGGAGTTTCTAAAGAAACTGAAACTTGTCAGGCATGCGCATACCTTCTGGAGTGTGATAACGTGAGTGGATTCCGTCACGTTATCATGCGATGAGAGTTGGATCCCGATTCCCACTGATGAGTTGGTTTACTCTTCGGGTGATCCTGATTGATTCTTCTTTCAGGTTTGGAGGAGAATTTGACAGTACAGTGGGAGGTTTCCGGATTAGATAAAGTGATAACCATTCTGATCTAGGTTAGAGTGCACGCAGAGTGTTTCTTCTCTCTCTCTCTCTTTGGCAGCGACCTTTGACCAACTCTAGACTATGACTCAGTGACCAAGTTGACCGAACTTTCTTAAAATACTGGCTTTTGGATTGTCGAAGTTGCATAAGTCATTGCCACTCCTTCTTTTACCCTTTGCATTTCTCAGAACACCCCGTATTACTACGGACATCCACTTCCATTGGATAGATCCATCGTATGGTTATATACGAACTCGAAGGGACTTCTTCGAGGATGGATCAAGGTTCAGGAGGAAAAGAATTGGTTTATTCAGTTGTCTTTTATTATCACCTTCTCTCAGATTGCGAGGGCTCCTTAGTTTAGGAGAGTACACCTATTACGCTTATTGGATAGTCTTCTTCCAAACCATAGGCAGGTACTGAAAGGTAGGGAATGAAGAAAACCAATTAGCCTAACTAGGGTGTACAGAAGGTAATATGTAAAGACAAAATAAAGGGATTAGAAAGAGGGCAAAGTAAATTGTGACTGTTATCATTCACGACCAAACCACGTACTTCATCGCCACTCCTATTTCACCTTTAAAAGAATAAGGTATTATTCAGTTGTCTTTTATCATCACCTTCTCTCAAGATGTGAGTACTCCTTGGTTTAGGAGGGTACACCTATTATGCTTACTGGATAGTCTTCTTCCAAACCATAGGTTGGTGCCGAACGGTAGGGAAGGAAAAAAACCATTTAGCCTAACGATGGTGTACAGAAGGTAACGACTAAAGACAAATAAAGGGATTTGGAGAGATGGCAAAGAAATATACGGTTAAAGTCATTATGGAAGAGGCATTACTAGGAATACCAGGATACCCCTACGAAACATTTTCATGTTTCAGTTTCACTGTGCATTGTTAAAGGAAAACTGATTTCCCGATTAGATACTTACTCAAAGGGTATGTATTTACCAGGTATGATTCTCACATCTGTATGGTTTTACAGATGATGAGTGGGAGGAAGTTAATGGGGATTAGGTGATCATCCTCATTATATCGGAATTTGTTGTAATTGGTGATATTTGAGGAAATCGCCTAGGTACAGTTTTCAACCTACGACGCACAGATTTTGAGTTATTCAACTCAGCGGACTTATACAGAGTATTGTATGTTGTCCAGTGTCCATCAGGACAAAGGGGTAGGTCCTCGTACTATGTTCTGTTTACTTATGACTTCTCTAGTTTTTAGACAAGTGTTTCATAGAAATACAAGGTCTAAGTTTTGAGAAGTTGTGGGTATAAGAATAAAGTAGAGAACCAGATGTCGCAAGTATCGGGATTCTTCAAAGAGATCGAAGATGTAGATACTTGTGATTGGTATTCAGTTGATAGTGCTGTTTTTGAGAAACTTGTTTCTCTTTCAGGTTACTCATAATTGGATGTATTCCTAAGTTGAGTAATGTTGATTAGCCTCTCTCCATTAAGTTGATATGCACTGGAGAAAGCTGCATGATTAGAATCTGGTTCCAATTAAATAAGTGCTAAAGTTTCTATATTGGATATAGAATGGATCATATCTTGACGATGTTAAGGTACGGGGAGTTGTCTGGCTTATGCTTAAAACCAGACTCTGGATAACTCAGGGCACGTTTCTGTAATGGCTGTTTGTGGGTTGGCCCAGGCTATGACGAGGGTTGACTTTCTACCATCTGGAAGATCAATAGTGATATTGTTCTTAACTCGCCACAGTTTTAGTAAAATGGATTTTTTCAGAAAACAGTAGTGGGGGTATGGTAGAACTGGAAGTGATTCCAGAACCGCAAACGATTACGGAAAATTTAATAGGACCTAAAGATTCAATCAGGTTTGACATTCCAATAGCCACTCCGCAGATATGGTGGGTAACCTCAGACACCCGAGAGGTACTCCGGTAGCCTCAAGGACGGTGACATGGAGGTTCTTATCTACCCAGACTTGACACTACTGTTGTTCCAGGCTATGATACCCGGCAGGAGGATAAGTATAGCGTCGTTCTAAACTAGCTTTAGAAGTGCACGTATATATTATTCTGCCAGAGGGTTGTTGTGGTCAGTGGGAGCAGCAGAAGCATAGTGGGCAAGTAGCTTATGTCTATTTATAGACTTGAGCAGTTATAGCGGAGATAGATCATCTAATTTTGATGTAAACAGTCATGGGTTTGACTTCATCAGAATAGGGGATGGATCTGTTAAGAAGGTAGTAGGGTGTGATGTCCCAGTATTATGGATGTCATACACAGAGTAGGAAGTAAAATTCCTATACTACGATCGGTTGTACTGTGGTCATCACACAGTTGTTTCTCCAGACAGGATATGGATATAATATCAGACATTCTGGTTTCTAGATCTATGGTTTTAGATCTCGATTTGGGTAGTTTCCCAATGTGGGTACTTTGACAGTATTCTAATGGTTTTTAGAATAGATGACTCCTGGCATGGTGGTGTACCTGCAGGTGATGGAGTCATCCTCTCTAAAGGTGTCTTACAGACTAAAGGGGAGAGGGATGTGCATGATTGGCAGATCACTTGCTTAGGCAATTGAGTCAATCGTGAGATGTCAAGTACCACACCAGATGTTGTTTTTGCACTAGATGCGATAAGTTTATATTAATCCAATCCTAGAGAAACATAAGGAAGCAGTTTTAGAACATAAGTGCATGTTCTACGGATTTGATGACGGCAGCCTCGGGAGACGGTTATCATTCCATGCTTCAAAGGTGACATGGATGACAGAGTGATTGTCAGAGTTATAGTTTTCCCTCTGACGAGTGACAGTATTATGGACAGGTGGTCCAAGAGGATACTGTGGGAGGCATGGTGCAGGATACTAATTAAGTTCAGTTATCGCTACAATTTAAGAAGTTTGGATTTGGAGTTCATTTATGAACTAAGTCCCATCAGATATCCAGACATATTCTAAGATAGGTATTACTCGATTCGGGAGATGGCTTTCTCCGCGAACTTGAGATTAAGAGAGACATAGAAAGAAACATCAGGGCGGATCCACTAACTGGGGCTATTTCTCGAACACAAGAGTTTTACGAACGGGCTTTGTGAAACTGATTAGTAGAGGAGTTGGGTGTTCGGTATCACACGGGCTGTGAGTATGCGACATCGCAATAATTAGCCTTAAATGCAAGTGGGAGATTGTTGGATATAGTGCCCTCAAAGTCAATTATTGGATCGCAGGCACGTGATTTCAATGATTGAGGAGGACCTATGCCGGTAGGACAGTCTTACTCGAGATGATAGTATGCTATCTGGTTTGCCTTTATCAGTCATGTACATGTTCAGGTGACTGATTACATGTTACACGTTGATAGAGCCCTTAGGATCTTGCTTGACTACCAACAGTATGAGGGTGATCATATACGTGAGAGTTGGGTAGTCCATAAGCACATTCTTAATAGTGGTCCCTAGTCGTAGGAGTTTCGAGACAGGGCATCAATACTCCGGAGTAGACTAGTGTATACAGTCGAGACCCCGACGAGGGGCGGTGGCCGGTCTCACAAGCCACTGGTGTCAGTTGGATCACCTAAGATATATACAGGTGCTCATTGGGTTATGAATACACCGGACAGGACTCGCCGGGAACCTGCTAGTTGGTATTATACATATCGTCAGATAGCTGTTCCCTGGTGACATGTGTACAGGTTAGTTCATCGACCTGAGGTCGTCATTTGTCTCGTGTGAGTTCCCACTGTGCTTTGATTTCTACCCTGCCACGGCTCAAAGGAGTCGTGCAAACAGGTAGTTTTTGGGTACAGTCCCGAGCCACATGGAGGCACGTGAGCGGATCGACAGGGGATTCGTCTCTCCCGGTATTGGGGGTGGAGATCGCGCTGTGTCTAGGAAAGCCATTACACCAAGTCCTTGGCCAAGGCAGGTGAGAATTACTGGTAGGTACTCCGGTAGTTTCTCAGGGTGTTCAGGGCTTGTCTTCGACACGACTTATACCGCTATTGAGGGTCTGACGTTACTAGCCCCCTAGGCCGGATATGCGATACTCGTAGACGAACGGACCGGACTGTATATACATTGTCACTGTTAGGCTCAGTAGGGTTTCAGGATGAGTTCGCTCATCGGCCTCCCTTAAGGTCAGTACATGGGCAGCCGTTATGCACAGCTAGTGCCGCTGACGGCTTGTGGTTAAACCCACTGCCAGGGTACCGACGAGTAGCCGTTATGCACAGCTAGTGCCGCTGACGGCTTGTGGTTAAACCCACTGCCAGGGTACCGACGAGTCATTAGAGTCCCCCACAGATAGTTTCCCAAGTTCGAGCGAAACATTGTAGAGGCCGTATGGTTTTATGGCAGGGTTCGGAAAATGCACGTGCGTTTACGCACGTGTTATATTTCAGGCTGATAATACTGGTAGGCTTTGGTTTAAACCGGATCCATGTATTATACTTAGTAGATATAATCTCTTTTTCTCAGTTGCATTTGTATTCGGTCGTAATACAAATGAGGGTATATTTATACAGTTACGGGGTTATCCTGAAATTCGTTTCGAGATCACTTTTGGAAGTTGCCAGTTTCCAGTTTTCTATCGGCCATATTTAAACATTCGGTTTAATGCGGATTTATCTTTTCTTCTTTTGGGTGAGTCATGAGGTGAGTCATGAGTATGGAAGGTTCTAGAAGAGGTGACTAGGTTAGTGACTCATTGTTTGCTTTAATGAGTTGATGAGGTGTATTAGTGACTCATTCTTTTGCATTAATGTTTCTTGTTCTTGCTAAGATCTTTTGTGAGAAGCTTTGCTTGTGGTCACCCCCCTTGCTCCTACACTCACCCCCACCTCTATATGGCCGGCCCCTCCCCTCCTCTTCTCTCACTCACTTGGTAGAAAAAAGATATGGTTGTTCATTTGAAAAAGTTTATGTATTTGGTTCATGAAAATTAGTATGCCAATTTCTCATGTACCCGATTCAAAAGGCAACTTCATTAACCGTTCGTCCATGGCTTTGGACGAAGTGAGACAAAGTGTTCTACTCATTCTCTACATCAATCTTGGTCATCTCTTTTAGCAAACTTGATGACCGAGTTGCCTCGGGTCAGAGGCGGGAGCCCGTTTAAAGATCCGTTGACGTGGTGCCACCTGCACGAGGAGATCAGAGATCGACGAGATCGGAGCAGCCGCAACGGAGCGTGGGATGATGGTTAAAGAATGAAGGACTCGGATCGTTCGGTATAACCTTTCTACCCACTTTGTAGTTTGTTAGTTTAGCGTTAATGGCATATCCGGGTTATAGTATGCGATAGCGCCAGTTATAAAAGTTTTTGTTCCGCATTTGGCGTCAGTTTGAAGGCCGGGGCGCTACCGTAGACTTACAAAATATACATTTCACATATATACAATGTGCACATCAAGTGAGAAAAGAAATCATAAGTGAGCAAGTATTAGTTAATGTAACTTAATATATCAAATATATAATTATACATTAAATTATTAAATTAACACTTGATTTAATAATCCGTCTATATCACATATAACCGATTAATACCAAATGTAACAACTTATCGAATCAACACTTGATTCGATAACCCGGCTATATCGCATATAACCGACCAATGTCACAAATCGCGAGAATAGAATACGGCATCTCATATCGTATTAATCTTGGTCCCGCACATATCACATATGTGCTCCTACTCTATTTTGCTTGAGCCAGGAAATCTCTGTGTAGGACTCTAAAGAGTCGTCAATACGCCGGCAGTAGGTGATGATCATATCAAACACCCACAAGCCGCAAGCGGTCTGCTAAACGTAACGGTCACCCGGTTATTAAGCAATCATAAGATCAACAAGCAAGCCTGCTCACACTCCTGCGAGTCCAATCAGTAACACTACCGTTCAGTCCGATCTCTTCGTCTGATATGTCGCATATCTCGTATAGGGGTGGTAAACGTCATAAGTCGTGTCGATATGAGGCTCATAACGGGTCGAGAAACTACTGATAACACTTACCAGTATATCTCTGAAGCAGCCTTGGCCAAGGACTTCCTGTTATAGCTAATCGAGCACAGCGCAACATCAACTCCCAATACCGGGAGAGAAGAAACCCCTCCTATCGCTTATTGCCTCCATGTGATTCAGGACTGTACCCAAAAGCCACCGTTTTGCACGTTCTCTTGAATGTGGTAAGGTGGAAATCAAAGCACAGTGGGAATCACACAAGACTCTATGACGATCTCGGGTCTACATACTAACCTGTAACAGTGTCACCAGAGAACCGCCATCTGACGTTAGGTATAATACCATCTGGGAGTTCTCGGTGAGTCCGTTCAGTGTACCCAGTCTCCACAGAGCACCCGTATACTATCTCTGATGTCAAACACTAATGGATATGGGATCATCCATCGCCCATCTACACGGGTCGAGAAGCTATACGCTAATCCACTCTGGTATATCGATGCCCTGTCTCGATACGCCTATGACTAGGAATATTTGAAGGATGTACTTAGCGACTACACTGTCCCCACTAGTATGATCTGCATCATAATCCTGGTAGTCAAGTGCTCATCCTAAGGGCTTTATCAACATGTAACATAGAGACAATCAGAGTACATGTTAAGATAAAGAACAAGCAGATAGCATACTATCATGTCGAGCAAGAAATTCCTCCATATATATGTCCAAGCATCCACTACAATATATATCGTATGTATAGTAATGGCTTCTAGGGCATACATATAACTAACACTAAGAAGGCCTCTAGCGGGACGCCCTGATTGTAGCTCGATTGTTGAGCAAAACGGTATGGGTTGTATCTCATGAACAGTGCCGAATCGTTCGGCCTAAACACTAAAAAGCCCAGCTGATTGAATATAAATGAAGAATCTCCCGAGCTTTCAAGGTAGAAACCCCGTCTTTGAAGGTGTCGCGCTGCAGCTGCACCGTTTTTGTGGATTCCTCACCGATGGTTAAGAACTTATCCACGAAGGTCATGCCATCCCCAACCATACACGGGCAAAGAACCAGACCCCGAGCCTCTCGCTGAGTCGGTTCCAAAGCGGAAGCGTCAACTAGCCGCATAACGTGAAGAAAGTTATAACTGTCGTAGAAACGGGGCCGCTTGTGGACTCCAAAAGCGCCGAGCACATGCAACTCGATCCACGAAGTGAAATAGTGCAGCGGGAAATTTACGTGCTACACCCCCGACTGGGTGGTGTCTGCCGCTAAGCTGAGGCCATGATAAAAATGAGCTAGCCCAGCGACCCCGACGGCCACTCGCATCCCAACAACCATTCGGTGAGCCGGGTAGAAAACGGAAGGCCGCATATAGTGAGGGTGCATTGGGAGAACAAACCAGCTTAGCCATACCCCGAGGAACCCCAAAAAGAACGCCTCTTCGTCGACGTCGGAAGCTACGAGCTCTGCGAAAGAGACGAACGGGGTGTCAGGGAGAAAGAAATTCCTTTGATCCGCTTCCGCTGCCGGCTGGTTGTCCAAACCAAAGCCAAAAGGATCGTCAAGTTTGGCGAATTTCGCGGCTTCCTTCGACAGGACTTCTTGGCGGAGAAAGAGGGCGATGAAATCCGCAAAGCTGACTCCGTGCCCTCCGGATTCAAGAAACAGACTTTCGTAAATTTTCAACACCTTGATCAAACTTGGAGATTGATGTTGAATGGCATTCTCCAAGGTAAGGCCCATCACCACTGATTTGGTGGCAAAGATGTACTCGTCAGGAGGAAGTAGCTCCTCGTAATGTTCTCCCCTGACGGGTAAGCCGGAGATCTCCGCGAACTCCTCCAAAGAGATTGAAACCTCCCGATCTGATAGAAGGAAGGTGTGAGTCGGATGTTCCATTGTTCCAAGAAAGCTTTGACCCACCATACAGGGGCGTGGAATACTGGAAGAGAGACGCGTAAACTGCGGGGTGCAACCCAAGCTTTAGCGACAGTGATTTCTTGGCCGACAAGATGTATCGAGCCCACTGCAAGTACCCGGCCGGATGGCGAGGAGTCAAGCCTATCATGTACGACTATCCCCAAGGGCGCGACTCGCCCTGACATATGCGCCGCCCCAAGATATCCAAAGCCATCGGCGGCTGTATGGGTATCGTGGCCACAGAGGGCTGAAGGCGACCCTCCGAAGTCCAATTGACCTCCTTTACGGCGTAATTTACTTAGGATGAGTCAACGTGGTGAATAGCGGAGATCGGATCTGAAGGCGTCGCACAAGAGAAGCTGCGTCGACCCTGAATGATTTGGTTGTACCATAACCCCATAAATGAAGAGACTTCTGCTCTGGGTCGTGATCTTTAATGAGCGCGAAGATTTCCCTATCCACGGGCGCGTCAGGTAATGCGCTCTCCGGACGAACAAACGTGAAACAAGTGTCAAAAGACATAGTACCTGCACGAAAAAGAACAAGGGTTAGCTGTCAATGCTACAGTCCAAATTCTAACACATGGTACCTTAAATTTGTACCACACTGCAATGCAGTGGAAAGGGACCAAAGGGGGCCCACAAAATCAAGATGATGGCTCATCATTGATGAGACAGACACTCATTAAAAAGGAAATCCTAACAGTATTCTCATTTAATGAGAGACACCTCGGGCCAAGGAGTAAAACTCCATTGAGAGCAGTGCTCTGCAACAGAAGTCACATCTGTCATTATGAGGGGAATAAAAAATTCCCCAAAAATTCTAAAGAGCCATGCTCTGTGAAAATGATGGAGTAAACACATCAAAACCCTAAAAAAGCAAAGCTTTTTGCAGAGTAAAAACTCCAAGATTTTCAAGATCTGTGAACAAACTCTAAGAGTTCTTCATGGAAGATGAACAGTGTTCTAATTCATGGATTAAAATCACCCTTTAAAATTTTTATATCTTGAAGATCTATGATCTAAAGATGAGCACGGCTCTGTTAATGGGTAAAACCCTAAAACATTTTGTTAGATCTACGATCTGAGAAGAGCAAAGCTCGATTAATAAGTTCAATCCTTACCGAATTTGGGCAAAGTTTTGACACTAAAAAGGGTTTCTTAAAGCAGAGAGCTAAGCTCTGAAAGGGGGAGAATTATATTCTCAGGAGAAACAAGAAGAATAAAGCAAGAAGATGAACAACGGTCATCTAAAAGGGCCAAAGGCCCTATTTATAGGCGCTGGAAGTCGATCCAACTTCCAAGTTGATCTAATGGTGGAAAGGCTGTCACCGCTGCACTCACGTGTAAGCTACGTGAGCACAATGGTGGGGGAGGCATTTGTTCCCCCAATCAGAGAGCAAAGCTTTATTCAAAATTTGAAATTTGAACTGAGGCAGTGCCTCACGTGCAAAGCACGAGAGCGCTCACGCCAAGAGCGCCATCGCTAAGAGTCAAAGACTCTGAGGCAGTGCCTCACGTGCAAAGCACGAGAGCGCCAAGTGCTAAGAGTCAAAGACTCTGAGGCAGCGCCTCATGTGCAAAGCACGAGAGCGCCAAGTGCTAAGAGTCAAAGACTCTTAGGTAGCGCCTCACGTGCAAAGCATGAGAGCGCTAGCGCCAAGAGCGCCAGCACCGTGAGTCAAAGACTCTGAGGCAGCGCCTCACGTGCAAAGCATGAGAGCGCCGGCGCTAGAACTAAATGTTCTCCACCATTGGATCAAAGATCCAAAGAAGATAATAAATCATCAAATTACAGAATTAAATTCTGTTGAGGAAATACTCCTTAAATCTTTCCAAACAAGAAAGATTGTGCTCTGTAAATCAGAGCACCGTTGGATCAAAAATCCAATGGTGATTAAAAATCACCAAGATACAGAATAATCTCTGTATAGGAAAATATTTTCCTAATGTTGTTAATAATAAGAAAGATGTCTTCTGTAAAACAGAAGCCTTTGGATCAAAGATCCAATGGTGAGAAACACCCCCAAATCAATTAGAAATCTCTCAATGAGAGATTTCCTTAACTGAATCAACAAATCAGCCTCCCCTATATAAAGGACCCAAGACTTCAAGTCTTGGATACAAGAGAGAAACCTCCCTATAAGTTTTAATTTCTCAGAAAAGAAAAAGAGAAGAGCAAGCTCTAAGAAGAAGAACCTTCTTCAAGGTAAATAAAAAGAAGAGAGGTCATAACATCTCTTTCATATTTGAGAATTTAACTCTCACATCAGAAGAACTTAGTTCATTTTTAAGATCACAGATCAACAAGACAAAGTCTTTCACAAAAACAGAAGAGATCATAGCATATCCTCATAAAAGAAGAACTTAGTTCTTAGATCCACGAGACAAAGTCTCTTATAAACGAGAACTTAATTCTCAGAGCAGAATTGTTCAGAACGGCAAAAGAAGCGCTTTAGCGCTCCAAGTCTGGCGCTCCACGTGCTCCTCACGTGGGCGCTATTTTAAAAGAAGCTCTTTAGCGCTCCAAGTCTGGCGCTGAGCGCCAAGCGCTCCACTTGCTCCTCACGTGGGCGCTACTTTAAAAGAAGCGTCTTAGCGCTCCAAGTCTGGCGCTCAACGCCAAGCGCTCCACGTACTCCTCACGTGGGCGCTATTTTATAAGAAGCGCATTAGCGCTCCAAGTCTGGTGCTCAGTGCCAAGCTCTCCACGTGCTCCTCACATGGGCGCTAAGGAATTACAAAGCGCTTTGTAAATAAAGCCCTGGCGCCATAAAAAGTGTTCAACACTCAATAAAAGACAAAAAGAAAAAGGGGTGTCAGAACACAAATCAATGCTCAGCATTGTTGAATAAAAAGGGACTGAGCCCAAACAAATGTTTAACAATTTATTCAAAAATGAGTGGGATGGGCCCAAGTTAGCCACAAGTCTCTAATTCAGATTAACCGAGCCCATGTGCTCATAATCTTTTTAATTGGTCTTAGTCCCAAACCTGACCATAGATCTCCCAACCAACATTGGTTCAAGAGTACATCTCTTCATACCTCTGATACATGTCGTTGTAATTCTTCAACGTCTTCAGAGATGGAGGGTCCCAATAACCAATAACTTTTGGTGCATCCCCAAACGGTTAAACCCAAAACCTTACAGACTACGATGTCTTTAAACCTTACAGACTATGATGTCTTTAAACCAAACTATGATGTCTTTAAACCAGACTACGATGTGTTTAAACCATACAGACTATGATGTCTTTAAACCTTACGGACTATGAGGTCCTTAAACTCATGGACTACAATGTCCTTAAACTCATGGACTGAAACATCCTTAAACTAACAATGGACCGCAACGTCCTTAAACTAAAACGATAGAGTCCAAATACTCTTTCGTTGGATCTAAATGACCCCAAAATCCCGTTGAGTAGATCTTAGCCTAAAATTAGACTAACGTATCCTCAACAAACATTTAAGTTGATCTTAATCTCAAACGAGATTAACGATCCTTAAATCAAACCAAACCCAAATGTAAGAAAATACGGATTTGGACTAATCCCCGCCCTACGGGCGATAATATAAATTAGTCTCCCTATACAATCCACGGGCAACCAAAAATAAAACAAACACACACGACACGAAGTGACCTTCTGGAGCAGGAGAAAGTGGTTACCGTGATGCGGTAACGTAATTAACTGCAGGGGCTTGCGCCTGCAGGGAAGAGCATCCCCACAATCAAAAACCCCTCACAATGAGGGGGAATCTGACGAAGTCTGCTACAACGGCCGCATCCGTCTAAACCTCCGATACACGGTGCCATAAATCAACTTGGTATCTTCGGAGAGGTGGACGGATAAAACCAAATAGCATCTGCCCCTAAATTCAGGCAAGACGACCTACGCGGTTTCTTCTCTGTTTTCGGCTGTAAACAAGAAGGTGCAGCCTAAATTTTTAAAAGACGAAACATGTTTTTCAACTAATAAAATTCACTTGCATTTTCATGTTCCGTTACTTATGCATTTAAGAAAACTTTTGATTTCATCATACCGTTATTTCAAAACTTCACCTCTTTTATTTTCTTTAAAAGATTTTAGATTTCTGGGCTTCGTCTTACTTGTGTTATATTACGCATTTAGACGTGACGTGAGTTAAGTGCCGGACACGAACTAAATTTTGGGTTATGAAAAAGTTGGTATCAGAGTGCTAGGTTTAACCTTGGTTCAAGTCTAGGTTTGACTATGTGGAGTCTGGGGCGTAAATTATTTCGGAACCTAGGCTTGACCTTACGGAACTTAGACTTGAATAGGGGGTATTAGACCCGAACTTTCGTTTCTTAGGTTGAACCTAATTGATGGAGTAGGTAGCTTGAGTAGAGTGACGTACCGTACGTATATTCCATGGCATATTTACGATACGATACTCTATTTAAGAAACCTTAGGATGTATATATCTTGAGACTTTTGATTCTCTTCATTCCCTTGATCATACATCCATTTGAGATCCTTGATTCTATTCGTTTCCATGATCATAATCTCATTCATTCTGTTCCTCCTTATGATCATGTATCCATTCTAGATCTGTTGATTCCTTTCATTCCGTTCATCTGTTTTCATCGATACATGCTTGAGGTTCCTGTCACCATGGTTTGAGCGCAGATTGAGCTGCTGCTAGTGATGCGGTCAGGGCGAGCTCGTCATGGACGAGGACTGACCATCGTGTTTTCTGGTGACATGAGAACGTCTCGATTTTGTATTTGTGTTGTGACCTCTTGTTTGAGGCGAGTGTTCGGTTTTGCACCGGATGATCGGGCCACTGTTAGAGGCTGCCTGTTGTGAGAGGACTGTTGATGTACAGCCTACCTCAGAGTTTGTGATGTCGTCTACCATGCAGACAGATGACCCAGATATTGCTGAGATTGATGGTATGTCGCTTATAGACTTTACGAGCGGAAATCGCTGGAGCTTTCAGGCAGAGATGCGACAGACGATAGCTAGTCTATCCTGAGTTGAGAGACAAAGGTGATTCGTCAGATTTGATGCGCTGACGCAGGCCCAATTGAGTTGAAGATTTCTAGTGTGGAGAATCTTACTCAGATCTAGAGTAGATCGATCCAGAGATGACGTTGTTCGTTGGATGATCCGATAGGAGATCAATAAGTGGACCAGCTTCAGATAGAGGACCTCACCCAGATGCATTGTGAGTTGATCGAGAGCGGATGAATAAGGTATATTCCTCCAATGATTGGGACGAGTTCCCAAGGACGTGTTCGGCTAGATATCTTCTACAGAGTGATGATGATACCGAGTTCGTGATTTTGAGTCCGTGTGAGAGACTCCGGATTGACTGTACCCGAGAACAATTGCAGTGCGCTGATAGCATGACGTGACGTCGAAGCGGACGATAATAAAGACGAGTGGAACAAGAGGTTCTTGCGAGAGATTAACGAGCTGTTGTTACTCCCCGTTGAGATTGGAGATCTGATATGCATACAGAGGTGTGAGATACGACCAGTTCCCGAGGAAATGCTGTGCTGAGAACGCAGATGTCCAGAAAGCGAAGAAAGATTATGCAAGAGTACCAGCCTCCGTATAGTTCGACATAGGCGAGATCAGAAGAGACCCTGAGCAGGTTCCTTCCAGGACAATGCTGCGATAATATTTGCACCCAGGATCAGTTGTGTCGTGTGTATTCAGAAGACCAGAGGCCGACGACAGTGACGTGCTGCTTTACGAGTAGTCATGCTAATTGGCCGAGATTTGGCCAGAGGAGTACTAGAGCGGATCGTTTCCGTTAGTACACCGGACTAGGCCGACGAGCCGATGGATTGCGAGATTGGTAATTCACAGAGAAAATGAGGACCTAGAGACAGAGGACGCCAGACAGTGAGCAGGAGGCAAGCGGATGTTCTTGCTCTGCCAGTTTGGGCGCACCGATATTTTTTCGACATTGTAGGAGGTGTACCTCAATGCCATTTGTTGCGATTTGTGTTTGTGATTCGAGTATCACGCTTATATCGCTTGGATTTGAGTTTTGATGATTGAGTTTCACGACAATGTTTTCGTGCACCATGGCTGCACCTACTGGGTATTTACATTTTGTGCATAGTTATTGCACTTGATATATATTTTATACACCGTTGTGTTGATTTGCGATTTGCGCATATCTATTGCACTTGATATTCATTTTGTGCCTTGGCTGCACGTTTTTATGATTTCGTGGATTTCATATTGTTGATTTGATTTTGTGCATATGGTACGCACTCGATTTGATTTATGCACTCGGTATAGCTTACATACGCTTGCAGTGCATTGATACAGATTTTGTGCACATAGTGGCACACGTTTTTGGATTTTATACGCCTTGGTACACTTGGTGTTGTTTTTATACACATTTGAGTTATTGATGAGTTTCCGTGCATTTGCTGCACTAGATTTGTATTTCATGCACTAGATGCACCGAATTTGTATTTCGTGCACTAGATTTATATTTTGTACATTGGTTGCACCGATTTTTGTCTTTAAGCATTCGTTTTACCAGATTTATGTTTTTGTGCGCGTTGCACTTGACGTTCGTTTTTCGTGCGCTTTACCGCACTGGGCATTTATATAGACCTGACGCGCTTGGGTTGGATTTTTGCGCATATTAGGCACTTGATATTGGATTTTGTGCGCATCGGATGCACTTGAGGGAGATTTCATTCGTGCATGTTGGATGCCCTTAATTTAGATTTTATCCGTGCATATTGGATGTGATTTCATTCGTGCATGTTGGATGCACTTGACTTAGATTTTATTCGTGCATGTCGGATGCACTTGATTTGAATTTCGCACATGTTGGGCACATGATATGAGATGTGATTTTGTGCACACTGGATGCACTCGATTGTAATTTTCATTCGTGCATGTTATTTGCACTAGATTGAGATTTTCATGCACTATAGATGCGCTAGATGTTGTTGTCATGCACACCCGTTGCACTGGACAGATGTTTTCGTGCACACCCGTTGCACTTAGTTTGGGTTTTGTGCACATTCGTAGCACTTGTATTTGGCTTTGGTTTCCGTGCGCACCAGACGCACGTGATTGTTGGATACGCCTTTTGAGGCTGATTTTGCTCTTGAGCACTTTGTTTTCATAATGGGCACTATACTATGTAGTAGCCGAACAGGACTGATCCGAGGACGGTACCTGAGTACCTTGCATGCATTAAAAGTTTAACCCGAGGTTTTCGAAAAGGAGTTATAGTCTCGCTATTTCCTACGTATCCGTGAGCGACATGAACATTAAAAAGGAAAACCTTTTGGGATATTTTAAAAGGGCGGAACCTATATTTTAGCAAAACATATATGAACGTATACTTATTATTTACAAATGAGCGTCTGTCACTATGCCATGAGTTACGCATCAGACGGCGATTTAGAAAAGATTTTGCATGTGTGTCATTCTGTTTTTGAAGGTTTTTCCAAGGATGCGTACTATTTACTTATTATAGTATTTGACTAGTGCATATTGGATTTCAGTAGTGGATTTCGAGATCTGTATCTCCATTGTAACTCCGATGATATGCGTGCAAATCCGATGGTTTGCGTGACGCTTGAGGGAGTTCAATTTTGAGTTTCATACTCGTTTTCAGGCGCACGCGATGCGCTGTAGTATTTCTATATCTTCCGTGATTTCGGAGCCCCGTTGATTTGAATTGATTATTGAAATGTTTTAGCATTTGGGGGTTTAAATTTAAATTCGGGGACCGAATTTATTTAAGGTGGGAAGATTGTAACATTTCAGAAAATATAAAATATTATTTTTGGAATTTAATATTAAAATAATATATTTCGCGAAAACTACTCGATTTGCGAATTTGGGGTTTCATAAAATGGTATAGATATATACCAATAATTGTGAAATAATTGGAGATTAAAATGATTTATTCATTTAAAATATATTTATCGGATTTGGCATTTTTATAAATTATTATATGCAGTTTGAATAAAAATTGATTGGTGCACTACTAATCGCGATTAAGCCAAATCCGTGTTTTTACAGTTTTTCCATGGCTAGTGCACCATGACATGTTGCTTGTTGTTTCATTTTATTTGTGTTATGTGTTTGGTTTTATGAGTGGGGGAAAAAGAAAAGAAAAGGGGAAAAGGGGTTAAAAAGATAATTATTGGAGAGAGAATGTGACATGTGATATTTGAGAGAGGGTGAGAATAAGAAAGAGAGAGAGGGAGGGCTGCCCATTATTTTCCTCCCCATTTCTTTGCCTCACTTCTTCATCCTCATCTCCCTCCACCTCCACCTCCATATATCATCTCAATTCCCTCACCAAAACCCTAAACGCCTTTCATTAAAGTTGATCCCCACCTCATCCTCAACACTTTGGACCAATCAAAGTTGGATTTTGAAGACTTTGGGAAGCTAGGGTTTTTCTTGAGTTACCCAAATGAGGTATAATTCCTTTCATTTAGTTTAGTTTTAGTTTCTTGCACCCTAATTTAGTTTAGAATGTGATTTGGTTAGGGTATGTGATGTTTGGAAAATTCAAGAGAGGGTTTGGGTGACTTGTGGACTTGTGATCTGTAGTGAGTGTGTACAAGACCCTAGAGATTGATTTGTGGACCTAGAATAGAGAATACAAACTTAAGATTTGTTTCATGTCGGTTTTGTGTACAAATTGGGGACTACAGGAAATCTGGGATGACCCGGGAAGTTTTTGAGAAAAACTAGCAACTCCGGAGACCTAGTTAGACCACCCTAGAAATACGAACCTGATCCATGCTACCCAGGCTGAGCAGGCCGGTTTTTCATGCAATGTGGCCGGCTAAATTTGGGTATCTGGTGTCTAGGTTTGGTCTGTAGTTCACTTACTCCATATATTACACCCTATACTTGCTAGTTTTGTTCCAATTGACCTGAACCAAAATCTGGGAGCACATTAGGGTGTTTTTGGTTAGGTTTTCCGTATTTTGGAATTCTTGGTTTTAGTATTTGATATTGTATTGGGTAATTGGATATTTGTACATCAACGACGAGGGTTGTTTGGTTGTTTTTGCATGCGTAGGCTATAGGTTCTAACCTATGAGTGCACCGTGTGCCGTATTTGTTTTCCGGACTTGATTTTAATAGCATTGCGACTATGTATTTATTGTAGGTACCTTCGCGTGGATTCCGAGACGACGGAGCATGGCGTCATCGACTTTGGCAAGCAAGAATCAAGGTGAGTAGATTTATATCTATGGGGAAAGTTGGGTGATGGCGTATAGCACCCCCGCAAATTTTGATGGAAACCGATATATAGGATATGGTTAGAGAAACCTATTCTAGGAACCTATGGATGTGATTAAAGGTTTAGTGTGACATAATATGAAAGAAATGATGTCTCGGATTGATACATATATAAGGATAGGATAAGTGAACGTGAATCACGATATATAGATAGGTAGTGCACGAGAATAAGTATGAGATTTAGAGTAGCATGATATGAGATTTATAAGATAGGATATATATATGTAAATGACTTGATGTGGGATATAAATGTGATGAAAAGAATATAGGATGTGATATGATGACTTGATTGATATGTTGGTATACGGATGCGAGTCGATATGAGAGAATTGATACCTTTGCCGGTCCCCTGATATGAGATTGTTATGGATGCGACCTGGGATATATGTATATAGATACATATAATGTTGTGAATCATGAGTGTTATGCCGTATGAGACGTTAGGTCCGTAACCTCAGAGTCATATAGGTTGATAGGATCCCTAATAGTTTAATGCCTCCGTACGATGATTTACCGTAAGTGATGAGTTTTATGATGATTGATCCATACCCTTGACTAGAGGATGTCGTACGATGGATTATACCGTACGTGATGTGTGAAGTTGGATGCTGATTGATAGATTCACCGATTCGGTCATGTTAGATACGTATACCTTATAGCATTTAGCTGACGATGTACCTTATGCTACGTTCATGTTATTCTCATTGCATTACATATACCTGTGCTAGTACACCTACACCATTATCAATGATGCGTATATTACACTTACACAGATTGGCTAGCTCACACACTTCATCATCGATAATTGCTATGTCACTTACACAGTAGAATTGCCACATCATTATTCCATGTCGCATGATATACTGATATTGTCACATCTCTGTTCCATGTTGCATGATATACAGATATGCTCACATTTCTATTATATGTTTGCATACATCATGCTTTATGATTATACGCATTGAGATTTGCTGTTTTCATGAGATTCTGGATTTGTGCCACGACCCGAAATAGCACGTGACTGGCACTTGAATCATATGAAGTCTATAGGACCCCATCTAATTCAAGTAAGCCGAAATCCCAAAAATCTAAACCATTTAAAAGAAGAAGGTGAAGGAAAACTTGTTTTAAAGTTGCATATAATCACTTTGAAAAGTCATAGTAAACATTTTTAAAATATCATATCTTTTCCGAAAATTTCGGCAGAATCTCCTTTGTAAATACTGGCCCCAAAAGGGTACAACATGCATAATATGAATAAAGGCATCCCAAGCGGAAGCTAGCTCTTCGTCAATTGACGGTCACAACCACGCAAGCAATATAATATACAACGCCAAGGGCGATGATCAAAACTCAGAAGGAAACTCAAAAACATCAAGAAAACCATAATAATACAACGCGCGACTCTACGGTCGAAAGAATATACAACTGGTCTTCTAAGTCAAATAAAAATACAAGTCTGGTTGATGGAGTTACTAGATACAACTGAATATAAATAAAGTACAACGGGTGTCACGATGCAAGTGAACCCACCTACCAAAGCAATCACCCAGAAAGAAGTAGTGTGCCAACAAAGCCGCAACGAACCTGTACGGCAAAACCTGCAAGAAACTGTGGCACAACGGGGGTGAGTTGCCAAATCGTGAATAGAAAACATCACAGAGCAGAAATAAAGTACAATGGGTGTCACGATGCAAGTGAACCCACCTACCAAAGCAATCACTCGGAAAGAAGTAGTGTGCCAACAAAGCCGCAACGAACCTGTACGGCAAAACCTGCAAGAAACTGTGGCACAACGGGGGTGAGTTGCCAACTCATGAATAAAAAACATCACAGAGCAGAAATCGTATGAGGACTCAATCCTAAGTCAATACGATCATAAATATATAAACCTCAAAATGATAAAGTCTGAAGCATGATAAGGTGGTAAGGGTAAACATCTATACATAAGTGTAATACCATGTGCTCGTGTCAGTGCCTCAGATAGCAACATATCATAAATATGAGGTATGAATGCAATATAAAGAAAACAGAATACATCATGAATGTGAAAACTGTTTTCTTACTTTAGTGAGATTTCTGTATATATAAATGGAGGTATCATCAATGAAATCAACATAGAATCAGTGTCAAGCATCGACACAAAACATAAATCCCAATATCTCAGGCTTCGGCAATCCGTACTGGCCTATAACCTCGAATCTCAATATCTAGGGCTCCGGCTATCCGGACTGGCCCAAATCATCAAATCTCAATATCTAGGGCTACGGCTATCCGGACTGGCCCATACTCCGATCAGTATCCTCCGGATATCCGTCGAGTCACAATACAATCACCGGTCAGTAGTGCTCCCCTGTCTCAGGCTCAACGCCATTATCTGCGACCTTCTCACCCCGGGGTACCGCACCGGGTCCACCATGCACCCACAGACGGTTCCTCCTCCTCCTCGAATCGGGTGTATGATATCGCTCAAGAGCCGAGAAAACTCATGGTGGACATATCTCAAATCATATCATGAGAAAACCACACTTTTATCTTTTAAAAATGATAATGAGTTTATAAAATCTTGCGGTTTCTCCAAATCCAGAAATCTCATGGAAAATCCGAAATCCAAACTGAAAAGTCAATAATAATGAATACTGGGCTCCGGCAATTCGGACTGGCCCTTATAATATTGCATGACAATGAATATATAATATGCATGAAATATCAAGCAATGAATGCAATAATAAACTAGCATATGAAACAATAACATATCGGAACTATCAGCTAGAAAACGATATCAATAGAGTAATATTCTCTAAAGTGTACGTGACATGGCAATTACCGATGATAATGTGTGTGAGCCGGTAAGCAAGTGTACGTGGAACATACGCATCATCGGTAATGGTGCCGGTGTCCTGACAGCATGGTTTCATAATCACTACAGTACACAATAAACATGCAATGCGATGATAACAACATGGATAAACGGAGAATTAATAATAAAAGCAGCAATACCGAATATACAGCAATGAATAGTAAATGCAACAATAAGGAATCTACATTAATATATATGGGTCATACAGTTTTGCTGTTTGAAATAACACGAATCGTGGTGTTTAGAAAATAGAGCTGCGGTGTTTTTAAGAAAAGATACGTCCTTTGAAATATCCGTAGAATCTCTTGGCCTGTCTTTAAAATACTCACGATTCGTTAGTTTGAAATAGGTATGACCCGAGTCTTGTCTAACATCTACAAGTAAACTACTGGACTAAACTAACAGACTGATCGAAAGGGTAAGGAAAACCACCTAAGTCTGAGTCGATATATATATATATATATATATATATATATATATAAAATAGTAGGTGATCCCGCCTCAATAGTATCACATACGATACAATATATATAATATGACATTCTCAAGTCAAGAGTGCGGATCTATCATCAATATAGCTCGTACGGTAAATCCATCGTACGGCATCCCCAAATCTGGGTACGTGTTCGCAATCCTCCCACGCGCGCAAACGCGTATTGTTTTGGAAATGTGTACGTTTTGATGGAAAACGGAATGCGCGCACGAGATCGTTCTCGTTTTAAATATTTATAACCGCAAGTGCACGGCGCGTTGTAGCGAGCCGGCAAGCACGGGTCGATCCACAGGAAATTGAGTATTAGGTATCGTTGTTTAAGGTTAACAAATCAAAGAATTGGGGTTTTGTCACAAAAATATAAAAGAAAGAAAACAAGAAAAGCAAGAAAACAAGTGTAAGGAAAGAATGATTGTGGCTTGGTTCGGAAGATTGAATCGCGATGTTTACCTTTACGCCCCCTTGGTTATGAGTTGTCCGGCTTTACCTTGATTCCGGCATGAAGCACGACTTGTCAACGCGGTTGTGGAGCACAAACCGTCAAAGTCCGACATTCGCCGCAAAGCACGAAACGAGTCCGTTTTGGTCACTTACCGTTTGTATGTCCGCGCTTGGAGTATCAACACTAAACACGAGGTTTTGCAAGCATACCGCAACAATGAAAACACAAAGAGGTTAGTGAGAGCAAAAGATATTGGTGTTGAGTTTGCTAAGGGTTTGTGAAGGTATATAGTATATGAAACAAAGAGTTTGTCAAGCTCTTTATCATAACATACCATATCTTAGCTTAGCAACCTTAACACAAAATGGAATTTAAGCGCATAAAACATAAACAAGAGGTGGAGGAGGCAAAGCCTTTCATCTCACTTCCTCACCCACACCACAACCAAATAAAAGAATTAGTTAAGCATGGTAATAAAAAGAAAGCAAGAAAAGAGAGCAAGTAAATAAAAGAAAGCAACAATATATTATAAACACTTGAGAACAAGATACAATGTTTGGTAACTTGTTCAACCTCCTTGATGAAGCTCTCCAAAGAGATCTTCAAAAGGGAAGAAGAAGAAGAAACCAACTTATGTTCACTCCCCTCATGCTAAACCAAAAGCAAAACAACTATGAAAAATGAGACATGGTATATACATGGTAGCCTCTCTCCCTTGCTCACTAATCTATATTTATAGGCTCAAAAGAAAAATAAATAAACAATAAAAATGAGCAGACGTGGCATCAGGGAAGGGGCTGTGAGAAACTGGGGGCAATTGGGGCAGGTGGGGCCGGCGTCGCCCGTTTTTAGGGGATGGTCACCGGGTCAAATCCGAGGAGAGGGGCTCGTATTGGGTGTGTGGGTTTGTGTGCACTCCAATAAGCCTCTGATGCTGTTTGCTTGGTCTTATTTCACCTGGTTTGTTTGCAGAGAATTGGAGGGAAATGAGATGCTTCAAATCACATCATATCTTTATGCATTCAATGCCCATTAATGCACATCACACCAACACATGCCCACTTGCATAACCTATCATGCCATGGCTGCCCCCACATGGTCTTTGCCCAAGAGTTGTGTGCAACATGCATTGTGTTGGACCAAAAGGTGTGTGCACACATTTATTTTACAAAAGCTCTTGGGATATCGGTCGGTTTTCTGATCTGCTTGCAGTGTCGGCTCACAGACGATATATCCGTGATTTTGAATGTGTTTCCGATGTTTTATCACGAATACCTGTAAACTGTAATTACAGAGCAGACACTGATTAATAGCACCGATATATAACAAAAGAGATAACGAATGAGCAGTATTAAAATGCAGTTTTCAGTGGTGATCAGTACGGGTCTGTAGGGTGTTTTTCGTCACCCCATTGAGATGGAAATACGCGCATGCTTTTCAGGCGTACTACAGATTCCCCTTGCCTAGGGTAGGCCGGGGTTTATTGATTGTGGGGATCCGAATCTCCGGCAGCCGCGGACTAAGCTGTCCTTAATTACCCCTCGCCTTTGGGGCGAGGGAACCTCCGATTAACGGGTTAAACTGGTCATGCGAACTCAATGTGCAGTGTACGTGTATGTTGTTTTGGAAGGGGGGTTTGGATATATCGGGAGCCACGCAGAGTTTTTACGGGGGCCCCGCTACCCGGATAGCGGGCTGGGGGTCAAGGGGGCCAGCAGCCCTCTTGCGGGGTGCGGGGCAGTGCCCCGTTAGAAATTTTTTTCTAACAGGGACAATGTCGTGGAGTATGTGTATGTGTAAATATGTATACATATGTATATATATATATATGTATGTACATAAAAAGAAGGGGAAAGGGCATCCAAAGGATGCGTGGGGCCAGCGTTGTGCGCTTAGGCGCCAGCGCGCCACGTGTCGGCACGGGGGCGCTTTGCGCTCGAGCGCTGGGCGCTCGAGGGCTGGGCGCTGGAGCGCCAGCGCGCCACGTGTCGGCACGTAGGCGCTTTGCGCTCGAGCGATGGGCGCTTGAGCGCAAGCGCGCCTACGTGCCGAAACGTGGGCGTTTTGCGCTCCAGCGCAGAGCGCTGGAGCGCAAGCACGCCACGTGTCGGCACATGGGCGCTATGCGCTCAAGCGCAGAGCGTCGGGGCACAAGCGCGCCATGTGTCGGCACGTGGGCGCCTTGCGCTTGAGCGCTAGCGCGTTGGAGCGCAAGCGCGCCATGTGTCGGCACAAGGGTACTCGGCGCCTGAGCGCTTGGGCGCCGGCGAGAAAAAGAGGGATTTTAGTCCCAGAACCAGAAGCTATGCTTCAGAAAAGAAATATTTATTATATATATATATATATATATATGGAGTTAAACTCCTAGGATGTTTGGAAGATGATAAAGGGGGTTCTTCTTCCTCCTCCTGTTGTTTGGCCGGATCTTGAAGATCAAGAGATGTGAGATCTAAAAATCTCTTCTTTTTGAGATCTAGTGGAAGATCTGAGTTCCCCTTTATGGGTTTTATGGTGGAAAACTATTTAGTTTTTGAAAAGGAAGAATAAAGCTTTTGAATTAATTCAAAAGAAAGAAGAAGGTTTGAAGCCTTCAGAAAAGGGAAAGATGTACAAACCCTAGGTTTTTGAGAGAATGAAAAAGTTGTTTTTTTGTTCATCATTATTTTGCCTTATATAGTCTTACATATTTACATATAGCCCCTTGGGCTTTGCAAAATGGCATTTTGCCCATCCCATGGCTCATGTGCCATTTCATTTTTGCACATAAGCCATGGGCTTACAATATATTGGCTTTATGCCCATTTTGCATACATTCATGTATAAAAAATTACATAAAAATTATTTATTACATGATTTTGTTGTTGGCATGGGGAGGCTGGCCGCGGGCTCTGTTAGTTATATGTATGCCCTAGAGGCCATTACTATACATAGGATGTATATTATAGTGGATGTTTGGACATATATAGGGAGGACTTTCTTGCTCGACATGATAGTATGCTATCTGGTTACTCTTTACCTTAACGTGTACACTGATTGTCTCTCTGTTACATATTGGTAAAGCCCTTAGGATGTGTACTTGACTACCTGGTCTATGATGCGGATCATACTAATGGGGACATGGTAGTCTAGAAGTTCATCCTTCAAGGTCCCTAGTCGTGGGTGTATCGAGACGGGGCATCGATATACCAGAGTAGACTAGCGTATACCTTCTCGGCCCATACAGATGGGCGATGGATGATCCCATATCCATTGGTGTTTGACATCAGAGATGATATACGGGTGCTCAGTGGAGACTGGGTACACTGGACGGACTCGCCGAGAACTCCCAGATGGTATTATACCTTACGTCAAATGGCAGTTCTCTGGTGACACTGGTACAGGTTAGTCTGTAGACCCGAGATCGTCATAGAGTCTTGTGTGATTCCCACTGTGCTTTGATTTCCACCTTACCACGTCCAAGAGGGCGTGCAAAACGGTGGTTTTTGGGTACAGTCCCGAATCACATGGAGGCAATGAGCGATAGGAGGGGATTCGTCTCTCCCGGTATAGGGAGTTGATGTTGCGCTGTGTTCGATTGGCTATAACCGGAAATCCCTGGCCAGGGTTGCTGAGATTTACTGGTAAGTGTTACCAGTAGTTTCTCAAACTGTTATAGACCTCATATCGACACGACTTATCGAGCTACTGGGGTCTGACGTTTACCACCCCTAGGCGAGATATGCGACATATCAAACGAACAGACCGGACTGTACGGTAAGTGTTACTCGTTGGATTCACAGGAGTGTGAGCGGGCTTGCTCGTTGATCTTCTGATCGCTCAATACCCGGGTGGCCGTTACGTTTAGCAGACCACTTGCGGCTTGTGAGTGTTTGATATGATCATCACCTGCTACCGGCGTATTGACGAGTCTTTAGAGTTCTACACAGAGGTTTCCTGGCTCAAGCGAAACGAAATAGGAGCGCATATGAGATATGTGCGGGACCGAGAATAATACCAGTATGTGATACTGTATTCGATTCTCGCGATTTGTGACATTGATCGGTTATATGCGATATAGCCGGGTTATCGGATCAAGTGTTGATTCGATAAGTTGTTACTATTGATATTAGTCGGTTATATGCGATATGACTGGATCGTTAAATCAAGTATTGATTTAATGATTTAATGTATAATTATACATTTGATAAATTACTTTACATTAACTAGTATTGGTTCACTTAAGATTATTTTCTCACTTGAATATGCACATTGTATATATGATATATGTTTGTGCACTAGTTTGTATCATGTTTGATGATACATGCAAACTTGGGTGTGTGTTTACTTTAAACCATGTTTAGGTTAATGGTTAGGGTTTTAAATGTTTTATTTATTTTCTTTAATTCATTTTTGGCAAAAAGGGAAATGGTGGCTTGCTTTGTTTTATAGTTGAAGCTTCATGAAGCTTTGAATAAGTCTACCATTTTTGTTTTATGCTTAACCTAACCATTAAAGCTAAACCCTAGTTTATTCTCTACATGAGTAAACTTCACCCATGGTTGCAACATGATAAGTATTCACTTGAATTTTTATTTTAGTTTATTAATTTTTTTTCTTCTTCTTCATCTTCTTCTTCAAGTGAAGAAAAGAAAAGTTTTTTAGAAAAGATTCAAGTGATGAATCCAAGTGAGAAATCCAAATCCAAAGTGAACCCACTTCCTATTTCTTCATCCTCTACCACTTGCCATTGTAGGGTTCCTAGGCACTCTCAAGAGGTCTCACAAGGCATCAACCATGCCAATTTCAAATTTTAACGGTGCCGAGAAACCCTAGACTAGATCGTTGGCTAGAAGTTTGGGCGAAAAAGAACTAGTTAACAATTTAACTATGAGTTAAACGGAAATACAACCTTTGTAGATCCGGTGCTCCACCTCCATAGCTCCAACTTCACCAAGTCAAGAAACTTGTGAAGAAAACACACTCTACTACTTGGCAAGAGATAGAGGATGAAGAAATAGAAAGTGGGTAGACTTTAGAATTGGATTTCTCACTTGTTTTTATCAATCACCATTGATGGACTCAAGGTTCTTCATCTTGAAGAAGAAGATGATAATGATATGATAAGTTATTCAAAATAGAAAATAAATTGAATACTTATCATGTGGCAACCATGGTCAAGTGTAGAGAATAAATCATGGTTAGATGGAATGGTTAGGGTTAAGCATGAAGACAAAATGGTCACTTAGTCAAAGCTTCATGAACTTTCAATGTAAAACAAAACTAGCAACCATTTTCTTTTCTTTTGCCAAATAAATAAATAAATGATTAAGAAAAAGAAAACCCTAATCATCAATTTAACCATGGTTTAATCTTTACACTTAACCAAGTTAACATGTATCATCAAACATGATACAATCATTTGCACAAAAAGTATATCACATATACAACTTGTACAACCAAGTGAGAAAATCCTTTTAAAGTGAACCAATACTAGTTAATGCAAACTAATATATCAAATATATAATTATGCATTAAATCATTAAATCAACACTTGATTTAATGATCCGGTCATATCGCATATAACCGACTAATATAAACAGTAACAACTTATCGAATCAACACTTGATCCGATATTCCGGCTATATCGCATATAACCGATCAATGTCACAAATCGCGAGAATCGAATACAGTATCACATACTGGTATCATTCTCGATCCCGCGCATATCTCATACGTGCTCCTATTTCGTTTCGCTTGAGCCAGGAAACCTCTGTGTAGGACTCTAGAGACTCGTCAATACGCCGGCAGCAGATGATGATCATATCAAACACCCACAAGCCGCAAGCGGTCTGCTAAACGTAACGGCCACCCGGGTATTGAGCGATCAGAAGATCGATGAGCAAGCCCGCTCACACTCCAGTGAATCCAACCAGTAACACTACCGTACAGTCCGGTCTCGTCGTCTGATATGTCGCATATCTCGCCTAGGGGTGGTAAACGTCAGACCCCAATAGCTCGATAAGTCGCGTCGATATGAGGTCTATAACAATTCGAGAAACTACTGGTAACACTTACCAGTAAATCTCAGCAACCCTGGCCAGGGATTTCCTGTTATAGCCAATCGAACACAGCGCAACATCAACTCCCTATACCGGGAGAGACGAATCCCCTCCTATCGCTCATTGCCTCTATGTGACTCAGGACTGTACCCAAAAACCACCGTTTTGCACGCCCTCTTGGACGTGGTAAGATGGAAATCAAAGCACAGTGGGAACCACACAAGACTCTATGACGATCTCGGGTCAACAGACTACTCTGTACGAGTGTCACCAGAGAACTGCCATCTGACGTAAGGTATAATACCATCTGGGAGTTCTCGGCGAGTCCGTCCAGTGTACCCAGTCTCTACTGAGCACCCGTATATCTCCTCTGATGTCAAACACCAATGCATATGGGATCATCCATCGCCCATCTGTATGGGTCGAGAAGGTACACGCTAGTCTACTCTGGTATATCGATGCCCCGTCTCGATACACCCACGACTAGGGACTTTGAAGGATGTACTCATGGACTACCATGTCCCCACTAGTATGATCCGCATCATAGTCCAGGTAGTCAAGTACACATCCTAAGGGCTTTACCAACATGTAACAGAGAGACAATCAGTATACACGTTAAGGTAAAGATCAACCAGATAGCATACTATCATGTCGAGCAAGAAAGTCCTACCTATATATGTCCCAGCATCCACTACAATTTACATCCAATGTACAGTAATGGCCTCTAGGGCATACATATAACTAACAATCTCCCACTTGCACTAGGGCCATCTGTAGCAGTGGTTGCAGTATCTCATACTCAACCATCCCATAAAAGTCTCTCTCTGGGAATAGGCCTTCGTGAGTGGATCCGCTGTGTTGTCTTCTGAGTCTGCTCTCCTAACCTTGATCACCATGGAGATCAACCATCTCTACGATCAGGTGACACTGCCTTAGAATATGTCTGGATCACTGATAGGACGGACGTTCCTTGGCATAAGCCACAACACCATTGTCACACAATGGAAGGAACATAGTTCATCTCATGAACCAATATACACCCAAACAGCCTCTTTGGTAGCATCTTAAGTAGTGATATATCCAGCCTTTATCGTCTAGTATGCCACGGTATCTAGCTTGGAACTCTTCCAACATACCGTCCCTTTACTGAGGGTAAAGACAATGCCTGCGACTGACATTCAGTCGTCTTTATCACCCTGGAACACTTCCAGTGATTCTCCCCAGGATCGATTGATACCATCTCACTACAACTAGTGAGAATCCTAACATCCAATTAAATCTATCTCATAGATCTAAAACTCAGGATTTAGGAGGTATCACTTGATCCTATATGGAGAATCATTGTGATAAACGGAGATTGATCGAGCGTAGCATAAGAAACTCCTTTCTTATCAAGAGTATGTCATCCACGTACTCTACGAGGATCACCACCATACTCCCTACTACCTTTTTGTATATACAAGGTTCATCTACCTTTTTGATGATGTCAAACTCTTTGACTAACACATCAAAACAGACGTTCCAGCTCCGCGATGCCTGCTTTATCCTATAAAGCATCTTGCACACGTTTCCGCTGCTCCCACTGTCTACGAGGCCCTCTGGCTGTGTACTTATAGACGCTCTCTTCCAAAACATCATTTAGAAAAGGAGTCATGGCACCCAACCGCCAGATATCGTAGTCATGGTATGTAGCCGTGGCAAGTAGGATCTGGATGGACTTAAGCATAACCACTGGAAAAAGGTTTCATCATTATCCACGCCTGGTTGATGACGAAAACCTTTAACAAGTCTAGCTTTGAAAGTCTCAACTTTTCCATGTACACCAAGTAATCTTCTCAAGATATACTTGCTCCTGATGGGGATTTAACCCTTTAGATATAGCAACCAAAGTCCATACTTTGTTGGTGTATAAGGATTCCATCTCAGATCGATAAACATCCAGCCATTCTTACAGAGTCTCACTCCTGATGGCCAGCTCGAAACTAGTTGGGTCATCATCTTATGATGCAATCCTCGCTCCCACTGTCATAGAGAAACCGAAGTAACTCTCAGGTGGGTGAGGAACCTTACTAGATCGGCGGAGAGGCTGAGGTTCGTTGGAATCTACTGAATCCTTTGGTTCTATCAAATCATCAGCTGCAGTTTGTATGACTGGAACATTTCCAGTTCTACATAACAGACCTTGCCTCGAGCTTGTCCGGATTTTGCTTTTAGACATTGGCCGGACAACCCCAAATCTTAACTAACTTAAGACATGGGCTCTTCCCATTCTATATCACATATGAAGCGGTAGGCAACTGATTTGATTGGAACCCTATTCAATAGGTATGCAACTTCTCAAGTGCATAACTCCCAAAAAGGAAACAGGTAACTCAGTATTACTCATCATAGAGCACACCATATCATATAGGGTGTATCTGCTCCACCCCGATATACCATCGTGCTATGGTGTATTCGGAGGAGTAATGCCGAGAGAGAATCTCATTCTCCTTTAGAATAGTCCAGGAATTCCGTGCTCAAGTATTCTCCTCCTTGATCTCATCATAGGACATAATACTTATACCCGTATTTTGGTTCTCTACTTCTAACTTATATTCTGTGAATATCTCAAAAGGTTCGGACTTGTGTTTCAACAGGAACATATGTCTGAATCTTGAGAGATTATCAGAGAATGTAATGAAGTACAAAGAACCGGTCTTGGTATGTGTAGACAGGAGACCTTACATACATCATCATGTATCAGTCCCAAGAGTTCATTAACTCTTTCTCTGTTTCCAATAAACAGAGCTATGGTCATCTTATCTTTGTGACATGACTGGCAAGTTTCATAAGATGTAAATTCAAACTGATTTAAATATGCATCTTAATGTAACTTTAGCCAGTCGGGTCGCATTGATATGACCTAGTCTACAATACCTCAAGAAGGATCCGTTCATTTCTGAACTCTTCCTCTTGTGTGTGTTCCATATACTAAGAACTGTAGTTTGATTTAGAACATCAATGCTTTTAGATAACGTGCCTGAACCGATCAACTTTTGATATAGGAAATGTTCAAAACATTATCCAACAATACAAAATTTTATCATTTCTTTACTAATAAAGAGAGTGATATGATTTTGTATATCAGGTTCGGTATTTAATAACATTCGTTCAGAATCAATGTATTACAATACAGGGTGACAGTGACCGACAGACTTGGCTGCAACACTTGCCCCGTTTTCTGCCTCATGAAACTTATCACCCGTTCTCAGTTTTTCTACCCTTTTGTAGCCCTATGTAACAGATTACATATCTGGGATCCTGATCCGGTATCATATACCCAGGATTCGGAGGATACTGAGAAACAGTTCTTTGCAATGAACACACCCGAAGATGATGCATCATCATGCACTCTCTTCGTTTGGGCGGCACGGGAAATCTGGTATTCCCCAATTTCCTGCTCTGTCTTATAACAATTATAAGTTGGAGCAGGACCAACGTTCCCCAGCTCAGTATAACAAGCGGGTTCGGTCAATTATCCGTATTATTATCTTGATTAAGGCGTGATATGGTCGCTACCAGGAGAGAGAGAGAAGAAAACACTCAGCGTGCGCTCTTGCAAGAATAGATTGATTTTATTTTATCTAATCAGGATGGCTCCCACTGCTTTTTATCAAATCTTCCTTCAAACCCTAAAAGGAAAGACTAGCCGGGATTAATTACACACTACAAGTTCGCCAATCTTTCAGCCAGGCCAATGTCGGTACTTTGAGGGAGGTCCCCCGTGCTTTCGCACGAACCTAATTAATGTAAACCTCGTTTTCCCAGAGGCGTAACCCCGTTGACACCTTTCTAGACACCTACTTGATCGGCTAATTGTAATGTATAAAACTCTCCCAGGAGTAACAATTACTCGCAGCGGGTATCGGGATCCAACTATCTCATAGAAGGTATGCAATCTCATTGCAAATTTCAACACTTGAAACTCCCGATAATATTTTGCCCCAGGCGATCTATGACCTTGACTGAGTCAACAAACCATAGACCGCAAGTAAAGTTCAACCCGTCATTTCCTGATTGAATTAAACCCACCCGCACGACCCTTGACTGAGTCAACAAGGCCGCATGACTACCCTAATCCAATCTGCATCATATGCATAAGTAGATAAATAGTAATCAGCTACCGCACACTACGCCTTGACTGAGTCAACAAACGCAGCACGAATACTAACTATTACTTATCTGAAATGACAGAGGGCTACGACAGGTTTTTAAGAAAACCCTTTGCGTAATGAACTTTATATCGTTGTAGGATCGAATGAATTTTGAAATGGAGTGTCTTTGAGGCTTTTCTAGTTTTGCTAAAGGAGTCACTCCCGGTGAAGGGATCGTCGGTCATTTCCTCGTCGAATGAGGTGCGGGATATATCATATATATCACTGTGCAAAGCAGAACTGTTAAAAGCAATCAAAAGACAAACCGAGTGTGTAGCATCTGCCAGTTATTGCTAAAGGAGTCACTCCCGGTGAAGGGATCTCGGTCCTTTCCTTATCGAATAAGGTGCAGGATATATCATATATACCTCTGTGCAAAGCAAGAACTGTAGCTACTTGTTTTATTTTGAAATTCGATTCTACAACATCTTAGGTTTCTTTTCTTTCATTAATCACATTAATGAAGTCCCATCATTTAAGCACCTAAACATCACAGATAAATACGACGTACACTTATGCCATCCGCATTCGCCTCGATGTCCCCTCGTGCACCGTTAGGTTAGGTAACTAACGGCAGAGCAGGGCAGGGCTAGCGCGGGTGTAAAACATAAGCAACGTCAATATAATATATCATATATACTATATACTGTATCTATCACAGAACATCACATGATCACATCACAGATATCGCAGCAGAAGAAACATATGAAATATTGGATATACTAGGACGTCTGTGTTTTCAAAACGAGCCAGTATAAAACACGGATTCCACTGTCGCGATGAATAGCCAATCCCACACCCCTAGACCCCTACGAGAGTGGCAAGCAACCCTACCAATTCTAGAGTTAGGAGACCCGGACTCGACTCCTCGAGTTGGTCTCCCACTGGACTCCAGAACCCGGTTACTTGTGCTCCCCTCCTTGGGTCTATCCTAGTGCGGAAAAGTAAATAATATACAAAAGGTGACAACTTCCGCAACCTGGAAGTGCCCCAATAAAAGAATATTACATACAAGTTATTACATGAATGAAAATGAAAAACACTCATCTCACATAAAAAAACCCCGGCTATTCAACCACGACGATCCAATATAACATATCCAGCAACACATAACATCACATGTCATCAACGTAAGTAAATATGTGCATCCCAATTGTCGTTGACATATAGCAACGAAACCGGCGATATCACATATTACACTTACGGTGACAGAAAAGAAAGTGTAAAACTATAACAGTTGGAATCCGCAATCTCTTTAGACATCGCATGCCTAATCAAATGAATTACTTAGACATCGCATGCCTAACAATTATAAACCCCGCATTTTAGTCTCATGATCGAAAACACTTTTCAATATCAAGTCGGGCAATTCAACAGGATTCCCGACATCCTGATCGAATGCTCGTCGTAAACTTCAGTAGACGGCCGCACCCCCGATACCGTCGACGAAGTGCACCAAGGCGGAACACCGCTGCCGCGAGCACCCGAACGGATGCTTTCGGCGACGGGGTTCTCCTACAGTCACTTGGTCGGGGCTATGGAGTGAGGCTGTCTATTAAGTTTACCCGGCAAGTATCCGCGTACGCTACGTGATTGCGACGGACTTTTGATCACATCAAAATTCCGTGGCAACCGATCAAGTGAGACTAAACCGCTAGATTTATAACATTCATTCAGTTATCTCATAACTATTTGTGAATTCCAATTATTGTATCCCATTCCAGATAATTAGAAAATGTTAAACTTTCCGATCGAACATTCAAACACCCAAGTTTTCCCGATACAGATCAACACATGAAACAAGTCTAAAAACATTCAGTTCGTGCCTCAGTACCAATGGTCCAGCCGTAGAAGGGTCAAGCCAACGCCTCACATGTGGCACGCCGTACTGCCCCAAACCCAAAGGTTCAAAGGGCAGTTCAAGACGGTCACATAATCGAGTTAAGGTTTGTTGTCTTCTAGAGGGTCCATCGCGTTACTTGCACTACTTAGAACGTCTTTAAACCACGGAAAAATCCAACACATGGAAATTTCCCGACAGGGGAAAAATTGGGTATTTATATCCGGCCGAACTTTTTAACACATTCTAAAATATCCGGAAAGCCACATAGACAAAGTCTGACAATCCGATCGAAACACCGAGTCCCCAATACAACCCAAAAAACTCAACTCTTGAGTTCAGAAAAACAAATATCCCAAGAAAACCAGCACTGCAAAATAGGAATTACTGTGCAAAATTCAATGTGAGATAAGACAAAAGGGCCGCGGAACAGCCGCATTAGCACGCAAATGCCGCGGTTCCGCCGCACTTTAGAAAGATCATTAGGTAATTTTTGCATCGTAATTCTTAGAATTTCCTGCTGAATTTTCTGCATATTTTTAATCTGAAAAAAAACCCAATTTTTGGAAAAAGTCCAGAAAGCAAATTAGGGTTTGGGTTTCGGTTCGATCGGACTTCAAACTCCGTCTAGACTTTGCCTAAGACTCTAACTAGGCTCTGATACCACTGTAGGGTTCCTTGGCACTCTCAAGAGGTCTCACAAGGCATCAACCATACCAATTTCAAATTTTAACGGTGCCGAGAAACCCTAGACTAGATCGTTGGCTAGAAGTTTAGGCGAAAAAGAACTAGTTAACAATTTAACTATGAGTTAAACGGAAATACAACCTTTGTAGATCCGGTGCTCCACCTCCATAGCTCCAACTTCACCAAGTCAAGAAACTTGTGAAGAAAACACACTCTACTACTTGGCAAGAGATAGAGGATGAAGAAATAGGAAGTGGGTAGACTTTAGAATTGGATTTCTCACTTGTTTTTATCAATCACCATTGATGGACTCAAGGTTCTTCATCTTGAAGAAGAAGAAGAAGAAGATGATAATGATATGATAAGTTATTCAAAATAGAAAATAAATTGAATACTTATCATGTGGCAACCATGGTCAAGTGTAGAGAATAAATCATGGTTAGATGGAATGGTTAGGGTTAATCATGAAGACAAAATGGTCACTTAGTCAAAGCTTCATGAACTTTCAATGTAAAACAAAACTAGCAACCATTTTCTTTTCTTTTGCCAAATAAATAAATAAATGATTAAGAAAAAGAATACCCTAATCATCAATTTAACCATGGTTTAATCTTTACACTTAACCAAGTTAACATGTATCATCAAACATGATACAATCATTTGCACAAAAAATATATCACATATACAACTTGTACAACCAAGTGAGAAAATCCTTTTAAAGTGAACCAATACTAGTTAATGCAAAGTAATATATCAAATATATAATTATGCATTAAATCATTAAATCAACACTTGATTTAATGATCCGGTCATATCGCATATAACCGACTAATATAAACAGTAACAACTTATCGAATCAACACTTGATCCGATATTCTGGCTATATCGCATATAACCGATCAATGTCACAAATCGCGGGAATCGAATACAGTATCACATACTGGTATCATTCTCGGTCCCGCACATATCTCATACGTGCTCCTATTTCGTTTCGCTTGAGCCAGGAAACCTCTGTGTAGGACTCTAGAGACTCGTCAATACGCCGGCAGCAGATGATGATCATATCAAACACCCACAAGCCGCAAGCGGTCTGCTAAACGTAACGGCCACCCGGGTATTGAGCGATCAGAAGATCGATGAGCAAGCCCGCTCACACTCCAGTGAATCCAACCAGTAACACTACCGTACAGTCCGGTCTCGTCGTCTGATATGTCGCATATCTCGCCTAGGGGTGGTAAACGTCAGACCCCAATAGCTCGATAAGTAGCGTCGATATGAGGTCTATAACAATTCGAGAAACTACTGGTAACACTTACCAGTAAATCTCAGCAACCCTGGCCAGGGATTTCCTGTTATAGCCAATCGAACACAGCGCAACATCAACTCCCTATACCGGGAGAGACGAATCCCCTCCTATCGCTCATTGCCTCCATGTGACTCGGGACTGTACCCAAAAACCACCGTTTTGCATGCCCTCTTGGATGTGGTAAGATGGAAATCAAAGCACAGTGGGAACCACACAAGACTCTATGACGATCTCGGGTCAACAGACTACTCTGTACGAGTGTCACCAGAGAACTGCCATCTGACGTAAGGTATAATACCATCTGGGAGTTCTCGGCGAGTCCGTCCAGTGTACCCAGTCTCTACTGAGCACCCGTATATCTCCTCTGATGTCAAACACCAATGGATATGGGATCATCCATCGCCCATCTGTATGGGTCGAGAAGGTACACGCTAGTCTACTCTGGTATATCGATGCCCCGTCTCGATACACCCACGACTAGGGACTTTGAAGGATGTACTTATGGACTACCATGTCCCCACTAGTATGATCCGCATCATAGTCCAGGTAGTCAAGTACACATCCTAAGGGCTTTACCAACATGTAACAGAGAGACAATCAGTATACACGTTAAGGTAAAGATCAACCAGATAGCATACTATCATGTCGAGCAAGAAAGTCCTACCTATATATGTCCCAGCATCCACTACAATTTACATCCAATGTACAGTAATGGCCTCTAGGGCATACATATAACTAACAGCCATGTAGTATAGGGTGTTTTCTTCACAAGTTTCATGACTTGGTGAAGGTGGAGCTTGAGTTTGAGTTACCTCGACGTAGATCATCTTCGGCATCAAAGTCAACGACCTAGCCCGACCATTTCTCCGATGAAACCACCGTGAGAGTCCTGGATTCCGATGGTTCCAGCGAAGGGACATCGTCACGGAGCTAAGGAGGTGGAGGACCGGATCTACAAAGGTTGTATTTTCCGTTCACTCTTAGTTAAGTTGTTAACTTATATCGTTTTCGCCTACCCTCTAGTAATCGATCTTACATTAGGGTTTCTCGGCACAAGAAAAATTTGATTTTGGCATGGTTGATGCCTTGTGGAACCTCTTGAGTGTGCTTAGGAACCCTACAGTAGTATCAGAGCCTAGCTAGAGCCTTAGGCGATGTATAGACGATGTTAGAAGTCCGATCGAACCCGAAACCCTAATACAAAATCACTCTCTGGAAATTTTCTGGAATTTTGGATTTTTGTGAATTAAAAATATGCAGAAAAATCAGCAGGGTATTTTAGGGATTACTGTGCAGCACGTGCTCATGATTCGTCTAAAGCGCGGTGAAACCGCGGCACGAGCATGGCTCGTGCGGCGGTTCCGCGGCCAAGTAGTCACATCAGCTTTTTAAAATTGCACAGTAATTCCTAACTGTTAGTGCTGTATTTTCTGGGAATTTTTAAATTCTACTCAAGAGTTGAGTATTCTGGGTTGTATTGGGAGTTCGAAGATTCAATCGGATTGTCAAACTTTGTCTATGTGTTTTTTCGGGTAATTTTAGAATATGTTGAAAAGTTCGACCGGATATAAATACCCACTTTTTCCCCTGCCGGGAAATTTCCAATTGTTGGATTTTTCCGTAGTTTAATGACGTTCTAAGTAGTGCAAGTAACGCGATGGTCCCTCTAGAAGACAACAAACCTTAACTCGATTATGTGACCGTCTTGAACTGCCCTTTAAACCTTAGGGTTTGGGGCAGTACGGCGTACCACATGTGAGGCGTTGGCTTGACCCTTCTATGGCTGGACCGTTGGTACTGAGGCATGAAGTGAATGTTTTAAACTTATTTCATGTGTTGAGCTGTTTCGGGAAAACTTGGGTGTTTAACTGTTCGATCGGAAAGTTTAACATTTTCTGTTTATCTGGAATGTGATACAATATTTGGAATCCACAAGTAGTTATGTGATAACTAATATGAATGTTATAAACATAGAACTTTAGTCTCACTTGATCGGTTGCCACGGAATTTTGATGCGATCAAAAGTCTGTCGTAATCACGTAGTGTACGCGGATATTCGCCGATAAACTTAATAGACAGCTACACCCCTTAGCCCCGACCAAGTGACTGTAGGAGAACCCCGTCGCCGAAAGCATCCGTTCGGGTGCTCGCGGTAGCGGTGTTCCGCCTTGGTGCACATCGTCGACGGTATCGGGGGTGCGGCCGCCTACTAAAGTTTGCGACGAGCATTCGATCAGAATGTCGGGAATCCTGTTGAATTGCCCGACTTGTAATTGAAAAGAGTTTTCGATAATGAGACTAAAATGCGGGGTTTATAATTGTTAGGCGTGTGATGTCTAAGAAATTCATTTGGTCAGACATGCGATGTCTGAGGAGATTGCGGATTCCAACTGTTGTAGTTTTACACTTTCTTTTCTGTGACCGTAAGTGTAATATGTGATATCGCCGGTTTCGTTGCTATATGTCAACGAAAATTGGGATACGCATGTTTACTTACGTTGATGACATGTGATGTTATGTATTGCTGGATATGTTATATTGGATCGTCGTGTTTGAATAGCCGGGGGGGTTTTTATGTGAGATGAGTGTTTTTCATTTTCATTCATGTAAAAACTTGTATGTAATATTCTTTTATTGGGGCACTACCAGGTTGCGGAAGATGTCACCCATTGTATATTATTTACTTTTCCGCACTAGGATAGACCCAAGGAGGAGGGCACAAGTAATCGGGTTCTGGAGTCCAGTGGGAGACCAACTCGAGGAGTCGAGTCCGGGTCTCCTAACTCTAGAATTGGTAGGGTTGCTTGCCGCTCTCGTAGGGGTCTAGGGGTGTGGGTTTGGCTATTCATCGCGACTGTGGAATCCGTGTTTTATACTGGCTCGTATTGAAAACACGGACGTCCTAGTATATCCAATATTTCATATGTTTCTTCTGCTGCGATATCTGTGATGTGATCATGTGATGTTCTGTGATAGATACAATATATAGTATATATGATATATTATATAGGCGTTACTTATGTTTTACACCCGCGCTAGCCATGCCCCGCTCTGTCGTTAGTTACCTAACCTAACGGTGCACGAGGGGACATCGAGGCGAATGCGGATGGCATAAGTGTACGTCGTATTTATCTGTGATGTTTAGGTGGATATAAATGATGGGACTTCATTAATGTGATTAATGAAAGAAAAGAAACCTAAGATGTTGTGGAATCGAATTTTCAAAAACAGGTAGCTACAGTTCTTGCTTTGCATCGCGGTGTTCCTTGTAGAACATCCTGCACCTTATTCGATAAGGAAAGGGCCGAGATCCTTTCACCGGGAGTGATCCCTTTAGAAATAACTGGCAGATGCTACAACACTCGGTTTGTCTTTTGATTGCTTTTATAGTTTTTGCTTTGCATAGTGGTATATGTGATATATCCTGCACCTTATTCGATGAGGAAAGGGCCAACGATCCCTTCACCGGGAGTGACCCCTTTAGCAAAACTAGAAAAACCTCAAAAACACTCCATTTCAAAAATTCATTCGATCCTACAACGATATCAAGTTCATTACGCAATAGGTTTTCAGAAAAACCTGTCGTAGCCCTCCGTCATTTCAGATAAGTACTAGTTAGTATTCGTGCTGCGGTAGTTTGGCCTCCGTCAAGGCGTAGTGTACGGTAGCTAACTAATGCTTATCTGCTAGCATACGATGCGATTGGATTAGGATATTCGTACGGCGTTGTTTGGTCTCCGTCAAGGGTCGTGCGGGTTGGTTTAATTCAATCAGGAAATGACGGGTTGAACTTGACTAGCGGACTATGGGTAGTTTGGCCTCCGTCAAGGTCATAGGACACTAGGGGCAAAATATTATCGGGAATTTCAAGTGTTGAAATTTGTAATGAGATTGCATACCTTCTATGAGATAGTTGGATCCCGATACCCGCTGCGAGTAAGAGTTACTCCTGGGAGAGTTTTACACATTACAATTAGCCGATCAAGTAGGTGTCTAGAAAGGTGTCCACGGGGTTACGCCTCTGGGAAAACGAGGTTTACTTTAATTAGATCCGTGCGAAAGCATGGGGAACCTCCCTCAAAATACCGACACTGGGCTGGCTGAAAGATTGGCGAACTTGTAGCATGTAATTAATCCCGGCTAGTCTTTCCTTTTAGGGTTTGAAGGAAGATTTGATAAAAATAGTGGGAGCCATCCTGATTAGATAAAATAATAACCAATCTAATCTTGCAAGAGCATACGCTGAGTGTTTTCTTCTCTCTCTCTCCTGGTAGCGACCATGTCACGCCTTAATCAAGATAATAATACGGATATTTGACCGAACCCGCTTGTTATACTGAGCTGGGTAACGTTGGTCCCGCTCCAATTTATAATTGTTATAAGACGAAGCAGGAATTAGGGGAATACCAGGATTCCCATGCCGCCCAAACGAAGAAAGTGCATGTGATGCATCTCCTTCGGGTGTGTTCATTATAAAGAACTGTTTCTCAGTATCCTTTACGTCCTGAGTATGTGATACCGGATCAGTATCCCGCATATGTAATCTGTTACATGGGCTACAGATAGGTAAAGAACTGAGAACGGGTGATAAGTTTCATGAGACAGAAAACGGTGCAAGTGTTGCAGCCAAGTCTGTTGGTCACTGTCACCCTGTATGATCAGTACATTGATTCTGAACGAATGTTATTAGATACCGAACCTGATATACAAAATCATATCAGTCTCTTTATTAGTAAAGAAATGATAAAATTTTGTATTGTTGGATAATGTTTTGAACATTTCCTATATCAAAAGTTGATTGGTTCAGGCACGTTATCTAAAAGCATTAATGTTCTAAATCAAACTACAGTTCTTAGTATACGGAACACACAAGAGGAAGAGTTCAGAAATGAACGGATCCTTCTTGAGGTATTGTAGACTAGGTCATATCAATGCGGCCCGACTAGCTAAGGTGCACATAGATGCATATTTAAATCTGTTTGAATTTACATCTTGTGAAAACTTGTCGGTCATGTCACAAAGATAAGATGACCACAGCTCTGTTTATTGGAAAGGAGAGAAAGAGTTAGTAAACTCTTGGGACTGATACATGATGATGTATGCAAGGTCCCCTGTCTACACATGCCAAGACCGGTTCTTTATACTTCATTACATTCTCTGATGATCTCTTTAGATTCAGACATATGTTCCTGTTGAAACACAAGTCCGAACCTTTTGAGATATTCACAGAATATAAGTTAGAAGTAGAAAACCAAAAACGGGTATAAGTATTATGTCCTTTGATGTGATCAAGGAGGAGAATACTTGAGCGCGGGATTCCTGGACTATTCTAAGAATGAGATTCTCTCTCAGCATTATTCCTCCGTTTACACCACAGCACTTCGGTGTATTGGGGCGGAGCAATCACACCCTATATGATATGGTGCGCTCTATGATGAGTACTACTGAGTTTCCTATTTCCTTTTGGGAGTTATGCACTTGAAAAGCTGCATACCTATTGAATAGGGTTCAAATCAAATCAGTTACCTACCACTTCATATGTGATATGGAAAGGGAAGAGTCCATATCTTAAGCTTGTTAAGATTTGGGTTGTCCGGCCTATGTCAAATGCAAAATCCGGACAAGATCGAGGCAAGGTCAGTTATGTAGAATTGGAAATGTTCCAGCTATACAAACTGCAGCTGATGATTTGGAAGAACCAAAGGATTCAATAGTCCCCGACGAACCTCAGCCTCTCCGCCGATCTAGTAGGGTTCCTCACCCACCTGAGAGATACTTCGGTTTCTCTATGACAGTGGGAGCGAGGATTGCATCATGAGATGATGACCCAACTAGTTTCGAACTGGCCATCAGGAGTAGGACTCTATAAGAATGGCTGGATGCTTAGCGATCTGAGATGGAATCCTTATACACCAACAAAGTATGGACTTTAGTTGCTTTATCTGAAGGGTTAAATCGCCATCAGGAGCAAGTATATCTTGAGAAGATTACTTGGTGTACATGGAAAAGTTGAGACTTTCAAAGCTAGACTTGTTAAAGGTTTTCGTCATCAACCAGGCGTGGATAATGGTGAAACCTTTTCAAGTAGCTATGCTTAAGTCCATCCGGATCCTACTTGCCACGGCTACATACCATGACTACGATATCTGGCGGTTGGGTGTCATGACTGCTTTTCTAAAATGATGTTTTAAAAGAGAGCGTCTGTAAGTACACAGCCAGAGGGCTTCGTAGACAGTGGGAGCAGCGGAAACGTGTACAAGTTGCTTTATAAGATTAAAGCAGGCATCGCGAAGTTGGAACGTCTGTTTTGATGAGATAGTCAAAGAGTTTTGTAAGTCGATGTTCAACACCCCAATCCTTATAGGGAGGCGGAAATATGAATAACAATCTTGTTCTATGATTAAACATCGAATAACCGTATGAATCGTTTGCTAAACAAGTTTTAACAAAAGCTATAGAGTTCTATACTAATATGTTAAGAGATTATACCAAACAGTTCTAGTCCTTCGTCTTAATGTTATCTACGGCCTCTTTGGATCTCCACGTCCTCTTCGGCTTTCTTCCGTGATAGACGATCCACCCGAGAACCCTAGTCCAAGCTATAACCTCTAAACTTGAGGTTACTTAGTTTCTCTAGTTGCTAAATAGAGTAGCTAAGGTGATGTAGAGATAGGTTATAGAGTAATTAGTCTTTCCTAATCCTTGTTCTCAACTCATGAGGGTAGGATTAGGGTTTGGTGAAGGAGAGAGAACTTGAAGAGAGAGAGTGAGAAGATGATAATGATAAATAATAATAATAATGAAATAGCTTCTCACTTGATATATGAAACATAATGAATTAAAAAGAAATGAATAATATGAGATTATTCATCATGTTTCATTAATGCAAGTGGGTGATTCATTATGTGAGTCATTAAGCATTTATTAATGCATTAATGACATGATGAATCACTCACAATGAGTCACTAAATCATTAAACGAAAATGCCACCTCTCCCTCCAAGTCATCAACTTCTAGAAGCTTCTCAGAAAATTACGAGAACGCCCCTCCCATCCGTGAAAATACGGAAAAACGTTAGACTGTACAAATCTAATAACCTGATACGAGAATCTGGCTTAAACCAAAGCCTACTAGTAAAAACTGTCCGAATGTCGTACGTGCGTTCAAACACGTATGCGTCCGAACCTTTGTCGTAAAACCATACGACCTCTATATCTTTTTGCCTGGGTTTGGGAAATCTCTATGTGGGACTCTAAAGACTCGACTACTATGCTGGCAGTGGGTTTAACCACAGACCGCAAGCGGCACTAGCTGTACGTAACGGTCCCCAGATAGTTGTCGATAAGAAAGCTGATGAGGTAACCCATCTGAAATCCTACTGAGCCTGTCTGTGACAATATTCGTGCAGTCCGGTCTGTTCGTCTAAGAGTATCGCATGTATAGTTTAGGGAGGTGGTGGACGTCAGACCCCTAATAACCGTACAAGTCGTGTCGGTATGGCTCAAGACCACCCGAGAATCTACTGATCAGTCCATCAGTAATTCTCAATCAGCCCTGGCCAGGGACTTATGGTAATGACCAACCGACCACAGTGCGATATCAACTCCCTATACCGGGAGAGACGAATCCCTAACAGTCACTCACTGCCTCCATGTGGCTCGGGACTGTGCCCAACTAAAACCTGTTTGCACGATTCCTTGGAGCCGTGGTAGGGCAATAATCAAAGCACAGTGGGAACTCACATGAAACAAATGATGACCTTAAGTCAACGGACTATCTGCACACATGTCACCTGAGAACTGCTATCTGACGTTAGGTATAATACCATCCAGTCAGTTCTCGGCGAGTCCTGTCCGGTGTACTCACACCCAGTGAGCATCTGTATACAATCTTAGGTGAACACCACCAATGGTTGCGGGACTAATCCATCGCCCCTCGTCAGGGTCTAGATATGTATACACTAGTCTACTCCGGAGTATCGATGCCCAATCTCGATACTCCTGCGACCAGGGACATCTAAGGGTGTGCCTATTGACTATCCAGCTCCCACTAGTATGACTGCCATCACAACGCCAGTAGTCAGACAAACACCCAATGGGCTTTATCAACATATATATATAAATACCAAGTAAAATATATCATACGTTAAGACAAAGTCAAACTAAATAGCATACTATCATATCAAGCAAGACTGTTATGTACATACATATCCCAAGCATCCTATACAATGTAGGCCTCTAGGGCATATATATCCAACAAGTTTGACATCATCAAAATGGTAGATGAACCTTGTATATACAAAAAGGTAGTGGGGAGTATGGTAGTGATCCTCGTAGAGTACATAGATGACATACTCTTGATGGGGAAGGAGTTTCCTATGCTACGCTCGGTCAATCTCCGCTTATCACAAGGATTCTCCATAAAGGATCAAAATGATACCTCCTAAATCCTGAGTTTGGATCTATGAAATAGATCTAATTGGATGTTAGGATACTCACTAGATATAGTGAGATGGTATCGATCGATCCTGGGGAGAATCACTGGAAGTGTTCCAGGGTGATAAGGACGACTGAAAGTCAGTCACAGGCATTGTCTTTACCCTCAGTAAAGGGACGGTATGTTGGAAGAGTTCCAAGCTAGATACCGTGACATACTAGACGATAAAGGCCGGATACATCACTACTTAAGATGCTACCAAAGAGGCAGTCTGAATGTATATTTGTTCATGAGATGAACTTCGTTCCTCCCATTGTGTGACAATGGAGTTGTGGCTTATGCCAAGGAACGACCGTCCCAACAGTGATCCAGACATATTCTAAGGCAGTGTCACCTGATCGTAGAGATGGTTGATCTCCAGGGGATCGAGGTTAGGAGAGCAGACTCAGAGGACAACACGGCGGATCCACTCACAAAGGCCTTTTCCCAGAGAGAGACTATTATGGGATGGTTGAGTATGAGATACTACAACCACTGCTACAGATGGCCCTAGTGCAAGTGGGAGATTGTTAGTTATATGTATGCCCTAGAGGCCATTACTATACATGAGATGTATATTGTAGTGGATGCTTGGACATATATAGGGAGGACTTTCTTGCGCGACATGATAGTATGCTATCTGGTTACTCTTTACCTTAACGTGTACACTGATTGTCTCTCTGTTACATGTTGATAAAGCCCTTAGGATGTGTACTTGACTACCTGGACAATGATGCGGATCATACTAGTGGGGACATGGTAGTCTATAAGTTCATCCTTCAAGGTCCCTAGTCGTGGGTGTATCGAGACGGGGCATCGATATACCAGAGTAGACTAGCGTATACCTTCTTGACCCATACAGATAGGCGATGGATGATCCCATATCCATTGGTGTTTGACATCAGAGATGATATACGGGTGCTCAGTGGAGACTGGGTACACTGGACGGACTCGCCGAGAACTCCCAGATGGTATTATACCTTACGTCAGATGGCAGTTCTCTGGTGACACTGGTACAGGTTAGTCTGTAGACCCGAGATCGTCATAGAGTCTTGTGTGATTCCTACTGTGCTTTGATTTCCACCTTACCACGTCCAAGAGGGCATGCAAAACGGTGGTTTTTGGGTACAGTCCCGAATAACATGGAGGCAATGAGCGATAGGAGGGGATTCGTCTCTCCCGGTATAGGGAGTTGATGTTGCGCTGTGTTCGATTGGCTATAACCGGAAATCCCTGGCCAGGGTTGCTGAGATTTACTGGTAAGTGTTATCAGTAGTTTCTCGAACTATTATAGACCTCATATCGACATGACTTATCGAGCTACTGGGGTCTGACGTTTACCACCCCTAGGCGAGATATGCGACATATCAGACGAACAGACCGGACTGTACGGTAAGTGTTACTCGTTGGATTCACAGGAGTGTGAGCGGGCCTGCTCGTTGATCTTCTGATCGCTCAATACCCGGGTGGCCGTTACGTTTAGCAGACCGCTTGCGGCTTGTGGGTCTTTGATATGATCATCACCTGCTGCCGGCGTATTGACGAGTCTTTAGAGTCCTACACAGAGGTTTCCTGGCTCAAGCGAAACGAAATAGGAGCGCATATGAGATATGTGCGGGACCGAGAATAATACCAGTATGTGATACTGTATTCGATTCTCGCGATTTGTGACATTGATCGGTTATATGCGATATAGCCGGGTTATCGGATCAAGTGTTGATTCGATAAGTTGTTACTATTGATATTAATCGGTTATATGCGATATGACCGGATCATTAAATCAAGTATTGATTTAATGATTTAATGTATAATTATACATTTGATATATTACTTTACATTAACTAGTATTGGTTCACTTAAGATTATTTTCTCACTTGAATGTGCACATTGTATATATGATATATGTTTGTACACTAGTTTGTATCATGTTTGATGATACATGCAAACTTGGGTGTGTGTTTACTTTAAACCATGTTTAGGTTAATGGTTAGGGTTTTAAATGTTTTATTTATTTTCTTTAATTCATTTTTGGCAAAAAGGGAAATGGTGGCTTGCTTTGTTTTATAGTTGAAGCTTCATGAAGCTTTGAATAAGTCTACCATTTTTGTTTTATGCTTAACCTAACCATTAAACCTAAACCCTAGTTTATTCTCTACATGAGTAAACTTCACCCATGGTTGCAACATGATAAGTATTCACTTGAATTTTTATTTTAGTTTATTATTTTTTTTCTTCTTCTTCATCTTCTTCTTCAAGTGAAGAAAAGAAAAGTTTTTTAGAAAAGATTCAAGTGATGAATCCAAGTGAGAAATCCAAATCCAAAGTGAATCCACTTCCTATTTCTTCATCCTCTACCACTTGCCATGTAATATAGGGTGTTTTCTTCACAAGTTTCATGACTTGGTGAAGGTGGAGCTTGAGTTTGAGTTGCCTCGACGTAGATCATCTTCGGCATCAAAGTCAACGGCCTAGCCCGACCATTTCTCCGATGAAACCACCATGAGAGTCCAGGATTCCGATGGTTCCAGCGAAGGGACATCGTCACGGAGCTAAGGAGGTGGAGGACCCGATCTACAAAGGTTGTATTTTCCGTTCACTCTTAGTTAAGTTGTTAAATTATATCGTTTTCGCCTATCCTCTAGTAATCGATCTTACATTAGGGTTTCTCGGCACAAGAAAAATTTGATTTTGGCATGGTTGATACCTTGTGGAACCTCTTGAGTGTGCCTAGGAACCCTACAGGCTCGACTTGGGCATGGGCCCACTTGACCTGGGCTTGGGCCCACCTAGCTTGGGGGTTGACCTTGACTTTGACTCGGTCAACCGGGGTGTAAATTTTTACCCCAACAAATTGCCCCCCGTCAATGAATGCACACCGCACATGTGGGTCGTGTGCATGAAATTGATGGATCTTCTTTTGCATGGAGGTGACTTTCTTTAGTCCCCACTTTTTGGGATGCACTGCCCTTTTTACGATGTGGACGGTCGGCGCTTAACGCGTCTCCGAGACGGAGTGTCAGTGGTAGACATTTCCCTGGCCCGGAGCGATCTGATTCCTGCTTTGTAGGAAGCCTGCACTGCCCTTTTTGCGACATGGATGGTCGACGCTCTGATCCGGAGCGATTTGGTAGACGTGTCCCCAGCACGGAGTGTCTGCTTGACGTTTCCCCGGCACGGAGTGTCGCTGATCGACTTTTCCCCAGCGCGGAGTGTCGGGTTGACTTTTTCCCGGCACGGAGTGTCGCTGATCGACTTTTCCCCGGCACAAAGTGTCGGGTTGACTTTTCCCCGGCACGGAGTGTCGCTGATCGACTTTTCCCAGGCGCGGAGTGTCGGGTTGACTTTTTCCCGGCACGGAGTGTCGCTGATCGACTTTTCCCCGGCACGGAGTGTCGGGTTTGGCATCTGCATTGCTGCACTGGAATAATGCCAGGAGCAACTCATCATTTGCCCCGGGAGGATTTGGAAATTGGTGACTTAGGAGACAGGTTTAGATCCCTATCACCAAAGGCTTTTCAATTTTGTGAGCCGTAAGGGTCTCACAAAGCATTTTCTCCCTACAGGTCGTAAGGATCCCATAGGTGTGTTTTCTCCTTAGGAGTCGTGAGGACCCCCAAGTGTGTTGCTCCTTTGTGAGTCGTAAGGATCTCACGCGGGAATTTTCTCCTCACAAAGTCGAGAGGACTTTGCGAGTGCATCTCATTTCTTTTTTTTACGAGTTTGCGCCCTTTCGGGTTTTCACAAACTCGCCGGCAGTCTTGCTGTTATTACTCACGGCGCCCTTTCGGGTTTTCATCCGTGCCCATTTTTCTTATGGACATACCATTTTTTTTTGTGGGACTTTGAATGTGGTCTCACCGGTAGGACTGGGAGAGATTGGGATCGTCTTACGCCCGTGGATTGTATACGGTTTTACAGGATGTATGATCCAGACCGTAGGGCCGGAAAACTTTCGGGAATTTGTTGGCGTCTGCATCGCTGCACTGGAATATGGTACCAGGAGCGACTCATCATTCGCCGTTGGGGTATGAGTTTGGAATTTGGTTGGCGTCTGCATCGCTGCACTGGAATATGGTACCAGGAGCGACTCATCATTCGCCACTTGGGGTTTGGGAAGCGATGGCTTAGGAGACAGGTTTAGATCCCTATCACCTAAGGCTTTTCAATTTTATGGGCCTTGAGGATCCTATAAAAGCATTTTCTCCCTACGAGTCGTAAGGATCCCGCAGGTGTATTTTCTCCTTAGGAGTCGTGAGGACTCCTAAATGTGTTTTTCCTTTGTAAGTCGTAAGGATCCCACAAAGGTTTGTTCTCCTCATCCATCGTGAGGACACATGAGTGGATTTCCCTTCGTCCCTAGTTTAATGACTTAGGGGTCATCTGTTTCCAGTTTAACGACTTAGAGGTCATCTGTTTCCAGTTTAAAGACGTAGAGGTCATCTGTTTCCAGTTTAACGACGTAGTGGTCTTCTATTTCCAGTTTAAAGACTTAGAGGTCTACTGTTTCCAGTTTAACGACTTAGAGGTCATCTGTTTCCAGTTTAAAGACTTAGAGGTCTACTGTTTCCAGTTTAATGACTTAGAGGTCATCTGTTTCCAGTTTAAAGACTTAAAGGTCTATTGTGCCCAGTTTAACGACTTGGCGGTCATCTGTTTCCAGTTTAACGACGTAGAGGTCATCTGTTTCCATTTTAAAGACTTAGAGGTCTACTGTTTCCAGTTTAACGACTTAGAGGTCATCTGTTTCCAGTTTAACGACGTGGTGGTCATCTGTTTCCATTTTAACGACTTAGAGGTCATCTGTTTCCATTTTAACGACTTGGTGGTCATCTGTTTCCAGTTTAACGACTTGGTGGTCTACTGTTTCCAGTTTAGAGACTTGGTGATCTACTGTTTCCAGTTTAACGACATAGAGGTCATCTGTTTCCAGTTTAACGACATAGAGGTCATCTGTTTCCAGTTTAACGACTTGGTGGTCATCTATTTCCAGTTTAAAGACTTAGAGGTCTACTGTTTCCAGTTTAACGAATTAGAGGTCATCTGTTTCCAGTTTAATGACTTGGTGGTCATCTGTTTCCAGTTTGGAGACTTAGAGGTCTACTGTTTCCAGTTTAACGACTTAGAGGTCATCTGTTTCCAGTTTAAAGACTTAGTGGTCTATTGATGGCGAGCTTGGAATTTTAGGGTAGGGCCGGCATCAGCGTTGCTAACACTGAAGCAGAGGTGCCAGGAGCAATTCATCATTTGCCTACTCTTGTTGGCGGAGCGATGGCTTAGGAGGCGGGTTTAGGTCCCTATCGCCTAAGGCTTTTCAATTTTATGGGCCGTGAGGGTCCCATAAAAGCATTTTCTCCCTGCGAGTCGTGAGGATCCCGCAGGTGTATTTTCTCCTTAGGAGTCGTGAGGACTCCTAAGTGTGTTTTTCCTTTGTGAGTTATAAGGATCCCACAAAGGTTCGTTCTCCTCATGTATCGTGAGGACACATGAGTGGGTCTTCTCAATGGAGCATAACTCCAAAGGCGGAGACCAGCCGCGTAACTGGTGATTACGATGGGGCATGGGTATGATGAGAATTATTTGAGCCCGTGGATTGTATACGGTGGTCAATTTGGGGACTAACCGTAGGGCCGGAAGAATTTTGAAAAAATGGATTTTTGTTGGCGTCTGCATCGCTGCACTGGAATATGGTACCAGGAGCAACTCATCATTCGCCAGTTGTTTTGTTTTTCTTTTGTTGTTGTTTTTTTTTTGTTTTTTTTTTGTTTTACCACGATTGCTCTATCATTTTAGCTTTTCTTATCGCGAAGGTCGCGATTGCCCTATCATTTCGGCTATTTATTCGCGGTTGCCCCATCATTTCGGCTTTATTTTCATGTTTATCTTTACTCGCTGATTTTTTTTTTTGCGAGTTGCCCCATCATTTCGGCTTTTCTTTATTTTTCCTTTATTTACACATTTTTTGTTTATTTACATATATATATATTTTTTTACATTCCCAGTTTAACGACTTAGAGGTCGACGGTTCCCAGTTTAATGACGTGGTGGTCATCAGGTGTTCCCAGTTTAACGACGTGGTGGTCCTTTTTGCTTATCCCAGCTCCTTGAACTTTGATCTTGACGGAGCTGTGTTGATGACCTAGCTCTGTGGCTTGCCGATACATCCGAGGATTGTGAGGTTTTTCCAAGCTTATATTGGTCCTCTGCCCAATCTTTAAAAATATAGCAGTCTTCGATGGTATGACCCACCACTCTATGATATGGGCAGTATATGGGATTGCCGGTCATGTTCATTTCCTGTGGCCTCTTTGGAACAGGCAGTTGCAGACCGTTGTTCAGGCGTCCATGAATATTTTGCGGACTTCATCCCTCCTGAAGGAGTATACCTTCTTCTTTCTCTCCATTGGAGTAGGTGCCTTTACTGATGCTGGTCCTCGAGGCCGATCGGTCTTTGGTTCGCCCTTTTCAGATAATGGCACATGTCTGGGAGGATTAGGTTCCCGAAAGGCTTCGGTCTCCATTTGCATGAAATCGGCGGTCGTAGCTTGACTGTTTGCAAACGTGCCTTTAGACAGTTCTATCTCTCCCGTCCTGTATTGCCTTTCGACCCAATCTTTGAAGACGAAGCAGTCTTCAATGGCATGACCTATCACCCTGTGATAGGGGCAATATTTTGGGTCGTCGGTCATATTCTCTTCTTGCGGTCTCTTTGATTCTGGCAGTTGTAGACCGTTTCTTAGAGCGTCCCTGAATATCTTGTGGACCTTTTCCCTCTTGAAGGAATAGACCTTTTCCAGCTTCTCTTTCAGAGGCGATTCCCCCCCGGCGTATGTATCGGAGGGACTGGAGGCTGATTGCGGCCGTTTTTCGCGAAGGCGCTCCGCTTTTAGGTTGAAAGGGATATCAGTTGGCTGCCCCGGGGTATCAATCCCTGGCTCATGAGCCAAAATTTGATTCTGCTGTAATTGCAATCGGGCGACTTGGGTCGCGAGATCTGCCACAACGTTTGCCAGCTCGTCGACTTTGGAATAGACCTCGGCCATCTTCTCATCCCTGTCCTGAAATTGCCTTTGGAGCCATTGGAATAATGCTTGTTTTGTAGTTCCGGCTATGACAACCGGGTAATCTTTATTGCCTGAGCTCAATTCCGTAGGAACCACGGGCTCCTCTGGGTTATCGGCCTGAGCGGGCTCTTCATCATTTAGATCTAGCCGATGCTGGGTAGCGTCAACCATATCATCACCATGGCTGTGAAGAAGAGGAGGGTTCGTTTCTTCATGTCTGGCCATGTAGACAGTGTGGATAACACATTCAGCCATTCTTTCATCACTGGCAGCTGGTTTCGCGGAGCGGTCCGGGCTTTGGAAATTCATAAATTTTAATATGGCCAGAGCCCTAGCCCTTTTGTTGGCTCTATATCTGAGCCGCTTCTGCCTTAGCTTCTCTGCCTTAAGCGCTTGGCAGGCTTCTGCTCTTCGGGAAGCCGCCATAGGCCAAGTGATGGGGATGCTTGAGAAGACATCTGCCCGCGTGTCCGTCGAAGGTATCGCCTGGTCTTGCCCACGACGTCTGGAAACTTCTTTTGTTCCGATGGCTTTGCCCCCAGTTGGGGCCATGGAAATTCGTCCAGACACCGATTTGCATTTGGGTTGGGATGCCTTTGAGACCACCACATTTGGCCTCCTGCCTTTCAAGGCCGGTTTGTCGGTCACCGGAGCTTGAGGAGCTGGGATGGCGTTAGCTGACATAAACATAATAGAGCCAAATAGTAGCGGCTCCTCCTCCCATTGTCGCCCGAGACTGGCCGGGAGGACCGTCCGGGCATCCATCTTCATTGTGTAGGAGATAGGAGCCGAGTTCATCTTTGGAGACATTGTTGAAAGGTGGTTGCTTGAAGACCTGCATGAAAGAGCATTATTTTAGTATAAATACAGATATGTACATTGATTGAGTTCGCATGAACGCTTAACCCGAAATATGGGAGGAGAGATTGGTCCCACCGGGTGTGCCAGAATCTGTAGGGTGTTTTTCGTCACCGCATTGAGATGGAAATACGCGCACGCTTGTCAGGCGTACTACATATTCCCCCTGCCTAGGGTAGGCCGGAGTTTATTGATTGTGGGGATCCGAATCTCCGGCAGCCGCGGACTAAGCTGCCGTTAATTACCCCTCGCCTTTGGGGCGAGGGAACCTCCGATTAACGGGTTAAACTGGTCATGCGAACTCAATGTGCAGTGTACGTGTGTGTTGTTTTGGAAGGGGGGTTTGGATATATCGGGAGCCACGCAGAATTTTTACGGGAGTCCCGCTACCCGGATAGCGGGCTGGCGGTCAAGGGGGATAGCATCCCCCTTGCGGGGTGCGGGACAGTGCCCCGTTAGAATTTTTTTTTCTAACAGGGACAATGTCGTGGAGTATGTGTATGTGTAAATATGTATACATATGTATATATATATATGTATGTACATAAAAAGAAGGGGAAAAGGCATCCAAAGGATGCGTGGGGCCAGCGCTGTGCGCTTAGGCACTAGCGCACCACGTGTCGGCACGGGGGCACTTTGCGCTAGAGCGCAGAATGCAGGAGAGCAAGCGCGCCACGTGTCGGCACGTAGGCGCTTTGCGCTCGAGCGCTGGGCGCTTGAGCGCAAGCGCACCACGTGTCAGCACGTGGGCGTTTTGCGCTCAAGCGCAGAGTGCTGGAGCGTAAGTGTGCCACGTGTCGGCACGTGGGCGATTTGCGCTCGAGCGCAGAGTGCTTGAGCGCAAGCACGCCATGTGTCGGCACGTGGGCGCTTTGCGCTTAAGTGCAGAGTGCTGGAGCGCAAGTGCGCCACGTGTCGGTACGTGGACGCTTTGCGCTCAAGCGCAGAGCGCCGGGGCGCAAGCGCGCCACATGTCAGTGTAAGTCGATGTACTTCACCCCAGTACTTGTGGGGAGGCGGAATTTTCAAAAACGATCATGTTTAAAGAACGAACATCGACTAACCGCTTAAATCGAAGCTAAACGATAACTAACCAAACATATAGTTGTTCTAAACTACTATGCTTAGGGATTATACCTATCGAAACTAGTCCTTCGTCTTTACGATCTCCTTGTTCTCCTCGGCCTTCTCTAGGTAGTAGACGATCCACCCGAGAGCAAAACTCCAAGCTTAGCCTCTAAACTTGAGGCAACTAACCTTCTTGGATTGCTAATCAAAGAAGATAGATTGAGATAGAGTGATGGTTTTGGATTGTTAAGTCTAACTAATCCTAGATCTCAACACATGAGGGTGAGGATTAGTCTTTTGAAGAGAGAGAGCTTGAGGAGAAAGAATGTGAATAATATTATGATATAAGTTTATGAGTATCATATCATATATGAAGCATTTTCTAATAATAAGAAAAGAATAAAGAGTGATGATTAATCATGCTTCATAAAATATCTAGTGGTGATTCATTAGCATGAGTCATTAAGCAATAAATGTGCATTAATGAAATGAATGAATCACCACCATGACTCATAAACTCATTCAATGAATATGACACATAACCCTCCTTAGTCACCATCTTCTAGAAGCTTCTCGAACAATTACGAGAACGCCCCTCCGATCCGCAAAAATACGGAAAAACTTTAGACTGTAAAAATCCAATAACCGGATACCAGTAACTGGCTTAAACCAAAGCCGACTGGTAAAAACTGTCCGAAAGTCGTACGCGCGTAAACGCACGTATGCGTCCGAACCCTTTGTCGCAAAACCATGCAACCTCTATATCGTTTCGCCTGGAGTAGGAAACTCTCTGTGTGGGACTCTAGAGACTCGACTACTACGCTGGCAGTGGGTTTAACCACAGACCGCAAGCGGCACTAGCTGTACGTAACGGTCCCCAGGTAGTTGTCGATAAGAAGGCCGATAAGAAAACCCATCCGAACTCCTACTGAGTCTGATGTGACAATCTCCATACAGTCCGGTCCGTTCATCCAAGACTATCGCATATCGGGCCTAGGGGGGCGGCAAGCGTCAGTCCCCTAATAGCGGTATAAGTCGTATCGGAAGGAAGCCCATTACACCCTGAGAAACTACTGGAACCTACCAGCAAATCTCGCTTGCCCTGGCCAGGGACTTTGCGTAATGGCTCTCTGACACAGCACGATATCTACTCCCAATACCGGGAGGGACGAATCCTGTCTAACCGCCACTGCCTCCAAGTGCTCGGGACTGCACCCAACTGCTACCTGTTTGCACGACTCCTTTGAGCCGTGGTAGGGTAGCAATCTAAGAACAGTGGGACACACTCGAGGCGAAGTAGCAGTGTCAAGTCTGCGGACTACGCTGTACTCATGTCACCTGGGAACTGTTCACTGACGACTGGTATCAAACCAACCAACAGTTCCCTGTGAGTCCTGTCCGGTGTACCCATAACCTAACGAGCACCTGCATACTATCTCCAGTACGACGTACTGACGGCTGTGGGACAGACCATCTCCCCAACTGGGATGAGAAGCGTACACACCAGTCTACTCCGGAGTATCGATGCTCTGTCTCGATAATCCAACGACCAGGGACCTGAATAAGGATGTGCTTGTAGACTACCCAGTCCCCACTAGTGTGACTGCCATCACAACGCTGGTAGACAAGCAAGATCCTAAGAGCTCTATCAATACGTACACTCACATATTAAGATAGAAAAACTAAGTAGCATACTACCATGTTTAGCAAGACTGTTATATACATGTGAATATCCCAAGCTTCCATTAAGTAATATACAAGCTAGTATGATACAGTAATGGCCTTCTGGGGCATAAACACTAACAGTCGGCACGTGGGCGCCTTGCGCTCGAGCGCTAGCGCGTTGGAGCGCAAGCGCGCCACGTGTCGGCACGAGGACGCTCGGCGCCTGAGCGCCGACGAGAAAAGGAGGGATTTTAGTCCCAGAACCAGAAGCTATGCTTCAGAAAGGAAATATTTATTATATATATATATATATGTATATATATGGAGTTAAACTCCTAGGATGTTTTGAAGATGATAAAGGGGGTTCTTCTTCCTCCTCCCGTTGTTTGGCCGGATCTTGAAGATCAAGAGATGTGAGATCTAAAAATCTCTTCTTTTTGAGATCTAATGGAAGATCTGAGTTCCCCTTTATAGTTTTTGTAGTGAAAAACTATTTAGTTTTTTAAAAGGAAGAGTAAAACTCTTGATTTAATTCAAAAGAAAGAAGAAGGTTTGAAGCCTTCAGAAAAGGGAAAGATGTACAAACCCTAGGTTTTTGAGAGAATGAAAAAGTTGTTTTTTTATTCATTATCATTTTGCCTTATATAGGCTTACATATTTACATATTGCCCCTTGGGCTTTGCAAAATGGCATTTTTCCCATCCCATGGCTCATGTGCCATTTCATTTTTGCACATAAGCCATGGGCTTACAAGATATTGGCTTTATGCCCATTTTGCATACATTCATGTATAAAAAATTACATAAAAATTATTTATTACATGATTTTGTTGTTGGCATGGGGAGGCTGACCGCGGGCTCGACTTGGGCATGGGCCCGCTTGACCTGGGCATGGGCCCACCTAGCTTGGGGGTTGACCTTGACTTTGACTCGGTCAACCGGGGTGTAAATTTTTACCCCAACAGGGTCAAATATCACATTTATCTTTTTATTCAACTGGTATCCTTATCATCATATATCATGAACTGGGGTACTGATCTAAGTCTAGTACAATACTGATACCATATGTATATATGTATGCGTGTGTATGAAAACACATCGCCCAAGGACCCGCTATAATATCATGTCGTATCTCATAATACGAACCAAATCATATCACCGATCTCGTGGCACCATGCCCAATCTCATCGACTCATTTCCAAATACCATGTACTATCCTTATCATCCATGTATATGTATATGTATATATACATAATCCTATACCCATGTGTGTGTGTGTCCCCATATACGCATAAGAAAATAAAATGCATCCAGGTGTGTGTATGAGTGTAAACCTTATTCTAGGGTTCGCGACTACAACTAACTAACGACTCTATCAATCAATTACACTAAAATTTAACCCATGAACTCCTAAATCTTACTTGCTAACCATCCATGTTTCACATAACACATAATCATATATATATATATATATATAGTATACTCTACTTCGAACTGCGGGGGTGATATACGCCATTGTCACGTCCCGAAAGTACGGAACATGACCGGCACTTAAACTACGAGACGTCTTGAGACGTCCGTAATCTAAGTAAGCCGAAAACCCAGAAATCCAAACCAAGAAAAGTAGTGGAGTGAAGGAAAAACCAATTTAAAACAAGTAGTTTTAATAGCATAAGCCGAATTATGCGGTTTTTAAAAACATCAAGTATTTTCTGAAAATTTTGGCAGAGTCTCCTTTGTAAATACTGCCCTCCAAACGGGATACAATATGAATAGTATACGAAATCAAAAAAAAGGGCATCCCCAAGCGGGAGCTAGCTCTTCGTCAATCGACGGCCACAACCACATAAGCAATATAATATACAACGCCAAGGGCGAGGATCAAAACTCAAAAGAAACTCAAAACCACAAGAAAACCACAGAAATAAGACGCGCGACTCTAAGGTCGAAGGAAAACATCACTGGTCTCTATCTCAAAATAAATACATGTTTGGTTGATGGAACTTCTAGATACAACAGAATAATGATATACAAGATATATAATGGGGGTACGATGCAAGTAAACCCACCTATTAGCAAATCACCCGAAGGATACTATGCCCGCAAAGCCGTAATGAAACCTGTACGGTAATCCTGCAAGAAACTGGGGCACAACGGGGGTGAGTTGCCAACTCGTGAATAGAAAAACATCTACGAAAAGAAATCGCATAAATAACGCAACCTAGGTCAAAGATCATAATATATCCTCAATTATAAGAATAACATGCAACCTATAACAAGGTTAGGGTAAATATCTAACCCGAGTGTAATCTCATGTGCCCGTGTCAGTGCCTCAGGTAGCAATATATATCATATGAATTGTTAGTGTATATGCCCTAGAGGCCATTACTGTATCATACTAGTATGTATATTACTTGATGGAAGCTTGGGATATTCACAGTTGTATAGACAATCTTGCTCAATATAGTAGTATGCTACTTGGTTTGTCTCTGCTTTAATGTGTACATGTGTGTTTATTTATTATATCACCTATACGCATTAGTAGAGCCCTTAGGATCTTTGCTTGATTACCAGCGTTGTGATGGCGATCACACTCGTGGGGGCTGGGCAATCCACAAGCACATCCTTATACATGTCCCTAGTCGTGGGAGTATCGAGATAGGGCATCGATACTCCGGAGTAGACTAGCGTATGCGCTTCTCATCCCAGCACGGGAGACGGTCTGTCCCACAGCCGTCAGTACGTCGTACTTGAGATAGTATGCGGGTGCTCGTTAGGTTACGAGTACACTGGACAGGACTCGTCGGGAACTGATGGTTGGTATTATACCTATCGTCAGTTATCAGTTCCCAGGTGACATGAATATAGCTTAGTCCGCTGACTTGACACTGTCACTTCGCCTCAAGTGTGTTCCCACTGTTCTTTGATTACTACCCTACCATGGCTCTACTGAGTCGTGCAAACAGGTAGTAGTTGGGTGCAGTCCCGAAGCACTTGGAGGCAGTGACGGTTAGACAGGATTCGTCTCTCCCGGTATTGGGGGTTGACATCGCGCTGTGTCTAGGAGAGCCATTACACGAGTAGTCCCTGGCCAGGGCAAGCGAGATATACTGGTAGGTTTCCAGTGTTATCTCAGGGTGTTCTGGGCTTCACTCCGACACGACTTGTACTGCTATTAGGGGACTGACGTTTACCTCCCCCCTAGGCCCGCCATGCGATGTATCAGACGAACAGACCGGACTGTACGGAGATTGCACATACAGGCTCAGTAGGAGTTCGGATGGGTTTACCTCATCGGCCTTCTTATCGACATCTACCTGGGGACCGTTACGTACAGCTAATGCCGCTTGCGGTCTGTGGTTAAACCCACTGCCAGCGTAGTGTCGAGTCTTTAGAGTCCCACACAGAGAGTTTCCCTGCACTGAGCGAAACGTGTAGAGGCCGTATGGTTTTACGGCAGGGCTGCGATCACTTACGTACACTTGTGTGCGTATGGTGTTCGGGCAGGCAGTACTAGTGGGCTTTGGTTTAAGCCGGATCCTAGTATTGCACGGATGGATTTGTTTTGTCTTCTGCGTATCCGCATTCTACGGAATGCGGATGCAGGTGTGTATGCACAGTTTTCCAGAGCGATGAAGGAGGAGGTGCCTCATTAGGGTTTTGACAGTTGGTTCGGCCAAAACCGTTATGTGGCAGGCTCATTAGGGTTTTGACAGTTGATTCGGTCAAAACCATTTTGAGGCGGACTCATTAGGGTTTTGACAGTTCGTTTGGTCAAAACCATTATGAGCCGGGGACATTCTTTACTAATCCTTTCATTGATAATTATGTTATGGCTAATTACATTGACCATTTGACCATCTTGACTTTGTTGACCGTTTGACCAAAGTTGACTAGGATCTTCTTGAAAGATCTAAAGTATTCTTTGGTTTTCTTTTTCTTTTGTGATGATAATGGTCATGTCATTTGTAGCCATCAACTTTATCTTGATGGGATTAGTAATGATAATGTTTTTGCATTATTGCAACCATGGTTGTGTTTTCTCTTGGTTAAGTTTTTCATTTGCTCATTCTCATTCTCTCTCTTGAAATGAGAAGCTCCATGGTTGTTAGCTAGCTCCTCCTTCTTCCTCCTCTTGATTTATCTTTTGATCTCATGTGTTGAGAGATAAAGATCCCACAAAGACAAAACCATTCATCTTCCACTTCTACACAACCTAGGGCTTCTAGATTAGCAATCTCCTTGCCCTAGTTACCTCAGCTCGAGGTGGAGCTCGGTGTACATCTCTCGGGTGGATCGTCTTCGACTCAAGGAGGCCGCGGAGGTAACCAAAGTCCGGATCAACCATCGGAGCAAGCAAAGAGAAGAACAACAAGAAGAGAAGGAGTTCAAGTTGAGGTATAACCCCTAACCGAGTAGATAAAATCTCTAGTTAGGATGCTAGTGTGTTGTTTAGTAAAGATCCGGCTTTTACGGTCCATGTTGCCAAGTCCAGAAAATTTTTGTTTTACCGTTTCCGCTAGCCCGAAAGTACCGGGAGAGGTAACGTGGACCTAACAGTGGAATGAGGTATGAATGCATGAAAACAGAATACATGTAAATGAAGAACTGTTTGCATAATTTAGTGAGATTTCCCTTATATTTTTAAAATGAGATATCATAATGAAATCAGCATAAAACAGTGCCTATCATCGGCACAAAACGTAATCCCAATATCTCGATATCTCTGTATCACAGTCTCTGTACCTCAATATCTCGAAATCTCAATATCACAGTCTCAATATCTAGGGCGCCGTCAGTCCAGACCGGCCCCTACCATCCATCTCAAGACCACGACGGTATCCTCCGAATATCCGACGCGTCGGGTAAAATCACCGGTAGGTAGTGCTCCCCTGCCAGGCTCACATCGTCATCATCACGCGCTTCTTGCCCCGGGGTACCTTACCGGGTCCACCATGTACCCGAAACGGTTCATCCGTCTACTCGAATCGGGTCTCGAAATCCATCAGCAAACTCATGGTGGACGACTCATACATCATGGGAAACCGCACTTTTTATTTTAAAAGAGAGAAAAGGTTTATTTATGTTTTTGCGGTTTTCCTCCATATCCAGAAAATCTCATGGAAATCCGAATCCAAAACCTCAATAACACGTAAAATAGTGAATATATGCATGAGAATCCATGAATGCGGCATAACAATGAATAACAGTATGCATGAAGTAGCAGGTAATAACTACAATGTCTAAACTAACATATGAGGCAAGTACACTAATATCATGTCTAAACTATTAGCTAACAGGCTATGTCAAGCAATAATATTTTCTAAGGTGTACGTGACATGGCAATTACCGATGAAGATGCGTGTGAGCCGGCAAGTAAGTGTACGTGGTACATACGCATCATCGGTAATGGTGCTGGTGTCCTAACAGCATGATATCAATAATGGAGTATGAAACATAATAGAAGCATGCGATGCGAAGCGAACCACAATAATGAGCGGGAGCTGAATACTAGACGCAACTATAACTAATCTGCATTAATCTAATATAAGTCCTACAATTGGTGCCTTTTGATATAACACGAATCATGGGGTTTTGAAAATAGGGGCTACGGTGTTTTTATGAAAAGATACGTCTTTTGAAATATCCGTAGGATCCCTTGGGCTGTCTTTTAAAATACCCACGATTCGTTAGTTTTTGAAATAGGTAAGAATCGAATCTAATCTAACAACTAAACTAAACTAAAGGGCTAAGCTAACAAGCTGGACTACAGGTAAGGAAACCGCCTAACATCTGAGTCGATCCATATACATACCTGTATATATATTAATCGGTGATCCCGCCTCAATAATATCATATCCGATACCATATCTATAATCAGACATCCCAAGTCAAGAGTGCGGATCAATCATCAAAATATAGCTCGTACGTAAATCCGTCGTACGGCATCCCCAAATCTGGGTACGGGTTAATATCATATTCATCACACTATTCATCTGGTATCCTCTTTATCCAAGATCATAGTCCAGGGTACTGACCTATGTCTAGTACAATACTAATATCATCAATATAGTCATGATCTGACTACTGATCGACAGTCTCGTACAAACCGATATCACAACCACAAAACAAAACTCATCGACTCAGCTCAATCCCAAGTATCATCCTCATATCCGTATGTGAACACATAGTCCCATACCCATGTGAACACATAACTATAAAGAATCCCATGAGCACATATAAATAGGAATGTATGCAAGTATGTATTTGTGTATGTATATGTGTATGTGTAGTGCAACACTACCCTAGGGTTCGCAACACTAAAGTAATCCAACACACCAATATCCATCCTAACATCGTTATTAATCCCAAATAACATATAATAATTGTTGGTGTGTATACGCATCTGTATACACCATCACGGACTGCGGGGGTGCTATACGCCATCCACCTGACTTCTCCCCGTAGATATAAATCTACTCACCTGGTCCTCGCTTGCTGGTGCCGACGTCGCCACGCGCTTGCTTGTTGTCTCGAAGTCCACATGGGGTACCTACATATCATAACGCACCGTATCGCATTAAAACCAAATTCGAAATCGAAACGGCATACGAAAATCAAATCGGCACGTGTATCACGCATAGGTCAAAACCTATCGCCTACGCATGCAAGAATAGTCAAACCAACCCTCGATGTCAATGTACAAACGTCAAACCATCGAGAAAACCCAAACACACTCATTTGCGCATCCACGAACACTAACAATAATATAAAATTCACAAAAACCCCAATTTCACCTTAAAAGCCATTTTTCCGAAAATCTAGCAAGCAAAAATTACCCGTTTTAGTACAAGACTCGACGTTTAAACAAATCTAGTGGCCATAATACTTATTAAATATCTTAAATAAGTCATAAAAACAATTTCCATAATTTAATCCCAATAAATTTCATTAACCCCAAAATTTAAGTTTACAAAATACCCAAATTTTAACAATTTATAGAAAAAATGCACAAACAACAATTTAGCTTGGATTTTCATAAACTAAAAGCATTAAACCAATCAATATAATATTTATAATGACATGAAAACTTAATTATATTTTAATCTAAGCATTTGATAATTTTTTCAAAAACTCTAGTTAGCAAACTAGCATAATTATCGCAATTTTAAATTAACAAATTAGTAAGTAGTAACCAACTTAGATTTTGCATACAATTACATGTTAATCTCCTCATTACAACCATAAACTAATAATAAAAACCCTAATTAAATTCAAACCATAGTTTTGAATTTTCCGAGTGTGAGGTGATTGGAGAGAGAATGGGGTCAAAAGGTCCATCACAATTACCTAACACCATACCTTAATAATTTATTGCTTTCTTTAATCTTTTATTCTTCTAAAAAGAGATGAGAATGGGGGGAAATTCGTGCACTTTCAGCCAAGTGGGGATTTGGCTTTGTGTGGTTGTGTGTGTGTGAGGCAATGAACACCAAACACCAATTCAATATGCACCAAAACCCTTTTATTTTCACAAAATAAGCCTTTTTCTTCAATATTTTCTAAACCGTTTTGGAAAACGATTTCGTTTCAAAAACCACATGATAAAATTTTATTTAAAGTTTTATGATGTACAAAATTTGTTTCAACTCATTCCAATTTGTAATTTTCCCTAATTAAATGTATTAGTGACGGCTTAAAATAATAATAAAATAATTTTTTTTCAGAAAATTTGAAATTTCACCAGTGGCTCAATAAACACCAAATACTAGCAATTACATAGCTAGAATATGTATATTTAATTTTATAATAAAGATATTTGCATTTTGACTTTTTACAGAAAACCCCCTTATTTTACCGTTTTTTCGAAATTTCACCGAAACGATTTTCAAAACGTTACAATCTTCCCCCCTTAAAGAAATTCGGTCCCCGAATTTAAATTAAAACTTCCCCCAAATACTAAAATATTTCAGCCAAAACCACCAAATCGCCGGGGCTCCGAAATCATAAATACATAAAACAAATCGTAGGGCAACGCATGCGCATGAAAAATGAGCATATAACTCAAATCAGAACTCCGTCAAGCATCCCGCAATCATCGGAGTCATGGGGAAGACATCAATACCAAATCCAAAGCAAAACCAATATGATATAACACGAAACTATACATGTAAAATATATTCAGGTACTGTCCTCTGACTAGTCCTGCTCAGTACGAAAACACATAGCAATATCATAAAAACGTACTGCTCTATAAGAAAAATCAATCCTAAAATACGCGTCTGAATACTACGTGCGTCTTGTGCGCACGGAAATCAAAATCCAAATATGTGCCATACATATGCACAGAAACAACATCTAAGTGCATCGGGTGTGCACGAAACATCTGTCATAGGCAACATGTGTGCCTGACAGCAAAATCAGGTGCATCTGACATGCACGAAAAATCTCGATTTAGTGCATCTGGTGTGCACCAAAATCACACTTCAAAACATGCTCCCAACATGCGCGAAAATCCAAATCAGGTGCATCCATCGTGCACGAAATCATGAAATCCAATATCAAGTGCCGAACATGCGCAAAATCGAATCAGGTGCACAGGGTGCAAAAAACAAATATCGAGTATCACAATTGAAATCGAAGTCTAGTACATCTAAGTGCACAAAATGCGTATCACTGCACTGCAAGCATATGGGAACTATACCGAGTGCAAAAACCAGATCGTATGCGTATATACGCACAAATCAACTCAACTATATGAAATCCATATAATCACAAACATGAGAAACCAAGGCACGAAAACGATATCAAGTGCAACAACTGTGCAAAAATCGTAAATACTCAGCAGGTGCAACCATGGTCCATGAAGACAAATATCATGAAACTCAATCATCAAAATCAGTCATGTGAATAGATCGCCCAAAACATCGAAATAAGGTATGGCGGAATAGTCCCGCTCAAGTACACCCTCTAAGAATCTCTGGCCAACTGTCGTGATCACTCATAACGTATCTCGTCGGCGATCCTGAACTCTGGCCTGCTGGTGTGCGTAACATGATCACTCCTGGGTCCAAGTCTTCTCCGTGGATTACCAATCTCACGATCCATCGGCTCATCGGCCCTGTCAAGGCAGCATATCACTGGCGTCGGTCTCTGGCTCTCTGAATGCACGTGACACATCTGATCTTGGGTGCAAATATCATTGCATCAGTGGCCTGGAAGGATTCCTGCTCAAGGTCTCATCCAAGTCTCGTCTCTGCCTAACTGCCCGGAAGTCATCGCCCTTTACTACATCTGCTTCTTGCTCCGGAACGGCTGCATACTCATCACGACTGCTTCTGGAAGGTATATCCAAGAACAATGCCTCGGCATGTGCATCGCATCTCAGATGTGGGCGGAGTGGAACGTCATCATATCCAGATCTTGTACGAACCTCTTACTCCACTTTTCTCTAATGTTGACTGCTTCGGACTCGTCTCATCGTGGCTGCATGGACTGAGCTCCAACGGCTATCCTCGTACCTGGAGTCTCCCAAGAAATGCATCTCACCACCTAGAATCCGAATTAAGTCGAGCCATCCGATCGAGTCGTCAAAACCTCATAATCCCCCAAGAGCTCTACATCTTGGGCACAGTTTAATAGTATCGAGTATATACCAAAGCATCGGTGGTCCAGCCGTAGAAGGGCAAACCCAAGCCTCACTAATGGCGCCGTAGAACTGCCGCAAACCCGAAGGTTCAAAGGATTTCACACGGTCATTAAGTCGAGTTAGGGTTTCATTCTTCTAGAGGGACCATAGAATTGCCTGCATGTCGTTCCGACTACTTTAAACTTGGAATAATAGGTTTCTGACATTCGATCGTCTCTGTCGACTCCCAACGTCTCCGCGTGAAGTCGTGTCTAGCTGGAATCAATCTATCTGATGACCTCGCATCGGGGTAGGCGAACGATCCACATGTCCTAGTCATTCATCCTCGATGACTAGCGACCTTCTATCATCTCTTAGTACAACTCATTATGCACTAACTCCAGCATCTGGGGCAATATCTCATCGTTCGCGGCAATAACTGGCTCGCTCGTCTGCACGCTGAACGGTGCCTCAATCATCAGGAGTAAGCAACACACCAACGGTCATCAAAATCTGGCTGGCCTCTATCATTGGCTCAATCCTCTAGTGCTGATCGGCATGTCCAAGTAATCTCATACAGCGATCCATCCAACGCTCGTGGCGCGAAATCACAATCAAAAGACACATCTCTACAATCGTGTGTCGCCGGAATTATGTTCTGGTTAGTCCTCGTTCGTAACGAGCTCGTGCTGACCGCAATTCTAGCCGTAGCTCTCCCTGCCCGTAATCGTGGCCACAAAACCATAACTGGTACTGATGAGGCTAGATCGGAATGAATATAATACTGAGCAAAGAATTGTACATCCTAAGGCTGCTTAAGTGGAGTGGCGTGTCGTAAGTATGCCGCGGAACATACCCACGGTACGTCACTTTACTTTAGTCACATATTCCATCAACCAAGGGTCATCCTATGTTCCGAAGGTAAAACCTAACGCTCTGATACCAACTTTGTCACGTCCCGAAAGTACGGAACATGACCGGCACTTAAACTATGAGACGTCTTGAGACGTCCGTAATCTAAGTAAGCCGAAAACCCAGAAATCCAAACCAAGAAAAGTAGTGGAGTGAAGGAAAAACCAATTTAAAACAAGTAGTTTTAATAGCATAAGCCGAATTATGCGGTTTTAAAAACATCAAGTATTTTCTGAAAATTTCGGCAGAGTCTCCTTTGTAAATACTGCCCCCCAAACGGGATACAATATGAATAGTATACGAAATCAAAAAAAAAGGGCATCCCCAAGCGGGAGCTAGCTCTTCGTCAATCGACGGACACAACCACACAAGCAATATAATATACAACGCCAAGGGCGAGGATCAAAACTCAAAGGAAACTCAAAACCACAAGAAAACCACAGAAATAAGACGCGCGACTCTAAGGTCGAAGGAAAACATCACTGGTCTCTATCTCAAAATAAATACATGTTTGGTTGATGGAACTTCTAGATACAACAGAATAATGATATACAAGATATATAATGGGGGTACGATGCAAGTAAACCCACCTATTAGCAAATCACCCGAAGGATACTATGCCCGCAAAGCCGTAATGAAACCTGTACGGCAATCCTGCAAGAAACTGGGGCACAACGGGGGTGAGTTGCCAACTCGTGAATAGAAAAACATCTACAAAAAGAAATCGCATAAATAACGCAACCTAGGTCAAAGATCATAATATATCCTCAATTATAAGAATAACATGCAACCTATAACAAGGCTAGGGTAAATATCTAACCCGAGTGTAATCTCATGTGCCCGTGTCAGTGCCTCAGGTAGCAATATATATCATATGAATGAGGTATGAATGCATGAAAATAGTTCTTCATTTATAGGTAGCAATATATATCATAGGGATTGATTTTTCTTATAGAGCAGTACGTTTTTATGATATTGCTATGTGTATTCGTACTGAGCAGGACTAGTCAGAGGACAGTACCTGAATATATTTTACATGTATAGTTTCGAGTTATATCATATTGGTTTTGCTTTGGATTTGGTATTGATGTCTTCCCCATGACTCCGATGATTGCGGGATGCTTGACGGAGTTCTGATTTGAGTTATATGCTCATTTTTCATGCGCATGCGTTGCCCTACGATTTGTTTTATGTATTTATGATTTCGGAGCCCCGGGGATTTGGTGGTTTTGGCTGAAATATTTTAGTATTTGGGGGAAGTTTTAATTTAAATTCGGGGACCGAATTTCTTTAAGGGGGGAAGATTGTAACGTTTTGAAAATCGTTTCGGTGAAATTTCGAAAAAACGGTAAAATAAGGGGGGTTTCTGTAAAAAGTCAAAATGCAAATATCTTTATTATAAAATTAAATATACATATTCTAGCTATGTAATTGCTAGTATTTGGTGTTTATTGAGCCACTGGTGAAATTTCAAATTTTCTGAAAAAAAATTATTTTATTATTATTTTAAGCCGTCACTAATACATTTAATTAGGGAAAATTACAAATTGGAATGAGTTGAAACAAATTTTGTACATCATAAAACTTTAAATAAAATTTTATCATGTGGTTTTTGAAACGAAATCGTTTTCCAAAACGGTTTAGAAAATATTGAAGAAAAAGGCTTATTTTGTGAAAATAAAAGGGTTTTGGTGCATATTGAATTGGTGTTTGGTGTTCATTGCCTCACACACACACAACCACACAAACCCAAATCCCCACTTGGCTGAAAGTGCACGAATTTCCCCCCATTCTCATCTCTTTTTAGAAGAATAAAAGATTAAAGAAAGCAATAAATTATTAAGGTATGGTGTTAGGTAATTGTGATGGACTTTTTGACCCCATTCTCTCTCCAATCACCTCACACTCTCTTCCCCTCCCCATTTGGCCGAGCCCCAATTCTGCAGCAGCCCTCTTCATGTATCCACTTCTTTTGTCTTCAAAAATCCCTCCATTTTGCTTCAAAAATCCATCCAAAGTCTCACAATTTCACCCTTTATCATTTACCCAATATTCTTTGACCCAAAGTGGTTTGGATTGAGGAGCAAGGAGGCATCTTTTGGAGGTCTTGATTTCATGTTGATCCATGGTTCATGAGGTATAATTTTAACCTTATGCTTATATTGTTGTTTAATTGCTTCAATGTTAACAATTTAGATGTTTAATTGGGTTTTATTGCAAATTTGGAAAATTCAAAACTAGGGTTTGAATTTAATTAGGGTTTTTATTATTAGTTTATGGTTGTAATGAGGAGATTAACATGTAATTGTATGCAAAATCTAAGTTGGTTACTACTTGCTAATTTGTTAATTTAAAATTGTGATAATTATGCTAGTTTGCTAACTAGAGTTTTTGAAAAAATTATCAAATGCTTAGATTAAAATATAATTAGGTTTTCATGTCATTATAAATATTATATTGATTGGTTTAATGCTTTTAGTTTATGAAAATCCAAGCTAAATTGTTGTTTGTGCATTTTTTTCTATAAATTGTTAACATTGAAGCAATTAAACAACAATATAAGCATAAGGTTAAAATTATACCTCATGAACCATGGATCAACATGAAATCAAGACCTCCAAAAGATGCCTCCTTGCTCCTCAATCCAAACCACTTTGGGTCAAAGAATATTGGGTAAATGATAAAGGGTGAAATTGTGAGACTTTGGATGGATTTTTGAAGCAAAATGGAGGGATTTTTGAAGAGAAAAGAAGTGGAGACATGAAGAGGGCTGCTGCAGAATTGGGGTCGGCCAAATGGGGAGGGGAAGAGAGTGTGAGTTGATTGGAGAGAGAATGGGGTCAAAAAGTCCATCACAATTACCTAACACCGTACCTTAATAATTTATTGCTTTCTTTAATCTTTTATTCTTCTAAAAAGAGATGAGAATGGGGGGAAATTCGTGCACTTTCAGCCAAGTGGGGATTTGGGTTTGTGTGGTTGTGTGTGTGTGAGGCAATGAACACCAAACACCAATTCAATATGCACCAAAACCCTTTTATTTTCATAAAATAAGCCTTTTTCTTCAATATTTTCTAAACCGTTTTGGCAAACGATTTCGTTTCAAAAACCACATGATAAAATTTTATTTAAAGTTTTATGATGTACAAAATTTGTTTCAACTCATTCCAATTTGTAATTTTCCCTAATTAAATGTATTAGTGACGGCTTAAAATAATAATAAAATAATTTTTTTTCAGAAAATTTGAAATTTCACCAGTGGCTCAATAAACACCAAATACTAGCAATTACATAGCTAGAATATGTATATTTAATTTTATAATAAAGATATTTGCATTTTGACTTTTTATAGAAAACCCCCTTATTTTACCGTTTTTTCGAAATTTCACCGAAACGATTTTCAAAACGTTACAGCCATCCACCCGACTTCCCCCGTAGATATATATCTACTCACTTTGATCTCTGCTTGCCGAAGTCGATGTCTCCATCCTCTTCTTCATCATCCGAAGTCCTCGTGGGGGTACCTACATATATGCACATATATCATCGTAAACAGAAATCACGCACGAAAACCAAAATATCGCACGAATCACACATAGGTCAAAACCTATAGTTTACGCATGCAAGAATAATCAAACAACTCCCGATACCAACGTACAAACGTCAAGTGACTAGGATAAAACACAAATACCAAAACCCATTTCAGTAAAAGCCGCAAAATGAATTCAGAAACTTCGTAAAACACTTCCAGATTTTACCCTAGGTGAAATTTGCCAATTTTGCACATAGGAGGAGTCTAGTTTACTGCTAAAGGAGCCATGTGTAAGTCTACGCTAGCGCCCCGGCAGTCTACAGATGCCAAATGCGGAACAAAAACTTTTTAACTTGCGCTATCGTATACTTTAACCCGGATCTGCCATTATTGCTAAACTAACAAACTGTAAAGAGTGTAGAATGGTTATACCGAACGATCCGAGTCCTTCATTCTTCAACCATCATCCCACGCTCCGTTGCGGCTACTCCGATCTCGTCGATCTCCGATCTCCTCGTCGAGGTGGCACCACATGATCGGTTCTTTAAACGGGCTCCCGCCTCTGACTCGAGGCAACTCGATCGTCAAGTTTGCTAAAAGAGACGACCAAGAATGATGTAGAGAATGAGTAGATGACTTTGTCTCACTTCATCCAAATCCGTGGACGATCGGTTAATGAAGTTGCCGAGGTAATCGGGTGATGGAATGAAATGAGCTGTGAATTCCATACACCCCAAAAATCTATCATAATCTTTTCAAGAATGAAAACTCAAGAGAGAGTGAATGAGAGAGGAGGCCATCCATTCATATATAAAGGAGGAGGGTGAGTGTAGGAGGAGATAAGGAGGTGACCTTAAGCAAAAGCTTCTCACTTCTAAATATCTTTAAGAAAACAAGAAGCTTTAATGATAAAGGATGAATCACTTAAACACTTCATCAAGCATTAATGAACCATTAAATGCAACCAATGAAAACTTAACACCAATTAATCCTAGTCACCTCATCTAGAACCTTCTAGAAGAATCCACACTCATCTCAAGAAAAGACAAATCCGTCTTTAACAGAATGTTAAAAGACGGCTGATAGAAAACTGAAAACTGGCAACTTCCAAAAGTGATCCTGAAACAACTTTCAGGATAACCCCGAAACTGTATAAATATACCCGCATTTGTATTACAACCGAATACAAATGCAACTGAGACAAAGATATTATACCTACTCAATATAATACTCGGATCCGGCTTAAACCAAAGCCGACCAGTATCATCTGCCCGAAAAGTGACACGTGCGTAAACGCACGTGCATTTTCCGAACCCTGCCATAAAACCATACGGCCTCTACAACGTTTCGCCCGAACTTGGGAAACTGTCTGTGGGGGACTCTAATGACTCGTCAGCACCCTGGCAGTGGGTTTAACCACAAACCGTCAGCGGCACTAGCAATGCGTAACGGCTGCCCATGGACTGACCTCAAGGGATGCCGATGAGCGCACTCATCCGGAAAACCCTACTGAGCCTAATAGTGACAATGTATATACAGTCCGGTCCGTTCGTCAATGAGTATCGCATATCTGTCTAGGGGTCTAGTAACGTCAGACCCCCAATAGCAGTATAAGTCGTGTCGGAGTGAAGCCCAATACACCCTGAGATACTACTGGAGTACCTACCAGTAAATCTCTTACCATGGCCATGGATTTGTGTAATGGCTCTCCTAGACACAGCACGACCTCGCCCCCAATACCGGGAGAGACGAATCCCCTGCCGATCCGCTCACGTGCCTCCATATGGCTCGGGACTGTACCCAAAAGCTACCTGTTTGCACGACTCCTTTGAGCCGTGGTAGGGTAGAAATCAAAGCACAGTGGGAACTCACACGAGACAAATGACGACCTCAGGTCGATGAACTAACCTGTACACATGTCACCAGGGAACTGCTATCTGACGGTAGATATAATACTAACTAGCAGATTCCCGGCGAGTCCTGTCCGGTGTACTCATAACCCAATGAGCATCTGTATACATCTTAGGTGATCCAGCTGACACCAGTGGCTTGTGAGACCGGCCACCGCCCCTCGTCGGGGTCTCGACTGTACACACTAGTCTACTCCGGAGTATCGATGCCCTGTCTCGAAACTCCCACGACTAGGGACCACAATTAAGGATATGCATATAAACTACCCAACTCTCACGTATATGATCGCCATCATACTGTTGGTAGTAAAGCAAGATCCTAAGGGCTCTATCAAAGTGTAACATGCAATCAGTCACCTGAACATGTACACGACTGATAAAGGCAAACCAGATAGCATACTATCATCTCGAGTAAGACTGTCCTACCGGGATAGGTCCTCCGCAATCATTGCAATCACGTACCTGTGATCCAATAATTGACTATGAGGGCACTATCTCCAACACCATGGACCAAACCTAGAGGCAGACATCCCTACCCTGGCTGCAAATTGCGGCCAGGAAGATTAAATTTGCGGCCAAGTAAGGGGATAGGGTCTCGGGTCTCTGTGGTAGCTTCCTAGGTGTCTGCATGTATCACTGTGTTTGCAAAATAAATCCTAGGGTCCCTGGGTGTTAGCAGATCTCCAATAACTCCTTAAATTTCCACAAATTCCCGATATCGTGGTTTCTAAGTTGGGGTTTTGGGTTTAAGTCTATGGTTTCAGTTCATGAAACAATCACTACAGGTGTTGCCAGGCCTCTACTAATCTCAATTTCACTTTACTACTCAAGAATCCCTCAAACCCTAACTTAAAATTTTCAAAGTTCACTAAACAACACTAAATCGGTTCTAAACTAATATAGATGCTAAAGTGAATCAAATACAATGCAAATGGTGGAAGAATTACCTCATTTGGCAACTCAAGAATTTTCTTGAGTTGCCCCAAGTCTCCAAAATCCTTGCTGTCTTGGTCTAAAGTGTTTGTAGTGAGATTGTGCATGCTTTTAATGAAGGGGAGATGAAGTTTTGATGAGGGATTGAGAGTGTTTTGTGAGGTTTTTAGTGGAGGTGAAGAAGAGGGCAGCCAAGATGAAAAAGGAGAAGAAAATGGTGAAGGAAATGAAGTGAGAACAATGAAAACCGTGGTCAAATGAGCCCTCACCTCTCTTTCTTCTCTCTCTTGCCCATATCCATTTCTTTATTCCCATTTCTTTTCTTTTCTTTTCTTTTGTTTTCCTTTATCTTATCTTTTCTTTTCATTTAAAGGCCATGCATGAACAAAAATAAGGAAAATCCATATAGAAAATGTAACACAAGTGTAAAATATGACATGGTGCATGTTATGTGCACAAATCAAACTTAATGCACGATTACTGATATCTAATCGCGATTAGCATTAAAAATGAATATAATTAATTATAAAATTTCATAATTTGCTTAAATCAAATAAAACACCCTCATTTCAGAAATTTCTATAATTTTCCAAATATTTCCCAATTTATCGGTATTTAATTATACCACATTAATAAAATATTCATAATATTTATTATTTAATTATAAAAATTCCCAAAAATAATATTTTATTTTTCTGAAATGTTACAATTTGAGAATCGTGGTTATATTTCAAAAGAAAGTATGTATTGTTTTAAAAACCCAGTTTCTCTTGATATGATATTTTGAGACATCCACCATGTGTTTTCTGGGTTCTGATATTGGCATATGAAACCTGATTCGAGGAGAGAGAGGCACCGTCTACGGGTACATGGTGGACCCAGTATGGTACCCCGGGGCGAGATATGATTTTCGTGGTGTAGACGATGAGCCTGGCGGAGGGACTACTACCTACCGGTGATAGTATTTGGACTTGGCGGTTATCCGGAGGATACCGACCGGAGTCGTGAGATGGATATGAGGGTCGACCAGAGTATGCGGCACCTGAGGGCCGATCTGAGGATGCAGCGCCTGAGATATGAGGATTTACGTGTCGATACTGTGTTGGGTTACTAGGCACTTTAACAAGGTTCTACAAGGCATCAACCATGCCCGGATAAAATTTTAGCCGTGCCGAATAACCCTAAACAAGATCTTTGCTAGATAATTAGGCGAAAACATGCAAGTAAATAACATTTACATCTAACTGAATACGAAATACAACCTTTGTAGATCGGTCCTTCACTTCTTAAGCTCCTTGTAGTAGTCCCTTCGCTGCGATCATGGTGCTTCCGACTCTCGGACGGCTCTTTAAGAAGATAGCAGCGGTATTGCTTGAAGTCTTCGAGGCCGAAGATGATCTACGTTGAGGGAATACGAACTCAAGCTTCTACTTCACTAACTAGAGAATTAGTGAAGCAAACACCCTAAACTAAAGTGCTAGTCTAGTAGAGGATGATGAGATAGGAAATGGGTACACTTTAGAATTTCTTTTCTCACTATAATTCTCTCTCTTTATCAAACCCTAGCAAGCTTTTGAAGGAGGAAGAAGATGAGCTCAAAAATGAGAATGAAAACTAATCTAAAGAGAGAGTAAGCTAACCATGGGTGAGTGGGTATCATATACTAACTCATGTAGAGACATTACCATGGCTAATTATAGGGGTTAGGTTTATAAATATCCTAAGTAAAACAAAACTAGTTGACATTGGTCAATGCACTCACAAGCTTCATGAAGCTTCATGCACTTGAACAATTATCCACTAATTTTGTATTTACTTTGTATATTAAAACCCTACCAATATAATTATAATGGTGTATGTCTCATACACCCATGTAGTGTGTATCAGCAACCATGATACAAAATGAACACAAATCAATATATATCACATATATATTAAATTGTGCACAAGTGAGAAAAACAAATGCTTAAGTGAACCAATGTTAGTTAATGTAAATTAGTATATCACATATACAATTATACACTAAATTATTAAATCAACACTTGACTTAATAATCCGGTTATATCACATATAACCGACTAACATCCATCGTATCGATTTATCGAATCAACCCTTGATTCGATAACCTGGTTATATCGCATATAACCGATCAATACAAACATCGCGAGAATAGAATACGGTATCACATACTTGCATTATTCTCGGTCCCGCACATATCACATATGCGCTCCTATTTCGTTTCGCCTGAGCCAGTAAAACCTCTATGTAGGACTCTAAAGACTCGTCAATACGCCGGCAGTAGGTGATGATCACATCAAGCACCCACAAGCCGTCAGCGGTACTAGCTGGACATAACGGCTACCCGGGTATTGAGCGATCAGAAGATCAGCAAGCAAGCCCGCTCCAACTCCTGCAAAAAGCCTGACAGTGACACTACCGTACAGTCTGGTCTCCTCGTCTGATATGTCGCATATCAAGTCTAGGGGTGGTAAACGTCAGACCCCAATAACCAATAAGTCATGCCGATGCGAGGCTCATAATGGGTCGAGAAACTACTGGTAACACTTACCAGTAAATCTCTAAACCAGCCTTGGCCAAGGACTTCCCTGTTATGGCCAATCGAGCATAGCGCAACATCAACCCCCAATACCGGGAGAGACGAAACCCCTCCTATCGCTTATTGCCTCCATGTGACTCGGGACTGTACCCAAAAACCACCGTTTTGCACGCCCTCTTGGACGTGGTAAGGTGGAAATCAAGCACAGTGGGAATCACACAAGACTCTATGACGATCTCGGGTCTATAGACTAACCTGTACCAGTGTCACCAGAGAACTGCCATCTGACGTAAGGTATAATACCATCTGGGAGTTCTCGGCGAGTCCGTCTAGTGTACCCAGTCTCCACTGAGCACCCGTATATCATCTCTGATGTCAAACACCAGTGGATATGGGATCATCCATCGCCCATCTATATGGGTCGAGAAGCTATACGCTAGTCTACTCTGGTATATCGATGCCCCGTCTCGATACACCCACGACTAGGGACCTTGAAGGATGTACTTCTGGACTACCATGTCCCCACTAGTATGATCCACATCATAGTCCAGGTAGTCAAGTACACATCCTAAGGGCTTTACCAACATGTAACAGAGAGACAATCAGTGTACACGTTAAGGTAAAGAGTAACCAGATAGCATACTATCATGTCGAGCAAGAAAGTCCTCCCTATATATGTCCAAGCATCCACTACAATATACATCTCATGTATAGTAATGGCCTCTAGGGCATACATATAACTAACAATCTCCCACTTGCACTAGGGCTATCTGATAACAGTGGTTGTAGTATCTCATACTCAACCATCCCATAATAGTCTCTCTCTGGGAAAAGGCCTTTGTGAGTGGATCCGCTGTGTTGCCCTCTGAGTTTACTCTCCCAATCTCGATCCCCTGGAGATCAACCATCTCCATGATCAGGTGACACTGCCTTAGAATATGTCCGGATCACTGATGGGACGGGTGTTCCTAGGCATAAGCCACAACTCCATTGTCACACAATGGTAGGAACGAAGTTCATCTCATGAACTAATATACACTCAGACTGCCTCTTTGGTAGCGATGTATCTAGCCTTTATCATCTAGTATGCTACGGTATCTAGCTTGGAACTCTTCCAACACACCGTCCCTTTACTGAGGGTAAAAACAATGCCTGTGACTGACATTCAGTCGACCTTATCACCCTGGAACTTTTCCAGTGATTCTCCCCAGGATCGATTGATACCATCTCACTACAACCAGTGAGTATCCTAACATCCAATTAGATCTATCTCATAGATCCAAACTCAAGATTTAGGAGGTATTACTTTGATTCTATATGGAGAATCCTTGTGATAAGCGGAGATTGACCGAGCGTAGCATAGGAAACTACTTTTCTATCAAGAGTATGTCATCCACGTACTCTACGAGGATCACTACCATACTCTCTACTACCTTTTTGTATATACAGGTTCATCTACCATTTCGATGAAGTCAAACTCTTTGACTACCACATCAAAACAGATGTTCCAACTCCGCGATGCCTGTTTTATCACATAAAACATCTTACACATGTTTCCGCTGCTCCCACTGTCTACGAAGCCCTCTGGCTGTGTACTTATAGACGCTCTTTTCCAAAACATCATTTAGAAAAGCAGTCATGACACCCAACCGCCAGATATCGTAGTCATAGTATGTAGCCGTGGCAAGTGGGATCTGGATAGACTTAAGCATAGGCCCCAGAAAAAAGTTTCATCATTAGCCACAACTGGTCTATGATGCAAACCTTTAACAAGTCTAGCTTTGAAAGTCTCAACTTTTCCATGTACACCAAGTAATCTTCTCAAGATATACTTGCTCCTGATGGGGATTTAACCCTTCAGATAAAGCAACCAAAAGTCCATACTTTGTTGGTGTATATAGATTCCATCTCAGATCGCTTAGCATCCAGCCATTCTTACAGAGTCCCCACTCCTGATGGCCTGCTCGAAACTAGTTGGGTCATCATCTCATGATGCAATCCTCGCTCCTACTGTCATAGAGAAACCAAAGTATCTCTCAGGTGGGTGAGGACCCCTATCAGATCGGCGGAGAGGCTGAGGTTCATTAGGAGCTGTTGAATCCTCCAGTTCTACCAAATCGTCAGTTGCAGTTTGTATAGCTGGAACTCCTTCCAGTTCTACCTCATGACCACAAAATTGTTTCCAAAATAAATTCCTTTTCTAAAAAAGATGGCATGCCGAGAAACAAAACACCTTTTGTTCCTCGGTGTGGTAGAAGATATCCCTTTGCAAATGCTTGGGATATCCAACAAACTTTCCACAAAACTGACCTTGCCTCGAGTCTGTCCGGATTTTGCTTTTAGACATAGGCCGGACAACCCCAAATCTTAACTGACTTAAAAGATGGGCTCTTCCCTTACCATATCACATATGGAGTGGTAGGCACCTGATTTGGTTGGAACGCCATTCAATAGGTATGCAGCTTCACAAGTGCATAACCCCCAAAAGGAAATAGGCAACTCAGTAATACTCATCATAGAGCGCACCATATCTCATAGGGTGCAATTGCTCTGTCCCGATATACCATTGTGCTATGGTGTATACGGAGGAGTAATGCTGAGAGAGAATCTCATTCTCCTTTAGGATGGTCCAGGAATCCCGTGCTCAAGTATTCTCCTCCCTGATCACATCAAAGGACATAATACTTATACCCGTTTTTGGTTCTCTACTTCTAATCTTATATTCTGTGATTATCTCAAAAGTTTCGGACTTGTGTTTCAACAGGAACATATGTCTGAATCTTGAGAGATCATCAGAGAATGTAATGAAGTACAAAGAACCGGTCTTGGCATGTGTAGACAGGGGCCCTTTATACATCAACATGTATCATCCCAAGAGTTCACTAACTCTTTCTCTGTTTCCTAAAAACAGAGCTATGGTCATCTTATCTCTGTGACATGACCGGCAAGTTTCACAAGATGTAAATTCAAACTAATTTAAATATGCATCTATATGTAACTTCAGCTAGTCGGGTCACATTGATATAACCTAGTCTACAATACCTCAAGAAGGATTCGTTCATTTCTGAACTCTTCCCCTTGTGCGTGTTCTGTATACTAAGAACTGTAGTTTGATTTAGAACATCAATGCTTTTAGATCACGTGCCTGAACCGATCAACTCTTGATATAGGAAATGTTCAAAACATTATCCAACAATACAAAATTATATCCTTTCTTTACTAATAAAGAGACTGATATGATGTTGTATATCAGGTTCGGTATCTAAAAACATTCATTCAGAATCAATGTATTCTGGTAATACAGGGTGATAACTACCAACAGATTTGGTTGCAACACTTGCACCGTTTCTATCTCATGAAACTTTTCACCCGTTCTCAGTTCTTTTACCTTTCTTTAGCCCATGTAACATATTACATATACGGGATCCAGATCCGGTATCTCATACCCAGGACGTAAAGGATACTGAGAAACAGTTCTCTGTAATGAACACACCCGAAGAAGATGCATCATCAAGCACTTTCTTCGTTTGGGCGGCACGGGAATCCTGGTAATCCCCTATTTCCTGCTCTGTCTTATAACATATATAAGTTCGAGCGGGACCAACGTTCTCCAGCTCAGTATAACATGTAAGTCCATGTCACGCACCCCACGAACTTGCGGGGAGGCGGAATATATGAAAAACGATTATCAAAGCTTCGTAACACGGACTTGAGCGCATGAATCGTTTCTAAACCGTTACTAGCAAACTACGAAAGGTTTAACTGCTCGGATTCGAAGTTATACCTCACGTTACTTGTCCTTCGGGTCTTCATCACGGTCCTCCACTCCTCGTAGGCTCCTTAGAACATCGGCACCTCAACGGCCTCCTCGAGTCAAAGACGATCCACCCGAGAGCTCCCACGCCAAGCTTGATCTCTAACTTGAGATAACTAGGTTGCTTAAAGTGCTAATCTAAGCTACCTAGGGGATATAGAGTGAGGTTATGGATGTATTAGTCTAGCTAACCCTTGATCTCAACATATAAGAGGTTAGGGTTAGGGTTTCAAGAATGAGAGCTTGAAAAGAGAGAAGGTGAGGAAGTGAATTACTTTGGATGAATGAAATCATTTTAGTATATATGAAACATATGATATTATTAATTAAATAATAAATAAAGAATCATCATCATGTTTCATTAATACCCTAAGTGATTCATCATATGAGTCATATAAATCATTAAATGAATCATTAACTCATTGCATGAATCACTACATGACTCACTAATCCAATTAATGCAAATGCCACCATAGCCCCCAAGTCACCATGCTTCTAGAAGCTTCCCGGAAAATTACGAGAACGCCCCTCCAATCCGTGAAAACACAGAAAAACTTTAGACTGTATAAATCCAATAACCTGATACTAGAAACTGGCTTAAACCAAAGCCGACTAGTAAAAACTGTCCGAACGTCGTACGTGCGTAAACACACGTATGCGTCCAAACCCGTGTCGGAAAACCATACGACCTCTATATCGTTTCGCATGGAGCAGGGAAACTCTCTGTGTGGGACTCTAAAGACTCGACACTACGCTGGCAGTGGGTTTAACCACAGACCGCAAGCGGTACTAGCTGTACGTAACGGTCCCCAGGTAGATGTCGATAAGAAGGCCGATGAGGAAAACCATTTGAACTCCTACTGAGCCTGATGTGACAATATCCGTACAGTCCGGTCTGTTCGTCTAAGACTATCGCATATCGAGCCAAGGGGGCGGCAAGCATCAGTCCCCTAATAGCTGTATAAGTCGTGTCGGAGCGTAGCCCATTACACCCTGAGAAAACTACTGGAACCTACCAGTAAATCTCGCTTGCCTTGGCCAGGGACTTTGCGTAATGGCTCTCTGACATAGCGCGATATCAACTCCCAATACCGAGAGAGACGAATCCTGTCTAACCACCACTGCCTCCAAGTGCACCTAAATGTTACCTGTTTGCACGACTCCTTTGAGCCGTGGCAGGGTAGCAATCTAAGAACAATGGGACACACTTGAGGTGAAGTAGCAGTGTCAAGTCTGCGGACTATGATGTACTCATGTCACCTGGGAACTGTTAACCGACGATGGGTATAATACCAACCAATCAGTTCCCCTGCGAGTCCTGTCCGGTGTACCCGTAACCTAACGAGCACCTGTATACTATCTCCAGTACGACGTACTGATAGCTGTGGGACAGACCATCTCCCCAACTGGGATGAGAAGCGTACACACTTAGTCTACTCCGGAATATCGATGCCCTATCTCGATAATCCAACGACCAGGGACCTGTATAGGATGTTGCTTACAGACTACCCAGCCCCCACTAGTGTGACTGCCATCACAACGCTGGTAATCAAGCAAAGATCCTATGGGCTCTACTAATATGTATAAGTGATACGTTACAAGAAACATATGCACATATTAAAGTAGACACAAACCAAGTAGCATACTACCATGTTTAGCAAGATTGTATATACAACTGTGAATATCCCAAGCTTCCATTAAGTAATATGCATACAAGTATGATACAATAATGGCCCCTAGGGCATATACACTAACAATCTCCCACTTGCACTAGGGCCTTGAGTTGGCATATCGTAGACCTATCATCTCGAATAGCCTCTCGAACTGCGTCTGAGGAAGGGCCTTTGTGAATGGATCAGCAATGTTATTCTCTGTCTCTACTCTTTTCACCTCGATCTCCCGGCGATCTACGATCTCCCTGATCAGGTGGTACCGCCTTAAGATGTGTCTGGACTTCTGATGGGACCTGGGTTCCTTCGCTAAAGCTATAGCGCCGTTGTTGTCACAATACAGAGATATTGGATCAACACTGGTAGGAACCACCTGAAGTTCTGTGAGGAACTTCTTTATCCAGACAGCTTCTTTTGCGGCATCGCAAGCAGCTATGTACTCTGCTTCCATCGTTGAGTCAGCAACGGTCTCCTGTTTGGATCTCTTCCAACAGACCGCCCCTCCATTGAGGGTAAAGACATAACCCGACATGGATTTGGAGTCATCATTGTCACTCTGGAAGCCGGAGTCGGCAAAGGCCTCCATCTGGAGGTCTTTTCCGCCATATACCAAGAACATGTCCTTAGTCCTCCTTAGGTACTTGAGAATGTTCTTTACTGCTCTCCAGTGATTCTCCCCTGGGTTTGCCTGATACCGGCTTACAATGCTTAATGCGTATGCTACATCTGGTCTGGTACATAACATCGCATACATTATAGAGCCTACCGCAGAAGCGTAGGGTATAATCGACATGCGATCCCTTTCCAAATCAGTCTTGGGAGACATCTCTTTAGAGAGGGTGATTCCGTGACAAGCCGGTAGGTTACCGCGCTTAGAATCATCCATTTTGAATCTCTTCACTATGGTGTCTATGTACCTGGACTGCGAAAGTCCCAACATCCTCTTTGATCTATCACGATAGATTCGGATCCCCAGAATGTAGGTGGCATCACCCAGGTCTTTCATGGAGAATTTATGTGACAAGAATCTTTTGACTGACTGTAACATAGGAATATCATTTCCTATTAGGAGAATGCCATCCACGTACAAGACGAGGAATACTACAGCTCTCCCTACAATCTTACTGTATATGCTAGGTTCATCTGGATTTTGATAAAGTCAAATTCTTTGACAGCATCATCAAAACAGATGTTCCAACTCCGCGATGCTTGCTTTAGTCCATAAATGGACTTAAGCAACTTGCATACTTTACCGCTGCTCCCACTCTGATTGAATCCCTCTGGCTGATCTATATAGACTCTTTCTTCCAAATTTCCATTTAGAAAGGCCGTCTATACGTCCATCTGCCAGATTTCATAATCGTGGAAGGCAGCAATAGTAAGAAGGACCCGAATGGATTTAAGCATAGCCACTGGAGAAAAGGTTTCGTCATAGTCCAAACCAGGTCTTTAACGGAAACCTTTTGCAACAAGTCTAGCCTTATAGGTTTCAACCTGTCTATCTACACCAATCTTCTTTTTGAAGATCCATTTGCATCCTACGGGTTTTACCCCATCTGGAGCAACGTCCAAAGTCCATACTCTGTTAGTGTACATGGACTCCATTGTAAGTCCACGGTAGAGCCCCGGCCATCTAACAGACGCCAAATGCGGAACAAAAACTTTTTACAACTGGCGCTATAGCGTACTATAACCCGGATCTGCCATTAAAGCTAAACTAACAAACTACAAAGTGGGTAGAAAGGTTATACCGAACGATCCGAGTCCTTCGGTCTTCAACCATCATCCCACACTTGTTGCGGCTGCTCCGATCTCCTGAATCTCCAGTCTTCTCGTCCAGGTGACACCACGTCGACGGATCTTCAAACGGGCTCCCGCCTCTGAACCGAGGCAACTCGATCATCAAGTTTGCTAAAAGAGACGACCAAGATGTTGTAGAGAATGAGTAGAACACTTTATCTCGTTACGTCCAAGGCTATGGACGAACGGTTAATGAAGTTGCCTTTTGGAATCGGGTGAAATGAGAAATGAGGCTTATCTAATTTCCATGAGTCCAAAACAATATCAATCTTTTTTCAAGCAACCATGCTTTCTACCAAATGAATGGCCGGCCAAGATATAGGCAAGGGGGGTGAGTGTAGGAGCTAGGAGGTGACCACAACAATGAAGCTTATCATGACTCACAAATGACACCAAGTATGAACACATTAAAAGCAAAGGATGAATCATTAAGCTTAGTCACACTTGCATTAAAAGAACATTTAAAGCAACCATGAGTCACTAATCCTAGTCACCTCTTCTAGAAGCTTCCACATTCATCTCAAGAAAAGATAAGTCCGCATTTAACCGAATGTTAAATACGGCTGACAGAAAACTGGAAACCGGCAACTACCAAAAGTGATCCTGAAACGAATTTCAGGATAACCCCGTAATGGTATAAACATACCCGCATTTGTATTACAACCGAATACAAATGCATCTGAGACAAAGATATTATATCTACACAGTATAATACTGGGTTCTGGCTTAAACCAAAGCCTACCAGTATTATCTGTCCGAAAATGAACACGTGCGAAAACGCACGTGCATTTTCCGAACCTTGCCATAAACCCATATGGCCTCTACAACGTTTCGCCCGAACTTGGGAAAGTGTCAGTGGGGGACTCTAATGACTCATCAACACACTGGCACTTGGTATAACCACTAGCACGTCAGAAGTACAAGCTGTACGTAACGGTTTTCCTATGTATTGATTGGAAGGGAAGCTGACGAGCGAACTCATCCATAAACCCTACTGAGCCTAACAGTGACAATATACATACAGTCCGGTCCGTTCGTCTATAAGTATCGCATATCTGCCTAGGGGCTGGTAACGTCAGGCCCCCAATAGCAGTATAAGTCGTGTCAGAGAGTGGCCCAGAACACCCTGAGATACTACTGGAGTACCTACCAGTAAATCTCCTGCCTCGGCCGAGGGCTTTGTGTAATGGCTCTCCTAGACACAGCGCGATCTCACCCCCAATACCGGGAGAGACGAATCCCCTGCCGATCCGCTCACTTGCCTCCAATGTGGCTCGGGACTGTACCCAACTAAAACCTGTTTGCACAACTCCTTTGAGCGTGGTAGGGTGGTAATCTAAGCACAGTAGGAACTCACACGAGACAAATGACGATCTCAGGTCGATAAACTAACCTGTACACATGTCACCAGGGAACTGCTATCTGACGATATGTATAATACTAACTAGCATGTTCCCGGCGAGTCATGTCCGGTGTACTCATAACCCAATGAGCACCTGTATACATCTTAGGTGATCCAACTGACACCAGTGGCTTGTGAGACCGGCCACCGCCCCTCGTCGGGGTCTCGACTGTATACACTAGTTACTCTGGAGTATCGATGCCCTATCTCGAAACTCCCATGACTAGGGACACTTTAAGGATGTGCTTACAGACCCCAGCTCCTACGTATATGATCGCCATCATACTGCTGGTAGTCAAGCAAGAATCCTATGGGCTCTATCATCATGCAATAGTGAACTAAAGCATGTATACGATGATAAAGACAAACCAGATAGCATACTATCATCTTGAGCAAGACTGTCATATCGGTATAGGTCCTGCCTCAATCATTGCAATCACGTACCTGCGATCCAATAATTGACTTTGAGGGCACTATCTCCAACAATCTCCCACTTGCACTTAAGGCTAATTATTGCGATGTCGCATACTCACAGCCCGTATGATATCGAACATCCAACTCCTCTACTAATCAGTTTCACAAAGATAGTTTGTAAAACTCTTGTGTTCGAGAAATAGCCTCAGTGAGTGGATCCGCCCTGATGTTTCTTTCTATGTCTCTCTTAATCTCAAGTTCGCGGAGAAAGCCATCTCCCGAATCGAGTAATACCTGTCTTAGAATATGTCTGAATATCTGATGGGACCTAGTTCATAAATGAACTCCAAATCCAAACTTCTTAGACTGTATCTATCACTGAACCTAATCAGTATCCAGCACCATGCCTCCCACAGTATCCTCTTGGACCACCTGTCCATAATACTGTCCCTCGTCGGAGGGAAAACTATAACTCTGACAATCACTCTGTCATCCATGTTACCTTGGAAGCCTGGAATGATAACCGTCTCTCGAAGGAGGCTGCCGTCATCAAGTCCGTAGAACATGCACTTATATTCTAAAACTGCTTCCTTATGTTTCTTTAGGATTGGATTAATATAAACTTATTGCATCTAGTGCAAAAAACAACATCTGGTGTGGTACTTGACATCTCATGATTGACTCAATTGCCTAAGCAAGTGATCTGCCAATCATGCACATCCCTCTCTCCTTTAGTCTGTAAGACACCTTTAGAGATGGTGACTCCATTACCGGCAGGTACACCACCATGCCAGGAGTCATCTATTCTAAAATACTATTAGAATACTGTCAAAGTACCCATATTGGGAAACAACCCAAATCTAGATCTAAAACCATAGATCTAGTAACCAGAATGTCTGATATTATATCATGTCCTTTATGAAGAAACAACTGTGTGATAACCACAGTACAACCGATCATAGTATAGGAATTTTACTTCCTACTCTGTGTATGTCATCCAAATACCAGGACATCACACCCTACTACCTTCTTAACAGATCCATCCCCTATTCTGATGAAGTCAAACCTATGACTGTCACATCAAAATTAGATGATCTTATCTCCGCTATATCTGCTTAAGTCTATAAATAGACATAAGCTACTTGCCCACTATGCTTCCGCTGCTCCCACTAACTACGACAACCCTCTGGCAGAATAATATCTACGTACACTTCTAAAGCATGTTTAGAACGACGTTATACTTATCCACTTGCCGAGTCTCATAGTCTGGAACAACAGTAGTGTCAAGTCTGGGTAAACAAAAACCTCCCTGTCACCGTCCTTGAGGCTACCGGAGTACCTCTCGGGTGTCTGAGGTTACCCACCATATCTGCGGAGTGGCTAATGGAATGTCAAACCTGATTGAATATATTGGTCCTATTAAATTTTCCATAATCGTTTGCGGTTCTGGAATCACTTCCAGTTCTACCATGCTCCCACTACTGTTTTCTGAAAAATCTCATTTTAATAAAACTGTGGCGAGTCAAGAACAATATCACTATTGATCTTCCAGATGGTAGAAATGTCAACCCTCGTCAAAACTAGGGTCAACCCACAAACTGCCATTACAGAAACGTGCCTTGATTTATCCAGTGTCTGGTTTTAAGCATAAGCTGGACAACTCCCCGTATCTTAACATCGTTAAGATATGAACCATTCTATATACAATATAGAAATAGAGGCACTAATTTAATTGGAACCAGATTCAAATCATGCAGCTGTCTCCAGTGCATATCAACTTAATGGAGAGAGGCTAATCAGCATTACTCAAGTTAGGAATCCATCCAATTATGAGTAACCTGAAAGAGAAACAAGTTTCTCAAAACCATTACTATCATCTGAATACCAATCACAAGAATCTGCATCTTCGATCTCTTTGAAGAATCCCGATACTTGTGATACCTGGTTCTCTACTTTATTCTTATACCCACAACTTCTCAAAACTTAGACATTGTATTTCTACGAAACACTTGTCTAAAAACTAGAGAAGTCATAAGTAAACAGAACATAGTACGAGGACCTACCCCTTTGTCCTGACGGACACTGGACAACATACAATACTCTATATAAGTCCTCTGAGTTGAATAACTCAAAACATGTGCATCGTAGGTTGAAAACTGTACCCAGGTGATTTCCTCAAATATCACTAATTACAACGAATTCCGATATAATGAGGATGATCACCTAATTCCCAATAACTTTCTCCCACTCATCATCTGTAAAACCATACAGATGTGAGAATCTGACCTAGTAAATTCATACCCTGGAGTAAGCATCTAATCGGGAAATCGGTTTTCCTTTAACAATGCACAGTGTAACTGAAACATGAAAATGTTTCATAGAGGTATCCTGGTATTCTTAGTAATGCCTCTTCCATAATCCTATTCATGACTGTAACCGTATATTTCTTTGCCATCTCTCCAAATCCCTTTATTTGTCTTTAGTCGTTACCTTCTGTACACCATCGTTAGGCTAAATGGTTTTCTTCCTTCCCTACCGTTCGGCACCAGCCTACGGTTTGGAAGAAGACTATCCAGTAAGCATAATAGGTGTACCCTCCTAAACCTAGGAGTACTCGCAACTTGAGAGAAGGTGATGATAAAAGACAACTGAATAATACCTTATTCTATTTCTCCCGAACTGGGGAAAAAGCAAAGGTGAAATAGGAGTGGCGATGAAGTACGCGGTTTGGTCGTGAATGATAACAGTCACAATTTACTTTGCTCTCTTTCTAATCCCTTTATTTTGTCTTTAGTTATTCCCTTCTGTACACCCTACTTAGGCTAATTGGTTTTCTTCATTCCCTACCTTTCGGCACCTGCCTATGGTTTGGAATAAGACTATCCAATAAGCGTAATAGGTATACCCTCCTAAACCAAGGAGCCCTTGCAACCTGAAAGAAGGTGATAATAAAAGACAACTGAATAAACCAATTCTATTTCTCTGGAACCTGGATCCATCCTCGAAGAAGTCCTTTCGAGTTCGTATATAACCATACGATGGATCTATCCAATGGAAGTGGATATCCGTAGTAATACGGGGTGTTCTGAGAAATACAAAGGGTAAAAGAAGGAGCGGCAATGACTTATGCAACTCGGACAATCCAAAAGCCAGTATTTTAAGAAGGTTCGGTCAACTTGATCACTGAGTCATAGTCTAGGGTCGGTCAAAGGTCGCTGCCAAAGAGAGAGAGAGAAAAGAAACACTCTGCGTGCACTCTAACCTAGATCAGAATGGTTATCACTTTATCTAATCAGGAAACCTCCTACTGTAATATCAAATTCTCCTCCAAACCTGAAAAAAGAATTAGTCGAGATCACCCGAAGAGTAAACTAACTCATCAGTGGGAATCGGGATCCAACTCTCATCGCATGATAACTCGGTGGAAGCCACTCAAGTTATCACACTCCAGAAGGTATGCGCATACCTGGCAAGTTTCCTGTATGTTTGAAACTCCCGATGTAATTTTTGCCTCATACTCTTATGACCTTGACTTTAGTCAACAAATCATAAGTCACATGTCAAGTTCAACCCGTCATTGTCCAGGTTGATTTGAACCCACCCGTACATACCCTTGACTTTAGTCAATAAGGTAATACGACTGTCCCAAACCAACACATCTATCTATGCAACAGATGAATGTTCAGCAGCTACCAAACACTATGCCTTGACTTTAGTCAACAAACATAGCTTGAATACTACTGACAATCCATAAGAAATGACGGAGGGCTACGGCTGGTTTTTGGTGAAAAACCTTTAACGTAATGAACTTGATCTCATTGAAGGAACCTGATAGCTTTTTATAAAAATATAGTGGCGAAAAACCTTTGCTAAAGAGGTCACTCCCGGTGAAGGGATCTCGGCTCTTTCCTCGTGGAATGAGGTGCAGGATATTCCAACTGAATACTGCGATGCAAAGCAACTTGTAATCGACTATAGTGAAGTTATTACCCTGACGTAAACTTCTGCCCAAGGGGTCACTCCCGGTGAAAGGATCTCGGTCCTTGCCTCGTCGAATGAGGTGCGGGATATTCAGACTGAATATCGCTATGCAAAACAAAAGGAAACATCTTTGTAATAACACTTTTAAAATTTGTTCCAACAACATCAAATATAGGTTTGTTTTATCCTTGCATTGATAAGAATCAATGTAGTCCCATCAATCAATCACACCAGAAAAGAACGAAAATATAATGTACGTATATGCCATCCGCATTCGCCACTAGGTCCCGTCATCATCCGTTAGGTTACTTAACTAACGACAGAGCGGGGGCTGGACTAGCGCGGGTGTAAAACATATACAACATCTAATAGTATATATACCAATATATAATAATCGCTCCAGGCGTGATGATATGCAACATTACAGAAAAGTAATAAGCATCACAGAACAATACAGATAATCTGGGATCCCCGGGTTTCACAGAGCCGCTACTGAAACCCGAAGTTCCCCTGGTCGTGTGGATAGCCTGTGCAATGAAACCTAGACCCCTACGAGTGCGGCAAGTTACCCGCCAAAACCTGAAGCGAGGTAGTCCACACAACATAGTGAATGGAACACCCGGCACTTCACGAAATCCGGTAAATTGAGCACCCCTCCTAGGGTCAAACTGTATCCCCTACGAGTGCGGCGAATAGTCTGCCAATTCTAGAGTGAGGTCCCTCTGCTTCTCAAAGCCATAAGATACGGACCCGTTGCCCTCCAGAACCCGGCTATCTGTGCACTCCTTCGCGGGATAAACCTAGTACAAAAATAAAAATATGTACAACGGGTACATCGACCTCTACCCGGTCGTGCCCAAAAAGAATATTATACAAACAGGCAGTGACGGCAGTCCACATGTTGGATGCTCGCCCCGCAATATCAAATGTATAAATAAATCCAAACTGCACTATCATTGCACCCTGCTATCCACCACGACATATCCGCAACAATACAGCACAACACAGAACATCAACGCGAATGTCACGTTCGCAAACCCGTCTAAAAGAACTATAGCAATTAGACGCGGTTTACCGATCAAATGACATTCCCAGTCAGAGATATAAAGTAAGTACTGTATACTAACAAGTTTAAAATTTCAATCGACAAAATTTCCCTAAGTGGGCCCCACGTACATCTGCTGTACAGTAACAAAATCTGGGCCCAAAAGAACTATACAAAATACCACATTTTACAAAAATAAGCTCTCTGTGAAAAATTGATGCACTGTTCCCACTAAAGCGCCGCGGTTCCGCGGTCAAACCCTAGGTTTGACCGCGGATCCGCGGTGCTCTTATGGGATTACGTGCCCAATTTTCATCCGCATGCTTATAAAACCCTGCTTAATTTTCTGGGATGTGTAAAATTATTTTTAGACCCTGTTTAAAATCGACAGAAACTTAAGCACTTGAAAATTGTGATTTCGGAAATTCCGTTCGATCGATCTTTTAAACGCGTTAGCACAAGTTAGTATAGCTTAATTGTGAGGCTTTGATACCAATGTAAGTCCACGGTAGCGCCCCGGCTGTCTAACAGACGCCAAATGCGGAACAAAAACTTTTTACAACTGGCGCTATCGCGTACTATAACCCGGATCTTCCATTAAAGCTAAACTAACAAACTACAAAGTGGGTAGAAAGGTTATACCGAACGATCCGAATCCTTCGGTCTTCAACCATTATCCCACGCTTGTTGCGGCTACTCCGATCTCCTGAATCTCCAGTCTTCTCGTCCAGGTGGCACCACGTCAACAGATCTTCAAACGGGCTCCCGCCTCTGAACCGAGGCAACTCGATCGTCAAGTTTGCTAAAAGAGATGACCAAGATGTTGTAGAGAATGAGTAGAACACTTTGTCTCGTTACGTCCAAGGCTATGGACGAACGGTTAATGAAGTTGCCTTTTGGAATCGGATGAAATGAGAAATGAGGCTTATCTAATTTCCTTGAGTCCAAAACAATATCAATCTTTTTTCAAGCAACCATGCTTTCCACCAAATGAATGGCCGGCCAAGATATAGGCAAAGGGGGTGAGTGTAGCAGCTAGGAGGTGAACACAATAATGAAGCTTATCATGACTCACAAATGACACCAAGTATGAACACATTAAAAGCAAAGGATGAATCATTAAGCTTAGTCACACTTGCATTAAAAGAACATTTAAAGCAACCATGAGTCACTAATCCTAGTCACCTCTTCTAGAAGCTTCCACATTCATCTCAAGAAAAGATAAGTCTGCATTTAACCGAATGTTAAATACGGCTGACAGAAAACTGGAAACTGGCAACGACCAAAAGTGATCCTGAAACGAATTTCAGGATAACCCCGTAATGGTATAAACATACCCGCATTTGTATTACAACCGAATACAAATGCATCTGAGACAAAGATATTATATCTACACAGTATAATACTGGGTTCCGGCTTAAACCAAAGCCTACCAGTATTATCTGTCCGAAAATGAACACGTGCGAAAACGCACGTGCATTTTCCGAACCTTGCCATAAACCCATATGGCCTCTACAACGTTTCGCCCGAACTTGGGAAAGTGTCAGTGGGGGACTCTAATGACTCATCAACACACTGGCACTTGGTATAACCACTAGCACGTCAGAAGTACAAGCTGTACGTAACGGTTTGCCTATGTATTGATTGGAAGGGAAGCTGACGAGCGAACTCATCCATAAACCCTACTGAGCCTAACAGTGACAATATACATACAGTCCGGTCCGTTCGTCTATAAGCATCGCATATCTGCCCAGGGGCTGGTAACGTCAGGCCCCCAATAGCAGTATAAGTCGTGTCAGAGAGTGGCCCAGAACACCCTGAGATACTACTGGAGTACCTACCAGTAAATCTCCTGCCTCGGCCGAGGGCTTTGTGTAATGGCTCTCCTAGACACAGCGCGATCTCACCCCCAATACCGGGAGAGACGAATCCCCTGCCGATCCGCTCACTTGCCTCCAATGTGGCTCGGGACTGTACCCAACTAAAACCTGTTTGCACAACTCCTTTGAGCGTGGTAGGGTGGTAATCTAAGCACAGTGGGAACTCACACGAGACAAATGACGATCTCAAGTCGATGAACTAACATGTACACATGTCACCAGGGAACTGATATCTGACGATATGTATAATACCAACTAGCATGCTCCCGGCGAGTCATGTCCGGTGTACTCATAACCCAATGAGCACCTGTATACATCTTAGGTGATCCAACTTACACCAGTGGCTTGTGAGACCGGCCACCTCCCCTCCTCGGGGTCTCGACTGTATACACTAGTCTACTCTGGAGTATCGATGCCCTATCTCGAAACTCCCACGACTAAGGACACTTTAAGGATGTGCTTACAGACCCCAGCTCCCACGTATATGATCGCCATCATACTGCTGGTAGTTAAGCAAGAATCCTATGGGCTCTATCCTCATGCAATAGTGAACTAAAGCATGTATACGATGATAAAGACAAACCAGATAGCATACTATCATCTTGAGCAAGACTGTCATATCGGTATAGGTCCTGCCTCAATCATAGGAATCATGTACCTGCGATCCAATAATAGACTTTGAGGGCACTATCTCCAACATCCATTTCGGTCCGCATTGCATCTAGCCATTTTACTGAGTCACCGCTCTGAATGGCTTGCTGGAAGCTAGTAGGCTCATCATAGTCAATAGTGCAATCATCTCTATCCCCGTCTATGAGAAAACCGTAGTATCTCTCGGGCGGATGAAACTGCCTACTACTCCTGCGGAGTGGTATCGGGATGTCCTGTTCTTCTTGAACTTCTGGTTCTACCATACTTTCAGTAACAGTTTGTGGTTCTGGAATTTCTTCCAGTTCTATTTCGCTCCCATTTATTCCCTTTTCTAAAAACTGATGTTCTAGAAAATGGGCATTACGAGAAACAAAAACCTTTTGTTCCTCTGCGTAATCGAATAGATACCCCTTGGAGTTCTTTGGATATCCCACAAACTTACACTGTATCGATCGTGCCTCGATGTAACATTTCCAAATAATAAAATATTATTTTTGGGAATTTTTATAATTTAATATTATTTTAATGAATAATTTAATATTTCGGTATAATTAAATACAAATAAATGGGAAAAATTTTGGAAAAATTATGGAAAATTCTAAAATAGGGTATTTTGTGTAATTATGCTATTTTTAAGTTTTTTTGATTAATTATATGCTAATTTAGTGCTAATCGCGATTAAAAATCGCTAATCGGATTTTGGGGGTGTTTTGTGCAAAACATGCACATATCATTTTTCTACACTTATGTTTTATTTTCTACCATGTTGTTTGGGTTTACTATTTGAGTGAGAAAGGATTTAGAGGGAAAAGAAAAGAAAAGAAAAAGAAAATGGAATATGGTAGTAGGTATGGGGGAGAGAGAAAAGAGAAGGGTTAGTGTTGACTTAGCCATTTCCTTCACCATTTCCTCTCTCCCTCTTCATTTTTCTCCTTCAGCTGCTGCCTCTCTCTCTTCTCCCTCCCCTCTTCAAGCCACAAATCACCTCTAAAAATACATCAAAACCCTATCTACATTTCATAAAAAGTGTGCACAAGCTCAAGATCTACACATTGGACCAAGAAAGCAAGGAATTTGGCCACCAGAGGCAACTCAAGAAAATTCTTGAGTTGCCAAATGAGGTAATTAATGAAACCTTAGCTTAGTTTTAGCATTACTTATACCCCTATATAAAAATTGAATCGATATCGGGTGATGTTGTGGACATAAGGAAGACCAAGTTAGGGTTTGAGGGAATTGAGAGTTGTGTTGTGAAATTGAGATCAGTAGAGGCCACCCCAACACCCTAGTACTTGAATTATGACCCAAAACAGAGACTTGAAACCCGGAATACGGATTTACAAACCCCGACATCGGATAAATGTGTGATTTGTGAGGGTATTTTGGAATCTGGAGCAACCCGGGGCCACTAGAATTGATTTTGGGATTACTGGGAGTCGTGCAGGAACCTAGGAAGCTACCACAGAGACCCGAGCCCCTAACTCCAACCCCAGGCCACAGATATATTCATTCTGGACGCAATTTGCGGCCAGATCAGGGAAATTGGGTCCCAGATTTGGTTCATGGCTCCTTTTGCACTAAAATAGACCCCTCCTATATGCAGTTTTGGCTAATTGTCACCTGGGGAAAATCTGGGAGCATTTTGGTGTGTTTTAGGCGATGTTTTCCGTATTTTAAAATGCACTTTCTTGATATTTGGATTTGTATTTGGTTGTTGGGTGTTCGTACATCGACAACAGAGATTGTTTGATTGATTTGCACGTTTAGGCCATAGGTTCCAACCTATGAGCATACTGTGCGTTGTATCGGTTTTCTGCCTCGATTTTAATACGTATTGCGACTGTTTATTATTGTAGGTACCCTCGCAAGGATTCCGAGGCAAAGAAGCACGGCGTCATCGATTTCGGCGAGCGAAGACCAGGTGAGTAGATTATATCTACGGGGGAAGTCGGGTGGATGGCGTATAGCACACCCGCATTTCAATGTCTAGTATCCTATATATATATATATATATATATATATATATATATATATATATATATATATATATATGATAGCTTATTGAGTGACATGGAGATCATAGTTGTGTTAGGTGTACTAAGGATATTTGGGGTTAGAAGTGAACTAGTGTATTTTCCTAGTTGCGAACCCTAGCATAGGTTTACACCCACACACACACATGCTTATTGCTATACTTATATCGTGATGATGAGGATAGTGCATGATACTGGAGATGAGTCGATGAGTTTGGGCATGGTGCCGTGAGATCGGCGATATGATGCGATTCGTATTTGGGATACGATACGATATTTTTAGCGGGCCTTTAGACATGTGTTTTACATACACGCTTATATTTGTTTAGATGGTATCGATTGTACTAGACTTATATCAGTACCCCAGATCATGAGAGATGACGATAAGGATACCAGATAATTGATGAGCTAACCGTGATATTGACCCATACCCACACTTGGGATTGCCGTACAACGGATTTACGTACGAGCTATATATTGATGATAGATCCACGCTCATAAATCGAGGATATTATATGATGTATATTGTATTGTATGTGATACTATTGAGGCGGGATCACCGACTATTATAATTATATTTTTATATATATCGACTCAGATGTAGGTGGTTTCCATAATCCTCCTGTTTAGCTTGTTAGTCAGGTCTGTAGATTACTCAGTAGACATTAGACTAGACCCGAGTCATACCTATTTCAAAACTAACGAATCAGGGATATTTTAAAGATAGGAAAAAGGGATTCTACGGATATTTTCAAACGAATCATCTTTTCTTAAAACACTGTAGCCCTTATTTTACCAAAAACCCCGATTCGTCTTATTTTCAAAGGGCATAGCTGCATGATATATTTATTGAGGTAGATTCTTCACTGTTGCGTTGATTATTCGATTCCGCATATTCATGCTATTTGCATTGCATTGCTTGTGTTATTGATATATTACAATCATGCTGCTAGGACACCAGCACCATTATCGATGATGCATATGTTCCACGCACACTGCTCGCCGGCTCACACACTTCATCATCGATAATTGCCATGTCACTACACTGTAGAACTGTTGCATGACATACTGATATGCTTACTTTTCTTTTACATGTCCCATACATCATGCTTTCTGATTATACGCATTGAGATATGTTGTATCTATGATATTTCTGGATTTAGGAACCATGGGTATTTCAAAAGAGAATTGTAATTGTTTTAAAAACCCGGTTGCCCTTGATATGATATTTCAGTGCGTCCACCATGTGTTTTCTCGGTGCTGAGAGCGACATGTGAAACCCGATTCCAGGAGCAGACGAGGCCGATTGCGGGTACATGGTGACCCGGTATGGTACCCCGGGGCGAGAACGGATCGCTGTGTAGTAGACGGTGAGCCTGGCAGAGGGACTACTACCTACCGGTGATTGGTTGGACCTGGCGGTTATCCGGAGGATACTGACCAGAGTCGATAGATGGATATGGGCGTACTGCTGGGGCCGAGGGCCGATTCTGCAAACGGAGCCCGTGGGCTGATCCGGACTGACGGAGCCCGATATATGAGGATTTACGTGCCGATGCTGGGCACAGCTTTCATGATGTTTTCGAGTGTCGATGCTGGACACTCCGGTTCCATGATTTTGACGTGTCGCGAGGGACACAGATGGTTTATATCCTCATATTTCCATGCATATGCTTTATGATATTTACATGCATGATGGTTATTGTCATTGGGTGACGAGTGGACGGAATCCACATATATACAGATTTGATTACATTGATCATACCTCATATTTATGATATGTTATTACCTGAGGCACTGGCACGAGCACTTGGCACTACACTCATGTATAGATGTTATACTGCCACTTTAGCATGCTTCAGACTTATTCATATTGAGGTTATATATATCTGATCGTATTGACCTAGGATGAGTCATACATACGATTTCTGCTTGTAGATATTTTCTATTCACGAGTTGGCAACTCACCCCTGTTGTGCCACAGTTCTTGCTGGTTTTGCCGTACAGGTTTCATTGCGGCTTTTCTGGCACATTGCTTCCATTACGGGTGACTTGCTTTGGTAGGTGGGTTCTTTTGCATCAGAACCACCATTGTACATGTATTATTCATTGTATCTAGAAATTCCATCAACCAAAATGTGTATATTGTTTCAGACTTAGAAATCAGTTATGTATTATTTCGACCTTAGAGTTGCGCGTAGCAGTAATATGGTTTTCATGTTGATTTTGAGCTTCTTCTGTGTTTTGATCCTCGCCTTTCGGCGTTGTATATTATATTGCTTGCGTGGTTGTGACCGTCAATTGACGAAGAGCTAGCCCCCTCTTGGGGATGCCTTTTATCATTGCTTATATATTATCCTTGTTGTACCCCGTTCGGGGCCAGTTTTTACAAAGGAAACTCTGCCGAAATTTTCAGAAAAGACTATTCATTTTAAAAATGCATATTTGGCTTAGTTATTTAAAAACCTTGATTTCAAAACATGTTTCCTTCACTCCTTTAAACTAGTTTTCTTTATTTACTCCTTAAAATGGTTTTAGATTTCTGGACTTCTGGCTTACTTGGATTAGATGGGGTCCTATAGGCTTCATATGATTCAAGTGCCAGTCACGGGCTATTTCAGGTCATGACAAAATTGGAATCAGAGCGCTAGGTTAACCTTGGTTCGAGTCTAAGTTTGACTATGTGGAGCCTAGGGCGTTTATATATATACGGAACTTAGGCTTGACCTTACGGAACTTAGACTTAGTCGAGGAGGTATTATACCCGAACTTTCGTCGCGTAGGATGACCCTTGGTTGATGGAGTAGGTAACTTGAGTAGAGGGACGTACCGTACGTATGTTCCGCGGCATACTTATGACACGCCACTCCGCTTAAGAAACCTTAGGATGTACATTTCCTTGCACAGTATTATATTCATTCCTATAATCTATCCTCATCGATTCTGGTTATGATTTTGCTGCCATGATTGCACGGGCAGAGTGAGCTACGGCTCGAGTTGCGTCAGCATGAGCTCGTCGTGGACGAGAACTGACCAGGGCGTGATTCCAGAGACATACGATTGCATATAGAGGCTTCGTTTTATTATGTTTTCGCGCCTTGAGCGTTTGACAGATTGCTTTTACGAGATTTCTCGGACGTGCCGATCGGTACCAGAGGATTGAGCCACTGATAGAGGCCAGCCAGGATGTGATGACCATTGATATATTGCTTATTCATGATGATTGAGGCGCTGTTCGGCGTACGGATGAATGAGCCAGTGGATGTTGCAAATGACGAGATATCACCCAGATGATTGGAGCTGCTGCAGCTTGAGCATATACTCAGAGATATGATGGTGAGTCGCTAGTCACCCGAGGGTGAATGACTAGGACATGTTGTTCATTCGCTTACCCCGATGCGAGGTCATCAGATAGATTGATTTCCAGCTAGAGATGACTTCACGCAGGTACGTAGAGTCGATAGAGACGATCGAATGTCAGGAACCCATTTTCCAAGTTTAAAGTATTCGGAAAGACATGCAAGCGAATCTATGGACCCTCTAGAAGAATGAAACCCTAACTCGACTTAATGATCGTGTGAAAGCCTTTGAACCTTAAGGTTTGCGGCAGTTCCGCGGCGCCATTAGTGAGGCTTGGGTTTGCCCTTCTACGGTTGGACCACCGATGCTGTGGTGTGTACTCGATACTATTAAACTGTACCCAAGATGTTGAGCTCTTGGGGGATTCTAAGGTTTTGACAAATCGATCGGATGGTTCGGCACCTTTCGGATATTATGTGATAAGACACATTGCTTGGGAGACTCCAGATACGAGTATAGCTATTGGAGCGTAGTCCATGCAGTCACGAGTAGATGAGTCCGAATCAGTCGACATTGGAACAAAGTGGAGTAAAGAGTTCGCACGAAATTTCGACGAGATGACATTCCACTCCGCTGACATCAGAGATACGATGTGTTTACAGAGGCGTTGGGATGCGACGAGCTTCCGAGGAAATGTTGTACTGAGAATGCAGATTGTCCAGAGAGTGAGAAGAGATTATGTATGAGTACCAGCCTCCGTACAGCTCGGCTTAGGCGAGATTGGAAGAGACCTTAAGCAGGATTCCTTCCAGGACACTGCTGCAATAAGATTTGCACCAGGAGCAGATGTGTGACGTGTATTCGGAGGACCAGAGGTCGGCGCCAGTGACGTGCTGCTTTACGAGTGGTCGTAAGGATTGATCGAGAGATGACCAGAAAAGTGCTAGGACGGAATCGTTTCCGTTAGCACACCTAACAGGGCCGATGAGCCGATGGATTGCGAGATTGGTAATCCACAGAGAAGATGAGGACGCCAGACTGTGAGCAAGAGGCAAGTAGATATCTTGTGCTGCTAGCATTGGATTTACCGACGACGGTAATTATGATTTGTGATTTTGTGTTTTAACTATCACGTATCCGTCACTTTGGATTTCGGTATTTTTGGCGATCTATTTGCATGATTTGGTCTTGATGGCTGAGTTCCATGATTTCTGTTTTCAGCACCATGGTTGCACTTACTGGGTATTTATATTTTGCGCGTAGTTATTACGCTTGAGGTATTGATCGTGATTTCATGCCTATAGTATGCCTGTGATTTGATTTATGCTTCCAGTATCGTTTTCATGCACTTTTAGTGTTTTGAGTGGATTTGTGCACGCTGATGCACATGGTTGTGAGCTTATACACCGCGGTATACCTGATTTAGATTGAGCCGTATTGTATACCGTCAACTTCGATTCTGATTTTGATGATTGATTTCGTGATTTCGTGCATGATGGATACACCGATTTGGGTTTTCGCGCATGTTAGGCGCATATTTTGAGATACGATTTTGGTGCACACCAGATGCACTAAATCGGGATTCTTCGTGCATGTCAGATGCACCTGATTTTGCTGTCAGGCACACACGTTGCCTATGACAGATGCTTCATGCACACCCGTTGCACCTAGATGTTGTTTCTGTGCACATGTATGGCACATATATGGATTTTGATTTCCGTGCACACCAGACGCATAGGGTATTTTTATATACGTTTTGGGATTGATTCTTATGGAGCAGTACGTTTTTATGAGATTTGCTATGTGTTTTCGTACTGGGCATGACTAGTCAGAGGACAGTACCTGGATATATTTTGCATGCATTGATAGTTATCGAAGGGATTTCCAAAAAGTGATCTATAGTCTCAGTATTTGCCTACGTGTCCGATATGACATGAAAACATTTAAAACAAGGAAACCCTTCTAAATTGTTTTCAAAACGGCGGAACGTACAGAGTGAACAAAAGATATATGCATATATGGTTATTTTCGTATGAAAGACGTCCGCCACTGTGCAGTGTTATGTGCATCGCACAGCGTCTTAAAAATATTTGGCATGCATTTACTTCAGCTAATTACATGTATAGATTTGATATTTACATGTATAGCTCTGATTTATGTGTATTGGATTTGACATTTGTGTCTTTACCATGACTCCGATGATTGCGGGATGCTTGACGGAGTTTTGCCTTTGAGTTATCTGCTCATTATCCATGCTCATACATTGCGCTATGATGCGTTTTATGTATTGATTATTTCGGAACCCCGAAGACTTGGACTTTGTATCGAAATGTTTTAGAATTTGGGGGTTTAAATTTAAATTCGGGGACCGAATTTATTTAAGAGGGGAAGATTGTAACATTTCCAAATAATAAAATATTAATTTTGGGAATTTTTATAATTTAATATTATTTTAATGAATATTTTAATATTTCGGTATAATTAAATACAAATAAATGGGAAAAATTTTGGAAAAATTATGGAGAATTCTAAAATAGGGTATTTTGTGGAATTATGCCATTTTAAAGTTTTTATGATTAATTATATACTAATTTAGTGATAATCGCGATTAAAAATCGCCAATCGGATTTTGAGGGTGTTTTGTGCAAAACATGCACATATCATTTTTCTACACTTGTGTTTTATTTTCTACCATGTTGTTTGGGTTTACTATTTGAGTGAGAAAGGATTTAGAGAGAAAAGAAAAGAAAAGAAAAAGAAAATGGAATATGGTAGTAGGTATGGGTGAGAGAGAAAAGAGAAGGGTTAGTGTTGACTTAGCCATTTCCTTCACCATTTCCTCTCTCCCTCTTCATTTTCCTCCTTCAGCTGCTGCCTCTCCCTCTTCTCCCTCCCCTCTTCAAGCCCCAAATCACCTCTAAAAATACATCAAAACCCTATCTACATTTCACAAAAAGTGTGCACAAACTCAAGATCTACACATTGGACCAAGAAAGCAAGGAATTTGGTCACTAGAGACAACTCAAGAAAATTCTTGAGTTGCCAAATGAGGTAATTAATGAAACCTTAGCTTAATTTTAGCATTACCTATACCCCTATGTAAAAATTGAATCGATATCGGGTGATGTTGTGGACTTAAGGAAGACCAAGTTAGGGTTTGAGGGAATTGAGAGTTTTGTTGTGAAATTGAGATCAGTAGAGGCCTCCCTAACACCCTAGTACTTGAATTATGACCCAAAACAGAGACTTGAAACCCGGAATACGGATTTACAAACCCCGACATCGGATAAATGTGTGATTTGTGAGGGTATTTTGGAATCTGGAGCAACCCGGGGCCGCTAGAATTGATTTTGGGATTACTGGGAGTCGTGCAGGCACCTAGGAAGCTACCACAGAGACCCGAGCCCCTAACTCCAACCCTAGGCCGCAGATATATTCATTCTGGCCGCAATTTGCGGCCAGATCAGGGAAATTGGGTCCCAGATTTGGTTCATGGCTCCTTTTGCACTAAAATAGACCCCTCCTATATGCAGTTTTGGCTAATTGTCACCTGGGGAAAATCTGGGAGCATTTTGGTGTGTTTTAGACGATGTTTTCCGTATTTTAAAATGCACTTTCTTGATATTTGGATTTGTATTTGGTTGTTGGGTGTTCGTACATCGACAAAAGAGATTGTTTGATTGATTTGCACGTTTAGGCCATAGGTTCCAACCTATGAGCACACTGTACGCTGTATCGGTTTTCTGCCTCGATTTTAATATGTATTGCGACTGTTTATTACTGTAGGTACCCTCGCAAGGATTCCGAGGAGAAGAAGCACGGCGTCATCGATTTCGGCGAGCGAAGACCAGGTGAGTAGATTATATCTATGGGGGAAGTCGGGTGGATGGCGTATAGCACCCCCGCATTTCGATGTCTAGTATCCTATATATATATATGATAGCTTATTGAGTGACATGGAGATCATAGTTGTGTTAGGTGTACTAAGGATATTTGGGGTTAGAAGTGAACTAGTGTATTTTCCTAGTTGCGAACCCTAGCATAGGTTTACACCCACACACACACATGCTTATTGCTATACTTATATCGTGATGATGAGGATAGTGCATGATACTGGAGATGAGTCGATGAGTTTGGGCATGGTGCCGTGAGATCGGCGATATGATGTGATTCGTATTTGGGATACGATACGATATTTTTAGCGGGCCTTTAGACGTGTGTTTTACATACACTCTTATATTTGTTTAGATGGTATCGATTGTACTAGACTTATATCAGTACCCCAGATCATGAGAGATGACGATAAGGATACCAGATAATTGATGAGCTAACCGTGATATTGACCCGTACCCACACTTGGGATTGCCGTACAACGGATTTACGTACGAGGTATATATTGATGATAGATCCACGCTCATAAATCGAGGATATTATATGATGTATATTGTATCGTATGTGATACTATTGAGGCAGGATCACCGACTATTATAATTATATTTTTATATATATCGACTCAGATGCAGGTGGTTTCCATAATCCTCCTATTTAGCTTGTTAGTCAGGTCTATAGATTACTTACTAGACATTAGACTAGACCCGAGTCATACCTATTTCAAAACTAACGAATCGGGGATATTTTAAAGATAGGCAAAAGGGATTCTACGGATATTTTCAAATGAAGCATCTTTTCTGAAAACACCGTAGCCCTTATTTTACCAAAAACCCCGATTCGTCTTATTTTCAAAGGGCATAGCTGCATGATATATTTATTGAGGTAGATTCTTCACTGTTGCGTTGATTATTCGATTCCGCATATTCATGCTATTTGCATTGCATTGCTTATGTTATTGATATATTACAATCATGCTGCTAGGACACCAACACCATTATCGATGATGCATATGTTCCACGCACACTGCTCGCCGGCTCACACACTTCATCATCGATAATTGCCATGTCACTACACTGTAGTACTGTTGCATGACATACATATATGCTTACATTTCTTTTACATGTCGCATACATCATGCTTTCTGATTATACGCATTAAGATATGTTGTTTCCATGATATTTCTGGATTTGGGAACCATGGGTATTTCAAAAGAGAATATGTAATTGTTTTAAAAACCCGGTTGCCCTTGATATGAGTTCAGTGCGTCCACCATGTGTTTTCTCGGTGCTGAGAGCGACATGTGAAACCCGATTCGAGGAGCGGACGAGGCCGATTGCGGGTACATGGTGACCCGGTATGGTACCCCGGGGCGAGAACGGATCGCTGTGTAGTAGACGGTGAGCCTGGCAGAGGGGCTACTACCTACCGGTGATTGGTTGGACCTGGCGGTTATCCGGAGGATACTGACCAGAGTCGATAGATGGATATGGGCGTACTGCTAAGGCCGAGGGTCGATTCTGCAGACGGAGCCCGTGGGCTGATCCGGACTGACGGAGCCCGATATATGAGGATTTACGTGCCGATGCTGGGCACAGCTTTCATGATGTTTTCGAGTGTCGATGCTGGACACTCCGGTTCCATGATTTTGACGTGTCGCGAGGGACACAGATGGTTTATATCCTCATATTTCCATGCATATGCTTTATGATATTTACATGCATGATGGTTATTGTCATTGGGTGACGAGTGGACGGAATCCACATATATACAGATTTGATTACATTGATCATACCTCATATTTATGATATGTTATTACCTGACGCACTGGCACGAGCACTTGGCACTACACTCATGTATAGAGGTTATACTGCCACTTTAGCATACTTCAGACTTATTCATATTGAGGTTATATATATCTGATCGTATTGACCTAGGATGAGTCATACATACGATTTCTGCTTGTAGATATTTTCTATTCACGAGTTGGAAACTCACCCCTGTTGTGCCACAGTTCTTGCAAGTTTTGCCGTACAGGTTTCATTACGGCTTTTCTGGCACAGTGCTTCTATTACGGGTGACTTGCTTTGGTAGGTGGGTTCTTTTGCATCAGAACCACCATTGTACATGTATTATTCATTGTATCTAGAAATTCCATCAACCAAAATGTGTATATTGTTTCAGACTTAGAAATCAGTTATGTATTATTTCGACCTTAGAGTTGCGCGTAGCAGTATTATGGTTTTCATGTTGATTTTGAGCTTCTTCTGTGTTTTGATCCTCGCCTTTCGGCGTTGTATATTATATTGCTTGTGTGGTTGTGACCGTCAATTGAGGAAGAGCTAGCTCCCGCTTGGGGATGCCTTTTATCATTGCTTATATATTATCCTTGTTGTACCCCGTTCGGGGCCAGTTTTTACAAAGGAAACTCTGCCGAAATTTTCAGAAAAGACTATTCATTTTAAAAATGCATATTCGGCTTAGTAATTTAGAAACCTTGATTTCAAAACATGTTTCCTTCACTCCTTTAAACTAGTTTTCTTTATTTACTCCTTAAAATGGTTTTAGATTTCTGGGCTTCTGGCTTACTTGGATTAGATGGGGTCCTATAGGCTTCATATGATTCAAGTGCCAGTCACGGGCTATTTCAGGTCATGACACTCGAGCTTGTCCGCATGCTACTTTTTAACAAAAGCTGGACATCCCAAAATCTTCAGATACTAAAGATAGGGTTTCTTCCCACTCCATATCTGATATGGTGTGGTAGGCACAGTCTTGGTAGGAACTAGGTTCAAAAGATATGCAGCTGATTTTAGTGCATATCCCCAGAATGATCACGGTAACTCAGCGTTACTCATCATGGAACGAACCATATCTAATAGGGTTCGATTCCTCCTTTCCGATACACCGTTGTGTTGTGGTGTGTATGGAGGAGTAAGCTGAGAGAGAATTCCATTCTCTTTTAAGTAACCCAGGAACTCGGCACTTAAATATTCACCACCTCGATCAGATCTCAGTGTTTTTATACTCTTGCCTGTTTGTTTTTCCACTTCATTCTTGTATTCTTGGAATTTCTCAAAGGCCTCGGATTTATGCTTCATCAAGAAGATATATCCATACCTAGAGAAATCATCCGTAAAAGTAATGAAGTAGGAATAACCACTTCGCGCATGTGTAGATATTGGACCGCACACGTCACTGTGTACGAGTCCCAAGAGCTCGCTTGCTCTTACTCCGTGTCCAGTAAACGGAGTTTTTGTCATCTTTCCTATGAGACAAGATTCACAAGTAGCATAAGATTGATATTCGAACGGATTCAAATATCCTTCTCTATATAACTTAGTCAACCTTCTCTTATTGATGTGACCTAGTCTACAATGCCATAAGAAAGCCTGATTTAAGACTTTCTTTTAAGTGTATTCTGGATACTGAAAACCTGAGCTTGATTTAATACGTATATCCCGTTTTTTAATGTACCTGACCCAATCATAACTTGATTTAGGTGGATGTGAACCACATCGCTTACGAAAGTAAAATCATATCCTTCTCTAGAAAGTAAGGATACAGATATGATATTACAAGTCGTACCTGGTACATAAAAATAGTTACGCAGAATCAATATCTGCCCAGTTGTCAGTCCAAGATGATATTCCCCTACGGATTCAGCATTCATGCTCATTCCGTTAGCAACCGTGAGGGTCATGTCACCTATCCTGATAACCCTACGGTTTCTCAGAGCCTGTAAAGAATTACAGATGTGAGTTCCTGACCCGGTATCCAATACCCAGGAAGTAGGGTTAACTGACATACAGTTCTCTATTACAAACACACTTGAGGCTGAAGCCACAACATGCTTCGAATCCTGGCTACTGGCTTTGCTAGCCCTGCAATCTTTCCGCCTATGCCCAATCCCATAACAATAGGAACGTCCCTCTTTTACTATATCCAGTCCCGAAACTTTTTCCCTTATCTTTCCTTCTACTTCCCTAGTTTCCTTCAGGGTAGAAGGTAGAGACTGTAGAATCAAGTCAGTATCTGACCTGTTTCCCAACGTGGTCTTCAGGTCCTGGAGCTCATCAATATAGCTGGTCATTGTAAGGACGTTGTCCCCTACAGATAACCCGATAGCCAACCTCGCTTGAATTAATTCGGTCGAGGTCTCATATCTTGCGATATGAGACTGCTCTCCATATAAATCTTTGTTATGGAGAAAGATGGAAACTGGGTCCATCTTCTCGTGCTGCTTCTGGTATACACCATCAACTGAAGCTAACACGAGGCATTTGGCTTTCGCTTTATCCTTTTCCTTTGTCTGGCGGATATCCATATCTGTGACGGTGGAAACTGGACCTGGGACGGCGGGATCTTGAGTAGTAATAGGGTGGTCCAGCTTGTCATAGGCAATAGACATTTGGACAGACCTTTGCCAGTCATATAAGTCAGATTCAGTTAATTTGTTATCTAGATGTAACCTATGTGTGGTCACAAGGTCGCTGCGATTTAAGAGAGAGAAGAAAATACTATTAGCATGATGCTCTTGCAAGTTTAGATTGGTTTTTAATTTATCTAAACAGGATGGCTCCCACTGTTTCTCGAATCCCTCCTCAAACCATAAAAGAAGAATTAACCAGGACTATTCTCACCGTACAATTCTTGCTTAACCGTTCAGCCAGGTCAGTGTCGATACTTCGAGGGAGGTTTTTCAACGGTTTCGCGAAGTTCCTTAATTAAATAACCTCTTTTCTCTGGGGGCGTAGCCCCGCTGACACCTTTCTAGGCACCTACTTGGTTTATAGCATTGATCGTTAAGTGACGAATCTCCTGATAAGTAGTATATACTCACAATAGGATCGGGATCCAAAATATCATCGTATGATAATGTTGAAGGAATCCTACCAACATTCATCAAACTCCAAAATGGTATGCTCTCACTGCAAATTTCAGTTTCTTTTGAAATTCCCGATATAAATTTTTGCCCCATGCTCTTATGACCTTGGCGTTAGGTCAAAATGTCATAAGTCACATGTCAAGTTCTACCCATCATTGTCCTTGTTAATTTGAACCCATCCGTACATATCCTTGACGTTAGGCCAAAATGATAATACGACTGTCCCAAACTAACACATCTATCTATGCAACATATGAATACCCAGCAGCTACCAAACACTATGCCTTGGCGTTAGGTCAAAATACATAGCTTGAATACTAATGAATACCCAAATGAAATGACGGAGGGCTACGAATGGTTTTGGCAAAACCGTGAACGTAGTGGACTTGATGTAATCGAAGGAACCTGATACTTTCTAAAAGGAGTGGTTAAAGCTCCGCAATTAAAAAAAAAATTCTGCTCTTTTAAAATAACCGAGTGGTTTCTTTTAAATTTGTTCCAACGATTAAACTTTGGTTTATTTTCTTTGCATTATAATAATGCGTCCCATCATTAAACCTATCATTGCAGAAAACAACGAAAATACCACGTACTCTTATGCTATCCGCATTCGCCACGGGGTCCCGTCATCACCCGTTAGGTTACTTAACTAACGACAGAGCGGGGAGTGGGCTAGCGTGGGTGTAAAACATAAGTGACGTCTAATAGCTATCATATATAGATATTGTACATTCGTCAGACGCAAAAATAGGCATTCCAGATCACAGATGAACTTTATTGGATATACAAGCAATCCGCATTTGCTTTGAGCCTGCAATAAAAGACGGATTACACAGTTGTGATGAATAGCCATTACCCCACCCTAGACCCCTACGGGTACGGTCTCCCTCAACAAAGTGAGTAGGCCACTAAACACTTCAAAGTACCCGGTAGTTTGTGCACCCCGTCTTGGGTCTATCCTAGGAGCAAAAACAGTAAAAAGAAATAATACAACGGTGGCTACAACCGCAACCTGGATGTGCCCCGCAAAAGAATATTACATCATATTACATTTACATCGAATGAATGAATATTAAGCCCATCTCAAAACCCCGGCTAATCATCACAACAGTCCAATACAGTTCATATACATAAACGGTAAACATTACAGAAATGTGCAACCCCCTGCCAACCGACATACTAGCAGTCAGGGGAGGTTTACGAACACATTAAACATTACAGATAATAACCCGATTAGCAAATATCTTAGAACATTGATCGATAACCATATTCCGTGTTTACCCCAAAAGCAAATCAGCAAAGAAGCAACCTGGGTAGAAACAGAACATACAGGAAAACAGAAAACCACAAAATAGGAATTACTGAGCAAATCCGAGTCAACTCGGCGTTGACTCGGCGGCGGATCCGCGGCAAAAGCACTCTATTGCCGCGGATCCGCGGCCGTTTTGCCGAGTTACTGGCTCGTATTTTCCCGGTATTCTTAAAAAACCCTGCTGTGAATTTTAAGGTATGTCAAATATTTTTTTAGACACTTTTAAAATTAACAGAAACTTGGGATTTCCGGGGTTTCGTTTTCGCGTTTTCTGACGATCGAAGTTCTAATCGGTTGCTAACAAGCTAGTAATGGTTTAGTTGGCTCTGATACCACTGTAAGTCCATGTCACGCACCCCACGAACTTGCGGGGAGGCGGAATATATGAAAAACGATTATCAAAGCTTTGTAACACGGACTTGAGCGCATGAATCGTTTCTAAACCGTTACTAGCAAACTACGAAAGGTTAAACTGCTCGGATTTTAAGTTATACCTCACGTTACTTGTCCTTCGGGTCTTCATCGCGGTCCTCCACTCCTCGTAGGCTCCTTGGAACATCGGCACCTCAACGGCCTCCTCGAGTCAAAGACGATCCACCCGAGAGCTCCCATGCCAAGCTTGATCTCTAACTTGAGATAACTAGGTTGCTTAAAGTGCTAATCTAAGCTACCTAGGGGATATAGAGTGAGGTTATGGATGTATTAGTCTAGCTAACCCTTGATCTCAACAAATGAGAGGTTAGGGTTACGGTTTCAAGAATGAGAGCTTGAGGAGAGAGAATGTGAGGAAGTGAATTACTTTGGATGAATGAAATCATTTTAGTATATATGAAACATATGATATTATTAAGTAAATAATAAATAAAGCATTATCATCATGTTTCATTAATACCCTAAGTGATTCATCATATGAGTCATATAAATCATTAAATGAATCATTAACTCATTGCATGAATCACTACATGACTCACTAATCCAATTAATGCAAATGCCACCTTAGCCCCCAAGTCACCATGCTTCTAGAAGCTTCCCGGAAAATTACGAGAACGCCCCTCCAATCCGTGAAAACACGGAAAAACTTTAGACTGTATAAATCCAATAACCTGATACTAGAAACTGGCTTAAACCAAAGCCGACTAGTAAAAACTTTCCGAACGTCGTACGTGCGTAAACACATGTATGCGTCCGAACCCTTGTCGTAAAACCATACGACCTCTATATCGTTTCGCCTGGAGCAGGGAAACTCTCTGTGTGGGACTTTAAAGACTCGACACTACGCTGGCAGTGGGTTTAACCACAGACCGCAAGCGGCACTAGCTGTACGTAACGGTCCCCAGGTAGATGTCGATAAGAAGGCCGATGAGGAAAACCATTCGAACTCCTACTGAGCCTGATGTGACAATCTCCGTACAGTCCGGTCTGTTCGTCTAAGACTATCACATATCGAGCCTAGGGGGCGGCAAGCATCAGTCCCCTAATAGCTGTATAAGTCGTGTCGAAGCGTAGCCCATTACACCCTGAGAAAACTACTGGAACCTACCAGTAAATCTCGCTTGCCCTGGCCAGGGACTTTGCGTAATGGCTCTCTAACACAGCGCGATATCAACTCCCAATACCGGGAGAGACGAATCCTGTCTAACCGCTACTGCCTCCAAGTGCTCGGGACTGCACCCAACTGCCACCTGTTTGCACGACTCCTTTGAGCCGTGGTAGGGTAGCAATCTAAGAACAGTGGGACACACTTGAGGTGAAGTAGCAGTGTCAAGTCTGCGAACTATACTGTACTCATGTCACCTGGGAACTGTTAACTGACGATGGGTATAATACCAACCAATCAGTTCCCCTGCGAGTCCTGTCCGATGTACCCGTAACCTAACGAGCACCTGTATACTATCTCCAGCACGACGTACTGATGGCTGTGGGACAGACCATCTCCCCAACTGGGATGAGAAGCGTACACACTTAGTCTACTCCGGAATATCGATACCCTATCTCGATAATCCAACGACCAGGGACCTGTATAGGATATTGCTTACAGACTACCCAGCCCCCACTAGTGTGACTGCCATCACAACGCTGGTAATCAAGCAAAGATCCTATGGGCTCTACTAATATGTATAAGTGATACGTTACAAGAAACATATGCACATATTAAAGTAGACACAAACCAAGTAGCATACTACCATGTTTAGCAAGATTGTATATACAACTGTGAATATCCCAAGCTTCCATTAAGTAATATACATACAAGTATGATACAATAATGGCCCCTAGGGCATATACACTAACATAACATGCGGGTTCGGTCAATACATCCATATTATTATCTTGATTAAGGCGTGACATGGTCGCTACCTGGAGAGAGAGAAAAGAAAACACTCTGTGTGCGCTCTTGCAAGATCAGATTGGTTATTATTTTATCTAATCAGGATGGCTCCCATTGTTTTTATCAAATCTTCCTTCAAACCCTAAAAGGAAAGACTAGCCGGGATTAATTACACCCTAAAATTTCGCCAATCTTTCAGCCAGTCCAGTGTCGGTACTTTGAAGGAGGTTCCCCGTGCTTTCGCACGGACCTAATTAAAATAAACCTCGTTTTCCCAGAGGCGTAACCCCGTTGACACCTTTCTAGACACCTACTTGATCGGCTAATTGTAATGTGTAAAACTCTCCCAGGAGTAATAATTACTCGCAGTGGGTATCGGGATCCAACTATCTCATAGAAGGTATGCAATCTCATTGCAAATTTCAACACTTGAAATTCCCGATAATTTTGCCCCTAACCTCCTATGACCTTGACAAAGGCCAACAAACCATAGGATGCTAGTCAAGTTCAACCCGTCATTTCTTGATTGAATTAAACCCATCCGCACGACCCTTGACAAAGGCCAACAAGGTTGTACGACTACCCTAACCCAATCTGCATCATATGCATAAGCAGATAACCACTAGTCAGCTACCGCACACTACGCCTTGACAAAGGCCAACAAACGCAGCATGAATACTAACTACTACTTATCTGAAATGACGGAGGGCTACGACAGATTTTTCTGAAAACCTATTGCGTAATGAACTTGATATCGTTGCAGAATCAAATAATTTTAAAATGGAGTGTTTTTTAGGCTTTTGCCAGTTTCGCTAACGAGGTCACTCCCGGTGAAAGGATCTCGGCTCTTTCCTCGTCGAATGAGGTGCAGGATATATCATATATATCACTGTGCAAAGCAAGAACTATAAAAGAAATCAAAAGACAAAACTGAGGGGTGTAGCATCTGCCAGTCATTGCTAAAGGGGTCACTCCCGGTGAAGGGATCTCGGGCCTTTCTTTATCGAATAAGGTGCAGGATGTTCTACAAGGAACACCGCGATGCAAAGCAAGAACTGTAGCTACCTTTTTTTTTTGAAAATTCGATTCCACAACATCTTTTAGTTTTCTTTTCTTTCATTAATCTCATTAATGAAGTCCCATCATTTAAGTCACCTAAACATCACAGATAAATACGACGTATACTTATGTCATCCGCATTCGCCTCGATGTCTCCTCGTGCACCGTTAGGTTAGGTAACTAACGGTAGAGCGGGGCAGGGCTAGCGCGGGTGTAAAACATAAGTAACGTCTATATAATATATCATATATACTATATACAGTATCTATCTCAACATATCAAATGATCACATCACAGATATCGCAACAGAAGAAACATATGAAACATTAGATATAGTAGGACGTCCGTGTTTTATTTTGAGCCTCTATAAAACACGGATTCCACGGTCGCGATGAATAGCCAAACCCATACCCCTAGATCCCTACGAGAGCGGCAAGCAACCCTTCCAATTCTAGAGTTAGGAGACCCGAACTCGACTCCTCGAGTTGGTCTCCCACTGGACCCTAGAACCCGGTTACTTGTGCTCCCCTCCTTGGGTCTATCTAATGCGGAAAAGTAAATAATATACAATGATGACATCATCCTCATCCCGGAAGTGCCCCAATAAAAGAATATTACATACAATGAATTTTACATGAATGAAAATAAAAACCCTCATCTCACATAAAACCCCCGGCTATTCAAAAACGCGACGATCCAATATAACATATCCAGCAGCACATAACATCACATGTCATCAACGTAAGTAAATATGCGCATCCCAATTGTCGTTGACATATAGCAACGAAAACGGCGATATCACATATTACACTTACGGTCGCAGAAAAGAAAGTGTAAAACTACAACAGTTGGAATCCGCAACCTCCTTAGACATCGCATGCCTAACCAAATGAATTCCTTAGACATCATATGCCTAACAATTATAAACCCCGCATTTCAGTCTCTTTATTGAAAACTCTTTTCAATACCAAATCGGGCAATTCAACAAGATTCCCGACATGCTGATCAAATGCTCGTCGCAAACTTTGGTAGACGGCCGCACCCCGGATGCCATCGACGAAGTGCACTAAGGCGGAACACCGCTGCCGCGAGCACCCGAACGGATGCTTTTGGCAACGGGGTTCTCCTACAGTCACTTGGTCGGGGCTATGGGGCATGGCTGTCTATTAAGTTTATCCGGCGAGTATCCGCGTACGCTACGTGATTGCGACGGACTTTTGATCGCATCAAAATTCCGTGGCAACCGATCATTTGAGACTAAACTGCTATGTTTATAACATTCAAATTAGTTATCTTATAACTACTTGTGGATTCCAAATATTGTATCACATTCCAGATAAATAGACAATGTTAAACTTTCCGATCGAATGATCAAACACCCAATTTTTCCCAAATAATTCTCAACACTTGAGGGGAGTTTAAAAACATCCATCACATGCCACAGTACCAATGGTCCAGCCGTAGAAAAGTCAAGTCAACGCCTCACATGTGGCAACGCCGTACTGCCCCAAACCCTAAGGTTCAAAAGGCAGTTCAAGACGGTCACATAATCGAGTTAAGGTTTGTTGTCTTCTAGAGGGTCCATTGCGTAACTTGCACGATTTAGAACGTTCTTAAACAACGGAAAAATCCAACACTTGGAAATTTTCCGGGTCGGGAAAAAGTGAGTTATTGATATCCGTTCGAACTTTTTAATACTTTCTAAATTATCCGGAAAACATAACGAAATTAAATTTTCCGAACGAATCAACGAATACAAAATAAACCCCAGAACACTCAACACTTGAGTCAGATTAAAAATACCCAGAAAATATAACTAGCAGAAAGAAATATTACTGTTCAAAAACGAGGGCATAAACTTTCTGCACTGCCGCGGATCCGCGGCCTAAGCGTGGTATGGCCACGGTTCCGCAGTGGAATGTACGGATTATGCTCTCGTTTTTTACTATAATTCTTAGATTTTCCTGCTGAATTTTTTAGGTATTTTTAATACAGAAAAATCACAGTTTTTAAAAAATGTCCAGAGAGGGGGTCGTTTCGTCGTTTCGGGGTTCGTTCGGAGTTTTAACTTCGTATACACGTCGCCTAATGCTCTAGCTAGGCTCTGATACCACTGTTGGGTTACTAGGCACTCTAACAAGGTTCTACAAGGCATCAACCTTGCCCGGTTAAAATTTTAGCCGTGTCGAATAACCCTAAATAAGATCTTTGCTAGATAATTAGGCGAAAATATGCAAGTAAATAACATTTACATCTAAGTGAATACGAAATACAACCTTTGTAGATCGGTCCTTCACTTCTTAAGCTCCTTGTAGTAGTCCCTTCGCTGCGATCATGGTGCTTCCGACTCTCGGACGGCTCTTTGAGAAGATAGCAACGGTATTGCTTGAAGTCTTCGAGGCCGTAGATGATCTACGTCGAGGGAATACGAACTCAAGCTTCTACTTCACTAATTAGAGAATTAGTGAAGCAAACACCCTAAACTAAAGTGCTAGTCTAGTAGAGGATGATGAGATAGGAAATGAGTACACTTTAGAATTTCTTTTCTCACTATAATTCTCTCTCTTTATCAAACCCTAGCAAGCTTTTGAAGGAGGAAGAAGATGAGCTCAAAAATGAGAATGAAAACTAATCTAAAGAGAGAGTAAGCTAACCATGGGTGAGTGGGTATCATATACTAACACATGTAGAGACATTACCATGGCTAATTATAGTAGTTATGTTTATAAATATCCTAAGTAAAACAAAACTAGTTGACATTGGTCAATGCACTCACAAGCTTCATGAAGCTTCATGCACTTGAACAATTATCCACTAATTTTGTATTTACTTTGTATATTAAAACCCTACCAATATAATTATAATGGTGTATGTCTCATACACCCATGTAGTGCGTATCAGCAACCATGATACAAAATGAACACAAATCAATATATATCACATATATATTAAATTGTGCACAAGTGAGAAAAACAAATGCTTAAGTGAACCAATGTTAGTTAATGTAAATTAGTATATCACATATACAATTATACACTAAATTATTAAATCAACACTTGACTTAATAATCCGGTTATATCACATATAACCGACTAACATCCATCGTATCGATTTATCGAATCAACCCTTGATTCGATAACCTGGTTATATCGCATATAACCGATCGATACAAACATCGCGAGAATAGAATACAGTATCACATACTCGCATTATTCTTGGTCCCGCACATATCACATATGCGCTCCTATTTCGTTTCGCCTGAGCCAGTAAAACCTCTATGTAGGACTCTAAAGACTCGTCAATACGCCGGCAGTAGGTGATGATCACATCAAGCACCCACAAGCCGTCAGCGGTACTAGCTGGACGTAACGGCTACCCAGGTATTGAGCGATCAGAAGATCAGCAAGCAAGCCCGCTCCAACTTTTGCAAAAAGCCTGACAGTGACACTACCGTACAGTCCGGTCTCCTCGTCTGATATGTCGCATATCAAGTCTAGGGGTGGTAAACGTCAGACCCCAATAACCGACAAGTCATGCCGATGCGAAGCTCATAACGGGTCGAGAAACTACTGGTAACACTTACCAGTAAATCTCTAAACCATCCCTGGCCAGGGACTTCCCTGTTATGGCCAATCGAGCATAGCTTAACATCAACCCCCAATACCGGAAGAGACGAAACCCCTCCTATCGCTCATTGCCTCCATGTGACTCGGGACTGTATCCAAAAACCACCGTTTTGCACGCCCTCTTGGACGTGGTAAGGTGGAAATCAAAGCACAGTGGGAATCACACAAGACTCTATGACGATCTCGGGTCTATAGACTAACCTGTACCAGTATCACCAGAGAACTACCATCTGACGTAACTTATAATACCATCTGGGAGTTCTCGGCGAGTCCGTCCAGTGTACCCAGTCTCCATTGAGCACCCGTATATCATCTCTGATGTCAAACACCAATGGATATGGGATCATCCATCGCCCATCTATATGGGTCGAGAAGCTATACGCTAGTCTACTCTGGTATATCGATGCCCCGTCTCGATACACCCACGACTAGGGACCTTGAAGGATGTACTTATGGACTACCATGTCCCCACTAGTATGATCCGCATCATAGTCCAGATAGTCAAGTACACATCCTAAAGGCTTTACCAACATGTTACAGAGAGACAATCAGTGTACACGTTAAGGTAAAGAGTAACCAGATAGCATACTATTATGTCGAGCAAGAAAGTCCTCCCTATATATGTCCAAGCATCCACTACAATATACATCTTATGTATAGTAATGGCCTCTAGGGCATACATATAACTAACATGCTGGACAGAGGTTTCATGATGTTTCGAGTGTCGGTGTTGGACACTCAGGTTCAATGATTTGATGTGTCATTGATGGACACACATTCTTTGATATCCTCATATATTTACATGCATATGCTTTTATAATGTTTCGAGTGGACGAGATCCACATGCATACAGGCATTGATTATATTGTTGGATGTTATCCACATGCATACATGCATTGATTTTATATTGTTGGCACCTATTTACATAGACGGTCACCCTAGATATCATAGTATTACCTTTATGATATAGTTGACCTAGGAATCGTTGTTTATTCGATTTCTACCTGATGATTTTCTCTACTCACGAGTTGGCAACACACCCCCGTTATGCCGCAGTTCTTACAGGTTGACCACATGGATCAGTAGCAGCATCGTTGGCACACAGCTTGCATTCGGGTGATTTGCTCTGGTAGGTGGTACATATGAGATCGTACCCCTCTTGTATTTATTATTCATGTTATATCTAGTCAACTCCATCAATCAGAAACTAGTATTTGTATAAGTAGTAAGACTTAGTGAGACTTGTGGTTGCGAGACTTAGAGCGAGAGCTTATGTTCGCTTATTGGGTTGATGTCTTGCTTTATTCATTATCCTTTGTGTTGATCTTCGCCGTTGGACGTCGTATACATGTTTTATGACTTGCGTAGTTGTGATTCTGCCGATTGGCGAAGAGCTAGCTCTTTCTTGGGGATGCCTTTTATATTATCTTGTGTATGTGGTTTTGGATCAAAATATACAAGGGAGGTACTGCCCAAATTTTTAAAAGACGAAATATGTTTTTGAACTAGTAAAATTCACTTGCATTTTCATGTTCCATTACTTATGCATTTAAGAAAACTTTTGATTTCATCATACCGTTATTTCAAAATTTCACCTCTTTTATTTAACTTGACTGGACTACCAGTCAAGCTAGAAAGCAAAGGCCCAACAGAGCTCATAGAGCCGGTCACCGCATTTAGCTAAGCTTCTTTCGTGATTAACGTCTTAAAAAGGTTTTAGATTTCTGGGCTTTGGCTTACTTGAGTTACATTACGCCTTTAGACGCGGCGTGAGTTAAGTGCCGGCCACGAACTAAATTTCAGGTTATGACAGGACCTATATAGGATGTGCTTATAGACTATTCAGCTCCCACTAGTGTGACTACCATCACAACGCTGGTAATCAAGCAAAGATCCTAAGGGCTCTACCAATATGTATAAGCGATATGCTAAGAAAACACATGCACATATTGAGGTAGAAACAAACCAGGTAGCATACTACCATTTCGAGCAAGACTGTTACTATATCCGTGTATATCTCAAGCTCCCACTAAGTAATATACAATCTAGTATGATACAATAATGGCCTCTAGGGCATATATCACTAACAATAGTAGGGTATAATGGGTTCGTACTTCTGTGGTTGTCTTCTAGTGGTTTATCCAGGCCAATGGACTTGCTTGATTTTCTTAAAAATACCCCAGATAGCTCCAGATACCATGTAGGCCTTTAGGTTTCACAAAACCGACACGAGAAAATTCTAACTTCGTGTATCGGGTTCTAAACTCATTTCCAAGCCATGAAATCAATCTCTAAGGTCTTGAAAACACTCACTAAAGCTCTATTTACCACTTAATAGCAACTTGGAATTTTCTAAGATCACATATCCTAATTATATCACATTCTAAACTAAATTAGGATATTTAACATAAATACTAATCTAAAGTGAAGAGATTACCTCATTTGCAACTAAAGAAAATTCTTGAGCTGCCCAAAATCTTCAAAATCCAAATTTGGATGGTTCAAAGGATTTAGAATAGGTTTGTGCATGTTTTATGTGAAGGGGGCATGAGGTTTTGAGAAGGGATTGAAGATGATGCATGGAGGTAGTGGAGTTGAAGAAGCATGGAGAAGATGAAGAAAAACAATGGAGGATGAAGGAATGGGCAGCCAAGTCTCACTCTCCCTCTCTTATGCTCACTCTCTCAACAAAATATCTATTTTGTTTCTTCTCTCTTTTAACCATGGTATCTAATACATTCTTTTCACACTCAAACTCTTTTCTTCTTTGCTTTTCTTTTCTTTTCTTTTCCTTTCTCTTTTCTTTTCTCTTTTAAATCTCACAAGTCGCACACACAAACTCACAAACACAAACCCAGCATGCACATGACATGGTGCACTAGTCATGGAAAAATATAAAAATACGGATTTGACCAAAATCCGATAAATATTATTAAAATAAATAAATCATTTTAATCTCCGATAAATTTCCAAATATTGGTATATACTTATACCATTTTACGAAAAATTCTTATTCGCAAATCGAATAGTTTTCGCGAAATATATTATTTTAATATTAAATTTCCAAAAATAATATTTTATATTTCTGAAATGTTTCAAAAATTCCTACATCACCGACCATCTACACTTAGCAAGTTTGGATCATCGATTAGAGCTTTTTCCGGTTTCCCTCAGGTGGATCGTCTTCAGCGAGAGTGGTCGATTTTCAAGCTCGTTCCCGGCATCTACGAGCTTGGAACGGTCTTCCACAATTCGGTGGACACGCGACAAAGGTTGTGGTTTCTCAACCCTTGTATTTCTAGTTAGTTTAGGTGCATGGATCGTATTCTGGGTTTTATGAGTGTTTGGTGCTCGTGTAAATTTTTGTTTTCGCTTCCGTCTCGGCTGCGGCCTCCGCGGTGCCGGCATCGAACCCCAACAGGAGGAAGTAGCAGAATCAGTCAAAGAGGCTGTGTGAAGAAAGAAATGTTTTGAGAACTCCAACAAGGGTGAAATGAATAAATTGTTGGGTCGTGAGCTTCAGTTTTCTTTCACGGGACTGTAAGCCCTAGCCTAAACACACACCACATACAACACACCGACACACATCATACAAGCATGCGCGCGCGCACACACACACTTCAAATGGATTGGGTTAGAATTGTTAGATTTAAATGGCAGAGGAGAATGATGACTGTAATATTTGGTTTGGGTCCACAACACATGGGCCTACATAAGTATGCACATTGGTTTTTAATATGGTGAGACTACATCCAAAAGATGAAAGCCTTATGGAGGTTTATCCCATCATATATCTCGTATCATATCCATCCCACAATTTTTTATGTAAGACTATGTTAATCATATTCTCGGTAATGACAAATAGGCAACAAAGATATTTTTTGAATAATGACATGGTTTTCGAGATTATTTATGGAAATAGGAGGTTACGTGGATGGTATTAATAAAGTAAGTTAATGGATAAGATGCTGAAAAAGCTCCTTAGGCGTTCATGGAAGATTATTCTAGCTTAAAGCTTTCCATAGCCTTCAACCATGTAGAATACATAAAAAAGGGAAAGATAAGTGAGAGTGTTTAAAAAGGAAGAGGCGATTAGTGAAAGAGATTAGGAATTAATTAATTGACACGAAACTTTTTTCCATGATCATCATAATAAAAAGGAGAGAATTCCAAGGGATCAGATAAATTTGGACCGGAAAGCTCTCTCCGTTTTTTCCCATGATAAGAGAGAAGACGTTTAAAATAACAACGAACAAAAAAAATTTCGGCAGTTGGTGGAGCGGCAAATTAGCAAGGGGTAATATGGAAAAGAGTCAAGTCATGGGTTAATGCTTATACTACTTAGATATAGTGTTAGTGATGGAGAGCTTATTTATGAGGAGGTTGTAGACGCGTGGAAAGAAGGGCGGAATGGTCTTTGCTTGAAGCATATAATAAATCTAGTAAATAATGATACACAATTCTTCACCATCAAAACCTAACAGTCACGCCTTTTCTTTCCTTCGCAAATTGATAGAATTTTCCTTTCTACATATTTATATGCAATCCTCCTCTTAGCAATCACCAAATCAACAAGCACATGCTATATCTCAAAATCAATTCATAATATCTCAATAATCAACGCGAACTTAGTTTCGGAAATAAGCAACATCTTCAACTTCAAATAATAACTTACAAGATTGCTTGTATGAACTATACACTCGAACTGCAATAATTATTATGTTGTATTATCACTATAATGTTATGTCAGTTACCACCTTGCAAATTGGTTAGGACCTACGCTACAATTTGGGGACCAATGGTTTCAAATCAATAGCTCATAATAGGCTTCACAAAATAAATATTTAATAGTTATCCCTTGGCATTCTTAACATTAACAAACACCGGTTCATGTTTTATCATCGACATAACATAAATGATAGGCCATCCGCCATCATTGTGAAGTGGCCCGTCACTCACAATTGATACAACTCTTTATTTCCATATGCTCTCTATTTTCTCTCACAAGTACTTCATAATGTGCCTTGAGTAGTTAAATCAGGATACATATTACATATCGTTTTTCTTGAATATTGTATCGTCTATTGTATGATTGTATTATATATCGTATGGTATCATATATCGTAAGATGTGTTGTTTGCTTGTGCAATAGCTTAGCAATTAAGCATATAACTTTACATCTCATAAAATTACGATTAAATTAGCACTATAAAACAATGGAATATAATATTTAATGAACCGCCGGTCACACAATTGACACAAAGAATAAACACATGCAAACACAAGATTCATGAATCAACAACATCCATGTACATAATCACAATTAGTAAGAATAGGAGGCGGCGTCGGAATGTGGAACGGTAAGATAATTATGATTAACAGGATTTCAAAGTTCGGCAACATTCTTCATGGTGCATGTTTTTGGTTTCAATATCCTTGTGTATGTTCAAATAATGATTCCAAGAAAAAAGAGCTTGAACGTTCTCAGAAATAATATGGATGACTTCTTACTGCAAATTAATTCTCATGTCTCAAAAACGACAAAAAATGCGCAATTTTTTTGTTACTAGGATCCGTTATGATTGGCTTTCTTCCAAACTTCTGCTTTTACTATCTCTTAGCAGTGTTTAAATCATTCATTTCTCTACCGTTGAGTCAGATCCTTTTGAATTTTTCGTGCAGCCGTTCTTTACTGCAAAGCTATTTTTCAATGAAGGTGAGAAGCTGAAGACCAAGTGAAGGGGAAAAGCTTTGATCTTGTTAAAGAATTGATGAAGGGAAGAATTCGGTCTAAGCAAAGAATCGATGTTGGCGAAGAAATAATGGAGGAAAGGAATCGAAATGTGATCTCGGTAAAAGTAGAGCGGAAAAGTTATGAGATTTTAGAGTTAGGATTTGGGGTTTATATTAGTCTCTTTAGCCAACCCGATAATTCTTTACCTCGTCCAATAGCTAATTTTAAATCCCACATCCATATTGCATATATTTGTAACAATGTATCGAATCGTAGTATTTAATTTGTAAATCATACGATATGTTAATTAGTTCGATATTAACTTCTGATATGAATTAAAATCTTCTCATATCATATTGTATGATTCAAATTGTGAATTGTACGATCTGAAATGTATGTGCATATTGCTCTGCAAAAGGCTTATTTGCAAAAGGTTATCGGGGGAACTATTACTAGCAAATGCATTGATACTGTACAAACATGAATAGAGTATAATTTCTCGCTATATGATATGAGGTAATGGCCGAAATTCACATGATCGAGGCATATCAGGGAATTGTTCCTTTTTTGTTTCATCGTACCTTCCTCGCTTTTCTTTATTATTCTACTGATGGTTGTGGTTAGAAAAATCTTATTTGCTTCGCATTCAGATTTATGTTCGCTTGCTTGGGTAGTATGTTCATATTTATTATGTCTATCCTTGTCTGATTTGCGATTTGCATATCTTGATCTCCAGCAATGACAATTTTAGAAGTAGATTTTTTATCGAATAATGAGAGGTGGGAACGGTTAATAAATCTTCATAATAGATAACCTTATCATGTCTGCTTTTCCGATCTCCATATGTCTATTCAAGCTTTCCAATATATTAGGGTGAACATAATCATGATTGTGAGTAGCCCATTAAAGAAAAGAGTGAACACAATATTGGCAATATAAGATAAATAAAGCAAAATAATAAGTTTTATTGGTTGGATCAGTGGTATAAAGGTAATTAGGATTGACTCAAAAAAAATCTTTTGGTGCTTTAATTAATGTAGCAAGGTATTTTATGATCTCCAATCGTTGGTGCTAATTTGCACATGCATATGCAAATCACATGACTTAGATTATCATTTGCACCAACACTTTGATCCATTGGTGCATGTATGTCATGTGTAATTCACATGTCAAGATATTCAAATCAATCCAATAGAAATACCACATAAATTATATGCTTCTTGATCCTCTACCATCAATACGATAATCATCACAATATTAATTAAATCAAGATCATACACTTAACAGCCACATTAAAACCAAATTCCATTATAATAACTCAAAAAACTAATCAAATGTTGTATGCTATAAATAAACAAGATATTCTAATCCAAAAAGTAGAAATGAATTCATTATAAACTTAAAACGATAAACATAATTTTCCATACATTTATATAACTAACACTCAAGCATATTCTATTCAATAGATTGACTTGCTTGTTGTTCAATATGTTGGGTTCACTACATGCTCATTCCATTCCATGCGAACTATTGCTGCTAACATCTCGCCAAGTCCCGCGGTATTTGTAGAAAATGCATTTGCCTGTCCGAGTAAAGCTAAATATAATGGATTTGGAAAGCGAGATGGAATCGATCAAATTGGAGCTATAGTGTTCCAAGCAGCTGAAGGACACTACAACGAATTTGTAGTCTGCAAACCTTATAACTCGGAAAAGTAGATTGTGATGTGGTTGGAACAGCAGTCGAGTCGCCGCTAGTACCACATGGAGATGGAGTTGGCTCATGGGATGGCTGCAGGTAATTAAAGAATACTTAATGAGAATCTTGATTTTTTAATAGTAAAAATCTTTGTAAATTCACCAATTAACTGGAAACTAAAGCGAGATGTGCAGATATTTTGAAACAAGAAAAAAGTATGTATTTGGGTTGAAGCAGGAAATATCTATACATGTGTTAGGATTAAGGTATTGTGCATTTTAATTGAGTTCCCACGACAATAAAACAAGTTTTTAGGAACATATGCAGCCAATTGCTTGCAAGACATAGATGTTAGCACAAAGCCACTACAAACACTCATCACTATAATATAAACAAGATTTTTTTCAGGAGATTTAACTATTATCCTGACAAAATTTTAACTCGTTTTCAAAAAGAATATCAACAGGGAAAGAAAGGAGCACATATTCTACTCGTAGACTTTGTATATTATGATATGTAATATTGAACTTTACAACTGAAGCTAAGCTCGTCATTCTGCGAGAGAAAACATTGGAGCCTTGGAGGTAGTAGTAATGTTCCCGTACAACAACATAACTCCACAATCTTCAAAATAAATATGATAAGCTATGTATAAATGAGGATCATAAAAGAAAATGAAACAAGTGAATAAGTAGATGAAAGCAGTAGAACATACATATTGTTGAGGGAGAAAATGGAATCCATGAGCATTGATTGAGAGAGAAAACCACATTCCTCTCAAAAACATTAAGATGCGTAAGACCATGAACATATTTATAGCCTCATTTAAGATGCAAAAAACCTTAATCCTAGAGCATGCAAGCTTCAAGAAAATACTAACATCCAAATGGATTGTATACATGAACACATATGAACAAGAAAGAAAACGAAGGTGCACTAAAAATCTGATCTTCTTTAAGTCTCGTATTTTCCTCTTCAAGTTGCGCAATCTTCTCTAGCAATTCCGCTACATATGAACCGTTATTTGCCAAATTTTAAAGATGACATTCCTTAAGTGTGGCCATTGTCGCTCCGTGTCCCATGCCTCTGTCGTAGCCTTCGCGATGACCACCTCCCACATGATCCAAGATGTGAGTTAGATCAGATTGATCAGATAGCTTGGGCAAATCAAGCCCCTCTAGTTTCTATCTCATCATGAACTTTTTCATGTGACAAAGCTCAGCATTTAAATATATTAATAAATGGATTCTTTTAAATGGATTCTTTTAAAGGATATATATATATATATATATATATATCTTTTGCAACAGTAACTAAGTAGCGTTGAGTTTCTAAGTTAGGATAATCTCTAACTCAATTTCTCGGGTCATAGTTGGTCATATGACATTCATAATAGCCAATAGCAGAATTATAATCTTCTTTAAGCTCATCTTCATGCAATTTAAGTAATTCAATGAAATTTCACAAAAGAGATTACGATTTAATTACATACTAAACATGAAAAGACCATGTTCAAATACTTCATCAGAAAAAGACGAACAAACCATGACAAAATGGAATGCTTTGCATTTGGATATATTATCGTCCTTGCATCCTTTATATACTTCTCAAATTTATTATCATTTTGGTCTCTTCAAGAATTATGATCACCTATAGAAGGTCCTGTTTCTACAGAAGGTTTATTCCCTAATGCATCGTTTACCAAGTTTTCTATGCCATCTCCTGCAAAAGGCATTTCATCAACAATTTCGTCACCCACATGGTTATAATTAGTTTCCTCGTGATATTTCAAAATAGTGTAGTTCTTGACAAACCCATTTCAATCCACCACACATATGATTAGTAATTAAATACTAAGTATATTGCATAACAAGAACGACAATGGAGGAACTGTAAAATAAGCTATAAGCTCAGGAAATTTATCTTAAGTTTGAAGGATTTGTAGGGTTGCCAACAATAGAATCCACTACTATCAATTTTTAATGTGTTTCTCCTGAAAATTCATAAATGAATATGTAATAAGCCATTGGATCAAGAAACATTCAACCATTATATAATCGATTTAGGGTTTTACTACGATGAAGAATAGAGGAGGGTAACACCTAATTCATTTAGTTGTAATGCACATTGTCATACTTCTCATTGCATATGAAACTTGTGTATATAGAAAGTGAATTTGATTTAGTTAACATGACATAAATCATATGTTAGAGCAAATATGCCTATAATGCAGATGATTTGTTCTGCTTTCGTTGGTTTGTGACGTAAAATAAAATTAGCATTACTTTTTTTAAAAAAAAGTTTAAACAAACAAATTATTAGAATGATATACGATATATCTAGAAGGAAAAATGAAATTTTTACAGAAAATTGTATAAAATGTAGATTAATGATACCTTAGTCATTAGCCCCAAAAGAGACGACTTTTAAGTTTCCTAAAGAATTATAAAAAAAAATATAGATTTTTATAGTAGTTTTCTCCACTAACACAAAAAAGGATAAATTTAAATTTACTTACAAATTATAACAATCTAATTAAACAATTTTATTATTTTTTATTTGATATCAAATAAAAAATACTCATCTCCAGCATAATAATATATACAATTATTAAATACATGTGCAGAGACAATTAGTTTTGATCATTGCATCGAATCATTTCGACTGCATTAACAAATAATTAAGCAAACAAATAGATTTGATCGATGAATAAACAAAGTTATAGACCATCAAACAACTAAAAACTCCTAATAAAATCAAAATCACTTTTTGAACCCAATACCTTGAAGAACATAAACGACCTTACCAAAATCTGGTGTTGGGGGCAAAGGATTGCGGAGAAAAAGCCAGGTCTTTTGAGGTTTGTGGGCGGAGGATTTTTTTTTGGGTATCCATGTTGAAAAAAGAGTCGTGAGAGTTTCCGAGAGAAAAATATCGCAGTAGATATTTGGTTTTGTTTGGAGGTTGGGTTAATTTTATTGGAAAGAAAGTAAATTGAGAAAAAACTATTTCTGTTATAAATCCATTCATATCCTATATGTGTTTATATAAACATGATATGTTGTATTAATTATTGATATGAACGTTCAAATCAAACATCTTGATAAATAAAAATATTTCTAATTAAATACATATATCCAATGCACAATACATATAACTAATTAGTATTTTGCACATGTGATGCACATCTATATTAAAATAAAGGTTTGATGTTGAAATTGTTGTCAACTTAACAAAAGGATCTGTAAAAGATTATTATCGTAAGATAAAATTCATTAACTTAACATATCCTATAAATTTTTGTTGATTTTGAGTTTTATGATATCTTTAAAAATCTGCATGAAAAGAGTAACATTCTTTATTATCCTTTAAGCAGATCATGCACCCATGTAGAATACAAAATTTTTGGCGATTTGAACCGTTCATCTTGATCTACATGGTGAAAACATTGTTCTACCAAATTTTATGCGGTTTCGAAACCATTTAGTCGAAGATCCAACACAAAATGTTCTATTATCAAAAATCCGTTGATTTTGCAATTGTTGTATCTATAACAAACGATTTCGAAATCGCAGTGTATTACACCAATTAGATCAACTTCACCAGACTCGATCATCTAAAACTCGCAAGACTTTTCAGCCATAGAACGAGCTTCTCGCTGCTCGGTGTAGGTCTAGGGCTATAGGATCACAACTCTCTCTCTGCACACACACACATGGTAAATTACACTAAAATACCTCAACTATTGCTTTTTTAAATAACTAAAATACCTTAAACAATGTTAATTACACTAAAATACCTTGAGGCATCGAGGAGAGGAAGAAGGCGAGAAGGAGAGGAAAAAGGCGATGTGATTGGATGATTGAAGAACAAAAAATGTAGGAAAAAAAAGAAAATTGTCAAATCATCATTTAGTTTGGGATATAGAAAAGCCACATCACCAAAAAGTTGATTGTTGGACATAATGCAATCGGGGGTATTTTAATAAAAAGTCATTGGTAGTTTAAGGTATTTTACTGTAATAAAAATTGTTTAAAGTATTTTAGTCTTAGAAATTGATAGTTCAAGGTATTTTTGTGTAATTTACCTTATAATATACAATGATTTATATTATATTCATAGATTTATACTTTATATAACTACTGACTACATAATAATATATGTTCCAAATATGTTCTGAATCAATGTTAGGTTTGCGGGATTAAGATATCAGAAGCAAACTTGATTCAAGCAAGATCCACACCATTTTCTAAAACTGAAATTAAATACCTCAATGCGTGCGTTAATCTGAAATAGATTTTTATTTAAAAAAATTAACTTGGTTCATAAAACATTTTTTATCGCTAGTTCTTCTATTTTACAATGTTGGATAAAGTGATTGAATTCGTTATATTATTAGATTATATCAAAAGATCTCTTCTATTTGGCTCTTTTGACTAATTAGCAAGGTTTGAGGTTTCGACCGAAGCCACCGATACATGGTGGTTTGGTATCGGTTTCGGTGGAGACCGATACGAAATCCGTAACCGATACAAAAACAGCCATACGATATCGTTTTGGTTGAAATATTTAAAATCTTATTTTTTATACCATTTTTACTGCCATTGTGATCATTGTAGGCCTTCATTAGAAAACCGTAAAAAAGTGAACCCAAACCCTATATTAATATTTATCTAAGTACACTTATCAATATATTTTGCATCGTGGCTGGATTTTTAAACATTAGGATCATTGTCTTATAATATAGAATCATAAATTTAAGTATTTAATATGTCCACACTTATGTATATTGTATTACCGTCGAAACCGAAAGCCGAGCCGAGATTAGCGAAACTAGCCGAAACCCAGCGAAACTAATAAAATTATGAGAGATCGAAACCGAATCCGAGTTCTTGAACCTTGCTAATTAGAGCTAATCTAATCAAATCTATTTCGGCTAATCAGTTAAAGCCAATCTTTTCTATAGAATAACTTGATCAAAGCAACAACGTAACGTTGAGTCCACATTCGACTTGTTATAAACCTAGTCAACATAACATGTATGAACTAGGTTCAAATATATATGACTTTTTTATGTTGAGTTTTGTAACCTATAACCGTATTTTAATATATTTGCGACGTTTTAGGTATTATAAGCTTATATTGGGTCCTATATGATTCTGCCGCTTCTAGCTCATCCGCTCGAGGGGAAGGAAAGACGATCGATTAGCCAAAGGAGATTCCAGATCCAACGCTCTACATGAATCATAATTTGGGATTGTATTAAATTGTAGATGTCTCTCGGGATGAACAAGGCAATAGTTGAGCTTAGTTCAATTTGTTATACATGGACTAGTATGTATGTGTGTGTGTAGTTATAGATTTTGAAAAAATAGAGTAGGAAATTTGCAAGGAGCCAAGAGAAGGATTTGAAAATTCGAAGGGAAGAAAAAGATGTTTGAAATTTTGGAGGGAGAAGAAACACTATGGATTTAATCATTAAAGTTGATCCACATGCAATCCACAAGTCATAATTTTTTTTTGAAATTTTGATTACGGTAAATTGCACCAATGGTTGCAACCATTGGTGCAAAGCCCATATTTTATATTTTAATTTTGGGGGAAATGGGGCTGTGAACATTCACTGCCCTATTAACCTCTTTAATTTTCTGTAGTTTTAAGTATAAAACTGAATTGCACCAATGGTAATGACCATCGGTGCATCATAGATGTTTTTATTTTTTAGTTTAAACTTTTGATAAATATAAATTTTGTGCAAATGTATGTAGGATGCGCAACCCATGGATTCAACTGTTGGTGCATTTCTTACATTGCACCAAGGGTCTTGTAGGCCCTTGGTGCCAGCATTATTCTAGTGGTGGGGGTTGAATTTGATGTAGAATTATTCTGTGAAAAGCCGTAGGGCATTGTGCTGCACTCAAGAGAGAGGGGAGAGAATCGTTAGATCTGCGAGTGAGATTAGGAGATGAAATGAGGGCGAGGGTAAGAGAACTGTTATGCGTGCCGGCTATATATATCTGCATGCCTGAGCATATGCACCTGACACATTAATTTTCTTGGGAGAACGCTCATCAGGCCATAATACAGAGGTTTTCACTTTTATTTAGATGGTTTTTGTGTCAGCATGTAAAAATTCAAATCTCAAAGCCTTTTCAAAATCTTCAGTATTGGTTTAACAAGTTTAAACCCTAACCCTTAACCTTTGTTAATGTCCAGATCCATGTCTGGAGACCAAACTGTCTCTCGACACCGCATTCCTCAGGGGTGATCTGTTTGGTGTCACGCGTGTTTTCGGAGTGGTCATGTCTGAGACACGTATCGATATGGCCTCCTATAGCTGTCCATGTACATAGTTCAAATGTCATACGATATGGAAGTTTATTGCCTTCTTGTATGTTGTTTCATGCATAGTGCATATTCTTTTTCTATATTAGATTCTGTTCTCACTGTAATTTTTATTAAAGCTACTTGTCTAAGATTTAGTATGTTCTTTTTATATGCTGACAGATTTGTTTAATAAGATTTGGCAAACAAAAAAGATGCCAAATAAATGGAGGAAAAGTATCCTTATACCTATCTATAAGAACAAGGGTGACATTCAAAATTGCTCAAACTACCATGGAATAAAACTTATGTGTCACATCATGAAACTTTGGAAGAGTGTGGTTGAACACATGCTAAGGAAGGATATTAAGATAACAGATAACCAGTTTGGGTTCATGCCTGGACGATCGACGACAGAGGCTATTCATTTGCTTCGTCAACTTGTCGAGCGTTTTCGAGAGAGGAGAAGAGATTTGCATATGATATTTATTGATTTAGAGAAAGCGTACGACAAGGTACCTAGAGAGGTATTATGGGGGACAATGATGAAGAAGGGGGTCCCCGTCAAGTATATTGACATAATCAAGGATATGTACGATGGAGTAGTGGCAAATGTCAGAACTTGCGGGGCCCTAACGAGTGATTTTCCGATTACAATTGGTTTACATTAAGGATCTGCATTAAGTCCATTCCTGTTTACCATCGTGATGGATTAGCTTACTAGAACTATCCAAGATGAGCTACCTTGGTGTATGCTATTCGCTGATGATATTGTTCTAGTAAATGAGACGAAAGCAGGGGTTAATGCCAAATTGGAATTATGGAGGCAAACATTGGAATCTCGGGGGCTCAGATTGAGCAGGTCCAAGACAGCATATATGCATTGCAAATTTAGTAAACAGAGAAGTCAAAACCATATTGGTATAACATTGGAAGGGCAAGAGATATCACCGAGCGATTAGTTTAGATATCTAGGTTCCATCATCCAAAAGGATGGGGAGAACGTTAGTGATGTTAATCAAAGGATCCAAGCTGGTTGGTTGAAATGGAGGAGTGCAACAGAGATTTTGTGTGATCGTAACTTTCCGTTAAAATTGAAAGGGAAGTTTTATCGGAGCGCTATTCGGTCGTCCTTATTATATGGTACAGAATGATGGGCTCCTAAGAAACATCATACATAGAAGATGCACGTAGCGGAGATACGCATGCTTCGTTGGATGTACGGTAACACTAGAAAAGATAAGGTGCGAAATGAGGATATTCGTGCAAAATTTGGTGTAGCACCTGTGGAGGAGAAGATGCGGGAAAACCGGCTAAGATGGTTTGGTCATGTGCGATGTAGACCTATGGAAGCACCGGTTCGACGAATAGATACTTTCGATATGTGCAATGGCAAAAGGGTAAAAAGGATACCGAAGAAAATATGGATGGAGGTGATACAAAACGATATGGTTGCCAAATGCCTCAATGAAAGTATATTGTTCGATAGGAGTGAGTGGAGGCTGAGAATTCATATGCTGGACCCGGCGTAATTCTCATGTTGGTTCATGTAGCCTACCCCATATGCTTGGGATAAAAGGCTCAGTTGTTGTTGTATGTGCACCGGCACCGGTAGTAATGAACAAAGTTCCTTTGTATTTGCCGTATATGTTGGAGATAGTGCCCTCATAGTCAATTATTGGATCACAGGTACGTGATTGCAATGATTGCGGAGGACCTATACCGGTATGACAGTCTTACTCGAGATGATAGTATGCTATCTGGTTTGCCTTTATCAGTCGTGTACATGTTCAGGTGACTGATTACATGTTACACTTTGATAGAGCCCTTAGGATCTTGCTTTACCACCAACAGTATGATGGCGATCATATACGTGAGAGTTGGGTGGTTTATACGCATATCCTTAATTGTGGTTCCTAGTCGTGGGAGTTTCGAGACAGGGCATCGATACTCCGGAGTAGACTAGTGTATACAGTCGAGATCCCGACGAGGGGCGGTGGCCGGTCTCACAAGCCACTGGTGTCAGTTGGATCACCTAAGATGTATACAGGTGCTCATTGGGTTATGAGTACACCGGACAGGACTCGCCGGGAATCTGCTAGTTAGTATTATATCTATCGTCAGATAGCAGTTCCCTGGTGACATGTGTACAGGTTAGTTCATCGACCTGAGGTCGTCATTTGTCTCGTGTGAGTTCCCACTGTGCTTTGATTTCTACCCTACCACGGCTCAAAGGAGTCGTGCAAACAGGTAGCTTTTGGGTACAGTCCCGATCCATATGGAGGCACGTGAGCGGATCGGCAGGGGATTCGTCTCTCCCGGTATTAGGGGCGAGATCGTGCTGTGTCTAGGAGAGCCATTACACAAAGCCCACGGCCGTGGCAGGAGATTTACTGGTAGGCACTCCAGTAGTATCTCAGGGTGTTATTGGGCTTCACTCCGACACGATTTATACTGCTATTGGGGGTCTGATGTTACTAGCCCCCTAGGCAGATATGCGATACTCATAGACGAACGGACCGGACTGTATATACATTGTCACTGTTAGGCTCAGTAGGGTTTTCCGGATGAGTGCGCTCATCAGCATCCCTTGAGGTCAGTCCATGGGCAGCCGTTACGCATTGCTAGTGCCGCTGACGGTTTGTGGTTAAACCCACTGCCATGGTACTGACGAGTCATTAGAGTCCCCCACAGACAGTTTCCCAAGTTCGGGCGAAACGTTGTAGAGGCCGTATGGTTTTATGGCAGGGTTCGGAAAATGCACATGCGTTTACGCACGTGTTATTTTTCGGGCAGATGATACTGATCGGCTTTGGTTTAAGCCGGATCCGAGTATTATATTGAGTAGGTATAATATCTTTGTCTCAGTTGCATTTGTATTCGGTCGTAATACAAATGCGGGTATATTTATACAGTTTCGGGGTTATCCTGAAAGTCGTTTCAGGATCACTTTTGGAAGTTGCCAGTTTCCAGTTTTCTATCAGCCGTCTTTTAACATTTGGTTAAAGACGGATTTATCTTTTCTTGGATGAGGTGAGTCAGTGTTCTAGAAGTTTCTGGAAGTGATGACAAGGATGGTGACTAGGTTCATGACTCATCTTTGCATTTATTAAATGGTGACTAGGTTTTAGTGACTCATTGTTTTAATTAATGTCTTTTGGATTGCTTAAGATCTTTTGTTATGATAAGGATGATTTCTTGTGGTCACCCCCCTTCTCCTACGGTCACCCCCTCTCCATATATGAGGTCGGCCCCCTCTTTCTCTCTCACTACTTGATGTCTTCATTTGTAGAAAAGATACGATAGTATTTGGGGTGCATGGAATTTTACAGTCCATTTCATTCCATCACCCAATTTCCTCGTCAACTTCATTAACCGATCGTCCACGGACTTGGAAGAAGTGAGACAAAGTCATCTACTCATTCTCTACATCATTCTTGGTCGTCTCTTTTAGCAAACTTGACGATCGAGTTGCCTCAAGTCAGAGGCGGGAGCCCGTCTAAAGAATCGTCGACGTGGTGCCACCTCGACGAAGATATCGGAGATCGACGAGATCGGAGCAGCCGCAACGGAGCGTGGGATGATGGTTGAAGAACGAAGGACTCGGATCGTTTGGTATAACTTTTCTACACTCTTTACAGTTTGTTAGTTTAGCAATAATGGCAGATCCGGGTTAAAGTATACGGTAGCGCCAGTTAAAAAGTTTTTGTTCCGCATTTGGCGTCTGTAGACTGCCGGGGCGCTAACGTAGACTTACAGTGGTATCAGAGCCTCACCATTTTGCTATACTAACTTGTGCTAACGCGTTTAAAACATCGATCGAACCGGAAATCAAAAATCGCAATTTTTCCTCTTGACAGTTTCTGTTATTTTTTAAACTGGTCCAAATGTTATTTTGACCATACCAGAAAATCATGCAGGGTTTTTTAGGAAAACTGGAGAAATTCGACAGAGTGATTTTACTGTTCCACCGCGGATCCGCGGCCCAAGCATGGGTTTGGCCGTGGATCCGCCGCAAGAAAGTGACATCACTCTGCCAACTTTCTACAGTGTATTCTATATTGTAAATTGGGATTTTTGGTATATATTATTTGGGCCCAGGTTTTGTTACTGTTCACCAGTAAGTCGTGGGGCCCACTTCTTGATATTTGGTCGATCGAAATTTAAACACGTTAGTTTACAGTGCTTACATTATATCTCCGACCGGGAATGTCATTTGATCGGTAAACCGCGTCTGATTGCTATAGTTCTTTTAGACGGGTTTGCGAACGTGACATTCGCGTTGATGTTCTATGTTGTGCTGTGATGTTGCGGATTTGTCATGGTGGATAGCAGTGTGCAATGGTAGTACGGTTTGAGTTTATTTGTACATTTGATATTGCGGGGCGAGCATCCAACTTGTGGACAGCCGTCACTGCCTGTTGTATAATATTCTTTTGGGGCACGACCAGGTTGCGGTCGATGTACCTATTGTACTATTTTTCATTACTGTACTAGGTTTTTGTTAGTGTATATGCCCTAGAGGCCATTACTGTATCATACTAGTTTGTATATTACTGAATGGAAGCTTGGGATATTCACCTTGTATAAACAATCTTGCTCAATATAGTAGTATGCTACTTGGTTTGTTTCTACTTCAATGTGTACTTGTGTTTATTTCAGTATATCACTTATACGCATTAGTAGAGCCCTTAGGATCTTTGCTTGATTACCAGCGTTGTGATGGCAGTCACACTAGTGGGGGCTGGGTAATCTATAAGCACATCCTTATACAGGTCCCTAGCCGCAGAACTATCGAGACAGGGCATCGATACTCCGGAGTAGACTAGCGTATGCGCTTCTCATCCCAGTGTGGGAGATGGTCTGTCCCACAGCCATCAGTACGTCGTACTGGAGATAGTATACGGGTGCTCGTTGGGTTACGAGTACACTGGACAGGACTCGTCGGGAACTGACAGGTTGGTATTATACCTATCGTCAGTTATCAGTTCCCAGGTGACATGAGTACAGCTTAGTCCGCTGACTTGACACTGTCACTTCGTCTCGAGTGTGTTCCCACTGTACTTTGATTACTACCCTACCACGGCTCAAATGAGTCGTGCAAACGGGTAGTAGTTGGGTACAGTCCCGAAGCACTTGGAGGCAGTGACGGTTAGACATGATTCGTCTCTCCCGGTATTGGGGGTTGACATCGCGCTGTGTCTAGGAGAGCCATTACACGAGTAGTCCCTGGCCAGGGCAAGCGAGATATACTGGTAGGTTTCCAGTATTATCTCAGGGTGTTTTGGGCTTCACTCCGACACGACTTGTACCGCTATTAGGGGACTGACGTTTTACCGCCCCCTAGGCCCGCCATGCGATGTATTAGACGAACAGACCGGACTGTACGGAGACTGTCACATTCAGACTCAGTAGGAGTTCAGATGGGGTTTCACCTCGTCAGCCTTCTTGTCGGCATCTACCTGGGGACCGTTACGTACAGCTAGTGCCGCTTGCGGTCTGTGGTTAAACCCACTGCCAGCGTAGTGTCGAGTCTTTAGAGTCCCACACAGAGGGTATTCTCCTCTGGGCAAAACAGAGTAGAGGTCGCATGGTTTTGCGACAGGGTTCGTTCTCATCCGCGCACTTGTGCACGTTTGGAGTCCGGACGGATATTACTGACTGGCTCTGGTTTGAGTCAGATACCGGTATATGTTTTGGGGTTGCTTTTATCTCTCAGTATTCATGTTCCTCGGAACAAGAATGCAGGTGTGTATGCACAGTTGTTTGAGGAGGAGGAAGAGGACTTTCATTAGGGTTTCGGAACGGGTGCGTATGCACAGTTGACAGTCGTCTTTTTCCAAACCCTAATGGATTTATGTTATATCAATTAATAATATTAATAAAATGAAATTGTGTCATGGTTGGTTTTTGTTGACTAGTTGACCATGGTTGACTTGTTGACCATGGTTGAAGATTTGACCATCATCATTACAAAAGCAAGATGCTTTTTGATTCTTGCAAAACCATTTAATGTTTGAAATGATAATGGTCATTCCTAAACCTTCCATCAACTATTTCATTTTCATTATTATTATTAATTAGATAATTCTTTTTCTTTTGGCACTATGGTTGCAAGAAAGAAAAAGATAGCTCATTCTATCATTTAGCTTCTCTCTCCTCATTTCATCTTCTTCTTCCTCAAGCTCAAGGTGATTCCTTCTCATGTGTTGAGAATCCCTCACCTTGAAAAAGAAAGCACCCCATAGATACTCTCTACTCTCTCTAGGGTTCAAGGTTTAGCAAGCCGGAGATCCTAGTTCACTCAAAGTTCGAGGAAGAGCCCAAAGGTTGAACCCTCAGGTGGATCCATCTTCGACGGAAGAAGGCTACGAGGCAAGAACCATCAACCTCTACAAGGTTTCAAGAAGAAGGAGTTCAAGTTAGGTATAACTCTTCATCCGAGTAGCCAACGCTCCTTTGTATGCTTGCTAGTTTAGTTTAGACACGATCCCGACCTTGTTTAGTCCATGTTGCCCCTTGCGATAAAAAATTGTTTTTTATACCGTTTCCGCCTCCCCGTAAGCACCGGGGGTCGCAACGTGGACTTACAGTGGTATCAGAGCCTAACTAAACTTAAACTAGCTTTGTAGAAAAGTGTATGGAAGTTCGAAACCGAAAAATCGCAAAACCGGAAAAACTAAAACCCTAAGTTTCTGTTGAAATTTTTTATGCTCTAAATGAAAAACTTTATACTCCTAAAATCGGCTCAGGGTTTTGTGAGAACACCCACAAAAAACGATCCCATGAATCCTTCAAAGCGCCGCGCTTCTGCGGCCCCAGCTATTCATGTCGCCGCGGATCCGCCGCCATTTGGCCTCTTCATGCGATCGTGTTTTGTGCAGTGTTTTTCTGGTAGGGTTTTGGGATTTTTCAAATATGTTATATGTGCCCAGATTTTCCAGAACAGAAATTTTCTTTTGGGGTCCTATAAATCCGTATTTTTTTTTCGAACTTCGCTACACTTTGTCTATATTGGTTATATCTGTGATGTTTGAATGTATTGAACGTCGGCTAATCGCTATAAGTCGATTAGTCGGGGTTATACATCTCTGTGATCTGTGTTTGATATTGGAATATGTATATGAATGTGTTGGACTGTCGCGGGTGAATAGCCGGGGTGGATGTGAGATGAGCTTTTGTTTTTCTTTCATTCATTTGTAACATGTAAATTGATGTAATATTATTATTTGTTTGGCCGCACAACCGGGTCGGGGTTGTAGCCGTCATTGTATAATTCTTTTTACTGTTTTTGCTCCAAGGATAGACCCATGGAGGGGTGCACAAACTGCCGAGTACTTGACGGGTAGTTTGCCGCACCCGTAGGGGTCTTGGGTGGGGTATTTGGCTATTCACCGCGACCGTGTAATCCGCTTTTCGTTGCAGGCTCGAAAGGATTGCGGATTGCTAGTATATCCAATGTATTCATCTGTGATCTGTAATGTCTATCATTGCTTTCTATTTAGGCGTTGCTTATGTTTTACAGCCGCGCTAGCCCAGCCCCCGCTCTGTCGTTAGTTAAGTAACCTAACGGGTGATGACGGGGCCCCATGGCGAATGCATATGGCATAAGCGTACGTCATATTTTGGTTGTTTTCTGCAATGGTAGGATTAATTGATGGGACGCATTAAAAGAACTAATGCAAGAATATCACGCATTAAAAGAACTAATGCAAGATAATAAACCAAGCTAAAGTCGTTGGGACACTTTCGAAAAACCACTCGGTTCTTTTCAAAACTAACTTTTAAATGCGGAGCTTGAGCCACTCCTTTTAAAAGCTATCTCGTTCCATCGATTATATCAAGTTCACTACGTTCACGGTTTCGCCAAAACCATCCGTAGCCCTCCGTCGTTTCATATGAATATTCAACAGTATTCAAACTGTGTTTGTTGGCCTTAGTCAAGGCACAGTGTTTGGTAGCTGGTGGGTATTCATATGTTGCATAGATAGAATGTGTTGGTTTGGGACAGTCGTATTGCCTTGTTGGCCATAGTCAAGGGTATATACGGGTGGGTTCAAATTAACCTGGATAACGACGGGTAGAACTTGACATGTGACTTATGATTTGTTGGCCTTAGTCAAGGTCATAAGAGCATGGGGCAAAAATCCACATCGGGAGTTTCATAAGTACTGAAACTTGCTAGATTTGCGTACCATTTGTAGTGTGGTGATTCTGGTAGGATTCCTTCAGTTTCGTCACGCGATGATATTTGGATCCCGATCCTACTGTGAGTATATGCTACTCCTCGGGAAATTTCTCACTAAACGATCAATGCTATAAACCTAGTAGGTGCCTAGAAAGGTGTTAGCGGGGATACGCCCTCAGGGAAAAGAGGTTATTTAATTAAGGAACTTCGCGAAAGCGTTGGAAAACCTCCCTCGAAGTACCGACACTGGCCTGGCTGAACGGTTAAGCAAGTATTGTGCGGTGGGATTGATCCCGACTAGTTCTTCCTTTATGGTTTGAGGAGGGATTCGAGAGACAGTGGGAGCCATCCTGTTTAGACAAATTAAAAACCACTCTAAACTTGCAAGAGCATCGTGCTAAAGTGTTTCTTCTCTCTCTCCTAATTGCAGCGACCAATCAACATGACTGGACTTAAGTTACTTCTAGATAAAAATATATTGACAGGGCCAAACTACAAAGATTGGCTCAGGAATGTCAAGATGGCAATCACTTACGACAAGCTGGGGTATCTTCTTACCACCAAAGCTCCCCCCGTCCCAGGTCCCACCTCCAGCGTCGCGGATAAGGAAATCCGTAAGACTTGGGAGATTGATAGCGCGAAGGCCAGGTGCCTCGTACTTGCCTCGATGGACAATGAACATCAGAGGAGGCACGAGAATATGGATCTGGAATCCATATTTCTTCATACAAAAGAACTGTATGGAGAGCAGTCTCGTATCGCAAGATACGAAGTGTCGAAGAAGTTGTTTTCGGCAAAGTTGGCCGTCGGATCATCGGTAGCGGAACACGTGCTTAAGATGATTGGCTACATTGAGGAGCTCGCTGACCTTGGGACCACGTTGGAGAATGAGCTCTATACGGACTTGATTCTTCAGTCCCTTCCTTCCACTTATGCCCAGTTCATCCTGAATTTCAACTTACAAGAAAAGGAAGTTGAACTTTCAGAACTCCTCAACATCCTGAGGAGTGCAGAGGGCACCTTACAGAAAGGTAGGGAAACATCTACTTTGTTTGTAGGAGGATCTTCTTCTTCTAGGTCCAAGGCGAAAGCCAAGGGAAAGAAGAGGAAAGCCCCCGCCAAACCAAGGGGCGGTGTTAGTAAAGTGGATACGAAGGGAAAGGCAAAGGCAACAATGAAAGCAGGGAAGCTTATAGGTAAAGAAGAATGCTTCTATTGTTATAAGAGTGGACACTGGAAGAATGATTGCAGGGCTTGGAAAGGCAGGACACAGGAATTGAAGCAGGTTGCGGCTTCAGTTTCAGGTGTGTATGTTATTGAAAACTGTCTTTCAATAAACTCTACTTCCTGGGTATTGGATACCGGATCAGGATCTCATATCTGTAATTCTTTGCAGGCGTTGAGAAACGTAGGGTTTTGAAGGCAGGTGACATGACCCTCAGAGTTGCGAACGGAGCTAGCATGGATGCTAAAGCCGTGGGGGATTATCACCTGGGAATGTCAGATGGGCATGTTTTGGTTTTGCGTAATTGCTTTTTTGTACCCAACGCAACTTGTAATATCATTTCTGTATCTTTGGTTTCTAAAGAAGGTTATGAATTTGCGTTTGTAAGTAATGTTGTAAACATTCACCTTAATCAAGTTCTGATTGGGTCAGGTACACTGAGCAATGGCATATACGTGTTAAACCAACCACAGATTTTCAATGTCCAGAATACACACAAAAGAAAGTCTCCAGATATTAATCAGGCTTTCTTATGGCATTGTAGACTGGGTCACATCAATGAAACACGGTTGACTAAGTTACATAAAGAAGGATACTTGGATCCGTTCGAGTATCAGTCTTATGCCACTTGTGAATCTTGTCTCATGGGAAAGATGACAAAGACTCCGTTCACTGGACACGGAGAAAGAGCGAGCGAGCTCTTGGGACTCGTACACAGCGACGTGTGCGGTCCAACGTCTACACATGCGCGAAGCGGTTACTCTTACTTCATTACTTTTACGGATGATTTTTCAAGGTACGGTTATGTCTTCTTAATGAAACATAAGTCCGAAGCTTTTGAAAAGTTCCAGGAATATAAGAATGAAGTAGAGAAACAGACCGGCAAAAGTATCAAGATTCTAAGATCGGATCGAGGTGGAGAATACTTAAGTGCCGAGTTCCTGAATTATTTAAAAGAGAACAGAATTCTCTCTCAGCTCACTCCTCCATACACTCCGTAACACAACGGTGTATCGGAGAGACGGAACCGAACCCTATTGGATATGGTACGGTCCATGATGAGTAAGGCTGAGTTACCGCGATCTTTCTGGGGTTATGCACTGGAAACAGCTACACATCTCTTGAACCAAGTTCCTACTAAGACAATGCCTACCACACCATATCAGATGTGGAGTGGGAAGAAACCCTGTCTTAAATCCTTTAAGACATGGGGATGTCCGGCTTTTGTAAAAAAGCAGCATGCGGACAAGCTCGAGGCATGTTCAGTACAGTGCAAGTTTGTGAGATACCCAAAGAACTCCAAGGGGTATCTTTTCTATTACGCAGAGGAACAAAAAGTCCTTGTTTCTCGTCATGCCCGCTTCTTGGAAACTGAGTTTTTAGAGAATCAGATAAGTGGGAGCGCAGTAGAACTGGAAGAAGTTCCAGAACCACAAACCATTACTGAAATCTTAGAGAAACCAGAGGGTTCAAAGCAACAGGACATTCCTACGCCGCTCCGCAGAAGTAGTAGGCAGTCTCATCCGCCCGAGAGATACTACGGTTTTCTCATAGACGGGGATAGAGAGGATTGCATCATAGATTATGATGAGCCTACTAGCTTCCAGCAGGCGGTTCAGAGCGTTGACTCGGTAAAATGGCTGGATGCAATGCGGACCGAAATGGAGTCCATGTACACCAACAAAGTATGGACGTTGGACATTGCTCCAGACGGGGTAAAACCCGTAGGATGCAAGTGGATCTTCAAAAGGAAGATTGGTGTAGATGGACAGGTTGAGACCTATAAAGCTAGACTTGTAGCAAAGGGTTTCCGTCAAAGACCTGGCTTGGACTATGACGAAACCTTTTCTCCATTGGCTATGCTGAAATCCATTCGGATCCTTCTTGCCATTGCAGCCTTCCATGATTATGAGATTTGGCAGATAGACGTAAAGACCGCTTTTCTAAATTGAAATTTAGAGGAGTGTGTCTATATGGATCAGCCAGAGGGTTTCATTCAGAGTGGGAGCAGCGGAAAGGTGTGCAAGTTGCTTAAGTCCATCTATGGACTAAAGCAGGCATCGCGGAGTTGGAACATCTGTTTTGATGAGACGGTCAAGGAATTTGGCTTTATCAAAAATCCAGATGAACCATGCATCTATAGTAGATTTGTAGCGAGAACTGTAGTATTCCTCGTTTTATACGTGGATGACATTCTCTTAATAGGAAATGACATTCCTATGCTACAATCTGTCAAGGGGTTCTTGTCGCACAGGTTCTCCATGAAAGACCTGGGTGATGCCTCATACATCCTGGGGATCCGGATCCATCGTGATAGATCCAAGAGGATATTAGGACTTTCTCAGTCCAGGTACATCGACACCATAGTGAAAAGATTCAGGATGGAAGATTCCAAGCGCGGTAACCTACCGGCTTGTCACGGGATCACCCTCTCTAAAGAGATGTCTCCCAAGACTGATTTGGAGAGGGATCGCATGTCTATTATACCCTACGCTTCTGCGGTAGGCTCTATAATGTATGCGATGTTGTGTACCAGACCGGATGTAGCTTATGCACTGAGTGTGGTAAGCCGGTATCAGTCAAACCCTGGGGAGAAACACTGGATAGCAGTAAAGAACATTCTCAAGTACCTGAGAAGGACTAAGGAGATGTTCTTGGTGTATGGCGGAAAAGACCTCCAGATCGAGGCCTTTGCTGACTCCAGCTTCCAGAGTGACAAGGATGATTTCAAGTCCATGTCGGGTTTCGTCTTTACCCTCAATGGAGGGGCGGTGTGTTGGAAGAGATCCAAACAGGAAACCGTTGCAGACTCGACTATGGAAGCGGAATACATCGCTGCATCTGATGCCGCAAAAGAAGCTGTCTGGATGAGGAAGTTCTTGAAAGAACTTCAGGTGGTTCCGTCCATTGTTGACCCAATACCTCTGTATTGCGACAACAACGGGGCTATAGCTTTAGCGAAGGAACCCAGGTCCCATCAGAGATCCAGGCACATCTTAAGGCGGTATCACCTGATCAGGGAGATCGTGGATCGCAAGGAGATCGAGGTTCGGAGGGTTGCTTCAGAAGAGAACACTGCAGATCCATTCACCAAGGCTCTACCCCAGACTCAGTTCGAGCGGCTGATCGAGATGATAGGTCTTCGATACGCCAGTACATGGCCTTAGTGCAAGTGGGAGATTGTTAGTGTATATGCCCTTGAGGCCATTACTGTATCATACTAGTTTGTATATTACTTAATGGAAGCTTGTGATATTCACCTTGTATAAACAATCTTGCTCAATATAGTAGTATGCTACTTGGTTTGTTTCTACTTCAATGTGTACTTGTGTTTATTTCAGTATATCACTTATACGCATTAGTGGAGCCCTTAGGATCTTTGCTTGATTACCAGCGTTGTGATGGCAGTCACACTAGTGGGGGCTGGGTATTCTATAAGCACATCCTTATACAGGTCCCTAGTCGCAGGACTATCGAGACAGGGTATCGATACTCCGGAGTAGACTAGCGTATGCGCTTCTCATCCCAGTGTGGGAGATGGTCTGTCCCACAGCCATCAGTACGTCGTACTGGAGATAGTATACGGGTGCTCGTTGGGTTACGAGTACACTGGACAGGACTCGTCGGGAACTGACAGGTTGGTATTATACCTATCGTCAGTTATCAGTTCCCAGGTGACATGAGTACAGCTTAGTCCGCTGACTTGACACTGTCACTTCGCCTCGAGTGTGTTCCCACTGTACTTTGATTACTACCCTACCACGGCTCAAAGGAGTCGTGCAAACGGGTAGTAGTTGGGTACAGTCCCGAAGCACTTGGAGGCAGTGACAGTTAGACAGGATTCGTCTCTCCCGGTATTGGGGGTTGACATCGCGCTGTGTCTAGGAGAGCCATTACACGAGTAGTCCCTGGCCAGGGCAAGCGAGATATACTGGTAGGTTTCCAGTATTATCTCAGGGTGTTTTGGTCTTCACTCCGACACGACTTGTACCGCTATTAGGGGACTGACGTTTTACCGCCCCCTAGGCCCGCCATGCGATGTATTAGACGAATAGACCGGACTGTACGGAGACTGTCACATTCAGACTCAGTAGGAGTTCAGATGGGGTTTCACCTCGTCAGCCTTCTTGTCGGCATCTACCTGGGGACCGTTACGCACAGCTAGTGCCGCTTGCGGTCTGTGGTTAAACCCACTGCCAGCGTAGTGTCGAGTCTTTAGAGTCCCACACAGAGGGTATTCGCCTCTGGGAAAAACAGAGTAGAGGTCGCATGGTTTTGCGACAGGGTTCGTTCTCATCCGCGCACTTGTGCACGTTTGGAGTCCGGACGGATATTACTGGCTGGCTCTGGTTTGAGTCAGATACCGGTATATGTTTTGGGGTTGCTTTTATCTCTCAGTATTCATGTTCCTCGGAACAAGAATGCAGGTGTGTATGCACAGTTGTTTGAGGAGGAGGAAGAGGACTTTCATTAGGGTTTCGGAACGGGTGCGTATGCACAGTTGACAGTCGTCTTTTTCCAAACCCTAATGGATTTATGTTATATCAATTAATAATATTAATAAAATGAAATTGTGTCATGGTTGGTTTTTGTTGACTAGTTGACCATGGTTGACTTGTTGACCATGGTGGAAGATTTGACCATCATCATTACAAAAGCAAGATGCTTTTTGATTCTTGCAAAACCATTTAATGTTTGAAATGATAATGGTCATTCCTAAACCTTCCATCAACTATTTCATTTTCATTATTATTATTAATTAGATAATTCTTTTTCTTTTGGCATTATGGTTGCAAGAAAGAAAAAGATAGCTCATTCTATCATTTAGCTTCTCTCTCCTCATTTCATCTTCTTCTTCCTCAAGCTCAAGGTGATTCCTTCTCATGTGTTGAGAATCCCTCACCTTGAAAAAGAAAGCACCCCATAGATACTCTCTACTCTCTCTAGGGTTCAAGGTTTAGCAAGCCGGAGATCCTAGTTCACTCAAAGTTCGAGGAAGAGCCCAAAGGTTGAACCCTCAGGTGGATCCATCTTCGACGGAAGAAGGCTACGAGGCAAGAACCATCAACCTCTACAAGGTTTCAAGAAGAAGGAGTTCAAGTTAGGTATAACTCTTCATCCGAGTAGCTAACGCTCCTTTGTATGCTTGCTAGTTTAGTTTAGACACGATCCCGACCTTGTTTAGTCCATGTTGCCCCTTGCGATAAAAATTTGTTTTTTATACCGTTTCCGCCTCCCCGTAAGCACCGGGGGTCGCAACGTGGACTTACAGTTTTGCCCCGCGACGGAGTGCACGGATAGCCGGGTTTTGGGGGGCAACGGGTCCGCATCTCATGGCTTTGAGAGGCAGAGGGGTCCCACTCTAGAATTGGCAGACTATTCGCCGCACTCGTAGGGGGTACAGGTTGACCCAAGGAGGGGTGCCCAAGATTACCGGATTCCGTGGAGTGCTGGGTGGTCCATTCACTATGCTGTAGGGGGCTGCCTCGCTTCAGGTTTTGGCGGGTAACTTGCCGCACCCGTAGGGGTCTAGGTTTCATTGCATAGGCTATCCACACGACAGGGGAACGTCGGGTTTCAGCAGCGGTTCTGTGAAACTCGGGGATCCCAGATTATCTGTATTGTTCTGTGATGCTTATTACTTTTCTGTAATGTTGCATACTATCACTCCTGGAGCGATTATTGTATATTGGTTTATATACTATTAGATGTTGTATATGTTTTACACCCGCGCTAGTCCAGTCCCCGCTCTGTCGTTAGTTAAGTAACCTAACGGGTGATGACGGGACCCAGTGACGAATGCGGATGGCATATACGTACATTTTATTTTCGTTCTTTTCTGGTGTGATTAAATGATGGGACTGTGTTGATTCTGATCAACGCAAAGTAAAACAAACCTGTTTACAGTTGTTGGAACAATTTTAAAAAGTGTTATTGCAAAGACGTTTTCTTTTGTTATGCATAGCGGTATTCAGTGGAATATCCTGCACCTCATTCGACGGGGCAAGGGCCGATATCCCTTCACCGGGACCGACCCCTTGGACAGAAGTTTGCGTCAGGGTAATAACTTCACTATAGTCGATTACAAGTTGCTTTGCATAGCGGTATTCAGTGGAATATCCTGCACCTCATTCCACGAGGAAAGAGCCGAGATCCCTTTACCGGGAGTGACCTCTTTAGCAAAAGGTTTTCGCCACTATATTTTAAAAAGCTATCAGGTTCCTTCAGCGATATCAAGTTCACTACGTTAAAGGTTTTTCGCCAAAAACCAGCCGTAGCCCTCCGTCACTTCTTTTGGGTGTTTAGTAGTATTCAAGCTATGCATTTTAGCCAAAGTTAAGGCATAGTGTTTGGTAGCTGCTGGGTATTCAATTGTTGCATAGATAGATGAGTTAGTTTGGGACAGTCGTTCTGCCGATTGGCCAAAGTCAGGGGCATGTGCGGGTGGGTTCAATATGACAAGATAGTGACGGGTAGAACTTGGCATGTGACTCATGACATTTTGACCAAAGCCAAGGTTATAAGAGCATGGGGCAAAAATCATATCGGGAGTTTCTAAAGAAACTGAAACTTGCCAAGTATGCGCATACCATCTGGAGTATGAGTAACGTGGATGCATTCCATCACGTTATCATGCGATGAGAGTTGGATCCCGATTCCCACTGATGAGTTGGTTTACTCTTCGGGCGATCCCGATTGATTCTTCTTTAGGTTTGGAGGAGAATTTGACAGGACAGTGGGAGGTTTCCGGATTAGATAAAGTGATGACCATTCTGATCTAGGTTAGAGTGCACGCAGAGTGTTTCTTTTCTCTCTCTCTTTGGCAGCGACCTTTGACCGACCCTAGACTATGACTCAGTGACCAGGTTGACCGAACCTTCTTAAAATACTGGCTTTTGGATTGTCTATGTTGCATAAGTCATTGCCACTCCTTCTTCTACCCTTTGCATTTCTCAGAACACCCGTATTACTATGGATATCCACTTCCATTGGATAGATCCATCGTATGGTTATATACGAACTCGAAGGGACTTCTTCGAGGATGGATCCAGGTTCAGGAGAAATAGAATTGGTTTATTCAGTTGTCTTTTATTATCACCTTCTCTCAGGTTGCGAGAGCTCCTTGGTTTAGGAGAGTACACCTATTACGCTTATTGGATAGTCTTATTCCAAACCATAGGCTGGTGCCGAAAGGTAGGGAATGAAGAAAACCAATTAGCCTAAGTAGGGTGTGCAGAAGGTAATATGTAAAGACAAAATAAAGGGATTAGAAAGAGGGCAAAGTAAATTGCGACTGATATCATTCACGACCAAAACCGCGTACTTCATCGCCACTCCTATTTCACCTTTAAAAGAATAAGGTATTATTCAGTTGTCTTTTATCGTCACCTTCTCTCAGTTGCGAGTACTCCTTGGTTTAGGAGGGTACACCTATTATGCTTACTGGATAGTCTTCTTCCAAACCATAGGCTGGTGCCGAACGGTAGGGAAGGAAGAAAACCATTTAGCCTAACGAAGGTGTACAGAAGGTAACGACTAAAGACAAATAAAGGGATTTGGAGAGATGGCAATAAAATATACGGTTGAAGTCATGAATTGGATTATGGAAGAGGCATTGCTATGAATACCAGGATACCCCTACGAAACATTTTCATGTTTCAGTGCATTGTTAAAGGAAAAACTGTTTTCCCGATTAAACACTTACTCCAAGGGTATGTATTTACCAGGTTTCATTCTCATATCTGTATGGTTTTACAGATGATGAGTGGGAGTAAGATATTGGGAATTAGGTGATCATCCTTATTATATCGGAATTCGTTGTAATTGGTGATATTTGAGGAAATCGCCAGGGTACAGTTTTCCACCTACAACGCACAGGTTTTGAGTTGTTTAACTCAGCGGACTTATACAAAGTATTTTATGTTGTCCAAGTGTCCATCAGGACAAAGGGGTAGGTCCTCGTACTATGTTCTATTTACTTATAACTTCTCTAGTATTTAGACGAGTGTTTCGTAGAAATACAAGGTCTAAGTTTTGAGAAGTTGTGGGTATAAGAATAAAGTAGAGAACCAGGTATCACAAGTATCGGGATTCTTCAAAGAGATCGAAGATGTAGATTCTTGTGATTGGTATTCAGATGATAGTGATGGTTTTGAGAAACGTGTTTCTCTTTCAGGTTACTCATAATTGGATGGATTCCTAAGTTGAGTAATGCTGATTAGCCTCTTTCTATTAAGTTGATATGCACTGGAGACAGCTGCATGATTTGAATATGGTTCCAATTAAATAAGTGCCAAAGTTTTTGTATTGGATATAGAATAGTTCGTACCTTAAAAGATATTAAGGTACGGGGAGTTGTCCAGCTTATGCTTAAAAACCAGACTCTGGATAACTCAGGGCACGTTTCTGTAATGGCTGTTTTGTGGGTTGACCCTGGCTATGACGAGGGTTGATATTCTACCATTTGGAAGATCAATAGTGATATTGTTCTTGACTCGCCACAGTTTTAGTAAAATGGATCTTTTTCAGAAAATAGTAGTGGGAGTATGGTAGAACTGGAAGTGATTCCAGAACCGCGAACGATTACGGAAAATTTAATAGGACCTATACATTCAATCAGGTTTGACATTCCAATAGCCACTCCGCAGATTTGGTAGGTAACCTCAGACACCCGAGAGGTACTTCGGTAGCCTCAAGGACGGTGACAGGGAGGTTCTTATCTACCCAGACTTGACACTACTGTTGTTCCAGGCTATGAGACCCGGTAGGAGGGTTGTTGTAGTCAGTGGGAGCAGCGGAAGCATAGTGGGCAAGATGCTTATATCTATTTATAGACTTGAGCAGTTATAGCGGAGATAGATCATCTAATTTTGATGTGACAGTCATGGGTTTGACTTCAATCAGAATAGGGGATGGATCAGTTAAGAAGGTAGTAGGGTGTGATGTTATGGTATCTGGATGACATACACAGAGTAGGAAGTAAAATTCCTATACTACGATCGGTTGTACTGTGGTCGTCACACAGTTGTTTCTCCAGACAGGATATGGATATAATATTTGACATTCTGGTTTCTAGATCTATGGTTTTAGATCTGGATTTGGGTAGTTTCCCAATGTGGGTACTTTGACAGATATTCTAATGGTTTTTAGAATAGTTGACTCCTAGCATGGTGGTGTACCTGCAGGTGATGGAGTCACCCTCTCTAAAGGTGTCGTATAGACAAAAGGGGAGAGGGATGTGCATGATTGGCAGATCACTTGCTTAGGCAATTGAGTCAATCATGAGATGTCAAGTACCACACCAAATGTTGGTTTTGCACTAGATGCAATAAGGTTGTATTAATCCAATCCTGGAGAAACATAAGGAAGCAGTTTTTGAACATAAGTGCATGTTCTACGGATTTGATAATGGCAGCCTCCTTCGGGAGACGATTATCATTCCAGGCTTCAAAGGTGACATGGTTGACAGAGTGATTGTCAGAGTTATAGTTTTTCCCTCTGACGAAGAGGGACAGTATTATGGACAGGTGGTTCAAGAGGATACTGTGGGTGGCATGGTGCCGGATACTGATTAGGTTCAGTGATCGATACAGTCTAAGAAGTTTGGATTTGGAGTTCATTTATGAACCAGGTCCCATCAGATATCCAGACATATTCTAAGACAGGTATTACTCGATTCGGAAGATGGCTTTCTCCGCGAACTTGAGATTTAGAGAGATATAGAAAGAAACTTCTAGGCGGATCCACTCACTAAGGCTATTTCTCGAACACAATAGTTTTACAAACGGGCTTTGTGATACTGATTAGTAGAGGAGTTGGGTGTTGGTTTCACACGGGCTGTGAGTACGCAACATCGCAATAATTAGCCTTGAGTGCAAGTGGGAGATTGTTGGAGATAGTGCCCTCATAGTCAATTATTGGATCACAGGTACGCGATTGCAATGATTGCGGAGGACCTATACCGGTATGACAGTCTTACTCGAGATGATAGTATGCTATCTGGTTTGCCTTTATCAGTCGTGTACATGTTCAGGTGACTGATTACATGTTACACTTTGATAGAGCCCTTAGGATCTTGCTTTACCACCAACAGTATGATGGCGATCATATACGTGAGAGTTGGGTGGTTTATACGCATATCCTTAATTGTGGTCCCTAGTCGTGGGAGTTTCGAGACAGGGCATCGATACTCCGGAGTAGACTAGTGTATACAGTCGAGATCCCGACGAGGGGCGGTGGCCGGTCTCACAAGCCACTGGTGTCAGTTGGATCACCTAAGATGTATACAGGTGCTCATTGGGTTATGAGTACACCGGACAGGACTCGCCGGGAATCTGCTAGTTAGTATTATATCTATCGTCAGATAGCAGTTCCCTGGTGACATGTGTACAGGTTAGTTCATCGACCTGAGGTCGTCATTTGTCTCGTGTGAGTTCCCACTGTGCTTTGATTTCTACCCTACCACGGCTCATAGGAGTCGTGCAAACAGGTAGCTTTTGGGTACAGTCCCGAGCCATATGGAGGCACGTGATCGGATCGGCAGGGGATTCGTCTCTCCCGGTATTGGGGCCGAGATCGTGCTGTGTCTAGGAGAGCCATTACACAAAGCCTACGGCCGTGGCAGGAGATTTACTGGTAGGCACTCCAGTAGTATCTCAGGGTGTTATTGGGCTTCACTCCGACACGACTTATACTGCTATTGGGGGTCTGACGTTACTAGCCCCCTAGGCAGATATGCGATACTCATAGACGAACGGACCAGACTGTATATACATTGTCACTGTTAGGCTCAGTAGGGTTTTTCGGATGAGTGCGCTCATCGGCATCCCTTGAGGTCAGTCCATGGGCAGCCGTTACGCATTGCTAGTGCCGCTGACGGTTTGTGGTTAAACCTACTGCCATGGTACTGACGAGTCATTAGAGTCCCCCACAGACAGTTTCCCAAGTTCGGGCGAAACGTTGTAGAGGCCGTATGGTTTTATGGCAGGGTTCGGAAAATGCACGTGCGTTTACGCACGTGTTATTTTTCGGGCAGATGATACTGATCGGCTTTGGTTTAAGCCGGATCCGAGTATTATATTGAGTAGGTATAATATCTTTGTCTCAGTTGCATTTGTATTCGGTCGTAATACAAATGCGGGTATATTTATACAGTTTCGGGGTTATCCTGAAAGTCGTTTCAGGATCACTTTTGGAAGTTGCCAGTTTCCAGTTTTCTATCAGCCGTCTTTTAACATTTGGTTAAAGATGGATTTATCTTTTCTTGGATGAGGTGAGTCAGTGTTCTAGAAGTTTCTGGAAGTGATGACAAGGATGGTGACTAGGTTCATGACTCATCTTTGCATTTATTAAATGGTGACTAGGTTTTAGTGACTCATTGTTTTAATTAATGTCTTTTGGATTGCTTAAGATCTTTTGTTATGATAAAGATGATTTCTTGTGGTCACCCCCTTCTCCTACGGTCACCCCCTCTCCATATATGAGGCCGGCCCCCTCTCTCTCTCTCACTACTTGATGTCTTCATTTGTAGAAAAGATATGATAGTATTTGGGGTGCATGGAATTTTACAGTCCATTTCATTCCATCATCCAATTTCCTCGGCAACTTCATTAACCGATCGTCCACGGACTTGGACGAAGTGAGACAAAGTCATCTACTCATTCTCTACATCATTCTTGGTCGTCTCTTTTAGCAAACTTGACGATCGAGTTGCCTCAAGTCAGAGGCGGGAGCCCGTTTAAAGAATCGTCGACGTGGTGCCACCTCGACGAAGATATCGGAGATCGACGAGATCGGAGCAACCGCAACGGAGCGTGGGATGATGGTTGAAGAACGAAGGACTCGGATCGTTTGGTATAACTTTTCTACACTCTTTACAGTTTGTTAGTTTAGCAATAATGGCAGATCCGGGTTAAAGTATACGGTAGCGCCAGTTAAAAAGTTTTTGTTCCGCATTTGGCGTCTGTAGACTGCCGGGGCGCTAACGTAGACTTACAGTATAAGTGTCCTATCAATACTGAGAATGGGACGATAATAAGCGAAACCTTCAATTGTACGTCCGAATGTCCAAAATGCACTGGTAAAATATCCCATTCTTTCTGACGTTGAAACGTCGGTTATCTTGAAAACTGTTCCAGAATTAGTAGATTTGATAGCGGTAAGGTATCGTGGGAAATGTTCATACGAATCTTCCCAATCTTCGTTATTTTAGACAATGTCCTGTTTAACGCATTCCATGCCTTCATATAATTTATCTCAGTGAATAATGAATCATTTATAAGCACTTAAATCGTTTTGGGGGTCAAATCGACATCCGCTTTCACAAAAGGCAATATCCTGTTACATATGAATGTAAAAGTGGCATGTTGGTGATTATAATTCACTACAGGATTCACACAAGTATGATAACCCGCATACTTCTTTATCTGCTAATGTCCCGTCGGTGATTTCTTCGATATATACGCATGAGGTCTCCACGGGCAGTTCGCGTCTGTTTTACAAACGACATTGTACTTGGTCGTGGTAGTCTTGATTGGTTTAAAAGAAACTCGGTGTTTAATCGACCAAACACTGATTGCCTGATTTAACTTCTCCTTATTCTCGAATAAATCGCCGACCTTCAACCGACTTTCAATATTGACTGTCAAAAGCCTATCAGCACGAAAGTTGATTTTCTCCATTACCTCTGTAGATAGCATATGAGCATCTGTCATGTTATCAGCAAGTGGATTTTCAAACGCAACGAAGTCATTATTAACACATGAATTAGTAATCCACTGCCTATCATTCTCATCGTCAAGAACACGTGCAATTTGCATGCTATCTTGTGCTTGAATCTTGTCATCATCACTTGCACATCATCATCATCATCATCACTTTCATCTCCATTATGTTCCAACACCGCTGGATCCGTAGCAGATGAGTCCGTAGCAGGTACATCGGTTGGATGTGCGGAACCAATATTAGGGACTTGCATGGCACTTGATATTCCGGTTTCTGTCACGACCCGAAAGAGCACGTGACTGGCCCTTGAACCATATGAAGTCTATAGGACTCCATCTGATCCAAGTAAGCCAAATCCCAGAAATCTAAAACCATTTTAAGAGTAAGTAAAGAAAACTGGTTTTTAAAGAAGTGAAGGAAAACATGTTTGAAGTCAAGGTTTTTAAATAACTAAGCCGAATGTGCATTTTTAAAAGGTAAAGTCTTTTCTAAAAATTTCGGCAGAGTTTCTTTTGTAAATACTGGCCCCTAACGGGGTACAATAAGCACAACATATATACAATGATAAAAGGCATCCCCAAGCGGGAGCTAGCTCTTCGTCAAACGACGGTCACAACCACACAAGCAATAATAATATACAACGCCGAACGGCGAGGGTCAAATCAAAAGAACTCAATAAGCATGAAAACCGCAATACTACTAAGCGCGACTCTAAGGTCGAATAATACATCACTAAAGTCTGAGTCTGAAACAATATACAAGTTTTGGTTGATGGAAATTCTAGATACAATGAATAATATAAGTATAATGGTGGTTCTTGATGCAAAAGAAACCACCTACCAAATCAATTCACCCTCAAGGAAGCAATGTGCCAGAAATGCCGTAAAGGAACCTGTACGGCAAAACCTGCAAGAACTGTGGCACAACGGGGGTGAGTTGCCAACTCGTGAATAGAGAATATCTACAAGCAGAAACCGAATGCAAGACATGATCCTAAGTCAACAATCAGTAATAAACCTCAAAGAATAAGCCTGATACATGATAAGGTGGCAAAGCAACATCTAAACAGGTATGTGGTGCCAAGTACTCAGGTAATAACATGTCATCAGTATAAGGTATGTCTGCATGAAGTATCAAAGGATATCAATACACATATATTAGCGTCCCATACCACTAATATTGGTGTAAGGGTATATATAACAGCGCCCTCATACCCTGTTATATATACAAATGAAGTACGATCAATATAAATCCAGTCTGTATGTGATCAAGTCTGTAAAAACGTGGAACCCGTCCACCCCTCACCCAATGACAATAAACGTGGAACCCGTCCACCCGTCACCCAATGACAATAAGCATCATGTATGCAAATATGAGGATATAAACAAAATCATGGAAAAACGTCATGAAACCTGTGCCTAGCATCGGCACGTAAATCCTAGTCCATATGGGGCTCCGTCTGCGGTATCGGCCCTCGGCCCCGGCAGTACGGGTCAGCCCATATCCATCTCTCAACTCCGGTCGGTATCCTCCAGATATCCGCCGAGCTCAAATACAATCACCGGTAGGTAGTAGTCCCTCTGCCGGGCTCACCGTCTACTACACAGCGAAACCGTTCTCGCCCCGGGGTACCATACCGGGTCCACCATGTACCCGCAATCGGCCTCATCCGCCTCCTCGAATCGGGTTTCACATGTCACTCTCAGCACCGAGAAAACACATGGTGGACGCACCGAAATATCATATCAAGGGTAACCGGGTTTTTTTAACACAATTATATATTCTCTTTTGAAATACCCACGGTTCCCAAATCCAGAAATATCATGGAAACAATATATCTCAATGCGTATAATCAAAACATGATGTATGCGACATGTAAGAAAGGTAAGCATATCATAAGTCATGCAACATGGAATAGTAATGTGCACATGTCGAGGGAAACCGCTCTTTTAAAACGAATCAGTTTTGAAGAACATCTTGCGGTTCCCAAATCTCTAATCAAGTCAGAATCATCTATGTTTGTGTACAAGTATAAGTGTACAATATGCCATGCAAGAATCATATCATGAACGCAACAATACTACAGTGTAGTGGCATGGCAATTATCGATGATGAAGTGTGTGAGCCGGCAAATAGTGTACGTGGAACATACGCATCATCGATAATGGTGCTGGTGTCCTAACAGCATGATAATAATATAGCAATAATCATATGCAAAGCAATGTGAATAGCATGAATATGCGGAAATCAAATAATCAACACTACAGTGAAGAATCTACATCAATATGTATATATCATGCAGTTATGTCGTTTGAAGTAAGACGAATCAGGATTTTTGGTAAAATAAGGGCTACAGTATATTTTAAGAAAGATACGTCCTTTGAAAAATACCCGTAGAATCTCTTTACTTGTCTTTTAAGAAATTCCTGATTCGTAGTTTTTGAAATAGGTATGACTCGGGTCTAGTCTAACATCTACTATGCAAACTACAGATCTAAGTATCAAGTAAATCGGGAGGGGTATGGAAACCACCTAAATCTGAGTCGATATATATATAGATATAATAGTCAGTGATCCCGCCTCAATAGTATCGCGTACGATACAGTATATCATATGACATCCTCAAGTCATGAGCGCGGATCTATCATCAATATAGGCTCGTACGGTAAATCGTCGTACGACATCCCAATAGCTGGGTACGGGTCAATATCACACTATCTCATCACGTCTTAGGTATCACTATCATCATATCACATAATATGGGGTACTGATCTAAGTCTAGTACAACTGATACCATCAAAATACTGCGTGTGCAAGCACACGTCCCAAGGCCCGCTAGAGATCACGTATCGTATCCCAAATACGAATCACATCAAATCACCGATCTCGCGGCACAAGGCCCAACATCATCGACTCATCTCTAATGTCATCCAATATCATCAACACAGTGCAAGTATAAGTAATATGCAAGGGTGTGCGTGTAGGTGTAATTCTATTCTAGGGTTCGCGACTATGAACTACACTAGTCACTTCTAACCCTACACTATCCATAATACACCTAACTATCATATATAATATAACAACTACGGACTGCGGGGGTGCTATACGCCATCCACCCGACTTCCCCCAGTAGATATAATCTACTCACCTTGCGTCTCCATCTTTCGATGTCACCACGCGTTTGCTTGTCGTCCCGTAGTCTTAATGGGTACCTACACATCAAAGTGTCGTATATGCGCATTAAAACCAAATCAAAGCTAACACAGCACACGAAACCCAAAACGATACGATAAGAGGCCTATAGGTTAGAACTTATGGCATGCCTTCAAAACCATCAATAAATCCTCTATATCGTCGTATAAACGCCAAATAGTCGAGGTAAAACACAAGACACAAATTCAGACTTAAAAATACGGAATACGGAAACACGAATCCAAAACAGCAACTTAGGAAATATGTTCCAGATTTCACCCTAGGTCCAATTAGACAAATCTATATATACCAGGGGCCTAATCTACAGATAAGGGAACACCAAAACCAAAACGAGACAATTTGGTGGGGTCCAGGCCGCAAATTGCGGCCAAATGGGTAAAATTTGCGGCCGGGAAAAGGAAGTAGGGGCTGGGGTCTTGGTGGTAGCTTCCTGGGTTCCTGCACATACCACTGTCCAATCAATTTTAATTTAGGGTGTCTCGGGTGATAGCAGATTCAATATACCCTTCACAGATTTCACAAATTCCCCGATATCGGTTTCAAAAATCCGTATTCTGGGTTTAAGCTTCAGGTTAGGGTCTCCATTCCAGCACTAGGGTGTTTATATAACCTCAACTGAGCTCAATTTCACAATTTCCTCAAACCCTAACTAGGTTTTCCTCAAATCCACCAAATCACACAATATCGATTCTAAACTGGTATGGGGGTGTATGTAATACAAAAACTAAGCTAATGGTTCAGTAATTACCTCATTTGGCAACTCAAGAAAATTCTTGAGTTGCCCCTAGTGGCCAAAATCCTTGCTTCCATAGTCCAATGTGTAGATCTTGAGCTTGTGCACACTTTTAATGAAATGGGGGTAGGGTTTTGGTGTAATTTGTGAGATGATTTGGGGCTTGAAGAAGGGAGGAAGAGGAAGGAGTAGGAGCTCAGCAGCAATGAAGGAGAGGGACAGAGAAATGTGATGAAGAAATGAGAGAAAAAGCTAAGTCTTGGTCAAAGGTTACCTTCTCTCTCTCACCCATACCTCATTATCTTATTCCTTTCTCTTTTCTTTTTCTTTTCCTTCAAAAACCCTTCTCACATAAATAGTAACCCCAAAGCAAACCATGGTGAAAATGCACAAGTGTGAAAAAGAATGATATGTGCATGTTTTGCATAAAATTGCTAAAAAACCGATTAGCGATTTTTAATCGCGATTAGCACTAATTTAGCATATAACTAATCAATTAACCTTAGAAATGACATAATTCTCTAATTTACCTTATTTTATAATTTTCCATAATTTTTCCCATTTATTTGTATTTAATAATACCGAAATATTAAAATATTCAATAAAATAATATTAAATTATAAAAATTCCTAAAATTAATATTTTATCGTTTTGAAATGTTACAGTTTCATACCGACGAAATCCCGACATATTGTCTGTAGGGTTACTAGGCACTCTCACAAGGTTCTACAAGGCATCAACCATGCCCGATTTAAAATTTAGACGTGCCGAACAACCCTAACCAAGATCTTTAAACTAGAGATTAGGCGAAACAAAGCATGTTAAACACTTTAACATCTAAGAGTTTGGGATTACAACCTTTGTAGTCCGGTCCTTCACTTCTAAAGCTCCGTGTTGAGGTCCCTTCGCTGCGATCATCATGTTCCCGAACTCTAGAAAGGCTTCACAAAGAGAAAGATGCATGCTTGATTCCGATCTTCGATAACTAAGATGATCTACCTTGAAGTTTCTTTAACACAAGCTCTCACTCACTAAATGAAGTGAACACCCTAATCTAAATGGCTAGGATAGATTAGGATGATGAAGTAGGATTTTAACTCTCATTTGTTTTCTTAATCTCACTTATTTTCATCACTAATGAAAAAGCTAGAAAGCTTTTCCATCAAGAACTCAAGGAAGAAGAAGAAGAAGAATCCTTTTGTGATGAATAATGAAACTCTAGTGTGGTTAGAATTGCAACCATGGGTTAAGTATGAAAACTTAACCCATGTAGAGATTTAACTAGGGTAAAGGGTTGGGTTGGGTTAAGGAAATATCTATGCAAAATATCCAAGTCAAAATCAAAGCTTCAAGAAGCTTCTTGAAAGCTTCATGAAGACTTAACCCTAATCCAAACCCTAACCTCAATTAAACTCCACAAAACATGTTGCATTTGTAACCATAACATGTTACAATATTATATATAACATATATAATATTTATTGTAACAAAATAAAATAATACTATTAACATATATCACATATATATCAATGTATTACCCGAGTGAGAAAAATAATCTTTAAGTGAGCTTATATTAGTTAATGTAATTTAATACATCAAATATATAATTATACATTAAATTATCGAATCAACACTTGATCCGATCATCCGGCTATTTTACAAATAACCGACTAATATAATCTGTATCAGTTCATCGAATCAACACTTGATCCGATGACCCGGCTATATCACATATACCCGGCCGATATCTCATATCACGAGAATCTAATACGGTATCACATACACGTATTGTTCTCGGTCCTGCACATATCACATATGTGCTCCTACTCCGTTTTGCCTGAGTCAAGGAAACCTCTGTGTAGGACTCTAAAGAATCGTCAATACGCCGGCAGTAGGTGATGATCATATCAAACATCCACAAGCTGCAAGCGATCAGCTAAACGTAACAGCCACCCAGGTATTGAGCGCTCAGAAGATCAACAAGCAAGCCTGTACATTCTCCTGTGAATCCAGTCAGTAACACTCCCGTACAGTCCGGTCTCTTCGTCTGATATGTCGCATATCTCGCCTAGGGGTGGTAAACGTCAGACCCCAGTAGCTTGATAAGTCATGTCGATATGAGGTCTATAACAGTTCGAGAAACTACTGATAACACTTACCAGTAAATCTTAGCAACCCTGGCCAGGGATTTCCAGTTATAGCCAATCGAACACAGCGCAACATCAACTCCCTATACCGGGAGAAACGAATCCCCTCCTATCGCTTATTGCCTCTATGTGATTCGGGACTGTACCCAAAAGCCACCTTTTTGCACGCCCTCTTGGACGTGGTATGATGGAAATCAAAGCACAGTAGGAATCACACAAGACTCTATGACGATCTCGGGTCTACAGACTAACCTGTACCAGTGTCACCAGAGAACTGCCATCTGACGTGAGGTATAATACCATCTGGGAGTTCTCGGCGAGTCCGTCCAGTGTATCCAGTCTCCACTGAGCACCCGTATACCATCCTTGATGTCAAACACCGATGGATATGGGATCATCCATCGCCCATCATATGGGTCAAGATGTGTATACGCTAGTCCACTCTGGAGTATCGATGCCCTGTCTCGGTACTCGCATGACTAGGAACATTTGAACGATGTACTTAGTGACTACACTGTCCCCACTAGTATGATCCGCATCATAGTCCTGGTAGTCAAGTACTCATCCTAAGGGATTTATCAACATGTAACATAGAGACAATCAGAGTACATGTTAAGATAAAGAGAAACCAGATAGCGTACTATCATGTCGAGAAAGAAAGTCCTCCCTATATATGTCCAAGCATCCACTACAATATACATCGTATGTATAGTAATGGCCTCTATGGCATACATATAACTAACATCGTCTGCAAATGGTGTCTATTCCGTATTGTATCCCGTATTGTATGACTGCATGTGCTCGGTATTTTGAGGAAAAATATTTAAGCCGAAGCTTGGAATTGGTATGCAATTAAAACTGAAGTTTGGTAGTGACATGCAATTATAACCGACCGGTGGTACATAAGTGTTGCGCCACGGCAGCGCCCCGGCCGTCTTACCGAGGCCAAAATGCGGAATCAAAAATTTTCCTTACTTGGAAACTGGCGCTACCGCGGACAATATAAAACCCGGATCGTTAACCATTAACCTATACTAGCAAACAAAAGATGGGAAGAGAAGTATACCAAGTGATCCGAGTCCTCCGGTCTTCTCGTCATCGTCCCGATCTCCCACGGAAAGTCCTGTCTCCATGTCGTCGCCTCCTCGCCGGAAGGGCACCACGTCGCCTGCATCTTTTACGGGCTCCCACCTCAATACTGAGGCAACTCGGGCACGAAGCTGGCAAGTCGACGTGCCCAAGATTTGCTGTAGGCTAGTGTAGAATGGTTGTCTCATTTGGGGTAGTGAAGTTGCCTTGATGGAGGGATAGATGGAATGGACTTTGGAGAGGTGAGAAGGATTTCTTTGTGGCAAGCATGCAAATGAGATATGAATAATTCCCTCATCAAAAAAAATGAACTCCTCTCTCCCTCTCATCTCCAAGTGGCCGGCCCCCCTTATTAGAAAATGAGGAGAGGAAAAAAAAACAAGAGGGAGATGAGTGTAGGAGAGCACAAGGGTGACCACATCCAAAAGGTGAACCTCACATCAAAAACCAAATCAATATTAATCCTTTCTAATCAACAAAAAGCAAAGGATAAGAAAGAAAAAGGATCACATGATACTTGTCAAATCATGAAGCCATCATAATCAATCCATATGCAAGAAACCCCTTCCATAAATGTTATTTGCAAACTTGCAAATAACACCCTCCATCGGGAAAAGTCCGGCCGGGAAAGAACAAAGGAAAACCGGCCGGAACGGAATGCAAACTGGCAACTCCAGAAAACTGGTCCTGTAATAAATTACAAGAAAACCCCGATACTGTGCATACACACCCGCATCTGTATTCCGAACGGATACAAATGCAATGAGACAAAATCTACACTGTACTAAACTAGGATCCGGCTTAAACCAAAGCCGGCTAGTAATATCCGTTCGATCCTGATCCGTGCAATACCGCACGTATCTGATCGAACCTTGCCATATATCTATACGGCCTCTAGTACAAACCGTCCGATCCTGATCCGTGCAATACCGCACGTATCTGATCGGACCCTGCCATATCTCCATACGGCCTCTACAGCGTTTCGCCCGAAACTTGAGTAACTGAATGTGTGGTGGACTCTAAAGACTCGTCAATACTATGGCTGTGGATTTAACCACTAGCACGTCAGAGATATAAGCCAATACGTGACGGGCCACCAGCTATTGACCAAAAGGGACGTCGATGAGCGAACTCATCCTGACACCCTACTGAGCCTGTCAGTGACAATATCCGTACAGTCCGGTCCGTTCGTCTATGAGTATCGCATGGCGGGCCTAGGGGGTTGGTAAAAGTCAGACCTCCAAAAGCGGTACAAGTCGTGTCGGAGTGTAGCCCAGAACACCCTGAGATACTACTGGAATACCTACCAGTAAATCTCCTGCCTCGGCCGAGGGCTTTGTGTAATGGCTCTCCTAGACACAGCGCGACCCCACCCCCAATACCGGGAGAGACGAACCCCTGCAGATCCGCTCACTGCCTCCATGTGGCTCGGGACTGTACCCAACTAAAACCTGTTTGCACGACTCCTTTGAGCCGTGGTAGGGTAGTAATCAAAGCACAGTGGGAACTCACACGAGACAATGACGATCTCAGGTCGATGAACTAACCTGTACACATGTCACCAGGGAACTGCTATCTGACATCTGGTATAAGACCAACTAGCAGGTTCCCGGCGAGTCCTGTCCGGTGTACTCATAACCCAATGAGCACCTGTATACATCTTAGGTGAACCAACTGACACCAGTGGCTTGTGAGACCGGCCACCGCCCCTCGTCGGGGTCTCGACTGTATACACTAGTCTACTAATGGAGTATCGATGCCCTGTCTCGAAACTCCTACGACTAGGGACCTTTTAAGGATGAGCTTATAGACTACCAGCTCCCACGTATATGATCGCCATCATACTGCTGGTAGTCAAGCAAGAATCCTAGGGGCTCTATCAACGTGTAATAGCGACATGTCAGGTCACCTAAAGCAGTACACGATGATAAAGTTAAACCAGATAGCATACTATCATCTCGAGTAAGACCGTCCTACCGGGATAGGTCCTCCCTCAATCATTGCAATCACGTGCCTGTGATCCAATAATTGACTCTGAGGGCACTATCTCCAACAATCTCCCACTTGCACTCAAGGCTAATTATTGCGATGTCGCATACTCACAGCCCGTGTGATACCGAACACCCAACTCCTCTACTAGTCAGTCTCACAAAACCCGTTTGCGAAACTATTGCGTTCGAGGAATAGCCTCAGCGAGTGGATCCGCAGTGATGTTTCTTTCTATGTCTCTCTATATCTCAAGTTCGCGGAGAAAGCCATCTCCCGAAATGAGCAATACCTGTCTTGGAACGTCTGGATGTCTGATGGGACCTAGTTCATAAATGAACTCCAAATCCATACTTCTTAGACTGTATCGTCAACTGAACTTAATCAGTATCCTGCGCCATGCCTTCCCTCAGTATCCACCTGGACCACATGTCCAATATACTGCCCCTCGTCAGAGGGAAAAATATAACTCTGACAGCCACTCTGCCATCCAGGTCACCTTGGAATCCTGGAATGATAACCGTCTCCTAAAGGAGGCTGCCGTTATCATATCCCTAGAACATCAACTTATGTTCTAAAACTGCTTCCGACTGTTTCTCCAGGATTGGATCAATATCAACTTATTGCATCTACTGCAAGAACAACATCTGGTGTGGTACTTGACATCTCATGATTGACTCAATTGCCTAAGCAAGTGATCTGTCAATCATGCGTATCCCTCTCCCCTTTAGTCTTTAAGACACCTTTAGAGAGGGTGACTCCATCACCTGCAGGTACACTACCGTGCCAGGAGTCGTCCATTCTAAATACTCATAGAATGCTGTCAAGGTACCCAGATTGGGAAACTACCCAAATCTAGATCTAAAACCATAGATCTGTAAGTCTACGCTAGCGCCCCGGCCGTCTACAGACGCCAAAATGCGGAACAAAAACTTTTAAACTGGCGCTATCATATACTTTAACCCGGATCTTCCATTATTGCTAAACTAACAAACTGTAAAGAGTGTAGAAAGGTTATACCGAACGATCCGAGTCCTTCGTTCTTCAACCATCATCCCACGCTCCGTTGCGGCTGCTCCGATCTCGTCGATCTCCGATATCTTCGTCGAGGTGGCACCACATCGACGATTCTTTAAACGGGCTCCCGCCTCTGACTTGAGGCAACTCGATCGTCAAGTTTGCTAGAAGAGACGACCAAGAATGATGTAGAGAATGAGTAGATGACTTTGTCTCACTTCGTCCAAATCCGTGGACGATCGGTTAATGAAGTTGCCGAGGGAATTGGGTGATGGAATGAAATGAACTGTAAAAATCCATGCACCCCAAATACTATCATATCTTTTCAAGTGAAACAACAAGTGAGTGAGAGAGAGGAGGGGGCCGGCCACTTATAGCAAGAGGGGGGTGAGTGTAGGAGAGGGGAGAGTAACCTTAAGCAAAATATCATATGTGAACACAAACTAAAATATCTTAAGGAAAACAAAACCTCATTGAAATCAAAGCATGAGTCATTTGACCTTGTCACCAAATTCTAGAACCTTCTAGAACCTTCTAGAAGCACGACTCACTCTCATCCAAGAAAAGATAAATCCGTCTTTAACCGAATGTTAAAAGACGGCTGATAGAAAACTGAAAACTGGCAACTTCCAAAAGTGATCCTGAAACGACTTTCAGGATAACCCCGAAACTGTATAAATATACCCGCATTTATATTACGACCGAATACAAATGCAACTGAGATAAAGATATTATACCTACTCAATATAATACTCGGATCCGGCTTAAACCAAAGCCGACCAGTATCATCTGTCCGAAAATCGACACGTGCGTAAACGCACGTGCATTCTCCGAACCCTGCCATAAAACCATACGGCCTCTACAACGTTTCGCCCGAACTTGGGAAACTGTCTGTGGGGGACTCTAATGACTCGTCTGTTGCGCCACGGCAGCGCCCCGGCCTCGTACTCGAGGCCAAAATGCGGAATCAAATTTTTTTTCCTTACTCGGAAACCGGCGCTACCGCGGACAATGAAAACCCGGATCGTAACCATTAACCTAATGCTAGCAATCAAGAGATAGGGTGAGAATTATACCAAGTGATCCGAGTCCTCCGGTCTTCTCATCATCGCCCCGATCTCCCGCGGAAAGTCTTGTCTCCACATCGTCGCCTCCTCGCCGGAAAGGGCACCACATCGCCTGCGTCTTTTACGGGCTCCCACCTCAATACCGAGGCAACTCGGGCATGAAGCCGGCAACTCGACATGCTCAAGATATGCTGTAGAATGTGTAGTAGATCATGCTAGTCTCATTTGGGGTTTGTAGTTGCCTTGATGGAGGAATGGGGTTAGGAAAAATGGTGCTTTCATTTTTCCAAAACAAGAAGAAGAAGGAGATGAAGAATTCCTCACATAACAAAGATGAACTCTCTCATTCTTTTCTTTCTCTCAAGAGAAGCTTTCTTTCATCAAGTGAGAAGAAGATGGTGGAGGAAAAGAATATGAAACCATAACCTTAGAAGGAAGGTGAGTGTAGGAAAAGGTGGAGGGTGACCATATCCTAACACCATCATCACAAACTCACATCAACTCCAAATCAATCTTAATACTATCTCATCAACAAAAAGCAAATGATAATGATGGATAAGAAAGGTATCAAAATATGCTTTCATAATAAATCATCTTGCAAATAAATCCTCCACAAAATGTAATTTGCAAAACTGCAAATTACCCCCTCCATCAGAAAAGTCCGGCCGGGAAAGAACAAAGGAAAACCGGCCGGAACGGAATGCAAACTGGCAACTCCAGAAAACTGGTCTCGTAATAAATTACAGGAAAACCCCGATACTGTGCATACACATCCGCATCTGTATTCCGACTGGATACAAATGCAATGAGACAAAATCTACACTGTACTAAACTAGGACCGGCTTAAGCCAAAGCCGGCTAGTAATATCCGTTCGATCCTGATCCGTGCAATACCGCACGTATCTGATCGAACCCTGCCATATATCCATACGGCCACTAGTACAAAACTGTCCGATCCTGATCCGTGCAATACCGCACGTATCTGATCGGACCCTGCCATATCTCCATACGGCCTCTACAGCGTTTCGCCCGAAAGCTTGAGTAACTGAAAGTGTGGTGGACTCTAAAGACTCGTCAATACTATGGCTGTGGATTTAACCACTAGCACGTCAGAGGTATTAGCCAATACGTGACGGGCCACCAGCTATTGACCAAAAGGGACGTCGATGAGCGAACTCATCCTGACACCCTACTGAGCCTGTCAGTGACAATATCCGTACAGTCCGGTCCGTTCGTCTATGAGTATCGCATGGCGGGCCTAGGGGGTTGGTAAAAGTCAGACCCCCAAAAACGGTACAAGTCGTGTCGGAGTGTAGCCCAGAACGCCCTGAGATACTACTGGAATACCTACCAGTAAATCTCCTGCCTCGGCCGAGGGCTTTGCGTAATGGCTCTCCTAGACACAGCGCGACCTCACCCCCAATACCGGGAGAGACGAACCACTGCAGATCCGCTCACTGCCTCCATGTGGCTCGGGACTGTACCCAACTAAAACCTGTTTGCACGACTCCTTTGAGCCGTGGTAGGGTAGTAATCAAAGCACAGTGGGAACTCACACGAGACAAATGACGATCTCAGGTCGATGAACTAACCTGTACACATGTCACCATGGAACTGCTATCTGACGTCTGGTATAAGACCAACTAGCAGGTTCCCGTCGAGTCCTGTCCGGTGTACTCATAACCCAATGAGCACCTGTATACATCTTAGGTGAACCAACTGACACCAGTGGCTTGTGAGACCGGCCACTGCCCCTCGTCGGGGTCTCGACTGTATACACTAGTCTACTAATGGAGTATCGATGCCCTGTCTCGAAACTCCTACGACTAGGGACCTTTTAAGGATGTGCTTATAGACTACCAGCTCCCACGTATATGATCGCCATCATACTGCTGGCAGTCAAGCAAGAATCCTAGGGGTTCTATCAACGTGTAATAGCGACATGTCAGGTCACCTAAAGCAGTACACGATGATAAAGATAAACCAGATAGCATACTATCATCTCGAGTAAGACTGTCCTACCGGGATAGGTCCTCCCTCAATTATTGCAATCACGTGCCTGTGATCCAATAATTGACTCTGAGGGCACTATCTCCAACAATCTCCCACTTGCACTCAAGGCTAATTATTGCGATGCCGCATACTCACAGCCCGTGTGATACCGAACACCCAACTCCTCTACTAGTCAGTCTCACAAAGCTCGTTTGCGAAACTATTGCGTTCGAGGAATAACCTCAGTGAGTGGATCCGCTGTGATGTTTCTTTCTATGTCTCTCTATATCTCAAGTTCGCGAAGAAAGCCATCTCCCGAAATGAGCAATACCTGTCTTAGAATGTCTGGATGTCTGATGGGACCTAGCTCATAAATGAACTCCAAATCCAAACTTCTTAGACTGTATCGTCAACTGAACTTAATCAGTATCCTGCGCCATGCCACCCTCAGTATTGCCTTAGACCACCTGTCCAAAATACTGCCCCTCGTCAGAAGGAAAACTATAACTCTGACAGCCACTCTGCCATCCAGGTCACCTTGGAAGCCTGGAATGATAACCGTCTCCTAAAGGAGGCTGCCGTTATCATATCCCTAGAACATCAACTTATGTTCTAAAACTGCTTCAGACCATTTCTCCAGGATTGGATTAATATCAACTTATTGCATCTACTGCAAGAACAACATCTGGTGTGGTACTTGACATCTCATGATTGACTCAATTGCCTAAGCAAGTGATCTGCCAATCATGAGTATCCCTCTCCCCTTTAGTCTATAAGACACCTTTAGAGAGGGTGACTCCATCAACTGCAGGTGCACTACTGTGCCAGGAGTCGTCCATTCTAAATACTCATAGAATGCTGTCAAGGTACCCAGATTGGAAAACCACCCAAATCTAGATCTAAAACCATAGATCCAGTAACCAGAATGTCTGATATAATATCCAAGTCCTATGTGGAGAAAACACTGTGTGACGACCAAAGTATAACCGATCGTAGTATAGGAGTATCACTTCCTACTACCTTCTCAACAGATCCATCCCCTATTCTGATGACGTCAAACCTATGACTGTCAGGTCAGAAATAGATGATCTATCTCCGCTGTAACTGCTTTAGTCTATAAATAGACATAAGCCTGATGACCACCAATGCTTCCGCTGCTCCCACTGACTACGACAACCCTCTGCCAGAGTCATATAGACATGCACTTCTAAAGCTAGTTTAGAACGACGCTATACTCATCCTCCTGCCGGGTCTCACAGTCTGGAACAACAGCAATGGTAAGTCTGGGTAAACAAGAACCTCCCTGCCACCGTCCTTGAGCATACCGAAGTACCTCTCGAGTGCCTGAGGTTACCCACCATATCTGCGGAGTGGCCAATGGAATGTCAAACCAGATTGAATCTTTAGGTTCCTGTGAAATCTTCAGTAATCGTTTGTGGTTCTGGAATCACTTCCAGTTCTACCATACTCCCACTACTGTTTTCTGAAAAAATCCATTTTTAATAAAACTGTGGCGAGTCTAGAACAATATTGCTATTGTTCATCCAGATGGTAGAAAATCAACCCTCGTCATAGCCTGGGTCAACCCACAAACAGCCATTACAGAAACGTGCCTTGAGTTGTCCAGTGTCTGGTTTTAATCATAAGCCGGACAACTCCCCGTACATTAACAACGTTAAGATATGAACTGTTCTATATCCAATACAGAAACAGAGGCACTGATTCAATTGAACCAGATTCAAATCATGCAGCTGTCTCCAGTGCATGTCAACTAAATGGAAGGAGGCCGATCAGCGTTACTCAACTTAGAAATGCTTCCAATTATGAGTAACCTGAAAAGAGAAGCAAGTTCTCTTAACCATTACTATTAACTGAATACCATACACAAGTATCTACATCTTCGATCACTTTGAAGAATCCCGATACTTGCAATACCTGGTTCTCTACTTTATTCAAATACCTATAACTCCTCAAAAACTTAGACCCTGTGTTTCCACGAAACACATGTCTAAGAACTAGAGAAGTTAAAAGTAAACAGAATATAGTATGAGGACCAACCCCTCTGTCCTAATGGACACTGGACAACATACAATACTCTGTATAAGTCCGCTGAGTCTAACAACTCTTTCACTGTGTGTCGTAGGTTGAAAACTGTACTTATGGTTAAGAAGAATTACACCGCTGTTTAATGCTCCTTACCTAACCATCCACTGATATAGGTAAATGTCATCGACATAATATCAAAAGGTATATCTCACTCTATGAAAATAGACGTACAGATATATCAATTTGAAATTGGTGCACAACAGCGGATATTCAAAACCAAATATTTGCCGACCGGCAAACAGCCCAGATGATCTCCTCAAATATCACCGATTACAACGAATCCCGATATAATGAGGATGATCACCCTATTCCCAATAACTTACTCCCACTCAGCATCTGTAAAACCATACAGATGTGAGAATCATACCTGGTAAATACATACCCTGGAGCAAGTGTCTAACTGGGAAATCAGTTTTCCATTAACAGTACACGGTGAAACTGAAACATTGAAATGTTTCGTCGGGGTATCCCGGTATTCCTAGTAATGCCTCTTCCATTGTCCAGATTCACAACTGTAACCGTATAATTCTTTGCCACCTCTCCAAATCCCTTTATATGTCTTTAATCATTACCTTCTGTACACCCCATTAGGCCAAATGGTTTTCTTCCTTCCCTACCGTTCGGCACCAGCCTATGGTTTGGAAGAAGACTATCCAAAAGGCATAAAGGGTGTACTGTCCTAATCTCAGGAACACTCGCAATGGGAGAGAAGGTGAAGATAAAAGACACCTGAATGTACTTTATTCCTATTTCTCCTGAACCAGAATCCATCCCCGAACTGGAACAAGTTCCTTTCGAGTTCGTATATAACCATACGATGGAGTATCCAATAAACTGTGGATCTTCGTAGTGACACGGAGTGTCCTGGAGAAATACAAAGGTGATTTAGGATTGGTGAAGAAATACTTGGTTTGGTCGTGAATATCAGTCGCAATTTACTTTGCCCTCCTACTAATCCCTTGCTTTGTCTTAACTTAATACCTTCTGCACACCATCGTTATGCTAATTGGTTTTCTTCATTCCCTACCGGTCGGCACCAGCCTAAGGTTTGGAAGAAGACTATCCAATTTGCGTAATAGGTGTACTATCTCCTAAACCAAGGAGTACTCACAACTTGAGAGAAGGTAAAAGGGAAAAGACAACTGAAAAATCCTATCCGTTTTCTCCAGAACCGGAAACCATCCTCGAATTCCTTCGAGTTCGTATCTAACCATACGATGGTTTTGTCTAAAGGAAGTGGACGTTCGTAGTAATACGGGGTGTCCTGGAGAAAAGGGTAAAAGTAGGAGTGGCAATGAGGTCTGCAACTCTGACAATCCAAAAGCCACTGTTAAGAAGGTTCGGTCAACTTGGTTACTGAGTCATAGTCCAGGGTCGGGTCAATGGTCGCTGCCAGAGAGAGAGAAAAGAAACATTCAGCGTGCACTCTAACCTAGATCAGAATGGTTACCAATTTATCTAATCTGGAAACCTCCCACTGTACCTCAAATTCTCCTCCAAACCTGAAAGAAGAATTAGTCGGGATCACCCGAGGAGTAAACCAACTCATCAGTGGGAATCGGGATCCAACTATCATCGCATGATAACGTGACGGAATCCACTCACGTCACCACACTCTAGAAGGTATGCGCATGCCTGGCAAGTTTCAGTTCTTTTGAAACTCCCGATGTGATTTTTACCCCTAGGACCCAAGTGACCTTGACGAATAATCAACAAATCAAAAGGTCCTAGTCAAGTTCAACCCGTCATTATCTTGATTGCGTTAAATCCACCCGCACGACCCTTGACGAATAATCAACAAAGTCGCACGACTGTCCTAACCAATCCACATATCCATGCGACAGAAAGCATTACAGAGCTACCGCACACTACGCCTCGGCGAATAGCAACGACAAACGTAGCGCGAATACTAAGCAATACTAATCTGAAATGACGGAGGGCTACGGATGGTTTTTGGCGAAAAACCTTTAACGTAATGAACTTGATATCGTTGAAGGAACCGGATAACTTTTTATAAAAATATAGTGACGAAAACCTTCGCTAAAGAGGTCACTCCCGGTGAAGGGATCTCGGCTCTTTCCTCGTAGAATGAGGTGCAGGATATTCCAACTGAATACCACGATGCAAAGCAAAAGTAATCGGCTATAGTGAAGTTAATGCCCTGATGCAAACTTCTGTCCAAGGGGTCACTCCCGGTGAAGGGATCTCGGCCCTTGCCTCGTCGACTGAGGAGCAGGATATTCCAAATGAATACCACGATGCAAAACAAAAGTGAACGTCCTTGCAATAACAACTTTTTGAAAAATTGTTCCAATAACATCAGAATAGGTTTGTTTAGCTTGCATTGATCCGAATCAACGCAGTCCCATCAATTGATCACACCACAAAGAACGAAAATATACTGACGTACGTATATGCCATCCGCATTCGCCACTGGGTCCCGTCATCACCCATTAGGTTAGCTAACTAACGGCAGAGCGGGGACTGGACTAGCGCGGATGTAAAACATATACAACATCTACTAATATATATACCAATATATTATATTTCGCTCAAGGCGTGATAAGAAATGCAACATCACAGAAATGTACAGCATCACAGAACAATACAGATATCTGGGATCCCCAGGTTTCACAGAGCCGCTGCTGAAACCCGACGTTCCCCTGGTCGTGTGGATAGCCTGTGCAATGAAATCCTAGACCCCTACGGGCGCGGCAAGTCACCCGCCAAAACCTGAAGCGAGGCAGCCCCCTCCAGCACCGTGAATGGACCACCCAGCACTTCACGGAATCCGGTAACTTGGGCACCCCTCCTGGGTCAACCTGTACCCCCTACGAGTGCGACGAATAGCCCGCCAATCCTAGAGTGAAGCCCCCTCCGTCTTAATGCTATGAGATGCGGGCCCGTTGCCCTCTAGAACCCGGCTATCCGTTCACCCCTCCGCGGGGTAATCCTAGTACAGAAAGTAAAATATACATACACCGGGTACATCGACCGCAACCAGGTCGTGCCCCAAAAGAATAATACAAACAGGCAGTGACGGTAGTCCACATGTCGGACGCTCGCCCCGCAAAATAAAATGTACATAATACAACAAAACTGTACTAGCATTGCATCCAGGCTATCCCCCACGACCGATCCGCAACAACACAGCATAAACATAGAACATCAACGTGAAAGTCACGTTCGCAAATCCGTCTAACCGGGCTATAGCAGTTATACGGGATTTACCGATCAAGTGACATTCACGGTCGCAGATATAATGTAAATACTGTGAAATAATGTGTTTAAAATATCCGAGCGATCAAACAATTAACAAGTGGGCCCCCAACCAATACTGTAGCAGTCACAGAAAACCTGGGCCCAAATTTAATATTCCAAAACCCACAAAATTAGCCCAAAAGCCCACTGTAAAATTTTGACCCAGTGAAGACTACAGAGTGCGGCGGAACCGCGGCCCAAGGGGGGGTTTGGCCGCGGTTCCGCGCTAAAGCAGTCGACTGAAATTGTCGAATTTTTACAGTGGTCTTATAATGTCTTGTACAGCAATTTTCTACAACCTGAAAAATTTTTAGACACCAAAAAATTCCAACAGAAAACTGATGTGAAGGAAAATGTGGTTTTTGGGATTTTGGTCGATCGGATAAGCAAAACGCATTAGAAAAAGCTAGGAAAGGTTAATGGCGTGGCTCTGATACCATGTTGCGCCACGGCAGCGCCCCGGCCTCGTACTCGAGGCCAAAATCCGGAATCAAAATTTTTTTCCTTACTCGGAAACCGGCGCTACCGCGGACAATGAAAACCCGGATCGTAACCATTAACCTAATGCTAGCAATCAAGAGATAGGGTGAGAAGTATACCAAGTGATCCGAGTCCTCCGGTCTTCTCATCATCGCCCCGATCTCCCGCGGAAAGTCTTGTCTCCACATCGTCGCCTCCTCGCCGGAAAGGGCACCACATCGCCTGCGTCTTTTACGGGCTCCCGCCTCAATACCGAGGCAACTCGGGCATGAAGCCGGCAACTCGACATGCTCAAGATATGCTGTAGAATGTGTAGTAGATCATGCTAGTCTCATTTGGGGTTTGTAGTTGCCTTGATGGAGGAATGGGGTTAGGAAAAATGGTGCTTTCATTTTTCCAAAACAAGAAGAAGAGGAGATGAAGAATTCCTCACATAACAAAGATGAACTCTCTCATTCTTTTCTTTCTCTCAAGAGAAGCTTTCTTTCATCAAGTGAGAAGAAGATGGTGGAGGAAAAGAATATGAAACCATAACCTTAGAAGGAAGGTGAGTGTAGGAAAAGGTGGAGGGTGACCATATCCTAACACCATCATCACAAACTCACATCAACTCCAAATCAATCTTAATACTATCTCATCAACAAAAAGCAAATGATAATGATGGATAAGAAAGGTATCAAAAGATGCTTTCATAATAAATCATCTTGCAAATAAATCCTCCACAAAATGTAATTTGCAAAACTGCAAATTACCCCCTCCATCAGAAAAGTCCGGCCGGGAAAGAACAAAGGAAAACCGGCCGGAACGGAATGCAAACTGGCAACTCCAGAAAACTGGTCCCGTAATAAATTACAGGAAAACCCCGATACTGTGCATACACATCCGCATCTGTATTCCGACCGGATACAAATGCAATGAGACAAAATCTACACTGTACTAAACTAGGACCGGCTTAAGCCAAAGCCGGCTAGTAATATCCGTTCGATCCTGATCCGTGCAATACCGCACGTATCTGATCGAACCCTGCCATATATCCATACGGCCACTAGTACAAAACTGTCCGATCCTGATCCGTGCAATACCGCACGTATCTGATCGGACCCTGCCATATCTCCATACGGCCTCTACAGCGTTTCGCCCGAAAGCTTGAGTAACTGAAAGTGTGGTGGACTCTGAAGACTCGTCAATACTATGGCTTTGGATTTAACCACTAGCACGTCAGAGGTATTAGCCAATACGTGACGGGCCACCAGCTATTGACCAAAAGGGACGTCGATGAGCGAACTCATCCTGACACCCTACTGAGCCTGTCAGTGACAATATCCGTACAGTCCGGTCCGTTCGTCTATGAGTATCGCATGGCGGGCCTAGGGGGTTGGTAAAAGTCAGACCCCCAAAAACGGTACAAGTCGTGTCGGAGTGTAGCCCAGAACGCCCTGAGATACTACTGGAATACCTACCAGTAAATCTCCTGCCTCGGCCGAGGGCTTTGCGTAATGGCTCTCCTAGACACAGCGCGACCTCACCCCCAATACCGGGAGAGACGAATCCCTGCAGATCCGCTCACTGCCTCCATGTGGCTCGGGACTGTACCCAACTAAAACCTGTTTGCACGACTCCTTTGAGCCGTGGTAGGGTAGTAATCAAAGCACAGTGGGAACTCACACGAGACAAATGACGATCTCAGGTCGATGAACTAACCTGTACACATGTCACCAGGGAACTGCTATCTGACGTCTGGTATAAGACCAACTAGCAGGTTCCCGGCGAGTCCTGTCCGGTGTACTCATAACCCAATGAGCACCTGTATACATCTTAGGTGAACCAACTGACACCAGTGGCTTGTGAGACCGGCCACCACCCCTCGTCGGGGTCTCGACTGTATACACTTGTCTACTAATGGAGTATCGATGCCCTGTCTCGAAACTCCTACGACTAGGGACCTTTTAAGGATGTGCTTATAGACTACCAGCTCCCACGTATATGATCGCCATCATACTGCTGGCAGTCAAGCAAGAATCCTAGGGGCTCTATCAACGTGTAATAGCGACATGTCAGGTCACCTAAAGCAGTACACGATGATAAAGATAAACCAGATAGCATACTATCATCTCGAGTAAGACTGTCCTACCGGGATAGGTCCTCCCTCAATCATTGCAATCACGTGCCTGTGATCCAATAATTGACTCTGAGGGCACTATCTCCAACATCGTCAGTACCCTGGCAGTGGGTTTAACCACAAACCGTCAGCGGCACTAGCAATGCGTAACGGCTGCCCATGGACTGACCTCAAGGGATGCCGATGAGCGAACTCATCCGGAAAACCCTACTGAGCCTAACAGTGACAATGTATATACAATCCGGTCCGTTCGTCTATGAGTATCGCATATCTGCCTAGGGGGCTAGTAACGTCAGACCCCCAATAGCAGTATAAGTCGTGTCGGAGTGAAGCCCAATAACACCCTGAGATACTACTGGAGTACCTACCAGTAAATCTCCTGCCATGGCCATGGACTTTGTGTAATGGCTCTCCTAGACACAGCACGACCTCGCCCCCAATACCGGGAGAGACGAATCCCCTGCCGATCCGCTCACGTGCCTCCATATGGCTCGGGACTGTACCCAAAAGCTACCTGTTTGCACGACTCCTTTGAGCCGTGGTAGGGTAGAACTCACACGAGACAAATGACGACCTCAGGTCGATGAACTAACCTGTACACATGTCACCAGGGAACTGCTATCTGACGATATGTATAATACCAACTAGCAGGTTCCCGGCGAGTCCTGTTCGGTGTACTCATAACCCAATGAGCACCTGTATACATCTTAGGTGATCCAACTGACACCAGTGGCTTGTGAGACCGGCCACCGCCCCTCGTCGGGGTCTCGACTGTACACACTAGTCTACTCCGGAGTATCGATGCCCTGTCTCGAAACTCCCACGACTAGGGACCACAATTAAGGATATGCATATAAACCACCCAACTCTCACGTATATGATCGCCATCATACTGTTGGTGGTAAAGCAAGATCCTAAGGGCTCTATCAAAGTGTAACATGTAATCAGTCACCTGAACATGTACACGACTGATAAAGGCAAACCAGATAGCATACTATCATCTCAAGTAAGACTGTCATACCGGTATAGGTCCTCCGCAATCATTGCAATCACGTACCTGCGATCCAATAATTGACTATGAGTGCACTATCTCCAACAATCTCCCACTTGCACTCAAGGCTAATTATTGCGATGTCGACTACTCACAGCCCGTGTGAAAACGAACATCCAACTCCTCTACTAATCAGTTTCACAAAGCCCGTTTGTAAAACTATTGTGTTCGAGAAATAGCCTCAGTGAGTGGATCCGCTTAGAAGTTTCTTTCTATATCTCTCTTAATCTCAAATTCGCGGAGAAAGCCATCTCCCGAATCGAGTAACACCTGTCTTAGAATATGTCTGGATATCTGATGGGACCCAGTTCATAAATGAACTCCAAATCCAAACTTCTTAGACTGTATCGATCACTGAACCTAATCAGTATCCGGCACCATGCCACCCACAGTATCCTCTTGAACCACCTGTCCATAATACTGTCCCTCTTCGTCAGAGGGAAAAACTATAACTCTGACAATCACTCTGTCAACCATGTCACTTTTGAAGCTTCGAATGATAACCGTCTCCCGAAGGAGGCTGCCATCATCAAATCCGTAGAACATTCACCTATGTTCTAAAACTGCTTCCTTATGTTTCTCCAGGATTGGATTAATACAAACTTATTGCATCTATTGCAAAAACAACATCTGGTGTGGTACTTGACATCTCATGATTGACTCAATTGCCTAAGCAAGTGATCTGCCAATCATGCACATCCCTCTCCCCTTTAGTCTATACGACACCTTTAGAGAGGGTGACTCCATCACCTGCAGGTACACCACCATGCTAGGAGTCAACTATTCCAAAAACCATTAGAATATCTGTCAAAGTACCCACATTGGGAAACAACCCAAATCCAGATCTTAAACCATAGATCTAGAAACCATAATGTCAAATATTATATCCATATCCTGTCTGGAGAAACAACTGTGTGACGACCATAGTAATACCGATCGTAGTATAGGAATTTTACTTCCTACTCTGTGTATGTCATCCAGATACCATGACATCACACCCTACTACCTTCTTAAACAGATCCATCCCCTATTCTGATTGAAGTCAAAACCATGACTGTCATATCAAAATTAGATGATCTATCTCCGCTATAACTGCTCTAGTCTATAAATAGACATAAGCTACTTGCCCACCATGCTTCCGTTGCTCCCACTGACTACGACAACCCTCCTACCGGGTCTCATAACCTGGAACAACAGTAGTGTCAAGTCTGGGTAGATTAGAACCTCCCTGTCACCGTCCTTGAGGATACCGGAGTACCTCTCGGGTGTCTGAGGTTACCCACCAAATCTGCGGAGTGGCTATTGGAATGTCAAACCTGATTGAATGTATAGGTCCTATTAAATTTTCCGTAATCGTTCGCGGTTCTGGAATCACTTCCAGTTCTACCATACTCCCACTACTGTTTTCTGAAAAAGATCTATTTTTACAAAAACTGTGGCGAGTCAAGAACAATATCATTATTGATCTTCCAAATGGTAGAATATCAACCCTCGTCATAGCCAGGGTCAACCCACAAACAGCCATTACAGAAACGTGCCCTGAGTTATCCAGAGTCTGGTTTTAAGCATAAGCTGGACAGCTCCCCGTACCTTAATATCTTTTAAGGTACGAACTATTCTATATCCAATACAGAAACTTTGGCACTTATTTAATTGGAACCATATTCAAATCATGCAGCTGTCTCTAGTGCATATCATCTTTAATGGAAAGAGGCTAATCAGCATTACTCAACTTAGGAATCCATCCAATTATGAATAACCTGAAAGAGAAAACTCGTTTCTCAAAACCATCACTATCATCTGAATACCAATCACAAGAATCTACATCTTCGATCTCTTTGAAGAATCCCGATACTTGTGATACCTGGTTCTCTTCTTTCTTCTTATACCCACAACTTCTCAAAACTTAGACCTTGTATTTCTACGAAACACCCGTCTAAATACTAGAGAAGTTATAAGTAAACAGAACATAGTACGAGGACCTACCCCTTTGTCCTGATGGACACTGGACAACATACAATACTCTGTATAAGTCCGCTGAGTTAAACAACTCAAAGCCTGTGCGTCGTAGGTTGAAAACTGTACCCTGGCGATTTCCTCAAATATCACCAATTACAACGAATTCCGATATAATGAGGATGATCACCTAATTCCCAATATCTTACTCCCACTCATCATCTGTAAAACCATACAGATATGAGAATGAAACCTGGTAAATACATACCCTTGGAGTAAGTGTCTAATCGGGAAAACAGTTTTTCCTTTAACAATGCACTGAAACATGAAAATGTTTCGTAGGGGTATGTTGGTATTCATAGCAATGCCTCTTCCATAATCCAATTCAAGACTTCAACCGTATATTTTATTGCCATCTCTCCAAATCACTTTATTTGTCTTTAGTCGTTACCTTCTGTACACCATTGTTAGGCTAAATGGTTTTCTTCCTTCCCTACCGTTCGGCACCAGCCTATGGTTTGGAAGAAGACTATCCAGTAAGCATAATAGGTGTACCCTCCTAAACCAAGGAGTACTCGCAAGTGAGAGAAGGTGATGATAAAAGACAACTGAATAATACCTTATTCTTTTAAAGGTGAAATAGGAGTGGCGATGAAGTACGCGGTTTCGGTCGTGAATGATATCGGTCGCAATTTACTTTGCCCTCTTTCTAATCCCTTTATTTTGTCTTTACATATTACCTTCTGCACACCCTACTTAGGCTAATTGGTTTTCTTCATTCCCTACCTTTCGGCACCAGCCTATGGTTTGGAATAAGACTATCCAATAAGCGTAATAGGTGTACTCTCCTAAACCAAGGAGCTCTCGCAACCTGAGAGAAGGTGATAATAAAAGACAACTGAATAAACCAATTCTATTTCTCCTGAACCTGGATCCATCCTCGAAGAAGTCCCTTCGAGTTCGTATATAACCATACGATGGATCTATCCAATGGAAGTGGATATCCGTAGTAATACGGGTGTTCTGAGAAATGCAAAGGGTAAAAGAAGGAGTGGCAATGATTTATGCAACTCAGACAATCCAAAAGCTAGTATTTTAAGAAGGTTCGGTCAACCTGGTCACTGAGTCATAGTCTAGGGTCGGTCAAAGGTCGCTGCCAAAGAGAGAGAGAAAAGAAACACTCTGCGTGCACTCTAACCTAGATCAGAATGGTCATCACTTTATCTAATCCGGAAACCTCCCACTGTCCTGTCAAATTCTCCTCCAAACCTAAAGAAGAATCAATCGGGATCACCCGAAGAGTAAACCAACTCATCAGTGGGAATCGGGATCCAACTCTCATCGCATGATAACGTGACGGAATCCACTCGCGTTATCACACTCCAGAAGGTATGCACATGCCTGGCAAGTTTCAGTTTCTTTAGAAACTCCCGATATGATTTTTACCCCATGTTCTTATGACCTTGGCGAAAATCAACAAATCATAAGTCATATGTCAAGTTCTGCCCGTCATTATCTTGTTAATTTGAACCCACCCGTACATACCCTTGACGAAAGCCAACAAGGTAATACGACTGTCCCAAACCAACACATCTATCTATGCAACAAATGAATACCCCAGCAACTACCAAACACTATGCCTTGACGAAAGCCAACAAACATAGCTTGAATATTACTGACCATCCATAAGAAACGACGGAGGGCTACGGCTGGTTTTAGGCGAAACCTTTAACGTAATGAACTTGATCTCGTTGAAGGAACCTGATAGCTTTTTATAAAATATAGTGGCGAAAACCTTTTGCTAAAGAGGTCACTCCCGGTAAAGGGATCTCGGCTCTTTCCTCGTGGAATGAGGTGCAGGATATTCCACTGAATATCGCTATGCAAAGCAACATGTAATCGACTATAGTGAAGTTATTACCCTGACGCAAACTTCTGCCCAAGGGATCAGTCCCGGTGAAGGGATATCAGCCCATGCCCCGTCGAATGAGGTGCAGGATATTCCACTGAATACCGCTATGCAAAACAAAAGGAAACGTCTTTGCAATAACACATTTTAAATTTGTTCCAACAACATCAAACAGGTTTGTTTTACTTTGCATTGATCAGAATCAACGCAGTCCCATCATTTAATCACACCAGAAAAGAACGAAAATAAAATGTACGTATATGCCATCCGCATTCGTCACTGGGTCCCGTCATCACCCGTTAGGTTACTTAACTAACGACAGAGCGGGGACTGGACTAGCGTGGGTGTAAAACATATACAACATCTAATAGTATATAAACCAATATACAAAAATCGCTCCAGGCGTGATAATATGCAACATTACAGAAAAGTAATAAGCATCACAGAACAATACAGATAATCTGGGATCCCCGAGTTTCACAGAGCCGCTGCTGAAACTCGACGTTCCCCTGTCGTGTGGATAGCCTGTGCAATGAAACCTAGACCCCTACGGGTGCGGCAAGTTACCCGCCAAAACCTGAAGCAAGGCAGCCCCCTACAGCATAGTGAATGGACCACCCAGCACTTCACGGAATCCGGTAATCTTGGGCACCCCTCCTTGGGTCAACCTGTACCCCCTACGAGTGCGGCGAATAGTCTGCCAATTCTAGAGTGGGGCCCCTCTGCCTCTCAAAGCCATGAGATGCGGACCCGTTGCTTCTCAGAACCCGGCTATCCGTGCACTCCGTCTCGGGGCAAAACCTAGTACAGTAATGAAAAATAGTACAATAGGTACATCGACCGCAACCTGGTCGTGCCCCAAAAGAATATTATACAACAGGCAGTGACGGCAGTCCACAAGTTGGACGCTCGCCCCGCAAAATCAAATGTACAAATAAACACAAACTGTACTATCATTGCACACTGCTATCCACCACGACAAATCCGCAACAGCACAGCACAAAACAAAACATCAACGCGAATGTCACGTTCGCAAACCCGTCTAAAAGAACTATAGCAATCAAACGCGGTTTACCGATCAAATGACATTCCCGGTCGGAGATATAATGTAAGCACTGTAAACTAACTTGTTCAAATTTCGATCGACCAAATATCAAAAAGTGGGCCCCACGACTTACTGGTGAACAGTAACAAAATCTGGGCCAAAACGATATTTACCAAAAACCAGAAAATCCAACAGAGAACTCACTGTACAAAGTTGGGAGCATGAGCTCACCAAGTGGCCGCGGATGCGCGGCCAAACCATGGGTTTGGTCGCGTTTCCGCGGCGGTTTGGTGGAGTCATGTCCCCAAATTTTGTCGTGGTTCTTAGAAAATCCTGCACAGTTTTCTGAGACATGTAGAAAAATTTTAGGAGGCCATTTAAAATCAACAGAAACTGTCAAGTTGGAAAAATGCAATTTTTGATTTCCGGTTCGATCGATGTTTTAAACGCGTTAGCACAAGTTAGCATAGCAAAATGGTGAGGCTCTGATACCACTGTAAGTCTACGCTAGCGCCCCGGCCGTCTACAGACGCCAAAATGCGGAACAAAAACTTTTAAACTGGCGCTATCGTATACTTTAACCCGGATCTTCCATTATTGCTAAACTAACAAACTGTAAAGAGTGTAGAAAGGTTATACCGAACGATCCGAGTCCTTCGTTCTTCAACCATCATCCCACGCTCCGTTGCGGCTGCTCCGATCTCGTCGATCTCCGATATCTTCGTCGAGGTGGCACCACATCGACGATTCTTTAAACGGGCTCCCGCCTCTGACTTGAGGCAACTCGATCGTCAAGTTTGCTAGAAGAGACGACCAAGAATGATGTAGAGAATGAGTAGATGACTTTGTCTCACTTCGTCCAAATCCGTGGACGATCGGTTAATGAAGTTGCCGAGGGAATTGGGTGATGGAATGAAATGAACTGTAAAAATCCATGCACCCCAAATACTATCATATCTTTTCAAGTGAAACAACAAGTGAGTGAGAGAGAGGAGGGGGCCGGCCACTTATAGCAAGAGGGGGGGTGAGTGTAGGAGAGGGGAGAGTAACCTTAAGCAAAATATCATATGTGAACACAAACTAAAATATCTTAAGGAAAACAAAACCTCATTGAAATCAAAGCATGAGTCATTTGACCTTGTCACCAAATTCTAGAACCTTCTAGAACCTTATAGAAGCACGACTCACTCTCATCCAAGAAAAGATAAATCCGTCTTTAACCGAATGTTAAAAGACGGCTGATAGAAAACTGGAAACTGGCAACTTCCAAAAGTGATCCTGAAACGACTTTCAGGATAACCCCGAAACTGTATAAATATACCCGCATTTATATTACGACCGAATACAAATGCAACTGAGACAAAGATATTATACCTACTCAATATAATACTCGGATCCGGCTTAAACCAAAACCGACCAGTATCATCTGTCTGAAAATCGACACGTGCGTAAACGCACGTGCATTTTCCGAACCCTGCCATAAAACCATACGGCCTCTACAACGTTTCGCCCGAACGTGGGAAACTGTCTGTGGGGGACTCTAATGACTCGTCAGTACCCTGGCAGTGGGTTTAACCACAAACCGTCAGCGGCACTAGCAATGCGTAACGGCTGCCCATGGACTGACCTGAAGGGATGCCGATGAGCGAACTCATCCGGAAAACCCTACTGAGCCTAACAGTGACAATGTATATACAGTCCGGTCCGTTCGTCTATGAGTATCGCATATCTGCCTAGGGGGCTAGTAACGTCAGACCCCCAATAGCAGTATAAGTCGTGTCGGAGTGAAGCCCAATAACACCCTGAGATACTACTGGAGTACCTACCAGTAAATCTCCTGCCATGGCATGGACTTTGTGTAATGGCTCTCCTAGACACAGCACGACCTCGCCCCCAATACCGGGAGAGACGAATCCCCTGCCTATCCGCTCACGTGCCTCCATATGGCTCGGGACTGTACCCAAAAGCTACCTGTTTGCACGACTCCTTTGAGCCGTGGTAGGGTAGAAATCAAAGCACAGTGGGAACTCACACGAGACAAATGACGACCTCAGGTCGATGAACTAACCTGTACACATGTCACCAGGGAACTGCTATCTGACGATATGTATAATACCAACTAGCAGGTTCCCGGCGAGTCCTGTCCGGTGTACTCATAACCCAATGAGCACCTGTATACATCTTAGGTGATCCAACTGACACCAGTGGCTTGTGAGACCGGCCACCGCCCCTCGTCGGGGTCTCGACTGTACACACTAGTCTACTCCGGAGTATCGATGCCCTGTCTCGAAACTCCCACGACTAGGGACCACAATTAAGGATATGCATATAAACCACCCAACTCTCACGTATATGATCGCCATCATACTGTTGGTGGTAAAGCAAGATCCTAAGGGCTCTATCAAAGTGTAACATGTAATCAGTCACCTGAACATGTACACGACTGATAAAGGCAAACCAGATAGCATACTATCATCTCGAGTAAGACTGTCATACCGGTATAGGTCCTCCGCAATCATTGCAATCACGTACCTGCGATCCAATAATTGACTATGAGGGCACTATCTCCAACAATCTCCCACTTGCACTCAAGGCTAATTATTGCGATGTCGACTACTCACAGCCCGTGTGAAAACGAACATCCAACTCCTTTACTAATCAGTTTCACAAAGCCCGTTTGTAAAACTATTGTGTTCGAGAAATAGCCTCAGTGAGTGGATCCGCCTAGAAGTTTCTTTCTATATCTCTCTTAATCTCAAATTCGCGGAGAAAGCCATCTCCCGAATCGAGTAACACCTGTCTTAGAATATGTCTGGATATCTGATGGGACCCAGTTCATAATTGAACTCCAAATCCAAACTTCTTAGACTGTATCGATCACTGAACCTAATCAGTATCCGGCACCATGCCACCCACAGTATCCTCTTGAACCACCTGTCCATAATACTGTCCCTCTTCGTCAGAGGGAAAAACTATAACTCTGACAATCACTCTGTCAACTATGTCACCTTTGAAGCTTGGAATGATAACCGTCTCCCGAAGGAGGCCGCCGTCATCAAATCCGTAGAACATTCACCTATGTTCTAAAACTGTTTCCTTATGTTTCTCCAGGATTGGATTAATACAAACTTATTGCATCTAGTGCAAAAACAATATCTCGTGTGGTACTTGACATCTCATGATTGACTCAATTGCCTAAGCAAGTGATCTGCCAATCATGCACATCCCTCTCCCCTTTAGTCTATACGACACCTTTAGAGAGGGTGACTCCATCACCTGCAGGTACACCACCATGCTAGGAGTCAACTATTCCAAAAACCATTAGAATATCTGTCAAAGTACCCATATTGGGAAACTACCCAAATCCAGATCTAAAACCATAGATCTAGAAACCATAATGTCAAATATTATATCCATATCCTGTCTGGAGAAACAACTGTGTGACGACCATAGTAATACCGATCGTAGTATAGGAATTTTACTTCCTACTCTGTGTATGTCATCCAGATACCATGACATCACACCCTACTACCTTCTTAAACAGATCCATCCCCTATTCTGATTGAAGTCAAAACCATGACTGTCATATCAAAATTAGATGATCTATCTTCGCTATAACTGCTCTAGTCTATAAATAGACATAAGCTACTTGCCCACCATGCTTCCGTTGCTCCCACTGACTACGACAACCCTCCTACCGGTTCTCATAACCTGGAACAACAGTAGTGTCAAGTCTGGGTAGATTAGAACCTCCCTGTCACCGTCCTTGAGGATACCGGAGTACCTCTCGGGTGTCTGAGGTTACCCACCAAATCTGCGGAGTGGCTATTGGAATGTCAAACCTGATTGAATGTATAGGTCCTATTAAATTTTCCGTAATCGTTCGCGGTTCTGGAATCACTTCCAGTTCTACCATACTCCCACTACTGTTTTCTGAAAAAGATCTATTTTTACAAAAACTGTGGCGAGTCAAGAACAATATCACTATTGATCTTCCAAATGGTAGAATATCAACCCTCGTCATAGCCAGGGTCAACCCACAAACAGCCATTACAGAAACGTGCCCTGAGTTATCCAGAGTCTGGTTTTAAGCATAAGCTGGACAGCTCCCCGTACCTTAATATCTTTTAAGGTACGAACTATTCTATATCCAATACAGAAACTTTGGCACTTATTTAATTGGAACCATATTCAAATCATGCAGCTGTCTCTAGTGCATATCATCTTTAATGGAAAGAGGCTAATCAGCATTACTTAACTTAGGAATCCATCCAATTATGAGTAACCTGAAAGAGAAAACTCGTTTCTCAAAACCATCACTATCATCTGAATACCAATCACAAGAATCTACATCTTCGATCTCTTTGAAGAATCCCGATACTTGTGATACCTGGTTCTCTACTTTATTCTTATACCCACAACTTCTCAAAACTTAGACCTTGTATTTCTACGAAACACTCGTCTAAATACTAGAGAAGTTATAAGTAAACAGAACATAGTACGAGGACCTACCCCTTTGTCCTGATGGACACTGGACAACATACAATACTCTGTATAAGTCCGCTGAGTTAAACAACTCAAAGCCTGTGCGTCGTAGGTTGAAAACTGTACCCTGGCGATTTCCTCAAATATCACCAATTACAACGAATTCCGATATAATGAGGATGATCACCTAATTCCCAATATCTTACTCCCACTCATCATCTGTAAAACCATACAGATATGAGAATGAAACCTGGTAAATACATACCCTTGGAGTAAGTGTCTAATCGGGAAAACAGTTTTTCCTTTAACAATGCACTGAAACATGAAAATGTTTCGTAGGGGTATCTTGGTATTCATAGCAATGCCTCTTCCATAATCCAATTCAAGACTTCAACCGTATATTTTATTGCCATCTCTCCAAATCACTTTATTTGTCTTTAGTCGTTACCTTCTGTACACCATTGTTAGGCTAAATGGTTTTCTTCCTTCCCTACCGTTCGGCACCAGCCTATGGTTTGGAAGAAGACTATCCAGTAAGCATAATAGGTGTACCCTCCTAAACCAAGGAGTACTCGCAAGTGAGAGAAGGTGATGATAAAAGACAACTGAATAATACCTTATTCTTTTAAAGGTGAAATAGGAGTGGCGATGAAGTACGCGGTTTCGGTCGTGAATGATATCGGTCGCAATTTACTTTGCCCTCTTTCTAATCCCTTTATTTTGTCTTTACATATTACCTTCTGCACACCCTACTTAGGCTAATTGGTTTTCTTCATTCCCTACCTTTCGGCACCAGCCTATGGTTTGGAATAAGACTATCCAATAAGCGTAATAGGTGTACTCTCCTAAACCAAGGAGCTCTCGCAACCTGAGAGAAGGTGATAATAAAAGACAACTGAATAAACCAATTCTATTTCTCCTGAACCTGGATCCATCCTCGAAGAAGTCCCTTCGAGTTCGTATATAACCATACGATGGATCTATCCAATGGAAGTGGATATCCGTAGTAATACGGGTGTTCTGAGAAATGCAAAGGGTAAAAGAAGGAGTGGCAATGACTTATGCAACTCAGACAATCCAAAAGCCAGTATTTTAAGAAGGTTCGGTCAACCTGGTCACTGAGTCATAGTCTAGGGTCGGTCAAAGGTCGCTGCCAAAGAGAGAGAGAAAAGAAACACTCTGCGTGCACTCTAACCTAGATCAGAATGGTCATCACTTTATCTAATCCGGAAACCTCCCACTGTCCTGTCAAATTCTCCTCCAAATCTAAAGAAGAATCAATCGGGATCACCCGAAGAGTAAACCAACTCATCAGTGGGAATCGGGATCCAACTCTCATCGCATGATAACGTGACGGAAACCACTCGCGTTATCACACTCCAGAAGGTATGCGCATGCCTGGCAAGTTTCAGTTTCTTTAGAAACTCCCGATATGATTTTTACCCCATGTTCTTATGACCTTGGCGAAAGTCAACAAATCATAAGTCACATGTCAAGTTCTGCCCGTCATTATCTTGTTAATTTGAACCCACCCGTACATACCCTTGACGAAAGCCAACAAGGTAATACGACTGTCCCAAACCAACACATCTATCTATGCAACAAATGAATACCCCAGCAACTACCAAACACTATGCCTTGACGAAAGCCAACAAACATAGCTTGAATATTACTGACCATCCATAAGAAATGACGGAGGGCTACGGCTGGTTTTTGGCGAAAAACCTTTAACGTAATGAACTTGATCTCGTTGAAGGAACCTGATAGCTTTTTATAAAATATAGTGGCGAAAACCTTTTGCTAAAGAGGTCACTCCCGGTAAAGGGATCTCGGCTCTTTCCTCGTAGAATGAGGTGCAGGATATTCCACTGAATATCGCTATGCAAAGCAACATGTAATCGACTATAGTGAAGTTATTACCCTGACGCAAACTTCTGCCCAAGGGATCATTCCCGGTGAAGGGATATCAGCCCATGCCCCGTCGAATGAGGTGCAGGATATTCTACTGAATACCGCTATGCAAAACAAAAGGAAACGTCTTTGCAATAACACATTTTAAATTTGTTCCAACAACATCAAACAGGTTTGTTTTACTTTGCATTGATCAGAATCAACGCAGTCCCATCATTTAATCACACCAGAAAAGAACGAAAATAAAATGTACGTATATGCCATCCGCATTCGTCACTGGGTCCCGTCATCACCCGTTAGGTTACTTAACTAACGACAGAGCGGGGACTGGACTAGCGCGGGTGTAAAACATATACAACATCTAATAGTATATAAACCAATATACAATAATCGCTCCAGGCGTGATAATATGCAACATTACAGAAAAGTAATAAGCATCACAGAACAATACAGATAATCTGGGATCCCCGAGTTTCACAGAGCCGCTGCTGAAACTCGACGTTCCCCTGTCGTGTGGATAGCCTGTGCAATGAAACCTAGACCCCTACGGGTGCGGCAAGTTACCCGCCAAAACCTGAAGCAAGGCAGCCCCCTACAACATAGTGAATGGACCACCCAGCACTTCACGGAATCCGGTAATCTTGGGCACCCCTCCTTGGGTCCTTGGGTCAACCTGTACCCCATAGGAGTGCGGCGAATAGTCTGCCAATTCTAGAGTGGGGCCCCTCTGCCTCTCAAAGCCATGAGATGCGGACCCGTTGCTTCTCAGAACCCGGCTATCCGTGCACTCCGTCTCGGGGAAAAACCTAGTACAGTAATGAAAAATAGTACAATAGGTACATCGACCGCAACCTGGTTGTGCCCCAAAAGAATATTATACAACAGGCAGTGACGGCAGTCCACAAGTTGGACGCTCGCCCCGCAATATCAAATGTACAAATAAACACAAACTGTACTATCATTGCACACTGCTATCCACCACGACAAATCCGCAACAGCACAGCACAAAACAAAACATCAACGCGAATGTCACGTTCGCAAACCCGTCTAAAAGAACTATAGCAATCAAACGCGGTTTACCGATCAAATGACATTCCCGGTCGGAGATATAATGTAAGCACTGTAAACTAACTTGTTCAAATTTCGATCGACCAAATATCAAAAAATGGGCCCCACGACTTACTGGTGAACAGTAACAAAATCTGGGCCAAAACGATATTTACCAAAAACCACAAAATCCAACAGAGAACTCACTGTACAAAGTTGGGAGCATGAGCTCACCAAGTGGCCATGGATGCGCGGCCAAACCATGGGTTTGGCCGCGTTTCCGCGGCGGTTTGGTGGAGTCATGTCCCCAAATTTTGTCGTGGTTCTTAGAAAATCCTGCACAGTTTTCTGAGACATGTAGAAAAATTTTAGGAGACCATTTAAAATCAACAGAAATTGTCAAGTTGGAAAAATGCAATTTTTGATTTCCGGTTCGATCGATGTTTTAAACGCGTTAGCACAAGTTAGCATAGCAAAATGGTGAGGCTCTGATACCACTGTAAGTTTACGCTAGCGCCCCGGCCGTCTACAGACGCCAAAATGCGGAACAAAAACTTTTAAACTGGCGCTATCGTATACTTTAACCCGGATCTTCCATTATTGCTAAACTAACAAACTGTAAAGAGTGTAGAAAGGTTATACCGAACGATCCGAGTCCTTCGTTCTTCAACCATCATCCCACGCTCCGTTGCGGCTGCTCCGATCTCGTCGATCTCCGATATCTTCGTCGAGGTGGCACCACATCGACGATTCTTTAAACGGGCTCCCGCCTCTGACTTGAGGCAACTCGATCGTCAAGTTTGCTAGAAGAGACGACCAAGAATGATGTAGAGAATGAGTAGATGACTTTGTCTCACTTCGTCCAAATCCGTGGACGATCGGTTAATGAAGTTGCCGAGGGAATTGGGTGATGGAATGAAATGAACTGTAAAAATCCATGAACCCAAATACTATCATATCTTTTCAAGTGAAACAACAAGTGAGTGAGAGAGAGGAGGGGGCCGGCCACTTATAGCAAGAGGGGGGGTGAGTGTAGGAGAGGGGAGAGTAACCTTATGCAAAATATCATATGTGAACACAAACTAAAATATCTTAAGGAAAACAAAACCTCATTGAAATCAAAGCATGAGTCATTTGACCTTGTCACCAAATTCTAGAACCTTCTAGAACCTTCTAGAAGCACGACTCACTCTCATCCAAGAAAAGATAAATCCGTCTTTAACCGAATGTTAAAAGACGGCTGATAGAAAACTGGAAACTGGCAACTTCCAAAAGTGATCCTGAAACGACTTTCAGGATAACCCCGAAACTGTATAAATATACCCGCATTTATATTACGACCGAATACAAATGCAACTGAGACAAAGATATTATACCTACTCAATATAATACTCGGATCCGGCTTAAACCAAAGCCGACCAGTATCATCTGTCCGAAAATCGACACGTGCGTAAACGCACGTGCATTTTCCGAACCCTGCCATAAAACCATATGGCCTCTACAACGTTTCGCCCGAACTTGGGAAACTGTCTGTGGGGGACTCTAATGACTCGTCAGTACCCTGGCAGTGGGTTTAACCACAAACCGTCAGCGGCACTAGCAATGCGTAACGGCTGCCCATGGACTGACCTGAAGGGATGCCGATGAGCGAACTCATCCGGAAAACCCTACTGAGCCTAACAGTGACAATGTATATACAGTCCGGTCCGTTCGTCTATGAGTATCGCATATCTGCCTAGGGGGCTAGTAACGTCAGACCCCCAATAGCAGTATAAGTCGTGTCGGAGTGAAGCCCAATAACACCCTGAGATACTACTGGAGTACCTACCAGTAAATCTCCTGCCATGGCCATGGACTTTGTGTAATGGCTCTCCTAGACACAGCACGACCTCACCCCCAATACCGGGAGAGACGAATCCCCTGCCGATCCGCTCACGTGCCTCCATATGGCTCGGGACTGTAGCCAAAAGCTACCTGTTTGCACGACTCCTTTGAGCCGTGGTAGGGTAGAAATCAAAGCACAGTGGGAACTCACACGAGACAAATGACGACCTCAGGTCGATGAACTAACCTGTACACATGTCACCAGGGAACTGCTATCTGACGATATGTATAATACCAACTAGCAGGTTCCCGGCGAGTCCTGTCCGGTGTACTCATAACCCAATGAGCACCTGTATACATCTTAGGTGATCCAACTGACACCAGTGGCTTGTGAGACCGGCCACCGCCCCTCGTCGGGGTCTCGACTGTACACACTAGTCTACTCCGGAGTATCGATGCCCTGTCTCGAAACTCCCACGACTAGGGACCACAATTAAGGATATGCATATAAACCACCCAACTCTCACGTATATGATCGCCATCATACTGTTGGTGGTAAAGCAAGATCCTAAGGGCTCTATCAAAGTGTAACATGTAATCAGTCACCTGAACATGTACACGACTGATAAAGGCAAACCAGATAGCATACTATCATCTCGAGTAAGACTGTCATACCGGTATAGGTCCTCCGCAATCATTGCAATCACGTACCTGCGATCCAATAATTGACTATGAGGGCACTATCTCCAACAAGATCTAGTAACTAGAATGTCTGATATAATATCCAAGTCCTGTGTGGAGAAACTACTGTGTGACAACCAAAGTATAACCGATCGTAGTATAGGAATATCACTTCCTACTCTGTGTATGTCATCAAATACAAGGACATAACACCCTACTACCTTCTTAACAGATCCATCCCCTATTCTGATGAAGTCAAACCTATGACTGTCACATCAGAAATAGATGATCTATCTCCGCTATATCTGCTTTAGTCTATAAATAGACATAAGCCACCTGTCCACCAATGCTTCCGCTGCTCCCACTGACTATGACAACCCTCTTGCAGAGTCATATAGACGTGCACTTCTAAAGCTAGTTTAGAACGACGCTATACTCATCCTCCTGCCGTGTCTCACAGTCTGGAACAACAGCAATGGCAAGTCTGGGTAAACAAGAACCTCCCTGCCACCGTCCTTGAGCATACCGAAGTACCTCTCGAGTGCCTGAGGTTACCCACCATATCTGCGGAGTGGCCAATGGAATGTCAAACCAGATTGAATCTTTAGGTTCCTGTAAAATCTTCAGTAATCGTTTGTGGTTCTGGAATCACTTCCAGTTCTACCATACTCCCACTACTGTTTTCTGATAAAATCCATTTTTATTAAAACTGTGGCGAGTCAAGAACAATATCACTATTGATCTTTCTTATGGTAGAAAATCAACCCTCGTCATAGCCTGGGTCAACCCACAAACAGCCATTACAGAAACGTGCCTTGAGTTGTCCAGTGTCTGGTTTTAAGCATAAGCCGGACAACTCCCCGTACCTTAACATCGTTAAGATATGAACTGTTCTATATCCAATATAGAACCAGAGGCACTGATTTAATTGAACCAGATTCAAATCATGCAGCTGTCTCCAGTGCATGTCAACTAAATGGAAAAAGGCCGATCAGCGTCACTCAACTTAGGAATGCTTCCAATTATAAGTAACCCGAAAGAGAAGCAAGATCTCTTAATCATTACTATTAACTGAATACCATACACAAGTATCTACATCTTCGATCACTTTGAAGAATCCCGATACTTGCAATACCTGGTTCTCTACTTTATTCAAATACCTATAACTTCTCAAAATTCGGACCCTGTGTTTCCACGAAACACTTGCCAAAAAACTAGAGAAGTCATAAGTAAACCGAATATAGTACGAGGACCAACCCCTCTGTCCTGATAGACCCTGGACAACATACAATACCCTGTATAAGTCCCTTGAGTCAGATAACTCATTCACTGTGTGTGGTAGGTTGAAAACTGTACTTATGGTTAAGAAGAATTACACCGCTGTTTAATGCTCCTTACCTAACCATCCACTGATATAGGTAAATGTCACTGACATAATTTCAAAAAGTATATCTCACTCTATGAAAATAGACGTACAGATATATCGATTTGAAATTGGTGCATAACAGCGGATATTCAAAACCAAATATTTCCCGTCCGGCAACCAACCCAGGTGACTTCCTCAAATATCACCGATTACAACGAATCCCGATATAATGAGGATGATCACCCAATTCCCAACAATTTACTCCCACTCATCATCTGTAAAACCATACAGATGTGAGAAGCATACCTGGTAAATACATACCCTGGAGTAAGTGTCTAATCGGGAAATCAGTTTTCCTTTAACAGTACACAGTGAAACTGAAACATTGAAATGTTTCGATGGGGTATCCTGGTATTCCTAGTAATGCCTCTTCCATTATCCAGATTCACAACTGTAACCTTGCAATTCTTTGCCATCTTTCTAAATCCTTTTCTATGTCTTTAGTCATTACCTTCTGTACACCCCTTTAGGCCAAATAGTTTTCTACCTTCCCTACCGTTCGGCACCAGCCTATGGTTTGGAAGAAGACTATCCAAAAAGCATAAAGGGTGTACTGTCCTAATTCTAGGAGCACTCGCAACACGAGAGAAGGTGAAGATAAAAGACACCTGAATGTACTTTATTCCTATTTCTCCTGAACCAGGATCCATCCCCGAACTGGAACAAGTTCCTTTCGAGTTCGTATATAACCATACGATGGATTATCCAATAAACTGGGATCTTCGTAGTAATACGGAGTGTCCTGGAGAAATACAAAGGTGATTTAGGATTGGCGAAGAAATACTTGGTTTGGTCGTGAATATCAGTCGCAAATTACTTTGCCCTCCTACTAATCCCTTGCTTTGTCTTAACTTAATACCTTCTGCACACCATCGTTATGCTAATTGGTTTTCTTCATTCCCCACCGTTCGGCACCAGCCTAAGGTTTGGAAGAAGACTATCCAATTTGCGTAATAGGAGTACTATCTCCTAAGCCAAGGAGTACTCGTAATCTGAGAGAGAAGGTAAAAGGAAAAGACAACTGAATAGTCCTATTCGTTTTCTCCAGAACCGGAAACCATCCTCGAATTCCTTCGAGTTCGTATATAACCATACGATGGTTTTGTCCAATAGAAGTGGACGTTCGTAGTAATACGGGGTGTTCTGGAGAAAAGGGTAAAAGTAGGAGTGGCAATGAGGTTTGCAACTCTGACAATCCAAAAGCCAGTGTTATAGAAGGTTCGGTCAACTTGGTCACTGAGTTATAGTCCAGGGTCGGGTCAATGGTCGCTGCCAAAGAGAGAGAGAAAAGAAACACTCAGCGTGCACTCTAACCTAGATCAGAATGGTTATCACTTTATCTAATCAGGAAACCTCCCACTGTACCGTCAAATTCTCCTCCAAACCTGAAAGAAGAATTAGTCGGGATCACCCGAGGAGTAAACCAACTCATCAGTGGGAATCGGGATCCAACTATCATTGCATGATAACGTGACGGAATCCGCTCACGTCATCACACTCCAGAAGGTATGCGCATATCTGGCAAGTTTCAGTTCTTTTGAAACTCCCGATGTGATTTTTACCCCTAGGACCCAAGTGACCTTGACAATGCCAACATATCAAAGAGTCCTAGTCAAGTTCAACCCGTCATTATCTTGATTGCGTTAAACCCACCCGTACGAGTCCTTGACAATGACAACATAACCGTACGACTGTCCTAACCAATCCACTTATCCATGCGACAGAAAAGTATTACACAGCTACCGAACACTACGCCTCGGCAATGCACGACATACGTAGCACGAATACTAAGTAATACTAATCTGAAATGAAGGAGGGCTACGGATGGTTTTTGGCGAAAAACCTTTTACCGTAATGAACTTGATATCGTTGAAGGAACTGGATATCTTTTTATAAAATTATAGTGACGAAAACCTTTGCTAAAGAGGTCACTCCCGGTGAAGGGATCTCGGCTCTTTCCCCGTAGAATGAGGTGCAGGATATTCCAACTGAATACCACGATGCAAAGCAAAAGTAATCGGCTATAGTGAAGTTATTGCCCTGACACAAACTTCTGTCCAAGGGGTCACTCCCGGTGAAGGGATCTCGGCCCTTGCCTCGTCGACTGAGGAGCAGGATATTCCAACTGAATACCACGATGCAAAACAAAAGAGAACGTCCTTGCAATAACAGCTTTTTGAAAAGTGTTCCAACAACATCAGAATAGGTTTATTTATCTTGCATTGATCCGAATCAACGCAGTCCCATCAATTAATCACACCACAAAGAACGAAAATAATATGACGTACGTATATGCCATCCGCATTCGCCACCGGGTCCCGTCATCACTCGTTAGGTTAGCTAACTAACGACAGAGCGGGGACTGGACTAGCGCGGATGCAAAGCATATACAACATCTACTAATATATATACCAATATATTATATTTCGCTCAAGGCGTGATAAGAATGCAACATCACAGAAATGTACAACATCACAGAACAATACAGATATCTGGGATCCCCGGGTTTCATAGAGCCGCTACTGAAACCCGACGTTCCCCTGGTCGTGTGGATAGCCTGTGCAATGAAATCCTAGACCCCTACGGGCGCGGCAAGTCACCCGCCAAGACCTGAAGCGAGGCAGTCCTCTCCAGCACCGTGAATGGACCACCCAGCACTTCACGGAATCCGGTAACTTGGGCACCCCTCCTGGGTCAACCTGTACCCCCTACGAGTGCGGCGAATAGCCCGCCAATCCTAGAGTGAAGCCCCCTCCGTCTCAATGCCATGAGATACGGGCCCGTTGCCCTCTAGAACCCGGCTATCCATGCACCCCTCCGCGGGGTAATCCTAGTACAGAAAGTAAAATATACATACACCGGGTACATCGACCGCAACCAGGTCGTGCCCCAAAAGAATAATACAATCAGGCAGTGACGGCAGTCCACATGTCGGACGCTCGCCCCGCAATATCAAATGTACATAATACAACAAAAACTGTACTAGCATTGCATCCAGGCTATCCCCCACGACCGATCCGCAACATCACAGCAATACATAGAACATCAACGTGAAAGTCACGTTCGCAAATCCTTCTAACCGGGCTATAGCAGTTAGACAGGATTTACCGATCAAGTGACATTCACGGTCGCAGATATAATGTAAATACTGTGAACTAATGTGTTTAAAATATCCGATCGATCAAATTTTAACAAGTGGGCCCCCAAGTACTACTGTAGCACATCAAGAAATTCTGGGCCCAAACTTAATATTCCAGAAACCCTAAAAACAACCCAGAGAACAACTGCAGAAATTTCATGCAGTGATCTCAACATAGTGCGGCGGAACCGCGGCCCAAAGGGGTGTTTGGCCGCGGTTCCGTGCTCTCACTATGGATTCACTGCATCGAATTTCTACAGTGTTCTTACAATTTACAGTACATCACTTTTCTACAACCTGAAAAATTTTTCGAGCAAGAAAAAATTCAACAGAAAACTGATGTATGTGAAACACGGATTTTTGGAATTTTGGTCGATCGGAAAGGTAAAACACATTAGACAAAGCTAGACTAGGTTAATGGCGTGGCTCTGATACCATGTTGCGCCACAGCAGCGCCCCGGCCGTCTTACCGAGGCCAAAATGCGGAATCAAAAATTTTCCTTACTTGGAAACTGGCGCTACCGCGGACAATATAAAACCCGGATCGTTAACCATTAGCCTATACTAGCAAACAAAAGATGGGAAGAGAATTATACCAAGTGATCCGAGTCCTCCGGTCTTCTCGTCATCGTCCCGATCTCCCGCGGAAAGTCATGTCTCCATGTCGTCGCCTCCTCGCCGGAAGGGCACTACGTCGCCAGCATCTTTTACGGGCTCCCACCTCAATACCGAGGCAACTCGGGCACAAAACTGGCAAGTCGACGTGCCCAAGATTTGCTGTAGGCTAGTGTAGAATGGTTGTCTCATTTGGGGTAGTGAAGTTGCCTTGATGGAGGGATAGATGGAATGAACTTTGGAGAGGTGAGAAGGATTTCTTTGTGGCAAGCATGCAAATGAGATATGAATAATTCCCTCATCAAAAAAAATGAACTCCTCTCTCCCTCTCATCTCCAAGTGGCCGGCCCCCCTTATTAGAAAATGAGGAGAGGAAAAAAAACAAGAGGGAGGTGAGTGTAGGAGAGCACAAAGGTGACCACATCCAAAAGGTGAACCTCACATCCAAAACCAAATCAATCTTAATCCTTTCTAATCAACAAAAAGCAAAGGATAAGAAAGAAAAAGGATCACATGATACTTGTCAAATCATGAAGCCATCATAATCAATCCATATGCAAGAAACCCCTTCCATAAATGTTATTTGCAAACTTGCAAATAACACCCTCCATCGGGAAAAGTCCGGCCGGGAAAGAACAAAGGAAAACCGGCCGGAACGGAATGCAAACTGGCAACTCCAGAAAACTGGTCCTGTAATAAATTACAGGAAAACCCCGATACTGTGCATACACACCCACATCTGTATTCCGAACGGATACAAATGCAATGAGACAAAATCTACACTGTACTAAACTAGGATTCGGCTTAAACCAAAGCCGGCTAGTAATATCCGTTCGATCCTGATCCGTGCAATACCGCACGTATCTGATCGAACCTTGCCATATATCTATACGGCCTCTAGTACAAACCGTCCGATCCTGATCCGTGCAATACCGCACGTATCTGATCGGACCCTGCCATATTTCCAAACGGCCTCTACAGCGTTTCGCCCGAAACTTGAGTAACTGAATGTGTGGTGGACTCTAAAGACTCGTCAATACTATGGCTGTGGATTTAACCACTAGCACGTCAGAGGTATAAGCCAATACATGATGGGCTACCAGCTATTGACCAAAAGGGACATCGATGAGCGAACTCATCCTGACACCCTACTGAGCCTGTCAGTGACAATATCCGTACAGTCCGGTCCGTTCGTCTATGAGTATCGCATGGCGGGCCTACGGGGTTGGTAAAAGTTAGACCCCCAAAAGCGGTACAAGTCGTGTCGGAGTGTAGCCCAGAACACCCTGAGATACTACTGGAATACCAACCAGTAAATCTCCTGTCTCGGCCGAGGGCTTTGTGTAATGGCTCTCCTAGACACAGCGCGACCTCACCCCCAATACCGGGAGAGACGAACCCCTGCAGATCCGCTCACTGCCTCCATGTGGCTCAGGACTGTACCCAACTAAAACCTGTTTGCACGACTCCTTTGAGTCCTGGTAGGGTAGTAATCAAAGCACAGTGGGAACTCACACGAGACAAATGACGATCTCAGGTCGATGAACTAACCTGTACATATGTCACCAGGGAACTGCTATCTGACATCTGGTATAAGACCAACTAGCAGGTTCCCGGCGAGTCCTGTCCGGTGTACTCATAACCCAATGAGCACCTGTATACATCTTAGGTGAACCAACTGACACCAGTGGCTTGTGAGACCGGCCACCGCCCCTCGTCGGGGTCTCGACTGTATACACTAGTCTACTAATGAAGTATCGATGCCCTGTCTCGAAACTCCTACGACTAGGGACCTTTTAAGGATGTGCTTATAGACTACCAGCTCCCACGTATATGATCGCCATCATACTGCTGGTAGTCAAGCAAGAATCCTAGGGGCTCTATCAACGTGTAATAGCGACATGTCAGGTCACCAAAAGCAGTACACGATGATAAAGATAAACCAGACAGCATACTATCATCTCGAGTAAGACTGTCCTACCGGGATAGGTCCTCCCTCAATCATTGCAATCACGTGCCTGTGATCCAATAATTGACTCTGAGGGCACTATCTCCAACAATAAGAACTGCATACAAATTTATGAATACTCAGTAACTATAGCATATCTCCACTCTCAATAAATAGTGTTTCGCTAAATGTACATGCGATATAAAGATATGCAATGTAATACTTACTTCGTAAACTGTCAATTCACTGGCGTCCCTCTCAATGTGCCTTCACCTACGTAACATTGATCTCTATACTGTTCATCATTGGTAGGAGACATAAATCCGGTAGAATTAGCATTTATATTGAGTATGCGTGTCATTTCTCTTTGCGAGTAATGCAAGCACTTCAGAATAAGGTTCGGGTAGTTGAGCGGGCATCAATATCTCTTTCTTTACAAATAGCTCGATCGATTTCGATTCCGATGCAAGCATAACTTGTGTATTCTTGTCATCAGATACTTCAATGGCGGTATATTCATGCTCCGTCGGCCATTTGTATATTAAGAAGATATTGAACTCTAACAGATTGATTTTGGTAGTTTTGTACACTACTTGACACAGCTCGTTGTATGTGCTAGACTTCTTGACTCTAGTCATCTTAGTTTTTCCACTGATATATTGAGGAATATTATTTTTTCCAATCGTTAATTGGCCACCGAAATAGCAAACTAGATGGATATAATTATCCGTCATTTTTCCACCTGCCAGAAATATTGACGCACTTTGAGAGTTCTCATCGAACAACCTACTTATTTATCTTCACAATTATACTCACCTAATTACATAAAATTACAATAAAATGCATATTTATAGCATGTAACAAGTTGCAAGAACTTGTATTTTACTCATTGATCCGTCGGAAGTAAAATCGGGGAAAACCCCTACTATGTACCCAATTTGTTCGAATTGCTTACCCAATACGAAATTTTAACCAAATTTTTTATGAATTATTTTAAAATAAAATTAGGGTTTAGCGAACCTTCGAGATGCTCACAGTGGTGATGACGATGGCGAGAATGAAGGTGATTGTTCGTCCGTGAATTTCCACCTAAACCTGCACAAACGAGAGACTATGAGATCAAGAGAGCTGGGTGAGACAGAGAGATGAGAGAGACACAGAGGGAGAGAGATGAGAGAGAGAGAGAGACCAGAGGAGGTCTCGGGGGGAGGTCGGTAGGGTGAAAAAAAGAGGTCTCGGGGGAGGTCGGGGGGAATAGTGGTCTGGGGGGGAGAGGGAGAGAGATCGAGAGAGGGAGAGAGCAGAGAGAGAGTATCGGAGATAGAGAGAGCGACTGAGAGAGAGATGAGAGAGATGAAAGTTCCTAGTGCCCTCGCTGCTAACCCGCGACATATGCGGAATTCAAAAAATAATCCGTGGCACTAAAAACTAAAACTCAAGAATCCAACCAAACATCTAAACTAAAACCATAACAAGATAGAAACCACAACCTTTGTAGCGTCTTCATTTACTCCAATTGGGTTGGACACTAGCATGCTCTTAAGGGCTCCAGGTCGCCTTTGCAAGCCGGCCCTCCTTTGCCGAAGATGATCCACCCGAGAGGACCGATCCAAGCTCTGGTTTCACCAAATGAAGCAACCGATGCTCCAAGCTTGCTAAGAATGGAGAGTGGAGATGTAGGAATATTCCACTATCCTTTTCTCTTAAATCTAAGCTCAAGAGAGCAAGCAAAGAAGAAGGAGGAGGAGACGAGGAAAAATAGTTATGAGAAACTCAAGAAGGCATGAGAGAATGATAGTATGAAGAATAGAAAAGAGAATGACTTCGTAATCATTTTACAACCATACAAATAAAAATCATAACACTTTGTAATATAATAATGAAGCTCATTCCTCTCTACATGTCTTCAAGCATGCTCAATGCTACCTCACCCTCCACCTCATTTTATGACTATTCATAAATGAATATTCACAAATGGGGTGTCCATCTTCTAGAACAAATTCCGTAGAAATACGGAATACAACTGGTATACGTTGTTAGTGTATATACCCTAGAGGCCATTACTGTATCATACTAGTTTGTATATTACTTAATAGAAGCTTGGGATATTCACCTTGTATAGACAATCTTGCTCAAAATAGTAGTATGCTACTTGGTTTGTTTCTACTTTAATGTGTACATGTGTTTCTTTTAGTATATCACCTATACACATTAGTAGAGCCTTTAGGATCTTTGCTTAATTACCAGCATTGTGATGTCAGTCACACTCGTGGGGGCTGGGTAATCCACAAGCACATCCTTATGCAGGTCCCTAGTCGTAGAACTATAGAGACAGGGCATCGATACTCCGGAGTAGACTAGCGTATGCGCTTCTCATCCCAGCAGGAAGACGGTCTGTCCCACAGCCGTCAGTACGTCGTACTTGAGATAGTAAGTAGGTGCTCGTTAGGTTACGAGTACACTGGACAAGACTCGTCGGGAACTGTTGGTTGGTACTATACCTATCGTCAGTTATCAGTTCCCAGGTGCCATGAGTACATCTTAGTCCGCTGACTTGATACTGTCACTTCGCCTCGAGTGTGTTCCCACTGTACTTAGATTACTACCCTACCACGGCTCAAAGGAGTAGTGCAAACAGGTAGTAGTTAGGTGCAGTCCCGAAGCACTTGGAGACAGTGACGGTTAGACATGATTCGTCTCTCCCGGTATTTGGGGTTGATATCGCGCTGTGTCTAGGAGAGCCATTACACAAAGTCCCTGGCCAGGGCAAGCAAGATATACTGGTAGGTTTCCAGTATTATCTCAGGGTGTTCTGGGCTACACTCCGACACGACTTGTACCGCTATTAAGGGACTGACGTTTACCGCCCCTAGGCCCGCCATGCGATATTCTCAGACGAACAGACCGGACTGTACGCAGATTGTCACATTCAGGCTTAGTAGGAGTTCAGATGGGTTTCACCTCGTCCGTCTTCTTATCGGCATCTACCTGGGGGCCGTTACGCACAGCTAGTGCCTCTTGCGGTCTGTGGTTAAACCCACTGCCAGCGTAGTGTCGAGTCTTTAGAGTCCCACACAGAAAGCTATTCGTCTTTAGGCAAAAGAGTAGAGATCGCATGGTTTTGCGACAGGGTTCGGTCACATCCGTGCACTTGTGCATGTTTAGTGTCCGGGCAGTTATCACTAGCGGGCTTTGGTTTAAGCCAGATCCTAGTGTACATTTTGGGATTGGTTTTATCTCGTCTGTATTCGTGTTCCTCGTAACGCGGATGCGGGTGTGTATGCACGGTTGACAGAGACAGAGGCAGAGGATTCTCATTAGGGTTGTTGGCTGTTGACTTTTGCTAAACCCTAATGAGAATAAGAAATATGATTAATGATAATATTAATTAAGTATTATTATGCCATGGTTGGATTGAAAGGTTGACTTTGTTGACTTGTTGACTTAGTTGACCGGTTGACTAGGTTGGACTTGTTGACCATCATCATGACAATGGCTATCATTTCTTGGCATTGACCTTGGCTTGCTTGTTTGTTCACAAATTGCATTTAATGCATGAAATGATATGGCCATTTGATATGATAACAACCATCACATAATACTCAATTATTATTATGAGTTATGATTATTTTGGATTATGAGTGCAAGGATAAGAAAAGTCTTGCTGATTCTATCATTCTCATTCTCTCTCATCCTCAAGCTCTCCCTCTTCCTCTTGCTCTCTCTCTAGTTCATGGTTCTATTGTCTCATGTGTTGAGAAGCAAGAACCATAGAGATAAAACCCAAAACACTTCTCTACTCATCCTAGTATACAAGGTCTAGCAAACCAAGTGTTCTAGTTTCCTCAAGATTGAGGTTGAAGCCAAAGGTAGAAGCTTTCAGGTGGATTCATCATCGGCACAAGGAGAGGATGAGGAGAGAACCATCCGACCACCACAAGGAGTCGAAGAGAAGGAGTTCAAGTTAAGGTATAACCTCCTAACCGAGTAGGTAAAACTCCTAGTTAGGTTGTTAGATAGTTGTTTAACAAAGATCTGTATTTTGAGTCCATGTTACCACCCAAAGAGAAAATCGTTTTTCATCATTTCCGCAACCCCAAAGAACCGGGGACGGGTAACGTGGACTTACAGTGGTATCAGAGCCTAGTTAAACACTATTTAACATGTTAGCAAAGTAACTAGAAGTTCGATCGGAGAAAAAGTCACGAAACATGTTCGGAATTCAAACTTTCTGTCGATTTTCAAACTGCTGTAAAAATTATTTGACATATACCAAAAATCGACTCAGGGTTTTTAGTGTACACTACAGAAAAACGATCCACAGAACCGACTAACTCACCTCGGAAACGCGGCAAGAACAGCTTCTTTCCGCGGATCCGCGGCCAAGTTGACTCGGCCGTGGATCGGCTTTGCTGCATTGTATTTACTGGGGTATTTTGGGATTTTTGGAATATGATTTTTCTGCCTATATTTTCCAGAAAGCAAAATTTTCTTTTTGGGGTTTAAAAATCCGTATTTTGATCGAACTTCTAAAGACTTAAGCTAACGGGTTATATCTGTGATGTGATATATGTATTGAACGTCTGCTAATTGCTATACGTCGATTAGTGGGGGTTATATATATCTGTGATCTGTAATGTTGATGGTATATGTATATGAATTCATTGGATTGTCGCGGATGAATAGACGGGGGGTTGTGAGATGAGAGTTTTCTTTTTCTTTCAATTCATGTAATTTGTAATTGATGTAATATTATTTATATGGCCGCATAACCGGATGGGGTTGTAGCCGTCATTGTATAATTTCTTTTACTGTTTTTGCTCCTAGGATAGATCTAAGGTGGGGTGCACAAACTACCGGGTATCTCGAAGTGCCGAGTGGCCTACTCACGGTGTTGAGGGAGGTTGCTTCGCTTCGGGTACTTGGCGGGTAGTTTGCCGTACCCGTAGGGGTCTAGGGTGGGGTCTTGGCTATTCATCGCGACTGTGTAATCCTCTCTTCGTTACAGGCTCATACGGAATGCGGATTCCAAGTATATCCAATGTGTTCATCTGTGATCTGGAATGGCTATCATTGCATGTGACGAATGTGTATATCTATATATGATATCTATTTAGGCGTTGCTTATGTTTTGCATCCGTGCTAGTGTCACGACCCGAGAGTTTCGACTCGTGACCGGCACTTAACCACGCAACGTCTACAGGCGTAACGCGGCTAAGTAAGCCGAACCCAGAAATCAAACCAATAAATATAGAGTGATTTAAAACATTTCGTAAAAACAGTCATGCGTGTCCGAAAAACATCTTATTAATTTAGTAGAAATCCTTTTTAAGTTCAAGAGTTATAACTTTTATAATTTTGGTAACATTTCCTTTTTAAACATTTGCCCTGCAAATCGGGTAAAAGCAAGGTGTAACAGAAATGACAAGTGAAATGAATAAAGCATCACAAATATGATATACGACGCCGTAGCGAAGAATACACGGTAAAGTAAAGACAATATCACAACAGGTAAGACTGCATAAAATAAAGTCGGCTCACATGCGAGCTCAACACCAGAATATAGTATCATACATATCGTCCTCACAACTGTCTCTAAGTCAATACAGAAAGGTAGATGGAGAATACTAGATACATCAATATACAACTGAAAGATAACAGATACCGTACAAAACCCACCTAACAGCAAAAAGGCTAACTCGCCTCAGAAAGGGTATCTGTGCCAAAAGATGCGGTAAACAGCCAGCCGCGACTACTCCCAAGGGCAACCTGCAAATACTGTGGCACAACGGGGGTGAGTTGCCAACTCGTGAATAGAGATAACATATAAAGGTAATCGCGAGCATGCACGTACAGCGCTACTCTAACAAATGCCAGCAGATGATATCAATGCGAGGTAAGCACTATGCATAATAATCATGCAAGTCCTCTATCAGATGATATAGCTACAGGATGAGATGCGATAATGAATGCTGAGCATGGGAATATAGTATCTACATGAAGTGTCGAGGTGGACTACATATATATGTATGCACCGCGAATCCCAACATCCCAGACGCCGGTACTCCATCGGCCCTCATATCCTGTATATCCCTGAGAATCCCGAGTGCCCAACATCGGCACCCAAATATCATAAATACTTGTGTCTAGCATCGACACGCAAAACAACCTGTATCGGGCATCCGTCAATCCGGGTCAGCCCTCTCTCAAAGTATATATCGGGAATCCGTCAGTCCGGGTCATCCCTCTCTCAATACATCGGGCGTCCGTCAGTCCGGGTCAGCCCTCTATCAATACATCGGGTATCCGTCAGTCCGGGTCAGCCCTCTATCAATACATGCCTCTAGCACCGAGAAAACACGGGGTGACGCCCCAAAATATCATATCAAGGGAACCGGGTTTTTAAATGATTACATATTTGAAAAGAGCCACGGTTCCCAAATCCAGAAATCACATGTAATCCCATCCCATATGCAAGTAAATGTGATGTGATATGTGCATCAAGTATAAATGTCATGTCAAGTCATATAAAAGATGAGCTACAGCATAATGATCCGATGTGATATATGCATCAAGTATGTATGTCATGTCAAGATAGTGCTTGTGCAACGTGAACTGTCAATAAGGGTGCGGTGTTCTATCAATTCTAAGCATACATACAGCAGGGAATGCAATATGCAATGACAGTACATGAGGTAAGTGCAACATATAGTAATAAGGTCCTATCAGCCCTGACGCTTAACGCCATGCGGGCGATATCCCCGTAGATGTGAAATCTACTCACCGAAGTCCCGCGCTAAGTGTATCCAACAACTTGCTTGCCCTTCTTTGCAGCGTCCGTCTCACTGGCCTGCGAACCTAGAATCACATAACATATATCACACATAAGCTCAATTCACAAAAACACCACATTACGGTCCAACTAGACACTCGTGTCGCAAACCAATCGCGCGTGTGCGCGATACGCTAAAACGTGTGATCACGCGCCTGAAACTACCCCGACGCGCCGCGATACGCAGAAACCCAAACCTACTCACGTATCACGCGTGTCGCGAAGGTTTAGAAAAACGGCAAAATAGGTATTTGGTCCCAGATTTTTCTACAGAACTAAACTTACAAAAATATATATACCATAGAACCCCACACACTAGCAGACACCTACAGGACCAAACACCACCCAAAAGCCCACCCATCTGGCCGCAAATTGCGGCCAGAATGAAGAAATCGGCGGCCCACTGTAGCAGTTAGGGGGTCGGGTTTCACCTGGGGTATCAGCACATCTCCACCATACTGAAGTCTTCTCAATTTCATTCTAAACTCACCGGGTCAATAGCAGTTCCAGAAATCTCAAATTTTGCACAAATACGACGATTTGCATCGAATAGTGAAACTGGTGGTATTTTAGTGTAATTGGGGTTGAATTAGGTTACTATGGCCTCAACAACTCACTAATGACCTACTGAAACCAAATCTCACCACACTAGCACAAAGTTCCCTCTAAACACCCCATATCGCACTAAAACGCACTAAAACTCATTAACCGATGCAAAACTACACTAACTAAGCTAACTAGGGAAGCAAGTTAGGAAGTATACCTCATACTTAACCCTAGGGAACTGCAGGAAGAAGAAGAAGTGAAGGGAAGAGGCTGCACTTGGTGCTGGTGCTGCAGCTACTGTTTTCTGCTGCTGCTGCTACTGCTTCTGGCTCCTGTTGCTGCTGTTTCTTCAGTTGCTTGCTTCTGCTGCTGGTTCTGGGCTGAGGTAAGTGTGTGGGTGTGTGTGAGTGTGAGAGTTTGAGAGGAATACAAAGAAATGAGAGGAAACACTCAAGGTCCAATAGTCAACCCTCCTCTCTCTCTCTTCATTAAAGCCAAGCATGGGCTAAGCCATGATGCCCACTCCCTCTCTCTCTCTCTCAAGTCAACACCAAACACAACTCAATTTAAAACAAATACAAATTAACTAATTAAACTCACTTATTACCCAAAAGACTTAATCCTATGATTAACCCACCATGGTTAATAATCATGGTATTAACTTAATTTAAAAACCCTAGTTTACATGCACATGTGTGTGCAAGCCTAGGAAAATTTTGGAAAAATATTTATTAAATTAGGAAAAATATTTAAAACACAATTTGGTAAACTTTTTATTAAAACCCATTATTTAAATATATTTATTCACCAAACACATCCTAAGGTGTTACAGCTAGTCCAGCCCGCGCTCTGTCGTTAGTTGAGTAACCTAACGGGTAATGACGGGGCCCCGTGGCGAATGCGGATGGCATAAGCATATGTCATATTTTCGTTGTTTTCTGCAATGGTAGGATTAAATGATGGGACGCATTAAATCAATTCAAGAAAATAAACAAAAGTTGAGTCGTTGGAACACTTTCAAAACCACTCGATTTCTTTTCAAAAACAACTTTTAAACGCGGAGCTTAAGCCACTCCTTTTAAAAGCTATCTCGTTCCATCGATTATATCAAGTTCACTACGTTCACGATTTCGCCAAAACCATTCGTAGCCCTCCGTCGTTTCACATGGATAGTCAATAGTATTCAAGCTATGTTTGTTGGCCAAAATCAAGGCATACTGATTGGTAGCTATTGGGTATTCATGTGCAGCATAGATAGATGTGTTGGTTTGGGACAGTCGTACTTCCTTATTGGCCAAAGTCAAGGGTAGGTACGGGTGGGTTCAAATTAACCTGGAGAATGACGAGTAGAACTTGACATGTGACTTATGATTTTTTGGCCAAAGTCAAGGTCATAAGAGCATGGGGCAAAAATCTACATCGGGAGTTTCAAAAGAAACTGAAACTTGCTAGCGCTGCATACCATTTGGAGTGTGATGATTCTGGTAGGATTCCTTCAGTTTTTTCACACGATGATATTTGGATCCCGATCCTACTGTGAGTATATGCTACTCCTCGGGAAATTTCTCACTTAACGATCAATGCTATAAACCAAGTAGGTGTCTAGAAAGGTGTTAGCGGGGCTACGCCCACAGGGAAAAGATGTTATTTAAATAAGGAATCTCGCGAAAGCGTTGGAAAACCTCCCTCGAAGTACCAACACTGGCCTGGCTGAACGGTTAAGCAAGTATTGTACGGTGAGATTGATCCTGACTAATTCTTCCTTTTTGGTTTGAGGAGGGATTCGAGAGACAGTGGGAGCCATCCTGTTTAGAAAAATTAAAAAACCACTCTAAAGTTGCAAGAGCATCATGCTAAAGTGTTTCTTCTCTCTCTCCTAATTGCAGCGACCAAACATCATGACTGGACTTAAGTTACTACTAGATAAAAATATACTGACAGGGCCAAACTACAAAGATTGGCTCATGAATGTCAAAATGGCAATCACTTATGACAAGTTGGGGTATCACCTTACCACCAAAGCTCCCCCTGTCCCAGGTCCCAAAACCAGCGTCGCGGATAAGGAAATCTGTAAGACCTGGGAAATCGACTGCGCGAAGGCCAAGTGCCTCGTGCTTGCCTCTATGGATAATGAACATCAGAGGAGGCACGAGAATATGGACCTTGAATCTATATTTCTCCATACAAAAGAACTGTATGGAGAGCAATCCCGTATCGCCAGATACGAAGTCTCGAAAAAGCTGTTTTCGGCGAGATTGGCCGTCGGATCATCGGTAGCGGAACACGTGCTTAAGATGATTGGCTTCATTGAGGAGCTCGCGGACCTTGGGACCACATTAGAGAACGAGCTCTACACAGACTTGATTCTCCAGTCCCTTCCTTCCACTTACGCCCAGTTTATCCTGAACTTCAACTTGTAAGAAAAAGAAGTTGAACTTTCAGAACTTCTCAACATGCTGAGGAGTGCGGAGGGCACCCTACAGAAAGGTAGGGAAACATCCATTTTGTTTGTAGGAGGATCTTCCTCTTCTAGGTCCAAGGCGAAAGCCAAGGGAAAGAAGAAGAAAGCCCCCGCCAAACCAAGGGGCGATGTTAGTAAAGTGGATACGAAGGGAAAGACAAAAGGCAACAAAGGTAGCGGGAAAGCTTGTGGGAAAGGAAGAATGCTTTTACTGTCACAAGAGTGGACACTGGAAAAAGGATTGCAGGGCATGGAAGGACAGAAACCAGGATCTGAAGCAAGTTGCGGCTTCAGCTTCAGGTGTGTATGTTATTGAAAACTGTCTATCAATAAACTCTACATCCTGGGTATTGGATACCGGATCGGGATCTCATATCTGTAATTCTTTACAGGCACTGAGAAGGCGTAGGGTTTTGAAGGCAGGTGATATGACCCTCAGAGTTGCAAACGGAGCTGGCATGGATGCTGAGTCCGTAGGGGACTATCACTTGGGATTCTCAGATGGACATGTTTTAGTTTTGCGTGATTGTTATTTCGTACCCAATGCAACCTGTAATATCATATCTGTATCTTTATTATCTAAAGAAGGTTATGAATTTGCATTTGTAAGTAATGTTGTGAACATTCACCTTAATCAAGTTTTGATTGGGTCAGGTACATTAAGCAATGGTATATACGTATTAAACCAACCACAGATTTTCAATGTCCAGAATACACACAAAAGAAAGTCTCCGGAAACAAATCAGGCTTTCTTATGGCATTGTAGACTGGGTCACATCAATGAGAGAAGGTTGACGAAGTTACATACAGAAGGATATTTGGATCCGTTCGAATATCAATCATATGCAACTTGTCAATCCTGTCTCAAAGGAAAGATGACAAAGACTCCGTTCACTGGACACGGAGTAAGAGCGAGCGAGCTCTTGGGACTCGTACACAGTGACGTGTGCGGTCCAATGTCTACACATGTGCGAAGCGGTTATTCTTACTTCATTACTTTTACGGATGACTTTTCAAGGTACGGATATGTCTTCTTAATGAAACATAAACCCGAAGCCTTTGGAAAATTCCAGGAATATAAGAATGAAGTAGAAAAACAAACCGGAAAAAGTATCAAGACATTGAGATCTGATCGAGGTGGTGAATACTTGAGTGCCGAGTTCCTGGATTACCTAAAAGAGAATGGAATTCTCTCTCAGCTTACTCCTCCATACACTCCGCAACATAACGGTGTATCGGAGAGACGGAACCGGACCCTATTGGATATGGTACGTTCCATGATGAGTAACGCTGAGTTACTGCGATCATTCTGGGGATATGCACTAGAATCAGCTGCATACCTTTTGAACCGAGTTCCAACTAAGACCGTGCCTACCACACCATATCAGATGTGGTGCGGGAAGAAACCCTATCTTAAGCATATTAAGACAAGGGGATGTCCAGCTTTTGTCAAAAAGCATCATGCGGACAAACTTGAGACACGCTCAGTACAGTGCAAGTTTGGATATCCAAAGAACTCCAAGGGATATTTCTTCTATTGCGAAGAGGAACAAAAGGTTTTTGTTTCTCGTCATGCCCACTTCTTGGAAACTGAGTTTTTGGAAAATCAGATAAGTGGGAGCGCAATAGAACTGGAAGATATTCCAGAACCACGAGCTATTACTGAGAGCTTAGTAGAACCAGAAGGTTCGAAAAATCAGGACATTCCTCCGCCGCTCCGCAGGAGTAGTAGACAGTCTCATCCGCCTAAGAGATACTACGGTTTTCTCATAGACGGGGATAGAGAGGATTACATCATTGATAGTGATGAGCCGACTAGCTTCCAGCAGGCTATTCAGAGCGTTGACTCGGTAAAATGGCTGGATGCAATGCGGACCGAAATGGAGTCCATGTACACCAACAAAGTATGGACGTTGGACGTTGCTCCAGATGGGGTAAAACCCGTAGGATGGAAGTGGATCTTTAAAAGGAAGATTGGTGTAGATGGACAGGTTGAGACCTATAAGGCTAGACTTGTTGCAAAGGGTTTTCGTCAAAGACCTGGTTTGGACTATAACGAAACCTTTTCTCCAGTGGCTATGCTGAAATCCATTCGGATCCTTCTTGCCATTGCTGCCTTCCACGATTATGAGATTTGGCAGATGGACGTAAAGACCGCTTTTCTAAATGGAAATTTAGAGGAGTGTGTCTATATGGACCAGCCAGAGGGTTTCATTCAGAGTGGGAGAAGCGGAAAGGTGTGCAAGTTGCTTAAGTCCATCTATGGACTAAAGCAGGCATCGCGGAGTTGGAACATCTGTTTTGATGAGACGGTCAAAGAATTTGGCTTTATCAAAAATCCAGATGAACCATGCATCTATAGTAGATTTGTATCAAGAACTGTCGTATTCCTCGTTTTATACATGGATGACATTCTTTTAATAGGAAATGACATTCCTATGCTACAATCTGTTAAAGGGTTCTTGTCACACAGGTTCTCCATGAAAGACCTGGGTGATGTGTCTTACATTCTGGAGATCCGGATCTATCGTGACAGATCCAAGAGGATATTAGGACTTTCACAGTCCAGGTACATCGACACCATACTGAGAAGATTCAGTATGGAAGATTCCAAGCGCGGTAATCTACCGGCTTGTCACGGGATCACCCTCTCCAAGGAGATGTCTCCCAAGACTGATTTGGAAAGGGATCGCATGTCTATTATACCCTACGCTTCTGCGGTAGGCTCTATAATGTATGCGATGTTGTGTACCAGACCAGATGCAGCTTATGCACTGAGTGTGGTAAGCCGATATCAGTCAAACCCTGGGGAGAAGCACTGGATAGCGGTAAAGAACATTCTCAAGTACCTGAGAAGGACTAAGGAGATGTTCTTGGTGTATGGTGGAAAAGACCTCCAGATCGAGGCCTTTGCTGACTCCAGCTTCCAGAGTGACAATGATGATTCCAAGTCCATGTCGGGTTGTGTCTTTGCCCTCAATGGAGGGGCGGTGTGTTGGAAGAGTTCCAAACAGGAAACCTGATTGGTTCGAAAGTGTGTTTGTTTGTAGTTAACCGCAATCAGAACGGTGTCGCGTGTAGCTAGACCGAGGTGAGTACGGGTCGTCCTTAGGGAAATGTGGAACCTTTTACTCTTACTTTAGATGTGTTGAAAGAGAGGAGGAAATAAGAATTTTATGAAAAATTTCTAGATCTACGTTAAGCAAGAATACAAAAATATAGATCTAGATTATTTTAGAGATTTAGATGATATAATAAGAAGGCTTGTAGGGTTCGTTAGGATTTAGTAGTCATGGACGATTAATTAAAAGTTACCCTTTTTATCCATTAATAGATTTAAAAATAGAACGACGGTGATGCGTATAGATTAGGGTTTCTGGAGGGAAAAGGAATCCCACTCTTAACCCTTATCTCGATACGGAACTCCATTCAAATCTAGCCTTTTCCAAAACAATCATTAATCTAATCTCTAATCGCGGTCGGAACTAGCAAAGAATTGCTAGCGCGCCCGATTAGGATATTAATGATTCTTTTGATAAAGTTCATAAACTTTATAGGACTTAAAAAGGGTTTAGGGATGTTCATTATCCATTAGCCTACCCTAATCCTATGAACCATAACAAGTGGAGAATTACTCGCGCATGTTGGGAGAAGAAGATGAAAAGACAGAGAGGGGAAACATAATGTAAAATGCAAAAGAATTAAATAAAATAACTACCTTTATTAATCACTTGAACAATCTACACTTTATTCCGTAGAAAATGATTACAAACTAGTTGCTTCTCGATCTTTCCTAAGGAGATAGACGAACAGTTGATGATCAGCCTGGATGCGTGAGCGTCTGGGGCTTCGTGATCGCGTCGGCTTGATAAATTTTCCAAGAGGCTCTCGGTGCCTTTTTATAGTGTAAAGACAGAATCATTTGCTTCCAAAATATGATTTAAGCAGAAAAGATTTTCCCTAAAAATCCTTAACTCCTAATTCTTCTTTACCGCGGCGGATCCGCGGCCCAAGGGGGGGCAAGGCCGCGGATCCGCGGCCGTTTAATCTCCTCCGTTCATCAAACTTTAGGGCATCTGTCTTTGTGACATTTGGACTCCTCTGGAACCTTTGTATCTTTGAAATCTTCTCGTGGTTGCTGCCAGACTTGGTCTCCAAGTTTTTCTTCTTAATTAGGTAGGTCTTCTCAACAACTTGATTTCCTTGATTCTAGTCTTGAAAGATTCTGCACAACTTGGAAAAATTCTGCACAACAACTCAAATAAGATTTAGTAGACTTTGTTCTACTAGGATTAGGTCAATGAATTTATTTGCATACATTTTCCTAACAAATGCTAATTATAATATATCAACACATGGAAAATAGTATTTTTACACATAAACCCTCATATGTATGATATATTATAATAAAGTCCTTCTTTAATATGAAAATGGTAGGAAAAATGTAATACAAATGTGCAGTTTTATCAACTGAACAAATACCCCCAAACTTATCTTTGATCGTCCCGAGCAAACTAGTTTATTCAAGAGGAGAAAAAGAAAGGAGGAAACTAAGTACACTTTCGTAGGCATACACTATTGCACTGAGCACGTGCAACAAGCCGTTAAACCTCTAGGTGTCCCTAGTAGGAGGAGTGTTGTCTCCTGAGGGTTTTCAGCGGATTACACCCACAAAATCCAATAACAAAAGAGAGATGGTGAAATTTACATATAAAGATAAGAACCATAAAAGAAAGACTTTGAAAATAAGAGTTTCCAACTACAATGGCTTTTCAGTTGTCATGAGCCCTATCTTAATAGTCATGAAAATATGTTAGAAATCACATTATTCCTTAATAAAACATCGTTTTTATTCTTCATTCCTACCTTTTGTCCAAACATTGATCATATACCCCTACGTGTGTGAATAGAACATCCCTACACTCGGAGAATTCAATCCAAGCTATCATACTCTTGTCCATCTACCTTAGTACTTTTTAACTTGATGAATATTTAGGGCTGCTAACACCTTTTCATGCGACCGTTAATACTTCTTGAGGTACTAACCGACCGATTACTCATGTGCTTGCTGATTAGGTGATAATATCTTCCTCGTCTTGCACCACCTAAGGCTTAGCAGTGACTCCCAGACCAGTTGGCCTTAGGGCACTGGGTGAAGAGGCACCCTTGCGATATTTTTTTATTGCTGCCTTGGCGATACAAAACCAGTGTTCATTTTTTTCTTTTCACCATTTTTATATTTTCTTCATTTTTTCACTTCCTTCATACTTTGGCTTTTAGACAAGAGCATTTCAAGGTATCCTCTACTATCCCGAGTTTCAAGACGTGTGTAAGTGCATATAGTAGGGTATCAACATTCAATTGTTTGGCTTCCAGAATAGAAACTATTTTTCAGACTTATTTTTATCCTCAGATTAGTGACTTCCTTCATCTTACTAACCCTTGGGACAACAGCTCATAACTACTTATTACTAGTTCGTTTAAGAAAACTTCTAATTATCTTTGTTTTCTTAAACTATTCCTATCTTTTGGATGTAATTTTTCACTTTCTACTCTTTTGTTATATAAAATTTTTTTAATGCTCAGTGTCAAAGATAATTCAGTGAATACAAACCTCCCCCCCCAAACTTGTTTTCCGCAGTGTCCTCACTGATGTAGCCCTTTGAGAATATGGACCAGTATACTAAGGGAGAGATACAAGGGGTAAAATAAATGAAAAATTCCTCCAAACTTATTCTTTGACACGCACAGATATTCAATCAAATCATTTTTTACTCACCTCCATTCTTAAAATGAGAAAATGTTACAAAAACATGGAGGTGAGGCGGAGGAATTTTTTGTTTTGATAAAGCGGCTCCTGCAAAAACAGGAGCTCCCCCGCGGGGTCAGCAGAAAAATACGGTTTTAATCTATGCCCATTTACTTTAAAAATTGAACCGTTTTTCAAATTTTTGACTTCAACTGCCCCGTGCAGGTGTACATACCGCACCACAAAAGGTCCTTTCCAACGAGATTTAAGCTTACCCGGATGAAGATGGAGACGGGAATCGTAAAGAAGGACTTGTTGCCCCGATGTGAAGGTTTTTCTAAAAAGATTTTTATCGTGGAACACTTTAGTCCTGTTCTTTACTATCACCGCATTATCGTAAGCTTCATCGTGGAGTTCGCCTAGCTCATTCAACTGCAGCTTCCGATAGCTGCCTGCATGATCAAGATCAAAATTAAGCTCTTTAATAGCCCACATTGCCTTATGTTCAATCTCGACAGGGAGGTGGCATGCCTTCCCAAACACAAGGCGGTATGGAGACATACCAAGATCGGTCTTATAAGCGGTGCGGAATGCCCAAAGAGCATCCGTCAATTTGGTTGACCAATCTTTACGGTTCTTAGAAGCCGTCTTCTCCAATATCTGTTTGATCTGCCTATTTGAGATCTCAGCCTGCCCGCTTGTTTGGGGATGATAAGGCGTAGAAAGATTGTGAGTGATTGAATATTTCCGCATCAAGGCCTCGAAAGACCTATTGCAGAAATGTGTCCCGTTGTCGCTAATGATAGCGCGAGGGTGTCCGAATCGCGAAAAGATATTTTCTTTAAGGAACTTAATGACAACTTTATTGTCATTAGTGCGACACGGTATAGCTTCCACCCACTTCGAGACATAATCAACCGCTAACAAGATATGTAGATTCCCAAAGGAGTTGGGAAAAGGGCCCATAAAATCAATACTCCAAACATCAAATATTTCCACAACCAATATAGGTTGGAGCGGCATCTCGTTCCTTCGTGAAATCCGACCCAAATGCTGACATCACGGACAAGTTTTGCAATGTTTAAATGCATCTTTAAATAATGTTGGCCAATAAAAGCCACATTGCAAAACTTTCTCCGCCGTTTTTCGAGGTCCAAAGTGACCGCCGCATGCCTGATCATGATAAAATGATAACACGCTCTTGAATTCATCGTTAGGGACACACCTGCGAATGATTTGATCGGAACAATACTTGAATAGATAAGGTTCATCCCAGTAAAAATATTTTACTTGGGATAGAAATCGAGTTTGTCTTGTTTCGACCAATCACTAGGAATAAGTCCCGTAGCAAGATAGTTCACGATATCCACGAACCAAGGTTCGTAGGATACATTCAAGAGCTGTTCGTCAGGAAATGAGTCATTTATCGGCACGGTCACAGTTGGCGAAGAAGTGATGCGTGAAAGATGGTCGGCTACTACGTTTTCACATCCACTCTTGTCTTTGATAACAAGATCAAATTCTTATAACAATAGGATCCAACGTATTAGCCTGGCCTTTGCATCCTTCTTCGTTAAAAGATGTCGTAGGGCGGAGTGATCTCTGTAAACCACAATAGGCGAGCCAATCAAGTAGGGCCTAAATTTCTCTAATGCAAATACAACTGCCAAGAGTTCTTTCTCGGTAGTTGCGTAATTTATTTGTGCATCATTCAAGGTCCTACTTGCATAGTAAATTACATGTGGCATCTTATCAATATGCTGTCCCAAGACAGCACCAATAGCAAAATCTGATGCGTCACACATAAGCTCGAACGGGTGGTTCCAATCCGGAGATGATAGAACGGGGGCTGTAGTGAGTTATTCTTTAAGCGATTCAAAAGCAGCCTCAGAATCCGAATTGAAGTGAAAAGTGTAAGCCCGCGGGGGCGCCCCGGCCGTCGATCCGACGCCGGAAACGCGGAAACAAAAACTTTGCGAACTTTGCAAAACCGGCACCACCGCGGACTTTCTACCCGGATCGGGCCATTAACCTAGCTAACTAGCAAACTAGAAAAGAGTAGAGAAGTCATACCAAGCGATCCGTGTCCTTCGGTCTTCATCTCCACTCCGATCTCCTGCGGAAACTCCGTCACCTCCTCGCTCGTCGGAAAGGGCACCACGTAGCCGGAATCTTTTACGGGCTCCCGCCTCTTGACCGAGGCAACTCGGGCGCGAAGTTGGCTAGCCGACGCGTCCAATGCTTGCTATAGAACAGTGTAGAATTCTTGTCTCTTTGGGGTTCTTGAAGTTGCCTTTGATGGAGGTATGGAATGAACTTTGGAGTGATAAGGAATTTTGTACCAAGCTAGAAATGTAATGAATCATTTTCCTTCACTCAAAAATGAAACCTCTCTCTCCTCCCTCACAAAAGTGGCCGGCCTCTCCATGAAGAATGGTGGAGAGAAAAAAAACCCCAAGGAATTATCAAGAGAAGGAAAAAAGATAAATCCAAAGAAAACCTTTCTCATCCAAATCCACTTCAAATCCTTTCCAACTCTAATCTCATAATTGCAAGTGATGAGACCATAATGGAATCTCATGATGAAAAAAGCACAAATGCAATAAAGCCCTCGACATATAAGTTAATTGCAAACATGCAATTAACCCCCTCCATCAAAAAGTCCGGCCGTGAAGGAATGAAGGAAAACTGGCCGGAACGGAATGCAAACTGGCAACTTCAGAAAACGGATCCCGTAATAAATTACAGGAAAACCCCACTACTGCAAATACATTCCCGCATTTGTATTCCAACTGAACACAAATGCAAAGAGACAAAACTACACTATCTAATACTAGAATCCGGCTTAAGCCAAAGCCGGCTAGTAAAAACCGTCCGATCACGATCCGTGCAATACCGCATGTATCTGATCGAACCCTGCCATATCTCCATACGACCTCTACAGCGTTTCGCCCGAAACCTGAGTAACTGAGTGTGGTGGACTCTAAAGAATCGTCAATACTATGGTTGTGGATTTAACACTAGCACGTCAGAGGTATAAGCCAATACGTGACGGGCTACCAGGTATTGACCAAAAGGGACGTCGATGAGCGAACTCATCCTGACACCCTACTGAGCCTGTCAGTGACAATATCCGTACAGTCCGGTCCGTTCGTCTATGAGCATCGCATGGCGGGCCTAGGGGGTTGGTAAAAGTCAGACCCCCAAAAGCGGTACAAGTCGTGTCGGAGTGCAGCGCAGAACACCCAGAGATACTACTGGAATACCTACCAGCAAATCTCCTGCCTTGGCCAAGGACTTTTCATGTTCTGGCTCTCCTCGACACAGCGCGACCTCACCCCCAATACCGGGAGAGACGAACCCCTGCAGATCCGCTCACTGCCTCCATGTGGCTCGGGACTGTACCCAACTAAAACCTGTTTGCACGACTCCTTTGAGCCGTGGTAGGGTAGTAATCAAAGCACAGTGGGAACTCACACGAGACAAATGACGATCCCAGGTCGATGAACTAACCTGTACACATGTCACCTGGAAACTGCTATCTGACGTCTGGTATAAAACCCAACTAGCAGGTTCCCGGCGGGTCCTGTCCGGTGTACTCATAACCCAATGAGCACCTGTATATATCTTAGGTGAACCAACTGACACCAGTGGCTTGTGAGACCGGCCACCGCCCCTCGTCGGGGTCTCGACTATATACACTAGTCTACTTTGGAGTATCGATGCCCTGTCTCGAAACTCCCACGACTAGGGACCATTTAAGGATGTGCTTATAGACTACCAGCTCCCAGGTATATGATCGCCCTCATACTTCCGGTAGTCAAGCAAGAATCCTAGGGGCTCTATCAACGTGCAATAGTGACCTGTAAGGTCACCTAAAGCAGTACACGATGATAAAGGTAAACCAGATAGCATACTATCATCTTGAGTAAGACTGTCCTACTGGGACAGGTCCTCCCCTCAATCATTGCAATCACGTGCCTGTGATCCAATAATTGACTCTGAGGGCACTATCTCCAACAATCTCCCACTTGCACTCAAGGCTAATTATTGCGATGTCGCATACTCACAGCCCGTGTGATACCGAACACCCAACTCCTCTACTAGTCCGTCTCACAAAGCTAGTTTGCGAAACTTTTGCGTTCGAGGAATAGCCTCAGTGAGTGGATCTGCTCTGATGTTTCTTTCTATGTCTCTCTCTATCTCAAATTCACGGAGAAAGCTATCTCCCGAAATGAGCAATACCTGTCTTAAAATGTCTGGATGTCTGATGGGACCTAGCTCATAAATGAACTCCAAATCCAAACTTCTTAGACTGTATCGTCAACTGAACTTAATCAGTATCCTGCGCCATGCCTTCCCTCAGTATCCACCTGGACCACCTGTCCAAAATACTGCCCCTCGTCAGAGGGAAAACTATAACTCTGACAGTCACTCTGTCATCCAGGTCACCTTGGAACCCTGGAATGATAACCGTCTCCCGAAGGAGGCTGCTGTTATCATATCCCTAGAACATCAACTTATGTTCTATAACTGCTTCCGACTGTTTCTCCAGGATTGGATCAATATCAACTTTTTGCACCTACTGCAAGAACAACATCTGGTGTGGTACTTGACATTTCATGATTGACTCAATTGCCTAAGCAAGTGATCTGTCAATCATGCGTATCCCTCTCCCCTTTAGTCTGTAAGACACCTTTAGAGAGGGTGACTCCATCACCTGCAGGTATACTACCGTGCCAGGAGTCGTCCATTCTAAATACTCATAGAATGCGGTCAAAGTACCCAGATTGGGAAACCACCCAAATCTAGATCTAAAACTATAGATCTAGTAACCAGAATGTCTGATATAATATCCAAATCATATGTGGAGAAACTACTGTGTGACGACCAAAGTATAATCGATCGTAGTATAGGTATATCACTTCCTACTCTGTGTATGTCATCAAATACCATGACATCACACCCTACTACCTTCTCAACAGATCCATCCCCTATTCTGATGAAGTCAAACCTATGACTGTCATATCAGAAATAGATGATCTATCTCCGCTATATCTGCTTTAGTCTATAAATAGACATAAGCCTGATGTCCACCAATGCTTCCGCTGCTCCCACTGACTACGACAACCCTCTGGCAGAGTCATATACACGTATGCTTCTAAAACCAGTTTAAAACGACGCTATACTCATCCTCCTGCCGGGTCTCATAGTCTGGAACAACAGCAATGGCAAGTCTGGGTAAACAAGAACCTCCCTGCCACCGTCCTTGAGCATACCGAAGTACCTCTCGAGTGCCTGAGGTTACCCACCATATCTGCGGAGTGGCCAATGGAATGTCAAAACAGATTGAATCTTTAGGTTCCTATCAAATCTTCAGTAATCGTTTGTGGTTCTGGAATCACTTCCAGTTCTACCATACTCCCACTACTGTTTTTCTGAAAAAATCCATTTTTAATAAAACTGTGGCGAGTCAAGAACAATATTACTATTGATATTCCAGATGGTAGAAAGCCAACCCTCTGCATAGCCCGGGTCAACCCACAAACAGCCATTACAGAAACGTGCCTTGAGTTATCCAGAGTCTGGTTTTAAGCATAAGCTGGACAACTCCCCGTATCTTAACAATGTCAAGATATGAACTGTTCTATATCCAATATAGAAACAGAGGCACTGATTTAATTGAACCAGATTCAAATCATGCAGCTGTCTCCAGTGCATGTCAACTAAATGGAAGGAGGCCGATCAGCGTTACTCAACTTAGGAATGCTTCCAATTATGAGTAACCTGAAAGAGAAGCAAGTTCTCTTAACCACTACTATCAACTGAATACCATGTACAAGTATCTACATCTTCGATCACTTTGAAGAATCCCGATGCTTGCAACACCTGGTTCTCTACTTTATTCTTATACCCATAACTTCTCAAAACTTCGACCCTGTGTTTCTACGAAACACTTGTTTAAGAACTAGAGAAGTCATAAGTAAACAGAATACAGTACGAGGACCAACCCCTCTGTCCTCATGGACACTGGACAATATACAATACTCTGTATAAGTCCCCTGAGTCTAGTGACTCAATCACTGTGCGTCGTAGGTTGAAAACTGTACTTTTGGTTAAGAAGAATCACACCGTTGTTCAATTCTCCTTACCTAACCATCCACTGGTATAGGTAAATGTCATAGAAATAATTTCAAAAAGGTATGTCTCACTCTATAAAAATAGACGTACAGATATATCAATTTGAAATTGGTGCACAACAACGGATATTCAAAACCAAATATTTGCCGACCGGCAAACAACCCAGGTGACTTCCTCAAATATCACCGATTACAACGAATCCCGATATAATGAGGATGGTCACCTAATTCCCAATAACTTACTCCCACTCATCATCTGTGAAACCATACAGATGTGAGAATCATACCTGGTAAATACATACCCTGGAGCAAGTGTCTAATTGGGAAATCAGTTTTCTATTAACAGTACACAGTGAAACTGAAACATTGAAATGTTTCGACGGGGTTTCCTGGTATTCCTAGTAATGCCTCTTCCGTTATCCAGATTCACAACTATAACCGTATAATTCTTTGCCACTTCAACAAATCCCTTTATATGTCTTTAGTCATTACCTTCTGTACACCCTTTTAGGCCAAATGGTTTTCTTCCTTCCCTTCCGTTCGGCACCAGCCTATGGTTTGGAAGAAGACTATCCAATAAGCATAAAGGGTGTACTGTCCTAATCCTAGGAGCACTCGCAACGCGAGAGAAGGTGAAGATAAAAGACACCTGAATGTACTTTATTCTTATTTCCCCTGAACCAGGATCCATCCCCGAACTGGAACAAGTTCCTTTCGAGTTCGTATATAACCATACGATGGATTATCCAATAAACTGGGATCTTCGTAGTGATACGGAGTGTCCTGGAGAAATACAAAGGAGATTTAGGATTGACGAAGAAATACTTGGTTTGGTCGTGAATAGCAGTCGCAGTTTACTTTGCCCTCTTACTAATCCCTTGCTTTGTCTGAACTTAATACCTTCTGTACACCGTTTAGGCTAACTGGTTTTCTTTATTCCCTACCGGTCGGCACCAGCCTATGGTTTGGAAGAAGACTATCCAATTTGCGTAATAGGTGTACTACTCCTTGTAGGGTTCCTAGGCACACTAGTGAGGTCTCCCAAGCCAACAACCATGGCAATTTCAAAAATTATGGTGCCTACAAACCCTAGTGTACGGATCGATAACTAGAAGTCTAGGCGAAACATAAACTAGCTAACAACTTAGCTAATGAGAATACGGAATTACAACCTTTGTAGATCCGGTCCACCACCTCCACGGTTCCGCAACGAAGTCCCCTCGGCTGTCCAAAATGAATCCGGAACTCAAGTATCGGTATCATCGAAGAATGGGCGAGCTTGATCGTCGGTTCAATGCCGAAGATGATCTACGTCGAGATATCGCAAGAACAAGCTCCAACTTCACCAAGTCGGAAAAACTTGTGAAGGAAACACCCTATACTATTTGGCAATAGATAGAGGATGAAGAAATAGGAAGTGGGTAAACTTTAGTTTTGGATTTCTCACACTTTTCCATTACTTGCCATTGGAGTAGTAAGCTATATCCATGGAAGAAGAAGATGAAGAAGAAGAAGATATGATAACTCCTTAATTAAAATAGAAAAGATAATACAAATACTTATCATATCTTTGACCATGGTTTAGTGTAGAGACTTAACCTAGGTTAGATAGTGGTTAGGGTTAGATAAAAGTCAAGAATGGTGGACTAAGTTCAAAGCTTCAAGAAGCTTTCAAGTAAAAGACAAAACTAGCAACCATTCTTATCACTTTATCTTTTCTTTTTCCAAAATAAATAAAAGGAATAAATAAATGATTAAGTAAATGAAAAAGAAACCCTAATCACTAATTAACCATGGTTTAACACTTTACACAAAACCAAGCTAGAATGTATCATCAACATGATACAATCATGTGCACAAAACTATATCGAATATACAATGTGCACATCCGTGTGAGAAAATCCATTTAAAGTGAACCGACACTAGTTAATGCAAAGCAATATATCAAATATATATAATTATGTATTAAATCATTAAATCAACACTTGATTTAACGATCCGGTCATATCGCATATAACCGGCTAGTATCCAATGTGTCGGCTTATCGAATCAATCCTTGATTCGATAACTAGGTTATATCACATATAACCATTCGATACATTGATCGCGAGAATCAAATACGGTATCACATACACGCATTATTCTCGGTCCCGTACATATCTCATATGCACTCCTATTTCGTTTCGCTTGAACCAGGAAACCTCTGTGTAGGACTCTAAAGACTCGTCAATACGCCGGTAGCAGGTGATGATCATATCATGCACCCACAAGCCGCAAGCGGTCTGCCAAACGTAACGGCCACCCGGGTATTGAGCGATCAGAAGATCGACGAGCAAGCCCGCTCACACTCCTGCGAATCCGACTAGTAACACTACCGTATAGTCCGGTCTGTTCGTCTTATATGTCGCATATCTCGCCTAGGGGTGGTAAACGTCAGACCCCAATAGCTCGATAAGTCATGCCGACTTGAGGTCCATAACATTCGTGAAACTACTGATAACTCTTACCAGTATATCACTGCAACCCTGGCCAGGGATTTCCTGTTATGGCCAGTCGAGCATAGCACAACATTAACCCCCAATACCGGGAGAGACGAATCCCCTCCTATCGCTCATTGCCTCCATGTGAATCGGGACCGTACCCAAAAACCACCTGTTTGCACAACTCAGTAGAGCCGTGGTAGGGTGGAAATCAAAGCACAGTGGGAGACACACAAGACTCTATGACGATCTCGGGTCAACAGACTAAGCTGTACCAGTGTCACCAGAGAACTGCCATCTGACGTGAGGTATAATACCATCTGGGAGTTCTCGGCGAGTCCGTTCAGTGTACCCAGTCTCCACTGAGCACCCGCATACCATCTTCGATGTCAAACACCAATGGATATGGGATCATCCATCGCCCATCGCATGGGTCGAGAAGATATGCGCTAGTCTACTCTGGAATATCGATGCCCCGTCTCGATATTCCCTCGACTAGGAACAATTCAAGGATGTACTCATGGATTACCCAGGCCCCACTAGTATGATCTACATCATAGTCCTGGAAGTCGAGTACACATCCTATGGGCTTTATCAACATGTAATCAGAGAGACAGAGAGTATACATGTTAAGATAAAGAGCAACCAGATAGCGTACTATCATGTCGAGCAAGAAAGTCCTCCCTATATATGTCCCAGCATCCACTACAATATACATCCCATGTACAGTAATGGCCTCTAGGGCATACATATAACTAACAATCTCCCACTTGCACTAGGGCCATCTGTAGCAGAGGTTGCAGTATCTCATACTCAACCATCCCATAAAAGTCTCTCTTTGGGAAAAGGGCCTTCGTGAGTGGATCCGCCGTGTTGTCCTCTGAGTCTACTCTCCTTTTCTTGATCACCCCGGAGATCAACTATCTCCATGATCAGGTCATGCTGCCTCAGAATATGTCTGGTTCACTGATGGGACCAGGGTTTCAGAGTCGAAACCACGCTTCCATTGTCATACAATGGCAGGAACCTAGTTCATCTTATGAACCACTATACACCCAAACAGCCTCTTTGGTAGTATCTTTAATAGCGATGTTACCAGCCTTTATCGTCTAGTATGCCACGGTATTTAGCTTGGAACTCTTCCAACATACCGTCCCTTTACTGAGGGTAAAGACAATGCCCGTGACTGACACTCAGTCGTCTTTATCACCCTGGAACATTTCCAGTGATTCTCCCCAGGATCGATTGATACCGTCTCACTATACCTAGTGAGAACCCTAATATCCCTTTAGATCTATCTCATAGGTCCAAAACTCAGGATTTAGGAGGTATCACTCTGATCCTACACGGAGAATCTTTGTGATAAACGGAGATTGATCGAGCGTAGCATAAGAAACTCCTTTCTTATCAAGAGTATGTCATCCACGTACTCTACGAGGATCACCACCATACTCCCTACTACCTTTTTGTTTATACAAGGTTCATCTACTATTTTGATGATGTCAACTTCTTTGACTAACAGATCAAAACAGACGTTCCAACTCCGCGATGCCTGCTTTATTAGATAAAACATCTTGCACACGTTTCCGCTGCTCCCACTGTTTACGAAGCCCTCTGGCTGTGTACTTATAGACTCACTCTTCTAAATCATTATTTAGAAAAGCAGTCATGGCACCCAACCGCCAGATATCGTAGTCATGGTATGTAGCCGTGGCAAGTAGGATCTGGATGGACTTAAGCATAGCTACTTGAAAGGGTTTCATCATTATCCACACCTGGTTAATGATGCAAACTTTTAACAAGTCTAGCTTTGAAAGTCTCAACCTTTCCATGTACACCAAGTAATCTTCTCAAGATATACTTGCTCCTGATGGGGATTTAACCCTTCAGATATAGCAACTAAAGTCCATACTTTGTTGGTGTATAAGGATTCCATCTCAGATCGCTAAACATCCAGCCATTCTTACAGAGTCTTACTCCTGATGGCCAGCTCGAAATTAGTTGGGTCATCATCTCATGATGCGATCCTCGCTCCCACTGTCATAGAGAAACGGAAGTATCTCTCAGGTGGGTGAGGAACCCTACTAGATCGGCGGAGAGGCTTAGGTTCGTTGGCATCTACTGAATCCTTTGGTTCTGTCAAATCATCAGTTGCAGTTTGTATAGCTGGAACATTTCCAGTTCTACATAACTGACATTGCCTCGAGCTTGTCCGGATTTCGCTTTTCAGACATAGGCCGGACAACCCCAAATCTTAACTAGCTTAAGACATGGGCTCTTCCCTTTCCATATCACATATGAAGCGGTAGGCAACGATTCGATTCGAACCCTATTCAATAGGTATGCAACTTCTCAAGTGCATAACCCCTTTAAGGAAAAAGGTAACTCAGTAGTACTCATCATAGAGCACACCATATCAAATAGGGTGTATCTGCTCCGCCCCGATATACCATCGTGCTATGGTGTATACGGAGGAGTTATTCTGAGAGAGAATCTCATTCTCCTTTAGAATAGTCCAGGATTTCCGTGCTCAAGTATTCTCCTCCTTGATCTCATCAAAGGACATAATACTTATACCCGTATATTGGTTCTCTACTTCTCACTTATATTCTGTGAATATCTCAAAAGGTTCGGACTTGTGTTTCAACAGGAACATAGGTCTGAATCTAAAGAGATCATCAGAGAACGTAATGAAGTATAAAGAACCAGTCCTGGTATGTGTAGACAGGGGACCTTACATACATCAACATGTATCATCCCAAGAGTTCAATAACTCTTTCTCTGTTTCCAGCAAACGGAGCTATGGTCATCTTATCTTTGTGACATGACTGGCGAGTTTCACAAGATGTAGATTCAAACTGATTTAAATATGCATCTTTATGTAACTCTAGCTAGTCGGGTCGCATTGATCTGACCTAGTCTACAATACCTCAAGAAGGATTCGTTCATTTCTGAACTCTTCCTCTTGTGTGTGTTCCGTATATTAAGAACTGTAGTTTGATTTAGAACATTAATGCTTTTAGATAACGTGCCTGAACCGATCAACTTTTGATATAGGAAATGTTCAAAACATTATCCAACAATACAAAATTTTATCATTTCTTTACTAATAAAGAGACTGATATGATTTTGTATATCAGGTTCGGTATCTAATAGCATTTGTTCAGAATCAATGTATTGGTAATACAGGGTGACAGTGACCGACAGACTTGGTTGCAACACTTGCCCCGTTTTCTGCCTCATGAAACTTATCACCCGTTCTCAGTTTTTCTACCTTTTTGTAGCCCTATGTAACAGATTACATATCTGGGATCCTGATCCGGTATCACATACCCAGGATCGGGAGGATACTGAGAAACAGTTCTTTGTAATGAACACACCCGAAGATGATGCATCAGCATGCACTTTCTTCGTTTGGGCGGCACGGGAAATCTGGTATTCCCCAAATTCCTGCTCTGTCTTATAACAATTATAAGTTGGAGCGGGACCAACGTTCCCCAGCTCAGTATAACAAGCGGGTTCGGTCAATAATCCGTATTATTATCTTGATTAAGGCGTGATATGGTCGCTACCAGGAGAGAGAGAGAAGAAAACACTCTGCGTGCGCTCTTGCAAGATCAGATTGGTTATATATTTTATCTAATCAGGATGGCTCCCACTGCTTTTTATCAAATCTTCCTTCAAACCCTAAAAGGAAAGACTAGCCAGGATTAATTACACACTACAAGTTCGCCAATCTTTCAGCCAGGCCAGTGTCGGTACTTTGAGGGAGGTCCCCCGTGCTTTCGCACGAACCTAATTACAGTAAACCTCGTTTTCCCAGAGGCGTAACCCCGTTGACACCTTTCTAGACACCTACTTGATCGGCTAATTGTAATGTATAAAACTCTCCCAGGAGTAACTCTTACTCGCAGCGGGTATCGGGATCCAACTATCATATAGAAGGTATGCAATCTCATTGCAAATTTCAACACTTGAAACTCCCGATAATGGTTTTTACCCCTAGCACCTATGACCTTAACTATGGTCAACAAATCATAAGTACTAGTCAAGTTCTACCCGTCATTTCGTGATTAATTAGACCCACCCACATGACCCTTAACTAAGGTCAACAAAGTCACGCGACTGTCCTAACTAATCGCATCATATGCGGTGTAGGAAGACATCACTTAGCTACCGTACACTGTGCCTTGACTATGGTCAACAAACACAGCACGAATACTAAGTACTCTACTTCCTAAAATGACGGAGGGTTGCGAATGGTTTTTGTGAAAACCTTTAACGCTTTGAACTTGATCTCGTTGCGGAATCAAACGGTTTTTAAATGGAATGTTTTTGAGGCTTTTCTAGTTTTGCTAAAGGGGTCACTCCCGGTGAAGGGATCGTCGGCCCTTTCCTCGTCGAATGAGGTGCGGAATATATCATATATATCACTGTGCAAAGCGGAAACTATAGAAGTGATCAAAGACAAACCGAGGGTTGTAGCATCTGTCAGTTATTGCTAAAGGAGTCACTCCCGGTGAAGGGATCTCGGTCCTTTCCTCATCGAATAAGGTGCAGGATGTTCTATAATGAACACCGCGATGCAAAGCAAGAACTGTAGCTACCTGTTTTATTTTGAAATTCGATTCCACAACATCAATTAGGTTTATTTTCTTTCATTAATCTCATTAATGAATATCCCATCATAAAGGTACCTAAACATCACAGATAAATATGACGTACACTTATGCCATCCGCATTCGCCTCGATGTTCCCTCGTGCACCGTTAGGTTAGGTAACTAACGACAGAGCGGGGCAGGGCTAGCGCGGGTGTAAAACATAAGTAACGTCTATATAATATATCATATATACTATATATAATACCTGTCACAGAACATCACATGATCACAGATAAAACACAGCAGAAGAAACATATGAAATATTGGATATACTAGGACGTCCGTGTTTTCAATACGAGCCAGTATAAAACACGGATTCCACGGTCGTGATGAATAGCCAAACCCACACCCCTAGACCCCTACGAGAGCGGCAAGCAACCCTGCCAATTCTGGAGTTAGGAGACCCGGACTCGACTCCTCGAGTTGGTCTCCCACTGGACTCCAGAACCCGGTTACTTGTGCCCTCCTCCTTGGGTCTATTCTAGTGCGGAAAAGTAAATAATATACAAACGGTGACTACTTCCGCAACCTGGAAGTGCCCCAATAAAAGAATATTACATACAAGTTTTTACATGAATGAAAATGAAAAACACTCATCTCACATAAAAACCCCCGGCTATTCAAACACGACGATCCAATATAACATATCCAGCAACACATAACATCACATGTCATCAACGTAAGTAAATATGCGCTTCCCAATTGTCGTTGACATATAGCAACGAAACCGGCGATATCACATATTACACTTACGGTCACAGAAAAGAAAGTGTAAAACTACAATAGTTGGAATCCGCAACCACCTCAGACATCGCATGCCTGACCAAATGAATACCTTAGACATCGCATGCCTAACAATTATAAACCCCGCATTTTAGTCTCAAAATCGAAAACACTTTTCAATACCAAGTCGGGCAATTCAACAAGATTCCCGACATCCTGATCGAATACTCGTCGCAAACTTTAGTAGGCGGCCGCACCCCCGATACCGTCGACAAAGTGCACCAAGGCGGAACACCGCTACCGCGAGCACCTGAACGGATGCTTTCGGCGACGGGGTTCTCCTACAGTCACTTGGTCGGGGCTATGGAGTGAGGCTGTCTATTAAGTTTACCCAGCGAGTATCCGCGTACGCTACGTGATTGCGACGGACTTCTGATCACATCAAAATTCCGTGGCAACCGATCAAGTGAGACTAAACTGCTACGTTTATAACATTCATTCAGTTATCATATAACTATTGTGAATTCCAATTATTGTATCCCATTCCAGATAAACAGAAAATGTTAAACTTTTCGATCGAACAATCGAACACCCAAGTTTTCCCGATACAGATCAACACATGAAACAAGTATAACAACATTCCGTTCGTGCCTCAGTACCAACGGTCCAGCCGTAGAAGGGTCAAGCCAACGCCTCACATGTGGCACGCCGTACTGCCCCAAACCCGAAGGTTCAAAGGGCAGTTCAAGACGGTCACATAATCGAGTTAAGGTTTGTTGTCTTCTAGAGGGTCCATCGCGTTACTTGCACTACTTAGAACGTCGTTAAACTACGGAAAAATCCAACACTTGGAAATTTCCCGACAGGGGAAAAATCGGGTATTTATATCCGGTCGAACTTTTTAACATATTCTAAAATTTATCCGGAAAACACATGGACAGAATTAGACTTTCCGATCGAAACAATGATTCCCAAAACAACTCAGAACAACTCAACTCTTGAGTCCAGTTTAAATATTCCAGGAAAACCAGCACTGGATTATGGGAATTACTGTGAAAAATGACACGTGTCGGCTTCTGATTGGCGGCGCTTCCGCCGCACAAACCCCCTTTGTGCGGCGCTTCCGCCGCGCTTTGGTGGAATTAGGCTACCAAATTTCACAGTAATTCTTAAAAAAGCCTGCTTGTTTTTCTGGATATTTTTAATCATGAAAAATCCACATTTTTAAAATCGGGACAGAGAGCATTTTTGCTTTGGGTTTTCGGGTTCGATCGGGTTTCTAATTCCGTCCGGGGATCGCCTAAGGCTCTAGCTAGGCTCTGATACCACTGTAGGGTTCCTAGGCACACTAGTGAGGTCTCCCAAGCCAACAACCATGGCAATTTCAAAAATTATGGTGCCTACAAACCCTAGTGTACGGATCGATAACTAGAAGTCTAGGCGAAACATAAACTAGCTAACAACTTAGCTAATGAGAATACGGAATTACAACCTTTGTAGATCCGGTCCACCACCTCCACGGTTCCGCAACGAAGTCCCCTCGGCTGTCCAAAATGAATCCGGAACTCAAGTATCGGTATCATCGAAGAATGGGCGAGCTTGATCGTCGGTTCAATGCCGAAGATGATCTACGTCGAGATATCGCAAGAACAAGCTCCAACTTCACCAAGTCGGAAAAACTTGTGAAGGAAACACCCTATACTATTTGGCAATAGATAGAGGATGAAGAAATAGGAAGTGGGTAAACTTTAGTTTTGGATTTCTCACACTTTTCCATTACTTGCCATTGGAGTAGTAAGCTATATCCATGGAAGAAGAAGATGAAGAAGAAGAAGATATGATAACTCCTTAATTAAAATAGAAAAGATAATACAAATACTTATCATATCTTTGACCATGGTTTAGTGTAGAGACTTAACCTAGGTTAGATAGTGGTTAGGGTTAGATAAAAGTCAAGAATGGTGGACTAAGTTCAAAGCTTCAAGAAGCTTTCAAGTAAAAGACAAAACTAGCAACCATTCTTATCACTTTATCTTTTCTTTTTCCAAAATAAATAAAAGGAATAAATAAATGATTAAGTAAATGAAAAAGAAACCCTAATCACTAATTAACCATGGTTTAACACTTTACACAAAACCAAGCTAGAATGTATCATCAACATGATACAATCATGTGCACAAAACTATATCGAATATACAATGTGCACATCCGTGTGAGAAAATCCATTTAAAGTGAACCGACACTAGTTAATGCAAAGCAATATATCAAATATATATAATTATGTATTAAATCATTAAATCAACACTTGATTTAACGATCCGGTCATATCGCATATAACCGGCTAGTATCCAATGTGTCGGCTTATCGAATCAATCCTTGATTCGATAACTAGGTTATATCACATATAACCATTCGATACATTGATCGCGAGAATCAAATACGGTATCACATACACGCATTATTCTCGGTCCCGTACATATCTCATATGCACTCCTATTTCGTTTCGCTTGAACCAGGAAACCTCTGTGTAGGACTCTAAAGACTCGTCAATACGCCGGTAGCAGGTGATGATCATATCATGCACCCACAAGCCGCAAGCGGTCTGCCAAACGTAACGGCCACCCGGGTATTGAGCGATCAGAAGATCGACGAGCAAGCCCGCTCACACTCCTGCGAATCCGACTAGTAACACTACCGTATAGTCCGGTCTGTTCGTCTTATATGTCGCATATCTCGCCTAGGGGTGGTAAACGTCAGACCCCAATAGCTCGATAAGTCATGCCGACTTGAGGTCCATAACATTCGTGAAACTACTGATAACTCTTACCAGTATATCACTGCAACCCTGGCCAGGGATTTCCTGTTATGGCCAGTCGAGCATAGCACAACATTAACCCCCAATACCGGGAGAGACGAATCCCCTCCTATCGCTCATTGCCTCCATGTGAATCGGGACCGTACCCAAAAACCACCTGTTTGCACAACTCAGTAGAGCCGTGGTAGGGTGGAAATCAAAGCACAGTGGGAGACACACAAGACTCTATGACGATCTCGGGTCAACAGACTAAGCTGTACCAGTGTCACCAGAGAACTGCCATCTGACGTGAGGTATAATACCATCTGGGAGTTCTCGGCGAGTCCGTTCAGTGTACCCAGTCTCCACTGAGCACCCGCATACCATCTTCGATGTCAAACACCAATGGATATGGGATCATCCATCGCCCATCGCATGGGTCGAGAAGATATGCGCTAGTCTACTCTGGAATATCGATGCCCCGTCTCGATATTCCCTCGACTAGGAACAATTCAAGGATGTACTCATGGATTACCCAGGCCCCACTAGTATGATCTACATCATAGTCCTGGAAGTCGAGTACACATCCTATGGGCTTTATCAACATGTAATCAGAGAGACAGAGAGTATACATGTTAAGATAAAGAGCAACCAGATAGCGTACTATCATGTCGAGCAAGAAAGTCCTCCCTATATATGTCCCAGCATCCACTACAATATACATCCCATGTACAGTAATGGCCTCTAGGGCATACATATAACTAACACTCCTAAACCAAGGAGTACTCGCAACCTGAGAGAAGGTGAAAAGAAAAGACAACTGAATAGTCCTATTCGTTTTCTCCAGAACCAGAAACCATCCTCGAAGTTCTTCGAGTTCGTATATAACCATACGATGGTTTTGTCCAATGGAAGTGGACGTTCATAGTAATACGGGGTGTCCTGGAGAAAAGGGTAAAAGTAGGAGTGGCAATGAGGTCTGCAACTCTGACAATCCAAAAGCCAGTGTTAAGTAGGTTCAGTCAACTTGGTCACTGAGTCATAGTCTAGGGTCGGGTCAATGGTCGCTGCCAAAGAGAGAGAGAAAAGAAACACTCAGCGTGCACTCTAACCTAGATCAGAATGGTTATCACTTTATCTAATCTGGAAACCTCCCACTGTAACGTCAAATTCTTCCCCAAATCTGAAAGAAGAATTAGCCGGGATCACCCGAGGAGTAAACCAACTCATCAGTGGGAATCGGGATCCAACTCTCATCGCATGATAACGTGACGGAATCCGCTCACGTTATCACACTCCAGAAGGTATGCACATATCTGGCAAGTTTCAGTTCTTTTGAAACTCCCGATGTGGATTTTTACCCCATGCTCTTATGACCTTGACTAAGGCCAACAAATCATAAGTCACATGTCAAGTTCTACCCGTCATTGTCCAGGTTGATTTGAACCCATCCGTACAAGCACTTGACTAGGGCCAACAAGGCTATACGACTGTCCCAAACCAACGCATCTATCTATGCAGCATATGAATACCCAACAGCTACCAAACACTGTGCCTTGACTATGGCCAACAAACATAGCTTGAATACTATTGACTACCCATATGAAACGACGGACGGCTACGAATGGTTTCTGGCGAAAACCTTTAACGTAATGAACTTGATATCGTTGAAGGAACTGATAGCTTTAAAAAATATAGTGACGAAAACCTTTACTAAAGAGGTCACTCCCGGTGAAGGGATCTCGGCTCTTTCCCCGTAGAATGAGGTGCAGGATATTCCAACTGAATACCACGATGCAAAGCAAAAGTAATCGGCTATAGTGAAGTTATTGCCCTGACGCAAACTTCTGTCCAAGGGGTCACTCCCGGTAAAGGGATCTCGGCCCTTGCCTCGTCGACTGAGGAGCAGGATATTCCAACTGAATACCACGATGCAAAACAAAAGTGAACGTCCTTGCAATAACAGCTTTTAAAAAAAGGGTTCCAACAACATCAGAATAGGTTTATTTATCTTGCATTGATCCGAATCAACGCAGTCCTATCAATTGATCACACCAATAAAGAACGAAAATATACTGACGTACGTATATGCCATCCGCATTCACCACTGGGTCCCGTCATCACCCGTTAGGTTAGCTAACTAACGACAGAGTGGGGACTGGACTAGCGCGGATGAAAAACATATACAACATCTACTAGTATATATACAATATATAATCTTCGCTCAAGGCGTGATAAAAATGCAACACAGAAATTATAGCAACATAGATCAATACAGATATCTGGGATCCCCGGGTTTCACAGAGCCGCTGCTGAAACCCGACGTTCCCCTGGTCGTGTGGATAGCCTGTGCAATGAAATCCTAGACCCCTACGGGCGCGGCAAGTTCCTCGCCAAAACCTGAAGCGAGGCAGCCCCCTTCAGCAACGTGAATGGACCACCCAGCACTTCACGGAATCCGGTAACTTGGGCACCCCTCCTGGGTCAACTTGTACCCCCTACGAGTGCGGCGAATAGCCCGCCAATCCTAGAGTGAAGCCCCCTCCGTCTCAAAGCCATGAGATGCGGGCTCGTTGCCCTCTAGAACCCGGCTGTCCGTGAACCCCTCCTTGGGGTAATCCTAGTACAGAAAGTAAAATATACATACACCGGGTACATCGACCGCAACCTGGTCGTACCCCAAAAGAATAATACATACAGGCAGTGACGGCAGTCCACATGTCGGACGCTCGCCCCGCAATATCAAATGTACATATAAAACAAAACTGTACTACCACTGCAACCAGGCTATCCCCCACGACCGATCCGCAACAACACAGTAAAACACAGAACATCAACGTGAAGGTCACGTTCGCAAATCCGTCTAACCGGGCTATAGCAGTTAGACAGGACTTACCGATCAAGTGACATTCACGGTCGCAGATATAATGTAGATACTGTGAACTGGCATGTTTAAAATTTCTGATCGAACAAATTTATCAAGTGGGCCCCCAAGCAATACTGTAGCACTTACAGAAAATCTGGGCCCAAAATTAATATCCCAAAACCCCTATTTCATATTCAAAAGCTCACTGGAAAAATTTGGTTCGACGATTCCTCTTAACCACCGCGGAACCGCGACCAAACCAGGGGTTTGGCCGCGTTTCCGCGGTCGAAGTAATGAATCACTGAACCGTATTTTTCCAGAATTCTTAGAATTTTGTGCTTGTGTTTCTGCAATGACCTGAAAAATTTTTGGAGCTTGAAAAAATTCAACAGAGAACACATGTGCACTAAAATACGGTTTTTGGGGATTTTTGTTCGATCGAGTTATAAACATACTAGAGCAAGCTAGGCTAGGTTAATGGCGTGGCTCTGATACCATTGTAAGCCCGCGGGGGCGCCCCGGCCGTCGATCCGACGCCGGAAACGCGGAAACAAAAACTTTGCGAACTTTGCAAAACCGGCACCACCGCGGACTTTCTACCCGGATCGGGCCATTAACCTAGCTAACTAGCAAACTAGAAAAGGGTAGAGAAGTCATACCAAGCGATCCGTGTCCTTCGGTCTTCATCTCCACTCCGATCTCCTGCGGAAACTCCGTCACCTCCTCGCTCGTCGGAAAGGGCACCACGTAGCCGGAATCTTTTACGGGCTCCCGCCTCTTGACCGAGGAAACTCGGGCGCGAAGTTGGCTAGCCGACGCGTCCAAGGCTTGCTATAGAATAGTGTAGAATTCTTGTCTCTTTGGGGTTCTTGAAGTTGCCTTTGATGGAGGTATGGAATGAACTTTGGAGTGATAAGGAATTTTGTACCAAGCTAGAAATGTAATGAATCATTTTCCTTCACTCAAAAACGAAACCTCTCTCTCCTCCCTCACAAAAGTGGCCGGCCTCTCCATGAAGAATGGTGGAGAGAAAAAAAAACCCCAAGGAATTATCAAGAGAAGGAAAAAAGATAAATCCAAAGAAAACCTTTCTCATCCAAATCCACTTCAAATCCTTTCCAACTCTAATCTCATAATTGCAAGTGATGAGACCATAATGGAATCTCATGATGACAAAAGCACAAATGCAATAAAGCCCTCAACATATAAGTTAATTGCAAACATGCAATTAACCCCCTCCATCAAAAAGTCCGGCCGTGAAGGAATGAAGGAAAACTGGCCGGAACGGAATGCAAACTGGCAACTTCAGAAAACGGATCCCGTAATAAATTACAGGAAAACCCCACTACTGCAAATACATGCCCGCATTTGTATTCCCACTGAACACAAATGCAAAGAGACAAAACTACACTATCTAATACTAGAATCCGGCTTAAGCCAAAGCCGGCTAGTAAAAACCGTCCGATCATGATCCGTGCAATACCGCACGTATCTGATCGAACCCTGCCATATCTCCATACGGCCTCTACAGCGTTTCTCCCGAAACCTGAGTAACTGAGTGTGGTGGACTCTAAAGACTCGTTAATACTATGGCTGTGGATTTAACCACTAGCACGTCAGAGGTATAAGCCAATACGTGACGGGCTACCAGGTATTGACCAAAAGGGACGTCGATGAGCGAACTCATCCTGACACCCTATTGAGCCTGTCAGTGACAATATCCGTACAGTCCGGTCCGTTCGTCTATGAGCATCGCATGGCGGGCCTAGGGGGTTGGTAAAAGTCAGACCCCCAAAAGCGGTACAAGTCGTGTCGGAGTGCAGCGCAGAACACCCTAAGATACTACTGGAATACCTACCAGCAAATCTCCTGCCTTGGCCAAGGACTTTTCATGTTCTGGCTCTCCTCGACACAGCGCGACCTCACCCCCAATACCGGGAGAGACGAACCCCTACAGATCCGCTCACTGCCTCCATGTGGCTCGGGACTGTACCCAACTAAAACCTGTTTGCACGACTCCTTTGAGCCGTGGTAGGGTAGTAATCAAAGCACAGTGGGAACTCACATGAGACAAATGACGATCCCAGGTCGATGAAGTAACCTGTACACATGTCACCTGGGAACTGCTATCTGACGTCTGGTATAAAACCCAACTAGCAGGTTCCCGGCGAGTCCTGTCCGGTGTACTCATAACCCAATGAGCACCTGTATACATCTTAGGTGAACCAACTGACACCAGTGGCTTGTGAGACCGGCCACCGCCCCTCGTCGGGGTCTCGACTGTATACACTAGTCTACTTTGGAGTATCGATGCCCTGTCTCGAAACTCCCACGACTAGGGACCATTTAAGGATGTGCTTATAGACTACCAGCTCCCACGTATATGATCGCCCTCATACTGCCGGTAGTCAAGCAAGAATCCTAGGGGCTCTATCAATGTGCAATAGTGGCCTGTAAGGTCACCTAAAGCAGTACACGATGATAAAGGTAAACCAGATAGCATACTATCATCTTGAGTAAGACTGTCCTACTGGGACAGGTCCTCCCCTCAATCATTGCAATCACGTGCCTGTGATCCAATAATTGACTCTGAGGGCACTATCTACAACAAAAAGTAGTGTCCTTGGCCAATAGAAGGGTTAAGGGTCTAGCAATTTTGCTAAAGTCCTTAATAAATCTACTATAAAATCCTGCATGGCCAAGGAAGGATCGTATATCTTTGACGCAGTTGGGACGAGGGAGGTTATAAATGACATCTATTTTAGCTCTGTCAACCTCAATGCCTTTTCGTGAAATTATATGTCCAAGTACAATACCTTCTTGGACCATAAAATGGCATTTTTCCCAATTCAAAGTCAAGTTCTTATCCTTACAGCGGGTAAGAACCGCGTCAAGATTACGAAGGCAGTCCTCAAAGGAGTCCCCAAAAATGGAGAAATCGTCCATAAAAATTTCTAGAAAATTTTCCACCATATCTGAAAATATCCCCATCATGCACCGCTGAAATGTAGCGGGAGCGTTGCATAACCCAAAGGGCATGCGTCTATAAGCAAAAATTCCGAAAGGACAAGTAAAAGTGGTTTTATCTTGATCCTTTTCGGCGATGGGGACCTGGTTGTAGCCAGAGTATCCGTCCAAGAAACAGTAGTAATCATGTCCCGCTAATCGTTCCAACATCTGGTCAATGAAAGGTAGAGGGAAGTGATCTTTCCTCGTCGCGGCATTGAGTTTCCTGTAATCAATACATACGCGCCACCCAGTTTGGGTGCGTGTTTGGATTAACTCATTAGTAATGACCGTGATGCCAGACTTTTTAGGGACCACATGAATTGGACTTACCCATTGGCTATCAGATATGGGGTAAATTATTCCACTATCAAGGCACTTGACGATTTCTTTCTTTACCGCCTCCTTCATAACGGGATTTAACCGTCTTTGTGGGTCTCGGGTTGGTTTGGCTTCATCCATCAGATGTATGTGATATTCAACAATTAAGGGACTAATCCCTTTGATGTCCGCCATTGTCCAACCAAATGCTTGCCGATTCGATCTCAACACTGCCAAAAGTGCATTCTCTTGCTCTAAGGCTAGAGAAGCGGATATAATTACTGGCAAAGTCTCATTCTCTCCTAAATATGCATATTTAAGATGAGAAGGTAGCGGTTTGAGATCAAGAATTGGCGGAGAGATAATAGAAGGAGGGGTAACAGAATGATATTCGGACTCCTTAAGAGGTTCAAAACTTGCATAAGATATTTACTCGGAAAGTGCTGCTGACTTTTGCAACGAGTCAACGGGTTCAATCTCAAGGTCGGACTCATTGAACATATCCTCACTGTGAAGTGGTGCAAGATCAAACGATGTCTCATTAGTGTTGTCGAGAACATCAAAGCAAAGTTCCTCATCCATGCAGCTTTCAGAAGCTATCTCGTGGATGGAACAAACATCCAACAAATGAGCAGAAGGTTCTGATGGCGGACTTCCTAGCTTGTAAATATTAAGCTCAATTGTCATTTTCCCGAAGGATAAGTTCATAGAACCGTTACGACAATTAATCACAGCGTTAGAAGTTGCTAGGAAGGGTCGACCAAGTATCACCGGGATTTGATTGCGTGGGTTTGCCACAGGTTGTGTATCTAAAACAATAAAGTCCACGGGACATATGAATTCCCCGACTTTAATTAACACATCCTCTAGTTCGCCCCGAGGTTTGGTGATAGATCGGTCTGGCATCTGGAGAGTACAATGGGCGGGTTTTAACTCTCCAATTCCTAACTGCTCGTAAACTGAATAAGGAAGCAAGTTGACGCTAGCGCCTAGATCGAGTAAAGCACGATTAATATTTTTACCCCCAATAGAAATAGAGATTGTAGGACAGCCGGGGTCCTCACGTTTCTTTGGTATTTGTTGGGTAAAAGCTGTGCTAACATTACTCGTCATGAAAACCTTTTTAGGCACTTGAGTTTTTCTCTTCCTAGTGCACAAGTCTTTAAGGATTCTTGCATAAGATGGGACATGTTGAATAGCATCTAGAAGAGGAATATTCACGCTAACTTGCTTAAACATTTCCACAATCTTCTCCATTTGCGGGTTAGGTCTGTTGGCCCTTAATCGGTTTGGAAATGGAGCTCGATCAATAAGTTTTGGGTCCAACATTTGTGGAGAAGACTGTGGCGACGGATTCGATCCCAAAATTGGAGTGGGCATCGACTTAGATAGATTTGGCGAAATGTTCGAGCCTTGGGGAAAATGGAGAATAGGCTCGGATGAAGGTGGGGGACTAGACGAATTAGGGGAAGAAGAAGATGAAGATAGGGTATCAAATGTGTCACTAACATCAAACTGCTCACCCACACGGTTATTCAGCTCTCTCCCCGATCTCAACGTAGTAACGGCATTCATATTATGATTTTGTGAATGGCCAGGATTCGGTAGGGGTTGAGATGGGAGTTTCCCTTTCTCTCTCGCACTCATTGCGGCGTTTAACTGTGCGACTTGGTTTTCTAATGATTTAAAACTCTCACCTTGGGAGGCGGAGTTTTTCGTTATGGTATCAATAGAAGACCTCATCTCAGCCAAAATTTGCATGGATTGTTTCATGAACATATCCAAAGTTTGTGAAAGTGAGTTGTCAGTACCGGCCACTTGTGGTGTAGAAATGTTGGCCGGATTTTGGAAATTCTGTGACTGAAAGGGGGGCTGATTCTGTGGTTATGGTTGCTGTGGAGGAGGTCTTTGATAATTGCTTTGTTGGTTTTGATTCCAAGAAAAGTTAGGATGATTCCTTCATCCTTGATTGTACGTGGAAGAATAAGGATCGTTTCTAGGTCGCTGCTGAAAAGCAGCATTCGCTTGAAACGATGCATTCATAGGACATTCTTCCGTTAAGTGTGAAGGATCCGAACAGCAACCACAGACGGTCTTAGGAAGCGTAACCTGATTTAGGGAGACTGATGAGAATCTGCTCTCAATAGCACCGAGTTTCTTCTGCATCGCTGCCATTTCGGCTTTCACTGCGATGGAAACATCGAGCTGGTGAACACCTCCCTTAGATGGAGGTGGTCTTACGCTTTCCCACTGCAAAGTGTGTTCAGCGAGGTCTTCCAGATATTTCCAAGCTTCACCGTCGTCTTTAGACATGAAATTGCATTGACACATTGTTTCAAGCATCTGCTTTGTCGCTGAATTAATGCCCTTATATATAATCCGACATAAATCCCATCTATTGATTCCATGATGAGGACATTGGACAAGCAGATCTTTGAAACGTTCAAAGCACTTCCAAAATGGTTCATTGGGAAGCTGGGTGAACTGGTTGATCTCGCTCCTAACATGTGCAGTCTTATGGTTTGGGTAAAACTTCTTAAGAAATGCTATGACGAATTCATCCCAATTAGTGATAGAATGTGCGGCAGTATTGTAAAGCCATTTTTCTGCCAAGTCGCACAGTGTGAATGGGAGAAGACGTAAGCGCATAGCATCTAAAGTAAATTGTGAAGTACCCATCATTGCGCATACGTTTTCGAATTTGGTGATGAAAACGTACGCGTCTTCCGACTCAAGCCCGTGAAATTTGGGCAGCAGATTGATGTAGTGGGGTTTAATTTCGAAATTATCCCTGTTAGGTGGTGGAAGAGATAGACAAGTGGGAAGAGGACCATGGATAGGATAGCATCTCTCTTGGAGAGAGATGCGCGGTGGATTCTGCGCACCTTCGGGCGGTGGCAGCGTGGTGTTATAATTTGATGGAGTGCCGTCCATCTCGGTCGTGGTGTGTGGTGGTGGAAAAGAAGATGAAGAAGTACCGACTTCGGCGTCGATAGCAGGAACGCGGACAAAACGGGCACTAGGATCCCGTGTCCAGCCAAGCATGCACTAAGCGGGTTTAGTGCAAGTGGCAGCGTGCGTGTGATTTAAAATTGGCTTGTTTTGAAAAAGTGGGACTCAAGACAAATCTCCCTAAGATGCACAAGCAACCCTAGAACTAAGGTCACCTAGGTCCAGTCTCTAGACCGCTCCTAGACTTCCAAAGGACAAGCCGCAGGATCAATCCTCTACCGCCTCCGTACTACCCTTGTAGCCAGATAAGTGCCAGGTAAGTGGGAAGGAACCACAGTAGTAGGCCTAATTAAAAACCACTAGCCTTTGACACACTTGCCTAGGCACTACAAAAGTAATGCGGATAAACGATAGATTACCCACGACCTTCCTCTGTCCTTAATGAGCGCGATAGTCCTTAGAGTCCGGTCTAGATATTTTTTAAATTAATGAAGGGTTGATCTATATGCTCGGTTTGTGATTTGTGGGGCTTAGGAAGGGTGATGAAATCCCCACCTAATCTTGATTTGGTCTTTGCCCCTTAAAGTCCGTATTAAAATATGCAAAACAAAACCAATCACAAAACTTTTGCAAAAAGATTTTTGAGCGGCGTTATTTTGCAAAGAATCCTGCAGAAGATAGATTTTATTGGATTTGAGAGGAGAGAGAAGGAGTTGATAATCTTACCAGAGAGTTCTGTAGCCCTAATCCCTCTAAACCACCGCATTTCCGCCGCAGTAAGCACCTTTGTGCCGCGGTTCCGCCGCAAGGTGGAAGGAACAGTTGATGAAAATTTTTCTCAAGCCCTTTGTGCTCCTCTGGATCTCAATGAATGCCTCTGTCTTCTGTTTTCCTCAATTCTGTGACTCCAGATCTCCTTGCAAAATTCACGCACAAATCGTTAAATATGCAATTTGCAGTTTTGTGTTAATAATGATATAAATCGTCTAAGAATTCAACACAAATAGTAAAAATAAAAAATTACGCACGTATCCCCGGCAACGGCGCCATTTAATTGGTTCGAAAGAGTGTTTGTTTGTAGTTAACCGCAATCAGAATGGTGTCGCGAGTAGCTAGACCAAGGTGAGTACGGGTCGTCCTCAGGGAAACGTGGAACCTTTTACTCTTACTTTAGATGTGTTGAAAGAGAGGAGGAAATAAGAATTTTATGAAAAGTTTCTAGATCTACGTTAAGCAAGAATGCAAAAATATAGATCTAGATTATTTTAGAGATTTAGATAATATAATAAGAAGGCTTGTAGGGTTCGTTAGGATTTAGTAGTCATGGACGATTAATTAAAAGTTACCCTTTTTATCCATTAATAGATTTAAAACTAGAACGACGGTGATGCGTGTAGATTAGGGTTTCTGGAGGGAAAAGGAATCCCACTCTTAACCCTTATCTCGACACGGAACTCCGTTCAAATCTAGCCTTTACCAAAACAATCATTAATCTAATCTCTAATCGCGGTCGGAACTAGCAAAGAATTGCTAGCGCGCCCGATTAGGATGTTAATGATTCTTTTGATAAAGTTCATAAACTTTATAGGACTTAAAAAGGGTTTAGGGATGTTCATCATCCATTAGCCTACTCTAATCCTACGAACCCTAACAAGCGGAGAATTACTCGCGCATGTTGGGAGAAGAAGATGAAAAGACAGAGAGGGGAAACATAATGTAAAATGCAAAAGAATTAAATAAAATAACTACCTTTATTAATCACTTGAACAATCTACACTTTATTCCGTAGAAAATGATTACAAACTAGTTGCTTCTCGATCTTTCCTAAGGAGGTAGACGAACAGTTGATGATCAGCCTGGATGCGTGAGCGTCGGGGCTTCGTGATCGCGTCGGGTTGATAAATTTTCCAAGAGGCTCTCGGTGCCTTTTTATAGTGTAAAGCCAAAATCATTTGCTTCAAAAATATGATTTAAGCAGAAAATATTTTCCCTAAAAATCCTCAACTCCCAATTCTTCTTTACCGCGGCGGATCCGCGGCCCAAGGGGGGGTAAGGCCGCGGATCCGCGGCCGTTTAATCTCCTCCGTTCATCAAACTCTAGGGCATCTGTCTTTGTGACATTTGGACTCCTCTGGAACCTTTGTATCTTTGAAATCTTCTCGTGGTTGCTGCCAGACTTGGTCTCCAAGTTTTGCTTCTTAATTAGGTAGGTCTTCTCAACAACTTGATTTCCTTGATTCTAGTCTTGAAAGATTCTGCACAACTTGGAAAAATTCTGCACAACAACTCAAATAAGATTTAGTAGACTTTGTTCTACTAGGATTAGGTCAATGAATTTATTTGCATACATTTTCCTAACAAATGCTAATTATAATATATCAACACATGGAAAATAGTATTTTTACACATAAACCCTCATATGTATGATATATTATAATAAAGTCCTTCTTTAATATGAAAATGGTAGGAAAAATGTAATACAAATGTGCAGTTTTATCAACTGAACAAAACCGTTGCTGACTCGACGATGGAAGCGGAATATATCGCTGCTGCAGATGCCGCAAAAGAAGCCGTCTGGATAAGGAAGTTCTTGACAGAACTTCAGGTGGTTCCGTCCATTGTTGATCCAATACCTCTGTATTGCGACAACAACGGGGCTATAGCTTTAGCGAAGGAACCCAGGTTCCATCAGAAGTCCAGACACATCTTGAGGCGGTATCACCTGATCAGGGAGATCGTGGGTCGCCAGGAGATCGAGGTTCGGAGAGTTGCTACGGAAGATAACACTGCTGATCCATTCACGAAGGCCTTACCCCAGACTCAGTTCGAGCGGCTGATCGAGATGATAGGTCTTCGATACGCCAGTTCAAGGCCTTAGTGCAAGTGGGAGATTGTTAGTGTATATACCCTAGAAGCCATTACTGTATCATACTAGTTTGTATATTACTTAATGGAAGCTTGGGATATTCACCTTGTATAGAAAATCTTGCTCAAAATAGTAGTATGCTACTTGGTTTATTTCTACTTTAATGTGTACATGTGTTTCTTTTAGTATATCACCTATACACATTAGTGGAGCCCTTAGGATCTTTGCTTTATTACCAGCGTTGTGATGGCAGTCACACTCGTGGGGGCTGGGTAATCCACAAGCACATCCTTATGCAGGTCCCTAGTCGTAGGACTATCGAGACAGGGCATCGATACTCCGGTGTAGACTAGCGTATGCGCTTCTCATCCCAGCAGGGGATACGGTCTGTCCCACAGCCGTCAGTACGTCGTACTTGAGATAGTATGCGGGTGCTCGTTAGGTTACGAGTACACTGGACAGGACTCGTCGGGAACTGTTGGTTGGTACTATACCTATCATCAGTTATCAGTTCCCAGGTGACATGAGTACAGCTTAGTCCGCTGACTTGACACTGTCACTTCGCCTCGAGTGTGTTCCCACTGTACTTAGATTACTACCCTACCATGGCTCAAAGGAGTCGTGCAAACAGGTAGTAGTTGGGTGCAGTCCCGAAGTACTTGGAGGCAGTGACGGTTAGACAGGATTCGTCTCTCCCGGTATTGGGGGTTGATATCGCGCTGTGTCTAGGAGAGCCATTACACAAAGTCCCTGGCCAGGACAAGCGAGATATACTGGTAGGTTTCCAGTGTTATCTCAGGGTGTTCTGGGCTACACTCCGACACGACTTGTACCGCTATTAGGGGACTGACGTTTACCCCCCCTAGGCCCGCCATGCGATATTCTCAGACGAACAGACCGGACTGTACGCAGATTGTCACATTCAGGCTCAGTAGGAGTTCAGATGGGTTTCACCTCGTCCGTCTTCTTATCGGCATCTACCTGGGGGCCGTTACGCACAGCTAGTGCCACTTGCGGTCTGTGGTTAAACCCACTGCCAGCATAGTGTCGAGTCTTTAGAGTCCCACACAGAAAGATATTCGCCTTTAGGTAAAAGAGTAGAGATCGCATGGTTTTGCGACAGGGTTCGGTCACATCTGTGCACTTGTGCACGTTTAGTGTCCGGGCAGTTATCACTAGCGGGCTTTGGTTTAAGCCAGATCCTAGTGTACATTTTGGGATTGGTTTTATCTCGTTTGTATTCGTGTTCCTCGGAACGCGGATGCGGGTGTGTATATACAGTTGACAGAGACAGAGGCAGAGGATTCTTATTAGGGTTGTTGGCTGTTGACTTTTGCTAAACCCTAATGAGAATAAGAAATATGATTAATGATAATATTAATTAAGTATTATTGTGCCATGGTTGGGTTGAAAGGTTGACTTTGTTGACTTGTTGACTTAGTTGACCGGTTGACTAGGTTGGACTTGTTGACCATCATCATGACAATGGCTATCAAATCTTGGCATTGACCTTGGCTTGCTTGTTTGTTCACAAATTGCATTTAATGCATGAAATGATATGGCCATTTGATATGATAACAACCATCACATAATACTCAATTATTATTATGAGTTATGATTATTTTGGATTATGAGAGCAAGGGTGAGAAAAGTCTTGCTCATTCAATCATTCTCATTCTCTCTCATCCTCAAGCTCTCCCTCTTCCTCTTCCTCTCTCTCTAGTTCATGGTTCTATTGTCTCATGTGTTGAGAAGCAAGAACCATAGAGATAAAACCCAAAACACTTCTCTACTCATCCTAGTATACAAGGTCTAGCAAACCAAGTGTTCTAGTTTCCTTAAGATTGAGGTTGAAGCCAAAGGTAGAAGCTTTCAGGTGGATCCATCTTTGGCACAAGGAGACGACGAGGAGAGAACCATCCGACCACCACAAGGAGTCGAAGAGAAGGAGTTCAAGTTAAGGTATAACCCCCTAACCGAGTAGGTAAAACTCCTAGTTAGGTTGTTAGATAGTTGTTTAACAAAGATCCGTATTTTGAGTCCATGTTACCACCCAAAGAGAAAATCGTTTTTCATCATTTCCGCAACCCCAAAGAACAGGGGATGGGTAACATGGACTTACATACGTATCTAAATACATATAGCGTATCCGTATAAAAATACGAATAGCCAAGAGAGAAGATGAATAGTGAACAATAATACTAGAATACATATATTAATATATATATATATATATATATATATATGTATAAATTATTAAATCAAATTCGGCTTAATTCTAAGCCGCTAGTATTATCAACCGTCCGATTAAGGTCCGTGTAGCCTGTACATATTTTTAATCCGACACCTCAATGTATCAACAAACATCATCTACACCATATCACCTAAATCGGGAAATCCCTCTATGTGGAACTCTAAAGAATCGTCAATACGCTGGCAGTAGGTTTAACCACAAGCACATCAACAACACTAGCTGCATGTAACGGCTACCCACGTATTGAGTGAAAGGAAGGCTGATGAGCAAACTCATCCGTACCCCTACTAAGCCTGTCTGTGACAATCTTTGTACAGTCCGGTCTGTTCATCTAAGAGTATCGCATATCAGGTCTAGAGGGTGGATAAAGTAAGACCCCTAATAACGCGATATTTCATGTCGGAGTGAAACGAATCACCCACTGAGAAACTACTGATCTAAATCAGTAATTCTCGTCCACCTTGGCCTAGGATTTTTCGTGATGGCCACCCGTGAACAGCGCGACATTTACCCCCAATACCGGGAGAGACGAATCCCCGACGATCCGCTCACTGCCTCCATATGGCTCGGGACTGTACCTAACTAAAACCTGTTTGCATGACTCCTTTGATCCATGGTATGGTAGTAATCAAAGCACAGTGGGAACTCACACGAGACAAATGACGATCTCAGGTCGATAGACTAACCTGTACTCATGTCACCTGAGAACTGCTATCTGACAATAGGTATAATATCATCTAGCATGTTCCCGGCGAGTCCGTCCAGTGTAACTCATAACCCAATGAGCACCTGTATATTATCTTAGGTGATGAACTAACACCAATGGCTTGTGAGACCGGCCACCGCCCCTCGTCAGGGTCTCGAAAAGTGTATACTAGTCTACTCCGGAGTATCGATGCCCAATCTCGACACTCCCTCGATTTGGGACATTTAAAAATGTGCTTATGGACCACCTAGCTCTACGTATATACGTATATGATCACCATCATAATGCTGGTAGTCAAGTAAGAATCCTATGGGATCTATCAACATGTAATAGTGATCTGTAATACCACATAATGCATGTACATGGTGATAGAGACAAACCAGATAGTATACTATCATCTTGAATAAGACTATTCTACCCGTATAGGACCTCTCTGAATCATCATAATTGCCTGCATGCGATTATAATAATTGCCTTGACGACACTATATCCAACAATCTCCCACTTGCACTTAAGGCTAATTATTGCGGTGTCACATACTCATAGCCCGTATGTTACCGATCACCAAATTTCTCTACTAATCAGTTTCGCAAAGTACGTTTGCGAAACTATCACGTTTGAGAAATAGCCTCAGTGAGTGGATCCGCTTCAATGTTTCTATCTTTATCACTTTATATCTCAACTTCACGGAGAATGACTATCTTCCGAAATGAGCGATACCTGTCCTAGAATTTGTCTGGATATCTGATGGGACCAAGTTCATAAATGAACTCCAAACCCAAAAAACTTCTTAGATTGTATTTTCCACTGAATTTAATTAGTATCCTGCAACATGCCTTCCTCAGTATCCTCTTGGATCTCCCTGTCCAACATACCGCCCCTTAGAAGAGGGTAAACTTTAACTCTGACAGTCACTCTGTCATCCAGGTCACTTTGGAAGCCTGAAATGATAACCACCTCCTTAAGGAGGCTGCCGTTACCATATACCAAGGACATTCTCTTATGTTCATAACTATTTCCCAATGTTTCTCAAGGATTGGATTAATATGTGCTTATTTCAGCTAGTGCAAAAGCAATATCTGATGTGGTACTTGACAAAACATGATTGACTTAATTGCCTAAACAAGTGATATATCATTCATGCAAATCCCCCTCTTCATCAGTCTAGAAGACATCTTTTTAGAGAGGATGACTCCATCATCTGCGGGTACACCACCACGCTAGGAGTCATCCATTCTAAAATACTTTAGAATAACGTCAAAGTACCCGAATTGGGACACTTCCCAAATCTAGATATAAAACCATAGATCTAGTCACCAGAATCCCGGATATTTTGTCCTGATCCTGTGTAGAGAAAACACCTTGTGACAACCACAGTAACTGATCGTGGTATATGAACATCACTTTCTATCAGGAGCATGTCATCCAAATACCAGGACATCACTCTCTACTACCTTCTGTTGGATATAGTACTCTCAAGTCAATTATTGTAATTGCAGGCACGCGATTATGATGATTGAGTGAGGACTTATATGGGTAGAACAGTCTTACTCAAACTGATAGTATGCTATCTGGTTTGTCTCTATCATCATGTACATGCATTATGTGGTATTAAAGATCACTATTACATGTTGATAGAGCCCATAGTATTCTTGCTTGACTACCATCATTATGATAGCGATCATATACGTGGGAGTTGGGTGGTCTATAAGCACATCTTTAAATGTCCTTAGTCGAGAGAGTATCGAGACTGGGCATCGATACTTCGGAGTATACTAGTGTATACTTTTCGAGACCCCGACGAGGGGCGGTGGCCGGTCTCAAAAGCCATTGGTGTCAGTTAATCACCTAAGATAGTATACATGTGCTCATTGGGTTATAAGTTACACTGGACGGACTCGCCGGGAACATACTAGATGGTATTATACCAATTGTCATATAGCAGTTCTTGTTAGTTATATGTATGCCCTAGAGGCCATTATTTTATATATGCTGTATATCATAGTGGATGCTTGGACATTCATAGGGAGGACTTTCTTGCTCGACATGATAGTATGCTATCTGGTTACTCTTTATCTTAACATGTACACTGATTGTCTCTCTGTTACATGTTGATAAAGCCCTTAGGGTGTGTACTTGACTACCTGGATTATGATGCAGATCATACTAGTGGGACAAAGGTAGTCGGTAAGTACATCCTTTAATGTCCCTAGTCGTGGGTTTATCGAGACGGGGCATCGATATACCAGAGTAGACTAACGTATAGCTTCTCGACCCATGTAGATGTGCGATAGATGATCCCATATCCATTGGTGTTTAACATCAGAGATGGTATACGGGTGCTCAGTGGAGACTGGGTACACTGGACGGACTCGCCGAGAACTCTTAGATGGTATTATACCTCACGTCAGATGGCAGTTCTCTGGTGACACTGGTACAGGTTAGTCTGTCGACCCGAGATCGTCATAGAGTCTTGTGTGATTCCCACTGTGCTTTGATTTCCACCTTACCACATTTAAGAGATTGTGCAAAACGGTGGTTTTTGGGTACAGCCCCGAGTCATATGGAGGCAATGAGCGATAGGAGGGGATTCGTCTCTCCCGGTATTGGGGGTTGATGTTGCGCTGTGCTCAATTGGCTATAACAGTAAGTCCCTGGCTAGGACTGTTTCTGAGATTTACTAGTAAGTGTTATCAGTAGTTTCTCAACCCGTTATGAGCCTCACATCGGCATGACTTATCGAGTTATTGGGGTCTGACGTTTACCACCCCCAGACGATATATGCGACATATCAGACGAAAAGACCGGACTGTACGGTAGTGTTACTGATTGGATTCGCAGGAGTATGAGCAGGCTTGCTTGTTGATCTTCTGGTCGCTCAATACCCCGGTGGCCGTTACGTTTAGCAGACCGCTTGTGGCTTGTGGGTGTTTGATATGATCATCACCTACTGCCGGCGTATTGACGAGTCTTTAGAGTCCTACACAGAGGTTTCCTGGTTCATGCGAAACAAAGTAGGAGCATATATGTGATATGTGCGGGACAGAGATTAATGCGCGTATGTGATACCACATTCTATTCTCGCGATTTGTGACATCGGTCGGTTATATGTGATATAGCCGGGGATCAAGTGTTGATTCGATAAGTTGTTACATTTGATATTAGTCGGTTATATGTGATATAGCCAGATTATTAAATCAAGTGTTGATTTAATAATTTAATGTATAATTGTATATTTGATATACTAACTTACATTAACTAATATTTGCTCACTTAACATTTCTTTTTCTCACTTGTGTGCATTAGTGTATATGTGATATATATTAATGTACAACTTTTTTTGTCATGCTTGACGCCACATGCTTCATGGGTGTATGAGACTCACACCATACTAATAATAATGATAAGGTTTTATTTATTTAAAGTAAATCACAATTAGTGGAGTTTAGTCACATGGTTAAAGCTTGTAGAAGCTTGTGGAACCATTGACCAAGTCCACTCTTTTTGTTTTACTTGTAGATATTTATTAACCTAACCATTATTGTTAGCCATGGTTTAATCTCTACATGGGTTAGTATATGACATTAACTCACCCATGGTTTCTATTCTCACCTCATGAGTTCATTCTCTCATCTTCATTCTTGATCATCTTCTTCTTCATTAAGAAAGCTTGCTAGCTTTTCTCAAAGTGAGAAAATATTGTGAGAAAAACAAATCTAAAGTGAGCCCATTTCCTACTTCATCATCCTCTACTATTAGCCATTTAGTTTAGGGTGTTTGCTTCACTAATTTCACCATTAGTGAAGAGGTAGCATGAGCTGGAGTCTCCTCGACGTAGATCATCTTCGACCTCGAAGACATTGAGCAAGCTCGTTCATTTCTTCAAGTGAACCCTTTCAAGAGTCTGGGAGTTCACTACATGCAGCGAAGAGACTACTACACGGAGCTTTAGAAGTGAAGGACCGGTCTACAAAGGTTGTATTCCTCATTCACTTAGATGTAAAGTAGTTTACATATGTTTTCGTCGAATTTTCTAGTAAAGATTCTAGGGTTAGGGTTAGCTAGAACGACAAATTTTTGAAATTGGCATGGACGATGCCTCCCAAAACCTTGCTGCCGTGCTAGAAAACCCTGCAGTGGTATCAGAGCCATGCTAGAAAATTAGACGATGTTTGTTAGATTACGAAACCGAAACAACTCCGAAACTTGAAACACGAAAACTTAGTTTCTGTCGAATTTAAAAGGTCTTCAAATATTTTTTAAACAAGTACAGAATGGTGTATGAGATACAACATGAACACCACCAAAATTTGGTCCAATTTCACCCTGATGTCGCCGGCCACATAGGCATTAAAATCGGCGAGCTCGGGTCAATTTTGGCTTTTTGGCTTCAAATTTTGGTGGTGTTCCTGTCTCTGGGTTTTGGTGTTTCAGGTGTTGTTTGTTTTTGCTAAATTTGCATGTGATGTTAACTTTCTGCAAAGGAAATTCGGAGTGTTTCGCAGTCGTAATTCTAACATGTATTCGGGTTATTTAGACGATGTTAAAAAGTTTGAACGGATATCAATAACCCAATTTTTCCCCGCTGGAAATTTTCCAAGTGTTGGATTTTTTCCTAGTTTAAAATCTTCAGAAAATCATGCAAGCGATTATGTGGACCCTCTAGAAGAACAATACCCAAACTCGAAATTTTGGATTGCGGAACCGCGGTCATACCCTAGGGTTTGTCGCAGTTCCGTGGTGACATGAGTAAGGCATGGGTTGGCCCTTCTACGGATGGTTCATAGGAGCTGTGGCAGTTTCTGGGTACTTTTTGAACTCCGCTCAAGTGTTGAGCTTGTTGGGAAATTTTGGGTGCTTGCTTATTCGATCGAAAAGTTTAACATCGTCTAGGTATATGTGATTTGACACAATACTTGAAATCCACACTAATTTGAATTTTATAAATCTAGCAATTTAGTCTCATTTGATCGGTTGCCACAGAATTTTGATGTTGATCAAAAGTCCGTCGCAATTACGTAGTGTACGCGGATACTCGTCGGGTAACTTTACTAGATAGCCATGCCCCATAGCCCTGACCAAGTGACTGTAGGAGAACCCCGTCGCAAAAAGCATCCGTTCGGGTGCTCATGGCCGTGGTGTTCCGACTAAGTGCACTTCGTCGACGGCATCGGGGGTGCGGCCATCTACTAAAGTTTCCGACGAGCATTCGATCGGGTTATCGGGAATCTTGTTGAATTACCCGACATGTTATTGGAAGGTGTTTTCAATATCGAGACTAAAATGCGGGGTTTATAATTGTTAGGCATGTGATGTCTAAGGAATTCATTTGGTTAGGCATGAAATCCGGAATATCAGATATTTCGGGTTTATGGTGTCTAAGGTGGTTGCCGATTCCAATTGTTGTAGTTTTTCACTTTCTTTTTTGCGGCCGTAAGTGTAATTTGTGGTGTATCGCCGGTTTCGTTGCTATATGTCAACGATAATTGGGATACGCATATTTACTTATGTTGATGACATGTGATGTTATGTGTTGCTGGGATATGTTATATTGGATCGCCGTGTTTGAATAGCCGGTTTTTTTTATGTGAGATGAGAGTTTTTCATTTTCATTCATGTAAAAACTTGTATGTAATATTCTTTTAATGGGGAACTTCCAGGTTGAAGAAGATGTCACCGTTGATGTATATTATTTACTTTTCCGCATTAGGATAGTTCCAAGGAAGGGAGCACAAGTAACCGGGTTCTAGAGTCCAGTGGGAGACTATCTCGAGGCGTCGAGACCGGGTCTCCTAACTCTAGAATTGGTAGGGTTGCTTGCCGCTCTCATAGGGGTCTAGGGATGTGGGTTTGGCTATTCATCACGACCGTGGAATCCGTGTTTTATACAGGCTTAATATAAAACCCGGAAATCCTAGTATATCCAATATTTCATATGTTGATTTCTGCTGCGATATTCTGTGATGCGATCACTTTACATGATGAGATAGATACTGTATATAATATATGTGATATATTATAGACGTTGCTTATGTTTTTCACCCGCGCTAGCCCTGCCCCGCTCTGCCGTTAGTTACTTAACCTAACGGTGCATAACGGGACTTCATGGCGAATACGGATGGCATAAGCGTACGTTGTATTTATTTGTGATGTTTAGGTAACTTAAAATGATAGGACTTCATTAATGAGATTAATGAAAGAAAATAAACCTAAAGATATTGTGGAATCGAATTTTCAAAAACAGGTAGCTTTAGTTGTTGCTTTGCATAGCGGTATTCCTTGTAGAATATCCTGCACCTTATTCGATAAGGAAAGAGCCGAGATCTCTTCACCGGCAGTGACCTCATTAGATATAACTGGTAGATGCTACAACCCTCAGTTTCATCTTTTGATTGCTTTTCTAGTTCTTAATTTCCATAGTGGTATTGTGAATATCCTGCACCTCATTCGACGAGGAAAGAGCCGGGATCTCTTCACCGGGAGTGACCTCTTTAGCGAAACTAGCAAAAGCCTAAAAAACACTCCATTTTAAATCATTTGATTCTACAACGATATCAAGTTCATTACGCAAAAGGTTTTCTTAAAAACCTGTCATACCCCACCGTCATTTCAGATAAGTACTGGTTAGTATTCGTGCTACGTTTGTTGACTATGTTAAGGCGCAGTGTGCGGTAGCTAATTAGTGCTTATCTGCTTAAGCATGAGATGCGATTGGATTAGGGTAGTCGTGCGACTTTGTTGACTATGTTAAGGGTCGTGCGGGTGGGTTTAATTCAATCAAGAAATGTACGGGTTGAACTTGACTAGCACTTATGATTTGTTGACTATATTAAGGTCATATAGCTGCTAGGGGCAAAATATTATCAGGAATTTCAAGTGTTGAAATTTGCAATGAGATTGCATACCTTCTATGAGATAGTTGGATCCCGATACCCACTGCGAGTAATAGTTACTCCTGGGAGAGTTTTGCACTTTACAATTAGCCGATCAAGTAGGTGTCTAGAAAGGTGTCAACGGGGTTACGCCCCTGGGAAAACGAGGTTTATTTTAATAGGTCTGTGTGAAAGCACGGGGAACCTCTCTCAAAGTACCGGCACTGGCCTGGCTGAAAGATTGGAGAATTTGTAGGGTGTAATTAATCCCGGCTAGTCTTTCCTTTTAGGGTTTGAAGGAAGATTTGATAAAAACAGTGGGATCCTTCCTGATTAGATAAAATAATAACCAATCTAATCTTGCAAGAGAATACGCTGAGTGTTTTCTTATCTCTCTCTCCAGGTAGCGACCTTGTCACGCCTTAACCAAGATAATAATATGGATGTATTGACCGAACCCGCTTGTTATACTGAGCTGGGGAACGTTGGTCCCGCTCTAACTTATAATTGTTATAAGACCGAGCAGGAAATAGGGGATTACCAGGATTCTCGTGCCGCCCAAACGAAGAAAGTCCATGATGATGCATCTTCTTCGGGTGTGTTCATTACCAAGAACTGTTTCTCAGAATCTTCTACGTCCTGGGTATGAGATACCGGATCAGGATTCCACATATGTAATTTGTTACATAGGCTACAGATATGTAGAGAACTGAGAATGGGTGATAAGTTTTAAGAGTTGAAACGTTGTAATTGTTGCAGCCAAGGTGTTGGCGGTTATTGTTAGTTATATGTATGCCCTAGAGGCCATTACTGTACATTGGATGTATATTGTAGTGGATGCTGGGACATATATAGGGAGGACTTTCTTGCTCGACATGATAGTATGCTATCTGGTTGATCTTTACATTAATGTGTATACTGATTGTCTCTCTGTTACATGTTGGTAAAGCCCTTAGGATGTGTATTTGACTACCTGGACTATGATGTGGATCATACTAGTGGGGACATGGTAGTCCATAAGTACATCCTTCAAAGTCCCTAGTCGTGGGTGTATCGAGACGGGGCATCGATATACCAGAGTAGACTAGCGTGTACCTTCGACCCATACAGATGGGCGATGGATGATCCTATATCCATTGGTGTTTGACATCAGAGATGATATACGGGTGCTCAGTAGAGACTGGGTACACTGGACGGACTCGCCGAGAACTCCCAGATGGTATTATACCTCACGTCAGATGGCAGTTCTCTGGTGACACTGGTACAGAGTAGTCTGTTGACCCGAGATCGTCATAGAGTCTTGTGTGGTTCCCACTGTGCTTTGATTTCCATCTTACCACGTCCAAGAGGGCATGCAAAACGGTGGTTTTTGGGTACAGTCCCGAGTCACATGGAGGCAATGAGCGATAGGAGGGGATTCGTCTCTCCCGGTATAGGGGGTTGATGTTGCGCTGTGTTCGATTGGCTATAACAGGAAATCCCTGGCCAGGGTTGCTGAGATTTACTGGTAAGTGTTACCAGTAGTTTCTCGAAATGTTATAGACCTCATATCGACACGACTTATCGAGCTATTGGGGTCTGACGTTTACCACCCCTAGGCGAGATATGCGACATATCAGACGGACAGACTGGACTGTACGGTAAGTGTTACTGGTTGGATTCACAGGAGTGTGAGCGGGCTTGCTCGTCGATCTTCTGATCGCTCAATACCCGGGTGGCCGTTACGTTTAGCAGACCGCTTGCGGCTTGTGGATGTTTGATATGATCATCATCCGCTGCCGGTGTATTGACGAGTCTTTAGAGTCCTACACAGAGGTTTCCTGGCTCAAGCGAAATGAAATAGGAGCGCATATGAGATATGTGCGGGACCGAGAGTAATGCGTGTATGTGATACCGTATTACATTCTCGCGATAAATGTATCGATTAGGTTATATGCGATATACCCTAATTATCGAATCAATGACTGATTCAATAAACCGGTACATAGGATACTAGTCGGTTATATACGATATGACCGGATCGTTAAATCAAGTGTTGATTTAATGATTTAATGCATAATTATATATTTGATATATTACTTTGCATTAACTAGTATCGGTTCACTTTAAATGGATTTTCTCACTCGGATGTGCGCATTACATATGCGATATGTTTTTGTGCACTTGTTTGTATCATGTTTGATGATGCATGTCTTTATGGTTAAGTGTAAAGATTTAAACCATGGTTAAGTAGATAATTAGGGTTTTACATATTCATTTATCAATCTTTTTCTTTTTGGAAAAAGGAAAAGATATGAGAAGAAATGGTGGCTTTTATTTGTTTGCACTTGAAGCTTCTTGAAGCTTTCATAAAGTAACCATTTTTGTCTCATGCTTAACCCTAACCATTCCACTAAACCATGATTCACTCTCTACACCTAACCATGGTTTTATTATGATAAGATTTGATTATTCTTTTCATTTTGCAATTAACTCATCATAACATTCTTCTTCTTCTTCCTTGAACTCAAGAAGAAAACCTTGCATCCATCAATGGTGATTGATGAATTAGAGTGAGAAATCCAATTCTAAAGTCTACCCACTTCCTATTTCTTCATCCTCTACCTCTTGCCAAGTATTAGAGTGTGTTTCCTTCACAAGTTTTCTTGACTTGGTGAAGTTGGAGCTTGATCTTGCGATGCCTCGACGTAGATCATCTTCGGCACGAAGCCGACGGCCTTGCCCGCCCATTTCTCCGATGAAGCCGACGCTAGAGCCCGGGTTTCCATTTGGACAGCGAGGATACTTCATTGCGGAGCTATGGAGGTGGAGAACCGGATCTACAAATGTTGTATTTCCGTTTAACTCATAGTTAAATTGTTAACTAGTTTGTGTTTCGCCTAGACATCTAGCCAACGATCCGTAGTCTAGGGTTTCTCGGCACCGTAATTTTTGAAATTGGCATGGTTGATGCCTTGTGAGACCTCACTAGAGTGCCTAGGAACCCTACAGTTATCACCTTGTCTTATCAAATACATTGATTCTGAACGAATGTTATTAGATACCGAACCTGATATGTGATTGGTAGAGATTTTATATGCGTGCGTTTTGAATCAAAGAATATACCGTAATCAATAACGGTGTCGCTTGGTATCTAGACGATTGAGTACGGGTCGGTCCACAGGGAAAACGTGTTCTTTTCTAGTTGATCTAACGAGTCAATTCCTATTTGTGGTAGGTTTTGATTTTTATAAAAACTGAAGTTGAATTTGATTTGGATTAAAACCTTGCTAGGATTAGGATTAAGTTAGTTAGGAAAATTAATTCTCTCACTGCTTCCTTTGCCCTAATTAAGAACATAGGTGTTAGGATAATAATTAACAAAGGGGATTAGCACAACTGGGAAGAAACGTAGTTTCTTCCTTTTGGTCCTTGTCCGTCCTTTCTTAATTCTTAGTCCTAACCTCTATCTAAATCAACCACTGTCACGACTCGAAAGAGCACGTGACTGGCCCTTGAACCATATGAAGTCTATAGGACTCCATCTGATCCAAGTAAGCCAAAAGCCCAGAAATCTAAAACCATTTTTAAGAATAAATAAAGAAACTGGTTTAAAGAAGTGAAGAAATACATGTTTGAAATCAAGGTTTTTAAATATCTAAGCCGAATATGCATTTTTAAAACAGTAAAGTCTTTTCAAAAAAATTTCGGCAGAGTTTATTTGTAAAACTGGCCCTGAATGGGGTACAACAAGGATAACAATATATGCAATGATAAAGGCATCCCCAAGCGGGAGCTAGCTCTTCGTCAAATGACGGCCACAACTACACAAGCAATAAGAATATACAACGCCGAAAGGCGAGGGTCAAACCAAAAGAACTCAAAAGCAACAAGAAAACAGCAATACTACTAAGCGCGACTCTAAGGTCGAATAATACATCACTAAAGTCTAGGTCTGAAACAATATACAAGTTTTGGTTGATGGAAATTCTAGATACAATGAATAAAATAAATACAATGGTGGTTCTTGATGCGAAAGAATCCACCTACCAAAAGCAATTCACCCGCAAGAAAGTAGTGTGCCAGAAATGCCGCAATGGAACCTGTACGGCAGAACCTGCAAGAACTGTGGCACAACGGGGGTGAGTTGCCAACTCGTGAATAGAAATACCTACAAGCAGAAACCGAATGCAAGACATAAACCTAGGTCAACAATCAGTAATATAACCACAAGAGTACATCTGAAGTATGATAAGATGGCAAGGTAACATCTAAATATGTATGTAGTGCCAGGTACTCAGGTAATAACATGTCATCAGTATAAGGTATGTCTGCATGAAGTAAATATGATGAAGTATCAAGGATATCAATACACATATATTAGCGTCCCATACCACTAATATTGGTGTAAGGGTATATATAACAACGCCCTCATACCCTGTTATATATACAAATGAAGTATGATCAGTGTAAATCCAGTCTGTATATGATCCATGTCTGTATATATGTGGAACCCGTCCACCCGTCACCCAATGACAATAAGCATCATGCATGTAAATGTCATAAAGCATATGCATGGAAAATATGAGGATATAACCAACAGCATGGAACCTGAGTGCCTAGCATCGACACTCGAAAACATCATGAAAACCTGTGCCTAGCATCGGCACGTAAATCCTCACATACCGGGCGTCCGTCAGTCCGGGTCAGCCCACTCTCTCAATATATCGGGCATCCGTCAGTCCGGGTCAGCCCTCTCACAATATATCGGGCATCCGTCAGTCCGGGTCAGCCCTTCACAATATATCGGGAATCCGTCAGTCCGGGTCAGCCCTCTCACAATATATCGGGCATCCGTCAGTCCGGGTCAGCCCTCTCACAATATATCGGGCATCCGTCAGTCCGGGTCAGCCCTCTCATAATATATCGGGCATCCGTCAGTCCGGGTCAGCCCTCTCACAATATATCGGGCATCCGTCAGTCCGGGTCAGCCCTCTCACAATATATCGGACATCCGTCAGTCCGGGTCAGCCCTCTCACAATATATCGGGCATCCGTCAGTCCGGGTCAGCCCTCTCACAATATATCGGGCATCCGTCAGTCCGGGTCAGCCCTCTCACAATATATCGGGCATCCGTCAGTCCGGGTCAGCCCTCTCATAATATATCGGGCATCCGTCAGTCCGGGTCAGCCCTCTCACAATATATCAGGCATCCGTCAGTCCGGGTCAGCCCTCTCTCAATACCAGAAATTTCATAGAAACACCCCATCTCAATGCGCAAATCAGAAAGGAAGATGCATGTGACAATATCAGTGAAATGCAAGTAACAATATATCCTGCAGCATGGAATAATAGTATGCGCATATAAACATATGCAAGCGATGCGAATAGCATGAAAATGCGGAAATCAAATAATCAACACCACAGTGAAAATCTACTATGCAAACTACAGATCTAAGTATCATGTCAATCAGGAGGGGTATGGAAACCACCTAAATCTGAGTCGATATATATAGATATACTAGTCGGTGATCCCGCCTCAATAGTCTTGCGTACGATACAGTATATCATATGACATCCTCAAGTCATGAGCGCGGATCTATCATCAATATAGGCTCGTACGGTAAGTCGTCGTACGGCATCCCAATAGCTGGGTACGGGTCAAATTCACACTGTCTCATCACGTCTCAGGTATCACTATCATCGTATCACACAATCTGGGGTACAGATCTAAGCCTAGTACAACTGATACCATCTACAAGGTATGAATGCGGGAGTAAACACACATCCCAAGCCTGCAAGAATCACATGTCGTATCCTAAATACGAATCATATCACATTACCGATCTCGCGGCATAAAGCCTAATATCATCGACTTATCTCCAAAGTCATCCAATATCATCATTAACACCGTGTAGGTATAGGTAATATGCAAGGGTGTGCGTGTAGGTGTAATTCTATTCTAGGGTTCGCGACTATGAACTACACTAGTCACTTCTAACCCTACACTATCCATAATACACCTAACTATCATATAATAACAACTACGGACTGCGAGGGTGCTATACGCCATCCACCCGACTTCCCCCTGTAGATATAATCTACTCACCTTGCATCATCATTTGCGGACGTCACCACGCATTTGCTTGTCGTCCCGAAGTCTTCATGGGTACCTACACATCAAAGTGTCGTATATGCGCATTAAAACCAAATCAAAGCTAAAACGGCACACGAAATCCAAAACGATACGATAAGGGGCCTATAGGTGAGAACCTATGGCACGCCTTCAAAACCATAAATAAATCCTCTATATCGTCGTATAAACGCCACATAGTCGAGGCAAAACACAATCCACAATTGCAGAATTAAAAATACGGAATACGGAAACACGAATTCAAAATAGCAACTTAGGATATATGTCCCAGATTTTACTCTAGATGGAATCAGTCAAAACTAGAAGTACCCTGGGCCAAGAATAGAGGAAATGGGGGCATGCACAGAAAACGAGGAAAATCCCCTCTGCTCTGGCCGCAAATTGCGGCCAGAATGGGAAAATCGGCGGCCGTACGGATGAGTTGGGGGCTAGGGTTTGGGGTGTTGGTTCAATGGTGCCTGCACATGTCACTGTCCACTCAATTTTATTTTAGGGTGTCTCGGGTGATAGCAGATTCAGATTAACCTTCACAGATTTCATAATTTCCCCGATATCGGTTTCTAAAATCCGTATTCTTGGTTAAGCTTCAGGTTTTGGGTTCCAATTCATAGACTAGGGTGTTGGTAAAACCTTTACTGAGCTCAATTTCATAATACAACACCAATTTCCTCAAACCCTAACTTGGTTATCCTCAAGTCCATAATATCGCACAATATCGATTCAAAACTAATCATGGGGTATAAGTAATACTAAAACTAAGCTAATGGTTCAGTAATTACCTCATTTGGCAACTCAAGAAAATTCTTGAGTTGCCCCTAGTGTCCCAAATCCTTGCTTCTTTAGCTCCAAGTGTAGATCTAGGGATTGTGCACATTTTTAATGAAATGGATGTGTGGTTTGTTGGAGTTAATGCCCTCAGAGTCAATTATTGGATCACAGGTACGTGATTGCGGTGATTGAGGGAGGACCTATCCCGGTAGGACAGTCTTACTCGAGATGATAGTATGCTATCTGGTTTACCTTTATCATCGTGTACTGCTTTAGGTGACCTGACAAGTCGCTATTACACGTTGATAGAGCCCCTAGGATTCTTGCTTGACCACCAGCAGTATGAGGGCGATCATATACGTGGGAGCTGGCAGTCTATAAGCATATCCTTAAATGGTCCCTAGTCGTGTGAGTTTCGAGACAGGGCATCGATACTCCATAGTAGACTAGTGTATACAGTCGAGACCCCGACGAGGGGCGGTGGTCGGTCTCACAAGCCACTGGTGTCAGTTGGATCACCTAAGATGTATACAGGTGCTCATTGGGTTATGAGTACACCGGACAGGACTCGCCGGGAACATGCCAGTTGGTCATATACCAGACGTCAGATGGCAGTTCCCTGGTGACATGTGTGCAGGTTAGTTCATCGACCTGGGGATCGTCATTTGTCTTGTATGAGTTCCCACTGTACTTTGATTACTACCCTACCACGGCTCAAAGGAGTCGTGCAAACAGGTTTTAGTTGGGTACAGTCCCTAGCCACATGGAGGCAGTGAGCGTATCTTCAGGGGTTCGTCTCTCCCGGTATTGGGGGTGAGGTCGTGCTGTGTCTAGGAGAGCCATTACACGAAGCCCTCGGCCGAGGCAAGGAGATTTACTGGTAGGTATTCCTGTAGTATCTCAGGGTGTTCTAGGCTACACTCCGACACGACTTGTACCGCTTTTGGGGGTCTGACTTTTACCAACCCCCTAGGCCCGCCATGCGATGCTCATAGACGAACGGACCGGACTGTACGGATATTGTCACTGACAGGCTCAGTAGGGTTGTCAGGCTGAGTTCGCTCACAGACATCCTTTTTAGTCAGTACCTGGTAGCCCGTTACGTATTGGCTTATACCTCTGACGTGCTAGTGGTTAAATCCACAACCAAGGTGTTGACGAGTCTTTAGAGTCCCCCACATTCAGTTACTCAGCTTTCGGGCGAAAGGTTGTAGAGGCCGTATGGAGATATGGCAAGGTCCGATCAGATACGTGCGGTATTGCACGGATCAGGATCGGACAGTTTGTACTATAGGCCATATGGTTATATGGCAGGGTTCGATCAGATACGTGCGGTATTGCACGGATCAGGATCGAACGGATATTACTAGCCGGTTTTGGTATAAGCCGGATTCTAGTATAGTACAGTGGAGATTTTGTCTCATTGCATTTGTATTTCGGTCGAAATACAGTTGCGGGTGTGTATGCACAGTATTGGGGTTTTCCTGTAATTTATTACGGGACCAGTTTTTTGGAGTTGCCAGTTTGCTTTCCGTTTCGGCCAATTTCCTTTGTTCCGTTCATTGGCCGAAGATTGGTGGAGGAGGGTTTATTTGCATTGTTGCAAATAGGCATTAGTGGAGGGGGTTCTTTGCATCTTGTTGCATCATGATGGTTTTCATGATGAGCACCATCACTTGACTTTCTATGCTCATGATGGCTTGACCTTTTTGGAGCCATCATGCATGAGATGATGGTTGTGTGGAGTGTTGGTATAGTTTTGTGATCATGGTTGCTTATGATAGCCATTCCTCTCTCTCTTGCATGATATGAGTTTTGGCCTCTCCCATTTTTTTATATACAACCTCTCATTCTCACTCTCCTCTCTCTTGATGGCCGGCCAAGCATGGAGGAAGGGTCGCCCATTTTTGTAGTGGGGATTTTTGCTCTCTAGTTGCTAGAAAAATCCCCAAGTTCCTCCACATAATTCTTGTATCATCCCTCCACCAAAATGGCACCTCCATGAACCCCAAATGAGACACAAGTTCTATTATACATTCTACAGCAAATCTTGGGCACGTCGAGTAGCCGGCTTCGTGCCCGAGTTGCCTCAGCATTGAGGTGGGAGCCCGTAAAAGAAGTAGGCGATGTGGTGCACTTCCGGCGACGAGGAGGAGACGGGACATTCCGCAGGAGATCGGGACGACGACGAGAAGACCGGAGGACTCGGATCTGTCGGTATATCTCTCTTCCCTATCTTGTTAGTAGCTTAGACTTGTTAATGGTTACGATCCGGATGTTTAGTGCGTGGTGGTGCCGGTTTGCTAAGTCCGCAAAAATTAAAGTTTTTCACCGCTTCCGCATTCCGGCGTCGGATTGACGGCCGGGGCGCCGCCGTGCACTTACAGTGGTATCAGAGCCTCGCCATTAACTTAGTCTAGCTTTGTGTAATGTGTTTGCATTTCCGATCGATCAAAAAGTTCCAAAACCCGTATTTTGTTAGCATCAGTTTTCTGTTGGAAATTTTTAGTGTCGAAAATTTTTTCAGGTTGTAAAATATTGATGTACTGGAAAATCTAAGAGCTCTGTAAAAATTCGATGAAGTGACTCCACAGTTGGAGCGCGGAACCGCCGCGAAAACCCCCTTCCCGCCGCTGTTCCGCCGCGCACTGTGGAGATCACTGCACCAATTTTTTACAGAGGCTTTCTGGGGTGGAAAGTGGGGTTTTGGAATAATAACATTGGGCCCAGAATTTCTTGATCTGCTACAGTTTTGATTTGGGGCCCACTTGTTAAAATTTGATTGATCGAAAATTTTAAACACATATTTCACAGTATTTACATTATATCTGCGACCGTGAATGTCACTCGATCGGTAAATCCGGTCTAACTGCTATAGCCCGGTTAGACGGATTTGCGAACGTGACTTTCACGTTGATGTTCTGTTTTTGCTGTGATGTTGCGGATCGGTCGTGGGGGATAGCCTGGATGCAATGCTAGTACAGTTCTGTTGTATTATGTACATTTGATATTGCGGGGCGAGCGTCCGACATGTGGACTGCCGTCACTGCCTGATTGTATTATTATTTTGGGGCACGGCCAGGTTGCGGTCATTGTACCCGGTGTATGTATATTTTACTTTCTGTACTAGGATTACCCCGCGGAGGGGTGCACGGATAGCCGGGTTCTGGAGGGCAACAAGCCCGCATCTCATGGCATTGAGACGGAGGGGGCTTCACTCTAGGATTGGCGGGCTATTCGCCGCACTCGTAGGGGGTACAGGTTGACCCAGGAGGGGTGCCCAAGTTGCCGGATTCCGTGAAGTGCTGGGTGGTCCATTCACGGTACTGAAGGGGGCTGCCTCGCTTCAGGTTTTGGCGGGTGACTTGCCGCGCCCGTAGGGGTCTAGGATTTCATTGCACAGGCTATCCACACGACCAGGGGAACATCGGGTTTCAGCGGCTCTGTGAAACCCGGGGATCCCAGATATCTGTATTGTTTCTGTGATGCTGTTCATTCTCTGTGATGTTGCATTTCTTTTCACGCCTTGAGCGAAATATAATATATTGGTATATATATTAGTAGATGTTGTATATGTTTTACATCCGCGCTAGTCCAGTCCCCGCTCTGTCGTTAGTTAGCTAACCTAACGGGTAATGACGGGACCCAGTGGCGAATGCGGATGGCATATACGTACATCAGTATATTTTCGTTCTTTGTGGTGTGATCAATTGATGGGACTGCATTGATTCGGATCAATGCATGTTAAAAACAAACCTAATCTGATGTTGTTGGAACACTTTTCAAAAAGCTGTTATTGCAAGGACGTTCACTTTTGTTTTGCATCATGATATTCAGTTGGAATATCCTGCTCCTCAGTCGACGAGGCAAGGGCCGAGATCCCTTCACCGGGAGTGACCCCTTGGACAAAAGTTTGCGTCGGGGCATTAACTTCACTATAGCCGATTACTTTTTCTTTGCATCGCGGTATTCATTTGGAATATCCTGCACCCCATTCTACGGGGAAAGAGCCGAGATCCCTTCACCGGGAGTGACCTCTTTAGCAACGTTTCTCGTCACTATATTTTTTAAAAGCTATCCGTTCCTTCGACGATATCAAGTTCTTTACGTTAAAGGTTTTCGCTAGAAACCATTCGTAGCCCTCCGTCGTTTCATATGGTTGGTCAATAGTATTCAAGCTGTGTATGTTGGCCAAAGTCAAGGCACAGTGATTGGTAGCTATTGGGGTATTCATATGCAGCATAGATAGATGCGTTGGTTTGGGGCAGTCGTACTGCCATTTTGGCCAAAGTCAAGGGTATGTACGGGTGGATTCAAATTAACATGGAGAATGACGGGTAGAACTTGACATGTGACTTATGATATGTTGGCCAAAGTCAAGGTCATAAGAGCATGGGGCAGAAATCACATCGGGAGTTTCAAAAGAACTGAAACTTGCCAGATATGCGCATACCTTCTGGAGTGTAATACCGTGAGCGGATTCCGTCACGTTATCATGCGATGATAGTTGGATCCCGATTCCCACTGATGAGTTGGTATACTCCTCGGGTGACCCCCGACTAATTCTTCTTTCAGGTTTGGAGGAGAATTTGAGGTACAGTGGGAGGCTTCCAGATTAGATAAATTGGTAACCATTCTGATCTAGGTTAGAGTGCACGCTGTGTGTTTCTTTTCTCTCTCTCTTTGGCAGCGACCATTGACCCGACCCTTAGACTATGACTCAGTGACCAAGTTGACCGAACCTTCTTTAACACTGGCTTTTGGATTGTCAGAGTTGCAGACCTCATTGCCACTCCTACTTTTACCCTTTTCTCCAGGACACCCCGTATTACTACGAACGTCCACTTCCATTGGACAAAACCATCGTATGGTTAGATACGAACTCGAAAGAATTTATTCGAGGATGGTTTCAGGTTCTGGAGAAAACAATAGGATTATTCAGTTGTCTTTTCCTTTTACCCTCTCTCAGGTTACGAGTACTCCTTGGTTTAGGGGTAGTACACCTATTACGCAAATTGGATTGTCTTCTTCCAAACCTTAGGCTGGTGCCAACCGGTAGGGAATGAAGAAAAACCAATTAGCATAACGATGGTGTGCAGAAGGTATTAAGTTAAGACAAAGCAAGGGATTAGTAAGAGGGCAAAGTAAATTGCAACAGATATTCACGACCAAACCAAGTATTCCTTCGGCAATCCTAAATCACCTTTGTATTTCTCCAGGACACTCCGTATCACTACGAAGATCCACAGTTTATTGGATACTCCATCGTATGGTTATATACGAACTCGAAAGGAACTTGTTCCAGTTCGGGGATGGATTCTGGTTCAGGAGAAATAGGAATAAGATTTATTCGGTTGTCTTTTATCTTCACCCTCTCTCATTGCGAGTGTTCCTAGGATTGGGACAGTACACCCATTATGCTTATTGGATAGTCTTCTTCCAAACCATAGGCTGGTGCCGAACGGTAGGGAAGGAAGAAAACCATTTGGCCTAAAGGGGTGTGCAGAAGGTAATGACTGAAGACATATGAAGGGATTTGGAGAGGTGGCAAATAACTATACGGTTACAGTCGTGAATCTGGAAGAGGCATTACTAGGAATACCAGGATACCCCATCGAGACATTTCAATGTTTCAGTTTCACTGTGTACTGTTAAAGGAAAACTGATTTCCCGATTAGACACTTGCTCCAGGGTATGTATTTACCAGGTATGATTCTCACATCTGTATGGTTTTACAGATGATGAGTGGGAGTAAGTTATTGGGAATTGGGTGATCATCCTCATTATATCGGGATTCGTTGCAATCGGTGATATTTGAGGAAATCACCTGGGCTGTTTGCCGGTCGGCAAATATTTGGTTTTGAATATCCGCTGTTATGCACCAATTTCAAATTGATATATCTGTACGTCTATTTTCATAGAGTGAGATATACCTTTCTGAAATTATGTCTACGACATTTACCTATATCAGTGGATGGTTAGGTAAGGAGCATTAAACATCGGTGTAATTCTTCTTAACCATAAGTACAGTTTTCAACCTACGACACACAGTGAATGAGTTATCAGACTCAAGGGACTTATACAGAGTATTGTATGTTGTCCAGGGTCCATCAGTACAGAGGGGTTGGTCCTCGTACTATATTCGGTTTACTTATGACTTCTCTAGTTTTTAGACAGGTGTTTCGTGGAAACACAGGGTCCGAATTTTGAGAAGTTATAGGTATTTGAATAGAGTAGAGAACCAGGTGTAGCAAGTATCGGGATTCTTCAAAGAGATCGAAGATGTAGATACTTGTGTATGGTATTCAATTGATAGTAATGATAAAGAGATCTTGCTTCTCTTTCAGGTTACTCATAATTGGAAGCATTCCTAAGTTGAGTAACGCTGATCGGCCTCCTTCCATTTAGTTGACATGCACTGGGGACAGCTGCATGATTTGAATCTGGTTCCATTAAATCAGTGCCTCTGGTTCTATATTTGATATAGAACAGTTCATATCTTAACGGTGTTAAGGTACGGGGAGTTGTCCGGCTTATGATTAAAACCAGACACTGGACAACTCAAGGCACGTTTCTGTAATGGCTGTTTGTGGGTTGACCCAGGCTATGACGAGGGTTGACTTTCTACCATCTGGATGAACAATAGCAATATTGTTCTAGACTCACCACAGTTTTATTAAAAATGGATTTTTTTCAGAAAACAGTAGTGGGAGTATGGTAGAACTGGAAGTGATTCCAGAACCACAAACGATTACTGAAGATTTGATAAGGAACCTAATCCGGATTGACATTCCATTGGCCACTCCGCAGATAAGGTGGGTAACTTCAGGCACCCGAGAGGTACTCCGATAGCCTCAAAGGACGGTGACAGGGAAGTTCTTGTTCATCCACAATTACCATTGCTGTTGTTCCAGGCTGCGAGACCCGGCAGGAGGATGAGTATAGCGTCGTTCTAAACTAGTTTTAGAAGTGTACGTCTATATGACTCTGCCAGAGGGTTGTCGCAGTCAGTGGGAGCAGCGGAAGCATTGGTGGAAAGGTAGCTTATGTCTATTTATAGACTAAAGCAGATGTAGCGGAGGTAGATCATCTATTTCTGACGTGACAGTCATGGGTTTGACTTCATCAGAATAGGGGATGGATCTGTTGAGAAGGTAGTAGGGTGTGATATCCTGGTATTTGGATGACATACACAGAGTAGGAAAAGAAACTCCTATACTACAATCGGTTATATTTTGGTCGTCACACAGTGGTTTCTCCACAAAGGAAATGGATTTTATATCAGACATACTGGTTACTAGATCTACGGTTTTAGATCTAGATTTGGGTGGTTTCCCAATCTGGGTACTTAGACAGCATTCTAAGGGTATTTGGAATGGACGACTCCATGCACGGTAGTGTACCTGCAGAAGATGGAGTCACCCTCTCTAAAGATGTCTCACAGACTAAAGGGGAGAGGGATGTGCATGATTGGCAGATCACTTGCTCAGGCAATTGAGTCAATCATGAGATGTCAAGTACCACACCAGATGTTGTTTTTGCACTAGATGCAATAAGTTGACATTAATCCAATCCTGGAGAAACAGTCGGAAGCAGTTTTAGAACATAAGTGAATGTTCTAGGGATATGATAACGACAGCCTCATTCGTGAGACAATTATCATTCCAGGCTTCCAAGGCGACATGGACGACAAGGAGGTTGTCAGAGTTATAGTTTTCCCTCTGACGAGGGGCAGTATTTTGGACAGGTGGTCGAAGGCAATACTGAGGGAGGCATGGCACAGGATACTGATTAAGTTCAGTTGACGATACAGTCTAAGAAGTTTGGATTTGGAGTTCATTTATGAGCTATGTCCCATCAGACATCCAGACACATTCTAAGACAGGTATTGCTCATTTCGGGAGATGGGTTTCTCCGCGAACTTGAGATATAGAGAGACATAGAAAGAGACATCAAGACGGATCCACTTACTGAGGCTATTCCTCGAACGAAATAGTTTCGCAAACGAGCTTTGTGAGACTGAGTAGTAGAGGAGTTGGGTGTTCGGTATCACACGGGCTATGAGTATGCGACATCGCAATAATTAGCCTTGAGTGCAAGTGGGAGATTGTTGGAGATAATGCCCTCAGAGTCAATTATTGGATCACAGGTACGTGATTGCGGTGATTGAGGGAGGACATATCCCGGTAGGACAGTCTTACTCGAGATGATAGTATGCTATCTGGTTTACCTTTATCATCGTGTACTGCTTTAGGTGACCTGACAAGTCGCTATTACACGTTGATAGAGCCCCTAGGATTCTTGCTTGACCACCAGCAGTATGATGGCGATCATATACGTGGGAGCTGGCAGTTTATAAGCATATCCTTAAATGGTCCCTAGTCGTGTGAGTTTCGAGACAGGGCATCGATACTCCATAGTAGACTAGTGTATACAGTCGAGACCCCGAAGAGGGGCGGTGTCCGGTCTCACAAGCCACTGGTGTCAGTTGGATCACCTAAGATGTATACAGGTGCTCATTGGGTTATGAGTACACCGGACAGGACTCGCCGGGAACATGCCAGTTGGTCATATACCAGACGTCAGATGGCAGTTCCCTGGTGACATGTGTGCAGGTTAGTTCATCGACCTGGGGATCGTCATTTGTCTTATGTGAGTTCCCACTGTACTTTGATTACTACCCTACTACGGCTCAAAGGAGTCGTGCAAACAGGTTTTAGTTGGGTACAGTCCCGAGCCACATGGAGGCAGTGAGCGTATCTTCAGGGGTTCGTCTCTCCCGGTATTGGGGGTGAGGTCGTGCTGTGTCTAGGAGAGCCATTACACGAAGCCCTCGGCCGAGGCAAGGAGATTTGCTGGTAGGTATTCCAGTAGTATCTCAGGGTGTTCTGGGCTACACTCCGACACGACTTGTACCGCTTTTGGGGGTCTGACTTTTACCAACCCCCTAGGCCCGCCATGCGATGCTCATAGACGAACGGACCGGACTGTACGGATATTGTCACTGACAGGCTCAGTAGGGTTGTCAGGCTGAGTTCGCTCACAGACATCCTTTTTAGTCAGTACCTGGTAGCCCGTTACGTATTGGCTTATACCTCTGACGTGCTAGTGGTTAAATCCACAACCAAGGTGTTGACGAGTCTTTAGAGTCCCCCACATTCAGTTACTCAGCTTTCGGGCGAAAGGTTGTAGAGGCCGTATGGAGATATGGCAAGGTCCGATCAGATACGTGCGGTATTGCACGGATCAGGATCGGACAGTTTGTACTATAGGCCATATGGTTATATGGCAGGGTTCGATCAGATACGTGCGGTATTGCACGGATCAGGATCGAACGGATATTACTAGCCGGTTTTGGTATAAGCCGGATTCTAGTATAGTACAGTGGAGATTTTGTCTCATTGCATTTGTATTTCGGTCGAAATACAGTTGCGGGTGTGTATGCACAGTATTGGGGTTTTCCTGTAATTTATTACGGGACCAGTTTTTTGGAGTTGCCAGTTTGCTTTCCGTTTCGGCCAATTTCCTTTGTTCCGTTCATTGGCCGAAGATTGGTGGAGGAGGGTTTATTTGCATTGTTGCAAATAGGCATTAGTGGAGGGGGTTCTTTGCATCTTGTTGCATCATGATGGTTTTCATGATGAGCACCATCACTTGACTTTCTATGCTCATGATGGCTTGACCTTTTTGGAGCCATCATGCATGAGATGATGGTTGTGTGGAGTGTTGGTATAGTTTTGTGATCATGGTTGCTTATGATAGCCATTCCTCTCTCTCTTGCATGATATGAGTTTTGGCCTCTCCCATTTTTTTATATACAACCTCTCATTCTCACTCTCCTCTCTCTTGATGGCCGGCCAAGCATGGAGGAAGGGTCGCCCATTTTTGTAGTGGGGATTTTTGCTCTCTAGTTGCTAGAAAAATCCCCAAGTTCCTCCACATAATTCTTGTATCATCCCTCCACCAAAATGGCACCTCCATGAACCCCAAATGAGATACAAGTTCTATTATACATTCTACAGCAATTCTTGGGCACGTCGAGTAGCCGGCTTCGTGCCCGAGTTGCCTCGGCATTGAGGTGGGAGCCCGTAAAAGAAGTAGGCGATGTGGTGCACTCCCGGCGACGAGAAGGAGACGGGACATTCCGCAGGAGATCGGGACGACGACGAGAAGACCGGAGGACTCGGATCTGTCGGTATATCTCTCTTCCCTATCTTGTTAGTAGCTTGACTTGTTAATGGTTACGATCCGGATGTTTAGTGCGCGGTGGTGCCGGTTTGCTAAGTCCGCAAAAATTAAAGTTTTTCACCGCTTCCGCATTCCGGCGTCGGATTGACGGCCGGGGCGCCGCCGTGCACTTACATGGTTTTGGTGTAGCTTTCATGGTGATGTGAGGAGTTGAAGAGGGGAGGAAGATGAAGTGCAGGAGCAGCAGCAGTAGGAGGAAGAAGAGGGAGGGAAATGATGGGAGAAATGGCTAAGTCTCAAGGTTAAAAGAGCCCATACCTCACTCTCTCACCAACCCTCAATTCTTTAATCCTTTCTCTTTTCTTTTCCTTTTCTTTTCTCTCAAAATCCTTCTCACATAAATAGTAAACCCAAATGAGAAACCATGGCAAGAAAAATGCACAAGTGTAGAAAAAAAGTGATATGTGCATGTTTTGCTCAAAAATGCTAAAAACCGATTAGCGATTTTTAATCGCGATTAGCACTAAATTAGTGTCAAACTAATCACAAAAACTTTAAAATGTCATAATTCTCTAATTTACCCTATTTTAGAATTTTTCATAATTTTCCATAATTTTTCCCCATTTATTTGCATTTAATAATACCAAAATATTAAAATATTCAATAAAATAATATTAAATTATAAAAATTCCCAAAAATTAATATTTTATCTTTTTGAAATGTTATAATCTACCCCCCTTAAAGAAATTCGGTCCCCGAATTTAAATTTTAAACCCCCAATACTAAAACAATTTCAGTAATAATCCAATTTGTCGGGGCTCCGAAAACATCAATACATAGAGAATATCATAAAAATGTACTGTTCTACTAGAAATCAATCCCCAAAATGCATATATATGATCATCCTATGCGTCTGGTGCGCAAGGAATCAAAATCCATATATGTGTCAAACAGGTGTACAAAACAACATCTAGGTGCAACTGGTGTGCACGAAACATCTGTCGTAGGCAACGTGTGTGCCTGACAGAAAAAATCAGGTGCATGTGACATGCACGAAGAATCCCGATTTAGTGCATCTGGCGTGCACCAAAATCGTATATCAAAACACTAAAGGTGCATGAAAACTACGCTGGAAGTGCAAATCAAATCACTGCATACGGTAGGCATGAAATCTCAATCAATATCTCAAATGTAATAACTCTGCGCAAAATATATAAATATCCAGTGGGTGCATGCAACCAATATCATGAAACTCAGTCATCAAAACTAAATCATGCAAACAGAACGCCCAAAATACCGAAATCCAAAATGACGGATACGTGATAATCGAATCACAAAATCACAAATCATAATTACCGTCGTCGGTAGTTCCTCCTTCGAGGTCGAGAAGGAGTCGGTGCATCCACTGCTAGCAGCGCAGGATATCTACTTGCCTCTTGCTCACGGTCTGGCGTCCTCTCACTCTGGGTCCTTATTTTCCTTGCGGATTTCCTATCTCGCAGTCAATCGGCTCATTGGCCCTGTCAGGTGTGCTAACGGGGACGATTCCGTTCTGGCACTTCTCTGGTCACCTCTCGGTCAATCCTCACGACCACTCGTAAGGCAGCATATCGCTGACGTCGGCCTCTGGCTCTCTGAATGCACGTCACACATCTGATCCTGGGTGCAAACATCATTGCAGCAATGTCCCGGAAGGAATCCTGCTCAGGGTCTCTTCCAATCATGCCTATGCCGATCTGTACAGAGGCTGGCTCTCTTGCATAATCCCTCCTCACTCGATAGACATCTGTGTCCTCGGCACAATATTTTCTCGGAAACTGGTCACATCCAAACGTCTCTGTAAGCATATCAGGTCTTTAGTCTTGACGGGAAGTAATGACAGCTCGTCAGTGTCTCACACGAACCTCTTGTTCCACCTGTCTCTATCGTCGTCCACTATGACGTCACGCCAAGCTACTACGCACTGCACTGTTCTCGGCCACGGTCAATCTGAAGTCTCTCGCACGGACTCGAAATCGCGTATTCTGTAGCTTCATCATTCTGTAGAAGATGTCAGGCCGAACAGGTCCTCGGGAACACGTCCCAACCATCGGAGGAATACTCATCACTCGTCCGTCCTTGATCAATTCGCAACGCATCTGGGTAAGTTCCTTTATCCGAACCTGGTCAACTACCTCGTCGACAATGCCAACTCTGGCCTGCTGGGTATGCGCAATATGACCACTCCTTGGTCTAGGTCTTCTCGTATCGTATTCCAGAAAGGTCCTATCGAGATTTCTCTCTCAAATCTTTTTCCTGCAGGATTGTCCGGAAGTCATCATCCATTGCTGAAGCAAATTCTTATTCCGGAACGGCTGCATACTTATCGCGCTTCTTTCTGGAAGGTATATCCATATACAACGCCTCTGGGTGCGCATCACATCTCTGATGTCAGCGGAGTGGGACGTCATCTCGTCGAAATCTCTTGCGAACTCTTTTCTTCACCTTGCTCCAATATCGACTGATTCGGACTCATCTCATCATGGCTACACGGACTGCGCTACAACGGCTATGCTCGTATCTGGAGTCTCCCAAGCAGTGTCCCATCACATGATATCCGAATGATGTCGAATCATCCGATCGACCCGTCAGAACCTCACAATCCCCCAAGAGCTCAACATCTCGGGTACAGTTTAATAGTATCGAGTACATACCACAGCGTCGGTGGTCCAGCCGTAGAAGGGCAAACCCAAGCCTCACTAATGGCGCCGCGGAACTGCCGCAAACCCTAAGGTTCAAAGGCTTTCACACGGTCATTAAGTCGAGTTAGGGTTTCATTCTTCTAGAGGGTCCATAGAATCACCTGCATGTCTTTCCATATACTTTAAACTTGGAAAATGGGCTTCTGACATTCGATCGTCTCTATCGACTCTCAACGAACCTGCGTGAAGTCGTCTCTAGCTGGAAACAATCTATCTGATGACCTCGCATCGGTAAACGAACGAACCACATGTCCTAGTCATTTATCCTCAGGTCACTAGCGACTCGCTATCATCTCTCTAAGTATATGCTCATGCTGCAGTAGCTCCAACCATCTGGGCGATATCTCGTCATTTGCAGCAGCAACTGGCTCATTCACCTGTACGCTGAACAGCGCCTCAATCCTCCAGGAAAGGCGACACAGTGGCGGTCATCTCTGAATCGGTCTGCTCTAGATCTGAGTAAGACTCTCCACACTGGAAATCTTCAACTCAACTGGGCCCGCTCCGGCGCATAAATCGGACGAATCACCTTCGTCTTTCCAATCGGGTAGACTAGCTATCATCTGTCTCATATCTGCCTGAAAGCTCCGGCAATCTCAGCTCGTAAGCTTCGGAAGCGACATCCTGTCAATCTCAGCAACAGCTGGTCCATCTGCCTGCACGGCAGACGACATCATAATCTCTGAGGTATGCTGTACATCAACAGTCCTCTCTCAACTGGCAGCTTTAACAATGGCCCGATCATCCGGTGCAAAACCAAGCACTCGCCTCCACTAGAGGTCACAATCATCAATACTAACTCGAGACGTTCCCATGTCACCAGAAAACACAATGGTCGGCCCTCGTACCAGACGAGCTCGCACCGACCGTAACCCTAGCAGCAGCCCAAACTGCGCTCAAACATGGTGACAGGAACCTCAATCGAGTATCAAAGAGAGCACATCAATGGCAAGAAAGAGAACAACAGATCCAGAGTGGGTACATGATCATAGGAAGGAACAGCATCAATGAAGGTATGATCATGAAACTAATAGAATCGAGGATCTCAAATGGATGTATAATCATGGATATAAGGAGAATCACTGATCTCAAAAATATGTACATCCTAAGGTTCCTTAAGCGGAGTGGCGTGTCGTAAGTATGCCGCGGAACATACCAACGGTACGTCACTCTACTTTAGTCACCTATTCCATCAACCAAGGGTCATCCTACGCGACGAAAGTTCGGGTCTAATACCCCCTCGACCAAGTCTAAGTTCCGTAAGGTCAAGCCTAAGTTCCGTATATATATAAACGCCCTAGGCTCCACATAGTCAAACTTAGACTCGAACCAAGGTCAACCTAGCGCTCTGATACCAACTTTGTCACGACCCGAAAGAGCACGTGACTGGCCCTTGAACCATATGAACTCTATAGGACTCCATCTGATCCAAGTAAGCCAAAAGCCCAGAAATCTAAAACCATTTTTAAGAATAAATAAAGAAACTGGTTTAAAGAAGTGAAGATATACATGTTTGAAATCAAGGTTTTTAAATATCTAAGCCGAATATGCATTTTTAAAACAGTAAAGTCTTTTCAAAAAAATTTCGGCAGAGTTTATTTGTAAAACTGGCCCCGAATGGGGTACAACAAGGATAACAATATATGCAATGATAAAGGCATCCCCAAGCGGGAGCTAGCTCTTCGTCAAATGACGGCCACAACCACACAAGCAATAAGAATATACAACGCCGAAAGGCGAGGGTCAAACCAAAAGAACTCAAAAGCAACAAGAAAACCGTAATACTACTAAGCGCGACTCTAAGGTCGAATAATACATCACTAAAGTCTAGGTCTGAAACAATATACAAGTTTTGGTTGATGGAAATTCTAGATACAATGAATAAAATAAATACAATGGTGGTTCTTGATGCGAAAGAATCCACCTACCAAAAGCAATTCACCCGCAAGAAAGTAGTGTGCCAGAAATGCCGCAATGGAACCTGTACGGCAGAACCTGCAAGAACTGTGGCACAACGGGGGTGAGTTGCCAACTCGTGAATAGAAATACCTACAAGAAGAAACCGAATGCAAGAATAAACCTAGGTCAACAATCAGTAATATAACCACAAGAGTACATCTGAAGTATGATAAGGTGGCAAGGTAACATCTAAATATGTATGTAGTGCGAGGTACTCAGGTAATAACATGTCATCAGTATAAGGTATGTCTGCATGAAGTAAATATGATGAAGTATCAAGGATATCAATACACATATATTAGCGTCCCATACCACTAATATTGGTGTAAGGGTATATATAACAGCGCCCTCATACCCTGTTATATATACAAATGAAGTATGATCAGTGTAAATGCAGTCTATATACGATCCATGTCTGTATATATGTGGAACCCGTCCACCCGTCACCCAATGACAAGAAGCATCATGCATGTAAATGTCATAAAGCATATGCATGGAAAATATGAGGATATAACCAACAGCATGGAACCTGAGTGCCTAGCATCGACACTCGAAAACATCATGAAAACCTGTGCCTAGCATCGGCACGTAAATCCTCACATACCGGGCGTCCGTCAGTCCGGGTCAGCCCACTCTCTCAATATATCGGGCATCCGTCAGTCCGGGTCAGCCCTATCTCAATATATCGGGCATCCGTCAGTGCGGGTCAGCCCTCTCACAATATATCGGGCATCCGTCTGTCCGGGTCAGCCCTCTCACAATATATCGGGCATCCGTCAGTCCGGGTCAGCCCTCTCACAATATATCGGGCATCCGTCAGTCCGGGTCAGCCCTCTCACAATGTATCGGGCATCCGTCATTCCGGGTCTGCCCTCTCACAATATATCGGGCATCCGTCAGTCCGGGTCAGCCCTCTCATAATATATCGGGCATCCGTCAGTCCGGGTCAGCCCTCTCACAATATATCGGGCATCCGTCAGTCCGGGTCAGCCCTCTCACAATATATCGGGCATCCGTCAGTCCGGGTCATCCCTCTCACAATATATCGGGCATCCGTCAGTCCGGGTCAGCCCTCTCACAATATATCGGGCTTCCGTCAGTCCGGGTCAGCCCTCTCTCAATACCAGAAATATCATAGAAACACCCCATCTCAATGCGCAAATCAGAAAGCAAGATGCATGTGACAATATCAGTGAAATGCAAGTAACAATATATCCTGCAGCATGGAATAATAGTATGCGCATATAAACATATGCAAGCGATGCGAATAGCATGAAAATGCGGAAATCAAATAATCAACACCACAGTGAAAATCTACTATGCAAACTACAGATCTAAGTATCATGTCAATCAGGAGGGGTATGGAAACCACCTAAATCTGAGTCGATATATATAGATATACTAGTCGGTGATCCCGCCTCAATAGTCTTGCGTACGATACAGTATATCATATGACATCCTCAAGTCATGAGCGCGGATCTATCATCAATATAGGCTCGTACGGTAAGTCGTCGTACGGCATCCCAATAGCTGGGTACATGTCAAATTCACACTGTCTCATCACGTCTCAGGTATCACTATCATCGTATCACACAATCTGGGGTACAGATCTAAGCCTAGTACAACTGATACCATCTACAAGGTATGAATGCAGGAGTAAACACACATCCCAAGCCTGCAAGAATCACATGTCGTATCCCAAATACGAATCATATCACATTACCGATCTTGCGGCACAAAGCCCAATATCATCGACTTATCTCCAAAGTCATCCAATATCATCATTAACACCGTGTAGGTATAGGTAATATGCAAGGGTGTGCGTGTAGGTGTAATTCTATTCTAGGGTTCGCGACTATGAACTACACTAGTCACTTCTAACCCTACACTATCCATAATACACCTAACTATCATATAATAACAACTACGGACTGCGGGGGTGCTATACGCCATCCACCCGACTTCCCCTTGTAGATATAATCTACTCACCTTGCATCATCATTTGCGGACGTCACCACGCATTTGCTTGTCGTCCCGAAGTCTTCATGGGTACCTACACATCAAAGTGTCGTATATGCGCATTAAAACCAAATCAAAGCTAAAACGGCACACGAAATCCAAAACGATACGATAAGGGGCCTATAGGTGAGAACCTATGGCACGCCTTCAAAACCATAAATAAATCCTCTATATCGTCGTATAAACGCCACATAGTCGAGGCAAAACACAATCCACAATTGCAGAATTAAAAATACGGAATACGGAAACACGAATCCAAAATAGCAACTTAGGATATATGTCCCAGATTTTACTCTAGATGGAATCAGTCAAAACTAGAAGTACCCTGGGCCAAGAATAGAGGAAATGGGGGCATGCACAGAAAACGAGGAAAATCCCCTCTGCTCTGGCCGCAAATTGCGGCCAGAATGGGAAAATCGGCGGCCGTACGGATGAGTTGGGGGCTAGGGTTTGGGGTGTTGGTTCAATGTGTAAGTCTACGCTAGCGCCCCGGCCGTCTACAGACGCCAAATGCGGAACAAAAACTTTTAAACTTGGCGCTATCGTATACTTTAATCCGGATCTGCCATTATTGCTAAACTAACAAACTGTAAAGAGTGTAGAAAAGGTATACCGAACGATCCGAGTCCTTCGTTCTTCAACCATCATCCCACGCTCCGTTGCGGCTGCTCCGATCTCGTCGATCTCCGATCTCCTCGTCGAGGTGGCACCACATGATCGGTTCTTTAAACGGGCTCCCGCCTCTGACTCGAGGCAACTCGATCGTCAAGTTTGCTAAAAGAGACGACCAAGATTGATGTAGAGAATGAGTAGATGACTTTGTCTCACTTCGTCCAAATCCGTGGACGATCGGTTAATGAAGTTTCCGTGGAAATCGGGTGATGGAATGAAATGAACTGTAAAATTCCATACACCCCGAATACTATCATAATCTTTTCTAACCGAAATGAAACATCAAGTGAGAGTGTATGAGAGAGAGAGGAGGCTTATCATATATATAGAATGAGGAGGGTGAGTGTAGGAGCAAAGGTGGTGACTATAAGAGAAAAGCTTCTCACAAAAGATCTTAACCAAAACAAGAATCATTAAAGAAAACAATGACTCACTAATAACACCTCATCAAGTAATAAATGCAACCAATTAGAACACAACACCAATTAGCCTCATCATCACTTCTAGAAGCTTCTAGAATGATGACTCACTCATATCAGAAGAAAAGATAAATCCGTCTTTAACCGAATGTTAAAAGACGGCTGATAGAAAACTGGAAACTGGCAACTTCCAAAAGTGATCCTGAAACGAATTTTAGGACAACCCCGAAACTGTATAAATATACCCGCATTTGTATTACGACCGAATACAAATGCAACTGAGACAAAGATATTATACCTACTCAATATAATACTCGGATCCGGCTTAAACCAAAGCCGACCAGTATTATCTGCCCGAAAAATAACACGTGAGTAAACGCACGTGCATTTTCCGAACCCTGCCATAAAACCATACGGTCTCTACAACGTTTCGCCCGAACTTGGGAAACTGTCTGTGGGGGACTCTAATGACTCGTCAGCACCCTGGCAGTGGGTTTAACCACAAACCGTCAGCGGCACTAGCTATGCGTAACGGCTGCCCATGGACTGACCTCAAGGGTGGCCGAGGAGCGAACTCAAGGGAGACCGATGAGCGAACTCCTCCGAAAACCCTACTGAGCCTAACAGTGACAATGTATATACAGTCCGGTCCGTTCGTCAATGAGTATCGCATATCTGCCTAGGGGGCTAGTAACGTCAGACCCCCAATAGCAGTATAAATCGTGTCGGAGTGAAGCCCAATAACACTCTGAGATACTACTGGAGTACCTACCAGTAAATCTCCTGCCATGGCCATGGACTTTGTGTAATGGCTCTCCTAGACACAGCACGACCTCGCCCCCAATACCGGGAGAGACGAATCCCCTGCCGATCCGCTCACGTGCCTCCATATGGCTCGGGACTGTACCCAAAAGCTACCTGTTTGCACGACTCCTTTGAGCCGTGGTAGGGTAGAAATCAAAGCACAGTGGGAACTCACACGAGACAAATGACGACCTCAGGTCGATGAACTAACCTGTACACATGTCACCGGGGAACTGCTATCTGACGGTAGATATAATACTAACTAGCAGATTCCCGGCGAGTCCTGTCCGGTGTACTCATAACCCAATGAGCACCTGTATACATCTTAGGTGATCCAACTGACACCAGTGGCTTGTGAGACCGGCCACCGCCCCTCGTCGGGGTCTCGACTGTACACACTAGTCTACTCCGGAGTATCGATGCCCTGTCTCGAAACTCCCACGACTAGGGACCACAATTAAGGATATGCATATAAACTACCCAACTCTCACGTATATGATCGCCATCATACTGTTGGTAGTAAAGCAAGATCCTAAGGGCTCTATCAAAGTGTAACATGCAATCAGTCACCTGAACATGTACACGACTGATAAAGACAAACCAGATAGCATACTATCATCTCGAGTAAGACTGTGCTACCGGGATAGGTCCTCCGCAATCATTGCAATCACGTACCTGCGATCCAATAATTGACTATGAGGGCACTATCTCCAACAATCTCCCACTTGCACTCAAGGCTAATATTGCGATGTCGACTACTCACAGCCCGTGTGAAACCGAACATCCAACTCCTCTACTAATCAGTTTCACAAAGCCCGTTTGTAAAACTATTGTGTTCGAGAAATAGCCTCAGTGAGTGGATCCGCCTAGAAGTATCTTTCTATATCTCTCTTAATCTCAAGTTCGCGGAGAAAGCCATCTCCCGAATTGAGTAATACCTGTCTTAGAACATGTCTGGATATCTGATGGGACCTTAGTTCATCAATGAACTCCATATCCAAACTCCTTAGACTGAATCGATCACTGAACCTAATCAGTATCGGGCACCTTGCTTCCCACAGTATCCTCTTGGACCACCTATCCATAATACTGTCCCTCTTCGTCAGAGGGAAAAACTAAAACTCTGACAATCACTCTGTCATCCACGTCACCTTTGAAGCCTGGAATGATAATCGTCTCCCGAAGGAGGCTGCCGTCATCAAATCCGTAGAACATGTACTTATGTTCTAAAACTGCTTCCTTATGTTTCTCCAGGATTGGATTAATACAAACTTATTGCATCTAGTGCAAAAACAACATCTGGTGTGGTACTTGACATTTCATGATTGACTCAGTTGCCTAAGCAAGTGATCTGCCAATCATGCACATCCCTCTCCCCTTTAGTCTATACGACACCTTTAGAGAGGGTGACTCCATCACCTGCAGGTACACTACCATGCTAGGAGTCAACTATTCTAAAAACCATTAGAATATCTGTCAAAGTGCCCACATTGGGAAACCACCCAAATCTAGATCTAAAACCATAGATCCAGAAACCATAATGTCAAATATTATATCCATATCCTGTCTGGAGAAACAACTGTGTGACGATCACAGTACAACCGATCGTAGTATAGGAATTTTACTTCCTACTCTGTGTATGTCATCCTGATACCATGACATCACACCCTACTACCTTCTTAACAGATGCATCCCTTATTCTGATTGAAGTCAAACCCATGACTGTCACATCAAAATTAGATGATCTATCTCCGCTATAACTGCTCAAGTCTATAAATAGATATAAGCATCTTGCCCACTATGCTTCCGCTGCTCCCACTGACTATGACAACCCTCATACCGGGTCTCATATCCTGGAACAACAGTAGTGTCAAGTCTGGGTAGATAAGAACCTCCCTGTCACCGTCCTTGAGGCTACCGAAGTACCTCTCGGGTGTCTGAGGTTACCTACCATACCTGCGGAGTGGCTATTGGAATGTCAAACCTGATTGAATGTATAGGTCCTATTAAATTTTCCGTAATCGTTCGTGGTTCTGGAATCACTTCCAGTTCTACCATACTCCCACTACTGTTTTTTGAAAAAGATCCATTTTTACTAAAACTGTGGCGAGTCAAGAACAATATCACTATTGATCTTCTAAATGGTAGAATATCAACCCTCGTCATAGCCAGGGTCAACCCACAAACAGCCATTACAGAAACGTGCCCTGAGTTATCCAGTGTCTGGTTTTAATCATAAGCTGGACAACTCCCCGTACCTTAATTTCTTTTAAGGTACGAGCCATTCTATATCCAATACAGAAACTTTGGCACTTATTTAATTGGAACCATATTCAAATTATGCAGCTGTCTCCAGTGCATATCAACTTAATGGAAAGAGGCTAATCAGCATTACTCAACTTAGGAATCCATCCAATTATGAGTAACCTGAAAGAGAAACACGTTTCTCAAAACCATCACTATCATCTGAATACCAATCATAAGAATCTACATCTTCGATCTCTTTGAAGAATCCCGATACTTGTGATACCTGGTTCTCTACTTTATTCTTATACCCACAACTTCTCAAAACTTAGACCATGTATTTCTACGAAACACTAGTCTAAAAACTAGAGAAGTTATAAGTAAACAGAACATAGTACGAGGAACTACCCCTTTGTCCTGATGGACACTGGACAATATACAATACTCTGTATAAGTCGGCTGAGTTGAACAACTCAAAACCTGTGCGTTGTAGGTGGAAAACTGTACCCTGGCGATTTCCTCAAATATCACCAATTACAACGAATTCAGATATAATGAGGATGATCACCTAATTCCCAATATCTTACTCCCACTCATCATCTGTAAAACCATACAGATATGAGAATGAAACCTGGTAAATACATACCCTTGGAGTAAGTGTCTAATCGGGAAAACAGTTTTTCCTATAACAATGCACTGAAACATGAAAATATTTCGTAGGGGTATCCTGGTATTCATAGCAATGCCTCTTCCATAATCCAATTCATGACTTCAACCGTATATCTCTTTGCCATCTCTCCAAATCCCCTTTATTTGTCTTTAGTCGTTACCTTCTGTACACCATCGTTAGGCTAAATGGTTTTCTTCCTTCCCTACAGTTCGGCACCAGCCTATGGTTTGGAAGAAGACTATCCAGTAAGCATAATAGGTGTACCCTCCTAAACCAAGGAGTACTCGCATCTCGAGAGAAGGTGACGATAAAAGACAACTGAATAATACCTTATTCTTTTAAAGGTGAAATAGGAGCGGCGATGAAGTACGCGGTTTTGGTCGTGAATGATATCAGTCGCAATTTACTTTGCCCTCTTTCTAATCCCTTTATTTTGTCTTTACATATTACCTTCTGCACACCCTACTTAGGCTAATTGGTTTTCTTCATTCCCTACCTTTCGGCACCAGCCTATGGTTTGGAATAAGAATATCCAATAAGCGTAATAGGTGTACTCTCCTAAACCAAGGAGCTCTCGCAACCTGAGAGAAGGTGATAATAAAAGACAACTGAATAAACCAATTCTATTTCTCCTGAACCTGGATCCATCCTCGAAGAAGTCCCTTCGAGTTCGTATATAACCATACGATGGCTCTATCCAATGGAAGTGGATATCCGTAGTAATACGGGTGTTCTGAGAAATTCAAAGGGTAAAAGAAGGAGTGGCAATGACTTATGCAACTAAGACAATCCAAAAGCCAGTATTTTAAGAAGGTTCGGTCGACCTGGTCACTAAGTCATAGTCTAGGGTCGGTCAAAGGTCGCTGCCAAAGAGAGAGAGAGAAAAGAAACACTCTGCGTGCACTCTATCCTAGATCAGAATGGTCATCACTTTATCTAATCCGGAAACCTCCCACTGTCCTGTCAAATTCTCCTCCAAACCTAAAGAAGAATCAATCGGGATCACCCGAAGAGTAAACCAACTCATCAGTGGGAATCGGGATCCAACTCTCATCGCATGTTAACGTGATGGAATGCATCCACGTTATTCATACTCCAGAAGGTATACGCATATTTGGCAAGTTTCAGTTTCTTTAGAAACTCCCGATATCATTTTCTTGCCCCATGCTCTTATGACCTTGGCGAAAGTCAACAAATCATAAGTCACATGTCAAGTTCTGCCCGTCATTATCTTGTTAATTTGAATCCACCCGTACATACCCTTGACGAAAGCCAACAAGGTAATACGACTGTCCCAAACCAACTCATCTATCTATGCAACAAATGAATACCCAGCAGCTACCAAACACTATGCCTTGACGAAAGCCAACAAACATAGCTTGAATACTACTGACCATCCATAAGAAATGACGGAGGGCTACGACTGGTTTTTGGCGAAAAACCTTTAACGTAGTGAACTTGATATCGCTGAAGGAACCTGATAGCTTTTTATAAAAATATAGTGGCGAAAACCTTTTGCTAAAGAGGTCACTCCCGGTCAAGGGATCTCGGCTCTTTCCTCGTGGAATGAGGTGCAGGATATTCCACTGAATACCGCTATGCAAAGCAACATGTAATCGACTATAGTGAAGTTATTACTCTGACGCAAACTTATGTCCAAGGGGTCTTTCCCGGTGAAGGGATATCAGCCCTTGCCTCGTCGAATGAGGTGCTGGATATTCACACCGAATACCGCTATGCATAACAAAAAGAAACGTCTTTGTAATAACACCTTTTTTAAAATTGTTCCAACAACTCAAACAGGTTTGTTTTACTTTGCATTGATCAGAATCAACGCAGTCCCATCATTCAATCACACCAGAAAAGAACGAAAATAAAATGTACGTATATGCCATCCGCATTCGTCACTGGGTCCCGTCATCACCTGTTAGGTTACTTAACTAACGACAGAGCGGGGCCTGGACTAGCGCGGGTGTAAAACATATACAACATCTAATAGTATATAAACCAATATACAATAATCGCTCCAGGCGTGATAGTATGCAACATTACAGAAAAGTAATAAGCATCACAGAACAATACAGATATCTGGGATCCCCGGGTTTCACAGAGCCGCTGCTGAAACCCGACGTTCCCCTGTCGTGTGGATAGCCTGTGCAATGAAACCTAGACCCCTACGGGTGCGACAAGTTACCCGCCAAAACCTGAAGCGAGGTAGTCCCCACAGCATAGTGAATGGAACACCCGGCACTTCACGGAATCCGGTAAATTGAGCACCCCTCCTTGGGTCAACCTGTACCCCCTACGAGTGCGGCGAATAGTCTGCCAATTCTGAAGTGGGGCCCCTCTGCCTCTCAAAGCCATGAGATGCGGACCCGTTGCTTTCCCGAACCCGGCTATCCGTGCACTCCGTCGCGGGGCAAAACCTAGTACAGTAATGAAAAATAGTACAATAGGTACATCGACCGCAACCTGGTCGTGCCCCAAAAGAATATTATACAACAGGCAGTGACGGCTGTCCACAAGTTGGACGCTCGCCCCGCAATATCAAATGTACAAATGAACACAAACTGTACTACCATTGCACACTGCTATCCACCACGACAAATCCGCAACATCACAGCACAACACAGAACATCAACGCGAATGTCACGTTCGCAAACCCGTCTAAAAGAACTATAGCAGTTAAACGCGGTTTACCGATCAAATGACATTCCCGGTCGGAGATATAATGTAAGCACTGTAAACTAACGTGTTTAAATTTCGATCGACCAAAGACCAAATATCAAAAAGTGGGCCCCACTGCTTACTGGTGAACAGTAACAAAATCTGGGCCAAAACTTTATATACCAAAAACCCCAAAATCCAACACAGAGCCCACTGACCAAATTTGGGAGCACGTGCTCCCCACGTGGCCGCGGAAGTGCGGCCAAACCATGGGTTTGGCCGCCCTTCCGCGGCAGCTTGGAGGGATCACGACCCTAAATTTTGTCGTGGTTCTTAAATTTGCCTGCACGGATTTTTAAGATATACAGAAATGAATTTTGAGACCGTTTAAAATTAACAGAAACTGTCGGCATAGGATTTTGTAGTTTTCGATTTCCGGTCGGATCGATGTTTTAAACGCGTTAGCACAAGTTAGAATAGCAAAATGGTGAGGCTCTGATACCACTGTAAGTCTACGCTAGCGCCCCGGCCGTCTACAGACGCCAAATGCGGAACAAAAACTTTTAAACTTGGCGCTATCGTATACTTTAACCCGGATCTGCCATTATTGCTAAACTAACAAACTGTAAAGAGTGTAGAAAAGGTATACCGAACGATCCGAGTCCTTCGTTCTTCAACCATCATCCCACGCTCCGTTGCGGCTGCTCCGATCTCGTCGATCTCCGATCTCCTCGTCGAGGTGGCACCACATGATCGGTTCTTTAAACGGGCTCCCGCCTCTGACTCGAGGCAACTCGATCGTCAAGTTTGCTAAAAGAGACGACCAAGATTGATGTAGAGAATGAGTAGATGAATTTGTCTCACTTCGTCCAAATCCGTGGACGATCGGTTAATGAAGTTTCCGTGGAAATCGGGTGATGGAATGAAATGAACTGTAAAATTCCATACACCCCGAATACTATCATAATCTTTTCTAACCGAAATGAAACATCAAGTGAGAGTGTATGAGAGAGAGAGGAGGCTTATCATATATATAGAATGAGGAGGGTGAGTGTAGGAGCAAAGGTGGTGACTATAAGAGAAAAGCTTCTCACAAAAGATCTTAACCAAAACAAGAATCATTAAAGAAAACAATGACTCACTAATAACACCTCATCAAGTAATAAATGCAACCAATTAGAACACAACACCAATTAGCCTCATCATCACTTCTAGAAGCTTCTAGAATGATGACTCACTCATATCAGTAGAAAAGATAAATCCGTCTTTAACCGAATGTTAAAAGACGGCTGATAGAAAACTGGAAACTGGCAACTTCCAAAAGTGATCCTGAAACGAATTTTAGGACAACCCCGAAACTGTATAAATATACCCGCATTTGTATTACGACCGAATACAAATGCAACTGAGACAAAGATATTATACCTACTCAATATAATACTCGGATCCGGCTTAAACCAAAGCCGACCAGTATTATCTGCCCGAAAAATAACACGTGAGTAAACGCACGTGCATTTTCCGAACCCTGCCATAAAACCATACGGTCTCTACAACGTTTCGCCCGAACTTGGGAAACTGTCTGTGGGGGACTCTAATGACTCGTCAGCACCCTGGCAGTGGGTTTAACCACAAACCGTCATCGGCACTAGCTATGCGTAACGGCTGCCCATGGACTGACCTCAAGGGTGGCCGAGGAGCGAACTCAAGGGAGACCGATGAGCGAACTCCTCCGAAAACCCTACTGAGCCTAACAGTGACAATGTATATACAGTCCGGTCCGTTCGTCAATGAGTATCGCATATCTGCCTAGGGGGCTAGTAACGTCAGACCCCCAATAGCAGTATAAATCGTGTCGGAGTGAAGCCCAATAACACTCTGAGATACTACTGGAGTACCTACCAGTAAATCTCCTGCCATGGCCATGGACTTTGTGTAATGGCTCTCCTAGACACAGCACGACCTCGCCCCCAATACCGGGAGAGACGAATCCCCTGCCGATCCGCTCACGTGCCTCCATATGGCTCGGGACTGTACCCAAAAGCTACCTGTTTGCACGACTCCTTTGAGCCGTGGTAGGGTAGAAATCAAAGCACAGTGGGAACTCACACGAGACAAATGACGACCTCAGGTCGATGAACTAACCTGTACACATGTCACCGGGGAACTGCTATCTGACGGTAGATATAATACTAACTAGCAGATTCCCGGCGAGTCCTGTCCGGTGTACTCATAACCCAATGAGCACCTGTATACATCTTAGGTGATCCAACTGACACCAGTGGCTTGTGAGACCGGCCACCGCCCCTCGTCGGGGTCTCGACTGTACACACTAGTCTACTCCGGAGTATCGATGCCCTGTCTCGAAACTCCCACGACTAGGGACCACAATTAAGGATATGCATATAAACTACCCAACTCTCACGTATATGATCGCCATCATACTGTTGGTAGTAAAGCAAGATCCTAAGGGCTCTATCAAAGTGTAACATGCAATCAGTCACCTGAACATGTACACGACTGATAAAGACAAACCAGATAGCATACTATCATCTCGAGTAAGACTGTGCTACCGGGATAGGTCCTCCGCAATCATTGCAATCACGTACCTGCGATCCAATAATTGACTATGAGGGCACTATCTCCAACACAATGGTGCCTGCACATGTCACTGTCCACTCAATTTTATTTTAGGGTGTCTCGGGTGATAGCAGATTCAGATTAACCTTCACAGATTTCATAATTTCCCCGATATCGGTTTCTAAAATCCGTATTCTTGGTTAAGCTTCAGGTTTTGGGTTCCAATTCATAGACTAGGGTGTTGGTAAAACCTTTACTGAGCTCAATTTCATAATACAACACCAATTTCCTCAAACCCTAACTTGGTTATCCTCAAGTCCATAATATCGCACAATATCGATTCAAAACTAATCATGGGGTATAAGTAATACTAAAACTAAGCTAATGGTTCAGTAATTACCTCATTTGGCAACTCAAGAAAATTCTTGAGTTGCCCCTAGTGTCCCAAATCCTTGCTTCTTTAGCTCCAAGTGTAGATCTAGGGATTGTGCACATTTTTAATGAAATGGATGTGTGGTTTTGGTGTAGCTTTCATGGTGATGTGAGGAGTTGAAGAGGGGAGGAAGATGAAGTGCAGGAGCAGCAGCAGTAGGAGGAAGAAGAGGGAGGGAAATGATGGGAGAAATGGCTAAGTCTCAAGGTCAAAAGAGCCCATACCACACTCTCTCACCAACCCTCAATTCTTTAATCTTTTCTCTTTTCTTTTCCTTTTCTTTACTCTCAAAATCCTTCTCACATAAATAGTAAACCCAAATGAGAAACCATGGCAAGAAAAATGCACAAGTGTAGAAAAAAAGTGATATGTGCATGTTTTGCTCAAAAATGCTAAAAACCGATTAGCGATTTTTAATCGCGATTAGCACTAAATTAGTGTCAAACTAATCACAAAAACTTTAAAATGTCATTATTCTCTAATTTACCCTATTTTAGAATTTTTCATAATTTTCCATAATTTTTCCCCATTTATTTGCATTTAATAATACCAAAATATTAAAATATTCAATAAAATAATATTAAATTATAAAAATTCCCAAAAATTAATATTTTATCTTTTTGAAATGTTACAACCACGACCGGTCTAACTAGGGAATCACCACTATCTCGTAGGATAGGGTGCCGTAGTGAGCGGTGGGTGATTGATTTACATAAAGTCCTAATTTATAAAGTTAAACGGGCAAGAAAGGAGTGAGAGATTTCCATCTCTTAAACCTTCCCCAAACCTAACCCTAACAAGTGAGGAACTACTCACTCATTAGGGAAATTGCGACAAAATTCATTTTTATGGATTTTCTTGTAATAACTAAATTAATTTGCAGATCAATAAAACAGGTAAAAAAATGCAGAGAAATAAAATTGCAACTAAGAACACAAAATAAAAAGAAAAAAACTTACTTTATTGATGCACTCTTGAACGATTACAAGGAATTGAAAATTTTAAACTAGAAAATAAAAAGAGGCATGCTCCAAAAAGAGCTGTAGGCTTTCCTATTTATAGATAGGAGAAACCCTAGGGTTTACATTTGATCCACATCTAAAATTACAAAACTACCCTAAGAAAACCGGGTCAATGCACCGACTCCTACCGACACGCACCGACACACCGACACGTGTTCTATATGGCCGCGGAACCGCGGCCATAAGCCTTGTTTGGCCGCGGTTCTGCGGCCGTCTTGAAGGTTCTCTGGGTTGCTTCATGTTGCTGTTTTCTTCTGTTTTCTTTACTTGGTTTCTCAGAATATCTTCTATTTTCTTCCAGATTTCCACAGTGCAGAATGTTGTGGACTTTTACCGTTAGCTTCGCGTTGATGTCTTGAATCTTTATGCTGCCCTTGTACTTTGTATATTGAACGGTTTGCTGATCTTCGTTTGTTTCTCAAACTGGTAGGCGGCATCTTGTAGATTCATCTCTTTGTTGGTCGTAGTCTCACATTTGTAGCGTCTTTTCACCATTTTCACTGTATTGTTCCGAGAATCTGTAACCTGCAACTATTTAGCAGACATGGATCAAAAACACCTATTTATTTGCAATATGATTAAGAATGAGGAATATAATAATGCAAAATTCTGATATGAACAATATGCAACATTATATCGGTCTCTTTATTTACTAAAGAAGGATATAATTTTGTATTGTTGGATAATTTTTTGAACATTTCCTATATCAAGAGTTGATCGGTTCAGGCACGTTATCTAAAAGTATATACGTTCTAAATCAAACTACAGTTCTCAACATACAGAACACACACAAGAGGAAGAGTTTAGAAATTAACGAATCCTTCTTGAGGCATTGTAGACTAGGTCATATCAATGCGACCCGACTAGCTAAGTTACATTAAGATGCATATTTAAATCAGTTTGAATTTACATCTTGTGAAACTTGCCAGTAATGTCACAAAGATAAAATGACCATAGCTCCGTTTACTGGAAACAGAGAAAGAGTTAGTGAACTCTTGGGACTGATACATGATGATGTATATGGTCCCCTGTCTACACATGCCAGGACTGGTTCTTCGTACTTCATTACATTCACTGATGATCTCTCAAGATTTGGACATATGTTCCTGTTGAAACTCAAGTCTGAAACTTTTGAGAAATTCAAAGAATATAAGTTAGAAGTAGAAAACCAAAACGGGTATAAGTATTATGTCCTTTGATGTGATCAGGGAGGAGAATACTTGAGCATGGAGATCCTGGACTATTCAAAAGGAGAATGAGATTCTCTCAGCATTAATCCTCCGTATACACCACAGCACAACGGTGTATCGGGGCGGAGCAATTGCACCTTATTTGATATGGTGCGCTCTATGATGAGTACTAATGAGTTGTCTATTTCCTTTTGGGAGTTATGCACTTGAGAAGCCGCATACCTGTTGAATTGGATTCCAACCAAATCAGTGCCTACCACTCCATATGTGATATGGTATGGGAAGAGCCTATCTCTTAAGTAAGTTAAGATTTGGGGTTGTCCGGCCTATATCTAAAAGAAAAATTCGGACAAGCTCGAGGCAAGGTCAGTTCTGTGGAAGTTTGTTGGATATCCTAAGCATTCACAAGGGAATATCTTCTACTACACCGAGGAACAAAAGGTGTTTCATTTCTCGACATGCCACCTTTTCAAAAAAGGAATTTATTTTGGAATGAAATTTGTGGTCATGAGGTAGAACTGGAAGGAGTTCCAGCTATACAAACTGCAGTTGAAGATTTGGTAGAATCGGAAGATTCAATAGCTCCCGACGAACCTCAGCCTCTCCGCCGATTTGGTAGGGTTCCTCACCCACCTGAGAGATATTTTGGTTTTCTCTATGACAGTGGGAGCGAGGATTGCATCATGAGATGATGACCCAACTAGTTTCGAGCAGGCCATCAAGAGTGGGGACTCTGTAAGAATGGCTGGATGCTATGCGATCTGAGATGGAATCTATGTACACCAACAAAGTATGGACTTTGGTTGCTTTATCTAAAGGGTTAAATCCCCATCAAGAGCAAGTATATCTTGAGAAGATTACTTGGTGTACATGGAAATGTTGAGACTTTCAAAGCTAAACTTGTTGCAGAAGGTTCTCGTCATCAACCAAGTTTGGACGATGATGAAACCTTTTTTCCAGTGGCTATGCTTAAGTCCATCCGGATCCTACTTTCCATTTCTACATACCATGACTACGATATCTGGCAGTTGGGTGTCATGACTGCTTTTCTAAATAGTGATTTAGAAGAGAACGTCTATAAGTACACAGCCAGAGGGCTTCGTAGACAGTGGGAGCAGCAGAAACATGTGCAAGTTGCTTTACGGGTTAAAGCAAGCATTGCGGAGTTGGAACATCTGTTTTGATATGGTAGTCAAAGTGTTTGACTTAATCAAAAAGGTAGATGAACCTTATATATACAAAAAGGTTGTAGAGAGCATGGTGGTCTTCATCGTATTGTACGTGGATAACATACTCTTGATAGGAAAGGAGTTTCCTATGCTACACTCGGTCAATCTCATCTTATCACAAGGATTCTCCATATAGGATCAAGGTGATACCTCCTAAATCCTGGGTTTTAGATCTATGAGATAGATTTAAATGGATATTAGGATTCTCACTAGGTGTAGTGAGATGGTATCAATAGATCCTGAGGAGAATCACTGGATAGCTTCCAGGTTGGTAAGGTCGGCTGAATGTCAGTCACGGGCATTGTCTTTACCCTCGGTGGAGGGACGGTATGTTGGAAGAGTTCCAAGCTAGTTACCGTGGCAAACTAGACGATAAAGGCTGGATACATCGCTACCAAAGAGGCAGTCTGGGTGTATATTAGTGTCACGACCCGCAGGGTACGGAACGTGACTGGCACTTAAGTTTACGAAATGTCTAAAGACATCCGTAAAGTAAGTAAGCCAAAGCCCAGAAAACAAAACCAATTAAGCAAAAGAGTGAAGAAAACCCAATCAGTTGAAAGCGAGTTTATCAAATAAGTAATGTAAAACCCTTTTTAAAAACAATACCAATTTTTCCAAAAATTTCGGCAGAGTCTCCTTTGTAAATACTGGCCCCCAAAATGGGTACAACAAAATATATATGAATCCAACAAAATAGGGCATCCCCAAGCGGGAGCTAGCTCTTCGCCACAAGGCGGTCACAAATCCCACGCAATATAAAATGACAACAAGCAAAAATAATCATAATGAAGCATAAGAAAACATCATGTCGACTCAAGTGAGCTCGACCCCAAAATACAGCATAAAAGTCCACAAACCTCACAGTCTCATCTCTAGGTCAATATACAATAATACTGGTAGAAACAGTAGATGGAGTGCACTAGATACAAAGAATATACAAGGTGGTACAAAAATAGTAACATAACCCACCTATGAGCAAAATCTCGAGTCCAGGCAAAAGAAGCAAGCGCACCCGCCGCTACTGAACTGACGGAGCGGACCTGCAAAGGACTGTGGCACAACGGGGGTGAGTTGCCAACTCGTGAGTAATAAATAACACCTACAAAGGCTATCGTATGCATGCACACAAGCATCCTAGCATCTAAAATACAGGTATGAATGGGTGCACTAGCAGGTGTGTATACAACATCAGTGTACGAATATGTATGCAACATGAATATCTGAGGTCTCAATAGGTATATATAAGAAACATTTATCTCTTTTTGTTTTTGAAACTCTTTTAGAATGCCAGCATAATACTCAAAGAATCGACGAGAACCGGTGTCCAGCAACGACACCCAAAAGCTGTCTCAAATCTCATAAATGTATCTGGCCTCAGCCGTCCGGCTGACCCATCTCAAATATCAATATCTCATCATCTAGCGGCCACGGTCGGTATCCTCTGGATATCCGCCGTCCCAAACAGTCACCGGTAGGTAATCCGTCCCCTGCCAGGCTCAACGTCAACACCACATTCCTCTTGCCCCGGGGTACCTTACCGGGCCCACCATGTACCCGTGCCGGTTCCTCCACTCCTCGACACGGATTTCCAAAACCACAGCAAACTCATGGTGGACGACACTTACATCACTAGAAAACCGCAATTTACATATTTTAAAAATATAATAAGTTTAGAAATTTTGCGGCTTTCCTCCGAAATCCAGCAATATCATAAAATCTCAAGAAATCCTCATAAGTGCATATATCAGTGATAATGAATGCATATGGTATCAATAATCAAGTTGCGATGTGTGATTAATGGATTAAGCATGAACAATTAATATGATGAAGTACATGCACATGAATAGCAATCCTACGGTTTCATTTTAAGGAATTAAAGGCAATAGCACAAGTTTAAGTATCAATTAGTAAAAGGTTTAAATTTAAAGGTTATCTAGTGTGGTGGCATGGCAATTACCAGGGTGTGTGTGTGTAAGCATGAATAGTGCTCGTGCTGTATATAAAAACCTGGCAATGGTGCAGGTGTCCTATAAAATGGTTTCGCATAGGTATGTCAATATAATGCATGGATGCAGCAAATAATCAAATAAGTATTTCACCCCTAATTACTAACATCACTAAGGGTCTTGTAAGTTACTAAAACTATCGGGCGGCTCGCGCCATCCAACGATAGTCCCCCGTAGATGTTACATCTACTCACCGGAATCCCTGGCTAGCTGTGTCCAATCACCGCTTTCCCCTTTCGCGCCGCGTCTGACGTCTCCGCGACTGAACCTGGAATTTACATCAATACCAAACATAAGGTTACATATCAAGAACGACGCAAAACCCCAACGAAACTACTAAAGTTCACTAGCTAGGTACAACGTGCACAGGGTCCGCGGAACACACGCGAAAATCGCAAAAACTGCCAAAAAACGCCGATTTGGTCGCCCGGCAAAACTAAAACCCGACTACCCAAAAATCCGCACTTACGCATCCTAAAAGTCGTAGGAAAAGCCATTACAATCATCAAGATATCAAAAATAATTCATCACATAATTTTATAACAAAACTAGTAAGCATTTGCATTCCAAAATCGGTGCAAAAATCGCCGATTTGCGACAAAACGACTACAATCTAGCATAATCACCCAAGTCACACCATTAGATAACCACTACACAAAATTTCAACACATTAACCATGCTCCAAAACCTAAATTCCACAACCAACCCTTTCTTGATTTTTCTCAAAAGCAATTGCAAATCAAAATCCATACTAGAAAAACTTAACTAACACTAATTTCAAACCCAATTAGCAAGTTAACCTTCTAGATTAGGTTAGCAAAACAACTAGATAACAAATTAGGTTTAATCAACTAAATAATGGTTTCTAAACCTTAATTCAACTCATTAATCATGCTTCACAACCCATTTCCATACACTAACCCCTTTCTAGATTTTCCTAAAACAACAATTTACAACCAAATCACACTTCTAAAATTAACTAAATTAGCATAATTGAAGACTACATAAACAAGGTGACCATATAGATTAGTTAATTAACAACTAGATTAACTATAAAACAATCTAATTAACTATCATGGCTTCAAAACCCTAGTTTAACACAAACTATTCCTTTTTAAAAAAAAGATTAGAAATTAGCTAGCTTTTAACACTAAACCATACAATTAAAGGAATTTAGCAAAAAGAAAGTAACTTGATGGAATTTATACCTCAAGATCTATGGATCAAGCATGTGATTTGCCCCTAAGGATGTCTTCCTAGCTCCAAGATTCAAGCAAGAATGGCTAAGGATAATGATAGCATAAGGATTTTGTTTGGATTTTTGAATTAATTATGGATTTTGATGTGGTTTTTTGAAGAAATTTGAAGAAAAATGAAAAGAAAAGAGATGAAGAAGAGAGGGTGCAGGTTTCGGCCAGAGGAGGTAAGGGGGAGGGGTGTGGGTGAGTGGGAAAGTCAAGAGTCAAGTCTCTAAAAGTCAATGTACCATAACTTATCCATTATATTTAAAATAAATCCATAAACTAACTAAATCAACTCAAGAAAGGAAACAAGGAAGTGAGGCCAGAAATTTCTGGACTTGCACAAGGTGGGGCTGTCCTAGGGCTGAGGGAAAAAAGAGAGGGGTTTTACAAAAGAAATTTTATGCAAAAAGGCCCCCTACAAGTCAAAAGTTGCAAGTTTGAGCTCAAAATTCAATAAATTCGTTTCATATCATAAAAATTTGTTAAAAATCAAAATAAATTACTAAAAATTTATGTTACCACTAGCTTTTAATTATCATAATTTTAGAGATTAAAATTAGCCCGGAAAAATTTGTATTTATCGCTAATTTAATGTATTTTCTTACCGGCTTAAAATAATATTAAAAAATTGAAAAATTAGGGAAAATTTTTAAACGACCAGAATTTCATAATTAACTCATTAGTTACTAAAAACAAGCAATTACCTATCCATTTTAAGTATAATTAGCCCTAAACTGCAAAATAACGAGAAAGACGGTTTTCGGAAAAATACCGAATTTTCACCGATTTTCAGGAAAACACCAAAACGACTTTTCAAGACGCTACAATCTTCCCCCCTTAAAGAAATTCGGTCCCCGAATTTAAGAATATAGCTACGCGTACCTTCAAAGAGATGGGGATATTTCTTCCTCATCTCGCCCTCGGTCTCCCAGGTAACCTCCTCGCTGCTCGGGCTACGCCAAAGGACCTTGACGGTTGGTATAATCTTTGACCTCAACTTCTTCACCTGCCGATCCAGGATGGTCACCGGCTGCTCTGCAAAAGAAAGGTCGCGCTCTAGCTGGACTGTCGGGTGCTGAATCGTGTGCAAAGGGTCGTGAAGGTACTTGCGGAGCATCGAAACATGGAAGACGGGGTGAACATCGGGAAAGCTGGGAGGAAGAGCCAAACGATAAGCAACAGTGCCAACCCGCTCGAGGATCTCGAAGGGACCTACGAATCTAGGGCTAAGCTCCCTTTCCCCCAAAACGCATCACGCCCTTCATCGGAGAGACTTTCAGAAAAACATGGTCGCCAACTGCGAACTCTAATCTGCGACGGCGCCTGTCCGCATACGATTTCTGCCTGCTCTGAGCCGCTCTCATCCGGTCTCGGATCAACTGTATCTTTGCTGTCGTCTCCTCAACAAGCTGCGGCCCCAAAATGCTGCTCTCGCTGAGCTCTGTCCAACAAACGGGCGATCTGCATCTCCTCCCATACAATGCCTCGAAAGGTGCCATCTGAATAGTGTCCTGGAAGCTGTTGTTGTAGGAGAACTCCACTAGAGGTAAATGATGATCCCAGCTACCACCAAAGTCTAAAACGCACGCTCTGAGCATGTCCTCGAGAGTCTGAATGGTCCGCTCTGACTGTCCGTCTGTCTGCGGATGAAACGCTGTGCTGAAGCTCAAACGAGTGCCCAAAGCCTCCTGAAGTCTCTGCCAAAGTCGGCTGGTGAACTGAGTGCCTCGATCTGACACGATACAAGTCGGTACGCCATGTAGTCGCACGATCTCGTCAATATAGAGCTGAGCATACTAAGCGAAGCCGAAAGTCGTCTTCACTGGCAGGAAGTTAGCCGCTTTCGTCAATCTATCCACGATCACCCAGATGGAGTCGTACCCTCGACTGGTCCTGGGTAGACCCACAACGAAATCCATCGAAATCTGCTCCCATTTCCACTCTGGAATGGGTAACGGCTGTAGCTCTCCTGCGGGCCTCTGGTGCTCGGCCTTGACTTGCTGACAAGTCAGGCATCTCGAAACGAACTCCGCAATGTCCCTCTTCATCCCGTCCCACCAGTAGGTCTCTCTCATATCATGGTACATCTTGGTGGAACCGGGGTGGACACTATACACTGATCAGTGTGCCTCCTCAAGAATGTCGCGCCGCAATCCATCAGCATCTGGTACGTACAGTCTAGATCCATATCGTAAAATCCCCTGATCGTCAACCACGAACTCGGAAAATCTGCCCTGTCCCATCTGTGCCATGATCTCTGAGCAACGGTCGTCACTGCGCTGTGCCTCATATATACGGTCAAGCAACTGTGGGCGTGCACGAACATGCGCGAGCTGTCCCCCTGTCTGAGTGAACTCGAACTTAACTCGGTTGTCGCATAACATCTGCCAATCTGCTAACGACTGCCTCTGCACTGCGCGCAAAAAGGATAAACTACCCCCGGGCCTCCTACTCAACGCATCTGCCACCACATTCGCCTTGCCGGGGTGATATAAGATCTCGCAGTCGTAGTCTTTCACCAACTCCATCCAACGACGCTGTCTGAGGTTCAGGTCTCGCTGCTGAAATATGTACTTTAAGCTCTTGTGATCGGTGAATATCTGACACGACTCGCCATACAGGTAATGTCGCCAAATCTTCAGTGCAAAGACCACTGCAGCCATCTCCAAATCATGAGTGGGGTAGTTCTGTTCATGCTTCTTCAACTGCCGAGAAGCATAAGCGATCACCCGGCCATGCTGCATCAATACGCATCCTAATCCCACTCGCGAAGCATCACAGTAGACAACAAATCCGCTTGATCCCGAAGGCAAAGATAATACCGGCGCCGTAGTCAAACAAGTTCGTAGCCGCTGAAAACTGCGCTCGCACTCCTCTGTCCAAACGAAAGGAACTCCCTTCCGGGTCAAACCGGTCAACGGTGCAGCTATACGGGAGAAGTCCTGAACAAAACGCCTGTAGTAGCCCGCCAAGCCTAGAAAACTACGGATCTCAGTAACCGATGTAGGTCGGGGCCACTGCTGAACAGCCTCAATCTTCTTCGGGTCCACACAAATGCCGTCTCTCGTAACCACGTGACCCAAGAATCCGACGCTGTCTAGCCAGAAAGCACACTTGGAGAACTTCGCGAACAGCTGGTGCTCCCTCAGAGTCTGTAACGTAATCCGCAAGTGCTGCTCGTGCTCCTCTCTGCTCCGGGAGTACACCAAGATATCGTCGATAAACACGATGATGAACAAGTCAAGATACGGCCTGAATGTACGGTTCATCAAATCCATAAATGCTGCTGGGGCGTTGGTGAGTCCGAACGACATCACCAAAAACTCGTAGTGGCCGTAGCGCGTGCGGAAAGCTGTCCTCGGTATATCCTCCTGTCGAACTCGCAGCTGATGGTATCCTGATCGCAAGTCGATCCTCGAAAAATACCCCGCACCCTGAAGCTGGTCGAACAAATCATCAATGCGCGGCAACGGATATCTGTTCCGAACGGTAACTTTGTTCAGCTGGCGGTAGTCGATACATAAGTGCAAACTTCCATCCTTCTTCTTGACAAACAGGACCGGAGCACCCCACGGAGAAACACTCGGTCGAATAAGCCCCTTATCTAACAAATCCTGCAACTGATCCCTCAGCTCTCGAAGCTCTGCCGGGGCCATCCGATAAGGCGGTATAGAAATAGGCCCCGAGCCGGGAATCAAATCAATGCAGAACTCAACATCGCGCTCAGGCGGTAGCCCAGGTAGCTCATCAGGGAAAACATTAGGGAACTCACAAACTACCGGGACCCGGTCTAACGGAACCTCTGCAGCTCGAGTATCACAAATACACGCTAAGAATCCCTGACATCCCTTCCGCAAGAACTGACCAGCGCGAAGAGACGAAATTAAGCTGGGAAGGGTGACACTGCGGTCTCCCCGAATAACAAGGACTGGCTCTCCCGGAAAGCTAAATCTGACTGCCTTCTCACGGCAGTCCACTGAAGCATAACAAGTGGCTAGCCAATCCATGCCCAGAAGCACATCAAAGTCCAACATATCGAGGAGTATCAAATCAACTGATGAATCCCTCTCCCCGATACGAACGGAACACAAACGAAAAACAAAACGAGCGACAAACGACTCGCCTACCGAAGTAACAACAGCAAGCGGCTGATCTAACGACGACGACTCACGGCCCAACATCGGTGCAAAGTGTGTAGATACGTACGAATGTGTGGAACCTGGGTCGAATAATACCCGTGCGTCGAAAGAACAAACTGGCAAGGTACCTGTCACAACGGCATTGGATGCCTGCGCATCCTGCGGTGTCAAAGCAAAAACTCGGGCCGGTCCTCCACCGATAGCGGGCTGACCTCGACCTCGGCCTCTGCCTCCTCGTCCTCTCTGAACAGGACCGCCGCGTCCACGGCCTCTCGGTGCACCTAACTGGCGTGGAGCATCGCCTGGGGCAGGAAGTAGGGCTCTCTGAGGAGGGGGTGGTGATGGTGGTAGGGTCACATGCGGAACTGTCGCTACTCCCTGTCGTCTCACCGGACAGTCTCTGACAAGATGGTGCAAATTCCCGCACCCAAAACATCCTGGCGACGGCTGCTGCCCCTGGGGATAAGAACCATATAACTGTCCCCGCCCAAATCCTCTGCCAGGCCTATCTCTCGGAAAGAATCTGGCGCGCTGCCTCTGAGACGGTACATCGGTGCGAATCCTCTTCGGCCCAGAAACGGCCGAAGTCCGTGATATGCGTGCCTCCATCCGCAATGCCCTATCCATAGCAGCTGAATAAGTGTCGTAGTGCTGAGCGCCAATGGCAAGATATAGCTGGGCATCAAGTCCCTGTACGAACCTCTTCACCATCTTCTCCTCGGTATCCACCAAATACTGAGCATATCGGGATAACTGTGTAAACTGGATGTCATACTCAGACACCGTCATCCCAGGTGTCTTGACTAAGGCCTCGAAGCTGCGAGCTCTGGCGTCACGAACGCTCTCTGGAAGGAAACGGGCTAGAAAGACCGCTGTAAACTCGGCCCAAGTCATAGGCGGTAGACCTGCAGCTCGACCTCTCAAGACTGACTCCCACCATGTCTGCGCGAGACCCTCTAGTCGGAAACTCGCAAGCTCTACCCATCGATCATCCGAACATCTCAGCGAACGGCAGATCCTGGCTAAACTGTCAAGGAACGTCTGTGGGTTCTCCGCTGCCTCGGTGCCGGTGAATACTGGAGGTCTCAGCCTCATGAAGTCCTGTAGTGAAACCGGAATGGCCACGGTGGTAGTAGTAGGAGCAGGTATCATGGTCGTCTGTGATGTAGTAGGTACGTCATCCGGCCTCGGTGTACGACTGGCTGCAACTAGGGATCCTACCATCTGACGTAGCTCCTGCATGCCTCCCATCATCTGTCGCAACTCCTCCATACCAGTCTCGAGCCTATCCATACGGCCTGGGGAAGGTGGATCGGTCTGTCCCTGCAGCGTAGGCATACCACCCTGCTCAGTCCTAGTCTCGGACGAGCCAGCTCGAATCTCGTCTCTGGCGGCAGCCCTCTGTGCCCTCGTAGCCTTCGGCGGCATAGTGGCTGTTACAGGAAAACGGATAGTAAGGACAGTGCAATAGGATCATAGGATACACGGAATTGAAGAAGGAATTTTTTTTCAAGCAAGTATATCCTAAAGTCACTTATGCGGAGTACTGTATCGTAAGTATGCTGCGGACATACGCACGCTACGTTACCCTGCTTAAGTCACTTACTCCATCTACCAAGGGTCATACTACACTCACAAGGGTAAAACCTATCGCTCTGATACCAACTTTGTCACGACCCGCAGGGTACGGAACGTGACTGGCACTTAAGTTTACGAAATGTCTAAAGACATCCGTAAAGTAAGTAAGCCAAAGCCCAGAAAACAAAACCAATTAAGCAAAAGAGTGAAGAAAACCCAATCAGTTGAAAGCGAGTTTATCAAATAAGTCATGTAAAACCCTTTTTAAAAACAATACCAATTTTTCCAAAAATTTCGGCAGAGTCTCCTTTGTAAATACTGGCCCCCAAAATGGGTACAACAAAATATATATGAATCCAACAAAATAGGGCATCCCCAAGCGGGAGCTAGCTCTTCGCCACAAGGCGGTCACAAATCCCACGCAATATAAAATGACAACAAGCAAAAATAATCATAATGAAGCATAAGAAAACATCATGTCGACTCAAGTGAGCTCGACCCCAAAATACAGCATAAAAGTCCACAAACCTCACAGTCTCATCTCTAGGTCAATATACAATAATTCTGGTAGAAACAGTAGATGGAGTGCACTAGATAAAAAGAATATACAAGGTGGTACAAAAATAGTAACATAACCCACCTATGACCAAAATCTCGAGTCCAGGCAAAAGAAGCAAGTGCACCCGCCGCTACTGAACTGACGGAGCGGACCTGCAAAGGACTGTGGCACAACGGGGGTGAGTTGCCAACTCGTGAGTAATAAATAACACCTACAAAGGCTATCGTATGCATGCACACAAGCATCCTAGCATCTAAAATACAGGTATGAATGGGTGCACTAGCAGGTGTGTATACAACATCATTGTACGAATATGTATGCAACATGAATATCTGAGGTCTCAATAGGTATATATAAGAAACATTTATCTCCTTTTGTTTTTGAAACTCTTTTAGAATGCCAACATAATACTCAAAGAATCGACGAGAACCGGTGTCCAGCAACGACACCCAAAAGCTGTCTCAAATCTCATAAATGTATCTGGCCTCAGCCGTCCGGCTGACCCATCTCAAATATCAATATCTCATCATCTAGCGGCCACGGTCGGTATCCTCTGGATATCCGCCGTCCCAAACAGTCACCGGTAGGTAATCCGTCCCCTGCCAGGCTCAACGTCAACACCACATTCCTCTTGCCCCGGGGTACCTTACCGGGCCCACCATGTACCCGTGCCGGTTCCTCCATTCCTCGACACGGATTTCCAAAACCACAGCAAACTCATGGTGGACGACACTTACATCACTAGAAAACCGCAATTTACATATTTTAAAAATATAATAAGTTTAGAAATTTTGCGGCTTTCCCCCGAAATCCAGCAATATCATAAAATCTCAAGAAATCCTCATAAGTGCATATATCAGTGATAATGAATGCATATGGTATCAATAATCAAGTTGCGATGTGTGATTAATGGATTAAGCATGAACAATTAATATGATGAAGTACATGCACATGAATAGCAATCCTATGGTTTCATTTTAAGGAATTAAAGGCAATAGCACAAGTTTAAGTATCAATTAGTAAAAGGTTTAAATTTAAAGGTTATCTAGTGTGGTGGCATGGCAATTACCAGGGTGTGTGTGTGTAAGCATGAATAGTGCTCGTGCTGCATATAAAAACCTGGCAATGGTGCAGGTGTCCTATAAAATGGTTTCGCATAGGTATGTCAATATAATGCATGGATGCAGCAAATAATCAAATAAGTATTTCACCCCTAATTACTAACATCACTAAGGGTCTTGTAAGTTACTAAAACTATCGGGCGGCTCGCGCCATCCAACGATAGTCCCCCGTAGATGTTACATCTACTCACCGGAATCCCTGGCTAGCTGTGTCCAATCACCGCTTTCCCCTTTCGCGCCGCGTCTGACGTCTCCGCGACCGAACCTGGAATTTACATCAATACCAAACATAAGGTTACATATCAAGAACGACGCAAAACCCCAACGAAACTACTAAAGTTCACTATCTAGGTACAACGTGCACAGGGTCCGCGGAACACACGCGAAAATCGCAAAAACTGCCAAAAAACGCCGATTTGGTCGCCCGGCAAAACTAAAACCCGACTACCCAAAAATCCGCACTCACGCATCCTAAAAGTCGTAGGACAAGCCATTACAATCATCAAGATATCAAAAATAATTCATCACATAATTTTATAACAAAACTAGTAAGCATTTGCATTCCAAAATCGGTGCAAAAATCGCCGATTTGCGACAAAACGACTACAATCTAGCATAATCACCCAAGTCACACCATTAGATAACCACTACACAAAATTTCAACACATTAACCATGCTCCAAAACCTAAATTCCACAACCAACCCTTTCTTGATTTTTCTCAAAAGCAATTGCAAATCAAAATCCATACTAGAAAAACTTAACTAACACTAATTTCAAACCCAATTAGCAAGTTAACCTTGTAGATTAGGTTAGCAAAACAACTAGATAACAAATTAGGTTTAATCAACTAAATAATGGTTTCTAAACCTTAATTCAACTCATTAATCATGCTTCACAACCCATTTCCATACACTAACCCCTTTCTAGATTTTCCTAAAACAACAATTTACAACCAAATCACACTTCTAAAATTAACTAAATTAGCATAATTGAAGACTACATAAACAAGGTGACCATATAGATTAGTTAATTAAAAACTAGATTAACTATAAAACAATCTAATTAACTATCATGGCTTCAAAACCCTAGTTTAACACAAACTATTCCTTTTTAAAAAAAAGATTAGAAATTAGCTAGCTTTTAACACTAAACCATACAATTAAAGGAATTTAGCAAAAAGAAAGTAACTTGATGGAATTTATACCTCAAGATCTATGGATCAAGCATGTGATTTGCCTCTAAGGATGGCTTCCTAGCTCCAAGATTCAAGCAAGAATGGCTAAGGATAATGATAGCATAAGGATTTTGTTTGGATTTTTGAATTAATTATGGATTTTGATGTGGTTTTTTGAAGAAATTTGAAGAAAAATGAAAAGAAAAGAGATGAAGAAGAGAGGGTGCAGGTTTCGGCTAGAGGAGGTAAGGGGGAGGGGTGTGGGTGAGTGGGAAAGTCAAGAGTCAAGTCTCCAAAAGTCAATGTACCATAACTTATCCATTATATTTAAAATAAATCCATAAACTAATTAAATCAACTCAAGAAAGGAAACAAGGAAGTGAGGCCAGAAATTTCTGGACTTGCACAAGGTGGGGCTGTCCTAGGGCTGAGGGAAAAGAGAGAGGGGTTTTACAAAAGAAATTTTATGCAAAAAGGCCCCCTACAAGTCAAAAATTGCAAGTTTTAGCTCAAAATTCAAAAAATTCGTTTCATATCATAAAAATTTGTTAAAAATCAAAATAAATTACTAAAAATTTATGTTACCACTAGCTTTTAATTATCATAATTTTAGAGATTAAAATTAGCCCGGAAAAATTTGTATTTATCGCTAATTTAATGTATTTTCTTACCGGCTTAAAATAATATTAAAAAATTGAAAAATTAGGGAAAATTTTTAAACGACCAGAATTTCATAATTAACTCATTAGCTACTAAAAACAAGCAATTACCTATCCATTTTAAGTATAATTAGCCCTAAACTGCAAAATAACGAGAAAGACGGTTTTCGGAAAAATACCGAATTTTCACCGATTTTCAGGAAAACACCAAAACGACTTTTCAAGACGCTACAATTAGTTGATGAGATGAACCTGGTTCCTATCATTGTATGATAATGGAGTTGTGGCTTTGGCCTAGGAATCCCCGTCTCATCAGAGATCCAGACATATTCTAAGGCAGTATCACCTGATCATGGAGATGGTTGATCTTCAGGGAGATCGAGATTAGGAGTGTAGACTCAGAGGAAAACACGGCGGATACACTCACAAAGGCCTTTTTCCAAAGAGAGACTTTTATGGGATGGTTGAGTATGGGATACTACAACCACTGCTATAGATGGACCTAGTGCAAGTGGGAGATTGTTAGTTATATGTATGCCCTATAGGCCATTATTGTACATATGATATATATCATAGTAGATGCTTGGACATACATAGGGAGGACTTTCTTGCTCGACATGATAGTATGCAATCTGGTTACTCTTTATCTTAACATGTACACGGATTGTCTCTCTGTTATATGTTGATAAAGCCCTTATGATGTGTACTTGACTACCTGGATTATGATGCAGATCATACTAGCGGGACAAAAGTAGTCGGTAAGTACATCCTTTAATGTCCCTAGTCGTGGGTTTATCGAGACGGGGCATCGATATACCAGAGTAGACTAGCGTATAGCTTCTCGACCTATGTAGATGGGCGATGGATGATCCCATATCCATTGGTGTTTGACATCAGAGATGGTATACGGGTGCTCAGTGGAGACTGGGTACACTGGACAGACTCGCTGAGAACTCCTAGATGGTATTATACCTCACGTCAGATGGCAGTTCTCTGGTGACACTGGTACAGGTTAGTCTGTCGACCCGAGATCGTCATAGAGTCTTGTGTGATTCCCACTGTGCTTTGATTTTCACCTTACCATGTTCAAGAGAATGTGCAAAACGGTGGTTTTTGGGTACAGTCCCGAGTCACATGGAGGCAATGAGAGATAGGAGGGTATTTCGCCACTCCCAGTATTTGGGGTTGATGTTGCGCTGTGCTCGATTGGCCATAACAGTAAGTCCCTGGTCAGGGTTGTTTTTGAGATTTACTGGTAAGTGTTATCAGTAGTTTCTCGACCCGTTATTGTTAGTTATATGAATGCCCTAGAGGCCATTACTGTACATGCGATGCATATTGTAGTGGATGCTTGGACATACATAGGGAGGACTTTCTTGCTTGACATGATAGTATGCTATCTGGTTGCACTTTATCTTAACAAGTATACTTATTGTCTCTCTCTATTACATGTTGATAAAGCCCTTAGGATGAGTACTTGACTACCAGGATTATGATGCGGATCATACTAGTAGGGCAAAGGTAGTCGGAAAGTACATCTTCAAATGTTCCTAGTCGTGGGAGTATCGAGACAGGGCATCGATACTCCAGAGTAGACTAGCGTATACGCTTCTCGACCCATGTGATGGGCGATGGATGATCCCATATCCATTGGTGTTTAACATCAGAGATGGTATATCGGTGCTCAGTGGAGACTAGGTACACTGGACGGACTCTCCGAGAACCCCCAGATGGTATTATACCTCACGTCAGATGGCAGTTCTCTGGTGACACTGATACAGGGTAGTCCGTCGACCCGAGATCATTATAGAGTCTTGTGTGATTCCCACCGTACTTTGATTTCCACCTTACGACGTTCAAGAGAACGTGCAAAACGGTGGTTTTTGGGTACAGTCCCGAGTCACATGGAGGCAATGAGCGATAGAAAGGGATTCGTCTCTCCCGGTATAGGGAGTTGATGTTGCGCAGTGCTCGATTGGCTATAACAGGAAGTATCTGGCCAGGGCTGATTCCGAGATAGACTGGTAAGTGTTATCAGTAGTTTCTCGACCCGTTATGAGCCTCATATCAGCACGACTTATCGAGTTACTGGGGTCTGACGTTTACCACCCCTAGACGAGATATGCGACATATCAGACGAAGAGACTGGACTGTACGGTAGTGTTACTGATTGGATTCACAGGAGTATGAGCAGGAAAGCTTGTTGATCTTATGATCGCTCAATACCCGGGTGGCCGTTACGTTTAGCAGACCGCCTGCGGTTTGTGGGTGTTTGATATGATCATTACCTACTGCCGGCGTATTGATGAGTCTTTAGAGTCCTACACAGAGGTTTCCTTTGTTGGAGATAGTGCCCTCAGAGTCAATTATTGGATCACAGGCACGTGATTGCAATGATTGATGGAGGACCTATCCCGATAGGACAGTCTTATTCGAGTTGATAGTATGCTATCTGGTTTATCTTTATCATCGTGTACTGCTTTAGGTGACCTTACAGGTCACTATTGCGTGTTGATAGAGCCCCTAGGATTCGTGCTTGACTGTCAGCAGTATGAGGGCGATCATATACGTGGGAGCAGGTAGTCTATAAGAACATCCTTAAAAGGTCCCTAGTCGTAGGAGTTTCGAGACAGGGCATCGATACTCCAGAGTAGACTAGTGTATACAGTCGAGACCCCGACGAGGGGCGGTGGCCGGTCTCACAAGCCACTGGTGTCAGTTGGTTCACCTAAGATGTATATAGGTGCTCATTGGGTTATGAGTACACCGGACAGGACTCGCCGTGAACATGATAGTTGGTCTTATACCTGACGTCAGATAGCAGTTCCTTGGTGACATGTGTACAGGTTAGTTCATCGACCTGAGATCATCATTTGTCTTGTGTGAGTTCCCACTGTACTTTGATTACTACCCTACCACGCTCAAAGGAGACGTGCAAACAGGTTTTAGTTGGGTACAGTCCCGAGCCACATGGAGGCAGTGAGCGGATCTGCAGGGGTTCGTCTCTCCCAGTATTGGGGGTGAGGTCGCGCTGTGTCTAGGAGAGCCATTACATGATGTCCTTGGCCAAGACAGGAGATTTACTTGTAGGTATTCCAGTAGTATCTCAGGGTGTTCTGGGCCACACTCCGACACGACTTGTTCCGCTTTTGGGGGTCTGACTTTTACCAACCCCCTAGGCCCACCATGCGATGCTCATAGACGAATGGACCGGACTGTACGGATATTGTCACTGACAGGCTCAGTAGGGTGTCAGGATGAGTTCGTTCATCGACGTCCCTTTTGGTCAGTACCTGGTAGCCCGTTACGTATAGGCTAATACCTCTGACGTGCTAGTGGTTAAATCCACACCCAAAGTATTGACGAGTCTTTAGAGTCCCCCACAGACCAGTTTCTCAAGTTTCGGGCGAAACGCTGTAGAGGCCGTATGGAGATATGGCAGGGTTCGATCAGATACTTGCGGTATTGCACGGATCATGATCGGACGGATAATACTAGCGGGCTTTGGTTTAAGACGGATCCTAGTATTGTATAGTGTAGATTTTGTCTCATTGCATTTGTATTCGGTCAGAATACAAATGCGGGTATGTATATACAGTAGCGGGGTTTCCTATAATTTATTACGGGATCAGTTTTATGATGTTGCCAGTTTGCTTTCCGTTTCGGCCAATTTCCTTTGTTTCTTTCCTTGGCTGAAAATTGGTGGAGGAGAGCTTATTTGCAATTGTGCAAATTAGCAATTTGGAGGTTTTTTTTGCAAGATGTAGTGTCATGATGATTGCACCATCATTTGACTTCTTTTGACTTTCTTTTAGTCATCATGGCTTGACTTATGGAGATATGATTGGTTGATGGAGTGTGGGTTTTAGTAGGTGATCATTTCTTTTCATGATCACCTTTTCTCTCTCTTGCATTATGTTGGAGCTCACTCTTTTTTCATTGTGTGAGACTCTCCATTCTCTCCCCTTGGCTCAAGAGAGGCCGGCCACATTCATGGGGGCTGTCCCAAATTTTTAGTGTGGGGTTTTTCATTTTTTTGGCTTGCTAAAAACCCCTTAGCTCATCTCCAAAGCACATCTCATTCCTCCACTCAAAACGCAACTTTTAGTAACCCCAATGAGATATAGCACTACACTATTCTACAGCAATCCTTGGGCACATCGGCTCGCCAATTTCGTGCCCGAGTTGCCTCGGTCCAGAGGTGGGAGCCCGTAAAAGAACCCGGCGATGTGGTGCCCTTCCGACGAGGAGTTGGAGACCGGAGATTCCGCGGGGAGATCGGGACGACGACGAGAAGACCGAAGGACACGGATCGCTCGGTATATCTCTCTACCCCTTCTCTAGTTAGCTAGGATTAGATTAATGGCCCGATCCAGATTTATAGTGCGTGGTGGTGTCGGTTTCAAAAGTTAAAGTAAATTATCGTTTCCGTATTTTGGCCTCGGACAGACGGCCGGGGCGCCGCCGTGCACTTACAGTGGTATCAGAGCCAGGCCATTAACCTAGTCTAGCTTGGTCTAATGTGTTTACATTTTCGATCGAACAAAATTCCAAAACCCGCGTTTTCAATGTATCAGTTCTCTGTCGAAATTTTTTTGGCTCGAAAATTTTTTCAGGTTGTTGCAGAAGTACATGCAGTAAATTTTAAGACTTCTGTGAAAAAATGGTAGTGTGACACTGTTGCTCGACTGCGGAACCGCGGCCAAACCCCTGTTCCGGCCGTGGTTCCGCCGCAACACAGTGCCTTCACTGCACCATTTTTGCACAGTGATCTTTGTACAGGGAAATTGGGGTTTTGGTATATTCTGTTTGGGCCCAGATTTTCTTTGAGTGCTACAGTAGTGCTTGGGGCCCACTTCGGTAAATTTGATCGATCAAAAATTTTAAACATGTTAGTTCACAGAATTTACATTATATCTGCGACCGTGAATGTCACTTGATCGGTAAATCCTGTCTAACTGCTATAGCCCGGTTAGACGGATTTGCGAACGTGACATTCACGTTGATATTCTGTGTTGTGCTGTGTTGTTGCGGATTGGTCGTGGAGGATATCCTGGATGCAATAGTATTACAGTTTTATTTTATATGTACATTTGATATTGCGGGGCGAGCGTCCGACATGTGGACCGCCGTCACTGCCTGTTTGTATATTATTCTTTTGGGGCACGACCGGGGTGAGGTCGATGTACCCGTTGTATGTAATTTTACTTTCTGTACTAGGATTACCCCGCGGAGGGGTGCACGGATAGCCGGGTTCTAGAGGGAAACGGGCCCGCATCTCATGGCATTGAGGCGGAGGGGGCCTCACTCTAGAATTGGCGGGCTATTCGCTGCACTCGTAGGGGGTACAGGTTGACCCAGGAGGGGTGCCCAAGTTACCGGATTCCGTGAAGTGCTGGGTGGTCCATTCACATTGCTGAAGGGGGCTGCCTCGCTTCAGGTTTTGGCAGGTAACTTGCCGCGCCCGTAGGGGTCTAGGATTTCATTGCACAGGCTATCCACATGACCAGGGGAACGTCGGGTTTCAGTAGCGGCTCTATGAAACCCGGGGATCCCAGATATCTGTATTGTTCTGTGATGCTTATTACATTTCTGTGATGTCGCATTTTTCTATCACGCCTTGAGCGAATATTATATATTGATATATATACTAGAAGAAGCTGTATATGTTTTGCATCCACGCTAGTCCAGTCCCCGCTCTGTCGTTAGTTAAGTAACCTAACGGGTAATGACGGGACCCAGTGGCGAATGCGGATGGCATATACGTACATCATTATTTTTGTTCTTTATTGGTGTGATCAATTGATGGGACTGCATTGATTCGGATCAATGCAAGCTAAACAAACCTATTCTGATGTTGTTGGAACCTTGTTCAAAAAGCTGTTATTGCAAGGACGTTCTCTTTTGTTTTGCATCGTGGTATTCAGTTGGAATATCCTGCTCCTCAGTCGACGAGGCAAGGGCCGAGATCCCTTCACCGGGAGTGACCCCTTGGACAGAAGTTTGCGTCAGGGCAATAACTTCACTATAGCCGATTACTTTTGCTTTGCATCCTGGTATTCAGTTGGAATATCCTGCACCTCATTCTACGGGGAAAGAGCCGAGATCCCTTCACCGGGAGTGACCTCTTTAGCAAAGGTTTTCGTCACTATATTTTTATAAAAAGCTATCCGGTTCCTTCAACGATATCAAGTTCATTACGTTAAAGGTTTTCGCCAGAAACCATTCGTAGCCCTCCGTCGTTTCATATGAATAGTCAATAAGTATTCAAGCTGTGTATGTTGGCCAAAGTCAAGGCACAGTGATTGGTAGCTATTGGGTATTCATATGCAGCATAGATAGATGCGTTGGTTTGGGACAGTCGTACTGCCATTTTGGCCAAAGTCAAGGGTAGGTACGGGTGGGTTCAAATTAACCTGGAGAATGACGGGTAGAACTTGACATGTGACTTATGATATGTAGGCCAAAGTCAAGGTCATAAGAGCATGGGGCAAAAATCACATCGGGAGTTTCTAAAGAAACTGAAACTTGCCAGATATGCGCATACCTTCTGGAGTGTGATAACGTGAGCGGATTCCGTCACGTTATCATGCGATGATAGTTGGATCCCGATTCCTACTGATGAGTTGGTTTGCTCCTCGGGTGATCCCGACTAATTCTTCTTTTAGGTTTGGAGGAGAATTTGACGGTACAGTGGGAGGTTTCCAGATTAGATAAATTGGTGACCATTCTGATCTAGGTTAGAGTACACGCTGAGTGTTTCTTTTCTCACTCTCTCTCTTTGGCAGCGACCTTGACCCGACCCTAAGACTATGACTCAGTGACCAAGTTGACCGAACCTTCTAAAACACTAGCTTTTGGATTGTCAGAGTTGCAGACCTCATTGCCACTCCTACTTTTACACCCTTTTCTCCAGGACACCCCGTATTACTACGAACGTCCACTTCCATTGGACAAAACCATCGTATGGTTATATACGAACTCGAAGGAATTTATTCAAGGATGGTTTCCGGTTCTGGAGAAAACGAATAGGATTATTCAGTTGTCTTTTCCTTTTACCTTCTCTCAGGTTACGAGTACTCCTTGGTTTAGGAGATAGTACACCTATTACGCAAATTGGATAGTCTTCTTCCAAACCTTAGGCTGGTGCGGAATGGTGGGGTATGAAGAAAACCAATTAGCATAACGATGGTGTACAGAAGGTATTAAGTAAAGAAATATCAAGGGATTAGTAAGAGGGCAAAGTAAATTGCGACTGGTATTCACGACCAAACCAAGTATTTCTTCGCCAATCCTAAATCACCTTTGTATTTCTCCAGGACACTTCGTATCACTACGAAGATCCACAATTTATTGGACACTCCATCGTATGGTTATATACGAACTCGAAAGGAACTTGTTCCAGTTCGGGGATGGATTCTGGTTCAGGAGAAATAGGAATAAGGTTTATTCAGGTGTCTTTTATCTTCACCTTCTCTCGCGTTGCGAGTACTCCTAGGATTAGGACAGTACACCCATTATGCTTATTGGATAGTCTTCTTCCAAATCATAGGCTGGTGCCGAACGGTAGGGAAGGAAGAAAACCATTTAGCCTAAGAGGGTGTACAGAAGGTAATGACTAAAGACATATAAAGGGATTTGGAGAGATGACAAAGAATTATACGGTTACAGTTGTGAATCTGGATAATGGAAGAGGCATTACTAGGAATACCCGGATACCCCATCGAAATATTTCAATGTTTCAGTTTCACTGTGTACTGTTAAAAGAAAACTGATTTCCCAATTAGACTCTTGCTCCAGGGTATGTATTTACCAGGTATGATTCTCACATCTGTAAGGTTTTACAGATGATGAGTGGGAGTAAGTTATTGGGAATTAGGTGATTGTCCTCATTATATCGGAATTCGTTGTAATTGGTAATATTTGAGGAAATCGCCTGGGTTGTTTTGCCGGACGGCAAATATTTGGTTTTGAATATCCGCTGTTATGCACCAATTTCAAATTGATACATCTGTACGTCTATTTTTATTGAGTGAGATATACCTTTTTGAAATTATGTCCATGACATTTACCTATATCAGTGGATGGTTAGGTAAGAAGCATTAAACAGCGGTGTAATTCTTCTTAACCATAGGTACAGTTTTCAACCTACGACATGCAGGGAATGAGTTATAAGACTCAAGGGACTTATACAGAGTATTGTATGTTGTCCAGTGTCCATTAGGACAGAGGAGTTGGTCCTCGTACTATATTCGGTTTACTTACGACTTCTCTAGTTCTTAAACAAGTGTTTCGTAGAAACACAAGGTCTGAGTTTTGAGAAGTTATAGGTATATGAATAAAGTAGAGAATCAGGTGTTGCAAGTATCGGGATTCTTCGAGGTGATCGAAGATGTAGATACTTGTGTAGGGTATTCAGTTGATAGTAATGATTAAAGAATTTGCTTCTCCTTCAGATTACTCATAATTGGAAGCACTCCTAAGTTGAGTAATGCTGATCGGCCTCTCTCCATTTAGTTGACATGCACTGGAGACAGCTGCATGATTTGAATCTGGTTCAATTAAATCAGTGCCTCTGTTTCTGTATTGGATATAGAACAGTTCATATCTTAACGATGTTAAGGTACGGGGAGTTGTCCGACTTATGCTTAAAACCAGACTCTGGATAACTTAAGGCGCGTTTCTGTAATGGCTGTTTGTGGGTTGACCCAGGCTATGACGAGGGTTGATCTTCTACCATCTGGAAGATCAATAGTGATATTGTTCTAGACTCGCCACAGTTTTAATAAAAATGGATTTTTTCAGAAAACAGTAGTGGGAGTATGGTAGAACTGGAAGTGATTCCAGAACCGCAAACGATTACTGAAAGTTTGATAGGAACCTAAAGATTCAATCTGGTTTGACATTCCATTGGCCACTCCGCAGATACGGTGGGTAACCTCAGGCACCCGAGGGGTACTCCGGTAGCCTCAAGGACGGTGACAGGGAGGTTCTTGTTTACCCAGACTTCCTATTGCTGTTGTTCCAGGCTGCGAGACCCGGCAGGAGGATGAGTATAGCGTCGTTCTAAACTAGCTTTAGAAGTGTACGTGTATATGACTCTGCCAGAGGGTTGTCGTAGTCAGTGGGAGCAGCGGAAGCATTGGTGGACAAGTGGCTTATGTCTATTTATAGACTAAAGCAGATATAGTGGAGATAGATCATCTATTTCTGATGTGACAGTCATAGGTTTGACTTCATCAGAATAGGGGATGGATCTGTTAAGAAGGTAGTAGGGTGTGATGTCCTGGTATTTGGATGACATACACAGAGTAGTAAGTGATATTCCTATACTACGACCGGTTATACTTTGGTTGTCACAAAGTGGTTTCTCCACATAGGAATTGGGTATAATATCAAGACATTCTGGTCACTGGATCTATGGTTTTAGATCTAGATTTGGGTGGTTTCCCAATCAGGGTACTTAGACAGCATTCTAAAGGAGTTTTAGAATGGACGACTCCTGGCACGGTAGTGTACCTGTAGGGGATGGAGTCACCCTCTCTAAAGGTGTCTTACAGACTAAAGGGGAGAGGGATGTGCATGATTGGCAGATCACTTGCTTAGGCAATTGAGTCAATCATGAGATGTCAAGTACCACACCAGATGTTGTTTTTGCAGTAGATGCAATGAGCCGATTTTGATCCAATCCTGGAGAAACGATCGGGAGCAGTTTTAGAACATAAGTGGATGTTCTAGGGATATGATAACGACAGCCTCATTCGGGAGACAGTTATCATTCCAGGCTTCCAAGGTGACATGGATGACAGATCGGTTGTCAGAGTTATAGTTTTCCTTCTGACGAGGGGCAATATTTTGGACAGGTGGTCCAAGGGGATACTGAGGGAGGCATGACGCAGGATACTGATTAAGTTCAGTTGACGATACAGTCTAAGAAATTTGGATTTGGAGTTCATTTATGAGCTAGGTCCCATCAGATATCCAGACATATTCTAAGACAGGTATTGCGCATTTCGGGAGATGGCATTCTCCGCGAACTTGAGATATAGAGAGACATAGAAAGAAACATCAAGGCGCATCCACTCACTGAGGCTATTCCTCGAACGCAATAGTTTCGCAAACGGGTTTTGTGAGACTGATTAGTAGAGGAGTTGGGTGTTCGGTATCACACGGGCTGTGAGTATGCGACATCGCAATAATTAGCCTTGAGTGCAAGTGGGAGATTGTTGGAGATAGTGCCCTCAGAGTCAATTATTGGATCACAGGCACGTGATTGCAATGATTGATGGAGGACCTATCCCGATAGGACAGTCTTACTCGAGATGATAGTATGCTATCTGGTTTATCTTTATCATCGTGTACTGCTTTAGGTGACCTTACAGGTCACTATTGCGCGTTGATAGAGCCCCTAGGATTCGTGCTTGACTGCCAGCAGTATGAGGGCGATCATATACGTGGGAGCTGGTAGTCTATAAGAACATCCTTAAAAGGTCCCTAGTCGTAGGAGTTTCGAGTCGGGGCATCGATACTCCAGAGTAGACTAGTGTATACAGTCGAGACCCCGACGAGGGGCGGTGGCCGGTCTCACAAGCCACTGGTGTCAGTTGGTTCACCTAAGATGTATACAGGTGCTCATTGGGTTATGAGTACACCAGACAGGATTCGCCGGGAACATGCTAGTTGGTCTTATACCTGACGTCAGATAGCAGTTCCCTGGTGACATGTGCACAGGTTAGTTCATCGACCTGAGATCGTCATTTTTCTCGTGTGAGTTCCCACGGTACTTTGATTACTACCCTACCACGCTCAAAGGAGACGTGCAAACAGGTTTTAGTTGGGTACAGTCCCGAGCCACATGGAGGCAGTGAGCGGATCTGCAGGGGTTCGTCTCTCCCGGTATTGGGGGTGAGGTCGCGCTGTGTCTAGGAGAGCCATTACACGAAGTCCTTGGCCAAGGCAGGAGATTTACTGGTAGGTATTCCAGTAGTATCTCAGGGTGTTCTGGGCTACACTCCGACACGACTTGTACCGCTTTTGGGGGTCTGACTTTTACCAACCCTCTAGGCCCTCCATGCGATGCTCATAGACGAACGGACCGGACTGTACGGATATTGTCACTGACAGGATCAGTAGGGTGTCAGGATGAGTTCGCTCATCGACGTCCCTTTTGGTCAATACCTGTTAGCCCGTTACGTATAGGCTAATACCTTTGACGTGCTAGTGGTTAAATCCATAACTAAAGTATTGACGAGTCTTTAGAGTCCCCCACAGACCAGTTTCTCAAGTTTCGGGCGAAACGCTGTAGAGACCGTATGGAGATATGGCAGGGTTCGATCAGATACGTGCGGTATTGGACGGATCATGATCGGACGGATAATACTAGCGGGCTTTGGTTTAAGCCGGATCCTAGTATTGTACAGTATAGATTTTGTCTCATTGCATTTGTATTCGGTCGGAATACAAATGCGGGTATGTATATACAGTAGCGGGGTTTCCTGTAATTTATTACGGGTTCAGTTTTATGAAGTTGCCAGTTTGCTTTCCGTTTCAGCCAATTTCCTTTGTTTCTTTCCTTGGCTGAAAATTGGTGGATGAGGGCTTATTTGCAATTGTGCAAATTAGCAATTTGGAGGGTTGTTTTTGAAAGATGTAGTGTCATGATGATTGCACCATCATTTGACTTCTTTTGACTTTCTTTTAGTCATCATGGCTTGACTTATGGAGATATGATTGGTTGATGGAGTGTGGGTTTTAGTAGGTGATCATTTCTTTTCATGATCACCTTTTCTCTCTCTTGCATTATGTTGGAGCTCACTCTTTTTTCATTGTGTGAGACTCTCCATTCTCTCCCCTTGGCTCAAGAGAGGCCGGCCACATTCATTGGGGCTGTCCCAAATTTTTAGTGTGGGGTTTTTCATCTTTTTGGCTTGCTAAAAACCCCTTAGCTCATCTCCAAAGCACATCTCATTCCTTCACTCAAAAGACAACTTCTAGTAACCCCAATGAGACATAGCACTACACTATTCTACAGCAATCCTTGGGCACGTCTGCTCTCCAACTATGTGCCCGAGTTGCCTCGGTCCAAAGGTGGGAGCCCGTAAAAGAACCCGGCGATGTGGTGCCCTTCCGACGAGGAGTTGGAGACCGGAGATTCCGCGGGGAGATCGGGACGACGACGAGAAGACCGAAGGACACGGATCGCTCGGTATATCTCTCTACCCCTTCTCTAGTTAGCTAGGATTAGATTAATGGCCCGATCCGGGTTTATAGTGCACGGTGGTGCCTGTTTCAAAAGTTAAAGTAAATTATCGTTTCCGCATTTTGGCCTCGAACAGACGGCCGGGGCGCCGCCGTGCACTTACAACCTTGCTCAAGCGAAACGGAGTAGGAGCATATATGTGATATGTGCCGGACCGAGATTAATACTATATGTGATACCGTATTCTATTCTCGCGATTTATGACATCGGTCAGTTATATGTGATATAGCCGGGTTATCGGTTCAAGTGTTGATTCGATAAGTTGTTACATATGATATTAGTCGGTTATATGTGATATAGCCGGATTATTAAATCAAGAGTTGATTTGATAGTCTAATGTATAATTATATATTTGATATATTAATTTACATTAACTAGCATTATCTCACTTAAGATTTCTTTTCTCACTAGTTTTGTGCACATTGTATATATGTGATATATATTAGTGTACAAGGTTTGTGTCATTCTTGATGCCACATACAACTTAGGTGTATGAGACTTATACCATGCTAAAGATAATCCCACGGTTTTATTTATCAAAGTAAACTACAAATTATGTGGAAATTGGACAAATGGTTGAAGTTTAGAGAAGCTTTTGGAACCATTGACCAAGTCCACTAATTTGTTTTTACTTAGATATTTGTTAACCTAACCTATTATCATTAGCCTTAGTTTAGTCTCTACAAGGGTAAGTATATGATACTAACTCACCCATGGTTTCCATTCACTCTCTCATGAGTTCATTCTTCTTTTTCTTCTTCATCAAAGAAAAAGCTCACTAGGTTTTTTCTAAGTGAAGGATTAGTGTGAGAAAAATAAATCTAAAATGAGAAAAATTCCTACTTCATCATCCTATACTACTAGCCATTTAGTATAGGGTGTTTGCTTCACTAATTCCATAATTAGTGAAGGGGTAGCTTGGGTTAGTGTCTCCTCGACGTAGATCATCTTCGGCCTCGAAGAATTCGATGCAAGCTTGTTCATTTCTTCATGGGAGCCTCTCTAGAGTCCGGGAGTTCATGATCGCAGCGAAGAGACTAATACACAGAGCTATTAAAGTGAAGGACTGATCTACAAAGGTTGTATTCCTTGTTCACTTTAGTTACAAAGTTGTTTGCATTCGATTCGTCGCATTTTCTAGTTTCGATTCTAGGGTTAGGGTTAGCTAGAAAGGCAAATTTTTGAAATTAGCATGGACGATGCCTCCCGAAATCTTGCTGCCGTGCTAGACAACCCTGCAGTGGTATCAGAGCAATGCTAGAAAATTAGACGATGTTTGTTAGATTAAGAAACCGAAACGACTCCGAAACTTGAAACACGAAAACCCACTTTCTGTCGAATTTAAAAAGTCCTCTAAATTTTTTTAAACAATTGCAGAATATTGTATGAGATGCAACATGAACACAGTACAAAATTGAGCCCCTCTCGATGGAATTTGGCCGGCCACATTGATCATTTTTCCGGCCCGCTCGGCCGAATAGTGATGGTTTTGGTTGAATTTTATACTGTGTTCCAGTGTCTGGGTTTTAGAGTTTCAGGTGTTGTTTGTTTTTTCTAAGTTTGCATGTGATGTGATCTTACACTATAAGCAATTCGGAGTGTTTCGTATTCGTAGTTTTAACATTGTTTTGGGTTATCGCATGTTGTTTAGGCGAAGTTAAAAAGTATGAACAAATGTCAAAAACCTAATTTTCCAAGTTTAACGTATTCGGAAAATCATGCAAGTAATTCTGTGAACCCTCTAAAAGAATGAAACCTAACTCGATATAATGACCATGGAACCGCTTTCGAACCTTAGGGTTTGCGGCAGTTCCGCGGTGCCATTAATGAGGCTTGGGTCTGCCCTTCTACGGCTGGTTCATATGTACTGTGGCATGTTCTGGGTATTATAGAACTATGCTCAAGGGTTGAGTTGTCGGGAAATTGTGGGATTTTGATGAATCGATCGAAAAGTTTAACGTCGTCCGGGTATCATGTGATGGGATACGATACTTAGAATCCACACAAATTTGAATTTTATAAATCTAGGAATTTAGTATCATTTGATCGGTTGCCATGGGATTTTGATGTGATCAAAAGTTCGTCGCAATTACGTATTGTACGCGGATACTCGCCGGGTAACCTTATTAGATAGCCATGTCCCATAGCCCCGACCAAGTGACTGTAGGTGAACCCCGTTGCCAAAAGCATCCGTCCGGGTGCTCGTGGCCGCGGTGTTCCGCCTTAGTGCACTTCGTCGACGGCATCGGGGGTGCGGCCGTCTACTAAAGTTTCCGAAAAGCATTCGATCAGGTTATCGGGAATCTTGTTGAATTACCCGACGGGTTATTGGAAAGTGTTTTCAATATCGAGACTAAAATGCGGGGTTTATAATAGTTAGGCATGTGATGTCTAAGGAATTCATTTGGTTAGGCATGAAATCCAAAGTATGTGATACATTGGGTTTATGATGTCTATGGTGGTTGCGGATTCCAACTGTTGTAGTTTTTCACTTTCTTTTCTGCGACCGTAAGTGTAATATGTGGTGTATCGCAGATTTCGTTGTTATACGTCAACGACAATTGGGATACGCATAATTTACTTACGTTGATGACATGTGATAATATGTGTTGCTGTGATATGTTATTTTGGATTGTCGTGTTTGAATAGCCGGGTTTTTTTTATGTGAGATGAGAGTTTTTCATTTTCATTCATGTAAAAGCTTGTATGTAATATTCTTTTATTGGGGCACTTCCGGGTTGAGGAAGATGTCACCGTTGATGTATATTATTAACTTTTCCGCATTAGGATAGACCCAAGGAGGAGAGCAAAAGTAACCGGGTTCTAGCGTCCAGTAGGAGACCATCTCGAGGAGTCGAGACCGGGTCTCCTAACTCTAGAATTGGTAGGGTTGCTTGCCGCTTTCATAGGGGTCTAGGGATGTGGGTTTGGCTATTCATCACGACCGTGGAATCCGTGTTTTATACAGGCTTAATTTAAATCCCGGAAATCCTAGTATATCCAATATTTCATATGTTGATTTCTTCTGCGATATTCTATGATGCGATCACTTGATATGTTCTGAGACGAATGCCTATATTATATATATGAGATATAATTAATATTGCTGCTTTTGTTTCATATGTGATGCTTAGGAATCATAATCGATGGGACATCATTAATGAGATTAATGAAACTAAAAGAAAATAAACCTAAAGTTATTGTGGAATCGAATTTTCAAAAATAGGTAGCTCTAGTTCTTTCTTTGCATAGCGGTATTCCTTGTAGAATATCCTGCACCTTATTCGATAAGGAAAGAGCCGAGATCCCTTCACCGGAAGTGACCTCTTTAGCAATAACTGGCAGATGCTACAACGATCGGTTTCGTATTTTGATTGCTTTTCTAGTTCTTGATTTGCATAGTGGTATTGTGAATATCCTGCACCTCATTCGACGAGGAAAGTGCCGAAATCCCTTCACCGAGAGTGACCTCTTTAGCGAAACTAGCAAAAGCCTCAAAACCTGTCACACCCCGCTTCTCAAAAGAAGGTGAAGGATGATGTGGCAAAGTCCGCAACCTAACTGTATTGAAGATGGTCTTTTCAATACAGTTAAGTTAAGCATATGAATATCTAACATGCAGGGTGTGTACCAAAATCAAAGTAATAAAAGCGAAAGGCATTTATTTCCATTAACCAAATTTTATTACATCCCAAAAGAAAGAGTAAAATAAACTAAGTAGTTTAATTACATCAAAGGAGGAACAAAAGCCCTAAACATGTGGGCAACAACAAAAAATAAATCTAACTAATCTTCCATCGTCCAGTCTGCATAATCTTCATAAGTTGGCTTCACACCTTGATCATCGCCATAATACTCATTCTTATCTGACGGACATTCCAAAGATAGAGGAAGAAAAGGAAAGTCCGTCAGCGAGTTATACTCGGGTAGGATTGCCTCATAAGGAAGTAAAGGTATAGAAACAGACATGGGTGTATAAATGCACTGAATATGATGTACATGGGTATAAAGGTATGAGGTTATATACAAATTAGATATGTTGACAGAGGTATATGTGAATATGAGTAGCTTGTGTGAGGTATATGTTTGGTAAAAGGTCAAGTCAAGTCAAATGGATATTCAGTCTTAGAGTTAGATCAGGTTAAACAAGGTGTATAGATAGAATTGACTGGTGAACATACTCGTATCTTTGAGGTATCCCATGACTAGCTGGAAGCAGTATGAGCTGGTGCTCGTGCCTGGGATGGCAATCAATATGGTACCGTGGACATCCCCGAAAGGTGTCCCATAACTATGATGGAGCTTTGTCTAGCGTGAATATCACTCAAGTGCACAGGTATTACCACCCTTCAGTTCCATAATAAACAACAAGTCTAAACTGGTAATATATCCACATCCAAAATACTGAATAACTCGTGTCTCATAAAGAAAGGTAGATAAGATAACAGGAGGGTATAGCACATGATGCGAGTTTAGTGTTGAGTATCAATAGGTATTGTAAACGTTTTAGTTTGTTAAATAAGGGTCCGGATACTCGCGATTATTCCGTTGTGGCCACGGAACAACAACTGGGGAAGTGAAATGTACCGTTTCACTTCTCAGGATCATGATCGAGTAGTAGGGGAATCCGAGTTCCGAATCTCCTTGCCTAATCAAACTACCCATCCCCGTGGTTCTGTATAAAGGTTTTGACGAATTAGAGTTAGTGCATATACCTCTAGGCATGGAATTTCCATATTGTATGTCATCCATATTTTGGATCATTCACCCTCAAATAGGGTTTGTATTCGCCCGAATATCGGGTTAGTAGTCGTCCACACATTGGACTGGTCACCCTGCCTGCAGGGATCTTCATATATGTATTGTCGTCCGTACATCAGACTGGTCACCCGGAATATCGGGATCTTCTCAATAAGTATTCCATACCTAGGTTCGCGCATTCTAACCCTAACCGTAACATGTGTCATGTATGTCATAAACTTGTAATCAACAAGTTGATCTCATTTAATATGGCCTTCCACAACCGCTCGTTTTGTCTTGTTATCTTTTAAAGTTTGTAATGTATTTCGTATCATCTTATAAAACATTTAATTAATAAAGGATAATAGTGTTTAATTATTTTTATTGTTTATAAAAAACCATGATGTTTGGAATATTTATCGTTTTGGAATCCCATAATATTTTACTGAGAAAATATCCTTTTAATAAAAAGTTATGGTATTTGTTTGAAAAATTATCTTTTAACAAAGTTTTAGGTGTCATTTTGGAAAATATCATTTATAAGGGTTATGGTCTTTGTTGAAAATATCCTTTTAGTAAAGGTCAAAGTATTTAAATGAAATTATCTCTTTTTAGGATGGATTGAGGTATTTTATTGTAAATAATAGTTTTATGAAATTATAGTGTTTTAAGTTTGATGTAATATTTTAGAAAATACGTTCGTGTTGGCAACCGCTGCACAAGGACGGCAGGATTTCTGTCCTTTTTAAGGACGATTGCCTATCAACCATGAGGTACTAGCGTAAAACATTACCCTATTATTAGGGTAACTCATTAAACCTTAGTTAACATTTTAAGAAGAATTAATATAAAATACCCTTTCGAGTGAAGGGGCTAAGTTGGAAAAACCATATGCCGTTATTTAAATTTAGTATTATCCCCTTTCAAAAGGTGAAGGGATTTTTTTAACAAAACTAAAGTAGTTGGTGGAAAAGTGTAAGCAAAATATATATATCGTATCTAAAACATTTATTCCAAATATTTTATCTCAGGTGGATATTTTAAACAAATACAACATTTTAATAAAACGAGGGTATTTTGTGGAAGTATGCTATTTCGAGATCAAATTGGTAGTATGGGTAAGTGTGGATATGTAAGGGGTGAATCAATACTTGTGGGTTATGACTTTAATCCTGCCACATTCCATATTATATGAGAGTGCAGCATTTTTTTGGCATATAGGAGTGATTACGGAAACCATTTTAATCATAGGTTAAGATTATCATCATTAAGGGTACAAAAGAATATGCATGCAAGAATATTATAACATCATTTTAATGGGGGGTTGTTGATTAGAAGTCGGAATTAAGGTTATTGAAAAAGAAGTAGGTGACAGATGAGGGGAGAGAGGCGGATCCTACCTTTTGTTTGAGTCAGATGCCGATGGGTTGGAAGCGTAGGCTTGTACAAACTCCTCAATAGCTTCGCGCTCAGATTTTTCCTTGGTGATTGGGTAGAGCTGTAGCGTCGGCGTCGTCGATACGAAGGCGTGGGTATTTTTTTTCCGAATTTTTGGAGCTCTGAGGTGTGAGAAATCAATATTTGAAGGTGTCTATTTATAGGGTTTCTTTACCAACCATAAAATCCAAAAACAGTTAAAAAATCATCAGAATCCGCGCCCCTAATCATTCCCAATGATTCTGCCACCGCCGCTTCTCATCTCAGCCATTGGATCATGATCCAATGGGCGAGATCACGCCGCCAAGCACTGCCGCCGCCTCTGTCACTCGCCATCGACGTGTTTGGGGATCACGCGGTTTCGCGTGGTCCCCACCACGTGGGCGCCGCCGCACGTCTCTGGGCCATTGGATCTTGTATCCAACGGTCCAGATCAAGGGGATTAATTTAATTTTTTTTATAAATAAAAATACTAACAGTTTATTATTTAAAATTGAATTTGATTTTAAAAAAATTGTTCAAAATAGTTAAAAATACGGGAAAATTATGGAAAAAATTCAGAAAATATATTTCATTGTTATATTTAGTATAAAAATAATTTTGGGCTAAAAATAAATAATATATCCATTTATATGTTGTTAGCTAGTTATTATAATTATTTAAAATCTAGTTTATCCTTTAAAATATTTTTAATTATGAATTAATTATTTTAATTGATAATAAAAATATGCAAATTATTTTAAGGCATTATAAATTTTATTAAAACATTTTAAGTCTAGGAAAACAATAAATAGATTTTATAAAATTCCCTAAATTATATTTCACTGCTCTGAAAATTATTAATATTACAAAAAAATATTTTTCTATCAAAGAAACACGTAAATAATTATTTGATACTAGAATTTAAATAGAATATATTTTATTAAGTATTAGAAAACACGGTCGTTAGAAAACCCTCCATTTTAAATCATTTTATTCTATAACGATATCAAGTTCATTACGCAAAAGGTTTTCTTAAAAACCTGTCGTTGCCCTCCGTCATTTCATATAAGTACTTCATAGTATTCGTGATACGTTTGTTGGCCTTCGTCAAAGCGTAGTGTGCGGTAGCTATTTATGCTTATCTGTTAAAGCATATGATGCGATTGAGTTAGGGAAGTCGTGCGACCTTGTTGACCTCTGTCAAGGGTCGTGCGGCTGGGTTAAATTCAATCATGAAATAACGGGTTGAACTTGAATAGCAGCCTATGGTTTGTTGACCTCTATCAAGGTCATAGGACGCTAGGGGTAAAATATTATCAGGAATTTCAAGCGTTGAAATTAGCAGTGAGATTGCATATCTTCTATGAGATAGTTGGATCCCGATACCCACTGCGAGTAAGTGTTACTCCTGGGAGAGTTTTGCACTTTACAATTAACCGATCAAGTAGGTGTCTAGAAAGGTGTTAACGGGGTTACGCCCCTGGGAAAACGAGGTTTATTTTAATTAGGTCCGTGCGAAAGCATGGGGAACCTCCCTCAAAGTACCGGCACTGACCTGGCTGAAAGATTGGCGAACTTGTAGTGTGTGATTAATCCCGACTAGTCTTTCCTTTTAGGGTTTGAAGGAAGATTTGATAAAAACAGTGGGAGCCATCCTGATTAGATAAAATAATGACCAATCTAATCTTGCAAGAGCATACGCTGAGCGTTTTCTTCCCTCTCTCCAGGTAGCGACCATGTCACACCTTAATCAAGATAATAATATGGATGTATTGACCGAACCCGCTTGTTATACTGAGCTGGGGAACGTTGGTCCCGCTCCAACTTATAATTGTTATAAGACCGAGCAGGAAATAGGGGATTACCAGGATTCCCGTGCCGCCCAAACGAAGAAAGTGCATGTTGATGCATCTTCTTTGGGTATGTTCATTACGGAAAACTGTTTCTCAGTATCCTCTACGTCCTGGGTATGAGATAACAGATTAGGATCCCGTTAATATAATCTGTTACATGGGCTACAGATAGGTAGAGAGCTGAGAATGGGTGATAAGTTTTAAGAGCTGGAAACGGTGTAATTGTTGCAGCCGAGGTGTTGGCGGTTATCACCCTGTATTACCAAATACATTGATTCTGAACGAATGTTATTAGATACCGAACCTGATATACAACATCATATCAGTTTCTTTATTTAGTAAAGAAGGATATAATTTTGTATTGCTGGATAATGTTTTGAACATTTCCTATATCAAGAGTTGATTGGTTCAGGCACGTTATCTAAAAGCATATACGTTCTAAATCAAACTATAGTTCTCAACGTACAGAACAAACACAAGAGGAATACTTCAAAAATGAACGAATCCTTCTTGAGGCATTGTAGACTAGGTCATATCAATACGACCCGACTAACTAAGTTACATTAAGATGCATATTTAAATAAGTTTCAATGTACATCTTATGAAACTTGCCAGTCATGTCACAAAGATAAAATGACCATAGCTCCGTTTATTGGAAACAGAGAAAGAGTTAATGAACTCTTGGGATTGATACATGATAATGTATGTAGGACCCCTGTCTACACATGCCACGACTGGTTCATTGTACTTCATTACATTCACTGATGATCTCTCAAGATTCGCACATGTGTTCCTGTTGAAACACAAGTCTGAAGCTTTTGAGAAATTCAAAGAATATAAGTCAGAAGTAGAGAACCAAAATGGGTATAAGTATTATGTCCTTTGATATGATCAGGGAGGAAAATAATTGAGCACGGAATTCCTGGACTATTCTAAAGGAGAATGAGATTCTCTCTCAGCATTACTCCTTCGTATACAACATAGTACATCGGTATATCGGGGCGGAGCAATCGCACCCTATTAGATATGGTGCGCTCTATGATGAGTACTACTGAGTCGCCTTCCTTTTGGGGGTTATGCACTTGAGAAGCTGCATACCTATTGAATTGGGTTCCAACCAAATCAGGTGCCTACCACTCCATATGCGATATGGTTTGAGAAGAGCACATCTCTTAAGTAAGTTAAGATTTGGGGTTGTCCAGCCTATGTGAAAAGAAAAATCCGGACAAGCTCGAGGCAAGGTCAGTTCTGTGGAAGTTTGTTGGATATCCCAAGCATTCGCAAGGGAATATCTTCTACCGTACCGAGGAACAAAATGTGTTTTATTTCTCAGCATGACCACCTTTTTAGAAAAGGAATTTATTTTGGAAACAAATTTGTGGTCATGAGGTAGAACTGGAAGGAGTTCCAGTTATATAAACTGCAGCTGATGATTTAGTAGTACCGGAGGATTCAATAGTTCCCGATGAACCTCAGCCTCTCCACCGATCTGGTAGGGTTCCTCATCCACCTAAGAGATACTTCGGTTTTCTCTATGACAGTGGGAGCAAGGATTGCATCATGAGATGATGACCCAACTAGTTTCGAGCAGGCCATCAGGAATGGGGACTCTGTAATAATGGCTGGGTGCTAAGCGATCTGAGATGGAATCCATATACACCAACAAAGTATGGACTTTGGTTGTTATATCTGAAGGGTTAAATCTCTATTAGGAGCAAGTATATCTTGAGAAGATTACTTGGTGTAGATGGAAAAGTTGAGACTTTCAAACCTAGAATTGTTTTAAAAGGTTCTCGTCATCGATCAGGTGTGGTTTATGATGAAACCTTTTCTCCAGTAGTTATGCTTAAGTCCATCTGGATCCTACTTGCCTATGCTACATACCATGATTACGATATCTGGCAGTTGGGTGTCATGACTGCTTTTCTAAAATGGTGATTTAGAAGGGAGCGTCTATAAGTACACAGCCAGAGGGTTTCGTAGACAGTGGGAGCAGCGGAAACGTGTGCAAGTTGCTTTATGGGTTAAAGCAGGCATCGCGAAGTTGGAACATCTGTTTTGATATGGTAGTCAAAGAGTTTGACTTCATCAAAATGGTAGATGAACCTTGTATATACAAAAAGGTAGTAGAAAGTAAGGTGGTCTTCCTTGTATTGTACATGGATGACATACTCTTGATAGGAAAAGAGTTTCCTTTGCTACGCTCGGTCAATCTCCTCTTATCACAAGGATTCTCCATATAGGATCAAAGTGATACCTCCTAAATCCTGGGTTTTGGATCTATGAGATAGATCTAAATAGATGTTAGGATTCTCACTAGGTGTAGTAAGATAGTATCAATCGATCCTGGGGAGAATCACTGGATATCTTCCAAGGTGGTAAGGTCGACTGTCAGTCACAGGCATTGTCTATACCCTCAGTGGAGGGACGGTATGTTGGAAGAGGTCCAAGCTAGATACCGTGGCAAACTAGACGATAAAGGCTGGATACATCGCTACCAAGGATGCTACCAAAGAGGAAGTCTGGGTGTATATTAGTTCATGAGATGAACTTCGTTCCTACCATTGTGTGACAATGGAGTTGTGGCTTAGACCTAGGAACCCCCGTCCTATCAGTGATCCGGAAATATTCTAAGGCAGTATCACCTAATCATGGAGATGGTTGATCTCCAGGAAGATCGAGGTTAAGAGAGTAGACACAGAGGACAACACGGCGGATCCACTCACAAAGGCTTTTTCCCAAGAGAGACTTTTTATGGGATGGTTGAGTATGAGATACTACAACCACTGCTGATTGTTGGGTATAGGATACTACAACATATGGCCTTAGTGCAAGTGGGAGATTGTTGGTTATATGTATGCCCTAGAGGTCATTAATGTACATGCGATGTATATTGTAGTGGATGCTTGGACATACATAGGGAGGACTTTCTTGCTCGACATGATAGTATGCTATCTGGTTGCACTTTATCTTAACATGTACATTTATTGTCTCTCTCTATTACATGTTGATAAAGCCCTTAGGATGAGTACTTGACTACCAGGATTATGATGCGGATCATACTAGTGGGGCAAAGGTAGTCGGCAAGTACATCCTTCAAATGTTCCTAGTCGTGGGAGTATCGAGACAGGGCATCGATACTCCAGAGTAGACTAGCGTATACGCTTCTCGACCCATGTGATGGGCGATGGATGATCCCATATCCATTGGTGTTTGACATCAGAGATGGTATACGGGTGCTCAGTGAAGACTAGGTACACTGGACGGACACACCGAGAACTCCCAGATGGTATTATACCCCACGTCAGACGGCAGTTCTCTGGTGACACTGGTACAGGGTAGTCTGTTGACCCGAGATCGTCATAGAGTCTTGTATGATTCCCACTGTGCTTTTATTTCCACCTTACCACGTTCAAGAGAACGTGCAAAACGGTGGTTTTTGGGTACAGTCCCGAGTCACATGGAGGCAATGAGCAATAGGAGGGGATTCGTCACTCCCGGTATAGGGAGTTGATGTTGCGCTGTGCTCGATTGGCTATAACAGGAAGTCTTTGGCCAGGGCTGATTCCGAGATAGACCGGTAAGTGTTATCAGTAGTTTCTCGACCCGTTATGATCCTCATATCAGCACGACTTATCGAGTTACTGGGGTCTGACGTTTACCACCCCTAGACGAGTTATGCGACATATCAGACGAAGAGACCAGACTGTACGGTAGTGTTACTGATTAGATTCGCAGGAGTATGACCAGGCAAGCTTGTTGATCTTTTGATCGCTCAATACTCGGGTGGCCGTTACGTTTAGCAGACCGCTTGCGGCTTGTGGGTGTTTGATATGATCATCACCTACTGCCGGCGTATTGACGAGTCTTTAGAGTCCTACACAGAGGTTTCCTGGCTCAAGCGAAACGGAGTAGGAGCACATATGTGATATGTGCGGGAACGAGATTAATACTGTATGTGATACTGTATTCTATTCTTGCGATTTGTGACATCGGTCAGTTATATGTGATATAGCCGGGTTATCGGATCAAGTGTTGATTCGATACGTTGTTACCTATCATATTAGTCGGTTATATGTGATATAGCCGGATTATTAAATCAAGAGTTGATTTGATAGTCTAATGTATAATTATATATTTGATATATTAATTTACATTAACTAGAATTAGCTCACTTAAGATTTCTTTTCTCACTAGTTTTGTGCACATTGTATATATGTGATATATATTAGTGTACAAGGTTTTGTGTCATGCTTGATGACACATACAACTTAGGTGTATGGGACTTATACCATGCTCAAGATAATCCTACGGTTTTATTTATCAAAGTAAACTACAAATTATGTAGAAATTGGACAAATGGTTGAAGCTTAGAGAAGCTTTTGGAACCATTGACCAAGTCCACTAATTTGTTTTTACTTAGATATTTGTTAACCTAACCTATTATCATTAGCCTTAGTTTAGTCTCTACAATGTTAGTATATGACACTAACTCACCCATGGTTGCCATTCACTCTCTCATGAGTTCATTCTTCTTCTTCTTCTTCATCAAAGAAAAAGCTCATTAGGTTTTTTCTAAGTGAAGAATTAGTGTGAGAAAAATAAATCTAAAATGAGCAAAATTCCTACTTCATCATCCTCTACTACTACCCATTTAGTATAGGGTGTTTGCTTCACTAATTCCACAATTAGTGAAGGGGTAGCTTGGGTTAGTGTTTCCTCGATGTAGATCATCTTCGGCCTCGAAGACTTCGATGCAATCTTGTTCATTTCTTCATGGGAGCCTCTCTAGAGTCCGGGAGTTCATGATCGTAGAGAAGGGACTACTACACGGAGCTATTGAAGTGAAGGACTGGTCTACAAAGGTTGTATTCCTTGTTCACTTTAGTTTCAAAGTTGTTTGCATTTGATTCGTCGCATTTTCTAGTTTCGATTCTAGGGTTAGGGTTAGCTAGAACGGCAAATTTTTGAAATTGGCATGGAGGATGCCTCCCAAAACCTTGCTACCGTGCTAGACAACCCTGCAGTTATGAGACTCACATCGGCACGACTTATCGAGTTATTGGGGTCTGACGTTTACCACCCCCAGATGAGATATACGGCATATCATACGAAAAGACCGGACTGTACTGTAGTGTTACTGATTGGATTCGCAGGAGTATGAGCATGCTTGCTTATTGATCTTCTGATCACGCAATACCCGCGTGGCCGTTATGTTGGATATAGTGCCCTCAAAGTCAATTATTGTATCGCAGGTACGTGATTGTGATGATTGAGGAAGGGCCTATATGTAAGTGCACGGCGGCGCCCCGGCCTCCAACCCGAGGCCAAAATGCGGAAGCGGTGATATACTTAAATTTTGCAAACTAGCAAACCGGCACCACCGCGCACTAAACACCCGGATCGAACCATTAACTAGTCCTAGCTAACTACAAGATAGGGAATAGAGATACACCGACTGATCCGAGTCCTCCGGTCTTCTCGTCGTCGTCCCGATCTCCCGCGGAATGTCCTGTCTCCACCTCGTCGCCGGAAGTGCACCACATCTCCTACTTCTTTTACGGGCTCCCACCTCAATGCTGAGGCAACTCGGGCACGAAGCTGGCTAGTCGACCTGCCAAAGATTTGTTGTAGAATGTGTAGTGAAGAACCATGTCTCATTTGGGGTTATAGAGATTGCCTTTGGTGGAGGAATGATACTTGGAGTTTTGGAGATTGATCTTTTGGGATTTTTGCAAAGCCAAATGAACAAAACCCCACACCAAAATGAATTGGGCAGCCCCTCCCTCAAAGTGGCCAGCCTACTTGGGTGGGAGAGGAGAGAATGAGAGAGTGGAGAGTGGGATCAATGAAAGATAGAACCACAACCATAATGCAAGGGAGAGAGAGAAAGGTCATGATATCAAGAAATGATTACAACCAAGATCCCCACTCAACTACAACCATCATCAACAATCATGTCCACAAAAGTCATGCCATCATGACACAAAGAAAGTCAAGCAAGGTCAAAGGATGGTGCACCATCATGATACAAGGAAATATGCAAAGACCCCCTCCACAAATGCTTATTTGCAACAATGCAAATAAGCCCTCCTCCACCAATCTTCGGCCAATGAACGATACAAAGGAAATTGGCCGAAACGGAAAGCAAACTGGCAACTCCAGAAAACTGGTCCCGTAATAAATTACAGGAAAACCCCGATACTGTGCATACACACCCGCATTTGTATTCCGACCGAAATACAAATGCAATGAGACAAAATCTACACTGTACTATACTAGGATCCGGCTTAAACCAAAGCCGGCTAGTAATATCCGTTCGATCCTGATCCGTGCAATACCGCACGTATCTGATCGAACCCTGCCATATATCCATACGGCCTATAGTACAAACTGTCCGATCCTGATCCGTGCAATACCGCACGTATCTGATCGGACCCTGCCATATCTCCATACGGCCTCTACAACTTTTTGCCCGAAAGCTGAGTAACTGAATGTGGGGGACTCTAAAGACCCGTCAACATCTTGGTTGTGGATTTAACCACTAGCACGTCAGAGGTATAAGCCAATACGTAATGGGCTACCAGGTATTGACTAAAAGGGACGTTTGTGAGCGAACTCAGCCCGACAACCCTACTGAGCCTGTCAGTGACAATATCCGTACAGTCCGGTCCGTTCGTCTATGAGCATCGCATAGCGGGCCTAGGGGGTTGGTAAAAGTCAGACCCCCAAAAGCGGTACAAGTCGTGTCGGAGTGTAGCCCAGAACATCCTGAGATACTACTGGAATACCTACCAGTAAATCTCCTTGCCTCGGCCGAGGGCTTTGTGTAATGGCTCTCCTAGACACAGCGCGACCTCACCCCCAATACCGGGAGAGACGAACCCCTGAAGATGCGCTCACTGCCTCCATGTGGCTCGGGACTGTACCCAACTAAAACCTGTTTGCACGACTCCTTTGAGCCGTGGTAGGGTAGTAATCAAAGTATAGTGGGAACTCACACAAGACAAATGACGATCCCCAGGTCGATGAACTAACCTGTACACATGTCACCAGGGAATTGCCATCTGACGTGTTGTATATGACCAACTAGCATGTTCCCAGCGAGTCCTGTCCGGTGTACTCATAACCTAATGAGCACCTGTATAAATCTTAGGTGATCCAACTGACACCAGTGGCTTGTGAGACCGGCCACCGCCCCTCGTCGGGGTCTCGACTGTATACACTAGTCTACTCTGGAGTATCGATGCCCTGTCTCGAAACTCCCACGACTAGGGACCTTTTAAGGATGTGCTTATAGACCACCGGCTCTCACGTATATGATCGCCCTCATACTGCTGGCAGTCAAGCAAGAATCCTAGGGGCTTTATCAACGTGCAATAGTGACCTGTCAGGTCACCTAAAGCAGTACACGATGATAAAGATAAACCAGATAGCATACTATCATCTTGAGTAAGACTGTCCTACCTGGATAGGTCCTCCATCAATCATTGCAATCACGTGCCTATGATCCAATAATTGACTCTGAGGGCACTATCTCCAACAATCTCCCACTTGCACTCAAGGCTAATTATTGCGATGTCGCATACTCACAGCCCGTGTGATACCGAACACCCAACTCCTCTACTATTTAGTCTCACAAAACCCGTTTGCGAAACTGTTGCGTTCGAGGAATAGCCTCAGTGAGTGGATCCGCTTTGTTGTTTCGTTCTATGTCTCTCTAAATCTCAAGTTCGCGGAGAAAGCCATCTCCCGAAAAGAGCAATACCTGTCTTAGAATGTGTCTGGATGTCTGATGGGACCTAGCTCATAAATGAACTCCAAATCCAAAATTCTTAGACTGTATCGTCAACTGAACTTAATCAGTATCCTGCGCCATGCCACCCTCAGTATTGCCTTGGACCACCTATCCAAAATACTGCCCCTCATTAGAAGGAAAAACTATAACTCTGACAACCTCCTTGTCGTCCATGTCACCTTGGAAGCCTGGAATGATAACTGTCTCCCGAATGAGGCTGTCGTTATCATATCCCTAGAACATCCACTTATGTTCTAAAACTGCTTCCGACTGTTTCTCCAGGATTGGATCAATGTCAACTTATTGCATCTAGTGCAAGAACAACATCTGGTGTGGTACTTGACATCTCATGATTGACTCAATTGCCTAAGCAAGTGATCTGTCAATCATGCACATCCCTCTCTACTTTAGTCTGTAAGACACCTTTAGAGAGGGTGACTCCGTCACCTGCAGGTACACCACCGTGCCAGGAGTCGTCGATTCTAAATACTCTTAGAATGCTGTCTAAGTACCCAGATTGGGAAACCACCCAAATCTAGATCTAAAACCATAGATCTAGTAACCAGTATGTCTGATATAATGTCCAAGTCCCATGTGGAGAAACCACTGTGTGACGACCAAAGTATAACCGATCGTAGTATAAGAATTTCTTTTCCTATTCTGTGTATGTCATCCAAATACCATGACATCACACCCTACTACCTTCTCAACAGATCCATCCCCTATTCTGATGAAGTCAAACCTATGGCTGTCACATTAGAAATTGATGATCTATCTCCGCTATATCTGCTTTAGTCTATAAATAGACATAAGCTACCTGTCCACCAATGCTTCCGCTGCTCCCACTGACTACGACAACCCTCTGGCAGAGTCATATACACGTACACTTCTGAAGCCAGTTCAGAACGACGCTATACTCATCCTCCTGCCGGGTCTCGCAGCCTGGAACAGCAGCAATGGCAAGTGTGGGTAAACAAGAACCCCCCTGCCACCGTCCTTGAGGCTACCGGAGTACCTCTCGGGTGCCTGAGGTTACCCACCTTATCTGTGGAGTGGCCAATGGAATGTCAATCCAGATTGAATCTTCAGGTTCCTATGAAATCTTCAGTAATCGTTTGTGGTTCTGGAATCACTTCCAGTTCTACCATACTCCCACTACCGTTTTCTGAAAAAATCCATTTTTAATAAAACTGTGGCGAGTCTAGAACAATATTTCTATTGATCTGCCAGATGGTAGAAAATCAACCCTCGTCATAGCCTGGGTCAACCCACAAACAGCCATTACAGAAACGTGCCTTGAGTTGTCCAGTGTCTGGTTTTAAGCATAAACCGGACAACTCCCCGTATCTTAACATCGTTAAGATATGAACTGTTCTATATCCAATATAGAACCAGAGGCACTGATTTAATTGAACCAGATTCAAATCATGCAGCTGTCTCCAGTGCATGTCAACTAAATGGAAAGAGGCCGATCATCGTTACTCAACTTAGGAATGCTTCCAATTATGAGTAACCTGAAAGAGAAGCAAGTTCTCTTAGTCATTACTATCAACTGAATACCAAACTCAAGTATCTACATCTCCGATTACTTTGAAGAATCCCGATACTTGCAATACTTGGTTCTCTACTTTATTCAAATACCTATAACTTCTCAAAATTCGGACCCTGTGTTTCCACGAAACACTTGTCTAAAAACTAGAGGAGTCATAAGTAAACCGAATATAGTACGAGAACCAACCCCTCTGTCCTCATGGACGCTGGACAACATACAATACTCTGTATAAGTCCCTTGAGTCTGATAACTCATTCACTGTATGTCGTAGGTTGAAAACTGTACTTATGGTTAAGAAGAATTACACCGCTGTTTAATGCTCCTTTCCTAACCATCCACTGATATAGGTAAATGTCGTAGACATAATTTCAAAAAGGTATATCTCACTCTATAAAAATAGACGTACAGATATATCAATTTGAAATTGGTGCATAACAACGGATATTCAAAACCAAATATTTGCCGTCCGGCAACCAACCCAGGTGACTTCCTCAAATATCACTGATTACAATGAATCCCGATATAATGAGGATGATCACCCAATTCCCAATAACTTACTCCCACTCATCATCTGTAAAACCATACAGATGTGAGAATCATACCTGGTAAATACATACCCTGGAGTAAGTGTCTAATCGGGAAATCAGTTTTCCATTTAACAGTACACAGTGAAACTGAAACATTAAGATGTCTCGTTGGGGTATCCTGGTATTCCTAGTAATGCATCTTCCATTATCCAGATTCACAACTGTAACCGTGTAATTCTTTGCCACCTTTCCAAATCCCTTTATATGTCTTTAGTCATTACCTTCTGCACACCCCTTTAGGCCAAATGGTTTTCTTCCTTCCCTACCGTTCGGCACCAACCTATGGTTTGGAAGAAGACTATCCAATAAGCATAATGGGTGTGCTGTCCTAATCCTAGGAACACTCGCAAAGCGAGAGAAGGTGAAGATAAAAGACAACCGAATAAACCTTATTCCTATTTCTCCTGAACCAGAATCCATCCCCGAACTGGAACAAGTTCCTTTCGAGTTCGTATATAACCATACGATGGAGTATCCAATAAACTGTGGATCTTCGTAGTGATACGGAGAGTCCTGGAGAAATACAAAGGTGATTTAGGATTGGCGAAGAAATATTTGGTATGGTCGTGAATAGCAGTCGCAATTTACGTTGCCCTCTTACTAATCCCTTGCTTTGTCTTAACTTAATACCTTCTGCACACCATCGTTATGCTAATTGGTTTTCTTCATTCCCCACCGTTCGGCACCAGCCTAAGGTTTGGAAGAAGACTATTCAATTTGCGTAATAGGTGTACTATCTCCAAAACCAAGGAGTACTCACAACTTGAGAGAAGGTAAAAGGAAAAGACAACTGAATAATCCTATCCGTTTTCTCCAGAACCGGAAACCATCCTCGAATTCCTTCGAGTTTGTATCTAACCATACGATGGTTTTGTCCAATGGAAGTGGACGTTCGTAGTACTACGGGGTGTCCTGGAGAAAAGGGTAAAAGTAGGAGTGGCAATGAGGTTTGCAACTCTGACAATCCAAAAGCCAGTGTTAAGAAGGTTCGCTCAACTTGGTCTCTGAGTCATAGTCTTAGGGTCGGGTCAATGGTCGCTGCCAAAGAGAGAGAGAAAAGAAACACTCAGCGTGCACTCTAACCTAGATCAGAATGGTTACCAATTTATCTAATCTGGAAACCTCCCACTGTACCGTCAAATTCTTCCCCAAACCTGAAAGAAGAATTAGTCGGGAACACCCGAGGAGTAAACCAACTCATCAGTGGGAATCGAGATCCAACTATCATCGCATGATAATGTGACGGAATCCGCTCACGTCATCACCCTCCAGAAGGTATGCGCATATCTGGCAAGTTTCAGTTCTTTTGAAACTCCCGATGTGATTTCTGCCCCATGCTCTTATGACCTTGACTTTGGCCAACAAATCATAAGTCACATGTCAAGTTCTACCCGTCATTCTCCAGGTTGATTTGAATCCACCCGCACAAGCCCTTGACTTTGGCCAACAAGGCTATACGACTGTCCCAAACCAACGCATCTATCTATGCTGCATATGAATACCCAACAGCTACCAAACACTGTGCCTTGACTTTGGCCAACAAACACAGCTTGAATACTATTGACTACCCATATGAAACGACGGAGGGCTACGAATGGTTTCTGGCGAAAACCTTTAACGTAAAGAACTTGATATCGTTGAAGGAACTGGATAGCTTTTTGAAATATAGTGACGAAAACCTTTACTAAAGAGGTCACTCCTGGTGAAGGGATCTCGGATCTTTCCCCGTAGAATGAGGTGCAGGATATTCCAACTGAATACCACGGTGCAAAGCAAAAGTAATCGGCTATAGTGAAGTCATTGCCCTGACGCAAACTTTTTGTCCAAGGGGTCACTCCCGGTGAAGGGATCTCGGCCCTTGCCTCGTCGACTGAGGAGCAGGGTATTCCAACTGAATACCACGATGCAAAACAAAAGTAAACGTCCTTGCAATAACAGCCTTTTGAAAAGTGTTCCAACAACATCAGATTAGGTTTGTTTTTAACTTGCATTGATCCAAATCAACGCAGTCCCATCAATTGATCACACCACAAAAAACGAAAATAATATGATGTACATATATGCCATCCGCATTCGCCACTGGGTCCCGTCATTACCCGTTAGGTTAGCTAACTAACGACAGAGCGGGGACTGGGCTAGCGCGGATGTAAAACATATACAACATCTACTAATATATATACCAATATATTATATTTCGCTCAAGGCATGATAGAAAATGCAACATCACAGAAATGTACAGAATCACAGAACAATACAGATATCTGGGATCCCCGGGTTTCACAGAGCCACTACTGAAACCCGACGTTCCCCTGGTCGTGTGGATATCCTGTGCAATGAAATCCTAGACCCCTACGGGCGCGGCAAGTCACCTGCCAAAACCTGAAGCGAGGCAGCCCCTTTCAGTACCGTGAATGGACCACCCAGCACTTCACGGAATCCGGTAACTTGGGCACCCCTCCTGGGTCAACCTATACCCCCTACGAGTGCGGCGAATAGCCCACCAATCCTAGAGTGAAGCCCCTCCGTCTCAATGCCATGAGATGCGGGCTTGTTGCCCTCTAGAACCCGGCTATCCGTGCACCCCACCTTGGGGTAATCCTAGTACAGAAAGTAAAATATACATACAACGGGTACATCGACCGCAACCTGGTCGTGCCCCAAGATAATAATACAATCAGGCAGTGACGGCAGTCCACATGTCGGACGCTCGCCCCGCAATAACAAATGTACATAATACAACCAAACTCTATACTAGCATTGCATCCAGGCTATCCCCCACGACCGATCCGCAACATCACAGCAATACATAGAACATCAACGTGAAAGTCACGTTCGCAAATCCGTCTAACCGGGCTATAGCAGTCAGACAGGATTTACCGATCAAGTGATATTCACGGTAGCAGATATAATGTAAATACTGTGAATTAAAGTATTTGAAATATCCGATCGATCAAATTTTAACAAGTGGGCCCCCAAGTACTACTGTAGCACATCAAGAAATTCTGGGCCCAAAATTAATATTCCAAAAACCCAATTTTCACCCCAGAAAGATACTGTAGAAATTTGACACAGCGATATCAACAGAATGCGGCGGAACCGCGGCCCAAAGGGGTGTTTGGCCGCGGTTCCGCGCTCTTTCAGTCGAGTTAGTGTGTCGAATTTTTACAGAACTCTTAAAACTTCCAGTACATCACTTTTCTGCACCCTGAAAAATTTTTCGACTCCAAAAAATTTCAACAGAAAACTGATGTGAACAAAAAACGCGGATTTTGGAATTTTGGTCGATCGGAAATGTAAACACATTAAACAAAACTAGACTAAGTTAATGGTGAGGCTCTGATACCACTGTAAGTGCACGGCGGCGCCCCGGCCTCCAACCCGAGGCCAAAATGCGGAAGCGGTGATATACTTAAATTTTGCAAACTAGCAAACCGGCACCACCGCGCACTAAACACCCGGATCGAACCATTAACTAGTCCTAGCTAACTACAAGATAGGGAATAGAGATATACCGACTGATCCGAGTCCTCCGGTCTTCTCGTCGTCGTCCCGATCTCCCGCGGAATGTCCTGTCTCCACCTCGTCGCCGGAAGTGCACCACATCGCCTACTTCTTTTACGGGCTCCCACCTCAATGCCGAGGCAACTCGGGCACGAAGCTGGCTAGTCGACGTGCCCAAGATTTGCTGTAGAATGTGTAGTGAAGAACCATGTCTCATTTGGGGTTATGGAGTTTGCCTTTGGTGGAGGAATGATACTTGGAGTTTTGGAGATTGATCTTGTGGGATTTTTGCAAAGCCAAATGAACAAAACCCCCACACCAAAATGAATTGGGCAGCCCCTCCCTCAAAGTGGCCGGCCTCCTTGGGTGGGAGAGGAGAGAATGAGAGAGTGGAGAGTGGGATCAATGAAAGATAGAACCACAACCATAATGCAAGGGAGAGAGAGAAAGGTCATGATATCAAGAAATGATTACAACCAAGATCCTCACTCAACTACAACCATCATCAACAATCATGTCCACAAAAGTCATGCCATCATGACACAAAGAAAGTCAAGCAAGGTCAAAGGATGGTGCACCATCATGATACAAGGAAATATGCAAAGACCCCCTCCACAAATGCTTATTTGCAATAATGCAAATAAGCCCTCCTCCACCAATCTTCGGCCAATGAACGATACAAAGGAAATTGGCCGAAACGGAAAGCAAACTGGCAACTCCAGAAAACTGGTCCCGTAATAAATTACAGGAAAACACCGATACTGTGCATACACACCCGCATTTGTATTCCGACTGAAATACAAATGCAATGAGACAAAATCTACACTGTACTATACTAGGATCCGGCTTAAACCAAAGCCGGCTAGTAATATCCGTTCGATCCTGATCCGTGCAATACCGCACGTATCTGATCGAACCCTGCCATATATCCATACGGCCTATAGTACAAACTGTCCGATCCTGATCCGTGCAATACCGCACGTATCTGATCGGACCCTGCCATATCTCCATACGGCCTCTACAACTTTTTGCCCGAAAGCTGAGTAACTGAATGTGGGGGACTCTAAAGACCCGTCAACATCTTGGTTGTGGATTTAACCACTAGCACGTCAGAGGTATAAGCCAATACGTAACGGGCTACCAGGTATTGACTAAAAGGGACGTCTGTGAGCGAACTCAGCCCGACAACCCTACTGAGCCTGTCAGTGACAATATCCGTACAGTCCGGTTCGTTCGTCTATGAGCATCGTATGGCGGGCCTAGGGGGTTGGTAAAAGTCAGACCCCCAAAAGCGGTACAAGTCATGTCGGAGTGTAGCCCAGAACACCCTGAGATACTACTGGAATACTTACCAGTAAATCACCTTGCCTCGGCCGAGGGCTTTGTGTAATGGCTCTCCTAGACACAGCGCGACCTCACCCCCAATATCGGGAGAGACGAACCCCTGAAGATGCGCTCACTGCCTCCATTTGGCTCAGGACTGCACCCAACTAAAACCTGTTTGTACGACTCCTTTGAGCCGTGGTAGGGTAGTAATCAAAGTACAGTGGGAACTCACACAAGACAAATGACGATCCCCAGGTCGATGAACTAACCTGTACACATGTCACCAGGGAACTGCCATCTGACGTCTGGTATATGACCAACTAGCATGTTCCTGGCGAGTCCTGTCCGGTGTACTCATAACCCAATGAGCACCTGTATACATCTTAGGTGATCCAACTGACACCAGTGGCTTGTGAGAACGGCCACCGCCCCTCGTCGGGGTCTCGACTGTATACACTAGTCTACTCTGGAGTATCGATGCCCTGTCTCGAAACTCCCACGACTAGGGACCTTTTAAGGATGTTCTTATAGACCACCGGCTCTCATGTATATGATCGCCCACATACTGCTGGCAGTCAAGAAAGAATCCTAGGGGCTTTATCAACGTGCAATAGTGACCTGTTAGGTCACCTAAAGCAGTACACGATGATAAAGGTAAACCAGATAGCATACTATCATCTTGAGTAAGACCGTCCTACCGGGATAGGTCCTCCCTCAATCATTTCAATCACGTGCCTGTGATCCAATAATTGACTCTGAGGGCACTATCTCCAACACTATACCGATAACACAGTCTTACTCGAGATGATAGTATGCTATCTGGTTTGTCTTTATCACTGTTACACTTTGATAGAGCCCTTAGGATCTTGCTTGACTACCAGTAGTATGATGGCGATCATATACATGAGAGTTGGGGTCTATAAGCACATCCTTAAAGTGTCCCTAGTCGTGGGAGTTTCGAGACAGGGCATCGATACTCCAGTATAGACTAGCGTATACAGTCGAGACCCCGACAAGGGGCGGTGGCCGGTCTCACAAGCCATTGGTGTTAGTTGGTTCACCTAAGATGTATACAGGTGCTCATTGGGTTATGAGTACACCGGACAGGACTCGCCGGGAACCTGGTAGTCGGTATTATACCTAGCGTCAGATAGCAGTTCCCTGGTGACATGTGTACAGGTTAGCTCATCGACCTGAGGTCGTCATTTGTCTCGTGTAAGTTCCCACAGTGCTTTGATTTCTACCCTACCACGGCTCAAAGGAGTCGTGCAAACAGGTATTTTTTGGGTACAGTCCCGAGCCACACGGAGGCAGTGAGCAGATCGTCGGGGATTCGTCTCTCCCGGTATTGGGGTGGAGATCGCGCTGTGTTTAGGAGAGCCATTACACGAAATCCCTGGCCAGGGTAATCGAGATTTATTGGTAGGTATTCCAGTAGTATCTCAGGGTGTTCTGGCTGCTCTCTGACACGACTTATACAGCTATTGGTGGTTTGACGTTTACCAGCCCCTAGGCCCTATATGCGATACTCATAGACGAATGGATCGGACTGTATGGATATTGTCACTGTCAGACTCAGTAGGGTTTCTGGATGAGTTCGCTCGTCAGCTTCCCTTCCAATCAATACATAGGCAACCGTTACGTACAGATAGTACCTCTGACGTGCTAGTGGTTATACCCAGTGCCAATGTATTGATGAGTCATTAGAGTCCCCCAAAGACAGTTTCCCAAGTTCGGGCGAAACGTTGTAGAGGCCGTATGGTTTTATGGCAGGGTTCGGAAAATGCACGTGCGTTTACGCACGTGTCATATTTCGGGCAGATAATACTTGTAGGCTTTGGTTTAAGCCGGATCCAAGTATTATGCTGTGTAGATATAATATCTTTATCTTAGTTGCATTTGTATTCGGTCGTAATACAAATGCGGGTATGTTTATACTGTTACGGGGTTATCCTGAAATTTGTTTCAGGGTCACTTTTGGAAGTTGCCAGTTTCCTGTTTTCTATCACCCGTATTATACGTTCGGTTTAATACGGTTTTATCTTTTCTTCATGAGGGTGAGTCATTTGGTGAGTCATGAGCGTGAGTCACCATTTTGCTTTAATGGTTGATGACTAGGATTAGTGAGTCACCATTATGCATTTAATGTTTTATGTAAGGTGGATTTTGCATTAATGAGGTTTTGTAATGCTTAAGATATTTCTCTTTGATCTTTTACCTTATGATTAGCACCCCTTGCTCCTACACTCACCTCCCCCCTCTTCTTATAGTGGCCGGCCCCTCTTGGAGAAAAGGATGGTTGTTCATTTGGAAAAAGTATATGAAATTTGCTTCATGGAAATTTCATAAGTTGATTTCTTATTTCATCCGATCCAAAAAGGCAACTTCATTAACCGTTCGTCCATAGCTTTGGATGTAACGAGACAAAGTGTTCTACTCATTATCTACATCAATCTTGGTCATCTTTTTTGGCAGACTTGATGATCGAGTTGCCTCGGTTCAGAGGCGGGAGCCCGTTTAAAGATCCGTCGACGTGGTGCCACCTGGACGAGAAGACTGGAGATTCAGGAGATCGGAGCAGCCGCAACAAAGCGTGGGATGATGGTTAAAGACCGAAGGACTCGGATCGTTCGGTATAACAATTCTACCCTCTTTATAGTATGTTAGTTTTGCGTTAATGGCAGATCCGGGATATAGTATGCGATAGCGCCAGTTTATAAAAGTTTTTGTTCCGCATTTGGCGTCTGTTAGACGGCCGGGGCGCTACCGTAGACCTACATTAGTATCAGAGCCACGCCATTAAGCTTTACTTACTTGTGCTAACACGTTTAAAATATCGATCGAACCAATTTCAAACACTACATTTTTCTGTACAAAAGTTTCTGTCGATTTTAAACTTGTTCTAAAAATTATTTTGATCATCCCAGAAAATTGAGCAGGGTTTTTTAAGCACACTGTAAAAAGTTGGTCACGTGATCCTACAGTACCGCCGTGGATTCGCGGTCAAACCTAGGGTTTGACCGCGCATCCGCGGCCAGTTTGTGGGACCAGTGGTCAAAATTTTTACAGTGGCTTCTTCATGGTAAATTGTGGTTTTTGGTATATTTCTTTTGGGCCCAGATTTTTTACTGTACTGCAGATGTACATGGGGCCCACTTCGGGATATTTTATCTATCGAAATTTAAACGTGTTAGTTTATAGAATTTACATTATATCTCCGACTGTGAATGTTATTCGAGCGGTAAATTACGTCTAATTGCTATAGTCCTTTTAGACGGATTTGCGAACGTGACATTCGCGTTGATATTCTGTGTTGTGATGTGATGTTGCGGATATGTCGTGGTGGATAGCAGTGTGCAATGGTAGTGTTGTTTGGATTTATTTGAACATTTGATATTGCGGGGCGAGCGTCCAACATGTGGACTGCCGTCTCTGCCTGTTTGTATAATATTCTTTTGGGGCACGACCGGGCTGAGGTCGATGTACCCGTTGTATATATTTTTCTTTTCTGTACTAGGATTACCCCGCGGTGGGGTGCACGGATAACCGGGTTCTAGAGGGCAATGGGCCCGCATCTCATGGCGTTGAGACGGAGGGGGCTCCACTCTAGAATTGGTGGGCTATTCGCCGCACTCGTAGGGGGTACAGGTTGACCCAAGGAGGGGTGGTCAAGTTACTGGATTCCATGAAGTGCTGGGTGGTCCATTCACTTTGCTGTAGGGGGCTGCCTCGCTTCAGGTTTTGGCGGGTAACTTGCCGCACCCGTAGGGGTCTAGGTTTCATTGCACAGGCTATCCACACGACCAGGGGAACGTCGGGTTTCAGTAGCGGCTCTGTGAAACCCGGGGATCCCAGATTATCTGTATTGTTCTGTGATGCTTATTACTTTTCTGTAATGTTGCATATTATCACGCCTGGAGCGATTATCATATATTGGTATATATACTATTAGATATTGTATATGTTTTACACCCGCGCTAGTCCAGTCCCCACTCTGTCGTTAGTTAAGTAACCTAACGGGTGATGACGGGACCCAGTGGCGAATGCGGATGGCATATACGTACATTATATTTTCGTTCTTTTCTGGTGTGTTTAATTGATGGGACTGCATTGATTCTTATCAATGCAAGGATAAAACAAACCTATATTTGATGTTGTTGGAAGAAATTTTAAAAAAAAATAGTTATTACAAAGACGTTTCCTTTTGTTATGCACAGTGGTATTCGGTTATGAATATCCAGCACCTCATTCGACGAGGTAAGGGCCGAGATCCCTTCACCGGGAGTGACCCCTTGGGCAGAAGTTTACGTCAGGGTAATAATTTCAGTATAGTCGATCACAACTTGCTTTGCATCGCGGTATTCAGTTGGAATATCCTGCACCTCATTCCACGAGGAAAGAGCCGAGATCCCTTCACCGGGAGTGACCTCTTTAGCAAAGGTTTTCGCCACTATATTTTTATAAAAAGCTATCAGGTTCCTTCAACGAGATCAATTTCATTACGTTAAAGGTTTTTCGCCAAAAACCAACCGTAGACCTCCGTCATTTCTTATGGATGGTCAGTAGTATTCAAGCTATGTTTGTTGGCCTACGTCAAGGCATAGTGTTTGGTAGCTGCTGGGGTATTCATTTGTTGCATAGATAGATGCATTAGTTTAGGACAGACGTATAGCCTTGTTGGTCTATGTCAAGGGCATGTACGATGGTCCTAAATTAATCAGAACAACGACGGGTAGAACTTGACATGTGACTTATGATTTGTTGGCCTACGTCAAGGTTATAAGAGCATGGGATTAAAATTACATCGGGAGTTTCAAACATACAAGAAACTTTCCAGGCATGCACATACCTTCTGGAGTATAATAACTTGAGTGGCTTCCATCAAGTTATCATGCGATGATAGTTGGATCCCGATTCCCACTAATGAGTTAGTTTACTCTTCGGGTGATCCCGACTAATTCTTCTTTCAGGTTTGGAGGAGAATTTGAGATAACAGTGGGAGGTTTCCTGATTAGATAAAGTGATAACCATTCTGATCTAGGTTAGAGTGCACGCAGAGTGTTTCTTTTCTCTCTCTCTCTGGCAGCGACTTTTGACCGACCCTAGATTATGACTCAGTGACCAAGTTGACCGAACCTTCTTAAAATACTGACTTTTGGATTGTCCGAGTTGCATAAGTCATTGCCGCTCCTTCTTTTATCCGTTGCATTTCTGAGAACACCCCGTACTACTACGGATATCCACTTCCATTGGATAGATCCATCGTATGGTTATATACGAACTTGGAGGGACTTCTTCGAGAATGGATCCAAGTTCAGGAGAAATAGAATTGGTTTATTCAGTTGTCTTTTATTATCACATTCTCTCAGGTTGCGAGGGCTCCTTAGTTTAGGAGAGTACACTTATTACGCTTATTGGATAGTCTTATTCCAAACCATAGGCAGGTGCCGAAAGGTAGGGGATGAAGAAAACCAATTAGCCTAAGTAGGGTGTACAGAAGGTAATAACTAAAGACAAAATAAAGGGATTAGAAAGAGGGCAAAGTAAATTGCGACTGCTATCATTCACGACCAAACCGCGTACTTCATCGCCACTCCTATTTCACCTTTTCCTTTTTCCCCAGTTCGGGAGAAATAGAATAAGTTATTATTCAGTTGTCTTTTATCATCACCTTCTCTCAGGTTACGAGTACTCCTTGGTTTAGGAGGGTACACCTATTATGCTTACTGGATAGTCTTCTTCCGAACCATAGGCTGGTGCCGAACGGTAGGGAAGGAAGAAAACCATTTAAACCTAACAAAGGTGTACAGAAGGTAATGAATAAAGACAAATAAAGGGATTTGGAGAGATGGCAAATAAATATACGGTTATAGTCATGAATTGGATTATGGAAGAGGCATTACTAAGAATACCAGGATACCCCTTCGAAACATTTTCATGTTTCAGTTACACTGTGCATTGTTAATTGTAAACTGATTTCCTAATTAAACCCTTGCTCCAGGGTATGTATTTACCAGGTATGTTTCTCACATCTGTATGGTTTTACAGATGATTAGTGGGAGTAAGCTATTGGGAATTAGGTGACTATCCTCATTATATTGGAATTCGATGAAATTGGTGATATTTCAGGAAATCTCCTGGGTACAATTTTCAACCTACGACGCATAGATTTTGAGTTATTCAAACTCAGCGGACTTATACAGAGTATTGTATGTTGTCCAGTGTCCATCAGGACAAAGGGGTTGGTCCTCGTACTCTGTTCTGTTTACTTGTAACTTCTCTAGTTTTTAGATAAGTGTTTCGTTGAAATACAATGTCTAAGTTTTTAGAAGTTGTGGGTATAGGAACAAAGAAGAGAACCAGCAGTCGCAAGTATCGGGATTCTTCAAAGAAATCGAAGATGTAGATGCTTGTGATTGGTATTCAGCTTGTTTCTCTTTCAGGTTACTCAAAATTGGATGGATTCCTAAGTTGAGTAATGCTGATTAGTCTTTCTCCATTAAGTTAATATGCACTGGAGACAACTGCATGATTTGAATTTGGTTCCAATTAAATATGTGCCAAAGATTCTATATTGGATATAGAATGGTTCATATCTTGACGATGTTAAGGTACGGTGAGTTGTCCAGCTTATGCTTAAAACCAGACTCTGGATAACTCAAGGCACATTTATGTAATGACAGTTTGTGGGTTGACCCTGGCTTTGACGAGGGTTGATTTTCTACCATCTGGAAGATCAATAGTGATATTGTTCTTGACTCGCCACAGTTTTAGTAAAATGGATTTTTTCAAAAAAAAAAAAACAGAAGTGGGAGTATGGTAGAACTGGAAGTGATTCCAGAACCGCAAACGATTACGGAAAATTTAATAGGACCTATATATTCAATCAGGTTTGACATTCCATTAGCCACTACGTAGATAAGGAGGGTAACCTCAGACACCCGATAGGTACTTCGGTAGCCTCAAGGACGTCGACAGAGAGGTTCTTGTTTACCCAGACTTGACACTACTGTTGTTCCAGGCTATGAGACCCGGCAGGAGGTTAAGTATAGCATCGTTCTAAACTAGCTTTAGAAGTGTACGTATATATTATTCTGCCAGACGGTTGTCATAGTCAGTGGTGTTAGTTATATGTATGCCCTAGAGGCCATTACTGTAGATACGATGTATATTGTAGTGGATGCTAGGACATATATAGGGAGGACTTTCTTGCTCGACATGATAGTATGCTATCTGGTTGTACTTTATCTTAACATGTACTCTGATTGTCTCTATGTTACATGTTGATAAAGCCCTTAGGATGTGTACTCGACTATTGGGACTAGGATGAGATCATACTAGTGGGGCCACGGTAGTCGACGAGTACATCCTACAACTGTTCCTAGTCGGAGGTGTATCGAGACAGGGCATCAATACACCAGAGTAGACTAGCGTATACGCATCTTGACCCATATGATGGGCGATGGATGATCCCATATCCATTGGTGTTTGACATCAAGGATGGTGTACGGGTGCTCAGTGGAGATTGGGTACACTAGACGGACTCGCCGAGAACTCTCAGATGGTATTATACCTCACGTCAGATGGCAGTTCTCCGGTGACACTGGTACAGAGTAGTCTGTTGACCCGAGATCGTCATAGAGTCTTGTGTGATTCCCACTGTGCTTTGATTTCTATCATACCACGTCCAAGAGGGCGTGCAAAAAGGTGGCTTTTGGGTACAGTCCCGAATCACATGGAGGCAATGAGCGATAGGAGGGGATTCGTCTCTCCCGGTATAGGGAGTTGATGTTGTGCTGTGTTCGATTGGCTATAACCGGAAATCCCTGGCCAGGGTTGCTGAGATTTACTGGTAAGTGTTATCAGTAGTTTCTCGAACTGTTATAGACCTCATATCGACACGACTTATCGAGCTACTGGGGTCTGACGTTTACCACCCCTAGGCGAGATATGCAACATATCAGACGACGAGACCGGACTGTACGGGAGTGTTACTGTTTGGATTCACAGGAGAATATACAGGCTTGCTTGTTGATCTTCTGAGCGCTCAATACCTGGGTAGCTGTTACGTTTAGCTGACCGCCTGCAGCTTGTGGGTGTTTGATATGATCATCACCTACTGCCGGCGTATTGACGATTCTTTAGAGTCCTACACAGAGGTTTCTTGACTCAGGCAAAACGGAGTAGGAGCACATATGTGATATGTGCGGGACCGAGGATAATGCGATATGTGATACCGTATTATATTCTCGCGATATTTGATATCACCCGGGTCATCGGATCAAGTGTTGATTCGTTGAATCGGTACGGATAAATATTAGTCGGTTATATGCGATATAGCCGGATTGTCGGATCAAGTGTTGATTCGGTAATTTAATGTATAATAATATATATGATATATTAAATTACATTAACTAATATTTGCTCACTAAAAGATTCTTTTTCTCACTCGGGTAATACATTGATATATATGCGATATATGTTAAATGTATTATTTTATTTTGTTACGATAAATATTATATATGTGATATATAATATTGTAACATGATTTGATAACTAATGCAACTTATTTAGTGGAGTTTAAACATTATTAGGGTTTGGATTAGGGTTAAGCTTTCTAGATGTTTCTAGAAGGTTTTGGTTTTGTTTTGTGAAAGATATTTGTAAGTGACTCATGCTTTAACCCAACCCAAACCCTAACCCTAGTCAATTATCTACAATGGTTAAGTCAACCATGGTTGCATTATTCTTCATATTAATCCTTTTCCTATTCATCACAAAAGGATTCTCATCATTGTTCATCTTCTTCCTTCATTCTCTTCATGAAAAAGCTTACTAGTTTTTCTAAAGTGATGAATAAATATGAGAAAAAGATAAATAAAGAGAGCAAAAATCCTACTTCATCATCCTCATCTTCCCTTGACATTTAGATGAGGGTGTTCACATCATTTCATGAGTGTTAGCTTGTTTTAACGGAACTTCAAGGTAGATCATCTTAGTATCGAAGATCGGAAGCAAAGGTTGCATCTTTCTCTTCGTGGAACCTCTCGAGAGTCCGGATCCCGATGATCGCAGCGAAGGGACCACAACACGGAGCATATGAAGTGAAGGACCGGATCTACAAAGGTTGTAATCCCTCTCACTTAGTGTTAAAGTGTTTAGCATGCTTGTTTTCGCCTAATCTCTGGTTTAAAGATCCGTATTCGAGTTGTTCGGCACGGCTAATTTTTTAATCGGGCATGGTTGATGCCTCGTAGACCCTTGTGCGCGTGCCTCGCAACCCTACAGTGGTATCAGAGCCAAGCTAGAGCTTTAGGTGAAGTCTAGACGAAGTTTGAAACCCGATCGAACCCGAAACCCCAATTTTACGAGCTTTCTGGACTTTTTCTAAAAACTGGGATTTTTCCACATTAAAAATGCTTAAAAAATTCAGCAGAGAATTATAAGAATTACGGTGCAAAATTTTTTCCATGAACAGTACAAAGTGCGGCTGAACCGCGGTAGAAGCATGCCTTCTGCGGCGGTTCCGCGGCTAAATGATGACATCATCATCCCATATTTGCACAGTAACTCCTATTTTATTATTCTGGATTTTCTCGGAATTTTTAATTTTTATTCAAGAGTTGAATTTTCTGGGGTTGTTTTGGGGATTCGGTGTTTCGATCGGAGTATTAGATTTTGTCTTTGTGGCTTTCCGGATAACTTTTAGAAACTGTTAAAAAGTTCGAACGGATATCAATGACTCACTTTTTCCCCTGTCGGAAAATTTTTCAAAAGTTGATTTTTTCCTCGTGTTTAAGAACGTTCTAAGTCATGCAAGTAACTCGGTGGACCCTCTAGAAGACAACAAACCTTAACTCGATTATGTGACCGTCTTGAACTGCCTTTTGAACCTTAGGGTTTGGGGCAGTACGGCGTGCCACATGTGAGGCGTTGGCTTGACCCTTCTACGGCTGGACCATTGGTACTGTGGCATGTAATGGATGTTTTTAAACTGATTTCAAGTGTTGAGATATATTGGGGAAATCTTGGGTGCTTGATGATTCGATCGGAAAGTTTAACTTTTTCTATTTATCTGGAATGTGATACAATAATTGGAATCCACAGCTAGTTATGAGATAACTAATTTGAATATTATAAACATAGCAGTTTAGTCTCAGATGATCGGTTGCCACGGAATTTTGATGTGATCAAAAGTCCGTCGCAATCACGTAGAGTACGCGGATACTCGCCGGGTAAACTTAATAGACAGCTACGCCCCATAGCCCCGACCAAGTGACTGTAGGAGAACCCCGTCGCCGAAAGCATCCGTTCGGGTGCTCGCGGCAGCGGTGTTCCGCCTTAGTGCACTTCGTCGACGGCATCCAGGGGTGCGGCCGTCTACTAAAGTTTGCGACGAGCATTCGATCAGTTTTTCGGGAATCTTGTTGAATTGCCCGACTTGATATTGAAAAGTGTTTTCGATAATTAGACTAAAATGCGGGGTTTATAATAGTTAGGCATGCGATGTCTAAGGAATTCATTTTGTTAGGCATGCGATGTCTAAGGAAGTTGCGGATTCCAACTGTTGTAGTTTTACACTTTCTTTTCTGTGACCGTAAGCGTAGTATGTGGTGTATCGCCGGCTTCGTTGCTATACATCAACGACAATCGGGATACGCATACTTGCTTACGTTGATGATATGAGATATTATGTGTTGCTGTGATATGTTATATTGGATCGTCGCGTTTGAATAGCCGGGGGTTTTATGTGAGATGAGAGTTTTTCTTTTTCATTCATGTAAAATTCATTTGTATGTAATATTCTTTTATTGGGGCACTTCCAGGTAGCGGAAGATGTCACCGTTGTATATTATTTACTTTTCCGCATTAGGTAGACCCAAGGCGGGGAGCATAAGTAACCGGGTTCTAGGGTCCAGTGGGAGACCATCTCGAGGAGTCGAGACCGGGTCTCCTAACCCTAGAATTGGCAGTGTTGCTTGCCGCTCTCATAGGGGTCTAGGGATGTGGGTTTGGCTATTCATCGCGACCGTGGAATCCGTGTTTTATACAGGCTCGTATTGAAAACACGGACGGCCTAGTATATCCAATATTTCATATATGTTCTTCTGCTGCAATGTTCTGTGATGAGATCATATTACTGCCTGAGACGAATGTTTATATTATATATATGAGATATATGTTATATTGCAGATTTCGTTTTCAAATGTGATGCTTGCGAAGCATATTAAAATGGGACTTCATTAATGAGATTAATGAAATAAAAGAAACCTAAGATGTTGTAGAAACTTGTTTAAAAACTGGTAGCTCTAGTTCTTGCTTTGCATAGCGGTGTTCCTTGTAGAACATCCAGCACCTTCTTCGATAAGGAAAGGACCGAGATCCCTTCACCGGGAGTGACTCCTTTAGCAATAACTGGAAGATGCTACAAACTCGGTTTGTCTTTTGATTGCTTCTATAGTTTCTGTTTTGCACATTGATATATATGATATATCCCGCACCTCATTCGACGAGGAAAGGGCCGACGATCCCTTCACCGAGAGTGACCCCTTTAGCTAAACTAGAAAGGCCTCAAAAACATTCCATTTAAAATCACTCGATTCTACAACGATATCAAGTTCATTACGCAAAAGGGTTTTCCTAAAAACCTGTCGTAGCCCTCCGTCATTTCAGATAAGTACTGGTTAGTATTCGTGCTGCGTTTGTTGACCTTAGCCAAGGCGTAGTGTGCGTTAGCTGATTAGTGCTTATCTGTATAAGCATATGATGCGATTGAGTTAGGGTAGTCGTGCGACTTTGTTGACCTTAGCCAAGGGTCGTGCGGGTGGGTTTAATTCAATCGGGAAATGACGGGTTGAACTTGGCTAGCACTTATGATTTGTTGACCTTAGCCAAGGTCATAAGCTGCTAGGGGCAAAACATTATTGGGAATTTCAAATGTTGAAATTTGCAATGAGATTGCATACCTTCTATGAGATAGTTGGATCCCGATACCCGCTGCGAGTAAGAGTTACTCCCGGGAGAGTTTTACACATTACAATTAGCCGATCAAGTAGGTGTCTAGAAAGGTGTTAACGGGGTTACGCCTCTGGGAAAACGAGGTTTACTTTAATTAGGTTCATGCGAAAGCACGGGGGACCTCCCTCAAAGTACCGACACTGGCCTGGCTGAAAGATTAGCGAACTTGTAGCGTGTAATTAATCCCGGCTAGGCTTTCCTTTTAGGGTTTGAAGGAAGATTTGATTAAAACAGTGGGAGACATCCTGATTAGATATATTATATAACCAATCTAATCTTGCAAGAGCATACGCTGAGTGTTTTCTTCTCTCTCTCTCGCTAGGTAGCGACCATATCACGCCTTAATCAAGATAATAATACGGATATATTGACGGAACCCGCTTGTTATACTGAGCTGGGGAACGTTGGTCCCGCTCCAACTTATAATTGTTATAAGACAGAGCAGGAAATTGGAGAATACCAGATTTCCCGTACCGCCCAAACGAAGAAAGTGCATGCTGATGCATCATCTTCGGGTGTGTTCATTACATAGAACTGTTTCTCAGTATCCTTTACGTCCTGGGTATGTGATACCGGATCAGGATCCCGCATATGTAATCTGTTACTTGGGCTACAGATAGGTAGAGAACTGAGAACGGGTGATAAGTTTCATGAGACAGAAAACAGTGCAAGTGTTGCAGCCAAGTCTGTTGGTCACTATCACCCTGTATTACCAGAATACATTGATTCTGAACGAATATTATTAGATACCGAACCTGATATACAATATCATATCTTTTTCTTTATTAGTAAAGAAAGGATATAATTTTGTATAGTATGGATAATGTTTTGAACATTTCCTATATCAATAGTTGATCGGTTCAGGCACGTTATCTAAAAGCATTAACGTTCTAAATCAAACTACAGTTCTTAGTATACGGAACACACACAAGAGGAAGAGTTCAGAAATGAACGAATCCTTCTTGAGGTATTGTAGAATAGGTCATATCAATGCGACCCGACTGGCTGAAGTTACATTTAGATGCATATTTAAATTAGTTTGAATTTAAATCTTGTGAAACTTGCCAGTCATGTCACAAAGATAAGATGACCACAGATCTGTTTATTGGAAACAGAGAAAGAGTTAGTGAACTTTTGGGATTGATACATGCTGATGTATGAAAGTCCCCTGTCTACACATGCCAAGACCGGTTCTTTCTACTTCATTACATTCTCTGATAAACTCTCAAGATTCAGACATACGTTTCTGTTGAAACACAAGTCCGAAGCTTTTGAGATATTCACAGAATATAAATTAGAAGTAGAGAACCTAAATACGGGTAAAAGTATTATGTCCTTTGATGTGATCAAGGAGGAGAATACTTGAGCACGGAATTCCTGGACTATTCTAAAGGAGAATGAGATTCTCTCTCAGCATTACTCCTCCGTATACACCACAGCACGTCGGTGTATCAGGGTGGAGCAATAGCACCCTATGTGATATGGTGTGCTCTATGATGAGTACTACTGAGTTTCCTATTTCCTTTAGGGAGTTATGCACTTGTGAAGTTGCATACCTATTGAATAGGGTTCAAATCAAATCAGAAGCCTACCACTTCATATGTGATATGGAAAGGGAAGAGCTCATATCTTAAGTTTGTTAAGATTTGGGGTTGTCTGGCCAATGTCTAAAAGCAAAATCCAGACAAGCTCGAGGCAAGGTCTGTTATGTAGAACTGGAAAGGTTCCAGCTATACAAACTGCAGCTGATGATTTAGTAGAACCAAAGGATTCAATAGTTTCCAACGAACCTCAGCCTCTCCGCCGATCTAGTAGGGTTCCTCACCCAACTGAGAGATACTTTGGTTTCTCTATGACAGTGGGAGCAAGGATTGCATCATGAGATGATGACCCAACTAGTTTCGAACTGGCCATCAGGAGTGTGACTCTGTAAGAATGGCTGGATGCTTATCGATCTGAGATGGAATCCTTATACGCCAACAAAGTATGGACTTTGGTTGCTTTATCTGATGGGTTAAATCCCCATTAGGAGCGAGTATATATTGAGAAGATTACTTGGTGTACATGGAAAGGTTGAGACTTTCAAAGCTATGCTTAAGTCTATCCAGATCCTACTTGCCACGGCTACATACCATGACTACGATATCTGGCGGTTGGGTGTCATGATTGCTTTTCTAAATGATGTTTTAGAAAAGAGCGTCTATAAGTACACAGCCAGAGGGCTTCGTAGACAGTGGGAGCAACGGAAACGTGTGCAAGATGTTTTATATGATAAAACAGGAATCGCGGAGTTGGAACATCTGTTTTGATGTGGTAGTCAAAGAGTTTGACTTCATCAAAATGGTAGATGAACCTTGTATATACAAAAAGGTAGTAGAGAGTATGGTGGTGATCCTCGTAGAGTACGTGGATGACATACTCTTGATAGGGATGGAGTTTCCTATGCTACGCTCGGTCAATCTCCGCTTATCACAAGGATTCTCCATATCGGATCAAAATGATACCTCCTAAATCCTGAGTTATGGATCTATAAGATAGATCTAATTGGATGTTAGGATTCTCACTAGTTGTAGTAAGATGGTATCAATCGATCCTGGGGAGAATCACTGGAAAGGTTCCAGGGTGATAAGAACGACTGAATGTCAGTCGCAGGCATTGTCTTTACCCTCAGTGGAGGGATGGTATGTTGGAAGAGTTCCAAGCTAGATACCGTGACATACTAAACGATTAAAGGCAAGATACATCGTTACCAAGGATGCTGCCAAAGAGGCAGTCTGGATATATATATAAGTTCATGAGATGAACTTCGTTCCTACCATTGTGTGACAATGGAGTTATGGCTTTAGCCAAGGAACTACCGTCCCATCAGAAATCCAGATATAATTCTTAGGCAGTATCACCTGATCATGGAGATGGTTGATCTCCAGGGAGATCGAGGTTAGGAGAGTAGACACAGAGGACAACAGCGCGGATCCACTCACAAAGGCCTTTTTCCCAGTAGAGACTTTTATGGGATGGTTGAGTATGAGATACTTCAACCGCAGCTAATTGTTGGGTATGCGATACCATAACAGATGGCCCTAGTGCAAGTGGGAGATTGTTAGTTATATGTATGCCCTAGAGGCCATTACTGTACATACGATGTATATTGTAGTGGATGATAGGACATATATAGGGAGGACTTTCTTGCTCGACATAATAGTATGCTATCTGGTTGTACTTTATCTTAACATGTACTCTGATTGTCTCTATGTTACATGTAGATAAAGCCCTTTGGATGTGTGCTCGACTACTGGGACTATGATGAGATCATACTAGTGGGGCCACGGTAGTCGACGAGTACATCCTACAACTGTTCCTAGTCGGAGGTGTATCGAGACAGGGCATCAATACACCAGAGTAGACTAGCGTATACGCATCTTGACCCATATGATGGGCGATGGATGATCCCATATCCATCGGTGTTTGACATCAAGGATGGTGTACGGGTGCTCAGTGGAGACTGGGTACACTGGACGGACTCGCCGAGAACTCCCAGATGGTATTATACCTCACGTCAGATGGCAGTTCTCCGGTGACACTGGTACAGAGTAGTCTGTTGACCCGAGATCGTCATAGAGTCTTGTGTGATTCCCACTGTGCTTTGATTTCCATCATACCACGTCCAAGAGGGCGTGCAAAAAGGTGGCTTTTGGGTACAGTCCCGAATCACATGGAGGCAATGAGCGATAGGAGGGGATTCGTCTCTCCCGGTATAGGGAGTTGATGTTGTGCTGTGTTCGATTGGCTATAACCGGAAATCCCTAGCCAGGGTTGCTGAGATTTACTGGTAAGTGTTATCAGTAGTTTCTCGAACTGTTATAGACCTCATATCGACACGACTTATCGAGCTACTGGGGTCTGACGTTTACCACCCCTAGGCGAGATTTGCAACATATCAGACGACGAGACCGGACTGTACGGGAGTGTTACTGTTTGGATTCACAGGAGAATGTACAGGCTTGCTTGTTGATCTTCTGAGCGCTCAATACCTGGGTAGCTGTTACGTTTAGCTGACCGCCTGCAGCTTGTGGGTGTTTGATATGATCATCACCTACTGCCTGCGTATTGACGATTCTTTAGAGTCCTACACAGAGGTTTCTTGACTAAGGCAAAACGGAGTAGGAGCACATATGTGATATGTGCGGGACCGAGGATAATGCGATATGTGATACCGTATTATATTCTCGCGATATTTGATATCACCCGTGTCATCGGATCAAGTGTTGATTCGATGAATCGGTACGGATAAATATTAGTCGGTTATATGCGATATAGCCGGATTGTCGGATCAAGTGTTGATTCGGTAATTTAATGTATAATAATATATATGATATATTAAATTACATTAACTAATATTTGCTAACTAAAAGATTCTTTTTCTCACTCGGATAATACATTGATATATATGCGATATATGTTAAATGTATTATTTTATTTTGTTACGATAAATATTATATATGTGATATATAATATTGTAACATGATATGATAACTAATGCAACTTATTTAGTGGAGTTTAAACATGATTAGGGTTTGGATTAGGGTTAAGCTTTCTAGAAGGTTTTGGTTTTGTTTTGTGAAAGATATTTGTAAGTGACTCATGCTTTAACCCAACCCAAACCCTAACCCTAGTCAATTCTCTACAATGGTTAAGTCAACCATGGTTGCATTATTCTTCATATTAATCCTTTTCCTATTCATCACAAAAGGATTCTCATCATTGTTCATCTTCTTCCTTCATTCTCTTCATGAAAAAGCTTACTAGTTTTTCTAAAGTGATGAATAAATATGAGAAAAAGATAAATAAAGAGAGCAAAAATCCTACTTCATCATCCTCATCTTCCCTTGCCATTTAGATGAGGGTGTTCACATCATTTCATGAGTGTTAGCTTGTGTTAACGGAACTTCAAGGTAGATCATCTTAGTATCGAAGATCGGAAGCAAAGGTTGCATCTTTCTCTTCGTGGAACCTCTCGAGAGTCCGGATCCCGATGATCGCAGCGAAGGGACCACAACACGGAGCATATGAAGTTAAGGACCGGATCTACAAAGTTTGTAATCCCTCTCATTTAGTGTTAAAGTGTTTAGCATGCTTGTTTTCGCCTAATCTCTAGTTTAAAGATCCGTATTCGAGTTGTTCGGCACGGCTAATTTTTTAATCGGGCATGGTTGATGCCTCGTAGACCCTTGTGCGCGTGCCTAGCAACCCTACAAGTGGGAGCAGCGGAAGCATAGTGGGCAAGTAGCTTAAGTCTATTTATAGACTAGAGTAGATATAGCGGAGATAGATCATCTATTTTTTGATGTGATAGTCATGGGTTTGACTTCATCTGAATAGGGGATGGATCTGTTAAGAAGGTAGTAGGGTGTGATGTCCTGGTATTTGGATGACATACACAGAGTAGGAAGTAAAATTCCTATACTACGATCGGTTATACTGTGGTTGTCACACAGTTGTTTCTCCAAAAAGGACATGGATATAATATCTGACATTCTGGTTACTAGATCTATGGTTTTAGATCTAGATTTGGGTAGTTTCCCAATGTGGGTACTTTGACAGTATTCTAATAGTATTTTAGAATAGATGACTCTTAGCATGGTGGTGTACCTGCAGGTGATGGAGTCACCTTCTCTAAAGGTGTCTTACAGACTAAAGGGGAGAGGGATGTGCATGATTGGCAGATCACTTGCTTAGATAATTGAGTCAATCGTGAGATGTCAAGTACCACACCAGATGTTGTTTTTGCACTAGATGCGATAAGTTTATATTAATCCAATCCTGAAGAAACATAAGGAAACAGTTTTAGAACATAAGTGCATGTTCTACGGATTTGATGACGGCAGCCTCCTTATGAGACGGTTATCATTCCTGGTTTCAAAGGTGACATGGATGTCAGAGTTATAGTTTTCCCTATGATGAGGGACAGTATTATGGACAGGTGGTACAAAAGGATACTGTGGGAGGCATGGTGCTGGATACTGATTAGGTTCAGTTATCAATACAGTCTAAGAAGTTTGGAATTGGAGTTCCTTTATGAACTAGGTCCCATCAGATATCCAGACATATTCTAAGACAAGTATTACTCGATTCGGGAGATGGCTTTCTCCGCGAACTTGAGATTAAGAGAGATATAGAAAGAAACATCAGGGCGGATCCACTCACTGAGACTATTTCTCGAACACAATAGTTTTGCAAATGAGCTTTGTGAAACTGATTAGTAGAGGAGTTGGATGTTCGGTATCACACAAGCTATGAGTACGCGACATCGCAATAATTAGCCTTAAGTGCAAGTGGGAGATTGTTGGATATAGTGCCCTCAAAGTCAATTATTGGATCGCAGGTACGTGATTTTGATGATTGAGGAAGGGCCTATACCGATAAAACAGTCTTACTCGAGATGATAGTATGCTATCTGGTTTGTCTTTATCACTGTTACACTTTGATAGAGCCCTTAGGATCTTGCTTGACTACCAGCAGTATGATGGAGATCATATACGTGAGAGCTGGGGGTCAATAAGCACATCCTTAAAGTGTCCCTAGTCGTGGGAGTTTCGAGACAAGGCATCGATACTCCAGTATAGACTAGTGTATACAGTCGAGACCCCGACGAGGGGCAGTGGCCGGTCTCACAAGCCATTGGTGTTAGTTGGTTCACCTAAGATGTATACAGGTGCTCATTGGGTTATGAGTACACCGGACAGGACTCGCCGGGAACCTGGTAGTTGGTATTATACCTAGCGTCAGATAGCAGTTCCCTGGAGACATGTGTACAGGTTAGTTCATCGACCTGAGGTCGTCATTTGTCTCGTATGAGTTCCCACTGTGCTTTGATTTCTACCCTACCACGGCTCAAAGGAGTCGTGCAAACAGGTATTTTTTGGGTACAGTCCCGAGCCATATGGAGGCAGTGAGCATATCGTCGGGGATTCGTCTCTCCCGGTATTGGGGGTGAGATCGCGTTGTGTTTAGGAGAGCCATTACACGAAATCCCTGGCCAGGGTAATCGAGATTTACTGGTAGGTATTCTAGTAGTATCTCAGGGTGTTCTGGGCTGCTCTCTGACACGACTTATACAGATATTGGGGGTTTGACGTTTACCAGCCCCCAGGCCCTATATGCGATACTCATAGACGAATGGATCGGACTGTACGGATATTGTCACTGTCAGACTCAGTAGGGTTTCTGGATGAGTTCGCTCGTCAGCTTCCCTTCCAATCATTACATAGGCAACCGTTACGTACAGATAGTACCTCTGACGTGTTAGTGGTTATACCCAGTGCCAGTGTATTGATGAGTCATTAGAGTCCCCCAAAGACAGTTTCCCAATTCGGGCGAAATGTTGTAGAGGCCGTATGGTTTTATGGCAGGGTTCGGAAAATGCACGTGCGTTTACGCACGTGTCATATTTCGGGCAGATAATACTGGTAGGCTTTGGTTTAAGACGGATCCAAGTATTATACTGTGTAGATATAATATCTTTATCTTAGTTGCATTTGTATTCGGTCGTAATACAAATGCGGGTATGTTTATACTGTTACGGGGTTATCCTGAAATTCGTTTCAGGATCACTTTTGGAAGTTGCCAGTTTCCTGTTTTCTATCACCCGTATTATAGATTCGGTTTAATACGGTTTTATCTTTTCTTCATGAGGGTGAGTCATTTGGTGAGTCATGAGGGTGAGTCACCATTTTGCTTTAATGGTTGATGACTAGGATTTGTGAGTCACCATTATGCATTTAATGTTTTATGCAAGGTGGATTTTGCATTAATGAGGTTTTGTAATGCTTAAGATATTTCTCCTTGATCTTTTACCTTATGATTACCACCCCTTGCTCCTACACTCACCTCCCTCCTCTTCTTATAGTGGCCGGCCCCTCTTGGAGAAAAGGTTGGTTGTTCATTTGGAAAAAGTATATGAAATTTGCTTCATGGAAATTTCATAAGTTGATTTCTCATTTCACCCGATCCAAAAAGGCAACTTCATTAACCGTTCGTCCATAGCTTTGTATGTAACGAGACAAAGTGTTCTACTCATTCTCTACATCAATCTTGGTCATCTTTTTTGGCAGACTTGATGATCGAGTTGCCTCGGTTCAGAGGCGGGAGCCCGTTTAAAGATCCGTCGACGTGGTGCCACCTGGACGAGAAGACTGGAGATTCAGGAGATCGGAGCAGCCGCAACAAAGCGTGGGATGATGGTTAAAGACCGAAGGACTCGGATCGTTCGGTATAACAATTCTACCCTCTTTACAGTATGTTAGTTTTGCATTAATGGCAGATCCGGGATATAGTATGCGATAGCGCCAGTTTATAAAAGTTTTTGTTCCGCATTTGGCGTCTGTTAGACGGCCGGGGCGCTATCGTAGACTTACACGTTACGTTTAGCAGACCGCTTGCGGCTTGTGGGTGTTTGATATGATCATCACCTACTGCCGGTGTATTGACGAGTCTTTAGAGTCTTATACAGAGGTTTCCTGGTTCATGCGAAACGAAGTAGGAGCACATATGTGATATGTGCGGGACCGAGATTAATGCGCGTATGTGATACCTCATTCTATTCTGTGATTTCTGACATCGGTCGGTTATATGTGATATAGCTGGGTTATCGGATCAAGTGTCGATTCGATAAGTTATTACATTTGATATTAGTCGGTTATATGTGATATAGCCAGATTATTAAATCAAGTGTTGATTTAATAATTTAATGTATAATTGTATATTTGATATACTAACTTACATTAACTAATATTTTCTCACTTAACATTTCTTTTCTCACTTGTGTGCATTAGTGTATATGTGATATATATTAATGTACAACCTTTTGTGTCATGCTATATGCCACATGCTTCATGGGTTTATGAGACTCACACCATACTAATAATAATGATAAGGTTTTATTTATTTAAAGTAAATCAAAATTAGTGGAGTTTAGTCACATGGTTAAAGCTTGTAGAAGCTTGTGGAACCATTGACCAAGTCCACTCTTTTTGTTTTACTTGTAGATATTTATTAACCTAACTATTATTGTTAGCCATGGTTTAATCTCTACATGGGTTAGTGTATGACACTAACTCACCCATGGTTGCTATTCTCACCTCATGAGTTCATTCTCTCATCTTCATTCTTGATCATCTTCATCTTCATTGAGAAAGCTTGCTAGCTTTTCTCAAGGTGAGAAAATATTGTGAGAAAAACAAATCTAAAGTGAGCCCATTTCCTACTTCATCATCCTCTACTATTAGCCATTTAGTTTAGGGTGTTTGCTTCACTAATTTCACCATTAGTGAAGAGGTAGCATGAGCTTGAGTCTCCTCGACGTAGATCATCTTCGTCCTCGAAGACATTGAGCAAGCTCGTTCATTTCTTCAAGTGAACCCTTTCAAGAGTTCAAAAGTTCACTACATGCAGCGAAGGGACTACTACACGGAGCTTTAGAAGTGAAGGACCGGTCTACAAAGGTTGTATTCCTCATTCACTTAGATGTAAAGTAGTTTACATATGTTTTCGTCGTATTTTCTAGTAAAGATTCTAGGGTTAGGGTTAGCTAGAACGACAAATTTTTGAAATTGGCATGGATGATGCCTCCCGAAACCTTGCTTCCGTGCTAGACAACTCTGCAGTTCTCAGGTGACATGAGTACATGTTAGTCTGTTGACCCGAGATCGTCATTTGTCTCGTGTGAGTTCCCACTGTGCTTTGATTACTACCCTACTACGGCTCAAAGGAGTCATGCAAACAGGTTTTAGTTGGATACAGTCCCGAGCCATATGGAGGCAGTGAGCGGATCGTCGGGGATTCATCTCTCCCGGTATTAGGGGTTGATGTCACGCTGTGCACGGGTGGCCATCACCAGAAATCCTTGGCCAAGGTAGACGAGAATTACTGATTTGGATCAGCAGTTTTTTTAGTTATATGTATGCCCTAGAGGCCATCATTGTACACATGATGTATATTATAATGGATGCTTGGATATATATATATATATATATATATATATATATATATATATATATATATATATATATATAGATAGATAGATAGATGACTTTCTTGCTCGACATGATAGTATGCTATTTTGTTGCCTTTATCTTAACATGCAGACTTATATATTGTTATACTATCTTGCTCTCACATGTTGATAAAGCCCTTAGGATATGTACTTGACTACTAGGACTATGATGGAGATCATACTAGTGGGGCCAGGGTAGTTCACAAGTATATCCTTTAATTGTTCCTAGTCGAGGGAATATCGAGACAGGGCATCGATATCCCAGAGTAGACTAGCGTATATGCTTCTTGACCCATATGATAGGCGATGGATGATCCCACATCCATTGGTGTTTGACATCAGAGATGGTATACGGGTGCTCAGTGGAGACCGGGTACACTGAACAGAACTCGCCGAGGACTCCTATGTGGTAGTATACCTATCATCAGATAGCAGTCCTCTGGTGACACTGGTACAGGTTAGTTTGTAGACCCGAGATCGTCATAAAGTCTTGTGCGGCTCCCACTGTGCTTTGATTTCCTCCCTACCACGCTCAAGAGGAGTCATGCAAACAGGTGGGTTTTGGGTACAGTCCCGAGTCGTATGGAGGCAATGAGCGATAGGAGGGGTTTCGTCTCTCCCGGTATTGGGGGTTGATGTTGCGCTATGCTCGATTGGCTATAACTGGAAGTCCCTGGCCAGGGCTGATATGGAGATTTACTGATAAGTGTTATCAGTAGTTTCTCGACCCGTTATAGGCCAGACATCGACATGACTTATCACGTTACTGGGGTCTGACGATTTCCACCCCTAGATATGATATGCGACATATCAGATGAAGAGACCGGACTGTACGGTAGTGTTACTGATAGGCTTCATGGAGACTGTGGACAGGCTTGCTTGTTGATCTTCATATCGCTCAATACCCGGGTAGCCGTTACGTCCAGCTAGTACCGCTGACGGCATGTAGGTGACTGATATGATCATCACCTACTGTCGGCGTATTAACGAGTCTTTAGAGTGTTAGTTATATGTATGCCCTAGAGGCCATTACTGTACATAGGATGTATATTGTAGTGGATGCTGGGACATATATAGGGAGGACTTTCTTGCTCGACATGATAGTATGCTATCTGGTTACTCTTTACCTTAACGTGAACTCAGATTGTCTCTCTATTACATGTTGGTAAAGCCCTTAGGATGTGTACTTGACTACCTGGACTATGATGCGGATCATACTAGTGGGGACATGGTAGTCCATAAGTACATCCTTCAAAGTCCCTAGTCGTGGGTGTATCGAGACGGGGCATCGATATACCAGTGTAGACTAGCGTGTACCTTCTCGACCCATACAGATGGGCGATGGATGATCCCATATCCATCGGTGTTTGACATCAGAGATGATATACGGGTGCTCAGTAGAGACTGGGTACACTGGACGGACTCGCCGAGAACTCCGAGATGGTATTATACCTTATGTCAGATGGCAGTTCTCCGGTGACACTGGTACAGAGTAGTTTGTTGACCCGAGATCGTCATAGAGTCTTGTGTGGTTCCCACTGTGCTTTGATTTCCATCTTACCACGTCCAAGAGGGCGTGCAAAACGGTGGTTTTTAGGTACAGTCCCGAGTCACATAGAAGCAATGAGCGATAGGAGGGGATTCGTCTCTCCCGGTATAGGGGGTTGATGTTGCGCTGTGTTCGATTGGCTATAACAGGAAATCCCTGGCCAGGGTTGCTGAGATTTACTGGTAAGTGTTACCAGTAGTTTCTCGAATTGTTATAGACCTCATATCGACACGACTTATCGAGCTATTGGGGTCTGACGTTTACCACTCCTAGGCAAGATATGCGGCATATCAGACGACGAGACCGGACTGTACAGTAGTGTTACTGGTTGGATTCACTGGAGTGTGAGCGGGCTTGCTCGTCGATCTTCTGATCGCTCAATACCCGGGTGGCCGTTACGTTTAGCAGATCGCTTGCGGCTTGTGGGTGCTTGATATGATCATCATCTGCTGCCGGCGTATTGACGAGTCTTTAGAGTCCTACACAGAGGTTTTCTGGCTCAAGCGAAACGAAATAGGAGCGCATATGAGATATGTACGGGACCGAGAATAATGCGTGTATGTGATACCGTATTGTATTCTCGCGATGAATGTATCGATTGGTTGTATGCGATATAACCTAGTTATCGAATCAAGTATTGATTCGATAAGCCGATACATTGGATACTAGTCGGTTGTATGCGATATAACCGGATCATTGAATCAAGTATTGATTTAATGATTTAATGCATGATTATATATTTGATATATTACTTTGCATTAACTAGTAATGGTTCACTTTAAATGGATTTTCTCGCTCGGATGTGCACATTGTATATGTGATATACTTTTTGTGCACTTGATTGTATCATGTTTGATGATACATGCTCACTAGGGTTTGTGTGAAGATTAAACCATGGTTGTATATTGGTTAGGGTTATGGTTTTCTTATTTATTTATTTATTTATTTATTTATTCTTATTGGAAAATATTATGCATAAAGAGAAAATGGTGGCTTTCTTTGTTTGTACATTGAAGCTTCATGAAGCTTTGACCTTGTGACCATTTTGTCTTGATGCTTAACCCTAACCCTTCATTCTAACCATGGTTTATTCTCTACACCAAACTATGGTTGGATTATGATAAGTATTCATATTATATTCTTTTTAGAAAAGATAATAGAAAACTTATCATCTTCTTCCACTTCTTCTTCTTCATGATGAAACCTTACTTCAACAATGGCAACTTGAGCAAATGAGTGAGAAATCCAATTCTAAAGTGAACCCACTTCCTATTTCTTCATCCTCTACCTCTTGCCAAGTAGTAGAGTGTGTTTTCTTCACAAGTTTCATGACTTGTTGAAGTTGGAGCTTGATTTAGTGATGCCTCGACGTAGATTATCTTCGGCATCGACGTTGACGACCTAGCCCGTCCATTCTCCGATGAAGCCGACGCTAGAGCCCGGGGTTCGACTTGGACAGAGAGGAGACTTCTTTGCGGAGCTATGGAGGTGGAGGACCGGATCTACAAAGGTTGTATATCCGTTCTTTTAGTTTAGTTGTAAACTAGTTTCATTTTATCGCCTAAACTTCTAGCCAACGATCTTCTTAGGGTTTCTCGGCACCGCAATTTTTGTAAATTGGCATGGTTGATGCCTTGTGAGACCTCTAGTGTATGCCTAGGAACCCTACAGTGGTATCAGAGCCAAGCTAGAGCCTTAGGCGATGCGTAGACGGTATTTGAAACCCGAACGAACCCGAAACCCCAATTTTACATGCTCTCTGGACTTTTTTCAAAAACAGGGTTTTTTGTAAATTAAAAATATGCAGAAAAATAAGCAGGGTTTTATAAGAATTACGATGCAAAATTTTGGTCGTAATTCCATCAAACAGCCGCGGAACTGCGGCCTTAGCCCACGTGGCGCGGCTGTTCCGCGGCAACACTGTTGCATCGTTGACCAAAATTTGCACAGAAATTATTAGTTTGCTGTGCTGAGTTCTCTGGGTATTTTTAAATTTTATTCAAGAGTTGAATTTTCTGGAGTTGTTTTGGGGATTCGGTGTTTCGATCGGAGTATCAGATTTTGTCTATTTGGCTTTCCGGATAAATTTTAGAATATGTTAAAAAGTTCGACCGGATATAAATACCCAATTTTTCCCCTGTCGGGAAATTTCCAAGTGTTGGATTTTTCCGTGGTTTAAAGACGTTCTAAGTAGTGCAAGTAACTCAATGGACCCTCTAGAAGACAACAAACCTTAACTCGATTATGTGACCGTCTTGAACTGCCCTTTGAACCTTCGGGTTTGGGGCAGTACGGCGTGCCACATGTGAGGCGTTGGCTTGACCCTTCTACGGCTGGACCGTTGGTACTGAAGCACGAACTGAATGTTTTTAGACTTGTTTCATGTGTTGATCTGTATCGGGAAAACTTGGGTGTTCGAATGTTCAATCGGAAAGTTTAACATTTTCTGTTTATCCGGAATGGGATACAATAATTGGAATTCACAAGAAGTTATGAGATAACTGAATGAATGTTATAAACATAGCAGTTTAGTCTTAAATGATCGGTTGCCACGGAATTTTGATGTGATCAAAATTCCGTCGCAATCACGTAGCGTACGCGGATACTCGCCGGACAAACTTAATAGACAGCCTCGCCCCATAGCCCCGACCAAGTGACTGTAGGAGAACCCCGTCGCCGAAAGCATCCGTTTGGGTGCTCGCGGCAGCGGTGTTCCTCCTTGGTGCACTTCGTCGACGGCGTCAGGGGTGCGGCCGCCTACTAAAGTTTGCGACGAGCATTCGATCAGACTGTCGGGAATCTTGTTGAATTGCCCGACTTGATATTGAAAAGTGTTTTCGATTTTGAGACTAAAATGCGGGGTTTATAATTGTTAGGCATGCGATGTCTAAGGAATTCATTTGATTAGGCATGCGATGTCTAAAGAGATTGCGGATTCCAACTGTTGTAGTTTTACACTTTCTTTTTTGTGACCGTAAGTGTAATATGATATCGCCGGTTTCGTTTCTATATGTCAACGACAATTGGGATGCGCATATTTACTTACGTTGATGACATGTGATGTTATGTGTTGCTGGATATGTTATATTGGATCGTCGCGTTTGAATAGCCGGGGGTTTTTATGTGAGATGAGTGTTTTTCATTTTCATTCATGTAAAAACTTGTATGTAATATTATTTTATTGGGGCACTTCCAGGTTGCGGAAGTAGTCACCCTTTGTATATTATTTACTTTTCCGCACTAGGATAGACCCAAGGAGGAGGGCACGAGTAACCGGGTTCTGGAGTCCAGTGGGAGACCAACTCGAGGAGTCGAGTCCGGGTCTCCTAACTCTAGAATTGGTAGGGTTGCTTGCCGCTCTCGTAGGGGTCTAGGGGTGTGGGTTTGGCTATTCATCACGACCGTGGAATCCGTGTTTTATACTGGCTCGTATTGAAAACACGGACGTCCTAGTAAATCCAATATTTCATATGATTCTTCTGCTGCGATATCTGTGATGTGATCATGTGATGTTCTGTGATAGATACAGTATACAGTATATATGATATATTATATAGGCGTTACTTATGTTTTACACCCGCGCTAGCCCTGCCCCGCTCTGCCGTTAGTTACCTAACCTAACGGTGCACGAGGGGACATCAAGGCGAATGCGGATGGCATAAGTGTACGTCGTATTTATCTGTGATGTTTAGGTACTTAAATGATGGGACTTCATTAATGTGATTAATGAAAGAAAAGAAACCTAAAGATGTTGTAGAATCGAATTTCAAAATAAAACAGGTAGCTACAGTTCTTGCTTTGCACAGCGCTATATACGATATATCCTGCACCTTATTCGATGAGGAAAGGACCGAGATCCCTTCACCGGGAGTGACTCCATTAGCAATAACTGGCAGATGCTACACACTCGGTTTGTCTTTTGATTGCTTTTAAGAGTTTCTGCTTTGCACAGTGATATATATGATATATCCCGCACCTCATTCGACGAGGAAAGGACCGACGATCCCTTCACCGGGAGTGACTCCTTTAGCAAAACTAGAAAAGCCTCAAAAACACTCCATTTCAAAATTCATTCGATCCTACAACGATATCAAGTTCATTACGCAATAGGTTTTCAGAAAAACCTGTCGTAGCCCTCCGTCATTTCAGATAAGTCCAATTTAGTATTCGTGCTACGTTTGTTGACCTCCGTCAAGGCGTAGTGTGCGGTAGCTAACTAGTATTTATCTGCTTATGCATATGATGCAGATTGGATTAGGGTAGTCGTGCGGCTTTGTTGACCTCCGTCAAGGGTCGTGCGGGTGGGTTTAATTCGATCAAGAAATGACGGGTTGAACTTGACTAGTAGCCTATGGTTTGTTGACCTCCGTCAAGGTCATAGGGTGTTAGGGGCAAAATTATCGGGAATTTCAAGTGTTGAAATTTGCAATGAGATTGCATACCTTCTATGAGATAGTTGGATCCCGATACCCGCTGCGAGTAAGAGTTACTCCTGGGAGAGTTTTATACATTACAATTAGCCGATCAAGTAGGTGTCTAGAAAGGTGTTAACGAGGTTACGCCTCTGGGAAAATGAGGTTTACATTAATTAGGTCCGTGCGAAAGCACGAGGCACCTCCCTCAAAGTACCGACACTGGCCTGGCTGAAAGATTGGCGAACTTGTAGTGTGTAATTAATCCCGGCTGGTCTTTCCTTTTAGGGTTTGAAGGAAGATTTGATAAAAAGCAGTGGGAGCCATCCTGATTAGATAAAACAAAACCAATCTATTCTTGAAAGAGCGCACGCTGAGTGTTTTCTTCTCTCTCTCTCCAGGTAGCGACCATATCACGCCTTAATCAAGATAATAATACGGATTATTGACCGAACCCGCTTGTTATACTGAGCTGGGGAACGTTGGTCCCGCTCCAACTTATAAATGTTATAAGACAGAGCAGGAAATTGGGGATTACCAGAATTCCCGTGCCGCCCTAACGAAGAGAGTGCATGATGATGCCATCTTCGGGTGTATTCGTTACAAAGAACCGTTTCTCAGTATCCTCCGCATCCTGGGTATATGATACCGGATCAGGATCCCAGATATGTAATATGTTACATAGGGCTACAAAAGGGTAGAAAAATTGAGAACGGGTGATAAGTTTCATGAGGCAGAAAATGGGGCAAGAGTTGCAGCCAAGTCTGTCGGTCACTGTTACCCTGTATTACCAATACATTGATTCTGAACGAATGTTATTAGATACCGAACCTGATATACAAAATCATATCAGTCTCTTTATTAGTAAAGAAATGATAAAATTTTGTATTGTTGGATAATGTTTTGAACATTTCCTATATCAAAAGTTGATCGGTTCAGGCACGTTATCTAAAAGCGTTGATGTTTTAAATCAAACGACAGTTCTTAGTATACAAAACACACACAAGAGGAAGAGTTCAGAAATGAACGAATCCTTCTTGAGGTATTGTAGACTAGGTCATACCAATGCGACCCGACTAGCTGAGTTACATTTAGATGCATATTTAAATCAGTTTGAATTTACATCTTGTGAAACTCGCCAGTCATGTCACAAAGATAAGATGACCATAGCTCCGTTTACTGGAAACAGAGAAAGAGTTAGTGAACTCTTGGGATGATACATGTTGATGTATGTAGGTCCCCTGTCTACACATGCCAAGACCGGTTCTTTGTACTTCATTATATTCTCTGATAATCTCTCAAGATTCAGACATATGTTCCAATTGAAACACAAGTCCGAACCTTTTGAGATATTCACAGAATATAAGTTAGAAGTAGAGAACCAAAATACGGGTATAAGTATTATGTCCTATGATGAGATCAAGGAGGAGAATACTTGAGCACGGAAATCCTGGACTATTCTAAAGGAGAATGAGATTCTCTCTCGGCATTACTCCTCCGAATACACCATAGCACGATGGTATATCGGGGCGGAACAGATACATCCTATTTGATATGGTGTGCTCTATGATGAGTACTACCGAGTTACCTATTTCCTTTTTGGGAGTTATGCACTTGAGAAGATGCATACCTACTAAATAGGGTTCAAATCAAATCAGTTGCCTACCACTCCATATAAGATATGGAATGGGAAGAGCCCATATCTTAAATTGGTTAAGATTTGGGGTTGTCCGGCCTATGTCTAAAAGCAAAATCCGGACAAGTTCGAGGCAAGGTCTGTAATGTAGAACTGGAAAGGTTCCAGCTATACAAAATACAGCAGATAATTTGGTAGAACCAAAGGATTCAGTAGTAACCAACGAACCTCAGCCTCTCCGCCGATCTAGCAGGGTTCCTCACCCACCTGAGAGATACTTCTGTTTCTCTATGACAGTGGGAGTGAGGATTGCATCATGAGATGATGAACCAACTAGTTTCGAGCTGGCCATCAGGAGTGAGACTCTGTAAGAATGGCTGGATGCTTAGTGATCTGAGATGGAATCCATGTACACCAAAAAAGTATGGACTTTAGTTGCTATATCTGAAGGGTTAAATCCCCATCAGGAGCAAGTATATCTTGAGAAGATTACTTGGTGTACATGGAAAAGTTGAGACTTTCAAAGCTAGACTTGTTAAAGTTTTTCGTCATCAATCAGGCGTGGATAATGATGAAACCTTTTCCAGTACTATGCTTAAGTCCATCCAGATCCTACTTTCCACGGCTACATACCATGACTACGATATCTGGTGGTTGGGTGTCATGACTGCTTTTCTAAATGATGTTTTAGAAGAGTGCGTCTATAAGTACACAGCCAGAGGTCTTCGTAGACAGTGGGAGCAGCGGAAACGTGTGCAAGATGCTTTATACGATAAAGCAGGCATCGCGGAGTTGGAACGTCTGTTTTGATGTGTTAGTCAAAGAGTTTGACATCATCAAAATGGTAGATGAACCTTGTATATACTAAAAGGTAGTAGGGAGTATGGTGGCGATTCTCATAGAGTACGTGGATGATATACTCTTGATAGGGAAAGAGTTTCCTATGCTACGCTCGATCAATCTCCGCTTATCACAATGATTCTCCACATAGGGTGAAAGTGATACCTACTAAATCCTGGATTTTGGATCTATGAGATAGATCTAAATGGATATTAGGACACTCACTAGTTGTGGATATTAGGACACTCACTAGTTGTAGTGAGTTGGTATCAGTTGATCCTGGGGAAGAATCACTGGAAGTGTTCCAGGGTGATAAAGACGACTGAATGTCAGTCGCAGGCATTGTCTTTACCCTCAGTTAAGGGACGGTATGTTGGAAGAGTTCCAAGCTAGATACCGTGACATACTAGACGATAAAGGCAGGATACATCGCTACTTAAGATGCTACCTAAGAGGCTGTTTGGGTGTATACTGGTTCATGAGATGAACTAGGTTCCTACCATTGTGTGACAATGGAAGTGAGGCTCTGGCCTGGGAACCCCGGTCCCATCAGTGATCTAGACATATTCTAAGGCAGTATCACCTGATCATGGAGATGGTTGATCTCCAGGGTGATCGAGGTTAGGAGAGCAGAAACAGAGGACAACACGGCGGATCCACTCACGAAGGCCTATTCCCAGAGAGAGACTTTTATGGGATGGTTGAGTATGAGATACTACAACCACTGCTACAGATGGCCCTAGTGTAAGTGGGAGATTGTTAGTTATATGTATGCCCTAGAGGCCATTACTATACATAGGATGTATATTGTAGTGGATGCTGGGACATATATAGGGAGGACTTTCTTGCTCGACATGATAGTATGCTATCTGGTTACTCTTTACCTTAACGTGTACTCAGATTGTCTCTCTATTACATGTTGGTAAAGCCCTTAGGATATGTACTTGACTACCTGGACTATGATGCGGATCATACTAGTGGGGACATGGTAGTCCATAAGTACATCCTTCAAAGTCCCTAGTCGTGGGTGTATCGAGACGGGGCATCGATATACCAGTGTAGACTAGCGTGTACCTTCTCGACCCATACAGACGGGCGATGGATGATCCCATATCCATCGGTGTTTGACATCAGAGATGATATACAGGTGCTCAGTAGAGACTGGGTACACTGGACGGACTCGCCGAGAACTCCCAGATGGTATTATACCTTACGTCAGATGGCAGTTCTCTGGTGACACTGGTATAGAGTAGTCTGTTGACCCGAGATCGTCATAGAGTCTTGTGTGGTTCCCACTGTGCTTTGATTTTTATCTTACCACGTCCAAGAGGGCGTGCAAAATGGTGGTTTTTGGGTACAGTCCCGAGTCACATGGAGGCAATGAGCGATAGGAGGATATTCGTCTCTCCCGGTATAGGGGGTTGATGTTGCGCTGTGTTCGATTGGCTATAACAGGAAATCCCTGGCCAGGGTTGCTGAGATTTACTGGTAAGTATTACCAGTAGTTTCTCGAATTTTTATAGACCTCATATCGACACGACTTATCGAGCTATTGGGGTCTGACGTTTACCACCCCTAGGCAAGATATGCGGCATATCAGACGACGAGACCGGACTGTACGGTAGTGTTACTGGTTGGATTCACTGGAGTGTGAGTGGGCTTGCTCGTCGATCTTCTGATCGCTCAATACCCGGGTGGCCGTTACGTTTAGCAGACCGCTTGCGGCTTGTGGGTGCTTGATATGATCATCATCTTCTGCCGGCGTATTGATGAGTCTTTAGAGTCCTACACAGAGGTTTCCTGGCTCAAGTGAAACGAAATAGGAGCACATATGAGATATGTGCGGGACCGAGAATAATGCGTGTATGTGATACCGTATTGTATTCTCGCGATAAATGTATCGTTTGGTTGTATGCGATATAACCTAGTTATCGAATCAAGTATTGATTCGATAAGTCGATACATTGGATACTAGTCAGTTGTATGCGATATAACCGGATCATTGAATCAAGTATTGATTTAATGATTTAATGCATGATTATATATTTGATATATTACTTTGCATTAACTAGTATTGGTTCACTTTAAATGGATTTTCTCGCTCGGATGTGCACATTGTATATGTGATATACTTTTTGTGCACTTGATTGTATCATATTTGATGATACATGCTCACTGGGGTTTGTGTGAAGATTAAACCATGGTTGTATATTGGTTAGGGTTATAGTTTTCTTATTTATTTATTTATTTATTTATTCTTATTGGAAAATATTATGCATAAAGAGAAAATGGTGGCTTTCTTTGTTTGTACATTGAAGCTTCATGAAGCTTTGACTTTGTGACCATTTTGTCTTGATGCTTAACCCTAACCCTTCATTCTAACCATGGTTTATTCTCTACACCAAACTATGGTTGCATTATGATAAGTATTCATATTATATTTTTTTTAGAAAAGATAATAGAAAACTTATCATCTTCTTCCTCTTCTTCTTCTTCATGAAGAAACCTTACTTCAACAATGGCAACATGAGCAAATGAGTGAGAAATCCAATTCTAAAGTGAACCCACTTCCTATTTCTTCATCCTCTACCTCTTGCCAAGTAGTAGAGTGTGTTTTCTTCACAAGTTTCATGACTTGGTGAAGTTGGAGCTTGATTTAGTGATGCCTCGACGTAGATCATCTTCGGCATCGACGTCGACGACCTAGCCCGTCCATTCTCCGATGAAGCCGACGCTAGAGCCCGGGGTTCGACTTGGACAGAGAGGAGACTTCTTTGCGGAGCTATGGAGGTGGAGGACCGGATCTACAAAGGTTGTATATCTGTTCTTTTAGTTTAGTTGTAAACTAGTTTCATTTTATCGCCTAAACTTCTAGCCAACGATCTTCTTAGGGTTTCTCGGCACCGCAATTTTTGTAAATTGGCATGGTTGATGCCTTGTGAGACCTCTAGTGTGTGCCTAGGAACCCTACATAGAGTCCCACACAGAAGTTCCCTGATTCAAGTGAAACGAAGTAGGACACATATGTGATATGTGTGTGGGCCCGATTAAATACGAGTATGTGATACCGTATTGTAATCTGGCAGTCATTTGTTTTCGGTGCAGTTATATGTGATATAACCAAATTTTCGAATCAAGTGTTGATTCGATAATGTGATATACAGATAAATGATATTAGTCGGTCGTATATAATATAACCGGATTATTAGATCAAATGTTGATTTAATAATATGATATAAATTACATATGATATAATTACATATTAACTAATATCATTAGCTCACTAATTAATCTTCATTAAATTTATATTAATATATATATATATATATATTAAAATGAAGCATGTCATTTTCTTTTCTATTTTGTGAAATTAGAAATGAGGTGTAAAGTTGAAGCATGGTGTTTTATATTGTTTATTCATTCTTGACTCACTATTCAAGCATGGTTGCAATTTAATATTGCATAATTCCATGCTTGAATGAGTGAGGGGTCAAGAATTATCATTCATTCTTGTTCATTCCAAAAGACTTAGCCATTTTCTTTCATGCTTGCTCTCATGCTTCTTCTTCCTCCTCTTGCTTTTCCTCAAGCTTCAACCCTCACATGTGATATGAATTATGAAGCTTGAGCACAAATAAGTGAGCTCTTTACATCCCCTACATCATCATCTCACACCATTTTAGCAAATTAGTGTGATGTGTTTCATACACTAAAGGGTTTAGTGTAGTGGTAGTTTGAATTAGTAGGAGCTTCGAGGTGGATCATCTTTGGCACGAAGGCTACGAAGGAAGCTTGTTCAAAGTCTCAAGAGAAGCCTTGTGGAGTCGCGGGACTACTACACGGAGCATATTGAAGAGAAGGACCGTCTACAAAGGTTGTATTCTTATTCTCTTAGATGTAAAAGTTGTTTGCATCTTGTTCGGTCTAAATCTCTAGTTAACGATTCTAGCATAGGGTTCTTTGTAACGGCAAAAATTTTAAAACGGCATGCACGATGCCCCCCTAAACCTTGCTGTCGTCATAAGGAACCCTTCAGTGGTATCAGAGCCAAACTAGAGAATTAGACGGATTGAGTAGAATTACGAAACCGAAAAACTCCGAAACTTGATACCGTAAAATTCCAGTTTCTGTCGAATTTTAAAAGTTGTCAAAAAATTATTTAAACAAGTGCAGAATATAGTATGGGAAATTATATGAACACAGCACAAAACTCACCCCAAGCCCTTGGATCGTGGTCGGTGACCTAGTACAAAATTCCGGCGACGCCGGATTTTCCTTGGCTTCTGGGGTTGTGCTTTGTGGTGTGTTCTGGTCTCTTGGTTTTGGTGTTTCAGGTGTTGTTTATTTTTGATAAATTTGCGTGTGATGTTTATTTACCAAAACAGCAACTCGGAGTATTTTGTAGTTGTAATTTTAACAGTTTTCGGGCTATTTTAGACAATATTAAAAAGTTCGATCGGATATCAAATACCCATTTTAACCCTTGCTGGAAATTTCCAAGTGTTGGAATTTTCTTAATTAATTATATTCGATAGTTGTGCAAGTAACTCTATGGACCTCTAGAAGAACAAAAACATTAACTTGATTCTGTGCCCTCGGAACCGCGACTGAACTTTAGGGTTTGCCGTGGTGCTGCGGTGTCATACGTGAGGCGTTGGTTTAGCCCTTCTACGGCTGGATCCTAGGTACTGTGGCACATTTTTGGGTACTTTAACTTTGCTCAAGTGTTGAGCTCTTCTGGGTAATTATGAGTGTTTGTTGATTCGATCGGAATGTTTAAAATCGTCTAACTTTTTGATAACATGTGGTGTTATGTGTTGCTTGGATATGCTATATTGGATCGTCACGTTTTGAATAGCCGGGGTTTTTATGTGAGATGAGAGTTTTTATTTTTATTCATGTAAAATTCATTGTATGTAATATTCTTTTATTGGGACACTTCCGGGTTAAGGATGATGTCACCATTGTTGTATATTATTTACTTTTCCGCATTAGGATAGACCTAAGGTGGGGAGCACATGTAACCGGGTTCTAGAGTCCAGTAGGAGACCAACTCGAGGAGTCGAGTCCGGGTCTCCTAACTCTAGAATTGGTAGGGTTGCTTGCCGCTCTCGTAGGGGTCTAGGGGTGTGGGTTTGGCTATTCATCGCGACCGTGAAATCCGTGATTTATTCTGGCTTAACTTAAAACACGGAATTCCTAGTATATCCAATATTTCATATGATATCTTCTGCTGCTGATGTTTTATGATGTGATCACTTTATATGTGCGATGTATTTTCGTTTCTTCTGTGATGCTTAAAAAGCTTAATTGATGGGACTTCATTAATGAGATTAATGAAAGAAAAAGAAACCTAAAGATGTTGTAGAATCAAATTTTCAAAAAGTGTAGCTCTAGTTTTTGCTTTGCATAGCGGTATTCCTCGTAGAATATCCAACACCTTATTCGAAAAGGAAAGAGCCGAGATCCCTTCACCGGGAGTGACCGCTTTAGCGAAACTAGCAAATGCTACAAATCTCTCAGTTTAGTTTTTTGATTGAGGGTAATTTTTTTTCTTTAAAAACTAGGGCTTCATAGTTCTTATGAACCTAACTCATTGAAATTCCATCCAGTAAAACGGAAGAATTATAAATTTCCAAAATAATAGATAGGAATATCGCAAATAGAGCCATTGCGACTCCCATAAGTGGTGTAGTCCCCCAGCCCGGAGCTACTTTACCATATTCCGAATTCAATGGTTTCAATAAACTCCCTACGGTAGTTTGTCTTGGCCTAGATCTAGAACTACCCTCAACGGTTTGTGTAGCCATAAATCCTATTTAATCATTGGATGAGATCTGTTGACTTTGTATACCATTCCGTTGTAGTTGTAAATAAACGATCTTATCGTAGATCCATTGTGACCTTATTCGAACAGGAAAGAGCCGAGATCCTTTCACCGGGAGTGACCGCTTTAGCGAAACTAGCAAATGCTACAAATCTCTCAGTTTAGTTTTTTGATTGCTTCTATAGTTCTTGCTTTGCATAGCGGTATTCCTTGTAGAATATCCAGCACCTTATTTGATAAGGAAAGAGCCGAGATCCCTTCACCGGGAGTGACCTCTTTAGCGAAACTAGAAAAGCCTCAAAAACACTCCTTTTCAAAATCACACGATTCTGCAACGATATCAAGTTCATTACGCTCATGGTTTTTTCTTAAAATCCTGCGTAGCCCTCCGTCATTTCAGATAGGTACTATTTAGTATTCGTGCTGCGTTTGTTGACCTCCGTCATGGCGTAGTGTGCGGTAGCTGATTAGTGCTTATCTGCCGCATGTGATGCGATTGGATTAGGGTAGTCGTATGACCTTGTTGACCTCCGTCATGGGTCATGCGGGTGCGTTTAATTCAATCAAGAAATGAACGGGTTGAACTTGACTAGCGGCCTATGGTTTGTTGACCTCCGTCAAGGTTATGGGTTGCTAGGGGTAAAAGTATTATCGGGAATTTCAAGTGTTGAAATTTGCAATGAGATTGCATACCTTCTATGAGATAGTTGGATCCCGATACCCACTACGAGTAAGAGTAACTTCTGGGAGAGTTTTGTAAGTCCGCGGTGGCACCCCGGCCGTCGATCTGATGCCGGAAATGCGGAAACGAAAAACTTTTGCAAGCTAGCAAACCGGCACCACCGCGCACTTTTAACCCGGATCGGGCCGTTAACCTAGCTACTAGCAAACTAAAATACGGGTACAGAAGTATACCAAGCGATCCGTGTCCTTCGGTCTTCGTCTCCACTCCGATCTCCCGCGGAAACTCCGTCCGTCACCTCCTCGTCGAAATGGGCACCACATCGCCGAAGTCTTTTACGGGCTCCCACCTCTGGACCGAGGCAACTCGGGCGCGAAGTTGGCGAGCCGACGCGTCCAAGGTTTGCTGTAGATATAGTGTAGTAGGCTATGTCTCTTTTGGGGTCTTTGGAAGTTGTCATGATGGAGGCATTGAGGAGGAGAATGAACTTTTGAGAAAGAAATGGAACTCTCAATTTTTTTTCAAGGAATGAGATGAGAAAAATCACCACTCATATGAACCTCTCTCTCCTTCTCTTTTAGTGGCCGGCCCCTACAAAAAATGGTGGAGGAAAAAAGAAATCCCAATCCAAGAGAAGAAAATGAATAATCTAATATGAAAATGGTCACACCCATTTCATATCCAAATCAACTCCACACACATCTCATTAATGCAAAAGATAAGAAAGAAAAAGAATCTCATGATGCTAGTCTTATCATAAAGCCACAAATGTAAGAAAGCCCCTCACAATAAGTAATCTGCACAATTGCAAATTACCCCCTCCACTGATAAAGTCCGGCCGCGAAGGAACAAAGGAAAACTGGCCGGAACGGAATGCAAACTGGCAACTACAGAAAACCGATCCCGTAATAAATTACAGGAAAACCCCGCTACTGCATATACATGCCCGCATTTGTATTCCCACTGAACACAAATGCAAAGAGACAAAATCTACACTATCTCATACTAGGATCCGGCTTAAGCCAAAGCCGGCTAGTAAAAACCGTCCGATCACGATTCGTGCAATACCGCACGTATCTGATCGAACCCTGCCATATCTCCATACGGCCTCTACAGCGTTTCGCCCGAAACCTGAGTAACTGAGTGTGGTGGATTTAACCACTAGCACGTCAGAGGTATTAGCCATACGTGACGGGCCACCAGCTATTGACCAAAAGGGACGTCGATGAGAGAACTCATCCTGACACCCTACTGAGCCTGTCAGTGACAATATCCGTACAGTTCGGTCCGTTCGTCTATAAGCATCGCATGGCGGGCCTAGGGGGTTGGTAAAACTCAGACCCCCAAAAGTGGTACAAGTCGTGTCGGAGTGTAGCCCAGAACACCCTGAGATACTACTGGAATACCTACCAGAAAATCTCCTGCCTTGGCCAAGGACTTTTCATGTACTGGCTCTCCTACACACAGCGCGACCTCACCCTCAATACCGGGAGAGACGAACCCCTGCAGATCCGCTCATTGCCTCCATGTGGCTCGGGACTGTACCCAACTAAAACCTGTTTGCATGTCTCCTTTGAGCGTGGTAGGGTAGTAATCAAAGCACAGTGGGAACTCACACGAGACAAATGATGATCTCAGGTCGATGAACTAACCTGTACACATGTCACCAGGGAACTGCTATCTGACATCAGGTATAATCCCAACCAGCAGGTTCCCGGCGAGTCCTGTCCGGTGTACTCATAACCCAATGAGCACCTGTATACATCTTAGGTGAACTAAATGAAACCAGTGGCTTGTGAGACCGGCCATCGCCCCTCGTCGGGGTCTCGACTGTATACACTAGTCTACTCTGGAGAATCGATGCCCTGTCTCGAAACTCCCATGACTAGGGACCTTTTAAGGATGTGCTTATAGACTCTAGCTCTCACGTATATGATCGCCCTCATACTGCTGGCAGTCAAGCAAGAATCCTAGGGGCTCTATCAACGTGTAATAGCGACTCATAAGGTCACCTAAAGCAATACACAATGATAAAGATAAACCAGATAGCATACTATCATCTTGAGTAAGAATGTCCTACTGGGACAGGTCCTCCCTCAATCATTACAATCACGTGCCTGTGATCCAATAATTGACTCTGAGGGCACTATCTCCAACAATATCCCACTTGCTCTCAAGGCTAATTATTGCGATGTCGCATACTCACAGCCCGTGTGATACCGAACACCCAACTCCTCTACTAGTCAGTCTCACAAAGCTCGTTTGTGAAACTATTGCGTTCGAGGAATAGCCTCAGTGAGTGGATCCGCTCTGATGTTTCTTTCTATGTCTCTCTTTATCTCAAGTTCATGGAGAAAGCCATCTCCCGAAATGAGCAATACCTGTCTTAGAATGTGTCTGGATATCTGATGGGACCTAGCTCATAAGTGAACTCCCAAACTTCTTAGACTGTATCGTCAACTGAACTTAATCAGTATCCTGCGCCATGCCTTCCCTCAGTATCCACCTGGACCATCTGTCAAAAATACTGCCCCTCGTCAGAGGGAAAACTATAACTCTGACAGCCACTCTGCCATCCAGGTCACCTTGGAAGCCTGGAATGATAACTGTCTCCCGAAGGAGAATGCTGTTATCATATCCCTAGAACATCAACTTATGTTCTAAAACTGCTTCCGATTGTTTCTCCAGGATTGGATTAATATCAACTTATTTCACCTACTGCAAGAACAACATCTGGTGTGGTACTTGACATCTCATGATTGACTCAATTGCCTAAGCAAGTGATCTGCCAATCTTGCACATCCCTCTCCCCTTTAGTCTGTAAGACACCTTTAGAGAGGGTGACTCCATCACCTGCAGGTATACTACCGTGCCAGGAGTCGTCCATTCTAAATACTCTTAGAATGCGGTCAAAGTACCCAGATTGGGAAACCACCCAATTCTAGATCTAAAACCGTAGATCTAGTAACCATAATGTCTGATATAATATCCAAGTCCTATGTGGAGAAACCACTGTGTGATAACCAAAGTATAACCGATCATAGTATAGGAATATCACTTCCTACTCCGTGTATGTCATCAAATACCAGGACATCACACCCTACTACCTTCTTAACAGATCCATCCCCTATTCTGATGAAGTCAAACCTATGACTGTCACATCAGAAATAGATGATCTATCTCCGCTATATCTGCTTTAGTCTATAAATAGACATAAGCCACTTGTCCATCATGCTTCTGCTGCTCCCACTGACCATGACAACCCTCTGGCAGAGTCATATAGACGTACACTTCTAAAGCCGGTTTAGAACGACGCTATACTCATCCTCCTGCCGGGTCTCGCAGTCTGGAACAACAGTAATGACAAGTCTGGGTAAACAAGAACCTCCCTGCCACCGTCCTTGAGCATACCGAAGTACCTCTCGAGTGCCTGAGGTTACCCACCATATCTGCGGAGTGGCCAATGTAATGTTAAACCAGATTGAATCTTTAGGTTCTTATCAAATCTTCAGTAATCGTTTGCGGTTCTGGAATCACTTCCAGTTCTACCATAATCCCACTACTGTTTTCTGAAAAAATCCATTTTTATTAAAACTATGGCGAGTCAAGAACAATATCACTATTGATCTTCCGGATGGTAGAAAGTCAACCCTCGTCATAGCCCGGGTCAACCCACAAACAGCCATTACGGAAACGTGCCTTGAGTTATCCGGAGTCTGGTTTTAAGCATAAGCCGGACAACTCCCCGTGTCTTAACAACGTCAAGATATGAACTGTTCTATAGCCAATACAGAAACAGAGGCACTGATTTAATTGAACCAGATTCAAATCATGCAGGTGTCTCCAGTGCATGTCAACTAAATGGAAGGAGGCCGATCAGCGTTACTCAACTTAGGAATACTTCCAATTATGAGTAACCTGAAAGAGAAGCATGTTCTCTTAACCATTACTATCGACTGAATACCATATACAAGTATCTACATCTTCGATCACCTTGAAGAATCCCGATACTTGCAATATTTGGTTCTCTACTTTATTCTTATACCTATAACTCCTCAAAACTTAGACCCTGTGTTTCTACGAAACACATGTCTAAGAACTAGAGAAGTCACAAGTAAACAGAATATAGTATGAGTACCTACCCCTCTGTCCTTATGGACACTGGACAACATACAATACTCTGTATAAGTCCCTTGAGTCAAATGACTCATTCACTGTGTGTCGTAGGTTGAAAACTGTACTTATGGTTAAGAAGAACTACACCGCTGTTCAATGCTCCTTACCTAACCATCCACTGATATAGGTAAATGTCATAGACATAATTTCAAAAAGAAATATCTCACTCTATAAAAATAGACGTACAGATATATCAATTTGAAATTGGTGCATAACAACGGATATTCAAAACCAAATATTTGCCGTCCGGCAAACAACCCAGGTGACTTCCTCAAATATCACCAATTACAACGAATTCCGATATAATGAGGATGATCACCCAATTCCAAATAACTTACTCCCACTCATCATCTGTAAAACCATATAGATGTGAGAATCAAACCTGGTAAATACATACCCTGGAGCAAGTGTCTAATCGGGAAATCAGTTTTCTTTTAACAGTACACAGTGAAACTGAAACATCGAAATGTTTCGTTGTGGTATCCTGGTATTCCTAGTAATGCCTCTTCAATTATCAGATTCACAACTGTAACCGTATAATTCTTTGCCATCTCTCCAAATCCCTTTATATATCTTTAGTCATTACCGTCTGCACACCCCTTTAGGCCAAATGGTTTTCTTCCTTCCCTACCGTTCGGCACCAGCCTATGGTTTGGAAGAAGACTATCCAATAAGCATAATGGGTGTACTGTCCTAATCCTAGGAGCACTCGCAACGCGAGAGAAGGTGAAGATAAAAGACACTTGAATGAACCTTATTCCTATTTCTCCTGAACCAGGATCCATCCCCGAACTGGAACAAGTTCCTTTTGAGTTTGTATATAACCATACGATGGATTATCCAATAAACTTGGGATCTTCGTAGCGATACGGAGTGTCCTGGAGAAATACAAAGGTGATTTAGGATTTGTGAAGAAATACTTGGTTTGGTCGTGAATAGCAGTCGCAATTTATTTTGCCCTCTTACTAATCCCTTTCTTTGTCTTTACATAATACCTTCTGTACACCACCGTTAGGCTAATTGGTTTTCTTCATTCCCTACCGGTCGGCACCAGCCTAAGGTTTGGAAGAAGACTATCCAATTTGTGTAATAGGTGTACTATCTCCTAAGCCAAGGAGTACTCGCAACCTGAGAGAAGGTAAAAGGAAAAGATAACTGAATAGTCCTATTCGTTTTCTCCAGAACCGGAAACCATCCTCGAATAAATTCCTTCGAGTTCGTATATAACCATACGATGGTTTTGTCCAATGGAAGTGGACGTTCGTAGTAATACGGGGTGTCCTGGAGAAAAGGGTAAAAGTAGGAGTGACAATGAGGTTTGCAACTCTGACAATCCAAAAGCCAGTGTTAAGAAGGTTCGGTCAACTTGGTCACTGAGTCATAGTCTAGGGTCGGGTCAATGGTCGCTGCCAAAGAGAGAGAGAAAAGAAACACTCAGCGTGCACTCTAACCTAGATCAGAATGGTTGTCACTTTATCTAATCTGGAAACCTCCCACTGTAACGTCAAATTCTTCCCCAAACCTGAAAGAAGAATTAGCCGGGATCACCCGAGGAGTAAACCAACTCATCAGTGGGAATCGGGATCCAACTATCATTGCATGATAACATGACGGAATCCGCTCACGCTATCACACTCCAGAAGGTATGCGCATATCTGGCAAGTTTCAGTTCTTTTGAAACTCCCGATGTGGATTTTTGCCCCATGCTCTTATGACCTTGACGAAGGCCAACAAATCATAAGTCACATGTCAAGTTCTACCCGTCATTGTCCAGGTTGATTTGAACCCACCCGTACAAGCCCTTGACGAAGGCCAACAAGGCTATACGACTGCCCCAAACCAACGCATCTATCTATGCAGCTGAAAGGCAATAAGCAGCTACCATACACTATTCCTTGACGAAGGCCAACAAACATAGCATGAATACTACGTGCTACCCGTCTGAAACGACGGAGGGCTACGAATGGTTTCTGGCGAAAACCTTTAACGTAATGAACTTGATGTCGTTGAAGGAACATGATAGCTTTTAAAAATATAGTGACGAAAACCTTTGCTAAAGAGGTCACTCCCGGTGAAGGGATCTCGGCTCTTTCCCCGTAGAATGAGGTGCAGGATATTCCATCTGAATACCACGATGCAAAGCAAAAGTAAACGGCTATAGTGAAGTTATTGCCCTGACGCAAACTTTTGTCCAAGGGGTCACTCCCGGTGAAGGGATCTCGGCCCTTGCCTCGTCGACTGAGGAGCAGGATATTCCAACTGAATACCACGATGCAAAACAAAAGAGAACGCCCTTGCAATAACAGCTTTTTGAAAAAGTGTTCCAACAATATCAGAATAGGTTTGTTTATCTTGCATTGATCCGAATCAACGCAGTCCCATCAATTGATCACACCATAAAAGAACGAAAATAATGATGTACGTATATGCCATCCGCATTCGCCACTGGGTCCCGTCATCACCCGTTAGGTTACTTAACTAACGACAGAGCGGGGACTGGACTAGCGCGGATGCAAAACATATACAACATCTACTAGTATATATATAATATATAATTTTCGCTCAAGGCATTATAAAATGCAACATCATAGAAATATACAACATCACAGAATAATACAGATATTTGGGATCCCCGGGTTTCATGGAGCTGCTACTGAAACCCGACGTTCCCCTGGTCGTGTGGATAACCTGTGCAATGAAAATCCTAGACCCCTACGGGCGCGGCAAGTTACCCGCCAAAACCTGAAGCGAGGCAGCCCCCTTCAGCAACGTGAATGGACCACCCAGCACTTCACGGAATCCGGTAACTTGGGCACCCCTCCTGGGTCAACCTATACCCCCTACGAGTGCGGCGAATAGCCCGCCAATTCTAGAGTAAAGCCCCCTCCGTCTCAATGCCATGAGATGCGGGCCCATTGCCCTCTAGAACCCGGCTATCTGTGCACCCCTCCTTGGGGTAATCCTAGTACAGAAAGTAAAATATACATACAACGGGTACATCGACCTCGACCCGGTCGTGCCCCAAAAGAATAATACAAACAGGCAGTGACGGCAGTCCACAGGTCGGACGCTCGCCCCGCAATATCAAATGTACATATAAAACAAAACAGTACTAAACTTGCATCCAGGCTATCCCCCACGACCAGTCCGCAACATCATAGCACAACACAGAACATCAACGTGAATGTCACGTTCGCAAATCCTTCTAAAAGGGCTATAGCAGATAGACTGGATTTACCGATCAAATGACATTCACGGTCGCAGATATAATGTAAATACTGTGAACTAGCATGTTTAAAATATCCGATCGATCAAATTACCAAAGTGGGCCCCAAACACTACTGTAGCACTCACAGAAAATCTGGGCCCAAACAGATCATTCCAAAAACCCCATTTTGAACTCAGGAGCTCTCTGCAAAAATTTGGTCAAATGAACAGCCAAAAGCGCGGCGGAACCGCGGCCCAAGCATGGGTTTGGCCACGGTTCCACGGTGTCATAGTGAGTTCAGGCGACCAACTTTTTACAGAATGCTTAGAATTCCCTGCACATCATTCTGAAACAACCTGAAAAATTTTTAGACTCCAAAAAAATTTCGACAGAAACTGTGCAACTTGAAATCGGGTTTTCGGGATTTTTGTTCGATCGAGTTCTAAACATACTAGATCAAGCTAGGCAAGGTTAATGGCGTGGCTCTGATACCAATGTAAGTCCGCGGCGGCGCCCCAGCCGTCGATCCGACGCCGGAAACGCGGAAACGAAAAACTTTTGCTAACTAGCAAACCGGCACCACCGCGCACTTTTAACCCGGATCGGGCCGTTAACCTAGCTACTAGCAAACTAAAATACGGGTAGAGAAGTATACCAAGCGATCCGTGTCCTTCGGTCTTCGTCTCCACTCCGATCTCCCGCGGAAACTCCGTCCGTCACCTCCTCGTCGAAACGGGCACCACATCGCCGAAGTCTTTTACGGGCTCCCACCTCTGGACCGAGGTAACTCGGGCATGAAGTTGGCGAGCCGACGCGTCCAAGGTTTGCTGTAGATATAGTGTAGTAGGCTATATCTCTTTTGGGGTCTTTGGAAGTTGTCATGATGGAGGTATTGAGGAGGAGAATGAACTTTTGAGAAAGAAATGGAACTCTCAATTTTTTTTCAAGGAATGAGATGAGAAAAATCACCACTCATATGAACCTCTCTCTCCTTCTCTTTTAGTGGCCGTCCCCTACAAAGAATGGTGGAGGAAAAAAGAAATCCCAATCCAAGAGAAGAAAATGAATAATCTAATATGAAAATGGTCACACCCATTTCATATCCAAATCAACTCCACACACATCTCATTAATGCAAAAGATAAGAAAGAAAAAGAATCTCATGATGCTAGTCTTATCATAAAGCCACAAATGCAAGAAAGCCCCTCACAATAAGTAATGTGCACAATTGCAAATTACCCCCCTCCACCGATAAAGTCCGGCCGTGAAGGAACAAAGGAAAACCGGCCGGAACGGAATGCAAACTGGCAACTACAGAAAACCGATCCCGTAATAAATTACAGGAAAACCCCGCTACTGCATATACATGCCCGCATTTGTATTCCCACAGAACACAAATGCAAAGAGACAAAATCTACACTATCTCATACTAGGATCCGGCTTAAGCCAAAGCCGGCTAGTAAAAACCGTCCGATCACGATCCGTGCAATACCGCACGTATCTGATCGAACCCTGCCATATCTCCATATGGACTCTACAGCGTATCGCCCGAAACCTGAGTAACTGAGTGTGGTGGACTCTAAAGACTCATCAATACTATGGCTGTGGATTTAACCACTCGCACGTCAGAGGTATTAGCCATACGTGACGGGCCACCAGCTATTGACCAAAAGGGACGTCGATGAGAGAACTCATCCTGACACCCTACTGAGCCTGTCCGTGACAATATCTGTACAGTCCGGTCCGTTCTTCTATGAGCATCGCATGGCGGGCCTAAGGGGTTGGTAAAAGTCAGACCCCCAAAAGCGGTACAAGTCATGTCGGAGTGTAGCCAAGAACACCCTGAGATACTACTGGAATACCTACCAGCAAATCTCCTTCCTTGGCCAAGAACTTTTCATGTACTGGCTCTCCTAGACACAGCGCGACCTCACCCACAATATCGGGAGAGACGAACCCCTGCAGATCCGCTCACTGCCTCCATGTGGCTCGCGACTGTACCCAACTAAAACCTGTTTGCACGTCTCCTTTGAGCGTGGTAGGGTAGTAATCAAAGCACAGTGGGAACTCACACGAGACAAATGACGATCTCAGGTCGATGAACTAACCTGTACACATGTCACCAGGGAACTGCTATCTGACATCAGGTATAATCCCAACCAGCAGGTTCCCGGCGAGTCCTGTCCGGTGTACTCATAACCCAATGAGCACCTGTATACATCTTAGGTGAACCAACTGACACCAGTGGCTTGTGAGACCGGCCACCGCCCCTCGTCTGGGTCTCGACTGTATACACTAGTCTACTCTGGAGAATCGATGCCCTGTCTCGAAACTCCCACGACTAGGGACCTTTTAAGGATGTGCTTATAGACTCCAGCTCTCACGTATATGATCGCCCTCATACTGTTGGTAGTCAAGCAAGAATCCTAGGGGCTCTATCAACGTGTAATAGAGACTCGTAAGGTCACCTAAAGCAATACACGATGATAAAGATAAACCAGATAGCATACTATCATCTTGAGTAAGACTGTCCTACTGGGACATGTCCTCCCTCAATCATTGCAATCACGTGCCTGTGATCCAATAATTGACTCTGAGGGCACTATCTCCAACAAGTTTTACACTGGACAATTAGTCAATCAAGCAGGTGTCTAGAAAGGTGTTAACGGGGTTAAGCCCCTAGGAAAACGAGCTTTACTTTAATTAGGTCCGTGCGAAAGCACGGGGAACCTCTCTCAAAGTACCAGCACTGGCCTGGCTGAAAGATTGACGAACTTGTAAGGTGTAATTAATCCCGGCTAGTCTTACCTTTTACGGTTTGAAGGAAGATTTGATAAAACCAGTGGGAGACGTCCTGATTAGATAAGATAATAACCAATCTAATCTTGCAAAGAGCGCACGCTAACGCGTTTCCTTCTATCTCTCTCCAGGCAGCAACCAATGTCACGCCTTAATCAAGATAATAATATGGATGTATTGATCGAACCTGCTTGTTATACTGAGCAGGAGAACGTTGGTCCCGCTCTAACTTATAAGTGTTATAAGTCCGAGCAGGAAATAGGAACATATCCGGATTCCCACGCCACACAAACGAAGAATAAGCATGTTGATGCATCTTCTTCGGGTGTGTTAGTTACAGAGAACTATTTCTCAGTACACTCTACGTCCTGGGTATTAGATACCTGATCGGGATCCCACATATGCAATATGTTAGTTATATGTATGCCCTAGAGGCCATTACTGTACATACGATGTATATTGTAGTGGATGCTAGGACATATATAGGGAGGACTTTCTTGCTCGACATAATAATATGCTATCTGGTTGTACTTTATCTTAACATGTACTCTGATTGTCTCTATATTACATGTTGATAAAGCCCTTACGATATGTACTCGACTACTGGGACTATGATGAGATCATACTAGTGGGGCCACAGTAGTCGACGAGTACATCCTATAATTGTTCCTAGTCGAGGGTGTGTCGAGACAGGGCATCGATACACCAGAGTAGACTAGCGAATACGCATCTTGACCCATATGATGGGCGATGGATGATCCCATATCCATCGGTGTTTGACATCAAGGATGGTGTACGGGTGCTCAGTGGAGACTGGGTACACTGGACGGACTCGCCGAGAACTCCCAGATGGTATTATACCTCACGTCAGATGGCAGTTCTCCGGTGACACTGGTACAGAGTAGTCTGTTGACCCGAGATCGTCATAGAGTCTTGTGTGATTCCCACTGTGCTTTGATTTCCATCATACCACGTCCAAGAGGGCGTGCAAAAAGGTGGCTTTTGGGTACAGTCCCGAATCACATGGAGGCAATGAGCGATAGGAGGGGATTCGTCTCTCCCGGTATAGGGAGTTGATGTTGTGCTGTGTTCGATTGGCTATAACCGGAAATCCCTGGCCAGGGTTGCTGAGATTTACTGGTAAGTGTTATCAGTAGTTTCTCGAACTGTTATAGACCTCATATCGACACGACTTATCAAGCTACTGGGGTTTGACGTTTACCACCCCTAGGCGAGATATGCGACATATCAGACGACGAGACCGGACTGTACGGGAGTGTTACTGTTTGGATTCACAGGAGAATGTACAGGCTTGCTTGTTGATCTTCTGAGCGCTTAATACCTGGGTAGCTGTTACGTTTAGCTGACCGCTTGCAGCTTGTGGGTGTTTGATATGATCATCACCTACTGCCGGCGTATTGACGATTCTTTAGAGTCCTACACAGAGGTTTCTTGACTCAGGCAAAATGGAGTAGGAGCACATATGTGATATGTGCGGGATCGAGGATAATGCGGTATGTGATATCGTATTGTATTCTCGCGATATTTGATATCAGCCGGGTCATCGGATCAAGAGTTGATTCGATGAATCGGTACGGATAAATATTAGTCGGTTATATGTGATATAGCCGGATTGTCGGATCAAGTGTTGATTCGATAATTTAATGTATAATAATATATATGATATATTAAAAGACATTAACTAATATTAGCTCACTAAAAGATTCTTTTTCTCACTCGGATAATACATTGATATATGTTAATTGTATTATTTTATTTGGTTACAATAAATATAATATATGTGATATATAATATTGTAACATGATATGATAAATAATGCAACTTGTTTAGTGGAGTTTAAACATGATTAGGGTTTGGATTAGGGTTAAGCTTTCTAGATGTTTCTAGAAGGTTTTCTTTTTGTCATGATAAAGATATTTACAAGTGACTCATGCTTTAACCCAACCCAAACCCTAACCCTAGTTAATTCTCTACAAAGGTTTACTTGACCATGGTTGCATAATTCATCATATTATTCTTTTCCTATTCATCACAAAAGGATGCTTATCATGTTCATCTTCTTCTTCCTTCATTCTTTCATGAAAAAGCTTGCTTGATTTTTCCAAAGTGATGAATAAATATGAGAAAAAGATAAATAAAGAGAGCAAAAATCCTACTTCATCATCCTCATCTTCCCTTGCCATTTAGATGAGGGTGTTCACATCATTTCATGAGTGTTAGCTTGTGTTAAAGAAACTTCAAGGTAGATCATCTTAGTATCGAAGATCGGAAGCAAAGGTTGCATCTTTCTCTTCGTGGAACCTCTCGAGAGTCCGGATCCCGATGATCGCAGCGAAGGGACCACAACACGGAGCATATGAAGTGAAGGACCGGATCTACAAAGGTTGTAATCCCTCTCACTTAGTGTTAAAATGTTTAGCATGTTAGTTTTCGCCTAATCTCTAGTTTAAAGATCTTGTATCGGGTTGTTCGGCACGACTAAATTTTTAATCGGGCATGGTTGATGCCTCGTAGACCCTTGTACGCGTGCATAGCAACCCTGCACAATATGTTGCATAGGCTGAGGAAGGGTAGAGAACTGTGAAAAGGTGATCATTCCCTAAAAGTAGGGAATGGTACAAATGTTGCAGCCAAAGCAGTTAGTGAATATCACCTTGTATTACCAACAAAGAATACATTGATCCTGAACGACTGTTATTATGTACCCTCTATGATATGCAATTTAATATCAATCTCTTTATTAGATAAAGAAGGATATAACTTTGTAGTAGAGAATAATGTTATGAACATTTACCTAAATCAAGTGTTGATTGGGTTTGGTGCGTTATGTAATGAATTGTACGTTCTGAATCAAAATACAGTTCTTAACGTACAAAACACACACAAGAGGAAGAGATCAGAAATGAACGAAGCCTTCTTGTGGCATTGTAGACTAGGTTCCGCGGCTAACTGATGACGTCATCATTCCCTGTTTGCACAGTAACTCCTAATATATTATTCTGGATTTTCTGGGAATTTTTAATTTTTATTCAAGAGTTGAATTTTCTGGGGTTGCTTTGGGGATTCGGTGTTTCGATCGGAGTATCAGATTTTGTCTATGTGGCTTTCCGGATAACTTTTAGAAACTGTTAAAAAGTTCGAACGGATATCAATAACTCACTTTTTCCCCTGACGGAAAATTTTTCAAAAGTTGGATTTTTCCTCGTGTTTAAGAACGTTCTAAGTCGTGCAAGTAACGCGGTGGACCCTCTAGAAGACAACAAACCTTAACTCGATTATGTGATCGTCTTGAACTGCCTTTTGAACCTTAGGGTTTGGGGCAGTACGGCGTGCCACATGTGAGGCGTTGGCTTGACCCTTCTACGGCTGGACCATTGGTACTGTGGCATGTAATGGATGTTTTTAAACTGTTTTCAAGTGTTGAGATATATTGGGGAAATCTTGGGTGTTTGATTATTCGATCGGAAAGTTTAACTTTGTCTATTTATCTGGAATGTGATACAATATTTTGAATCCACAGGTAGTTATGAGATAACTGATTTGAATATTATAAACATAGCAGTTTAGTCTCAAATGATCGGTTGCCACGGAATTTTGATGTGATCAAAAGTCCGTCGCAATCACGTAGCGTACGCGGATACTCGCCGGATAAACTTAATAGACAGCTACACCTCTTAGCCCCGACCAAGTGACTGTAGGAGAAACCCGTCACCAAAAGCATCCGTTCGGGTGCTCGCGGCAGCGGTGTTCCGCCTTATTGCACTTCGTCGACGGCATCTGGGGGTGCGGCCGTCTACTAAAGTTTGCGACGAGCATTCGATCAGGACGTCGGGAATCTTGTTGAATTGCCCGACTTGATATTGAAATGAGTTTTCGATAATGAGACTAAAATGCGGGGTTTATAATTGTTAGGCATGTGATGTCTAAGGAATTCATTTGGTTAGGCATGCGATGTCTAAGGAGGTTGCGGATTCCAACTGTTGTAGTTTTACACTTTCTTTTCTGTGACCGTAAGCGTAGTATGTGGTGTATCGCCGGCTTCGTTGCTATACATCAACGACAATCGGGATACGCATACTTGCTTACGTTGATGATATGAGATATTATGTGTTGTTGTGATATGTTGTATTGGATCGTCGCGTTTGAATAGCCGGGGGTTTTATGTGAGATGAGAGTTTTTTCTTTTTCATTCATGTAAAATTCATTCGTATGTAATATTCTTTTATTGGGGCACTTCCAGGTAGCGGAAGATGTCACCGTTGTATATTATTTACTTTTCCGCATTAGGTAGACCCAAGGCGGGGAGCACAAGTAACCGGGTTCTAGGGTCCAGTGGGAGACCATCTCGAGGAGTCGAGACCGGGTCTCCTAACCCTAGAATTGGCAATGTTACTTGTCGCTCTCGTAGGGGTCTAGGGATGTGGGTTTGGCTATTCATCGCGACCGTGGAATCCGTGTTTTATACAGGCTCGTATTAAAAACGCGGACGTCCTAGTATATCCAATATTTCATATATGTTCTTCTGCTGCAATGTTCTGTGATGAGATCATATTACTGCCTGAAACGAATGTTTATATTTTATATATATGAGATATATGTTATATTGCAGATTTCGTTTCAAATGAGATGCTTGTGAAGCATAATAAAATGGGACTTCATTAATGAGATTAATGAAATAATAGAAACCTAAGATGTTGTAGAAACTTGTTTAAAAACTGGTAGCTCTAGTTCTTGTTTTGCATAGCGGTGTTCCTTGTAGAACATCCAACACCTTATTCGATAAGGAAAGGATCGAGATCCCTTCACCGGGAGTGACTCCTTTAGCAATAACTGGCAGATGCTACAAACTCGGTTTGTCTTTTGATTGCTTCTATAGTTCTTGCTTTGCATAGTGATATTTGTGAAATATCCTGCACCTTATTCGATGAGGAAAGGGCCGACGATCCCTTCACCGGGAGTGACCCCTTTAGCAAAACTAGAAAAGCCTCAAAAACATTCCATTTAAAAATCACTCGATTCTACAACGATATCAAGTTCATTACGCAAGGGTTTTATTAAAAACCTGTCATAGCCCTCCGTCATTTCAGATAAGTCCTACTTAGTATTCGTGCTACGTTTGTTGACCTCCGTCAAGGCGTAGTGTGCGGTAGCTGACTAGTATTTATCTGCTTATGCATATGATGCAGATTGGATTAGGGTAGTCGTGCGGCCTTGTTGACCTCCGTCAAGGGTCGTGCGGGTGGGTTTAATTCAATCCGGAAATGACGGGTTGAACTCGACTTGTAGCCTATGGTTTGTTGACCTCCGTCAAGGTCATAGGACGCTAGGGGCAAAATATTATTGGGAATTTCAAGTGTTGAAATTTGCATTGAGATTGCATACCTTCTATGAGATAGTTGGATCCCGATACCCGCTGCGAGTAAGAGTTACTCCTGAGAGAGTTTTATACATTACAATTAGCCGATCAAGTAGGTGTCTAGAAAGGTGTTAACAGGGTTACGCCCCTGGGAAAACGAGGTTTACATTAATTAGGTTCGTGCGAAAGCACGGGGGACATCCCTCAAAGTACCGACACTGGCCTGGCTGAAAGATTGGCGAACTTGTAGCCTGTAATTAATCCCGGCTAGTCTTTCCTTTTAGGGTTTGAAGGAAGAATTGATTAAAACAGTGGGAGACATCCTGATTAGATATATTACATAACCAATCTAATCTTGCAAGAGCATACGCTGAGTGTTTTCTTCTCTCTCTCTCTCCAGGTAGCGACCATATCACGCCATAATCAAGATAATAAAATGGATATATTGACCGAACCCGCATGTTATACTGAGCTGGGGAACGTTGGTCCCGCTCCAACTTATAATTGTTATAAGACTGAGTAGGAAAATGGGGAATACCAGATTTCCCGTGCCGCCCAAACGAAGAAAGTGCATGCTGATGCATCTTCTTCGGGTGTGTTCATTACAGAGAACTGTTTCTCAGTATCCTTTACGTCCTGGGTATGAGATACCGGATCAGGATCCCGTATATGTAATCTGTTACATAGGCTACAGATAGGTAGAGAACTAAGAACGGGTGATTAGTTTCATGAGACAGAAAACGGTGCAAGTGTTGCAGCCAAGTCTGTTGGTCACTATCACCCTGTATTACCAGAATACATTGATTCTGAACAAATGTTATTAGATACCGAACCTGATGTACAACATCATATCAGTCTCTTTATTAGTAAAGAAAGGATATAATTTTGTATTGTTGGATAATGTTTTGAACATTTCCTATATCAAGAGTTGATCGGTTCAGGCACGTTATCTAAAAGCATTGATGTTCTAAATCAAACTACAGTTCTTAGTATACGGAACACACACAAGAGGAAGAGTTCAGAAATGAACGAATCCTTCTTGAGGTATTGTAGACTAGGTCATATCAATGCGACCCAACTAGCTAAGTTACATATAGATGCATATTTAAATTAGTTTGAATTTACATCTTGTGAAACTTGCCGGTCATGTCACAAAGATAAGATGACCATAGCTCTGTTTATTGGAAACAGAGAAAGAGTTAGTGAACTCTTGGGATTGATACATTCTGATGTATGAAAGTCTCCTGTCTACACATGCCAAGACCGGTTCTTTGTACTTCATTACATTCTCTGATGATCTCTCAAGATTCAGTCATATGTTCCTGTTGAAACACAAGTTCGAAGCTTTTGAGATATTCACAGAATATAAGTTAGAAGTAGAGAACCAACAACGGGTATAAGTATTATGTCCTTTGATGAGATCAAGGAGGAGAATACTTGAGCACGGAATTCCTGGACTATTCTAAAGGAGAATGAGATTCTCTCTCAGCATTACTCCTCCGTATACACCATAGTGAGATGGTGTATCGGGGTGGAGCAATAGCACCCTATGTGATATGGTGTGCTCTATGATGAGTACTACTGAGTTTCCTATTTCCTTTAGGGAGTTATGCACTTGTGAAGTTGCATACCTATTGAATAGGGTTCAAATCAAATCAGAAGCCTACCAGTTCATATGTGATATGGAAAGGGAAGAGCACATATCTTAAGCTGGTTAAGATTAGGGGTTGTCCGACCTATGTCTAAAAGCAAAATCCGGAAAAGCTCGAGGCAAGTTTTGTTATGTAGAACTGGAAGGGTTCCAGCTATACAAACTGCAGCTGATAATTTGGTAGAACCAAAGGATTCAATAGTTTCCAACGAACCTCAGCCTCTCCGCCGATCTAGTAGGGTTCCTCACCCACCTGAGAGATAATTTGGTTTCTCTATGACAGTGGGAGTGAGGATTGCATCATGATATGATGACCCAACTAGTTTCGAGCAGGCCATCAGGAGTAGGACTCTGTAAGAATGGCTGGATGCTTAGCGATCTGAGATGGAATCCTTATACACCGACAAAGTATGGACTTTGGTTGCTTTATCTGAAGGGTTAAATCCCCATCAGGAGAAAGTATATCTTGAGAAGATTACTTGGTGTACATGGAAAAGTTGAGACTTTCAAAGCTAGACTTGTTAAAGGTTTGCATCATTGACCAGGTATGGATTATGATGAAACCTTTTCTAAGGAGCTATGCTTAAGTCCATCCAGATCCTACTTGCCACGGCTACATACCATGACTACGATATCTAGTGGTTGGGTGTCATGACTGCTTTTCTAAATGATGTTTTAGAAGATAGCGTCTATAAGTACACAGCCAGTGGGCTTCGTAGACAGTGGGAGCAGCGGAAACGTGTGCAAGATGTTTTATATGATAAAACAGGCATCGCGGAGTTGGAACATCTGTTTTGATGTGGTAGTCAAAGAGTTTGACTTCATCAAAATGGTAGATGAACCTTGTATATACAAAAAGGTAATAGGGAGTATGGTGGTGATCCTCGTAGATTACGTGGATGACATACTCTTGATAGGGAAGGAGTTTCCTATGCTACGCTCGGTTAATCTCCGCTTATCACAATGATTCTCCATATAGGATCAAAGTGATACCTCCTATATCCTGGGTTCTTGGATCTATGAGATAGATCTAATTGGATGTTAGGATACTTAGTAGTTGTAGTGAGATGGTATCAATCGATCCTGGGGAGAATCACTGGAAATGTTCCAGGGTGATAAGGACGACTGAATGTCAGTCGCAGGCATTGTCTTTACCCTCAGTGGAGGGACGGTATGTTGGAAGAGTTCCAAGCTAGATACCGTGACATACTAGACGATTAAAGGCAAGATACATCGTTACCAAGGATACTACCAAAGAGGCAGTCTGGATATATATATATAAGTTCATAAGATGAACTTCGTTCCTACCATTGTGTGACAATGGAGTTGTGGCTTTAGCCAAGGAACTACCGTCCCATCAGAAATCCAGATATAATTCTTAGGCAGTATCACCTGATCATGGAGATGGTTGATCTCCAGGGAGATCGAGGTTAGGAGAGTAGACACAGAGGACAACAGCGCGGATCCACTCACAAAGGCCCTTTTTGTTGGAGATAGTGCCCTCATAGTCAATTATTGGATCACAGGTACGTGATTGCAATGATTGCGGAGGACCTATACCGGTAGGACAGTCTTACTCAAGATGATAGTATGCTATCTGGTTTGCCTTTATCAGTCGTGTACATGATCAGGTGACTGATTACATGTTACACTTTGATAGAGCCCTTAGGATCTTGCTTTACCACCAACAGTATGATGGCGATCATATACGTGAGAGTTGGGTGGTTTATACGCATATCCTTAATTGTGGTCCCTAGTCGTGGGAGTTTCGAGACAGGGCATCGATACTCCGGAGTAGACTAGTATGTACAGTCGAGACCCCGACGAGGGGCGGTGGCCGGTCTCACAAGCCACTGGTGTCAGTTGGATCACCTAAGATGTATACAGGTGCTCATTGGGTTATGAGTACACCGGACAGGACTCGCCGGGAATCTGCTAGTTAGTATTATATCTACCGTCAGATAGCAGTTCCCTGGTAACATGTGTACAGGTTAGTTCATCGACCTGAGGTCGTCATTTGTCTCGTGTGAGTTCCCACTGTGCTTTGATTTCTACCCTACCACGGCTCAAAGGAGTCGTGCAAACAGGTAGCTTTTGGGTACAGTCCCAAGCCATATGGAGGCACGTGAGCGGATCGGCAGGGGATTCGTCTCTCCCGGTATTGGGGGCGAGGTCGTGCTGTGTCTAAGAGAGCCTTTACACAAAGTCCATGGCCATGGCAGGAAATTTACTGGTAGGTACTCCAGTAATATCTCAGGGTGTTATTGGACTTCACTCCGACACGACTTATACTGCTATTGGGGGTCTGATGTTACTAGCCCCCTAGGCAGATATGCGATACTCAATGAAGAACGGACCGGACTGTATATACATTGTCACTGTTAGGCTCAGTAGGGTTTTTCCGGATGAGTTCGCTCATCGGCATCCCATGAGGTCAGTCCATGGGCAGCCGTTACGCATTGCTAGTGCCGCTGACGGTTTGTGGTTAAACCCACTGCCAGGGTACTGACGAGTCATTAGAGTCCCCCACAGACAGTTTTCCAAGTTCGGGCGAAACGTTGTATAGGCCGTATGGTTTTATGGCAGGGTTCGGAAAATGCACGTGCGTTTACGCACGTGTTATTTTTCGGGCAGATGATACTGGTCGGCTTTGGTTTAAGCCGGATCCGAGTATTATATTGAGTAGGTATAATATCTTTGTCTCAGTTGCATTTGTATTAGGTCGTAATACAAATGCGTGTATATTTATACAGTTTCGGGGTTATCCTGAAAGTCGTTTCAGGATCACTTTTGGAAGTTGCCAGTTTCCAGTTTTCTATCAGCCGTCTTTTAACATTCGGTTAAAGACGGATTTATCTTTTCTTGGATGAGAGTGAGTCGTGCTTCTAGAAGGTTCTAGAAGGTTCTAGAATTTGGTGACAAGGCTAAGTGACTCATGCTTTGATTTCATTGTATTCTTGTTTTCCTTAAGATATTTGTTTAAGATATTTTGCTTAAGGTTACTCTCTTTCTCCTACGGTCACCTCCCCCTCTTCTATAAGAATGGCCGGCCCTCTCTCTCCTCCACACTCTCTCCCACTTGAGTTTTTCATGGTTGTAAAAAGATATGATAGTATTTGGGGTGCATGGAATTTTACAGTTCATTTCATTCCATCACCCAATTCCCTACGGCAACTTCATTAACCGATCGTCCACGGACTTGGACGAAGTGAGACAAAGTCATCTACTCATTCTCTACATCATTCTTGGTCGTCTCTTTTAGCAAACTTGACGATCGAGTTGCCTCAAGTCGGAGGCGGGAGCCCGTTTAAAGAATCGTCGATGTGGTGCCACCTCGACGAGGATATCGGAGATCGACGAGATCGGAGCAGCCGCAACGGAGCGTGGGATGATGGTTGAAGAACGAAGGACTCGGATCGTTCGGTATAACCTTTCTAGACTCTTTACAGTTTGTTAGTTTAGCAATAATGGCAGATCCGGGTTAAAGTATACGATAGCGCCAGTTAAAAAGTTTTGTTCCGCATTTTGGCGTCTGTAGACGGCCGGGGCGCTAGCGTAGACTTACAGTGGTATCAGAGCCTAACCATTTTGCTATACTAACTTGTGCTAACGCGTTTAAAACATCGATCCGACCCGAAATCGAAAACTACAAAATTTCAATTTGACAGTTTCTGTTGATTTTAAACGGTGTCATAAAAATATTTCACATATCTCAGAAAACTGTGCAGGCTTTTCTAAGAACCACGAAGAAATATGGGGACTTGACTCCACTAAACAGCCGCGGAAACGCGGCCAAACCCATGGTTTGGCCGCGCATCCGCGGCCACGTGGTGAGCACATGCTCCCAAATTTTGTCAGTGGGTTCTTCTCTGGATTTTGTGGTTTTTGGTAAATATCGTTTTGGCCCAGATTTAGTTACTGTTTACCAGTAAGTCATGGGGCCCACTTTTTGATATTTGGTCGATCGAAATTTAAACATGTTAGTTTACAGTGCTTACATTATATCTCCGACCGGGAATGTCATTTGATCGGTAAACCGCGTCTGATTGCTATAGTTCTTTTAGACGGGTTTGCGAACGTGACATTCACGTTGATGTTCTGTGTTGTGCTGTGATGTTGCGGATTTGTCGTGGTGGATAGCAGTGTGCAATGGTAGTACAGGTTGAGTTTATTTGTACATTTGATATTGCGGGGCGAGCGTCCAACATGTGGACTGCCGTCACTTCCTGTTGTATAATATTCTTTTGGGGCACGACCAGGTTGCGGTCGATGTACCTATTGTACTATTTTTCATTACTGTACTAGGTTTTGCCCCGTGACGGAGTGCACGGATAGCCGGGTTCGGGAGGGCAACGGGTCCGCATCTCATGGCTTTGAGAGGCAGAGGGGTCCCACTCTAGAATTGGCAGACTATTCGCCGCACTCGTAGGGGGTACAGGTTGACCCAAGGAGGGGTGCCCAAGATTACCGGATTCCGTGAAGTGCTGGGTGGTCCATTCACTATGCTGTAGGGGGCTGCCTCGCTTCAGGTTTTGGCGGGTAACTTGCCGCACCCGTAGGGGTCTAGGTTTCATTGCACAGGCTATCCACACGACAGGGGAACGTCGAGTTTCAGCAGCGGCTCTGTGAAACTCGGGGATCCCAGATATCTGTATTGTTCTGTGATGCTTATTACTTTTCTGTAATGATGCATACTATCACGCCTGGAGCGATTATTGTATATTGGTTTATATACTATTAGATGTTGTATATGTTTTACACCCGCGCTAGTCCAGTCCCCGCTTTGTCGTTAGTTAAGTAACCTAACGGGTGATGACGGGACCCAGTGACGAATGCGGATGGCATATACGTATATTTTATTTTCGTTCTTTTCTGCTATGATAATTGATGGGACTGCGTTGATTTTGATCGATGCAAAGTAAAACAAACCTGTTTGCAGTTGTTGGAACAAATTTAAAAAGTGTTATTGCAAAGACGTTTTCTTTTGTTATGCATAGCGGTATTCAGTGGAATATCCTGCACCTCATTCGACGGGGCAAGGGCTGATATCCCTTCACCGGGACTGACCCCTTGGGCAGAAGCTTGCGTCAGAGTAATAACTTCACTATAGTCGATTACAAGTTGCTTTGCATAGCGGTATTCAGTGGAATATCCTGCACCTCATTCCACGAGGAAAGAGCCGAGATCCCTTTACCGGGAGTGACCTCTTTAGCAAAAGGTTTTCGCCACTATATTTTAAAAAGCTATCAGGTTCTTTCAGCGATATCAAGTTCACTACGTTAAAGGTTTTTCGCCAAAAACCAGCCGTAGCCCTCCGTCACTTATTTTGGGTATTCAGTAGTATTCAAGCTATGTATTTTGACCTAACGCCAAGGCATAGTGTTTGGTAGCTGCTGGGTATTCAATTGTAGCATAGATAGATGAGTTGGTTTGGGACAGCCGTTCTGCCATTTTGACCTAACGCCAAGGGCATGTGCGGGGGGGTTCAAATTAACAAGATAGTGATGGGTAGAACTTGGCATGTGACTTATAACATTTTGACCTAATGCCAAGGTTATAAGAGCATGGGGCAAAAACTATATCGGGAGTTTCTAAAGAAACTGAAACTTGCCAAGTATGCGCATACCATCTGGAGTATGAGTAACGTGGATGCATTCCATCACGTTATCATGCGATGAGAGTTGGATCCCGATTCCCACTGATGAGTTGGTTTACTCTTCGGGTAATCCCGATTGATTCTTCTTTAGGTTTGGAGGAGAATTTGACAGGACAGTGGGAGGTTTCCGGATTAGATAAAGTGATGACCATTCTGATCTAGGTTAGAGTGCACGCAGAGTGTTTCTTTTCTCTCTCTCTTTGGCAGCGACCTTTGACCGACCCTAGACTATGACTCAGTGACCAGGTTGACCGAACCTTCTTAAAATACTGGCTTTTGGATTGTCTGAGTTGCATAAGTCATTGCCACTCCTTCTTTTACCCTTTGCATTTCTCAGAACACCCGTATTACTACGGATATCCACTTCCATTGGATAGATCCATCGTATGGTTATATACGAACTCGAAGGGACTTCTTCGAGGATGGATCCAGGTTCAGGAGAAATAGAATTGGTTTATTCAGTTGTCTTTTATTATAACCTTCTCTCAGGTTGCGAGAGCTCCTTGGTTTAGGAGAGTACACCTATTACGCTTATTGGATAGTCTTATTCCAAACCATAGGCTGGTGCCGAAAGGTAGGGAATGAAGAAAACCAATTAGCCTAAGTAGGGTGTGCAGAAGGTAATATGTAAAGACAAAATAAAGGGATTAGAAAGAGGGCAAAGTAAATTGCGACTGATATCATTCACGACCAAAACCGCGTACTTCATCGCCACTCCTATTTCACCTTTAAAAGAATAAGGTATTATTCAGTTGTCTTTTATCGTAACCTTCTCTCGAGATACGAGTACTCCTTAGTTTAGGAGGGTACACCTATTATGCTTACTGGATAGTCTTCTTCCAAACCATAGGCTGGTGCCGAACGGTAGGGAAGGAAGAAAACCATTTAGCCTAACGATGGTGTACAGAAGGTAACGACTAAAGACAAATAAAGGGATTTGGAGAGATGGCAATAAAATATACGGTTGAAGTCATGAATTGGATTATGGAAGAGGCATTGCTATGAATACCAGGATACCCCTACGAAACATTTTCATGTTTCAGTGCATTGTTAAAGGAAAACTGTTTTCCCGATTAGACACTTACTCCAAGGGTATGTATTTACCAGGTTTCATTCTCATATCTGTATGGTTTTACAGATGATGAGTGGAAGTAAGATATTGGGAATTAAGTGATCATCCTCATTATATCGGAATTCGTTGTAATTGGTGATATTTGAGGAAATCGCCAGGGTACAGTTTTCCACCTACAATGCACAGGTTTTAAGTTGTTCAACTCAGCGGACTTATACAGAGTATTGTATGTTGTCCAGTGTCCATCAGGACAAAGGGGTAGGTTCTCGTACTATGTTCTATTTACTTATAACTTCTCTAGTATTTAGACGAGTGTTTCGTAGAAATACAAGGTCTAAGTTTTGAGAAGTTGTGGGTATAAGAATAAAGTAGAGAACCAGGTATCACAAGTATCGGGATTCTTCAAAGAGATCGAAGATGTAGATTCTTGTGATTGGTATTCAGATGATAGTGATGGTTTTGAGAAACGTGTTTCTCTTTCAGGTTACTCATAATTGGATGGATTCCTAAGTTGAGTAATGCTGATTAGCCTCCTTCCATTAAGTTGATATGCACTGGAGACAGTTGCATGATTTGAATATGGTTCCAATTAAATTAGTGCCCAAGTTTCTGTATTGGATATAGAATGGATCGTACCTTAAAAGATGTTAAGGTATGGGGAGTTGTCCAGCTTATGATTAAAACCAGACTCTGGACAACTCAGGGCACGTTTTTGTAATGGCTGTTTGTGGGTTGACCCTGGCTATGACGAGGGTTGATATTCTACCATTTGGAAGATCAATAGTGATATTGTTCTTGACTCGCCACAGTTTTAGTAAAAATGGATCTTTTTTAGAAAACAGTAGTGGGAGTATGGTAGAACTGGAAGTGATTCCAGAACCGCGAACGATTACGGAAAATTTAATAGGACCTATACATTCAATCAGGTTTGACATTCCAATAGCCACTCCGCAAATATGGTAGGTAACCTCAGACACCCGAGAGGTACTTCGGTAGGCTCAAGGACGGTGACAGGGAGGTTCTTATCTACCAAGACTTGATACTACTGTTGTTCCAGGTTATGAGACCCGGTAGGAGGGTTGTCGTAATCAGTGGGAGCAGCGGAAGCATAGTGGGCAAGATGCTTATATCTATTTATAGACTTGAGCAGTTATAGCGGAGATAGATCATCTAATTTTGATGTGACAGTCATGGGTTTGACTTCAATCAGAATAGGGGATGGATCTGTTAAGAAGGTAGTAGGGTGTGATGTCTTGGTATCTGGATGACATACACAGAGTGGGAAGTAAAATTCCTATACTACGATCGGTTGTACTGTGGTCGTCACACAGTTGTTTCTCCAGACAGGATATGGATATAATATTTGACATTCTGGTTTCTGGATCTATGGTTTTAGATCTGGATTTGGGTAGTTTCCCAATGTGGGTACTTTGACAGTATTCTAATGGTTTTTAGAATAGATGACTCCTAGAATTGTGGTGTACCTACAGGTGATGGAGTCACCCTCTCTAAAGGTGTCTTACAGACTAAAGGGGAGAGGGACGTGCATGATTGGCAGATCACTTGCTTAGGCAATTGAGTCAATTATGAGATGTCAAGTACCACACCAAATGTTGGTTTTGCACTAGATGCGATAAGTTTGTATTAATCCAATCCTGGAGAAACATAAGGAAGCAGTTTTAGAACATAAGTACATGTTCTACGGATTTGATGACGGCAGCCTCCTTCGGGAGACGGTTATCATTCCAAGCTTCAAAGGTGACATGGTTGACAGAGTGATTGACAGAGTTATAGTTTTTCCCTCTGACGAAGAGGGACAGTATTATGGACAGGTGGTCCAAGAGGATACTGTGGGTGGCATGGTGCCTGATACTGATTAGGTTCAGTGATCAATACAGTCTAAGAAGTTTGGATTTGGAGTTCATTTATGAACTAGGTCCCATCAGATATCCAGACATATTCTAAGACAGGTATTACTCGATTCGGGAGATGGATTTCTCCGCGAACTTGAGATTTAGAGAGACATAGAAAGAAACTTCTAGGCGGATCCACTCACTAAGGCTATTTCTCGAACACAATAGTTTTACAAACGGGCTTTGTGATACTGATTAGTAGAGGAGTTGGATGTTCGGTTTCACACGGGCTGTGAGTAGTCGACATCGCAATAATTAGCCTTGAGTGCAAGTGGGAGATTGTTGGAGATAGTGCCCTCATAGTCAATTATTGGATCACAGGTACGTGATTGCAATGATTGCGGAGGACCTATACCGGTAGGACAGTCTTACTCAAGATGATAGTATGCTATCTGGTTTGCCTTTATCAGTCGTGTACATGATCAGGTGACTGATTACATGTTACACTTTGATAGAGCCCTTAGGATCTTGCTTTACCACCAACAGTATGATGGCGATCATATACGTGAGAGTTGGGTGGTTTATACGCATATCCTTAATTGTGGTCCCTAGTCGTGGGAGTTTCGAGACAGGGCATCGATACTCCGGAGTAGACTAGTGTGTACAGTCGAGACCCCGACGAGGGGGCGGTGGCCGGTCTCACAAGCCACTGGTGTCAGTTGGATCACCTAAGATGTATACAGGTGCTCATTGGGTTATGAGTACACCGGACAGGACTCGCCGGGAATCTGCTAGTTAGTATTATATCTACCGTCAGATAGCAGTTCCCTGGTGACATGTGTACAGGTTAGTTCATCGACCTGAGGTCATCATTTGTCTCGTGTGAGTTCCCACTGTGCTTTGATTTCTACCCTACCACGGCTCAAAGGAGTCGTGCAAACAGGTAGCTTTTGGGTACAGTCCCGAGCCATATGGAGGCACGTGAGCGGATCGGCAGGGGATTCGTCTCTCCCGGTATTGGGGGCGAGGTCGTGCTGTGTCTAGGAGAGCCATTACACAAAGTCCATGGCCATGGCAGGAGATTTACTGGTAGGGACTCCAGTAGTATCTCAGGGTGTTATTGGGCTTCACTCCGACACGACTTATATTGCTATTGGGGGTCTGACGTTACTAGCCCCCTAGGCAGATATGCGATACTCATTGACGAACGGACCGGACTGTATATACATTGTCACTGTTAGGCTCAGTAGGGTTTTTCTGGATGAGTTCGCTCATCGGCATCCCTTGAGGTCAGTCCATGGGCAGCCGTTACGCATTGCTAGTGTCGCTGACGGTTTGTGGTTAAACCCACTGCCAGGGTACTGACGAGTCATTAGAGTCCCCCACAGACAGTTTCCCAAGTTCGGGCGAAACGTTGTAGAGGCCGTATGGTTTTATGGCAGGGTTTGGAAAATGCACGTGCGTTTACGCACGTGTTATTTTTCGGGCAGATGATACTGGTCGGCTTTGGTTTAAGCCGGTTCCGAGTATTATATTGAGTAGGTATAATATCTTTGTCTCAGTTGTATTTGTATTAGGTCGTAATACAAATGAGGGTATATTTATACAGTTTCGGGGTTATCCTGAAAGTCGTTTCAGGATCACTTTTGGAAGTTGCCAGTTTCCAGTTTTCTATCAGCCGTCTTTTAACATTCGGTTAAAGACGGATTTATCTTTTCTTGGATGAGAGTGAGTCGTGCTTCTAGAAGGTTCTAGAAGGTTCTAGAATTTGGTGATAAGGCTAAGTGACTCATGCTTTGATTTCATTGTATTCTTGTTTTCCTTAAGATATTTGTTTAAGATATTTTGCTTAAGGTTACTCTCTTTCTCCTACGGTCACCTCCCCCTCTTTTGTAAGAATGGCCGGCCCTCTCTCTCCTCCACACTCTCTCCCACTTGAGTTTTTCATGGTTGTAAAAAGATATGATAGTATTTGGGGTGCATGGAATTTTACAGTTCATTTCATTCCATCACCCAATTCCCTACGGCAACTTCATTAACCGATCATCCACGGACTTGGACGAAGTGAGACAAAGTCATCTACTCATTCTCTACATCATTCTTGGTCGTCTCTTTTAGCAAACTTGACGATCGAGTTGCCTCAAGTCGGAGGCGGGAGCCCGTTTAAAGAATCGTCGATGTGGTGCCACCTCGATGAGGATATCGGAGATCGACGAGATCGGAGCAGCCGCAACGGAGCGTGGGATGATGGTTGAAGAACGAAGGACTCGGATCGTTCGGTATAACCTTTCTACACTCTTTACAGTTTGTTAGTTTAGCAATAATGGCAGATCCGGGTTAAAGTATACGATAGTGCCAGTTAAAAAATTTTGTTACGCATTTTGGCGTCTGTAGACGGCCGGGGCGCTAGCGTAGACTTACACTTTTTCCCAGTAGAGACTCTTTACGGGATGGTTGAGTATGAGATACTTCAACCACAGCTAATTGTTGGGTATGCGATACCATAACAGATGGCCCTAGTGCAAGTGGGAGATTGTTAGTTATATATATGACCTAGAGGCCATTACTGTACATATGATGTATATTGTAGTGGATGCTAGGACATATATAGGGAGGACTTTCTTGCTCGACATAATAGTATGCTATCTGGTTGTACTTTATCTTAACATGTACTCTGATTGTCTCTATATTACATGTTGATAAAGCCCTTAGGATATGTACTCGACTACTGGGACTATGATGAGATCATACTAGTGGGGCCACGGTAGTCGACGAGTACATCCTATAATTGTTCCTAGTCGAGGGTGTTCGAGACAGGGCATCGATGCACCAGAGTAGACTAGCGTATACGCATCTTGACCCATATGATGGGCGATGGATGATCCCATATCCATCGGTGTTTGACATCAAGGATGGTGTACGGGTGCTCAGTGGAGACCGGGTACACTGGACGGACTCGCCGAGAACTCCCAGATGGTATTATACCTCACGTCAGATGGCAGTTCTCCGGTGACACTGGTACAGAGTAGTCTGTTGACCCGAGATCGTCATAGAGTCTTGTGTGATTTCCACTGTGCTTTGATTTCCATCATACCACGTCCAAGAGGGCGTGCAAAAAGGTGGCTTTTGGGTACAGTCCCGAATCACATGGAGGCAATGAGCGATAGGAGGGGATTCGTCTCTCCCGGTATAGGGAGTTGATGTTGTGCTGTGTTCGATTGGCTATAACCGGAAATCCCTGGCCAGGGTTGCTGAGATTTACTGGTAAGTGTTATCAGTTGTTTCTCGAACTGTTATAGACCTCATATCGACACGACTTATCAAGCTACTGGGGTCTGACGTTTACCACCCCTAGGCGAGATATGCGACATATCAGACGACGAGACCGGACTGTACGGGAGTGTTACTGTTTGGATTCACAGGAGAATGTACAGGCTTGCTTGTTGATCTTCTGAGCGCTCAATACCTGGGTAGCTGTTACGTTTAGCTGACCGCTTGCAGCTTGTGGGTGTTTGATATGATCATCACCTACTGCCGGCGTATTGACGATTCTTTAGAGTCCTACACAGAGGTTTCTTGACTCAGGCAAAACGGAGTAGGAGCACATATGTGATATGTGCGGGACCGAGGATAATGCGGTATGTGATATCGTATTGTATTCTCGCGATATTTGATATCAGCCGGGTCATCGGATCAAGAGTTGATTCGATGAATCGGTACGGATAAATATTAGTCGGTTATATGTGATATAGCAGGATTGTCGGATCAAGTGTTGATTCGATAATTTAATGTATAATAATATATATGATATATTAAAAGACATTAACTAATATTAGCTCGCTGAAAGATTCTTTTTCTCACTCGGATAATACATTGATATATGTTAATTGTATTATTTTATTTAGTTACAATAAATATAATATATGTGATATATAATATTGTAACATGATATGATAAATAATGCAACATGTTTAGTGGAGTTTAAACATGATTAGGGTTTGGATTAGGGTTAAGCTTTCTAGATGTTTCTAGAAGGTTTTCTTTTTGTCATGATAAAGATATTTACAAGTGACTCATGCTTTAACCCAACCCAAACCCTAACCCTAGTTAATTCTCTACAAAGGTTTACTTGACCATGGTTGCATAATTCATCATATTATTCTTTTCCTATTCATCACAAAAGGATGCTTATCATGTTCATCTTCTTCTTCCTTCATTCTTTCATGAAAAAGCTTGCTTGATTTTTCCAAAGTGATGAATAAATATGAGAAAAAGATAAATAAAGAGAGCAAAAATCCTACTTCATCATCCTCATCTTCCCTTGCCATTTAGATGAGGGTGTTCACATCATTTCATGAGTGTTAGCTTGTGTTAAAGAAACTTCAAGGTAGATCATCTTAGTATCGAAGATCGGAAGCAAAGGTTGCATCTTTCTCTTCGTGTAACCTCTCGAGAGTCCGGATCCCGATGATCGCAGCGAAGGGACCACAACACTGAGCATATGAAGTGAAGGACCGGATCTACAAAGGTTGTAATCCCTCTCACTTAGTGTTAAAATGTTTAGCATGTTAGTTTTCGCCTAATCTCTAGTTTAAAGATCTTGTATCGGGTTGTTCGGCACGGCTAAATTTTTAATCGGGCATGGTTGATGCCTCGTAGAACCTTGTACGCGTGCATAGCAACCCTGCATAATATGTTGCATAGGCCGAGGAAGGGTAGAGAACTGGGAAAAGGTGATCATTCCCTAAAAGTAGGGAATGGTACAAATGTTGCAGCCAAAGCAGTTAGTGAATATCACCTTGTATTACCAATAAAGAATACATTGATCCTGAACGACTGTTATTATGTACCCTCTATGATATGCAATTTAATATCAATCTCTTTATTAGATAAAGAAGGATATAACTTTGTAGTAGAGAATAATGTTATGAACATTTACCTAAATCAAGTGTTGATTGGGTTTGGTGCGTTATGTAATGAATTTTACGTTCTGAATCAAAATACAGTTCTTAACGTACAAAACACACACAAGAGGAAGAGTTCAGAAATGAACGAAGCCTTCTTGTGGCATTGTAGACTAGGTCATATCAATGCGACACGACTAGCAAAGTTGCATAAAGATGGTTATTTGAATCCATTCGAATTTTCATCTTATGACACTTGCCAGTCATATCTCAAAGGCAAGATGACCAAAACTCCATTTACAGGACACGGAGAAAGAGCTACGAAACTCTTGGGACTAATACATAGTGATGTATGTGGTCCCATGTCTATGCATGCCAGAAATGATTTTTCGTACTTCATTACATTCACTGACGATCTCTCAAGATTCGGTCATGTGTTCCTGTTGAAACACAAGTCTGAAGCTTTTGAGAAATTCAAAGAATATAAATCCGAAGTCGAAAACCAAACGGGTAGAAGTATTAAAATCCTTCGATCTGATCGAGGAGGTGAATACTTGAGCACCAAGTTCCTGGATTTTCTAAAAGAGAATGGGATTCTCTCTCAGCTTTCTCCTCCATATACTGTTAGTTGTATGTATGCCCTAGAGGCCAGTATTGTACAGATGATGTATATTATATTGGATGCTTGGACATATATAGAGATGACTTTCTTGCTCGATATGATAGTATGCTATCTGGTTGCTTTTTATCTTAACATGTATACTAGTCTCTTTAAACTATTTTATAATTACATGTTGGTAAAGCCCTTAGGATGTGTACTTGACTACATGGACTATGATGCAGATCATACTAGTGGGGACATGGTAGTCCATAAGTACATCCTTCAAGGTCCCTAGTCGTGGGTGTATCGAGAAGGGGCATCGATATACCAGTGTAGACTAGCGTATACGCTTCTCGACCCATCAGATGGGCAATGGATGATCCCATATCCATTGGTGTTTGACATCAGAGATGGTATACGGGTTCTCAGTGGAGACTGGGTACACTGGACGGACTCGCCGAGAACTCCCAGATGGTATTATACCTCACGTCAGATGGCAGTTCTCAGGTGACACTTGTACAGGTTAGTCTGTAGACCCGAGATCGTCATAGTGTCTTGTGTGATTCCCACTGTGCTTTGATCTCCACCTTACCACGTCCATGAGGGCGTGCAAAACGGTGGTTTTTGGGTACAGTCCCGAGTCACATGGAGGAAATGAGCGATAGGAGGGGTTTCGTCTCTCCCGGTATTGGGGGTTGATGTTGTACTATGCTCGATTGGCCATAACAGGGAAGTCCCTGGCCAGGGCTGATTCAGAGATTTGCTGGTAAGTGTTACCAGTAGTTTCTCGATCCGTTATGAGCCTCACATCGGCACGACTTATCGGTTATTGGGGTCTGACGTTTACCACCCCTAGACTTGATATGCGACATATCAGACGAGGAGACCGGACTGTACGGGAAGTGTTGTCGATCGGCTCGACGGGAGTTGTAGCAGGTTCGCTTGTTCTCTTATGATCGCTCAATACCCGGGTGGGCGTTACGTTTAGCTGACCACTTGCGGCTTGGGGGTGCTTGATATGATCATCACCCACTGCAGGCGTATTGACGAGTCTCAGAGTCCCACAATGGAGTTTCCTAGTCCAGACGAAACGTTGTGGTGCGCGTATGCGATATGCGCATGGACCTGATTAAAATGCGCGTATTGGATACCGTATATTGGTCGGGCGGCTTGCTTTTGGTAGGGGTCATATGTGATATGGCCGGATTGATAAATCAAGTGTTGATTTATCATTTAACCATTAGCTACTCACTGGAAATCCTTTCTTGAATTAGTTGGATGTATGCATGCATGTATGCCTTCTTTTTGATTCATGCACATATGGATGTACATATACACATACATACATACATACATATATCTTTCATGGTTGATTATACAAGGAAATGGTGGCAATATAAGACTCACACCATGGGTATTTTATTTAGAATATTATTGTATTTAAGCTAAAAACAAAAGGAAAATGATAAGGGTTAGTTTTGGATTGTTTCTACACTCTTCTTGACCTAACCTTTCTCACCCACCATTTAACCATGGTTTACTCTTCCTTTTAGTTTTTAATTTAAGTACAATAATGATTCTACCATGGTTTGAGATGAGAGATAAAAATATATATTGATATATTTTCTATTTTCTTTCTTAGAGTTGAACTTATCATCTTCCAAAAATTGCCATCATCTTCTTCTTCCTCTTACATTTTGCTCTCTAGTTCTTTGTAGTGAGCAAGATACTCATCAAGATTGAATTGTGAAGTGAGAAAGAGAACAACAACACCATTCTACACAAGTCTAGCCCACTTGTTTAGAGTGTTAGCTTGATTTCGTTCACTTGATCGGATAAAGTTGCAAGCTTGGACAAAGCGGACTCCGGGTGGATCATCGGTGACCTCGAGGAGTTCAAGCGGAGCTTTTTCAAACCCCAAGTAGCCGAGAAGTCTAGCGTAGGGAGCTACAAAGGTTGTACTCTCTAAACCCTAGCTTTTCTTTTCATATGTTGATGTGAAATTTTTTGAAACCCTAATTTTTCTAGGACGATCCTTTGTAAGTTTACTTAGCACCATAAAAACTTAATCTTTGGTACATGTGATGCTTCTAAACCCTACTTGAGGTGCTAGGTAAACCTTTCAAAGGTATTAGAGCCGACCTAGAACATTAGGTGACACCTTTACGAAGTTAAAACTCCGATCGAACCGAAAATACGGATTTTTGGGTGCTCTCTGGACTTTTTTCAAAATCTGGTTATTTTCAGAATTAAAAATATGAAAAAAATTCAGCAGGTAAATATAAGAGTTACTGTAAAAAACGAGAGCATGAACAGTTAAAACGACCGCGGAACCGCGACAATAGCCTGCTTAGGCCACGGTTCCGCGGCCATTATGTTGATTCATGGTCTGGTTTTTCTACAGTAATTCATGACTCTGCTTGTTTATGTTTTTGGAGTATTTTTAATCTGAATTTTGTACAATAAATTCTGGAGATGTTTTTGGACTCGTCGGTTCGATCGGAATTTTGATTTCGTGTCTTTTCCGGGTAAATCTAGAAAGTATTGAAGTGTTCGAACGACTATCATTTGCTCACTTTTCACGCGGTTTAAAATCTTTCGGAAATACGTGCAAGTTTGTTTATGGTGGACCCTCTAGAAGACAACAAACCTTAACTCGATTATGTGACCGTCTTGAACTGCCTTTTGAACCTTAGGGTTTGGGGCAGTACGGCGTGCCACATGTGAGGCGTTGGCTTGACCCTTCTACGGCTGGACCGCTACCACTGTGTCACACTCCGGATTTTTGAATTCCGCTCAAGTGTTGAGCTTTAGCGAATTTTGAGTATTTGATCATTCGTTCGAAAACTTTAATACCGTCTAATTATCTGGAATGAGATGCAATGTGTGGAATTCATATTATAAGACATGAAATACGAGGTATGTGATACTTCGCATTTACGATATCTAAAGAGAATGCGGATTCCAGATATTGCAGTTTTACACTTTCTTTTCTGTGACCGTAAGTGTAGTATGTATTTATGGATTATCGTTGCTATACGTCAACGACAATAGGTGTATGCATACTTACTTACGTTGATGATATGGGATATTATGTGTTGCTGAGATATGATGTGCAGGATTGTCGCAATTGAATAGCCGGGTTTTTTTTTATGTGAGATGAGAGTTTTATATTTTCATTCATGTAAATTCAAATGTAATGTAATATTCTTTTATTTGGGGCACTTCCGGGTTGAGGTTGTGTCACCAGTGTTGTATATTATTTACTTTTCCGCATTAGGATGGACCCAAGGAAAGGAGCACAGGTGACCGGGTTCTGGGGTTCAGTAGGAGGCCATCTCGAGGAGTCGAGACCGGGTCTCCTAAACTCCAGAATTGGTAGGGTCGCTTGCCGCTCTCGTAGGGGTCCAGGGTGTGGGCTTGGCTATTCATCGCGAGTATGGAATCCGTATTTTCTATTATTGGCTAAATACTAAATACGGACGTCCTAGTATATCCCACATTATATCTATGTTTCTGCTGCGATATCTGTGATGTGATCATTTGATATGTTCTGATGGATACAGTATATAGTATATATGATATATTATATAGGCGTTACTTATGTTTTACACCCGCACTAGCCCTGCCCTGCTCTGTCGTTAGTTACCTAACCTAACGGTGCATGAGGGGACATCGAGGCGAATGCGGATGGCATAAGTGTACGTCGTATTTATTTGTGATGTTTAGGTGACTTAAATGATGGGACTTCATTAATGTGATTAATTAAAGAAAAGAAACCTAAAAGATATTGTAGAATCAAATTTTAAAATAAAAGGGTAGCTAAAGTTTTGCTTTGCATAGCGGTATATATGATATACCCTGCACCTTATTCGATGAGGAAAGGGCCGAGATCCCTTCACCGGAAGTGACCCCTTTAGCAATAACTGGCAGATGCTACACACTCGGTTTGTCTTTTGATTGCTTCTATAGTTTCTGCTTTGCACAGTGATATATATGATATATCCCGCACCTCATTCGACGAGGAAAGGGCCGACGATCCCTTCACCGGGAGTGACCCCTTTAGCAAAACTATAAAAGCCTCAAGAACACTCCATTTCAAAATTCATTCGATTCTACAACGATATCAAGTTCATTACGCAATAGGTTTTCAGAAAAACCTGTCGTAGCCCTCCGTCATTTCAGATAAGTACTAGTTAGTATTCGTGCTACGTTTGTTGACTATGTTAAGGCGTAGTGTGCGGTAGCTGATTAGTGCTTATCTGTATATGCATATGATGCGATTGGATTAGGGTAGTCGTGCGACTTTGTTGACTATGTTAAGGGTCGTGCGGGTGGGTTTAATTCAATCAGGAAATGACGGGTTGAACTTGACTAGCACTTATGATTTGTTGACTATGTTAAGGTCATATAGCTGCTAGGGGCAAAATATTATTGGGAATTTCAAGTGTTGAAATTTGCAATGAGATTGCATACCTTCTATGAGATAGTTGGATCCCGATACCCACTGCGAGTAAGAGTTACTCCTGAGAGAGTTTTATACATTACAATTAGCCGATCAAGTAGGTGTCTAGAAAGGTGTCAATGGGGTTACGCCTCTGGGAAATCGAGGTTTACTTTAATTAGGTCCGTGCGAAAGCACGGAGAACCTCCCTCAAAGTACCGACACTGGCCTGGCTGAAAGATCGGCGAAGTTGTAGAGTGTAATTAATCCCGGCTAGTCTTTCCTTTTAGGGTTTGAAGGAAGATTTGATAAAAACAGTGGGAGCCATCCTGATTAGATAAGATAATAACCAATCTGATCTTGCAAAAGCATACGCTAAAGTGTTTTCTTCTCTCTCTCTCCAGGTAGCGACCATGTCATGCCTTAATCCAGATAATAATATGGATGTATTGACCGAACCCGCATGTTATACTGTGCCGGGGAACGTTGGTTCCGTTCTTTCTTATAAGAGTTATAGGACTGAACAGGACATAGGGGAATACCAGGATTCCCATGCCACCCGAATGAAGAAAGTACATGATGATGCATTTTCTTTGGGTGTGTTCGTTACAGAGAACCGTTTCTCCATTTGCCCTACGTCCTGGGTATTAGATACCGGGTCAGGATCCCATATATGTAATCAGTTACTTGGGCTCAGGAAAGGTAGAGAACTTGGAGAAGGTGATAAAGACATTAGAGTTGGAAATGGTGCAATTGTTGCAGCTAAGACTGTCGAGGAATATCACCTTGCATTACCAACTGGTAATACATTGGTTCTGAACGAATGCTATTACATGTCGAACCTGATATGCAACATTATATCGGTTTCTTTGTTGAGTAAAGAGGGATATAATTTTGTATTACAGGATAATGTTATGAACATTTTCCGTAACCAAAAGTTGGTTGGATCAGGCATGTTATGTAATGGCATTTATGTTCTAAATCAATCAACAGTTCTGAGCATAACAAACACACACAAGAGGAAGAGTTCAGAACTGAAAAAATCCTTCTTGTGGCATTGTAGACTCGGTCATATAAATGCGACACGGCTGGCTAAGTTGCATAAGGATGGATACTTGAAACCGTTCGAATTTTCATCTTATGACACTTGCCAGTCATGTCTCAAAGGCAAAATGACCAAAACTCCATTTACGGGACACGGAGAAAGAGTTACCGAACTCTTGGGACTGATACATAGTGATGTATGCGGTCCCATGTCTACACATGCCAGGGATGGTTCTTCGTACTTCATTACATTCACTGACGATCTCTCTAGATTCGGATATGTGTTCCTGATGAAATACACAAATCAGAAGCTTTTGAGAAATTTAGAGAATATAAACAAGAAGTCGAGAACCAAACCGGAAAAAGTATTAAATTCCTTCGATCTGATCGAGGAGGTGAATACTTGAGCAATGAATTCCTGGACTTCCTAAAAGAGAATGGGATTCTGTCTCAGCTAACTCCTTCATATACACCACAGCACAACGGTGTATCAGAACGGAGGAACCGCACCCTATTAGATATGGTGCGCTCTATGATGAGTGTAGCTGAGTTACCTATTTCCTTCTGGGGATATGCACTGGAAACAGCAGCATACCTATTGAATCAAGTTCTATCTAAATCTGTACCTACCACACCATATGAGATATGGAGTGGGAAGAGACCATATTTTAAATGAGTTAAGATATGGAGTTGTCCAGCCTATGTCAAAAGGCAAAATCCAGACAAACTCGAGGCACGGTCAGTTCTTTGCAAGTTTGTGGGATATCCTAAGAATTCTCAAGGATATTTTTTCTACCACGCTGAAGAACAAAAAGTGTTTGTTTCTCAATATGCCACCTTTTTGGAAAAGGAATTTCTTGCAAAAGAAATTAGTGGCAAAGTGGTAGAGCTGGAAGAGGTTCCAGAAACACAAACTCAAACTGAAGAATTAGTGGAACCACAGGATTCGGTAGCTCCCAACGAACCTCAGCCTCTCCGCCGATCTAGTAGGGTTCCTCGCCAACCTGAGAGATACTACGGTTTTCTCATGGACGGTGGGAGCGAGGATTGCATCATGGAGGATGATGACCCAACTAGCTTCGCGTAGGCCATCACGAGTGGGGACTCAGTGAAATGGCTGGATGCTATGCGGTCCGAGATGGAATCCATGTACACCAACAAAGTATGGACTTTGGAAGATTCTCCTGAAGGGGTAAAACCCATTGGGAGCAAGTGGATCTTCAAGAAAAAACTTGGTGTAGATGGGAAATTGGAGACTTTCAAAGCTAGACTTGTTGCAAAGGGTTTTCGTCAAAGAACATGTGTGGACTATGACGAAACCTTTTCTCCAGTGGCTATGCTTAAATCCATCCGGATCATGCTTGCCATCGCTGCATATCATGATTACGAAATCTGGCAAATGGATGTTAAGATCGCCTTTCTAAACGGTGATTTAGAAGAGTGCGTGTACATGACTCAGCCAGAGGGCTTCGTAGATAGTGGGAGCAGCAGGAAGGTGTGCAAGCTGCTTAAATCCATTTATGGATTGAAGCAAGCATCGCGGAGTTGGAACATCTGCTTTGACGTCGTTATCAAAGAGTTTGATTTCGTCAAAAACCCAGATGAACCTTGTATCTACAAGAAGGTGGCAGAGAGTAAAGTTGTCTTCCTCGTATTGTACGTGGACGACATACTCTTGATAGGAAATGATATTCCTATGCTGCAATCGGTCAAGCTCTTCTTATCATAAAGATTCTCAATGAAAGATCTTGGTGATGCCTCCTGCATATTGGGGATTAGGATCTATAGAGATAGATCCAAACGGATATTAGGATTGTCCCAATCCAGGTACATTGACACCATACTAAAGAGGTTTAGTATGGAAGAATCCAAGCGTGGGAACTTGCCCACGATCTCTGGAGTCACTCTCTCCAAAGAGATGTCTCCAAAGACTGATTTGGAGAGAGCTCGCATGCAAGGGATACCTTATGCTTCGGCTGTAGGCTCTATCATGTATGCGATGCTATGTACCAGACCCGATGTAGCATACTCACTAAGTGTAGTGAGCAGGTATCAAGCTGATCCTGGAGAGAGTCACTGGACAGCTGTGAAGAGCATTCTCAAATACTTGCGAAGGACTAAAGAGATGCTCTTGGTGTATGGTAACGGAGAACTCCAAGTGGAGTCCTTTACCGATTCGAGCTTCCAGAGTGATAAGGACGACTCTAAGTCGCAGTCGGGATTTGTCTTTACCCTTTACGGAGGGGCGGTTAGCTGGAAGAGTTCCAAGCAGGAAACCGTAGCAGACTCGACGATGGAGGCTGAATACATCGCTGCCAACGATGCTGCCAAAGAGGCTGTCTGGATCAAGAAGTTCATTACTGAACTTGGAGTGGTTCCATCCATTGAGAATCCAATACCTTTGTATTGCGATAACAATGGAGCGGTGGCTTTGGACAAGGAACCCAGGTCCCATCAGCGATCCAGGCATATTCTAAGGCGGTATCACCTGATCCGGGAGATAGTTGATCGCCGGGAGATCGAGGTCAGGAGGGTTGACACGAAGAACAACACGGCGGATCCACTCACGAAGGCCATTCCCCAGATACAGTTTGAGAGACTCTTCGGGATGCTCGGTATGCGATACTACAGCAGCTGGCCCTAGTGCAAGTGGGAGATTGTTAGTTGTATGTATGCCCTAGAGGCCAGTATTGTACAGATGATGTATATTATATTGGATGCTTGAACATATATAGAGATGACTTTCTTGCTCGATATGATAGTATGCTATCTGGTTGCTCTTTATCTTAACATGTATACTAGTCTCTTTAAACTATTTTTTAATTAAATGTTGGTAAAGCCCTTAGGATGTGTACTTGACTACCTGGACTATGATGCAGATCATACTAGTGGGGACATGGTAGTCCATAAGTACATCCTTCAAGGTCCCTAGTCGTGGGTGTATCGAGACGGGGCATCGATATACCAGTGTAGACTAGCGTATACGCTTCTCGACCCATGAGATGGGCAATGGATGATCCCATATCCATTGGTGTTTGACATCAGAGATGGTATACAGGTTCTCAGTGGAGACTGGGTACACTGGACGGACTCGCCGAGAACTCCCAGATGGTATTATACCTCACGTCAGATGGTGTTAGTGTATATGCCCTAGAGGCCATTACTGTATCATACTAGTTTGTATATTACTTAATGGATGCTTGGGATATTCACCTTGTATATACAATCTTGCCCAAAATAGTAGTATGCTACTTGGTTTGTCTCTACTTCAATGTGTACTTGTGTTTATTTTACTATATCACTTATACGCATTAGTGGAGCCCTTAGGATCTTTGCTTGATTACCAGCGTTGTGATGGCAGTCACACTAGTGGGGGCTGGGTAATCTATAAGCACATCCTTATACAGGTCCCTAGTCGCAGGACTATCGAGACAGGGCATCGATACTCCGGAGTAGACTAGCGTATGCGCTTCTCATCCCAGTGTGGGAGATGGTCTGTCCCACAGCCATCAGTACGTCGTACTGGAGATAGTATACGGGTGCTCGTTGGGTTACGAGTACACTGGACAGGACTCGTCGGGAACTGACAGGTTGGTATTATACCTATCATCAGTCGTCAGTTCCCAGGTGACATGAGTACAGCTTAGTCCGCTGACTTGACACTGGCACTTCGCCTCGAGTGTGTTCCCACTGCACTTTGATCACTACCCTACCACGGCTCAAAGGAGTTGTGCAAACAGGTGGTGGTTGGGTGCAGTCCCGAAGCACTTGGAGGCAGTGACGGTTAGACAGGATTCGTCTCTCCCGGTATTGGGGGTTGACATCGCGCTGTGTCTAGGAGAGCCATTACACGAGTAGTCCCTGGCCAGGGCAAACGAGATATACTGGTAGGTTTCCAGTGTTATCTCAGGGTGTTTTGGGCTTCGCTCCGGCACGACTTGTACCGCTATTGGGGGACTGACGTTTACCGCCCCCTAGGCCCGCCATGCGATGTATCAGACGAACAGACCGGACTGTACGGAGACTGTCACATTCAGACTCAGTAGGAGTACCGATGGGGTTTCACCTCGTCAGCCTTCTTGTCGACATCTACCTGGGGACCGTTACGCACAGCTAGTGCCGCTTGCGGTCTGTGGTTAAACCCACTGCCAGCGTAGTGTCGAGTCTTTAGAGTCCCACACAGAGGGTATTCGCCTATGGGCAAAACAGAGTAGAGGTCGCATGGTTTTGCGACAGGGTTCGTTCTCATCCGCGCACTTGTGCACGTTTGGAGTCCGGACAGATATTACCAGCGGGCTCTGGTTTGAGCCGGATACTGGTATAGTATTTGGGGTTGCTTTTATCTCTCAGTATTCATGTTCCTCGGAACAAGAATGCAGGTGTGTATGCACAGTTTTTGAGGAGGAGGAAGATGATTTCCATTAGGGTTTCGGAACGGGTGCGTATGCACAGTTGACAGTCGTCTTTTTCCAAACCCTAATGGATTTGTATTATATCATTTAATAATATATAATAAAATGAAATTGTGTCATGGTTAGTTTTTGTTGACTTGTTGACCATGGTTGACTTGTTGACCATGGTTGAACTTTTGACTACCATCATTACAAATGCAAGATGCTTTTTCATTCTTGCTTTATTCATTTAATGCATGTAATGATATTAGTCATTCTAAACTAACCATCAAACCTTTTTCATTTTGATTATTGTTATTATTTGATTTTTCTTTTTCTTTTGTTATGGTTGCAAAAAGGAAAAGAAAGAGCTCACTTTATCATTCTCACTCTCTCTCTTCATTCTCATCTTCTTCTTCCTCTAGTCAAGAGAAACCTTCTCATGAGTTGAGAATCCTTCTCTTGAAAAACAAAAGCAAACCCTAAACACTCTCTACTCACTCTAGGATCAAGGGTCTAGCAAGCCGGCGATTCTAGTTTCACTCCAAGTACGAGAAAGAGCCCAAAGGTCGAGCCTTCGAGGTGGATCCATCTTCGACGGGAGAAGGCGACAAAGGAGAACCATCAACCTCTACAAAGTTTGAAGACGAAGGAGTTCAAGTCTAGGTATAACCATCTTCATCCGAGTAGCTAAACTTCTTTAGCTAGGTTGCTAGTTTTAGTTTAGGTAACGATCCCGACCTAGCTATGTCCATGTTGCCTCTCGCACTAAAAATTTGATTTTTATACCGTTTCCGCCTCCCCGTAAGAACCGGGGGTGGCAACGTGGACTTACAGTGGTATCAGAGCCTAACTAAACTTAAACTAGCTTGGTAGTGAAGTGTAACGAAGTTCGGAACCGTAAAAACCCAAAAAAACCGTATTTTCAAAAACCTGAGTTTCTGTTGAATTTTTTTTTTGGCTCGAAATGAAAAACTTTATATTTGTAAAATCGTCTCAGGCTTTTCTAAGAACACCCATGAAAAACGATCCAGTGAGGAGCTCAAAGCGCCGCGCATCCGCGGCACGAGGTAGGCTCGTGCCGCGGAACCGCCGCGCTTTGTCGTCTTCTGCGCCTCGTTTTTCGTGCAGTATCTGTAGTTGGGGATTTTGGGATTTTTAGAATATAAATTATATGCCCAGATTTTCCAGAACTAAAATTTACTTTTGGGGGCCTATAATTCCGTATTTTTCCGAACTTCACTGCACTTTGACTATGATGGTTGTATCTGTGATGTTTGCATGTATTGAACGTCGACTAATCGCTATAAGACGATTAGTCGGGGTTATACATGATCTGTAATGTGCTGGAATGTGTATATAAATATGTTGGATTGTCGCGGGTGAATAGCCGGGGGTTGTGAGACGAGAGTTTTTCTTTTCTTGCAATTCATTGTAAATGTAAATTGATGTAATAATTATTATTTGTTTGGCCGCACAACCGGGTCGGGGTTGTAGCCGTCATTGTATAATTCTTTTACTGTTTTTGCTCCTAGGATAGACCCATGGAGGGGTGCACAAACTACCGGGTATGCCGAAGTGTCGAGTGGCCTACTCATGGAGATGAGGGAGGTTGCTACGCTTCGGGTACTTGGCGGGTAGTTTGCCGCACCCGTAGGGGTCTTGGGTGGGGTATTGGCTATTCACCGCGACCGTGTTATCTGTTTTTTGTTACAGGCTCGTACAAATTACAGATTACTAGTATATCCAATGTATTTATCTGTGATCTGAAATGTTTATCATTGCTTTCTATTTAGGCGTTGCTTATGTTTTACAGACGCGCTAGCCCAGCCCCCGCTCTGTCGTTAGTTAAGTAACCTAACGGGTAATGACGGGGCCCAGTGGCGAATGCGAATGGCATAAGCGCACGTCATATTTTGGTTGTTTTCTGCAATGGTAGGATTTAAATGATGGGACGCATTAAAAGTACTAATGCAAGAATATCACGCATTAAAAGAACTAATGCAAGATAATAAACCAAGTTAAAGTCGTTGGAGCACTTTCGAAAAACCACTCGGTTCTTTTCAAAACTAACTTTTAAAATGCGGAGCTTGAGCCACTCCATTTAAAAGCTATCTCGTTCCATCGACCAAATCAAGTTCACTACGTTCACGGTTTTGCCAAAACCATCCGTAGCCCTCCATCATTTCAGTTAAATATTCGGTAGTATTCAAGCTATGTATTTTGACCTCACGCCAAGGCATAGTGATTGGTAGCTGCCGGATATTTATCTGTTGCATAGATAGAATGCGTTGGTTTGAAACAGTCGTACTGCCATTTTGGCCTACGTCAAGGGTATGTACGGGTGGATTCAAATTAACCTGGATAATGATGGGACGAACTTGACATGTGACTTATGACATTTTGACCTCACGCCAAGGTCATAAGAGCATGGGGCAAAAATCCACATCGGGAGTTTCATAAGTACTGAAACTTGCTAGATTTGCATACCATTTGGAGTGTGATGATTCTGGTAGGATTCCTTCAGTTTCGTCACGCAATGATATTTGGATCCCGATCCTACTGTGAGTATATGCTACTCCTCGGGAAATTTCTCACTTAACGATCAATGCTATAAACCTAGTAGGTGTCTAGAAAGGTGTTAGCGGGGCTACGCCCCCAGGGAAAAGAGGTTCTTTAATTAAGGAACTTCGCGAAAGCGTTGGAAAACCTCCCTCGAAGTACCGACACCGGCCTGGCTGAACGGTTAAGCAAGTATTGTACGGTGGGATTGATCCTGGCTAATTCTTCCTTTATGGTTTGAGGAGGGATTCGAGAAACAGTGGGAGCCATCCTGTTTAGACAAATTAAAAACCACTCTAAACTTGCAAGAGCATCATGCTGAGTGTTTCTTCTTCTCTCTCCTAATTGCAGCGACCAATCAACATGACTGGACTTAAGTTACTCCTAGATAAAAACAAGCTGACAGGGCCAAACTACAAAGATTGGCTCAGGAATGTCAAGATAGCAATCACCTATGACAAGCTGGGGTATCTTCTTACCACCAAAGCTCCCCCTGTCCCTGGTCCAACTTCCAGCGTCGCGGATAAGGAAATCCGCAAGACTTGGGAGATTGATAGCGCGAAGGCCAAGTGCCTCCTGCTTGCCTCGATGGACAACGAACATCAGAGGAGGCATGAGAATATGGACATGGAGTCCATATTGCTTCATACAAAAGAACTGTATGGAGAGCAATCACGTATCGCAAGATACGAAGCGTCGAAAAAGTTGTTTTCGACAAGAATGGCCGTCGGATCATCAGTAGCCGAGCACGTGCTAAAGATGATCGGCTACATTGAGGAGCTCGCTGACCTAGGGATCACATTGGAGAGTGAGCTATATACGGATATAGTTCTCCAGTCCCTTCCTTCCACTTACGCCCAGTTTATAATGAATTTCAACCTACAAGAAAAGGAGGTTGAACTTTCAGAGCTCCTCAACCTGCTGAGGAGCGCAGAGGGCACCCTACAGAAAGGTAGGGAAACATCCACTTTGTTTGTAGGAGGACCATCTTCTTCTAGGTCCAAGGCGAAAGCCAAGGGAAAGAAGAAGAAAGCCCCCGCCAAACCAAGGGGCGGTGTTAGTAAAGTGGATACGAAGGGAAAAGGAAAGGCAACAAAGATAGCGGGGAAGCTGGTGGATAAGGAAGAATGCTTCTTTTGTCATAAGAAAGGACACTGGAAGAATGATTGCAGGGCCTGGAAGGCCAGAACACAGGAATTGAAGCAGGTTGCAGCTTCAGCTTCAGGTGTGTATGTTATTGAAAACTGTCTTTCAATAAACTCTACTTCCTGGGTATTGGATACCGGATCAGGATCTCATATCTGTAATTCTTTGCAGGCGTTGAGAAACCGTAGGGTTTTGAAGGCAGGTGACATGACCCTCAGAGTTGCGAACGGAGCTAGCATGGATGCTAAAGCCGTGGGGGACTATCACCTGGGAATGTCAGATGGACATGTTTTGGTTTTGCGTAATTGCTTTTTTGTACCCAACGCAACTTGTAATATCATTTCTGTATCTTTAGTTTCTAAAGAAGGTTATGAATTTGCGTTTGTAAGTAATGTTGTAAACATTCACCTTAATCAAGTTCTGATTGGGTCAGGTACATTGAGTAATGGTATATACGTATTAAACCAACCACAGATTTTCAATGTCCAGAATACACACAAAAGAAAGTCTCCAGAAATAAACCAGACTTTCTTATGGCATTGTAGATTGGGTCACATCAATGAGAGAAGGTTGACGAAGTTACATACAGAAGGGTATTTGAATGCGTTCGAATATCAGTCGTATGCCACTTGTCAATCCTGTCTCAAGGGAAAGATGACAAAGACTCCGTTTACTGGACATGGAGAAAGAGCGAGCGAGCTCTTGGGACTCGTACACAGTGACGTGTGCGGTCCAATGTCTACACATGCCCGAAGCGGACATTCTTACTTCATTACTTTTACGGATGACTTCTCAAGGTACGGTTATGTTTTCTTAATGAAACATAAGTCCGAGGCTTTTGGAAAATTCCAGGAGTATAAGAATGAAGTAGAGAAACAGACCGGCAAGAGTATTAAGATTCTAAGATCGGATCGAGGTGGAGAATACTTAAGTGCCGAGTTCCTGGACTATTTAAAAGAGAACGGAATTCTCTCTCAGCTTACTCCTCCATACACCCCGCAACATAACGGTGTATCGGAGAGACGGAACCGCACCCTATTGGATATGGTGCGGTCCATGATGAGTAACGCTGAGTTACCGCGATCATTCTGGGGGTATGCGCTAGAATCAGCTGCATACCTTTTGAACCGAGTTCCGACTAAGACTGTGCCTACCACCCCATATGAAATGTGGAGTGGGAAGAAACCATATCTTCAATATCTGAAGATCTGGGGATGTCCAGCTTTTGTCAAAAAGCAGCATGCGGACAAACTCGAGGCACGCTCAGTGCTGTGCAAGTTTGTGGGATACCCAAAGAACACCAGGGGGTATCTTTTCTACTACGCAGAGGAACAAAAAGTCCTTGTTTCTCGCAATGCCCACTTTCTAGAACATCAGTTCTTGGAAAAGGAAATAAGTGGGAGCGCAGTAGAACTGGAAGAAGTTCCAGAACCACAGACTGCTACTGAAAGCTTAGTGGAACCAGAGGGTTCAACAGAACAGGACATTCCTACGCCGCTCCGCAGAAGTAGTAGGCAGTCTCATCCGCCCGAGAGATACTACGGTTTTCTCATAGACGGGGATAGAGAGGATTGCATCATAGATTATGATGAGCCTACTAGCTTCCAGCAGGCCGTTCAGAGCGTTGACTCAGTGAAATGGCTGGATGCAATGCGGACCGAAATGGAGTCCATGTACACCAACAAGGTATGGACGTTGGACATTGCTCCAGACGGGGTAAAACCCGTAGGATGCAAGTGGATCTTCAAAAGGAAGATTGGTGTAGATGGACAGGTTGAGACCTATAAAGCTAGGCAGGTAGCAAAGGGTTTTCGTCAAAGACCTGGCTTGGACTATGACGAAACCTTTTCTCCAGTAGCCATGCTGAAATCCATTCGGATCCTTCTTGCCATCGCTGCCTTCCACGATTATGAGATCTGGCAAATGGACGTAAAGACAGCTTTTCTAAATGGAAATTTAGAGGAGTGTGTCTATATGGACCAGCCAGAGGGCTTCATTCAGAGTGGGAGCAGCGGAAAGGTGTGCAAGTTGCTTAAGTCCATCTATGGACTAAAGCAGGCATCGCGGAGTTGGAACATCTGCTTTGATGAGACGGTCAAAGAATTTGGCTTTATCAAAAATCCAGATGAACCATGCATCTATAGTAGATTTGTAGCGAGAACTGTAGTATTCCTCGTTTTATACGTGGATGACATTCTCTTAGTAGGAAATGACATTCCTATGCTACAATCTGTCAAGGGGTTCTTGTCACACAAGTTCTCCATGAAAGACCTGGGTGATGCCTCATACATCCTGGGGATCCGGATCCATCGTGATAGATCCAAGAGGATATTGGGACTTTCTCAGTCCAGGTACATCGACACCATAGTGAAGAGATTCAGTATGGAAGATTCCAAGCGCGGTAACCTACCGGCTTGTCACGGGATCACCCTCTCTAAAGAGATGTCTCCCAAGACTGATTTGGAGAGGGATCGCATGTCTATTATACCCTACGCTTCTGCGGTAGGCTCTATAATGTATGCGATGTTGTGTACCAGACCGGATGTAGCTTATGCACTGAGTGTGGTAAGCCGGTATCAGTCAAACCCTGGGGAGAAACACTGGATAGCGGTAAAGAACATTCTCAAGTACCTGAGAAGGACTAAGGAGATGTTCTTGGTGTATGGCGGAAAAGACCTCCAGATCGAGGCCTTTGCTGACTCCAGCTTCCAGAGTGACAAGGATGATTCCAAGTCCATGTCGGGCTTTGTCTTTACCCTCAATGGAGGGGCGGTGTGTTGGAAGAGTTCCAAACAGGAAACCGTTGCAGACTCGACGATGGAAGCGGAATACATCGCTGCATCTGATGCCGCAAAAGAAGCTGTCTGGATGAGGAAGTTCTTGAAAGAACTTCAGGTGGTTCCGTCCATTGTTGATCCAATACCTCTGTATTGCGATAACAATGGGGCTATAGCTTTAGCGAAGGAACCCAGGTCCCATCAGAGATCCAGGCACATCTTGAGGCGGTATCACCTGATCAGGGAGATCGTGGATCGCAAGGAGATCGAGGTTCGGAGAGTTGCTTCAGAAGACAACACTGCAGATCCATTCACCAAGGCCCTGCCCCAGACTCAGTTCGAGCGGCTGATCGAGATGATAGGTCTTCGATATGCCAGTACATGGCCTTAGTGCAAGTGGGAGATTGTTAGTGTATATGCCCTAGAGGCCATTACTGTATCATACTAGTTTGTATATTACTTAATGGATGCTTGGGATATTCACCTTGTATATACAATCTTGCTCAAAATAGTAGTATGCTACTTGGTTTGTCTCTACTTCAATGTGTACTTGTGTTTATTTTACTATATCACTTATACGCATTAGTGGAGCCCTTAGGATCTTTGCTTGATTACCAGCGTTGTGATGGCAGTCACACTAGTGGGGGCTGGGTAATCTATAAGCACATCCTTATACAGGTCCCTAGTCGCAGGACTATCGAGACAGGGCATCGATACTCCGGAGTAGACTAGCGTATGCGCTTCTCATCCCAGTGTGGGAGATGGTCTGTCCCACAGCCATCAGTACGTCGTACTGGAGATAGTATACGGGTGCTCGTTGGGTTACGAGTACACTGGACAGGACTCGTCGGGAACTGACAGGTTGGTATTATACCTATCGTCAGTCGTCAGTTCCCAGGTGACATGAGTACAGCTTAGTCCGCTGACTTGACACTGGCACTTCGCCTCGAGTGTGTTCCCACTGCACTTTGATCACTACCCTACCACGGCTCAAAGGAGTTGTGCAAACAGGTGGTGGTTGGGTGCAGTCCCGAAGCACTTGGAGGCAGTGACGGTTAGACAGGATTCGTCTCTCCCGGTATTGGGGGTTGACATCGCGCTGTGTCTAGGAGAGCCATTACACGAGTAGTCCCTGGCCAGGGCAAACGAGATATACTGGTAGGTTTCCAGTGTTATCTCAGGGTGTTTTGGGCTTCGCTCCGGCACGACTTGTACCGCTATTGGGGGACTGACGTTTACCGCCCCCTAGGCCCGCCATGCGATGTATCAGACGAACAGACCGGACTGTACGGAGACTGTCACATTCAGACTCAGTAGGAGTACCGATGGGGTTTCACCTCGTCAGCCTTCTTGTCGACATCTACCTGGGGACCGTTACGCACAGCTAGTGCCGCTTGCGGTCTGTGGTTAAACCCACTGCCAGCGTAGTGTCGAGTCTTTAGAGTCCCACACAGAGGGTATTCGCCTATGGGCAAAACAGAGTAGAGGTCGCATGGTTTTGCGACAGGGTTCGTTCTCATCCGCGCACTTGTGCACGTTTGGAGTCCGGACAGATATTACCAGCGGGCTCTGGTTTGAGCCGGATACTGGTATAGTATTTGGGGTTGCTTTTATCTCTCAGTATTCATGTTCCTCGGAACAAGAATGCAGGTGTGTATGCACAGTTTTTGAGGAGGAGGAAGATGATTTCCATTAGGGTTTCGGAACGGGTGCGTATGCACAGTTGACAGTCGTCTTTTTCCAAACCCTAATGGATTTGTATTATATCATTTAATAATATATAATAAAATGAAATTGTGTCATGGTTAGTTTTTGTTGACTTGTTGACCATGGTTGACTTGTTGACCATGGTTGAACTTTTGACTACCATCATTACAAATGCAAGATGCTTTTTCATTCTTGCTTTATTCATTTAATGCATGTAATGATATTAGTCATTCTAAACTAACCATCAAACCTTTTTCATTTTGATTATTGTTATTATTTGATTTTTCTTTTTCTTTTGTTATGGTTGCAAAAAGGAAAAGAAAGAGCTCACTTTATCATTCTCACTCTCTCTCTTCATTCTCATCTTCTTCTTCCTCTAGTCAAGAGAAACCTTCTCATGAGTTGAGAATCCTTCTCTTGAAAAACAAAAGCAAACCCTAAACACTCTCTACTCACTCTAGGATCAAGGGTCTAGCAAGCCGGCGATTCTAGTTTCACTCCAAGTACGAGAAAGAGCCCAAAGGTCGAGCCTTCGAGGTGGATCCATCTTCGACGGGAGAAGGCGACAAAGGAGAACCATCAACCTCTACAAAGTTTGAAGACGAAGGAGTTCAAGTCTAGGTATAACCATCTTCATCCGAGTAGCTAAACTTCTTTAGCTAGGTTGCTAGTTTTAGTTTAGGTAACGATCCCGACCTAGCTATGTCCATGTTGCCTCTCGCACTAAAAATTTGATTTTTATACCGTTTCCGCCTCCCCGTAAGAACCGGGGGTGGCAACGTGGACTTACAGATGGCAGTTCTCAGGTGACACTTGTACAGGTTAGTCTGTAGACCCGAGATCGTCATAGAGTCTTGTTTGATTCCCACTGTGCTTTGATCTCCACCTTACCACGTCCATGAGGGCGTGCAAAACGGAGGTTTTTGGGTACAGTCCCGAGTCACATGGAGGCAATGAGCGATAGGAGGGGTTTCGTCTCTCCCGGTATTGGGGGTTGATGTTGTACTGTGCTCGATTGGCCATAACAGGGAAGTCCCTGGCCAGGGCTGATTCAGAGATTTGCTGGTAAGTGTTACCAGTAGTTTCTCGATCCGTTATGAGCCTCACATCGGCACGACTTATCGGTTATTGGGGTCTGACGTTTACCACCCCTAGACTTGATATGCGACTATCAGACGAGGAGACCGGACTGTACGGGAAGTGTTGCCGATCGGCTCGATGGGAGTTGTAGCAGGTTCGCTTGTTCTCTTCTGATCGCTCAATACCCGGGTGGCCGTTACGTTTAGCTGACCGCCTGCGGCTTGGGGGTGCTTGATATGATCATCACCCACTGCCGGCGTATTGACGAGTCTCAGAGTCCCACAATGGAGTTTCCTAGTCCAGGCGAAACGTTGTGGTGCGTGTATGCGATATGCGCATGGACCCAATTAAAATGCGCGTATAGGATACCGTATATTGGTCGGGCGGCTTGCTTTTGGTAGGGGTCATATGTGATATGGCCGGATTGATAAATCAAGTGTTGATTTATCATTTAACCATTAGCTACTCACTTGAAATCCTTTCTTGAATTAGTTGGATGTATGCATGCATGTATGCCTTCTTTTTGATTCATGCACATATGGATGTACATATACACATACATACATACATACATCTTTCATGGTTGATTATACAAGGAAATGGTGGCAATATAAGACTCACACCATAGGTATTTTATTTAGAATATTATTGTATTTAAGCTAAAAACAAAAGGAAAATGATAAGGGTTAGTTTTGGATTGTTTCTACACTCTTCTTGACCTAACCTTTCTCACCCACCATTTAACCATGGTTTACTCTTCCTTTTAGTTTTTAACTCAAGTACAATAATGATTCTACCATGGTTTGAGATGAGAGATAAAAATATATATTGATATATTTTCTATTTTCTTTCTTAGAGTTGAACTTATCATCTTCCAAAAATTGCCATCATCTTCTTCTTCCTCTCACATTTTGCTCTCTAGTTCTTTGTAGTGAGCAAGATACTCATCAAGATTGGATTTTGAAGTGAGAAAGAGAACCACAACACCATTCTACACAAGTCTAGCCCACTTGTTTAGAGTGTTAGCTTGATTTCGTTCACTTGATCGGATAAAGTTGCAAGCTTGGACAAAGCGGACTCCGGGTGGATCATCGGTGACCTCGAGGAGTTCAAGCGGAGCTTTTTCAAACCCCAAGTAGCCGAGAAGTCTAGCGTAGGGAGCTACAAAGGTTGTACTCTCTAAACCCTAGCTTTTCTTTTCATATGTTGATGTGAAATTTTTTGAAACCCTAATTTTTCTAGGACGATCCTTTGTAAGTTTACATAGCACCATAAAAACTTAATCTTTGGTACATGTGATGCTTCTAAACCCTACTTGAGGTTCTAGGTAAACCTTTCATATACACCATAGCACAAAGGTGTATCGGAACAGAGGAATCGCACCCTATTAGATATGGTGTGCTCTATGATGAGCACTGCTGAGTTACCTATTTCCTTTGGGGGTTATGCGCTTGAATCAGCTGCATACCTATTGAATCGAGTTCCGACCAGATCTGTACCTACCACTCCATATGAGATATGGAATGGGAAGATACTATGTCTTAATTTCATTAAGATATGGGGTTGTCCGGCCTATGTCAAAAAGCAAAATCCGGACAAACTCGAGGCATGGTCAATTCTGTGCAAATTTGTAGGATATCTCAAACATTCGCGATGGCATATCTTCTATCACCCTGAGGAACAAAAGGTGTTTGTTGCTCAGCATACCACCTTTTTAGAAAAGGAATTTCTTGTAAAAGAAATTAGTGGAAGTGAGGTAGAACTGGAAGAAGTTCCAGCAGAACAAAGTACAACTGACGATTTGGTAGAACCAGGGGATCCAATAGTTCCCAACGAACTGTAAGTCCATGTCACGCACACCACGAACTTGCCGGGAGGCGGAATATATGAAAAAGGATTATCAAAGCTTCGTAACACAGACTTGAGCGCATGAATCGTATATAAACCGTTACTAGAAAACAACGAAAGGTTTAACTACTCTGATCCGAAGTTATACCTCACGTTTCTTGTCCTTCGGGTCTTCATCACTATCCTCCACTCCTTCTAGGATTTTTGGAACGTCGGCACCTCAACGGCTTCCTCGAGTCAAAGACGATCCACCCGAGAGCTCCTACTCCAAGCTTAGCCTCTAACTTGAGGTAATTAGGTTACTCAAAGTGCTAATCAAAGCAACCTAGGTGATATAGAATTGGATTATGGAAGTATTAGTATAGCTAACCCTTGATCTCAACACATGAGAGGTTAGGGTTAGGGTTTGAAGAGAGAGAGCTTGAGGAGAGAGAAGGTGAGAGTGAGAATCCTTTTGGATGAATAGATCATGTGTGTATATATGAAACATATCATATATATTAAATGAATAAAAAATAATGATATATTATCATGTTTCATTAATACACTAAGTGATTCATCATATGAGTCATATAAATCATAATTGATTCATTAACTCCATGTATGAATCACACCATGACTCACTTATCCAATTAATGCAAATGCCACCTTAACCCCCAAGTCACCATGCTTCAAGAAGCTTCCCGACAAATTACGGGAACGCCCCTCCTATTCGTAAAAACACGGAAAAACTTTAGACTGTATAAATCCAATAATCCGATACTAGAATCTGGCTTAAACCAAAGCCGACTAGTAAAAACTGTCCGAACATCGTACGTGCGTAAAAACACGTATGCGTCCGAACCCTGTCGTAAAACCATACGACCTCTATATCGTTTCGCCCGAAGCAGGGAAACTCTCTGTGTGGGACTCTAAAGACTCGACACTACGCTGGCAGTGGGTTTAACCACAGACCGCAAGTGGCACTAGCTGTACGTAATAGTCCCCAGGCCGATGTCGATAAGAAGGCCGATGAGTAAACCCATCCGATGTCGGAGTGTAGCCCATTACACCTTGAGAAACTACTAGAATACCTACCAGTAAATCTCGCTTGCCCTGGCCAGGGACTTTGCGTAATGGCTCTCTGACACAGCGCGATATCAACTCCCAATACCGGGAGAGATGAATCCTGTCTAACCGCCACTGCCTCCAAGTGCTCGGGACTGCACCCAACTGCTACCTGTTTGCATGACTCCTTTGAGCCGTGGTAGGGTAGCAATCTAAGAACAGTGGGACACACTCGAGGCGAAGTAGCAGTGTCAAGTCTGCGGACTATGCTGTACTCATGTCACCTGGGAACTGTTAACTGACGATGGGTATAATCCCAACCAACAGTTCCCCGTGAGTCCTGTCTGGTGTACCCGTAACCTAACGAGCACCTGTATACTATCTCCAGTACGACGTACTGATGGCTGTGGGACATACCATCTCCCCAACTGAGATGAGAAGCGTACACACTAGTCTACTCCGGAGTATCGATGCCCTGTCTCGATAATCCTACGACTAGGGACCTGAATAAGGATGTGCTTGTAGACTACCCAGCCCCCACTAGTGTGACTGCCATCACAACGTTGGTAGTCAAGCAAGATTCTAAGAGCTCTATCAATACGTATACTCACATATTAAGATAGATAAAGCCAAGTAGCATACTACCATGTTTAGCAAGACTGTTATATAACTGTGAAAATCCCAAGCTTCCATTAAGTAATATACAAACTAGTATGATACAGTAATGGCCTTCTAGGGCATAAACACTAACAATCTCCCACTTGCACTAGGGCCATGTACTGGCGTATCGCAGACCTATCATCTCGAATAGCCTCTCGAACTGCATCTGAGGAATGGCCTTTGTGAATGGATCAGTAGTGTTATTCTCTGTATCTACTCTCTTTACCTCGATCTCCCGGCGATCGACGATCTCCCTGATCAGGCGATACCGCCTTAAGATGTGTCTGGACTTCTGATGGGACCTGGGTTCTTTCGCTAAAGCTATAGCGCCGTTGTTGTCGCAATACAGAGGTATTGGACCAACACTGGTAGGAAACACCTGAAGTTCTGTGAGGAACTTCTTCATCCAGACAGCTTCTTTTGCGGCATCGCAAGCAGCTATGTACTCCGCTTCCATCGTTGAGTCAGCAACGATGTCCTGCTTGGAACTCTTCCAACAGACCGCCCCTCCATTGAGGGTAAAGACATAACCCAACATGGACTTGGAGTCATATTTTTCACTCTGGAAGCTGGAGTCAGCAAAGGCCTCGATCTGGAGGTCTTTTCCGCCATACACCAAGAACATCTCCTTAGTCCTTCTTAGGTACTTGAGAATGTTCTTTACTGCTATCCAGTGCTTCTCCCCTGGGTTTGCCTGATACCGGCTTACAACGCTTAATGCGTATGCTACATCTGGTCTGGTACATAACATCGCATACATTATAGAGCCTACCGCAGAAGCGTATGGTATAATCGACATGCGATCCCTTTCCAAATCAGTCTTGGGAGACATCTCTTTGGAGAGGGCGATTCCGTGACAAGCCGGTAGGTTACCGCGCTTAGAATCATCCATACTGAATCTTTTTAATATGGTGTCTATGTAGCTGGACTGCGAAAGTCCTAACATCCTCTTTGATCTATCACGATAGATCTGGATCCCCAGAATGTAGGTGGCATCACCCAGGTCTTTCATGGAGAATTTCTGTGACAAGAATCTTTTGACTGACTGTAGCATAGGAATATCATTTCCTATTAGGAGAATGTCATCCACGTACAAGACGAGGAATACAACAACTCTCCCTACAATCTTACTGTATATGCATGGTTCATCTGGATTTTTGATAAAGTTGAATTCTTTGACAGTATCATCAAAACAGATGTTCCAACTCCGCGATGCCTGCTTTAGTCCATAAATGGATTTAAGCAGCTTGCATACTTTACCGCTGCTCCCACTCTGAATGAATCCCTCTGGCTGATCCATATAGACGCTCTCTTCCAAATTACCATTTAGAAAGGCCGTCTTTACGTCCATCTGCCAGATCTCATAATCGTGGAAGGCAGCAATAGCAAGAAAGACCCGAATGGATTTGAGCATAGCCACTTGAGAAAAGGTTTTGTCATAGTCCAAACCAGGTCTTTGACGGAAACCCTTTGCAACAAGTCTAGCCTTATAGGTTTCAACCTGTCTATCTACACCAATCTTCTTTCTCAAGATCCACTTGCATCCTACGGGTTTACCCCATCTGGAGCAGTGTCCAAAGTCCATACTTTGTTAGTGTACATGGACTCCATTTCGGTCCGCATTGCATCCAGCCATTTTACCGAATCGCCGCTCTGAATGGCTTGCTGGAAGCTAGTAGGGTCGTCATTATCAATGAAGCAATCTTCTCGATCCCCGTCTATGAGAAAACCGTAGTATCTCTCGGGCGGATGAGACTGCCTACTATTTCTGCGGATAGGCGCTGGTATGTCCCTATCTTCTGAAACTTCTTGTTCTACCAAACTTTCAGTAACAGCTTGTGGTTCTGGAATTTCTTCCAGTTCTACTGCGCTCCCACTCTTCTGATTTTCTAAAAATTCAGTTTCTAAGAAGCGGGCAAGACGAGAAACAAAAACCTTTTGTTCCTCTGTGTAATAGAAGCAATATCCCATGGAGTTCTTTGGATATCCCACAAACTTACACTTTACTGAGCGTGCCTCGAGCTTGTCCGGATGCTGCTTTTTTACAAAAGTTGGACACCCCCATGTCTTCATGTACTGAAGATAGGGTTTCTTCCTACTCCACATCTGATATGGTGTGGTAGGCACAGTTTTGGTTGGAACATTGTTCAAAAGATATGCCGCTGATTCTAGCGCATAACCCCAGAATGATCGCGGTAACTCAGCCTTACTCATCATGGAACGAACCATATCCAATAGGGTTTGATTTCTCCTTTCCGATACACCGTTGTGTTGTGGTGTGTATGGAGGAGTAAGCTGAGAGAGAATTCCATTTTCTTTTAAGTAACCCAGGAACTCGACACTTAAGTATTCACCACCTCGATCAGATCTCAGTGTCTTAATACTTTTGCCTGTTTGGTTTTCCACTTCATTCTTGTATTCCTGGAATTTCTCAAAGGCCTCGGATTTATGCTTCATCAAGAAGATATGTCCATACCTAGAGAAATCATCCGTAAAAGTAATGAAGTAGGAATAACCACCTCGTGCATGTGTAGACATTGGACCGCACACGTCACTGTGTACGAGTCCTAAGAGCTCGCTCGCTCTTACTCCGTGTCCAGTAAACGGAGTTTTTGTCATCTTTCCCATGAGACAAGATTCGCAAGCGGCATAAGATTGATATTCGAACGGATTCAAATATCCTTCTCTATGTAACTTCGTTAATTGTGTTTCATTGATGTGACCTAGTCTACAATGCCATAAGAAAGTCTGATTCATTTCTGGAGACTTTCTTTTAAGTGTGTTCTGGACATTGAAAACCTGAGCTTGACTCAATACGTATATACCGTCATCTAATGTACCGGACCCAATCAGAACTTGATTTAGGTGGATGTGAACTACATCGCTTACGAATGTAAAGTCATATCCCTCTCTTGAAAGTGAGGACACTGATATGATATTACAAGTCAAACTAGGTACATATAGACAGTTACGTAGAATCAATATCTGCCCACTTGTCAAACCTAGGCGATATTCTCCCACGGATTCAGCGTCCACGCTCATTCCGTTTGCAACTCTGAGAGACAAATCACCTATCCTTATATCTCTACGGTTTCTCAAAGCATGTAATGAATTACAGATATGAGATCCTGCTCCGGTATCTAGTACCCAGAAAGTAGAGTTAATTGAGAAACAGTTCTCAATTACGAACACACTTGAGGCTGAAGCCACAACATGCTTCGTATCCTGGCTACTGGCTTCCAAAGCCCTGCAATCCTTCTGCCAATGCCCGTTCCCATAACAATAGGAACAGCCCTCCTTAACTACACCAAGTCCCGAAACTTTTGCTCTTCCCTTTCCTCCTACTTTATTGACACCGTATATCGGCTTTGTAGAGGACTTCTTCTTTTCATCCTTTGCTTTCGCCCTGGATGTAGAAGAAGAAGGTCCCCCATTAAGCAGAGCTTGTGTCTCCCTGGTTTCTTTCAGGGTGTAAGTAGAGGGTAGGGACTGTGGAAATAAGTCAGCATATGACCTGTTTCCCAACGTGGTCTCCAGGTCCTTGAGCTCATCAATATAGCTAGTCATTGTAAGGACATTGTCCCCTACAGATGACCCGATAGCCAACCTCGCTTGAATTAAATCGTTCGAGTTCTCATATCTAGTGATATAAGTTTGCTCTCCATATAAATCTTTGTTATGGAGAAAGATGGAAACTAAGTCCATCTTCTCGTGTTGCTTCTGGTATACACCATCAACTGAAGCCAACACGAGGCACTTAGTGTTCTCTTTATCCTTTTCCCTTGTCTGACGGATATCCATATCCGCGACGGTGGAAACTGGACCTGGGACGGCGGGATCTTGAGTAGTAATAGGGTGGTCTAGCTTGTCATAGGCAATGGACATCTGGACAGACCTTTGCCAGTCAAATAAGTTAGATTCAGTCAACTTGTTATCTTGATGTAACCTAGTCATAGTCACAAGGTCGCTGCAATGAGAGAGAGAGAAGAAAACACTTTAGCATGATGCTCTTGCAAGTTTATATTGGTTTTTAATTTATCTAAACTGGATGGCTCCCACTGTTTCTCGAATCCTTCCTCAAACCATAAAAGAAGAATTAGCCAGGACTATTCTCACTGTACAATACTTGCTTAACCGTTCAGCCAGGCTAGTGTCGGTACTTCGAGGGAGGTTTTCCAACGCTTTCGCGAAGTTCCTTAATTAAATAACCTCTTTTCTCTGGGGGCGTAACCCCGCTGACACCTTTCTCGACACCTACTTGGTTTATAGCATTGATCGTTAAGTGACGAATCTCCTGATAAGTAGCATATACTCACAGTAGGATCGGGATCCAAATATCATCGTATGATAATGTTGAAGGAATCCTACCATCATTCATCAAACTCCAAATAGTATGCAACACTAGCAAGTTTCAGTTTCTTTAGAAACTCCCGATGTGGATTTTTGCCCCATGTTCTTATGACCTTAACGAAAGCCAACAAATCATAAAACACATGTCAAGTTCTGCCCATCATTATCTTGTTAATTCGAACCCACCCGTATATACCCTTGACGAAAGCCAACAAGGTAATATGACTGTCCCAAACCAACTCATCTATCTATGCAACAAATGAATACCCCAGCAGCTACCAAACACTATGCCTTGACGAAAGCCAACAAACATAGCTTGAATACTACTGACCGTCCATAAGAAATGACGGAGGGCTACGACTGGTTTTGGCGAAACCGTGAACGTAGTGAACTTGATATAATCGAAGGAACCTGATAGCTTTTTAAAAGGAGTGGTTAAAGCTCCGCAATTAAAAAATCTGCTCTTTTAAAATAACCGAGTGGTTTGTTTTTAAATTTGTTCCAACGATTCAACTTTGGTTTATTTTCTTTCCATTAAAATAATGCGTCCCATCATTTAACCTATCGTTGCAGAGAACAACGAAAATACAACGTCCTCTTATGCCATCCACATTCGCCACTGGGTCCCGTCATCACCCGTTAGGTTATTTAACTAACGACAGAGCGGGGGCTGGGCTAGCGCGGGTGTAAAACATAAGTGACGTCTAAATAGCTATCATATATAGATATTGTACATTCGTCTGACGCGATAATAGGCATTCCAGATCTCAGATGAACATTATTGGATATACAAGCAATCCGCGTTTGCTTTGAGCCTGCAACAAAATACGGATTACACAGTTGTGATGAATAGACTTTACCCCCACCCTAGACCCCTACGGGTACGGCAAACTACCCGCCAAGTACCCGAAGTGAAGCGGTCTCCCTCAGCAACGTGAGTAGGCCACTAAACACTTCGACGTACCCAGTAGTTTGTGTACCCCACCTTGGGTCTATCCTAGGAGCAAAAACAGTAAATGAAATAATAAAACGGTGGCTACAACCTCAACCTGGATGTGCCCTGCAAAAGAATATTACATCATATTACAATTTAAATTGAATGAATGAATATAAAACCCATCTCAAACCCTGGCTGATAATCACAACGATCCAATCAAGTTCATATACACAAACAGTAAACATTACAGAAATGTGCAACCCCCGGCCAGCCGACATACTAGCAGTTAGGGGAGGTTTACGAACACATTAATCGTTACAGATAAAAACCCGATTAGCAAATAACTTAGAATATCGATCGATAACCTTTTTACGTGCCTACCCCAATTGAAAACCTGCACTGAAGTAATCTGGGTAGAAACAGAACATACAGGAAAACAAAACACCAGAAAATAGGAATTACTGTGAAACTCCGAGTCAACTCGGCGTTGACTCGGCGGCGGATCCGCGGTCAAAAGCACCATTTGGCCGCGATTCCGCGGCCGTCTTGCCGAGTTGTGACCTCGTATTTTCCCAGAACTCTTATAATACCCTGCAGTGAATTTTAAGGCCTATCAAAAAAAATTTCTAACACTTTTAAAATCAACAGAAACTGATAGGGTTACGGGGTGTTGTTTTCGTGTTTTCCGTCGATCGAAGTTCTACTTAGTTGCTAACAAGCTAGTAATAGTTTAGTTGGCTCTGATACCACTGTAAGTCCATGTCACGCAACCCACGAACTTGCGGGGAGGCGGAATATATGAAAAACGATTATCAAAGCTTCGTAACACGGACTTGAGCGCATGAATCGTATCTAAACCGTTACTAGCAAACAACGAAAGGTTTAACTACTCTGATCCGAAGTTATACCTCACGTTTTTTGTCCTTCGGGTCTTCATCACTATCCTCCACTCCTTGTAGGCTTTTTGGAACGTCGGCACCTCAACGGCCTCCTCGAATCAAAGACGATCCACCCGAGAGCTCCTACTCCAAGCTTAACCTCTAACTTGAGGTAACTAGGTTACTCAAAGTGCTAATCTAAGCAACCTAGGTGATATAGAGTTGGATTATAGAAGTATTAGTCTAGCTAACCCTTGATCTCAACACATGAGAGGTTAGGGTTAGGGTTTGAAGAGAGAGAGCTTGAGGAGAGAGAAGGTGAGAGTGAGAATCCTTTTGGATGAATAGATCATGTGTGTATATATGAAACATATCATATATATTAAATGAATAACAAATAATGATATATTATCATGTTTCATTAATACACTAAGTGATGTAAGTCCATGCTACCCTTCCCCGGTAATTACGGGGTTGCGGAATTGGTGTAAAACGATTTTTGCTAGGGTGGTAACATGGACTACAAATACGGATCTTTGTTAAACAACTAGCTAACAACCTAACTTAGAGTTGTTTTATCTACTCGATTAGGGGGCTATACCTTTCTTGAACTCCTTCGTCTTCAACTCTTCCCGGTGTACGGATCGGCCTCACCTCGTCGTCTCCTTGCGCCGAAGATGGATCCACCCGAAAGCTTCTCCCTTTGTCTTCTTCTTCGAACTTTGAAGAAACTAGAACACTTGGCTTGCTAGGCCTTATGAACTAAGATGAGTAGAGGATTGTTTTGGTGCTTTTATCTCTAAGGCAATGAATCTCAACACATGAGAAGGCTTTGCCTTGAGCTAGAGAGAGCAAGAGGAAGAGGGAGAGCTTGAGCAAGTGATGGCAAGAGAGTGAAATAAAATGAGAGAATGGGTAACTATTTTGCCAACCTCTCTCCCATAATCCAAAAAGAATAATAATAATAATAATAATCATAACTGAGTACTATGTGATGGTTCATATCATATCAAGTGGCATTATCATTTCAAGCACTCATATTGCAAAGCATAACAAGCAAGCAAAAGTCTTTGCCATGATATGATAGCCATTGTAATGATGATGGTCAACTAGTCCAACCTAGTCAACCGGTCAACAAAGTCAACAAGTCAACAAAGTCAACCCCTCATCTCAACCATGACACAATAATACTTAATTAATATTATCATTAATCATATTTCTTATTCTCATTAGGGTTTAGCCAAAAGTCAACAGTCAACAGTCAACAACCCCAATGAGAATCCTCTGCCTCTGTCTCTCTGTCAACTGTGTATACATACCCGCATCCGCGTTCCGAGGAACACGAATACGAATGAGATAAAACCAATCCCAAAAAGTACACTAGGATCTGGCTTAAACCAAAACCTGCTAGTGTTAACTATCCGGACACCAAACGTGCACAAGTGCACGGATGTGACCGAACCCTGCCGCAAAACCATGCGACCTGTCGCAAAACCATGCGACCTCTACTCTTTTGCCTAAAGGCGAATAGCTTTCTGTGTGGGACTCTAAAGACTCGACACTACGCAGGCAGTGGGTTTAACCACAGACCGCAAGCGGCACTAGCTGTGCGTAACGGTCCCCAGGTAGATGCCGATAAGAAGATTGACGAGGTGAAACCCATCTGAACTCCTACTGAGCCTGAATATGACAATCTCAGTACAGTCCGGTCTGTTCGTCTGATACATCGCATGGCGGGTCTAGGGGGCGGTAAACGTCAGTCCCCTAATAGCGGTACAAGTCGTGTCGGAGTGTAGCCCAGAACACCCTGAGATAGCACTGGAAACCTACCAGTATATCTTACTTGCCCTGGCCAGGGACTACTCGTGTAAGGGCTCTTCTAGACACAGCGCGATGTCAACCCCCAATACCGGGAGAGACGAATCCTGTCTAACCGTCACTGCCTCCAAGTGCTTCGGGACTGCACCCAACTATTACCTGTTTGCACGACTCCTTTGAGCCGTGGTAGGGTAGTAATCTAAGTACAGAGGGAAGTGACAGTGTCAAGTCAGCGGACTAAGCTGTACTCATGTCACCTGGGAACTGATAACTGACGATAGGTATTGTACCAACCAACAGTTCCCGACGAGTCCTGTCCAGTGTACTCGTAACCCAACGAGCACCCGCATACTATCTCAAGTACGACGTACTGACGGCTGTGGGACAGACCGTCTCCCACACTGGGATGAGAAGCGCATATGCTAGTCTACTCCGGAGTATCGATGCCCTGTCTCGATAGTCCTGGGACTAGTTACCTGCATAAGGATGTGCTTATAGATTACCCAGCCCCCACTAGTCTGACTGCCATCACAACGCTGGTAATCAAGCAAAGATCCTAAGGGCTCCACTAATGTGTATATATGATATACTAAAATAAACACATGTACACATTAAAGTAGAAACAAACCAAGTAGCATACTACTATATTGAGCAAGATTGTCTATACAAGGTGAATATCCCAAGCTTTCATTAAGTAATATACAAACTAGTATGATACAGTAATGGCCTCTAGGGCATATACACTAACAATCTCCCACTTGCACTAAGGCCATGTACTGGCGTATCGAAGACCTATCATCTCGATCAGCCGCTCGAACTGAGTCTGGGGTAAGGCCTTTGTGAGTGGATCTGCAGTGTTACCTTCCATAGAAACTCTCCGAACCTCGATCTCCTGGCGACCCATGATCTCCCTGATCAGGTGATACCGCCTCAAGATGTGTCTGGACTTCTGATGGGACTTGGGTTCCTTCGCTAAAGCTATAGCCCCGTTGTTGTCACAATACAGCGGTATTGGATCAACAATGCACGGAACCACCTGAAGTTCAGTTAAGAACTTCCTTATCCAGACGGCTTCTTTTGCGGCATTTGCAGCAGCGATATATTCCGCTTCCATCGTCGAGTCAGCAACGGTTTCCTGTTTAGAACTCTTCCAACACACCGCCCCTCCATTGAGGGTAAAGACATAACTCGACATGGACATGGAATCATCCTTGTCACTCTGGAAGCTAGAGTCACCAAAGGCCTCGATCTGGAGGTCTTTTCCGCCATACACCAAGAACATCTCCTTAGTCCTTCTTAGGTACTTGAGAATGTTCTTTACTGCTATCCAGTGTTTCTCCCCAGGGTTTGACTGATACCGGCTTACCACACTAAGTGCATAAGCTACATCTGTTCTGGTACACAACATCGCATACATTATATAGCCTACCGCAGAAGCGTAGGGTATAATTGACATGCGATCCCTTTCCAAATCAGTCTTGGGAGACATCTCTTTGGAAAGGGTGATCCCGTGACAAGCCGGTAGTTTACCGCGCTTGGAATCTTCCATACTGAATCTTTTTAGTATGGTGTCGATGTTCCTGGACTGTGAGAGTCCCAGTATCCTCTTGGATCTGTCACGATAGATCCGGATCCCCAGAATGTTTGAGGCATCACCCAGGTCTTTCATAGAGAACATGTGTGACAAGAACCCCTTGACAGATTGTAGCATAGGAATGTCATTTCCTATTAAGAGAATGTCATCCACGTATAAAACGAGGAATACTACAGTTCTCTCTACAAATCTACTATAGATGCATGGTTCATCTGGATTTTTGATAAACCCAAATTCTTTGACCGTCTCATCAAAACAGATGTTCCAACTCCACGATTCCTGCTTTAGTCCGTAGATGGACTTAAGCAACTTGCACACCTTTCCGCTGCTCCCACTCTGAATGAAACCCTCTGGCTGGTCCATATAAACACACTCCTCTAAATTTCCATTTAGAAAAGCGGTCTTTACGTCCATCTGCCAAATCTCATAATCGTGGAAGGCAGCAATGGCAAGAAGGATCCGAATGGATTTCAGCATAGCTACTGGAGAAAAGGTCTCGTCATAGTCCAAACCAGGTCTTTGACGAAAACCCTTTGCAACCAGTCTAGCTTTATAGGTCTCAACCTGTCCATCTACACCAATCTTCCTTTTGAAGATCCACTTGCATCCTACGGGTTTTACCCCATCTGGAGCAACGTCCAACATCCATACTTTGTTGGTGTACATGGACTCCATTTCGGTCCGCATTGCATCCAGCCATTTTACCGAGTCAACGCTCTGAATGGCCTGCTGGAAGCTAGTCGGCTCATCATAATCAATGATGCAATCCTCTCTATCCCCGACTATGAGAAAACCGTAGTATCTCTCGGACGGATGAGACTGCCTACTACTCCTGCGGAGCGGCGCAGGAATGTCATGATCTTTCGAACCTTCTGGTTCTACTAAGCTTTCAGTAATAGCTCGTGGTTCTGGAATTTCTTCCAGTTCTATTGCGCTCCCACTTATCTGATTTTCCAAAAACTCAGTTTCCAAGAAGTGGGCATGACGAGAAACATAAATCTTTTGTTCCTCTTCGCAATAGAAGAAATATTCCTTAGAGTTCTTTGGATTTCCCACAAACTTGCACTGTACTGAGCGTGCCTCGAGTTTGTCTGCATGCCGCTTTTTGACAAAAGCTGGACATCCCCATGTCTTAATGTGATTAAGATAGGGTCTCTTCCCACACCACATCTGATATGGTGTAGTAGGCACAGTCTTAGTTGGAACTCGGTTCAAAAGGTATGCAGCTGATTCTAGTGCATATCCCCAGAATGATCGCGGTAACTCAGCGTTACTCATCATGGACCCTACCATATCTAATAAGGTTCGGTTCCGTCTCTCCGATACACCGTTATGTTGTGGAGTGTATGGAGGAGTAAGCTGAGAGAGAATTCCATTCTCTTTTAAGTAATCCAGGAACTCGGCACTCAAGTATTCACCACCTCGATCCGATCTCAGTGTCTTGATATTTTTGCCGGTTTGTTTTTCTACTTCATTCTTATATTCCTGGAATTTTCCAAAGGCCTCGGATTTATGTTTCATTAAGAAGACATAACCGCACCTTGAAAAGTCATCCGTAAAAGTAATGAAGTAAGAATAACCGCTTCGCGCATGTGTAGACATTGGACCGCACACGTCGCTGTGTACGAGTCCCAAGAGCTCGCTCGCTCTTACTCCATGTCCAGTGAACGGAGTCTTTGTCATCTTTCCTTTGAGACGGGATTGACAAGTGGCATACGATTGATATTCGAACGGATCCAAATATCCTTCTGTATGTAACTTCGTCAACCTTCTCTCATTGATGTGACCCAGTCTACAATGCCATAAGAAAGTCTGATTTATTTCCGGAGACTTTCTTTTTTGTGTATTCTGGACATTGAAAATCTGTGGTTGGTTTAATACGTATATACCATTGCTTAATGTACCTGACCCAATCAGAACTTGATTAAGGTGAATGTTTACAACATTACTTACAAACGCAAATTCATGACCTTCTTTAGAAATCAAAGATACAGAAATGATATTACAAGTTGCGTTGGGTACAAAAAAGCAATTACGTAAAACCAAAACATGTCCATCTGACATTCCCAGGTGATAGTCCCCCACGGCCTTAGCATCCATGCTAGCTCCGTTTGCAACTTTGAGGGTCATGTCACCTGCCTTCAAAACCCTACGGTTTCTCAACGCCTGCAAAGAATTACAGATATGAGATCCTGATCCGGTATCCAATACCCAGGAAGTAGAGTTTATTGATAGACAGTTTTCAATAACATACACACCTGAAGCTGAAGCCGCAACTTGCTTCAGATCCTGTGTTCTGGCTTTCCAAGCCCTGCAATCTTTCTTCCAGTGCCCACTCTTATGACAGAAAAAGCACTCTTCCTTCCCTATAAGCTTCCCTGCTATCTTTGTTGCTTTTGCCTTTCCCTTCGTATCCACTTTACTAACACCGCCCCTTGGTTTGGTGGAGGCTTTCTTCTTCTTTCCCTTGGCTTTCGCCTTGGACCTAGAAGATGAAGATCCTCCTACACACAAAGTGGATGTTTTCCTACCTTTCTGTAGGGTGCCCTCTGCACTCCTCAGCATGTTGAGGAGCTCTGAAAGTTCAACTTCTTTTTCTTGCAAGTTGAAATTCAGGATGAACTGGGCGTAAGTGGAAGGAAGGGACTGAAGAATCAAGTCCGTATAGAGCTCATTCTCCAACATGGTCCCAAGGTCCGCGAGCTCCTCAATGATGCCAATTATCTTAAGCACATGTTCCGCTACCGATGATCCGATGGCCAACCTTGCCGAAAATAGCTTCTTCGACACTTCGTATCTTGCGATACGAGATTGCTCTCCATACAGTTCTTTTGTATGGAGAAATATGGATTCGAGGTCCATATTCTCGTGCCTCCTCTGATGTTCGTTGTCCATAGAGGCAAGCATGAGGCACTTGGCCTTCGCGCAATCGATTTCCCAGGTCTTATGGATTTCCCTATCCGCGACGCTGGTTTTGGGACCTGGGACAGGGGGAGCTTTGGTGGTAAGGAGATACCCCAACGTGTCATAAGTGATTGCCATTTTGACATTCCTGAGCCAATCTTTGTAGTTGGGCCCTGTCAGTATGTTTTTATCTAGCAATAACCTAAGTCCGGTCATGATGTTTGGTCGCTGCAATTAGGAGAGAGAGAAGAAACACTTTAGCATGATGCTCTTGCAAGTTTAGAGTGGTTTTTAATTTGTCTAAACATGATGGCTCCCACTGTCTCTCGAATCCCTCCTCAAACCAAAAAGGAAGAATTAGTCAGGATCAATCTCACCGTACAATACTTGCTTAACCGTTCGGCCAGGCTGGTGTCGGTACTTCGAGGGAGGTTTTCCAACGCTTTCTCGAAGTTCCTTAATTAAATAACCTCTTTTCCCTGGGGGCGTAGCCCCGCTAACACCTTTCTAGACACCTACTTGGTTTATAGCATTGATCGTTAAGTGAGAAATTTCCCGAGGAGTAGCATATACTCACAGTAGGATCGGGATCCAAATATCATTGCGTGACAAAACTGTAGGAATCCTACCAGAATCATCACACTCCAAATGGTATGCAGCGCTAGCAAGTTTCAGTTCTTTTGAAACTCCCGATGTGGATTTTTGCCCCATGCTCTTATGACCTTGACTTTGGCCAACAAATCATAAGTCACATGTCAAGTTCTACCCGTCGTTCTCCAGGTTAATTTGAGCCCACCCGCACATATCTTTGACTTTGGCCAACAAGGTAGAACGACTGCCCCAAACCAACACATCTATCTATGCTGCACATGAACACCCAATATCTACCAATCACTATGCCTTGACTTTGGCCAACAAACATAGCTTGAATACTGTTGACCATCCATGTGAAACCACGGAGGGCTACGAATGGTTTTGGCGAAACCGTGAACGTAGTGAACTTGATATAATCGAAGGAACGTGATAGCTTTTAAAAGGAGTGGCTTAAGCTCCGCGTTTAAAAGTTATTTTTGAAAAGAAACCGAGTGGTTTTTGAAAGTGTTCCAACGACTTTTACTTGGTTTATTTTTCTTGTATCAATTCCAATGCGTCCCATCATTTAATCCTACCATTGCAGAAAACAACCAAAATATGACGTACGCTTATGCCATCCGCATTCGCCACGGGGCCCCGTTATTACCCGTTAGGTTACTTAACTAACGACAGAGCAGGGGCTGGACTAGCGCGGATGCAAAACATAAGCAATGCCTAAATAATATCATACAAAGATATATTGCAATGATAGCCATTTCAGATCACAGATGAATACATTGGATATACTAGGAATCCGCAATTCGTACGATACTGTAACGAAAAGCGGATTACACGGTCGCGATGAATAGCCAATACCCCACCCTAGACCCTTACGGGTGCGGCAAACTACCCGCCAAATATCCGAAGCGGAGCAACCTCCCTCAACGACGTGAGTAGGCCACTCGGCACTTCGAGATACACGGTAGTTTGTGCACCCCACCTTGCATCCAGCCATTTTACCGAATCGCCGCTCTGAATGGCTTGCTGGAAGCTAGTAGGGTCGTCATTATCAATGACGCAATCTTCTCGATCCCCGTCTATGAGAAAACCGTAGTATCTCTCGGGCGGATGAGACTGCCTACTACTTCTGCGGATAGGCGCTGGTATGTCCCTTTCTTCTGAAACTTCTTGTTCTACCAAACTTTCAGTAACAGCTTGTGGTTCTGGAATTTCTTCCAGTTCTACTGTGCTCCCACTCTTCTGATTTTCTAAAAATTCAGTTTCTAAGAAGCGGGCATGACGAGAAACAAAAACCTTTTGTTCCTCTGCGTAATAGAAGCAATATCCCATGGAGTTCTTTGGATATCCCACAAACTTACACTTTACTGAGCGTGCCTTCAGCTTGTCCGGATGCTGCTTTTTAATAAAAGCTGGACACCCCCATGTCTTCAGGTACTGAAGATAGGGTTTCTTCCTACCCCACATCTGATATGGTGTGGTAGGCACAGTTTTGGTTGGAACATTGTTCAAAAGATATGCCGCTGATTCTAGCGCATAACCCCAGAATGATCGCGGTAACTCAGCCTTACTCATCATGGAAAGAACCATATCCAATAGGGTTCGATTCCTCCTCTCCGATACACCGTTGTGTTGTGGTGTGTATGGAGGAGTAAGCTGAGAGAGAATTCCATTCTCTTTTAAGTAACCCAGGAACTCGGCACTTAAGTATTCACCACCTCGATCAGATCTCAGTGTCTTAATACTTTTGCCTGTTTGGTTTTCCACTTTATTCTTGTATTCCTGGAATTTCTCAAAGGCCTCGGATTTATGCTTCATCAAGAAGATATGTCCATGCCTAGAGAAATCATCCGTAAAAGTAATGAAGTAGGAATAACCACCTCGCGCATGTGTAGACATTGGACCGCACACGTCACTGCATACGAGTCCTAAGAGCTCGCTCGCTCTTACTCCGTGTCCAGTAAACAGAGTTTTTGTCATCTTTCCCATGAGACAAGATTTACAAGCGGCATAAGATTGATATTCGAACAGATTCAAATATCCTTCTCTATGTAACTTCGTTAATCGTGTTTCATTGATGTGACCTAGTCTACAATGCCATAAGAAAGTCTGATTCATTTCTGGAGACTTTCTTTTAAGTGTGTTCTGGACATTGAAAACCTGAGCTTGACTCAATACGTATATACCGTCATCTAATGTACCGGACCCAATCAGAACTTGATTTAGGTGGATGTGAACTACATCGCTTACGAATGTAAAGTCATATCACTCTTTTGAAAGTGAGGACACTGATATGATATTACAAGTCAAACTAGGTACATACAGACAGTTACGTAGAATCAATATCTGCCCACTTGTCAGACCTAGGCGATTTTCTCCCACGGATTCAGCGTCCACGCTCATTCCGTTTGCAACTCTGAGAGACAAATGACCTATCCTTATATCTCTACAGTTTCTCAAAGCATGTAATGAATTACAGATATGAGATCCTGCTCTGGTATCTAGTACCCAGGAAGTAGAGTTAATTGACAAACAGTTCTCAATTACAAAGACACTTGAGGCTGAAGCCACAACATGCTTCGTATCCTGGCTACTAGCTTCCAAAGCCCTGCAATCCTTCTGCCAATGCCCGTTCCCATAACAATAGGAACAACCCTCCTTAACTACACCAAGTCCCGAAACTTTTGCTCTTCCCTTTCCTCCTACTTTATTGACACCGTATATCGGCTTTGTAGAGGTCTTCTTCTTTTCATCCTTTGCTTTCGCCCTGGATGTAGAAGTAGAAGGTCCCCCATTAAGCAGAGCTTGTGTCTCCCTGGTTTCTTTCAGGGTGTAAGTAGAGGGTAGGGACTGTGGAAATAAGTCAGCATATGACATGTTTCCCAACGTGGTCTCCAGGTCCTTGAGCTCATCAATATAGCTAGTCATTGTAAGGACGTTGTCCCCTACAGATAACCTGATAGCCAACCTCGCTTGAATTAAATTGTTCGAGGTCTCATATCTAGTGATATGAGTTTGCACTCCATATAAATCTTTGTTATGGAGAAAGATGGAAACTAAGTCCATCTTTTCGTGTTGCTTCTGGTATACACCATCAACTGAAGCCAACACGAGGCACTTAGCTTTCGCTTTATCCTTTTCCCTTGTTTGACGGATATCCATATCCGCGACGGTGGAAACTGGACCTGGGGCGGCGGGATCTTGAGTAGTAATAGGGTGGTCCAGCTTGTCATAGGCAATGGACATCTGGACAGACCTTTGCCAGTCAAATAAGTTAGATTCAGTCAACTTGTTATCTAGATGTAACCTAGTCATGGTCACAAGGTCGCTGCAATGAGAGAGAGAGAAGAAAACACTTTAGCATGATGCTCTTGCAAGTTTAGATTGGTTTTTAGTTTATCTAAACTGGATGGCTCCCACTGTTTCTCGAATCCTTCTTCAAACCATAAAAGAAGAATTAGCCAGGACTATTCTCACTGTACAATACTTGCTTAACCGTTCAGCCAGGCTAGTGTCGGTACTTCGAGGGAGGTTTTCCAACGCTTTCGTGAAGTTCCTTAATTAAATAACCTCTTTTCTCTGGGGGCGTAACCCCGCTGATACCTTTCTCGACACCTACTTGGTTTATAGCATTGATCGTTAAGTGACGAATCTCCTGATAAGTAGCATATACTCACAGTAGGATCGGGATCCAAATATCATCGTATGATAATGTTGAAGGAATCCTACCAACATTCATCAAACTCCAAATGGTATGCAACACTAGCAAGTTTCAGTTTCTTTAGAAACTCCCGATGTGGATTTTTGCCCCATGTTCTTATGACCTTGACGAAAGCCAACAAATCATAAAACACATGTCAAGTTCTGACCATCATTATCTTGTTAATTCGAACCCACCTGTATATACCCTTGACGAAAGCCAACAAGGTAATATGACTGTCCCAAACCAACTCATCTATCTACGCAACAAAATGAATACCCCAGCAGCTACCAAACACTATGCCTTGACGAAAGCCAACAAACATAGCTTGAATACTACTGACCATCCATAATAAATGACGGAGAGCTACGACTGGTTTTGGCGAAACCGTGAACGTAGTGAACTTTGTAGGGTTCCTAGGCACTCTAGTGAGGTCTCACAAGGCATCAACCATGCCAATTTCAAAAAAAACGGTGCCGAGAAACCCTAGACTACGGATGGTCGGCTAGATGTTTAGGCGAATAATGAAACTAGTTAACACTTAACTACAATAATACGGAAATACAACCTTTGTAGATCCGGTGCTCCACCTCCATAGCTCCGCAACGAAGACCCCTCGCTGTCCAAATTAATTCCCGGGCTCTAGCGTCGGCTTCGTCGGAGAAATGGCGAGCTAGGTCGTCGATGTCTATACCGAAGATGATCTACGTCGAGGCATCGCTAAATCAAGCTCCGACTTCACCAAGTCAAGAAACTTGTGAAGAAAACACACTCTACTACTTGGCAAGAGGTAGAGGATGAAGAAATAGGAAGTGGGTAGACTTTAGAATTGGATTTCTCACTCATTTCTATCAATCACCATTGATGGAGCTTGCTTTCTTCAAGTGAAGAAAGGAAGAAGAAGAAGAATTATGTTATGATAAGTTATTCTAAAAATGAAAGTAAAAAGAATACTAATCATAATTGAACCATGGTTTAGTGTAGAGAATTAATCATGGTTGAATGGAATGGTTAGGGTTAAGCATGAGACAAAATGGTCACTTGGTCAAAGTCTTCATGAAGCTTCATAATACATACAAAGAAAGCCACCATTTTCTCATTATGCTTTTCTTTTTCCAAAAGAATAAATAAATGGTTTAAATGAATAAGCAAATAGTAAACCCTAACCATTTCATTAACCAAGGTTCAATTCTTTACACTTAACCAAAAGGCATGTATCATCAAACATGATACAAGCAAGTGCACAAAATCATATCGCATATGCAATGCGCACATCCGAGCGAGAAAATCCATTTAAAGTGAACCAATATTGGTTAATGCAAAGTAATATATCAAATACATAATTATGCATTAAATCATTAAATCAACACTTCATTTAACGATCCGGTCATATCGCATATAACCGACTAATATCCTATGTATCGATTTATCGAATCAATCTTCGATTCGATAATTAGGTTATATCGCATACAACCATTCGACACATTCATCGCGAGAATAGAATACGGTATCACATACACGCATTATTCTCGGTCCCGCACATATCTCATATGCGCTCCTATTTCGTTTCGCTTGAGCCAGGAAACCTCTGTGTAGGACTCTAAAGACTCGTCAATACGCCGGCAGCAGGTGATGATCATATCAAACACCCACAAGCCGCAAGCGGTCTGCTAAACGTAACGGCCACCCGGGTATTGAGCGATCAGAAGATCGATGAGCAAGCCCGCTCACACTCCTGTGAATCCAACCAGTAACACTACCGTACAGTCCGGTCTGATCGTCTGATTTGTCGCATATCTTGCCTAGGGGTGGTAAACGTCAGACCCAAATAGCTCGATAAGTCATGTCGATATGAGGTCTATAACAATTCGAGAAACTACTGATAACACTTTCCAGTAAATCTCAGCAACCCTGGCCAGGGATTTCCTGTTATAGCCAATCGAACACAGCGCAACATCAACCCTCTATACCGGGAGAGACGAATCCCCTCCTATCGCTCATTGCCTCCATGTGATTCGGGACTGTACCCAAAAGCCATCGTTTTGCACGCCCTCTTGGACGTGGTAAGATGGAAATCAAAGCACAGTAGGAACCACACAAGACTCTATGACGATCTCGGGTCAACAGACTACTCTGTACCAGTGTCACCAGAGAACTGCCATCTGACGTGAGGTATAATACCATCTGGGAGTTCTCGGCGAGTCCGTCCAGTGTACCCAGTCTCTACTGAGCACCCGTATATCATCTCTGATGTCAAACACCGATGGATATGGGATCATCCATCGCCCATCTGTATGGGTCGAGAAGGTATACGCTAGTCTACTCTGGTATATCGATGCCCCGTCTCGATACACCCACGACTAGGGACTTTGAAGGATGTACTTATGGACTACCATGTCCCCACTATTATGATCCGTATCATAGTCCAGGTAGTCAAGTACACATCCTAAGGGCTTTACCAACATGTAATAGAGAGACAATCTGTGTACACGTTAAGGTAAAGAGCAACCAGATAGCATACTATCATGTCGAGCAAGAAAGTCCTCCCTATATATGTCCCAGCATCCACTACAATATACATCCTATGTACAGCAATGGCCTCTAGGGCATACATATAACTAACAATCTTGATATAATCGAAGGAACCTGATAGCGTTTTAAAAGGAGTGGTTAAAGCTCCGCAATTAAAAAATCCGCTCTTTTAAAATAACCGAGTGGTTTGTTTTTAAATTTGTTCCAACGATTCAACTTTGGTTTATTTTCTTTGCATTAAAATAATGCGTCCCATCATTTAACCTATCATTGCAGAGAACAACGAAAATACAACGTCCTCTTATGCCATCCGCATTCGCCACTGGGTCCCGTCATCACCCGTTAGGTTATATAACTAACGACAGAGCAGGGGCTAGGCTAGCGCGGGTGTAGAACATAAGTGACGTCTAAATAGCTATCATATATAGATATTGTACATTCGTCAGACGCAATAATAGGCATTCCAGATCTCAGATGAACATTATTGGATATACAAGCAATCCGCGTTTGCTTTGAGCCTGCAACAAAATACGGATTACACAGTTGTGATGAATAGACTTTACCCCACCCTAGACCCCTACGGGTACGGCAAACTACCCACCAAGTTCCCGAAGTGAAGCGGTCTCCCTCAGCAACGTGAGTAGGCCACTAAACACTTCGACGTACGGGGTAGTTTGTATACCCCACCTTGGGTCTATCCTAGGAGCAAAAACAGTAAATGAAATAATACAACGGTGGCTACAACCTCAACCAGGATGTGCCCCGCAAAAGAATATTACATCATATTACAATTTACATCGAATGAATGAATATAAAACCCATCTCAAACCCCGGCTAATCATCACAACGATCCAATCAAGTTCATATACACAAACAGTAAACATTACAGAAATGTGCAACCCCCGGCCAACCGACATACTAGCAGTTAGGGGAGGTTTACGAACACATTAATCAATACAGATAAAAACCCGATTAGCAAATAACTTAGAATATCGATCGATAACCTTTTTCCGTGCCTACCCCAATTGAAAACCTGCACTGAAGTAACCTGGGTAGAAACAGAACATACAGGAAAACAAAACACCAGAAAATAGGAATGACTGTGAAACTCCGAGTCAACTCGGCGTTGACTCGGCGGCGGACCCGCGGCCAAAAGCACCATTTGGCCGCGATTCCGCGGCCGTCTTGCCGAGTTGTGACCTCCTATTTTCCCAGAACTCTTATAATACCCTACTGTGAATTTTAAGGCCTATCAAAAAAAATTTCTGACACTTTTAAAATCAACAGAAACTGATAGGGTTACGGGGTGTTGTTTTCTTGTTTTCCGTCGATCGAAGTTCTACTTAGTTGCTAACAAGCTAGTAATAGTTTAGTTGGCTCTGATACCACTGTAAGTCCATGTCACGCACCCCACGAATTTGCGGGGAGGCGGAATATATGAAAAACGATTATCAAAGCTTCGTAACACGGACTTGAGCGCATGAATCGTATCTAAACCGTTACTAGCAAACAACGAAAGGTTTAACTACTCTGATCCGAAGTTATACCTCACGTTTCTTATCCTTCGGGTCTTCATCACTATTCTCCACTCCTTGTAGGCTTTTTGGAACGCCGGCACCTCAACGGCCTCCTCGAATCAAAGACGATCCACCCGAGAGCTCCTACTCCAAGCTTAACCTCTAACTTGAGGTAACTAGGTTACTCAAAGTGCTAATCTAAGCAACCTAGGTGATATAGAGTTGGATTATGGAAGTATTAGTCTAGCCAACCTTTGATCTCAATGTTGGAGATAGTGCCCTCAGATTCAATTATTCGATCACAGGCACGTGATTGCAATGATTGATGGAGGACCTATCCCGATAGGACAGTCTTACTCGAGATGATAGTATGCTATCTGGTTTATCTTTATCATCGTGTATTGCTTTAGGTGACCTGACAAGTCGCTATTACACGTTGATAGAGCCCCTAGGATTCTTGCTTGACCACCAGCAGTATGAGGGCGATCATATACTTGGGAGCTGGCAGTCTCTAAGCATATACTTAAATGGTCCCTAGTCGTGGGAGTTTCGAGATAGGGCATCGATACTCCAGAGTAGACTAGTGTATACAGTCGAGACCCCGACGAGGGGCTGTGGCCAGTCTCACAAGCCACTGGTGTCAGTTGGTTCACCTAAGATGTATACAGGTGCTCATTGGGTTATGAGTACAGCGGACAGGACTCGCCGGGAACATGCTAGTTAGTCATATACCAGACGTCAGATGGCAGTTCCCTGCTGACATGTGTACAGGTTAGTTCATCGACCTGGGGATCGTCATTTTTCTTGTGTGAGTTCCCACTGTACTTTGATTACTACCCTACCATGGCTCAAAGGAGTCGTGCAAACAGGTTTTAGTTGGGTACAGTCCCGAGCCACATGGAGGCAGTGAGCGCATCTTCAGGGGTTCGTCTCTCCCGGTATTGGGGTGAGGTCGCGCTGTGTCTAGGAGAGCCATTACACAAAGCCCTCGGCCGAGGCAAGGAGATTTATTGGTAGGTATTCCAGTAGTATCTCAGGTTGTTCTGGGATATACTCCGACATGACTTGTACCGCTTTTGGGGGTCTGACTTTTACCAACCCCCTAGGCCCGCTATGCGATGCTCATAGACGAACGGACCGGACTGTACGGATATTGTCACTGACAGGCTCAGTAGGGTTGTCGGGCTGAGTTCGCTCACAGACGTCCCTTTTAGTCAATACCTGGTAGCCCGTTACGTATTGGCTTATACCTCTGATGTGCTAGTGGTTAAATCCACAACCAAGGTGTTGACGAGTCTTTAGAGTCCCCCACATTCAGTTACTCAAGCTTTCGGGCAAAAAGTTGTAGAGGCCGTATGGAGATATGGCAAGGTCCGATTAGATACGTGCGGTATTGCACGGATCAGGATCGGACAGTTTGTACTACTGGACGTATGGTTATATGGCAGGGTTCGATCAGATACGTGCGGTATTTCACGGATCAGGATCGAACGGATATTACTAGCCGGCTTTGGTTTAAGTCGGATACTAGTATAGTACAGTGTAGATTTTGTCTCATTGCATTTTTATTTCGGTCGGAATACAAATGCGGGTGTGTATACACTGTATCGGGGTTTTCCTGTAATTTATTATGGGATCAGTTTTCTGGAGTTGCCAGTTTGCTTTCCGTTTCGGCCAATTTCCTTTGTATCGTTCATTGGCCAAATTTTGGTGGAGGAGGGCTTATTTGCATTGTTGCAAATAAGTATTTGTGAAGGGGTTCTTTGCATATTCTTGTGTTATGATGGTTGCACCATTCTTTGACCTTGACTTCTTCTTCTATCATGATTGCTTGACTTTGTGAGGTGATCATGGTGGTGTTGGAGTGTTGGTTTTTGTTTGTGATGATATTGTTTTAATCATCACTCATTATTCATGCTTGCATGATAGCTCACCCACTCCCTTGACTTTTCCTTGACTTTCACTCCATTCTCACCCTTCACATGGCATGGGCCGGCCATTCCCTTAGGGGAGAGATTGATTCATTTTGTGGGTGGCATTTTTGGTTCTCATGGTGCTAAGAAAAATGCTCTCTAGTTCATCCAAAAATATCCTTTTCTTTCCTCCACCAATGGAAAACTCCATAACCCCAAATGAGACATGGTTCTTCACTACACATTCTACAGCAAACCTTGGGCACGTCGACTAGCCAGCTTCGTGCCCGAGTTGCCTCAGCATTGAGGTGGGAGCCCGTAAAAGACGTAGGCGATGTGGTGCACTTCCGGCGACGAGGTGGAGACAGGACATTCCGCGGGAGATCGGGACGACGACGAGAAGACCGGAGGACTCGGATCAGTCGGTATATCTCTATTCCCTGTCTTGTAGTTAGCTAGGACTAGTTAATGGTTCGATCCGGGTATTAGTGCGCGGTGGTGCCAGTTCATGAAAAATTTAAGTATATCACCGCTTCCGCATTTTGTCCTCGGGATGGAGGCCGGGGCGCCGCCGTGCACTTACAGTGGTATCAGAGCCTCACCATTAACTTAGTCTAGCCTTGTCTAATGTGTTTTACAATTCCGATCGAACAAATGTTCCGAAAACCCAATTTCACACACATCAGTTTTCTGTCGAAATTTTTTTGGAGTCCAAAATTTTTTCGGAGTCCAAAATTTTTTCAGGTTGTAGAAAAGTGATGTACTGGAAGTTCTAAGACTTCTGGAGAAATTCGACAAATTGATCATTCAAGGGGAGCGCGGAACCGCGGCCAAACCCCACTTTGGGTCGCGGTTCCGCCGCAGTATGGAATGTTTAATTGGTCAAACTTTTTCAGTGGGCTTCTGGGGTGTTTTTAGGGGTTTTGGAATATTAATATTGGGCCCAGAATTTCTTGATGTGCTACAGTAGTACTTGGGGGCCCACTTGTTAAAATTTGATCAATCGGATATTTTAAACACATTATTTCACAGTATTTACATTATATCTGCGACCGTGAATGTCACTTGATCGGTAAATCCTGTCTAACTGCTATAGCCCGGTTAGACGGATTTGCGAACGTGACATTCACGTTGATGTTCCATGTATTGCTGTGATGTTGCGGATTGGTCGTGGGGGATAGCCTGGATGCAATGCTAGTACAGTTTTGTTGTATTATGTACATTTGATATTGCGGGGCGAGCGTCCGATATGTGGACTGCCGTCACTGCCTGATTGTATTATTATTTTGGGCCACGACCAGGTTGCGGTCAATGTACCCGTTGTATATATATTTTACTTTCTGTACTAGGATTACCTCGCGGTGGGGTGCACGGAAAGCCGGGTTCTAGAAGGCAACAAGCCCGCATCTCATGGCATTGAGACGGATGGGGCTTCACTCTAGAATTGGCGGGTTATTCGCCGCACTCGTAGGGGGTACAGGTTGACCCAGGAGGGGTGCCCAAGTTACCGGATTCCGTGAAGTGCTGGGTGGTCCATTCACGGTACTGATGGGGGCTGCCACGCTTCAGGTTTTGGCGGGTAACTTGCCGCGCCCGTAGGGGTCTAGGTTTTCATTGCACAGGCTATCCACACGACCAGGGGAACGTCGGGTTTCAGTAGTGGCTCTGTGAAACCCGGGGATCCCAGATATCTATATGTTTCTGTGATGCTGTACATTTCTGTGATGTTGCATTTTTATCACGCCTTGAGCGAAATATAATATATTGGTATATATATTAGTAGATGTTGTATATGTTTTACATCCGCGCTAGTCCAGTCCCCGCTCTGTCGTTAGTTATCTAACCTAACGGGTAATGACGGGACCCATTGGCGAATGCGGATGGCATATACGTACATCAGTATATTTTCGTTCTTTGTGGTGTGATCTATTGATGGGACTGCGTTGATTTGGATCAATGCAAGTTAAAAACAAACCTAATCTGATGTTGTTGGAACACTTTTCAAAAAGCTGTTATTGCAAGGACGTTCACTTTTGTTTTGCATCGTGATATTCAGTTGGAATATCCTACTCCTCAGTCGACGAGGCAAGGGCCGAGATCCCTTCACCGGGAGTGACCCCTTGGACAGAAGTTTGCGTCAGGGCAATAACTTCACTATAGCTGATTACTTTTGCTTTGCATCGTGGTATTCAGTTGGAATATCCAGCACCTCATTCTACGGGGACAGAGCCGAGATCCCTTCACCGGGAGTGACCTCTTTAGCAACGGTTTTCGTCACTATATTTTTAAAAGCTATCCGTTCCTTCAACGATATCAAGTTCTTTACGTTAAAGGTTTTCGCCAGAAACCATTCGTAGCCCTCCGTCATTTCAGTTAAATATTCGGTAGTATTCAAGCTATGTATTTTGACCTCACGCCAAGGCATAGTGATTGGTAGCTGCCGGGTATTTATCTGTTGCATAGATAGATGCGTTGGTTTGGGACAGTCGTACTACTATTTTGGCCTACGTCAAGGGTATGTACGGGTGGATTCAAATTAACCTGGATAATGACGGGCAGAACTTGACATGTGACTTATGATATTTTGACCTCACGCAAAGGTCATAAGAGCATGGGGTAAAAATCCACATCGGGAGTTTCAAAAGAACTGAAACTTGCCAGATATGCGCATACCTTCTGGAGTGTGACACCGTGAGCGGATTCCGTCACGTTATCATGCGATGATAGTTGGATCCCGATTCCCACTGATGAGTTGGTTTACTCCTCGGGTGATCCCGACTAATTCTTCTTTCAGGTTTGGAGGAGAATTTGACGGAACAGTGGGAGGTTTCCAGATTAGATAAATTGGTAACCATTCTGATCTAGGTTAGAGTGCACGCTGAGTGTTTCTTTTCTCTCTCTCTTTGGCAGCGACCATTGACCCAACCCTATGACAATGACTCAGTGACCAAGTTGACCGAACCTTCTTAACACTGGCTTATGGATTGTCAGAGTTGCAAACCTCATTGCCACTCCTACTTTTACCCTTTCTCCAGGACACCCCGTATTACTACGAACGTCCACTTCCATTGGACAAAACCATCGTATGGTTAGATACGAACTCGAAGGATTTTATTCGAGGATGGTTTCCGGTTCTGGGACTATTCAGTTGTCTTTTCCTTTTACCTTCTCTCAGGTTGCGAGTACTCCTTGGTTTAGGAGATAGTACACCTATTACGCAAATTGGATAGTCTTCTTCCAAACCTTAGGCTGGTGCCGAACGGTGGGGAATGAAGAAAACCAATTATCATAACGATGGTGTGCAGAAGGTATTAAGTTAAGACAAAGCAAGGGATTAGTAAGAGGGCAAAGTAAACTGCGACTGCTATTCACGACCAAACCAAGTATTCCTTCGCCAATCCTAAATCATCTTTGTATTTCTCCAGGACACTCCGTATCACTACGAAGATCCACAGTTTATTGGATACTCTATCGTATGGTTATATACGAACTCGAAAGGAACTTGTTCCAGTTCGGGGATGGATTCTGGTTCAGGAGAAATAGGAATAAGATTTATTCAGGTGTCTTTTATCTTCACCTTCTCTCGCATTGCGAGTGTTCCTAGGATTAGGACAGTACACCCATTATGCTTATTGGATAGTCTTCTTCCAAACCATAGGCTGGTGCCGAACGGTAGGGAAGGAAGAAAACCATTTGGCCTAAAGGGGTGTGCAGAAGGTAATGACTAAAGACATATGAAAGGATTTGGAGAGGTGGCAAGGAATTACACGGTTACAGTTGTGAATATGGAAAATGGAAGAGGCATTACTAGGAATACCAGGATACCCCATCGAAACATTTCAATGTTTCAGTTTCTCTGTGTACTGTTAAAGGAAAACTGATTTCCCAGTTAGACACTTGCTCCAGGGTATATATTTACCAGGTTTGATTCTCACATCTGTATGGTTTTACAGATGTTGAGTGGGAGTAAGCTATTGGGAATTGGGTGATCATCCTCATTATATCGGGATTCGTTGTAATCAGTGATATTTGAGGAAATCACCTGGGCTGTTTACCGGTCGGCAAATATTTGGTTTTGAATATCCGTTGTTATGCACCAATTTCAAATCGATATATCTGTACGTCTATTTTTATAGTGTGAGATTTATCTTTTTGAAATTATGTCTGTGACATTTACCTATATCAGTGGATGGTTAGGTAAGGAGCATTAAACAGCGGTGTAATTCTTCTTAACCATAAGTACAGTTTTCAACCTACGACACACAGTGAATGAGTTATCAGACTCAAGGGACTTATACAGAGTATTGTATGTTGTCCAGGGTCCATCAGGACAGAAGGGTTGGTCCTCGTACTATATTCAGTTTACTTATGACTTCTCTAGTTTTTAGACAAGTGTTTCGTGGAAACACAGGGTCCGAATTTTGAGAAGCTACAGGTATATGAATAAAGTAGAGAACCAGGTGTTGCAAGTATCGGGATTCTTCAAGTTGATCGAAGATGTAGATACTTGTGTATGGTATTCAATTGATAGTAATAGTTAAGAGAACTTGCTTCTCTTTCAGGTTACTCATAATTGGAAGCATTCCTAAGTTGAGTGACGCTGATCGGCCTCCTTCCATTTAGTTGACATGCACTGGAGACAGCTGCATGATTTGAATCTGGTTCAATTAAATCTGTGCCTCTGGTTCTATATTGGATATAGAACAGTTCGTATCTTAACGGTGTTAAGGTACGGGGAGTTGTCCGGCTTTTGATTAAAACCAGACTCTGGATAACTCAAGGGACGTTTCTGTAATGGCTGTTTGTGGGTTGACCCAGGCTATGACGAGGGTTGACTTTCTACCATCTGGAAGAACAATAGCGATATTGTTCTATACTCGCCACAGTTTTATTAAAAATGGATTTTTTTTTTCAGAAAACAGTAGTGGGAGTATGGTAGAACTGGAAGTGATTCCAGAACCACAAACGATTACTGAAGATTTTATAGGAACCTAAAGATTCAATCTGGATTGACATTCCATTGGCCACTCCGCAGATAAGGTGGGTAACTTAAGGCACCCGAGAGGTACTCCGGTAGCCTCAAGGACGGTTACAGGGAAGTTCTTGTTTACCCACACTTGCCATTGCTGTTGTTCCAGACTGTGAGACCCGGCAGGAGGATCAGTATAGCGTCATTCTGAACTGGCTTCAGAAGTGTACGTATATATGACTCTGCCAGAGGGTTGTCGTAGTCAGTGGGAGCAGCGGAAGCATTGGTGGACAGGTAGCTTATGTCTATTTATAGACTAAAGCAGATATAGCGGAGAAAGATCATCAATTTCTGACGTGACAGTCATAGGTTTGACTTCATCAGAATAGTGGATGGATCTGTTGAGAAGGTAGTAGGGTGTGATGTCATGGTATTTGGATGACATACACAGAATATGAAAAGAAACTCCTATACTACGATCGGTTATACTTTGGTCGTCACACAGTGGTTTCTCCACATGGGACTTGGACATTATATCAGACATACTGGTTACTAGATCTATGGTTTTAGATCTAGATTTGGGTGGTTTCCCAATCTGGGTACTTAGACAGCATTCTAAGAGTATTTAGAATGGACGACTCCTGGCACGGTGGTGTACCTACAGGTAACGGAGTCACCCTCTCTAAAGGTGTCTTATAGACTAAAGTAGAGAGGGATATGCATGATTGGCAGATCACTTGCTTAGGCAATTGAGTCAATCATGAGATGTCAAGTACCACACCAGATGTTGTTCTTGCACTAGATGCAATAAGTTGACTTTAATCCAATCCTGGAGAAACAGTCGGAAGCAGTTTTAGAACATAAGTGGATGTTCTAGGGATATGATAACGACAACCTCATTCGGGAGACAGTTATCATTCCAGGCTTCCAAGGTGACATGGACGACAAGGAGGTTGTCAGAGTTATAGTTTTCCTTCTGACGAGGGGCAGTATTTTGGACATGTGGTCCAAGGAAATACTGAGGGTGGCATGGCGCAGGATACTGATTAAGTTCAGTTGACGATACAGTCTAAGAAGTTTGGATTTGGAGTTCATTTTTGAGCTAGGTCCCATCAGACATCCAGACACATTCTAAGACAGGTATTACTCATTTCGGGAGATGGGTTTTCTCCGCGAACTTGAGATATAGAGAGACATAGAAAGAGACATCAAGGCGGATCCACTCACTAAGGCTATTCCTCGAACGCAGTAGTTTCGCAAGCGAGCTTTGTGAGACTGACTAGTAGAGGAGTTGGGTGTTCGGTATCACACGTGCTGTGAGTATGCGACATCGCAATAATTAGCCTTGAGTGCAAATGGGAGATTGTTGGAGATAGTGCCCTCAGATTCAATTATTCGATCACAGGCACGTGATTGCAATGATTGATGGAGGACCTATCCCGATAGGACAGTCTTACTCGAGATGATAGTATGCTATCTGGTTTATCTTTATCATCGTGTACTGCTTTAGGTGACCTGACAAGTCGCTATTACACGTTGATAGAGCCCCTAGGATTCTTGCTTGACCACCAGCAGTATGAGGGCGATCATATACGTGGGAGCTGGCTGTCTATAAGCATATCCTTAAATGGTCCCTAGTCGTGGGAGTTTCGAGATAGGGCATCGATACTCCAGAGTAGACTAGTGTATACAGTCGAGACCCCGACGAGGGGCGGTGGCCGGTCTCATAAGCCAATGGTGTCAGTTGGTTCACCTAAGATGTATACAGGTGCTCATTGGGTTATGAGTACACCGGACAGGACTCGCCGGGAACATGCTAGTTGGTCATATACCAGACGTCAGATGGCAGTTCCCTGGTGACATGTGTACAGGTTAGTTCATCGACCTGGGGATCGTCATTTGTCTTGTGTGAGTTCCCACTGTACTTTGATTACTACCCTACCACAGCTCAAAGGAGTCGTGCAAACAGGTTTTAGTTGGGTACAGTCCCGAGCCACATGGAGGCAGTGAGCGCATCTTCAGGGGTTCGTCTCTCCCGGTATTGGGGGTGAGGTCGCGCTGTGTCTAGGAGAGCCATTACACAAAGCCCTCGGCCGAGGCAAGGAGATTTACTGGTAGGTATTCCAGTAGTATCTCAGGGTGTTCTGGGCTACACTCCGACACGACTTGTATCGCTTTTGGGGGTCTGATTTTTACCAACCCCCTAGGCCCGCCATGCGATGCTCATAGACGAACGGACCGGACTGTACGGATATTGTCACTGACAGGCTCAGTAGGGTTGTCGGGCTGAGTTCGCTCACAGACGTCCCTTTTAGTCAATACCTGGTAGCCCGTTACGTATTGGCTTATACCTCTGACGTGCTAGTGGTTAAATCCACAACCAAGGTGTTGACGAGTCTTTAGAGTCCCCCACATTCAGTTACTCAAGCTTTCGGGCAAAAAGTTGTAGAGGCCGTATAGAGATATGTCAAGGTCCGATCAGATACGTGCGGTATTGCACGGATCAGGATCGGACAGTTTGTACTAGTGGCCGTATGGTTATATGGCAGGGTTCGATAAGATACGTGCGGTATTGCACGGATCAGGATCGAACGGATATTACTAGCCGGCTTTGGTTTAAGTCGGATACTAGTATAGTACAGTGTAGATTTTGTCTCATTGCATTTGTATTTCGGTCGGAATACAAATGCGGGTGTGTATACACAGTATCGGGGTTTTCCTGTAATTTATTACAGGACCAGTTTTCTGGAGTTGCCAGTTTGCTTTCCGTTTCGGCTAATTTCCTTTGTATCGTTCATTGGCCAAAGTTTGGTGGAGGAGGGCTTATTTGCATTGTTGCAAATAAGTATTTGTAGAGGTGTTCTTTGCGTATTCTTGTGTTATGATGGTTGCACCATTCTTTGACCTTGACTTCTTCTTCTATCATGATTGCTTGACTTTGTGAGGTGATCATGGTTGTGTTGGAGTGTTGGTTTTTGTTTGTGATGATATTGTTTTAATCATCACTCATTATTCATGCTTGCATGATAGCTCACCCACTCCCTTGACTTTTCCTTGACTTTCACTCCATTCTCACCCTTCACATGGCATGGGCCGGCCATTCCCTTAGGGGAGAGATTGATTCATTTTGTGGGTGGCATTTTTGGTTCTCATGGTGCTAAGAAAAATGCTCTTTAGTTCATCCAAAAATATCCTTTTCTTTCCTACACCAAAGGCAAACTCCATAACCCCAAATGAGACATGGTTCTTCACTACACATTCTACAGCAAACCTTGGGCACGTCGACTAGCCAGCTTCGTGCCCGAGTTGCCTCGGCATTGAGGTGGGAGCCCGTTAAAGACGTAGGCGATGTGGTGCACTTCCGGCGACGAGGTGGAGACAGGACATTCCGCGGGAGATCGGGACGACGACGAGAAGACCGGAGGACTCGGATCAGTCGGTATATCTCTATTCCCTATCTTGTAGTTAGCTAGGACTAGTTAATGGTTCGATCCGGGTATTAGTGCGCGGTGGTGCCAGTTCATGAAAAATTTAAGTATATCACCGCTTCCGCATTTTGGCCTCAGGATGGAGGCCGGGGCGCCGCCGTGCACTTACGCTCAACACATGAGAGGTTAGGGTTAGGGTTTGAAGAGGGAGAGCTTGAAGAGAGAGAAGGTGAGAGTGAGAATCCTTTTCGATGAATAGATCATGTGTGTATATATGAAACATATCATATATATTAAATGAATAATAAATAATGATATATTATCATGTTTCATTAATACACTAAGTGATGTAAGTCCATGCTACCCTTCCCCGGTATTTACGGGGTTGCGGAATTGGTGTAAAACGATTTTTGCTAGGGTGGTAACATGGACTACAAATACGGATCTTTGTTATACAACTAGCTAACAACCTAACTTGGAGTTGTTTTATCTACTCGGTTAGGGGGCTATACCTTTCTTGAACTCCTTCGTCTTCAACTCTTCCCGGTGTACGGATCAGCCTCACCTCATCGTCTCCTTGCGCCGAAGATGGATCCACCCGAAAGCTTCTACCTTTGGCTTCTTCTTCGAACTTTGAAGAAACTAGAACACTTGGCTTGCTAGGCCTTGTGAACTAGGATGAGTAGAGGATTGTTTTGGTGCTTTTATCTCTAAGGCAATGAATCTCAACATATGAGAAGGGTTTGCGTTGAGCTAGAGAGAGTAAGAGGAAGAGGGAGAGCTTGAGCAAGTGATGGCAAGAGAGTGAAATGAAATGAGAGAATGAGTAACTATTTTGCCAACCTCTCTCCCATAATCCAAAAAGAATAATAATAATAATAATAATAATAATAATAATAATAATAATAACTGAGTACTATGTGATGGTTCATATCATATCAAGTGGCATTATCATTTCATGCACTCATATTGCAAAGCATAACAAGCAAGCAAAAGACTTTGCCATGAAATGATAGCCATTGCAATGATGATGGTCAACTAGTCCAACCTAGTCAACCGGTCAACAAAGTCAACAAGTCAACAAAGTCAACCCCTCATCTCAACCATGACACAATAATATTTAATTAATATTATCATTAATCATATTTCTTATTCTCATTAGGGTTTAGCCAAAAGTCAACAGTCAACAGTCAACAACCCCAATGAGAATCCTCTGCCTCTGTCTCTCTGTCAACTGTGCATACACACCCGCATCCGCGTTCCGAGGAACACGGATACAAATGAGATAAAACCAATCCCAAAAAGTACACTAGGATCTGGCCTAAACCAAAACCTTCTAGTGTTAACTGTCCGGACACCAAACATGCACAAGTGCACGGATGTGACCGAACCCTGTCGCAAAACCATGCGACCTCTACTCTTTTGCCTAAAGGCGAATAGCTTTCTGTGTGGGACTCTAAAGACTCGACACTACGCAGGCAGTGGGTTTAACCACAGACCGCAAGCGGCACTAGCCGTGCGTAACGGTCCCCAGGTAGATGCCGATAAGAAGACTGACGAGGTGAAACCCATCTGAACTCCTACTGAGCCTGAATATGACAATCTCTGTACTTTCCGGTCTGTTCGTCTGATACATCGCATGGCGGGCCTAGGGGGCGGTAAACGTCAGTCCCCTAATAGCGGTACAAGTCGTGTCGGAGTGTAGCCCAGAACACCCTGAGATAGCACTGGAAACCTACCAGTATATCTCGCTTGCCCTGGCCAGGGACTACTCGTGTAAGGGCTCTCCTAGACACAGCGCGATGTCAACCCCCAATACCGGGAGAGACGAATCCTGTCTAACCGTCACTGCCTCCAAGTGCTTCGGGACTGCACCCAACTACTACCTGTTTGCACGACTCCTTTGATCCGTGGTAGGGTAGTAATCTAAGTACAGTTGGAACACACTCGAGGCGAAGTAACAGTGTCAAGTCAGCGGACTAAGCTGTACTCATGTCACCTGGGAACTGATAACTGATGATAGGTATAGTACCAACCAACAGTTCCCGACGAGTCCTGTCCAGTGTACTCGTAACCCAACGAGCACACGCATACTATCTCAAGTACGACGTACTGACGGCTGTGGGACAGACCGTCTCCAACACTGGGATGAGAAGCGCATACGCTAGTCTACTCCGGAGTATCGATGCCCTGTCTCGATAGTCCTGCGACTAGTTACCTGCATAAGGATGTGCTTATGGATTACCCAGCCCCCACTAGTCTGACTGCCATCACAACGCTGGTAATCAAGCAAAGATCCTAATGGCTCCACTAATATGTATAGGTGATATACTAAAATAAATACATGTACACATTAAAGTAGAAACAAACCAAGTAGCATACTACTATATTGAGCAAGATTGTCTATATAAGATGAATATCCCAAGCTTCCATTAAGTAATATACAAACTAGTATGATACAGTAATGGCCTCTAGGGCATATACACTAACAATCTCCCACTTGCACTAAGGCCATGTACTGGCGTATCGAAGACGTATCATCTCGATCAGCCGCTCGAACTGAGTCTGGGGTAAGGCCTTTGTGAGTGGATCAGCAGTGTTATCTTCCGTAGAAACTCTCCGAACCTCGATCTCCTGGCGACCCACGATCTCCCTGATCAGGTGATACCGCCTCAAGATGTGTCTGGACTTCTGATGGGACCTGGGTTCCTTCGCTAAAGCTATAGCCCCGTTGTTGTCGCAATACAGCGGTATTGGATCAACAATGGACGGAACCACCTGAAGTTCAGTTAAGAACTTCCTTATCCAGACGGCTTCTTTTCGGCATCTGCAGCAGCGATATATTCCGCTTCCATCGTCGAGTCAGCAACGGTTTCCTGTTTGGAACTCTTCCAACACACCGCCCCTCCATTGAGGGTAAAGACATAACTCGACATGGACTTGGAATCATCCTTGTCACTCTGGAAGCTGGAGTCAGCAAAGGCCTCAATCTGGAGGTCTTTTCCGCCATACACCAAGAACATCTCCTCAGTCCTTCTTAGGTACTTGAGAATGTTCTTTACCGCTATCCAGTGTTTCTCCCCAGTGTTTGACTGATACCGGCTTACCACACTCAGTGCATAAGCTACATCTGGTCTGGTACACAACATCATATACATTATTGAGCCTACCGCAGAAGCGTAGGGTATAATTGACATGCGACCCCTTTCCAAATCAGTCTTGGGAGACATCTCTTTGGAAAAGGTGATCCCGTGACAAGCCGGTAGATTACCGCGCTTGGAATCTTCCATACTGAATCTTTTCAGTATGGTGTCGATGTTCCTGGACTGTGAGAGTCCCAGTATCCTCTTGGATCTGTCACGATAGATCCGGATCCCTAGAATGAATGAGGCATCACCCAGGTCTTTCATGGAGAACCTGTGTGACAAGAACTCCTTGACAGATTGTAGCATAGGAATGTCATTTCCTATTAAGAGAATGTCATCCACGTATAAAACGAGGAATACTACAGTTCTCGCTACAAATCTACTATAGATGCATGGTTCATCTAGATTTTTGATAAAGCCAAATTCTTTGACCGTTTCATCAAAACAGATGTTCCAACTCCGCGATGCCTGCTTTAGTCCGTAGATGGACTTAAGCAACTTGCACACCTTTCCGCTGCTCCCACTCTGAATGAAACCCTCTGGCTGGTCCATATAAACACACTCCTCTAAATTTCCATTTAGAAAAGCGGTCTTTACGTTCATCTGCCAAATCTCATAATCGTGGAAGGCAGCAATGGCAAGAAGGATCCGAATGGATTTCAGCATAGCTACTGGAGAAAAGGTCTCGTCATAGTCCAAACCAGGTCTTTGACGAAAACGCTTTGCAACCAGTCTTGCTTTATAGGTCTCAACCTGTTCATCTACACCAATCTTCCTTTTGAAGATCCACTTGCATCCTACGAGTTTTACCCCATCTGGAGCAACGTCCAACGTCCATACTTTGTTGGTGTACATGGACTCCATTTCGGTCCGCATTGCATCTAGCCATTTTACCGAGTCAACGCTCTGAATGGCCTGTTGGAAGCTAGTCGGCTCATCATAATCAATGATGCAATCCTCTCTATCCCCGACTATGAGAAAACCGTAGTATCTCTCGGGCGGATGAGACTGCCTACTACTCCTGCGGAGCGGCGCAGGAATGTCATGATCTTTCGAACCCTCTGGTTCTACTAAGCTTTCAGTAATAGCTCGTGGTTCTAGAATTTCTTCCAGTTCTATTGCGCTCCCACTTATCTGATTTTCCAAAAACTCAGTTTCCAAGAAGTGGGCATGACAAGAAACATAAATCTTTTGTTACTCTTCGCAATAGAAGAAATATCCCTTGGAGTTCTTTAGATTTCCCACAAACTTGCACTGTACTGAGCGTGCCTCGAGTTTGTCCGCATGCTGCTTTTTGACAAAAGCTGGACATCCCCATATCTTAATATGCTTAAGATAGGGTCTCTTCCCACACCACATCTGATATGGTGTAGTAGGCACAGTCTTAGTTGGAACTCGGTTCAAAAGGTATGCAGCTGATTCTAGTGCATATCCCCAGAATGATTGCGGTAACTCAGCGTTACTCATCATGGACCGTACTATATCCAATAAGGTTCGGTTCCGTCTCTCCGATACACCGTTATGTTGCGGAGTGTATGGAGGAGTAAGCTGAGAGAGAATTCTATTCTCTTTTAAGTAATCCAGGAACTCGGCACTCAAGTATTCACCACCTCTATCCGATCTCAGTGTCTTGATACTTTTGCCGGTTTGTTTTTCTACTTCATTCTTATATTCCTGGAATTTTCCAAAGGCCTCGGATTTATGTTTCATTAAGAAGACATAACCGTACCTTGAAAAGTCATCCGTAAAAGTAATGAAGTAAGAATAACCGCTTCGCGCATGTGTAGACATTGGACCGCACACGTCGCTGTGTACGAGTCCCAAGAGCTCGCTCGCTCTTACTCCATGTCCAGTGAACAGAGTCTTTATCATCTTTCCTTTGAGACAGGATTGACAAGTGGCATACGATTGATATTCGAACGGATCCAAATATCCTTCTGTATGTAACTTCGTCAGCCTTCTCTCATTGATGTGATCCAGTCTACAATGCCATAAGAAAGTCTGATTTATTTCCGGAGACTTTCTTTTTTGTGTATTTTGGACATTGAAAATCTGTGGTTGGTTTAATACGTATATACCATTGCTTAATGTACCTGACCCAATCAGAACTTGATTAAGGTGAATGTTTACAACATTACTTACAAACGCAAATTCATAACCTTCTTTAGAAATCAAAGATACAGAAATGATATTACAAGTTGCGTTGGGTACAAAAAAGCAATTACGTAAAACCAAAACATGTCCATCTGACATTCCCAGGTGATAGTCCCCCACGGCCTTAGCATCCATGCTAGCTCCGTTTGCAACTTTTAGGGTCATGTCACCTGCCTTCAAAACCCTATGGTTTCTCAACGCCTGCAAAGAATTACAGATATGAGATCCTGATCCGGTATCTAATACCCAGGAAGTAGAGTTTATTGATAGACAGTTTTCAATAACATACACACCTGAAGCTGAAACCGCAACTTGCTTCAGATCCTGTGTTCTGGCTTTCCAAGCCCTGCAATCTTTATTCCAGTGCCCTCTCTTATGACAGAAAAAGCACTCTTCCTTCCCTATAAGCCTCCCCGGTATCTTTGTTGCTTTTGCCTTTCCCTTTGTATCCACTTTACTAACACCGCCCCTTGGTTTGGCGGAGGCTTTCTTCTTCTTTCCCTTGGCTTTCGCCTTGGACCTAGAAGATGAAGATCCTCCTACACACAAAGTGGATGTTTCCCTACCTTTCTGTAGGGTGCCCTCTGCACTCCTCAGCATGTTGAGGAGCTCTGAAAGTTCAACTTCTTTTTCCTACAAGTTGAAATTCAGGATGAACTGGGCGTAAGTGGAATGATGGGACTGAAGAATCAAGTCCGTATAGAGCTCATTCTCCAACGTGGTCCCAAGGTCCGCGAGCTCCTCAATGAAGCCAATCATCTTAAACCCATGTTCCGCTACCGATGATCCGATGGCCAACCTTGCCGAAAATAGCTTCTTCGACACTTCGTATCTTGCAATACGAGATTGCTCTCCATACAGTTCTTTTGTATGGAGAAATATGGATTCGAGGTCCATATTCTCGTGCCTCCTCTGATGTTCGTTGTCCATAGATGCAAGCACGAGGCACTTGGCCTTCGCGCAATCGATTTCCCAGGTCTTATGGATTTCCCTATCCGCGACGCTGGTTTTGGGACCTGGGACAGGGGGAGCTTTGGTGGTAAGGAGATACCCCAACGTGTCATAAGTGATTGCTATTTTGACATTCCTGAGCCAATCTTTGTAGTTTGGCCCTGTCAGTATGTTTTTATCTACCAATAACTTAAGTCCGGTCATGATGTTTGGTCGCTGCAATTAGGAGAGAGAGAAGAAACACTTTAGCATGATGCTCTTGCAAGTTTAGAGTGGTTTTTAATTTGTCTAAACAAGATGGCTCCCACTGTCTCTCGAATCCCTCCTCAAACCAAAAAGGAAGAATTAGTCAGGATCAATCTCACCATACAATACTTGCTTAACCGTTTGGCCAGGCTGGTGTCGGTACTTCGAGGGAGGTTTTCCAACGCTTTCGCGAAGTTCCTTAATTAAATAACCTCTTTTCCCTGGGGGCGTAGCCCCGCTAACACCTTTCTAGACACGTACTTGGTTTATAGCATTGATCATTAAGTGAGAAATTTCCCGAGAAGTAGCATATACTCACAGTAGGATCGGGATCCAAATATCATTGCGTGACAAAACTGAAGATTCTTTTGAAACTCCCGATGTGGATTTTTGCCCCATGCTCTTATGACCTTGACTTTGGCCAACAAATCATAAGTCACATGTCAAGTTCTACCCGTCGTTCTCCAGGTTAATTTGAGCCCACCCGCACATACCCTTGACTTTGGCCAACAAGGTAGAACGACTGCCACAAACCAACACATCTATCTATGCTGCACATGAATACCCAATAGCTACCAATCACTATGCCTTGACTTTGGCCAACAAACATAGCTTGAATACTATTGACCATCCATGTGAAACGACGGAGGGCTACAAATGGTTTTGGCGAAACCGTGAACGTAGTGAACTTGATATAATTGAAGGAACGAGATAGCTTTTAAAAGGAGTGGCTTAAGCTCCGCGTTTAAAAGTTATTTTTGAAAAGAAACCGAGTGGTTTTTGAAACTGTTCCAACGACTTTTACTGGTTTTATTTTTCTTGCATTAATTCCAATGCGTCCTATCATTTAATCCTACCATTGCAGAAAACAACCAAAATATGACGTACGCTTATGCCATCCGCATTCGCCACGGGGCCCCGTCATTACCCGTTAGGTTACTTAACTAACGACAGAGCGGGGGCTGGACTAGCGCGGATGCAAAATATAAGCAATGCCTAAATTATATCATACAAAGATATATTGCAATGATAGCCATTTCAGATCACAGATGAATACATTGGATATACTAGGAATCCGTAATTCGTACGAGCCTGTAACGAAAAGCGGATTACACGGTCGCGATGAATAGCCAATACCCCACCCTAGACCCCTACGGGTGCGGCAAACTACCCGCCAAATAACCGAAGCGGAGCAACCTCCCTCAACGACGTGAGTAGGCCACTCGGCACTTCGAGATACCCGGTAGTTTGTGCACCCCACCTTGGGTCTATCCTAGGAGCAAAAACAGTAAAAAGAAATTATACAATGACGGCTACAACCCCGACCCGGTTGTGCGGCCAAAAATAATATTACATCAATTTACATATTACATGAATTGAAAGATAAAAGAAAACTCTCATCTCACAACCCCCCCCCGGCTATTCATCCGCGACAATCCAATGAATTCATATACACATACCATCAACATTACAGATCACAGATATGTATAACCCCCACTAATCGACGTATAGCGATTAGTGGACGTTCAATACATATAACACATCACAGATATATACCCGTCAGCTTAAGTCTTTAGAAGTTCGATCAAAATATGGATTTTCAAGCCCCAAAAACAAATTTTGCTTTCTGGAAAATCTGGGTTGAAAAGACATATTGTAAAAATCCCCAAACAACCCCAGAAATACACTGCAACAAAATTGTGCCACGGCCGAATCAACTCGGCCGTGGAACCGCGGCGACTTGACCGGTTCGTTGGACCAATTTTCTTGGGTGTTTTGTAAAAAGCCTGAGTCAATTTTTGATATATGATTTTTCAATTTTTGAACAGAATACAGAATCGACAGAAACTTGATTTTTCGGGTTCGTTTCGTGACTTTTTCTCCGATCGAATTTCTAGTTACTTTGCGAACATGTTAGATAGTGTTTAACTAGGCTCTGATACCACTGTAAGTCCATGCTACCCTTCCCCGGTACTTACGGGGTTGCGGAATTGGTGTAAAACGATTTTTGCTAGGGTGGTAACATGGAGTACAAATACGGATCTTTGTTAAACAACTAGCTAACAACCTAACTTGGAGTTGTTTTATCTACTCGGTTAGGGGGCTATACCTTTCTTGAACACCTTCGTCTTCAACTCTTCCCGGTGTACGGATCGGCCTCACCTCGTCGTCTCCTTGCGGCGAAGATGGATCCACCCGAAAACTTCTACCTTTAGCTTCTTCTTCGAACTTTGAAGAAACTAGAACACTTGGCTTGCTAGGCCTTGTGAACTAGGATGAGTAGAGGATTTTTTTGGTGCTTTTATCTCTAAGGTAATGAATCTCAACACATGAGAAGGGTTTGCCTTGAGCTAGAGAGAGCAAGATGAAGAGGGAGAGCTTGAGCAAGTGATGGCAAGAGAGAGAAATGAAATGAGAGAATGAGCAACTATTTTGCCAACCTCTCTCCCATAATCCAAAAAGAATAATAATAATAATAATAATCATAATTGAGTATTATGTGATGGTTCATATCATATCAAGTGGCATTATCATTTCATGCACTCATATTGCAAAGAATAACAAGCAAGCAAAAGTCTTTGCCATGAAATTATAGCCATTGCAATGATGATGGTCAACTAGTCCAACCTAGTCAACTGGTCCACAAAGTCAACAAGTCAACAAAGTCAACCCCTCATCTCAACCATGACACAATAATACTTAATTAATATTATCATTAATCATATTTCTTATTCTCATTAGGGTTTAGCCAAAAGTCAACTGTCAACAGTCAACAACCCCAATGAGAATCCTCTGCCTCTGTCTCTCTGTCAACTGTGCATACACACCCGAATCCGCGTTCCGAGGAACACGAATACAAACGAGATAAAACTAATCCCAAAAAGTACACTAGGATCAAGCTTAAACCAAAGCCTGCTAGTGTTAACTGTCCGGACACCAAACGTGCACTAGTGCATGGATGTGACCGAACCCTGTCGCAAAACCATGCGACCTGTCGCAAAACCATGCGACCTCTACTCTTTTGCCTAAAGGCGAATAGCTTTCTGTGTGGGACTCTAATGACTCGACACTACGCTGGCAGTGGGTTTAACCACAGACCGCAAGCGGCATTAGCTGTGTGTAACGGTCCCCAGGTAGATGCCGATAAGAAGACTGACGAGGTGAAACCCATCTGAACACCTACTGAGCCTGAATATGACAATCTCTGTACTTTCCGGTCTGTTCGTCTGATACATCGCATGGTGAGCCTAGGGGGCGGTAAACGTCAGTCCCCTAATAGCGGTACAAGTCGTGTCGGAGTGTAGCCCAGAACACCCTGAGATAGCACCTGAAACCTACCAGTATATCTCGCTTTCCCTGGCCAGGGACTACTCGTGTAAGGGCTCTCCTAGACACAGCGCGATGTCAACCCCCAATACCGGGAGAGATGAATCCTGTCTAACCATCACTGCCTCCAAGTGCTTCGGGACTACACCCAACTACTACCTATTTGCACGACTCCTTTAAGCCGTGGTAGGGTACTAATCTAAGTACAGTGGGAACACACTCGAGGCGAAGTGACAGTGTCAAGCCAGCGGACTAAGCTGTACTCATGTCACCTGGGAACTGATAACTGACGATAGGTATAGTACCAACCAACAGTTCCCGACGAGTCCTGTCCAGTGTACTCGTAACCCAACGAGCACCCGCATACTATCTCAAGTACGACGTACTGACGGCTGTGGGACAGACCGTCTCCCACACTGGGATGAGAAGCGCATACGCTAGTCTACTCCGGAGTATCGATGCCCTGTCTCGATAGTCCTACGACTAGGGACCTGCATAAGGATGTGCTTATAGATTACCCAGCCCCCACTAGTGTGACTGCCATCACAACGCTGGTAATCAAGCAAAGATCCTAAGGGCTCCACTAATGTGTATAGGTGATATACTAAAATAAACACATGTACACATTAAAGTAGAAACAAACCAAGTAGCATACTACTATATTGAGCAAGATTGTCTATACAAGGTGAATATCCCAAGCTTCCATTAAGTAATATACAAACTAGTATGATACAGTAATGGCCTCTAGGGCATATACACTAACAAGTGATTCATCACATGAGTCATATAAATCATAATTGATTCATTAACTCCATGTATGAATCATACCATGACTCACTTATCCAATTATTGCAAATGCCACCTTAACCCCCAAGTCAGCATGCTTCAAGAAGCTTCCCGACAAATTATGGGAACGCCCCTCCTTTCCGTAAAAACATGGAAAAACTTTAGACTGTATAAATCCAATAATCCGATACTAGAATCTTGCTTAAACCAAAGCCGACTAGTAAAAACCGTCCGAACATCGTACGTGCGTAAAAACACGTATGCGTCCGAACCCTGTCGTAAAACCATACGACCTCTATATCGTTTCGCCCGAAGAAGGGAAACTCTCTGTGTGGGACTCTAAAGACTCGACACTACGCTGGCAGTGGGTTTAACCACAGACCGCAAGCGGCACTAGCTGTACGTAACGGTCCCCAGGTAGATGTCGATAAGAAGGCCGATGAGTAAACCCATCTGAACTCCTACTGAGCCTGCTGTGACAATCTCCGTACAGTCCGGTCTGTTCGTCTAAGACTATCGCATATCGGGCCTAGGGGGCGGCAAGCGTCAGTCCCCTAAAAGCGGTATAAGGCGTGTCGGAGTGTAGCCCATTACACCTTGAGAAACAACTGGAAAACCTACAAGTAAATCTCGCTTTCCCTGGCCAGGGACTTTGCATAATGGCTCTCTGACATAGTGCGATATCAACTCCCAATACCAGGAGAGACGAATCCTGTCTAACCGCCACTGCCTCCAAGTGCTCGGGACTGCACCCAACTGCTACCTGTTTGCACGACTCCTTTGAGCCGTGGTAGGGTAGCAATCTAAGAACAGTGGGACACACTCGAGGCGAAGTAGCAGTGTCAAGTCTGCGGACTATGCTGTACTCATGTCACCTGGGAACTGTTAACTGATGATGGGTATAATCCCAACCAACAGTTCCCCGTGAGTCCTGTCCGGTGTACCCGTAACCTAACGAGCACCTGTATACTATCTCCAGTACGTACGACGTACTGATGGCTGTGGGACATACCATCTCCCCAACTGGGATGAGAAGCATACACACTAGTCTACTCCGGAGTATCGATGCCCTGTCTCGATAATCCTACGACTAGGGACCTAAATAAGGATGTGCTTGTAGACTACCCAGCCCCCACTAGTGTGACTGCCATCACAACGCTGGTAGTCAAGCAAGATCCTAAGAGCTCTATCAATACGTATACTCACGTATTAAGATAGATAAAACCAAGTAGCATACTACCATGTTAGCAAGACTGTTATATAACTGTGAAAATCCTAAGCTTCCATTAAGTAATATACAAACTAGTATGATACAGTAATGGCCTTCTAGGGCATAAACACTAACACGAACCCCCGCCTCTCCGCAGGTCTAGTAGGGTTCCTCATCCACCTGAAAGATACTACGGTTTTCTAGTTGATGGTGGGAGCGAGGATTGCATCATGGAAGATGATGACCCAACTAGCTTCGTGCAGGCCATCACAAGTGCGGACTCTGTGAAATGGCTGGATGCGATGAGATCTAAGATAGAATCCATGTACACCAACAAAGTATGGACTTTGGAAGTTGCTCCCGAAGGGGTAAAACCCATTGGAAGCAATTGGATCTTTAAGAAGAAACTTGGTGTAGATGGAAAAGTTGAGACTTTCAAAGCTAGACTTGTTGCAAAATGTTTTTGTCAATGACCAGGTGTGGATTATAATGAAACCTTTTCTCCAGTAGCTATTCTTAAGTCCATCCGGATCCTACTTGCCATCGCTGCATACCATGACTACGAAATCTGGCAAATGGATGTTAAGACCGCCATTTTAAATGGTGATTTAGAAGAGAGCGTGTACATGACTCAGCCAGAGGGCTTCGTAGACAGTGGGAGCAGTGGAAAGGTGTGCAAGCTGCTTAAATCCATCTACGGGTTAAAGCAGGCACCGCGGAGTTGGAACATCTGTTTTGATGAGGTAGTCAAAGAGTTTGACTGTATCAAAAATATAGATGAACCTTGTATATACAAGAACGTTGCAGAGAGTAAGGTTGTCTTCGTCATATTGTACGTGGATGACATACTCTTGATAGGAAATGATGTTCCTATGCTGCATTCGGTCAAGCTCTTCTTATCACAATGATTATCAATGAAAGATCTAGGTGATGCCTCCTACATTTTAGGGATTAAGATCTATAGAGATAGATCTAAAAGGATACTGGGATTATCCCAATCCAGTTACATAGACACCATACTAAAGAGGTTTGAAGAGTCCAAGCGTGGGAATGTACCCACGATCTCTGGACTCACTCTCTCCAAAGAGATGTCTCCTAAGACTTGGAGAGAACTCGCATGCAAGGAATATCCTATGCTTCGGCAGTAGGCTCTATCATGTATGCGATGTTATGTATCAGACCCGATATAGCATACTCACTAAGTGTAGTGAGTAGGTATCAAGCAGATCCTGGAGGGAATCACTGGACAGCTGTTAAGAACATTCTTAAGTACTTGAGAAGAACTAAGGAGGTGTTCTTAGTGTACGGTAACGGTCAACTCCAAGTGGAGTCCTTTACCGACTCGAGTTTCCAAAGTGATAAGGACGACAGTAAGTCGGTCTCGGGTTTTGTCTTTACCCTCAACGGAGGGGCGGTGTGCTGGAAGAGTTCCAAGAAAAACACCGTTGCAGACTCGACGATGGAGGCTGAATACATCGCTGCCAACGATGCTGCCAAAGAAGATGTCTGGATGAAGAAGTTCATTGCTGAGCTTGGTGTGGTTCCGTCCATTGAGCATCCAATACTTGTTATTGTGATAACAATGGAGCGGTGGCTTTGGCCAAGGAACCCCGGTCCCATCAGAGATCCAGACATATTCTGAGGCGGTATCACCTGATCTGGGAGATAGTAGATCGCCGGGAGATCGAGGTCAGGAGAGTTGACACGAAGGACAACGTAGCGGATCCACTCACGAAGGCCCTCCCCCAGACGCAATTTGAGAGACTCTTTGGGATGCTGGGTATGAGATACTACAACACATGGCCTTAGTCCAAGTGGGAGATTGTTAGTTATATGTATGCCCTAGAGGCCATTATTGTACACATGATGTATATTATTGTGGATGCTTCGATATATATAGAGATGACTTTCTTGCTCGACAAGATAGTATGCTATCTGGTTGCCTTTATCTTAACATGTAGACTTATATATTGTTATACTGTCTTGCTCTCACATGTTGATAAAGCCCTTAGGATATGTACTTGACTACCAGGACTATGATGAAGATCATACTAGTGGGGCCATGGTAGTTCACAAGTACATCCTTTAATTGTTCCTAGTCGAGGGAATATCGAGACAGGGCATCGATATCCCAGAGTAGACTAGCGTATATGCTTCTTGACCCATATGATGGGCGATGGATGATCCCACATCCATTGATGTTTGATATCAGAGATGGTATACGGCTGCTCAGTGGAGACTGGGTACACTGAACAGGACTCGCCGAGGACTCCTATGTGGTAGTATACCTATCGTCAGATAGCAGTCCTCTGGTGACACTGGTACAGGTTAGTTTGTAGACCCGAGATCGTCATAGAGTCTTGTGTGGCTCCCACTATGCTTTGATTTCCTCCCTACCACGCTCAAGAGGAGTCATGCAAACAGGTGGATTTTGGGTACAGTCCCGAGTCGTATGGAGGCAATGAGCGATGGGAGAGGTTTCGTCTCTCCCGGTATTTGGGGTTGATGTTGCGCTATGCTTGATTGGCTATAACTGGAAGTCCCTGGCCAGGGCTGATATGGAGATTTACTGATAAGTGTTACCAGTAGTTTCTCGACCGCCAGACATCAACATGACTTATCACGTTACTTGGGTCTGACGATTTCCACCCCTAGATGATATGCGACATATCAGATGAAGAGACCGGACTATATGGTAGTGTTACTGATAGGCTTCATGGAGACTGTGGACAAGCTTGCTTGTTGATCTTCATATCGCTCAATACCTGGGTAGCCGTTACGTTCAGCTAGTACCGCTGACGGCTTGTAGGTGACTGATATGATCATCACCTACTGCCGGCGTATTGACGAGTCTTTAGAGTCTCACATAGAAGTTCCCTGATACAAGCGAAACGAAGTAGGACACATATGTGATATGTGTGTGGGCCCGATTAAATACGAGTATGTGATACCGTATTGTAATCTGACAGTCATCTGTTTTCGGTGCGGTTATATGTGATATAACCAAATTGTCGAATCAAGTGTTGATTCGATAATGTGATATACAGATAAATGATATTAGTCGGTCGTATATGATATAATCGGATTGTTAGATCAAATGTTGATTTAATATTATGATATAAATCATATGTGATATAATTACATATTAACTAATATCATTAGCTCACTAATTAATCTTCATTAAATATATATTAATATATATATATATATATATATATATATATATTAAAATGAAGCATGGCATTTTCTTTTCTATTTTGTGAAAATAGAAATGAGGTGTAAATTAAAGCATGGTTGCAAGCATGGTGTTTTATATTGTTTATTCATTCTTGACTCACTATTCAAGCATGGTTGCAATTTAATATTGCATAATTCCATACTTGAATGAGTGATGGGTCAAGAATTATCATTCATTCTTGTTCATTCCAAAAGACTTAGCCATTTTCTCTCATGCTTGCTCTCATGCTTCTTCTTCCTACTCTTGCTTTTCCTCAAGCTTCAACCCTCACATGTGATGTGAATCATGAAGCTTGAGCACAAATAAGTGAGCTCTTTACATCCCCTACTTCATCATCTCACACCATTTTAGCAAATTAGTGTGATGTGTTTCATACACTAAAGGGTTTAGTGTAGTGGTAGCTTGAATTAGTAGGAGCTTCGAGGTGGATTATCTTTGGCGCAAAGGCTGCGAAGGAAGCTTGTTCAAAGTCTCAAGAGAAGCCTTGTGGAGTCGCGGGACTACTACACGGAGCATATTGAAGAGAAGGACCATCTACAAAGGTTGTATTCTTATTCTCTTAGATGTAAAAGTTGTTTGCATATTGTTCGGTCTAAATCTCTAGTTAACGATTCTAGCGTAGGGTTCTTTGTAACGGCAAAAATTTTAAAACGGCATGCACGATGCCCCCTAAACCTTGCTGTCGTCATAAGGAACCCTTCAAGTTTCTCAGTAGGTGATGGGCTTCATACCGACACGAAATATCACGTTGTTAGGGGTCAGGCTTTATCCATCCTCTAAACCCGATATGCGATACTCTTAGACGAACAGACCAGACTGTATCGAGATTTTCACAGACAGGCTCAGTAAGGGTTCGGATGAGTTTGCTCGTCGACCTTCCTTTCGCTCAATACCTGGGTAGCCGTTACGTACAACTAGTGCCGCTGACGTGCTTGTGGTTAAACCCACTGACAGCATATTAACGAGTTTTCAGAGTCCCACACAGAGGGTTTCCCTGGTTCAGGAGAAATGATGTAGTAGCCGTATTTTGATACGTGCACGGCTCCGATCGAATGATTGTACTAGTTACCCGGACTTTCGATCGGGCGGTTGATAATACTAGTCGACTTAGGATTGAGCCAGATTATTAAATCAGGTATTGATTTAATAATTAACGTATATATATTTCGATATGTATATTCTAGTATTATGTTCTTTGTGCTGTTCTATCATTTTGGGTATTCGTATTTTGGTATGAATACGGGTATGTATATACAGTTGAATATATTCCGTAGTTATACGGAAAATATTCTAGAAGGTGGACACCTCATTTTAGATTTATCCATTTATTTTAAATGGAAAATAAGGTGTAAAGGTAGTGAGGTGTGAATGGTGAGAACCATGCTTGAATAGTATTGACAAATGAATTGTTAATTCATTTGTGCAAACTATTCAAGTATGGTTGCTAAATGTTATTGAAAAATATGTTTTACAAAACCATGTTTCATCTTTTTCTCTCTCATGGGATTTCTCATTCTCACCATTTTGGTTATCTCTCCTCACTTACCTTTGTTGAGCTCCTCTTCCTTCGTCTTCATCTTCTACTTTACCTGAAAGTCCACGTTACCTCTCCCGGTTCTTTCGGGCTTGCGGAAATGGTGAAAAACGATTTTTAGGGTTTAGGTAACATGGACTACAAAAACGGATCTTGGCTAAACTACACACTAGCAACTAACAAGAGAGTTATCTACTCGGTTAGGGGTTATACCTCAACTTGAACTCCTTCTCTTTGACTCATGATGGTGGTCGGATGGTGCTTTCCTCGTTGCCTTCTCTTGTCGAAGATGGATCCACCTGAGGGTTTCTTCCTTGAGCTCCTTTCTCGAACATTGAGAAAACTAAAGTCTCCGGCTTGCTAGACCATCAACCTTATGAAGAGTAGAGAGTGGCTTAGGGTGTTTTATCTCCAAGGAGAGGTTTCTCAACTCATGAGAATGATTCTCCTTGAACTAGAGGAGGAGGAAGATGAAGAGAGGAGAGAGAATGGTTATGATAGAATGAGAATAATTTTTACAACCATATCAAATATTTGTGAATTATCAAATTAATAATATTAATCCAAAATGAAAAAGGTGATGGTTGGTTTGATAAGACCATTATCATTTCACATTAAATGATTTTGCAAAGATCAAAGAGCATCTAGAAAAGAAATGATGATGGTCAAAGTTTCAACCATAGTCAACTAGTCAACCTTGGTCAACAAGTCAACAAACCCAACCATGACACAATTTCATTTAATTAATATTATTAATTGATATATCACAAATTCATTAGCGTTTGGAAAAAGACGACTGTCAACTGTGCATACGCACCCGTTCTAAAACCCTAATGAAAATCCTCTTCCTCCGCCTCAATCAACTGTGCATACACACCCACATTCGTGTTCCATGGAACATGAATACTATGAGATAAAACTAACACCAAAACATATACTAGGATCTGGCTCAAACCAGAGCCCGCTAGTAATGTCTGTCCGGACGCCAAACGTGCACAAGTGCGCGGATATGAACGAACCCTGTCGCAAAACCATGCGACATCTACTCTGTTTTGCCTAAAGGCGAATAACCCTCTGTGTGGAACTCTAAAGACTCGACACTACGCTGGCAGTGGGTTTAACCACAGACCGCAAGCGGCACTAGCTGTACGTAACGGTCCCCAGGTAGATGCCGATAAGAAGACGGACGGGGTGAAACCTATCTGAACTCCTACTGAGCCTGAATGTGACAATCTACGTACAGTCCGGTCTGTTCGTCTGAGAACATCGCATGGCGGGCCTAGGGGGGCGGTAAACGTCAGTCCCCTACTAACAGTACAAGTCGTGTCGGAGTGTAGCCCAAAACACCTGAGATAACTCTGGAAACCTACCAGTCTATCTCGCTTGCCCTGGCCAGGGACTTTGTGTAATGGCTCTCCTAAACATAGCGCGATATCAACCCCCAATACCGGGAGAGACGAATCCTGTCTAACCGTCACTGCTTCCAAGTGCTTCGGGACTGCACCCAAAAACTACCTGTTTGCTTGACTCCTTTGAGCCGTGGTAGGGTAGTAATCAAAGTACAGTGGGAATACACTTGAGGCGAAGTGACAGTGTCAAGTCAACGGACTAAGCAGTACTCATGTCACCTGGGAACTGATAACTGACGATAGGTATAGTACCAACCAACAGTTCCTGATGAGTCCTGTCCAGTGTACTCGTAACCTAACGAGCACCCGCATACTATCTCAAGTACGGCGTACTGACGGCTGTGGGACAGACCGTCTCCCAAGCTGGGATGAGAAGCGCATACGCCAGTCTACTCCAGAGTATCGATGCCCTGTCTCGATAGTCCTACGACTAGGGACCTGCATAAGGATGTTTTTGTGGATTACCCATCCCCCACGAGTGTGACTGCCATCATAATGCTGGTAATCAAGCAAAGATCCTAAGGGCTCTACTAATGTGTAAAGGCGATATGCTAAAAGAAACATATGCGCACATTTAAGCAGAAACAAACCAAGTAGCATACTATTATATTGAGCAAGATTGTCTATACAAGGTGAATATCCCAAGCTTCCATCAAGTAATATACAAACTAGTATGATACAGTAATGGCCTCTAGGGCATATACACTAACAATCTCCTACTTGCACTAAGGCCATGTACTGGCGTATCGAAGACCTATCATCTCGATCAGCCGCTCGAACTGAGTCTGGGGTAAGGCCTTTGTGAATGGATCAGCAGTGTTATCTTCCGTAGCAACTCTCTGAACCTCGATCTCCTGGCGACCCACGATCTCCCTGATCAGGTGATACAGCCTCAAGATGTGCCTGGACTTCTGATGGGACTTGGGTTCCTTCGCTAAAGCTATAGCCCCGTTGTTGTCACAATACAGAGGTATTGGATTAACAATGGACGGAACCACCTGAAGTTCTATCAAGAACTTCCTCATCCAGACGGCTTCTTTTGCGGCATCAGATGCAGCGATATATTCCGCTTCCATCGTCGAGTCAGCAACGGTTTCCTGTTTGGAACTCTTCCAACATACCGCCCCTCCATTGAGGGTAAAGACATAACCCGACATGGACTTGGAATCATCCTTGTCACTCTGGAAGCTGGAGTCAGCAAAGGCCTCGATCTGGAGGTCTTCTCCGCCATACACCAAGAACATCTCCTTAGTCCTTCTCAGGTACTTGAGAATGTTCTTTAACGCTATCCAGTGATTCTCCCCAGGGTTTGACTGATACCTGCTTACCACACTCAGTGCATAAGCTACATCTGGTCTGGTACACAACATCGCATACATTATAGAGCCTACCGCAGAAGCGTAGGGTATAATAGACATACGATCCCTTTCCAAATCAGTCTTGGGAGACATCTCTTTGGAGAGGGTGATCCCGTGACAAGACGGTAGATTACCGCGTTTGGAATCTTCCATACTGAATCTTTTCAGTATGGTGTCGATGTACCTGGACTGTGAAAGTCCTAATATCCTCTTGGATCTGTCACGATAGATCCGGATCCCCAGAATGTAAGAGGCATCACCCAGGTTTTTCATGGAGAACCTGTGTGACAAGAACCCTTTGACAGATTGTAGCATAGGAATGTCATTTCCTATTAAGAGAATGTCATCCACGTATAAAACGAGGAATACGACAGTTCGTGCTTCAAATCTACTATAGATGCATGGTTCATCTGGATTTTTGATAAAGCCAAAATCTTTGACCGTCTCATCAAAACAGATGTTCCAACTCCGCGATGCCCGCTTTAGTCCACAGATGGACTTAAGCAACTTGCACACCTTTCCGCTGCTCCCACTCTGAATGAAACCCTCTGGCTGGTCCATATAGACACACTCCTCTAAATTTCCATTTTGAAAAGCGGTCTTTACGTCCATCTGCCAGATCTCATAATCGTGGAAAGCAGCAATGGCAAGAAGGATCCGAATGGATTTCAGCATAGCCACTGGAGAAAAGGTTTCATCATAGTCTAAGCCAGGTCTTTGACGGAAACCCTTTGCAACAAGTCTAGCTTTATAGGTCTCAACCTGTCCATCTACACCAATCTTCCTTTTGAAGATCCACTTGCATCCTACGGGTTTTACCCCATCTGGAGCAACGTCCAACGTCCATACTTTGTTGGTGTACATGGACTCCATTTCGGTCCGCATTGCATCCAGCCATTTTACCGAGTCAGCGCTCTGAATGGCCTGCTGGAAGCTAGTCGGCTCATCACTATCAATGATGCAATCCTCTCTATCCCCGTCTATAAGAAAACCGTATCTCTCGGGCGGATGAGACTGCCTACTACTCCTGCGGAGCGGCGTAGGAATGTCCTGATCTTTTGAACCTTCTGGTTCTACTAAGTTTTCAGTAATAGCTCGTGGTTCTGGAATTTCTTCCAGTTCTATTGCGCTCCCACTTATCTGATTTTCCAAAAACTCAGTTTCCAAGAAGTTGGCATGACGAGAAACAAAAACCTTTTGTTCCTTTTCGCAATAGAAGAAATATCCCTTTGAGTTCTTTGGTTATCCCACAAACTTGCACTGTACTGAGCGTGCCTCGAGTTTGTCCGCATGCTGCTTTTTGACAAAAGCTGGACATCCCCATGTCTTAATGTGCTTAAGATAGGGTTTCTTCCCACACCACATCTGATATTGTGTAGTAGGCACAGTCTTAGTTGGAACTCGGTTCAAAAGGTATGCAGCTGATTCTAGTGCATATCCCCAGAATGATCGCGGTAACTCAGCGTTACTCATCATGGAACGTACCATATCCAATAGGGTCTGGTTCCGTCTCTCCGATACACCGTTATGTTGCGGAGTGTTTGGAGGAGTAAGCTGAGAGAGAATTCCATTCTCTTTTAAGTAATCCAGGAACTCGGCACTTAAGTATTCACCACCTCGATCAGATCTTAGTATCTTGATACTTTTGCCTATTTGTTTTTCCACTTCATTCTTATATTCCTGGAATCTTCCAAAGGCTTCGGATTTATATTTCATTAAGAAGACATAACCGTACCTTGAAAAGTCATCCGTAAAAGTAATGAAGTAAGAATAACCGCTTCGCGCATGTGTAGACATTGGACCGCACATGTCGCTGTGTACGAGTCCCAAGAGCTCACTCGCTCTCACTCCGTGTCTAGTGAACGGAGTCTTTGTCATCTTTTCTTTGAGACAGGATTGACAAGTTGCATATGATTTATATTCGAATGGATCCAAATATCCTTCTGTATGTAACTTCGTCAACCTTCTCTCATTGATGTGACCCAGTCTACAATGCCATAAGAAAGCCTGATTTGTATCCGGAGTCTTTCTTTTGTATGTATTCTGGACATTGAAAATCTGTGGTTGGTTTAATACGTATATTCCATTGTTTAATGTACCTGACCCAATCAGAACTTGATTAAGGTGAATGTTTACAACATTACTTACAAACGCAAATTCATAACCTTCTTTAGAAACTAAAGATACAGAAATGATATTACAAGTTGCATTGGGTACAAAATAACAATTACGCAAAACCAAAACATGTCCATCTGACAACCCCAGGTGATAGACCCCCACGGACTCAGCATCCATGCCAGCTCCGTTCGCAACTCTGAGGGTCATATCACCTGCCTTCAAAACCCTACGGTTTCTCAACCCCTGCAAAGAATTATAGATATGAGATCCTGATCCGGTATCCAATACCCAGGAAGTAGAGTTTATTGATAGACAGTTTTCAATAACATACACACCTGAAGCTGAAGCCGCAACTCGCTTCAGATCCTGTGTCCTGGCCTTCCAAGCCCTGCAATCTTTCTTCTAGTGTCCACTTTTACGACAGTAAAAGCATTCTTCCTTTCCCACAGGTTTTCCAGCTTCCTTTGTTGCTTTTGCCTTTCCCTTCGTATCTACCTTACTAACACCGCCCCTTGGTTTGGCGGGGGTTTTCTTCTTCTTTCCCTTGGCTTTCGCCTTGGACCTAGAAGAGGAAGATCCTCCTACAAACAAAGTGGATGTTGCCCTACCTTTCTGTAGGGTGCCTTCTGCACTCCTCAGCATGTTGAGGAGTTCTGAAAGTTCAACTTCCTTTTCCTGTAAGTTGAAGTTCAGGATGAACTGGGTGTAAGTGGAAGGTTGGGACTGGAGAATCAGGTCCGTATAGAGCTCATTCTCCAACGTGATCCCAAGGTCCGTGAGCTCCTCAATGAAGCCAATCATCTTAAGCATGTGTTCCGCTACCGGTGATCCGATGGCCAATCTCGCCTAAAAAAACTTTTTCGAGATTTCGTATCTGGCGATACAGGATTGCTCCCCATACAGTTCTTTTGTATGAAGAAATATGGATTCAAGGTCCATATTCTCGTGCCTCCTCTGGTGTTCATTGTCCATAGAGGCAAGCACAAGGCACTTGGCCTTCGCGCAATCAATCTCCCAAGTCTTACGGATTTCCTTATCCGCGACGCTGGAGGTGGGACCTGGGGCAGGAGGAGCTTTGGTGGTAAGGAGATACCCCAACTTGTCATAAGTGATTGCCATTTTGACATTCCTGAGCCAATCTTTGTAGTTTGGCCCTGTCAGTATGTTTTTATCTAGTAGTAACTTAAGTCCAGTCATGTTATTTGGTCGCTGCAATTAGGAGAGAGAGAAGAAACACTTTAGCATGATGCTCTTGCAAGTTTAGAGTGGTTTTTAATTTGTCTAAAAAGGATGGCTCCCACTATCTCTCGAATCCCTCCTCAAACCAAAAAGGAAGAATTAGTCAGGATCAATCTCACCGTACAATACTTGCTTAACCGTTCAGCCAGGCTAGTGTTGGTACTTCGAGCGAGGTTTTCCAACACTTTCACGAAGTTCCTTAATTAAATAACCTCTTTTCTCTGGGGGCGCAGCCCCGCTAACACCTTTCTAGACACCTACTAGGTTTATAGCATTGATCGTTAAGTGAGAATTTTCCCGAGGAGTAGCATATACTCACAGTAGGATTGGGATCCAAATATAATTGCGTGACAAAACTGAAGGAATCCTACCAGAATCATCACACTCCAAATGGTATGCAGTGCTAGCAAGTTTCAGTTCTTTCGAAACTCCCGATGTGGATTTTTGCCCCATGCTCTTATGACCTTGACTTTGGCCAACAAATCATAAGTCACATGTCAAGTTCTACCCGTCATTCTCCAGGTTAATTTGAACCCACCCGTACCTACCCTTGACTTTGGCCAACAAGGCAGTACGACTGTCCCAAACCAACAAATCTATCTATTCTGCATATGAATACCCAATAGCTACCAATCACTATGCCTTGACTTTGGCCAATAAACATAGCTTGAATACTATTGACCATCCATGTGAAACGATGGAGGGCTACGAATGGTTTTGGCGAAACCGTGAACGTAGTGAACTTGATATAATCGATGGAACGAGATAGCTTTTAAAAGGAGTGGTTTAAGCTCCGCGTTTAAAAGTTATTTTGAAAAGAAACCGAGTGGTTTTTGAAAGTGTTCCAACAACATTTACTTTGGTTTATTTTTCTTGCATTAATTTTAATGCGTCCCATCAATTAATCCTAACATTGCAGAAAACAACGAAAATATGACGTACACTTATGCCATCCGCATTCGCCACGGGATCCCGTCATCACCCGTTAGGTTACTTAACTAACGACAGAGCGGGGGCTGGACTAGCGCGGATGCTAAACATAAGCAACGCCTAAACAGATATCTACATATAGATATAAACATTCGTCACATGCAATGATAGCCATTCCAGATCAAAGATGAATACATTGGATATACTAGCAATCCGCAATTCGTACGAGCCTGTAACGAAGAGCGGATTACACGGTCGCGATGAATAGCCAAACCCCACCCTAGACCCCTACGGGTGCGGCAAACTACCCGCCAAGTATCCGAAGTGAAGCAACCTCCCTCAACGACGTGAGTAGGCCACTCGGCACTTCGAGGTACCCGGTAGTTTGTGCACCCCGCCTTAGGTCTATCCTAGGAGCAAAAACTGTAAAAAGAAATTATACAATGACGGATACAACCCCGACCCGGTTGTGCGGCTATACAAATAATATTACATCAATTTACATATTAAAAGAATTGAAAGATAAACAAAACTCTCATCTCACAATTCCCCCAGCTATTCATCCGCGACAATCCAACGAATTCATATACACATACCATCAACATCACAGATCACAGATATGTATAACCCCCACTAACCGACGTATAGCGATTAGCAGACGTTCAATACATATATAACAATACAGATATAACCCATTAGCTAAAGTCTACAGAAAATCGACCAAAATACGGATTTGTAACCACCCCAAAAACAAATTTGTTCTCTGGAAATTCTGGGCAGAAACAAACCATCTCAAAAATCACAAAATACCACCAGAAACAAACTGCAGGAGAAACGATCCACGGCCGAGTCAACTCGGCCGCGGAACCGCGGTGAGTTGGTTGGTTCGCTGGATCGTTTTTCTTTCCTGTTCATTAAAAAGCCTGAGCCAATTTTTAAGACATGATTTATTATTTTAGGAGCAGAAATAAAAATCGGCAGAAACTAGGATTTTCCGGGGTGTTTCGCGGTTTTTTTTGTCCGGTAGAAATTCTAGATACTTTGCTAACATGCTAGGGTGTGTTTAGTTAGGCTCTGATACCACTGTAAGTCCATGTTACCTCTCCCGGTTCTTTCGGGCTTGCGAAAATGGTGAAAAACGATTTTTAGGGTTTAGGTAACATGGACTACAAAAACGGATCTTGGCTAAACTACACACTAGCAACTAACAAGAGAGTTATCTACTCGGTTACGGGTTATACCTCAACTTGAACTCCTTCTCTTTGACTCTTGATGGTGGTCGGATGGTGCTTTCCTCGTTGCCTTCTCTTGTCGAAGATGGATCCACCTGAGGGTTTCTTCCTTGAGCTCCTTTCTCGAACTTTGAGAAAACTAAAGTCTCCGGCTTGCTAGACCTTCAACCTTAGGAAGAGTAGAGAGTGGATTAGGGTGTTTTATCTCCAAGGAGAGGTTTCTCAACTCATGAGAATGATTCTCCTTGAACTAGAGGAGGAGGAAGATGAAGAGAGGAGAGAGAATGGTTATGATAGAATGAGAATAGTTTTTACAACCATATCAAATATATGTGAATTATCAAATTAATAATATTAATACAAAATGAAAAAGGTGATGGTTGGTTTGATAAGACCATTATCATTTCACATTAAATGATTTTGCAAAGATTAAAGAGCATCTAGAAAAGAAATGATGATGGTCAAAGTTTCAACCATGGTCAACTAGTCAACCTTGGTCAACAAGTCAACAAACCCAACCATGACACAATTTTATTTAATTAATATTATTAATTGATATATCACAAATAAATTAGGGTTTGGAAAAAGACAACTGTCAACTGTGCATACGCACCCGTTCCAAAACCCTAATGAAAATCCTCTTCCTCCGCCTCAATCAACTGTGCATACACACCCGCATTCGTGTTCCGAGGAACATGAATACTATGAGATAAAACTAACCCCAAAACATATACTAGGATCTGGCTCAAACCAGAGCCCGCTAGTAATGTCTGTCCGGACGCCAAACGTGCACAAGTGCGCGGATGTGAATGAAACCTATCGTAAAACCATGCGATATCTACTCTGTTTTGCCCAAAGGCGAATAACCCTTTATGTGGGACTCTAAAGACTCGACACTACGCTGGTAGTGGGTTTAACCACAGACCGCAAGACGCACTAGCTGTACGTAACGGTCCCCAGGTAGATGCCGATAAGAAGACGGACGAGGTGAAACCCATCTGAACTCCTACTGAGCCTGAATGTGACAATCTACGTAAAGTCCGGTCTGTTTGTCTAAGAACATCGCATGGCAGGCCTAGGGGGGCGGTAAACGTCAGTCCCCTACTAGCGGTACAAGTCGTGTCGGAGTGTAGCCCAGAACACCTGAGATAACACTGGAAACCTACCAGTCTGTCTCGCTTGCCATGGCCAGGGACTTTGTGTAATGGCTCTCCTAGACACAGCGCGATATCAACCCCCAATACCGGGAGAGACGAATCCTGTCTAACCGTCACTGCCTCCAAGTGCTTCGGAACTGCACCCAAAAACTACCTGTTTGCATGACTCCTTTGAGCCGTGGTAGGGTAGTAATCAAAGTACAGTGGAAACACACTTAAGGTGAAGTGACAGTGTCAAGTCAACGAACTAAGCTGTACTCATGTCACCTGGGAACTGATAACTGACGATAGGTATAGTACCAACCAACAGTTCCCGACGAGTCCTGTCCAGTGTACTCGTAACCTAACGAGCACCCGCATACTATCTCAAGTACGGCGTACTGACGGCTGTGGGACAGACCGTCTCCCACACTGGGATGAGAAGCGCATACGCCAGTCTACTACGGAGTATCGATGCCCTGTCTCGATTGTCCTACGACTAGGGACCTGCATAAGGATGTACTTGTGGATTACCCAGCCCCACGAGTGTGACTGCCATCACAACGCTGGTAATCAAGCAAAGATCCTAAGGGCTCCACTAATGTGTAAAGGCGATATGCTAAAAGAAACACATGCACACATTTAAGCAGAAACAAACCAAGTAGCATACTACTATATTGAGCAAGATTGTCTATACAAGGTGAATATCCCAAGCTTCTATCAAGTAATATACAAACTAGTATGATACAGTAATGGCCTTTAGGGCATATACAATAACATTACCATTTTATGTGTTGAGAATCAAGGGTAGAAGAGAGATAGATATACACTTAGAGCAACTCACTACATCCCTAGACACTCTAGATTAGCAACATAGAGTCTCCAGTTGCTCCACTAGATTCTTAGTATGGAGCTAGAGTTATGAGCCACATCCCTCGGGTGGATCATCTTCGACGGAGGAAGACCGACGGCCAAGCTCGATCAAGGAGACCTCAAGGATCTAAGGAAGATGGTAGAAGACCGAAGGACACGAATCTTTCGGTAAAACAACTCTATTGTTGGATATATGTATGCCCTAGAGGCCATTATATGTATAGTGGATGCTTGGACATATATATATATATATATATATATATATATATATATATATATATATTGATAATGACTTTCTTGATCGACATGATAGTATGCTATCTGGTTTTACTTTATCTGACATGTTTACTTGATACTGTTCATTTGATACATGTTGATAAAGCCCTAAGAATATTTTCTTGACTTCCATGGCTATGATAGAGATCATACTAGTGGTGCATGAGTAGTCTATAAGCATATCCTTAAATGTTCCTAGTCGTAGGTATATCGAGACAGGGCATCGATATTCCAGAGTAGACTAGCGTATACGTTTCTTGACCCATATGATGGGCGATGGATGATCCCATATCCATTGGTGTTGTGACATCGAAGATTGTATATGGGTGCTCAGTGGAGACTGAGTACACTGAACTGACTCACCGAGAATTCCTATATGGTATTATATCTATCGTCGGATAGCAGTTCTCTGGTGACACTGGTACAGGTTAGTCTGTAGACCCGAGATCGTCATAGAGTCTTATGTGTTCCCCCACTGTACCTTGATTTCCACCCTACCACGGCTCTACTGAGTTGTGCAAACAGGTGGCTTTTGGGTATAGTCCCGAGACACATGGAGACAGTGAGCGATAGGAGGGGTTTCGTCTCTCTCGGTATTGGGAGTTGATGTTGTGCAATGTGCGATTGGCTCTGACTTGAAGTCCCTGGCCAAGGCTGATGAGATTTTATGATAAGTGTTATCAGTAGTTTCTCGACCGGTCATAGACCATATCGACATGACTTATTGAGTTATTAGGGATCGACGATTCCATCCCTAAACTTTATATGCAACATATCAGATGAAGAGACCGGACTGTACAATAAGTGTTGCCAATGGCTCGAAGGGAGTTTTGACGGGTTCGCTTGTTTTTCTTCTGATCGCTCAATACCCGGGTGGCCATTACGTTTAGCTGACCGCTTGCGGCTTGTAGGTGTTTTGATATGATCATCACCTACTGCCGGCGTATTGACGAGTCTTAGAGTCCTATACAGGATTTTTCTAGCTCAGGAGAAATGTTGTGGTGTGCATATGTGATATGCGCAGGAGCTCGATTAAATACGAATATGTGATACCGTATTTTAATCGGACGTTCAATATTGGTCGGGTCGCATTTTATGTGACCGATTTATTAAATCAAGTTTTGATTTAATATTAACTTTTAGCTTATTTTTAATTAAACCTTTTCTTTTGGATGTATGCATATATGTTTATACATACACATGATGATGTGCATGCACACATACATTCATACATATGTGTCATGGTGGATGATACATAGAAGATGGAAATACAAGACTCACATGGTTGATAAATATCTAGATTTTTTTAATGAATTAAAGAAAAAGGAAATTAGCATAATGACTCATTTTCTACACACTTCTTCTTTGACCATTGACTTTAACCATGGTTAGATTTCCTTTGTTCTTTAACCCATCTACAAAATATCTAGATATTTAGTTAACTATGGTTATATTTGAGAGTGTCTAATATATATTCTTTTCTTTTTCCTTTTGGAAATAAGTTTTCATTATATTTTACAAAAGCTTTGCCATCTTCATCTTCCTCCTTCTTCAAGCTCTCATGAGTTTTGTTTAGAGTGAGGAACTTAAAAAGAAACAGTTTTTAAGTGAGTTTAAAAACCACACAACCATTCTACACTACCCTAGCCCTTAAGTGTAGAGTGTTTGCTTCAATTTGTGTAGCTTAGAGCTTGATCTAGAAATCTCCGGGTGGATCATCGTAGACGAAGAAGGATCTTGAGCGGAGTCGTTCCAAGCTTCGAGCAAAGCCGTAGGAGTCCTAAAGACCGAAGGAGTTGGCTACAAAGGTTGTATTTCCTTTTCCTTTAGTTTAGTCTTCTCATAATGATGTTTTTACCCTAATCTCTAGTTACGATTCGTAGTTCGTTTGTAATAGCCCTCTAGAATTTAAAAGTTCACTACTTTATGATGATGCAACCTTACTAGAGGCGCTACTACACACCAACATGGTATCATAGCCTAGCAAGAGCTTTAGGGTAAACCGGACGACGTTTAAAAACTCAATCGAACATAAAAAATGAGATTTTTACAAGCTCACTGGAAATTTTTTCAAAAGTTGGATTTTTTGTAATTAAAAATATTCAAAAAATAGAGCAGGGTTTTCTATGGATCCCCAAGAAAAATGAGCGCCTAATTCGACATAACGACCACGGAACCGCGGCCAAACAGGTGTATTTACGGCGGTTCCGCGGCGCCGTTGGTGAGGCTTGGACCGTGCGCTCTTGCGTTGATCCGTAGGTACTATATATGCTCTCTGGGAATTTTTTTATGCAGGTTCAAGTGTTGAGATCTATTACAACAGTGGGTATGTTGATGTGTTGATTGATATATTTTAGCGCCGTCTATGCTTTTCAATTATTGTTATGATATGATGTATAGGATCGTCGTGATCGAATGGCCGGGGGTTTTATGTGAGATGAGAGTTTATCTTTTCATTCATGTAAAATTCATTGTATATATTATTCTTTTATTGGGGCACATCCGGGTTGAGGATGATGTCTCCATTGATGCATATTTTACTTTTCCGCATTAGGATAGACCCAAGGAGGGGAGCACGAGTGACCGGGTTCTGGAGTTCAGTGGGATGCCATCTCGAGGAGTCGAGACTGGGTCTCCTAAACTCCAAAATTGGAAGGGTCACTTGCCGCTCTCATAGGGGTCTAAGGGTGTGGGCTTGGCTATTCATCACGACCGTGGAATCCGTATTATCTATCTTAGGCTAAGTAGAAAATACGGAGTTCCTAGTATTTCACGACCCAAAGTTTGGATGTGACCGGCACTTAGATTGTATCATATCTAAAGATATGCACACAGTCCAAGTAAGCCGAAAACCAAGATCAAAATCCTTTTTGTGGAATTCTTTATATAGAAATAATAGTTTTTAGTAAAAATCACAATTAATGAAGTTAAAATATTAAACAAGTATAAGGTGTAAAGTTTGGTTGCATCCCTAGTTGGGATCAACAATATCAACAGCGGAAAATAAAATCTCAGTATACAGGACATCAATACGAATTCCAGACATAAAGAAAAGGAACCACAATTTATAGAGCTAAACGATCTCAACTGTCAATATACAAATAACCATTTCTCACTCTAAGTCAAAATACAGGTCTGATGGAGATTTTCTAGATACAAAATACAATACCAAAAGAGAAGGTTACTACATATGTAACCTACCTATCAAAAAATGCGATAAAAGCGGAAAGAGTAGATCTGCACCGCTGCTAACCGTCCACTCTACCCATGCAAGGAACTGTGGCACAACGTGGGTGAGTTGCCAACTCAGTGAATATAACGAACATATAACGGTTAATAATGTAAATATGACGGTCATACTAACTGAAATATGAACAATTATGATGTATGATTATCTGTGGAAATCATGAATCTATAATACGAATCTCAAAATCAAAACTGAAATCTCATCATTTATTCCTAATAAAACTCATTTTCCCGTGTCCATCATCGACACAAAACTTTCATTTCTCACAGGCATCATTCCTCGAATGATCCTGAAATCAATAGTACCGGTCGTTATCATCTAGATATACGCCGTATTTTTACCACTCTATCCGGTATCGAGAAACCTCGCTAGGCTCCCCCGCCTCAATGCGGCTATCCTGCCCCTCGGTCTCGACCGGGTCCACCATGTATCCAACTGTATATCTCCCCCACTCAGTATGGATAACGTAAAATCCGTGACCGTATATCTCCCCCACTCGGTCCGGAATAAAACCAAATCATAAAACATCTCATGGTGGACATGACACATCAATCATGAAATCACTGGATTTATGTAATAGTATCAAAAACTTAAAGCCATAAATCCTCAATAATACATCTACCTCTTATATCAACATAAAATAGTCAAATACTAAACATGATATTAATGATGCAATTTACTAATGTTATTGGTATTTAAGATATGATATGAATCATTTTTAATAAGGAATTTACTAAGTGTAAAAGTGACATGGCAATATCGACGAGGTGTGTGTAACATGTAAGCTGTGCATGTGGCATGACTCGTCGATACTTGTGCGGTGTACTAGCAACTAAGAAAAATATATATGAATTGTGAATACATATTTTCAATTTAGCATAACAAAATAAAGCATTACGTTAAATAAAACTACGGGCGTAACACGCCATCTTTACAAAATTCTCCGGTAGATGTTTAGTCTACTCACCAGAAAAATGTCGAATCTATTCAGGAATTGCCAATCCCTTCCCTTTCCTCGCTGCCTCCGAAAATCCCGTATTCGAATCTAACATCACAATTTAACTTATATAAGGAAACGGCTACTCCGACATGACGGAAATGAAAAACACCCGTTCCCACGTACTAGTTATATTGTATACGACTATATCGAGCTATTAAACACTTAACCTTACTGGATTTTAACCCTAACCTGCATCGCTACAGAATTTAAATCGCGATGCGTTTTAATCGTGTCCTATTTTGTGTTTTAAGGTATCCTTTCCGATATACGCTTCCAGATTTTATCTACAGTGAAACTAATTTATTTAAACAATACCAAAATGGCCAAAATGACCAACAGAAACCTACACAACCACCCAAAACACCCTAGCTACCCACAAAACCGGCGACGCCGGAATTACCCTTTTGGTCGCCGGCCCAATTTCGAGCCCTCTGGTTCGTGTCCTATGGTTTGCTCTAGGTGTTACATACATCATTTTATCACTGTTTTGTTAAGTTTATTCTTCTCTAAATGATAGCAGATTTTAACAGAGCCTATAATTAACTACAATACGATATTATAGGACTTGTTCATTTCAAAATAAATTAAATACAGAACCTAAATTCCTACTGTGATTAAGAAATTACCCACAATAAGTTGTTGGAATAACCCCTCCAATATGCTAAGTCCCTTGTCCTAGCTTGATGATGAGAAAACTTAGAACCTAGCTTCCTTCTTCTTCTTCTTCCTCTTGTTCTTTTTTTCTCTCTTTAGTTTTGTTTTTCTTTTCTTTTCTTTAAATTTTCAGCATTTTAATTAACCACTGATTTGAACAAGCCTTATATATGACAAATGAAAGGGATAAAGTGAAGGAGGAGGTGTCATCAAGCTAGAGGTAATGGTTTCATGCAAGTAGGAGGTGTGAGGTGAGTGTTATGCATGCAAGCAAAAGGTGTTCATGACTTTTATTCTTAATTTGTTTTAATTCAAAATAAAATTCTGAGCTAAAAGTTTTCTATCAATTTTTCATTTACACCCCTAACAATTTTCCATTTACACAAAAATCCTAAACTTTATCTAAAAACGCCTCACAACTTAGTTTATTATAAAACACTTATTTTCTTAAAATGAAGCTAAAATTATCACTAAAACCCTTATAACTTATTTATGTTGCATACAAATTTTTTTTTATTTAATTTGTTTTACATAGAACTCATGAAAATGACTTAATTGCTTTTAATAACTTTGTGATCTATCATATTATTATTAAATTAATTAATTTTATTTATTTCTAATTTTCAAAATGTTACAATATTCCCGCCTTAAGAAAATTTGGTCCCCGAATTTAAAAAATTACTAGACATAACTCCAAAAAGATGTGGAAATTTCTCCCGCATCGCATCCTCGGTCTCCCAAGTAATCTCCTCGCGATTCTTTCCTTGCCAAAGAACCTTTACAGACGGATATACCCTCGATCATAGTTTCTTTGCCTTCCTGTCAAGAATAGCGACTGGTTGCACTGTGTAGGATAAATCCGGCTCAAGCTGTAAGGTCTGATGCTGGATCGCGTGAGAAGGATCGTGAAGATACTTGCGAAGCATCGACACCTGGAACACCGGATGCACGTCGGAAAAACTCGGTGGAAGTGCTAAACGATAAGCTACAGCACCCACTCTCTCCAGAATCTCGTAAGGTCCGACGTATCTGGGGCTGAGCTTCCCCTTCTTCCTGAAATGCATCACACCTTTCATTGGAGATACCCGAAGGAACACATGATCTCCCACCTGAAATTCGATTCTACGACGTCGTCGATCTGCATACGATTTCTGTCTGCATTGGGCCGCCTTCATTCTATCCCGTATCAATAGAATCTTCTCTGTAGTCTCCTGTACTATCTGCTGTCCCAATATGCAACTCTCGCTCAGTTCCGTCCAGCAAACAGGTGATCGACATTTCCTCCCATACAAAGCTTCAAAGGGTGTCATCTGGGTCGTCTCCTGAAAACTGTTGTTGTACGAGAATTCTATCAAAGGTAGGTGACGATCCCAACTACTACAGAAATTAAGGCTACAAGCCCGAAGCATATCCTCTAGTGTCTGAATAGTCCGCTCCGACTGACCATCTGTCTGTGGGTGGAAAGCTGTACTAAAACTCAACCGTGTACCCAGAGCTTCTTGAAGTTTCTGCCATAGCCTGCTAGTAAACTGGGTACCCCTATCTGAAACTATGCATGTCGGAACTCCATGCAGACGTACAATATCATCGATATAAATCTGAGCATACTGTGTAAAACCATACGTCGTCTTCACTGGGAGAAAATGAGCTGCCTTTGTCAACCTATCAACAATCACCCAAATGGAATCATACCCTCTGCTAGTCCTGGGTAGACCCACCATGAAATCCATGAAAATTTGTTCCCATTTCCACTCTGGAATGGGTAAGGGCTGCAACTCTCCGGCCGGCCTCTGGTGTTCTGCTTTGACTTGCTGATAAGTCAAGCATCTTGAAACATATTCCGCAACATCCCTCTTCATTCTTTCCCACCAGTAAACATCCTTTAGATCACGATACATCTTGGTGGAACCAGGATGAATACTGTATGTTGATCTATGGGCCTCATCTAAAATCTTACGCCTCAACCCATCTGAATCCGGTACATAGAGACGAGTCCTAAAACTTAATACTCCATGATCATAAATCACAAACTCCGTCTCCCTGCCCTGCCTAACCTGATCCATAATCTCCATCATACGAGTATCTACGGGCTGTGCCTCTCGAATGCGATCCAATAACTGAGGTCGGGTACGAACATGTGCTAGCTGTCCTCCTGTCGATGTGAACTCAAACTGTATACGACTATCACACAAGATCTGCCAGTCTGTAGAAGACTGCCTCTACAAGATGCGCAAATGAGATAAGCTACCTCCAGGTCTTCGACTCAAAGCATCTGCTACAACATTCGCTTTGCCTGGATGATACAAGATCTCACAATCGTAATCCTTCACCAGTTCCATCCATCTACGCTGCCTTAGGTTCAGATCCTTCTGCTGAAAAATATACTTTAAGCTCTTATGATCTGTGAAGATTTGACACGACTCTCCATACAAGTAATGTCTCCAAATATTCAATGCGAATACCATAGCAGCCATCACTATATCATGAGTGGGGTAGTTTTGTTCATGCCTCTTCAACTGTCGAGAAGCATAAGCTGTTAGGTCCACGTTACCCACCCCGGTTCTTACGGGGAGGCGGAATAGGTAAAAATCAAATTTTTCTCACAAGGTGACATGGACCAACTATGAAGGATCTTTGCTAAACAAAAACTAACATACAAAACAACAAGTTCTTGCTACTATGTTGAGTGGTTATACCTTGCGAACCATGTCCTTCGGGTCTTCTCTCCGCTTTCCTCCTCGTCTACGCAAGCTCCAAGGACCGATCTGGATCTTGCTCACCTCCGCGGCCTCCTTGAGTCGAAGACGATCCACCCGAGAGTTTGTACTCCGAGCTCCACCTCAAGCCGAGGTAACTAGGGCAACTAGTGTGCTACTCTTGATGTCCTAGATGGTGTAGAATATGGTGGTGGATTTGTTGGTCTATTTAGAACCCTATTTTCTCAACACATGAGTGCTAGGGAAAAATCTAGAGAGGAAGAAGAAGGAGGAACCATGGGAGCTTCTCACTTGAAGAGAGAGAATGAGAAGAAGATAATGATCCCATAAAAAAAATAATTACTAATCTTTTCATGATAAACTTGATGGCTACTTTGATATGACCATTATCATCTCAAATTAAAAACAAAACAAAAGGAAGACTCTAGATCTCACTTGAAAGATCCTAGTCAACAATGGTCAGATTGTCAACAAGGTCAAGTAAGGTCAAATGGTCAAAGAAATTAGCCATAACATAATTATCATTAAAAGATTAGTAAATAATGTCCCTGCCTCATAATGGTTTCGACCGAACCAACTGTCAAAACCCTAATGAGGCACCTCCTTCTTCTTCGTTCCTCACAACTGTGCATACACATCCGCATTCCATAGAATGCGAATGCACAGAAGACAAAACTAATCCATCCATACAATACTAGGATCCGGCTTAAACCAAATCCCACTAGTATTGTCTGCCCGAACAGTATACGCGCATAAGTGTACGTAAGTGATCGTAGCCTTGCCGTAAAACCATACGGCCTCTACACCTTTTGCCCAATGCAGGGAAACTCTCTGTGTGGGACTCTAAAGACTCGACACTACTCTGGAAGTGGGTTTAACCACAGACCGCAAGCGGCACTAGCTGTACGTAACGGTCCCCAGGTAGATGTCGATAAGAAGGCCGATGAGGTAAACCCATCCGAACTCCTACCGAGTCTGAATGTGACAATCTCCGTACAGTCCGGTCTGTTCGTCTATGAGTATCGCATGGCGGGCCTAAGGTGGTGGTAAACATCAGTCCCCTAATAACGGTACAAGTCGTGTCGGAGTGTAGCCCAGAACACCCTGAGAAACTACTGGTAACACTACCAGCAAATCTCGCTTGCCCTGGCTAGGGACGACAATGTGTAATGGCTCTCCTAGACACAGCGCGATATCAACTCCTAATACCGGGAGAGACGAATCTTGTCTAACCGTCACTGCCTCCAAGTGCGTCAGGACTGTACCCAACAACTACCTGTTTGCACGACTCAGTAGAGCCGTGGTAGGGTAGTAATCTAAGAACAGTGGGAACACACTCGAGGCGAAGTGACAGTGTCAAGTCAGCGGACTAAGCTGTACTCATGTCACTTGGAAACTGTTAACTTATGATAGGTATAATACCAACCTACAGTTCCCGACGAGTCATGTCCAGTGTACTCGTAACCCAACGAGCACCTGCATACTATCTCTAGCACGACGTACTGATGGCTGTGGGACAGACCATCTCCCCCGCTGGGATGAGAAGCGTATGCACCAGTCTACTCTGGAGTATCGATGCCCTGTCTCGATAATCCTATGACTAAGGACCAAAATAAGGATATGCTTACAGACTATCCAACCCCCACTAGTGTGATCGCCATCACAATGCCGGTAGTCAAGCAAAGATCCTAAGGGCTCCATCAATATGTACTAGCGATATGTTAAAAGAAACATATACACATATTAAGATAGAAACAAACCAAGTAGCATACTACTATATCGAGCAAGACTGTCGTAAAACTGTATATATATATATCCCAAGCTTCTAAAATGTATTATACAAACTAGTACTATACAATAATGGCCTCTAGGGCATACATATCCAACAATCTCGCACTTGCACTAAAGGCCAGTAATTGGTGTACCGCATACCCAACGTCTGCTCTATGGCCAGTTGCTGACGTACTGCATACCCAATTGCTCAAAAAGTCGCTCGAACTGTGTTTGAGGGAGGGCCTTTGTGAATGGATCCGCCGTGTTGTCTTTTGTGTCCACTCTCCGCACCTCGATCTCCGGGCGATCAATGATCTCCCTGATCAGGTGATACCGCCTTAAGATGTGTCTGGACTTCTGATGGGACCTTGGTTCCTTTGCTAAAGATATAGCCCAATTGTTATCGCAATACAAAGGTATTGGGTCAACAATGGACGGAACCACCTGAAGTTCATTAATGAACTTCTTCATCCAGACCGCCTCTTTTGCGGCATCGCTTGCAGCAATGTATTCAGCCTCCATCGTCGAGTCTGCGACGGTATCCTGTTTGGAACTCCTCCAACACACCGCCCCTCCATTGAGGGTAAACACAAAATCCGAGACAAACTTGCTGTCATCTTTGTCACTCTGGAAGCTTGAATCGGTAAAGAACTCGATCCTGAGGTCTCCATTACCGTAAACCAGGAACATCTCCTTAGTCCTTCTCAGGTACTTGAGAATGTTCTTCACTGCCGTCCAGTGGTTCTCACTTGGGTCTGACTGATACCGGCTCACCACGCTCAGTGCGTAAGCTACATCTGGCCTTGTACATAGCATCGCATACATTATAGATCCTACCGCCGAGGCGTAGGGTATAGTGCTCATGCGAACCCTCTCCTCGTCAGTCTTAGGAGACATCTTCTTGGAGAGGGTGATTCTGTGCAATGCTGGTATATTGCCGCGCTTGGAATCTTCTATACTAAATCTTTTTAGTACAGTCTCTATGTACCTGGACTGCGAAAGTCCCAGTAATCTCTTGGATCTATCTCTGTAGATCTTGATCTCCAGAATCTACGAGGCATCACCCAGGTCCTTCATAGAGAACCGTTGTGACAAGAACAGCTTGACCGATTGTAGCATAGGAATGTCATTTCCTATCAAAAGAATGTCGTCCACGTACAAGACTAGGAATACGACAGTTCTTCCTACAATCTTCTTATAGATAAAAGGTTCATCTTCGTTCTTGATGAAATCAAATTCCTTGATTGCCTCATCAAAACAGATGTTCCAGCTCCGTGATGCCTGCTTTAATCGATTTAAGCAACTTGCACACCTTCCCGCTGCTCCCACTGTCTACAAAACCCTCTGGCTGATCCATGTAAACGCACTCTTCCAAACAGCCGTTTAGAAAAGCCGTTTTAACGTCCATCTGCCAGATTTCATAGTCATGGAAGGAAGCAATGGCAAGTAGGATCCGAATGGATTTGAGTATAGCCACTGGAGAAAAAGTTTCGTTATATTCCACACCAGGTCTTTGACGAAAACCTTTTGCAACGAGTCTAGCCTTATAGGTTTCCACCTGCCCATCTACACCAAGTTTCCTTTTGTAGATCCATTTGCATCCAACGGGTTTTACCCCAGGTGGAGCAATATCAAAGGTCCACACATTATTGGTGTACATGGACTCCATTTCGGATTGCATAGCATCAGCCACTTATCAGAGTCCCTACTGATAATGGCCTGCCTGAAACTGGTAGGGTCATCTTCTTCCAAGATGCAATCCTCTCGATCCCCGTCTATGAGAAAACCGTAGTATCTCTTGGGCGGATGAGAAATCCTACCAGATCTGCGGAGTGGCTGAGGTTCGTTGGGTGTAATTGAATCTAGCGGTTCCACCAAATCATCAGTTATAGTTTGTGTCTCTGGAATTTCATCCAGTTCTACCGTGCTGCCACTAATATTTTTAACAAGAAATTCTTTTTCCAAAAATGTGGCATTCCTGGAAACAATTATCTTCTGTTCCTCTGCATGGTAGAATAGATACCCATTAGAATCTTTTGGGTATCCTACAAACTTACACAAAACTGCCCGTGCCTCAAGTTTGTCTGGGTTCTGCTTTTTGACATAAGCTGGGCAACCCCAAATCTTAATACGTTTAAGATACAAACTCTTACCACTGCATATTTCATACGGAGTCTTAGGCACGGATTTGATGGAACTTGATTCAATAGATGTGCTGCTGTTTGAAGTGCATATCCCCAGAATGAAAGAGGCAACTCAGCACTACTCATCATGGAGCGAACCATATCTAATAGGGTACGATTCCTCCGTTCCGATACACCGTTGTGCTGTGGTGTATAAGGAGGAGTAAGCTGAGAGAGAATACCATTCTCTTTTAAGTAATCTAGGAATTCCGTGCTTAAGTACTCCCCTCCCCTATCAGATCGGAGGATCTTGATACTTTTGCCAGTCTGGTTCTCTACTTCGTTTCTGAATTCCTTGAATTTCCCAAAAGCTTCAGATTCGTGTTTCATCAGATACACATATCCAAACCTAGAGAGATCGTCAGTGAATGTGATGAAGTACGAGAACCCACCCCTTGCATGTATAGACATTGGACCACATACATCACTGTGTATGAGTCCCAAGAGCTCTGCTGCCTTTTCTCCATGTCCGGTGAACGGAGATTTGGTCATCTTTCCTTTGAGACAAGACTGACAAGTTTCATAAGATGAAAATTCGAACGTATTCAAGAGTCCATCTTTATGCAACTTACTTAGTCTTTTCTCTCCGATATGACCAAGTCTACAATGCCACAAGTAGGATTCGTTCGTATCTGAACTCTTCCTCTTGCGTGTGTTTTGTATATTGAGAACTGTATTCTGATTTAGAACGTAGATACCATTACACAGTGTACATTCTGCAACCAGTACCTTATGAAGGTAAATGTTCATGATATTTCTATCAAGAACAAAGTTATATCCATCTTTATCGAGTAAAGAAACTGATATGATGTTGCAAACCATGAAAGGTACATAGTAGCAATCGTTCAAAATCATAGTATTGCCATTTGGCAACACTAGGTGATATTCACCGACGGCTACAGCATTAACTTGTGCTCCGTTCGCTACTCTGAGCGACATATCACCAGGTGCAACTTTCTTACTTTTTCTCGGTCCCTGCAATAAATTACAGATATGAGATCCTGATCCGGTATCAAGTACCTAGGAGGTAGGGCTGACCGTAAAGCTGTTCTCAATTACAAGAACACCTGAAGTTGATGCAAAACTATGCTTCTTCTTCAACTGGGTATTCTTGGAATCCATACAATCCTCTTTCCCTTGCTCATACTTATGACTGTTGTCGTAAGTTAGAGCCGAACCAACGTTCCCCAACCCCGAATAAGAATTCGGATCGGTCAAGCGATACATTTTATTATCTTGATTAGGCGTGAAATGGTTGCTACCTGGAGAGGGAGAAAAGAAACACTTTAGCGTGAGTTCTTGCAAGATTAGATTGGTTTATTAATTTATCTAATCAGGATGGCTCACATTGTTTCCTCAAATTCTTCTTCAAACCCTAAAAGAAGAACTGGTCAGGATTAATCGCACGTCACAATACTTGCTTAACCTTTCAATTAGGCTAGTGTTGGTACTTCGAGGGAGGTTTTCCAACGCTTTCGCGAAGTTCCTTAATTAAATAACCTCTTTTCCCTGGAGGCGTAGCCCCGCTAACACCGTTCTAGACACCTACTTGGTTTATAGTATTGATTGTTAAGTGAAATAATCTCCCGAGAGTAATCTAACTAATCAGTGGGATCGAGATCCAACTATCATTGTGCGATGACCTAGATGGAATCCACTCTAGTCACCACACTCCAGAAGGTATGCTAAATCTGCAAGTTTCAGTTTCTTTAGAAACTCCCGATGTGGATTTTTGCCCCTAGGACCCAAGTGACCTTGACACAGTCAACAAATCAAAGAGTCCTAGTCAAGTTCAACCCGTCATTATCTTGATTGCATTAAATCCACCCGCATAACCCTTGACACAGTCAACAAGGTTACACGACTGGCCTAACCAATCACATTGTATCCTACAGATAAGCAATACTCATCTACCGTTCACCGCGCCTTGACACAGTCAACACGGTTACACGACTGTCCTAACCAATCACATTGTATCCTATAGATAAGCAATACTCAGCTACCTTTCACCGCGCCTTGAAACAGTCAACAAACGCAGCACGAATACTAAGTATAACTTATAAGAAATGACGGAGGGTTATGGCTGGGTTTTTGGCGAAAAACCCGTTAACGTAATGAACATGATATGGTTGAAGGAACCTGATAACCCTTTTAAAAATATAGTGGCGAAAACTTTTGCTAAAGAGGTCACTCCCTGTGAAGGGATCTCGGCACTTTCCTCGTCGAATGAGGTGCAGGATATTCCAAATTGAATACCTCGATGCTGTTGGAGATAGTGCCCTCAGAGTCAATTATTGGATCACAGACACGTGATTGCAATAATTGAGGGAGGACCTATACCGGTAGGACAGTCTTACTCAAGATGATAGTATGCTATCTGGTTTATCTTTATCATCGTGTACTGTTTTAGGTGACCTTACAGGTCGCTATTACACGTTGATAGAGCCCCTAGGATTCATGCTTGACTGCCAGCAGTATGAGGGCGATCATATACGTGGGAGCTGGGGTCTATAAGCACATCATTAAAAGGTCCCTAGTCGTGGGAATTTCGAGACAGGGCATCAATACTCCAGAGTAGACTAGTGTATACAGTCGAGACCCCGACGAGGGGCGGTGGCCGGTCTCATAAGCCACTTGTGTCAGTTGGTTCACCTAAGATGTATACAGGTGCTCATTAGGTTATGAGTACACCGGACAAGACTCGCCGGGAACATGCTAGTTGGAATTATACCTGATGTCAGATAGCAGTTCCCTGGTGACATGTGTACAGGTTAGTTCATCGACCTGAGATCGTCATTTGTCTCGTGTGAGTTCCCACTATGCTTTGATTACTACCCTACCACGGCTCAAAGGAGTCGTGCAAACAGGTTTTAGTTGGGTACAGTCCCGAACCACATGGAGGCAGTGAGATAATCTGCAGGGGTTCGTCTCTCGCGGTATTGGGGGTGAGGTCGCGCTGTGTCTAGGAGAGCCATTACACGAAGTCCTTGGCAAAGGCAGGAGATTTACTGGTAGGTATTCCAGTAGTATCTCAGGGTGTTCTGGGCTACACTCCGACATGACTTGTACTGCTTTTGGGGGTCTGACTTTTACCAACCCCCTAGGCCCGCCATGCGATGCTCATAGACGAACGGACCGGACTGTACGGATATTGTCACAGATAGGCTCAGTAGGGTGTCAGGATGAGTTCGCTCATCGACCTCCCTTTTGGTCAATACCTGGTAGCCCGTTACGTATGGCTAATACCTCTGACGTGCTAGTGGTTAAATCCACAGCCAAAGTATTGACGAGTCTTTAGAGTCCCCCACAGACAGTTTCTCAAGTTTCGGGTGAAACGCTGTAGAGGCCGTATGGAGATATGGCAGGGTTCGATCATATACGTGCGGTATTGTACGGATCGTGATCGGACGGATTATACTAGCGGGCTTTGGTTTAAGCCGGATCCTAGTATTATACAGTGTAGATTTTGTCTCATTGCATTTGTATTCGGTCGGAATACAAATGTGGGTATGTATATGCAGTCGCGGGGTTTTCCTGTAATTTATTATGGGATCAGTTTTTTGAAGTTGCCAGTTTGCATTCTGTTTCGGCCAGTTTTCCTTTGTTCCTTCATGGCCGGATTTTCATGATGGAGGGGATAATTTGCAAATATGCAAATTAGCATTATGGAGGGGGTTATTGGTAAATGGAGGATTATGATGGGTATATCATCTTTAGATTCTTTTTAGTTCATCATGGTGTGCATTTATGAGAAAGGATTTGTGAAAGGATTAGATTGGACTTTGATGTGATCTTTATTCCTTGTTATCACACATTATCTCCTCTTGCCTTTTTCCTTTGATTTTTTCCTCCTCAAATTAAGAGATGGCCGGCCACATTTTTTGGGGGGTGATGGAGAGGTTTCATTTTTAGGATGTGGGGAGAAATTCATTCATCTCATATTCTTTGCTTGCCACAAAAATTCCATAGCACATTTCCTTGATTCCTCGACTCCTTCAATGGAAACTCCAACAACCTCTTTGAGACAAACCTTACTACACTTAGCCTACTGCATCCTTGGGCACGTCGGCTTGCCAACTTCGTGCCCGAGTTGCCTCGGTCCAGAGGTGGGAGCCCGTAAAAGAATTCGGTTATGTGGTGCCCGTTCCGACGAGAAGATGATGATCGGAGATTCCACGAGGAGATCGGAGTGGAGGCCGAAGACCAAAGGATACGGATCGCTCGGTATAGCTTTCTGCCCATTCTCCTGTTTTCTAGGATTAGGTTAATGGCCCGATCCGGGTTTATAGTGCGCGGTAGTGCCGGTTTACAAGTTTTGTAAAAGTTTCGTTTCCGCATTTCAGCGTCGGATTGACGGCCGGGGCGCTGCCGTGCACTTACATTGGTATCAGAGCCACGCCATTAATCTAGTCTATCTTGCTCTAACGTGTTTACAAGTTCGATCGAACGGATTTTCCAAAAACCGTATTTTCAAGTCCAGTTTCTGTCGAATTTTTCCAGTGGTCAAAAAATTATTTGGTACATTGTAAAATTACGAGCAGGGTTTTTTAAGCATTCTGTGAAAATTTGGTCACGTGAAGTTACCGTTCCACCGCGGAACCGCTGCCAAACCCATGCATTGGCCGCGGTTCCGCCGCCATTTTAACTCTTCACAGTGCCAAATTTCTACAGTGCTCTTTGGACATGGAAATAGGGTTTATGGTATATTCTTTTGGGGCCCAGATTTTCTTTGAGTGCTACAGTTGTGCTTGGGGCCTACTTCGGTAAATTTAGTCGATCGAATATTTTAAACATGTTAGTTCACAGTATTTACATTATATCTGCGACCGTGAATGTCATTCGATCGGTAAATCCAGTCTATCTGCTATAGCCCTTTGAGACGGATTTGCGAACGTGACATTCACGTTGATGTTCTGTGTTGTGCTGTGATGTTACGGATTGCCGTGGTGGATAGCCTGGATGCAATGTTAGTACAGTTTGGTTGTATATGTACATTTGATATTGCGGGGCGAGCGTCTGACATGTGGACTGCCGTCACTGCCTGTTTGTATATTATTCTTTTGGGGCACGACTGGGATGAGGTCGATGTACCCGTTGTATATTTTTCTTTCTGTACTAGGATTACCCCGCGGTGGGGTGCACGGATAGCCGGGTTCTAGAGGGAAACGGGCCCGCATCTCATGGCTTTGAGACGGAGGGGGGTTCACTCTAGAATTGGCGGGCTATTCGTCGCACTCGTAAGGGGTACAGGTTGACCCAAGGAGGGGTGCTCAAGTTACCGTATTCCGTGAAGTGCTGGGTGGTCCATTCACGTTGTTGAAGGGGGCTGCCTCGCTTCAGGTTTTGGCGGGTAACTTGCCGCGTCCGTAGGGGTCTAGGATTTCATTCCACAGGCTATCCACACGACCAGGGGAACGTCGGGTTTCAGTAGCGGCTCTATGAAACCCGGGGATCCCAGATATCTGTATTTTTCTGTGATGCTTATTACATTTTTGTGATGTTGCATTTTATCACGCCTTGAGCGAATATTATATATTGATATATATACTAGTAGATGTTTTATATGTTTTGCATCCGCGCTAGTCCATTCCCCGCTCTGTCGTTAGTTAAGTAACCTAACGGGTGATGACGGGACCCAGTGGCGAATGCGGATGGCATATAAGTACATCATTATTTTCATTCTTTGTGGTGTGATCAATTGATGGAACTGCGTTGATTCGGATCAATGCAAGCTAAACAAACCTATTCTGATGTTGTTGGAACATTTTTTTCAAAAAGCTGTTATTGCAAGGATGTTCTCTTTTGTTTTGCACAGTGGTATTCGGTTATGAATATCCAGCACCTCAGTCGACGAGGCAAGGGCCGAGATCCCTTCACCGGGAGTGACCCCTTGGACAGAAGTTTGCGTCAGGGCAATAACTTCACTATAGCCGATTACTTTTGCTTTGCATCGTGGTATTCAGTTGGAATATCCTGCACCTCATTCTACGGGGAAAGAGCCGAGATCCCTTCACCGGGAGTGACCTCTTTAGCAAAGGTTTTCGTCACTATATTTTTATAAAAAGCGATCCGGTTCCTTCAACGATATCAAGTTCATTACGTTAAAGGTTTTTCGCCAAAAACCATTCGTAGCCCTCCGTCGTTTCAGACGGGTAGCACGTAGTATTCATGCTATGTTTGTTGACCTTCGTCAAGGCATAGTGAATGGTAGCTGCTTGTTACCTTTCTGCAGCATAGATAGATGCGTTGGTTTGGGATAGTCGTATAGCCTTGTTGACCTTCGTCAAGGGCTTGTGCGGGTGGGTTCAAATTAACCTGGACAATGACGGGTATAACTTACATGTGACTTATGATTTGTTGACCTTCGTCAAGGTCATAAGAGCATGGGGCAAAAATCACATCGGGAGTTTCTAAAGAAACTGAAACTTGCCAGATATGCGCATACCTTCTGGAGTGTGATAACGTGAGTGGATTCCATCACATTATCATGCGATGATAGTTGGATCCCGATTCCCACTGATGAGTTGGTTTACTCATCGGGTGATCCCAACTAATTATTCTTTCAGGTTTAGAGGAGAATTTGACGTTACAGTGGGAGGTTTCCTGATTAGATAAAGTGATAACCATTCTGATCTAGGTTAGAGTGCACGCTGAGTGTTTCTTTTCTCTCTCTCTTTGGCAGCGACCATGGCCCGACCCTATACTATGACTCAGTGACCAAGATTGACCGAACCTTCTTAAAACACTGACTTTTGGAATGTCAGAGTTGCATACCTCATTGTCACTCCTACTTTTACCCTTTTCTCCAGGACACCCCGTATTACTATGAACGTCCACTTCCATTGGATAAAACCATCGTATGGTTATATACGAACTCGAAGGAATTTATTCGAGGATGGTTTCCAGTTCTGGAGAAAACGAATATGACTATTCAGCTGTCTTTTCCTTTTTCCTTCTCTCAGGTTGCGAGTGCCCCTTAGATTAGGGGATAGTACACCTATTACGCAAATTGGATAGTCTTCTTCCAAACCATAGGCAGGTACCGACCGGTAGGGAATGAAGAAAACCAATTAGCCTAACGATGGTGTACAGAAGATATTATGTAAAGACAAATAAAGGGATTAGTAAGAGGGCAAAGTAAATTGCGACTGCTATTCACGACCAAACCAAATATTTCTTCGCCAATCCTACATCACCTTTGTATTTCTCCAGGACACTCCGTATCACTACGAAGATCCACAGTTATTTAGATACTCCATCGTATGGTTATATACGAACTCGAAGGAACTTGTTCCAGTTCAGGGATGGATTCTGGTTCAGGAGAAATAGGAATAAAGTTTTATTCAGTTGTCTTTTATCTTTACCTTCTCTCGGGTTGCGAGTGCTCCTAGGATTAGGACAGTACACCCATTATGCTTATTGGATAGTCTTCTTCCAAACCATAGGCTGGTGCCGAAAGGTAGGGAAGGAAGAAAACCATTTAGCCTAAGAGGGTGTACAGAAGGTAATGACTAAAGACATATAAATGGATTTGGAGAGACGGCAAAGAAATATATGGTTACAGTTTTGAATCTGGATAATGGAAGAGGCATTACTAGGAATACCCGGATACCCTTTCGGAACATATTCATGTTTCAGTTTCACTGTGTATTGTTAAAGGAAAACTGATTTCCCAATCAGACCTTGCTCTAGGGTATGTATTTACCAGGTATGATTCTCACATCTGTATGGTTTTACAGATGATGAGTGGGAGTAAGTTATTGGGAATTAGGTGATCATCCTCATTATATCGGAATTCGTTGTAATTGGTGATATTTGGGGAAGTCACTTGGGTTGTTTGCCGGATGGCAATTATTTGGTTTTGAATATCCGTTGTTATGCACCAATTTCAAATTGATATATCTGTACGTCTATTTTTATAGAGTGAGATATACCTTTTTGAAATTATGTCTATGACATTTACCTATATCAGTGGATGGTTAGGTAAGGAGCATTGAACAGCGGTGTAATTCTTCTTAACCATAAGTACAGTTTTCAACCTACGACACACAGTGAATGAGTCACTAGACTCAGGGGATTTATACAGAGTATTGTATATTTTCCAGTGTCCATCAGGACAGAGGGGTTGGTCCTCGTACTATATTCAGTTTACTTATGACTTTTCTAGTACATAGAAAAGTGTTTCGTAGAAACACAAGGTCTGAGTTTTGAGAAGTTATAGGTGTAAGAGAAAAGTAGAGAACCGGGTGTTGCAAGTATCGGGATTTTTCAAGGTGATCGAAGATATAGATACTTGTGTATGGTATTCAGTTGATAGTAATGATTAAGAGAACTTGCTTCTCTTTCAGGTTACTCATAAGTGGAAGCACTCCTAAGTTGAGTAATGCTGATCGGCCTCTCTCCATTTTGTTGACATGCACTGGAGAAAGCTGCCTGATTTGAATCTGGTTCCAATTAAATCCGTGCCTCTGGTTCTATATTGGATATAGAACAGTTCATATCTTAACTATGTTAAGGTACAGGGAGTTTTCCAGCTTATGCTTAAAACCAGACTCTGGATAACTCAAGGCATGTTTCTATAATGGCTGTTTGTGGGTTGACCCAGACTATGACGATGGTTGAATTTCTACCATCTGGAAGATCAATAGTGATATTGCTCTTGACTCGCCACAGTTTTAACAAAAATGGATTTTTTCAGAAAACAATAGTGGGAGTATGGTAGAACTGGAAGTGATTCCAGAACCGCAAACGATTACTCAAAATTTGATAAGAACCTAAAGATTCAATCTGGTTTGACATTCCATTGGCCACTCCGCAGATATGGTGGGTAACCTCGGGCACCCGAGAGGTACTCCGGCAGCATCAAGGACGGTGATAGGGAGGTTCTTGTTTACCCAGACTTGCCAATGCTGTTGTTCCAGACTGTGAGACCCGGCAGGAGGATGAGTATAGCGTCGTTCTAAACTAGCTTTAGAAGTGCACGTGTATATGACTCTACCAGAGGGTTGTCGTAGTCAGTGGGAGCAGCGGAAGCATAGTGGACAAGTGGCTTATGTCTATTTATAGACTAAAGCAGATATAGCGGAGATAGATCATCTATTTATGATGTGACAGTCATAGGTTTGACTTCATCAGAATATAGGATGGATCTGTTAAGAAGGTAGTACGGTGTGATGTCCTGGTATTTGGATGACATACACAGAGTAGGTAGTGAATTTCCTATACTACGATCGGTTATACTTTGGTTGTCACACAGTGGTTTCTCCACATAGGGCTTGGATATAATATTACACATTCTGGTTACTAGATCTATGGTTTTAGATCTAGATTTGGGTAGTTTCCCAATCTGGGTACTTAGACAACATTCTAAAGGTGTTTTAGAATGGACAACTCCTGGCATGGTGGTGTACCTGCAGGTGATGGAGTCACCCTCTCTAAAGGTGTCTTACAGACTAAAGAGGAGAGGGATATGCATGATTGGCAGATCACTTTCTTAGGCAATTGAGTCAATCATGAGATGTCAAGTACCACACCAGATGTTGTTTTTGCACGAGATGCAGTAAGTTGATATTGATCCAATCCTGGAGAAACATTCGGAAGCAGTTTTAGAACATAAGTGGATGTTCTAGGGATATGATAACGACAGCCTCTTTTAGGAAATGGTTATCATTCCAGGCTTCCAAGGTGACCTGGACGACAGAGTGGCTGTCAGAGTTATAGTTTTCCCTCTGACGAGGGGCAGTATTTTGGACAGGTGGTCCAGGAGGATACTGAGGGAGGCATGGCGCAGGACACTGATTAAGTTCAGTCGACGATACAGTCTAAGAAGTTTGGATTTGGAGTTCACTTATGAATTAGGTCCCATCAGACATCCAAACATATTCTAAGACAGGTATTGCTCATTTCGGGAGATGGGTTTCTCCGCGAACTTGAGATTAAGAGAGACATAGAAAGAAACATCAGAGCAGATCCACTCACTGAGGCTATTCCTCGAACGCAATAGTTTCGCAAACGGGTTTTGTGAGACTGATTAGTAGAGGAGTTGGGTGTTCGGTATCACACAGGCTGTGAGTATGCGACATTGCAATAATTATCCTTGAGTGCAAGTGGGAGATTGTTGGAGATAGTGCCCTCAGAGTCAATTATTGGATCACAGGCACGTGATTGCAATGATTGAGGGAGGACCTATACCGGTAGGACAGTCTTACTCAAGATGATAGTATGCTATCTGGTTTATCTTTATCATCGTGTACTATTTTAGGTGACCTTACAGGTCGCTATTACACGTTGATGAGCCCCTAGGATTCATGCTTGACTGCCAGCAGTATGAGGGCGATCATATACGTGGAAGCTGGGGTCTATAAGCACATCCTTAAAAGGTCCCTAGTCGTGGGAGTTTCGAGACAGGGCATCGATATTCCAGAGTAGACTAGTGTATACAGTCGAGACCCCGACGAGGGGCGGTGGCCAGTCTCACAAGCCACTGGTGTCAGTTGATTCACCTAAGATGTATAAAGGTGCTCATTGGGTTATGAGTACACCGGACAGGACTCGCCGGGAACATACTAGTTGGAATTATACCTGATGTCAGATAGCAGTTCTCCGGTGACATGTGTACAGGTTAGTTCATTGACCTGAGATCGTCATTTGTCTCGTGTGAGTTCCCACTGTGCTTTGATTACTACCCTACCACGGCTCAAAGGAGTCGTGCAAACAGGTTTTAGTTGGGTACAGTCCCGAGCCACATGGAGGCAGTGAGCGGATCTGCAGGGGTTCGTCTCTCCCGGTATTAGGGGTGAGGTCATGTTGTGTCTAGGAGATCCATTACACGAAGTCCTTGGCCAAGGCAGGAGATTTACTGGTAGGTATTCCAGTAGTATCTCAGGGTGTTCTGGGCTACACTCCGACACGACTTGTACCGCTTTTGGGGTTTGACTTTTACCAACCCCCTAGGCCCGCCATGCGATGCTCATAGACGGACGGACTGGACTGTACGGATATTGTCACTAACAGGCTCAGTAGGGTGTCAGGATGATTTCGCTCATCGACCTCCCTTTTGGTCAATACCCGGTAGCCCGTTACGTATGGCTAATACCTCTGACGTGCTAGTAGTTAAATCCACAACCAAAGTATTGACGAGTCTTTAGAGTCCCCCACAGACAGTTTCTCAAGTTTCGGACGAAACGTTGTAGAGGCCGTATGGAGATATGGCAGGGTTCGTTCATATACGTGCGGTATTGTACGGATCGTGATCGGACGGATTATACTAGAGGGCTTTGGTTTAAGCCGGATCCAAGTATTATATAGTGTAGATTTTGTCTAATTGCATTTGTATTCGGTCGGAATACAAATGTGGGTATGTATATACAGTCGCGGGGTTTTCCTGTAATTTATTACGGGATCAGTTTTTTGAAGTTTCCAGTTTGCATTCCGTTTCGTCCAGTTTTCCTTTGTTCCTTCATGGCCGGATTTTCATGATGGAGAGGATAATTTGCAAATGTGCAAATTAGCATTATGTGGGGGGGGGGGGGGGGTTATTGGTAAATGGAGGATTATGATGGGTATAACATCTTTAGATTCTTTTTAGTTCATCATGGTGTGCATTTATGAGAAAGGATTTGTGAAAGGATTAGATTGGACTTTGATGTGATCTTTATTCCTTGTTATCACATATTATCTCCTCTTGCCTTTTTCCTTTGATTTTTTCCTCCTCCAATTAAGAGATCGCCGGCCACATTTTTTTGGGGGTGATGGAGAGGTTTCATTTTTAGGATGTGTTGAGAAATTCATTCATCTTATATTCTTTGCTTGCCACAAAAATTCCATAGCACATTTCCTTAGTTGATTCCTCCACTCCTTCAATGGCAACTTCAACAACCTCTTTGAGACAAACCTTACTACACATAGCCTACAGCATCCTTGGGCACGTCGGCTTGCCAACTTCATGCCCGAATTGCCTCGGTCCAGAGGTGGGAGCCCATAAAAGAATTCGGCTATGTGGTGCCCGTTCCGACGAGGAGATGAAGATCGGAGATTCCGCGAGGAGATCGGAGTGGAGGCCGAAGACCGAAGGACACGGATCGCTCAGTATAGCTTTCTACCCATTCTCCAGCTTGCTAGGATTAGGTTAATTGCCCAATCCGGGTTTATAGTGCGCGGTAGTGCCGGTTTACAAGTTTTGTAAAAGTTTCGTTTCTGCATTCCGACGTCGGATTGACGGCCGGGGCGCTGCCGTGCACTTACAGATGCAAAGCAAGAATAATCGGCTATAGTGAAGTTATTACCCTGGCACAAACTTTTGTCCAAGGGGTCACTCCCGATGAAGGGATCTCGGCCCTTGCCTCGTCGAATGAAGTGCTGGGCATTCATAACCGAATACCTCTGTGCAAAATAAAAGAGAACGTCCTTGCAACAACAGCTTTTTGAAAATTTTTCCAACAACATCTTTTAGGTTTGTTTTTCTTTGCATTAATATAATGTGTCCCATCAATTAATCCTACCATTGCAGAAAACAACGAAAATATGACGTATGCTTATGACATCCGCATTCGCCATGGGGCCCCGTCATCACCCATTAGGTTACTTAACTAACGACAGAGCGGGGGCTGGGCTAGCGCGGATGCAAAACATAAGTAACGCCTACTAGATATCATATATAGATATATACATTCGTCAGATGCAATGATAACCATTCCAGATCACAGATGAACACATTAGATATGCTAGGAATCCGCATTTCGTTCGAGCCTGCAACAAAAGACGGATTACACGGTCGCGATGAGTAGCCACACCCCACCCTAGACCCCTACGGGCTCGGCAAACTACCCGCCAAATACCCGAAGTGAAGCAACCTCTCTCAACAACGTGAGTAGGCCACTCGACACTTCAAAGTACCCGGTAGCTTGAGCACCCCACCTTGGGTCTATCCTAGGAGCAAAAACAGTAAAAGAAATAATATACAATGGCGGCTACAACCTCATCCCGGATGTGCAGCCATAAAAATAATATTATATCAATTTACATATTACATCAAATGAAAGATAAAGAAACTCTCATCTCACAAAACCCTGGCTATTCATCCGCGACAATCCAACAAGTTCATCTACACAATCCAACAACATTACAGATCACAGATATGCACAACCCCCACTGATCGACGTATAGCGATTAGTCGACGTTCAGTGCATATATCACATCACAGATATAACCAAATAGCTAAAGTTTATAGAACCTCGATCAAAATACAAATTTGTAACTACCCCAAACATAACATTGTTCTCTGGAAACACTGGGCAGAAACAAAACATTTAAAAAATCCCAAAACAGCAAACTTAGTAAACTGCAGGAAATCGGAGTCGCGGCCGAGTCAACTCGGCCGCGGATCCGCGGAGAAACGCATGGTTTCTCCGCGGTTCCGCGGCGAGTTGGCCGAGTCGTGGGCTCAAATTTCTTGATAATTCCTAGAAAACCCTGCACCGATTTTTAAGGCATGTGGAATAATTTTTGGAGCAGTTTTAAAAATCGGCAGAAAGTATGATTTTTGACATGTTTTTCGGTATTTTTTCCGGATCGAAGTTCTAAACACTTTGCTAATAGTTAGTTGTTGTTTAGCTAGGCTTTGATACTACTGTTAGGTCCACGTCACCCACCCCGGTTCTTACGGGGAGGCGGAATAGGTAAAAATCAAAATTTTCTCACAAGATGACATGGACCAACTATGAAGGATCTTTGCTAAAGAAAAACTAACATACAAAACAACAAGTTCTTGCTACTATGTTGAGTGGTTATACCTTGCGAACCATGTCCTTCGGGTCTTCTCCCTGCTTTCTTCCTCATCCACGCAAGCTCCAAGGACCGATCCGGATTTTGCTCACCTCCGCGGCCTCCTTGAGTCGAAGACGATCCACCCGAGAGTTTGTACTGTTGGAGATAGTGCCCTCAGAGTCAATTATTGGATCACAGGCACGTGATTGCAATGATTGAGGGAGGACCTATCCCGGTAGGACAGTCTTACTCGAGATGATAGTATGCTATCTGGTTTACCTTTATCATCGTGTACTGCTTCAGGTGACCTTACAGGTCGCTATTACACGTTGATAGAGTCCCTAGGATTCTTGCTTGACTGCCAGCAGTATGAGGGCGATCATATACGTGGGAGCTGGTAGTCTATAAGCACATCCTTAAAAGGTCCCTAGTCGTGGGAGTTTCAAGACAGGGCATCGATTCTCCAGAGTAGACTAGTGTATACAGTCGAGACCCCGACGAGGGGCGATGGCCGGTCTCACAAGCCACTGGTGTCAGTTGGTTCACATAAGATGTATACAGGTGCTCATTGGGTTATGAGTACACCGGACATGACTCGCCGGGAACCTGCTAGTTGGTCTTATACCAGACGTCAGATAGCAGTTCCCTGGTGACATGTGTACAGGTTAGTTCATCGACCATCGTCATTTGTCTCGTGTGAGTTCCCACTGTGCTTTGATTACTACCCTACCACAGCTCAAAGGAGTCGTGCAAACAGGTTTTAGTTGGGTACAGTCCCGAGCCACATGGAGGCAGTGAGCGGATCTTCAGGGGTTCGTCTCTCCCAGTATTGGGGGTGAGTTCGCGCTGTGTCTAGGAGAGCCATTACACGAAGTCCTTGGCCAAGGCAGGAGATTTACTGGTAGCTATTCCAGTAGTATCTCAGGGTGTTCTGGGCTACACTCCGACACGACTTGTACCGCTTTTGGGGGTCTGACTTTTACCAACCCCCTAGGCCCGCCATGCGATGCTCTTAGACGAACGGACCGGACTGTACGGATATTGTCACTGACAGGATCAGTAGGGTGTCAGGATGAGTTCGCTCATTGACGTCCCTTTTGGTCAATAGCTGGTGTCCCGTCACGTATTGGCTTATACCTCTGACGTGCTAGTGGTTAAATCCACAGCCATAGTATTGACGAGTCTTTAAAGTCCAGCACACTTTTAGTTACTCAAGTTTTGGGCGAAAAGCTGTAGAGGCCGTATGGAGATATGGCAGGGTCCGATCAGATACGTGCAATATTCACGGATCAGGATCGGACGGTTAGTACTAGAGGTCGTATGGATATATGGCAGGGTTCGATCAGATATGTGCGGTATTGCACGGATCAGGATCCGACGGATATTACTAGCCGGTTTTGGTTTAAGCCGGATCCTAGTATAGTACAGTGTAGATTTTGTCTCATTGCATTTGTATCCGGTCGGAATACGGATGCGGGTGTGTATGCACAGTATCGGGGATTTCCTGTTATTTATTACGGGACCAGTTTTCTGGAGTTGGCAGTTTGCATTCCGTTCCGGCCGGTTTTCCTTTGTTCTTTCACGGCCGGACTTTTCCGATGGATGGTGTTATTTGCAAGTTTGCAAATAACATATTGTGGAGGGGTTTCTTGCATATGGATTGATTATGAAAGCATATTTTGATACCATTCTTTTCTATCATCATTTTCTTGCTTTATGTTGATTAGAAATGGATTTGATTTAGTGTGACATGGTTATCATTGCTTTGGATGTGGTCACCCTCCACCTTTTACTACTCACATCCCTCTTGTATTAGGTTTATCCTCCACCATTCTCACTTGAATAAGGTTGGCCACACTTGAGAGAAGAGAAGGAGAGAGTTCATTTTTGGGTGAGGTGAGGAATTCTTCATCTCATATTCTTCTTGCTAGAAAATTGAAAGCACCAATTTTCTTAACCTCCTCCTCCATCCTCCATGGCAACAAACCCCCCCCATATGAGACATAGCCTCTACACTACATTCTACAGCAAATCTTGGACGCGTCGGCTAGCCAACTTCGCGCCCGAGTTGCCTCGGTATTGAGGTGGGAGCCCGTAAAAGATGCAGGCGATGTGGTGCCCTTCCAGCGAGGAGGCGACGACATGGAGACAAGACTTTCCGCGGGAGATCGGGACGATGACGAGAAGACCGGAGGACTCGGATCACTCGGTATATCTCTAACCCGTCTTGTAGTTAGCTAGATCTAGTTTAATGGCACGATCCGGGTGTTTAGTGCGCGGTGGTGCCGGTTTGCTAGTTTGCAAAATCAAAGTTTTTCGCTTCCGCATTCCGGAGTCGGATTGACGGCCGGGGCACCGTCGTGCACTTACAGTGGTATCAGAGCCTCGCCATTAACATTGTCTAGCTTTGTTTAATGTGTTTGCATTTTCGATCGACCAAAATTCCAAAAACCTGCGTTTTCTTCACATCAGTTTTCTGTCGATTTTTTTCTGGCTCGAAAATTTTTTCAGGTTGTAGAAAACTGATGTACTGGAAGTCCTAAGAATCATGGAGAAATTCGACACATTGATCTTTCAGGGAGAGCGCGGAACCGCGGCCAAACCCCTCTTGGCGCCGCGGTTCCGCCGCAGTTTGGAGGGATCAATGCGTCAAAATTTTCCAGTGGGCTTCTGGGGTGAAAATAGGGTTTCTGGAATATTATGTTTGGGCCCAGAATTTCTGTGAGTGCTACAGTATTGCTTGGGGGCCCACTTGGTAAAATTTGATCGATCGGAAAATTTTAAACACATTAGTTCACAGTATTTACATTATATCTGCGACCGTGAATGCCACTTGATCGGTAAATCCAGTCTAACTGCTATAGCCCGGTTAGACGGATTTGCGAACGTGACTTTCACGTTGATGTTCTGTGATTTTGCTGTGATGTTGCGGATTGGTCGTGGGGGATAGCCTGGATGCAATGCTAGTACAGTTTTTGTTGTATTATGTACATTTGATATTGCGGGGCGAGCGTCCGACATGTGGACTGCCGTCACTGCCTGATTGTATTATTATTTTGGGGCACGACCTGGTTGCGGTCGATGTACCCGTTGTATGTATATTTTACTTTCTGTACAAGGATTACCCCGTGGAGGGGTGCACGGATAGCCGGGTTCTAGAAGGCAACAAGCCCGCATCTCATAGCATTGAGACGGAGGGGGCTTCACTCTAGGATTGGCGGGCTATTCGCCGCACTCGTAGGGGGTACAGGTTGACCCAGGAGGGGTGCCCAAGTTACCGGATTCCGTGAAGTGCTGGGTGGTCCATTCACGTTGCTGAAGGGGGCTGCCTCGCTTCAGGTCTTGGCGGGTGACTTGCCGCGCCCGTAGGGGTCTAGGTTTTCATTGCACAGGCTATCCATACGACCAGGGGAACGTCGGGTTTCAGTAGTGGCTCTGTGAAACCCGGGGATCCCAGATATCTGTATTGTTCTGTGATGCTGTACATTTCTGTGATGTTGCATTTTTTCACGCCTTGAGCGAAATATAATATATTGGTATATATATTAGTAGATGTTGTATATGTTTTGCATCCGCGCTAGTCCAGTCCCCGCTCTGTCGTTAGTTAGCTAACCTAACGGGTAATGACGGGACCCAGTGGCGAATACGGATGGCATATACGTACATCAGTATATTTTGGTTCTTTGTGGTGTGATCTATTGATGGGACTGCGTTGATTCGGATCAATGCAAGTTAAAAAAAAACCTAATCTGATGTTGTTGGAACACTTTTCAAAAAGTTGTTATTGCAAGGACGTTCTCTTTTGTTTTGCATCGTGATATTCAGTTGAAATATCCTGCTCCTCAGTCGACGAGGCAAGGGCCGAGATCCCTACACCGGGAGTGACCCCTTGGACAGAAGTTTGCGTCAGGGAAATAACTTCACTATAGCCGATTGCTTTTGCTTTGCATCGTGGTATTCATTTGGAATATCCTGCACCCCATTCTACGGGGAAAGAGCCGAGATCCCTTCACCGGGAGTGACCTCTTTAGTAAAGGTTTTCGTCACTATATTTTCAAAAAAGCTATCCGTTCCTTCAACGATATCAAGTTCATTACGTTAAAGGTTTTCGCCAGAAACCATTCGTAGCCCTCCGTCATTTCAGACGGGTAGCACGTAGTATTCATGCTATGTTTGTTGACCTTCGTCAAGGCATAGTGTATGGTAGCTGCTTGTTGCCTTTCTGCTGCATAGATAGATGCGTTGGTTTGGGACAGTCGTATAGCCTTGTTGACCTTCGTCAAGTGCTTGTACGGGTGGGTTCAAATTAACCATGGATAATGACGGGTAGAACTTGACATGTGACTTATGATTTGTTGACCTTCGTCAAGGTCATAAGAGCATGGGGTAAAAATCCACATCGGGAGTTTCAAAAGAACTGAAACTTGCCAGATATGCGCATGCCTTCTGGAGTGTGATGACGTGAGCGGATTCCGTCACGTTATCTTGCAATGATAGTTGGATCCCGATTCCTACTGATGAGTTGGTTTACTCCTCGGGTGATCCCGACTAATTCTTCTTTCAGGTTTGGAGGAGAATTTGACGGTACAGTGGGATGTTTCCAGATTAAAAAAATTGGTAACCATTCTGATCTAGGTTAGAGTGCACGCTGAGTGTTTCTTTTCTCTCTCTCTTGGCAGTGACCATTGACCCGACCCTAAGACAATGACTCAGTTACCAAGTTGACCGAACCTTCTTAACAATGGCTTTTGGATTGTCAGAGTTGCAAACCTCATTGCCACTCCTACTTTTACCCTTTTCTCCGGGACACCCCGTATTACTACGAACGTCCACTTCCATTGGACAAAACCATCATATGGTTAGATACGAACTCGAAGGAATTTATTCGATGATGGTTTCCGGTTCTGGAGAAAACGAATAGGACTATTCAGTTGTCTTTTCCTTTTACCTTCTCTCTCAGATTGCGAGTACTCCTTGGTTTAGGAGTAGTACACCTATTACGCAAATTGGATAGTCTTCTTCCAAACCTTAGGCTGGTGCCGACCGATAGGGAATGAAGAAAACCAATTAGCCTAAACGGTGTACAGAAGGTATTAAGTTCAGACAAAGCAAGGGATTAGTAAGAGGGCAAAGTAAATTGCGACTGCTATTCACGACCAAACCAAGTATTTCTTCGCCAATCCTAAATCACCTTTGTATTTCTCCAGGACACTCCGTATCAGTACGAAGATCCCAGTTTATTGGATAATCCATCGTATGGTTATATACGAACTCGAAAGGAACTTGTTCCAGTTCGGGGATGGATCCTGGTTCAGGAGAAATAGGAATAAAGTACATTCAGGTGTCTTTTATCTCCACCTTCTCTGGCGTTGCGAGTGCTCCTAGGATTAGGACAGTACACCCATTATGCTTATTGGATAGTCTTCTTCCAAACCATAGGCTGGTGCCGAACGGTAGGGAAGGAAGAAAACCATTTGGCCTAAAGGGGTGTACAGAAGGTAATGACTAAAGACATATAAAGGGATTCGGAGAGGTGGCAAAGAATTATACGGTTACAGTTATGAATCTGGATAATGGAAGAGGCATTACTAGGAATACCAGGATACCCCAACGAAACATTTCAATGTTTCAGTTTCACTGTGTACTGTTAATGGAAAACTGATTTCCCGATTAGACACTTACTCCAGGGTATGTATTTACCAGGTATGATTCTCACATCTGTATGGTTTTACAGATGATGAGTGGGAGTAAGTTATTGGGAATTGGGTGATCATCCTCATTATATCGGGATTCGTTGTAATCGGCGATATTTGAGGAAGTCACCTGGGTTGTTTGCCAGACAGCAAATATTTGATTTTGAATATCCGTTGTTATGCACCAATTTCAAATTGATGTATCTGTACGTCTATTTTTACAGAGTGAGATATACCTTTTTGAAATTATGTCTACGACATTTACCTATATCAGTGGATGGTTAGGTAAGGAGCATTAAACAGCGGTGTAATTCTTCTTAACCATAAGTACAGTTTTCAACCTACGACACATAGTGAATGAGTTATCAGACTCAAGGGACTTATACAGAGTATTGTATGTTGTCCAAGCGTCCATGAGGACAGAGGGGTTGGTTCTCGTACTATATTCGGTTTACTTATGACTCCTCTAGTTTTTAGACAGGTGTTTCGTGGAAACACAGGGTCTGAATTTTGAGAAGTTATAGGTATTTGAATAAAGTAGAGAACCAGGTATTGCAAGTATCGGGATTCTTCAAAGTGATCGAAGATGTAGATACTTGTGTATGGTATTCAGTTGATAGTAATGATTAAGAGAACTAGCTTCTCTTTTCGGGTTACTCATAATTGGAAGCATTCCTAAGTTGAGTAGCGCTGATCGGCCTCTTTCCATTTAGTTGACATGCACTGGAGACATCTGCATGATTTGAATCTGGTTCAATTAAATCAGTACCTCTGGTTCTATATTGGATATAGAACAGTTCATATCTTAACAATGTTAAGGTACGGGGAGTTGTCCGGTTTATGCTTAAAACCAGACTCTGGATAACTCAAGGCACGTTTCTATAATGGCTGTTTGTGGGTTGACCCAGGCTATGACGAGGGTTGACTTTCTACCATCTGGAAGATCAATAGTGATATTGTTCTTGACTCGCCACAGTTTTAATTAAAAATGGATTTTTTCAAAAAACGGTAGTGGGAGTAAGGTAGAACTGGATGTGATTCCAGAACCGCAAACGATTACTGAAGATTTGATAAGAACCTAAAGATTCAATCGGGTTTGACATTCCATTGGCCACTCCGCAAATAAGATGGGTAACCTCAGTCACCCGAGGGGTACTCCGGTAGCCTCAAGGACGGTGACAGGGAGGTTCTTGTTTACCCACACTTGCCATTGCTGTTGTTCCAGGCTGCGAGACCCGACAGGAGGATGAGTATAGCGTCGTTCTGAACTGGCTTCAGAAGTGTACGTGTATATGAATCTGCCAGAGGGTTGTCGTAGTCAGTGGGAGGAGCGGAAGCATTGGTGGACAGATGGCTTATGTCTATTTATAGACTAAAGCAGTTATAGCGGAGATAGATCATCAATTTCTGATGTGACAGTCATAGGTTTGACTTCATCAGAATAGGGGATGGATCTGTTGAGAAGGTAGTAGGGTGTGATGTCATGGTATTTGGATGACATACACAGAGTAGGAAGTGATATTCCTATACTACGATCGGTTATACTTTGGTCGTCACACTGTGTTTTCTCCATATGGGATTTGGACATTATATCAGACATACTGGTTACTAGATCTATGGTTTTAGATCTAGATTTGGGTGGTTTCCCAATCTGGGTACTTTGACAACATTCTAAGAATATTTAGAATGGACGACTCCTGGCACAGTAGTATACCTGCAGGTGATGGAGTCACCCTCTCTAAAGGTGTCTCACAGACTAAAGGGGAGAGGGATGTTCATGATTGGCAGATCACTTGTTTAGGCAATTGAGTCAATCATGAGATGTCAAGTACCACACCAGATGTTGTTCTTGCAGTAGATGCAATAAGTTGATATTGATCCAATCCTGGAGAAACAGTCGGAGGCAGTTTTAGAACATAAGTGTATGTTCTAGGGATATGATAACGACAGCCTCATTCGGGAGACAGTTATCATTCCAGGCTTCCAAGGTGACCTGGACGACAGGGAGGTTGTCAGAGTTATAGTTTTTCCTTCTGACGAGGGGCAGTATTTTGGACAGATGGTCCAAGGCAATACTGAGGGAGGCATGGCGCAGGATACTGATTAAGTTCAGTTGACGATACAGTCTAAGAAGTTTGGATTTGGAGTTCATTTATGAGCTAGGTCCCATCAGACATCCAGACATATTCTAAGACAGGTATTGCTCATTTCGGGAGATGGGTTTCTCCGCGAACTTGAGATATATAGAGACATAGAAAGAAACATCAAGGCGGATCCACTCACTGAGGCTATTCCTCGAACGCAATAGTTTCACAAACGAGTTTTGTGAGACTGACAAGTAGAGAAGTTGGGTGTTCGGTATCACACGGGCTGTGAGTATGCGACATTGCAATAATTAGCCTTGAGTGCAAGTGGGAGATTGTTGGAGATAGTGCCCTCAGAGTCAATTATTGGATCACAGGCACGTGATTGCAATGATTGAGGGAGGACCTATCCCGGTAGGACAGTCTTACTCGAGATAATAGTATGCTATCTGGTTTACCTTTATCATCGTGTACTGCTTCAGGTGACCTTACAGGTCGCTATTACACATTGATAGAGCCCCTAGGATTCTTGCTTGACTGCCAGCAGTATGAGGGCGATCATATACGTGGGAGCTGGTAGTCTATAAGCACATCCTTAAAAGGTCCCTAGTCGTGGGAGTTTCGAGACAGGGCATCGATTCTCCAGAGTAGACTAGTGTATACAGTCGAGACCCCGACGAGGGGCGGTGGCCGGTCTCACAAGCCACTGGTGTCAGTTGGTTCACCTAAGACGTATACAGGTGCTCATTGGGTTATGAGTACACCGGACAGGACTCGCCGGGAACCTGCTAGTTGGTCTTATACCAGACGTCAGATAGCAGTTCCCTGGTGACATGTGTATAGGTTAGTTCATCGACCTGAGATCATCATTTGTCTCGTGTGAGTTCCCACTGTGCTTTGATTACTACCCAACCACGGCTCAAAGGAGTCGTGCAAACAGGTTTTAGTTGGGTACAGTCCCGAGCCACATGGAGGCAGTGAGCGGATCTTCAAGGGTTCGTCTCTCCCGGTATTGTGGGTGAGTTCGCGCTGTGTCTAGGAGAGCCATTACACGAAGTCCTTGGCCAAGGCAGGAGATTTACTGGTAGGTATTCCAGTAGTATCTCAGGGTGTTCTGGGCTACACTCCGACACGACTTGTACCGCTTTTGGGGATCTGACTTTTACCAACCCCCTAGGCCCGCCATGCGATGCTCTTAGACGAACGGACGGGACTGTACGGATATTGTCACTGACAGGCTCAGTAGGGTGTCAGGATGAGTTCGCTCATCGACGTCCCTTTTGGTCAATAGCTGGTGGCCCGTCATGTATTGGCTTATACCTCTGACGTGCTAGTGGTTAAATCCACAGCCATAGTATTGATGAGTCTTTAGAGTCTACCACACTTTTAGTTACTCAAGTTTCGGGCGAAAAGCTGTAGAGGCCGTATGGAGATATGGCAGGGTCCAATCAGATACGTGCGGTATTGCACGGATCAGGATCAGACGGTTAGTACTAGAGGCCGTATGGATATATGGCAGGGTTCGATCAGATATGTGCGGTATTGCACGGATCAGGATCGGACGGATATTACTAGCCGGTTTTGGTTTAAACAGGATCCTAGTATAGTACAGTGTATATTTTATCTCATTGCATTTGTATCCGGTCGGAATACAGATGCGAGTGTGTATGCACAGTATCGGGGTTTTCCTGTAATTTATTACGGGACCAGTTTTCTGGAGTTGCCAGTTTTCATTCCGTTCCGGCCGGTTTTCCTTTGTTCTTTCACTGCAGGACTTTTCCGATGGAGGGTGTTATTTGCAAGTTTGCAAATTACATATTGTGGAGGGGTTTCTTGCATATGGATTGAATATGAAAGCATCTTTTGATACCATTCTTTTCTATCATCATTTTCTTGCTTTATGTTGATTAGAAATGGATTTGATTTAGTGTGACATGGTTATCATTGCTTTGGATGTGGTCACCCTCCACCTTTTACTACACTCACCTCCCTCTTGTATTAGGTTTATCCTCCACCATTCTCACTTGAATAAGGTTAGCCACACTTGAGAGAAGAGAAGGAGAGAGTTCATTTTTGGGTGAGGTGAGGAATTCTTCATCTCATATTCTTCTTGCTAGAAAATTGAAAGCACCAATTTTCTTAACCTCCTCCTCCATCCTCCATGGCAACAAAACCCCCCCATATGAGACATAGCCTCTACACTACATTCTACAGCAAATCTTGGACGCGTCGGCTGTTAGGTCCACGTTACCTCTCCCGGTACTTTCGGGGTTGCGGAAACGGTAAAACAAAATTTTTTCTAAACTTTGTAACATGGACCGTAAAAGCCGGATCTTTGCTAAACAATACACCAGCATCCTAACATGAGATGTATCTACTCGATTAGGGGTTATACCTCAACTTGAACTCCTTCTCTTCTTGTTGTTCTTCTCTTCTTGTTGTTCTTCTCTTTGCTTGCTCAATGGTTGATCCGGACTTCGGTCACCTCCGCGGCCTCCTTGAGTCGAAGACGATCCACCCGAGAGATGTACACCGAGCTCTACCTCAAGCCGAGGTAACTAGGGCAAGGAGATTGCTAATCTAGAAGCCCTAGGAGGTGTAGAGGAGATGTATGGATGTGTTTGTCAAGTGGAATCCTTTTTCTCTCAACACATGAGATCAAAGGAGAAATCAAGAGGAGGAAGAAGAAGGAGTTTTCTAGCAACCATGGAGCATCTCATTTCAAGAGAGAGAATGAGAATAAAATTATCATTCAAAAGAAAAACAACCTTGGTTGCAAATAATGCAAAACAACATCATTACTAATCCCATCAAGATAAAGTTGATGGCTACTTTGAAATGACCATTATCATAATCTAAAAGAAAAAGGAAAAGAAAAGAAGAGTGTGGAAACCCCTTGAAAGTCAATGGTCAACCCGGTCAACCGGTCAACAAAGTCAAGAGAGGTCAACGGGGTCAAATGGTCAATGCAATTAGCCATCATAAGATTATCACTAATAGGATTAGTAAATGATGTTCGCGGCTCATAATGGTTTTGACCAAACGAACTGTCAAAACCCTAATGAGCCTGCCACATAACGGTTTTGGCCGAACCAACTGCCAAAACCCTAATGAGGCACCTCCTCCTTTATCGCTCCGAAAAACTGTGCATACACACCTGCATCCGTATTCCGTAGAATGCGGATGCACAGAAGACAAAACAAATCCATCCGTGCAATACTAGGATCCGGCTTAAACCAAAGCCTACTAGTACTGCCTGCCCGAACACCATATGCACACAAATGTACGTAAGTGATCGCAGCCCTGCCGTAAAACTATACGTCCTCTACACGTTTCGCTCAGTGAAGGGAAACTCTCTGTGTGGGACTCTAAAGACTCGACACTACGCTGGTAGTGGGTTTAACAACAGACCGCAAGCGGCACTAGCTGTACGTAACGGTCCCCAGGTGGATGTCGATAAGAAGGCCGATGAGGTAAACCCATCCGAACTCCCACTGAGTCTGTATGTGACAATCTCCGTACAGTCTGGTCTGTTCGTCTGATACATCGCATGGCGGGCCTATGGGGGCGGTAAACGTCAGTCCCCTAATAGCGGTACAAGTCGTGTCGGAGTGAAGCCAAATACACCCTGAGATAACACTGGAAACCTACCAGTATATCTCGCTTGCCGTGGCCAGGGACTACTCGTGTAATGGCTCTCCTAGACACAGCGTGATGTCAACCCCCAATACCGGGAGAGACGAATCCTGTCTAACCGTCACTGCCTCCAAGTGCTTCGGGACTGCTCCCAACTACTACCTGTTTGCACGACTCAGTAGAGCCGTGATTGGGTAGTAATCAAAGAACAGTGGGAACACACTCGAGGCGAAGTGACAGTGTCAAGTCAGCGGACTAAGCTGTACTCATGTCACCTGGGAACTGATAACTGACGATAGGTATAATACCAACCATCAGTTCTCGACGAGTCCTGTCCAGTGTACTCGTAACCTAACGAGCACCCGCATACTATCTCAAGTACGACGTACCGACGGCTGTGGGACAGACCGTCTCCCGAGCTGGGATGAGAAGCGCATACGCTAGTCTACTCCGGAGTATCGATGCCCTATCTCGATACTCCCATGACTAGGGACGTGTATAAGGATGTGCTTGTAGATTACCCAGCCCCCACGAGTGTGATCGCCATCACAACGCCGGTAATCAAGCAAACATCCTAAGGGCTCTACTAATGCGTATAGGTGATATAATAAATAAACACACAAGTACACATTAAAGCAGAGAGAAACCAAGTAGCATACTATTATATTGAGCAAGATTGTCTGTACAACTGTGAATATCCCAAGCTTCCATTAAGTAATATACATACTAGTATGATACAGTAATGACCTCTAGGGCATATACACTAACAATCTCCTACTTGCACTAAGGCCATGTACTGGCGTATCGAAGACCTATCATCTCGATCAGCCGCTCGAACTGAGTCTGGGGTAAAGCCTTCGTGAATAGGTCCGCAGTGTTGTCCTTTGTGTCCACTCTCCGCACCTCGATCTCCTGTCGATCAATGATCTCCCTGATCAGGTGATACCGCCTTAAGATGTGCCTGGATTTCTGATGGGACCTTGGTTCCTTCGCTAAAGCTATAGCCCTATTGTTATCGCAATACAAAGGTATTGGGTCAACAATGGACGGAACCACATGGAGTTCACTAATGAACTTCTTCATCCAGACCGCCTCTTTTGCGGCATCGCTTGCAGCAATGTATTCAGCCTCCATCGTCGAGTCTGCGACGGTATCCTGCTTGGAACTCCTCCAACATACCGCCCCTCCGTTGAGGGTAAACACAAAACCCGAGACAGACTTGCTGTCATCTTTGTCACTCTGGAAGCTTGAATCGGCAAAGGACTCGACCCTGAGGTCTCCATTACCATAAACCAGGAACATCTCCTTAGTCCTTCTCAGGTACTTGAGAATGTTCTTCACTGCTGTCCAGTGGTCCTCCCCTGGGTCTGACTGATACCGGCTTACCGCGCTCAACGCGTAAGCTACATCTGGTCTTGTACATAGCATCTCATACATTATAGATCCTACCGCCGATGCGTAGGGTATAGTGCTCATGCGAACCCTCTCCTCGTCAGTCTTAGGAGACATCTTCTTGGAGAGAGTAATTCCGTGCAATGCGGGTATGTTACCGCGCTTGGAACCCTCCATACTAAATCTCTTTAGTACGGTCTCTATGTACCTGGACTGCGAAAGTCCCAATAGTCTCTTGGATCTATCTCTATAGATCTTGATCCCCAGAATGTACGAGGCATCACCCAGGTCCTTCATGGAGAACCTTTGTGACAAAAATAGCTTGACCGATTGTAGCATAGGAACATCATTTCCTATCAAAAGAATGTCGTCCACGTACAAGACTAGGAATACGACAGTTCGTCCTACAATCTTCTTATAAACACAGGGTTCATCTTCGTTCTTGATGAAATCAAATTCCTTGATTGCCTCATCAAAACAGATGTTCCAGCTCCGCGATGCCTGCTTTAATCCATAAATGGATTTAAGCAACTTACACACCTTTCCGCTGCTCTCACTGTCCACGAAACCTTCTGGTTGATCCATGTAAACGCACTCTTCCAAACAACCGTTTAGGAAAGCCGTTTTAACATCCATCTGCCAGATTTCATAGTCATGGAAGGCAGCAATGGCAAGTAGGATCCGAATGGATTTGAGCATAGCCACCGGAGAAAAAGTTTCGTCATAGTCCAAACCAGGTCTTTGACGAAAACCTTTTGCAACGAGTCTAGCCTTATAGGTTTCCACCTGCCCATCTACACCAAATTTCCTTTTGTAGATCCATTTGCATCCAACGGGTTTTACCCCAGGTGGAGCAATATCCAAGGTCCACACTTTATTGGCGTACATGGACTCCATTTCGGATTGCATTGCTTCCTGCCACTTATCAGAGTCCCTACTGATAATGGCCTGCCTGAAACTGGTAGGGTCATCTTCTTCCAAGATGCAATCCTCTCGATCCCCGTCTATGAGAAAACTGTAGTATCTCTCGGGCGGATGAGAAATCCTACCAGATCTGCGGAGTGGCTGAGGTTCGTTTGGGGTCATTGAATCTAGCGGTTCCTCCAAATTTTCAGTTACATTTTGTGGTCGCTGAATTTCTTCCAGTTCTACCGAACTCCCACTAGCTTCTTTTGCAAGAAACTCCCTTTCTAAGAAGGTAGCGTGGCGAGATACAAACACCTTCTGTTCCTCAGTGTGGTAGAACAGATATCCTAGTGAGTCTTTATGATATCCCACAAATTTACAGAGAACTGACCGTGCCTCTAACTTGTCCAGTTTCTGTGTTTTCACATAGGCCGGACAACCCCATATCTTAAATCGCTTAAGATACGGATTTCTTCCATTCCATATTTCATATGGAGTCTTAGGCACTGATTTGGATGGAACATAGTTCAGTAGGTACGCCGTTGTCTGAAGCGCATGTCCCCAAAATGAAAGAGGCAACTCAGCACTACTCATCATGGAGCGAACCATATCCAATAGGGTACGATTCCTCCGCTCCGAAACACCGTTGTGTTGTGGTGTATAAGGAGGAGTAAGCTGAGAGAGAATACCATTCTCTTTTAAGTAATCTAGGAATTCCGTGCTTAAGTACTCCCCTCCCCTGTCAGACCGGAGGATCTTGATACTTTTGCCAATCTGGTTCTCTACTTCCTTTCTGAATTCCTTGAATTTCTCAAAAGCTTCAGATTTGTGTTTCATCAGATACACATATCCGAACCTAGAGAGATCGTCAGTGAATGTGATGAAGTATGAGAACCCACCCCTTGCATGTATAGACATCGGACCACACACATCACTGTGTATGAGTCCCAAGAGCTCTCTTGCTCTTTCTCCATGTCCGGTGAACGGAGATTTGGTCATCTTTCCTTTGAGACAAGACTGAAAAGTTTCATAAGATGAAAACTCGAACGTATTCAAGAGTCCATATTTATGCAACTTACTCAGTCTTTTCTCTCCGATATGACTAAGCCTACAATGCCACAAGTAGGATTCATTCGTATCTGAATTCTTCCTCTTGCGTGTGTTTTGTATATTGAGAACTGTATTCTGATTTAGAACGTAGATACCATTACACAGTGTACCCTCTGCAACCAGTACCTTATGAAGGCAAATGTTCATGATATTCTTTTCAAGAACAAAGTTATATCCATCTTTATCGAGTAAAGACACTGATATGATGTTGCAAACCATGGAGGGTACATAGTAGCAATCGTTCAAAATCATAGTCTTGCCATTTGGCAATACTAGGTGATATTCACCGACGGCTGCCGCATTAACTTATGCTCCGTTCGCTACTCTGAGCGACATATCACCCGGTGCAACTTTCCAACTTTTTCTCAGTCCCTGCAATAAATTACAGATATGAGATCCTGATCCGGTATCAAGTACCCAGGAGGTAGGGCTGACCGTAAAACAGTTCTCAATTACAAGAACACCTGAAGTAGATGCAAAACCATGCTTCTCCTTCAACTGGGTATCCTGGAAATCCATACAATCCCCTTTCCCATTCTCATACTCATGACTGTTGTCACAAATTAGAGCTGAACCAACTTTCCCCAGTCCCGAATAAGAATTCGGATCGGTCAAGCGATACATTTTATTATCTTGATTAGGGCGTGAAAAGGTTGCTGCCTGGAGAGAGAGAAAAGAAACACTCAGCGTATGCTCTTGCAAGATTAGATTGGTTTATTAATTTATCTAACCAGGATGTCTCCCACTGTTTACTCAAATTCTTCTTAAAACCTTTTTAAAAGAAGAACTAGCCGGGTTTTTATTCACGTCACAATACTTGCTTAACCTTTCAACCAGGCTAGTGTCGGTACTTCGATAGAGGTTTTCCAACGCTTTCGCGAAGTTCCTTAATTAAAGAACCTCTTTTCCCTGGGGGCGTAACCCCGCTAACACCTTTCTAGACACCTACTAGGTTTATAGCATTGATCGTTAAGTGAAATAATCTCCCGAGAGTAATCCAACTCATCAGTGGGATCGGGATCCAACTTTCATTGTGTGATAACCTAGATGGAATCCACTCTAGTCACCACACTCCAGAAGGTATACTAAATCTGCAAGTTTCAGTACTTTTGAAACTCCCGATGTGGTTTTTGCCCCTAGGACCCAAGTGATCTTGACGGAGTCAACAAATCAAAGAGTCCTAGTCAAGTTCAACCTGTCATTATCTGGATTGCATTAAACCCACCCGCATAACCCTTGACGGAGTCAACAAGGTTATACGACTGTCCTAATCAATCCCATATACCGATACAAACAAGCAGCACTTAGCTACCGTACACTACACCTTGACGGAGTCAACAAACGCAGCACGAATACTAAGTGCTACTTGTAAGAAATGACGGAGGGCTACGGCTGGGTTTTTGGCGAAAAACCCGTTAACGTAATGAACTTGATATCGTTGAAGGAACCTGGTAATCTTTTGAAAATATAGCGGCGAAAACTTTTGCTAAAGAGGTCACTCCCTGTGAAGGGATCTCGGCTCTTTCCTCGTCGAATGAGGTGCAGGATATTCCAAACTGAATATCTCGATGCAAAGCAAGAATAATCGACTATAGTGAAGTTAGTACCCTGACGCAAACTTTTGTCCAAGGGGTCACTCCCGATGAAGGGATCTCGGCCCTTGCCTCGTCGACTGAGGTGCTGGGCATTCACAACCGAATACCGCGATGCAAAACAAAAATGAACGTCCTTGCAATAACAGCTTTTTGAAAAATTGTTCCAACAACGTCTTTCAGGTTTATTTTCTTGCATTAGTTCTTTTAATGCGTCCCATCATTTAAATCCTACCATTGCAGAAAACAACCAAAATATGACGTACGCTTATGCCATCCGCATTCGCCACTGGGCCCCGTCATCACCCTTTAGGTTACTTAACTAACGACAGAGCGGGGGCTGGGCTAGCGCGGCTGTAAAACATAAGCAACGCCTAAATAGTTATTATATATAGATATACTGCAACGATAGCCAATCCAGATCACAGATGAACACTTTGGATATACTAGGAACCAGCGATTTGTTCAAGCCTGCAACGAAAAGCGGATTACACGGTCGCGATGAATAGCCAAAACCCCACCCAAGACCCCTACGGGTGCGGAAAACTACCCGCCAAGTACCCGAAGCGAAGCAACCTCCCTCATCGCCGTGAGTAGGCCACTCGGCACTTCGAGATACCCGGTAGTTTGTGCACCCCCTCCATGGGTCTATCCTAAGAGCAAAAACAGTAAAAAGAATTATACAATGACGGCTACAACCCCGACCCGGTTGTGCGGCCATACAAATAATATTACATCAATTTACAAATTTATTACATGAATGAAAGAAAAAGAAACTCTCATCTCACATCCACCCCGGCTATTCATCCGCGACAATCCAACGATTTCATATACACAAACCATCAACAACAATCACAGATCACAGATATGTATAACCCCGACTAATCGACATATAGCGACTAGCCGACGTTCAATACATATGAACATCACAGATATAACCTTTATAGTCAAAGTATATTGAAGTTCGGAAAAATACGGATTTATCGGCCCCCAAAAACAAATTTCTATTCTGGAAAATCTGGGCACATATAAACCATCTTAAAAATCCTAAATCCAAGACAGAAACACACTGCACCAAAATCGACCCAGCAACTCACCAAGATGGTCGCGGTTCCGCGGCAATAGCTTGCTATTGCCGCGGAAACGCGGCGCTTTGGTTGAGTTGCTGGCTCGTTTTTGGTGACTTTCTTCTAAAAACCCTGAGATGATTTTTGGAGTATAACAAATTTTGTTTTGACCAGAAAAAATTTTAACAGAAACTCAGGTTTTTATAACTTGGTTTTTTCGATTTTTCCGTTTCGAACTTCGATACACTTTACTACCAAGCTAGTTTTGTTTAGTTAGGCTCTGATACAACTGTTAGGTCCACGTTACCTCTCCCGGTACTTTCGGGGTTGCGGAAACTGTAAAACAAATTTTTTTCTAAACTTTGTAATATGGACCGTAAAAGCCGGATCTTTGCTAAACAATACACTAGCATCCTAACATGAGATGTATCTACTCGGTTAGGGGTTATACCTCAACTTGAACTCATTCTCTTCTTGTTGTTCTTCTCTTCTTGTTGTTCTTCTCTTTGCTTGCTCAATGGTTGATCCGGACTTCGGTCACCTCCGCGGCCTCCTTGAGTCGAAGACGATCCACCCGAGAGATGTACACCGAGCTCCACCTCAAGCCGAGGTAACTAGGGCAAGGAGATTGCTAATCTAGAAGCCCTAGGAGGTGTAGAGGAGATGTATGGATGTGTTTGTCAAGTGGAATCCTTTTTCTCTCAACACATGAGATCAAAGGAGAAATCAAGAGGAGGAAGAAGAAGGAGTTTTCTAACAACCATGGAGCTTCTCATTTCAAGAGAGAGAATGGGAATAAAATTATCATCCAAAAGAAAATCAACCATGGTTGCAAATAATGCAAAACAACATCATTACTAATCCCATCAAGATAAAGTTGATGGCTACTTTGAAATGACCATTATCATAATCCAAAAGAAAAAGGAAAACAAAAGAAGAGTGTGGAAACCTCTTGAAAGTCAATGGTCAACCCGGTCAACCGGTCAACAAAGTCAAGAGAGGTCAACGGGGTCAAATGGTCAATGCAATTAGCCATCATAAGATTATCACTAATAGGATTAGTAAATGATGTTCGCGGCTCATAATGGTTTTAACCAAACGAACTGTCAAAACCCTAATGAGCCTGCCACATAACGGTTTTGGCCGAACCAACTTCCAAAACCCTAATGAGGCACCTCCTCCTTTATCGCTCCGAAAAACTGTGCATACACACCTGCATCTATATTCCGTAGAATGCGGATGCACAGAAGACAAAACAAATCCATCCGTGCAATACTAGGATCCGGCTTAAACCAAAGCCTACTAGTACTGCCTGCCCGAACACCATATGCACACAAGTGTACGTAAGTGATCGCAGCCCTGCCGTAAAACCATACGGCCTCTACACGTTTCGCTCAGTGCAGGGAAACTCTCTGTGTGGGACTCTAAAGACTCGACACTACGCTGGCAGTGGGTTTAACCACAGACCGCAAGCGGCACTAGCTGTACATAACGGTCCCCAGGTGGATGTCGATAAGAAGGCCGATGAGGTAAACCCATCCGAACTCCCACTGAGTCTATATGTGACAATCTCCGTACAGTCCGGTCTGTTCGTCTGATACATCGCATGGCGGGCCTAGGGGGGCGGTAAACGTCAGTCCCCTAATAGCGGTACAAGTCATGTCGGAGTGAAGCCCAATACACCCTGAGATAACACTGGAAACCTACCAGTATATCTCGCTTGCCCTGGCCAGGGACTACTCGTGTAATGTCTCTCCTAGACACAGCGCGATGTCAACCCCCAATACCGGGAGAGACGAATCTTGTCTAACCGTCACTGCCTCTAAGTGCTTCAGGACTGCTCCCAACTACTACCTGTTTGCACGACTCAGTAGAGCCGTGGTAGGGTAGTAATCAAAGAACAGTGAGAACACACTCGAGGCGAAGTGACAGTGTCAAGTCAGCGGACTAAGCTGTACTCATGTCACCTGGGAACTGATAACTGACGATAGGTATAATACCAACCATCAGTTCCCGACGAGTCCTGTACAGTGTACTCGTAACCTAACGAGCACCCGCATACTATCTCAAGTACGACGTACCGACGGCTGTGGGACAGACCGTCTCCCGAGCTGGGATGAGAAGCGCATACGCTAGTCTACTCCGGAGTATCGATGCCCTATCTCGATACTCCCACGACTAGGGACGTGTATAAGGATGTGCTTGTAGATTACCCAGCCCCCACGAGTGTGATCGCCATCACAACGCCGGTAATCAAGCAAAGATCCTAAGGGCTCTACTAATGCGTATAGGTGATATAATAATGTCACGCCCCGAAAGAGCACGTGACTGGCACTTGAACCATATGAAGCCTATAGGACTCCATCTGATCCAAGTAAGCCAAAAGCCCAGAAATCTAAAACCATTTTGAAGAATAATAAAGAAAACTGGTTTAAAGAAGTGAAGAAAATACAGGTTTGAAATCAAGGTTTTTAAATAACTAAGCCGAAGGTATGTTTTGAAAACAATAAGTCTTTTCTAAAAATTTCGGCAGAGTTTCTCTTGTAAAACTGGCCCCGAATGGGGTACAACATGAATAACAATATATAAAATGATAAAGGCATCCCCAAGCGGGAGCTAGCTCTTCGTCAATCGACGGTCACAACCACGCAATGATATGATAATATACAACGCCAAGTGGCGAGGATCAAAACCAAAAGAAAGCTCAAAAGTAGCAGGAAAACCGCAATACTACTAAGCGCGACTCTAAGGTCGAATAATACAACACTGTCCCTGAGTCTGAAAGAATATACAAGTTTTGGTTGATGGACAATTTCTAGATACAATGAATAAATTAAATACAAAGGTGACTCCTGATACGAAGGAATCCACCTACCAAAGCAAATCACCCGCAAGAAGGAAATGTGCCAGAAATGCCGCAATAGAACCTGTACGGCAGAACCTGCAAGAACTGTGGCACAACGGGGGTGAGTTGCCAACTCGTGAATAGAAACATCTACAAGGATAAATCGAATGCAAGACATAATCCTAAGTCAACGATCAGTAAAATATCCACAAGAGTACATCTGAGCGTAAAAAGGTGGCAAGGTAACATCTAATCATGTAAATAGTGCTAGGTACTCAGGTAACAACATGACATCAGTGTAAGGTATGTCTGCATGAAGTATCAATGAAGAAATATCAATAATATCAATACACATATATTAGCGTCCCATACCACTAATATTGGTGCAAGATAAGTGTAAATCCAGTCTGTACATCTGTGGAACCCGTCCACCTGTCACCCACTGACAGCAAGCATCATGTATGCAATGTGAGGATATAAATAAAATCATGGAAAACCCATCATGAAACCCGTGCCAAGCATCGACACGTAAATCCTCATCCATATGGGGCTCCGTCTGCGGATATCGGCCCTCGGCCCCGGCAGTATGAGTCAACCCATGTCCATCTCTGGGCTCCGTCTGCGGATATCGGCCCGTCGGCCCCAGCAGTATGCCCATCTCTCGGCTCCAGGCGGTATCCCCCGGATATCCGCCGAGCTCAGGTAAAATCACCGGTAGGTACTCGCCCGCCTCCAGGCTCAATCGGCATAACCCATCGATCATCTCGCCGAGGGGAACCATACCGGGCCCACCACGAACCCGCAAACGGTACATCACCTCCTCGAATCGGGTTTCAAGCACACGTCTCAGCACCGAGAAAACGCGTGGTGGACGCACCGAAATATCATATCACGAGGTACCGGGTTTTCATAAAGTGTCTCTTTTCTTAAATAACCCCACGGTCCTCAAAAACCAGAAATCACATGAAAATCCAACATCCAGCAGTAATCCAATGCGATATACTATGCAATCAATCCATGATATATGCGACATGTAAAGAGAGTAATCATATCGGAAATCATGCAACATGGAATAGGAATGCGCATATGTCGAATGAAGCATCATATCACAAATGCAATAGTACTACGGTGTAGTGACATGGCAATTATCGATGATGAAGTGTGTGTGCCGGCAAGTAGTGTACGTGAAACATACGCATCATCGATAATGGTGCTGGTGTCCTAACAGCATGATAATAATATGGTAATGAACATATGCCAGCAATGCGAATAACATGAATATGCGGAAATCTAGTAATCAGCAGCACAGTGAAGTATCTACTATGCAACTACATCTAAGTATCCTGTCAATCAGGAGGGGTAGGTGTGGAAACCACCTAAAACTGAGTCAATGTATATATGTAGATATATAGTCGGTGATCCCGCCTCAATGTCATATCGTAAGATATCCTCTAGCTATGAGTGCGGATCTATCATCAATATCGGCTCGTACGGTAAATCATCGTACGGCATTCCCAAAGGCTGGGTAGGGGTCAACATCTCATTGTCTCATCACATAACAAATATCACCATCATCAGATCATATAGTCTGGATGTACTACTCTATCTCTAGTACAAACGGTAACATCGGTAATGTATGCATGCGGGGGTAAACACACATCCCAAGCCCGCAAGAATCACAAGTCATATCCCACATATGGATCGTATCAAATCACCGATCCCAGGGCACCAAGCCCACAATATCGACTCATCTCCAAAGTCGTCACATATCATCAACCACAGTGTAAGTACATGTGAAAAGCAAGGGTATGTGTATAGGTGTAACTCTATCCTAGGGTTCGCGACTATGAACTACACTAGTCACTTCTAACCCTACCTTATCCAAAATACACCTAATATCACAATACTATATAATAAGCTATCTACGGACTGCGGGGGTGCTATACGCCATCCACCCGACTTTCCCCCGTAGATATAATCTACTCATCTTGCATCACCAATTGCGGACGTCCCCATGCATTTGCTTGTCGTCCGAAGTCTTCATGGGTACCTACACATCAAAATATCGTATATGCGCATTAAAACCAAATCCAATCTAAAACGGCGCATAAACTCCAAAACGATACGATAAGGGGCCTATAGGTGAGAACCTATGGCACGCCTTCAAAACCATCCATAATCCCCTATATCGTCGTATAAACGACAATAGTCGAGGCAAAACACATTCCACCATTTCCAATCCAAAAAAATACGGAATACGGAAACACGAATCCAAAACGACAACATAGGATATATGTCCCAGATTTCACCCTAGAAAGAATCTGTCAAAACTAGAAGTACCCAGGGCCAAGAATTGATGAAATGGGGCCAGGCACGCAAAACGAGGAATTTCCCCACTGGTCTGGCCGCAATTTGCGGCCAGAATGGAGGTTTTGGCGGCCGTACGGATGAGATAGGGGCTAGGGTTTTGGGGTTAGTTTCCTGGGTGCCTGCACATGCTACTGTCCACTCAATTTTATTTTAGGATACCTCGTATGATAGCAGATTCCAAATAACAGTGACAGATTACACAATTTCCCCGAAATTCCGTATTCTTGGTTTCCAATGGGATTGGGCTGGGTTTCTAGCTCTAGGGTGTTCATACGATCTCCACTGAACTCAAATCAACCATCACAACTCACAAATCCTTCAAACCCTAACTAGTTTTCACCAAGTCCACAAATTCACCCGATTTCAATTCTAAACTTGCATAGGGGTATATGAAAAGGTAAAACTAAGGCAATGGTTCAGAAATTACCTTAATTGGCAACTCAAGAACTTTCTTGAGTTGCCCCAAATGGTCACAATCCAAGCTTTCTAGGTCCATCTTGATGATCTCGAGCTTGCGCATCTTTTTTGTGAAACCGACATAGGATTTTGGTGTGGTTTTAGAGATGAAGTGAGGGGATTTAGTGGAGGGGAGAAGAGGGCTAGGGCAGCAGCAGCAAGGAGAGAGGAAGAGGGGGAGAAATGAGAGGGGAGAGAAATGGCTAAGGGTTAAAAGTCAATTGTCCACTCTCTCTCTCACCTACCCTCATCATTACCTTTTTCTTTTCTTTTCTCTAAATCCCTAAACCTTCTCATGAGAATAGTAACCCCAAAAGAAATCCATGGTAACAAAAATGCATAAGTGTAGGAAAAAGTGACATGTGCAAGTTTTGCACAAAATTACCAAAAAACCCGATTAGCGATTTTAATCACGATTAGCACTAAATTAGTGTCAAAATGATCACAACAACTTAAAAATGTCATAATTCACTAATTTATCTTATTTTAGAATTTTCCATAATTTTCCGTAATTTTTCTCCATTTATTTGCATTTAAAAATAGATTTAATATTAAAATAATCATAAAATAATATTAAATTATAAAAATTCCCAAAATTAATATTTTATATTTTTGAAAATGTTACAATCTACCCCCCTTAAAGAAATTCGGTCCCCGAATTTAAATTTAAAACCCCACTACTAAAACAATCTCAGTAATAATCCAATTTGTCGGGGCTCCGAAAATATCAACACAAGAACGTCACAGCGCAATGCATGCGCAAGGGTACTGAGCAGATAACTCAAAAACAAAACTCCGTCAAGCATCCCGCAATCATCGGAGTCGATATAAAAACACAATGTCAAATCCAATACAAAACCGATATGATATGGATCGAAACTACACATGTAGACATCCAATCTATACACGTAAAAAGCTGATGTAAAACATGCAAAAGTATATCCAGGTACCGTCTAGTGACTAGTCCTGCTCAGCATGAAAGCAAAAACCCAACATCATAAAAGGTACTGCTCCAAAAGGGAATAAATCTCAAAAATGTACATAACACAATCCTGTGCGTCTGGTGCGCACGGAAATCAAAAATCCAATATGTGCTAAACAGGTGCACAAAACAACAACTAGGTGCAACGGGTGTGCACGAAACCTCTGTCATGGGCAACGTATGTGCCTGACAGCCAAGGTCCGGTGTATCTAACATGCACGAAGAAATCTCGATTTAGTGCATCGGGTGCGCACCAAAATCGTATCTAAAAATATGCGCCCAACATGCGCGAAAATCCAAATCTGTGCATCTATCGTGCACGAACGAAAATCTAAACCCTGCGCACTCAACATGCACGGAATCACGAAATCCAATAACAAACATCGAATAGGTGTAAAGCACATCACCAGCACGGAGTGCAAAACCAACCATCAAAATCCGGGCCAAAATCAACGATAAAATGCGTCTCAAACCAAAATCAGGTGTACCTCAAAGGAAAATCTCACAATCGTGTGCATCAGCGTGCACGAATCAAAGCATAACACTAAAATGCATGAAAACTCTGCGCGAAATATATAAATATCCAGTGGGTGCATGAAACCAATATCATTAAACTCAGTCACCAAAACTAAATCATGCAAACAGAACACCCAAAATACCGAAATCCAAAATGACGGATACGTGATAATCGAATCACAAAATCACAAATCACAAATACCGTCTTCGGTAGTTCCTCCTTCGAGGTCGAGAAGGAGTCGGTGCAATCCACAGCTAGCAGCGCAGGATATCTACCTGCCTCTTGCTCACGGTCTAGCGTCTTCTGACTCTCTGGATTCTTATCTTCTCTGCGGATTACCTATCACGCGGTCAATCGGCTCATCGGCCCTGTCAGGTGTGCTAACGGGGACGATTCCGTTCTGGCACTTCTCTGGTCACCTCTCGGTCAATCCTCACGACCACTCGTAAGGCAGCAAATCACTGACGTCGGCCTCTGGCTCTCTGAAAGCACGTCACACATCTGATCCTGGGTGCAACATCATGGCAGCTATGTCCTGGAAGAAATCCTGCTCAAGGTCTCTTCCAATCATGCCTATGCCGATCTGTACAGAGGCTAGCTCTCCTGCATAACCTCTTCTCGCTCAAAGGGCATCTGTGTCCTCAGCACAATATTTTCTCGGAAACTGGTCACATCCCAACGTCTCTGTAAGCATCTCAGGTCTCTAGTCTCGACGGAAAGCAATGACAGCTCGTCAGGGTCTCACACGAACCTCTTGTTCCAACTGTCTCTATCGTCGTCCACTATGACGTCACGCCAAGCTACTATGCACTGCACCGTCTCGGCCACGGTCAATCTGAAGTCTCTCACACGGACTCGAAATCGCGTATTCTGTAGCTTCATCACTCTGTAGCAGATGTCAGGCCGAACTGGTCCTCGGGAACACGTCTCAACCATCGGAGGAATACTCATCACTCGTCCGTCCTCGATCAATTCGCAACGCATCTTGTTAAGTTCCTCTATCCGAACATGGTCAACTACCTCGTCGACAATGCCGAACTCTGGCCTGCTGGGTGTGCGCAACACGACCACTCCTGGTCTAAGTCTTCTCGTATCGTACTCCAGAAAGGTCCTGCCGAGATTCCTTTCTCAAATCTCAATCCTGCCGAAGTGCCCGGAAGTCATCATCCAATGCTGAAGCTCAAGCTTATTCCGGAACGGCTGCATACTTATCACGCTTCTTTCTGGAAGATATATCCATATACCACGCCTCGGGGTGTGTAACACATCTCTAATATCAGCGGAGTGGAACATCATCTCGTCGAAGTCTCGTACGAACTCTTTTCTTCACTCTGCTCAAATGTCGACTGATTCGGACTCGTCTCATCATGGCTACACAAACTGCGCTCCGACGGCTATCCTCGCATCTGGAGTCTCCCAAGCAGTGTCCCATCATAATGTCCGAAAGATGTCGAACCATCCGATCGACTCGTCAGATCCTCATAATCCCCCAAGAGCTCACATCTCGGGTACAGTTTAATAGTATCGAGTACATGCCACAGCGTCGGTGGTCCAGCCGTAGAAGGGCAAACCCAAGCCTCACTAATGGCGCCGCGGAACCGCCGTAAACCCTAAGGTTCAAAGGCTGTCACACGGTCATTAAGTCGAGTTAGGGTTTCATTCTTCTAGAGGGTCCATAGAATCACCTGCATGTCTTTCCGTATACTTTAAACTTGGAAAATAGGCTCCTGACATTCGATCGTCTCTATCGACTCTCAACGAACCTGCGTGAAGTCGTCTCTAGCTGGAAACAATCCACCTGATGATCTCGCCTCGGGGTAAGCGAACTCACCACACGTCCTAGTCATCCATCCTCGGTGACTAGCGACTCGCTATCACCTAACTAAGAACATGCTCATGCTGCAGTAGCTCCAATCATCTGGGCGATACCTCATCATTTGCAGCAACAACTGGCTCATACGCCTGTACGCCGAACAATGCCTCAATCCTCCAGGAAAGGCAACACAATGGCGGTCGTCTCTGAATCAGCCTGCTCTAGATCTGAGTAAGACTCTCCACACTGGAAATCTTCAACTCAACTGGGCTCGCTCTGGCGCAAAATCGGACGAATCACATTCGTCTCTCAAATCTGGTAGACTAGCTATCATCTGTCGCATATCTGCCTGAAAGCTCCGGCAATCTCAGCTCGTAAGCTTTGGAAGCGACATCCTGTCAATCTCAGCAACAGCTGGTCCATCTGTCTGCACGGTAGCCGACATCACGATCTCGGAGGTATGCTGTACATCAACAGTCCTCTCTCAACTGGCAGCTCTAACAAAGGCACGATCAACCGGTGCAAACCAAGCACTCGCCTCCACTAGAGGTCACAATCACCACACTAACTCGAGACGTTCCCATGTCACCAGAAAACACAAAGGTCGGCCCTCGTACCACACGAGCTCACACCGGCCGTAACCCTAGCAGCAGCCCAAACTGCGCTCAAACATGGTGACAGGAATCTCAATCGAGTATCAAAGAGTACACCAGTGGCAAGAAAGGAAACAACAGATCCAAAGTGGATACATGATCATAGGAAGGAACAGTATCAATGGAGGTATGATCATGAAACTAATAGAATCGGGAATCTCAAATGGATGTATAATCCAGGATATGAAAGAATCACTAATCTCAAAACAAATGTCCATCCTAAGGTTCCTTAAGCGGAGTGGCGTGTCGTAAGTATGCCGCGGAACATACCAACGGTACGTCACTCTACTTTAGTCACCTAATCCATCAACCAAGGGTCATCCTAAAACGACGAAAGTTCGGGTTTACACCCCCTCGACCAAGTCTAAGTTCCGTAAGGTCAAGCCTAAGTTCCGTATATAAACAACTCCCTAGGCTCCACACAGTCAAACTTAACTCGAACCAAGGTCAACCTAGCGCTCTGATACCAACTTTGTCACGCCCCGAAAGAGCACGTGACTGGCACTTGAACCATATGAAGCCTATAGGACTCCATCTGATCCAAGTAAGCCAAAAGCCCAGAAATCTAAAACCATTTTGAAGAATAATAAAGAAAACTGGTTTAAAGAAGTGAAGAAAATACAGGTTTGAAATCAAGGTTTTTAAATAACTAAGCCGAAGGTATGTTTTGAAAACAATAAGTCTTTTCTAAAAATTTCGGCAGAGTTTCTCTTGTAAAACTGGCCCCGAATGGGGTACAACATGAATAACAATATATAAAATGATAAAGGCATCCCCAAGCGGGAGCTAGCTCTTCGTCAATCGACGGTCACAACCACGCAATGATATGATAATATACAACGCCAAGTGGCGAGGATCAAAACCAAAAGAAAGCTCAAAAGTAGCAGGAAAACCGCAATACTACTAAGCGCGACTCTAAGGTCGAATAATACAACACTGTCCCTGAGTCTGAAAGAATATACAAGTTTTGGTTGATGGACAATTTCTAGATACAATGAATAAATTAAATACAAAGGTGACTCCTGATACGAAGGAATCCACCTACCAAAGCAAATCACCCGCAAGAAGGAAATGTGCCAGAAATGCCGCAATAGAACCTGTACGGCAGAACCTGCAAGAACTGTGGCACAACGGGGGTGAGTTGCCAACTCGTGAATAGAAACATCTACAAGGATAAATCGAATGCAAGACATAATCCTAAGTCAACGATCAGTAAAATATCCACAAGAGTACATCTGAGCGTAAAAAGGTGGCAAGGTAACATCTAATCATGTAAATAGTGCTAGGTACTCAGGTAACAACATGACATCAGTGTAAGGTATGTCTGCATGAAGTATCAATGAAGAAATATCAATAATATCAATACACATATATTAGCGTCCCATACCACTAATATTGGTGCAAGATAAGTGTAAATCCAGTCTGTACATCTGTGGAACCCGTCCACCTGTCACCCACTGACAGCAAGCATCATGTATGCAATGTGCGGATATAAATAAAATCATGGAAAACCCATCATGAAACCCGTGCCAAGCATCGACACGTAAATCCTCATCCATATGGGGCTCCGTCTGCGGATATCGGCCCTCGGCCCCGGCAGTATGAGTCAACCCATGTCCATCTCTGGGCTCCGTCTGCGGATATCGGCCCGTCGGCCCCAGCAGTATGCCCATCTCTCGGCTCCAGGCGGTATCCCTCGGATATCCGCCGAGCTCAGGTAAAATCACCGGTAGGTACTCGCCCGCCTCCAGGCTCAATCGGCATAACCCATCGATCATCTCGCCGAGGGGAACCATACCGGGCCCACCACGAACCCGCAAACGGTACATCACCTCCTCGAATCGGGTTTCAAGCACACGTCTCAGCACCGAGAAAACGCGTGGTGGACGCACCGAAATATCATATCACGAGGTACCGGGTTTTCATAAAGTGTCTCTTTTCTTAAATAACCCCACGGTCCTAAAAAACCAGAAATCACATGAAAATCCAACATCCAGCAGTAATCCAATGCGATATACTATGCAATCAATCCATGATATATGCGACATGTAAAGAGAGTAATCATATCGGAAATCATGCAACATGGAATAGGAATGCGCATATGTCGAATGAAGCATCATATCACAAATGCAATAGTACTACGGTGTAGTGACATGGCAATTATCGATGATGAAGTGTGTGAGCCGGCAAGTAGTGTACGTGAAACATACGCATCATCGATAATGGTGCTGGTGTCCTAACAGCATGATAATAATATGGTAATGAACATATGCCAGCAATGCGAATAACATGAATATGCGGAAATCTAGTAATCAGCAGCACAGTGAAGTATCTACTATGCAACTACATCTAAGTATCCTGTCAATCAGGAGGGGTAGGTGTGGAAACCACCTAAAACCGAGTCAATGTATATATGTAGATATATAGTCGGTGATCCCGCCTCAATGTCATATCGTAAGATATCCTCTAGCTATGAGTGCGGATCTATCATCAATATCGGCTCGTACGGTAAATCATCGTACGGCATTCCCAAAGGCTGGGTAGGGGTCAACATCTCATTGTCTCATCACATAACAAATATCACCATCATCAGATCATATAGTCTGGATGTACTACTCTATCTCTAGTACAAACGGTAACATCGGTAATGTATGCATGCGGGGGTAAACACACATCCCAAGCCCGCAAGAATCACAAGTCATATCCCACATATGGATCGTATCAAATCACCGATCCCAGGGCACCAAGCCCACAATATCGACTCATCTCCAAAGTCGTCACATATCATCAACCACAGTGTAAGTACATGTGAAAAGCAAGGGTATGTGTATAGGTGTAACTCTATCCTAGGGTTCGCGACTATGAACTACACTAGTCACTTCTAACCCTACCTTATCCAAAATACACCTAATATCACAATACTATATAATAAGCTATCTACGGACTGCGGGGGTACTATACGCCATCCACCCGACTTTCCCCCGTAGATATAATCTACTCACCTTGCATCACCAATTGCGGACGTCACCATGCATTTGCTTGTCGTCCGAAGTCTTCATGGGTACCTACACATCAAAATATCGTATATGCGCATTAAAACCAAATCCAATCTAAAACGGCGCATAAACTCCAAAACGATACGATAAGGGGCCTATAGGTGAGAACCTATGGCATGCCTTCAAAACCATCCATAATCCCCTATATCGTCGTATAAACGACAATAGTCGAGGCAAAACACATTCCACCATTTCCAATCCAAAAAAATACGGAATACGGAAACATGAATCCAAAACGACAACATAGGATATATGTCCCAGATTTCACCCTAGAAAGAATCTGTCAAAACTAGAAGTACCCAGGGCCAAGAATTGAAGAAATGGGGCCAGGCACGCAAAACGAGGAATTTCCCCACTGGTCTGGCTGCAATTTGCGGCCAGAATGGAGGTTTTGGCGGCCGTACGGATGAGATAGGGGCTAGGGTTTTGGGGTTAGTTTCCTGGGTGCCTGCACATGCTACTGTCCACTCAATTTTATTTTAGGATACCTCGTATGATAGCAGATTCCAAATAACAGTGACAGATTACACAATTTCCCCGAAATTCCGTATTCTTGGTTTCCAATGGGATTGGGCTGGGTTTCTAGCTCTAGGGTGTTCATACGATCTCCACTGAACTCAAATCAACCATCACAACTCACAAATCCTTCAAACCCTAACTAGTTTTCACCAAGTCCATAAATTCACCCGATTTCAATTCTAAACTTGCATAGGGGTATATGAAAAGGTAAAACTAAGGCAATGGTTCAGAAATTACCTTAATTGGCAACTCAAGAACTTTCTTGAGTTGCCCCAAGTGGTCACAATCCAAGCTTTCTAGGTCCATCTTGAAGATCTCGAGCTTGCGCATCTTTTTTGTGAAACCGACATAGGATTTTGGTGTGGTTTTAGAGATGAAGTGAGGGGATTTAGTGGAGGGGAGAAGAGGGCTAGGGCAGCAGCAGCAAGGAGAGAGGAAGAGGGGGAGAAATGAGAGGGGAGAGAAATGGCTAAGGGTTAAAAGTCAATTGTCCACTCTCTCTCTCACCTACCCTCATCATTACCTTTTTCTTTTCTTTTCTCTAAATCCCTAAACCTTCTCATGAGAATAGTAACCCCAAAAGAAATCCATGGTAACAAAAATGCATAAGTGTAGGAAAAAGTGACATGTGCAAGTTTTGCAAAAAATTACCAAAAAACCCGATTAGCGATTTTAATCACGATTCGCACTAAATTAGTGTCAAAATGATCACAACAACTTAAAAATGTCATAATTCACTAATTTATCTTATTTTAGAATTTTCCATAATTTTCCGTAATTTGTCTCCATTTATTTGCATTTAAAAATAGATTTAATATTAAAATAATCAATAAAATAATATTAAATAATAAAAATTCCCAAAATTAATATTTTATATTTTTGAAAATGTTACAAATAAATAAACACACAAGTACACATTAAAGAAGAGACAAACCAAGTAGCATACTAATATATTGAGCAAGATTGTCTGTACAACTGTGAATATCCCAAGCTTCCATTAAGTAATATACATACTAGTATGATACAGTAATGGCCTCTAGGGCATATACACTAACATCGGCTAGCCAACTACGCGTCCGAGTTGCCTCGGTATTGAGGTGGGAGCCCGTAAAAGATGCAGGAGATGTGGTGCCCTTCCGGCGAGGAGGCGACGACATGGAGACGGACTTTCCGCTGGAGATCGGGACGATGACGAGAAGACCGGAGGACTCGGATCACTCGGTATATCTCTAACCCGTCTTGTAGTTAGCTAGATCTAGTTTAATGGCACGATCCGGGTGTTTAGTGCGCGGTGGTGCCGGTTTGCTAGTTTCCAAAATCAAAGTTTTTCGCTTCCGCATTCCGGCGTCGGATTTACGGCCGGGGCGCCGCCGTGCACTTATATGTACTCCGAGCTCCACCTCAAGCCGAGGTAACTTGGGCAACTAGTGTGCAACTCTTGATGTCCTAGATGGTGTAGAATATGGTGGTGGATTTTTTTGTCTATTTAGAACCCTATTTTCTCAACACATGAGAGTTAGGGAAAAAACTAGAGAGGAAGAAGAAGGAGGAACCATGGGGGCTTCTCACTTGAAGAGAGAGAATGAGAAGAAGATAATGATCCCATAAAAAAAATAATTACTAATCTTTTCATGATAAACTTGATGGCTACTTTGATATGACCATTATCATCTCAAAATAAAAACAAAACAAAAGGAAGACTCTAGATCTCACATGATAGATCCTAGTCAACAATGGTCAAATTGTCAACAAGGTCAAGTAAGGTCAAATGGTGAAAGCAATTAGCCATAACATAATTATCATTAAAAGATTATTAAATAATGTCCCTGCCTCATAATGGTTTCGACCGAACCAACTGTCAAAACCCTAATGAGGCACCTCTTTCTTCTTCGCTCCTCACAACTGTGCATACACACCCGCATCCGCATTCCGTAGAATGCGAATGCACAGAAGAGAAAACTAATCCATCCATACAATAATAGGATCCGGCTTAAACCAAAGCCCAATAGTATTGTCTGCCCGAACAGTATACGTGCACAAGTGTACGTAAGTGATCGTAGCCTTGCCGTAAAACCATACGGCCTCTACACCTTTTGCCCAGTGCAGGGAAACTCTCTTTGTGGGACTCTAAAGACTCAACACTACTCTGGCAGTGGGTTTAACCACAGACCGCAAGCGGCACTAGCTGTACGTAATGGTCCCCAGGTAGATGTCGATAAGAAGGCCGATGAGGTAAACCCATCCGAACTCCTACTGAGTCTGAATGTGACAATCTCCGTACAGTCCGGTCTGTTCGTCTAAGAGTATCGCATGGCGGGCCTAGGGGAGCGGTAAACGTCAGTCCCCTAATAGCGGTACAAGTCGTGTCGGAGTGTAGCCTAGAAGACCCTGAGAAACTACTGGTAACACTACCAGCAAATCTCGCTTGCCCTTGCCAGGGATGACAATGTGTAATGGCTCTCCTAGACACAGTGCGATATCAACTCCTAATACCGGGAGAGACGAATCCTGTCTAACTGTTACTGCCTCCAAGTGCTTCGGGACTGTACCCAACAACTACCTGTTTGCACGACTCAGTAGAGCCGTGGTAGGGTAGTAATCTAAGAACAGTGGGAACACACTCGAGGCGAAGTGACAGTGTCAAGTCAGCGGACTAAGCTGTACTCATGTCACCTGGGAACTGTTAACTTACGATAGGTATAATACCAACCAACTGTTCCCGAAGAGTCATGTCCAATGTACTCGTAACCCAACGAGCACCTGCATACTATCTCTAGCACGACGTACTGATGGCTGTGGGACAGACCATCTCCCCCGCTGGGACGAGAAGCGTATGCAGCAGTCTACTCTGGAGTATCGATGCCCTGTCTCGATAATCCTATGACTAGGGACCAAAATAAGGATGTGCTTACAGACTACCCAGCCCCCACTAGTCTGATCGCCATCACAACGCCGGTAGTCAAGCAAAGATCCTAAGGGCTCCATCAATATGTACTAGAGATATGTTAAAAGAAACATATACACATATTAAGATAGAAACAAACCAAGTAGCATACTACTCTATCGAGCAAGACTGTCGTAAACCTGTATATATATATATCCCAAGCTTCCAAAATGTATTATACAAACTAGTACTATACAATAATGGCCTCTAGGGCATACATATCCAACATAAGCTACAACCCTGCCGTGCTGCATCAACAAACAGCCTAAACCCACTCTAGAAGCATCATAATACACAACAAAACCACCTGACCCGGAAGGTAAAGATAAGACAGGTGCAGTCGTCAAGCGCGTCTTCAACTGCTGGAAACTCTGCTCACATGCATCTGTCCACTAAAATGGAACTTCCTTCCTAGTCAATCCTGTCAAAGGTGCAGCTATCCGTGAAAAATCTTGCACGAAGCGTCGATAATAACCTGCCAGACCTAAGAAACTCCGAACCTCTGTAACTGATACAGGTCTAGGCCTGTGTTGTACCACTTCAATCTTCTTTGGGTCCACACATATACCCTCTCTCGTAACCACGTGACCCAAGAACTCCACACTATCGAGCCAAAAAGCACACTTAGAGAATTTTGCAAACAGCTGATGCTCTTTCAAGGTCTGCAACGTAATACGCAAATGCAGCTCGTGCTCCGTCCGACTCCGAGAATAAACAAGAATGTCATCTATGAACACTATAATAAACTGATCAATGAAGGGTCTAAAGATACGGTTCATCATATCCATAAAATCTGCTGGAGCGTTGGTGAGTCCGAACGACATCACCAGAAATTCATAGTGCCCATATCTCATGCGAAACGCAGTCTTCGGAATATCGTCTTTTCGAACCTTCAACTGGTGATACCCTGACCGTAAATCGATCTTCGAGAAATAACCAGCTCCTTGCAACTGATCGAATAAGTCATCTATACGTGGTAGTGGATACCTGTTTCACACAGTGACGCGATTCAGCTGTCAGTAGTCGATGCACAGTCTCATACTACCGTCCTTCTTCTTTACAAATAAGACAGGAGCTCCCCACGGTGATACACTGGGACGAACAAGCCCTCTATCTAACAACTCTTGCAACTGGCTTTTGAGTTCCTTCAACTCCGTCAGTGCCATTCGATAGGGTGGTATAGAAATAGGCCCCGCACCCGGAATCAAGTCAATGCAAAATTCAATGTCACGATCGGGTGGCAATCCTGGTAACCGAGCAGGAAATACCTCAGGAAATTATCGTGCGATCGGAACCTGGTCCAATGGAATCTCAGCGACCCCTAAGTCCTGAACAAAATCCAAGAACCCATGACAACCCTTCTTCAAGAGTCGCCCCGCACAAAGAGCAGAAATCATGTTGGCATGAGTTATTTTACAATCCCCCTGCACAACAAACACCGGTTCACCAGGAAAACAAAATCTAACCTCCTTCCCCCTGCAATCTACATAGGCATGACAGGCGGCCAACCAATCCATACCAAGAAGTATATCAAAATCTAACATATTCAGGAGAATCAGATCAACTAGTGAATCTCTATCACTAATACGCACAGAACATGACCTGAATACGTGCCGAGCTATAAAAGAATCTCCCACCGGGGTAATCACCACTAATGGTAACTCTAACAGCGACGACTCTTTCCCCAAAGAAAGTGCAAATCGTTAAGATACATAAGAATGTGTAGAACCGGGATCAAATAAAACATGTGCCTCTAACGAGCATACTGTAAGAGTACCTGTCACGACTGCATTTGATGCCCGGGCGTCCTGTGGAGTCAGCGCAAATACCCGTGCCTGGCCCCTGCCCGCATCCTGTCGTCCTCTACCTCTATCTCCTCGACCTCTCTAAGAACGTCCCGCAAAGCCTCGACCACGTGGTAACAATTGTCCCTCCCTAGGATATACAATCCCGCGCAAAGTGTCCGTGAAGTCCACAACTAAAACATGAAGATGGGGGCCTCTGATCATAGGGATAAGAACTGAACATCTGGCCCTGGGTCCAACCTCGTCCGAAACTGCGGCCTGGAGTATATCTTCCTCTACCTCTGCCAAACTGTCTAGTCATTGACCCGATCGGTCTACTCCTCTTTGGCTCTGGAACAACCACTGCCTCGCTCAAACGCTCCTCCACTCGTATCGCTGCATCCATGTCCTGTGCATACGTATCAAAATGCTGGGAGCCTATAGCCAGATATAACTGCGTGTCCAGACTCCTTAGGAACCTCTTCACCCGAAGCTCCTCCGTAGGTACTAAGTATGGGGCATAGCGCGACAGCTGGGTGAATCGTAAATCATAATCTGCCACCGACATACTTGCCGATTTCCGTAACGCTTCAAAACTGCTAGCTCTAGCGTCCCTCACACTATGTGGAAGAAATCTGGCAAGAATGACCATGGAAAACTCGGTCCACGACATCGGAGGAAGACTCGTGGCTCGCCCTCTCTCCATCGACTCACGCCACTCTTGTGCAAGTCCCTCCAAACGAAAGCTAGTCAGCTCAACTGACCTCTCATCAGAACATCGCAATGATCTGCCAATCCTCGCCATCCTATCAAGAAAGGACTGAGGATCTTCCGCTGCATCGGCCCCTATAAATACCGGAGGTCTAAATCTCATAAACACCGCAAGCGATACCTCCATCACCCTCGTATCTACCAGTGCCACCGTCTGCGTAGGCTGTACCTCGGACTCTGCTACGGTCGGTGCCGGATCCTGTCTCAGTACTCGAGTGGCCTCAGCTAACTGTCCTACCACTCGCTGCAATCCCAACATGCCATCCTCAATCCTAGTCATGCGATCTGGAGGAGGAGGATCAACATGCTCATGCACCGCCGGAACGTCCGGTGTACCAGTCACCGTCACCGGCGGACTCGCCCTAGCTGCATCTCTGGCTGCGGCTCGCCTAGCCCGCGTAGCCATAGCAACTGGAATAAGAAACGAGAGTTGATAAGGCTTACGAATAGGAACAATCAATAACGGAGAATCAACGGAATAATAGATCAAGATATACCTCCTAAGGTTAGTTAGGCTGAGTATGGTAACGTAAATATGTCGCGGAACATACGTACGGTACTGCACTCATCCTAATTCACCTACTCCATCAAACCAAAGGTCGTCCTAACTCACGGAATCACGTCAACCTATTTTAGTTCCCTACTCAATTCCGTAAAGTTACTCCTAAGCTCTAATACCAACTTTGTCACGACCCAAAGTTTGGATGTGACCGGCACTTTGATTGTATCATATCTAAAGATATGCACACAGTCCAAGTAAGCCGAAAACCAAGATCAAAATCCTTTTTGCGGAATTCTTTATAAAGAAATTATAGTTTTTAGTAAAAATCACAATTTATGAAGTTAAAATATTAAACAAGTATAAGGTGTTAAGTTTGGTTGCATCCCTAGTTGGGATCAACAATATCAACAGCGGAAAATAAAATCTCAGTATACAGGACATCAATACGAATTCCAGACATAAAGAAAAGGAACCAAAATTTATAGAGCTAAACGATCTCAACTGTCAATATACAAATAACCATTTCTCACTCTAAGTCAAAATACAGGTCTGATGGAGATTTTCTAGATACAAAATACAATACCAAAAGAGAAGGTTACTACATATGTAACCCACCTATCAAAAAATGCGATAAAAGCGGAAAGAGTAGATCTGTACCGCTGCTAACCGTCCACTCTACCCCTGCAAGGAACTGTGGCACAACGGGGGTGAGTTGCCAACTCAGTGAATATAACGAACATATAATGGTTAATAACGTAAATATGACGATCATACTAACTGAAATATGAACAATTATGATGTATGATTATCTGTGGAAATCATGAATCTATAATACGAATCTCATAATCAAAAATGAAATCTCATCATTTATTCCCAATAAAAACTCAGTTTCCCGTGTCCATCATCGATACAAAACTTTCATTTCTCACAGGCATCATTCCTCGAATGATCCTGAAATCAACAATACCGGTCGTTATCATCTAGATATACGCCGTATTTTTACCACTCTATCTGGTATCGAGTAACCTCGCTAGGCCCCCCTCCTCAATGCGGCTATCCTGCCCCTCGGTCTCGACCGGGTCCACCATGTATCCAACTGTATATCTCCCCCACTCAGTATGGATAACGTAAAATCCGCGACCTTATATCTCCCCCACTCGGTCCGGAATAAAACCAAATCATAAAACATCTCATTGTGGACATGACACATCAAGCATGAAATCACTGGATTTATGTAATAGTATCAAAAACTCAAAACCATAAATCCTCAATAATACATCTACCTATTATATCAACATAAAATACTCAAATACTAAACATGATATTAATGATGCAATTTACTACTGTTATTTGTATTTAAGATATGATATGAATCATTTTTAATAAGGAATTTACTAAGTGTAAAAGTGACATGGCAATATCGACGAGGTGTGTGTAACATGTAAGCTGTGCATGTGGCATGACTCGTCGATACTTTTGCGGTGTACAAGCAACTAAGCAAAATATATATGAATTGTGAATACATATTTTCAATTTAGCATAACAAAATAAAGCATTACGTTAAATAAAACTACGGGCGTAACACGCCATCTTTACAAAATTCCCAGGTAGATGTTTAGTCTACTCACCGAAAAAATGTCGAATCTATTCAGGAATTGCCAATCCCTTCCCTTTCCTCGCTGCCTCCGAAAATCCCGTATTCGAATCTAACATCACAATTTAACTTATATAAGGAAACGGCTACTCCGACATGACGGAAATGAAAAACACCCGTTCCCACGTACTAGTTATATTGTATACGACTATATCAGGATATTAAACACTTAACCTTACTGGATTTTAACCCTAACCTGCATCGCTACAGAATTTAAATCGCGATACGTTTTAATCGTGTCGTATTTTGTGTTTTAAGATATCCTTTCCGATATACGCTTCCAGATTCTATCTGCAGTGAAACTAATTTATTTAAACAATACCAAAATGGCCAAAATGACCAACAGAAACCTACACAACCACCCAAAACACCCTAGCTACCCACAAAACCGGCGATGCCGGAATTACCCTTTTGGTCGCCGGCCCAATTCCGAGCCCTCTGGTTCGTGATCTTATGGTTTGCTCTAGGTGTTACATACATCATTTTATAACTGTTTTGTTAAGTTTATTCTTCTCTGAATGATAGAAGATTTTAACAGAGCCTATAATTAACTAAAATACAATATTATGGGACTTGTTCATTTCAAAATAAATTAAGTACAGAATCTAAATTCCTACTGTGATTAAGAAATTACCCACAATAAGTTGTTGGAATAACCCCTCCAATATGCTAAGTCCCTTGTCCTAGCTTGATGATGAGAAAACTTAGAACCTAGCTTCCTTCTTCTTCTTCTTCCTCTTGTTCATTCTTTCTCTCTTTAGTTTTGTTTTTCTTTTCTTTTCTTTAAATTTTCAGCATTTTAATTAACCACTGATCTGAACAAGGCTTATATATGACAAATGAAAGGGATAAAGGGAAGGAGGAGCTGTCATCAAGTTAGAGGTAATGGTTTCATGCAAGTAGGAGGTATGAGGTGAGTGTTGTGCATGCAAGCAAGAGGTGTTCATGCCTTATCTTCTTAATTTGTTTTAATTCATAATAAAATTCTGAGCTAAAAGTTTTCTTTCACTTTTTCATTTACACCCCTAATAATTTTCCATTTATCACTAAAACCCTTATAACTTATTTATGTTGCATACAAATTTTTTTTCATTTAATTTGTTTTACATAGAACTCATGAAAATGACTTAATTGCTTTTAATAACTTTGTGATCTATCATATTATTATTAAATTAATTAATTTTATTTATTTCTAATTTTCAAAATGTTACATAGTATATCCTATATTTTCATATATGTCTATTGTTAGTGTATATGCCCTAGAGGCCATTACTGTATCATACTAGCTGGTATATTACTTGATGGAAGCTTCGGATATTCACAGTTGTATAGACAATCTTGCTCAAAATGGTAGTATGCTACTTGGTTTGTTTCAACTTCAATATGTGCATGTGTTTCTTTTAGCATATCGCTTATACATATTAGTAGAGCCCTTATGATCTTTGCTTGATTACCAGCGTTGTGATGGTAGTCATACTCGTGGGGGCTGGGTAATCCATAAGCACATCCTTATACAGGTCCCTAGTCGTAGGACTATCGAGACAGGGCATCGATACTCCGGAGTAGACTAGCGTATGCGCTTTTCATCCCAGCGGGGGAGACGGTCTGTCCCACAGCCGTCAGTACGTCGTACTTGAGATAGTATGCGGGTGCTCGTTAGGTTACGAGTACACTGGACAGGACTCGTCGGGAACTGTTGGTTGGTATTATACCTATCGTCAGTTATCAGTTCCCAGGTGACATGAGTACAGCTTAGTCCGCTGACTTGACACTGTCACTTCGTCTCGAGTGTGATCCCACTGTACTTAGATTACTACCCTACCACGGCTCAAAGGAGTCGTGCAAACAGGTAGTAGTTGGGTGCAGTCCCGAAGCACTTGGTGGCAATGACGGTTAGACAGGATTCGTCTCTCCCGGTATTAGGGGTTCACATCGTGCTGTGTCTAGGAGAGACATTACACAAGTAGTCCCTGGCCAGGGCAAGCGAGATATACTGGTAGGTTTCCAGTGTTATCTCAGGGTGTTCTGGGCTACACTCCGACACGACTTGTACCGCTATTAGGGGACTGACGTTCACCACCCCCTAGGCCCGCCATGCGATGTATCAGACGAACAGACCGGACTGTACGGAGAATGTCACATACAGGCTCAGTAGGAGTTCGGATGGGTTTACCACATCGGCCTTCTTATCGACATCTACCTGGGGACCGTTACATACAGCTAGTGCCGCTTGCGGTCTGTTGTTAAACCCACTGCCAGCGTAGTGTCGAGTCTTTAGAGTCCCACACAGAGAGTTTCCCTGCACTAAGAGAAACGTGTAGAGGCCGTATGGTTTTACGGCAGGGTTATGATCACTTACGTGCACTTGTGTGCGTATGCTGTTCGGGCAGGCAATACTAGTGGGCTTTGGTTTAAGCGAGATCCTAGTATTGCACAGATGGATTTATTTTTGTCTTCTGTGCATTCGCATTCTATGGAATGCGGATGCGGGTGTGTATGCACAGTTTTGAGGAGCGATAAAGGAGGAGGTGCCCCATTAGGGTTTTGGCAGTTGGTTCGGCCAAAACCGTAATGTGGCAAACTCATTAGGGTTTTGACAATTCGTTTGGTCAAAACCATTATGAGCCGGAGACATTGTTTACTAATCCTTTTAGTGATAGATTAGTGATGGCTAATTGCATTGACCATTTGACCACTTAGACCTCCCTTGACTTTGTTGACCCGTTGACCGTGTTGACCATTGACCTTCAAGAGAGGTCTACACTCTTCTTTGATTTTCTTTTTAATTCTTGAGTTATGAAAATGGTCAATTCAATGTAGCATCAACTTTATCATGATAGGATTAGTAATGATGGTTTTAGTGTATTATTGCAACAATGGTTCATTTTCCTTTAGTTAATCTTTTCATTATTCTCTTCTCATTCTCTCTCTTTAAGGGAGAAGAAAAGAAGAGCTCCATGGTTGCTAGGTTTTCTCCTTCATCTTCCTCCTCTTGATAATTCTTTTGATCTCATGTGTTGAGAGAAAAAGAATCCACATAGACAAACACTTCCATTTATCTCTTCTACACAACCTAGGGCATCCAGATTAGCGATCTCGTTTCCCTAGTTGCCTCGGCTTGAGGTGGAGCTCGGTATACAACTCTCGGGTGGATCGTCTTCGACTCAAGAAGGCCGCGGAGGTGACCTAGATCCGGATCGACCCTCGGAGCGTGGATGGACAAGCCGGACAGCGGAGAGAAGACCCGAAGGACCGGTTTCGTGAGGTATATTTTCTACAGCATAGTAGTTAAAGCCTCTACTTGTTTGCTAGTTTCTAGTTTAGCCCAGATCCTTGCTTTTGAGTCCATGTTGCCTTGCGCCAAAATTTATTGTTTTTCGCCGTTTCCGCCTCTCCGTAAGAACCGGGGTGAGCAACATGGACTTACAGTGGTATCAGTGCCTAGCTAAACATAAACTAGCAAGTTAGCAAAGTGTTAAGAATATCGATCGGAAAAAATCACAAAACACGTACGGGAAAAACCATGTTTCTGTCGAATTTTTATACTGCTGTAAAAATAATTTAACATACATTAAAATTCGGCTCAGGGTTTTCTAAAACCACAGCAGAAAACCAGTCCACTGAACCGATCAAACCGCCGCGGTTCCGCGGCAAGATCATGCTTCTTGCCGCGGTTCCGCGGCCGATTTGACTCGGTCGTGGTCCGGGTTTTTTGCAGTGTTTTTATTTGACTGTTTTGGGATTTTTAGTACATGTTATTTCTATCCAGATTTTCCAGAGAGCAAATTGTCTTTTGGGGTGGTTAAAAATCCGTATTTTTATCGATATTTCGTACACTTTGGCTAATGAACATTTTCTGTGATGTGATATATGTATTGAACGTCCGCTAATCGCTATACGTCGATTAGTGGGGTTTATACATATCTGTGATCTGAAATGTTGATGGTTTGTGTATATGAACTCGTTGGATTGTCGCGGATGAATAGCCGGGAATGGATGTGAGATGAGAGTTTCTTTTTTCTTTCATTCATTGTAAAATTTGTAAATTGATGTAATATTATTTGTTTGGCCGCACAACCGGGTCTGGGTTGTAGCCGTCATTGTATAATTTCTTTTTACTGTTTTTGCTCCTAGGATAGACCCAAGGTGGGGTGCACAAACTACCGGGTATCTCGAAGTGCCGAATTTCCTACTCACGATGTTGAGGGAGGTTGCTTCGCTTCGGGTACTTGGCGGGTAGTTTGCCGCACCCGTAGGGGTCTAGGGTGGGGTTTGGCTATTCATCGCGACCGTGTAATCCGCTTTTCGTTGCATGCTCGAATGAATCGCGGGTTCCTAGTATATCCAAAGTGTTCATCTGTGATCTGTGTGGCTATCATTGCTATATATCTATATATGATAACTATTTAGGTGTTGCTTATGTTTTGCATCCGCGCTAGTCCAGCCCCCGCTCTGTCGTTAGTTAAGTAACCTAACGGGTGATGACGGGACCCCGTGGCGAATGCGGATGGCATAAGCGCACGCCATATTTTGGTTGTTTTCTGCAATGGTAGGATTAAATGATGGGACGCATTGGAATTAATGCAAGAAAATAAACCAAGTAAAGTTCGTTGGAACACTTTGAAAACCACTCGGTTCTTTTCAAAAACCAGCATTTTAAACGCGGAGCTTGAACCACTCCTTTTAAAAGCTATCTCGTTCCATCGATTATATCAAGTTCACTACGTTCACGGTTTCGCCAAAACCATTCGTACCCCTCCGTCATTTCGTTTGGATATTCAATAGTATTCAAGCTATGTTTGTTGACCTTCGTCAAGGCATAGTGATTGGTAGCTGTTGGGTGTTCATATGTAGCATAGATAGATGCGTTGGTTTGGGACAGTCGTATTACCTTGTTGACTTTCGTCAAGGGTATGTACGGGTGGGTTCAAATTAACTTGGATAATGACGGGTAGAACTTGACATGTGACTTATGATTTGTTGACCTTCGTCAAAGTCATAAGAGCATGGGGCAAAAATCCACATCGGGAGTTTCAAAAGTACTGAAACTTTCTAGCGCTGCATACCATTTGGAGTGTGATGATTCTGGTAGGATTCCTTTAGTTTTGTCACGCGATGATATTTGGATCCCGATCCTACTGTGAGTATATGCTACTCCTCGGGAACTTTTTCACTTAACGATCAATGCTATAAACCAAGTAGGTGTCTAGAAAGGTGTTAGCGGGGCTACGCCAACAGGGAAAAGAGGTTACTTAATTAAGGAACTTCGCGAAAGCGTTGGAAAACCTCCCTCGAAGTACCAACACTGGCCTCGCTGAACGGTTAAGCAAGTATTGTACGGTGAGATTGGTCCTAACTAATTCTTCCTTTATGGTTTGAGGAGGGATTCGAGAGAAAGTGGGAGCCATCCTGTTTAGATAAATTAAAAACCAATCTAAACTTGCAAGAGCATTATGCTAAGTGTTTTCTTCTCTCTCTCTTAATTGCAGCTACCCAGTGACCGCACCTAGGTTTCATCTAGATAATAAAATGACTGAATCTGACTGTTATGACTGGCAAAGGTCTGTCCAGATGTCCATTGCCCATAACAAGCTGGGACACCTCTTGACTGATCCAACCCCTGCCGTCTCAGGTCCAGTTTCCCCTGTCACGGATATTGATATACGTAGGACATCGGAAGAAGACTGTGCGAAAGCCAAGTGCCTCATGTTAGCCTCAGTTGATGGTACATACCAGAGGCAGCACGAGAAGATGGACTCAGTTTCTATCTTCCTCCTTAACAAAGATTTATATGGAGAGCAATCTCGTATCGCAAGATATGAGACCTCGAACGAATTGCTTCCAGCGAGGTTGGCTATCGGGTCATCTGTAAGGGGCAACGTCCTTACAGAGACCAGCTCTTTTGATCTCCCGGACCTGAAGACCACGTTGAAGAACGGGTCAGATGCTGACTTAGTTCAACAGTCCCTACCTACTACCCTGAAGGAAACCAGGGAAGTAGAAAGAAAGGGAAGGGCAGAAGTTTCGGGAATGGATGAAGTAAAAGAGGGCTGTTTCTATTGTTACGGGAATGAACATGGGCAGAAGGATTGCAGGGCTTGCAAAGCCAGTAGCCAGAATTCGATGCATGTTGTGGCTTCAGTTTCGGGTGTGTTTGTAATAGAGAACTGTATGTCTGTTAACCCTACTTCCTGGGTATTGGATACCGGATCAGGATCTCATATCTGTAATTCATTACAGGCTCTGACAAACCATAGGGTTATCAGGAAAGGTGATATGACTCTCAGGGTTGCTAACGGAATGAGCATGTATGCTGAATCCGTAGGGGAATATCATCTAGGACTGACAACTGGGCAGATATTGATTCTACGTAACTGTTTTTATGTACCAGGTGCGACTTGTAATATCATATCTGTATCCTTAATTTCTAAGGAATGATATGATTTTACTTTTGTAAGCGATGTAGTCAACATCCATCTAAATCAAGTTCTGATTGGGTCAGGTATATTACAAAACGAAATATACGTATTGAATCAAGCTCAGATCTTCAGTGTCCAGAACACACTTAAAAGAAAGTCTCCGGATACAAATCAGGCTTTTTTATGGCCTTGTAGACTGGGTCACATTAATGAGACACGGTTAACAAAGTTACATAAAGAGGGATACTAGAATCCGTTTGAGTATCAGTCTTATGCCACTTGTGAATCTTGTCTCATGGGAAAGATGACAAAGACTCCGTTCACTGGACACGGAGAAAGAGCGAGCGAGCTCTTGGGACTCATACACAGTGATGTGTGTGGTCCAATGTCTACACATGCGTGAAGTGGTTATTCATACTTCATTACTTTCACAGATGATTTCTTTAGGTATGGGCATGTCTTCTTGATGAAGCACAAATCTGAGGCCTTTGAGAAATTTCAAGAATACAAGAATGAAGTTGAAAAACAAAAAGGCAAAAGTATCAAGACACTGAGATCTGATCGAGGTGGTGAATACTTGAGTGCCGAGTTTCTGGGCTACTTAAAAGAGAATGGAATTCTCTCTCAGCTTACTCCTCCATACACACCACAACACAAAGGTGTATCGGAAAGGCGGAATCGAACCCTATTGGATATAGTTCGTTCCATGATGAGTAAGGCTGAGTTGCCGCGATCTTTCTGGGGTTATGCGCTAGAAACAGCTGCATTTCTCTTGAACAAGGCTCCAACCAAGACTGTGCCTACCACCCCATATCAGATGTGGAGTGGGAAGAAACCTTGTCTCAAGTACCTTAAGACATGGGGGTGTCCAGCTTTTGTAAAAAAGCAGCATGCGGACAAACTCGAGGCACGCTCAGTACTATGTAAGTTTGTGGGATACCTAAAGAACTCCAGGGGGTATCTTTTCTATCCCGCAGAGGAACAAAAGGTTTTTGTTTCTCAGCATGCCCACTTCTTGGAAACTGAATTTTTAGAAAATCAGATAAGTGGGAGCGCAATAGAACTGGAAGAAATTCCAGAACCACAAGCTCTTACTGAAAGCTTGAAGGAACCAGAAGTTTCAAGAGAACCGGACATCCCAGCGCCACTCCGCAGGAGTAGTAGGCAGTCTCATTCGACCGAGAGATACTACGGTTTTCTCATAGACGGGGATAGAGAGGATTGCACTATGGATTATGGTGATCCTACAAGCTTCCAGCAAGCCATTCAGAGCGGTGACTCGGTAAAATGGCTGGATGCAATGCGGACCGAAATGGAGTCCATGTACACCAACAAAGTTTGGACTTTGGACTTTGCTCCAGAGGGGTAAAACCCGTAGGCTGCAAATGGATCTTCAGAAAGAAGATTGGTGTAGATGGGCAGGTTGAGACCTATAATGCTAGACTTGTTGCAAAGGGTTTTCGTCAAAGACCTGGTTTGGACTATGACGAGACCTTTTCTCCAGTGGCTATGCTGAAATCCATTCGGATCATTCTTTCCATTGCTGCCTTCCACGATTATGAAATCTGGCAGATGGACGTAAAGACGGTTTTTCTAAATGGAAATTTAGAAGAGTGCGTCTATATGGATCAGCCGGAGGGATTCATTCAGAGTGGGAGCAGCGGTAAAGTGTGCAAGTTGCTCAAGTCCATCTATGGACTTAAGCAGGCATCGCGGAGTTGGAACATCTGCTTTGATGATACTGTCAAAGAATTCGACTTTATCAAAAACCCAGATGAACCATGCATTTACAGTAAGATTGTAGGGAGAACTGTAGGATTCCTCGTCTTGTACGTGGATGACATTCTCCTAATAGGAAATGATATTCCTATGCTACAGTCAGTCAAAGGATTCTTGTCGCAGAGGTTCTCCATGAAGGACCTGGGCGATGCCAACTACATTCTGGGGATCCAGATCTATCGTGATAGATCTAAGAGGATGTTGGGACTTTCACAGTCAAGGTACATTGACACCATACTGAAAAGATTCAGTATGGAAGATTCCAAGCGCGGTAATCTACCAGCTTGTCACGGGATCACCCTCTCCAAAGAGATGTCTCCCAAGACTGATTTGGAAAGGGATCACATGTCTATTATACCATACGCTTCTGCGGTAGGCTCTATAATGTATGCGATGTTATGTACCAGACCAGATGTAGTATACGCATTGAGCGTTGTAAGCAGGTTCAGTCAAACCTATGGGAGAAACACTGGATAGCGGTAAAGAACATTATCAAGTACCTGAGAAGGACTAAGTTGATGTTCTTGGTGTATGGCGGAAAAGACCTCCAGCTTGAGGCCTTTGCTTACTCCAGCTTCCCGAGTGACAAGGATGACTCCAAGTCCATGTCGGGTTATGTCTTTACCCTCAATGGAGGGACGGTTTGCTGGAAGAGTTCCAAGCAGGAGACCGTTGCTGACTCAACTATGGAAGCGGAGTACATAGCTGCTTGCGATGCCGCAAAGGAAGCTGTCTGGATGAAGAAGTTCCTCACAGAGCTTCAGGTCGTTCCTACCATTGTTGATCCAATACCGCTATATTGTGACAACAACGGCGCTATAGCTTTAGCGAAGGAACCCAGGTCCCATCAGAAGTCCAGGCACATTTTGAGGAGGTACCACCTGATCAGGGAGATCGTAGATCGCCGGGAGATCGAGGTGAAGAGAGTAAATACGGAGAACAACACTGCAGATCCACTCACGAAGGCCCTACCTCAGACTCAGTTCGAGCGGCTGATCGAGATGATAGGTCTTCGATACGCCAGTACATGGCCTTAGTGCAAGTAGGAGATTGTTAGTGTATATGCCCTAGAGGCCATTACTGTATCATACTAGCTTGTATATTACTTGATGGAAGCTTGGGATATTCACAGTTGTATAGACAACCTTGCGCAAAATGGTAGTACGCTACTTGGTTTGTTTCTACTTCAATATGTGCATGTGTTTCTTTTAGCATATCGCTTATACATATTAGTAGAACCCTTAGGATCTTTGCTTGATTACCAACGTTGTGATGGCAGTCATACTCGTGGGGGCTGGGTAATCGATAAGCACATCCTAGTCGTAGGACGATCGAGACAGGGCATCGATACTCCGTAGTAGACTAGCGTATGCGCTTCTCATCCCAGCGGGGGAGACGGTCTGTCCCACAGCCGTCAGTACGTCATACTTGAGATAGTATGCGGGTGCTCGTTAGGTTACGAGTACACTGGATAGGACTCGTCGGGAACTGTTGGTTGGTATTATACCTATCGTCAGTTATCAGTTCCCAGGTGACATGAGTACAGCTTAGTCCGCTGACTTGACACTGTCACTTCGCCTCGAGTGTGTTCCCACTGTACTTAGATTACTACCCTACCACGGCTCAAAGGAGTCGTGCAAACAGGTAGTAGTTGGGTGCAGTCCCGAAGCACTTGGAGGCAGTGACGGTTAGACAGGATTCGTCTCTCCCGTTATTGGGGGTTGACATCGCGCTATGTCTAGGAGAGCCATTACACAAGTAGTCCCTGGCCAGGGCAAGCGAGATATACTGGTAGGTTTCCAGTGTTATCTCAGGGTGTTCTGGGCTACACTCCGACACGACTTGTACCGCTATTAGGGGACTGACGTTCACCACCCCCCTAGGCCTGCCATGCGATGTATCAGACGAAAAGGCCGGACTGTACGGAGATTGTCATATAAAGGCTCAGTAGGAGTTCGGATGGGTTTACTTCATCGGCCTTCTTATCGACATCTACCTGGGGACCGTTACGTACAGCTAGTGCCGCTTGTGGTCTGTGGTTAAACCCACTGCCAGCGTAGTGTCGAGTCTTTAGAGACCCACACAAAGAGTTTCCTTTCACTAAGAGAAACGTGTAGAGGCCGTATGGTTTTACGGCAGGGCTACGATCACTTACGTGCACTTGTGTGCGTATGCTGTTCGGGCAGGCAATACTAGTAGGCTTTGGTTTAAGCCAGATCCTAGTATTGCACAGATGGATTTGTTTTTGTCTTCTGTGCATTCGCATTCTACGGAATGCGGATGCGGGTGTGTATGCACAGTTTTGAGGAGCGATAAAGGAGGAGGTGCCCCATTAGGGTTTTGGTAGTTGGTTCGGCCAAAACCGTAATGTGGCAAACTCATTAGGGTTTTGACAATTTGTTTGGTCAAAACCATTATGAGCCGGAGACATTGTTTACTAATCCTTTTAGTGATAGATTAGTGATGGCTAATTGCATTGACCATTTGACCACTTAGACCTCTCTTGACTTTGTTGACCCGTTGACCGTGTTGACCATTGACCTTCAAGAGAGGTCTACACTCTTCTTTGATTTTCTTTTTAATTCTTGAGTTATGAAAATGGTCAATTCAATGTAGCATCAACTTTATCATGATAGGATTAGTAATGATGGTTTTAGTGTATTATTGCAACCATGGTTCATTTTCCTTTAGTTAATCTTTTCATTATTCTCTTCTCATTCTCTCTCTTGAAAGGAGAAGAAAAGAAAAGCTCCATGGTTGCTAGGTTTTCTCCTTCATCTTCCTCCTCTTGATAATTCTTTTGATCTCATGTGTTGAGAGAAAAAGAATCCACATAGAAAAACACTTCCATCTATCTCTTCTACACAACCTAGGGCATCCAGATTAGCGATCTCATTTCCCTAGTTGCCTCGGCTTGAGGTGGAGCTCGGTGTACAACTCTCTAGTGGATCGTCTTCGACTCAAGAAGGCCGCGGAGGTGACCTAGATCCGTATCGACCCTCGGAGCATGGATGGATGAGCCGGACAGCGGAGAGAAGACCCGAAGGACCGGTTTCGTGAGGTATATTTTCTACAGCATTGTAGTTAAAGTGTCACGACCCGAAAGTACGGAACATGACCGGCACTTAAACTACGAACGTCTCGAGGCGTACGTAATCTAACTAAACTGAAAACCCAGAAATCCAAACCAAGAAAAGTAGTAGAGAGTAGGAAAAACCAATTTAAATCAAGTAGTTTTAATAGCATAAGCCGAATTATGCGGGTTTCTAAAAACATCAAAAATTTACTGAAAATTTCGGCAGAGTCTCCTTTGTAAATACTGGCTCCCAAACGGGATACAACATGAATAGTATACAAAATCAATAAAAAGCATCCCCAAGCGGGAGCTAGCTCTTCGTCAATCGACGGTCACAACCACACAAGCAATATAATATACAACGCCAACGGCGAGGATCAAAAACTCAAAAGGGAACTCAAAACCACCAGAAATATAACGAGCGACTCTAAGGTCGAAAGAATAAACAACACTGGTCTCTATCTCAATAGATACATGTTTGGTTGATGGAATTTACTAGATACAACTGAATAATATCATACAAGGTAATATGATGGGTACGATACAAGAAAAACCCACCTACTAGCAAGTCACCCGAATGAAACTGAGCCCGCAAGCCGTAATGAAACCTGTACGGCAAACCTGCAAGAAACTGGGGCACAACGGGGGTGAGTTGCCAACTCGTGAATAGAAAAACATCTACGCACAGAAATCGCATAAATAACGCAACCTAGGTCAATGATCATAATATATCCTCAAATATAAGTATAACAGGCAGCCTATAACAATGGCTAGGGTAATATCGAACCCGAGTATAATTTCATGTGCCCGTGTCAGTGCCTCAGGTAGCAATATATCATATGAATGAGGTATGAATGCATGAAACAGAATACATGTAAGTGAAGAAACTGTTTTCATAAATTAGGGAGATTTCCTTCGTATTTTTAAACTGAGGTATCATAAATGAAATCAGCATCAACAGTGTCTAGCATCGACATAAAACATAAATCTCACTGTCTCGAAATATCAATGTCTTAATCTCAATATCTAGGGCGCCGTCAGTCCAGACCGGCCCCTACCATCCATCTCAAGACCACGACGGTATCCTCCGGATATCCGACGCGTCGGGTAATATCACCGGTAGGTAGTGCTCCCCAGCCAGGCTCAACGTCAACACCACATTCCTCTTGCCCCGGGGTACCATACCGGGCCCACCATGTACCCGTGATGGTTCCTCCACTCCTCGACACGGATCTCCAAAACCACAGCAAACTCATGGTGGCCGACACTTTACATCACTAGAAAACAACAACATTTTATATTTTAAAAGATCATAAGTTGTAAATTTTGCGGCTTTCCCCGAAATCCAGAAATATCATAAATCTCAAGAAATCATCACAAGTGCATATGTCAATGATAATGAACTAGGCATGAACCACTGAATAACAGTATGCATGAAGTGGTAGGTAATAACTACAATGTCTAATATGACATATAAGGGAAGTACACTAATATCATGTCAACACTACTAGCTAACAATCTAAGTCAAGCAATTATATTCTCTAAAGTGTACGTGACATGGCAATTACCGATGAAGATGTGTGTGAGCCGGCAAGTAGGTGTACGTGGTACATACGCATCATCGGTAATGGTGTTGGTGTCCTAACAGCATGATATCAATAATGGAATATGCAGCAAAATAAATATGAGAGGCAGAGCGAACAACAATAATGTGCGGGAGCTGAATACTAGACACAACGATAACTAATCTGCAATAATCTAATATAAGTCCTACAAATGGTGCCTTTTGAAATAACACGAATCGTGGGGTTTTGAAAATAGGGGCTACGGTGTTTTTATGAAAAGATACGTCATTTTTGAAATATCCGTAGATTCCCTTGAGCTGTCTTTAAAAATGCCCACGATTCGTTAGTTTTTGAAATAGGTAAGAAGTCTAATCTAATCTAACAACTACACTAAACTATACGGCTGGACTAACAAGCTGAACTACAGGTAAGGAAACCGCCTATCATCCGAGTCGATACATATACATACCTGTATAGGTATAGTCGGTGATCCCGCCTCAATAATATCATGTCCGATACCATATCTATAATCAGGCATCCCAAGTCAAGAGTGCGAATCAATCATCAATATAGCTCGTACGTAAATCCGTCGTACGGCATCCCAATCTGGGTACGGGTCAATATCACATTCATCATACTATTCACCTGGTATCCTCTTTATCAAATATCATGATCGGGGTACTGATCTACGTCTAGTACCATACTGATACCGCCTACGTATGCATGGACGTGTGTGAAACACTACGTCAAGGACCCGCTACAACGTCATGTCGTATCTAAGATACGAACCCTGCTATATCACCGATCTCACGGCCTCAAATCAAATCTCATCGACTCAGCTCAATCCCAAGTATCATCCTCAGTCCGTATGTGAACACATAGTCCCATACCCATATGAACACATAGCTATAAAGAATCCCATGAGCACATATCAATAGGAATGTATGCAAGTATGAATGTGTGTATGTGTGTGTAACACTACCCTAGGGTTCGCAACACTAAAGTAATCCAACACACCAATATCCATCCTAAGCATCGTTATTAATCCTAAATAACATATAATAATTATTGGTGTGTATACGCATCCGTATACACCACCCTGGACTGCGGGGGTGCTATATGCCATCCACCCGACTTCTCCCCGTAGATATAAATCTACTCACCTGGTCCTCGCTAGCCGGTGCCGACGTCGCCACGCGCTTGCTTGTCGTCTCGAAGTCCACATGGGGGCACCTACATATCATAACGTACCATATCGCATTAAAACTAAATTCGAAATCGAAACGGCATACGAAAATCAAATCGGCTCGCGTATCACGCATAGGTCCAAACCTATCGCCCACGCATGCAGGAATAGTCAAACCAACCCTCGATGTCGATGTACGAACGTCAAACCATCGAGAAAATCCAATCACACTCATTTGCACATTCACGAACACTAATTTTAATATAAAATAGCTTAAAATTCCCAAAAGCCCCAATTTCACTTAAAAAGTCTTTTTTCCGAAAATCTAGCAAGCACAATTCGCCGTTTGTACAAAACATGATGTTTAAACGAAACTAATGGCCACAATATCCACCAATTATCATAACCAAGTTATAGAACCCATATCAATAATTTATTCTCATCAACTTGTATAAATTCCAAAATTCTAGTTTTGCAAAAATATCCAATTTAACACTTTTTAACGCAAAATTTCACAATTTAACAATTTATCTTGGCTTTGCATATTTTAAATGGTTAAAACCACTCATGGAAACCTTAATGATATGCTAAAAACCCTAACTAGATTTTAATCCCACATTTTAATAAAATTTCTAAAACCTAGTTAGCAAATTAGCATAATTATCACAATTTGGGCAAATTAAATATAACAACATGCAAATTAGCTACAAGATTTGGTTTTGCATAACTTAAGTTGCTAAAATACATCACACTACCATGAACAAATTAACACAACCATAACTTTAATTTAACCCTTCTCTTGAATTTAAACTTGCAATTTAAAACCTAAATTAAACACCTAATTAAGTTGATTTAAAGTATCTAACATAAATTAAGCAAAAGGGTTAGAGTTATACCTTCAAAAACCATGAGATCAAATATGGAACTTGACCTCCAAATTGAGATCTTTGCATCAAGATCCATGCTATAAGGGATAAGGAAAAATGGGTAGGGAATGGATTTGGGATTTGTGAGGTTTTGTTTTGATTTGTGAGGCAATTTTGATGAGTTTTTTGAAGAGAAATGTGATGAGAAAAGAGGAGGGGCTGTTGTGTGCAGGAAATTGGGAGGGTCGGCCACTAGAGGGTGATTGGAGAGAGAGTGAGGTGAGGAAAGTAGCAAGTAAAGAAGTCCAAGTCAACACAAGGTCAAAGTCCAACACAATTATCCATTTTCTTTTCTTTTCTTTCATTTCCTTTCATTTGAAAATCAAGTGGGGAAAAATAGGGGGCTGCTGAATTCAGCCATGGGGAGGAGTAAGTGGGTGTGTGTGGGTGTGGGTACGGGTGTGGGGTGATGAAAAATGATAAATACAGTACCCCAAACATCCATTTATGCTAAAAAAAACCCTTTTTTCTTCAATAATTTCTAAACCGTTTTGGCAGATGATTTCGTTCCAAAAACCAGATGATAAATTTTTATTTAATGTTTTATGATGCACAAAATTTGTTTCAACTCATTCCATTTTGTAATTTTCCCTAATTAAATGTATTAGTGACGGCTTAAATAATAATAAAATAATATTTTTTTCAGAAAATTTGAAATTTCACCAGCGGCTCAATAAACACCAAATAATAGCAATTACATAGCTAGAATATGTATATTTAATTTTTATAATAAGATATTTGTATTTTGACTTTTTACAGAAAACCCCCTCATTTTACCGATTTTCCGAAATTTCACCGAAACGATTTTCAAAATGCTACAATCTTCCCCCCTTAAAGAAATTCGGTCCCCGAATTTAAATTCAAACTCCCCCAAATACTAAAACATCTAAGTAAAACCATCAAGTCGTCGGGGCTCCGAAATTGTAAATACATAAAACAAATCGTAGCGCAGCGCATGCGCTTGAAAAATGAGTATATAACTCAAATCAAAACTCCGTCAAGCATCCCGCAATCATCGGAGTCATGGAGAAGACATCAATGCCAAATCCAAATCAAAACCAATATGATATAACTCGAAACTATACATGTAAATATCGAATCTATATCTGTAAGTATCTGAAGGAAATGCATGCCAAACCCCTTTAAGTCGTTGTGCAACGCGTATAACACTGCACGGTGGCGGACGTCTATCATAAGAAAATAACTATATACATATATACCTTTGTTTGAAATGTACGTTCCGCCGTTTTGGAAACAATTTAGAAGGGTCTCCTTATTTTAAACATTTCGTGTCATATCAGACACGTAGGTAAATACTGAGGCTATAGCTCGCTTTTTGGAAATCCCTTCCATAACTATCAATGCATGCAAAATATATTCAGGTACTGTCCTCTGACTAGTCCCGCTCAGTACGAAAACACAGCAATATCATAAAAACGTACTGCTCTATAAGAAATCAATCCCAAAATATACACATGAATACTACGTGCGTCTGGTGCCCACGGAAATCAAAATCTATGAATGTGCCATACATGCGCACAGAAACAACATCTAAGTGCATCGGGTGTGCACGAAACATCTGTCGTAGGCAACAGGTGTGCCTGACAGCAAAATCAGGTGCATCTGACATGCACACAAAAAAAATTTCTCGATTTAGTGCATCTGATGTGCACCAAATCGCATCTCGTAATAGGCGCCCAACAGGCGCTAAAAATCCAATCCGGTGCATAAAATGCACAAAACAAATGTCGAGCATCACCCTCGAAATCGAAATCCAGTGTATCCAAGTGCACAAAATATATGTCACTGCACTGCCAGCATATATAAACTATACAGAGTGTAGGAACCAAATCACGTGCGTGCATACGCACAAAATCAACTCAACTGTTTAAAACCGTAAAATCACAAACATGTGAAACTAAAGCACGAAAACGATATCAAGTGCAACACTGTGCAAAGATCGTAAATCCTCAATCATCAAAATCAAATCATACGAATAAATCACCCAAAACATCGAAATCAATAATGGCGGAACAGTACCGCTCAAGTGCATTCTCTAAGAATCTCGGCCAACTGTCGCGGTCACTAGTGGGACGTCTCGTCGATGATCATGGACTCTGTCCTGCTGGTGTGCGTAACTATGACCACTCCTGGGTCAAGGTCTTCACTTTGAATTACCAATCTTTCGGTCCATCGGCTCATCGGCCCTGTCACGTGTGCTAACGGGGACGATTCCGTTCTGGCACTTCTCTGGTCTCTCTTGGTCAATCATCGCGACCACTCGTAAGACAGCATATCACTGGCGTCGGCCTCTGGCTCTCTGAATGTACGTGACACATCTGATCCTGGGTGCAAGTATCATTCCAGCAGTGTCCTGGAAGAAATCCTGCTCACGGTCTCTTCCATGTCTCGTATCTGCCAACTGTCCGGAAGTCATCGTCCTTTCCTATATCTGCATCTTGCTCCGGAATGGCTGCATACCCATCGCGACCTCTTCTGGAAGGTATATCCAGTACTCTGCCTCGGCATGCGTATCGCATCTCTGATGTCGGCGGAGTGGAACGTCATCTCATCTAGATCTGGTGCGAACCTCTTACTCCACTTTTCTCTGATGTCGTCTGCTTTGGACTCGTCTCGTCGCGGCTGCATGGACTGAGCTCCAACGGCTATCCTCGTATCGGGAGTCTCCCAAGAAATGCATCTCACCACCTAGCATCCGAATTAAGTCGAGCCATCCGATCGAGTCGTCAAAACCTCATAATCCCCCAAGAGCTCAACATCTTGGGCACAGTTTAATAGTATCGAGTACATACCACAGCATCGGTGGTCCAGCCGTAGAAGGGCAAACCCAAGCCTCACTAATGGCGCCGTAGAACTACCGCAAACCCGAAGGTTCAAAGACTTTCATACGGTCATTAAGTCGAGTTAGGGTTTCATCCTTCTAGAGGGACCATAGAATTGCCTGCATGTCTTTCCGAATACTTTAAACTTGGAATAATAGGTTTCTGACATTCGATCGTCTCTGTCGACTCCCAACGTCTCCGCGTGAAGTCGTCTCTAGCTGGAATCAATCTATCTGATGACCTCGCATCGGGGTAAGCGAACGAACCACCTGTCCTAGTCATTCATCATCGGGTGACTAGCGACCTTCTATCATCTATTCGTACAACTCGCCCCGCCATAGTTCCAACATATGGGGCGATATCTCGTCGCTCGCAGCAACAACTGGCTCGCTCGTCTGCACGCTGAACAGTGCCTCAATCATCAGGAGTAAGCAACACACCAACGGTCATCAAAATCTGGCTGGCCTCTGTCAGTGGCTCAATCCTCTAGTGTCGATCAGCACATCCGAGTAACCTCATAAAGGCGATCCGTCAAACGCTCGCGGCGCGGAAACACAGTAAAAAGACACATCTCTGCAATCGTGTGTCGCCGGAATTTCGTCCTGGTCAGTCCTCGTTCGTGACGAGCTTGTGCTGACCGCAACTCTAGCCGTGGCTCTCCCTGCCGGAAACCGTAGCAGCAAAACCAAACTGGTACCGATGAGGCTAGATCAGGAAGGAATATAATACTGAACAAGGAAATGTACATCCTAAGGCTTCATAAGTGGAGTGGCGTGTCGTAAATATGCCGCGGAACATACCAACGGTACGTCACTCTACTTTAGTCACCTATTCCATCAACCAAGGGTCATCCTACGCTCCGAAGGTTAAAACCTAACGCTCTGATACCAACTTTGTCACGACCCGAAAGTACGGAACATGACCGGCACTTAAACTACGAACGTCTCGAGGCGTACGTAATCTAAGTAAACCGAAAACCCAGAAATCCAAACCAAGAAAAGTAGTAGAGAGTAGGAAAAACCAATTTAAATCAAGTAGTTTTAATAGCATTAGCCGAATTATGCGGGTTTCTAAAAACATCAAAAATTTACTGAAAATTTCGGCAGAGTCTCCTTTGTAAATACTGGCTCCCAAACGGGATACAACATGAATAGTATACGAAATCAATAAAAAGCATCCCCAAGCGGGAGCTAGCTCTTCGTCAATCGACGGTCACAACCACACAAGCAATATAATATACAACGCCAACGGCGAGGATCAAAAACTCAAAAGGGAACTCAAAACCACCAGAAATATAACGAGCGACTCTAAGGTTGAAAGAAAAAACAACACTGGTCTCTATCTCAATAGATACATGTTTGGTTGATGGAATTTACTAGATACAACTGAATAATATCATACAAGGTAATATGATGGGTACGATACAAGAAAAACCCACCTACTAGCAAGTCACCCGAATGAAACTGAGCCCGCAAGCCGTAATGAAACCTGTACGGCAAACCTGCAAGAAACTGGGGCACAACGGGGGTGAGTTGCCAACTCGTGAATAGAAAAACATCTACGAACAGAAATCGCATAAATAACGCAACCTAGGTCAATGATCATAATATATCCTCAAATATAAGTATAACAGGCAGCCTATAACAATGGCTAGGGTAATATCTAACCCGAGTATAATTTCATGTGCCCGTGTTAGTGCCTCAGGTAGCAATATATCATATGAATGAGGTATGAATGCATGAAACAGAATACATGTAAATGAAGAAACTGTTTTCATAAATTAGGGAGATTTCCTTCGTATTTTTAAACTGAGGTATCATAAATGAAATCAGCATCAACAGTGTCTAGCATCGAAACAAAACATAAATCTCACTGTCTCGAAATATCAATGTCTCAATCTCAATATCTAGGGCGCCGTCAGTCCAGACCGGCCCCTACCATCCATCTCAAGACCACGACGGTATCCTCCGGATATCCGACGCGTCGGGTAATATCACCGGTAGGTAGTGCTCCCCAGCCAGGCTCAACGTCAACACCACATTCCTCTTGCCCTGGGATACCATACCGGGCCCACCATGTACCCTTGACGGTTCCTCCACTCCTCGACACGGATCTCCAAAACCACAGCAAACTCATGGTGGCCGACACTTTACATCACTAGAAAACCGCAACATTTTATATTTTAAAAGATCATAAGTTGTAAATTTTGCGGCTTTCCCCGAAATCCAGAAATATCATAAATCTCAAGAAATCATCACAAGTGCATATGTCAATGATAATGAACTAGGCATGAACCACTGAATAACATTATACATGAAGTGGTAGGTAATAACTACAATGTCTAATATGACATATAAGGGAAGTACACTAATATCATGTCAACACTACTAGCTAACAATCTAAGTCAAGCAATTATATTCTCTAAAGTGTACGTGACATGGCAATTACCGATGAAGATGTGTGTGAGCCGGCAAGTAGGTGTACGTGGTACATACGCATCATCGGTAATGGTGTTGGTGTCCTAACAGCATGATATCAATAATGGAATATGCAGCAAAATAAATATGCGAGGCAGAGCGAACAACAATAATGTGCGGGAGCTGAATACTAGACACAACGATAACTAATCTGCAATAATCTAATATAAGTCCTACAAATGGTGCCTTTTGAAATAACACGAATCGTGGGGTTTTGAAAATAGGGGCTACGGTGTTTTTATGAAAAGATACGTCGTTTTTGAAATATCCGTAGATTCCCTTGAGCTGTCTTTAAAAATGCCCACGATTCGTTAGTTTTTGAAATAGGTAAGAAGTCTAATCTAATCTAACAACTACACTAAACTATACGGCTGGACTAACAAGCTGAACTACAGGTAAGGAAACCGCCTATCATCTGAGTCGATACATATACATACCTGTATATGTATAGTCGGTGATCCCGCCTCAATAATATCATGTCCGATACCATATCTATAATCGGGCATCCCAAGTCAAGAGTGCGGATCAATCATCAATATAGCTCGTACGTAAATCCGTCGTACGGCATCCCAATCTGGGTACGGGTCAATATCACATTCATCATACTATTCACCTGGTATCCTCTTTATCAAATATCATGATCGGGGTACTGATCTACGTCTAGTACCATACTGATACCGCCTACGTATGCATGGACGTGTGTGAAACACTACGTCAAGGACCCGCTACAACGTCATGTCGTATCTAAGATACGAACCCTGCTATATCACCGATCTCACGGCTTCAAATCAAATCTCATCGACTCAGCTCAATTCCAAGTATCATCCTCAGTCCGTATGTGAACACATAGTCCCATACCCATGTGAACACATAGCTATAAAGAATCCCATGAGCACATATCAATAGGAATGTATGCAAGTATGAATGTGTGTATGTGTGTGTAACACTACCCTAGGGTTCGCAACACTAAAGTAATCCAACACACCAATATCCATCCTAAGCATCGTTATTAATCCTAAATAACATATAATAATTGTTGGTGTGTATACGCATCCGTATACACCACCATGGACTGTGGGGGTGCTATATGCCATCCACCCGACTTCTCCCCGTAGATATAAATCTACTCACCTGGTCCTCGCTAGCCGGTGCCGACGTCGCCACGCGCTTGCTTGTCGTCTCGAAGTATACATGGGGGTACCTACATATCATAACGTACCATATCGCATTAAAACTAAATTCGAAATCGAAACGGCATACGAAAATCAAATCGGCACGCGTATCACGCATAGGTCCAAACCTATCGCCCACGCATGCAGGAATAGTCAAACCAACCCTCGATGTCGATGTACGAACGTCAAACCATCGAGAAAATCCAATCACACTCATTTGCACATTCACGAACACTAATTTTAATATAAAATAGCTTAAAATTCCCAAAAACCCCAATTTCACTTAAAAAGTCGTTTTTCCGAAAATCTAGCAAGCACAATTCGCCGTTTGTACAAAACATGATGTTTAAACGAAACTAATGGCCACAATATCCACCAATTATCATAACCAAGTTATAGAAACCATATTAATAATTTATTCTCATCAACTTGTATAAATTCCAAAATTCTAGTTTTGCAAAATTATCCAATTTAACACTTTTTAACGCAAAATTTCACAATTTAACAATTTATCTTGGCTTTGCATATTTTAAATGGTTAAACCACTCATGGAAACCTTAATGATATGCTAAAAACCCTAACTAGATTTTAATCTCACATTTTAATAAAATTTCTAAAACCTAGTTAGCAAATTAGCATAATTATCACAATTTGGGCAAATTAAATATAACAATATGCAAATTAGCTACAAGATTTGGTTTTGCATAACTTAAGATGCTAAAATACATCACACTACCATGAACAAATTAACACAACCATAACTTTAATTTAACCCTTCTCTTGAATTTAAACTTGCAATTTAAAACCTAAATTAAACACCTAATTAAGTTTATTTAAAGTATCTAACATAAATTAAGCAAAAGGGTTAGAGTTATACCTTCACAACCCATGAGATCAAATATGGAACTTGACCTCCAAATTGAGATCTTTGCATCAAGATCCATGCTATAAGGGCTAAGGAAAAATGGGTAGGGAATGGATTTGGGATTTGTGAGGTTTTGTGTTGATTTGTGAGGCAATTTTGATGAGTTTTTTGAAGAGAAATGTGATGAGAAAAGAGGAGGGGCTGTTGTGTGCAGGAAATGGGGAGGGTCGGCCACTAGAGGGTGATTGGAGAGAGAGTGTGGTGAGGAAAGTAGCAAGTAAAGAAGTCCAAGTCAACACAAGGTCAAAGTCCAACACAATTATCCATTTTCTTTTCTTTTCTTTCATTTCCTTTCATTTGAAAATCAAGTAGGGAAAAATAGGGGGGCTGCTGAATTCAGCCATGGGGAGGAGTAAGTGGGTGTGTGTGGGTGTGGGTACGGGTGTGGGGTGATGAAAAATGATAAATACAGTACCCCAAACATCCATTTACGCTAAAAAAAGCCTTTTTTTCTTCAATAATTTCTAAATCATTTTGGCAAATGATTTCGTTCCAAAAACCACATGATAAATTTTTATTTAATGTTTTATGATGCACAAAATTTGTTTCAACTCATTCCAATTTGTAATTTTCCCTAATTAAATGTATTAGTGACGGCTTAAATAATAATAAAATAATATTTTTTTCAGAAAATTTGAAATTTCACCAGCGGCTCAATAAACACCAAATAATAGCAATTACATAGCTAGAATATGTATATTTAATTTTTATAATAAGATATTTGTATTTTGACTTTTAGAAGAAAACCCCCTCATTTTACCGATTTTCCGAAATTTCACCGAAACGATTTTCAAAATGCTACATAAAGGCTCTACTTGTTTGCTGGTTTCTAGTTTAGCCCAGATCCTTGCTTTTGAGTCCATGTTGCCTTGTGCCAAAATTTATTGTTTTTCGCCGTTTCCGCCTCCCCGTAAGAACCGGGGTGAGCAACGTGGACTTAGATGTTTCTGTTGCTGATTATTCTGTGATGTGATTGCTTAATATCTGAGACGAATGTGATATTGTTAAATATGTGATATGTAATACTGTTTTTCGATTCTTTCTGTAATGGCTTAGGAACTTAAATGATGGGAATACATTAATAAGATTAATGTAAAAGAAAAGAAACCTAAAGATGTTGTAGAATCGGATTTGAAACCCACTCGGCTTCTTTTTATGGAAAAAGTAAGTTTCAAAAGATGCGGAGCTTAAGCCACTCCTTTTTTAAAAACAATTTAGATTCTACAACGAAATCAAGTTCAAAGCGTTAAAGGTTTTCATAAAAACCATCCGCAACCCTCCGTCATTTTAGGAAGCAGAGTACTTAGTATTCGTGCTACGTATGTTGATTATAGTCAAGGCGTAGTGTACGGTAGCTAAGTGATGTCTTCCTATAAAGCATATGATACGATAAGTTAGGACATTCATGTGACTATGTTGATTATAGTCAAGGGTCATATGTGTGGGTCTAGTTAATCTCGAAATGACGGGTAGAACTTGAGTAGTGCTTATGATATGTTGACCATAGCTAAGGTCATAAGCATCTAGGGGTAAAAACCATATGGGGAGTTTCAAGAGTTGAGATTTGCAATGAGATTGCATACCATCTATATGATATTTGGATCCCGATCCCACTGTGAGTAAGAGTTACTCCCGGGAGAATTTTTGCACTTTACAATTAGCTAATCCAGTAGGTGTCTAGAAAGGTGTTAATGAGATTTGACCTCTGGGAAAAACGAGGTTTATTTTAATTAGGTCCGTGCGCAAGCACGGGGAACCTCCCTCAAAGTACCGACACTGGCCTGGCTGACCGGTTAGCGAAACTGTAGAATGAAATTAATCCTGGCTAGTTTTCTTTTCAGGTTTGAAAGAAAAATTTGATAAAAACAGTGGGAGACATCGATTAGATAAGATAATAACCAAATTGATCTTTGCAAGAGCATTTCGCTGAGTGTATTCTTTTCTCTCTCCTAATGGCAGATACCGATGACGGGACTTAAGCTTCTTTTAGAGAAAAACAAACTGACTGGACCAAATTATAAAGAATGGTTGAGGAACTTGAACATAGCACTCATATATGATAAAGTATCATATGTCCTCACTACTAAAGCCTCACCCGTCCCAGGACCTGAATCATCTGTTTCGGATAAGGAGATTCGAAAAACATGGGATATTGATTGCAACACGGCCACGTGCCTCGCGCTTGCTTCTATGGACAATATCCATCAGAAACAGCACGAGAAGATGGATATACGATCCATCTTTCTTCATACAAAGGAGTTGTATGAAGAGCAATCTCGTACTTTACGATACGAGGCATCTCAAAAGATGTTTCAGATGCGGTTGGCCCCCGGTGCATCAGTAGGAGACCATGTTCTGAAGATGATTGGTTTTATAGATGAACTTGAGGAACTGGGATAGACTATGGATAATGAGCAATATACAAATATTGTTCTGCAGTCTTTCTCCCCCGCCTTTGCTCCGTTCATAGAGAATTTCAATATGAACAATTTGGAGAAATCATTGCCTAAACATCTCAATATGTTGAGAAATGAAGAGAGCACGCTTTAGACAGCAAAATCTCCCGCTCTGCTTTATGGGCCATCTTCCTCTTCAGTCCCAAAAGCCAAGGCCAAGGGAAAGAAGAAAAAGAATTCCACCAAGCCGAGATGTGGAGTTGAAAAGGCGAAGGGGAAAGACAAATCTGGGACCGCGGGAAGTTGAAAAGGAGAATGTTTTTACTGCCACAAGTCGGGACACTGGAAACGCAATTGTGCTTTGAACCTTGCAGATCTCAAGAAGAAGAAGCACGTTGATGCTTCCGCTTCAGGTGTGTTTGTAACTGAAAACTGTTTTTCATTAAACTCTACATCTTGGGTATTAGATACCGGTTCTGGTTCTCACATCTGTAATTGTATGCAGGGATTGAGAAATAGTAGAGTTTTGAAGACTGGGGACCACACTCTACGGGTTGGAAATGGTTCCAATGTACATGCTGTATCCGTAGGAGAGTATCATCTTGGGTTGCTTTCAGGATGTATTTTGGTTTTGAACCCTTGTTATTTTGTACCTGGTATGCTATGTAATATAATATCCGTATCTTTGTTGGACAATGAAGGATATCATTTTGTGTTGCAAAATAATGTTATGAACTTTAACTTGAATCAACAGTTGATTGGTTATGGTACACTAAGTAACGAAATTTACGTCCTAAACCAACACACCGTTTTCAATATACAGCATACAAATAAAAGAAAGATTTCAGATATAAATGAATCTTTTCTTTGGCATTGTGGACTTGGTCATATTAATGAAACAAGACTAAACAAGCTACATAAAGATGGATATTTAAAACCTTTTGAATATAAATCTTATGCAACTTGTCAGTCTTGTATCAAAGGTAAAATGACTAAAACTCCGTTTATAGGACACGGAGAGAGAGCTACAGAACTCTTAAGCCTCATACATAGTGATGTATGCGGACCAATGTCTACACATGCTAGAGGCGGTTTTTCATACTTCATCACTTTTACTGATGATTTCTCAAGATTCGGATACGTGTCTTTATTGAAGAATAAATCTGAAGCTTTCGAGAAATTTAAGGAGTACAAACTTGAAGTAGAAAAAAAAACTGGATCGAGTATCAAGAAACTTCGATCAGATCGAGGTGGAGAGTATTTAAGCATTGAGTTTTCAGACTTCTTAAAAAAGAATGGGATTCTCTCTCAGCTCACTCCTCCGTACACACCACAGCACAACAGTGTGTCAGAACGGAGGAATCATACCCTATTAGATATGGTACGGACCATGATGAGTGATGCTGAGTTACCACTTTCCTTTTGGGGACATGCATTAGAGACAACAATTTATCTATTGAACAGGGTTCCATCAGAGACCGTGTCTACCACTCCATATGAGATATGGTATGGAAGGAGACCATCTTTTAAAAGAGTTAGGATTTGGGGTTGTCCGACTTATGTCAAAAAGCAAAATCCGGATAAACTCGAGACACGATCGGTCATGTGTAAATTTGTGGGATATCCAAAACACTCGTATGGATATCTATTCTACCACAAGGAGGAACAAAAGGTGTTTGTTTCTCAACATGCCACATTTTTGGAAAATGAAATCTTTACAGACAGTACTGAAGGCAAAGTGGTAGAACTAGAAGTGTTTCTAGAGACACAAATTACTCAAGACGGATTGGTTGAAACTGATGTTGCAGTAGAACTTCAAGAACCTCAGCCGCTCCAGAGATCTAGTAGAACTTCTCGTCCGCCGGAGAGATACAATGGGTTTCTCATTGATGGTGATAGAGAAGATTGCATCATAGATGATGATGACCCTACTAATTTTCAGCAAGCTATCACGAGTGGTGACTCAGTGAAGTGGCTGGATGCCATGAGATCTGAAATGGAGTCCATGTACACCAAGAAAGTATGGACTTTGGACGTTGCACCTCCTGGGATAAAACCCGTTGGGTGTAAATGGATCTTTAAGAGAAAGATTGGTGTAGATGGACAGGTAGAGACCTATAAAGCAAGGCTTGTAGCAAAAGCTTTTCGTCAAAGACCAGGACTGGACTATGATGAAACTTTCTCTCCAGTAGCAATGCTTAAATCCATTCGGATCCTACTTGCTATTTCTGCTCACTACGACTATGAAATCTGGCAGATGGATGTTAAAACTGCATTTCTAAATGGTGATTTAGAAGAGTGTGTTTTTATGGATCAGTTAGAGGGCTTCATTGACAGTGGGAGCAGCGAAAAAGCGTGTAGGTTGCTTAAATCCATTAATGGATTAAAGCAGGCATCTCGGAGCTGGAACATCTGTTTTGATGATACAATCAAAGAGTTTGATTTTATCAAAAATATAGATGAACCGTGCATTTATAAGAAGATTGTAGGGAGTACTGTCATTTTCCTCGTATTGTACGTAGATCACATTCTCTTGATAGGAAATGATATTCCTATTCTACAATCGGTCAAATTATTCTTATCACAAAGGTTCTCCCATGAAGGACCTGGGTGATACCTCGTGCATTTTGGGCATAAGGATCTATAGAGATAGATCCAAAAGATTATTGGGATTGTCCCAATCAAAGTACATTGATACCATCCTAAAACGGTTTAGTATGGAAGATTTCAAGCGTGGTGCCTTGCCTGCTTGCCATGGAATCACTCACTCTAAGGACTTCTGTCTGAAGACTGATGAAGAGAGAGCTCGCATGAGCATTATACCCTACGCATCAGCCGTAGGATCTATAATGTATGCGATGGTATGTACTCGCCCTGATGTAGCTTATGTACTAGCTGTAGTGAGCAGGTATCAATACAACCCAGGGGAGCAACACTGGATAGCCGTGAAGAACATTCTTAAGTACTTGCGAAGGACTAAAGAATTGTTCTTGGTGTATGGTAATGGGGATCTCCAAATGGAGGCCTTTACCGATTTTAGCTTCCAAAGTGACAAGGATGACAGTAAATCTATCTCAGGGTTTGTGTTTACCCTCAATGGAGGGGCGGTATGTTGGAAGAGTTCCAAACAGGATACCGTTGCAGACTCTACGATGGAAGCTGAGTAAATTGCTGCAAATGATGCCGCCAAGGAAGCCGTCTGGATGAGGAAGTTCGTTGCGGAGCTAGGAGTAGTTCCAACCATTATTAATCCAATACCATTGTATTGTGATAATAATGGAGCTATGGCGTTGGCCAAAGAACCCAGATCCCATCAAAAGTCCAGACACATCCTCAGGCGATATCATTTGATCCGGGAGATAGTTGATCGCCAAGAGATCGAGATTCGGAGAGTAGATACAAAGGATAACACCGCGGATCGACTCACCAAGGCCCTTCCACAGCCGCAACATGAGCGACTTTTTGAGATGTTGGGTATGAGATACACCAATAATTGGCCTTAGTGCAAGTGGGAGATTGTTGGATATATGTATGCCCTAGAGGCCATTATATGTATAGTGGATGCTTGGACATATATATATATGTATATTTTGATATATGACTTTCTTACTTGACATGATAGTATGCTATCTGGTTTTACTTTATCTGACATGTTTACTTGATACTGTTCATTTTGAAGGGTCCCGGCAGCGCCCCGGCCGTCGAAACACGGCCAAAATGCAGAACAAAAATTTCTTAAACCGGTGCTACCGCTACTCGTATCCCGGATCGACCTTAAACCCTAAACTAGCAAACTAAGCTAAGAGTTAGAATTGTTATACCGAGTTGATCCGAGTCCTTCGGCCTTCATTCTATGCTCCTATCGGTTCTTTGATGTGGTTTGGTTGCCGGTCTTCCTTCGTCTCCGATGATCCACCCGAGGGAAACGGCGCAAGCTCCAACCTCGTCGAATGAGGTAACCGACGCTCCAAAGTCGCTAGCGATGGAGAGTCGAGGTGCATGAAAGTGTCACTACAATTTTCTCTCAACCATTGAGCTCAATGAGAAACTCAAGAAAGAGTAAGAAGAAGATGAAGACTTGGCATGAACAAAAATGGTTAAGGGTTTTGTGTGAATGAGAGAGTGAAAGAGTGTGCTTGTGTAATGTATCATGTAAAAAACCAAATGAAAATCAATCCCCTCCACATAAGTGGCCGGCCCCCTTTCTCCCCCTCTCTCATTATCCAAAAGAAAAAATATCATTTTCCAAAGTCAAAAAGCAATAAACAAATGGACCCATACCATGCACCATACCATGTCTATGTTCATGCCGCATCACACCCTCCACCTCATTATTAAAACAAATTATTTTTCTAAAAAGGAAAATCAATAATGAGGTGGCAAAACTTCTAGAAGCCATTCCGTATAAAATACGGAATACTTCCCGGTACATGTATCGAAATACATATACGTGTATTCGTACAAAAATACGAATAGCCGAGAGAGAAAACAAATAGTGAACAATAATACTAGAATACCTATATATAAAAGCATATGTAAATTATTAAATCAAAACCTGATTTAATAATCTGGCCATGTTCATGCCACATCACACCCTCCACCTCATTATTAAAACAAATGATTTTTCTAAAAAGGAAAATAAATAATGATGAGGCAAAACTTCTAGAAGCCATTCCGTATAAAATACGGAATACTTCCCGGTACATGTATCGAAATAAATATACGCGTATTCGTATAAAAATACGAATAGCTGAGAGAGAAAACAAATAGTGAACAATAATACTAGAATACCTATATATAAATACATATGTAAATTATTAAATCAAAACCTGATTTAATAATCTGGCTTAATCCTAAGCCGCTAGTATTATCAACCGTCCGATCAAAGTCTGCGCAGAAAGTGCACATATTTAATCGGACACCTGTATGTATCAACATACGTCATGTACACCATAACGCTTGAACCGTGAAAACCCTCTGTGTGGGACTCTAAAGACTCGTCAATACGCTGGCAGTGGGTTTAACCACAAGCACGTCAGCGGCACTAGCTGTACGTAACGGCTACCCATGTATTGAGCGAAAGGGAGGCCGACGAGCAAACTCATCCTGAACCCCTACTGAGCCTGACAGTGACAATATCCATACAGTCCGGTCTGTTCCTCTAAGAGTATCGCATATCGAGTCTAGGGGTGGATAAAGTCAGACCCCTAACAACGCGAAATTTAGTGTCGGCATGTAATCCATCACCACCTGAGAAACTATCGATCCTGGATCGGTAATTCTCATTCACCATGGCCATGGATTTCTGGTGATGGCCACTCGTACACAATGCGACATCAACCCCCAATACCGGGAGAGACGAATCCCCGACGATCCGATCACTGCCTCCATGTGGCTCGGGACTGTACCCAACTAAAACCTGTTTGCACGACTCCTTTGAGCCATGGTAGGGTAGTAATCAAAGCACAGTGGGAACTCACACGAGACAAATGACGATCTCAGGTCAGCAGACTAACCTGCACACATGTCACCTAGGAACTGCTATCTGACAATAGGTATAATACCAACTAGCAGGTTCCCGGCGAGTCCGTCCAGTGTACTCATAACCCAATGAGCACCTGTATACTATTTTAGGTGAACAAATTAACACCAATGGCTTGTGAGACCTGGCCACCGCCCCTCGTCGGGGTCTCGATCAGTATACACTAGTCTACACTGGAGTATCGATGCCCGGTCTCGATACTCCTACGACTAGGGACATTTAAGGATGTGCTTATAGACACCAGCTCCCACATATATGATCGCCATCATAATGCTGGCAGTCAAGCAATAATCCTATGGGCTTTATCAACATGATGATAAAGACAAACCCGATAGCATACTATCATCTTGAGTAAGACTGCTTTATCGGTATAGGTCCTCACTCAATCATCATAATCACAAGTCCGCGACTATGATAGTTGCCTTGAGGGCACTATAGCCTACAATCTCCCACTTGCACTTAAGGCCAATTATTGCGATGTCGCATACTCACAGCCCGTGTGATTCCGAACACCCAACTTCTCTACTAATCAGTTTCCCAAAGCCTATTTGCGAAAATGATTGCGTTCGAGAAATAGCCTCAGTGAGTGGATCCGCTCCAATGTTTCTTTCTGTATCTCTCTTAATCTCAACTTCGCGGAGAAAGCTATCTCCCGAAATGAGCAATACCTGTCTTAGAATTTGTCTGGATATCTGATGGGACCCAGTTCTTAAATGATCTCCAAATCCAGCAAACTATTTAGACTGTATCGTCCACTGAATTTAATCAGTATCTTGCGCCATGCCTTTCCTCAGTATTCGCTTGGACTACCCGTCCAACATACTGTCCCTCAAAAGAGGAAAAACTATAACTCTGACAGTCACTCTGTCATCTATGTCATCTTGGAAGCCTGATATGATAACCGTCTCCTGAAGGAGGCTGCCGTTACCATATCCATAGAATATCCATTCATGTTCATAAACTGCTTCCCAATGTTTCTCCAGGATTGGATTAATATATCTTCTTATTGCATCTAGTGTAAAAGCAATATCTGGTGTGGTACTTGACATTTTATGATTAACTCAATTGCCAAAGAAAGTGATATGCTAATCATGCAGATCCCTCTCCCCTTTAGTCTGTAAGACACCTTTAGAGAGGGTGACTCCATCACCGGCAGGTACACCACCATACCAGGAGTCGTCCATTTAATGACAAAATACCCAGATTAGGATACTTCCCAAATCTAGATCTAAAACTATAGATCTAGTAACCAGAAACCCTGATATTACATCCATATCCTGTGTGGAGAAACAACTTTGTGACAACCATAGTACAACCGATCGTAGTATAAGAATATCTCTTCCTATCAAGTGCATGTCATCCCAATACCTGGACATCACTCTCTACTACCTTCTTACCAGATCCATCTCCTATTCTGATGAGGTCAAAACTTATGACCGTCACATCAAAAATAGATGATCTATTTCCAATATACCTGCTTTAGTCTATAAATAGACACAAGCTACTTGCCTACTATGCTTTCGTTGCTCCCACTGACTACAACAACCCTCTGGCAGAGTCATATATACGTGCACTTCTAAAACCAGTTTAGAACGACGCTATACTCATCCTCCTGCCAGGTCTTATAGTCTAGAACAACAGCAATGACAAGTCTGGGTAAACAAGAACGTCCCTGTCACCGTCTCTGAGAAGACCGAAGTACCTCTCGGGTGCCTGAGGTTACCCACCAAATCTACGGAGTGGCTAATGGAACATCAAATCCAATTGAATCCATAGGTTCTATTAAATTTCTAGAAATCGTTTGTGGTTCTGGAATAACTTCCAGTTCTACCATACTCCCACTTTTGTTTTTCTGAAAAAATCCATTTTATTAAAACTGTGGCGAGTCAAGAACAATATAAATATTGATCTTCCTGATGGAAGAAAGTTAACCCTCGTCAAAGCCCGGGATAACCCATAAACAGCCATTACTGAAACATGCCTTGAGTTTATCTGGATTCTGGTTTTAAGCATCAGCCGGACAACTCCCTATACCTTAGCATCGTTAAGATATAAATTGATTCTATATATATCTAATATAGAAACAAAAGCACTAATCTAATTTGAACCAGATTCAAAATCATGCAGCTGTCTCCAGTGCATATCAACCAAATGGAAAGAGGACAATCAGCATTACTCGTCGAGGAGTGCATCCATATATGAGTAACCCGAAAGAGAAGCAAGTTCTCAAGACCATTACTATTAACTGAATACCAAACGCAAGTATCTACATCTTCGACTTCCTCGAAGAATCCTGATACTTACAACAAATGGTCCTCTACTTTATTCTTATACCTATAACTTCTGAATATCTGGACTTTGCATTTCAACGAAATACATGTCCAGAACTAGAGAAGTCATAAGTGAACAGAATATAGTACGAGTACCAACCCCTTTGTCCTAATGGACACTGGACAACATACAATACTTTGTATAAGTCCCCTGAGTTCAATAACTCAAACCGTGTGCGTCGTAGGTTGAAAAACTGTAGTATGGTTAAGAAGAATTACACCGCTGTTGAATGCACCTTACCTAATCACCAACTGATATAGGTAAATGTCACAGATATAATATCAAAAAGTTATATCTCGTTTTATAAAATAAAGGTACAGATATATCAGTTTGAAATTGGTGTATAACAACGGATATTCAAAACCAAATATTTGCCATCCGGCAAAATCCAGATGATTTCCTCAAATATCACCAATTACAAGGAATTCCGATATAATGAGGATCTAATCACCCAATTCCCAATATCTTACTCTCACCACCACCTGTAATAACATACAGATGTGAGAAAATGATCTGATAAATACATACCCTGGAGTTGGATTCCAACTGGCAAAACAGTTATCAATTAACATCACACAGTGAAACTGAAACATGAAAATGTTTCGAAGGTGTTTAACTGGTATTCCTAGTAACGCCTCTTCCACTATCCTGATTCACGACAGTAACCATATACTTACCTGCCCTCACTCCAATCCCTTTATTATGTCTTTACTTATTACCTTCTGTACACCTTCTTTAGGTTAATTGGTTTTCTTCTTTCCCTACCCTTCGGCACCAGCCTATGGTTTGGAAGAAGACTATCCAATAAGCGTAATAGGTGTACTCTCCTAATCCTAGGAGCCCTCGCAACCTGAGAGAAGGTAATGGGAAAAGACATCTGAATAATCCTATCCAATCTCTCCAGAACCAGAATCCATCCTCGAAAAAGTTTCTGCGAGTTCGTATATAACCATACGATGGATTTATCCAATGGAAATGGATATCCGTAGTGATATGGAGTGTTCTGGAAAAAAGAAAAAGGTGATGTAGGAGTGGCAGGGGTATACAAGGTTTTTGTCGTGAATGATGGTGATCGCAATTTCCTTTGCCATTATTCTAATCCCTTTATATGTCTTTACTTATTACTTTCTGTACACCACACTTAAGCTTAATTGGTTTTCTTCCTTCCCTACCGTTCGGCACCTGCCTATGGTTTGGAGGATGACTATCCAATAAGCTCAATAGGTGTACCCTCTCCTAATCCTAGGAGCCCTCACAACCTGAGAGAAGGTAAAGAGAAAAGACAACCGAATAATCCTATTCAATCTCTCCAGAATCAGAATCCATCCTTGAAAAAGATCCTTCGAGTTCGTATATAACCATACGATGGATTTATCCAATGGAAGTGGACGTTCGAAGTGATACGAAGTGTTCTGGAGAAATGCAAAGATGATATAGAAGTGGCAATGATGTATGCGACACCGTAACATTCCAAAAGCCAAAGTGTTTTAAGAAGGTTTGGTTAACTTGGTTTCATGAGTTTTAGTCAAAGGTTTGGTCATAGTCACAGCCAGAGAGAGATAAAAGAAACACTCAGCGTGCACTCTAACCTAGATCAGAATGGTTAATCATTTTATCTAATCTGGATGGCTCCCACTATTTCCTCGAATTCTCCTCCAAACCTCAAAGGAGAATTAGTTGGAATCACCCGAGGAGTAATCCTACTCATCAGTGGGAATCGGGATCCAACTATCATCGCATAATAACTTGATAGCCACTCAAGTCACCACACTCCAGAAGGTATGCGCAAGCCTGGCAAGTTTCCTGTATGTTTGAAACTCCCGATGTGATTTTTACCCCTAACGACTTCATGGCCTTGATAGAGACCAACGTGCCATAAGTCGCTGGTCAAGTTCAGCCCGTCATTATCCAAGATTGATTTAAACCCACCCGCACAAACCCTTGATAGAGACCAACGTGACTATGCGGCTGTACTAGATAATTGCATATCCATGCTACAGACACGTATCATGCAGCTACCGTACACTATGCCTTGATAGAGACCAACGTACATAACACGAATACTACGAGATACCTATCTGAAATGATGGAGGGCTACGGCTGGTTTTTGGCGAAAAACCTTTAACGTAATTGTTCCCCTCCGAAAGACGGCGACGACATGAGGACGTCTTGCCTGAGATTTGGGGCAGATGCTGTTTGGTTTTATCCGTCCACCTCTCCGAAGATGCCAAGTTGATTTATGGCACCGTGTATCAGAGGTTTAGACGGATGCGGCCGATGTAGCAGACTTCGTCAGATTCCCCCTCGCTTGAGGGTTTTTGATTGTGGGGACGCTTTTCCCTGCGGGCGCAAGCCCCTGCAGTTAATTACGTTACCGCATCGCGGTAACCACTTTCTCCTTCTCCAGAAATTTCACTTTGTGTCGTGTGTGTTTGTTTTGTTTGTAGATGCCTGTGGATTGTATACGGAGACTAAGTTATGCCGTCGCCCGTAGGACGTGGATTAGTCCAAATCCGTATTTACTTAGATTTGGGTTTGGTGTTTTTTTAGTTTAAGGATACGTTAGACATGTTTGAGGCTAAGATCAACTTAAACGTTCGTTAAGGATACGTTAGCCTAATCTCCAGGCTAAGATCAACTTAACGGGATCGTTTGGATCCGACAAGAGAGCAATTGGCTCCATTGTTCCATTTTAGGGACATAGTGGTCCATAGGTAGTTTAAGGACATTTTGGTCCATTCCCAGTTTAGGGACATGGTGGTCCATTGCCAGTTTAAGGACATGGTGGTCCATTGTATGCATGGCCATCGGGACCCGTCACCTCTCTGACGTCATTGAAGGATTATAACGATAGGTGTCAGAGGAGTTCAGAGATGTACCCTTGAACCAAAGTTGATTGGGGGTCTTATAGTCCAATTTGGGACTAAAGTCTGTTTGAATGTTTAAGGATACGTTAGCCATATTTGAGGCTAAGATCAACTTAAACGGGATCTTTAGATCCGACAAAAGAGCGTTTGGGGGCTCTGTTGTTCCAGGTTAAGGACGTAGTGGTCCATAAGTAGTTTAGGGACATTGCGGTCTATTGCCAGTTTAGGGACATGGTGGTCCATGGGTAGTTTAAGGACACATAAGTCCATGGGTTTAAGGACCCCACAGTCTATGTTGATGTGTGATTGTCGGGACCCATCACCTCTCTGACGTCGTTGAAAGATTATAACGATAGGTGTCAGAGGATTTCGGAGATGTACCCTCGAACCGGATGTAAATTGATTTAGGAGAGCAACCGTGCTCAGTCAATTTAATTTGAGGACTTACGGCCATGATTGGGCTAAGTCCAGTTGGGACTATTCAACATTTTTCTTGATCTTTGGCCTATTAGGCCTGTGCTAGGGCTTTGCTCATGTAATGTATTTTTGTTTGGCCTGCATAGCATCTGTTTTGTTTGGGCTCTGCCCTTTAATGCATTGCATTTTATTTGGCCTGTTAGGCCTTTTTTAATTGGCCTTGGCTCTTCAGTAAATAATGCAGTGCATTAATTGTCTGATATTGGCTTGTCAGGCGCTTTGCGCCAATCATTGAGCGCATGCGTATGTGTCACGCTCTGGTGGGCGCGAGCGCAACAGCGCAGTGCGCTGCGTCAGTGCGCTGCGCTGTTGCACCGCTGACACGTGGCGCTCTCTGGTGGGTTGCGCCAACCCAGGAGCGCAACAGTGCAGTTTTGCAAGTGCAAGGCACTGTTTCAATAACTTGATCCAATTTTGGATTCAAGAAAAGAATTTTTCTGAAATTCTAGAACCAATTGGTTCATAAAAAAGTGCAAGGCACTATTTCAATAACTTGATCCAATTTTGGATTCAAGAAAAGAATTTTTCTGAAATTCCAGAACCAATGGTTCATAAAAAGTGCAAGGCACTGTTATTATTTATTTTTTTATTGAAGATCATTGATCTTGTTCTTTGATCAATGATCTATTCAGAAGAAATTCTTCTATTTTATAAAGGTTTTTACCTTTTTCTTGAGTTCTTTTCAAAAATTTTCAGAGTTCTCTCTGTTTTGAAGTTCTTGATCTCGATGTTGATTCCTTTTGAATTGGGGTCTAGGGGTCTTTATATAGTGCCCATAAATTTGTTAAGTTTGTTTAAGAGATCATTCTCTGAGTGATTTGGGGAATTTTCTCCACCGTTGGATCTTTGATCCAATGGCTTCTGTTTTACAGAAGACAATCTTCTTGTTTTAATAAGAACAGAAGGATCTTACTAGAATTTTGATTCTGTTTGGCGCAGATGCATCAGCGCTTGACACGTGTCACATAGCGCACAGCGCAGCGCCACTGCGCTGGCACGTGTCGCGCAGCGCAGCGCTTGCGCAACTGAAGCGTTGCCTCAATTAATTTTTGTTTTAAATAGAGCCTTGCTCTGATTAGGCGCGCTGCCTTGGGCGCTGCGCTGACGTACCAACTTCTGACACGTGGCGCGTTGCGCGCAGCGCACAGGATTTGAAGCGTTGCTTCACTTTTTGAATTTTTGAAATTCAAACAGAGCTTTGCTCTGATTGAGGGAAACAAATGTCCCCCCACCGTTGCGCTCACGTGGCGCACACGTGAGTGCAGCGGTGGCAAGATCTTAGCCGTTGGATCAGCGGGTGAGCTGAAAGGGCGTAGGCGCCTATAAAATAGGACCCTTGGTCCTTAGTAAATGTTTTACTATTTTTCAAGAACTTGAATTTTCAGAGCCTTGCACTTGTTTAAAAATTTTAGAGCTTTGCTCTTGTTTCTTCCCATGAACTTCAGAGTTCAGAACCTAGAATTATCTTAGGTAAAATTAAATTAAATTCAATTCAATTTAATTAACAGAGCCTGCTCTCATAGATCTTTGATCTAAAGAATACCCCTTTAGGGTTTCATCAACAGAGCCTTGCTCTCAAAATCTATAGATCTACAGAGATCTTGTTCATAGGTTTTAACCCATGACAGAGCTTTGCTCATAGATCAAATGGTAGATCTTTTTTGATCCAAAAATGGAGAACTTTTTATAAGTCTTCATGGATTTTTAAGACCCCAAATTTTTAATGTTTAAGGAGTTAAAATTTTCTTTGATGGATCTTTCCATCATTATTACAGAGCTAGGCTCTTTTTAAGGAAATTTTATTCCCTTAAGACCAGAGTTTGACAAATGACACTCTGTGACAGAGCTTTGCTCTGAAAGAGGAGATTTTCTTCTTGTCTCTAGGGATTTCCCATTAATGAGAATATTCTTTTAGGGTCTCTTCATTAATTGACAGTCCCATCCAATGATGGGGCTGTCTTATTAACTGATGCGCTGTCATTCAGATTTTGTGGGTCCCCATTTGGTCCCCCTACCCACTGTATTGCAGTGTGGTGTAAATAATTTTAATTTAGTTTTAATTAATTTTAATTTAATTTTTTTTTAAAACGCAAAGCGTTGGAATTACTGTAAGTCCCACGTTGCCCACCCCGGTGCTTGCGGGGAGGGTGGAAACGGTATAAAAATCGGATTTTTAACACACTAAGCAACATGGACTAGCAAAAGGAGGATCTTTGCTAAACAAAAACTAACTACCAAAGCTAAAAAGTTTAGCTACTCGGAAAAGAGGTTATACCTAGGGCTTCTAGTCCTTCTCTCCTTGCTCCTTGGAGTGAATGAAAGTGATCTCCTTGTCGCCTTCTCTTGTCGAAGAAGGATCCACCCGAGAGTCTCAACCTTTGGCTTCAACTTCAAACTAGAAGTAACTAAGATGCTTGGAGTGCTAATCCTAGAACCCTACAAAGAGTAGAGAGTATTTAAGAAGGATTTATCTCAAGCTCAAGAGATTCTCAACTCATGAGAGGGGAGAGCTAGAGAGAGAGGAAGATGAGAGAGAACAAAAATGATAGAATCAAAAAGAAATGAACCATTCTTCTCATATATGTGAATTATGGAAATTAGATAATTAGCTAAGATAATTGTCATGGTTAATCAAGAATTGACCATTATCATTTCATATTAAATTCCATTTGCAAGGATCAAAGAACATCTTTCATATGGAATGATGATGGTCAACATGTCAACCTAGGTCAACAAGTCAAGTGTAGTCAAATGGTCAACAACCCTAACCATGCACAATTATAATTAACTAATATCAATTAATCATAATTCACACATAAGCATTAGGGTTAAGAAAATAACAATGGTCATCGACCTTAATCAAAGTCCTCTGCCTCTGTCTCAGTCAACTGTGCATACACACCAGTATCCGTGATCTGAGGAACACGAATACAATGAGATAAAACCAATCCCAAATCATATACTAGGATCCGGCTTAAAACCAAAGCCCGCTAGTATAAGCTGTCCGGACAGCAAACGTGCACAAGTGCGCGGATGTGAACGAACCCTGTCGCAAAACCATGCGACCTCTACTCATTTTGCCTAAATGCGAATAACCCTCTGTGTGGGACTCTAAAGACTCGACACTACGCTGGCAGTGGGTTTAACCACAGACCGCAAGCGGCACTAGCTGTACGTAACGGTCCTCAGGTAGATGCCGATAATAAGACTGACGAGGTGAACCCATCTGAACTCCTACTGGCCTGAATGTGACAGTCTCCGTACAGTCCGGTCTGTTCGTCTGATACATCGCATGGCGGGCCTAGGGGGCGGTAAACGTCAGTCCCCTAATAGCGGTACAAGTCGTGCCGGAGTGTAGCCCAGAACACCCAGAGATAACACTAGAAACCTACCAGTATAACTCGCTTGCCCCTGGCCAGGGACTACTTGTGTAATGGCTCTCCTGGACACAGCGCGATGACAACCCCCAATACCGGGAGAGGCGAATCCTGTCTCACCGTCACTGCCTCCAAGTGCTTCGGGACTGCACCCAAAAACTACCTGTTTGCACGACTCCTTTGAGCCGTGGTAGGGTAGTAATCAAAGTGCAGTTGGAACACACTCGAGGCGAAGTGACAGTGTCAAGTCAGCGGACTAAGCTGTACTCATGTCACCTGGGAACTGATAACCGACGATAGGTATAATACCAAACCAACAGTTCTCGACGAGTCCTGTCCAGTGTACTCGTAACCTAACGAGCACCCGCATACTATCTCAAGTACGACCGTTACTGACGGCTGTGGGACAGGCCGTCCTCCCGCGCTGGGATGAGAAGCGCATACTCTAGTCTACTCCGGAGTATCGATGCCCTGTCTCGATAATCCCACGACCAGGGACGTGTAAATAAGGATGTGCTTGTAGATTACCCAGCCCCCACGAGTGTGACTGCCATCACAACTGCTGGTAATCAAGCAAAGATCCTAAGGGCTCCACTAATGCGTATAGGTGATATAATAAAAGAAACACATGTACACATTAAAGCAGAGACAAACCAAGTAGCCTTACTACCATTTCGAGCAAGATTGTCTATACAACTGTGAATATCCCAAGCTTCCATCAAGTAATATATATACTAGTATGATACAGTAATGGCCTCTAGGGTATACTACACTAACAATCTCCCACTTGCACTAAGGCCATGTACTGGCGTATCGAAGACCTATCATCTCGATCAGCCGCTCGAAACTCAGTCTGGGGGTAAGTCCTTTGTGAATGGATCTGTAGTGTTATCTTCTGAAGCAAACCCTCCGAACCTCGATCTCCTGGCGATCCACGATCTCCCTGATTAGGTGATACCGCCTCAAGATGTGTCTGGATTTCTGATGGGACCTGGGTTCCTTCGCTAAAGCTATAGTTCCGTTGTTGTCCACAATACAGAGGTATTGGATCGACAATGGACGGAACCACCTGAAGTTCTTTCAAGAACTTCCTCATCCAGACGGATTCTTTTGCGGCATCAGATGCAGCGATATATTCCGCTTCCATAGTCGAGTCAGCAACGGGTTTCCTATTTGGAACTCTTCCAACACACCGCCCTTCCATTGAGGGTAAAGACAAAACCCGACATGGACTTGGAATCATCCTTGTCACTCTGGAAGCTGGAGTCAGCAAAAGGCGTCAATCTGGAGGTCTTTTCCGCCTAACACCAAGAACATCTCCTTAGTCCTTCTCAGGTACTTGAGAATATTCTTTACCGCTATCCAATGTTTCTCCCCAGGGTTTGACTGATACCTGCTTACCACACTCAGTGCATAAGCCACATCTGGTCTGGTACACAACATCGCATACATTATAGAGCCTGCCGCAGAAGCGTAGGGTATAATAGACATGCGATCCCTCTCAAAATCAGTCTTGGGAGACATCTCTATGGAGAGGGTGATCCCGTGACAAGCCGGTACATTACCGCGCTTGGAATATTCCATACTGAATCTTTTCAGTAAGGTGTCGATGTACCTGGACTGTGAGAGTCCAAATATTCTCTTGGATCTGTCATAGTAGATCCAGATCCCCAGAATGTATGAGGCATCACCCAGGTCTTTCATGAAGAACCTGTGTGACAAGACTCCTATGACAGATTGTAGTATAGGAATGTCATTTCCTATTAAGAGAATGTCATCCACGTATAAAACGAGGAATACTACAGTTCTCGCTACAAATCTACTATAGATGCATGGTTCATCTAGATTTTTGATAAAGCCAAATTCCTTGACCGTCTCATCAAAACAGATGTTCCAACTCCGCGATGCCTGCTTTAGTCCATAAATGGACTTAAACAACTTGCACACCTTTCCGCTGCTCCCACTCTGAATGAAACCCTCTGGCTGGTCCATATAGACACACTCCTCTAAATTTCCATTTAGAAAAGCGGTCTTTACGTCCATCTGCCAAATCTCATAATCGTGGAAGGCAGCAATGGCAAGAAGGATCCGAATGGATTTCAGCATAGCCACTGGAGAAAAGGTTTCGTCATAGTCCAAACCAGGTCTTTGACGAAAACCCTTTGCAACAAGTCTAGCTTTATAGGTCTCGACCTGTCCATCTACACCAATCTTCCTATTAAAGATCCACTTGCATCCTACGGGTTTTACCCCATCTGGAGCAATGTCCAACGTCCATACTTTGTTGGTGTACATGGACTCCATTTCGGTCCGCATTGCATCCAGCCATTTTACCGAGTCAACGCTCTGAATGGATTGCTGGAAGCTAGTCGGCTCATCACTATCAATGATGCAGTCTTCTCTATCCCCGTCTATGAGAAAACCGTAGTATCTCTCGGGCGGATGAGACTGCCTACTACTCCTGCGGAGCGGCGTGGGAATGTCCTGATCTTTCGAACCCTCTGGTTCTACTAAGCTTTCAGTAATAACTCGTGGTTCTGGAATTTCTTCCAGTTTTATTGCGCTCCCACTAATTTCCTTTTCCAAGAACTGGTGTTCTAGAAAGTGGGCATGGCGAGAAACAAAAACCTTTTGTTCATCTTCGCAATAGAAGAAATATCCCTTGGAGTTCTTTGGATATCCCACAAACTTGCACTGTACTGAGCGTGCCTCGAGTTTGTCCGCATGCTGCTTTTTGACAAAAGCTGGACATCCCCATGTCTTAATATGATTAAGATAGGGTCTCTTCCTACACCACATCTGATATGGTGTAGTAGGCACAATCTTAGTTGGAACTCGGTTCAAAAGGTATGCAGCTGATTCTAGCGCTTATCCCCAGAATGATCGCGGTAGCTCAGCGTTACTCATCATGGACCGTACCATATCCAATAGAGTTCGGTTCCGTCTCTCCGATACACCGTTATGTTGCGGAGTGTATGGAGGAGTAAGCTGAGAGAGAATTCCATTCTATTTTATGTAATCCAGGAACTCGGCACTCAAGTATTCACCACCTCGATCAGATCTCAGTGCCTTGATACTTTTGCCTGTTTGTTTTTCTACTTCATTCTTATATTCCTGGAATTTTTCAAAGGCCTCGGATTTATGTTTCATTAGGAAGACATATCCGTACCATGAAAAGTCATCCGTAAAAGTAATGAAGTAAGAATAACCGCTTCGTGCATGTGTAGACATTGGACCGCACACGTCGCTGTGTACGAGTCCTAAGAGCTCGCTCGCTCTTACTCCGTGTCCAGTGAACGGAGTCTTTGTCATCTTTACTTTGAGACAGGATTGACAAGTTGCATATGAATGATATTCGAACGTATCCAAATATCCTTCTGTATGTAACTTAGTCAACCTTCTCTCATTGATGTGACCCAGTCTACAATGCCATAAGAATGTTTGATTGATTTCTGGAGACTTTCTTTTGTGTGTATTCTGGACATTGAAAATCTGTGGTTGGTTTAATACGTATATACCATTGTTTAATGTACCTGACCCAATCAAAACTTGATTAAGGTGAATGTTCACAACATTACTTACAAATGCAAATTCATAACCTTCTTTAGACAATAAAGATACAGAAATGATATTACAAGTTACATTTGGTACAAAATAACAACTACGCAAAACTAAAAAGTGTCCATCTGACAATCCCAGGTGATAGTCCCCCACGGCCTCAGCATCTATGCTAGCTCCGTTTGCAACTCTGAGGGTCATATCACCTGCCTTCAAAACCCTACGCTTTCTCAACGCCTGCAAAGAATTACAGATATGAGATCCTGATCCGGTATCCAATACCCAGGAAGTAGAGTTTATTGATAGACAGTTTTCAATAACATACACACCTGAAGCTGAAGCCGCAACTTGCTTAAGATCCTGGGTTCTGGCCTTCCAAGCCTTGCAATCCTGTTTCCAGTGTCCACTCTTGTGACAGTAAAAGCATTCTTCCTTTCCCACAAGCTTTCCCGCTACCTTTGTTGCCTTTCCCTTTCCCTTCGTATCCACTTTACTAACACCGCCCCTTGGTTTGGCGGGGGCTTTCTTCTTCTTTCCCTTGGCTTTCGCCCTGGACCTAGAAGAGGAAGATCCTCCTACAAACAAAGTGGATGTCTCCCTACCTTTCTGTAGGGTGCCCTCAGCACTCCTTAACATGTTCAGAAGTTCGGAAAGTTCGGAAAGTTCAACCTCCTTTCCTTGCATGTTGAAGTTTAGGACAAACTGGGCGTAAGTGGAAGGAATGGACTGGAGAATCAAGTCAGTGTAGAGTTCATTCTCCAACGTGGTCCGAAGGTTTGTGAGCTCCTCTATGTAGCCAATCATCTTAAGCACGTGTTCCGCTACCGATGATCCGACAGCCAATCTTGCCGAAAACAGCTTCTTCGACACTTCGTATCTGGCGATACGAGACTGCTCTCCATAGAGTTCTTTTGTATGAAGAAATATGGATTCTAGGTCCATATTCTCATGCCTCCTCTGATGTTCATTGTCCATAGAGGCAAGCATGAGGCACTTGGCCTTCACGCAATCGATCTCCCATGTCTTACGGATTTCTATATCCGCGATGCTGGAGGTGGGACCTGGGACAGGGGGAGCTTTGGTGGTAAGGATATACCCCAACTTGTCGTAAGTGATTGCCATCTTGACATTCCTGAGCCAATCTTTGTAGTTTGGCCCTGTCAGAATATTTTTATCTGGTAATAACTTAAGTCCGGTCATCTTGATTGGTCGCTGCAATTAGGAGAGAGAAAATAAACACTTTAGCATGATGCTCTTGCAAGTTTAGAGTGGTTTTTAGTTTGTCTAAACAGGATGGCTCCCACTGTCTCTCGAATCCCTCCTCAAACCATAAAGGAAGAATTAGTCGGGATCAATCTCACCATACAATACTTGCTTAACCGTTCAGCCAGGCCAGTGTCGGTACTTCGAGGGAGGTTTTCCAACGCTTTCACGAAGTTCCTTAATTAAGTAACCTCTTTTCCCTGTGGGCGTAGCCCCGCTAATACCTTTCTAGACACCTACTAGGTTTATAGCATTGATCGTTAAGTGCGAAATTTCCCGAGGAGTAGCATGTACTCACAGTAGGATCAGGATCCAAATATCATCGCGTGATAAAACTGAAGGAATTGTTAGTTATATGTATGCCCTAGAGGCCATTACTGTACATACGATGTATATTGTAATGGATGCTTGGACATATATAGGGAGGACTTTCTTGCTCGACATGATAGTATGCTATCTGGTTGTACATTATCTTAACATGTACACTGATTGTCTCTATGTTACATGTTAATAAAGCCCTTAGGATATGTACTCGACTACTGGGACTATGATGAGATCATACTAGTGGGGCCACGGTAGTCGACGAGTACATCCTATAACTGTTCCTAGTCGAGGGTGTATCGAGACAGGGCATCGATGCACCAGAGTAGACTAGCGTATACGCATCTTAACCTATATGATGGGCGATGGATGATCCAATACCCATCGGTGTTTGACATCAAGGATGGTGTACGGGTGCTCAGTGGAGACTGGGTACACTGGATGGACTCACCGAGAACTCCCAGATGGTATTATACCTCACGTCAGATGGCAGTTCTCCGGTGACACTGGTACAGAGTAGTCTGTTGACCCGAGATCGTCATAGAGTCTTGTGTGATTCCCACTGTACTTTGATTTCCATCATACCACGTCCAAGAGGGCGTGCAAAAAGGTGGCTTTTCGGTACAGTCCAGAATCACATGGAGGCAATGAGCGATAGGAGGGGATTCGTTTCTCCCGGTATAGGGAGTTGATGTTGTGCTGTGTTCGATTGGCTATAACCGGAAATCCCTGGCCAGGGTTGCTGAGATTTACTGGTAAGTGTTATCAGTAGTTTCTCGAACTGTTATAGACCTCATATCGACACGACTGATCAAGCTACTGGGGTCTGACGTTTACCACCCCTAGGCGAGATATGCAACATATCAGACGACGAGACCGGACTGTACGGGAGTGCTACTGTTTGGATTCACAGGAGAAGTTACAGGCTTGCTTGTTGATCTTCTGAGCGCTCAATACCTGGGTAGCTGTTACGTTTAGCTGACCGCTTGCAGCTTGTGGGTGTTTGATATGATCATCACCTACTGCCGGCGTATTGACGATTCTTTAGAGTCCTACACAGAGGTTTCTTGGCTCAGGAAAAACGGAGTAGGAGCACATATGTGATATGTGCGGGACCGAGGATAATGCGTTATGTGATACCGTATTCTATTCTCGCGATATTTGATATCAGCCGGGTCATCGGATCAAGTGTTGATTCGATGAATCGATACGGATAAATATTAGTCGGTTATATGCGATATAGCCGGATTGTCGAATCAAGTGTTGATTCGATAATTTAATGTATAATAATATATATGATATATTAAATTACATTAACTAATATTAGCTCACTAAAAGATTCTTTTTCTCACTCGGGTAATACATTGATATATATGCGATATATGTTAATTGTATTATTTTATTTGGTTACAATAAATATTATATATGTGATATATAATATTGTAACATGATATGATAACTAATGCAACATGTTTAGTAAAGATTAATCAAGATTAGGGTTTGATTTGGGTTAATGACTTCTAGTAGATTCTAGAAGGCTTTCTTTTTTGTTTTGGAAAAGATATTTTCAAGTGACTCATTCTTAATCTAACCCAAACCCTAGCCTTGGTTAATTCTCTACAAAGGTTATGTTAACCATGGTTGCATTATTGATCATTATCTTCTTTGCATTATTCATCACAAAAGGAATTCTATGATAATTCTATTATTGATCATCTTCTTCCTTCTTCTTTCTTCATGGAAAAAGCTTACTAGCTTTTTCCAAGTGATGAATAAATATGAGAAAAAGATAAATAAAGAGAGCAAAAATCCTACTTCATCATCCTCATCTTCCCTTGCCATTTAGATGAGGGTGTTCACATCATTTCATGAGTGTTAGCTTGTGTTAACGAAACTTCAAGGTAGATCATCTTTGTATCGAAGATCGGAAGCAAAGGTTGCATCTTTCTCTTCGTGGAACCTCTCGAGAGTCCGGAACCCGATGATCGCAGCGAAGGGACCACAACACGGAGCATATGAAGTGAAGGACCAGATCTACAAAGGTTGTAATCCCTCTCACTTAATGTTAAAGTTGTTAACATGTTAGTTTTCGCCTAATCTCTAGTTTAAAGATCCGTATTCGGGTTGTTCGGCACGGCTAATTTTTTAATCGGGCATGGTTGATGCCTCGTAGACCCTTGTGCGCGTGCATAGCAACCCTACAGTGGTATCAGAGCCAAGCTAGAGCTTTAGGCGAAGTCTAGACGAAGTTTAAAGTCCGATCGAACGCCGAAATCCCGACACGGAACCCTCTCTGTACATTTTTCAAAAATGTGGTTTTTTCTGAATTAAAAATTCTCAGAAAATTAAGCAGGAAAAACTAAGAATTACTGTGAAGTACGGACCTCTAACTCGAAAATTGGACCGCGGAACCGCGGCTAAACCATGGATTTTGCGGCGGTTCCGCAGCCAAAATTTGGACTTAGTCCCTGAAATTTCATGTAATTATTTTTAGGACTTTTCTTGTTAATTTTTTCTGGGAATATTTTAATTCCACTCAAGTGTTGATTTTTCAAGGGTTGTATTGGGGAATCGTTGATTCGATCGGATAATTTAACTTTGTTTAGTTTGTCCGGATAATTTTTAGAAACTGTTAAAAAGTTCGAACGGATATCAATAACTCACTTTTTCCCCTGTCGGAAAATTTTTCAAAAGTTGGATTTTTTCTCGTGTTTAAGAACGTTCTCATGCAAGTAATGCGGTGGACCCTCTAGAAGACAACAAACCTTAACTCGATTATGTGACCGTCTTGAACTGCCTTTTGAAGCTTAGGGTTTGGGGCAGTACGGCGTGCCACATGTGAGGCGTTGGCTTGACCCTTCTACGGCTGGACCATTGGTACTGTGGCATGTGATGGATGATTTTAAACTGATTTCAAGTGTTGAGATATATTGGGGAAATCTTGGGTGTTTGATTATTCGATCGGAAAGTTTAACTTTGTCTATTTATCTGGAATGTGATACAATATTTGGAATCCACAGGAAGTTATGAGATAACTAATTTGAATATTATAAATCTAGCAGTTCAGTCTCAGATGATCGGTTGCCACGGAATTTTGATGTGATCAAAAGTACGTCGCAATCACGTAGCGTACGCGGATACTCGCCGGGTAAACTTAATAGACAGCCACGCCCCATAGCCCCAACCAAGTGACTGTAGGAGAACCCCGTCGCCAAAAGCATCCGTTCGGATGCTCGCGGCAGCGGTGTTCCGCCTTTGTGCACTTCGTCGACGGCATCTGGGGGTGCGGCCGTCTACTAAAGTTTGCGACGAGCATTCGATCAGGACGTCGGGAATCTTGTTGAATTCCCGGCTTGATATTGAAAAGAGTTTTCGATAAAGAGACTAAAATGCGGGGTTTATAATCGTTAGGCATGCGATGTCTAAGGAATTCATTTGGTTAGGCATGCGATGTCTAAAGAGGTCGCGGATTCCAACTGTTGTAGTTTTACACTTTCTTTTCTGTGACCGTAAGCGTAGTATGTGGTGTATCGCCGGCTTCGTTGCTATACATCAACGACAATCGGGATACACATACTTGCTTACGTTGATGATATGAGATATTATGTGTTGCTGTAATATGTTCTATTGGATCGTCGCGTTCTGAATAGCCGGGGGTTTTATGTGAGATGAGAGTTTTTCTTTTTCATTCATGTAAAATTCATTTGTATGTAATATTCTTTTATTGGGGCACTTCCAGATTGCGGAAGATGTCACCGTTGTATATTATTTACTTTTCCGCATTAGGTAGACCCAAGGCGGGGAGCACAAGTAACCGGGTTCTAGGGTCCAGTGGGCGACCATCTCGAGGAGTCGAGACCGGGTCTCCTAACCCTAGAATTGGCAGTGTTACTTGCCGCTCTCGTAGGGGTCTAGGGATGTGGGTTTGGCTATTCATCGCGACCGTGGAATCCGTGTTTTATACAGGCTCGTATTGAAAACACGGACGTCCTAGTATATCCAATATTTCATATATGTTCTTCTGCTGCAATGTTCTGTGATGAGATCATATTACTGCCTTAGACGAATGTTTATATTTTATATATATGAGATATATGTTATATTGCAGATTTCGTTTCAAAAGAGATGCTTGTGAAGCATAATAAAATGGGACTTCATTAATGAGATTAATGAAATAAAAGAAACCTAAAGATGTTGTAGAAACTTGTTTAAAAACTGGTAGCTACAGTTCTTGCTTTGCATCGCGGTGTTCCTTGTAGAACATCATGCACCTTATTCGATAAGGAAAGGACCTAGATCCCTTCACCGGGAGTGACTCCTTTAGCAATAACTGGCAGATGCTACAAACTCGGTTTGTCTTTTGATTGCTTCTATAGTTTCTGCTTTGCACAGTGATATATATTTTATATCCCGCACCTCATTCGACGAGGAAAGGGCCGACGATCCCTTCACCGGGAGTGACCCCTTTAGCAAAACTAGAAAAGCCTCGAAAACACTCTATTTAAAATCACTCGATTCTACAACGATATCAAGTTCATTACGCAAAGGGTTTTCTTAAAAACCTGTCGTAGCCCTCCGTCATTTCAGATAAGGACTGTTTAGTATTCGTGCTGCGTTTGTTGGCCTTTGTCAAGGCGTAGCGTGCGGTAGCTGAATAGTACTTATCTGCTTATGCATATGATGCAGATTGGATTAGGGTAGTCATGCGACCTTGTTGGCCTTTGTCAAGGGCCGTGCGGGTGGGTTTACTTCAATCAAGAAATGACGGGTTGAACTTGACTAGCAGCCTATGGTTTGTTGGCCTTTGTCAAGGTCATAGGACGCTGGGGGTATAATATTATTGGGAATTTCAAGAGTTGAAATTTGCAATGAGATTGCATACCTTCTATAAGATAGTTGGATCCCGATACCCGCTGCGAGTAAGAGTTACTCCTGGGAGAGTTTTACACATTACAATTAGCCGATCAAGTAGGTGTCTAGAAAGGTGTTAACGGGGTTACGCCTCTGGGAAAATGAGGTTTACTTTAATTAGGTTCGTGCGAAAGCACGGGGGACCTCCCTCAAAGTACCGACACTGGCCTGGCTGAAAGATTGGCGAACTTGTAGTGTGTAATTAATCCCGGCTAGTCTTTCCTTTTAGGGTTTGAAGGAAGATTTGATTAAAACAGTGGGAGACATCCTGATTAGATATATTATATAACCAATCTAATCTTGCAAGAGCATACGCTGAGTGTTTTCTTCTCTCTCTCTCTAGGTAGCGACCATATCACGCCTTAATCAAGATAATAATACGGATATATTGACCGAACCCGCTTGTTATACTGAGCTGGGGAACGTTGGTCCCGCTCCAACTTATAATTGTTATAAGACAGAGCAGGAAATTGGGGAATACTAGATTTCCCGTGCCGCCCAAACGAAGAAAGTGCATGCTGATGCATCTTCTTCGGGTGTGTTCATTACAGAGAACTGTTTCTCAGTATCCTTTACGTCCTGGGTATGTGATACCGGATCCGGATCCCGCATATGTAATCTGTTACATGGGCTACAGAAAGGTAGAGAACTGAGAACGGGTGATTAGTTTCATGAGACAGAAAACGGTGCAAGTGTTGCAGCCAAGTCTGTTGGTCACTATTACCCTGTATTACCAGAATACATTGATTCTGAACGAATGTTATTAGATACCAAACCTGATATACAACATCATATCTTTTTCTTTATTAGTAAAGAAGGATATAATTTTGTATTGTTGGATAATGTTTTGAACATTTCCTATATCAAGAGTTGATCGGTTCAGGCACGTTATCTAAAAGCATTGACGTTCTAAATCAAACTACAGTTCTTTATATACAGAACACACACAAGTGGAATAGTTAAGAAATGAACGAATCCTTCTTGAGGCATTGTAGACTGGGTCATATCGATGCGACCCGATTGGCTGAAGTTATATTTAGATGCATATTTAAATTAGTTTGAATTTACATCTTGTGAAACTTGCCGGTCATGTCACAAAGATAAGATGACCACAGCTCTGTTTTTTGGAAACAGAGAAAGAGTTAGTGAACTCTTGGGATTGATACATGTTGATGTATGTAAGGTCCCCTGTCTACACATGCCAAGATCGGTTCTTTCTACTTAATTACATTCTCTGATAATCTCTCAAGATTCAGACATATGTTTCTGTTGAAACACAGGTCCGAACCTTTTGAGATATTCACAGAATATAAATTAGAAGTAGAGAACCAAAATACGGGTAAAAGTATTATGTCCTATGATGTGATCAAGGAGGAGAATACTTAAGCATGGAATTCCTGGACTATTCTAAAGGAGAATGAGATTCTCTCTCAGCATTACTCCTCCGTATACACCACAGAACGTCGGTGTATCGGGGGGGAGCAATAGCTCCCTATGTGATATGGTATGCTCTATGATGAGTACTACTGAGTTTCCTATTTCCTTTAGGGAGTTATGCACTTGTGAAGTTGCATACCTATTGAATAGGGTTCAAATCAAATCAGTTGCCTACCACTTCATATGTGATATGGAAAGGGAAGAGCCCATATCTTAAGTTTGTTAAGATTTGGGGTTGTCCGGCCTATGTCTAAAAGCAAAATCCGGACAAGCTCGAGGGAAGGTCTGTTATGTAGAACTGGAATGGTTCCAGCTATACAAACTGCAGCTGATGATTTGGTAGAACCAAAGGATTCAATAGTTTCCAACGAAACTCAGCCTCTCCGCCGATCTAGCAGGGTTCCTCACCCACCTGAGAGATACTTCGGTTTCTTTATGACAGTGGGAGCGAGGATTGCATCATGAGATGATGACCCAACTAGTTTCGAGCAGGCCATCAGGAGTAGGACTCTGTAAGAATGGCTGGATGCTTAGCGATCTGAGATGGAATCCTTATACACCGACAAAGTATAGACTTTGGTTGCTTTATCTGAAGGGTTAAATCCCCATCAGGAGCAAGTATATCTTGAGAAGATTACTTGGCATACACGGAAAAGTTGAGACTTTCAAAGCTATGCTTAAAGTCCATCCAGATCCTACTTGCCACGGCTACATACCATGACTACGATATCTGGTGGTTGGGTGTCATGACTGCTTTTCTAAATGATGTTTTAGAAAAGAGCATCTATAAGTACACAGCCAGAGGGCTTCATAGACAGTGGGTGCAGCGGAAACGTGTGCAAGATGCTTTATAGGATAAAGCAGGCATCGCGGAGTTGGAACATCTGTTTTGATGTGGTAGTCAAAGAGTTTGACTTCATCAAAATGGTAGATGAACCTTGTATATACAAAAAGGTAGTAGGGAGTATGGTGGTGATCCTCGTAGAGTACGTGGATGACATACTATTGATAGGGAAGGAGTTTCCTATGCTATGCTCGGTCAATCTCCGCTTATCATAAGGATTCTCCTTATAGGATCAAAGTGATACCTCCTAAATCCTGGGTTTTTGGATCTATGAGATAGATCTAATTGGATGTTAGGATTCTCACTAGTTGTAGTGAGATGGTATCAATCGATCCTGGGGAAATCACTGGAAAGGTTCCAGGGTGATAAGGACGACTGAATGTCAGTCGCAGGCATTGTCTTTACCCTCAGTGGAGGGACGGTATGTTGGAAGAGCTCCAAGCTAGATACCGTGACATACTAGACGATTAAAGGCAAGATACATCGTTACCAAGGATGCTACCAAAGAGGCAGTCTGGATATATATAAGTTCATAAGATGAACTTCGTTCCTACCATTGTGTGACAATGGAGTTGTGGCTTTTGCCAAGGAACCCCCGGTCCCATCAGAAATCCAGATATAATTCTTAGGCAGTATCACATGATCATGGAGATGGTTTATCTCCAGGGAGATCCAGGTTAGGAGAGTAGACACAGAGGACAACAGCACGGATCCACACACAAAGGCCTTTTTCCCAGTAGAGACTTTTATGGGATGGTTGAGTATGAGATACATCAACCACAGCTAATTGTTGGATATGCGATATCACAACAGATGGCCCTAGTGCAAGTGGGAGATTGTTAGTTATATGTATGCCCTAGAGGCCATTACTGTACATACGATGTATATTGTAATGGATGCTTGGACATATATAGGGAGGACTTTCTTGCTCGACATGATAGTATGCTATCTGGTTGTACATTATCTTAACATGTACACTGATTGTCTCTATGTTACATGTTGATAAAGCCCTTAGGATATGTACTCGACTACTGGGACTATGATGAGATCATACTAGTGGGGCCACGGTAGTCGACGAGTACATCCTATAACTGTTCCTAGTCGAGGGTGTATCGAGACAGGGCATCGATGCACCAGAGTAGACTAGCGTATACGCATCTTGACCCATATGATGGGCGATGGATGATCCCATATCCATTGGTGTTTGACATCAAGGATGGTGTACGGGTGCTCAGTGGAGACTGGGTACACTGGACGGACTCACCGAGAACTCCCAGATGGTATTATACCTCACGTCAGATGGCAGTTCTCCGGTGACACTGGTACAGAGTAGTCTGTTGACCCGAGATCGTCATAGAGTCTTGTGTGATTCCCACTGTACTTTGATTTCCATCATACCACGTCCAAGAGGGCGTGCAAAAAGGTGGCTTTTGGGTACAGTCCCGAATCACATGGAGGCAATGAACGATAGGAGGGGATTCGTTTCTCCTGGTATAGGGAGTTGATGTTGTGCTGTGTTCGATTGGCTATAACCGGAAATCCCTGGCCAGGGTTGCTGAGATTTACTGGTAAGTGTTATCAGTAGTTTCTCGAACTGTTATAGACCTTATATCGACAGGACTTATCAAGCTACTGGGGTCTGACGTTTACCACCCCTAGGCGAGATATGCAACATATCAGACGACGAGACCGGACTGTACGGGAGTGCTACTGTTTGGATTCACAGGAGAAGTTACATGCTTGCTTGTTGATCTTCTGAGCGCTCAATACCTAGGTAGCTGTTACGTTTAGCTGACCGCTTGCAGCTTGTGGGTGTTTAATATGATCATCACCTACTGCCGGCGTATTGACGATTCTTTAGAGTCCTACACAGAGGTTTCTTGGCTCAGGCAAAACGGAGTAGGAGCACATATGTGATATGTGCGGGACCGAGGATAATGCGATATGTGATACCGTATTCTATTCTCGCGATATTTGATATCAGCCGGGTCATCGGATCAAGTGTTGATTCGATGAATCGGTACGGATAAATATTAGTCGGTTATATGCGATATAGCCGGATTGTCGAATCAAGTGTTGATTCGATAATTTAATGTATAATAATATATATGATATATTAAATTACATTAACTAATATTAGCTCACTAAAAGATTCGTTTTCTCACTCGGGTAATACATTGATATATATGCGATATATGTTAATTGTATTATTTTATTTGGTTACAATAAATATTATATATGTGATATATAATATTGTAACATGATATGATAACTAATGCAACATGTTTAGTAAAGATTAATCAAGATTAGGGTTTGATTTGGGTTAATGACTTCTAGTAGATTCTAGAAGGCTTTCTTTTTTGTTTTGGAAAAGATATTTTCAAGTGACTCATTCTTAACCTAACCCAAACCCTAGCCTTGGTTAATTCTCTACAAAGGTTATGTTAACCATGGTTGCATTATTGATCATTATCTTCTTTGCATTATTCATCACAAAAGGAATTCTATGATAATTCTATTATTGATCATCTTCTTCCTTCTTCTTTCTTCATGGAAAAAGCTTACTAGCTTTTTCCAAGTGATGAATAAATATGAGAAAAAGATAAATAAAGAGAGAAAAAATCCTACTTCATCATCCTCATCTTCCCTTGCCATTTAGATGAGGGTGTTCACATCATTTCATGAGTGTTAGCTTGTGTTAATGAAACTTCAAGGTATGTCATCTTTGTATCGAAGATCGGAAGCAAAGGTTGCATCTTTCTCTTCGTGGAACCTCTCGAGAGTCCGGAACCCGATGATTGCAGCGAAGGGACCACAACACGGAGCATATGAAGTGAAGGACCAGATCTACAAAGGTTGTAATCCCTCTCACATAGTGTTAAAGTTGTTAACATGTTAGTTTTCGCCTAATCTCTAGTTTAAAGATCCGTATTCGGGTTGTTCGGCACGGCTAATTTTTTAATCGGGCATGGTTGATGCCTCGTAGACCCTTGTGCGCGTGCATAGCAACCCAACAGGAATCCTACCAGAATCATCACACTCCAAATGGTATGCAGCGTTAGCAAGTTTTAGTACTTATGAAACTCCCAATGTGGATTTTTGCTCCATGCTCTTATGACCTTGACTTTAGCCAAAATATCATAAGTCACATGTCAAGTTCTACTCGTCATTCTCCAGGTTAATTTGGACCCACCCGTACCTACCCTTGACTTTGGCCAAAATGGCAGTACGACTTTCCCAAACCAACGCATCTATCTATGCTGCACATGAATACCCAACAGCTACCAATCACTATGCCTTGACTTTGGCCAACATACATAGCTTGAATACTTATTGACCATTCATGTGGAATGACGGAGGGCTACGAATGGTTTTGGCGAAACCGTGAACGTAGTGAACATGATATAATCGATGGAACGAGATAGCTTTTAAAAGGAGTGGTTCAAGCTCCGCATTTAAAAGTTGGTTTTTGAAAAGAACCGAGTGGTTTTGAAAGTGTTCCAACGACTTTTACTTGGATTATTTTCTTGCATTAATTTTAATGCGTCCCATCATTTAATCCTACCATTGCAGAAAACAACCAAAATATTGTGTACGCTTATGCCATCCGCATTCGCCACGGGGCCCCGTCATCACCCGTTAGGTTACTTAACTAACGACAGAGCGGGGACTGGACTAGCGCGGATGCAAAACATAAGCAACACCTAAATAGATATCATATATAGATATATAGCAATGATAGTCAATCCAGATCACAGATGAACTCTTTGGATATACTAGGAATCCGCGATTCGTTCGAGCCTGCAACGAAAAGCGGATTACACGGTCGCGATGAATAGCCAATACCTCACCCAAGACTCCTACGGGTGCGAAAAACCACCCGCCAAGTACCCGAAGCGAAGCAACCTCCCTCAACGACGTAAGTAGGCCACTCGGCACTTCGAGATACCCGGTAGTTTTTGCACCCCACCATGGGTCTATCCTAGGAGCAAAAACAGTAAAAAGAAATTATACAATGGCGGCTACAACCTCAACCCGGATGTGCGGCCAAACAAATTATATTACATCAAATTACATATTACATGAATGAAAGAAAAAGAAACTCTCATCTCACATCCACCCCGACTATTCATTCTCGACAATCAACTGAATTCATATACACAAACCAACAAGCATTACAGATCACAAATATGTATAACCCCCACTAATCGACGTATAGCGATTAGCAGACATTCAATACATATAATACATCACAGATATAACCCATTAGTCAAAGTATAGGGAAATTCGATCAAAAATACGGATTTATAACCACCCCAAATTACAAATTTCTTTTCTGGAAAATCCGGGCAGAAATAAAATATTTTAAAAATCCGAAAACCTTAACAGAAGAACACTGCACCAAACTCGGTCCACGACCGAGTCAACTCGGCCGTGGATCCGCGGCAAGAAGCATGTTATTGCCGCGGAACCGCGGCGCTTTGAACGGTTCACTGGATCGTTTTTGGTGTGTTTCTTAACAAAACCCTGAGCCGATTTTTGAAGTATAATTTATTATTTTTAGAGCAGAAAAAATAATCAACAGAAACTTAGGGTTTTGAAAACTAGTTTTGCGATTTTTACCGATCGAACTTCTATACACTTTACTAACTAGCTAGTTTATGTTTAGTTAGGCTCTAATACCACTGTAAGTCCACGTTGCCCACCCCGGTGCTTGCGGGGAGGCGGAAACGGTATAAAAATCGGATTTTTAACACACTAGGCAACATGGACTAGCAAAAGGAGGATCTTTGCTAAACAAAAACTAACTACAAAGCTAAAAAGTTTAGCTACTCGGAAAAAAGGTTATACCTAGGGTTTCTAGTCCTTCTCTCCTTGCTCCTTGGAGTGAATGAAAGTGATCTCCTTGTCGCCTTCTCTTGTCGAAGAAGGATCCACCCGAGAGTCTCAACCTTTGGCTTCAACTTCAAACTAGAAGTAACTAAGATACTTGGAGTGCTAATCCTAGAACCTTAGAAAGAGTAGAGAGTATTTTAGAAAGATTTATCTCAAGCTCAAGAGATTCTCAACTCATGAGAGGGGAGAGCTAGAGAGAGAGGAAGAGGAGGAGAGAGAACCAAAATGATAGAATGAAAAAGAAATGAACCATTCATCTCATATATGTGAATTATGGAAATTAGATAATTAGCTAAGATAATTGTCATGGTTAATCAAGAATTGACCATTATCATTTCACATTAAATTCCATTTGCAAGGATCAAAGAGCATCTTTTATATGGAATGATGATGGTCAACATGTCAACCTAGGTCAACAAGTCAAGTGTAGTCAAATGGTCAACAACCCTAACCATGCACAATTATAATTAACAAATATCAATTAATCATAATTCACACATAAGCATTAGGGTTAAGAAAATGACAATGGTCATCAACCCTAATCAAAGTCCTCTGCCTCTGTCTCAGTCAACTGTGCATACACATCCGTATCCGTGATTCGAGGAACACGAATACAATGAAATTAAACCAATCCCAAATCATATACTAGGATCCGGCTTAAACCAAAGCCCGCTAGTATAAGCTGTCCGGACAGCAAACGTGCACAAGTTCGCGGATGTGAAGGAACCCTGTCGCAAAACCATGCGACCTCTACTCATTTTGCCTAAAGGCGAATAACCCTCTGTGTGGGACTCTAAAGACTCGACACTACGCTGGCAGTGGGTTTAATCACAGACCGCAAGCGGCACTAGCAGTACGTAACGGTCCCCAGGTAGATGCCGATAAGAAGACTGACGAGGTGAACCCATCTGAACTCCTACTGAGCCTGAATGTGACAGTCTCCGTACAGGCCGGTCTGTTCGTATGATACATCGTATGGTGGGCCTAGGGGGCGGTAAATGTCAGTCCCCTAATAGCGGTCAAGTCGTGCTGGAGTGTAGCCCAGAACACCCTGAGATAACACTGGACACCTACCAGTATACCTCGCTTGCCCTGGCCAGGGACTACTTATGTAATGGCTCTCCTGGACACAGCGCGATGTCAACCCCCAATACCGGGAGAGACGAATCCTGTCTAACCGTCACTGCCTCCAAGTGCTTCGGGACTGCACCCAAAAACTACCTGTTTGCACGACTCCTTTGAGCCGTGGTAGGGTAGTAATCAAAGTGCAGTAGGAACACACTCGAGGCGAAGTGACAGTGTCAAGTCAGCGGACTAAGCTGTACTCATGTCACCTGGGAACTGATAACCGATGATAGGTATAATACCAACCAACAGTTCCCGACGAGTCCTGTCCAGTGTACTCGTAACCTAACGAGCACCCGCATACTATCTCAAGTACGACGTACTGACGGCTGTGGGACAGGCCGTCTCCCGCGCTGGGATGAGAAGCGCATACGCTAGTCTACTCCGGAGTATCGATGCCCTGTCTCGATAATCCCACGACCAGGGACGTGTAAATAAGGATGTGCTTGTAGATTACCCAGCCCCCACGAGTGTGACTGCCATCACAACGCTGGTAATCAAGCAAAGATCCTAAGGGCTCCACTAATGCGTATAGGTGATATAATAAAAGAAACACATGTACACATTAAAGCAGAGACAAACCAAGTAGCATACTACCATTTCGAGCAAGATTGTCTATAAAACTGTGAATATCCCAATCTTCCATCAAGTAATATACATACTAGTATGATACAGTAATGGCCTCTACGTCATATACACTAACAATTACAACACTGACGGCTAATTTTGTCCCTCCGTAGGAAACATGTCTTTCGATACCTCATTCCCGTTTGTTCGTTCGGAGGGAGGATTCCCCAAAGCACCCGTAGACCGTGAGGTCCCAGCTATGATCAGGGACCACGACCCGGAATATAAGAATCTTCACCTTTGGGGGTCGTGGTACAACCAAATTATCATGGGTCGACAGATCTTTTCGTGCGCAGTACCCTCAGAGCCTATTACGGCGATCCACTATGCCAACCCACCCCCGGTGAAGTATGCCATGGAGATGGTCGACAGAGCTTCAAAGGGCCTTCTTCATCCTGCTACAGATGCAATTTCGGTTCAGCATCCTATGGTTTTGGGTATCCTGGGACGCCGTATTTGTCAAGGCGAAGCGCGACCTTGGGGGCAATCATATAACATAGGTCTGATCCCCGCCATCCGATCGGCTATCTGCCATGGGCTCGCTACATTCTGTCGGCGAAGAAGTCGCAGTTGATAAGGCTAGGGTTGTATACTGCAGTTTATGTTTCCCTCTTCTAATATCCCACGCTTCTCACCTGGTGGTTTAAGGCCTTTTTGGAGCAGTGGAACATCCCTACTCATACTTTCCTCGCAATGGACCGGGAAGTGTCGATTTCTTTGGAGGAATTCACAGAGGTCTCCGGCTTACCGGTTATAGGGGAGCACTATGAGGAGTTGCTTCCTACAGACGAATATGTCTTCGGTGCTAAGCCGGCAATAAGGGGCCTCACTCCGGAGAATGCTGTTCAACATCAATTTCCAAGTTTGATCAAAGTGTTGAACATCTATCAGGACCTTTTTATCGAACGTGGGAGTCGCGGAGTTAGCTTCGTGGATTTCATCGCTCGATTCCTTCACCCAAACGTCCTCTCGGCAGAAGCTGCTAAGTTTGCCACACTTGATGACCCTTTCGGTCTAGGTTTGGACAACCTGCCGGCGAAGGAGATAGACCAAAAGGGTTTTTTCCTTCATAACTCCCCAATTGTGTCTTTTGCGGAAGTTGCATCCCCCGGGATGGACGAGGAAGCCTTCTTCTTATGATTTCTTGGGCTATGGCTGAGTTGGTTTGCGCTCCCGACGCCTTCTCGCCATATGCGGCCCTCTGTCTTTTACCCGGCTCACCGAATGACCATTGGGGTAAAAGTGGCCGTTGGGATCGCCGGCTTGGCACACCTGTATCATGGCCTTAGTCAAGCGGCGGATGCTAATGAGCCTGGGGTACTGCACGTGATCTTCCCGATGCACTCATTCGTATCATGGTTCGAGCTACATACATTGGGCGTCTTCGGTATGCACAAAAGGCCCTCGTTCTATGACAGGTGTAGCTTTCCTCGAATTATACGACTGATCGGCGCCTCAATTGTGACTCCATCGCTACGGAATTCCAGGGGTTTGCTCCTTCGCCCCCACACCGTTGGAGACGGGATGTCTTTCATTGACGAAGTGCTGACTATAGGAAAGGCATCTACCACCACAGTGCGGACATTGCAAGACACTTTCAAAGATGGGGCCTCAGTTTTGATGGCTCGGGAGACCCTCCATCTATATTCGATCAGACCAGGCTTCCTGGTGTTTAGGCACAACGTTGCGGCGATTTTCATGAGATACAACCCGCATCGTTTCGCCCAACAACTGAGCTACAATCAAGGGGTACCATTGGAGGCTTTCTTACTAGAACCTGCTGCTACTGAAGAAGGGATGGAGAGAGCGCTGCATCACTTCTTGCGTCTGAATACGGGTTCTCATTTTTTTATCAGCGAGCTGGCTTGCGCCTCACGACTCCTTAATGCATATATAGAATGGTACAATCATTCGACGGGCGCCGTTATAAAGGAAGAAAAACGATTGTTGGTCGACCGTAAGGGTGTGCTTCCCGGCAGCGACCGCAAAGCTCCCTTGGTGCCCAGGACCCCTGTAGTTCCTCCGCTGAAAGATGCTAGAGCCGAACCACCGCGTGTGCTGAGCCCTCCATGTGGATTGCCGCTTCCTAAAACTGCGGATTTGCCACCAACGCCCCGTGCTCCAGTGGAGACGGTAAATGTCGCTTCGCCGAAGTCCGGTGTGGGCGCGGATATTGTGACTCGCCGTCCTAAGGTGCCTGCAAAGCTCAAGTCAATCTCAGGTGCACCCAGGGCTGGTGGGCAGAAGAGGAAGAAGAAGTCACTCCTCTCTCTCGATGCTATCCTCGGTTTAGAGCCACAGGCCCCTCTTACCGAAGGTATAAGCGAGTATGGCAGTAATAAGGTCTTCTCGGTTGACCCAGCAGACACCGATCTGGCGGCCGTTATTGCGGCTTCTGAGCGATCCGCCAGACTTGAAACGTGGTTGAATAACTTGCTCGAGCAGGTAATCAATAGCTGTACTCTTCGTCATTTTATAGCATTTTTATCATTATCTCCGACTAATGCTTTCCTCCCTTTTAACAGGTGTCACTACCGAAGAAGCCATCGCTGCCTCATTAAAAACCTTCCAGGAGGAGGAAGAGAAGCGTGCTTTAATGGGCGTTGGTACGTCTCGCCTTATTAAGTTTTTATCCTCTTTTCTTATGGCCAACCTAACCTTTTTTCCTTTGTTTCTTTGCAGGGGCTGCGCCAGCTGATGCAGGGACTCTCCTCGGGCCCGCTACTGAAGTCCCAATCTCCTTGGGGCTGCCGCGAGAGCCTCAACTCGACAAGTCGATGAGGGATGCCTTGAAGGATTTGGAGGCATCCCTGTTCACAGACGAGGACGTCTTAATGAAGGAAGCCTTGGAGAGCTCCGTCTTGACGGCTCGAGAGGAGAGAAAGCGGCTAAGGCTCGAGGCGAAGGCACGCAGGGCTGCTTTGGCCGTGGGAGCGGGCCCAAGCATCGTCCCTCATGCCGATACCCCTTCAGAAGAGCCTCCGGTCGCCTTGTCCACTGCTCGCAGACAGGTGGCGCGTGCAGTTCGGAGTGCTAACGATAAATCCACTTCAGGTAATTTATCTTTCGAGATTTACTTGTAAGAATTGTAAACTTGTCGGTTCTTATATATCTTGTCTTGCAGGACCAAGTCCAACCGAGGGGGAGGCGGAGACAGTCGAACCCAAGGAGACAGAGGAGGAGGCACCGGCCGAACCCGAGTTGACGGTGGGCAACGTCGCCGGGGTTGCTGAGCTTGAGCTGGAGGCTGAGGGAGCTGCACCTGAGAAGGTCGTTGATGCCAAGCCTGAGATGGCGGCAGATGAGACGACCGCTATAACTGAGACTGGGGCAGCGGTGGACGAGGCGCCTGAGGCCGGTGACCCCATGGTGATGGAGGATGAGACAATGGCGACTGCCGAGCCCGAGGGAGTAGCGGGTGAGGCGGGCATGATTCCTGAGGATGAGCCGGCCGCTCTTTCTCAAGAGTCTGGCAATGCTCCGATCATTGCTCTCCCCGCTTACGGTCCTCCGCCATCTCCTGGCCTCGCGAGCACGACGACGGCCCCCGTAGAGTATGGTGATGAGGCCACGGGAGGTGGACTCGTATCAATGGAGGAGGGAGACGCCTCCATTTCGGCTGGCGGCTCATCGGGTAAATTTCGAGTTATTGTCCCCCTTTTTTTATATCTTGCGATCCTTTCTGACAAGTTTATTTTTGTTTTTAATGCAGGTGCGGCCAGTGCCGATGTTCCATTGCTCGATGGAGCGCCGTCAACTACTGCCTTGGCGGTGGTCACCTCTCAGCCTTCTCCTGTACCATCAAAGATGTTGGAAGGTATGGATTTGCAACCCATTAGTTTTATCTTTCAGCCGCATAATTTATGTACTAATGTCGTACTATTGCGTCTTTTCAGGAGTGCTTTTTGATCATCTCTATCAGGTGTTGCACCCACATTTCTCCTTCCCATCTGAGCTCGCTTCTTCTCTCAGTGGCGCTAGTGAGTATAGTTTCCAACTGCTGTCTTTCCTTTTTTAGTGATAGGATTATTTCTAACTTTCCCTTGTCCTGATTGCAGTTCTACAAATCGAAGGAGGGGATGAGTGATCGGTCGTGCCACCGGCCCTTCCGGCCTTGCCACCCGCTGCAGCTGGTATAGTAAACTATCGCATCAATGACTTTTTTGTATTTCTTGAACTGTCATCTAATCGTATTTTGTTTTTTCAGCTGTCGTTCCGATCCCGGCGCCCTTTGAGTCTCGTGTCATAATGCTGGTAGTCCCCTTCCTGAGACGTCCGTCTTCAAAGGGTGCTGTAATGAGCTTGGGCATGCTGAGCGGATATGCCGAGGAGCTCGACGCAGACGCTCTCCCATCTGCTGCGGATTTCGCTGCGGAGGTTAACCCGATGTTGGCGGCGCTTGTGACTTTTCATGATGGAGTCGGCGTCGAACTTTGGGTCAACCACTGCAGGGAAATCGAGGTCCGCCTGCATCAGTCGGAGTTTATGTGCCCTGCTCCTGAGACTTTAGCCGCAAGCAATCAAAGAGCAGCGTGGATCGAGCTAAGCACTTCTTACTTCCGTCACCCGGAACAAGAAGCGGCTTCACGGCTGAGGGAATGCCAAGAGACCTCGAGCGAGACGGCTCGTCTGTGCGCTGAGGTTGAGGCTAACGCTGCCCAATTGAAGGTTATCTTTGAGGGCCTCCTGGAGCGTATCTCTAATGGGCTAACACTGAAGCGGAAACTCGATGATGCCGAGCATAATACCCAAGGCCGCGAAACAGCTCAGCAGGCCGTTGGGGAGCAGCTTGCATCCTTCTTGCAGCAACGGGCTTAAGTGGAGGCAGAACTGGCGGTGGCGGCCGATCAGGAAAAGGCATGGAGGGAAGTGTGCGAACAATTGATAAGGCTATTTATGACGCTCCCTTCCCAGTAGCTGCCTTTGTATCAATATACTTGTAAAATTTTCCTTTTTCGAATAAAATGTATCCATTCTTTATTCTTTTGTGCGATTCACCTTGTACTTGATTGAAGTTAATAAATAAAGATACACATTTTTTCTTTGCAATGTCTTGTATGCTCTTTTGCTTTCTCCCTTTCTCTTATTATCAGCATGCTGTCTTGATAAACATGGTTGACAGATAATAGAGTAAGCATCTTGGTTTCTTCAAGAGATAGCGATGGCTTAGGCCACAGGTTCAGATCTGCCGCCTAAGACGTTTCAACTCTATGAGCCGTGAGGGTCTCATAGAGACTTTTCTCCCTACGGATCGAGAGGATCTAGTAGGTGTATTTTCTCCTTAGGAATCATGAGGATTCCTAAGTGCGTTTTCTCTTATAAGTCGTAAGGATCCTATAAGAGAATTTTCCCTCTTACGAGTCGAGAGGACCCGTAAGCTGTTGTTTCCCTCCTTGTCGAGATTCGACCTTGGAGAGTGAGACCCGTGAATAGTATGCAAGAGACCGTTTTAGACCGACTTGCAGGGTCCCAGTGGTCAGGAAACAAGTTTTTTTAATCCCTGTTGCCTAAGGCTTTATCTTGCAAGTTGAGACGAATCGGGAATTTCTCGCAGAGACACAGGTTTCTCTGTGGGCCGACGCGAATCAGGAGGCTCTCATCAAGGACGCTAGTTTCCCTGAATTGAGGAGTTTTCCAAGGACACTTGTTTCCCTGGGGTTGAAACGAATCGATGTATTCCTGCGGAGATGCTAGTTTCTCTGTGGGTCGACGCTAATCAGGATTTTCTCGGCAAGGACACTGGTTTCCCTGTGTCGAAGGATTTTGCCAAAGACATTGGATTCTTCGGGGTTGAAACGAATCGGAGTATTCCTGCGGAGACGCTAGTTTCTCTGCGGGCCGACGCGAATCAGGAGGCTCTCATCAAGGACGCTAGTTTCCCTGAATTGAGGTGTTTGCCAAGGACACTTGTTTCCCTGTGGTTGAAACGAATCAATGTATTCCTGTGGAGACGATAGTTTCTCTGCGGGTCGACGCGAATCAGGATTTTCTCTTCAAGGACACTGGTTTCCCTGAGTCGAAGGATTTTGCCGAAGACACTGGTTTCTTCGGGGTTGAAACGAATCGGGAATTTCTCGCGGAGACACTGGTTTCTATGAGGGCCAACGCGAATCAGGAGGCTCTCATCAAGGATGCTAGTTTCCCTGAGTTGAGGAGTTTGCCAGGGACACTGGTTTCCCTGAAGTTGAAACGAATCGATGTATTCCTGCAAAGACGCTAGTTTCTCTGCGGGTCGACGCGAATCAGGATTTTCTCGTCAATGACACTGGTTTCCCTGAGTCGAAGGATTTTGCCGAAGACACTGGTTTCTTCGGGGTTGAAACGAATCGGGAATTTCTCGTGGAGACACTGGTTTCTCTGCGGGCCGACACGAATCAGGAGGCTCTCATCAAGGACGCTAGTTTCCCTGAGTTGAGGAGTTTGCTAGGGACACTGGTTTCCCTGGGGTTGAAACGAATCGATGTATTCCTGCAAAGACGCTAGTTTCTCTGCGGGTCGACGCAAATCAGGATTTTCTCGTCAAGGACACTGGTTTCCCTGAGTCGAAGGATTTTGCCGAAGACACTGGTTTCTTCGGGGTTGAAACGAATCGGGAATTTCTCGCGGAGACACTTGTTTCTCTGCGAACCGACGCGAATCAGGAGGCTCTCATCAAGGACGCTAGTTTCCCTGAATTGAGGTATTTGCCAGGGACACCTGTTTCCCTAGGGATTGAACTGATTTCTGGTGGTCTTTCAGGTTCCATATGAGTTACCGTCAAAACCGTGAAGCTAGGAATTTGATCTTCGCTTCATTCACTGGCACTGCGTCTGTTGCATCAAGACGAATGTCGCGGTTGTCTCTAGGCTATTGGTGAACCGTCGAGATTTGGCTTTGCTTTCTGGCGGATCCTATCGGGAAGGTATGGTTCCGTCTTTGTTTGTGCCCTTGGATTGTATACAGGGATCGATGTGATCTCAACTGTAGGGCAAAAGTTTTATCATTTTTTTTTGCTTTATTTCCGCGATGCTCTATCATTTCAGCTTTTATATCGCGAAGGTCGCGATCGCCCAATCATTTCGGCTATTTTTCGCGGTGCCCAATCATTTCGGCTATTTATTTTATTTTTTACTCGCTGCTTTTTATTGCGAGTTGCCCAATCATTTCGGCTATTTATTTTATTTTTACTCGCTGCTTTTTATTGTGAGTTGCCCAAATATTTCGGCTGTTTTATATGCATACGTTTTTGCTTGCTGCTTTTTATTGCAAGTTGCCCCATAATTTCGGCTATTTTGTATGCATGTGCGGCCTGCTGGCTTTTCACCGTAAACCTGAAATTATACACCGATTTCGGCATAAGCACCGCTACAACTGGGATATTGCCAGGAGCGAATCATCATTTGCCTATGTCGAGGTTGAACAAAGGTGGCTTAGCGAACAGGGTTAAGGTCATGTCGACTAAGGCTTTTAACTTCATGAGCCGTAAGGGTCCCACAAAGGTATTTCTCCCTACAAGTCGTGAGGATCTTGTAGGTGTATTTTCTCTTTAGGAATTGTGAGGATTCCTAAATGTATGTTCCTCTGTAAGTCGTAAGGATCCTACAAGAGGGTTTTCTCCTTGTATGTCGAGAAGACTTATAAGGGTTGTTCATCATGCGTACATATCCCCAGTCACGGATGGGACTTGGTTTGGGAAATGTTTATTCGCGCCCGTGGATTGTATACAAGGGCCAGTATTGGACCACTTGTAGGGCAATATCGAAAGTTGTAGGGGTTGCTTAAGCACAGGTTTAGGTCTTTGTAACATAAGACTTTCAAATCTTATGAGTCGTGAGGGTCCCATAAGAGAGTTCTCCTTACGAGTCGTGAGGATATCGCAAGTGTATTTTCTCCTTAGGAATCGTGGGGATCCCTAAGTGTGTTACTCCCTTGTGAGTCGTAAGGATCTCACACGGGTGGTTTCTCCTTACAAGGTCGAGAGGACCCTGTAAGTGTCCTTTAACGAGGTTGCGCCATTTCGGGTTTTCACAAACACTCGCCGGTAGTCCTGCTGTTTTTACTCACAGAGCCCTTTCGGGTTTTCATCCGTGCCCATTTTTTTTATGGACATACCGTTTTTTTTATTCTTTTTATTCTCTCTTTTTTTTACGAGGTCGCGCCCTTTCGGGTTTTCACGAACACTCGCCGGTAGCCCTGCTGTTTTTACTCACGGAGCCCTTTTGGGTTTTCATCCGTGCCCATTTTGCTTATAGACATACCGTTTATTATATTTTTTATATATTTTATATATATATTTTTTATTCATCTCGTCAGCCTAAGGATGCTGCGGTAGTAGTTTAAAGACATTTTGGTCCTTCATTAGTTTAAGGACGTTTCGGTCCGTCATTACTTTAAGGACGTTTCGGTCCGCCATTAGTTTAAGGACGTTTCGGTCCGCCATTAGTTTAAGGACGTTTCGGTCCGCCGGTCCGCCATTAGTTTAAGGACGTTTCGGTCCGCCATTAGTTTAAGGACGTTTCGGTCCGCCATTAGTTTAAGGACGTTTCAGTCCGTCCTGGGGAAGGCTGGCTACTGCTTATAAAGTTTTGAGCTTAGGAAGATAGCGAGCGGACATAGTCGTCGTCATCTATCATTGACCTAGGCAGTAACTCGCTAAGCGTAGTATTTCTTTAGGAATCGACCATTTATTGGCCTGTAAGGCCTTTCACCGTGCATATCCATGAGTAGATAGGCTCCACCATGGTAGACCTTGTCTATGATGTACGGGCCTTCATAGTTTGGCTCGAATTTGCCCCGCTTAGCGCGATTGGGGATCATATGCCTTTTGACCACTAGCATGAGTTCACCTTGGCGGAATGTCCTCGGCCGGGTCAATCTTTCATATGAGCGCGTCATCTTTGCTTTATAGGCCTCCAGATTTTGTTGCGCTATGAGCCGGGTTTCATCAAGGGCATCAAGTTCCTCAAGCCGAAGGTGAGCATTTTCTTCGTCCTTCAGCTCGCAGTGGACTGCCACTCGTAGAGAGGGTAACTCTATCTCGAGGGGGAGTACTGCTTCTGTACCGAATACCAACGCATACGGCGTTGTGTTCGTGGCCGTCTTGAACGTAGTTCGATACGCCCAGAGAGCTTCATGCAGTCACTTGTGCCAGTCCTTCTTATTTCGGGACACCGTCTTCTTCATGATCTTCGTTAAGGTCTTGTTGAAAGCCTCAGCTAGACCGTTAGCTCGTGGATTATAAACCGAGGAATATCTCCAGTCTATATTGTGTTGTTGCGCGAAGCGACTGATCTTGTGGCTTCTATAAGCTGGCCCGTTATCGGAGATGATCCGCCGCGGAGTTCCAAACCGATATATGACGTGCGTCTTGAAGAAATGGAGGATATTCTCCTTCTTCACTTCTCTTAATGGTACTGCTTCTGCCCATTTGGAGAAGTAGTCAGTCGTCGCCAGGATGAAACGATGTCCCCTGGACGATGCTGGTTCGATGGGGCCGACTATGTCAGTTTCCCACATTTCGAATGGCCAGCTAGCCACCGTTGGATGGAGTGGATTTGGATGCTGGTGGATGAAGTCCCCATGAATTTGGCATGAGTGGCGCTGCTTCGCATACTCAAGGAAGTCTTGAATCATCGTGGGCCAGTAGTAGCCTGTCCGTTTGATCTTCAACTTCATCTTTGGGCCTGCTTGGTGAGAACCGCAGAGTCCGTCGTGAATTTCCTGAACGACTCTTTTCGCTTTGTCAGGTCCCAGGCATCTCATCCATAAAGAATCAAATGACCTCTTGTACAGAGTATCATTGACGAAGGCGAAAGACAAAGCTCGTTTCATAAGCTGATGTCTTGAGGACGTATCTTCGGGCGTTCGACGGTATTTGAAGTAGTCTATAAAGACTTCTCTCCAATCCTCGGTATTTTCCCGATCTTTTATTTGCAGGGTCGTCTGCTCAGTCGCTCCTTTTTATTCGGATGATTCCGGAGATATTTCCACTGGAGCGAACACCCGACGGCTTTGTACGACAATTCTGACGTCATCGAGGTTCTCGTCAGCCAGTTCTTTAGCGAGCTTGGCTAATGCGTCCGCTTTGCTGTTTTCCGCGCGCGGTATGTTTTCCAAAGTGTAGGAGGGAATTTGGGTCAACAGTTGTTGCACATTTTCGCCGTACTTCACCAATTCTAGTTTGCATGTTTGGTAGTCGCCATTTACTTGGCTAACGACCAGTTGAGAATCTCCATATATGAGGAGGTTTTCAATTCCCATGTCGAAGGCGATCTCGAGGCCTACTATCAAAGCTTCGTATTCGGCTTCATTGTTTGTCTTCGGCTCTGTAGGGTTGCTATGCACGCGCACAAGGGTCTACGAGGTATCAACCATGCCCGATTAAAATTTTAGCCGTGCCGAACAACCCGAATACGGAACTTTAAACTAGAGATTAGGCGAAAACTAACATGTTAACAACTTAACACTAAGTGAGAGGGATTACAACTTTTGTAGATCCGGTCCTTCACTTCATATGCCCCGTGTTGTGGTCCCTTCGCTGCGATCATCGGGATCCGGACTCTCGAGATATTCCACGAAGAGAAAGACGCAACCTTTGCTTCCGATCTTCGATACTAAGATGATCTACCTTGAAGTTTCTTTAACACAAGCTAACACTCATGAAATGATGTGAACACCCTCATCTAAATGGCAAGGGAAGATGAGAATGATGAAGTAGGATTTTTGCTATCTTTATTTATCTTTTTCTCATTTTTATCCATCACAAAAATCAAAGCAAGAAAGCATTTCAAGCAAAGAAGAAGAAGGTAGAAGATGAATAATGTTGTGAATCCTTTTGTGATGAATAGGAAAAGAATAATATGATAGAATTATGCAACCATGGTCAAGTAAACCTTTGTAGAGAATTAACTAGGGTTAGGGTTTGGGTTGGGTTAAAGCATGAGTCACTTGTAAATATCTTACACAAAACAAAAAGAAAACCTTCTAGAATCTACTAGAAGTCATTAACCCAAATCAAACCCTAATCTTGATTAATCTTTACAAAACATGTTACATTATTTATCATATCATGTTACAGTATTATATATCACATATATAATATTTATTGTAACAAAATAAAATAATACAATTAACATATATCGCATATATATATCAATGTATTACCCGAGTGAGAAAAAGAATCTTTTAGTGAGCAAATATTAGTTAATGTAATTTAATATATCATATATATTATTATACATTAAATTATCGAATCAACACTTGATCCGACAATCCTGCTATATCGCATATAACCGACTAATATAAATCCGTACCGATTTATCGAATCAACACTTGATCCGATGACCCGGCTGATATCAAATTTCGCGAGAATATAATACGGTATCACATATCGCATTATCCTCGGTCCCGCACATATCACATATGTGCTCCTACTTCGTTTTGCCTGAGCCAAGAAACCTCTGTGTAGGACTCTAAAGAATCGTCAATACGCCGGCAGTAGGTGATGATCATATCAAACACCCACAAGCTGCAAGCGGTCAGCTAAACGTAACAGCTACCCAGGTATTGAGCGCTCAGAAGATCAACAAGCAAGCCTGTACATTCTCCTGTGAATCCAAACAGTAACACTCTCGTACAGTCCGGTTTCGTCGTCTCATATGTTGCATATCTCGCCTAGGGGTGGTAAACGTCAGACCCCAGTAGCTTGATAAGTCGTGTCGATATGAGGTCTATAACAGTTCGAAAAACTACTGATAACACTTACCAGTAAATCTCAGCAACCCTGGCCAGGGATTTCCGATTATAGCCAATCGAACACAGCACAACATCAACTCCCTATACCGGGAGAGACGAATCCCCTCCTATCGCTCATTGCCTCCATGTGATTCGGGACTGTAACCAAAAGCCACCTTTTTGCACGCCCTCTTGGACGTGGTATGATGGAAATAAAAGCACAGTGGGAATCACACAAGACTCTATGACGATCTCGGGTCAACAGACTACTCTGTACCAGTGTCACCGGAGAACTGCCATCTGACGTGAGGTATAATACCATCTGGGAGTTCTCGGTGAGTCCGTCCAGTGTACCCAGTCTCCACTGAGCACCCGTACACCATCCTTGATGTCAAACACCAATGAATATGGGATCATCCATCGCCTATCATATGGGTCAAGATGCGTATACGCTAGTCTACTCTGGTGTATCGATGCCCTGTCTCGATACACCTTCGACTAGGAACAGTTATAGGATGTACTCGTCGACTACCGTGGCCCCACTAGTATGATCTCATCATAGTCCCAGCAGTCGAGTACAAATTCTAAGGGCTTTATCAACATGTAATATAGAGACAATCAGAGTACATGTTAAGATAAAGTACAACCAGATAGCATACTATCATGTCGAGCAAGAAAGTCCTCCCTATATATGTCCTAGCATCCACTACAATATACATCGTATGTACAGTAATGGCCTCTAGGGCATACATATAACTAACAATCTCCAGCTTGCACTAGGGCCATCTGTTATGGTATCGCATACCCAACAATTAGCTGCGGTTGAAGTATCTCATACTCAACCATCCCATAAAAGTCTTTACTGGGAAAAAGGCCTTTGTGAGTGGATTCGCGCTGCTGTCCTCTGTGTTTACTCTCCTAACCTCGATCTCCCTGGTGATCAACCATCTCCATGGTCAGGTGATACTGCCTAAGAATTATATCTGGATTTCTGATGGGACGGTAGTTCCTTGGCTAAAGCCACAACTCCATTGTCACACAATGGTAGGAACGAAGTTCATCTTATGAACTTATATATATCCAGACTGCCTCTTTTGTAGTATCCTTAGTAACGATGTATCTTGCTTTTAATCGTCTAGTATGTCACGGTATCTAGCTTGGAACTCTTCCAACATACCGTCCCTCCACTGAGGGTATAGACAAGCCTGCGACTGACATTCAGTCGTCCTTATCACCCTGGAACCTTTCCAGTGATTCTCCCCAGGATCGATTGATACCATCTTACTACATCTAATAAGAATCCTAACATCCGATTAGATCTATCTCATAGATCCAAAACCCAGGATTTAGGAGGTATCACTTGGATCCTATATGGAGAATCCTTGTGATAACCGGAGATTGACCGAGCGTAGTATAGGAAATTCCTTCCCTATCAAGAGTATGTCATTCACGTACTCTACGAGGATCACCACCATACTCTCTACTACCTTTTCGTATATACAAGGTTCATCTACCATTTTGATGAAGTCAAACTCTTTGACTACCACATCAAAACAGATGTTCCAACTCCGCGATGCCTGTTTTATCATAAAAAACATCTTGCACACGTTTCCGCTGCTGCCACTGTCTACGATGCCCTCTGGCTGTGTACTTATAGACGCTCTTTTCTAAAACATCATTTAGAAAAGCAGTCATGACACCCAACCACCAGATATCGTAGTCATGGTATGTAGCCGTGGAAAGTAGGATCTGGATGGACTTAAGCATAGATCCTTAGAAAAGGTTTCAACATAATCCATACCTGGTCTATGATGCAAACCTTTAACAAGTCTAGCTTTGAAAGTCTCAACTTTTCCATGTACACCAAGTAATCTTCTCAAGATATACTTGCTCCTGATGGGGATTTAACCCTTCAGATAAAGCAACCAAAGTCCATACTTTGTCGGTGTATAAGGATTCCATCTCAGATCGCTAAGCATCCAGCCATTCTTACAGAGTCCTACTCTTGATGGCCTGCTCGAAACTAGTTGGGTCATCATCTCATGATGCAATCCTCGCTCCCACTGTCATAGAGAAACCAAAGTATCTCTCAGGTGGGTGAGGAACCCTACTAGATCGGCGGAGAGGCTGAGGTTCGTTGGAAACTATTGAATCCTTTGGTTCTACCAAATCATCAGTTGCAGTTAGTATAGCTGGAACCATTCCAGTTCTACATAACAGACCTTGCCTCGAGCTTGTCCGGATTTTGCTTTTAGACATAGTCCGGACAACCCCAAATCTTAACAAACTTAAGATATGGGCTCTTCCCTTTCCATATCACATATGAAGTGGTAGGCTTCTGATTTTATTTGAACCCTATTCAATAGGTATGCAACTTCACAAGTGCATAACTCCCTAAAGGAAATAGGAAACTCAGTAGTACTCATCATAGAGCACACCATATCACATAGGGTGCTATTGCTCCACCCCGATAGACCGACGTGCTGTGGTGTATACGGAGGAGTAATGCTGAGAGAGAATCTCATTCTCCTTTAGAATAGTCCAGGAATTCCGTGCTCAAGTATTCTCCTCCTTGATCGCATCAAAGGACATAATACTTTTACCCGTATTTTCGGTTCTCTACTTCTAACTCATATTCTGTGAATATCTCAAAAGGTTCGGACTTGTGTTTCAACAGGAACATATGTCTGAATCTTGAGAGATTATCAGAGAATGTAATGAAGTACAAAGAACCGATCTTGGCATGTGTAGACAGGGGAACTTACATACATCATCATGTATCAATCCCAAGAGTTCACTAACTCTTTCTCTGTTTCCAATAAACAGAGCTATGGTCATCTTATCTTTGTGACATGACCGGCAAGTTTCACAAGATGTAAATTCAAACTAATTTAAATATGCATCTATATGTAACTTAGCTAGTCGGGTCGCATTGATATGACCTAGTCTACAATACCTCAAGAAGGATTCGTTCATTTCTGAACTCTTCCTCTTGTGTGTGTTCCGTATACTAAGAACTGTAGTTTGATTTAGAACATCAATGCTTTTAGATAACGTGCCTGAACCGATCAACTCTTGATATAGGAAATGTTCAAAACATTATCCAACAATACAAAATTATATCCTTTCTTTACTAATAAAGAGACTGATATGATGTTGTACATCAGGTTCGGTATCTAATAACATTTGTTCAGAATCAATGTATTCTGGTAATACAGGGTGATAGTGACCAACAGACTTAGCTGCAACACTTGCACCGTTTTCTGTCTCATGAAACTTATCACCCGTTCTCAGTTCTCTACCTTTCTATAGCCCATGTAACAGATTACATATGCGGGATCCTGATCCGGTAACTCATACCCAGGACGTAAAGGATACTGAGAAACAGTTCTATGTAATGAACACACCCGAAGATGATGCATCAACATGCACTTTCTTCGTTTGGGCGGCACGGGAAATCTGGTATTCCCCAATTTCCTGCTCTGTCTTATAACAATTATAAGTTGGAGCGGGACCAACGTTCCCCAGCTCAGTATAACAAGTGGGTTCGGTCAATATATCCGTTTTATTATCTTGATTAAAGCGTGATATGGTCGCTATCTGGAGAGAGAGAGAAGAAAACACTCAGCGTATGCTCTTGTAAGATTAGATTGGTTATCTAATATATCTAATCAGGATGTCTCCCACTGTTTTAATCAAATCTTCCTTCAAACCCTAAAAGGAAAGACTAGCCGTGATTAATTACACGCTACAAGTTCGCCAATCTTTCAGCCAGGACAGTGTCGGTACTTTGAGGGAGGTCCCCCGTGGTTTCGTACGAACCTAATTAAAGTAAACCTCGTTTTCCCAGAGGCGTAACCCCGTTAACACCTTTCTAGACACCTACTTGATCGGCTAATTGTAATGTGTAAAACTCTCCCAGGAGTAACTCTTACTCGCAGCGGGTATCGGGATCCAACTATCTCATAGAAGGTATGCAATCTCATTGCAAATTTCAACACTTGAAATTCCCAAAAATATTTTGCCCCTAGCGTCCTATGACCTTGACGAATGCCAAACCACCCATAGTCCGCTAGCCAAGTTCAACCCGTACATTTCTTGATTGAATTAAACCCACCCGCACGACCCTTGACGAATGCCAAACAACGTCGTACGAATACCCTAATCCAATCGCATCGTATGCTAGCAGATAAGCACTAGTTAGCTACCGTACACTACGCCTTGACGAATGCCAAACTACCGCAGCAAGAATACTAAGTAGTACTTATCTGAAATGACGGAGGGCTACGACGGGTTTTTAAGAAAACCCTTTGCGTAATGAACTTGATATCGTTGTAGAATCGAGTGATTTTAAATGGAGTGTTTTTGAGGCTTTTCTAGTTTTGCTAAAGGGGTCACTCCCGGTGAAGGGATCGTCGGCCCTTTCCTCATCGAATAAGGTGCAGGATATATCATATATACCGCTGTGCAAAGCAAGAACTATAGAAGCAATCAAAAGACAAACCAAGTTTGTAGCATCTGCCAGTTATTGCTAAAGGAGTCACTCCCGGTGAAGGGATCTCGGTCCTTTCCTTATCGAATAAGGTGCAGGATGTTCTACAAGGAACACCGCGATGCAAAGCAAGAACTGTAGCTACCAGTTTTTAAACAAGTTTCTATAACATCTTAGGTTTCTTTTAGTTTCATTAATCTCATTAATGAAGTCCCATTTTATTATGCTTCACAAGCATCTCTTTTGAAACGAAATCTGCAATATAACATATATCTCATATATATAATATAAACATTCATCTCAGGCAGTAATATGATCTCATCACAGAACATTGCAGCAGAAGAACATATATGAAATATTGGATATACTAGGACGTCCGTGTTTTAGTACGAGCCTGTATAAAACACGGATTCCATGGTCGCGATGAATAGCCAAACCCACATCCCTAGACCCCTACGAGAGCGGCAAGCAACACTGCCAATTCTAGGGTTAGGAGACCCGGTCTCGACTCCTCGAGATGGTCTCCCACTGAACCCTAGAACCCGGTTACTTGTGCTCCCCGCCTTGGGTCTACCTAATGCGGAAAAGTAAATAATATACATCAACGGTGACATCTTCCGCTACCTGGAAGTGCCCCAATAAAAGAATATTACATACAAATGAATTTTACATGAATGAAAAAGAAAAACTCTCATCTCACATAAAACCCCCGGCTATTCAAACGCGAGGATCCAATACAACATATCACAGCAACACATAATATCTCATATCATCAACGTAAGCAAGTATGCGTATCCCGATTGTCGTTGATGTATAGCAACGAAGCCGGCGATACACCACATACTACGCTTACGGTCACAGAAAAGAAAGTGTAAAACTACAACAGTTGGAATCCGCAACCTCTTTAGACATCGCATGCCTAACCAAATGAATTCCTTAGACATCACATGCCTAACAATTATAAACCCCGCATTTTAGTCTCATTATCGAAAACTCTTTTCAATATCAAGTCGGGCAATTCAACAAGATTCCCAACATTTTGATCGAATGCTCGTCGCAAACTTTAGTAGGCGGCCGCACCCCCGATACCGTCGACGAAGTGCACCAAGGCGGAACACCGCTACCGGGAGCACCCGAACGGATGCTTTCGGCGACGGGGTTCTCCTACTGTCACTTGGTCGGGGCTATGGAGTGAGGCTGTCTATTAAGTTTACCCGGCGAGGATCCGCGTACTCTACGTGATTGCGACGGACTTTTGATCACATCAAAATTCCGTGGCAACCGATCATCTGAGACTAAACTGCTATGTTTATAATATTCAAATTAGTTATCTCATAACTACCTGTGGATTCCAATTATTGTATCACATTCCAGATAAATAGAAAAAGTTAAACTTTCCGATCGAATCATCAAGCACCCAAGATTTCCCCAATATATCTCAACACTTGAAATCAGTTTAAAAACATCCATTACATGCCACGGTACCAATGGTCCAGCCGTAGAAGGGTCAAGCCAACGCCTCACATGTGGCACGCCGTACTGCCCCAAACCCTAAGGTTCAAAAGGCAGTTCAAGACGGTCACATAATCGAGTTAAGGTTTGTTGTCTTCTAGAGGGTCCACCGAGTTACTTGCATGACTTAGAACATTCTTAAACACGAGAAAAAATCCAACTTTTGAAAAATTTTCCGACAGGGGAAAAAGTGAGTTATTGATATCCGTTCGAACTTTTTAACAGTTTCTAAAATTTATCCGGAAAACACACATAGACAAAATCTGATAATCCGATCGAATCATCGAATCCCCTAAACAACCCCAGAAAACTCAACTGTAGAATAAATATTAAAAATTCCCAGAGAACTCAGCACTGAATAAAAGAAGTTACTGTGCAAACTAGAGTGGGTGACGTCATCATACGGCCGCGGAACCGCCGCAGTAGCCATGCTTCTGCCGCGGTTCCGCCGCACTCTGGAAGAATTGGAGGCTCCGTTTTGCACAGTAATTCATAAAAAAACCCTGATTAATTCTCTGCATATTTTTAATATTGAAAAATCCACAATTTTCAAAAAAGGACAGAGAGCAATTTGGAGTCGGAGTTTCGGGTCCGATCGGACTTCAAACTCCGTCTAGACTTCGCCTAAAGCTCTAGCTTGGCTCTGATACCACTGTAGGGTTGCTATGCACGCACACAAGGGTCTATGAGGCATCAACCATGCCCGATTAAAATTTTAGCCGTGCCGAACAACCCGAATACGGATCTTTAAACTAGAGATTAGGCGAAAACTAACATGTTAACAACTTAACACTAAGTGAGAGGGATTACAACCTTTGTAGATCCGGTCCTTCACTTCATATTCTCCGTGTTGTGGTCCCTTCGCTGCGATCATCGGGATCCGGACTCTCAAGATATTCCACGAAGAGAAAGACGCAACCTTTGCTTCCGATCTTCGATACTAAGATGATCTACCTTGAAGTTTCTTTAACACAAGCTAAAACTCATGAAATGATGTGAACACCCTCATCTAAATGGCAAGGGAAGATGAGGATGATGAAGTAGGATTTTTGCTCTCTTTATTTATCTTTTTCTCATTTTTATCCATCACAAAAATCAAAGCAAGAAAGCATTTCAAGCAAAGAAGAAGAAGGTAGAAGATGAATAATGTTGTGAATCCTTCTGTGATGAATAGGAAAAGAATAATATGATAGAATTATGCAACCATGGTCAAGAAAACCTTTGTAGAGAATTAACTAGGGTTAGGGTTTGGGTTGGGTTAAATCATGAGTCACTTGTAAATATCTTACACAAAACAAAAAGAAAACCTTCTAGAATCTACTAGAAGTCATTAACCCAAATCAAACCCTAATCTTGATTAATCTTTACAAAACATGTTGCATTATTTATCATATCATGTTACAATATTATATATCACATATATAATATTTATTGTAACAAAATAAAATAATACAATTAACATATATCGCATATATATCAATGTATTACTCTAGTGAGAAAAATAATCTTTTAGTGAGCAAAATTTAGTTAATGTAATTTAATATATCATATATATTATTATACATTAAATTATCGAATCAACACTTGATCCGACAATCCTGCTATATCGCATATAACCGACTAATATAAATCCGTACCGATTTATCGAATCAACACTTGATCCGATGACCCGGCTGATATCAAATATCACGAGAATATTATACGGTATCACATATCGCATTATCCTCGGTCCCGCACATATCACATATGTGCTCCTATTTCGTTTTGCCTGAGCCAAGAAACCTCTGTGTAGGACTCTAAAGAATCGTCAATACGCCGGCAGTAGGTGATGATCATATCAAACACCCACAAGCTGCAAGCGGTCAGCTAAACGTAACAGCTACCCAGGTATTGAGCGCTCAGAAGATCAACAAGCAAGCCTGTACATTCTCCTGTGAATCCAAACAGTAACACTCTCGTACAGTCCGGTCTCGTCGTCTGATATGTTGCATATCTCGCCTAGGGGTGGTAAACGTCAGACCCCAGTAGCTTGATAAGTCGTGTCGATATGAGGTCTATAACAGTTCGAGAAACTACTGATAACACTTACCAGTAAATCTCAGCAACCCTGGCCAGGGATTTCCGGTTATAGCCAATCGAACACAGCACAACATCAACTCCCTATACCGGGAGAGACGAATCCCCTCCTATCGCTCATTACCTCCATGTGATTCGGGACTGTACCCAAAAGCCACCTTTTTGCACGCCCTCTTGGACGTGGTATGATGGAAATCAAAGCACAGTGGAAATCACACAAGACTCTATGACGATCTCGGGTCAACAGACTACTCTGTACCAGTGTCACCGGAGAACTGCCATCTGACGTGAGGTATAATACCATCTGGGAGTTCTCGGCGAGTCTGTCCAGTGTACCCAGTCTCCACTGAGCACCCGTACACCGTCCTTGATGTCAAACACCAATGGATATGGGATCATCCATCGCCTATCATATGGGTCAAGATGCGTATACGCTAGTCTACTCTGGTGTATCGATGCCCTGTCTCGATACACCTTCAACTAGGAACAGTTATAGGATGTACTCGTCGACTACCGTGGCCCCACTAGTATGATCTCATCATAGTCCCAGCAGTCGAGTACAAATCCTAAGGGCTTTATCAACATGTAATATAGAGACAATCAGAGTACATGTTAAGATAAAGTATAACCAGATAGCATACTATCATGTCGAGCAAGAAAGTCCTCCCTATATATGTCCTAGCATCCACTACAATATACATCGTATGTACAGTAATGGCCTCTAGGGCATACATATAACTATCAGGCTCTGCTAGAGAGAAAGCAAAGCGCATTATCCCTCCTTGTGGAGTTACAAAGATGAGTCCTACCCCTGATTTGATTATAGGGGTACTTTGTTTGCGCTTCTTCATGGAAGATGCTCCATCGAAATAAAGCTCCCATCGGGTATCACCACCGTCGATCGCATTAAACGCATGTTCGTATGGAAGATCGCAATTCAGAGGAGAATCGGCGGGTATCAGATGCTCAACGAGGAAGTCGGCGATGACCTGGCCTTTAACTGCCTTGAGAGGTTGATACGTTATTGAGAACTCCATCAAGAGCAGGGCCCATTTAGCGAGCCGTCCCGTCAATATGGCCTTCGACATCAAATATTTAAGAGGGTCCACCTTCGAAATGAGACGGACCTCATGCGCCAACGCATAGTGCCTGATCTTTGTTATCGCGAAGACCAACGCCATGCAGTGTTTTTCAATAGGGGAATAGTTGCTTTCTGCCACCACTAGAACTCGACTCAAATAATAGAGTGCTCTTTCTTTCCCTTGATCGTTCTCTTGCGCCCATAAAGCGCCTAAGGAACCTTCGAGGGCGGTTGTATAAAGAATGAGGGGCTTTCCCTTGACCGGAGTAACTAACACTGGCGGATTATGGAGGTACTGCTTGATTTCGTCCAGCGCGTCTTGGCATTTATGATCCCAGACGAACGAGGTTCCCTTCTTCATCAGGTGGTTGTAAGGACGGCACTTGCCTGAAAGGTTGGCTATAAACCGCCGTATATACGCGAGCTTCCCTTGGAGAGACCGCAGCTGTTTGAGAGTTCTTGGCGGAGGCATTTCCATGATCGCCTTGATTTTTGACGGATATATCTCAATACCTCGGTGTCGGACGATGAATCCCAGGAATTTGCCCGAAGAAACTCCGAATGCACACTTGAGAGGGTTCATCTTCAAGTTGTATTGTCGAAGGCGTTGAAATACGGTCTTCAGATGATCTAAATGCTCCTCGTATGATTTTCTTTTAACCACGAGGTCGTCGATATAACATTCGACAATTTCATGTATAAGGTCATCGAAGATTTTCGTCATGGCCCTCTGATAGGTGGCACCGGCGTTCTTTAGGCCGAAGGGCATCACCTTGTAGCAGAATATACCTAAAGGAGTCCTGAAGGCGGTGTGCTTCTGGTCTTCGGGATGCATCCTTATCTGATTATACCCTGATGAGCTATCCATGAAGGAGAAAACCTCATGAGTGGACGCATTGTCTATCATCAGTTCGGTGACTGGCACTGGGAAATCGTCCTTCAGGCAAGCTTTATTGAGATCCCAGAAATCCACACATATGCACAGTGTCCCATTTTTCTTCATCACGGGGATGATATTGGCGATCCACTCGGGATACTGGACCTCTTGGATGAAGCCAGAGTCGATCATCTTCTTGACCTCAGTATTGATACTCATCTCAAGCTCGAGCCTCATTCTTCTTGGCGCCTGTTTGACCGGCTTGACGTCCGGAGATATTTCCAATTTGTGCACAGCAATTTCTGGATCTAGTCCCGGCATTTCGGAATAGTTCCATGCGAAGCAATCTCTATGCTACATAAGCAGGTCTTTTAATGAAGCCACCCTCTCTTCAGACAACAGTTCACTAATGAATGTCGGTCGCGGGTCATTCGCCGTCCCTAACTCAATTTTCTAAAAAGGAAAATCAATAATGAGGTGGAAAAACTTCTAGAAGCCATTCCGTATAAAATACGGAATACTTCCCGGTATATGTATCGAAATACATATACTGTAAGTGTATATGCCCTAGGGGCCATTATTGTATCATACTAGTTTGTATATTACTTAATGGAAGCTTGGGATATTCACATGTATATAACAGTCTTGCTAAACATGGTAGTATGCTACTTGGTTTTTCTATCTTAATATGTCAGTATACGTATTGATAGAGCTCTTAGGATCTTGCTTGACTATCAGCGTTGTGATGGCAGTCACACTAGTGGGGGCTGGGTAGTCTACAAGCACATCCTTATTCAGGTCCCTAGTCGTAGGATTATCGAGACAGGGTATCGATACTCCGGAGTAGACTAGTGTGTACGCTTCTCATCCCAGTTGGGGAGATTGTCTGTCCCACAGCCGTCAGTACGTCGTACTGGAGATAGTATGCAGGTGCTCGTTAGGTTACGGGTACACCTGACAGGACTCACAGGGAACTATTTGTTGGTTTTATACCAGTCGTCAGTGAACAGTTCCCAGGTGACATGAGTACAGCATAGTCCGCTGACTTGACACTGCTGCTTCGCCTCGAGTGTGTCCCACTGTTCTTAGATTGCTACCCTACCACGGCTCAAAGGAGTCGTGCAAACAGGTAGCAGTTGGGTGCAGTCCCGAGCACTTGGAGGCAGTGGCGGTTAGACAGGATTCGTCTCTCCCGATATTGGGGGTTGATATCGCGCTGTGTCAGAGAGCCATTACGCAAAGTCCCTGGCCAGGGCAAGCGAGATTTGCTGGTAGGTTCCAGTAGTTTCTCAGGGTGTAATGGGCTTCACTCCGACACGACTTATACCGCTATTAGGGGACCGACGCTTGCCGCCCCCTAGGCCCGATATGCGATAGTCTTAGACGAACAGACAGGACTGTACGGAGATTGTCACATCAGACTCAGTAGGAGTTCGGATGGGTTTCCTCATCGGCCTTCTTATCGACATCTACCTGGGGACCGTTACGTACAGCTAGTGCTGCTTGCGGTCTGTGGTTAAACCCACTACCAGCGTAGTAGTTGAGTCTCTAGAGTCCCACACAGAGAGTTTCCCTACTCCAGGCGAAACGATATAGAAGTCGTATGGTTTTAAGACAAGGGTTCGGATGCATACGTGTGTTTACGCACGTACGACATCCGGACAGTTTTTACTAGTTGGCTTTGGTTTAAGCCAGTTTCTAGTATCCGGTTATTAGATTTATACAGTCTAAAGTTTTTCCGTGTTTTCATGGATAGGAGGGGCGTTCTCGTAATTGCGCGAGAAGCTTCTAGAAGATGGTGACTTGGGGGTTAAGGTGGCATATGCATTAAATGAGATTAGTGACTCATTTGAGTGATTCATCCATGTCATTAATGCATCATAAATGCTTAATGACTCATGGAGATGAATCACCCATTAGATATTTATGGATCATGGTTGTTAAATCATTTATATCATTTATCTTGATTTTGTTTTATGCTTCATATATATTATGAGAGATCATTATCTCATTCCATTCTCTTGCTCACTTTCTCTCTCCTCAAGCTCTCCCTCCTCAAACCCTAATCCTCCCCTCTCATGTGTTGAGTACAAGGATTAGATTAGACTACTTAATCCTTAACCATTCTCTATATCACCTAGGTTGGTTAGATTAGCGATTTAAGAAACCTGGTTACCTGTAGTTTGAGGTGAAGCTTGTAGTAAAGCTCTCGGGTGGATCTTCTACTACTTAGAGAAGGCCGGAGAGGATGTGGAGAACGACCAGACGAAGGACTCGGTTCTACAGGTATAATCACTTTTCATAGTAGTTGTTAACTCCTATGTTTGTTGTTAGTTATTGTTTATGCAAAGATTCTCGGTTAGTCGATGTTTACGCTTTAAACAAGATCGTTTTACATTATTCCGCCTCCCCGCAAGTCGTGGGGTGTTGTACATCGACTTACAGTGGTATCAGAGCCTCGCTAAACAATAATTAACTCATTAGCAAAGTCGTAAGTATTTCGAACGCAAAAAGAACCGGAAAGATCATCGTTTTAATACTGTTTCTGTTGAATTTAAAACAGGCCCTAAAAATTTTTCAGGGACCTGCAGAGTAACATGCATGAAATTATAGGGCTACTGAAGAAATTTGGACTCCCAACTCGGCTAACTCACCACGGAACCACGACGGATCCATGCGATCCACCGCGGATCCGCGGCCGAGTTAGGGCCGAGTCGGCCCAAATTTTACCAGTAACCCCTTTGTGTTAACAGTGATATTTCTGGATATTTTTTTTTCTGCTAAGATCTCAGGTGCACAGAGAAGTTTTGCAGTAGAATCTAAAGTGTTTTTCTCGATCGAAATTTTACGATGTTTGCTAATATGATTATATCTGTGATTGTATAATGTGTTCGTAAACCTCCCCTAACTGCTAGTATGTCGGTTGGAAGGGGGTCGCACATTTCTGTAATGGTTTTTACTATTTGTGGATGTGAACTGTATTAGACTGTTGAGATGATTAGCCGGGTTTTGTGATGGGTTATTATTTTAATTCATTCAAAGTAATTGTAATATGTTGTAATATTATTTTGCGGGGCGCATCTAGGTTGCGGTTGAAGCCACCGTTGTATTATTTCATTTTACTGTTTTTTGCTCCTAGGATAGACCCAAGATGGGGTGTACAAACTACCGGGTACTTTGAAGTGTTTAGTGGCCTACTCACTTGGTTGAGGGAGACCGCTTCACTTCGGGTATTTGGCGGGTAGTTTGCCGTACCCGTAGGGGTCTAGGGTGGGGTAATGGCTATTCATCACAACTGTGTAATCCGTCTTTTGTTGCAGGCTCTAAACAAACACGGATTGCTTGCAAATCCAATAAAGTTCATATGAGATCTGGAATGCCTATTATTGCGTCTGACGAATGTACAATATCTATATATGATAGCTATTTAGACGTCACTTATGTTTTACACCCGCGCTAGCCCAGCCCCTGCTCTACCGTTAGTTAAGTAACCTAACGGGTGATGACGGGACCCCGTGGCGAATGCTGATGGCATAAGAGGACGTTGTATTTTCGTTGTTTTCTGCAATGATAGGTTAATGATGGGACACATTATTTATAATGCAAAGAAAATAAACCAAAAGATGAATCGTTGGATCAATTTAAAAGAAACCACTCGGTTATTTTAAAACAGATGATATTTTAATTGCGGAGCTTTAACCACTCCTTTTAAAAGCTATCAGGTTCCTTCGGTCATATCAAGTTCACTACGTTCACGGTTTTGCCAAAACCATTTGTAGCCCTCCGTCATTTCATTTGGGTATTAAGTAGTATTCAAGCTATGTATTTTGACCTAACGCCAAGGCATAGTGTTTGGTAGCTGCTGGGTATTCATTTGTCGCATAGATAGATGAGTTAGTTTGGGACAGTCGTATTATCATTTTGGCCGAACGTCAAGGATATATACGGATGGGTTCAAATTAACAGGATAATGATGGGTAGAACTTGACATGTGACTTATGACATTTTGACCTAACGCCAAGGTCATAAGAGCATGGGGAAAAAATATATATCGGGAATTTCTAAAGAAACTGAAATTTGCAAAGAGTTGCATACCATTTGGAGTTTGATGAATGTTGGTAGGATTCCTTCAACATTATCATACGATGATATTTGGATCCCGATCCTACTGTGAGTAAATGCTACTTATCAGGATATTCGTCACTTAACGATCAATGCTATAAACCAAGTAGGTGTCAAGAAAGGTGTCAGCGGGGTTACGCCCCCAGAGAAAAGAGGTTATTTAATTAAGGAACTTCGCGAAAGTGTTGGAAAACCTCCCTCGAAGTACCGACACCAGCCTGGCTGAACGGTTAAGCAAGTATTGTACAGTGAGAATATTCCTGGCTAATTCTTTTTTTATAGTTTGAGGAAGGATTCGAGAAACAGTGGGAGCCATCCAGTTTAGATAAATTAAAAACCATTCTAAACTTGCAAGAGCATCATGCTAAAGACTTTTCTTCTCTCTCTCCTAATTGCAGCGACCCTGAAAATGACTAGACTTAAGTTACTTTTAGAGAAAAATATACTGACAAGGCCAAACTATAAAGATTGGCTGCGGAATGTCAAAATGGCATTGACTTATGACAAATTGGGGTATGTCCTCACCACTAAGGCACCTGAAGTCCCAGGTCCCAAATCCAATAATGCGGATAAGGAAATCCGCAAAACCTGGGATTTAGATTGCGCGAAAGCCAAGTGCATCGTGCTTGCCTCGATGAACATTGAACATCAGAGGAGGCACGAGGATATGGATCTTGACTCCATATTTCTCCATACAAAAGATCTGTATGGGGAGCAATCTCGTATAGCAAGATACGAGACCTCAAAGAAGCTGTTTCAAGCGAGGTTGGCCGTCGGATCATCGGTAGGAGAACATGTCCTAAAGATGATTGGCTATATAGAAGAGCTCGCAGACCTTGGGACGACTTTGGATAATGAGCTCTATACAGACCTTATTCTCCAGTCCCTCCCTCCCACCTACGCCCAGTTTATTCTGAACTTCAACGTTCAAAGAAAAGAAGTTGAACTTTCAGAACTCCTTAACATGTTGAGGAGTGCAGAGGGCACCTTGCAGAAGGAAAGGGAAACACCCGCTATGTTTGTTCGCGGTACTTCTTCTTCCGGGTCCAAGGCTAAAACCAAAGGAAGGAAGAATAAGGCCCCCAACAGACCTAGAGGAGGTGTTAGTAAGGTGGCAGGGAAGGGAAAGAAAAAGTTTACGGTACCGGTAGTGGCCCAGGATGAGTGCTTCCATTGTCACAGGAAAGGGCAATGGAAAAAGGATTGCAAGGCGTGGAACGCCAAGAACCAGGAACCGAAGCAAGCTGTGGCTTCGACTTCAGGTGTGTTTGTAATTGAGAATTGTCTGTCAATCAACTCTACTTCCTGGGTATTGGATACCGGATCAGGATCTCATATTTGCAATTCATTGCAGGCACTGAGAAACCATAGAGTGCTGAAGGAAGGTGATATGACCCTGATGGTTGCTAACGGAGCTAGCGTGGGAGCTGTGTCCGTAGGGGATTATCACCTGGGATTGACGAGTGGAGACATTTTGGTTTTACATAACTGTTTTTGTGTACCCAGCTTAACGTGTAATATCATATCTGTTTCCTTTTTATCAAATAAAGGTTATGATTTCACGTTTGGAAGTGGTGTTGTTAACATCCACCTTAATCATGGTTTGATTAGGTCCGGTACACTGGATAACGGTATATATGTGTTAAACCAACTCCAAATTTTCAATGTCCAGAACACACTAAAAAGAAAGTCTCCAGATTTAAATAAAGCTTTCTTATGGCATTGTAGACTGGGTCACATCAATGAGAGAAGGTTGACTAAGTTACATAAAGAAGGATATTTGGACTCGTTCGAATATCAAACTTATGCCACTTGTTAATCTTGTCTCAAAGGAAAGATGACAAAGACTCCATTTACTGGATATGGAGTAAGAGCGAGCGAGCTCTTAGGACTCATACACAGCGATGTATGTGGTCCAATGTCTACACATGCAAGAGGTGGTTTTTCCTATTTCATTACTTTCACGGATGATTACCTAAGGTACGGATTCATTTATCTGATTAAACATAAATCCGAGGCTTTTGAGAAATTCCAAGAGTATAAGAATGAAGTAGAAAACCAAACCGGCAAAAGTATCAAGACACTAAGATCTAATCGAGGTGGTGAATACTTGAGTGCCGAGTTCCTAGGTTACCTAAAAGAGAAAGGAATTCTCTCTCAGCTTACTCCTCCATACACTCCATAGCATAACGGTGTATCGGAGAGACGGAATCGAACCCTATTGGATATGGTACGATCCATGATGAGTAATGCTGAGTTACCGCGATCTTTTTGGGGTTATGCGCTAGAATCAACAGCATATCTTTTGAACATGGTACCTACCAAGACTGTGCCTACCACTCCATATCAGATGTGGAGTAGGAAGAAACCCCATCTACAGTATATAAAGATTTGGGGATGTCCAGCTTTTGTTAAAAAGCAGCATGTGGACAAGCTCGAGGCACGATCAGTAAAGTGTAAGTTTGTGGGATATCCAAAGAACTCCAGGGGATATCTATTCTATTACGCAGAGGAACAAAAGGTATTTGTTTCTCGTAATGCCCATTTTCTAGAACATCAGTTTTTAGAAAAGGAATCAAGTGGGAGCGAAATAGAACTGGAAGAAATTCCAGAACCACAAACTAATACTGAAAGTTTGGTAGAACCGGTAGTTCAAGAAGAACAAGACATTACCGCACCCTTCCGCAGGAGTAGTAGGCCATCTCATCCGCCTGAGAGATACTACGGTTTTCTTATAGATGGGGATAGAGAGGATTGCATCATAGATGATGATGAACCTACTGGCTTCCAGCAGGCTATCCAGAGCGGCAACTCGGTACGATGGCTAGATGCAATGCGGACCGAAATGGAGTCCATGTACACCAACAAAGTATGGACTTTGGACTTTGCTCCAGATGGGGTAAAACCCATAGGATGCAAATGGTTCTTCAAGAAAAATATTGGTGTAGATGGACAGGTGGAAACCTATAAGGCTAGACTTGTTGCAAAGGATTTTCGTCAAAGACCTGGTTTGGACTATGACGATACTTTTTCTCCAGTAGCTATGCTCAAATCCATTCGGGTCCTTCTTGCTATTGCTGCCTTCAATGATTATGAAATCTGGCAGATGGACGTAAAGACGGCTTTCATGAATGGTAATTTAGAAGAGTGCGTCTATATGGATCAGCCAGAGGGTTTCAATCAGAGCGGGAGCAGCGGGAAGTATGCAAGTTGCTTAAGTCCATTTATGGACTGAAGCAGGCATCGCGGAGTTGGAACATCTGTTTTGATGAAACGGTCAAAGAATATGACTTTATCAAAAATCCATATGAACCGTGCATATATAGTAAAGTTGTAGCAAGAACTGTCGTATTCCTCGTCTTGTACGTGGATGATATTCTATTGATAGGAAATGACATTCCTATGCTACAATCTGTCAAAGGATTCTTGTCACACAGGTTCTCCATGAAAGACCTGGGTGATGCCTCTTACATTCTGGGGATCCGGATCTATCATGATAGATCCAAGAGGATGTTGGGACTTTCGCAGTCCAGGTATATCGACACTGTACTGAAAAGATTCTAAGCGCGGTAATCTACCGGCTTGTCACGGAATCACCCTATCCAAAGAGATGTCTCCCAAGACTGATTTGGAAAGGGAACGCATGTCTATTATACCTTACGCTTCTGCGGTAGGCTCTATAATGTATGCGATGTTGTGCACCAGACCAGATGTAGCTTATGCACTGAGCGTGGTAAGCCGGTATCAGTCAGACCCAGGGGAGAAGCACTGGATAGCGGTAAAGAACATTCTCAAGTACCTGAGGAGGACTAAGGAGATGTTCTTGGTTTACGGCGGAAAATACCTCAGGATGGAGGCCTATGCTGATTCCGGCTTCCAGAGTGATAAGGACGATTCCAAGTCCATGTCAGGTTATGTCTTAACCCTCAATGGAGGGGCGGTGTGCTGGAAGAGCTCCAAGCAGGACACCGTTGCTGACTCGACGATGGAAGCAGAGTATATAGCTGCTTGCGATGCCGCAAAAGAAGCAGTCAGGATGAAGGAGTTCCTAACAGAACTTCAGGTGGTTCCTACCATTGTTGATCCAATACCTCTGAATTGCGACAACAATGGAGCTATAGCTTTAGCGAAGGAACCAAGGTTCCATCAGAAGTCCAGACACATCTTAAGGCGGTATCACCTGATCAGGGAGATCATTGATCGTCGGGAGATCGAGGTTCGGAGAGTTGCTACTGAAGAGAACATTGCTGATCCATTCACAAAGGCCCTACCTCAGATTCAGTTCGAGAGGCTACTCGAGATTATCGGTCTTCGATATGCCAGTACAAGGCCCTAGTGCAAATGGGAGATTGTTAGTTTATATGCCCTAGGGGCCATTATTGTATTATACTAGTTTGTATATTACTTAATGGAAGCTTGGGATATTCACATGTATATAACAGTCTTGCTAAACATGGTAGTATGCTACTTGGTTTTTCTATCATAATATGTGAGTATACGTATTGATAGAGCTCTTAGGATCTTGCTTGACTACCAGCGTTGTGATGGCAGTCACACTAGTGGGGGCTGGGTAGTCTACAAGCACATCCTTATTCAGGTCCCTAGTCGTAGGATTATCGAGACAGGCATCGATACTCCGGAGTAGACTTGTGTGTACGCTTCTCATCCCAGTTGTGGAGATGGTCTGTCCCACAGCCGTCAGTACGTCGTACTGGAGATAGTATGCAGGTGCTCGTTAGGTTACGGCTACACCGGACATGACTCACAGGGAACTGTTGGTTGGTTTTATACCAGTCGACAGTGAACAGTTCCCAGGGTGACATGAGTACAGCATAGTCCGCTGACTTGACACTGCTGCTTCACCTCGAGTGTGTCCCACTGTTCTTAGATTAGTACCCTACCATGGCTCAAAGGAGTCGTGCAAACAGGTAGCAGTTGGGTGCAGTCCTGAGCACTTGGAGGCAGTGGCGGTTAGACAGGATTCGTCTCTCCCGGTATTGGGGGAGATATCGCGCTGTGTCAGAGAGCCATTACGCAAAGTCCCTGGCCAGGGCAAGCGAGATTTGCTGGTAGGTTCCAGTAGTTTCTCAGGGTGTAATGGGCTTCACTCCGACACGACTTATACCGCTATTAGAGGACTGACGCTTGCCGCCCCCTAGGCCCGATATGCGATAGTCTTAGACGAACAGACCGGACTGTATGGAGATTGTCACATCAGACTCAGTAGGAGTTCGGATAGGTTTCCTCATCGGCCTTCTTATCGACATCTACCTGGGGACCGTTACGTACAGCTAGTTCCGCTTGCGGTCTGTGGTTAAACCCACTGCCAGTGTAGTAGTCGAGTCTCTAGAGTCCCACACAGAGAATTTCCCTACTCCAGGAAAAACGATATAGAAGTCGTATGGTTTTACAACAAGGGTTCGAAACGCATACGTGTGTTTACGCACGTACGACATCCGGACAGTTTTTACTAGTCGGCTTTGGTTTAAGCCAGTTTCTAGTATCCGGTTATTGGATTTATACAGTCTAAAGTTTTTCCGTGTTTTCACAGATAGGAGGGGCGTTCTCGTAATTGCGCTAGAAGCTTCTAGAAGATGGTGACTTGGGGGGTTAAGGTTGCATATGCATTAAATGAGATTAGTGACTCATTTGAGTGATTCATCCATGTCATTAATGCATCATAAATGCTTAATGACTCATGGAGATGAATCACCCATTAGATATTTATGGAGCATGGTTGTTAAATCATTTATATGATATATCTTGATTTTGTTTTATGCTTCATATATATTATGAGAGATCATTATCTCATTCCATTCTCTTGCTCACTTTCTCTCTCCTCAAGCTCTTTCTCTTCAAACCCTAATCCTCTTCTCTCATGTGTTGAGTACATGGATTAGATTAGACTACTTAATCCTTAACCATTCTCTATATCACCTAAGTTGCTTAGATTAGCGATTTTAAGAAACCTAGTTACCTCTAGTTTGAGGTGAAGCTTGTAGTAAAGCTCTCGGGTGGATCTTCTACTACTTAGAGAAGGCCGGAAGAGGACGTGGAGAACGACCAGACGAAGGACTCGGTTCTACAGGTATAATCACTTTTCATAGTAGTTGTTAACTCCTATGTTTGTTGTTAGTTATTGTTTATGCAATGATTCTCGGTTAGTCGATGTTTACGCTTTTAAACAAGATCGTTTTACATTATTCTGCCTCCCCGCAAGTCGTGGGGTGTTGTACATCGACTTAGATATACGCGTATTCGTACAAAAATACGAATAGCCGAGAGAGAAAACGAAATAGTGAACAATAATACTAGAATACATATATAAATACATATGTAAATTATTAAATCAAAACCTGATTTAATAATCTGGCTTAATCCTAAGCTGCTTGTATTATCAACCGTCCGATCAAAGTCTGCGCAGCAAGTGCACATATTTAATTGGACACCTGTATGTATCAACATACGTCATGTACACCATATCACACCGTGAAAACCCTCTGTGTGGGACTCTAAAGACTCGTTAATACGCTGGCAGTGGGTTTTAACCACAAGCACTTCAGCAGCACTAGCTGTACGTAACGGCTACCCAGGTATTGAGCGAAAGGGAGGCCGACGAGCAAACTCATCATGAACCCCTATTGAGCCTGACAGTGACAATATCCGTACAGTCCGGTCTGTTCGTCTGAGAGTATCGCATATCGAGTCTAGGGGGTGGATAAATTCAGACCCCTAACAACGCGATATTTAGTGTCGGCATGTAACCTATCACCACCTGAGAAACTATCGATCCTGGATCGGTAATTCTCGTTCACCATGGCCACGGATTTCTGGTGATGGCCACTCGTACACAATGCGATATCAACCCCCAATACCGGGAGGGACGAATCCCCGACGATCCGATCACTGCCTCCATATGGCTCGGGACTGTACCCAACTAAAACCTGTTTGGACGAATCCTTTGAACCGTGGTAGGGTAGTAATCAAAGCACAGTGGGAACTCACACGAGACAAATGACGATCTCAAGTCAGCAGACTAACCTGTACACATGTCACCTGGGAACTGCTATCTGACAATAGGTATAATACCAACTAGCAAGTTCCCGGTGAGTCCGTCCAGTGTACTCATAACCCAATGAGCACCTGTATACTATCTTAGGTGAACAAAACTAACACCAATGGCTTGTGAGACCTGGACACCACCCCTCGTCGGGGGTCTCGATCAGTATACACTAGTCTACACTGGAGTATCGATGCCCGGTCTCGATACTCCTAGGACTAGGGACATTTAAGGATGTGCTTATAGACCCCAGCTCCCCACATATATGATCGCCATCATAATGCTGGCAGTCAAGCAAGAATCCTATAGGCTTTATCAACATTATGATAAAGACAAACCAGATAACATACTATCATCTTGAGTAAGACTGCTTTATCGGTATAGGTCCTCACTCAATCATTATAATCACAAGTCCGCGACTATGATAATTGCTTTGAGGGCACTATAGCCTACACATTTTGATACATGTTGATAAAGCCCTAAGGATATTTGCTTGACTTCCATGGCTATGATAGAGATCATACTAGTGAGGCATGAGTAGTCTATAAGCATATCCTTAAATGTTCCTAGTCGTAGATATATCGAGACAGGGCATCGATATTCCAGAGTAGACTAGCGTATACGTTTTTTGACCCATATGATGGGCGTTGGATGATCCCATATCCATTGGTGTTGTGACATCGAAGATTGTATACGGGTGCTCAGTAGAGACTGGGTACACTGAACGGACTCACCGATAATTCCTATATGGTATTATATCTATCGTCGGATAGCAGTTCTCTGGTGACACTGGTACAGGTTAGTCTGTAGACCCGAGATCTGTCAGTGTATATGCCCTAGAGGCCATTACTGTATCATACTAGTATGTATATTACTTGATGGAAGCTTGGGATATTCACCTTGTATTGACAATCTTGCTCAAAATAGTAGTATGCTACTTGGTTTGTTTCTGCTTTAATGTGTGCATGTGTTTTCTTTTAGCATATCGCCTTTACACATTAGTGGAGCCCTTAGGATCTTTGTTTGATTACCAGCGTTGTGATGGCAGTCACACTCGTGGGGGCTGGGTAATCCATAAGCACATCCTTATGCAGGTCCCTAGTCGCAGGACTATCGAGACAGGGCATCGATACTCCGGAGTAGACTAGCGTATGAACTTCTTATCCCAGCTTGGGAGACGGTCTGTCCCACAGCCGTCAGTACGTTGTACTTGAGATAGTATGCGGGTGCTCGTTAGCTTACGAGTACACTGGACAGGACTCGTCGGGAACTGTTGGTTGGTATTATACCTATCGTCAGTTATCAGTTCCCAGGTGACATGAGTACAGCTTAGTCCGTTGACTTGACACTGTCACTTCGCCTCGAGTGTGTTCCCACTGTACTTTGATTACTACCCTACCACGGCTCAAAGGAATCGTGCAAACATGTAGTTTTTGGGCGCAGTCCCGAAGCACTTGGAGGCAGTAACGGTTAGACAGGATTCGTCTCTCCCGGTATTGGGGGTTGACATCGCGCTGTGTCTAGGAGAGCCATTACACAAAGTCCCTGGCCAGGGCAAGCGAGATAGACTGGTAGGTTTCCAGTGTTATCTCAGGGTGTTCTGGGCTACACTCCGACACGACTTGTACCGCTAGTAGGGGACTGACGTTTACCGCCCCCCTAGGCCCGCCTTGCGATGTTCTTAGACGAACAGACCGGACTGTACGGAGACTGTCACATTCAGGCTCAGTAGGAGTTCAGATGGGTTTACCTCGTCAGTCTTCTTATCGGCATCTACCTGGGGACCGTTACGTACAGCTAGTGCCGCTTGCGGTCTGTGGTTAAACCCACTTCCTGCGTAGTGTCGAGTCTTTAGAGTCCCACACAGAGGGTTATTCGCCTTTAGGCAAAATGAGTAGAGTTCGCATGGTTTTGCGACAGGGTTCGTTCACATCCGCGCACTTATGCACGTTTGGTGTCCGGACAGCTTATACTAGCGGGCTTTGGTTTAAGCCAGATCCTAGTATATGATTTGGGATTGGTTTTATCTCATTGTATTCGTGTTCCTCGGAACACGGATACGGGTGTGTATGCACAGTTAACTGAGGCAGAGGCAGAGGACTTTCATTAGGGTTGATGACCATTGTCATTTTCTTAACCCTAATGTTTATGTGTGAAATATGATTTATTAATATTAGTTAATTATAATTGTGCATGGTTAGGGTTGTTGACCATTTGACTATACTTGACTTGTTGACCTAGGTTGACAAGTTGACCATCATCATTCCATATGAAAGATGCTCTTTGATCCTTGCAAAAGTATTTAATGTGAAATGATAATGGTCATTTCTTTATTAACCATCACAATTATCTTTAGCTAATTATCTATTTTTCATAATTCACATATATGTGAGAAGGTTGGATTATTTCTTCTCATTCTATCAATTCTCATTCTCTCTCCTCCTCTTCCTCTCTCTCAAAGCTCTCCCCTCTCATGAGTTGAGAACCATTGAGCTTGAGATAAATCCCTTAAAAATACTCTCTACTCTTTCTAAGGTTCTAGGTTTAGCACACCAAGCACCTTAGTTACTTCTAGTTTGAGGTTGAAGCCAAAGGTAGAGGCCCTCGGATGGATCTTTCTTCGGCAAGAGAAGGCGACGAGGAGAATCCGATCATCACACTCCAAGGAGCAAGAAGAGAAGGACTTGAAGACCTGGGTATAACCCCTTTTCCGAGTAGCTAAACTTTTTATCTTTGTAGTTAGTTTTTGTTTACCGAAGATCCCTCCTTTACATAGTCCATGTTGCCTAGTGTTGTAAAAAACCGATTTTTCATAACGTTTCCGCCTCCCCGCAAGCAACAGGGTGGGCAACGTGGACTTACAGTGGTATCAGAGCCAGGTTTAAACACAAACTAACTAGTTAGCAAAGTATCTAGAACTTCGATCGGAAAAAATCGCAAACCACTTTTCAAAAATCCTAAGTTTCTGTCGATTATTTTTTCTGCTCTAAAAATAATAAATCATACATGAAAAATCGGCTCAGGGTTTTCTAAAGACACCCACCAAAAACAATCCACTGAACCGGTCAAAGCGTCGCGGTTCCGCGGCAAGAACATGCTTCTTGCCGCGGATCCACGGCCGAGTTGACTCGGCCGTGGACCGAGTTTGGTGCAGTGTACTTAGTTGGAGGTTTTGGGATTTTTAATATAGTTTGTTTCTGCCCAGATTTTCCAGAGAACAAGTTAGTTTTTGGGGTGGTCACAAATCTATATTTTGATCGAATTTCTTTACACTTTGGCTAATGGGTTATATCTGTGATGTGATATATGTATTGAACGTCTGCTAATTGCTATACGTCGATTAGTGGGGGTTATACATATCTGTGATCTGCAATGATTGATGGTTTGTGTATATGAATTCGTTGGATTGTCGCGGATAAATAGCCGGGGGGTTGTGAGATGAGAGTTTTCTTATTCTTTCAATTCTTTTAATATGTAAATTGATGTAATATTATTTGTATGGCCGCACGACCGGGTCGGGGTTGTAGCCGTCATTGTATAATTTCTTTTTACTGTTTTTGTTCCTAGGATAGACCCAAGGTGGGGTGCACAAACTACCGGGTACTTCGAAGTGCCGAGTGGACTACTCACGTTGTTGAGGGAGGTTGCTTCACTTCGGATACTTGGCGGGTAGTTTGCCGTACCCGTAGGGGTCTAGGATGGGGTTTGGCTATTCATCGCGACCGTGTAATCCGCTTTTCGTTATTGGCTCGTACGAAATGCGGATTCCTTGTATATCCAATGTGTTCATCTGGGATCTGGAATGGCTATCATTGCATGTGACGAATGTTTATATATATCTATATGATATCTATTTAGGCGTTGCTTATGTTTTGCATCCGCGCTAGACCAGCCCCCGCTCTGTCGTTAGTTATGTAACCTAACGGGTGATGACGGGACCCCGTGGCGAATGCGGATGGCATAAGCGTACGTCATATTTTCGTTGTTTTCTGCAATGGTAGGATTAAATGATGGGACGCATTGGAATTAATGCAAGAAAAATAAACCAAGTAAATGTCGTTGGGACACTTTCAAAACCACTCGGTTCTTTTCAAAACCAAATTTTAAATGCGGAGCTTGAGCCACTCATTTTGAAAGCTATCTCGTTCCTTCGATTATATCAAGTTCACTACGTTCACGGTTTCGCCAAAACCATTCGTAGCCCTCCGTCGTTTCACATGAATGGTCAATAAGTATTCAAGCTATGTTTGTTGGCCAAAGTCAAGGCATAGTGATTGGTAGCTATTGGGTATTCATGTGCAGCATAGATAGATGTGTTGGTTTGGGGCTGTCGTTCTACCTTGTTGGCCAAAGTCAAGGGTATGTGCGGGTGGGCTCAAATTAACCTGGAGAATGACGGGTAGAACTTGACATGTGACTTATGATTTGTTGGCCAAAGTCAAGGTCATAAGAGCATGGGGCAAAAATCCACATCGGGAGTTTCAAAAGAAACTGAAACTTGCTAGCGCTGCATACCAATTAGAGTGTGAGGATTCTGGTAGGATTCCTTCAGTTTTGTCATGCAATGATATTTGGATCCCGATCCTACTGTGAGTATATGCTACTCCTCCGGAACTTTCTCACTTAACGATCAATGCTATAAACCAAGTAGGCATCTAGAAAGGTGTTAGCGGGGCTACGCCCACAGGGAAAAGAGGTTACTTAATTAAGGAACTTCGCGAAAGCGTTGGAAAACCTCCCTCGAAGTACCGACACTGGCCTGGCTGAACGGTTAAGCAAGTATTGTACGGTGAGATTGATCCCGACTAGTTCTTCCTTTATGGTTTGAGGAGGGATTCGAGAGACAGTGGGAGCCATCCTATTTAGACAAATTAAAAACCACTCTAAACTTGCAAGAGCATCATGCTAAAGTGTTTCTTCCCTCTCTCCTAATTGCAGCGACCAATTATCATGACTGGACTTAAGTTACTTCTAGATAAAAACATACTGACAGGGCCAAACTACAAAGATTGGCTCAGGAATGTCAAAATAGCAATCACTTATGACAAGTTGGGGTATCTTCTTACCACCAAAGCTCCCCCTGTCCCAGGTCCCAAAACCAGCGTCGCGGATAGGGAAATCCATAAGACCTGGGAAATCGACTGCGTGAATCCCAAGTGCCTCGTGCTTGCCTCTATGGACAATGAACATCAGAGGAGGCACGAGAATATGGACCTCGAATCCATATTTCTCCATACAAAAGAACTGTATGGAGAGCAATCCCGTATCGCCAGATACGAAGTGTCGAAGAAGCTGTTTTCGGCGAGATTGGCCGTCGGATCATCGGTAGCGGAACACGTGCTTAAGATGATTGGCTACATAGAGGAGCTCGTGGACCTTGGGACCACGTTGGAGAATGAGCTCTATACGGACTTGATTCTCCAGTCCCTTCCTTCCACTTACGCCTAGTTCATCCAGAATTTCAACTTGCAAGAAAAGGAAGTTGAACTTTCAGAGCTCCTCAACATGCTGAGGAGTGCGGAGGGCACCCTACAGAAAGGTAGGGAAACATCCACTTTGTTTGTAGGAGGATCTTCCTCTTCTATGTCCAAGGCGAAAGCAAAGGGAAAGAAGAAGAAAACCCCCGCCAAACCAAGGGGTGGTGTTAGTAAAGTGGATACGAAGGGAAAGGCAAAAGCAACAAAGGTAGCGGGGAAGCTTGTGGATAAGGAAGAATGCTTTTACTGTCACTAGAGTGGACACTGGAAGAAAGATTGCAGGGCTTGGAAGGCCAGAACACAGGATCTGAAGCAAGTTGCGGCTTCAGCTTCAGGTGTGTATGTTATTGAAAACTGTCTATCAATAAACTCTACGTCCTGGGTATTGGATACCGGATCAGGATCTCATATCTGTAATTCTTTGCAGGCGTTGAGAAAGCGTAGGTTTTTGAAGGAAGGTGACATGACCCTCAAAGTTGCAAACGAAGCTAGCATGGATGCTGAGGCCATGAGGGACTATCACCTGGGAATATCAGATGGACATGTTTTGGTTTTACGTAATTGCTTTTTTGTACCCAATGCAACTTGTAATATCATTTCTGTATCTTTAATTTCTAAAGAAGGATATGAATTTGCGTTTGTAAGTAATGTTGTAAACATTCACCTTAATCAAGTTCTGATTGGGTCAGGTACATTAAGCAATGGTATATACGTATTAAACCAACCACAGATTTTCAATGTCCAGAATACATGTAAGTGCACGGCGGCGCCCCGGCCGTCAATCCGACGCCGGAATGCGGAAGCGAAAAACTTTAATTTTGCAAACTAGCAAACCGGCACCACCGTGCACTAAACACCCGGATCGTGCCATTAAACTAGATCTAGCTAACTACAAGACGGGTTAGAGATATACCGAGTGATCCGAGTCCTCCGGTCTTCTCGTCATCGTCCCGATCTCCCGCGGAAAGTCCTGTCTCCATGTCGTCGCCTCCTCGCCGGAAGGGCACCACATCGCCTGCATCTTTTACGGGCTCCCACCTCAATACCGAGGCAACTCGGGCGCGAAGTTGGCTGGCCGACGCGTCCAAGATTTGCTGTAGATAAGTGTAGAAACTATGTCTCATTTGGGGTTTTTGGTTGCCATGGAGGATGGAGGAAGAGGTTAAGAAAATTGGTGCTTTCAATTTTCTAGCAAGAAGAATATCAGATGAAGAATGATACCACCACAACAAAAATGAAACTCTCTCATTTTTTCTCTCCCATTTTTTCTCTCCCTCTCAAATGTGTGGCCTCTCCCTTCAAGTGAGAATGGTGGAGGATAAAACATCAACCATGAAGGGAGGTGAGTGTAGGAAAAGAGAATGGGTGACCACATCCAAAAGCCATCATAACAAAGTCATATCAACTCTCATCAAGTCCTAATCCATTCTAATCACCATTAAAGCAAAAGAAAAGATGGAAAAAGAATATAATGATGATGGTCATATCATAATCTCACAAATGCAAGAAAACCCTCCACAATAAGTTATTTGCAAACTTGCAAATAACCCCCTCCATCGGAAAAGTCCGGCCGGGAAAGAACAAAGGAAAACCGGCCGGAACGGAATGCAAACTGGCAACTCCAGAAAACTGGTCCCGTAATAAATTACAGGAAAACCCCGATACTGTGCATACACACCCGCATCTGTATTCCGACCGGATACAAATGCAATGAGACAAAATCTACACTGTACTATACTAGGATCCGGCTTAAACCAAAGCCGGCTAGTAATATCCGTCCGATCCTGATCCGTGCAATACCGCACGTATCTGATCGAACCCTGCCATATATCCATATGGCCTCTAGTACTAACCGTCCGATCCTGATCCGTGCAATACCGCACGTATCTGATCGGACCCTGCCATATCTCCATACGGCCTCTACAGCTTTTCGCCCGAAACTTGAGTAACTGAAAGTGTGGTGGACTATAAAGACTCGTCAATACTATGGCTGTGGATTTAACCACTAGCACGTCAGAGGTATAAGCCAATACGTGACGGGCCACCAGCTATTGACCAAAAGGGACGTTGATGAGCGAACTCATCCTGACACCCTACTGAGCCTGTCAGTGACAATATCCGTACAGTCCGGTCCGTTCGTCTATGAGCATCGCATGGCGGGCCTAGGGGGTTGGTAAAAGTCAGACCCCCAAAAAGGGTACAAGTCGTGTCGGAGTGTAGCCCAGACAACCCTGAGATACTACTGGAATACCTACCTGTAAATCTCCTGCCTTGGCCAAGGACTTCGTGTAATGGCTCACCTAGACACAGCGCGAACTCACCCCCAATACCGGGAGAGACGAACCCCTGAAGATCCGCTCACTGCCTCTATGTGGCTCGGGACTGTACCCAACTAAAACCTGTTTGCACGACTCCTTTGAGCCGTGGTAGGGTAGTAATCAAAGCACAGTGGGAACTCACACGAGACAAATGACGATCTCAGGTCGATGAACTAACCTGTACACTTGTCACCTGGGAACTGCTATCTGACGTCAGGTATAAGACTAATTAGCATGTTCCCGGCGAGTCCTGTCCGTTATACTCATAACCCAATGAGCACCTGTATACATCTTAGGTGAACCAACTGACACCAGTGGCTTGTGAGACCGGCCACCGCCCCTCGTCGGGGTCTCGACTGTATACACTAGTCTACTCTGGAGAATCGATGCCCTGTCTCGAAACTCCCACGACTAGGGACCTTTTAAGGATGTGCTTATAGACTACCAGCTCCAACGTATATGATCGCCCTCATACTGCTGGCTGTCAAGCAAGAATCCTAGGGGCTCTATCAACGTGTAATAGCGACCTGTAAGGTCACCTGAAGCAGTACACGATGATAAAGGTAAACCAGATAGCATACTATCATCTCGAGTAAGACTGTTCTACCTGGATAGGTCCTCCCTCAATCATTGCAATCACGTGCCTGTGATCCAATAATTGACTCTGAGGGCACTATCTCCAACAATACACACAAAAGAAAGTCTCCGGAAACAAATCAGACTTTCTTATGGCATTGTAGATTGGGTCACATCAATGAGAGAAGGTTGACGAAGTTACATACAGAAGGATATTTGGATCCGTTCGAATATCAATCATATGCAACTTGTCAATCCTGTCTCAAAGGAAAGATGACAAAGACTCCGTTCACTGGACACGGAGTGAGAGCGAGCGAGCTCTATGGACTCTTACACAGCGACGTATGCGGTCCAAAGTCTACGCATGCACGAAGCGGTTATTCTTACTTCATTACTTTTACGGATGAGTTTTCAAGGTACGGATATGTCTTCTTGATGAAACATAAATCTGAAGCCTTTGGAAAATTCCAGGAATATAAGAATGAAGTAGAAAAACAAACAGGCAAAAGTATCAAGACACTGAGATCTGATCGAGGTGGTGAATACTTGAGTGCCGAGTTCCTGGATTAGTTAAAAGAGAATGGAATTCTCTCTCAGCTTACTCCTCCATACACTCCGCAATATAACGGTGTATCGGAGAGACGGAACCGCACCCTATTGGATATGGTATGTTCCATGATGTGTAACGCTGAGTTACCGCGATCATTCTGGGATATGCACTAGAATCAGCTGCATACATTTTGAACCGAGTTCCAACTAAGACTGTGCCTACTACACCATATCAGATATGGTGTGGGAAGAGACCCTATCTTAATCACATTAAGACATGGGGATGTCCAGCTTTTGTCAAAAAGCAGCATGCGGACAAGCTCGAGGCACGCTCAGTACAGTGCAAGTTTGTGGGATATCCAAAGAACACCAAGGGATATTTCTTCTATTGCGAAGAGGAACAAAAGGTTTTTGTTTCTCGTCATGCCCACTTCTTGGAAACTGAGTTTTTGGAAAATCAGATAAGTGGGAGCGCAGTAGAACTGGAAGAAATTCCAGAACCACGAGCTATTGCTGAAAGCTTAGTAGAACCAGAGGGTTCGAAAGATCAGGACATTCCTGCGCCGCTCCGCAGAAGTAGTAGGCAGTCTCATCCGCCCGAGAGATACTACGGTTTTCTCATAGACGGGGATAGAGAGGATTGCATCATTGATAGTGATGAGCCGACTAGCTTCCAGCAGGCCATTCTGAGCGTTGACTCGGTAAAATGGATGGATGCAATGCGGACCGAAATGGAATCCATGTACACTAACAAAGTATGGATATTGGACATTGCTCCAGATGGGGTAAAACCCATAGGATGCAAGTGGATCTTCAAAAGGAAGATTGGTGTAGATGGACAGGTTGAGACCTATAAAGCTAGACTTGTTGCAAAGGGTTTCCGTCAAAGACCTGGCTTGGACTATGACGAAACCTTTTCTCCAGTGGTTATGCTGAAATCCATTCGGATCCTTCTTGCCATTGCTGCCTTCCACGATTATGAGATCTGGCAGATGGACGTAAAGACCACTTTTCTAAATGGAAATTTAGAGGTGTGTGTCTATATGGACCAACCAGAGGGTTTCATTCAGAGTGGGAGCATCGGAAAGGTGTGCAAGTTGCTTAAGTCCATCTATGGACTAAAGCAGGCATCGCGGAGTTGGGACATCTGTTTTGATAAGACGGTCAAAGAATTTGGCTTTATCAAAAATCCAGATGAACCATGCATCTATAGTAGATTTGTAGCGAGAACTGTAGTATTCCTCGTTTTATACATGGATGACATTCTCTTGATAGGAAATGACATTCCTATGCTACAATCTGTCAAAGGGTTCTTGTCACACAGGTTCTCCATGAAAGACCTGGGTGATGCCTCTTACATTCTGGGGATCCGGATCTATCGTGACAGATCCAAGAGGATATTAGGACTTTCACAGTCCAGGTACATCGACACCATACTGAAAAGATTCAGTATGGAAGATTCCAAGCGCGGTAATCTACCGTCTTGTCACGGGATCACCCTCTCCAAAGAGATGTCTCCCAAGACTGATTTGGAAAGGGATTGCATGTCTATTATTCCCAACGCTTCTGCGGTAGGCTCTATAATGTATGCGATGTTTTGCACCAGACCAGATGTAGCTTATGCACTGAGTGTGGTTGTAAGTCCACGGCGGCGCCCCGGCCGTCAATCCGACGCCGGAATGCGGAAGCGGTGAAAAACTTTGATTTTGCGGACTTAGCAAACCGGCACCACCGCGCACTAAACATCCGGATCGTAACCAATAACAAGTCTAAGCTACAACTAGATAGGGAAGAGAAGTATACCGACAGATCCGAGTCCTCCGGTCTTCTCATCGTCGTCCCGATCTCCTGCGGAATGTCCCGTCTCCTCCTCGTCGCCGGAAGTGCACCACAACGCCTACTTCTTTTACGGGCTCCCACCTCAATGCCGAGGCAACTCGGGCACGAAGCCGGCTACTCGACATGCCCAAGACATGCTGTAGAATATCTAGAGAAGAAGTCTCATTTGGGGTTGCAGGAATTGCCTTTTGTGGAGGGATGAACTATGGAGTTTGGAGATGGAACTTGTGGGATTTTTGCAACATCAAATGAGGCAAAAACCCACCACCAAAATTTTGGACAGCCCCTTTGGGGAAGTGGCCGGCCATGGCTTATGGAGGGGTGAATGAGAGAGTGAGGATATATCAAAAATGAGAGCCATACTCATATCATACCAAAGAGAGAGAAAGGAATGGTTATCATGTGAAAAGAAATGATAGCAATGAAAGTCTAACACTCAAACACCAATGATCATCCATAATCAACAACAATCATCACAACCAAATCCATACTCCACCAACCAATCAACAAAAACCATGATGACTAAAAAGTCAAGCCATGATGAGAAGAAGAAGAAGTCAAATGGTGGAGGAATTGTCATGATACAAGAATATGCAAAGGCCCCCCTCCACAAATGCTTATTTGCACAAATGCAAATAAGCCCTCCTCCACCAATCTTCGGCCAATGAACGGAACAATGGAAATCGGCCGAAACGGAAAGCAAACTGGCAACTCCAGAAAACTGGTCCCGTAATAAATTACAGGAAAACCCCGATACTGTGCATACACACCCGCATCTGTATTTCGACCGAAATACAAATGCAGTGAGACAAAATCTCCACTTTACTATACTAGAATCCGGCTTATACCAAAACCGGCTAGTAATATCTGTTCGATCCTGATCCGTGCAATACCGCACGTATCTGATCGAACCCTGCCATATTACCATACGGCCTATAGTACAAACTGTCCGATCCTGATCCGTGCAATACCGCACGTATCTGATCGGACCTTGCCATATCTCCATACGGCCTCTACAACCTTTCGCCCGAAAGCTGAGTAACTGAATGTGGGGAACTCTAAAGACTCGTCAACACCTTGGTTGTGGATTTAACCACTAGCACGTCAGAGGTATAAGCCAATACGTAACGGGCTACCTGGTATTGACTAAAAGGGGCGTCGATGAGCGAACTCATCCTGACAACCCTACTGAGCCTGTCAGTGACAATATCCGTACAGTCCGGTCCGTTCGTCTATGAGCATCGCATGGCGGGCCTAGGGGGTTGGTAAAAGTCAGACCCCCAAAAGCGGTACAAGTCGTGTCGGAGTGTAGCCCATAACACCCTGAGATACTACTGGAATACCTACCAGTAAATCTCCTTGCCTCGGCCGAGGGCTTCGTGTAATGGCTCTCCTAGACACAGCACGACCTCACCCCCAATACCGGGAGAGATGAACCCCTGAAGATACGCTCACTGCCTCCATGTGGCTCGGGACTGTACCCAACTAAAACCTGTTTGCACGACTCCTTTGAGCCGTGGTAGGGTAGTAATCAAAGTACAGTGGGAACTCACACGAGACAAATGACGATCCCCAGGTCGATGAACTAACCTGCACACATGTCACCAGGGAACTGCCATCTGACGTCTGGTATATGACCAACTGGCATGTTCCCGGCGAGTCCTGTCCGGTGTACTCATAACCCAATGAGCACCTGTATACATCTTAGGTGATCCAACTGACACCAGTGGCTTGTGAGACCGGCCACCGCCCCTCGTCGGGGTCTCGACTGTATACACTAGTCTACTATGGAGTATCGATGCCCTGTCTCGAAACTCACACGACTAGGGACCATTTAAGGATATGCTTATAGACTACCAGCTCCCACGTATATGATCGCCCTCATACTGCTGGTGGTCAAGCATAGAATCCTAGGGGCTCTATCAACGTGTAATAGCGACATGTCAGGTCACCTAAAACAGTACACGATGATAAAGGTAAACCAGATAGCATACTATCATCTCGAGTAAGACTGTCCTACCGGGATAGGTCCTCCCTCAATCACAACAATCACGTACCTGTGATCCAATAATTGACTCTGAGGGCATTATCTCCAACAATCTCCCACTTGCACTCGAGGCTAATTATTGCGATGTCGCATACTCACAGCTCGTGTGATACCGAACACCTAACTCCTCTACTAGTCAGTCTCACAAAGCTCGTTTGCGAAACTATTGCGTTCGAGGAATAGCCTCAGTGAGTGGATCCGCCTTGATGTCTCTTTCTATGTCTCTCTATATCTCAAGTTCGCGGAGAAACCCATCTCCCGAAAAGAGCAATACCTGTCTTAGAATGTGTCTGGATGTCTGATGGGACATAGCTCATAAATGAACTCCAAATCCAAACTTCTTAGACTGTATCGTCAACTGAACTTAATCAGTATCCTGCGCCATGCCTTCCTCAGTATTTCCTTGGACCACCTGTCCAAAATACTGCCCCTCGTCAGAGGGAAAACTATAACTCTGACAACCTCCTTGTCGTCCATGTCACCTTGGAAGTCTGGAATGATAACTGTCTCCTGAATAAGGCTGTCGTTATCATATCCCTAGAACATCCACTTATGTTCTAAAACTGCTTCCGACTGCTTCTCCAGGATTGGATCAATGTCAACTTATTGCCTCTAGTGCAAGAACAATATCTGGTGTGGTACTTGACATCTCATGATTGACTCAATTGCCTGAGCAAGTGATCTGCCAATCATGCACGTCCCTCTCCCCTTTAGTCTGTAAGACACCTTTGGAGAGGGTGACTCCATCACCTGCAGGTACACTACCGTGCCAGGAGTCGTCCATTCTAAATACTCTTAGAATGCTGTCAAAGTACCCTGATTGGGAAACCACCCAAATCTAGATCTAAAGCCATAGATCTAGTAACCAGTATGTCTGATATAAAATCCATTTCCTTTGTGGAGAAACCACTGTGTGACGACCAAAGTATAACTGATCGTAGTATAGGAGTTTCCTTTCCTACTCTGTGTATGTCATCCAAATACTATGACATCACACCCTACTACCTTCTCAACAGATCCATCCCCTATTCTGATGAAGTCAAACCCATGACGGTCACGTCAGAAATGGACGATCTATCTCCGCTACATCTGCTTTAGTCTATAAATAGACATAAGCTACCTGTCCACCAATGCTTCCGCTGCTCCCACTGTCTACGACAACCCTCTGGCAGAGTCATATACACGTACACTTCTGAAGCGAGTTCAGAACGACGCTATACTCATCCTCCCGCCGGGTCTCGCAGCCTGGAACAACAGCAATGGTAATTGTGGGTAAACAAGAACTTCCCTGTCACCGTCCTTGAGGCTATCGTAGTATCTCTCGGGTGCCTGAAGTTACCCACCTCATCTGCGGAGTGGTCAATGGAATGTCAATCCAGATTGAATCTTTAGGTTCCTTATCAAATCTTCAGTAATCGTTTGTGGTTCTGGAATCACTTCCAGTTCTACCATACTCCCACTACTATTTTCTGAAAAAAAATCCATTTTTAATAAAACTGTGGCGAGTCTAGAACAGTATCGCTATTGTTCATCCAGATGGTAGAAAGTCAACCCTCGTCATAGCCTGGGTCAACCCACAAACAGCCATTACAGAAACGTGCCTTGAGTTATCCAGAGTCTGGTTTTAATCAAAAGCTGGATAACTCCCCGTACCTTAACAACGTCAAGATACGAACTGTACTATATCCAATATAGAACCAGAGGCACTGATTTAATTGAACCAGATTCAAATCATGCAACTGTCTCCAGTGCATGTCAACTAAATGGAAGGAGGCCGATCAGCGTTACTCAACTTAGGAATGCTTCCAATTATGAATAACCTGAAAGAGAAGCAATTTCTCTTTATCATTACTATCAACTGAATACCATACACAAGTATCTACATCTTCGATCTCTTTGAAGAATCCCGATACTTGCTATACCTGGTTCTCTACTTTATTCAAATACCTATAACTTCTCAAAAATTCGGACCCTGTGTTTCCGCGAAACACTTGTCTAAAAACTAGAGAAGTCATAAGTAAACCGAATATAGTACGAGGACCAACCCCTCTGTCCTGATGGACCCTGGACAACATACAATACTCTGTATAATTCCCATCAGTCTGATAACTCATTCACTGTGTGTCGTAGGTTGAAAACTGTACTTATGGTTAAGAAGAATTACACCGCTGTTCAATGCTCCTTACCTAACCATCCACTGATATAGGTAAATGTTGTAGACATAATTTCAGAAAGGTATATCTCACTCTATGAAAATAGATGTACAGATATATCAATTTGAAATTGGTGCATAACTGCGGATATTCAAAACCAAATATTTGCCGACCGGCAAACAGCCCAGGTGATTTCCTCAAATATCACCGATTGCAACGAATCCCGATATAATGAGGATGATCACCCAATTCCCAATAACTTACTCCCACTCATCATCTGTAAAACCATACAGATGTGAGAATCGTACCTGGTAAATACATACCCTGGAGTAAGTATCTAATCGGGAAATCAGTTTTCCTTTAACAGTACACAGTGAGACTGAAACATTGAAATGTCTCGATGGGGTATCCTGGTATTCCTAGTAATGCCTCTTCCATTATCCAGATTCACAACTGTAACCGTGTAATTCTTTGCCACCTCTCCAAATCCCTTCATTTGTCTTTAGTCTTTACCTTCTGCACACCCCTTTAGGCCAAATGGTTTTCTTCCTTCCCTACCGTTCGGCTCCAGCCTATGGTTTGGAAGAAGACTATCCAATAAGCATAATGGGTGTACTGTCCCAATTCTAGGAACACTCGCAATGAGAGAGGAGGTGAAGATAAAATACACCTGAATAAATCTTATTCCTATTTCTCCTGAACCAGAATCCATCCCCGAACTGGAACAAGTTCCTTTCGAGTTCGTATATAATCATACGATGGAGTATCCAATAAACTGTGGATCTTCGTAGTGATACGGAGTGTCCTGGAGAAATGCAAAGGTGATTTTAGGATTGGCGAAGGAATACTTGGTTTGGTCGTGAATAACTGTTGCAATTTACTTTGCCTTCTTACTAATCCCTTGCTTTGTCTTAACTTAATACCTTCTGCACACCATCGTTATGCTAATTGGTTTTCTTCATTCCCTACCGGTCGGCACCAGCCTAAGGTTTGGAAGAAGACTATCCAATTTGCGTAACAGGTGTACTACTCCTAAACCAAGGAGTACTCGCAACCTGAGAGAGGTGAAAAGAAAAGACAACTGAATAATCCTATCCGTTTTCTCCAGAACCTGAAACCATCCTCGAATAAATTCTTTCGAGTTCGTATCTAACCATACGATGGTTTTGTCCAATGGAAGTGGACGTTCGTAGTAATACGGGGTGTCCTGGAGAAAAGGGTAAAAGTAGGAGTGGCAATGAGGTTCGCAACTCTGACAATCCAAAAGCCAGTGTTTAAGAAGGTTCGGTCAACTTGGTCACTGAGTCATAGTCATAGGGTCGGGTCAATGGTCGCTGCCAAAGGGAGAGAGAAAAGAAACACTCAGCGTGCACTCTAACCTAGATCAGAATGGTTACCAATTTATCTAATCTGGAATCCTCCCACTGTACCGTCAAATTCTCCTCCAAACCTGAAAGAAGAATTAGTCGGGGTTACCCGAGGAGTAAACTAACTCATCAGTGGGAATCGGGATCCAACTATCATCGCATGACAACGTGACGGAATCCGCTCACGGTGTCACACTCCAGAAGGTATGCGCATATCTGGCAGGTTTCAGTTCTTTTGAAACTCTCGATGAGATTTCTGCCCCATGCTCTTATGACCTTGACTTTGGCCAACAAATCATAAGTCACATGTCAAGTTCTACCCGTCATTCTCCAGGTTGATTCGAATCCACCCGCACAAGCCCTTGACTTTGGCCAACAAGGCTATACGACTGTCCCAAACCAACGCATCTATCTATGCTGCATATGAATAACCAACAGCTACCAAACACTGTGCCTTGACTTTGGCCAACAAACACAGCTTGAATACTATTGACTACCCATATGAAACGATGGAGGGCTACGAATGGTTTCTGGCGAAAACCTTTAACGTAAAGAACTTGATATCGTCGAAGGAACGGATAGCTTTTTAAAGATATAGTGACGAAAACCGTTGCTAAAGAGGTCACTCCCGGTGAAGGGATCTCGGCTCTTTCCCCGTAGAATGGGGTGCAGGATATTCCAAATGAATACCGCGATGCAAAGCAAAAGTAATCGGCTATAGTGAAGTCATTGCCCTGACGCAAACTTTTTGTCCAAGGGGTCACTCCCGGTGAAGGGATCTCGGCCCTTGCCTCGTCGACTGAGGAGCAGGATATTCCAACTGAATATCACGATGCAAAACAAAAGTGAACGTCCTTGTAATAACAGCTTTTTGAAAAAGTGTTCCAACAACATCAGATTAGGTTTGTTTTTAATCTTGCATTGATCCGAATCAATGCAGTCCCATCAATTGATCACACCAAAAAGAACGAAAATATACTGATGTACGTATATGCCATCCGCATTCGCCACTGGGTCCCGTCATTACCCGTTAGGTTAGCTAACTAACGACAGAGCAGGGACTGGACTAGCGCGGATGTAAAACATATACAACATCTACTAATATATATACAAATATATTATATTTCGCTCAAGGCGTGAAAAGAAATGCAACATCACAGAGAATGAACAGCATCACAGAAACAATACAGATATCTGGGATCCCCGGGTTTCACAGAGCCACTGCTGAAACCCGACGTTCCCCTGGTCGTGTGGATAGCCTGTGCAATGAAATCCTAGACCCCTACGGGCGCGGCAAGTCACCCGCCAAAACCTGAAGCGAGGCAGCCCCCTTCAACTCCGTGAATGGACCACCCAGCACTCCACGGAATCCGGCAACTTGGGCACCCCTCCTGGGTCAACCTGTACCCCCTACGAGTGCGGCGAATAGCCCGCCAATTCCAGAGTGAAGCCCCCCCGTCTCAATGCCATGAGATGCGGGCTTGTTGCCTTCTACAACCCGGCTATCCGTGCACCCCTCCGCGGGGTAATCCTAGTACAGAAAGTAAAATATACATACAACGGGTGCATCGACCGCAACCTGGCCGTGCCCCAAAATAATAATACAAACAGGCAGTGACGGCAGTCCACATGTCGGACGCTCGCCCCGCAATAACAAATGTACATAATACAACCACAACTGTACTAGCATTGCATCCAGGCTATCCCCCACGACCGATCCGCAACATCACAGCATAAACATAGAACATCAACGTGAAAGTCACGTTCGCAAATCCGTCTAACCGGGCTATAGCAGTTAGACCGGATTTACCGATCAAGTGACATTCACGGTCGCAGATATAATGTAAATACTGTGAAAAATGTGTTTAAAATATCCGATCAATCAAATTTTAACAAGTGGGCCCCCAAGCAATACTGTAGCAGTTAAAGAAATTCTGGGCCCAATGTTATTATTCCAAAACCCCACTTTTCACCCCAGAAAGCCTCTGTAAAAAATTGGTGCAGTGATCCCCACAGTGTGCGGCGGAAGGGCGGCGGGAAGGGGGTTTTCGCGGCGGTTCCGCGCTCCCACTGTGGAGTCACCTCATCGCATTTTTACAGAGATCTTAGATTTTCAAGTACATCAATATTTTACAACCTGAAAAAATTTTCGAGACCAAAAAAATTCAACAGAAAACTGTCGTGACAAAATACGGGTTTTTGGACTTTTTGATCGATCGGAAATGCAAACACATTACACAAAGCTAGACTAAGTTAATGGCGAGGCTCTGATACCACTGTAAGTCCACGGCGGCGCCCCGGCCGTCAATCCGACGCCGGAATGCGGAAGCGGTGAAAAACTTTAATTTTGCGGACTTAGCAAACCGGCACCACCGCGCACTAAACATCCGGATCGTAACCATTAACAAGTCTAAGCTACAACTAGATAGGGAAAAGAAGTATACCGACAGATCCGAGTCCTCCGGTCTTCTCGTCGTCGTCCCGATCTCCTGCGGAATGTCCCGTCTCCTCCTCGTCGCCGGAAGTGCACCACAACGCCTACTTCTTTTACGGGCTCCCACCTCAATGCCGAGGCAACTCGGGCACGAAGCCGGCTACTCGACGTGCCCAAGACATGCTGTAGAATATCTAGAGAAGAAGTCTCATTTGGGGTTGCAGGAATTGCCTTTTGTGGAGGGATGAACTATGGAGTTTGGAGATGGAACTTGTGGGATTTTTGCAACATCAAATGAGGCAAAAACCCACCACCAAAATTTTGGACAGCCCCTTTGGGGAAGTGGCCGGCCATGGCTTATGGAGGGGTGAATGAGAGAGTGAGGATATATCAAAAATGAGAGCCATACTCATATCATACCAAAGAGAGAGAAAGGAATGGTTATCATGTGAAAAGAAATGATAGCAATGAAAGTCTAACACTCAAACACCAATGATCATCCATAATCAACAACAATCATCACAACCAAATCCATACTCCACCAACCAATCAACAAAAACCATGATGACTAAAAAGTCAAGCCATGATGAGAAGAAGAAGAAGTCAAATGGTGGAGGAATTGTCATGATACAAGAATATGCAAAGGCCCCCCTCCACAAATGCTTATTTGCACAAATGCAAATAAGCCCTCCTCCACCAATCTTCGGCCAATGAACGGAACAATGGAAATCGGCCGAAACGGAAAGGAAACTGGAAACTCCAGAAAACTGGTCCCGTAATAAATTACAGGAAAACCCCGATACTGTGCATACACACCCGCATCTGTATTTCGACCGAAATACAAATGCAGTGAGACAAAATCTCCACTTTACTATACTAGAATCCGGCTTATACCAAAACCGGCTAGTAATATCTGTTCGATCCTGATCCGTGCAATACCGCACGTATCTGATCGAACCCTGCCATATTACCATACGGCCTATAGTACAAACTGTCCGATCCTGATCCGTGCAATACCGCACGTATCTGATCGGACCTTGCCATATCTCCATACGGCCTCTACAACCTTTCGCCCGAAAGCTGAGTAACTGAATGTGGGGAACTCTAAAGACTCGTCAACACCTTGGTTGTGGATTTAACCACTAGCACGTCAGAGGTATTAGCCAATAAGTAACGGGCTACCAGGTATTGACTAAAAGGGGCGTCGATGAGCGAACTCTTCCTGACAACCCTACTGAGCCTGTCAGTGACAATATCCGTACAGTCCGGTCCGTTCGTCTATGAGCATCGCATGGCGGGCCTAGGGGGTTGGTAAAAGTCAGACCCCCAAAAGCGGTACAAGTCGTGTCGGAGTGTAGCCCATAACACCCTGAGATACTACTGGAATACCTACCAGTAAATCTCCTTGCCTCGGCCGAGGGCTTCGTGTAATGGCTCTCCTAGACACAGCACGACCTCACCCCCAATACCGGGAGAGACGAACCCCTGAAGATACGCTCACTGCCTCCATGTGGCTCGGGACTGTACCCAACTAAAACCTGTTTGCACGACTCCTTTGAGCCGTGGTAGGGTAGTAATCAAAGTACAGTGGGAACTCACACGAGACAAATGACGATCCCCAGGTCGATGAACTAACCTGCACACATGTCACCAGGGAACTGCCATCTGACGTCTGGTATATGACCAACTGGCATGTTCCCGGCGAGTCCTGTCCGGTGTACTCATAACCCAATGAGCACCTGTATACATCTTAGGTGATCCAACTGACACCAGTGGCTTGTGAGACCGGCCACCGCCCCTCGTCGGGGTCTCGACTGTATACACTAGTCTACTATGGAGTATCGATGCCCTGTCTCGAAACTCACACGACTAGGGACCATTTAAGGATATGCTTATAGACTACCAGCTCCCACGTATATGATCGCCCTCATACTGCTGGTGGTCAAGCATAGAATCCTAGGGGCTCTATCAACGTGTAATAGCGACGTGTCAGGTCACCTAAAACAGTACACGATGATAAAGGTAAACCAGATAGCATACTATCATCTCGAGTAAGACTATCCTACCGGGATAGGTCCTCCCTCAATCACCGCAATCACGTACCTGTGATCCAATAATTGACTCTGAGGGCATTATCTCCAACAGTGGTAAGCCGTCATCAGTCAAACCCTGGGGAGAAACACTGGTAGCGGTAAAGAACATTCTCAAGTACATGAGAAGGACTAAGGAGTTGTTCTTGGTGTATAGCGGAAAAGACCTCCAGATCGAGGCCTTTGCTGACTCCAGCTTCCAGAGTGACAAGGATGATTCAAAGTCCATGTCGGGTTATGTCTTTACCCTCTATGGAGGGGCGGTGTGTTGGAAGAGTTCCAAACAGGAAACCGTTGCTGACTCGACGATGGAAGCGGAATATATCGCTGCTGCAGATGTCGCAAAAGAAGCCGTCTGGATAAGGAAGTTCCTAACAGAACTTCAGGTGGTACCGTCCATTGTTGATCCAGTACCTCTGTATTGCGACAACAACGGGGCTATAGCTTTAGCGAAGGAACCCGGTCCCATCAGAAGTCCAGGCACATCTTGAGGCGGTATCACCTGATCAGGGAGATCCTGGGTCGCCAGGAGATCGAGGTTCGGAGAGTTGCTACGGAAGATAACACTGCTGATCCATTCACGAAGGCCTTACCCCAGACTCAGTTTGAGCGGCTGATCGAGATGATAGGTCTTCGATACGTCAGTACATGGCCTTAGTGCAAGTGGGAGATTGTTAGTGTATATGCCCTAGAGGCCATTACTGTATCAAACTAGCATGTATATTACTTGATAGAAGCTTGGGATATTCACCTTGTATTGACAATCTTGCTCAAAATAGTAGTATGCTACTTGGTTTGTTTCTGCTTTAATGTGTGCATGTGTTTCTGTCACGACCCGCAGGGTACGGAACATGACTGGCACTTAAGTTTACGAAACGTCTCAAGACATCCGTAAAATAAGTAAGCCAAAGCCCAGAAACCAAAACCAAATAAGCAAAAGAGTGAAGAAAACCCAATCAATTGAAAGCGAGTTTATCAAATAAGTCATATAAAACCCTTTTTAAAAACAATACCAATTTTTCCGAAAATTTCGGCAGAGTCTCCTTTGTAAATACTGGCCCCCAAAATGGGTACAACAAGAATATATATGAATCCAACAAATATGGCATCCCCAAGCGGGAGCTAGCTCTTCGCCACAGGGCGGTCACAAATCCCACGCAATATAAAGTAACAACATGCGAAATAATCATAATGAAGCATAAGAAAAACAGCATGTCGACTCAAGTGAGCTCGACCCCAAAATACAGCATAAAAGTCCACAAACCTCACAGTCTCATCTCTAGGTCAATATACAATAATACTGGTAGGTACAGTAGATGGAGTACTCTAGATACAAAGAATACACAAGGTGGTGCAAAAATAATAATATGACCCACCTAAGAGCAAAACCTCGGGTCTAGGCAAAAGAAGCAAGTGCGCCCGCAGCTACTGTACTGACGGAGCGGACCTGAAAAAGGCTGTGGCACAACGGGGGTGAGTTGCCAACTCGTGCGTAATAAATAACATCTACACAGGCTATCGAAAGCATGCACACAAGTATCCTAGCATCTAAAATACAGGTAAGGCAGGACATAATAGCAGGTAGGTATGCAATATGAATATGCTAGCAGGTATGAATGCAATGCGAATCAACTCGTGATCTGAATGTGTAAGTATAAGAAATCATGTTTTTTCCCTTTAAGAATCTCTTTTGAAATACCAGCACAATACCAATAGAATCAACCGGAACCTGTGTCCAGCAACGACACCTCAAAACTATCATAAATATCATATATCCATCTCATAGTATCTCTGGCCTCAGCCATCCGGCTGACCCAGCTCAATATCAAAATCTCATCATCTCGCGGCCACGGTCGGTATCCTCTGGATATCCGCCGTGCCAAACAGTCATCGGTAGGTAATCCGTCCCCTGCCAGGCTCAACGTCAACACCACATTCATCTTGCCCCGGGTACCATACCGGGCCCACCATGTACCCGTGACGGTTCCTCCACTCCTCGACACGGATCTCCAAAACCACAGCAAACTCATGGTGGACGACACTTACATCACTAGAAAACCGCAATTTACATATTTTAAAATTATAATAAGTTTAGAAATTTTGCGGCTTTCCCCCGAAATCCAGAAATATCATAAAATCTCAAGAAATCCTCATAAGTGCATATGTCAATGATAATGAATGCATATGGTATCAATAATCAAGTTGTGATGTGTGATTAAAATATTTGGCATGAACAAATAATATGATGAAGCACATGCACATGAATAGCAATCCTACGATTTCATTTTAAGGAATTAAAGCAATAGCACATGTGTAAGTGTCAATTATAGTAAAAGGTTTCAATTTAAAGGTTATCTAGTGTGGTGGCATGGCAATTACCAGGGTGTGTGTGTAAGCATGAATAGTGCTCGTGCTGCATATAAAAACCCTGGCAATGGTGCAGGTGTCCTATAGAATGGGTTCGTATATGTATGTCAATATAAGGCATGAATGCAGCAAATAATCATATAAGTATTACACCCCTAATTACTAACATCACTAAGAATCTTTTAAGTTACTAAAACTATCGGGCGACTTGCGCCATCCAACGATAGTCCCCCGTAGATGTTACATCTACTCACAGAAATCCTCAGCTAGCTACGTCCGATCACCGCTTCCCCTTTTCATGCCGCATCCGAAGCTTCCGCGACCGAACCTGGAATTTACATCAATACAAACATAAGGTTACAAATCAAGAACGACGCAAAACCCAAACGAAAATATTAACGTTCACAAGCTAGGTACAACGTGCACATGGTGCGCGGAACACACGCGAAAATCGCAAAAACTGCAAAAATCGCCGATTTGGTCGCCCGGCAAAACTAAAACCCGATTACTCAAAAATCCACACTCATGCATCCTAAATGTCATAGGATATGCCAATAATATAATCTAGATATCAAAACTAATTTATCACATACTTTTATCACAAAACTAGTAAGCACAAACATTCTAAAAAAAACGACGCAACATCGCCGTTATGCGATAAAGTGCTCACAACCCAACACTACATCCAACTAACCCACTAGATAGCCATTACATTAGTTTTTAAACCATTAGCAATGCTTAAAAACCAAATTTCCATAAACAAAACCTTTCTTGATTTTGGTAATTAGCAAAGCAAAGAAAATTTCACACAAGTTAACTTAGATTAGCAATACCTCAAGCCACTTAAGCAAAGTAACCATATAGGTTGGTTAAGTAAACCACTAGATTAATTAACTAGATTTAATTAACTAAAACATGGTTTCAAGAAACCCTAGTTAACTCAACCATTAACTTTAAACAAAACTAGAATGAAAATAGCACTAAATTAACACTAAAACAATTTAATTAAAGGATTTTAACCATAAGAAATTAAAAGAGTAGAAATGATACCTCAAACCTATGAATCTAGAAAGAAGAAATTTGCCTCAATGATGGCCTCCTAGCACCATGATTCCAAGCAAGAGAGGTTAAAGAGAAAGGGGATGAAGAATGGGGTTATTTTGTGAGGTTTAAATTTGGAATTTTTGAAGCAACTTAATGAATTTTTGAAGAAAATGAAAAGAACAAGGAGATGAAGGGGGCTGCTGGAAATTCGGCCAGAAATGAGGGAGAGGGGATGGTGTGGGGTGTGGGAAAGAGGTCTTGGTCAACTCCTACCAACCACAAAAGACTTTACCCAAAAACAAATTCAAACCTTTCACAAAACAACCATCATTTCCACACAATAAAACAAGTCAAGGAGCATGGAATTTTTCTGGACCTGATGGTGGTGGGGCTGGCCTAGGGCTGAGGGAAGAGAGAGAGGGGTTTTACAAAAGAAATTTTATGCAAAAAGACCCCCTACAAGTCAAAAATTGCAAGTTTAAGCTTAAATTCAATAAATTTCGTTTCCTATAATAAAAATTAGTTGAAAATCAAAAAAAAAATACTAAAAATTTATGTTACAACTAGATTTTAATTAACATAATTTTAAAGATTAAAATTAGCCAAAAAAATTTTGTATTTATCGCTAATTTAATGTATTTTCTTACCGGCTTAAAATAATATTAAAAAATTGAAAAATTAGGGAAAATTTTTAAACGACCAGAATTTCATAAGTAAATCATTATCTACTAAAAACAAGTAATTACCTATCCATTTTAGGTATAATTAGTCCTAAACTGCAAAATAACAAAAAAGACGGTTTTCGGAAAAATACCGAATTTTCACCGATTTTCAGGAAAACACCAAAAAGACTTTTCAAGACGCTACAATCTCCCCCCTTAAAGAAATTCGGTCCCCGAATTTAAAAATATAACTACGCGTACCTTCAAAGAGATGGGGATATTTCTTCCTCATCTCGCCCTCGGTCTCCCAGGTAACCTCCTCGCTGCTCGGGCTACGCCAAAGGACCTTGACGGTTGGTATAATCTTCGATCTCAACTTCTTCACCTGCCGATCCAGGATGGCCACCGGCTGCTCTGCAAAAGAAAGGTCGCGCTCTAGCTGGACTGTCGGGTGCTGAATCGCATGCGAAGGGTCGTGAAGGTACTTGCGGAGCATCGAAACATGGAAGACGGGGTGAACATCGGGAAAGCTGGGTGGAAGGGCCAAACGATATGCAACAGCGCCGACACGCTCGAGGATCTCGAAGGGACCTACGAATCTAGGGCTAAGCTTCCCCTTTCGCCCAAAACGCATCACGCCCTTCATCGGAGAGACCCTCAGAAAAACATGATCGCCAACTGCGAACTCTAACCTGCGACGGCGCCTGTCTGCATACGATTTCTGTCTGCTCTGAGCTGCCCTCATCCGGTCTCGGATCAACTGTATCTTCGCTGTCGTCTCCTCCACAAGTTGCGGCCCCAAAATACTGCTCTCGCTGAGCTCTATCCAACAGACGGGCGATCTGCATCTCCTCCCATACAATGCCTCGAAAGGTGCCATCTGAATAGTATCCTGGAAGCTGTTATTGTAGGAGAACTCCACTAGAGGTAAATGACGATCCCAGCTACCGCCGAAGTCTAAAACGCACGCTCTGAGCATGTCCTCGAGAGTCTGAATGGTCCGCTCTGACTGTCCGTCGGTCTGTGGATGAAACGCTGTGCTGAAGCTCAAACGAGTGCCCAAAGCCTCCTGAAGTCTCTGCCAAAGTCGGCTGGTAAACTGAGTGCCTCGATCTGACACGATACAAGTCGGTACGCCATGTAGTCGCACGATCTCGTCAATGTAGAGCTGAGCATACTGAACGAAGCTGAAAGTGGTCTTCACTGGCAGGAAGTGAGCCGCCTTCGTCAATCGATCTACGATCACCCAGATGGAGTCGTACCATCGACTGGTCCTGGGTTGACCCACAACGAAGTCCATCGAAATCTGCTCCCATTTCCACTCTAGAATGGGTAACGGCTGTAGCTCTCCTACGGGCCTCTGGTGCTCGGCCTTGACTTGCTGACAAGTCAGGCATCTCGATACAAACTCCTCAATGTCCCTCTTCATCCCGTCCCACCAGTAGGTCTCCCTCATATCGTGGTACATCTTGGTGGAACCGGGGTGGACACTATACACTGATCGGTGTGCCTCCTCAAGAATGTCGCGCCGCAATCCATCAGCATCTGGTACGCACAGTCTAGATCCATAACGTAAAATCCCCTGATCGTCAATCACGAATTCGGAAAATCTGCCCTGGCCCATCTGTGCCATGATCTCTGAGCAACGGTCGTCACTGCGCTGTGCCTCATATATACGGTCAAGCAACTGTGGGCGTGCACGAACATGCGCGAGCTGTCCCCCTGTCTGAGTGAACTCGAACTCAACTCGGCTGTCGCATAGCATCTGCCAATCTGCTGACGACTACCTCTGCACTGCGCGCAAAAGGGATAGACTACCCCCGGGCCTCCTACTCAACGCATCTCCACTACATTCGCCTTGCCTGGGTGATATAAGATCTCGCAGTCATAGTCTTTCACTAACTCCATCCAACGACGCTGTCTGAGGTTCAGGTCTCGCTGCTGAAATATGTACTTTAAGCTCTTATGATCAGTGAATATCTAACACGACTCGCCGTATAGGTAATGTCGCCAAATCTTCAGTGCAAAGACCGCTGCAGCCATCTCCAAATCATGAGTGGGGTAGTTCTGTTCATGCTTCTTCAACTGCCGAGAAGCATATGCGATCACCCGGCCATGCTGCATCAATACGCATCCTAATCCCACTCGCGAAGCATCACAGTAGACCACAAATCCGCCTGATCTCGAAGGCAAAGATAATACCGGCGCCGTAGTCAAACATGCCCGCAGCTGCTGAAAACTGCGCTCGCACTCCTCCGTCCAGACGAAAGGAACTCCCTTCCGGGTCAAACCGGTCAAAGGTGAAGCTATACGGGAAAAGTCCTGAACAAAACGCTTGTAGTAGCCCGCCAGGCCTAGAAAACTACGGATCTCAGTAACCGATGTAGGTCGGGGCCACTGCTGAACAGCCTCAATCTTCTTCGGGTCCACACAAATGCCGTCTCTCGTAACCACGTGACCCAAGAATCCGACGCTGTCCAGCCAGAATGCACACTTGGAGAACTTTGCGAACAGCTGGTGCTCCCTCAGAGTCTGTAACGTAATCTGCAAGTGTTGCTCGTGCTCCTCTCTGCTCCGGGAGTACACCAAGATATCGTCGATAAACACGATGATGAACAAGTCAAGATACGGCCTGAATGTACGGTTCATCAAATCCATGAATGCTGCTGGGGCGTTGGTGAGTCCGAACGACATCACCAAAAACTCGTAGTGGCCGTAGCGCGTGCGGAAAGCTGTCCTCGGTATATCCTCCTGTCGAACTCGCAGCTGATGGTATCCTGATCGCAAGTCGATCCTCGAAAAATAACCCGCGCCCTGGAGCTGGTCGAACAAATCATCAAAGCGTTGCAACGGATATCTGTTCCGAACGGTTACTTTGTTCAGCTGGCGGTAGTTGATACATAAGCGCAAACCTCCATCCTTCTTCTTGACAAACAGGACCGGAGCACCCCACGAAGAAACACTAGGTCGAATAAGCCCCTTATCTAACAAATCCTGCAACTGATCCTTCAGCTCTCGAAGCTCAGCCGGGGCCATCCGATAAGGCGGTATAGAGATAGGCCCCGAGCCGGGAATCAAATCGATGCAGAACTCAACATCGCGCTCAGGTGGTAGCCCAGGTAGCTCATCAGGGAAAACATCAGGGAACTCACAAACAACCGGGACCCGGTCCAACGGAACCTCTGCAGCTCGAGTATCACAAATATACGCTAAGAATCCCTGACATCCCTTCCGCAAGAGCAGACCAGCGCGAAGAGACGAAATCAAGCTGGGAAGGGTGACGCTGCGGTCTCCCTGAATAACAAGGACTGGCTCCCCCGGAAAGCTAAATCTGACTGCCTTCTCACGGCAGTCCACCGAAGCATAACAGGTGGCTAGCCAATCCATGCCCAGAAGCACATCAAAGTCCAACGTATCGAGGAGAATCAAATCAACTGATGAATCCCTCTCCCCGATACGAACGGAACACAATCGAAATACAAAACGAGCGACAAACGACTCGCCTACCGGAGTAACAACAACAAGCGGATGACCTAACGACGATGACTCACAGCCCAACATCGGTGCAAAGTGTGTAGAGATGTATGAATGTGTGGAGCCTGGGTCAAATAATACCCGGGCGTCGAAAGAGGAAACTGGCAAGGTACATGTCACAACGGCATTGGATGCCTGCGCATCCTGCGGTGTCAAAGCAAATACTCGGGCCTGTCCTCCACCGATAGCGGGCTGACCTCGACCTTGGCCTCCTCGTCCTCTCTGAACAGGACCGCCGTATCCACGGCCTCTGGGTGCACCTAACTGGCGTGGAGCATCGCCTGTGGTAGGAAGTAGGGCTCTCTGAGGAAGGGGTGGTGATGGTGGTAGGGTCACATGCGGAACTGTCGCTGCTCCCTATCGTCTCACCGGACAGTCTCTGACAAGATGGTGCGGACTCCCGCACCCAAAACACCCTGGCGACGGCTGTTGTCCCTGGGGATAAGAACCATATAACTTTCCCCGTCCAAATCCTCTGCCAGGCCTATCTCTCGGAAAGAATCTGGTGCGCTGCCTCTGAGACGGTACATCGGTGCGAATCCTCTTCGGCCCAGAAACGGCCGAAGTCTGTGATATGCGTGCCTCCATCCGTAATGTCGTATCCATAGCAGCTGAATAAGTGTCGTAGTGCTGGGCGCCAATGGCAAGATATAGCTGGGCATCAAGTCCCTGTACAAACCTCTTCACCATATTCTCTTCGGTATCCACCAAATACTGAGCATATCGGGATAACTGCGTAAACTGGACATCATACTCAGACACCGTCATCCCAGGTGTCTTGACTAAGGCCTCGAAACTGCGAGCTCTGGCGTCACGAACGCTCTCTGGAAGGAAACGAGCTAGAAAGACCGCTGTAAACTCGGCCTAAGTCATAAGCGGTAGACCTGCAGCTCGACCTCTCAAGACTGACTCCCACCATGTCTGCGCAAGACCCTCTAGTCGGAAACTCGCAAGCTCTACCCATCGATCATCCGAACATCTCAGCGAACGGCAGATCCTGGCTAAACTGTCAAGGAACATCTGTGGGTCCTCCGCTGCCTCGGTGCCGGTGAATACTGGAGGTCTCAGCCTCATGAAATCTTGTAGTGAAACCGGAATGGCCACGGTGGTAGTAGTAGGAGCATGTATCATGGTCGTCTGTGATGTAGTAGGTACGTCGTCCGGCCTCGGTGTACGACTGGCTGCAACTAGGGATCCTACCATCTGACGTAGCTCCTGCATACTCCCCATCATCTGTCGCAACTCCTCCATAGCAGTCTCAAGCCTATCCATACGGCCTGGGGAAGGTGGATCGGTCTGTCCCTGCGGCGTAGGCATACCACCCTGCTCAGTCCTAGTCTCGGACGAGCCAGCTCGAATCTCGTCTCGGGCGGCAGCCTTCTGTGCCCTCGTAGCCTTCGGCGGCATAGTGACTGGTATAGGAACAGGACAATAAGAATGGTGCAGTAGAATCATAGGATACACGGAATTGAAGAAGGAATTTCAAGCAAGTATATCCTAAAGTCACTTAGGCGGAGTACCGTATCGCAAGTATGACGCGGACATACGTACGCTACGTTACCCTACTTAAGTCACTTACTCCATCTACCAAGGGTCATCCTACACTCAAAAAGGTAAAACCTATCGCTCTGATACCAACTTTGTCACGACCCGCAGGGTACGGAACGTGACTGGCACTTAAGTTTACGAAACGTCTCAAGACATCCGTAAAATAAGTAAGCCAAAGCCCAGAAACCAAAACCAAATAAGCAAAAGAGTGAAGAAAACCCAATCAATTGAAAGCGAGTTTATCAAATAAGTCATATAAAACCCTTTTTAAAAACAATACCAATTTTTCCGAAAATTTCGGCAGAGTCTCCTTTGTAAATACTGGCCCCCAAAATGGGTACAACAAGAATATATATGAATCCAACAAATATGGCATCCCCAAGCGGGAGCTAGCTCTTCGCCACAGGGCGGTCACAAATCCCACGCAATGTAAAGCAACAACATGCGAAATAATCATAATGAAGCATAAGAAAAACAGCATGTCGACTCAAGTGAGCTCGACCCCAAAATACAGCATAAAAGTCCACAAACCTCACAGTCTCATCTCTAGGTCAATGTACAATAATACTGGTAGGTACAGTAGATGGAGTACTCTAGATACAAAGAATACACAAGGTGGTGCAAAAATAATAATATGACCCACCTAAGAGCAAAACCTCGGGTCCAGGCAAAAGAAGCAAGTGCGCCCGCAGCTACTATACTGACGGAGCGGACCTGAAAAAGGCTGTGCCACAACGGGGGTGAGTTGCCAACTCGTGAGTAATAAATAACATCTACACAGGCTATCGAAAGCATGCACACAAGTATCCTAGCATCTAAAATATAGGTAAGGCAGGACATAATAGCAGGTAGGTATGCAATATGAATATGCTAGCAGGTATGAATGCAATGCGAATCAACTCGTGATCTGAATGTGTAAGTATAAGAAATCATGTTTTTTCCCTTTAAGAATCTCTTTTGAAATACCAGCACAATACCAATAGAATCAACCGGAACCTGTGTCCAGCAACGACACCTCAAAACTATCATAAATATCATATATCCATGTCATAGTATCTCTGGCCTCAGCCATCCGGCTGACCCAGCTCAATATCAAAATCTCATCATCTCGCGGCCACGGTCGGTATCCTCTGGATATCCGCCGTGCCAAACAGTCACCGGTAGGTAATCCGTCCCCTGCCAGGCTCAACGTCAACACCACATTCATCTTGCCCCGGGGTACCATACCGGGCCCACCATGTACCCGTGACGGTTCCTCCACTCCTCGACACGGATCTCCAAAACCACAGCAAACTCATGGTGGACGACACTTACATCACTAGAAAACCGCAATTTACATATTTTAAAATTATAATAAGTTTAGAAATTTTGCGGCTTTCCCCCGAAATCCAGAAATATCATAAAATCTCAAGAAATCCTCATAAGTGCATATGTCAATGATAATGAATGCATATGGTATCAATAATCAAGTTGTGATGTGTGATTAATAGATTAGCCATGAACAAATAATATGATGAAGCACATGCACATGAATAGAAATCCTACGATTTCATTTTAAGGAATTAAAGCAATAGCACATGTGTAAGTGTCAATTATAGTAAAAGGTTTCAATTTAAAGGTTATCTAGTGTGGTGGCATGGCAATTACCAGGGTGTGTGTGTAAGCATGAATAGTGCTCGTGCTGCATATAAAAACCCTGGCAATGGTGCAGGTGTCCTATAGAATGGGTTCGTATATGTATGTCAATATAAGGCATGAATGCAGCAAATAATCATATAAGTATTACACCCCTAATTACTAACATCACTAAGAATCTTTTAAGTTACTAAAACTATCGGGCGACTTGCGCCATCCAACGATATTCCCCCGTAGATGTTACATCTACTCACAGAAATACTCAGCTAGCTACGTCCGATCACCGCTTCCCCTTTTCGTACCGCATCCGAAGCCTCCGCGACCGAACCTGGAATTTACATCAATACAAACATAAGGTTACAAATCAAGAACGATGCAAAACCCAAACGAAAATACTAACGTTCACAAGCTAGGTACAACGTGCACAAGGTGCGCGGAACACACTCGAAAATCGCAAAAACTGCAAAAATCGCCGATTTGGTCGCCCGGCAAAACTAAAACCCGATTACTCAAAAATCCGCACTCACGCATCCTAAATGTCATAGGATATGCCAATAATATAATCTAGATATCAAAACTAATTTATCACATACTTTTATCACAAAACTAGTAAGCACAAACATTCTAAAAAAACCGACGCAACATCGCCGTTATGCGATAAAGTGCTCACAATCCAACACCACATCCAACTAACCCACTAGATAGCCATTACATTAGTTTTTAAACCATTAGCAATGCTTAAAAACCTAATTTCCATAAACAAAACCTTTCTTGATTTTGGTAATTAGCAAAGCAAAGAAAATTTCACACAAGTTAACTTAGATTAGCAATACATCAAGCCACTTAAGCAAAGTAACCATATAGGTTGGTTAAGTAAACCACTAGATTAATTAACCAGATTTAATTAACTAAAACATGGTTTCAAGAAACCCTAGTTAACTCAACCATTAACTTTAAACAAAACTAGAATGAAAATAGCACTAAATTAACACTAAAACAATTTAATTAAAGGATTTTAACCATAAGAAATTAAAAGAGTAGAAATTATACCTCAAATCTATGGATCTAGCAAGAAGAAATTTGCCTCAATGATGGCCTCCTAGCACCATGATTCCAAGCAAGAGAGGTTAAAGAGAAAGGGGATGAAGAATGGGGTTATTTTGTGAGGTTTAAATTTGGAAATTCTGAAGCAACTTAATGAATTTTTGAAGAAAATGAAAAGAACAAGGAGATGAAGGGGGGCTGCTGGAAATTCGTCCAGAAATGAGGGAGAGGGGATGGTGTGGGGTGTGGGAAAGAGGTCTTGGTCAACTCCTACCAACCACAAAAGACTTTACCCAAAAACAAATTCAAACCTTTCACAAAACAACCATCATTTCCACACAATAAAACAAGTCAAGGAGCATGGAATTTTTTTGGACCTGATGGTGGTGGGGCTGGCCTAGGGCTGAGGGAAGAGAGAGAGGGGTTTTACAAAAGAAATTTTATGCAAAAAGACCCCCTACAAGTCAAAAATTGCAAGTTTAAGCTTAAATTCAATAAATTTCGTTTCCTAGAATAAAAATTAGTTAAAAATCAAAATAAAATACTAAAAATTTATGTTACAACTATATTTTAATTAACATAATTTTAAAGATTAAAATTAGCCAAAAAAATTTTGTATTTATCGCTAATTTAATGTATTTTCTTACCGGCTTAAAATAATATTAAAAAATTGAAAAATTATGGAAAATTTTTAAACGACCAGAATTTCATAAGTAACTCATTATCTACTAAAAACAAGCAATTACCTATCCATTTTAGGTATAATTAGTCCTAAACTGCAAAATAATAAAAAAGACGGTTTTCGGAAAAATACCGAATTTTCACCGATTTTCAGGAAAACACAAAAACGACTTTTCAAGACGCTACAGTTTCTTTTAGCATATCTCCTTTACACATTAGTGGATCCCTTAGGATCATTGCTTGATTACCAGCGTTGTGATGGCAGTCACACTCATGGGGGCTGGGTAATCCATAAGCACATCCTTATGCAGGTCCCTAGTCGCAGGACTATCGAGACAGGGCATCGATACTCCGGAGTAGACTAGCGTATGCGATTCTTATCCCAGCTTAGGAGACGGTCTGTCCTACAGCCGTCAGTACGTCGTACTTGAGATAGTATGCGGGTGCTCGTTAGGTTACGAGTACACTGGACAGGACTCGTCGAGAACTGTTTGTTGGTATTATACCTATCGTCAGTTATCAGTTCCCAGGTGACATGAGTACAGCTTAGTCCGTTGACTTGACACTGTCACTTCACCTCAAGTGCGTTCCTACTGTACTTTGATTACTACCCTACCACGGCTCAAAGGAGTCGTGCAAACAGGTAGTTTTGGGGTGCATTCCCGAAGCACTTGGAGGCAGTGACGGTTAGACAGGATTCGCCTCTCCCGGTATTGGGGGTTGATATCGCGCTGTGTCTAGGAGAGCCATTACACAAAGTCCCTGGCCAGGGCAAGCGAGATAGACTGGTAGGTTTCCACTATTATCTCAGGGTGTTCTGGGCTACACTCTGACACGACCTGTACTGCTAGTAGGGTGTTAGTTATATCTATGCCCTAGAGGCCATTACTGTACATAGGATGTATATTGTAGTGGATGCTGGGACATATATAGGGAGGACTTTCTTGCTCAACATGATAGTATGCTATGTGGTTACTCTTTACCTTAACGTGTATACAGATTGTCTCTCTGTTACATGTTGGTAAAGCCCTTAGGATGTGTACTTGACTACCTGGACTATGATGCGGATCATACTAGTGGGGACATGGTAGTCTATAAGTACATCCTTCAAGGTCCCTAGTCGTGGGTGTATCGAGACGGGGCATCGATATACCAGAGTAGACTAGCGTATACCTTCTCGACCCATACAGATGGGCGATGGATGATCCCATATCCATTGGTGTTTGACATCGGAGATGATATACGGGTGCTCAGTAGAGACTGGGTACACTGGACGGACTCGCCGAGAACTCCCAGATGGTATTATACCTCACGTCAGATGGCAGTTCTCTGGTGACACTGGCACAGGTTAGTCTGTAGACCCGAGATCGTCATAGAGTCTTGTGTGATTCCCACTGTGCTTTGATTTCCACCTTACCACGTCCAAGAGGGCGTGCAAAACGGTGGCTTTTGGGTACAGTCCCGAATCATATGGAGGCAATGAGCGATAGGAGGGGATTCGTCTCTCCCGGTATTGGGAGTTGATGTTGCGCTGTGTTCGATTGGCTATAACCGGAAATCCCTGGCCAGGGTTGCTGAGATTTACTGGTAAGTGTTACCAGTAGTTTCTCGAACTGTTATAGACCTCATATCGACATGACTTATCGAGCTATTGGGGTCTGATGTTTATCACCCCTAGGCAACATATGCGATATATCAGACGAACAGACCGGACTGTACGGTAAGTGTTACTGGTTGGATTCACAACAGTATGAGCGGGCTTGCTCGTCGATCTTCTGATCACTCAATACCCGGATGGCCGTTACGTTTAGCAGACCGCTTGCGGCTTGTGGGTGTTTGATATGATCATCACCTGCTGCCGGCGTATTGACGAGTCTTTAGAGTCCTACACAGAGGTTTCCTGGCTCAAGCGAAACGAAATAGGAGCGCATATGAGATATGTGCGGGACCGAGAATAATACCAGTGTGTGATACTCTATTCTATTCTCGCGATGAATGTATCGATTGGTTGTATGCGATATAACCTAGTTATCGAATCGAGGATTGATTCGATAAGTCGATACATCGGATATTAGCCGGTCATATGCGATATGACCGGATCGTTAAATCAAGTGTTGATTTGATGATTTAATGCATAATTATATATTTGATATATTACTTTGCATTAACTAGTATTTGTTCACTTAAGATGGATTTATCACTTGGTGAGCACATTGTGTATATGATATATTTTTGTGCACAAGATTGTATCATGTTTGATGATACATGCTAGTTTGGGTGTATGTTTGGTTTAAACCATAGTTGGTCAATGGTTAGGGTTTCACTTGATTTATTTTCTTATTTATTTATTTATTCATTCATTTTGGCAAAAGGAAAAATGGTGGCTTGATTTGTTTTCTAGTTGAAGCTTCATGAAGCTTTGAATAAGTCCACCATTTTTGTTTCATGCTTAACCCTAACCATTCAACTTAACCTTAGTTTATTCTCTACACCTAACTATGGTTGCAAATATGATAAGTATAATTTGATTTTCTATTTTGAAAATAACTTATCATATTATCTTCTTGTTCTTCTTCAACAATGAAGAAAGCTTGCAACCTTCAATAGCAACTTGAGAAAAAGAGTGAGAAATCCAATTCTAAAGTGAACCCACTTCCTATTTCTTCATTCTCTACCACTTGCCTAGTAGTATAGGGTGTTTTCTTCATAAGTTTCATGGCTTGGTGAAGTTGGAGCTTGATCTTGTGTTGCCTCGACGTAGATCATCTTCGGCATCGAAGTCGACGACCTAGCCCGCCCTTTTCTCCGATGAAGCCGACGCTTGAGCCCGGGATCCGATGATCGCAGCGAGGGGACTTCATCATGGAGCTACGGAGGTGGAGGACCAGATCTACAAAGGTTGTATTTCCCTTCACTTCTTAGTAAAGTAGTTTACTAGTTGTAGTTATCGTCTAAACTCTAGTCAACGATCTAGTTAGGGTTTCTCGGCACCGTAAAATTTGAATTTGGCATGGTCGATAACTTGTGAGACCTCCTTAGTGTGCCTAGGAACCCTATAGTGGTATCAGAGCCTAGCTAGAGCCTTAGGCGATGCGTAGACGATGTTAGAAACCCGATCGAACCCGAAACCCTAACTCCAAATCACTCTCTGGAAATTTTCTGAAAATTTGGATTTTTGTGAATTAAAAATTGCAAAAAAATTCAGCAGGTAAATTTATGAGTTACTGTGAAGCACGTTCTTCTGATTCGTCCAAAGCGCGGCGGAACCGCGGCACGAGCATGGCTCGTGCGGCGGTTCCGCGGCCAAGAAGTGACATTAGCTTTTCAATTTTGTACATTAATTCCTATAATTTAGTGCTGTATTTTCTGGGATATTTTAACATCTACTAAAGAGTTGAGTTTTCTGGGGTTGTATTGGGACTTCGTTAATTCGATCAGATTGTCTAATTTTGTCTATGTTTTTTTTCCGGATAATTTTTGAATATGTTAAAAAGTTCGACCGGATATAAATACCCAATTTTTCCCCTGTCGAGAAATTTCCAAGTGTTGGATCTTTCCGTAGTTTAATGACATTCTAAGTAGTGCAAGTAACGCGATGGTCCCTCTAGAAGACAACAAACCTTAACTCGATTATGTGACCGTCTTGAACTGCCCTTTGAACCTTCGGGTTTGGGGCAGTACGGCGTGCCACATGTGAGGCGTTGGCTTGACCATTCTACGGCTGGACCGTTGGTACTGAGGCATGAACTGGATGCTTTTTAAACTTGTTTCATGTGTTGAGCTGTTTCGGGAAAACTTGGGTGTTTGAATGTTCCATCGGAAAGTTTAACATTTTCTATTTATCTGGAATGGGATACAATATTTGGAATCCACAAGTAGTTATGAGATAACTGATTTGAATGTTATAAACATAGCACTTTAGTCTCACTTGATCGGTTGCCACGGAATTTTGATGTGATCAAAAGTCCATCGCAATCACGTAGCATACGCGGATACTCGCCGGATAAACTTAATAGACAGCTACACCCCATAGCCCCGACCAAGTGACTGTAGGAGAACCCCGTCGCCAAAAGCATCCGTTCGGGTGCTCGCGGCAGCGGTGTTCCGCCTTGGTGCACTTCGTCGACGGTATCGGGGGTGCGGCCGCCTACTAAAGTTTGCGACCAGCATTCGATCAGAATGTCGGGAATCTTGTTGAATTACCCGACTAGATATTGAAAAGAGTTTTCGATAATGAGACTAAAATGCGGGGTTTATAATTGTTAGGCATGCGATGTCTAAGGAATTCATATGGTCAGGCATGCGATGTCTGAGGAGGTTGCGGATTCCAACTGTTGTAGTTTTACACTTTCTTTATTGTGACCGTAAGTGTAATATGTGATATCGCCGGTTTCGTTTCTATATGTCAACGACAATTGGGATACGCATGTTTACTTACGTTGATGACATGTGATGTTATGTGTTGCTGGATATGATATATTGGATCGTCGTGTTTGAATAGCCGGGTTTTTATTATGTGAGATGAGTGTTTTTCATTTTCATTCATGTAAAAACTTGTATGTAATATTCTTTTATTGGGGCACTTCCAGGTTGTGGAAGTTGTCACCATTGATGTATATTATTTACTTTTCTGCACTAGGATAGACCCAAGGAGGAGGGCACAAGTAACCGGGTTCTGGAGTCCAGTGGGAGACCAACTCAAGGAGTCGAGTCCGGGTCTCCTAACTCTAGAATTGGTAGGGTTGCTTACCGCTCTCGTAGGGGTCTTGGGGTGTGGGTTTGGCTATTCATCGCGACCGTGGAATCCGTGTTTTATACTGGCTCGTATTAAAAACACGGACGTCCTAGTATATCCAATATTTCATATGATTCTTCTGCTGCGATATCTGTGATGTGATCATTTGATGTTCTGTGATAAATACTGTATATAGTATATATGATGTATTATATAGGCGTTACTTATGTTTTACACCCGCGCTAGCCCTGTCCCGCTCTGTCGTTAATTACCTAACCTAACGGTGCACGAGGGGACATCGAGGCGAATGCGGATGGCATAAGTGTACGTCGTATTTATCTGTGATGTTTAGGTGACTTAAATGATGGGACTTCATTAATATGATTAATGAAAGAAAAGAAACCTAAGATGTTGTGGAATCGAATTTCAAAATTAAAACAGGTAGCTACAGTTCTTGCTTTGCATCGCGGTGTTCCTTGTAGAACATCCTGCACCTTATTCGATAAGGAAAGGACCGAGATCCCTTCACCGGGAGTGACTCCTTTAGCAATAACTGGCAGATGCTACAACTCTCGGTTTGTCTTTTGATTGCTTCTATAGTTTTTGCTTTGCACAATGATATATATGATATATCCCGCACCTCATTCGACAAGGAAAGGACCGACGATCCCTTCACCGGGAGTGACTCCTTTAGCAAAACTAGAAAAGCCTCAAAAACACTCCATTTCAAAAATCATTCGATTCTACAACGATATCAAGTTCATTACGCAATAGGTTTTCAGAAAAACCTGTCATATCCCTCCGTCATTTCAGATAAGTTATATATAGTATTCGTGCTGCATTTGTTGGCTTTCGTCAAGGTGCAGTGTGCGGTAGCTATATGCAACTTATCTGCAGCATACGATGCGATTGGATTAGGGTTGTCGTGCGGCTTTGTTGGCTTTCGTCAAGGGTCGTGCGGGTGGGTTTAATTCAATCAGGAAATGACGGGTTGAACTTGAGTAGCGGGCTATGGTTTGTTGGCTTTCGTCAAGGTCATAGCACGTTAGGGGCAAAATATTATCAGGAATTTCAAGTGTTAAAATTTGCAATGAGATTGCATACCTTTTATGTGATAGTTGGATCCCGATACCCACTGCGAGTAATTGTTACTCCTGGGAGAGTTTTACATATTACAATTAGCTGATCAAGTAGGTGTCTAAAAGGTGTCAACGAGGTTACGCCTCTGGGAAAACGAGGTTTACATTAATTAGGAATGTACGAAAGCACGGGGGACCTCCCTCAATGTACCGACACTGGCCTGGCTGAAAGATTGGCGAACTTATAGTGTGTAATTAATCCCGGCTAGTCTTTCCTTTTAGGGTTTGAAGGAAGATTTGATAAAAACAGTGGGAGCCATCCTGATTAGATAAAATAATAACCAATCTGATCTTGCAAGAGCATACGCTGAGTGTTTTCTTCTCTCTCTCTCCAGGTAGGGACCATGTCACGCCTTAATCAAGATAATAATACGGAATATTGACCGAACCCGCTTGTTATACTTAGCTAGGGAACGTTGGTCCCGCTCCAACTTATAATTGTTATAAGACAGAGCAGGAAATAGGGGATTACCAGAATTCCCGTGCCGCCCAAACGAAGAAAATGCATGTTGATGCATCTCCTTCGGGTGTGTTCATTACAAAGAACTGTTTCTCTGTATCCTCTACGTCCTGGGTATTTGATACCGGATCAGGATCCCAGATATGTAATCAGTTACATAGGGCTACAGAAAGGTAAAGAACTGAGAACGGGTGATAAGTTTCATGAGGCAGAAAACGGTGCAAGTATTGCAGCCAGGTCTGTTGGTCACTGTCACCCTGTATTACCTGAGTACATTGATTCTGAACAAATGCTATTAGATACCGAACCTGATATACAAAATCATATCTGTCTCTTTATTAGTAAAGAAACGATAAAATTTTGTATTGTTGGATAATGTTTTGAACATTTCCTATATCAAAAGTTGATCGGTTCAGGCACGTTATCTAAAAGCATTGATGTTCTAAATCAAACTACAGTTCTTAGTATACAGAATACACACAAGAGGAAGAGTTCAAAAATGAACGAATCCTTCTTGAGGCATTGTAGACTAGGTCATATCAATGCGACCAAACTGGCTGAAGTTACATTTAGATGCATATTTAAATCAGTTTGAATTTACATCTTGTGAAACTTGCCAATCATGTCACAGAGATAAGATGACCATAGCTCCGTTTACAGGAAACAGAGAAAGAGTTAGTGAACTCTTGGGATGATACATGTTGATGTATGTAAGGTCCCCTGTCTACACATGCCAAGACCGGTTCTTTATACTTCATTACATTCTCTGATGATCTTTCGAGATTCCGACCTATGTTCCTGTTGAAACACAAGTCCGAACCTTTTGAGATATTCATAGAATATAAGTTAGAAGTAGAGAACCAAAATACGGGTAAAAGTATTATGTCCTTTAATGTGATCAAGGAGGAGAATACTTGAGCACGGAACTCCTGGACTATTTTAATAAGAATGAGATTCTCTCTCAGTATTACTCCTCTGAATACACCACAGCACAACGGTGTATCAAGGCGGAGCAATCACACCCTATATGATAAGGTGTGCTCTATGATGAGTACTACTGAGTTACCTATTTCCTTTTGGGAGTTATGCACTTATGAAGTTGGATACCTATTGAATAGGGTTCTAATCAAATCAGTTACCTACCGCTTCATATGTGATATGGAACGGGAAGAGCCCATATCTTAAGTTGGTTAAGATTTGGGGTTGTCCGGGCTATGTCTAAAAGCATAATCCGGACAAGCTCGAGGCAAGATCTGTTATGTAGAACTGGAAATGTTCCAGCTATACAAACTACAGCTGATGATTTGGTAGAACCGAAGGATTCAATAGTAACCAACGAACCTCAGCCTCTCCGCCGATCTAGCAGGGTTCCTCACCCACCTGAGAGATACTTCGGATTCTCTATGACAGTGGGAGCGAGGAATGCATCATGAGATGATGACCCAACTAGTTTCGAGCTGGCCATCAAGAGTGGGACTCTGTAAGAATGGCTGGATGCTTAGCGATCTGAGATGGAATCCTTATACACCAACAAAGTATGGACTTTAGTTGCTATATCTGAAGGGTTAAATCCCCATCAGGAGCAAGTATATCTTGAGAAGATTACTTGGTGTACATGGAAAAGTTGAGACTTTCAAAGCTAGACTTGTTAAAGGTTTGCATCATTGACCAGGTATGGATTATGTTGAAACCTTTTCTAAGGATCTATGCTTAAGTCTATCCAGATCCTACTTGCCACGGCTACATACCATGACTACGATATCTGGTGGTTGGGTGTCATGACAACTCTTCTAAAATGATGTTTTGGAAGAGAGCGTCTATAAGTACACAGCCAGAGGGCTTCGTAGACAGTGAGAGCAGCGGAAACGTGTGCAAGATGTTTTATGTGATGAAGTAAGCATCGCGGAGTTGGAACATCTGTTTTGATGAGTTAGTCAAACAGTTTGACATCATCAAAATGGTAGATGAACCTTGTATATACAAAAAGGTAATGGGGAGTATGGTAGTGATCCTCGCAGAGTACCTGGATGACATACTCTTGATAGGGAAGGAGTTTCCTATGCTACACTCGGTCGATCTCCGCTTATCACATGGATTCTCCATATAGGATCAAAGTGATACCTCTTAAATCCTGAGTTTTCATCTATGAGATTGATGTTATTTGGGTGTTAGAATACTCACTAGCTGTAGTGAGATGGTATCAATTGATCCTGGGGAGAATCACTGGAAGGGTTCCAGAGTGATAAAGACGACTGAATGTCAGTCACATGCATTGTCTTTACCCTCAGTAAAGGGACAGTATGTTGGAAGAGTTCCAAGCTAGATACCGTGGCACACTAGACGATAAAGGCTGGATACATCGCTACTTAAGATGCTACCAAAGAGGAGGTCTGGGTGTATATTAGTTCATGAGATGAACTTAGTTCCCCCCATTGTGTGACAATGGAGTTGTGGCTTATGCCATGGAACGTCCATCCCATCAGTGATCCAGACATATTCTAAGGCAGTATCACCTGATCATGGAGATAGTTGATCTCCAGGGTGATCGAGGTTAGGAGAGAAGACTCAGAAGACAACACGGCAGATCCACTCACAAAGGCCTTTTCCCAGAGAGAAACTTTTATGGGATGGTTGAGTATGAGATACTGCAACCACTGCTACAGATGGCCCTAGTGCAAGTGGGAGATTGTTAGTTATATGTATGCCCTAGAGGCTATTACTGTACATAGGATGTATATTGTAGTGGATGCTGGGAAATATATAGGGAGTACTTTCTTGCTCGACATGATAGTATACTATCTGGTTACTCTTTACCTTAACGTGTATACTGATTGTCTCTCTGTTACATGTTGGTAAAGCCCTAAGGATGTGTACTTGACTACCTGGACTATGATGCAGATCATACTAGTGGGGACATGGTAGTCTATAAGTACATCCTTCAAGGTCCCTAGTCGTGGGTGTATCGAGACGGGGCATCGATATACCAGAGTAGACTAGCGTATACCTTCTCGACCCATACAGATGGGCGATGGATGATCCCATATCCATTGTTGTTTGACTTCGGAGATGATATACGGGTGCTCGGTAGAGACTGGGTACACTGGACGGACTCGTCGAGAACTCCCAGATGGTATTATACCTCACGTCAGATGGCAGTTCTCTGGTGACACTGGTACAGGTTAGTCTGTAGACCCGAGATCGTCATAGATTCTTGTGTGATTCCCACTGTGCTTTGATTTCCACCTTACCACGTCCAAGAGGGCGTGCAAAACGGTGGCTTTTGGGTACAGTCCCGAATCACATGGAGGCAATGAGCGATAGGAGGGGATTCATCTCTCCCGGTATAGGGAGTTGATGTTGCGCTGTGTTCGATTGGCTATAACCGGAAATCCCTGGCCAGGGTTGCTGAGATTTACTGGTAAGTGTTACCAGTAGTTTCTCGAACTGTTATAGACCTCATATCTACACTACTTATCGAGCTATTGGGGTCTGACGTTTACCACCCCTAGGCAAGATATACGACATATCAGACGAACAGACCGGACTGTACGGTAAGTGTTACTGGTTGGATTCACAGGAGTATGAGCGGGCTTGCTCGTCGATCTTCTGATCGCTCAATACCTGGGTGGCCGTTACGTTTAGCAGACCGCTTGCGGCTTGTGGGTGTTTGATATGATCATCACCTGCTGCCGGCGTATTGACGAGTCTTTAGAGTCCTACACAGAGGTTTCCTGGCTCAAGCGAAATGAAATAAGAGCGCATATGAGATATGTGCGGGACCGAGAATAATACCAGTGTGTGATACTGTATTCTATTCTCGCGATGAATGTATCGATTGGTTGTATGCGATATAACCTAGTTATCGAATCAAGGATTGATTCGATAAGTCGATACATTGGATATTAGCCGGTCATATGCGATATGACCGGATCGTTAAATCAAGTGTTGATTTGATGATTTAATGCATAATTATATATTTGATATATTACTTTGCATTAACTAGTATTTGTTCACTTAAGATGGATTTTCTCACTTGATGTGCACATTGTGTATATGATATATTTTTGTGCACAAGATTGTATCATGTTTGATGATACATGCTAGTTTGGGTGTATGTTGGTCAAAACCATGGTTGGTCAATGGTTAGGGTTTCACTTGATTTATTTGCTTATTTTTTTATTTATTCATTCATTTTGGCAAAAGGAAAAATGGTGGCTTGATTTGTTTTCTAGTTGAAGCTTCATGAAGCTTTGAATAAGTCCACCATTTTTGTTTCATGCTTAACCCTAACCATTCAACCTAACCTTAGTTTATTCTCTACACCTAACTATGGTTGCAAATATGATAAGTATCATTTGGTTTTCTATTTTGAAAATAACTTATCATATTATCTTCTTCTTCTTCTTCTTCTTCAACAATGAAGAAAACTTCCAACCTTTAATGGCAACTTTAGAAAAAGAGTGAGAAATCCAATTCTAAAATGAACCCACTTCCTATTTCTTCATCCTCTACCACTTGCCAAGTAGTATAGGGTGTTTTCTTCACAAGTTTCATGGCTTGGTGAAGTTGGAGCTTGATCTTGTGTTGCCTCGACGTAGATCATCTTCGGCATCGAAGTCGACGACCTAGCCCGCCCTTTTCTCCGATGAAGCCGACGCTTGAGCCCGGGATCCGAAGATCGCAGCGAGGGGACTTCATCATGGAGCTATGGAGGTGGAGGACCGGATCTACAAAGGTTGTATTTCCGTTCACTTCTTAGTAAAGTAGTTTACTAGTTGTAGTTATTGTCTAAACTCTAGTCAACGATCTAGTTAGGGTTTCTCGGCACCGTAAAATTTGAATTTGGCATGGTCGATGCCTTGTGAGACCTCCTTTGTGTGCCTAGGAACCCTACATAGGGGACTGACGTTTACCGCCCCCCTTGGCCCGCCATGCGATGTTCTTAGACGAACAGACCGGACTGTACGGAGACTGTCACATTCAGGCTCAGTAGGAGTTCAGATGGGTTTACCTCGTCAGTCTTCTTATCGGCATCTACCTGGGGACCGTTACGTACAGCTAGTGCCGCTTGCGGTCTGTGGTTAAACCCACTGCCAGCGTAGTGTCGAGTCTTTAGAGTCCCACACAGAGGGTTATTCGCCTTTAGGCAAAATAAGTAGAGGTCGCATGGTTTTGCGACAGGGTTCGTTCACATCCGCGCACTTGTGCACGTTTGGTGTCCGGACAGCTTATACTAGCGGGCTTTGGTTTAAGCCGGATCCTAGTATATGATTTGGGATTGGTTTTATCTCATTGTATTTGTGTTCCTCGGAACACGGATACGGGTGTGTATGCACAGTTGACTGAGGCAGAGGCAGAGGACTTTCATTAGGGTTGATGACCATTGTCATTTTCTTAACCCTAATGTTTATGTGTGAAATATGATTTATTAATATTAGTTAATTATAATTGTGCATGGTTAGGGTTGTTGACCATTTGACTATACTTGACTTGTTGACCTAGGTTGACAAGTTGACCATCATCATTCCATATGAAAGATGCTCTTTGATCCTTGCAAAAGCATTTAATGTGAAATGATAATGGTCATTTCTTGATTAACCATCATAATTATCTTTAGCTAATTATCTATTTTTCATAATTCACATATATGTGAGAAGGTTGGATTATTTCTTCTCATTCTATCATTCTCATTCTCTCTCCTCCTCTTCCTCTCTCTCAAAGCTCTCCCCTCTCATGAGTTGAGAACCATTGAGCTTGAGATAAATCCCTTAAAAATATTCTCTACTCTTTCTAAGGTTCTAGGTTTAGCACACCAAGCACCTTAGTTATTTCTAGTTTGAGGTTGAAGCCAAAGGTAGAGGCCCTCGGGTGGATCTTTCTTCGGCAAGAGAAGGCGATGAGGAGAATCCGATCATCACACTCCAAGGAGCAAGAAGAGAAGGACTTGAAGACCTAGGTATAACCCCTTTTCCGAGTAGCTAAACTTTTTAGCTTTGTAGTTAGTTTTTGTTTAGCAAAGATCCCTCCTTTACATAGTCCATGTTGCCTAGTGTTGTAAAAATCCGATTTTTCATAACGTTTCCGCCTCCCCGAAAGCACCGGGGTGGGCAACGTGGACTTACAAGATCATCATAGAGTCTTGTGTGTTCTCCTACTATACTTTGATTTCCAGCCTACCACGGCTCTGCTGAGTTGTGCAAACAGGTGGCTTTTGGGTATAGTCCTGAGACACATGGAGACAGTGAGCGATAGGAGGGGTTTCGTCTCTCACGGTATTGGGAGTTGATGTTGTGCAATGTGCGATTGGCTCTGACTTGAAGTCCCTGGCTAGGGCTGATGAGATTTACTGATAAGTGTTATCAGTAGTTTCTCGACCGGTCATAGACCATATCGACATGACTTATTGAGTTATTAGGGCTCGACGATTCCATCCATAGACTTGATATGCAACATATCAGACGAAGAGACCGGACTGTACGGAAAGTGTTGCCAATGGCTCGACCGGAGTTTTGACGGGTTCGCTTGTTTTTCTTCTGATCGCTCAATACCCGGGTGGCCGTTACGTTTAGCTGACCGCTTGCGTCTTGTAGGTGTTTTGATATGATCATCACCTACTGCCGGCGTATTGACGAGTCTTAGAGTCCCATACATGATTTTTCTAGCTCAAACGAAATGTTGTGGTGTGCATATTGTAAGTGCACGGTGGCGCCCCGGCCGTCAAACTGACATCGGAATGCGGAAGCGGTGATAAACTTTAATTTTGCGAACTTAGCAAACCGGCACCACCGCGCACTAAACACCCGGATAGGGCCATTAAACTAGATCTAGCTAACTACAAGACGGGTTAGAGATATACCGAGTGATCCGAGTCCTCCGGTCTTCTCGTCGTCGTCCCGATCTCCTGCGGAAACTCCGGTCGTCGCCTCCTCGCCGGAAGGGCACCACATCGCCTGTATCTTTTACGGGCTCCCACCTCAATACCGAGGCAACTCGGGCGTGAAGCTGGCAGATCGACGTGCCCAAGATTTGCTGTAGAATGTAGTGTAGAGGCTATGCCTCATTTGGGGGTTTTGTTGCCATGGAGGATGGAGGAGGAGGTTAGGAAAATTGGTGCTTTCAATTTTCTAGCAAGAAGAATATGAGATGAAGAATTCCTCACATAACCAAATCAACTCTCTCATTCCCACCCTCTCAAAAATGGTGGAGGAATCAAACCAACACTAGAAGGAAGGTGAGTGTAGGAAAAGAGAATGGGTGACCACATCCAAAGATCATGATAACAAATCAAATCAACCTTCATCTCATTTCTAATCAACTCTAATCACCATTTAATGCAAAAGGTTGATACAAAAGGAATCTCATCATGATGCCACACAATTACAAAGGACCCCTTCCACAAATACTAATTTGCACAATTGCAAATTAGTCCCTCCATCGAAAAAGTCCGGCGGGGAAAGAACAAAGGAAAACCGGACGGAACGGAATGCAAACTGGTAACTCCAGAAAACTGGTCACGTAATAAATTACAGGAAAACCCCGATACTGTGCATACACACCCGCATCTGTATTCCGACCGGATACAAATGCAATGAGACAAAATCTACACTGTACTATACTAGGATCCGGCTTAAACCAAAGCCGGCTAGTAATATCCGTCCGATGCTGATCCGTGCAATACCGCATGTATCTGATCGAACCCTGCCAGATATCCATACGACTACTAGTACTAACCGTCCGATCCTGATCCGTGCAATACCGCACGTATCTGATCGGACCCTGCCATATCTCCATACGGCCTCTACAGCGTTTCGCCCGAAACTTGAGTAACTGAAAGTGTGGTGGACTCTAAAGACTCGTCAATACTATGGCTGTGGATTTAACCACTACCACGTCAGAGGTATAAGCCAATACGTGACGGGCCACCAGCTATTGACCAAAAGGGACTTCGATGAGCGAACTCATCCTGACACCCTACTGAGCCTGTCAGTGACAATATCCGTACAGTCCGGTCCGTTCGTCTATGAGCATCGCATGGCGGGCCTAAGGGGTTGGTAAAAGTCAGACCCCCAAAAGCGGTACAAGTCGTGTCGGAGTGTAGCCCAGAACACCCTGAGATACTACTGGAATACCTACCAGTAAATCTCCTTCCTTGGCCAAGGACTTCTTGTAATGGCTCTCCTAGACACAGCGCGAACTCACCCCCAATACCGGGAGAGACGAACCCCTGAAGATCCGCTCACTGCCTCCATGTGGCTCTGGACTGTACCCAACTAAAACCTGTTTGCACGTCTCCTTTGAGCGTGGTAGGGTAGTAATCAAAGTACAGTGGGAACTCACACGAGACAAATGACGATCCCCACGTCGATGAACTAACCTGTACACATGTCACCAGGGAACTGCTATCTGACGTCAGGTATAAGACCAACCAGCATGTTCCCGGAGAGTCCTGTCCGGTGTACTCATAACCCAATGAGCACCTGTATACATCTTATGTGATCCAACTGACACCAGTGGATTGTGAGACCGGCCACCGCCCCTCGTCGGGGTCTCGACTGTATACACTAGTCTACTCTGGAGAATCGATGCCCTGTCTCGAAACTCCCACGACTAGGGACCATTTAAGGATGTGCTTATAGACTACCAGCTCCAACGTATATGATCGCCCTCATACTGCTGGCAGTCAAGCAAGAATCCTAGGGGCTCTATCAACGTGTAATAGCGACCTGTAAGGTCACCTGAAGCAGTACACGATGATAAAGGTAAACCAGAAAGCATACTATCATCTTGAGTAAGACTGTCCTACCGGGATAGGTCCTCCCTCAATCATCGCAATCACGTGCCTGTGATCCAATAATCGACTCTGAGGGCACTATCTCCAACAATCTCCCACTTGCACTCAAGGCTAATTATTGCGATGTCGCATACTCACTGCCCGTGTGATACCGAACACCCAACTCCTCTACTTGTCATTCTCACAAAACTCGTTTGCGAAACTATTGCGTTCGAGGAATAACCTCAGTGAGTGGATCCACCTTGATGTTTCTTTCTATGTCTCTCTATATCTCAAGTTCGCGGAGAAACCCATCTCCCGTAAGGAGCAATACCTGTCTTAGAATGTGTCTGGATGTCTGATGGGACCTAGCTCATGAATGAACTCCAAATCCAAACTTCTTAGACTGTATCGTCAACTGAACTTAATCAGTATCCTGCGCCATGCCTCCCTCAGTATTGCCTTGGACCATCTGTCAGAAATACTGCCCCTCGTCAGAGGGAAAACTATAACTCTGACAACCTCCCTGTCGTCCAGGTCACCTTGGAAGCCTGGAATGATAACTGTCTCCCTTAATGAGGCTGTCGTTATCAAATCCCTAGAACATACACTTATGTTCTAAAACTGCCTCCGACTGTTTCTCCAGGATTGGATCAATATCAACTTATTGCATCTACTGCAAGAACAACATCTGGTGTGGTACTTGACATCTCATGATTGACTCAATTGCCTAAGCAAGTGATCTGCCAATCATGAACATCCCTCTCCCCTTTAGTCTGTAAGACACCTTTAGAGAGGGTGACTCCATCACCTGCAGGTATACTACCGTGCCAGGAGTCGTCCATTCTAAATACTTTTAGAATGTTGTCAAAGTACCCAGATTGGGAAACCACCCAAATCTAGATCTAAAACCATTGATCTAGTAACCAGTATATCTGATATAATGTCCAAATCCCATATGGAGAAAATACTGTGTGACGACCAAAGTATAACCGATCGTAGTATAGGAATATCACTTCCTACTCTGTGTATGTCATCCAAATACCATGACATCACACCCTACTACCTTCTCAATAGATCCATCCCCTATTCTGATGAAGTCAAACCTATGACTGTCACATCAGAAATAGATGACCTATCTCCGCTATATCTGCTTTAGTCTATAAATAGACATAAGCCTGATGTCCACCAATGCTTCCGCTGCTCCCCCTGACTACGACAACCCTCTGGCAGAGTGATATAGACGTACACTTCTAAAACTAGTTTAGAAAGACGCTATACTCATCCTCCTGCCGGGTCCCACAGTCTGGAACAATAGCAATGGTAAGTCTGGGTAAACAAAAACCTCTCTGCCACCGTCCTTGAGGATACCGAAGTACCTCTCGGGTGCCTGAGGTTACCCACCTTATCTGCGGAGTGGCCAATGGAATGTCAAACCAGATTGAATCTTTAGGTTCTTATCAAATCTTCAGTAATCGTTTGCGGTTCTGGAATCACTTCCAGTTCTACCATACTCCCACTACCGTTTTTTTGAAAAAATCCATTTTTAATTAAAACTGTGGAGAGTCAAGAACAATATCACTATTGATCTTCCAGATGGTAGAAAATCAACCCTCGTCATAGCCTGGGTCAACCTACAAACAACCATTACAGAAACGTGCCTTGAGTTATCCAGAGTCTGGTTTTAAGCATAAACCGGACAACTTCCCGTACCTTAACATTGTTAAGATATGAACTGTTCTATATCCAATATAGAACCAGAGGCACTGATTTAATTGAACCAGATTCAAATCATGCAGCTGTCTCCAGTGCATGTCAACTAAATGGAAGGAGGCCGATCAGCGTCACTCAACTTAGGAATGCTTCCAATTATGAATAACCCGAAAGAGAAGCAAGTTCTCTTAATCATTACTATCAACTGAATACCATACACAAGTATCTACATCTTCGATCAACTTGAAGAATCCCGATACTTGCAGCACCTGGTTCTCTACTTTATTCAAATACCTATAACTTCTCAAAATTCAGACCCTGTGTTTCCACGAAACACCTGCCTAAAAACTAGAGAAGTCATAAGTAAACTGAATATAGTACGAGGACCAACCCCTCTGTCCTGATGGACCCTGGACAACATACAATACTCTGTATAAGTCCCTTGAGTCTGATAACTCATTCACTGTGTGTCGTAGGTTGAAAACTGTACTTATGGTTAAGAAGAATTACACCGCTGTTTAATGCTCCTTACCTAACCATCCACTGATATAGGTAAATGCCGTAGACATAATTTCAAAAAGGTATATCTCACTCTATAAAAATAGACGTACAGATATATCAATTTGAAATTGGTGCATAAAAGCGGATATTCAAAACCAAATATTTGCCGTCTGGCAAACAACCCAGGTGACTTCCTCAAATATCACCGATTACAACGAATCCCGATATAATGAGGATGATCACCCAATTCCCAATAACTTACTCCCACTCATCATCTGTAAAACCATACAGATGTGAGAATCATACCTGGTAAATACATACCCTGGAGTAAGTGTCTAATCGGGAAATCAGTTTTCCATTAACAATACACAGTGAAACTGAAACATTGAAATGTTTCGTTGGGGTATCCTGGTATTCCTAGTAATGCCTCTTCCATTATCCAGATTCACAACTGTAACCGTATAATTCTTTTCCACCTCTCCAAATCCCTTTATATGTCTTTAGTCATTACCTTCTGTACACCCCTTTATGCCAAATTTTTTTCTTCCTTCCCTACCGTTCGGCACCAGCCTATGGTTTGGAAGAAGACTATCCAATAAGCATAATGGGTGTACTGTCCTAATCCTAGGAGCACTCGCAACGCGAGAGAAGGTGAAGATAAAAGACAACCGAATAAACCTTATTCCTATTTCTCCTGAACCAGAATCCATCCCCGAACTGGAACAAGTTCCTTTCGAGTTCGTATATAACCATACGATGGAATATCCAATAAGCTGTGGATCTTCGTAGTGATACGGAGTGTCCTGGAGAAATACAAAGGTGATTTAGGATTGGCGAAGAAATATTTGGTATGGTCGTGAATAGCAGTCGCAATTTACTTTGCCCTCTTACTAATCCCTTGCTTTGTCTTAAGTTAATACCTTCTGTACACCGTTTAGGCTAATTGGTTTTCTTCATTCCCTACCGGTCGGCACCAGCCTAAGGTTTGGAAGAAGACTATCCAATTTGCGTAATAGGTGTACTACTCCTAAACCAAGGAGTACTCGCAACCTGAGAGAAGGTGAAAAGAAAAGACAACTGAATAGTCCTATTCGTTTTCTCCAGAACCGGAAACCATCCTCGAATAACTTTGAGTTCGTATATAACCATACAATGGTTTTGTCCAATGGAAGTGGACGTTCGTAGTAATACGGGGTGTCCTGGAGAAGAGGGTAAAAGTAGGAGTGGCAATGAGGTTTGCAACTCTGACAATCCAAAAGCTAGTGTATAAGAAGGTTCGGTCAACTTGGTCACTGAGTCATAGTCTAGGGTCGGGACAATGGTCGCTGCCAAAGAGAGAGAGAAAAGAAACACTCAGCGTGCACTCTAGCCTAGATCAGAATGGTTACCAATTTATCTAATCTGGAAACCTCCCACTGTACCGTCAAATTCTCCTCCAAACCTGAAAGGAGAATTTGTAGGGATCACCCGAGGAGTAAACCAACTCATCAGTGGGAATCGGGATCCAACTATCATTGCATGATAACGTGACGGAATCCGCTCACGTCATCACACTCCAGAAGGTATGCGCATATCTGGCAAGTTTCAGTTCTTTTGAAACTCCCGATGTGGATTTTTACCCCCATGCTCTTATGACCTTGACTTTGGCCAACAAATCATAAGTCACATGTCAAGTTCTACCCGTCATTCTCCAGGTTGATTTGAATCCACCCGTACCTACCCTTGACTTTGGCCAACAAGGCAGTACGACTGTTCCAAACCAACGCATCTATCTATGCTGCATATGAATAACCAACAGCTACCAAACACTGTGCATTGACTTTGGCCAACAAACACAGCTTGAATACTATTGACTACCCATATGAAACGACGGAGGGCTACGAATGGTTTCTGGCGAAAACCTTTAACGTAATGAACTTGATATCGTTGAAGGAACGTATAGCTTTTTAGAAAATATAGTGACGAAAACCTTTACTAAAGAGGTCACTCCCGGTGAAGGGATCTCGGCTCTTTCCCCGTAGAATCGGGTGCAGGATATTCCAACTGAATACCACGGCGCAAAGCAAAAGTAATCGGCTATAGTGAAGTTAATGCCCTGACGCAAACTTATGTCCAAGGGGTCACTCCCGGTGAAGGGATCTCGGCCGTTGCCTCATCGACTGAGGAGCAGGATATTCCAACTGAATACCACGGTGCAAAACAAAAGAGAACGTCCTTGCAATAACAGCTTTTTGAAAATTGTTCCAACAACATCAGATTAGGTTTGTTTTAACTTGCATTGATCCGAATCAACGCAGTCCCATCAATAGATCACACCACAAAGAACGAAAATATACTGATGTACGTATATGCCATCCGCATTCGCCACTGGGTCCCGTCATTACCCGTTAGGTTAGCTAACTAACGACAGAGCGGGGACTGGACTAGCGCGGATGTAAAACATATACAACATCTACTAATATATATACCAATATATTATATTATTAGTTATATGTATGCCCTAGAGGCCATTACTGTACATACGATGTATATTGTAGTGGATGCTAGGACATATATAGGGAGGACTTTCTTGCTCGACATGATAGTATGCTATCTGGTTGTACTTTATCTTAACATGTACTCTGATTGTCTCTATATTACATGTTGATAAAGCCCTTAGGATATGTACTCGACTACTGGGACTATGATGAGATCATACTAGTGGGGCCACGGTAGTCGACGAGTACATCCTATAACTGTTCCTGGTCGTGGGTGTATCGAGACAGGGCATCGATGCACCAGAGTAGACTAGCGTATACGCATCTTGACCCATATGATGGGCGATGGATGATCCCATATCCATCGGTGTTTGACATCAAGGATGGTGTACGGGTGCTCAGTGGAGACTGGGTACACTGGACGGACTCGCCGAGAACTCCCAGATGGTATTATACCATACGTCAGATGGCAGTTCTCCGGTGACACTGGTACAGAGTAGTCTGTTGACCCGAGATCGTCATAGAGTCTTGTGTGATTCCCACTGTGCTTTGATTTCCATCATACCACGTCCAAGAGGGCGTGCAAAAAGGTGGCTTTTGGGTACAGTCCCGAATCACATGGAGGCAATGAGCGATAGGAGGGGATTCGTCTCTCCCGGTATAGGGAGTTGATGTTGTGATGTGTTCGATTGGCTGTAACCGGAAATCCCTGGCCAGGGTTGCTGAGATTTACTGGTAAGTGTTATCAGTAGTTTCTCGAACTGTTATAGACCTCATATCGACACGACTTATCAAGCTACTGGGGTCTGACGTTTACCACCCCTAAGCGAGATATGCGACATATGAGACGACGAGACCGGACTGTACGGGAGTGTTACTGTTTGGATTCACAGGAGAAGTTACAGGCTTGCTTGTTGATCTTCTGAGCGCTCAATACCTGGGTAGCTGTTACGTTTAGCTGACCGCTTGCAACTTGTGGGTGTTTGATATGATCATCACCTACTGCCGGCGTATTGACGATTCTTTAGAGTCCTACACAGAGGTTTCTTGACTCAGGAAAAACGGAGTAGGAGCACATATGTGATATGTGCGGGACCGAAGATAATGCGATATAAGATACCGTATTCTATTCTCGCGATATTTGATATCAGCCGGGTCATCGGATCAAGTGCTGATTCGATGAATCGGTACGGATAAATATTAGTCGGTTATATGCGATATAGCCGGATTGTCGGATCAAGTGTTGATTCGATAATTTAATCTATAATAATATATTTGATATATTAAATTGCATTAACTAATATTAGCTCACTAAAAGATTCTTTTTCTCACTCGGGTAATACATTGATATATATGCGATATATGTTAAATGTATTATTTTATTTTGTTACAATAAATATTGTATATGTGATATATAATATTGTAACATATTATAATTATTAATGCAACATGTTTAGAGGAGTTTAAACATGATTAGGGTTTGGATTAGGGTTAAACCTTCTAGTTGATTCTAGAAGCTTTACTTTGTCTTTGTTAAGATATTATGATAAAGATATTTGTGTGTGACTCATCTTTAACCTAACCCAAACCCTAACCCTTGTTAATTCTCTACATGAGTTTGCTTGACCATGGTTGCATTATTCATCATATTAATTCTTTTTCTATTTATCACAAAACGATTCTTATCTTGTTCATCTTCTTCCTTCATCATTCTTTCATGAAAAAGCTTGCTTGATTTTTCCAAAGTGATGAATAAATATGAGAAAAAGATAAATAAAGAGAGCAAAAATCCTACTTCATCATCCTCATTTTCCCTTGCCATTTTGATGAGGGTGTTCACATCATTTCATGAGTGTTAGCTTGTGTTAAAGAAACTTCAAGGTAGATCATCTTAGTATCGAAGATCGGAAGCAAAGGTTGCATCTTTCTCTTCGTGGAACCTCTCGAGAGTCCGGATCCCGATGATCGCAGCGAAGGGACCACAACACGGAGCATATGAAGTGAAGGACCGGATCTACAAAGGTTGTAATCCCTCTCACTTAGTGTTAAAGTGTTTAGCATGCTTGTTTTCGCCTAATCTCTAGTTTAAAGATCCGTATTCGGGTTGTTCGGCACGGCTAAATTTTTAATCGGGCATGGTTGATGCCTCGTAGACCCTTGTGCGCATGCATAGCAACCCTACAGTGGTATCAGAGCCAAGCTAGAGCTTTAGGCGAAGTCTAGACGAAGTTTAAAGTCCGATCGAACCCGGAAAACCCGATAAAACCCACTCTCTGAAAATTTTCTGAAAATTTGGATTTTTATGTATTAAAAATATCCAAAAATTATAGCAGGTAATTATAAGAATTACTGTGAAGCACGTGAGCGCAAGTCGACTAAAGCGCCGCGGAACCGCGGCCCCACCCCAGCATGTGCGGCGGTTCCGCAGCCAAATAGTCGATTCTTGGCACGTGCTCTTCACAGTAACTCCTATGTTTTAATGTTGTATTTTCTGGGAATTTTTAATATTTATTCAACTATTGAATTGTCTGGGTTGTATTGGGGACTTAAAGTTTCAATCGGATATTATAACTTCGTTTAGTTTGTCCGGATAACTTTTAGAAACTGTTAAAAAGTTCGAACGGATATCAATAACTCACTTTTTCCCCTGTCGGAAAATTTTTCAAAAGTTGGATTTTTTTTCTCGTGTTTAAGAATGTTCTAAGTCATGCAAGTAACGCGGTGGACCCTCTAGAAGACAACAAACCTTAAGTCGATTATGTGACCGTCTTGAACTGCCTTTTGAACCTTAGGGTTTGGGGCAGTACGGCGTGCCACATGTGAGGCGTTGGCTTGACCCTTCTACGGCTGGACCATTGCTACTGTGGCATGTGATGGATGTTTTTAAACTGATTTCAAGTGTTGAGATATATTGGGGAAATCTTGGGTGCTTGATGATTCGATCGGAAAGTTTAACTTTTTTCTATTTATCTGGAATGTGATACAATAATTGGAATCCACAGGTAGTTATGAGATAACCGATTTGAATATTATAAACATAGCAGTTTAGTCTCAGATGATCGGTTGCCACGGAATTTTGATGCGATCAAAAGTCCGTCGCAATCACGTAGCGTACGCGGATACTCGCCGGGTAAACTTAATAGACAGCTGCGCCCCATAGCCCTGACCAAGTGACTGTAGGAGAACCCCGTCGCCGAAAGCATCCGTTCGGGTGCTCGCGGCAACGGTGTTCCGCCTTAGTACATTTCGTCGACGGCATCTGGGGGTGAGGCCGTCTACTAAAGTTTGCGACGAGCATTCGATCAGGACGTCGGGAATCTTGTTGAATTGCCCGACTTAATATTGAAAAGAGTTTTCGATAATGAGACTAAAATGCGGGGTTTATAATTGTTAGGCATGTGATGTCTAAGGAATTCATTAGGTTAGGCATGCGATGTCTAAGGAGGTTGTGGATTCCAACTGTTGTAGTTTTACACTTTCTTTTCTGTGACCGTAAGCGTGGTATGTGGTGTATCGCCGGCTTCGTTGCTATACATCAACGACAATCGGGATACGCATACTTGCTTACGTTGATGATATGAGATATTATGTGTTGCTGTGATATGTTGTATTGGATCGTCGCGTTTTGAATAGCCGGGGGTTTTATGTGAGATGAGAGTTTTTCTTTTGCATTCATGTAAAATTCTTATGTATGTAATATTCTTTTATTGGGGCACTTCCAGGTAGCGGAAGATGTCACCGTTGTATATTATTTACTTTTCCGCATTAGGTAGACCCAAGGCGGGGAGCACAAGTAACCGGGTTCTAGGGTCCAGTGGGAGACCATCTCGAGGAGTCGGGACCGGGTCTCCTAACCCTAGAATTGGCAGTGTTACTTGCCGCTCTCGTAGGGGTCTAGGGATGTGGGTTTGGCTATTCATCGCGACCGTGGAATCCGTGTTTTATACAGGCTCGTATTAAAAACATGGACGTCCTAGTATATCCAATAGTTCATATATGTTTCTTCTGCTGTAATGTTCTGTGATGAGATCATATTACTGCCTGAGACGAATGTTTATATTATATATATATGAGATATATGTTATATTGCAGATTTCGTTTCAAATGTGATGATTGCGAAGCATATTAAAATGGGACTTCATTAATGAGATTAATGAAATAAAAGAAACCTAAGATGTTGTAGAAACTTGTTTAAAAACTGGTAGCTCTAGTTCTTGCTTTGCATAGCGGTGTTCCTTGTAGAACATCCAGCACCTTATTCGATAAGGAAAGGACCGAGATCCCTTCACCGGGAGTGACTCCTTTAGCAATAACTGGCAGGTGCAACACACTCGGTTTGTCTTTTGATTGCTTCTATAGTTCTTGCTTTGCATAGTGATATTTTTGAAATATCCTGCACCTTATTCGATGAGGAAAGGGCCGACGATCCCTTCACCGGGAGTGACCCCTTTAGCAAAACTAGAAAAGCCTAAAAAACACTCCATTTAAAATCACTCGATTCTACAACGATATCAAGTTCATTACGCAAAGGGTTTTCTTAAAAAAAACCTGTCGTAGCCCTCCGTCATTTCAGATAAGCAATGTTTAGTATTCGTGCTGCGTTTGTTGGCCTTTGTCAAGGCGTAGTGTGCGGTAGCTGAATAGTACTTATCTGCTTATGCATATGATGCAGATTGGATTAGGGTAGTCGTGCGACCTTGTTGGCCTTTGTCAAGGGCCGTGCGGGTGGGTTTACTTCAATCAAGAAATGACGGGTTGAACTTGACTAGCAGCCTATGGTTTGTTGGCCTTTGTCAAGGTCATAGGAGGCTTGGGGAAAAATATTATCGGGAATTTCAAGTGTTGAAATTTGCAATGAGATTGCATACCTTCTATGAGATAGTTGGATCCTGATACCCGCTGCGAGTAAGAGTTACTCCTGGGAGAGTTTTACACATTACAATTAGTCGATCAAGTACGTGTCTAGAAAGGTGTCAACGGGGTTACGCCTCTGGGAAAACGAGGTTTACTTTAATTAGGTTCGTGCGAAAGCACGGGGGACCTCCCTCAAAGTACTGACACTGGCCTGGCTGAAAGATTGGCAAACTTATAGCGTGTAATTAATCCCGGCTAGTCTTTCCTTTGAGGGTTTGAAGGAAGATTTGATTAAAACAGTAGGAGACATCCTGATTAGATATATTAGATAACCAATCTAATCTTGCAAGAGCATACGCTGAGTGTTTTCTTCTCTCTCTCTCTCCAGGTAGCGACCATATCACGCCTTAATCAAAATAATAATACGGATATATTGACCGAACCCGCTTGTTATACTGAGCTGGTGAACGTTGGTCCCGCTCCAACTTATAATTGTTATAAGACAGAGCAGGAAATTGGGGAATACCAGATTTCCCGTGCCACCCAAACGAAGAAAGTGCATGTTGATGCATCATCTTCGGGTGTGTTCATTACAGAGAACTGTTTCTCAGTATCCTTTACGTCCTGGGTATGTGATACCAGATCAGGATCCCGTATATGTAATCTGTTACATGGGCTACAGATAGGTATAGAACTGAGAACGGGTGATAAGTTTCATGAGATAGAAAACGGTGCAAGTGTTGCAACCAAGTCTGTTGGTCACTGTCACCCTGTATTACCAGAATACATTGATTCTGAACAAATGCTATTAGATACCGAATCTGATATACAAAATCATATCAGTCTCTTTATTAGTAAAGAAAGGTTATAATTTTGTATTGTTGGATAATGTTTTGAACATTTCCTATATCAAGAGTTGATCGGTTCAGGCACGTTATCTAAAAGCATTGACGTTCTAAATCAAACTGCAGTTCTTTGTATACGGAACACACACAAGAGGAAGTGTTCAGAAATGAACGAATCCTTCTTGAGGTATTGTAGACTAGGTCATGTCAATGCGACCCGACTAGCTAAGTTACATTGAGATGCACATTTAAATCTGTTTGAATTTACATCTTGTGAAACTTGCCAGTCATGTCACAAAGATAAGATGACCATAGCTCTGTTTATTGGAAACAGAGAAAGAGTTGGTGAACTCTTGGGATTGATACATGTTGATGTATGAAGGTCCCCTGTCTACACATGCCAGGACCGGTTCTTTGTACTTCATTATATTCACTGATGATCTCTCAAGATTCAGACATATGTTCCAGTTGAAACACAAGTCCGAACATTTTGAGATATTCACGGAATATAAGTTAGAAGTAGAGAACCAACAACGGGTATAAGTATTATGTCCTTTGATGAGATCAAGGAGGAGAATACTTGAGCACGGAATTCCTGGACTATTCTAAAGGATAATGAGATTCTCTCTCAGCATTACTCCTCCGTATACACCATAGTGAGATGGTGTATCGGGGTGGAGCAATAGCACCCTATGTGATATGGTGTGCTCTATGATGAGTACTACTGAGTTTCCTATTTCCTTTAGGGAGTTATGCACTTGTGAAGTTGCATACCTATTGAATAGGGTTCAAATCAAATCAGAAGCCTACCACTTCATATGTGATATGGAAAGGGAAGAGCCCATATCTTAAGTTAGTTAAGATTTGGGGTTGTCCGGCCTATGAATAAAAGCAAAATCCGGACAAGCTCGAGGCAAAGTCAGTTATGTAGAACTGGAAATGTTCCATCTATACAAACTGCAACTGATGTTTTGGTAGAACCAAAGGATTCAATAGTTTCCAACGAACCTCAGCCTCTCCGCCGATCTAGTAGGGTTCCTCACCCACCTGAGAGATACTTCGGTTTCTTTATGACAGTGGGAGCGAGGATTGCATCATGAGATGATGACCCAACTAGTTTCGAGCTGGCCATCAGGAGTGGGACTCTGTAAGAATGGCTGGATGCTTATCGATCTGAGATGGAATCCTTATACACCAACAAAGTATGGACTTTGGTTGCTTTATCTGAAGGGTTAAATCCTCATCAGGAGCAAGTATATCTTGAGAAGATTACTTGGTGTACATGGAAAAGTTGAGACTTTCAAAGCTATGCTTAAGTCCATCCAGATCCTACTTACCACAGCTACATACCATGACTACGATATCTGGTGGTTGGGTGTCATGACAGCTTTTCTAAATGATGTTTTAGAAGATAGCGTCTATAAGTACACAGCCAGAGGGCTTCGTAGGCAGTGGGAGCAGCGGAAACGTGTGCAAGATGCTTTATAGGATAAAGCAGGCATCGCAGAGTTGGAACATCTGTTTTGATGTGGTAGTCAAAGAGTTTGACTTCATCAAAATGGTAGATGAACCTTGTATATACAAAAAGATAGTAGGGAGTATGGTGGTGATCCTCGTAGAGTACGTGGATGGCATACTTTTGATAGGGAAGGAGTTTCCTATGCTACACTCGGTTAATCTCCGCTTATCACAAGGATTCTCCATATAGGATCAAAGTGATACCTCCTAAATCCTGGGTTTTGGATCTATGAGATAGATCTAATTGGATGTTAGGATTCTCACTAGATGTAGTGAGATGGTATCAATCGATCCTGGGGAGAATCACTGGAAAGGTTCCAGGGTGATAAGGACGACTGAATGTCAGTCGCAGGCATTGTCTTTACCCACCGTGGAGGGACGGTATGTTGGAAGAGTTCCAAGCTAGATACCGAGACATACTAGACGATTAAAGGCAAGATACATCGTTACCAAGGATGCTACCAAAGAGGCAGCCTGGATAGATATATAAGTTCATGAGATGAACTTCGTTCTTACCATTGTGTGACAATGGAGTTGTGGCTTTAGCCAAGGAACTACCGTCCCATCAGAAATCCAGATATAATTCTTAGGCAGTATCACCTGATCATGGAGATGGTTGATCTCCAGGGAGATCGAGGTTAAGGAGAGTAGACACAGAGGACAACAGCGCGGATCCACACACAAAGGCCTTTTTCCCAGTAGAGACTTTTATGGGATGGTTGAGTATGAGATACTTCAACCGCAGCTAATTGTTGGGTATGCGATACCATAACAGATGGCCCTAGTGCAAGTGGGAGATTGTTAGTTATATGTATGCCCTAGAGGCCATTACTGTACATACGATGTATATTGTAGTGGATGCTAGGACATATATAGGGAGGACTTTCTTGCTCGACATGATAGTATGCTATCTGGTTGTACTTTATCTTAACATGTACTCTGATTGTCTCTATATTACATGTTGATAAAGCCCTTAGGATATGTACTCGACTACTGGGACTATGATGAGATCATACTAGTAGGTCTACGGTAGTCGACGAGTACATCCTATAACTGTTCCTTGTCGTGGGTGTATCGAGACAGGGCATCGATGCACCAGAGTAGACTAGCGTATACGCATCTTGACCCATATGATGGGCGATGGATGATCCCATATCCATCGGTGTTTGGCATCAAGGATGGTGTACGGGTGCTCAGTGGAGACTGGGTAGACTGGACGGACTCGCCGAGAACTCCCAGATGGTATTATACCATACGTCAAATGGCAGTTCTCCGGTGACACTGGTACAGAGTAGTCTGTTGACCCGAGATCGTCATAGAGTCTTGTGTGATTCCCACTGTGCTTTGATTTCCATCATACCATGTCCAAGAGGGCGTGCAAAAAGGTAGCTTTTGGGTACAGTCCCTAATCACATGGAGGCAATGAGCGATAGGAGGGTATTCGTCTCTCCCGGTATAGAGAGTTGATGTTGTGCTGTGTTCGATTGGCTATAACCGGAAATCCCTGGCCAGGGTTGCTGAGATTTACTGGTAAGTGTTATCAGTAGTTTCTCGAACTGTTATAGACCTCATATCGACACGACTTATCAAGCTACTGGGGTCTGACGTTTACCACCCCTAGGCGAGATATGCGACATATTAGACGACGAGACCAGACTGTACGGGAGTGTTACTGTTTGGATTCACAGGAGAAGTTACAGGCTTGCTTGTTGATCTTCTGAGCGCTCAATACCTGGGTAGCTGTTACGTTTAGCTGACCGCTTGCAACTTGTGGGTGTTTGATATGATCATCACCTACTGCCGGCGTATTGACGATTCTTTAGAGTCCTACACAGAGGTTTCTTGACTCAGGCAAAACGGAGTAGGAGCACATATGTGATATGTGCGGGACCGAGGATAATGCGATATAAGATACCGTATTCTATTCTCGCGATATTTGATATTAGCCGGGTCTTCGGATCAAGTGTTGATTCGATGAATCGGTACGGATAAATATTAGTCGGTTATATGCGATATAGCCGGATTGTCGGATCAAGTGTTGATTCGATAATTTAATGTATAATAATATATTTGATATATTAAATTGCATTAACTAATATTAGCTCACTAAAAGATTCTTTTTCTCACTCGGGTAATACATTGATATATATGCGATATATGTTAAATGTATTATTTTATTTTGTTACAATAAATATTGTATATGTGATATATAATATTGTAACATATTATAATTATTAATGCAACATGTTTAGAGGAGTTTAAACATGATTAGGGTTTGGATTAGGGTTAAACCTTCTAGTTGATTCTAGAAGCTTTACTTTGTCTTTGTTAAGATATTATGATAAAGATATTTGTGTGTGACTCATCTTTAACCTAACCCAAACCCTAACCCTTGTTAATTCTCTACATGAGTTTGATTGACCATGGTTGCATTATTCATCATATTAATTATTTTTCTATTCATCACAAAAGGATTCTTATCATGTTCATCTTCTTCTTCCTTCATTCTTTCATGAAAAAGCTTGCTTGATTTTTCCAAAGTGATGAATAAATATGAGAAAAAGATAAATAAAGAGAGAAAAAAATCCTACTTCATCATCCTCATCTTCCCTTGCCATTTAGATGAGGGTGTTCACATCATTTCATGAGTGTTAGCTTGTGTTAATGAAACTTCAAGGTAGATCATCTTAGTATCGAAGATCGGAAGCAAAGGTTGCATCTTTCTCTTCGTGGAACCTCCCGAGAGTCCGGATCCCGATGATCGCAGCGAAGGGACCACAACACGGAGCATATGAAGTGAAGGACCGGATCTACAAAGGTTGTAATCCCTCTCACTTAGTGTTAAAGTGTTTAGCATGCTTGTTTTCGCCTAATCTCTAGTTTAAAGATCCGTATTCGGGTTGTTCGGCACGGCTAAATTTTTAATCGGGCATGGTTGATGCCTCGTAGATCCTTGTGCGTGTGCATAGCAACCCTACATATATTTCGCTCAAGGAGTGATAAAATGCAACATCACAGAAATGTACAGCATCACAGAACAATACAATGTACAGCATCGCAGAACAATACAGATATCTGTGATCCCCGGGTTTCACAGAGCCACTACTGAAACCCGATGTTCCCCTGGTCTTGTGGATAGCCTGTGCAATGAAATCCTAGACCCCTACGGGCGCGGCAAGTTACCCACCAAAACCTGAAGCGAGGCAGCCCCCTTCATCAACGTGAATGGACCACCCGGCACTTCACGGAATCCGGTAACCTGGGCACCCCTCCTGGGTCAACCTGTACCCCCTACGAGTGCGGCGAATAGCCCGCCAATTCTAGAGTGAATCCCCCTCCGTCTCAATGCCATGAGATGCGGGCTTGTTGCCTTCCAGAACCCAGCTATCCGTGCACCCCTCCGCGGGGTAATCCTAGTACAGAAAGTAAAATATACATACAACAGGTACATCGACCGCAACCTGGTCGTGCCCAAAAATAATAATACAATCAGGCAGTGACGGCAGTCCACATGTCGGACGCTCGCCCCGCAATATCAAATGTACATAATACAACAGAATAGTACTAGCATTGCATCCAGGCTATCCCCCACGACCGATCCGCAACATCACAGCAATACATAGAACATCAACGTGAAAGTAACGTTCGCAAATCCGTCTAACCGGGCTATAGCAGCCAGACAGGATTTACCGATCGAGTGACATTCACGGTCGCAGATATAATGTAAATACTGTGAAATAATGTGTTTAAAATATTCGATCGATCAAAAATTAACAAGTGGGCCCCAAGTACTACTGTAGCACATCAAGAAATTCTGGGCCCAAAATTAATATTCCAGAAACCCTAATTTCACCCCAGAAGCCCACTGGAAAAATTAGACAGAGTGATCCTTCCATACTGCGGCGGAACCGCGGCGCCAAGTGGGGTTTGGCCGCGGTTCCGCGCTCCCCTTGAACGTTCACTCTCTCGAATTTCTCCAGAATTCTTAGAACTTCCAGTACATCAGTTTTCTACAACCTGAAAAAATTTTCGAGCAAGAAAAAATTCGACGGAAAACTGATGTGAAGAAAACGCGGGTTTTTGGAATTTTGGTCGATCGGAAATGTAAAACACATTAGACAAAGCTAGACTATGTTAATGGCGAGGCTCTGATACCACTGTAAGTGCACGGCGGCGCCCCGGCCGTCAAACTGACGTCGGAATGCGGAAGCGGTGATAAAATTTAATTTTGCGAACTTAGCAAACCGGCACCACCGCGCACTAAACACCCGGATCGGGCCATTAAACTAGATCTAGCTAACTACAAGACGGGTTAGAGATATACCGAGTGATCCGAGTCCTCCGGTCTTCTCGTCGTCGTCCCGATCTCCTGCGGAAACTCCGGTCGTCGCCTCCTCGCCGGAAGGGCAGCACATCGCCTGTATCTTTTACGGGCTCCCACCTCAATACCGAGGCAACTCGGGCGCGAAGCTGGCAGGTCGACGTGCCCAAGATTTGCTGTAGAATGTAGTGTAGAGGCTATGTCTCAATTGGGGGTTTTGTTGCCATGGAGGATGGAGGAGGTGGTTAGGAAAATTGGTGCTTTCAATTTTCTAGCAAGAAGAATATGAGATGAAGAATTCCTCACATAACCATATCAACTCTCTCATTCCCTCCCTCTCAAAAATGGTGGAGGAATCAAACCAACACTAGAAGGAAGGTGAGTGTAGGAAAAGAAAATGGGTGACCACATCCAAAGATCATGATAACAAATCAAATCAACCTTCATCTCATTTCTAATCAACTCTAATCACCATTTAATGCAAAAGGTTGATACAAAAGGAATCTCATCATGATGCCACACAATTACAAAGGACCCCTTCCACAAATACTAATTTGCACAATTGCAAATTAGTCCCTCCATCGGAAAAGTCCGGCCGGGAAAGAACAAAGGAAAACCGGCCGGAACGGAATGCAAACTGGCAACTCCAGAAAACTGGTCCCGTAATAAATTACAGGAAAACCCCGATAATGTGCATACACACCCGCATCTGTATTCCGACCGGATACAAATGCAATGAGACAAAATCTACACTGTACTATACTAGGATCCGGCTTAAACCAAAGCCGGCTAGTAATATCCGTCCGATGCTGATCCGTGCAATACCGCACGTATCTGATCGAACCCTGCCATATATCCATACGGCCTCTAGTACTAACCGTCCGATCCTGATCCGTGCAATACCGCACGTATCTGATCGGACCCTGCAATAGCTCCATACGGCCTCTACAGCGTTTCGCCCGAAACTTGAGTAACTGAAAGTGTGGTGGACTCTAAAGACTCGTCAATACTATGGCTGTGGATTTAACCACTAGCACGTCAGAGGTATAAGCCAATACGTGACGGGCCACCAGCTATTGACTAAAAGGGACGTCGATGAGCGAACTCATCCTGACACCCTACTGAGCCTGTCAGTGACAATATCCGTTCAGTCCGGTCCGTTCGTCTATGAGCATCGCATGGCGGGCCTAGTGGGTTGGTAAAAGTCAGACCACCAAAAGCGGTATAAGTCGTCTCAGGGTGTAGCCCAGAACACCCTGAGATACTACTGGAATACCTACCAGTAAATCTCCTGCCTTGGCCAAGGACTTCGTGTAATGGCTCTCCTAGACACAGCACGAACTCACCCCCAATACCGGGAGAGATGAACCCCTGAAGATCCGCTCACTGCCTCCATGTGGCTCAGGACTGTACCCAACTAAAACCTGTTTGCACGTCTCCTTTGAGCGTGGTAAGGTAGTAATCAAAGTACAGTGGGAACTCACACGAGACAAATGACGATCCCCAGGTCGATGAACTAACCTGTACACATGTCACCAGGGAACTGCTATCTGACGTCAGGTATAAGACCAACCAGCATGTTCCCGGCGAGTCCTGTCCGGTGTACTCATAACCCAATGAGCACCTGTATACATCTTAGGTGATCCAACTGACACCAGTGGCTTGTGAGACCGGCCGCCGCCCCTCGTCGGGGTCTCGACTGTATACACTAGTCTACTCTGGAGAATCGATGCCCTGTCTCGAAACTCCCACGACTAGGGACCATTTAAGGATGTGCTTATAGACTACCATCTCCCACGTATATGATCGCCCTCATATTGCTGGCAGTCAAGCAAGAATCCTAGGGGCTCTATTAACGTGTAATAGCGACCTGTAAGGTCACCTGAAGCAGTACACGATGATAAAGGTAAACCAGATAGCATACTATCCTCTTGAGTAAGACTGTCCTAACGGGATAGGTTCTCCCTCAATCATCGCAATCACGTGCCTGTGATCCAATAATCGACTCTGAGGGCACTATCTCCAACACATATGTGATATGCGCAGGAGCTCGATTAAATACGAATATGTGATACCGTATTTTAATCGGACGTTCAATATTGGTCGGGTCGCATTTGATGTGACCGATTTATTAAATCAAGTTTTGATTTAATATTAACTTTTAGCTCATTTTTAATTAAACCTTTTCTTTTGGATGTATGCATATATGTTTATACATACACATGATGATGTGCATGCATACATACATACATACATACATATGTGTCATGGTGGATGATACATAGAAGATGGCAATACAAGACTCACATGGTTGATAAATATCTAGATTTTTGTTAATGAATTAAAGAAAAAGGAAATTAGCATAATGACTAATTTTCTACACACTTCTTCTTTGACCATTGACTTTAACCATAGTTAGATTTCCTCTGTTCTTTAACCCATCTACAAAATATGTAGATATTTAGTTAAGTATGGTTTTATTTGAGAGTATCTCATATATATTCTTTTCTTTTTCCTTTTGGAAATAAGTTTTCATTATATTTTACAAAAGCTTTGCCATCTTCATCTTCCTCCTTCTTCAAGCTCTCATGAGTTTTGTTTAGAGTGAGGAACATAAAAAGAAAGGGTTTTTAAGTGAGTTTACAAACCACACAACCATTCTACACTACCCTAGTCTTTTAGTGTAGAGTGTTTGCTTCATTTTGTGTAGCTTAGAGCTTGATCTAGAAATCTCCGGGTGGATCATCGTAGACGGCGAAGGATCTTGAGCGGAGTCGTTCCATGCTTCGAGCAAAGCCGTAGGAGTCCTAAAGACCGAAGGAGTTGGCTACAAAAGTTGTATTTCCTTTTCCTTTAGTTTAGACTTCACATAATGATATTTTTACCCTAATCTCTAGTTACGATTCGTAGTTCGTTTGTAATAGCCCTCTAGAATTTAAAAGTTCACTACTTTATGATGATGCAACCTTACTAGAGGCGCTACTACACACCAACATCTATCACAGTAGATAACATGTTTGTAGCTTGCCAGTTTCATGTTTGGTTTCGATTCTAGGTAGTTGTTTCTAGCGCCAAGTTTTTAAACAACAAAATTTTCGTTTCGAAACGTCCATGGTCGACGGCCAGGGCGCTAGGAACCCCAATATGGTATCAGAGCCACCCCAACATTAGAAACTAGTAGTTGACGATGCATCAGTTTCAAAACCGAAAAATTACGATTTCAAAACCCTCTCTGTTCTGAAATTTTTTTGGTCTCTAAAATTTTTTTGAACAAGTGCAGAGACTTAGTTTAGACATGTATGTGACACACGATGAAAACAAGGGAATTCCATCATGAATGGCCGGCCAAAATCCCCATTTTCCCGATTCTGCCTTTTCACTATTCACCAATGTACCTCATTTTCATCCAGTGTCTGGGGTTTTGTAAATTAGTGTTTTTGGTCTTGTTTGATTTCCTCAGATTTCACTTAGTGTTGTCTTTGCTTTGGGGAAACTTGGAAAGTTTCAAAAGTTGAAATTTTGCTTTGTTGATATCTGTGATGTGGTGTATGTCTATTTTCTATATGACATTTAGACGGGGTTGCACATACTTGCTTATACTGCTGTGATGTTGATATCTGTGATGGCATGTTCGGATTGTCGTGTTGGATAGCCTCTAGTGCAATTATAGTTGTACAGTTTAGATTCATTTATATATTCATTATTGCGGGGCGAGCGTCCAACTTGTGGACTGCCGTTTCCGCCAGTTTATATATTCTTTTATTAGGTCACGACCGGATGGAGGTCGATATCACCATTGTATATATGTTTTTCTTTTTTGTACTAGGATTACCCCGCGAAGGAGTGCTCGAATAGCCAGATTCTAGAGGGCAATGGGCCCGCATCTCATGGCCTTGAGACAGAGGGGACCTTACTCTAGAATTAGCGGGCTATTCACCGCACTCGTAGGGGGTATAGGATGACCCATGGAGGGGTGCTCAAGTTACCGGATTTCATGAAGTGCTGGGTGGCCCATTCACTTTGTTGATTGGGGTTGCCGCACTTCTGGGATTGGCGGGTAACTTGCCAGACTCGTAGGGGTCTTGGTTATACATTGCATAGGCTATCCACACGACCGAGGAACGTCAGGTCTCATTTGCGGCTCGAATGAAATCCGGGGCTCCTAGATTATCCGTTATTCTGTGTTGCTTATTACTTTTCTGTGACGTTGCTTATATCATGCCTGGGACGAATGTTATATATATATATATTTATATATACTAGTAGATGCTGTATATGTTTTACATCCGCGCTAGTCCAGCCCCCACTCTGCCGTTAGTTAAGTAACCCAACGGTGCATGACGGGGCCCTGTAGCGAATGCGGATGGCATATACATACATTGTATTTTCGTTTTTTCTGGTGTGATATAGATTAATTGATGGGACTGCGTTAATTTTGATTAATGCAAGGAAAAATAAACCTAAATGATGTTGTTGGAACCAATTTTTGAAAAATGCTATTACATACGTTTCTTTTTTCTTTGCACAGCGGTATTCGGTTATGAATATCCAGCACCTCATTCGACGAGGCAAGAGCCGAGATCCCTTTATGGGGAGTGACCTCTTGGGTAAAAGTTTGCGTCGTTGTAATAACTTTACTATAGTCGTTTTTTTTCTTTGCATCGTGGTATTCAGTTAGGAATATACTGCACCTCACTCGACGAAGAAAGAGCCTAGATCCCTTCACAGGGAGAGACCTCTTTAGCAAAAGTTTACGCCACTATATATTTGTAAAACTACTCAAGTTCCATCAACGATATCAAGTTCATTACGTTAAAGGTTTTTCTCCAAAAATCAGCCATAACCCTTCGTCATTTCTTACGAGTAGTACTTAGTATTCGTGTTGCGTTTGTTGACTGTGTCAAGGCGTAGTGTGCGGTAGCTAAGTGGTGCTTGTTTGTTGCATGCGATGTGATTGATTAGGACAGTCGTGCGGCCTTGTTGACTGTGTCAAAGGATCGTGCGGCTGGGTTTAATGCAATCAAGATAATGACGGGTTGAACTTGAATAGGACATTCTGATTTGTTGACTATGTCAAGGTCACTTGGTTCCTAGGGGCAAAACCCACATTGGGAGTTTCAAATATACAGGAAACTTGCTAGCGTTGCATACCTTCTAGAGTGTAGTTACTAGAGTGGCTTTCATCTAGTTTATCATGTAATCATAGTTGGGTCCCGATCCCCACTGATGATTAAGTGTTACTCCTCGGGTGATTTTCAGATGTCCCGACTAATTCTCCTTTTAGGGTTTGAAGGAGAATTCAAGAAAACAGTGGGAGCCATCCTGATTAGCTAAAATGATTAACCAATCTAATCTAGGTTAGAGTGAACGCTAAGTATTTCTTTTCTCTCTCTCTTTGGCAGCAACCATGACCTGACCTTAAACTAAACCTCACGAACCAAGTTAACCGAACCTTCTTAAACACTTTGGTTTTTGGATTGTCATTAAGTCGCATATATCCCTGCCGCTCTTATTTTCCCTTTGCATTTTTCCAGAACACTTTATATCACTACGAAGATCCATATTGCTTGGATATTCCATCGTATAGTTACATACGAACTCGAAGAAACTTGTTTCTATTCGAGGATGGATTTCGGTTTTGGAAAAATTGAATAAGATTATTCGGCTGTCTTTTCTTTTTCCCTTCTCTCAGGTTCTGAGAGCTCCTAATATTAGAAGAGTACACCTATTACGCTTCTTGGATAGTATTCTTCCAAACCATAGGCAGGTGCCAAAAGGTAGGGAAGGAAGAAAACAAATTAGCCTAAGTGTGGTGTACAGAAGGTAATAAGTAAAGACATATAAAGGGATTAGAATGAGGGCAAAGAAAATTGCGACTACTATCATTCACGACGAAGCCGCGTATATCCCAGCCACTCCTACTTCCCCTTTGAATTTCTCCAGAACACTCTGTATCACAACGAAGATCCATATTGCTTGGATATTCCATCGTATAGTTACATACGAACTCGAAGAAACTTGTTTCTGTTCGAGGATGGTTCCTGGTTCTGGAGAAATTGAATATGATTATTCGGTTGTCTTTTCTCTTTACCTTCTCTTAGGTTGCGAGGGCTCCTAGTATTAGGAGAATATACCTATTACGCTTATTGGATAGTCTTCTTCCAAATCTTAGGCTGGTGCCGAAAGGTAGGGAAGGAAAAAAACTAATTAGCCTAAGTATGGTGTACAGAAGGTAAGATGTAAAGACATATGAAGGGATTGGAGTGAGGGAAAGGAAATATACGGTTACTGTCATGAATCTGGATAGAGAAAGAGGCATTACTAGGAATACCCGGCCACCCCTTCGAAACATTTTCATGTTTCAGTTTTACTGTGCGGTGTTAATTGAAAACTGTTTTTCCAATTAGATTCTGACACCAGGGTATGTATTTACCAGACTTGATTCTCATATCTGTATGGCGCCACAGATGTTGAGTGGGAGTAAGATATTGGGAATTGGGTGATTAGATCCTCTATATATCAGAATTCTTTGTAATTGGTGATATTTGAAGAAATCACCTGGGTTTCTCCTAACGACAAATATTTGGTTTTGAACATCCGTTGTTATGCACCAATTTCAAACTGATATATCTGTATGTTTATTTTATAAAGTGAGATATAACTTTTTTAAATTATGTCTATGATATTTACCTATATCAGTTGATGGTTAGGTAAGGTGCATTCAACAGCAGTGTAATTCTTCTTAACCATAGCACAGTTTTCAACCTACGACGCACAGGATTTTAGTTATTAAACTCAGAGAACTTATACAAAGTATTGTATATTGTCCGATGTCCGTTAGGACAAAGGGGTTGGTACTCGTACTATATTCCGTTTACTTATGACTTCTCTAATTTTAAACAAGTATTTTGTTGAAATACAAGGTCCAAATTTTGAGAAGTTATAGGTATAAGAATAAAGTAGATAACCATATGTTACAAGTATCAGGATTCTTCGAGGTGATCGAAGATGTAGATACTTATGCTAGGTATTCCGTTGTAAGTAATATATTTGAGAACTTGCTTCTCTCTTAGGTTATTCATGCAAAAGTTGGTGTAGCACCTGTAGAAGAGAAGATGCGGGAAACCGGCTAAGATGGTTTGGTCATGTGCGACGCAGACCTATGGAAGCACCGGTTCGACGAATAGATACTCTCGATATGGGCAATGGCAAAAGGGCAAAAGGGAGACCGAAGAAAACATGGATGGAGGTGATACGAAACGATATGGTTGCCAAAGGACTCAATGAAAGTATATTGTTCGATAGAAGTGAGTGGAGACAGAGGATTCATGTGCTGGACCCGGCGTGATTCTCATGTTGGTTCATGTAGCCTACCCCATATGCTTGGGATAAAAGGCCCAGTTGTTGTTGTTGCTTCTCTCTTAGGTTACTCATCCGTGAGTACGCTCCTTGATGAGTAATGCTGCTTGGCCTTCTTCCATTTTAGTCGATATGCACTGGAAACAGCTGCTTGATTTTTGAATCTGGTTCTAATTAAATCAGTGCTTTTATTTCTATATTGGATATAGAATGGATTCATATCTTAACGATGTTAAGGTATATGGAGTTGTCCGGCTTATGCTTAAAACAAGAATCCGGATAAACTCTAGGCACGTTTCAGTAATGGCGGTTTATAGGTTTTCCCAGGCTTTAACGAGGGTTAACATTCTACCATTTGGAAGATCAATAGTTATATTATTCTTAACTCGCCATCCATTTTAGTAAAATGAATTCTTTTCAGAAAAACATTAGTGGGAGTATGGTAGAACTGGAAGTGATTCCAGAATCACAAACGATTACTGAAAATTTAGTAGGACCTAAAGATTCAATTGGATTCGACAATTCATTAGCCACTCCGCAGATTTGGTGGGTAACCTCAATGTAACGTTTTAGAAATCGTTATGCGAATTTTTCCGCTTTAGGGTAAAATTGTCGGTATTTTCCATTTTAACCCGACTGAGGTCAAACGTCCATATAGACTTGCCAGCACCTAGTTTAGCTAAAATAAAGCTAGTGCGCGAGCTTTGGGGATATATGGGAAGTTTTGGTTTAAATAGAATTTTTCCCTATTTTAATATTATTTTAATGTGGTATTTACATTTTTGGGTTTAGGAAATTTCTCCAAAATTGTATCTTTTCAAAATAAATCAAACTTGAGTAAAACAAAACCCTACATAATATCTAGATCTTTTGTGTGAATTGGAATTAAGTTTAAAGAAAAGAAAAGAATTGGAGAGGTGGCATGTGCAGGAATGTGCATTTATGTGCATTTATCACAAGTTTTAGCTAGAACACTCCACACAACTTCTCCTACTCCCCCTTGGCCGAGCTCCTCCTTCCTTCTCCTACCCTTGATCATTTCCTTTCCATTTTCAACAATTCCAAATCAATAAATCTCCAAAATTTCTAAAATAAATCACAAAATACTTCAAGTCTTGAGTTTTGCTTTTTTGATCACTTGGAGCTAGGAAAACTTGGATCTTGTGAGCAAAGGTTGATTGGTATAATCTCTACACTGTTAAATAGGAGTTTTTATGATGTATAGCTCGTTGGTTATTGTGTACAACACTTAAAGTATCGATTAGTGCAACAACGTGTTTTTAGTGTCTTTTTAGAACCTCTGTGATCTACTACGACCTGGAAATTTTACTGAGTGACTAAACAAGATTGTAGTGAGGTACTAGTGAACCTAAGATCCCACCTGAGACACGAGACCTGTAAGTGCACGGCGGCGCCCCGGCCTCTATCCCGAGGCCAAAATGCGGAAGCGGTGATATACTTAAATTTTTCATGAACTGGCACCACCGCGCACTAATACCCGGATCGAACCATTAACTAGTCCTAACTAACTACAAGATAGGGAATAGAGATATACCGACTGATCCGAGTCCTCCTGTCTTCTCATCATCGTCCCGATCTCTCGCGGAGTCTCCGTTCTCCACCTCCTCGCTGGAAGGGCACCACATCGTCTGCATCTTTTACGGGCTCCCACCTCAATGCCGAGGCAACTCGGGCACGAAGCTGGCTAGTCGACGTGCCTAAGGTTTGCTGTAGAATGTAGTGTAGAGGCTTGTGTCTCATTTGGGGTTTTTGGAGGTGCCATTGGTGGAGGATATGATACAAGAACTATGTAGAGGAACTTGGGAATTTTTTTGGAGCATCAAAAGAACAACCAATCCCACACCCAAAAATTTCAGCCCCCCTTAAGCAATGGCCGGCCATGTGTGAGAGGAGAGTGAGAATGAGAGAGTGTATCAAAAATATGAGAGAGGCCACACCATAATGCATGAGAGAGAGAGGAATGGTTATCATGCAAAGAAATGATAGCTAGGAAAGTCCAACACTCAAAAAACAATCATCACACTTCATCATCAACAAGCATGATGACAATCAAAGGCCAACACTCCACCACAACCATCATCTCAAGCATGATGACTCCAAATGGTCAAGCCATCATGACACAAAGAAAGTCAAGTGATGGTGAGCCATCATGATCCAACAAAAAGCAAAGAACACCCTCCATAAATACTTATTTGCAACAATGCAAATATGCCCTCCTCCACCAATCTTCGGCCAAAGAACGATACAAAGAAATATGGCCGAAACGGAAAGCAAACTGGCAACTCCAGAAAACTGGTCCCGTAATAAATTACAGGAAAACCCCGATACTGTGCATACACACCCGCATTTGTATTCCGACCGAAATACAAAAGCAATGAGACAAAATCTACACTGTACTATACTAGGATCCGGCTTAAACCAAAGCCGGCTAGTAATTTCCGTTCCATCCTGATCCGTGCAATACCGCACGTATCTGATCGAACCCTGCCATATACCTATACGGCCTGTAGTACAAACTGTCCGATCCTGATCCGTGCAATACCGCACGTATCTGATCGGACCGTGCCATATCTCCATACGGCCTGTACAGCTTTTCGCCCGAAAGCTGGAGTAACTGAATGTGGGGGACTCTAAAGACTCGTCAATACTATGGCTGTGGATTTAACCACTAGCACGTCAGAGGTATTAGCCATACGTGACGGGCCACCAGCTATTGACCAAAAGGGACGTCTGTGAGCGAACTCAGCCTGACACCCTACTGAGCCTGTCAGTGACAATATCCGTACAGTCCGGTCCGTTCGTCTATGAGCATCGCATTGTGGGCCTAGGGGGTTGGTAAAAGTCAGACCCCCAAAAGCGGTACAAGTCGTGTCGGAGTGTAGCCCAGAACACCCTGAGATACTACTGGAATACCTACCAGTAAATCTCCTTCCTCGGCCGAGGGCTTTGTGTAATGGCTCTCCTAGACACAGCGCGACCTCACCCCCAATACCGGGAGAGACGAACCCCTGAAGATACGCTCACTGCCTCTATGTGGCTCGGGACTGTACCCAACTAAAACCTGTTTGCACGTCTCCTTTGAGCGTGGTAGGGTAGTAATCAAAGTACAGTGGGAACTCACACGAAACAAATGACGATCCCCAGGTCGATGAACTAACCTGTACACATGTCACCAGGGAACTGCTATCTGACGTCAGGTATAAGACCAACTAGCATGTTCCCGGCGAGTCCTTTCCGGTGTACTCATAACCCAATGAGCACCTGTATACATCTTAGGTGAACCAACTGACACCAGTGGCTTGTGAGACCGGCCACCGCCCCTCGTCGGGGTCTCGACTGTATACACTAGTCTACTCTGGAGTATCGATGCCCTGTCTCGAAACTCCTACGACTAGGGACCTTTTAAGAATGTGCATATAGACTACCAGCTCCCAAGTATATGATCGCCCTCATACTGCTGGTGGTCAAGAAAGAATCCTAGGGGCTCTATCAACGTGCAATAGTGACCTGTAAGGTCACCTAAAGCAGTACACGATGATAAAGGTAAACCAGATAGCATACTATCATCTCGAGTGAGACTGTCCTACCGGGATGGATCCTCCCTCAATCATTGCAATCACGTGCCTGTGATCCAATAATTGACTCTGAGGGCACTATCTCCAACAATCTCCCACTTGCACTCAAGGCTAATTATTGCGATGTCGCATACTCACAGCCCCTGTGATACCGAACACCCAACTCCTCTACTAGTCAGTCTCACAAAGCTCGTTTGCGAAACTCTTGCGTTCGAGGAATAGCCTTAGTGAGTGGATCCGCTTTGATGTTCCTTTTTATGTCTCTCTATATCTCAAGTTCGCGGAGAAACCCATCTCCCGAAATGAGCAATACCTGTCTTAGAATGTGTCTGGATGTCTGATGGGACCTAGCTCATAAATGAACTCCAAATCCAAACTTCTTAGACTGTATCGTCAACTGAACTTAATCAGTATCCTGCGCCATGCCTCCCTCAGTATTGCCTTGGAGCACCTGTCCAAAATACTGCCCCTCGTCAGAAGGAAAAACTATAACTCTGACAACCTCCTTGTCGTCCAGGTCACCTTGGAAGCCTGGAATGATAACTGTCTCCCGAATAAGGCTGTCGTTATCATATCCCTAGAACATTCACTTATGTTCTAAAACTGCTTCCGACTGCTTCTTCAGGATTGGATCAATGTCAACTTATTGCATCTAGTGCAAGAACAATATCTGGTGTGGTACTTGACATCTCATGATTGACTCAATTGCCTGAGCAAGTGATCTGCCAATCATGCACATCCCTCTCCCCTTTAGTCTGTAAGACACCTTTAGAGAGGGTGACTCCATCACCTGCAGGTATACTACCGTGCCAGGAGTCGTCCATTCTCAATACTCTTAGAATGCTGTCTAAGTACCCAGATTGGGAAACCACCCAAATCTAGATCTAAAACCATAGATCTAGTAACCAGTATGTCTGATATAATATCCAAGTCCTATGTGGAGAAACCACTGTGTGACGACCAAAGTATAACCGATCGTAGTATAGGAATATCACTTCCTACTCTATGTATGTCATCCAAATACCATGACAACACACTCTACTACCTTCTCAACAGATCCATCCCCTATTCTGATGAAGTCAAACCTATGACTGTCACATCAGAAATTGATGATCTATCTCCGCTATATCTGCTTTAGTCTATAAATAGACATAAGCTACCTGTCCACCAATACTTCCGCTGCTCCCACTGACTACGACGACCCTCTGGCAGAGTCATATACACGTAAACTTCTGAAGCCAGTTCAGAACGACGCTATACTCATCCTCCTGCCGGGTCTCGCAGCCTGGAACAACAGCAATGGCAAGTGTGGGTAAACAAAAACTTCCCTGTCACCGTCCTTGAGGTTACCGAAGTACCTCTCGGGTGCCTGAAGTTACCCACCTTATCTGCGGAGTGGTCAATGGAATGTCAATCCAGATTGAATCTTTAGGTTCCTATGAAATCTTCAGTAATCGTTTGTGGTTCTGGAATCACTTCCAGTTCTACCATACTCCCACTACTGTTTTCTGAAAAAATCCATTTTTAATAAAACTGTGGCGAGTATAGAACAATATCGCTATTGTTCTTCCAGATGGTAGAAAGTCAACCCTCGTCATAGCCTGAGTCAACCCACAAACAGCCATTACAGAAACGTGCCTTGAGTTATCCAGAGTCTGGTTTTAATCATAAGCCGGACAACTCCCCGTACCTTAACATCGTTAAGATATGAACTGTTCTATTTCCAATATAGAACCAGAAGAACTGATTTAGTTGAACCAGATTCAAATCATGCAGCTGTCTCCAGTGCATGTCAACTAAATGGAAATAGGCCCATCAGCGTTACTCAACTTAGGAATGCTTCCAATTATGAGTAACCTGAAAGAGAAGCAAGTTCTCTTAATCATTACTATCAACTGAATACCATACATAAGTATCTACATCTTCGATCAACTTGAAGAATCCCGATACTTGCAACACCTGGTTCTCTACTTTATTCATATACCTATAACTTCTCAAAATTCGGACCCTGTGTTTCCACGAAACACTTGTCTAAAAACTAGAGAAGTCATAATTAAACCGAATATAGTACAAGGACCAACCCCTCTGTCCTGATGGACCCTGGACAACATACAATACTCTGCATAAGTCCCTTGAGTCTGATAACTCATTCACTGTGTGTCGTAGGTTGAAAACTGTACTTATGGTTAAGAAGAATTACACCGCTGTTTAATGCTCCTTACCTAACCATCCACTGATATAGGTAAATCTCATCGACATAATTCCAAAAAGGTATGTCTCACTCTATAAAAATAGACGTACAGATATATCAATTTGAAATTGGTGCATAACAGCGGATATTCAAAACCAAATATTTGCCGACCGGCAAACAGCCCAGGTGATTTCCTCAAATATCACCGATTACAACGAATCCCGATATAATGAGGATGGTCACCCAATTCCCAATAACTTACTCCCAATCATCATCTGTAAAACCATACAGATGTGAGAATCCTACCTGGTAAATACATACCTTGGAGCAATTGTCTAACTGGGAAATCAGTTTTCTTTTAACAGTACACAGTGAAACTGAAACATTGAAATGTTTCGTTGGGGTATCCTGGTATTCCTAGTAATGCCTCTTCCATTATCCAGATCCACAACTGTAACCGTGTAATTCTTTGCCACCTTTCCAAATCCTTTTTTATGTTTTTAGTCATTACCTTCTGTACACCCGTTTAGGCCAAATGATTTTCTTCCTTCCCTACCGTTTGGCACCAGCCTATGGTTTGGAAGAAGACTATCCAATAAGCATAATGGGTGTGCTGTCCTAATCCTAGGAACACTCACAATGCGAGAGAAGGTGAGGATAAAAAACAAACGAATAAACCTTATTCCTATTTCTCCTGAACCAGAATCCATCCCCGAACTGGAACAAGTTCCTTTCGAGTTCGTATATAACCATACGATGGAGTATCCAATAAACTGTGGATCTTCGTAGTGATACGGAGTGTCCTGGAGAAATATAAAGGTGATTTAGGAATGGCGAAGAAATACTTGGTTTGGTCGTGAATAGAAGTCGCAATTTACTTTGCCCTCTTACTAATCCCTTTCTTTGTCTTTACTTAATACCTTCTGCACACCATCGTTATGCTAATTGGTTTTCTTCATTCCCCACCGTTCGGCACCAGCCTAAGGTTTGGATGAAGACTATCCAATTTGCGTAATAGGTGTACTACTCCTAAACGAAGGAGTACTCATGACCTGAGAGAGGGTAAAAGGAAAAGACAACTGAATAGTCCTATCCGTTTTCTCCAGAACCGGAAACCATCCTCGAATAAATTCCTTCGAGTTCGTATATAACCATACGATGGTTTTGTCCAATGGAAGTGGACGTTCGTAGTAATACGGGGTGTCCTGGAGAAAAGGGTAAAAGTAGAAGTGGCAATGAGGTTTGCAACTCTGACAATCCAAAAAGCCTGTGTTTTAGAAGGTTCGGTCAACTTGGTCACTGAGTCATAGTCTTAGGGTCAGGTCAATGGTCGCTGCCAAAGAGAGAGAGAAAAGAAACACTCAGCGTGCACTCTATCCTAGATCAGAATGGTTACCAATTTATCTAATCTGGAAACCTCCCACTGTACCATCAAATTCTCCTCCAAACCTGAAAGAAGAATTAGTCGGGATCACCCGAGGAGTAAACCAACTCATCAGTGGGAATCGGGATCCAACTATCATCGCATGATAACGTGACGGAATCCGCTCACGTCATCACACTCCAGAAGGTATGCGCATATCTGGCAAGTTTTAGTTTCTTTAGAAACTCCCGATGTGATTTTTACCCCATGCTCTTATGACCTTGACTTTGGCCAACAAATCATAAGTCACATGTCAAGTTCTACCCATCATTCTCCAGGTTGATTTGAATCCACCCGTACATACCCTTGACTTTGGCCAACAAGGTAGTACGACTGTCCCAAACCAACGCATCTATCTATGCTGCATATGAATAACCAACAGCTACCAAACACTGTGCCTTGACTTTGGCCAACAAACACAGCTTGAATACTATTGACTACCCATATGAAACGACGGAGGGCTACGAATGGTTTCTCGTGAAAACCTTTAACGTAAAGAACTTGATATCGTTGAAGGAACGGATAGCTTTTAAAATATAGTGACGAAACCATTGCTAAAGAGGTCACTCCCGGTGAAGGGATCTCGGCTCTTTCCCCGTAGAATGAGGTGCAGGATATTCCAACTGAATACCACGATGCAAAGCAAAAGTAATCGGCTATAGTTAAGTTAATGCCCTGACGCAAACTTTTTGTCCAAGGGGTCACTCCCGGTGAAGGGATCTCGGCCCTTGCTTCGTCGACTGAGGAGCAGGATATTCCAACTGAATATCACGATGCAAAACAAAAGAGAACGTCCTTGCAATGACAGCTTTTTGAAAAGTGTTCCAACAACATCAGATTAGGTTTGTTTTTAACTTGCATTGATCCGAATCATCGCAGTCCCATCAATTGATCACACCACAAAGAACGAAAATAATATGACGTACGTATATGCCATCCGCATTCGCCACTGGGTCCCGTCATTACCCGTTAGGTTAGCTAACTAACGACAGAGCGGGGACTAGACTAGCGCGGATGTAAAACATATACTATATCTACTAATATATATACCAATATATTATATTTCGCTCAAGGCGTGATAAAAAATGCAACATCACAGAAATGTACAGCATCACAGAACAATACAGATATCTGGGATCCCCGGGTTTCACAGAGTCACTACTGAAACCCGACGTTCCCCTGGTCGTGTGGATAGCCTGTGTAATGAAATCCTAGACCCCTACGGGCGCGGCAAGTCACCCGCCAAAACCTGAAGCGAGGCAGCCCCCTTCAGTACCGTGAATGGACCACCCAGCACTTCACGGAATCCGGTAACTTGGGCACCCCTCCTGGGTCAACCTGTACCCCCTACGAGTGCGGCGAATAGCCCGCCAATTCCAGAGTGAAGCCCCCTCCATCTCAATGCCATGAGATGCGGGCTTGTTGCCCTCTAGAACCCGGCTATCCGTGCACCCCACCTTGGGGTAATCCTAGTACAGAAAGTAAAATATACATACAACGGGTACATCGACCGCAACCTGGTCGTGCCCCAAAATAATAATATACAATCAGGCAGTGACGGCAGTCCACATGTTGGACGCTCTCCCCGCAATATCAAATGTACATAATACAACAACAACTGTACTAGCATTGCATCCAGACTATCCCTACGACCAATCCGCAACATCACAGCAATACACAGAACATCAACGTGAAAGTCACGTTCGCAAATCCGTCTAACCGGGCTATAGCAGTTAGACTGGATTTACCGATCAAGTGACATTCACGGTCGCAGATATAATGTAAATACTGTGAACTAATGTATTTAAAATTTTCCGGTCGATCAAATTATAACAAGTGGGCCCCAAGTACTACTGTAGCACATCAAGAAATTCTGGGCCCAAAATTAATATTCCAAAAACCCTAAAAACAACCCAGAGAGCAACTGCAGAAATTTGATGCAGTGATCTCAACATAGTGCGGCGGAACCGCGGCCCAAAGGGGTGTTTGGCCGTGGTTCCGCGCTCCCACAGTGGAGTCACTGTATCGAATTTCTACAGTGTTCTTAGAATTTCCAGTACATCACTTTTCTACAACCTGAAAAAAATTTCGAGCAAGAAAAAATTCAACAGAAAACTGATGTATGTGAAAACGCGGGTTTTTGGAATTTTTGGTCGATCGGAAATGTAAACACATTAAACAAAGCTAGACTATGTTAATGGCGAGGCTCTGATACCACTGTAAGTGCACGGCGGCGCCCCAGCCTCCATCCCGAGGCCAAAATGCGGAAGCTGTGATATACTTAAATTTTTCATGAACTGGCTCCACCGCGCACTAATACCCGGATCGAACCATTAACTAGTCCTAGCTAACTACAAGATAGGGAATAGAGATATACCGACTGATCCGAGTCCTCCGGTTTTCTCGTCATCGTCCCGATCTCTCGCGGAGTCTCCGGTCTCCACCTCCTCGCTGGAAGGGCACCACATCGTCTGCATCTTTTACGGGCTCCCACCTCAATGCCGAGGCAACTCGGGCACGAAGCTGGCTAGTCGACGTGCCCAAGGTTTGCTGTAGAATGTAGTGTAGAGGCTTGTGTCTCATTTGGGGTTTTTGGATGTGCCATTGGTGGAGGATATGATACAAGAACTATGTAGAGGGACTTGGAAATTTTTTTGGAGCATCAAAAGAACAACCAATCCCACACCCAAAAATTTCAGCCCCCCCTTAAGCAATGGCCGGCCATGTGTGAGAGGAGAGTGAGAATGAGAGAGTGTATCAAAAATATGAGAGAGGCCACACCATAATGAATGAGAGAGAGAGGAATGGTTATCATGCAAAGAAATGATAGCTAGGAAAGTCCAACACTCAAAAAACAATCAACACACTTCATCATCAACAAGCATGATGACAATCAAAGGCCAACACTCCACCATAACCATCATCTCAAGCATGATGACTCCAAATGGTCAAGCCATCATGACACAAAGAAAGTCAAGTGATGGTGAGCCATCATGATCCAACAAAAAGCAAAGAACACCCTCCACAAATACTTATTTGCAACAATGCAAATAAGCCCTCCTCCACCAATCTTCGGCCAAAGAACGATACAAAGAAATATGGCCGAAACGGAAAGCAAACTGGCAACTCCAGAAAACTGGTCCCGTAATAAATTACAGGAAAACCCCGATACTGTGCATACACACCCGCATTTGTATTCCGACCGAAATACAAAAGCAATGAGACAAAATCTACACTGTACTATACTAGGATCCGGCTTAAACCAAAGCCGGCTAGTAATTTCCGTTCGATCCTGATCCGTGCAATACCGCACGTATCTGATCGAACCCTGCCATATACCCATACGGCCTGTAGTACAAACTGTCCGATCCTGATCCGTGCAATACCGCACGTATCTGATCGGACCGTGCCATATCTCCATACGGCCTCTACAGCTTTTCGCCCGAAAGCTGGAGTAACTGAAGGTGGGGGACTCTAAAGACTCGTCAATACTATGGCTGTGGATTTAACCACTAGCACGTCAGAGGTATTAGCCATACGTGACGGGCCACCAGCTATTGACCAAAAGGGACGTCTGTGAGCGAACTCAGCCTGACACCCTACTGAGCCTGTCAGTGACAATATCCGTACAGTCCGGTCCGTTCGTCTATGAGCATCGCATGGCGGGCCTAGGGGGTTGGTAAAAGTCAGACCCCCAAAAGCGGTACAAGTCGTGTCGGAGTGTAGCCCAGAACACCCTGAGATACTGCTGGAATACCTACCAGTAAATCTCCTGCCTCGGCCGAGGGCTTTGTGTAATGGCTCTCCTAGGCACAACGCGACCTCACCCCTAATACCGGGAGAGACGAACCCCTGAAGATACGCTCACTGCCTCCATGTGGCTCGGGACTGTACCCAACTAAAACCTGTTTGCACGTCTCCTTTGAGCGTGGTAGGGTAGTAATCAAAGTATAGTGGGAACTCACACGAGACAAATGACTATCCCCAGGTCGATGAACTAACCTGTACACATGTCACCAGGGAACTGCTATCTGACGTCAGGTATAAGACCAACTAGCATGTTCCCGGCGAGTCCTGTCCGGTGTACTCATAACCCAATGAGCACCTGTATACATCTTAGGTGAACCAACTGACACCAGTGGCTTGTGAGACCGGCCACCGCCCCTCGTCGGGGTCTCGACTGTATACACTAGTCTACTCTGGAGTATCGATGCCCTGTCTCGAAACTCCTACGACTAGGGACCTTTTAAGGATGTGCTTATAGACTACCAGCTCCCACGTATATGATCGCCCTCATACTGTTGGTGGTCAAGCAAGAATCCCAGGGGCTCTATCAACGTGCAATAGTGACCTGTAAGGTCACCTAAAGCAGTACACGATGATAAAGGTAAACCAGATAGCATACTATCATCTCGAGTGAGACTGTCCTACCGGGATAGATCCTCCCTCAATCATTGCAATCACGTGCCTGTGATCCAATAATTGACTCTGAGGGCACTATCTCCAACAAGACCCACCCCACCGGCTTTGGCCGGCGACCCAAGCAGGAATTCCGGCGACGCCGGTTTTGGAGGGGAGATGGATGCTGGATTTTTTGTGGGTAGATATCTACTGTTGGTTAGGGGTGTTTGGTACTGTTTACTTTTTTAGTATTTAAATTATGCAAAATCTGGGATCGTTTTCCTATAATCTAGTGTTTTGAGTCCGCGTGTTACGTTATCCGACACGGATCGTGATCTTGTGCAGCTGCTGCACTTGAGTTGGTTTAGTAATATCGCCACGCACGTTAGCCACTAGACGCACATTTGGGAGTTAGTTGGAGTTGATGTGTAGTTTAAAATGTAGTTTTACGTTATTTTGGTCGATTTCTGAGATTTTGCTCTGTTTATGTGTTTTGTGAAACCTTATGACCTACAGAAAATCTGGGATGACCTTGAGTGTTTATGAGATAAGCAAACAATACTAGGGACCAAATTAGAGCACTAGGAGACCACCCTGCTAGCACGAATCCAAATGGAGAAGAGGGGGTCGGCCTGGCCGGAATTTGGGTATAGGTGGCTGGCCACTTGGTGATGGTAGGTGCTTGATTTGGACCAGTAGCTCTTATACTTTTTATACTACACCCTATACTTGTTTTTGTAGTTCCAGTTTACCTGAACCAAAATCCAGGAGCTATTGTGAGTGGTTTTTAGTTATGTTTTCCGTATTTTGGAATTCTTGGTTTTTGTAATTGGTATTGTATTTGGTTATTGTGCGTTTGTACGTCAACGACGCGGGTTGTTTAGTTGTTTTTGCATGCGTAGGCTATAGGTTCTAACCTATGAGCGCACCGCATGCCGTTTTGGATTTCGGAACTCGTTGTTAATGGTATTGCGATACGTTTTGATATTGTAGGAACCTTCGCGTGGATTCCGAGAAGACGAAGTTCATCGACTACGGCTAAACGAGGATTTTAGCAGGTGAGTAGATTTATATCTACGGGGGAAGTCGGGTGGATGGCGTATAGCACCCCCGCAACCATTGATATGGAATATCGTTTGTTTATGTTATCCTAATAAATGATACGCGACGGACACGGTTGTAGGATTTACAAACGATAAGATGATTGAAGTTGATGCTAATAAACAATTAACTTAGGAGAAAATGATATGATAAGTAAATCATGATAAGTTCGATTTTAAAAGAGAACAAGTGTGACATTTATTTAAATTGATGCGAGATATTATTGTGATGAAAGATTATACGATGTGATACTATGACTTAGGTGATATGTCCTTTTATAGATTAGAGTCGATATGAGATTATTGATACCTTTGTAGGTCCCCTGATACGAGTTTGACATGGATGTGACCTGAGAGATAGGTATATATATTTATATGGATAATGATTGCATAATGAGTGATATGTCGTACGAGACTTAGATCCGTACCCCGATGTTGTATAGGTTGATAAAATCCCTATTCGTAAATACCGCTGTACGTTAGATTACCGTACGCGATGACTTTTACCTGTTGATTTATCCATACCCATGATTAGAGGATGTCGTACGATGGATTGTACCGTACGTGTTGTTGTGAGGCTGGATGCTGATTGATAGACTCACCGACTCGGTCTTGTTGACATGTATACCTTATAGAATTTGATTCACTATATGTATTGTGTTGCATTCATGCTATTCTCATCGCATTTCTTAAACCTGTGTTAGTACACCTACACCATTATCGATGATTCATTGAATGAATTCTCGGTGTGTGTATTGAAAAGTGTATAGAAATCATAACCAAAGAAATTTGTAAACCACAATCAATAACGGTGTCAATTGTATGTTCATTAGCGAGTGCGGATTGTCCACAGGGAAAGTGAGATTTTGTAACACTTTGGATTTCCGTTAGAATGTCTTTCGTGATAATTAGTGATCGTACGTGTTATTATATATATGTGTTCCTAGGATTATTAGTCATATTTAGTAGTGTTTGCATATTGGGAATTTTCTTGTGCTAGTGCACATTTGCACACTTAGACATCTTTGAGACTTAGGGTTTTTGGTAGCATGTTAACCATTTTTCTTGTGTTACATGGTTATTATTTTCCCCACCATCTTAACCTAAACAAAACCCCATTTTATAATTCAAATCCTAATAAACAAATGAGGCATTGGGGGGGGGGGGTAGGTAAAAGCTTGACTTTTGACCCATTCTTTCCCTCTCTTCTCTCTCTCTTTCCCCACTCCAGAATTCTGGAGAATTTCCAGCAGCAAACCCTCCATTTTCCTCCATATTCTCTTCTCTTTTCATTCCCCTTTGATCCATACACAAAACCCTATACTTATCAACTCATTTTCTTCACAAAACCTTAGGAAAATTGAGCTTTTTGAGGTGTTTGAAGCAAATCTGCATACTTGAGGGAAAAAGCCGGAACTTTTGGTCTTTCTAAGGTCTTTAGAAGGTATAAACTCATGTCTTAACCTCGTTTTCCATAACTTGTAGTATTCTTTTGTTAGTTATGTATATGCCCTAGAGGCCATTATTGTACATATGATGTATATTATGATGGATGCTTAGATATATACAGAAAGGACTTTCTTACTCGTCATGATAGTATGCTATTTGGTTTCACTTTATCTTAACATGTTGACTTATATTGGTTTACTGTTTTTCTCTCACATGTTGATAAAGCCCTTAGGATCTGTACTCGACTACTGGGATTATGATGAGATCATACTAGTGGGGCCATAGTAGTCGATGAGTACATCCTATAACTGTTCCTAGTCGAGGGTATATCGAGACAGGGCATCGATACACCAGAGTAGACTAGCGTATACGCATCTTGACCCATATGATGGGCGATGGATGATCCCATATCCATCGGTGTTTGACATCAGAGATGGTGTACGGGTGCTCAGTGGAGACTGGGTACACTGGACGGACTCACCGAGAACTCCCAGATGGTGATATACCACACGTCAGATGGCACTTCTCCGGTGACACTGGTACAGGGTAGTCTGTAGACCCGAGATCGTCATGGAGTCTTATGTGATTCCCACTGTGCTTTGATTTCCACCTTACCACGTCCAAGAGGGCGTGCAAAACGGTGGCTTTTGGGTACAGTCCCGAATCACATGGAGGCAATGAGCGATAGGAGGGGATTCGTCTCTCCCGGTATAAGGAGTTGATGTTGTGCTGTGTTCGATTGGCTATAACTGGAAGTCCCTGGCCAGGGCTGATATAGAGATTTACTGGTAAGTGTTACTGGTAGTTTCTCGACCCGTTATGAGCCACACATCGACACGACTTATCGGTTACTGGGGTCTGACGTATACCACCCCTAGACTTGATATGCGACATATCAGACGAACAGACCGGACTGTACGGGAGTGTTACTGATTGGATTCACAGGAGAACGCACAGGCTAGCTTGTTGATCTTCTGATCGCTCAATACCTGGGTGGCTGTTACGTTTAGCTGACCGTTTGCAGCTTGTGGGTGTTTGATATGATCATCACCTGCTACCGGCGTATTGACGATTCTTTAGAGTCCTACACAGAGGTTTGTTGGCTCAGGCGAAACGGAGTAGAGGCGCATATGTGATATGTGCAGGACCGAGAATAATGCGATATGAGATACCGTATTATATTCTCGTGATATTTAGATATGAACCGGGTCATCGGATCAAGTGTTGATTCGATGAATCGGTACATGATATATTAGTCGGTAATATTCGATATAGCCGGATCGTCGGATCAAGTGTTGATTCGATAATTTAATGTATAATAATATATATGTTATATTGTATTACATTATCTAATATTGGCTCGCTTTATTATTTCATTTTCTCACTGGATGATACATTGATATATATGCGATATATGTTAATTGTATTATTTTCTTTTGTTGCAAATATATAATATATATGTGATATATATTATTGTGACATGATATGATTTATTATTAAACATGTTTAAGGATGATTAAATGAGGTTAGGGTTTGATTAGGGTTAGTTGCTTCATGCACTTTCTAGAAGCTTTTTCTTTTGTCATGGTTAAGATATTTGTTGATGACTCATTGCTAAGCCAACCAAACCCTAACTCTAGTTTATTCTCTACAAACTATTAGCCACTCATCCTTGACCATGGTTGATACATCAATCATATACTTTTATTTCTATTCATCACAAAAGGAATGATCATTATCATTTTTTTCCATTATCTTCTTCTTCTCTCTTGATTTTGAGCTCAATAGAAATTCCATTTGTGATGATAAATTGTGAGAAAGTGAATTAAAAAGAAAGCATAAATACTACTCCTTCATCCTCATCTCATCTAGCCCATGAGATTAGTGTGTTCATCTCTTTAAGAGTGAGAAAGCTTGAGTTATTGAAACTTCGACGTAGATCATCGGTGATTTGGAACACTTCAAGCTAGCATGGATCGTTCGAGTCGTGGAGCCTCTCTTGAGTCCGGGAGATCGAGGATCGCGGCGAAGGGACTTCTACTCGGAGCTTGTGAAGCGAAGGAGTGGACTACAAAGGTTGTAATCCCTCACACTTAGATAAAAAGTTGTTATCTTGCATGCTTAACCCTAATAATCTAGCAAAGATCCTGTCTTTGGGTTGTTCGGCACATCTAAAATTTTATTCGTGCATGTTTGATGCGTTATGAACCTTCACAAGTGTGCCTAGGAACCCTACAGTGGTATCAGAGCCTAGCTAGAGCATTAGGCATCGTGTTTACGAAGCTAAAACTCCGATCGAACCCGAACCGACAAAATTTACTCCCTCTCTGGAAATTTTTCAAAAACTTGGATTTTTCTGAATTAAAAATACGTAAAAAAATCAGCAGGGAATTATAAAAATTACCATGAAACACGGGCCCACAAATCCACTAAACCGCGGCGGAACCGCGGCGGAAACCTGCTTCCCGCGGCGGTTCCGCGGCGGAATTTTGGAATTGTGACACGTGGTTTTCATGGTAATATCCGTAGGTGCTTGTTGATGCTTCTGGTTATTTTTAAAAGTGATTCAAGTGTTGTTTAATCTGGGGTTTATTTTGTAATCGTAGATTCGATCGGAAAATTTAAATTCGTTGTTTTTCCAGATATTTAGAAATTGTTAAAAAGTTCGAACGGATATCATTAACTCACTTTTTCCCGGCACGTAAAACTTTCAAGTGTTGAATTTTATCGGGTTTAAATCTTTCGGAAAACTTGTACAAGTTAAGCGGTGGACCCTCTAGAAGACAACAAACCTTAACTCGATTATGTGACCGTCTTGAACTGTCTTTTGAACCTTCGGGTTTGGGGCAGTACGGCGTGCCACATGTGAGGCGTTGGCTTGACCCTTCTACGGCTGGATCACTGGTACTGTGACATATTCTGGGATTATTTGAACTCCGCTCAAGTGTTGAGCACTTTAGGAAATTTTGGGTATTTGATTATCTGTTCGAAAAGTTTAATACTGTCTATTTATCTGGAATGTGATACAATATGTGGAATTCATAGAGTTAGGCATGAAATGCGAAGTATGTGATATTTCGGATTTACGATGTCTAAAGTGATTATGGATTCCAAATGTTGTAGTTTTACACTTTCTTTTCTGTGACCGTAAGTGTAATATGTGATATCGCCGGTTTCGTTGCTATATGTCAACGACAATTGGGATGCGCATATTTACTTACGTTGATGATATGTGATATTATGTGTTGCTGTGATATGTTATATTGGATCGTCGTGTTCTGAATAGCCCGGGGTTTTATGTGAGATGAGGGTTTTTATTTTCATTCATGTAAAATTCATATGTAATGTAATATTCTTTTATTTGGGGCACTTCCAGGTTGAGGTTGATGTCACCCTTGTATATTATTTACTTTTTCGCATTAGGTAGACCCAAGGAGGGAAGCACAAGTAACCGGGTTCTAGGGTCCAGTGGGAGGCCATCTCGAGGAGTCGTGACCGGGTCTCCTAACCCTAGAATTGGCAGTGTTACTTGCCGCTCTCGTAGGGGTCTTGGGATGTGGGTTTGGCTATTCGTCGCGACCGTGGAATCCGTGTTTTATACAGGCTCGTATTGAAAACACGGACGTCCTAGTATATCCAATATTTCATATATGTTCTTCTGCTGCAATGTTCTGTGATGAAATCATATTACTTCCTGAGACGAATGCTTATACTATATATATATATGCTGATATATAAATATTACTGCTTTCGTTTCTTCTGTGATGCTTAGGAAGCATAAGCTGATGGGATTTTTATTAATAAGATTAATAAAAAGAAAAAAAAGAAACCTAAAGATTCTACGACGATATCAAGTTCGTTACGCTCAGGGTTTTCTGAAAAACCTGCGTAGCCCTCCGTCATTTCAGATAGATATTATTTAGTATTCGTGCTACGTTTGTTGGCCTGCGTTAAGACGTAGTGTGCGGTAGCTAACTAGTATTTATCTGTTTATGCATATGATGCAGATTGGATTAGGGTAGCCGTGCGACTTTGTTGGCCTGCGTCAAGGGTCGTGCGGGTGGGTTTAATTCAATCAAGAAATGACGGGTTGAACTTGACTAGCGCACTATGATTTGTTGGCCTGCGTCAAGGTCATAGAACGCTAGGGGCAAAAATATTATCGGGAATTTCAAGTGTTGAAATTTGCAATGAGATTGCATACCTTCTATAAGATAGTTGGATCCCGATACCCACTCCGAGTAAGTGTTACTCCTGGGAGAGTTTTACACAGGACAATTAGTCATTCAAGTAGGTGTCTAGAAAAGTGTTAACGGGGTTACTCCTCTCGGAAAACGAGGTTGACTTTAATTAGGTCCGTGCGAAAGCACGGGGAACCTCCCTCAAAGTACCGACACTGATCTGGCTGAAAGATTGACGAAATTGTAGGGTGTAATTAATCCCGGCTAATCTTACCTTTTAGGGTTTGAAGGTAGATTTGATAAAAACAGTGGGAGATATCCTGATTAGATAAGATAATAACCAATCTAATCTTGCAAGAGCATACGCTAAAGTGTTTTCTTCTCTCTCTCTCCAGGTAGCGACCATGTCAGGCCATAATCAAGATAATAATATGGATATATTGACTGAACCCGCTTATTATACTGAGCAGGAGAACGTTGAACCCGTTCTTTCTTATAAGAGTTATAAGACTGAACAGAAAACAGGAGAATGTCTGGATTCTCACGCCGCCCAAAAGAACATGCATATTGATGCATCTTCTTCAGGTGTGTTAGTTATTGAGAACTGTTTCTCAGTTCACCCTACGTCCTGGGTATTGGATACCGGATCAGGATCCCACATATGTAAAATGTTACATGGGCTACGTAAAGGTAGAGAACTGGGAAAAGGTGATCATTCCGTTCAAGTAGGGAACGGTGCAAGTATTGCAGCCAAAGTAGTTGGCGAATATCACCTTGTATTGCCAAGTCATAATACACTGATTCTAAATGAGTGCTATTATATACCGAACATGATGTGCAACATTATATCAGTTTCTTTATTAAGTAAAGAAGGATATAATTTTGTAGTACAGGATAATGTTATGAACATATTCCTAGATCAAAAGTTGATTGCATCAGGCTCGTTACTTAATGGCATATTCATTCTAAATCAGAATACAGTCCTCAATATACAAAACACACACAAGAGGAAAAGTTCAGAAATGAACGAATCCTTCTTGTGGCATTGTAGACTTGGTCATATCAATGCGACACGACAGGCTAAGTTACATAAGGATGGTTATTTGAATCCGTTCGAATTATCATCTTATGATACTTGCCATTCATGTCTCAAAGGAAAAATGACCAAAGCTCCGTTTAGTGGACACGGAGAAAGAGTTACTGAACTCTTAGGAATAATACATAGTGATGTATGCGGTCCCATGTCTACACATGCCAGGAACGGTTCTTCCTACTTCATTACATTCACTGACGATCTCTCTAGATTCGGACATGTGTTCCTGATGAAACACAAGTCTGAAGCTTTTGAGAAATTCAGAGAATATAAGCACGAAGTAGAGAATCAAACGGGCAAAAGTATTAAGATTCTTCGATCTGATCGAGTAGGTGAATACTTAAGCAATGAGTTCCTAGATTATCTAAAAGAGAATGGGATTCTCTCTCAGCTTACTCCTCCTTATACACTACAGCACAACGGTGTATCGGAGCGGAGGAATCGCACCCTATTAAATATGGTGCGCTCGATGATGAGTACAGCTGAGTTACCTATTTCCTTCTGGGGGTATGCACTGGAGACAGCTGCAGACCTATTGAATATGGTTCCCACTAAATCTGTGCCAACCACTCCATATGAGATATGGAAAGGAAAGATACCATATCTTAATTATGTTAGGATATGGGGTTGTCCGGCATATGTGAAAACACAAAATCCTGACAAACTCGGCGCAAGGTCTATTCTGTGCAAGTTTATTGGATATCCCAAACATTCGCGCGGGTATATCTTCTACCACACCGAAGAACAAAAGGTGTTTGTTTCTCGGCACGCTACCTTTTTAGAAAAGGAATTTCTTGCAAAAGAAATTAGTGGCTCTGAGGTAGAACTGGAAGAAGTTCCAGCAGAACAAACTACAACAGATGATTTAGTGGAACCAGAGGATTCAGTAGTACCCAACGAACCCCAGCCTCTCCGCCGATCTAGTAGGGTTTCTCGTCCACCTGAGAGATACTACGGTTTTCTCATTGACGGTGGAAGCGAGGTTTGCATCATGGATGATGATGACCCGACTAGTTTCGAGTAGGCCATCACCAGTAGTGACTCTGTGAAATGGCTGGATGCAATGCGATCTGAGATGGAATCCATGTACACCAACAAAGTATGGACTTTGGAAAATGCTCCTGAAGGGGTAAAACCCATTGGGAGCAAGTGGATCTTTAAAAACAAATTTGGTGTAGATGGAAAAGTTGAGACTTTCAAAGCTAGACTTGTAGCAAAGGGTTTTCATCAAAGACCAGGTGTGGATTATGACGAAACCTTTTCTCCAGTGGCTATGCTTAAGTCCATCCGGATCTTACTTGCCATTGCTGCATACCATGACTACGAAATCTGGCAAATGGATGTTAAGACCGCCTTTCTAAACGGTGATTTAGAAGAGAGCGTGTACATGACTGAGCCAGAGGGCTTCGTAGATAGTGGGAGCAGCGGAAAGGTGTGCAAGCTGCTTAAATCCATTTATGGGTTAAAGCAAGCATCGCGGAGTTGGAACATCTGTTTTGATGTTGTAGTCAAAGAGTTTGACTTCATCAAAAATATAGATGTACCTTGTATCTATAAGAAGGTAGCAGAGGGTAAGGTTGTCTTCCTCGTATTGTACGTGGATGACATACTCTTGATAGGAAATGATATTCCTATGCTGCAATCAGTCAATCTCTTCTTATCACAGAGATTCTCAATGAAAGATCTAGGTGATGCCTTCTGCATATTGGGAATCATGATTTATAGAGATAGATCTAAACGGATACTGGGATTGTCCCAATCCAGGTACATTGACACCATACTAAAGAGGTTTAGTATGGAAGAATCCAAGCGTGGGAACCAACCCACGATCTTGTTAGTTATATGTATGCCCTAGAGGCCATTACTATACATAGGATGTATATTGTAGTGGATGCTTGGACATATATAGGGAGGACTTTCTTGCTCGACATGATAGTATGCTATCTGGTTACTCTTTACCTTAACGTGTATACTGATTGCCTCTATGTTACATGTTGGTAAAGCCCTTAGGATGTGTACTTGACTACCTGGACTATGATGCGGATCATACCAGTGGGGACATGGTAGTCTATAAGTAAATCCTTCAAGGTCCCTAGTCGTGGGTGTATCGAGACGAGGCATCGATATGCCAGAGTAGATTAGCGTATACCTTCTCGACCCATACAGATGGGCGATGGATGATCCCATATCCATTGGTGTTTGACATCGGAGTGCTCAGTAGAGACTGGGTACACCGGACGGACTCGCCGAGAACTCCCAGATGGTATTATACCTTAAGTCAGATGGCAGTTCTCTGGTGACACTGGTACAGGTTAGTCTGTAGACCCGAGATCGTCATAGAGTCTTGTGTGATTCCCACTGTGCTTTGATTTCCACCTTACCACGTCCAAGAGGGCGTGCAAAACGGTGGATTTTGGGTACAGTCCCGAATCACAGGGAGGCAATGAGCGATAGGAGGGGATTCGTCTCTCCCGGTATAGGGAGTTGATGTTGCGCTGTGTTCGATTGCTATAACCGGAAATCCCTGGCCAGGGTTGCTGAGATTTACTGGTAAGTGTTACCAGTAGTTTCTCGAACTGTTATAGACCTCATATCGACACGACTTATCGAGCTATTGGGGTCTGACGTTTACCACCCCTAGGCAAGATATACGACATATCAGACGATCAGATCGGACTGTACGGTAAGTGTTACTGGTTGGATTCACAGGAGTGTGAGCGGGCTTGCTTGTCGATCTTCTGATCGCTCAATACCCGGGTGGCCGTTACGTTTAGCAGACCGCTTGCGGCTTGTGGGTGTTTGATATGATCATCACCTGCTGCCGGCGTATTGACGAGTCTTTAGAGTCCTATACAGAGGTTTCCTGGCTCAAGCGAAACGAAATAGGAGCACATATGAGATATGTGCGGGACCGAGAATAATGCGTGTATGTGATACCGCATGCCATTCTCGCGATGAATGTATCGATTGGTTGTATGTGATATAACCTAGTTATCGAATCAAGGATTGATTCGATAAGCCGATACATTGAATACTAGTCGGTTATGTGCGACATGACCGGATCGTTAAATCAAGTATTGATTTAATGATTTAATGTATAATTATATATTTGATATATTACTTTGTATTAAGTAGTATTGGTTCACTTTAAATGGATTTTCTCACTTGATTTGTGCAAGTTGTATATGTGATATACTTTTGTGCACATGATTGTATCATGTTTGATGATACATGTTTATTTGGTTAAGTGTAAAGAATTAAACCATGGTTAAACTAATGATTAGGGTTTTGTTTATCCATTACTTATTTATTCATTTATTTATCTATTTATTCTTTTTGGAAAATAATAATCATAAAGAAAAATGGTGGCTTTCTTTGGTTGCATGTTGAAGCTTCATGAAGCTTTGACTAAGTCACCATTTTGTCTTCATACTTAACCCTAACCATTCATCTAACCTTGGTCAATTCTCTACACCTAACCATGGTTCATATTATGATAAGTATTCTTTTTCTTTTTCTTTTAATTAACTTATCATATGATTATCTTTATCTTCTTCTTCTTCTTCACTTGATGAAAACCTTGCTTCATCAATGGTAACTTGATCTAAAGAGTGAGAAATCCAATTCTAAAGTGAAGCCACCTCCTATTTCTTCATCCTCTACCTCTTGCCAAGTAGTATAGGGTGTTTTCTTCATAAGTTTCATGACTTGGTGAAGTGGGAGCTTGATCTAGTGATGCCTCGACGTAGATCATCTTCGGCATCGACGTCGACGACCTAGCCCGCCCATTTCTCCGATGAAGTCGACGCTAGAGCCCGGGATTCGATTTGGACAGCGAGGAGACTTCATTGCGGAGCTATGGAGGTGGAGGACCGGATCTACAAAGGTTGTATTTCCGTTCTTTTAGTTAAGTTGTTAACAAGTTTCTTTTGTCGCCTAAAATTCTAGTCAACGATCCGTATTAGGGTTTCTCGGCACCCGTAAAATTTGAAATTGGTATGGTTGATTCCTTGTGAGACCTCATTAGCGTGCCTAGGAACCCTACAGTGGTATCAGAGCCTAGCTAGAGCCTTAGGCGAAGTCTAGATGGAGTTTGAAATCCGAACGAACCGAAAACCTAATCCCAAAAATGCTCTCTGTACTTTTTCTGAAATCGTGGATTTTTTAGTATTAAAAATATGCAGAAAATTCAGCAGGCGATTTTAAGAATTACTGTGAAATTCAAGCGGCCAATTCCTCTAAACTGCGGCGGAACCGCGGCAATAGCATGGCTATTGCGGCGGTTCCGCGGCTAAGAAGTCACATCAGGTTTTACTTTTTGCACAGTAATTCGTATAATGTAGTGCTGGTTTTCCTGGGAATTTTTAATCTGAGATCAAGAGTTGAGTTTTCTGGGTTGTATTGGGAGTTCGGATATTCGATCGGATTATCAAACTTTGTCTATGTGTTTTTCCAGCTAATTTTTGAATATGTTAAAAAGTTCGACCGGATATAAATACCCAATTTTTCCCCTGTCGGGAAATTTCCATGTGTTGGATCTTTCCGTGGTTTAACAACGTTCTAAGTAGTGCAAGTAAAGCAATGGACCCTCTAGAAGACAACAAACCTTAACTCGATTATGTGACCGTCTTGAACTGCCCTTTGAACCTTCGGGTTTGGGGCAGTACGGCCTGCCACATGTGAGGCGTTGGCTAGACCCTTCTACGGCTGGACCGTTGGTACTGAGGCACGAAGTGAATGTTTTTAAACTTGTTTCATGTGTTGATCTGTTTCAGGAAAACTTGGGTGTTTGACTGTTCGATCGAAAAGTTTAACATTTTCTATTTATCCGGAATGTGATACAATACTTGGAATCCACAAGAAGTTATGAGATAACTGAATGAATGTTATAAACATAGCAGTTTAGTCTCACTTGATCGGTTGCCACGGAATTTTGATATGATCAAAAGTCCGTCGCAATCACGTAGCGTACGCGGATACTCGCCGGATAAACTTAATAGACAGCTACATCCCTTAGCCCCGACCAAGTGACTGTAGGAGAACCCCGTCGCCGAAAGCATCCGTTCGGGTGCTCGCGGTAGCGGTGTTCCGCCTTGGTGCACTGCGTCGACGGCATCGGGGGTGCGGCCGTCTACTGAAGTTTGCGACGAGTATTCGATCAGGAAGTCGGGAATCTTGTTGAATTGTCCGACTTGATATTGAAAAGTGTTTTTGATAATGAGACTAAAATGCGGGGTTTATAATTGTTAGGCATGTGATGCCTAAGGAATTCATTTGGTCAGGCATGCGATGTCTGAGAAGATTGCGGATTCCAACTGTTGTAGTTTTACACTTTCTTTTCTGTGACCGTAAGTGTAATATATGATATCGCCGGTTTCGTTGCTATATGTCGACGACAATTGGGATACGCATGTTTACTTACGTTGATGACATGTGATGTTATATGTTGCTGGATATGTTATATTGGATCATCGTGTCTGAATAGCCGGGGTTTTTTATGTGAGATGAGTGTTTTTCATTTTCATTCATGTAAAAACTTGTACGTAATATTCTTTTATTGGGGCACTTCTAGGTTGCGGAAGTTGTCACCGTTGTTGCATATTATTTACTTTTCCGCACTAGGATAGACCCAAGGAGGAGGGCACAAGTAACCGGGTTCTGGAGTCCAGTGGGAGACCAACTCGAGGAGTCGAGTCCGGGTCTCCTAACTCTAGAATTGGTAGGGTTGCTTGCCGCTCTTGTAGGGGTCTAGGGGTGTGGGTTTGGCTATTCATCGCGACCGTGGAATCCGTGTTTTATACTGGCTCGTATTGAAAATACGGACGTCCTAGTATATCCAATATTTCATATGATTCTTCTGCTGCGATATCTGTGATGTGATCATGTGATGTTCTGTGATAAATATTGTTTATAGTATATATGATATATTATATAGACGTTACTTATGTTTTACACCCACGCTAGCCCTGCCCTGCTCTGCCGTTAGTTACCTAACCTAACAGTGCACGAGGGGACATCGAGGCGAATGCGAATGGCATAAGTGTACGTCGTATTTATCTGTGATGTTTAGGTACTTAAATGATGGGACTTCATTAATGAGATTAATGAAATAAAAGAAACCTAAAGATGTTGTGGAATCGAATTTCAAAATAAAAACAGGTAGCTACAGTTCTTGCTTTGCACAGCGGTATATGTGATATATCCTGCACCTTATTCGATGAGGAAAGGACCGAGATCCCTTCACCGGGAGTGACTCCTTTAGCAATAACTGGCAGATGCTACACACTCGGTTTGTCTTTTGATTGCTTTTAAGAGTTTTTGCTTTGCACAGTGATATATATGATATATCCCGCACCTCATTCGATGAGGAAAGGACCGACGATCCCTTCACCGGGAGTGACTCCTTTAGCAAAACTAGAAAAGCCTAAAAAACAATCCATTTCAAAATTCATTTGATTCTACAACGATATCAAGTTCATTACGCAATAGGTTTTCAGAAAAACCCGTCGTAGCCCTCCGTCATTTCAGATAAGTGGTAGTTAGTATTCGTGCTACGTTTGTTGGCCAGCGTCAAGGCGTAATGTGCGGTAGCTAACTAGTATTTATCTGTTTATGCATATGATGCAAATTGGATTAGGGTAGTCGTGCGACTTTGTTGGCCTGCGTCAAGGGTCGTGCGGGTGGGTTTAATTCAATCAGGAAATGACGGGTTGAACTTGACTAGCGGACTATGGTTTGTTGGCCTGCGTCAAGGTCATAGGACGCTAGGGGCAAAATTATCGGGAATTTCAAGTGTTGAAATTTGCAATGAGATTGCATACCTTCCATGAGATAGTTGGATCCCGATACCCACTGCGAGTAATTGTTACTCCTGGGAGAGTTTTACACATTACAATTAGCCAATCAAATAGGTGTCTAGAAAGGTGTTAGCGAGATTACGCCTCTGAGAAAACGAGGTTTTCATTAATTAGGTCCGTGCGAAAGCACGGGGGACCTCCCTCAAAGTACCGACACTGGCCTGGATGAAAGATTGGCGAACTTGTAGCGTGTAATTAATCCCGGCTAGTCTTTCCTTTTAGGGTTTGAAGGAAGATTTGATAAAAACAGTGGGAGCCATCCTGATTAGATAAAATAATAACCAATCTATTCTTGCAAGAGCGCATGCTGAGTGTTTTCTTCTCTCTCTCTCCAGGTAGCGACCATATCACGCCTTAATCAAGATAATAAAACGGATTATTGACCGAACCCGCTTGTTATACTGAGCTGGGGAACGTTGGTCCCGCTCCAACTTATAATAGTTATAAGACAGAGCAGGAAATAGGGGAATTCCAGAATTCCCGTGCCACCCAAACGAAGAAAGTGCATGTGATGCATCTTCTTCGGGTGTGTTCATTACACAGAACTGTTTCTCAATGTCCCTTACGTCCTAGGAATGTGATACCAGAACAGGATCCCAAATATGTAATCTATTACATGGGCTACAGATAGGTAAAGAACTGAGAACGGGTGATAAGTTTCATGAGGCAGAAAACGGGGCAAGTGTTGCAGCCAAGTCTGTTGGTCACTGTCACCCTGTATTATCAGTACATTGATTCTGAACAAATGCTATTAGATACCGAACCTGATATACAAAATCATATCAGTCTCTTTATTTATTAAAGAAGGATATAATTTTGTATTGATGGATAATGTTTTGAACATTTCCTATATCAAAAGTTGATCGCTTCAGGCACGTTATCTAAAAGCATTGATGTTCTAAATCAAACTACAGTTCTTATTATACGGAACACACACAAGAGGAAGAGTTCAGAAATGAACGATTCCTTCTTGAGGTATTGTAGACATGTTCATATCAATGCGACCTGACTGGCTGAAGTTGCATTTAGATGCATATTGAAATTAGTTTGAATTTACATCTTGTGAAACTTGCCAGTCATGTCACAAAGATAAGATGACCACAGCTCTGTTTATTGGAAGCAGAGAAAGAGTTACTGAACTCTTGGGATGATACATGTTGATGTATGTAGGTCCCCTATCTACACATGCCAAGACCGGTTCTTTGTACTTCATTACATTCTCTGATGATCTCTTTAGATTCAGACATATGTTCCTGTTGAAACACAAGTCCGAACCTTTTGAGATATTCACAGAATATAAGATAGAAGTAGAGAACCAAAATAAGGGTATAAGTATTATGTCCTTTGATGTGATCGAGGAGGAGAATACTTGTGCATGGAATTCCTGGACTATTCAAATGGAGAATGAGATTCTCTCTCAGAATTACTCCTCCGTATACACCATAGCATGATGGTATATCGGGGCGGAGCAATAACACCCTAAGTGATTTGGTGTGCTCTATGATGAGTACTACTGAGTTTTCCTATTTCCTTTTGGGAGATATGCACTTAAGAAGTTGCATACCTGTCGAATAGTGTTCCGATCAAATCAGATGCCTACCATTTCATATGTGATATGGAAAGGGAAGAACCCATATCTTAAGTTAGTTAAGATTTGGGGTTGTCCTGCCTATGTCTAAAAGCAAAATCCGGACAAGCTCGAGGCAAGGTCTGTTATGTAGAACTGGAAATGTTCCAGCTATACAAACTGCAGATGATGATTTGATAGAACCAAAGGATTCAATAGTAACCAACGAATCTCAGCCTCTCCGCCGATCTAGTAGGGTTCCTCACCCACCTGAGAGATACTTCGGTTCCTCTATGACAGTGGGAGCGAGGATTGCATCATGAGATGATGACCCAACTAATTTCGAGCTGGCCATCGAGAGTAAGGACTCTGTAAGAATGGCTGGATGCTTAGTGATCTGAGATGGAATCCTTATACACCAACAAAGTATGGACTTTAGTTGCTATAGCTGAAGGGTTAAATCCCCATCAGGAGCAAGTATATCTTGAGAAGATTACTTGGTGTACATGGAAAAGTTAAGACTTTCAAAGCTAGACTTGTTAAAGGTTTGCATCATTGACCAGGTATAGATTATAATGAAACCTTTTCTAAGTAGCTATGTTTAAGTCCATCCGGATACTACTTGCCACGGCTACATACCATGACTACGATATCTGGCGGTTGGGTGTCATGAATTCTTTTCTAAAATGATGTTTTAGAAGGGAGCGTCTGTAAGTACACAGCCAGAGGGCTTCGTAGATAGTGGGAGCAGCGGAAACGTGTACAAGATGCTTTATAAGATAAAGTAGGCATCGTGGAGTTGGAACATCTGTTTTGATGGAGTAGTCAAACAGTTTGACATCATCAAAATGGTAGATGAACCTTGTATATACAAAAAGGTAGTAGGGAGTATGGTGGTGATCCTCGTATAGTACGTGGATGACATACTCTTGATAGGGAAGGAGTTTCATATGCTACGCTCGGTCAATCTCCGCTTATCACAATGATTCTCCATATAGGATCAAAGTGATACCTCCTAAATCCTGGGTTTTGGATCTATGAGATAGATCTAATTGGATATTAGGATACTCACTAGTTGTAGTGAGATGGTATCAATCGATCCTGGGGAGAATCACTGGAAAGGTTCCAGGGTGATAAGGACGACTGAATGTCAGTCACAGGCATTGTCTTTACCCTCAGTAAAGGGACGGTACGTTGGAAGAGTTCCAAGCTAGATACCGTGGCAAACTAAAATATAAAGGCAGGATACATCGCTACTTAAGATGCTACCAAAGAGGCAGTCTGGATGTATATTTGTTCATGAGATGAACTTAGTTCCTCCCATTGTGTGACAATGGAGTTGTGGCTTATGCCAAGGAACGTCCGTCCCATCAGTGATCCAGACATATTCTAAGGCAGTATCACCTAATCATGGAGATGGATGATCTCCAAGGTGATCGAGGATAGGAGAGTAGACTCAGAGGATAACACTGCAGATCCACTCACGAAGGCCTATTCCCAGAGAGAGACTTTTATGGGATGGTTGAGTATGAGATACTGCAACCACTGCTACAGATGGCCCTAGTGCAAGTGGGAGATTGTTAGTTATATGTATACCCTAGAGGCCATTACTATACATAGGATGTATATTGTAGTGGATGCTTGGACATATATAGGGAGGACTTTCTTGCTCGACATGATAGTATGCTATCTGGTTACTCTTTACCTTAACGTGTATACTGATTGCCTCTATGTTACATGTTGGTAAAGCCCTTACGATGTGTACTTGACTGCATGGACTATGATGCGGATCATACCAGTGGGGACATGGTAGTCTATAAGTACATCCTTCAAGGTCCCTAGTCGTGGGTGTATCGAGACGGGGCATCGATATACCAGAGTAGACTAGCGTATACCTTCTCGACCCATACAGATGGGCGATGGATGATCCCATATCCATTGGTGTTTGACATCGGAGATGATATACGGGTGCTCAGTAGAGACTGGGTACACTGGACGGACTCGCCGAGAACTCCCAGATAGTATTATACCTTACGTCAGATGGCAGTTCTCTGGTGACACTGGTACAGGTTAGTCTGTAGACCCGAGATCGTCATAGAGTCTTGTGTGATTCCCACTGTGCTTTGATTTCCACCTTACCACGTTCAAGATGGCGTGCAAAACGGTGGCTTTTGGGTACAGTCCCGAATCACATGGAGGCAATGAGCGATAGGAGGGGATTCGTCTCTCCCGGTATAGGGAGTTGATGTTGCGCTGTGTTCGATTGGCTATAACCGGAAATCCCTGGCCAGGGTTGCTGAGATTTACTGGTAAGTGTTACCAGTAGTTTCTCGAACTGTTATAGACCTCATATCGACACGACTTATCGAGCTATTGGGGTCTGACGTTTACCACCCCTAGGCAAGATATGCGACATATCAGACGATCAGACCGGACTGTACGGTAAGTGTTACTGGTTGGATTCACAGGAGTGTGAGCGGGCTTGCTTGTCGATCTTCTGATCGCTCAATACCCGGGTGGCCGTTACATGTAGCAGACCGCTTGCGGCTTGTGGGTGTTTGATATGATCTTCACCTGCTGCCGGCGTATTGACGAGTCTTTAGAGTCCTACACAGTGGTTTCCTGGCTCAAGCGAAACGAAATAGGAGCACATATGAGATATGTGCGGGACCGAGAATAATGCGTGTATGTGATAACGTATGCCATTCTCGCGATGAATGTATCGATTGGTTGTATGTGATATAACCTAGTTATCGAATCAAGGATTGATTCGATAAGCCGATACATTGAATACTAGTCGGTTATGTGCGACATGACCGGATCGTTAAATCATGTGTTGATTTAATGATTTAATGTATAATTATATATTTGATATATTACTTTTCATTAACTAGTATTGGTTCACTTTAAATGGATTTTCTCACTTGATTTGTGCAAGTTGTGTTAGTGTATATGCCCTAGAGGCCATTACTGTATCATACTAGTTTGTATATTACTTAATGGAAGCTCGGGATATTCACCTTGTATAAACAATCTTGCTCAATATAGTAGTATGCTACTTGGTTTGTTTCTACTTCAATGTGTACTTGTGTTTGTTAGTTATATATATGCCCTAAGGCCATTACTGTACATTGGATGTATATTGTAGTGAATGCTGGGACATATATAGGGAGGACTTTCTTGCTCGACATGATAGTATGCTATCTGGTTACTCTTTACCTTAACGTGTACACTGATTGTCTCTCCGATACATGTTGGTAAAGCCCTTAGGATGTGTACTTGACTACCTGGACTATGATGCGGATCATACTAGTGGGGACATGGTAGTCTATAAGTACATCCTTCAAAGTCCCTAGTCGTGGGTGTATCGAGACGGGGCATCGATATACCAGAGTAGACTAGCGTATACCTTCTCGACCCATACAGATGGGCGATGGATGATCCCATATCCATTGGTGTTTGACATCAGAGATGATATACGGGTGCTCAGTAGAGACTGGGTACACTGGACGGACTCGCCGAGAACTCCCAGAAGGTATTATACCTTACGTCAGATGGCAGTTCTCTGGTGACACTGGTACAGAGTAGTCTGTTGACCCGAGATCGTCATAGAGTCTTGTGTGATTCCCACTGTGCTTTGATTTCCACCTTACCACGTCCAAGAGGGCGTGCAAAATGGTGGCTTTTGGGTACAGTCCCGAATCACATGGAGGCAATGAGCGATAGGAGGGGATTCGTCTCTCCCGGTATAGGGAGTTGATGTTGCGCTGTGTTCGATTGGCTATAACCGGAAATCCCTGGCCAGGGTTGCTGAGATATACTGGTAAGTGTTACCAGTAGTTTCTCGAACTGTTATAGACCTCATATCGACACGACTTATCGAGCTATTGGGGTCTGACGTTTACCAACCCTAGGCAAGATATGCGACATATCAGACGATCAGACCGGACTGTACGGTAAGTGTTACTGGTTGGATTCACTGGAGTGTGAGAGGGCTTGCTCGTCGATCTTCTGATCGCTCAATACCCGGGTGGCCGTTACGTTTAGCAGACCGCTTGCGGCTTGTGGGTGCTTGATATGATCATCATCTGCTGCCAGCGTATTGACGAGTCTTTAGAGTCCTACACAGAGGTTTCCTGGCTCAAGCGAAACGAAATAGGAGCGCATATGAGATATGTGCGGGACCGAGAATGATACCAGTATGTGATACTGTATTCGATTCTCGCGAATTGTGACATTGATCGGTTATATGCGATATAGCCGGGTTATCGGATCAAGTGTTGATTCGATAAGTTCTTACTGTTGATACTAGTCGGTTATATGCGATATGACCGGATCATTAAATCAAGTGTTGATTTAATTATTTAATGCATAATTATATATTTGATATATTACTTTGCATTAACTAGTATCGGTCCACTTAAGATGGATTTTCTCACTCGGATGTGCGCATTGTATATGCGATATATTTTTGTGCACTTGATTGTATCATGTTTGATGATGCATGCAAAATTGGTTTGTGTAAAGAATTAAACCTAGGTTAAGTAAATGGTAAAGATTTCTATTTATTTGTCCATTCATTTATCTTTTTATTTTGGATTAAAATGAAATGAAAAAAGAAAACAAAATGGTTTCATTCTTTCTTTCTTTCTTTCATGAAGCTTGATGAAGCTTCATGAAGCTTTGACCATATGACCATTTTGTCTTCAAGCTTAACCCTAACCATTCTTTTAACCTTAGTTATTTCTCTACACCTAACTATAGTTAATGTTATGATAAGTATTCTTTTTCTTTTCTATTCTAATTAACTTATCATAATATATACTTCATCTTCTTCTTCTTCAAGAAGAAGCAAGACTTCATCAATGGTGACTTGATGAAATGAGTGAGAAATCCAATTCTAAAGTCTACCCACTTCCTATTTCTTCATCCTCTACCTCTTGCCAAGAAGTAGAGTGTGTTTTCTTCACATGTTTCTTGACTTGGTGAAGTTGGAGCTTGATCTAGCGATGCCTCGACGTAGATCATCTTCGGCATCGTCGTCGATGACCTAGCCCGCTTTTTCTCCGATGAAGCCGACGCAAGAGCCCGGATTTCGATTTGGACAGCGAGGAGACTTCATTGCGGAGCTATGGAGGTGGAGGACCGGATCTACAAAGGTTGTATTTCCGCTCTTTTAGTTTAGTTGTAAACTAGTTTCATGTTTCGCCTAGAATTCTAGCCAACGATCCGTAGTCTAGGGTTTCTCGGCACCGTATTTTTGAAATTGGCATGGTCGATACCTTGTGAGACCTCTTGAGAGTGCCTAGGAACCCTACAGTAGTATCAGAGCCATTCTAGAGCCTTAGGCGAAGTCTAGACAACGTTTGAAACCCGAACGAACCCGAAACCCTAACCCGATAATGCTCTCTGGACTTTTTTCAAATTTGTGGATTTTTGTCAATTAAAAATATGCAGAAAATTCAGCAGGGAATTGTAAGAATTACAGTGAAACCCGTACCCATGATTCCATCAAAGTGCGGCGGAACCGCGGCAGAAGCATGGCTTCTGCGGCGGTTCCGCGGTCAACTAAAGAGTTTAGTCAACCTTTTTGGCACAGTAATTCCTCTTTTAGGGTGCTGTGTTTTCTGAGAATTTTTAATTTGATTTAAGAGTTGTGTGTTCTGGGGTTGTATTGGGAGTTCACATATTCGATCGGATTATCAAACTTTGTCTATGTGTTTTCCGGATAATTTTTGAATATGTTAAAAAGTTCGACCGGATATAAATACCCAATTTTTCCCCTGTCGGGAAATTTCCAAATGTTGGATTTTTCCGTGGTTTAAAGACGTTCTAAGTAGTGCAAGTAACTCGATGGACCCTCTAGAAGACAACAAACCTAAACTCGATTATGTGACCGTCTTGAACTGCCCTTTGAACCTTCGGGTTTGGGGCAGTACGGCATGCCACATGTGAGGCGTTGGCTTGACCCTTCTACGGCTGGACAGTTGGTACTGAGGCACGAACTGAATGTTTTTAGACTTGTTTCATGTGTTGACCTGTATCGGGAAAACTTGGGTGTTCGATTGTTCGATCGGAAAGTTTGACATTTTCTATTTATCCGGAATGGGATACAATAATTGGAATTCACAAGTAGTTATGAGATAACTGAATGAATGTTATAAACATAGCAGTTTAGTCTCACTTGATCGGTTGCCACGGAATTTTGATGTGATCAAAAGTCCGTCGCAATCACGTAGCGTACGCGGATACTCGCCGGATAAACTTAATAGACAGCCTCGCCCCAAAGCCCCGACCAAGTGACTGTAGGAGAACCCCGTCGCCGAAAGCATCCGTTCGGGTGCTCGCGGCAGCGGTGTTCCGCCTTGGTGTACTTCGTCGACGGCGTCGGGGGTGCGGCCGCCTACTAAAGTTTGCGACGAGCATTCGATCAGGATGTCGGGAATCTTGTTGAATTGCCCGACTTGATATTGAATAGAGTTTTCGATTTTGAGACTAAAATGCGGGGTTTATAATTGTTAGGCATGCGATGTCTAAGTAATTCATTTGGTCAGGCATGCGATGTCTGAGGTGATTGCGGATTCCAACTGTTGTAGTTTTACACTTTCTTTTCTGTGACCGTAAGTGTAATATGTGTTATCGCCGGTTTCGTTGCTATATGTCAACGACAATTGGGATGCACATATTTACTTACGTTGATGACATGTGATGTTATGTGTTGCTGGATATGTTATATTGGATCGTCGTGTTTGAATAGCCAGGGGTTTTTATGTGAGATGAGTGTTTTTCATTTTCATTCATGTAAAATGTTGTATGTAATATTCTTTTATTGGGGAACTTCCAGGTAGCGGATGTTGTCACCATTTGTATATTATTTACTTTTCCGCACTAGGATAGACCCAAGGAGGAGGGCACAAGTAACCGGGTTCTGGAGTCCAGTGGGAGACCAACTCGAGGAGTCGAGCCCGGGTCTCCTAACTCCAGAATTGGTAGGGTTGCTTGCCGCTCTCGTAGGGGTCTAGGGGTGTGGGTTTGGCTATTCATCGCGACCGTGGAATCCGTGTTTTATACTGGCTCGTATTGAAAATACGGACGTCCTAGTATATACAATATTTCATATGATTCTTCTGCTGTGATATCTGTGATGTTATCTTGTGATGTTCTGTGATAGATACAGTATATAGTATATATGATATATTATATAGGCGTTACTTATGTTTTACACCCGCGCTAGCCCTGCCCTGCTCTGCCGTTAGTCACCTAACCTAACGGTGCATGAGGGGACATCGAGGCGAATGCGGATGGCATAAGTGTACGTCATATTTATCTGTGATGTTTAGGTACTTAAATGATGGGACTTCATTAATGTGATTAATGAAATAAAAGAAACCTAAGATGTTGTAGAATCGAATTTCAAAATAAAACAGGTAGCTACAGTTCTTGCTTTGCACAGTAATATATATGATATATCCTGCAACTTATTCGATGAGGAAAGGACCGAGATCCCTTCACCGGGAGTGACTCCTTTAGCAATAACTGGCAGATGCTACATATTCGGTTTGTCTTTTGATTGCTTTTAAGTGTTTTTGCTTTGCACAGTGATATATATGATATATCCCGCACCTCATTCGACGAGGAAAGGACCGACGATCCCTTCACCGGGAGTGACTCCTTTAGCAAAACTAGAAAAGCCTCAAAAACACTCCATTTCAAAATTCATTCGATCCTACAACAATATCAAGTTCATTACGCAATAGGTTTTCTGAAAAACCTGTCGTAGCCCTCCGTCATTTCAGATATGTACTGGTTAGTATTCGTGCTGCGTTTGTTGACCTCTGTCAGGGCGTGGTGTGCGGTAGCTGATTAGTGCTTATCTGTATAAGCATATGATGTGATTGATTTAGGGTAGTCGTGCGACCTTGTTGACCTCTGTTAAGGGTCGTGCGGGTAGGTTTACTTCAATCAGGAAATGACGGGTTGAACTTGACTAGCAGCCTATGGTTTGTTGACCTCTGTCAAGGTCATAGGACGCTAGGGGCAAAATATTATCGGGAATTTCAAGGTTTTGAAATTTGCAATGAGATTGCATACCTTCTATGAGATTGTTGGATCCCGATACCCGCTGCGAGTAAGAGTTACTCCTGGGAGAGTTTTACACATAACAATTAGCCGATCAAGTAGGTGTCTAGAAAGGTGTTAACGAGGTTACGCCTCTGGGAATACGAGGTTTCCATTAATTAGGTTCGTGCGAAAGCACGGGGGACCTCCCTCAAAGTACCGACACTGGCCTGGCTGAAAGATTGGCGAACTTGTAGTGTGTAATTAATCCCGGCTAGTCTTTCCTTTTAGGGTTTGAAGGAAGATTTGATAAAAAGCAGTGGGAGCCATCCTGATTAGATAAAATAATAAAAAATCTATTCTTGCAAGAGCGCACGCTGAGTGTTTTCTTCTCTCTCTCTCTCCAGGTAGCGACCATATCACGCCTTAATCAAGATAATAATACGGATTATTGACCGAACCCGCTTGTTATACTGAGCTGGGGAAAGTTGGTCCCGCTCAAACTTATAATTGTTATAAGACAGAGCAGGAAATAGGGGATACCAAGATTCCCGTGCCGCCCAAACGAAGAGAGTGCATGCTGATGCATCATCTTCGGGTGTGTTCATTATACAGAACTGTTTCTCAATGTCCTTTACGTCCTGGGTATATGATACCGGATCAGGATCCCAGATATGTAATCTGTTACATGGGCTACAAATAGGTAAAGAACTGAGAACGGGTGATCAGTTTCATGAGGCAGAAAACGGGGCAAGTGTTGCAGCCAAGTCTGTTGGTCACTGTCACCCTGTATTGTAATACATTGATTCTGAACGAATGTTATTAGATACCGAACCTGATATACAAAATCATATCTGTCTCTTTATTAGTAAAGAAACGATAAAATTTTGTATTGTTGGATAATGTTTTGAACATTTCCTATATCAAAAGTTGATCGGTTCAGGCACGTTATCTAAAAGCATTAATGTTCTAAATCAAACTACAGTTCTTCGTATACAGAACACACACAAGAGGAAGAGTTCAGAAATGGACGGATCCTTCTTGAGGTATTGTAGACTAGGTCATATCAATGCGACCCGACTAGCTGGAGTTACATGTAGATGCATATTTAAATTAGTTTGAATTTACATCTTGTGAAACTCGCCAGTCATGTCACAAAGATAAGATGACCATAGCTCTGTTTATTGGAAACAGAGAAAGAGTTAGTGAACTCTTGGGATGATACATGTTGATGTATGTAAGTCCCATGTCTACACATACCAAGACCGGTTCTTTTTACTTCATTACATTCTCTGATAATCTTTCGAGATTCAGACCTATGTTCCTGTTGAAACACAAGTCCGAACCTTTTAAGATATTCGCAGAATATAAGTTAGAAGTAGAGAACCAAAATACGGGTATAAGTATTATGTCTTATGATGAGATCAGGGAGGAGAATACTTGAGCACAGAATTCTTGGACTTTTCTAAAGGAGAATGAGATTCTCTCTCAGAATTACTACTCCGGATACACCATAGCATGTTGGTATATCGGGGCGGAGCAGTAACACCCTATATGATAAGGTGTGCTCTATGATGAGTACTTCTGAGTTACCTATTTCCTTTTGGGGGTTATGCACTTATGAAGCTGCATACCTATTGAATAGGGTTCAAATCAAATCAGTTGTCTACCACTCCATATGAGATATGGAAAGGGAAGAGCCCATATCTTAAGTTAGTTAAGATTTGGGGTTGTCCGGCCTATGTCTAAAAGCAAAATCCGGACAAGCTCGAGGCAACGTCTGTTATGTAGAACTGGAAACGTTCCAGCTATACAAACTGCAGCTGATGATTTGGTAGAACCGAAGGATTCAGTAGATTCCAACGAACCTCAGCCTCTCCGCCGATCTAGTAGGGTTCCTCACCCACCTGAGAGATACTTCGGTTTCTCTATGACAGTGGGAGCGAGGATTGCATCATGAGATGATGACCCAACTAGTTTCGAACTGGTCATCAGGAGTGGGACTCTGTAAGAATGGCTGGATGCTTAGCGATTTGAGATGGAATCCTAATACACCAACAAAGTATGGACTTTAGTTGCTATATCTGAAGGGTTAAATCCCCATCAAGAGCAAGTATATCTTGAGAAGATTACTTGGTGTACATGGAAAAGTTGAGACTTTCAAAACTAGACTTGTTAAAGGTTTGCATCATTGACCAGGTATGGATTATGTTGAAACCTTTTCTAAGGATCTATGCTTAAGTCCATCCGGATCCTACTTGACACGGCTACATACCATGACTACGATATCTGGTGGTTGGGTGTCATGACTGCTTTTCTAAATGATGTTTTAGAAGAGTGCGTCTATAAGTACACAGCCAGAGGGCTTCGTAGACAGTGGGAGCAGCGGAAACGTGTGCAAGATGCTTTATAGGATTAAAGCAGGCATCGCGGAGTTAGAACATCTGTTTTGATGGATTAGTCAAAGAAGTTGACATCATCAAAATGGTAGATGAACCTTATATAAACAAAAAGGTAGTAGGGAGTATAGTGACGATCCTCGTGGAGTACGTGGATGACATACTCTTGATAGGGAAGGAGTTTCCTATGCTACACTCGGTCAATCTCCGCTTATAACAATGATTCTCCATATAGGATCAAAATGATACCTACTAAATCCTGGATTTTGGATCTATGAGATAGATCTAATTGGATGTTAGGTATCTCACTAGTAGTAGTGAGATGGTATCAATAGATCCAGGGGAGAATCACTGGAAGGGTTCCAGGGTGATAAAGACGACTGAATGTCAGTCGCAGGCATTGTCTTTACCCTCAGTAAAGGGACGGTATGTTGGAAGAGTTCCAAGCTAGATACCGTGGCATACTAGACGATAAAGGCAGGATACATCGCTACTTAAGATGCTACCAAAGAGGCTGTTTGGATGTATAATGGTTCATGAGATGAACTATGTTCCTCCCATTGTGTGACAATGGAGTTGTGGCTTTTGCCAAGGAACGTCCGTCCCATCAGTGATCCAGACATATTCTAGCGCAGTATCACCTGATCATGGAGATGGTTGATCTCCAGGCTGATCGAGGTTAGGAGAGCAGACTCAGAGGAAAACACGGCGGATCCACTCACAAAGGCCTATTCCCAGAGAGAGACTTTTATGGGATGGTTGAGTATGAGATACTTCAACCACTGCTACAGATGGCCCTAGTGTAAGTGGGAGATTGTTAGTTATATGTATGCCCTAGAGGCCATTACTGTACATTGGATGTATATTGTAGTGGATGCTGGGACATATATAGGGAGGACTTTCTTGCTCGACATGATAGTATGCTATCTGGTTACTCTTTACCTTAACGTGTACACTGATTGTCTCTCCGATACATGTTGGTAAAGTCCTTAGGATGTGTACTTGACTACCTGGACTATGATGCAGATCATACTAGTGGGGACATGGTAGTCTATAAGTACATCCTTCAAAGTCCCTAGTCGTGGGTGTATCGAGACGGGGCATCGATATACCAGAGTAGACTAGCGTATACCTTCTCGACCCATACAGATGGGCGATGGATGATCCCATATCCATTGGTGATTGACATCAGAGATGATATACGGGTGCTCAATAGAGACTCGGTACACTGGACGGACTCGCCGAGAACTCCCAGATGGTATTATACCTTACGTCAGATGGCAGTTCTCTGGTGACACTGGTACAGAGTAGTCTGTTGACCCGAGATCGTCATAGAGTCTTGTGTGATTCCCACTGTGCTTTGATTTCCACCTTACCACGTCCAAGAGGGCGTGCAAAACGGTGGCTTTTGGGTACAGTCCCGAATCACATGGAGGCAATGAGCGATAGGAGGGGATTCGTCTCTCCCGGTATAGGGAGTTGATGTTGCGCTGTGTTCGATTGGCTATAACCGGAAATCCCTGGCCTGGGTTGCTGAGATATACTGGTAAGTGTTACCAATAGTTTCTCGAACTGTTATAGACCTCATATCGACACGACTTATCGAGCTATTGGGGTCTGACGTTTACCACCCCTAGGCGAGATATGCGACATAACAGACGATCGGACCGGACTGTACGGTAAGTGTTACTGGTTGGATTCACTGGAGTGTGAGCGGGCTTGATCGTCGATCTTCTGATCGCTCAATACCCGGGTGGCCATTACGTTTAGCAGACCGCTTGCGGCTTGTGGGTGCTTGATATGATCATCATCTGCTGCCGGCGTATTGACGAGTCTTTAGAGTCCTACACAGAGGTTTCCTGGCTCAAGCGAAACGAAATAGGAGCGCATATGAGATATGTGCGGGACCGAGAATGATACCAGTATGTGATACTGTATTCGATTCTCGCGAATTGTGACATTGATCGGTTATATGCGATATAGCCGGGTTATCGGATCAAGTGTTGATTCGATAAGTTCTTACTGTAGATACTAGTCGGTTATGTAAGTGCACGGCGGCGCCCCGGCCGTCAATCCGACGCCGGAATGCGGAAGCGGTGAAAAACTTTAATTTTGCGGACTTAGCAAACCGGCACCACCGCGCACTAAACATCCGGATCGTAACCATTAACAAGTCTAAGCTACTAACAAGAAAGGGAAGAGAAGTATACCGACAGATCCGAGTCCTCCGGTCTTCTCCTCGTCGTCCCGATCTCCTGCGGAATGTACCGTCTCCTCCTCATCGCCGGAAGTGCACCACATCGCCTACTTCTTTTACGGGCTCCCACCTCAATGCCGAGGCAACTCGGGCACGAAGCTGGCTAGTCGACGTGCCCAAGATTTGCTGTAGAGTATGGTGTGGATCTATATATCTCATTTGGGGTTGTAGGAGGTGCCATTTTGGTGGAGGGATGATACAAGAATTATGTGGAGGAACTAGGGGATTTTTGGAGCATGAAATGAACCAAAATACCCTCACTCAAAATTGGGACAGCCCCCCCTCCTCTATGAGGCCGGCCACTATATGGTGGAAGAAGAGAGAATGAGAGTGTGTATCATAGAAATGAGAGAGCCATCCAATAATACAATGGAGAGAGAGAGTGAGAGAAAGCTATCATGCAAAAAGAATCATCACCAAATCAAACCCACACTCAACTAACAACCACCACCAAGATTGCACCAAAACCAACACTTCAACTAGCTAATCATCAACAACCATGATGAACCAAAAGTCAAGTCATGATGGAAAGAAAGAGTCAAATGGTCAAGGGATGGTGCAACCATCATGAAACCATCATGATACAAATATATGCAAAGAACACCCTCCACACATGCCTATTTGCAACAATGCAAATAAGCCCTTCTCCACCAATCTTCGGCCAATGAACGGAACAAAGGAAATTGGCCGAAACGGAAAGCAAACTGGCAACACCAGAAAACTGGTCCCGTAATAAATTACAGGAAAACCCCGATACTGTGCATACACACCCGCATCTGTATTTCGACCGAAATACAAATGCCATGAGACAAAATCTCCACTGTACTATACTAGAATCCGGCTTATACCAAAACCGGCTAGTAATATCTGTTCGATCCTGATCCGTGCAATACCGCACGTATCTGATCGAACCCTGCCATATATCCATACGGCCTATAGTACAAACTGTCCGATCCTGATCCGTGCAATACCGCACGTATCTGATCGGACCTTGCCATATCTCCATACGGCCTCTACAACCTTTCGCCCGAAAGCTGAGTAACTGAATGTGGGGGACTCTAAAGACTCGTCAACACCTTGGTTTTGGATTTAACCACTAGCACGTCAGAGATATAAGCCAATACGTAACGGGCTACCAGGTACTGACTAAAAGGGATGTCTGTGAGTGAACTCAGCCTGACAACCCTACTGAGCCTGTCAGTAACAATATCCGTACATTCCGGTCCGTTCGTCTATGAGCATCGCATGGCGGGCCTAGGGGGTTGGTAAAAGTCAGACTCCCAAAAGCGGTACAAGTCGTGTCGGAGTGTAGCACAGAACACCCTGAGATACTACTGGAATACCTACCAGTAAATCTCCTTGCCTCGGCCGAGGGCTTCGTGTAATGGCTCTCCTAGACACAGCACGACCTCACCCCCAATACCGGGAGAGACGAACCCCTGAAGATGCGCTCACTGCCTCCATGTGGCTCGGGACTGTACCCAACTAAAACCTGTTTGCACGACTCCTTTGAGCCGTGGTAGGGTAGTAATCAAAGTACAGTGGGAACTCACACAAGACAAATGACGATCCCCAGGTCGATGAACTAACCTGCACACATGTCACCAGGGAACTGCCATCTGACGTCTGGTATATGACCAACTGGCATGTTCCCGGCGAGTCCTGTCCGGTGTACTCATAACCCAATGAGCACCTGTATACATCTTAGGTGATCCAACTGACACCAGTGGCTTGCGAGACCGGCCACCGCCCCTCGTCGGGGTCTCGACTGTATACACTAGTCTACTATGGAGTATCGATGCCCTGTCTCGAAACTCACACGACTAGGGACCATTTCAGGATATGCTTATAGACTCCCAGCTCCCACTTATATGATCGCCCTCATACTGCTGGTGGTCAAGCAAGAATCCTAGGGGCTCTATCAACGTGTAATAGCGACGTGTCAGGTCACCTAAAACAGTACACGATGATAAAGGTAAACCAGATAGCATATTATCATCTCGAGTAAGACTGTCCTACCGGGATAGGTCCTCCATCAATCATTGCAATCACGTACCTGTGACCTAATAATTGACTCTGAGGGCACTATCTCCAACAATCTCCCACTTGCACTCAAGGCTAATTATTGCGATGTCGCATACTCACAGCCCGTGTGATACTGAACACCCAACTCCTCTACTAGTCAGTCTCACAAAGCCCGTTTGCGAAACTATTGCGTTCGAGGAATAGCCTTAGTGAGTGGATCCTCTTTGATGTCTCTTTCTATGTCTCTCTATACCTCAAGTTCGCGGAGAAACCCATCTCCCAAAATGAGCAATACCTGTCTTAGAATGTGTCTGGATGTCTGATGGGACATAGCTCATAAATGAACTCCAAATCCAAACTTCTTAGACTGTATCGTCAACTGAACTTAATCAGTATCGTGCGCCATGCCTCCCTCAGTATTGCCTTGGACCACCTGTCCAAAATACTGCCCCTCGTCAGAGGGAAAACTATAACTCTGACAACCTGCTTGTCGTCCATGTCACCTTGGAAGCCTGGAATGATAACTGTTTCCCGAATGAGGCTGTCGTTATCATATCCCTAGAACATCCACTTATGTTCTAAAACTGCTTCCGACTGTTCCTCCAGGATTGGATCAATATCAACTTATTGCATCTAGTGCAAGAACAACATCTGGTGTGGTACTTGACATCTCATGATTGACTCAATTGCCTGAGCAAGTGATCTGCCAATCATGCACATCCCTCTCCCCTTTAGTCTATAAGACATCTTTAGAGAGGGTGACTCCATCACCTGCAGGTACACCACCATGCCAGGAGTCGTCAACTCTAAATACTCTTAGAATGCTGTCTAAGTACCCTGATTGGGAAACCACCCAAATCTAGATCTAAAACCATAGATCTAGTAACCAGTATGTCTGACATAAAATCCATTTCTTTTGTGGAGAAACTACTGTGTGACGACCAAAGTATAACCGATTGTAGTGTAGGAGTTTCTTTTCCTACTCTGTGTATGTCATCCAAATCCAGGATATCACACTCTACTACCTTCTCAACAGATCCATTCCCTATTCTGATGAAGTCAAATCCATGACTATCACGTCAGAAATAGATGATCTATCTCCGCTACATCTGCTTTAGTCTACAAATAGACATAAGCTACTTGTCCACCAATGCTTCCGCTGCTCCCACTGACTACGACAACCCTCTGGCAGAGTCATATAGACGTACACTTCTAAAACAAGTTTAGAACGACGCTATACTCATCCTCCCGCCGGGTCTCACAGTCTGGAACAACAGCAATGGCAAGTGTGGGTAAACAAGAACTTCCCTGTCACCGTCCTTGAGGCTACCGTAGTACCTCTCGGGTGCCTGAAGTTACCCACCAAATCTGCGGAGTGGCCAATGGAATGTCAATCCAGATTGAATCTTTAGGTTCCTTATCAAATCTTCAGTAATCGTTCGTGGTTCTGGAATCACTTCCAGTTCTACCATACTCCCACTACTGTTTTCTGAAAAAATCCATTTTTAATAAAACTGTGGAGAGTCTAGAACAATACTGCTATTGTTCATCCAGATGGTAGAAAGTCAACCCTCTTCATAGCCTGGGTCAACCCACAAACAGCCATTACAGAAACGTGCCTTGAGTTATCCAGAGTCTGGTTTTAATCATAAGCTGGACAACTCCCCGTACCTTAACAACGTTAAGATACGAACTGTTCTATATCCCATATAGGACCAGAGGCACTGATTTGATTGAACCAGATCCAAATCACGCGGCTGTCTCCAGCGCATGTCAACTAAATGGAAGGAGGCCGATCATCGTTACTCAACTTAGGAATGCTTCCAATTATGAATAACCTGAAAGAGAAGCAAGATCTCTTTATCATTACTATCAACTGAATACCATACTCAAGTATCTACATCTTCGATCAAAATGAAGAATCCCGATACTTGCAACACCTGGTTCTCTACTCTATTCAAATACCTATAACTTCTCAAAATTCAGACCCTGTGTTTCCGCGAAACACTTGTCTAAAAACTAGAGAAGTCATAAGTAAACCGAATATAGTACGAGGACCAACCCCTCTGTCCTGATGGACCCTGGACAACATACAATACTCTGTATAAGTCCCTTGAGTCTGATAACTGATTCACTGTGTGTCGTAGGTTGAAAACTGTACTTATGGTTAAGAAGAATTACACCGCTGTTTAATGCTCCTTACCTAACCATCCACTGATATAGGTAAATGTCGTAGACATAATTTCAGAAAGGTATATCTCACTCTATGAAAATAGACGTACAGATATATCAATTTGAAATTGGTGCATAAAAGCGGATATTCAAAACCAAATATTTGCCGACCGGCAAACAACCCAGGTGATTTACTCAAATATCACCGATTACAACGAATCCCGATATAATGAGGATGATCACCCAATTCCCAATAACCTACTCCCACTCATCATCTGTAAAACCATACAGATGTGAGAATCATACTTGGTAAATAAATACCCTGGAGTAAGTATCTAATCGGGAAATCAGTTTTCTTTTAACATTATACAGTGAAACTGAAACATCGAAATGTTTCGATAGGGTATCCCGGTATTCCTAGTAATGCCTCTTCCAGATTCACGACTGTAACCGTATAGTTCTTTGCTACCTCTCCAAATCCCTTCATATGTCTTTAGCCATTACCTTCTGCACACCCCATTAGGCCAAATGGTTTTCTTCCTTCTCTACCGTTCGGCACCAGCCTATGGTTTGGAAGAAGACTATCCAATAAGCATAATGGGTGTACTGTCCCAATCCTAGGAACACTCGCAATGCGAGAGAAGGTGAAGATAAAAGACACCTGAATAAATCTTATTCCTATTTCTCCTGAACCAGAATCCATCCCCGAACTGGAACAAGTTCCTTTCAAGTTCGTATATAACCATACGATGGAGTATCCAATAAACTGAGGATCTTCGTAGTGATACGGAGTGTTCTGGAGAAATACAAAGGTGATTTAGGATTGGCGAAGGAATACTTGGTTTGGTCGTGAATATCTGTTGCAATTTACTTTGCCCTCTTACTAATCCCTTGCTTTGTCTTAACTTAATACCTTCTGCACACCGTCGTTATGCTAATTGGTTTTCTTCATTCCCTACCGGTCGGCACCAGCCTAAGGTTTGGAAGAAGACTATCCAATTTGCGTAACAGGTGTACTACTCCTAAACCAAGGAGTACTCGCAACCTGAGAGAGGGTGAAAAGAAAAGACAACTGAATAGTCCTATCCGTTTTCTCCAGAACCTGAAACCATCCTCGAATAAATTCTTTCGAGTTCGTATCTAACCATACGATGGTTTTGTCCAATGGAAGTGGACGTTCGTAATAGTACGGGGTGTCCTGGAGAAAAGGGTTAAAGTAGGAGTGGCAATGAGGTTTGCAACTCTGACAATCCAAAAGCCAGTGTTTAAGAAGGTTCGGTTAACTTGGTCTCTGAGTCATAGTCTTAGGGTCGGGTCAATGGTCGCTGCCAAAGAGAGAGAGAAAAGAAACACTCAGCGTGCATTCTAACCTAGATCAGAATGGTTACCAATTTATCTAATCTGGAAACCTCCCACTGTACCTCAAATTCTCCTCCAAACCTGAAAGAAGAATTAGTCGGGGTCACCCGAGGAGTATACCAACTCATCAGTGGGAATCGGGATCCAACTATCATCGCATGATAACGTGACGGAATCCGCTCACGGTATCACACTCCAGAAGGTATGCGCATATCTGGCAAGTTTCAGTTCTTTTGAAACTCCCGATGTGATTTCTGCCCCATGCTCTTATGACCTTGACTTTGGCCAACATATCATAAGTCACATGTCAAGTTCTACCCGTCATTCTCCAGGTTAATCTGAATCCACCCGTACATACCCTTGACTTTGGCCAAAATGGCAGTACGACTGTCCCAAACCAACGCATCTATCTATGCTGCATATGAATACCCCAATAGCTACCAATCACTGTGCCTTGACTTTGGCCAACATACACAGCTTGAATACTATTGACCACCCATATGAAACGACGGAGGGCTACGAATGGTTTCTGGCGAAAACCTTTAACGTAGTGAACTTGATATCGTTGAAGGAACGGATAGCTTTTTAAAATATAGTGACGAAAACCGTTGCTAAAGAGGTCACTCCCGGTGAAGGGATCTCGGCTCTTTCCCCGTAGAATGGGGTGCAGGATATTCCAACTGAATACCACGGTGCAAAGCAAAAGTAATCGGCTATAGTGAAGTTAATGCCCTGACGCAAACTTCTGTCCAAGGGGTCACTCCCGGTGAAGGGATCTCGGCCCTTGCCTTGTCGACTGAGGAGCAGGATATTCCAACTGAATATCATGATGCAAAACAAAAGTGAACGTCCTTGCAATAACAGCTTTTTGAAAAGTGTTCCAACAACATCAGATTAGGTTTGTTTTTAACTTGCATTGATCCGAATCAACGCAGTCCCATCAATTGATCACACCAAAAAGAACGAAAATATACTGATGTACGTATATGCCATCCGCATTCGCCACTGGGTCCCGTCATTACCCGTTAGGTTAGCTTACTAACGACAGAGCGCGGACTGGACTAGCGCGGATGCAAAACATATACGACATCTACTAATATATATACCAATATATTATATTTCGCTCAAGGCGTGAAAGAAATGCAACATCACAGAAATGTACAGCATCACAGAACAATACAGATATCTGGGATCCCCGGGTTTCACAGAGCCGCTGAAACCCGACGTTCCCCTGGTCGTGTGGATAGCCTGTGCAATGAAATCCTAGACCCCTACGGGCGCGGCAAGTCACCCGCCAAAACCTGAAGCGAGGCAGCCCCCTTCAGTATTGTGAATGGACCACCCAGCACTTCACGGAATCCGACAACTTGGGCACCCCTCCTGGGTCAACCTGTACCCCCTACGAGTGCGGCGAATAGCCCGCCAATTCCAGAGTGAAGCCCCCTCCGTCTCAATGCCATGAGATGCGGGCTTGTTGCCCTCCAGAACCCGGCTATCCGTGCACCCCTCCTGGGGTAATCCTAGTACAGAAAGTAAAATATACATACACCGGGTACAACGAACGCAACCTGGCCGTGCCCCAAAATAATAATACAAACAGGCAGTGACGGCAGTCCACATGTCGGACGCTCGCCCCGCAATATCAAATGTACATAATACATCCACAACAGTACTAGCATTGCATCCAGGCTATCCCCCACGACCGATCCGCAACATCACAGCAAAAACAGAACATCAACGTGAAAGTCACGTTCGCAAATCCGTCTAACCGGGCTATAGCAGTTAGACCGGATTTACCGATCGAGTGACATTCACGGTCGCAGATATAATGTAAATACTGTGAAAAATGTGTTTAAAATATCCGATCAATCAAATTTTAACAAGTGGGCCCCCAAGTATTACTGTAGCAGATAAAGAAATTCTGGGCCCAATGTTATTATTCCAAAACCCCACTTTTCACCCCAGAAAGCCTCTGTAAAAAATTGGTGCAGTGATCCCCACAGTGTGCGGCGGAAGGGCGGCGGGAAGGGGGTTTTCGCGGGGGTTCCGCGCTCCCACTGTGGAGTCACCTCATCGAATTTTACAGAGCTCTTATATTTTCCAGTTAATCAATATTTTACAACCTGAAAAATTTTTCGAGACCAAAAATTTTCAACAGAAACTGATGCGAAGGTAAAATGCAGTTTTGGAACTTTTTGATCGATCGGAAATGCAAACACATTAAACCAAGCTAGACTAAGTTAATGGCGAGGCTCTGATACCACTGTAAGTGCACGGCGGCGCCACGGCCGTCAATCCGACGCCGGAATGCGGAAGCGGTGAAAAACGTTAATTTTGCGGACTTAGCAAACCGGCACCACCGCGCACTAAACATCCGGATCGTAACCATTAACAAGTCTAAGCTACTAACAAGAAAGGGAAGAGAAGTATACCGACAGATCCGAGTCCTCCGGTCTTCTCCTCGTCGTCCCGATCTCCTGCGGAATGTCCCGTCTCCTCCTCGTCGCCGGAAGTGCACCACATCGCCTACTTCTTTTACGGGCTCCCACCTCAATGCCGAGGCAACTCGGGCACGAAGCTGCCAAGTCGACGTGCCCAAGATTTGCTGTAGAGTATGGTGTGGATCTATATGTCTCATTTGGGGTTGTAGGAGGTGCAATTTTGGTGGAGGGATGATACAAGAATTAAGTGGAGGAACTAGGGGATTTTTGGAGCATGAAATGAACCAAAATACCCTCACTCAAAATTGGGACAGCCCCCCCTCCTCTATGAGGCCGGCCACTATATGGTGGAAGAAGAGAGAATGAGAGTGTGTATCATAGAAATGAGAGAGCCATCCAATAATACAATGGAGAGAGAGAGTGAGAGAAAGCTATCATGCAAAAAGAATCATCACCAAATCAAACCCACACTCAACTAACAACCACCACCAAGATTGCACCAAAACCAACACTTCAACTAGCTAATCATCAACAACCATGATGAACCAAAAGTCAAGTCATGATGGAAAGAAAGAGTCAAATGGTCAAGGGATGGTGCAACCATCATGAAACCATCATGATACAAATATATGCAAAGAACACCCTCCACACATGCCTATTTGCAACAATGCAAATAAGCCCTCCTCCACCAATCTTCGGCCAATGAACGGAACAAAGGAAATTGGCCGAAACGGAAAGCAAACTGGCAACTCCAGAAAACTGGTCCCGTAATAAATTACAGGAAAACCCCGATACTGTGCATACACACCCGCATCTGTATTTCGACCGAAATACAAATGCCATGAGACAAAATCTCCACTGTACTATACTAGAATCCGGCTTATACCAAAACCGGCTAGTAATATCTGTTCGATCCTGATCCGTGCAATACCGCACGTATCTGATCGAACCCTGCCATATATCCATACGGCCTATAGTACAAACTGTCCGATCCTGATCCGTGCAATACCGCACGTATCTGATCGGACCTTGCCATATCTCCATACGGCCTCTACAACCTTTCGCCCGAAAGCTGAGTAACTGAATGTGGGGGACTCTAAAGACTCGTCAACACCTTGGTTTTGGATTTAACCACTAGCACGTCAGAGGTATAAGCCAATACGTAACGGGCTACCAGGTACTGACTAAAAGAGATGTCTGTGAGTGAACTCAGCCTGACAACCCTACTGAGCCTGTCAGTGACAATATCCGTACAGTCCGGTCCGTTCGTCTATGAGCATCGCATGGCGGGCCTAGGGGATTGGTAAAAGTCAGACCCCCAAAAATGGTACAAGTCGTGTCGGAGTGTAGCCCAGAACACCCTGAGATACTACTGGAATACCTACCAGTAAATCTCCTTGCCTCGGCCGAGAGCTTCGTGTAATGGCTCTCCTAGACACAGCACGACCTCACCCCCAATACCGGGAGAGACGAACCCCTGAAGATGCGCTCACTACCTCCATGTGGCTCGGGACTGTACCCAACTAAAACTTGTTTGCACGACTCCTTTGAGCCGTGGTAGGGTAGTAATCAAAGTACAGTGGGAACTCACACAAGACAAATGACGATCCCCAGGTCGATGAACTAACCTGCACACATGTCACCAGGGAACTGCCATCTGACGTCTGGTATATGACCAACTGGCATGTTCCCGGCGAGTCCTGTCCGGTGTACTCATAACCCAATGAGCACCTGTATACATCTTAGGTGATCCAACTGACACCAGTGGCATGCGAGACCGGCCACCGCCCCTCGTCGGGGTCTCGACTGTATACACTAGTCTACTATGGAGTATCGATGCCCTGTCTCGAAACTGACACGACTAGGGACCATTTCAGCATATGCTTATAGACTCCCAGCTCCCACTTATATGATCGCCCTCATACTGCTGGTGGTCAAGAAAGAATCCTAGGGGCTCTATCAACGTGTAATAGCGACGTGTCAGGTCACCTAAAACAGTACACGATGATAAAGGTAAACCAGATAGCATACTATCATCTCGAGTAAGACTGTCCTACCGGGATAGGTCCTCCATCAATCATTGCAATCACGTACCTGTGACCTAATAATTGACTCTGAGGGCACTATCTCCAACAGGTTATATGCGATATGACCGGATCATTAAATCAAGTGTTGATTTAATGATTTAATGCATAATTATATATTTGATATATTACTTTGCATTAACTAGTATCGGTTCACTTGAGTTGGATTTTCTCACTCGGATGTGCGCATTGTATATGCGATATATTTTTGTGCACTTGATTGTATCATGTTTGATGATGCATGCAAAATTGGTTTGTGTAAAGAATTAAACCTAGGTTAAGTAAATGGTTAAGGTTTCTATTTATTTGTCCATTCATTTATCTTTTTATTTTGGATTAAAATGAAATGACAAAAGAAAACAAAATGGTTTCATTCTTTCTTTCTTTCTTTCATGAAGCTTGATGAAGCTTCATGAAGCTTTGACCATATGACCATTTTGTCTTCAAGCTTAACCCTAACCATTCTTTTAACCTTAGTTATTTCTCTACACCTAACTATTGTTAATGTTATGATAAGTATTCTTTTTCTTTTCTATTCTAATTAACTTATCATAATATATACTTCATCTTCTTCTTCTTCTTCTTCAAGAAGAAGCAAGACTTCATCAATGGTGACTTGATGAAATGAGTGAGAAATCCAATTCTAAAGTCTACCCACTTCCTATTTCTTCATCCTCTACCTCTTGCCAAGAAGTAGAGTGTGTTTTCTTCACAAGTTTCTTGACTTGGTGAAGTTGGAGCTTGATCTAGCGATGCCTCGACGTAGATCATCTTCGGCATCGTCGTCGATGACGTAGCCCGCTTTTTCTCCGATGCAGCCGATGCAAGAGGTGGAGCTATGGAGGTGGAGGACCGGATCTACAAAGGTTGTATTTCCGCTCTTTTAGTTTAGTTGTAAACTAGTTTCATGTTTCTCCTAGAATTCTAGCCAACGATCCGTAGTCTAGGGTTTCTCGGCACCGTATTTTTGAAATTGGCATGGTTGATGCCTTGTGAGACCTCTTGAGAGTGCCTAGGAACCCTACAGTGTTTATTTTAGTATATCACCTATACACATTAGTGGAGCCCTTAGGATCTTTGCTTGATTACCAGCGTTGTGATGGCAGTCACACTAGTGGGGGCTGGGTAATCTATAAGCACATCCTTATGTAGGTCCCTAGTCGCAGGACTATCGAGACAGGGCATCGATACTCCGGAGTAGACTAGCGCATGCGCTTCTCATCCCAGAGTGGGAGACGGTCTGTCCCACAGCCGTCAGTACGTCGTACTGGAGATAGTATGCGGGTGCTCGTTTGGTTACGAGTACACTGGACAGGACTCGTCGGGAACTGACCGGTTGGTATTATACCTATCGTCAGTTATCAGTTCCCAGGTGACATGAGTACAGCTTAGTCCGCTGACTTGACACTGTCACTTCGTCTCGAGTGTGTTCCCTCTGTACTTTGATTACTACCCTACCACGGCTCAAAGGAGTCGTGCAAACAGGTGGTAGTTGGGTGCCGTCCCGAAGCACTTGGAGGCAGTGACGGTTAGACAGGATTCGTCTTTCCCGGTATTGGGGGTTGACATCGCGCTGTGTCTAGGAGAGCCATTACACGAGTAGTCCCTAGCCAGGGCAATCGAGATATACTGGTAGGCTTCCAGTGTTATCTCAGGGTGTTTTGGGCTTCACTCCGACACGACTTGTACCGCTATTAGGGGACTGACATTTACCGCCCCCCTAGGCCCGACATGCGATGCATCAGACGAACAGACCGGACTGTACGGAGATTGTCACATTCAGGCTCAGTAGGAGTTCAGATGGGTTTCACCTCGTCAGTCTTCTTGTCGGCTTCTACCTGGGGACCGTTACGCACAGCTAGTGCCGCTTGCGGTCTGTGGTTAAACCCACTGCCAGCGTAGTGTCGAGTCTTTAGAGTCCTACACAGAAAGCTATTCGCCTTTAGGCAAAAGAGTAGAGGTCGCATGGTTTTGCGGCAGGTCGCATGGTTTTGCGATAGGGTTCGGTCACATTCGTACACTTGTGCACGTACAGTGTCCGGACAGTTTACACTAGCTGGCTTTGGTTTAAGCCAGATCCTAGTGTATGTATTGGGATTGGATTTATCCAGTTTGTATTCGTGTTCCTCGGAACGCGGATGCGGGTGTGTATGCACAGTTGACGGAGAGACAGAGGCGGAGGATTCTCATTAGGGTTGTTGAACGTTGACAGTTGACTATTGACTTTTTGCTCAACCCTAATGAGAATATGATATGTGATTAACAATTATATTAATTAGGTATTATGGTGACATGGTTGTTGAGTTGTTGACTTTGTTGACTTTTGTTGACTTGATGACTTTGTTGACCGGTTGACTAGGCTTAACTAGTTGACCATCATGATAACCATAGCTATCATTTCATGGTAAAGAGTTTTGCTTGCTTGCTCTTTTGTGCAAAATGACTGCATGAAATGATATGGCTATGCTTTCTTAAACCATCACATAATACTTGATTGATATGATGTGTTATGATTGTTTTGGATTATGAGAGCCAAATGAGAAAAGTCTTCTCTCATTCTTTCATGCTCATTCTCTCTCTTGTTCTTGAGCTCTCATCTTCCTCCTCTTGCTCTCCCTCTCTTGAATCTATAGTTCACTTGTCTCATGAGTTGAGAACCAAGAACCATAGATAAAATCCCATACAAACTCTTCTCTACTCACTCTAGTTCACAAGGTTTGGCAAACCAAGTGAACTAGTTTCTTCAAAGACCGAAGAAGAAGCCAAAGGTAGAAGCTTTCGAGGTGGATCTATCTTCGGCGCAAGGAGACGACGGAGTGAAGCCAATCCGGACTACCATCAAGAGTCAAAGAAGAAGGAGTTCAAGAAAGAAATGTATAACCCTCTAACCGAGTAGTTAGCAACTCGTAGTTAGGTTGTTAGTTCGATGTTTAACAAAGATCCGGGTTTTTAAGTCCATGTTACCACCTCTAAGAAAATCGTTTTTTATCAAATTCCGCATGCCCGAAAGTCCCGGGAGAGGTAGCATGGACTTACAGTGGTATCAAAGCCTAGTTAAACTCTATCTAACTTGTTAGCAAAGTAGCTAGAAGATCGATCAAAGAAAAAGTCACGAAACGAACCCGAATCGCCAAGTTTCTGCCGATTTTTATTCTGCTCAAAAGTTGATAATATTCATCTTAAAAATCGGCTCAGGCTTTTGTGTGAACACCCACCAAAATTGGTCCAATGATCGAGTCAAAGCGCCGCGGAAACGCGGCGGGAGCACACTCCCGCCGCGGATCCGCGGCCGAGTTGACTCGGCCGTGGTCCAAGTTTGGTGCAGTGTTTTACTGGGGTTGTTTTGGGATTTTTGGAATATATATTTTCTGCCCAGATTTTCCAGAACGAAAATTTTATTTTTGGGGTCCTGAAAATCCGTATTTTTGATCGAACTTCTAAAAGACTATAGCTGACGGGTTTTTCTGTGATGTGATATTTGTATTGAACGTCTACTAATCGCTATATGTCGATTAGTAGGGGTTATACAAATCTGTGATCTGTAATGCTATTGGAATGTGTATATGAATATGTTGGATTGTCGCGGGTGAATAGCCGGGGGTTGTGAGACGAGTGTTTTCTTTTCTTTCAATTCATGTAAATTTGTAAATTGATATAATAATTATTTGTATGGCCGCACAACCGGGTCGGGGTTGTAGCCGTCATTGTATAATTTCTTTTTACTGTTTTTGCTCATAGGATAGACCCATGGAGAGGGTGCACAAACTACCGGGTATGCCGAAGTGCCGAGTGGCCTACTCACGGGGATGAGGGAGGTTGCTTCGCTTCGGGTACTTGGCGGGTAGTTTGCCGCACCCATAGGGGTCTTGGGTGGGGTATTGGCTATTCACCGCGACCGTGTAATCTGCTTTTCGTTACAGGCTCGTACGAATTGCAGGTTCCTAGTATATCCAATGTGTTCATCTGTGATCTGAAATGTTTATCATTGCAGTATATCTATATATGATATTATTTAGGCGTTGCTTATGTTTTACAGCCGCGCTAGCCCAGCCCCCGCTCTGTCGTTAGTTAAGTAACCTAACGGGTAATGACGGGGCCCCGTGGCGAATGCGAATGGCATAAGCGTACGTCATATTTTGGTTGTTTTCTGCAATGGTAGGATTAAATGTTGAGACGCATTAAAAGAACTAATGCAAGAATATCACGCATTAAAAGAACTAATGCAAGAAAATAAACCAAGTAAAAGTCGTTGGAACACTTTCGAAAAACCACTCGGTTCTTTTCAAAACAAACTTTTAAAATGCGGAGTTTGAGCCACTCCATTTAAAAGCTATCTCGTTCCATCGACTAAATCAAGTTCACTACGTTCACGGTTTCGCCAAAACCATTCGTAGCCCTCCGTCGTTTCACATGAATAGTCAATAGTATTCAAGCTGTGTTTGTTGGCCAAAGTCAAGGCATAGTGATTGGTAGCTATTGGGTATTCATGTGCAGCATAGATATATGCGTTGGTTTGGAACAGTCGTACTACCTTGTTGGCCAAAGTCAAGGGTATGTGCGGGTGGATTCAAATTAACCTGGAGAACGACGGGTAGAACTTGACATGTGACTTATGATTTGTTGGCCAAAGTCAAGGTCCTAAGAGCATGGGGCAAAAATCCACATCGGGAGTTTCAAAAGAACTGAAACTTGCTAGTGTTGCATACCATTTGGAGTGTGATGATTCTGGTAGGATTCCTTCAGTTTCGTCACGCGATGATATTTGGATCCCGATCCTACTGTGAGTATATGCTACTCCTCGGGAAATTTCTCACTTAACGATCAATGCTATAAACCTAGTAGGTGTCTAGAAAGGTGTTAGCGGGGCTACGCCCCGAGGGAAAAGAGGTTCTTTAATTAAGGAACTTCGCGAAAGCGTTGGAAAACCTCCCTCGAAGTACCGACACCAGCCTGGACGAACGATTAAGCAAGTATTGTACGGTGAGATTGATCCTGACTAATTCTTCCTTTTTGGTTTGAGAAGGGATTCGAGAAACAGTGGGAGCCATCCTGTTTAGACAAATTAAAAACCACTCTAAACTTGCAAGAGCATCGTGCTAAGTGTTTCTTCTTCTCTCTCCTAATTGCAGCGACCAATCGAAATGACTGGACTTAAGTTACTTCTAGATAAAAATATACTGACAGGGCCAAACTACAAAGATTGGCTCAGGAATGTCAAAATGGCAATCACTTACGACAAGCTGGGGTATCTTCTTACCACCAACGCTCCCCATGTCCCAAGTCCCACCTCCAGCGTCAGGGATAAGGAAATCCGTAAGACCTGGGAGATTGATAGCGCGAAGGCCAAGTGCCTCGTACTTGCCTCGATGGACAACGAACATCAGAGGAGGCACGAGAATATGGACCTTGAATCCATATTTCTCCATACAAAAGAACTGTATGGAGAGCAATCTCGTATCGCAAGATACGAAGTGTCGAAGAAGTTATTTTCGGCAAGGTTGGCCATCGGATCATCGGTAGCGGAACACGTGCTTAAGATGATTGGCTTCATTGAGGAGCTCGCGGAACTTGGAACCACGTTGGAGAATGAGCTCTATACGGACTTGATTCTCCAGTCCCTTCCTTCCACTTACGCCCAGTTCATACTGAACTTCAACTTACAAGAAAAAGAAGTTGAACTTTCAGAGCTCCTCAACATGCTGAGGAGCGCAGAGGGCACCCTACAGAAAGGTTGGGAACATCCACTTTGTTTGTAGGAGGATCATCTTCTTCTAGGTCTAAGGCGAAAGCCAAGGGAAAGAAGAAGAAAGCCCCCGCCAAACCAAGAGACGGTGTTAGTAAAGTGGATACGAAGGGAAAAGCCAAACCAACAAAGATAGCGGGGAAGCTTGTGGATAAGGAAGAATGCTTCTATTGTAATAAGAAAGGTCACTGGAAGAATGATTGCAGGGCTTGGAAAGCCAGGACACAGGAATTGAAGCAGGTTGCAGCTTCAGCTTCAGGTGTGTATGTTATTGAAAACTGTCTTTCAATAAACTCTACTTCCTGGGTATTGGATACCGGATCAGGATCTCATATCTGTAATTCTTTGTAGGCGTTGAGAAACCGTAGGGTTTTGATGGCAGGTGACATGACCCTCAGAGTTGCGAACGGAGCTAGCATGGATGCTAAAGCCGTGGGGGACTATCACCTGGGAATGTCAGATGGACATGTTTTGGTTTTGCGTAATTGCTTTTTTGTACCCAACGCAACTTGTAATATCATTTCTGTATCTTTAGTTTCTAAAGAAGGTTATGAATTTGCGTTTGTAAGTAATGTTGTAAACATTCACCTTAATCAAGTTCTGATTGGGTCAGGTACATTGAGCAATGGTATATACGTGTTAAACCAACCACAGATTTTCAATGTCCAGAATACACACAAAAGAAAGTCTCCGGAAATAAATCAGACTTTCTTATGGCATTGTAGACTGGGTCACATCAATGAGAGAAGGTTGACGAAGTTACATACAGAAGGATATTTGAATCCGTTCGAATATCAATCGTATGCCACTTGTCAATCCTGTCTCAAAGGAAAGATGACAAAGACTCCGTTTACTGGACACGGAGTAAGGGCGAGCGAGCTCTTGGGACTCGTACACAGCGACGTGTGCGGTCCAAAGTCTACACATGCGCGAAGCGGTTATTCTTACTTCATTACTTTTACGGATGACTTCTCAAGGTACGGTTATGTCTTCTTAATAAAACATAAGTCCGAAGCCTTTGGAAAATTCCAGGAGTATAAGAATGAAGTAGAAAACAAACCGGCAAAAGTATCAAGATCCTAAGATCGGATCGAGGTGGAGAATACTTAAGTGCCGAGTTCCTGGATTATTTAAAAAAGAACGGAATTCTCTCTCAGCTTACTCCTCCATACACTCCGCAACATAACGGTGTATCGAAGAGACGGAACCGAACCCTATTGGATATGGTTCAGTCCATGATGAGTAACGCTGAGTTACCGCGATCATTCTGGGGATATGCGCTAGAATCAGCTGCATACCTTTTGAACCGAGTTCCAACTAAGACTGTGCCTACTACACCATATGAGATGTGGTGTGGGACGAGACCCTATCTTAAGCACATTAAGACATGGGGATGTCCAGCTTTTGTTAAAAAGCAGCATGCGGACAAGCTCGAGGCACGCTCAGTACAGTGTAAGTTCGTGGGATATCCAAAGTACTCCAAGGGATATTTCTTCTACAGCGAAGAGGAACAAAAAGTTCTTGTTTCTCGTCATGCCTACTTCTTGGAAACTGAGTTTTTGGAAACCCAGATAAGTGGGAGCACAGTAGAACTGGAAGAAATTCCAGAACCACGAGCTATTACTGAAAGCTTAGTGGAACAAGAGGGTTCAAAAGAACAGGACATTCCTATGCCGCTCCGCAGGAGTAGTAGGCAGTCTCATCCGCCCGAGAGATACTACGGTTTTCTCATAGACGGGGATAGAGAGGATTGCATCATAGATTATGATGAGCCTACTAGCTTCTAGCAAGCCGTTCAGAGCGTCGACTCGGTAAAATGGCTGGATACAATGCGGACCGAAATGGAGTCCATGTACACCAACAAAGTATGGACGTTGGACGTTGCTCCAGACGGGGTAAAACCCGTAGGATGCAAGTGGATCTTCAAAACGAAGATTGGTGTAGATGGACAGGTTGAGACCTATAAAGCTAGACTTGTTGCAAAGGGTTTCCGTCAAAGACCTGGCTTGGACTATGACGAAACCTTTTCTCCAGTAGCTATGCTGAAATCCATTCGGATCCTTCTTGCCATTGCTGCCTTCCACGATTATGAGATTTGGCAGATGGACGTAAAGACAGCTTTTCTAAATGGAAATTTAAAGGAGTGTGTCTATATGGACCAGCCAGAGGGTTTCATTCAGAGTGGGAGCAGCGGAAAGGTGTGCAAGTTGCTTAAGTCCATTTACGGACTAAAGCAGGCATCGCGGAGTTGGAACATCTGTTTTGATAAGACGGTCAAGGAATTTGGCTTTATCAAAAATCCAGATGAACCATGCATCTATAGTAGATTTGTAGCGAGAACTGTAGTATTCCTCGTTTTATTCGTGGATGACATTCTCTTAATAGGAAATGACATTCCTATGCTACAATCTGTCAAGGGGTTCTTGTCACACAGGTTCTCCATGAAAGACCTGGATGATGCCTCGTACATTCTGGGTATCTGGATCTACCGTGACAGATCCAAGAGGATATTAGGACTTTCACAGTCCAGGTACATTGACACCATACTGAAAAGATTCAGTATGGAAGATTCCAAGCATGGTAACCTGCCGGCTTGTCACGGGATCACCCTCTCTAAAGAGATGTCTCCCAAGACTGATTTGGAGAGGGATCGCATGTCTATTATACACTACGCTTCTACGGTAGGCTCTATAATGTATGCGATGTTGTGTACCAGACCGGATGTAGCTTATGCACTCAGTGTGGTAAGCCGGTATCAGTCAGACCCAGGGAAGAAACACTGGATAGCGGTAAAGAACATTCTCAAGTACCTGAAAAGGACTAAGGAGATGTTCTTGGTGTATGGCGGAAAAGACCTCCAGATCGAGGCCTTTGCTGACTCCAGCTTCCAGAGTGACAAGGATGATTCCAAGTCCATGTCGGGTTTTGTCTTTACCCTCAATGGAGGGGCGGTGTGTTGGAAGAGTTCCAAATAGGAAACCGTTGCAGACTCGACGATGGAAGCGGAATACATCGCTGCATCTGATGCCGCAAAAGAAGCTATCTGGATAAGGAAGTTCTTGAAATAACTTCAGGTGGTTCCGTCCATTGTTGATCCAATACCTCTGTATTGCGACAACAACGGGGCTATAGCTTTAGCGAAGGAACCCAGGTCCCATCAGAGATCCAGACACATCTTGAGGCGGTATCACCTGATCAGGGAGATCATGGATCGCCAGGAGATCGAGGTTCGGAGAGTCGCTTCAGAAGATAACACTGCAGATCCATTCACCAAGGCCTTGCCCCAGACTCAGTTCGAGCGGCTGATCGAGATGATAGGTCTTCGATACGCCAGTACATGGCCTTAGTGCAAGTGGGAGATTGTTAGTGTATATGCCCTAGAGGCCATTACTGTATCATACTAGTTTGTATATTACTTAATGGAAGCTTGGGATATTCACCTTGTATAAACAATCTTGCTCAATATAGTAGTATGCTACTTGGTTTGTTTCTACTTCAATGTGTACTTGTGTTTATTTTAGTATATCACCTATACACATTAGTGGAGCCCTTAGGATCTTCGCTTGATTACCAGCGTTGTGATGGCAGTCACACTAGTGGGGGCTGGGTAATCTATAAGCACATCCTTATGCAGGTCCCTAGTCGCAGGACTATCGAGACAGGGCATCGATACTCCGCAGTAGACTAGCGCATGCGCTTCTCATCCCAGAGTGGGAGACGGTCTGTCCCACAGCCGTCAGTACGTCGTACTGGAGATAGTATGCGGGTGCTCGTTGGGTTACGAGTACACTGGACAGGACACGTCTGGAACTGATCGGTTGGTATTATACCTATCGTCAGTTATCAGTTCCCAGGTGACATGAGTACAGCTTAGTGCGCTGACTTGACACTGTCACTTCGTCTCGAGTGTGTTCCTACTGTACTTTGATTACTACCCTACCACGGCTCAAAGGAGTCGTGCAAACATGTGGTAGTTGGGTGCAGTCCCGAAGCACTTGGAGGCAGTGACGGTTAGACAGGATTCGTCTCTCTCGGTATTGGGGGTTGACATCGCGCTGTGTCTAGAAGAGCCATTACACGAGTAGTCCCTGGCCAGGGCAATCGAGATATACTGGTAGGCTTCCAGTGTTATCTCAAGGTGTTTTGGGCTTCACTCCGACACGACTTGTACCGCTATTAGGGGACTGACGTTTACCGCCCCCTAGGTCCGCCATGCGATGTATCAGACGAACAGACCGGACTGTACGGAGATTGTCACATTCAGGCTCAGTAGGAGTTCAGATGGGTTTCACCTCGTCAGTCTTCTTGTCGGCTTCTACCTGGGGACCGTTACGCACAGCTAGTGCCGCTTGCGGTCTGTGGTTAAACCCACTGCCAGCGTAGTGTCGAGTCTTTAGAGTCCCACACAGAAAGCTATTCGCCTTTAGGCAAAAGAGTAGAGGTCGCATGGTTTTGCGGCAGGTCGCATGGTTTTGCGATAAGGTTCGGTCACATCCGTGCACTTGTGCACGTACAGTGTCCGGACAGTTTACACTAGCGGGCTTTGGTTTAAGCCAGATCCTAGTGTATGTATTGGGATTGGATTTATCCAGTTTGTATTCGTGTTCCTCGGAACGCGGATGCGGGTGTGTATGCACAGTTGACGGAGAGACAGAGGCGGATGATTCTCATTAGGGTTGTTGACCGTTGACAGTTGACTATTGACTTTTTGCTCAACCCTAATGAGAATATGATATGTGATTAACAATTATATTAATTAGGTATTATGGTGACATGGTTGTTGAGTTGTTGACTTTGTTGACTTGTTGACTTTTGTTGACTTGTTGACTTTGTTGACCGGTTGACTAGGCTTGACTAGTTGACCATCATGATAACCATAGCTATCATTTCATGGTAAAGACTTTTGCTTGCTTGCTCTTTTGTGCAAAATGACTGCATGAAATGATATGGCTATGGTTGCTTAAACCATCACATAATACTTGATTGATATGATGTGTTATGATTGTTTTGGATTATGAGAGCCAAATGAGAAAAGTCTTCTCTCATTCTTTCATGCTCATTCTCTCTCTTGTTCTTGAGCTCTCATCTTCTCCTCTTGCTCTCCCTCTCTTGAATCTATGGTTCACTTGTCTCATGAGTTGAGAACTAAGAACCATAGATAAAATCCCATACAAACTCTTCTCTACTCACTCTAGTTCACAAGGTTTGGCAAACCAAGTGAACTAGTTTCTTCAAAGACCGAAGAAGAAGCCAAAGGTAGAAGCTTTTGAGGTGGATCTATCTTCGGCGCAAGGAGACGACGGAGTGAAGCCAATCCGGACTACCATCAAGAGTCAAAGAAGAAGGAGTTCAAGAAAGAAAGGTATAACCCCCTAACCGAGTAGTTAGCAACTCGTAGTTAGGTTGTTAGTTAGATGTTTAACAAAGATCCGGGTTTTCAAGTCCATGTTACCACCTCTAAGAAAATCGTTTTTTATCAAATTCCGCATACCCGAAAGTACCGGGAGAGGTAGCATGGACTTACAAGTTGTATATGTGATATACTTTTGTGCACATGATTGTATCATGTTTGATGATACATGTTTATTTGGTTAAGTGTAAAGAATTAAACCATGGTTAAACTAATGATTAGGGTTTTGTTTATCCATTACTTATTTATTCATTTATTTATCTATTTATTCTTTTTGGAAAACAATAAGCATTAAGAAAAATGGTGGCTTTCTTTGGATGCATGTTGAAGCTTCATGAAGCTTTGACTAAGTCACCATTTTGTCTTCATACTTAACCTTAACCATTCATCTAACCTTGGTCAATTCTCTACACCTAACCATGGTTCATATTATGATAAGTATTCTTTTTCTTTTTCTTTTAATTAACTTATCATATGATATCTTTATCTTCTTCTTCTTCTTCTTCACTTGATGAAAACCTTGCTTCATCAATGGTAACTTGATCTAAAGAGTGAGAAATCCAATTCTAAAGTGAACCCACCTCCTATTTCTTCATCCTCTACCTCTTGCCAAGTAGTATAGAGTGTTTTCTTCATAAGTTTCATGACTTGGTGAAGTGGGAGCTTGATCTAGTGATGCCTCGACGTAGAACATCTTCGGCATCGACGTCGACGACCTAGCCCGTCCATTTCTCCGATGAAGTCGACGCTAGAGCCCGGGATTCGATTTGGACAGCGAGGAGACTTCATTACGGAGCTATGGAGGTGGAGGACCGGATCTACAAAGGTTGTATTTCCGTTCTTTTAGTTAAGTTGTTAACAAGTTTCTTTTGTCGCCTAAAATTCTAGTCAACGATCCGTATTAGGGTTTCTCGGCACCCGTAAAATTTGAAATTGGCATGGTTGATGCCTTGTGAGACCTCATTAGCGTGCCTAGGAACCCTACAGATCTATGGACTCACTCTCTCCAAAGAGATGTCTCCCAAGACTGATTTGGAGAGAGCTCGCATGCAAGGGTTACCCTATGCTTCGGCAGTAGGCTCTATCATGTATGCGATGCTATGTACCAGACCCGATGTAGCATACTCACTAAGTGTAGTGAGTCAGTATCAAGCAGATCCTGGAGAGAGTCACTGGACAGCTGTGAAGAACATTCTCAAGTACTTAGGAAGGACTAAGGAGATGTTCTTAGTGTATGGTAACGGAGAACTCCAGGTGGAGTCCTTTACCGATTCCAGCTTCCAAAGTGATAAGGACGACTCTAAGTCGCACTCGGGATTTGTCTTTACCCTCAATGGAGGGGCGGTATGTTGGAAGAGTTCCAAACAGGATACCGTTGCAGACTCAACGATGGAGGCTGAATACATCACTGCCAACGATGCTGCCAAAGAGGCTGTCTGGATAAAGAAGTTCATTAGTGAACTTGGTGTGGTTATATCCATTGAGCATCCAATACCTCTGTATTGCGATAACAATGGAGCTGTGGCTTTGGCCAAGGAACCCAGGTCCCATCAAAAGTCCAGACATATTCTGAGGCGGTATCACCTGTCAGGGAGATAGTTGATCGCCGGGAGATCGAGGTCAGGAGAGTAGATACGAAGGACAACACTGCGGATCCATTCACGAAGACTATTCCCCAGATACAGTTTGAGAGATTATTCGGGATGCTAGGTATGAGATACTCCAGCAGCTGGCCTTAGTGCAAGTGGGAGATTGTTAGTTATGTATATGCCCTAGAGGCCATTGTTGTACATATGATGTATATTATAATGGATGCTTAGATATATACAGAGAGGACTTTCTTGCTCGTCATGATAGTATGCTATTTGGTTTCACTTTATCTTAACATGTTGACTTATATTGGTTTACTGTTTTTCTCTCACATGTTGATAAAGCCCTTAGGATCTGTACTCGACTACTGGGATTATGATGAGATCATACTAGTGGGGCCATAGCAGTCGATGAGTACATCCTATAACTGTTCCTAGTCGAGGGTATATCGAGACAGGGCATCGATACACCAGAGTAGACTAGCGTATACGCATCTTGACCCATATGATGGGCGATGGATGATCCCATATCCATCGGTGTTTGACATCAGAGATGGTGTACGGGTGCTCAGTAGAGACTGGGTACACTGGACGGACTCGCCGAGAACTCCCAGATGGTGATATACCACACGTCAGATGGCACTTCTCCGGTGACACTGGTACAGGGTAGTCTGTAGACCCGAGATCGTCATGGAGTTTTATGTGATTCCCACTGTGCTTTGATTTCCACCTTACCACGTCCAAGAGGGCATGCAAAACGGTGGCTTTTGGGTACAGTCCCGAATCACATGGAGGCAATGAGCGATAGGAGGGGATTCGTCTCTCCCGGTATAGGGAGTTGATGTTATGCTGTGTTCGATTGGCTATAACTGGAAGTCCCTGGCCAGGGCTGATATAGAGATTTACTGGTAAGTGTTACTAGTAGTTTCTCGACCCGTTATGAGCCACACATCGACACGACTTATCGGTTACTGGGGTCTGACGTATACCACCCCTAGACTTGATATGCGACATATCAGACGAACAGACCGGACTGTACGGGAGTGTTACTGATTGGATTCACAGGAGAACGCACAGGCTAGCTTGTTGATCTTCTGATCGCTCAATACCTGGGTGGCTGTTACGTTTAGCTGACCGCTTGCCGCTTGTGGGTGTTTGATATGATCATCACCTGCTACCGGTGTATTGACGATTCTTTAGAGTCCTACACAGAGATTTCTTAGCTCAGGCGAAACGGAGTAGAGGCGCATATGTGATATGTGCAGGACCGAGAATAATGAGATATGAGATACCGTATTATATTCTCGCGATATTTAGATATGAACCGGGTCATCGGATCAAGTGTTGATTCGATGAATCGGTACATGATATATTAGTCGGTAATATTCGATATAGCCGGATCGTCGGATCAAGTGTTGATTCGATGATTTAATGTATAATAATATATATGTTATATTGTATTACATTATCTAATATTGGCTCGCTTTATTATTTCATTTTCTCACTGGATGATACTTTGATATATATGCGATATATGTTAATTGTATTATTTTCTTTTGTTGCAAATATATAATATATATATGTGATATATATTATTGTGACATGATATGATTTATTATTAAACATGTTTAAGGATGATTAAATGAGGTTAGGGTTTGATTAGGGCTAGTTGCTTCATGCACTTTCTAGAAGCTTTTTCTTTTGTCATGGTTAAGATATTTGTTGATGACTCATTGCTAACCCAACCAAACCCTAACTCTAGTTTATTCTCTACAAACTATTAGCCACTCATCCTTGACCATGGTTGATACATCAATCATATAATTTTATTTCTATTCATCACAAAAGGAATGATCATTATCATTTTTTTTCCATTATCTTCTTCTTCTCTCTTGATTTTGAGCTCACTAGAAATTCCATTTGTGATGATAAATTGTGAGAAAGTGAATTAAAAAGAAAGCATAAATACTACTCCTTCATCCTCATCTCATCTAGCCCATGAGATTAGTGTGTTCATCTCTTTAAGAGTGAGAAAGCTTGAGTTATTGAAACTTCGACGTAGATCATCAGAGATTTGGAACACTTCAAGCTAGCATGGATCGTTCGAGTCGTGGAGCCTCTCTTGAGTCCGGGAGATCGAGGATCGCGGCGAAGGGACTTCTACTCGGAGCTTGTGAAGCGAAGGAGCGGACTACAAAGGTTGTAATCCCTCACACTTAGATAAAAAGTTGTTATCTTGCATGCTTAACCCTAATAATCTTGCAAAGATCCTGTCTTTGGGTTGTTCGGCACATCTAAAATTTTATTCGTGCATGTTTGATGCGTTATGAACCTTCACAACTGTGCCTAGGAACCCTACATCTTTAGTAAAAATCTCATTTTTGTGCATTTTTGGTGATATTTAAGGATATTTGTGATTCACATGTTAGATTAGGGTTTTGTTAGTTGTGTTAGCTCTATTATGTGTTATTAGAGCTATCTTAGGCCAAGTTTTGTTTCAGTTTGCACAAAAACACCCTAAAGTTCCATTTTAGTGCAAAGTGTGGATTTTAACTAGAAATAAGGCCCTGTAGGATCTGCTGCTACCCGAGACATTTCAGAGTAAAATTAGATGTTACTGTAGCATGTATGGGGGGATAGAGAGCACACACCAAACCTGGGAGCCCAATTCCCATTTGGGGCCGCCAAAATATTCATTCTGGCCGCAAATTGCGGCCAGATGGGGGTGCTTTGGGTTGGGGTTTGGGGTGTGGGTGTCTGCTGCTATGTGGGTTGTTTTGGTATATATAGTTTTACAATATCTTTCCTGTATCAAAATCTGGAGGTGATTACCTATTTTCCCGTATTTTCAATCTTTCGCGACACACGTGATACGTGTTTGTGGGTTTCGGGTTTCTGCGTATCGCGACGCGTCGGAGTGGTTTCAGGCGCGTAACCACACGTTTTAGCGTATCGCGCACACGCGCGCTTGGTTCGCGACACGAGTTACTAGTTCGGCTTTAATGTCGCGTTTGTGTGACTTCAAGCTTACGTGTGATATATGGTGTAATTCTAGGTTCGCAGGCGAGTACGGCGGACGCCGCGCAGAAGGGGAAACAAGTTGTTGTCTATACCTAGCGAGAGACTACGGTGAGTAGATTTCACATCTACGGGGATATCGCCCGCATGGCGTTCTACGTCAGGGCTGATAGGACCTTATAGTTTCCTTTGTATACATTGACTATTCATGGCTACTATTTAGTGCATGCTGCATTCCCTGCTATTTGGATATAAAATAGAATTGATAGAACACCGCACCATTACTAACGGTCCATGTTGCACGAGCACTATCTTGCATGTTACACACACACCGTTAGTAATTGCCATGACACTCACACTGTAGAATACCACATCGGATCATCATATTGTAGCTCATCTATATATGACTTGACAAGCTATTCATACTTGATGCCTATACCATATCGGACATCATATTGTAGCTCATCTATATGTGACTTGACATGCTATTCATACTTGATGCCTATATCACATCGGATCATCTATATGTGACTTGACATGCTATTCATACTTGATGCCTATATCACATCGAATCATCTATATGTGACTTGACATGCTATTCCGACTTGATGCCTATATCACATCGGATCATCATATTGTAGCTCATCTATATGTGACTTGACATGCTATTCATACTTGATGCCTATATCACATCGGATCATCATATTGTAGCTCATCTATATGTGACTTGACATGCTATTCATACTTGATGCCTATATCACATTGGATCATTATATTGTAGCTTATCTATATGTGACTTGACATGATATTTATATTTGACGCACATATCATATCGGATCATTGACTTGCATTTTGGTTTGGATTATATGTGATTTCTGGATTTGGGAACCGTGGCTATTGCAAATATGTAATCATTTAAAACCCGGTTCCCTTGATATGATATTTCGGTGCGTCCACCATGTGTTTTCTCGGTGCTAGAGTGATATATGTGAACCCGAATAGAGGAGTTGGTTGAGACCGATTACGGGTACATTGTGGACCCGGTATGGTACACCGGGATGAGAACGGTTTCGCTGTGCAGTAGACGGTGAGCCTGGCAGAGGGACTACTACCTACCGGTGATTGGTTGGACCTGACAGTTATCCGGAGGGTACTGATCAGAGTCTATAGATGGATGTGGGGTGATCCTTACTGCTGGGACCGAGGGCCGATACCGCAGACGGAGCCCGTGGGCTGACCCGGACTGACGGGGCCCGATGGATGAGGATTTGCGTGTCGATGCTGGACACGAGTATTTATGATATTTGGGTGCCGATGTTGGGCACTCAGGATTCTCAGAGATGTACAGGATTTGAGGGCCGATGAGAGTGCCGGCGCCTGAGCTATTTGGGGGACCTGGGTGCATTGATGGACACCGATTATATATTCCACGTTGACATTCCGTGTAGATATTTTATTGCCCCTGCTCAGCATTTACTATTGTACCTCATCCTGTAGTTACATTACCTGATAGAGCACTTGCATGATTATTGCACATACTGCTTATCACACATTGATATCATCTGTTGGCATATGATAGAGTAGCGCAGTACGTGCATGCTCGCGATTACCTTTATATGTTATCTCTATTCACGAGTTGGCAACTCACCCCCGTTGTGCCACTGTGTTTGCAGGTTGCCCTTCGGAGTAGTTGCGGCAGGCTGCAGTTGTATCTTTTGACACAGATACCCCCATAGTTGGTGTACTAGCTCTTTTGCTGATAGGTGGGTTTTTGCGGTATCTGTTTATCTTTCAGTATGTACATTGTTGTATCTAGTATTCTCCATCTACCATGTATGTATTTGACTTAGAGACAGTGTGAGGACGATGATGTATTATATTTGTATTCTGGTGTCGAGCTCGTTATGAGCCGACTGTACTTGCAGTTTATCCTATCTGTGATATTCCCACTTGTGGATCTTGATCTTCGCTACGGCGTCGTATATTACTATCTTGGTGATTGTTTACTTAGATTTCTTATCATGTTAGTAAGTGCTTTCATTTAAAACTTATAACACTCCTTACTTTCACTGGTTTGATTTCTGGGTTTTCGGTTCACTTAGTCGCGTTACGCCTGTAGACGTTACGTGGTTAAGTGCCGGTCACGGGCCAAACTTCGGGTCGTGACAAAGTTGGTATCAGAGCGTAGGTTTTACCTTTCGGAGTGTAGGATGACCCTGGTATGATGGAGTAGGTAGCTGCAGCAGGGTAGCGTACCGTGTGTATGTTCCGCGGCATACTCACGACACGGTACTCCGCCTACGCGACCTTAGGACTTGTTGATATAAAATTCCTTCTTGAGTATATACATTCTTGAGATTCGATTTCCGTACCCTTATTGAATCCTATTGTTCCTTTCAGCCAATATGCCGCCAAAGACTACGAGGGCGCATAGAGCGGCCGCGAGGGCCGAGATTCGAGTTGACTCGTCCGAGACGAGGACTGGTCCGGGTAGTACACCGGTTGTGCCTGAGCAGGTTGTTCCTGCCGTGACAGATCAGATTGCTATGTTAGGGGCTGGTGTGCAGGAGATACGCCAGACGATGGGATCCAGTATGCAGGAGATGCGCCAGATGATGGGATCTCTAGTTGAGACACTTCGAGCGCAGCGACCAGAGGTAGTTCCACCCGTTGCAGAGACCGCGGTGGTACCCACAGTGCAGGCAGTTGCACCTGTGACTGCAGAGGTTATTACAGTATCGCTGTCAGAGTTTATGAGGCTGAAGCCTCCGGTCTTCACAGGCACCGATGTGGCCGAGGATCCACAGTCTTTCATTGATAGGATGGCGCGGATATGTCGTTCACTTAGATGCGCAGATGCGAGATGGGTTGAGTTCGCGAGCTTTCGCCTGGAAGGTCTTGCGCAGAAATGGTGCGAATCAGTCGAGAAGGGTAGAGCAGCAGGTCTTCCTCCTATGACCTGGACAGAGTTCGTGGCGCTATTCCTTACCCGCTTTCTTCCCCTGAGTGTCAGAGATGCTAGAGCACGCAGGTTCGAGTCCTTACGCCAGACGCCAGGGATGTCAGTGGCAGAGTACGATGTGCTGTTCACCGAGCTATCCGTTTATTCTCCGTATCTAGTGGCTACTGAGGAGTTGCGAGTCAAGAGATTTGTCCGAGGCTTGCTTACACCACTATTCCTTGCTATCAGCGCACAGCATTACGAGACATACGCAGCAGCAGTAGTTGCAGCATTATTAGTTGAGGAGCGCCTTGCTGAGACTTCGGCAGTTCCAGGACCGAAGAGAGTTCGTGCAGATACGTCAGGGCAGAGACGGCCGTTCCGGCGTCGTGACAGGCACCTTGCAGGTGGCAGAGATTCGAGACGAGGCCGATTGTTTAGCTCCTATTCCCAGGAGGGCCAGCGACCGTCATCGGGATGTTACCGTTGCGGGAGTTCTTATCATCGTGTGCGAGATTGTACTGAGGTACCCCGGAGTGGGGCGGCAACACCACATGTTACATTACCACCTTCACCACCCCAGACGCCATTGCCGATAGTACCTACTGTTACTCCGCGTCAGACGCATACACAGAGAGGTCGTGGTCGCGGAGGATTTGTTCATAGAGGACGAGGTGGCCGAGGTAGAGGGCAGCCAGTGGCCGGCAAGGGACAGTTAGTTGTAGGTGGAGGACAGGCGCGAGTTTTTTCTTTGACGCATCAGGACGCGCAGGCGTCCAATGCGGTGGTCTCAGGTATCCTTTCTGTATGTTCGGTTGATGCACACGTGTTATTCGATCCCGGATCCACGCACTCGTACGTACCCACACACTTTGTGCCGAGTTTGGGTAGAGAGTCTGGTTTGCTTGACCAGCCGCTTGTTGTGACTACTCCTGTGGGAGAGTCGTTTGTTGCTAGGCACGTGTTCCGATCCTGTACCGTCCGTATTGGCGAGAGAGAGTTGCCGGTCGATTTGATCCTTCTTGAGATGTTGGACTTCGACGTTCTTTTGGGCATGGATTGGTTAGCCACGTGCTATGCTTCTGTCGACTGCCGCGAGAAGATAGTTCAATTTTGTTTTCCCGGCGAGTCAGTTGTTGTTGTGTTGGGGGACCATGGTGCCACCCCTCACAGTGTGATTTCTTCTTTTCGCGCTGGACAGCGTTTGAGGAAGGGATGTCAGGGATTTCTCGCCTATGTATGCGATACTAGAGCTACAGAGGTTCCGGTGGATCAGGTTCCGGTTGTTAGGGAGTTCCCTGATGTGTTCCCTGACGAGCTTCCTGGGCTACCGCCCGAGCGTGCTATTTCCTTCTGTATTGAGTTGGTTCCTGGCACGGGGCCTATTTCTGTACCGCCTTATCGGATGGCCCCGGCGGAACTTCGAGAATTGAAGGGCCAGTTGCAGGACTTGCTGGATAAGGGACTTATTCGACCCAGTGTTTCTCCTTGGGGTGCTCCAGTCCTGTTTGTCAAGAAGAAAGACGGCAGTATGCGTTTGTGTATCGACTACCGCCGGTTGAACAGGGTGACAGTGCGGAACAGATATCCTTTGCCACGCATCGACGATTTGTTCGACCGGCTTCAGGGGGCAGGATACTTTTCGAGGATCGATTTGCGATCGGGCTACCATCAGCTGCGGGTTCGACAGGAGGACATTCCTAGGACGGCCTTCCGCACACGTTACGGCCATTATGAGTTTTTGGTGATGTCGTTCGGACTCACCAACGCGCCAGCAGCATTTATGGATTTGATGAACCGTATTTTTCGGCCGTATCTTGATCTGTTCATGATAGTGTTCATTGACGATATCTTGGTGTATTCTCGGAGTAGAGAGGAGCACGAGCAGCACCTGCGGATTACACTGCAGACCTTGAGGGAGCATCAGCTTTTCGCCAAATTCTCCAAGTGTGCCTTCTGGCTAGACAGCGTAGACTTCTTGGGGCACGTGATTATGCGAGATGGTATATGTGTCGACCCGAGGAAGATAGAGGCGGTTCGGGGTTGGCCTAGACCCACGTCAGTGACAGAGGTTCGCAGCTTTCTAGGGCTGGCAGGCTATTACAGGCAATTTGTGCAGGACTTCTCTCACATTGCTACACCTTTGACCGGGTTGACCCGGAAGGGAGTTCGCTTCGATTGGACGGAGGAGTGTGAGCACAGTTTCCAGCGGCTACGGGCTCTACTGACTATGACACCAGTGTTGTCATTGCCTTCAGGATCAGGCGGATTTGTGGTCTACTGCGATGCTTCACGAGTAGGACTAGGGTGCGTTTTGATGCAGCATGACAGGGTGATCGCGTATGCTTCGCGGCAATTAAAGAAACATGAACAGAAGTACCCCACTCATGATCTGGAGATGGCTGCAGTGGTCTTTGCACTCAAGATCTGGCGACATTATCTGTATGGAGAGTCGTGCCAGATATTCACTGACCACAAGAGCTTAAAGTACATATTTCAGCAGCGAGACCTGAACCTTAGACAGCGCCGATGGATGGAGTTAGTGAAGGACTACGATTGTGAGATCTTGTATCACCCGGGCAGGGCGAATGTAGTGGCGGATGCTTTGAGCAGGAGGCCTAGGGGTAGTCTATCCTGTTTGAGCGCAGTGCAGAGGCAGTCGTCGGCGGATTGGCAGATCTTATGCGACAGCTGGGTACAGTTCAAGTTTACGCCGATCGGAGGACAAATTGCGCATGTTCGTGCACGCCCACAGTTGCTTGACCGTATACATGAGTCACAGCACAGTGATGACCGCTGTTCAGAGATCAGGACACAGATGGGACATGGCAGATTTTCCGAGTTCGTGATCGATGATTAGGGGATACTACGATTTGGAGCTAGACTGTGCATACCAGATGCTGAGGGATTGCGGCGCGAGATTCTTGAGGAGGCACATCGGTCGGTATATAGTGTTCATCCCGGTTCCACCAAGATGTACCACGATATGAGAGAGGTTTACTGGTGGGACGGTATGAAGAGGGATATCGCAGATTTTGTGTCGAGATGCCTGACTTGTCAGCAAGTCAAGGCTGAGCACCAGGTCCTGCGGGAGAGCTACAGCCATTACCCATTCCGGAGTGGAAATGGGAACAGATATCTATGGATTTCATTGTGGGTCTACCCAGGACTAGTCGAGGGTATGACTCCATCTGGGTGATCGTGGATCGTTTGACGAAAGCAGCTCACTTCCTACCGGTGAAGACGACTTTTGGATTTGTTCAGTATGCTCAGATTTACATTGATGAGATTGTACGACTGCACGAAGTTCCGACATGCATCGTGTCCGATAGAGGCACCCATTTTACCAGCCGGCTATGGCATAGGCTTCAGGAGGCTTTGGGCACTCGCTTGAGTTTCAGCACAGCATTCCATCTGTAGACCGACGGACAGTCAGAGCGGACTATTCAGACTCTCGAGGACATGCTCAGAGCATGTGTTTTAGACTTCGGAGGTAGCTGGGATCATCATTTGCCCTTAGTAGAGTTCTCCTACAACAACAGCTACCAGGAGACCATTCAGATGGCACCGTTTGAGGCTCTTTATGGGAGGAGATGCAGATCGCCCACCTGTTGGACGGAGCTCAGTGAGAGCAGTATCTTAGGGCCGCAGATTGTGGAGGAGATGACCGCGAAGATCCAATTGATTCGTGATAGGATTAGAGCAGCCCAGAGTAGGCAGAGATCTTATGTGGACCGTCGTCGGCGCAGACTTGAGTTTTCTGTTGGTGATCATGTTTTCTTGAGGGTCTCCCCAATGAAAGGCGTGATGAGATTTAGGAAGAAGGGGAAGCTTAGTCCCAGATATGTGGGCCCTTTCGAGATCCTTGAGCGTATTGGTGCGGTTGCGTATCGATTAGCCCTTCCATCCAGTTTTCCAGACGTGCACCCCGTATTTCACGTTTCGATGCTCCGCAGATATCTTCATGATCCTTCGCATGCGATTCAGTACCCGACGATCCAGCTTGAGCGCGACCTTTCCTATGCAGAGCAGCCGGTGATGATCTTGGATCGGCAAGTGAAGAAACTGAGGTCGAAAGAGTTACCGTCCGTTAAGGTACTTTGGCGTGGCCAGAGCGGCGAGGAAGTCACTTGGGAGACCGAGATCGAGATGAGGAGGAGGTATCCCCATCTTTTTGAAGGTGCGTATAGTTAAATTTTTAAATTCGGGGACCGAATTTCTTTAAGGGGGGTAGATTGTAACACTTTGGATTTCCGTTAGAATGTCTTTCGTGATAATTAGTGATCGTACGTGTTATTATATATATGTGTTCCTAGGATTATTAGTCATATTTAGTAGTGTTTGCATATTGGGAATTTTCTTGTGCTAGTGCACACTTGCACACTTAGACATCGTTGAGACTTAGGGTTTTTGGTAGCATGTTAACCATTTTTCTTGTGTTGCATGGTTGTTATTTTCCCCACCATCTTAACCTAAACAAAACCCCATTTTATAATTCAAATCCTAATAAACAAATGAGGCATAAAAGCTTGACTTTTGACCCATTTTTCCCCTCTCTTCTCTCTCTCTTTCCCCACTCCAGAATTCTGGAGAATTTCCAGCAGCAAACCATCCATTTTCCTCCATATTCTCTTCTCTTTTCATTCCCCTTTGATCCATACACAAAACCCTATACTTATCAACTCATTTTCTTCACAAAACCTTAGGAAAAGTGAGCTTTTTGAGGTGTTTGAAGCAAATCTGCATACTTGAGGGAAAAAGCTGGAACTTTTGGTCTTTCTAAGGTCTTTAGAAGATATAAACTCATGTCTTAACCTCTTTTTCCATAACTTGTAGTATTCTTTAGTAAAAATCTCATTTTTGTGCATTTTTGGTGATATTTAAGGATATTTGTGATTCACATGTTAGATTACGGTTTTGTTAGTTGTGTTAGCTTTATTATGTGTTATTAGAGCTATCTTAGGCCAAGTTTTGTTTCAGTTTGCACAAAAATACCCTAAAGATCCATTTTAGTGCAAAGTGTGGATTTTAACTAGAAATAAGGCCCTGTAGGATCTGCTGCTACCCGAGACATTTCAGAGTAAAACTAGATATTACTGTAGCATGTATGGGGGGTATAGAGAGCACACAGCAAACCTGGGAGCCCAATTCCCATTTGGGGCCGCCAAAATATTCATTCTGGCCGCAATTTGCGGCCAGATGGGGGTGCTTTGGGTTAGGGTTTGGGGTGTGGGTGTCTGCTGCTATGTGGGTTGTTTTGGTATATATAGTTTTACAATATCTTTCTTGTATCAAAATCGGAGGTGATTACCTATTTTCCCGTATTTTCAATCTTTCGCGACACGCGTGATACGTGTTTGTGGGTTTTGGGTTTCAGCGTATCGCGACGCGTCGGAGTGGTTTCAGGCGCGTAGCCACACGTTTTAGCGTATCGCGCACACGCGCGCTTGCTTCACGACACGAGTTACTAGTTCGGCTTTAATGTCGCGTTTGTGTGACTTCAAGCTTACGTGTGATATATGGTGTAATTCTAGGTTCGCAGGCGAGTACGGCGGACGCCGCGCAGAAGGGGAAACAAGTCGTTGGCTATACCTAGCGAGAGACTACGGTGAGTAGATTTCACATCTACGGGGATATCGCCCGCATGGCGTTCTACATCAGGGCTGATAGGACCTTATAGTTTCCTTTGTATACATTGACTATTCATGGCTACTATTTAGTGCATGCTGCATTCCCTGCTATTTGGATATAAAATAGAATTGATAGAACACCGCACCATTACTAACGGTCCATGTTGCATGAGCACTATCTGTAAGTCTACGCTAGCGCCCCGGCAGTCTACAGACGCCAAAATGCGGAACAAAACTTTTAAACTGGCGCTATCGTATACTTTAACCCGGATCTGCCATTATTGCTAAACTAACATACTGTAAAGAGTGTAGAAAGATTGTACCGAACGATCCGAGTCCTTCGTTCTTCAACCATCATCCCACGCTCCGTTGCGGCTGCTCCGATCTCGTCGATCTCCGATATCCTCGTCGAGGTGGCACCACATGATCGGTTCTTTAAACGGGCTCCCGCCTCTGACTTGAGGAAACTCGATCGTCAAGTTTGCTAAAAGAGACGACCAAGAATGATGTAGAGAATGAGTAGATGACTTTGTCTCACTTCGTCCAAATCCGTGGACGATCGGTTAATGAAGTTACCGTGGAAATCGGGTGATGGAATGAAATGAACTGTAAAATTCCATACACCCCGAATACTGTCATATCTTTTCTACAAATGAAATCAACAACCATGAGAGAGAGAGAGGAGGGGGCCGGCCTCTTATAAAGAGAGGGGGGGTGACCGTAGGAGCAAAGAGGGTGACTTTAAGAAAATATCATATGTGAACACAAACTAAATATCTTGCATAAAGATCTTAAGCAAAACAAGAATGTAATGAAATCAAAGCATGAGTCACTTAGCCTTGTCACAAATTCTAGAACCTTCTAGAACCTTCTAGAAGCACGACTCACTCTCATCCAAGAAAAGATAAATCCGCCTTTAACCAAATGTTAAAAGACGGCTGATAGAAAACTGGAAACTGGCAACTTCCAAAAGTGATCCTGAAACGAATTTCAGGACAACCCCGAAACTGTATAAATATACCCGCATTTGTATTACGACCGAATACAAATGCAACTGAGACAAAGATATTATACCTACTCAATATAATACTCGGATCCGGCTTAAACCAAAGCCGACCAGTATCATCTGCCCGAAAACTGACACGTGCGTAAACGCACGTGCATTTTCCGAACCCTGCCATAAAACCATACGGCCTCTACAACGTTTCGCCCGAACTTGGGAAACTGTCTGTGGGGGACTCTAATGACTCGTCAGTACCGTGGCAGTGGGTTTAACCATAAACCGTCAGCGGCACTAGCTATGCGTAACGGCTGCCCACGGACTGACCTCAAGGGAAGCTGATGAGCGAACTCAAGGGAGGCCGATGAGCGAACTCATCCAGAAACCCTACTGAGCCTAACAGTGACAATGTATATACAGTCCGGTCCGTTCGTCAATGAGTATCGCATATCTGCCTAGGGGGCTAGCAACGTCAGACCCCCAATAGCAGTATAAGTCGTGTCGGAGTGAAGCCCAATAACACCTGAGATACTACTGGAGTACCTACCAGTAAATCTCCTACCATGGCCATGGATTTGTGTAATGGCTCTCCTAGACACAGCACGATCTCGCCCCCAATACCGGGAGAGACGAATCCCCTGCCGATCCGCTCACGTGCCTCCATATGGCTCGGGACTGTACCCAAAAGCTACCTGTTTGCACGACTCCTTTGAGCCGTGGTAGGGTAGAAATCAAAGCACAGTGGGAACTCACACGAGACAAATGACGACCTCCGGTCGATGAACTAACCTGTACACATGTCACCAGGGAACTGCTATCTGACGGTAGATATAATACTAACTAGCAGATTCCCGGCGAGTCCTTTCCGGTGTACTCATAACCCAATGAGCACCTGTATACAACTTAGGTGATCCAACTGACACCAGTGGCTTGTGAGACCGGCCACCGCCCCTCGTCGTAGTCTCGACTGTATACACTAGTCTACTCCGGAGTATCGATGCCCTGTCTCGAAACTCCCACGACTAGGGACCACAATTAAGGATATGCATATAAACTACCCAACTCTCACGTATATGATCGCCATCATACTGTTGGTAGTAAAGCAAGATCCTAAGGGCTCTATCAAAGTGTAACATGCAATCAGTCACCTGAACATGTACACGACTGATAAAGGCAAACCAGATAGCATACTATCATCTCGAGTAAGACTGTCCTACCGGTATAGGTCCTCCGCAATCATTGCAATCACGTACCTGCGATCCAATAATTGACTATGAGGGCACTATCCCCAACAATCTCCCACTTGCACTCAAGGCTAATATTGCGATGTCGACTACTCACAGCCCGTGTGAAACCGAACATCCAACTCCTCTACTAATCAGTTTCACAAAGCCTGTTTGTAAACCTATTGTGTTCGAGAAATAGCCTCAGTGAGTGGATCCGCCTAGAAGTATCTTTCTATATCTCTCTTAATCTCAAATTCGCGGAGAAAGCCATCTCCCGAATCGAGTAATACCTGTCTTAGAATATATCTGGATATCTGATGGGACCTGGTTCATAAATGAACTCCAAATCCAAACTTCTTAGACTGTATCGATCACTGAACCTAATCAGTATCCGGCACCATGCCACCCACAGTATCCTCTTGGACCACCTGTCCACAATACTGTCCCTCTTCGTCAGAGGGAAAAACTATAACTCTGACAATCACTCTGTCAACCATGTAACCTTTGAAGCCTGGAATGATAACCGTCTCCCGAAGGAGGCTGCCGTCATCAAATCCGTAGAACATGTACTTATGTTCTAAAACTGCTTCCTTATGTTTCTCCAGGATTAGATTAATACAAACTTATTGCATCTTGTGCAAAACCAACATTTGGTGTGGTACTTGACATCTCATGATTGACTCAATTGCCTAAGCAAGTGATCTGCCAATCATGCACATCCCTCTCCCCTTTAGTCTATACGACACCTTTAGAGAGGGTGACTCCATTACCTGCAGGTACACCACCATGCTAGGAGTCATCTATTCTAAAAACCATTAGAATATCTGTCAAAGTACCCACATTGGGAAACTACCCAAATCCAGATCTAAAACCATAGATCTAGAAACCAGAATGTCAAATATTATATCCATATCCTGTCTGGAGAAACAACTGTGTGACGACCACAGTACAACCGATCGTAGTATAGGAATTTTACTTCCTACTCTGTGTATGTCATCCAGATACCATAACATCACACACTACTACCTCCTTAACTGATCCATCCCCTATTCTGATTGAAGTCAAACCCATGACTGTCACATCAAAATTAGATGATCTATCTCCGCTATAACTGCTCAAGTCTATAAATAGATATAAGCATCTTGCCCACTATGCTTCTGCTGCTCCCACTGACTACGACAACCCTCCTACCGGGTCTCATAGCCTGGAACAACAGTAGTGTCAAGTCTTGGTAGATAAGAACCTCCCTGTCACCGTCTCTGAGGCTACCGAAGTACCTCTCGGGCATCTGAGGTTATCTACCATACCTGCGGAGTGGCTATTGGAATGTCAAACTTGATTGAATATATAGGTCCTATTAAATTTTCCGTAATCGTTCGCGGTTCTGGAATCACTTCCAGTTCTACCATACTCCCACTACTGTTTTCTGAAAAAGATCCATTTTACTAAAACTGTGGCGAGTCAAGAACAATATCACTATTGATCTTCCAAATGGTAGAATATCAACCCTCGTCATAACTAGGGTCAACCCACAAACAGCCATTACAGAAACGTGCCCTGAGTTATCCAGAGTCTGGTTTTAATCATAAGCTGGACAACTCCCTATACCTTAACATCTTTTAAGGTACGATCCATTCTATATCCAATATAGAAACTTTGGCACTAATTTAATTGGAACCATATTCAAAACATGCAGCTGTCTCCAGTGCATATCAACTTAATGGAAAGAGGCTAATCAGCGTTACTCAACTTAGGAATCCATCCAATTATGAGTAACCTGAAAGAGAAAACTCGTTTCTCAAAACCATCACTATCATCTGAATACCAATCACAAGAATCTACATCTTCGATCTCTTTGAAGAATCCCGATACTTGTGATACCTGGTTCTCTACTTTATTCTTATACCCACAACTTCTCAAAACTTAGACCTTGTATTTCTACGAAACACTCGTCTAAATACTAGAGAAGTTATAAGTAAATAGAACATAGTACGAGGACCTACCCCTTTGTCCTGATGGACACTTGGACAACATACAATACTCTGTATAAGTCCGCTGAGTTAAACAACTCAAAACCTGTGCGTTGTTGGTGGAAAACTGTACACTGGCGATTTCCTCAAATATCACCAATTACAACGAATTCTGATATAATGAGGATGATCACCTAATTCCCAATATCTTACTCCCACTCATCATCTGTAAAACCATACAGATATGAGAATGAAACCTGGTAAATACATACCCTTGGAGTAAGTGTCTAATCGGGAAAACAGTTTTTCCTTTAACAATGCACTGAAACATGAAAATGTTTCGTAGGGGTATCCTGGTATTCATAGCAATGCCTCTTCCATAATCCAATTCATGACTTCAACCGTATATTTTATTGCCATCTCTCCAAATCCCTTTATTTGTCTTTAGTCGTTACCTTCTGTACACCATCGTTAGGCTAAATGGTTTTCTTCCTTCCCTACCGTTCGGCACCAGCCTATGGTTTGGAAGAAGACTATCCAGTAAGCATAATAGGTGTACCCTCCTAAACCAAGGAGTACTCGCATCTCGAGAGAAGGTGACGATAAAAGACAACTGAATAACACCTTATTCTTTTAAAGGTGAAATAGGAGCGGCGATAAAGTACGCGGTTTTGGTCGTGAATGATATCAGTCGCAATTTACTTTGCCCTCTTTCTAATCCCTTTATTTTGTCTTTACATATTACCTTCTGCACACCCTACATAGGCTAATTGGTTTTCTTCATTCCCTACCTTTCGGCACCAGCCTATGGTTTGGAATAAGACTATCGAATAAGCGTAATAGGTGTACTCTCCTAAACCAAGGAGCTCTCGCAACCTGAGAGAAGGTGATAATAAAAGACAACTGAATAAACCAATTCTATTTCTCCTGAACCTGGATCCATCCCCGAAGAAGTCCCTTCGAGTTCGTATATAACCATACGATGGATCTATCCAATGGAAGTGGATATCCGTAGTAATACGGGTGTTCTGAGAAATGCAAAGGATAAAAGAAGGAGTGGTAATGACTTATGCAACTCAGACAATCCAAAAGCCAGTATTTTAAGAAGGTTCGGTCAACCTGGTCACTGAGTCATAGTCTAAGGTCGGTCAAAGGTCGCTGCTAAAGAGAGAGAGAGAAAAGAAACACTCTGCGTGCACTCTAACCTAGATCAGAATGGTCATCATTTTATCTAATCCGGAAACCTCCCACTGTCCTGTCAAATTCTCCTCCAAACCTAAAGAAGAATCAATCGGGATCACCCGAAGAGTAAACCAACTCATCAGTGGGAATCGGGATCCAACTCTCATCGCATGATAACGTGATGGAATGCATCCACGTTACTCATACTCCAGAAGGTATGCGCATACTTGGCAAATTTCAGTTTCTTTAGAAACTCCCGATATGATTTATGCCCCATGCTCTTATGACCTTGGCGTATGTCAACAAATCATAAGTCACATGTCAAGTTCTGCCCGTCATTATCTTGTTAATTTGAACCCACCCGTACATACCCGTGACGTATGCCAACAAGGTAATACGACTGTCCCAAACCAACTCATCTATCTATGCAACAAATGAATACCCAGCAGCTACCAAACACTATGCCTTGACGTATGCCAACAAACATAGCTTGAATACAACTGACCATCCATAAGAAACGACGGAGGGCTACGACTGGTTTTTGGCGAAAAACCTTTAGCGTAGTGAACTTGATATCGCTGAAGGAACCTGATAGCTTTTTAAAATATAGTGGCGAAAACCTTTTGCTAAAGAGGTCACTCCCGGTAAAGGGATCTCGGCTCTTTCCTCGTGGAATGAGGTGCAGGATATTCCACTGAATACCGCTATGCAAAGCAACTTGTAATCGACTATAGTGAAGTTATTACGCTGACGCAAACTTCTGCCCAAGGGGTCAGTCCCGGTGAAGGGATATCGGCCCTTGCCCCGTCGAATGAGGTGCAGGATATTCCACTGAATACCGCTATGCATAACAAAAGGAAACGTCTTTGCAATAACACTTTTTAAATTTGTTCCAACAACTGTAAATTGGTTTGTTTTACTTTGCATTGATCAGAATCAATGCAGTCCCATCAATCGATCACACCAGAAAAGAACGAAAATAAAATGTACGTATATGCCATCCGCATTCGTCGCTGGGTCCCGTCATCACCCGTTAGGTTACTTAACTAACGACAGAGCGGGGACTGGACTAGCACGGGTGTAAAACATATACAACATCTAATAGTATATAAGCCAATATACAATAATCGCTCCAGGCGTGATAGTATGCAACATTACAGAAAAGTAATAAGCATCACAGAACAATACAGATAATCTGGGATCCCCGGGTTTCACAGAGCCGCTGCTGAAACCCGACGTTCCCCTGTCGTGTGGATAGCCTGTGCAATGAAACCTAGACCCCTACGGGTGCGGCAAGTTACCCGCCAAAACCTGAAGCGAGGAAACCCCCTACAGCATAGTGAATGGACCACCCTGCACTCCACGGAATCCGGTAATCTTGGGCACCCCTCCTTGGGTCAACCTGTACCCCCTACGAGTGCGGCGAATAGTCTGCCAATTCTAGAGTGGGACCCCTCTGCCTCTCAAAGCCATGAGATGCGGACCCGTTGCTTCTCAGAACCCGGCTATCCGTGCACTCCGTCTCGGGGCAAAACCTAGTACAGTAATGAAAAATAGTACAATAGGTACATCGACCGCAACCTGGTCGTGCCCCAAAAGAATATTATACAACAGGCAGTGACGGCAGTCCACAAGTTGGACGCTCGCCCCGCAATATCAAATGTACAAATAAACACAAACTGTACTACCATTGCACACTGCTATCCACCACGACAAATCCGTAACATCACAGCACAACACAGAACATCAACGCGAATGTCACGTTCGCAAACCCGTCTAAAAGAACTATAGCAATTAAACGCGGTTTACCGATCAAATGACATTCCCGGTCGGAGATATAATGTAAGCACTGTAAACTAACGTGTTTAAATTTCGATCGACCAAATATCAAAAAGTGGGCCCCACGACTTACTGGTGAACAGTAACAAAACCTGGGCCCAAACGATATATACCAAAAATCCCAATTTGCAATAGAGAATGCACTGTAGAAATTGCGCAGAGTGATTTGACTTTCCTGCGGCGCATCCGCGGCCAAACCCATGTTTGGGCCGCGGATGCGCGGCGGAACAGTAAGATTACTTCGTCGAATTTCTGCAGTTTTCCTAAAAAAGCCTGCTTGAATTTCTGGTATGGTCAAAATGACATTTGGACCAGTTTTGAAATTAACAGAAACTGTAAAGCAAGAAAAATGCAATTTTTGTTTTTCGGTTCGATCGATGTTTTAAACGCGTTAGCACAAGTTAGTATAGCAAAATGGTGAGGCTCTGATACCACTGTAAGTCTACGCTAGCGCCCCGGCAGTCTACAGACGGCAAAATGCGCAACAAAACTTTTAAACTGGCGCTATCGTATACTTTAACCCGGATCTGCCATTATTGCTAAACTAACATACTGTAAAGAGTGTAGAAAGATTGTACCGAACGATCCGAGTCCTTCGTTCTTCAACCATCATCACACGCTCCGTTGCGGCTGCTCCGATCTCGTCGATCTCCGATATCCTCGTCGAGGTGGCACCACATGATCGGTTCTTTAAACGGGCTCCCGCCTCTGACTTGAGGCAACTCGATCGTCAAGTTTGCTAAAAGAGACAACCAAGAATGATGTAGAGAATGAGTAGATGACTTTGTCTCACTTCGTCCAAATCCGTGGACGATCGGTTAATGAAGTTGCCGTGGAAATCGGGTGATGGAATGAAATGAACTGTAAAATTCCATACACCCCGAATACTGTCATATCTTTTCTACAAATGAAATCAACAACCATGAGAGAGAGAGGAGGGGGCCGGCCTCTTATAAAGAGAGGGGGGTGACCGTAGGAGCAAAGAGGGTGACTTTAAGAAAATATCATATGTGAACACAAACTAAATATCTTGCATAAAGATCTTAAGCAAAACAAGAATGTAATGAAATCAAAGCATGAGTCACTTAGCCTTGTCACAAATTCTAGAACCTTCTAGAACCTTCTAGAAGCACGACTCACTCTCATCCAAGAAAAGATAAATCCGCCTTTAACCAAATGTTAAAAGACAGCTGATAGAAAACTGGAAACTGGCAACTTCCAAAAGTGATCCTGAAACGAATTTCAGGACAACCCCGAAACTGTATAAATATACCCGCATTTGTATTACGACCGAATACAAATGCAACTGAGACAAAGATATTATACCTACTCAATATAATACTCGGATCCGGCTTAAACCAAAGCCGACCAGTATCATCTGCCCGAAAACTGACACGTGCGTAAACGCACGTGCATTTTCCGAACCCTGCCATAAAACCATACGGCCTCTACAACGTTTCGCCCGAACTTGGGAAACTGTCTGGGGGGACTCTAATGACTCGTCAGTACCCTGGCAGTGGGTTTAACCACAAACCGTCAGCGGCACTAGCTATGCGTAACGGCTGCCCACGGACTGACCTCAAGGGAAGCTGATGAGCGAACTCAAGGGAGGCCGATGAGCGAACTCATCCAGAAACCCTACTGAGCCTAATAGTGACAATGTATATACAGTCCGGTCCGTTCGTCAATGAGTATCGCATATCTGCCTAGGGGGCTAGCAACGTCAGACCCCCAATAGCAGTATAAGTCGTGTCGGAGTGAAGCCCAATAACACCCTGAGATACTACTGGAGTACCTACCAGTAAATCTCCTACCATGGCCATGGATTTGTGTAATGGCTCTCCTAGACACAGCACGATCTCGCCCCCAATACCGGGAGAGACGAATCCCCTGCCGATCCGCTCACGTGCCTCCATATGGCTCGGGACTGTACCCAAAAGCTACCTGTTTGCACGACTCCTTTGAGCCGTGGTAGGGTAGAAATCAAAGCACAGTGGGAACTCACACGAGACAAATGACGACCTCAGGTCGATGAACTAACCTGTACACATGTCACCAGGGAACTGCTATCTGACGGTAGATATAATACTAACTAGCAGATTCCCGGCGAGTCCATTCCGGTGTACTCATAACCCAATGAGCACCTGTATACATCTTAGGTGATCCAACTGACACCAGTGGCTTGTGAGACCGGCCACCGCCCCTCGTCGGGGTCTCGACTGTATACACTAGTCTACTCCGGAGTATCGATGCCCTGTCTCGAAACTCCCACGACTAGGGACCACAATTAAGGATATGCATATAAACTACCCAACTCTCACGTATACGATCGCCATCATACTGTTGGTAGTAAAGCAAGATCCTAAGGGCTCTATCAAATTGTAACATGCAATCAGTCACCTGAACATGTACACGACTGATAAAGGCAAACCAAATAGCATACTATCATCTCGAGTAAGACTGTCCTACCGGTATAGGTCCTCCGCAATCATTGCAATCACGTACCTGCGATCCAATAATTGACTATGAGGGCACTATCCCCAACACTATCCTGCATGTTACACACACCGTTAGTAATTGCCATGACACTCACACTGTAGAATACAACATCGGATCATCATATTGTAGCTCATCTATATGTGACTTGACATGCTATTCATACTTGATGCCTATACCACATCGGATCATCATATTGTAGCTCATCTATATGTGACTTGACATGCTATCCATACTTGATGCCTATATCACATCGGATCATCTATATGTGACTTGACATGCTATTCATACTTGATGCCTATATCACATCGGATCATCTATATGTGACTTGACATGCTATTCCTACTTGATGCATATATCACATCGGATCATCATATTGTAGCTCATCTATATGTGACTTGACATGCTATTCATACTTGATGCCTATATCACATCGGATCATCATATTGTAGCTCATCTATATGTGACTTGATATGCTATTCATACTTGATGCCTATATCACATTGGATCATTATATTGTAGCTTATCTATATGTGACTTGACATGATATTTATATTTGACGCACATATCATATCGGATCATTGACTTGCATTTTGGTTTGGATTACATGTGATTTCTGGATTTGGGAACCGTGGCTATTGCAAATATGTAATGATTTAAAAACCTGGTTCCCTTGATATGATATTTCGGTGCGTCCACCATATGTTTTCTCGGTGCTAGAGTGATATATGTGAACCCGAATCGAGGAGCTGGTTAAGACCGATTACGGGTACATGGTGGACCCGGTATGGAATCCCGGGGCGAGAACGGTTTCGCTGTGCAATAGACGGTGAGCCTGGCAGAGGGACTACTACCTACCGGTGATTGGTTGGACCTGACAGTTATCCGGAGGGTACTGATCAGAGTCTATAGATGGATGTATGGTGATCCTTACTGCTGGGGCCGAGGGCCGATACCGTAGACGGAGCCCGTGGGCTGACCCGGACTGACGGAGCCCGATGGATGAGGATTTGCGTGTCGATACTGGACACGAGTATTTATGATATTTGGGTGCCGATGTTGGGCACTCGGGATTCTCAGAGATGTACAGGATTTGAGGGCCGATGAGAGTGCCGGCGCCTGAGCTATTTGGGGGACCTGGGTGCATTGATGGACACCGATTATATATTCCACGTTGACATTCCATGTAGATATTATATTGCCCATGCTCAGCATTTACTATTGTACCGCATCCTGTAGTTACATTACCTGATAGAGCACTTGCTTGATTATTGCACATACTGCTTATGACACATTGATATCATCTGCTGGCATATGATAGAGTAGCGCAGTACGTGCATGCTCGCGATTACCTTTATATGTTATCTCTATTCACGAGTTGGCAACTCACCCCCGTTGTGCCACAGTGTTTGCAGGTTGCCCTTCGGAGTAGTCGCGGCAGGCTGTGGTTGCATCTTTTGACACAGATACCCCCATACTTGGTGTACTAGCTCTTTTGCTGATAGGTGGGTTTTGTGCGGTATCTGTTTATCTTTCAGTATGTACATTGTTTTATCTAGTATTCTCCATCTACCATGTATGTATTTGACTTAAAGACAGTGTGAGGACGATGATGTATTATATTTGTATTCTGGTGTCGAGCTCGTTATGAGCCGACTGTACTTGCAGTTTATCCTATCTGTGATATTCCCACTTGTGGATCTTGATCTTCGCTACGGCGTCGTATATTACTATCTTGGTTATTGCATACTTAGATTTCTTATCATGTTAGTAAGTGCTTTCATTTAAAACTTATAACACTCCTTACTTTCACTGGTTTGATTTCTGGTTTTTCGGTTCACTTAGTCGCGTTACGCCTGTAGACGTTACGTGGTTAAGTGCCGGTCATGGGCCAAACTTCGGGTCGTGACAGATTTGCTCGTATTTGTTTTAGTTGAGTCGAAATTAAAGAGAAAAGAAAAGAGAATTCAATTCAAGATTCATAAAAGTGAATTTCAAGAAGTATCAAAATCTAGATCTAATATCAAGAATACTCAAAATCAAGTTCTCAAGATTTGTAATGAGGCTCGTAGGAATCGATCGAATCGATAGTGTGGATGAAGACTAGTGATTATGTTTTCTTATCCATTAATGATTTGATACTAGATCGATGACGATTAACGGGTTGAAGGATCTTTTGAAGAAACTAGGTTTTCTTCATCTCATCCTTTGTCCTTTCGATGATTCTCATTCAAAAGCTAGTCTCGAGTAAATCGAATTACCGATCGTCGATCTCTAATTACGAACGAAAACATTCAATAAAGTATTTCGCTCGAAACTAGATTGTCGATGATTCAATTTACAAGAGTTTACAAAACTTATAGGAATTAAGAATCGTTTCAAGATTTGTAACATCATCATCTATTGATTCTCTCGACTCCTCCACGAGCGGGGTTTATACTCAACCATTATAACAAAGAACACAATCAAGAATCGAGATCTAATCATAATGCTCAAATATAATAGTAAGCAAGATAAAGAAATTTCACCTTTTATTTATCAACAATTTTGTTACAATTCTCTCAAGATCTACAAGAGGAAAGAACTCGATCGTTGATTTGGCTTCGCACGTCTCCTTGAGTCGCGGATCGTCTCGAGGATCACTTGCTCCATTGAAGATCGGCGTCGCTTCTAAAAGGTTGAAGGCTTCTTGCTTGATTGGTACTCAAAGATCTTGAATTTTGGCTTTGGTGATTGGATTAGGGTTAGGGTTTGAATGCACAAGTTGTGTCACTCAACTTGTGGGATTTTGGCTCAATTTTCAACAACCCTTGAATGAAAGCTTTAGGGTCCCTTTTATAGTCTTCACCTTTAGAAGCTAGGTTTAGTTTAGCTTCTCTTGTAAGCTTGGTTGTTAGGTAGAAGGTTCTAGAGTTAGTTAGTTAGGGATAGCTTCCTTCATAAGCTTGGAGGTTAGGGAGAAACTTCTAGGCTTAGGTAGTTATTTGAGAGGCTTGCTTGAGAAGCTTGAACAAGGAGCTTTGCTGTTCGGACAGAAGCATCTGGAGATTTCTGGAGTTTGCAATGGCTTGAAGAAGTGTGGGCATTGAATTGAGAAACCTGACACTGAAATATGCTGACGTCATGATTGCATGTCCGCGGATCCGCCGCGCAAGGCCTGCTCCGGCCGCGGATCCGTGGCTCTTTAATGACTTTAGGGCATGAAACTTTCAGGTAATTCTTGTGCTGTCCTTGTGGAACTTTTCTGATGTGTTGAATCTCATATTTCTATCTATATCACTGCCAGATCTCAAGTCTTGGACTTGGCGTATTTTTATCAGCACTTTTACAGTTTCGGCTCTTTTCCCCGGAATTTCCCGCACAGATTCTCGAGACAAGTGTTGCGCTACACAAAGATTATGCGATGCAATGATAAACACTCAATTTCCCTCAAAATGTCGGTTTTAAAGTATAACACAAGTTATTTGGTATTTTACAGATGTTTTGCTAATATGTGCTATATTCATACCGAACACTTATAGATGACTGCAAATAGTGGGGAAATTGATGTGTTAAAAATGCAATATTTTCGACTGATCAAATTCCCCCAAACTTATTTTTGGTCGTCTCGAGCAAACTGTTTTATTAGAAAGAGAAGGAGAAAATAAAGAAAAAGAAAAACTAACTAGCACACTTTCGTAGGCAACACGATTGCACTGAGCACGTGCAACAAGCCTTTAAACCTCTAGGTGTCCCTAGTAGGAGGATTGTTGTCTCCTGAGGGTTTTCAGCGGATTGCACCCACATAATCCAATAATAAAAAGAAGACCGTGAAAGTTACATTTAAAGATAAGAATTGTAAAAGAAAGACTTTGAAAATTAGAGTTTCCAACTTTACTAGCTTTTCGGTTGTCATGAGCCCTATCTTAATAGTCATGAAAAGATATTAGAAATCACATCATCCCTTAATAAAACATCGTCTTTATTCTTCATTCCTATCTTTCTTCCAAACATCGATCATATAACGCTACGTGTGTGTAAAAGACATCCTTACACCTGGAGAATTCAATTCAAGCTATCATACTCTTGCCCATCTGCCTCAGTACTTTTTAATTTGATGAATATTTAGATGGATTTTCTCACACATTTTCATGCGACCATTAATACTTCTCGAGGTACTAACCGACCGATTACTCATGTGCTTGCTTATACAGTGTTTTTCCTCGTCTTGCACCACCTAAGGCTTAGCAGTGACTCCTTGACCAGTTGGTCTAAGGCACTAGGTGAAGAGGCAACCTCGCTATATTTTTTTATTGCTGCCTTGGCGATAACAAAACCAGTGTTCATTTTTCTTCACCATTTTATATTTTATTCATTTTTTATTTCCTTCATACTTTGGCTTTTAGACAAGAGCATTTCAAGGTATCATCTACTATCCCGAGCTTCAAGACGTGTGTAAGTGCGTATAGTAGGGTATCAACGTTCAAAATGTTTGGCTTCCAGAATAGGAACTATTTTTCAGACTTATTTTTATCCTCAGATTAGTGAATTCCTTCATCTTATTAACCCTTGGGACAACGGCTCATAACTACTTATTACTAGTTCGTTTAAGAAAACTTCTAATTTTCTTGGTTTTCTTAAATTTTTCTAATCTTTTGGATGTAATTTTTCACTATCTAATCTTTTATTATCTTATTTATGTATAAAAAAATTTATTTTTTGAATTTTTATATGTTTTAAATGTTTTGTGCTTATGCAAAGTGATATGCAAATGATGCGAAAATAAGCACAAACCTCCCCCAAATTTGTTTTCAACAGTGTCCTCGCTGTTGCCATCCTCTAAATCTCAAAAACCTGTAAGCTTGGGAGGAAATTTATTAATGGGGGCAATAAATATGATCGTGAAAATCCTCCCCCAAACTTCTTCTTTGGCTCATCATTTTTGAGTGAAAATTTTCTTTTCAAGAGCCAAATTATAACCCCCCCCCCAAACTTGAGTTAAGCAATGTTAATCTTTTGAAAATCACAAGAGGGGGTCAAGATCATTGGTCGATGCCAAGCTTTGCAAAGACCGAAGGTCAACACCAACCATTCGAAAATTTTATCAATGTAGTGCTCAGGTTGGTGGAAGAACAAGTTGAATGGAGCCAGAAAGAGGTGGGGAAAACGTAAGTGGTGGAATAGAATGTGTTTGTGTCTCATTTTGGAGAGACGACTCAGTGTATGTGATGGATTACTCGCATTCTTTTTACAATCCAGAAGTAGGGGTGGAGGTTCAATTTCATTGTTTGGGAGATGATTCATCTCAACACCCGTGTCTTTCAAAAATGCAAGTTCATCAGCGAAGATTCCCTCAAAAGTCTCATCAATACCCCGAAGAATAATGTCATCACAAAGCGCGGGGTGATCTTCAGACTCCAAAAACGGTTCATAATCAGTATTAGTTATTGACCCGGACAACTCGGTGGAAGAGTCCGTATGTGTATGATACATAATTGGGTCAAACAACAACAAATGAAAAGAGTCAAGATCAATATCATGAGGTTCGTCAAATTCGCTGCTGTCGACATCCATTAATTCGACAAAACATACTCGAGCATGAGGATCGGAGGGTTGACTTACCAACTTGTAAATGTTGAGCTCAATTGACCTATTCCTGAAAGATAGGTTCATAGATCCGTTTCTACAGTTGATTACAGCATTGGAAGTAGCCAAAAAGGGGCGACCAAGAATCACCGGAATTTGATTCCGTGGGTTTGCTACAGGCTGTGTATCAATTACAATAAAGTCCATAGGGAATACAAATTCCCCGATTTTTATTAACACATCCTCAAGTTCACCCCTGGGTTTGGTGATTGATCGGTCGGCCATCTGTAGAGTTATGTTCGAGGGCTTTAACACTCCGATACCTAGTTGCTCATAGACTGAATATGGAAGCAAATTAACACTAGCGCCAAGGTCAAGTAAAGCACGGTTAATGTGTTTATCCCCAATAGAAATAGAAATAGTAGGATAGCCAGGGTCCTTACGTTTCCTTGGTAATTGTTGGGGAAAAGTCGTGTCTATAGTACTCGACATGAACACTTTTTTCGGCACTTGTGTCTTCCTCTTTCTAGTGCACAAGTTCTTAAGAGTTTTCGCATAGGATGAAACTTGTTGGATAGCATCTAGTAGAGGGATGTTGATGTTAACTTGCTTAAACATGTCCACATGCTTCTCCATTTGGGCATTGGGTTTATTGGGCCTTAACCTATTTGGAAATGGAGCTCTATCAATAAGTGTTGGGTCCAACATTTGTGGAGAAGTTTGTGGGGGTGGGAAAGATGAAGTGGGTGGAGGGTTCGAGCCTTTGGAAAAATGGAGAATAGGCTTGGAAGAAGACGGTAAACTAGACGAAATAGGGTAAGAAGTAGAAGTGGGAGTGGAAGTGGGAGTGGAAGTGGAAGTGGAAGCCGGGGTGTTAATGATCAATTCATCATTATCAATTTGTTCACCCACATGATTGTCTAGCACTCTTCCAGATCTCAACGTGGTAAGTGCATCCACATTAATGTAATGTGAAGGTCCAGGATCAGGTAAGGGTTGAGCTGGAAGTTTCCCTTTCTCTCTAGCACTTATTTCGGCGGTTAACTGTGCAATTTATGCTTTCATCGATTTAATAATCTCACCTTAGGAGGCAGTGGTTTTCTTTATATCATCGATAGAAGACTTCAAATCAGCCGACATTTGAATAGAATTTGTCAGAAGCAAACTCATGGTTTGTTCAAGTGCAGAGGTGTTATTGGTACCGGCGGAAAAAAGGATCAAAATTGTTGGCTGGGTTTTGAAAAGGTTGAGATTGAAAGGGGTGTTGACTCAATTGTGGTGGTCGCTGTTGTGGTGGAGGGACCCATTGAAAGTTATTCTGGTTTAGATCCGTGTATTGAGTTTGGTGTTGGATCCAAGAAAGATCAAGGTGATTCCTCCAATCTTGATTATATGAGGAAGAAGAAGGATCGTTTCCAGGTCTTTGCTGAAATGCAGCATTAGTGTGACCTTGAAATGGTACATTCAAAGGACATTCTTCCGTCAAATGTGATGGGTTTGAAAAACAACCACACACGGTTTTGGGAAGTGTGTATTGGTTTAGGGAGGCTGAAGAGATTTTTTTTTCTATAGCGTCGAGTTTCCTTTGTATTGCGGCCATTTCGGCTCTCATTGTGATGGAAACATCGAGCTGGTTGACATCTTCCCTAGGTGATGGTGGTCTAACACTTTCCCATTGTAATGTGTTTTGAGCTAAATCTTCTAGGTATTTCCAAGCTTCACCATCATCTTTAGATAGGAATTGGCAATGACACATGGTTTCAAGCATCTGTCTAGTAGTAAGATCAATACCCTCATAGAGAATTCGACACAAATCCCATCTGGAGATTCCGTGACGAGGGCATTGTAAAAGAAGATCCTTGAACCGTTCAAAGCATTTCCAGAATGGTTCATTGGGAAGTTGGGTAAATTTGAAGATTTCGCTCCGAACACGGCTGGTCTTGTGATTGGGATAAAATTTCTCAAGGAATGCCGCAACAAATTCATCCTATTTTGAAATAGAATGAGCGGTTGTATTATAAAGCCACTTCTCGGCTAAGTCGCACAAAGTGAATGGGAGAAAACGTATACGCAGAGCATCCACAGACAGTTGTGACGTTCCAATCATTGTGCATACATTTTCAAATTTGGTGATGAAAACGTATGCGTCTTCAGAATCAAGACCGTGAAATTTGGGTAACAGTTTGATGAATTGGGGGTTGATTTCAAAATTTTCCCCGTTGGCTGGTGGTATAGAAAGACAGGTGGGAAGGGGAACACGTGAAGAATAGCATCTCTCTTGGAGAGAAATGCATGGAGGATTCTGCACACCTGCGGGCGGTGGCAGAGTGGTGTAAAAGTTTGATGGAAATCCGTCCATCGCGGTGGTGGTGGGAAAAAGAAAATGTAGAAATACCGACTTTGGGGTCGATGGGGAAAACGCGGACAAGACGGGCACTAGAATCCCGTGTCCAGCCGAGCTTGCACTAAAGGGTTTAGCACAAGTGGCAGCGTTAAGATAATTAGAGGAAATATGAAGTGGTGTTTGTTTTGAAAAAGATACGGATTTTTGAAAAAATGAAAATCACAAAAATGCACATACAACCCTAAGTCTAATGGTCACCTAGGTCAAGTCTCTAGACCGCTCCTAACTGCCAGAAGACAAATCGCAGGATCAATCCTCTACTATCTCTTTGTCTCTCCTTTGGCCAAGTAAGTGCCAGGTAAGTGGGAGGTTCTCCACTACGTAATTAGTGGGCCTAATTAAGTAACCACTTTCCTTAGACACACTTGCCTTAAACACCACAAAAGAAATGCGGATAAGCAATAGATTACCCACGACCTCCTCCTGTCCTAAGTGAGCGCGACGGTCCTTAGAGTCATGTCTAGATATTTTTTAGTTAATGATGGTAATGTGGATGCAGTTTTGTGATTTTCGGGGCTTAGGAAGGGTAATGAACTACCCACCTAATCTGAATTTGTTCTTTGCCCCTTAATTTCCATATTAAAAATGCAAACAACCAAGATCAAACACGCACAATTTTTATTTTTGCGGCGCTGCGAATTTTTTGCAAAGAAACCTGCAGAAATTGGTTACCGGAGCAGATCAAGGAAGAGATAAGAAAGTTAGAATTATACCAGAAAAGTTTCGAACAGCGAACAGCTAGTCCCACCGCGGTTCCGCCGCGGGAAGATCCTATTGCCGCGGAAACGCGGTCGATTGTTCATATCTCTGCACAAAATTAGCTGCAGATGCTCCTGTTCACTTTCTCAACTCTATGGAATGCTCTGAAAATTTTTCCTCTCGCTCCACAGATTCTAGATTTCCTCGCAAAAAATCACAATGAACCCTTTAGTATTTGCGCGAATTGTGATCTAAAAATTCTGATGGAATAAATTTTTCAACTCAAATTTAAAAAACGAACAAATTAGCACACGATCCCCGGCAACGGCGCCATTTGATTGAATGAATTCTCGGTGTGTATATTGAAAAGTGTATAGAAATCACAACCAAAGAAATTTGTAAACCGCAATCAATAACGGTGTCAATTGTAGGTTCATTAGCGAGTGCGGATTGTCCACAGGGAAAGTGAGATTTGCTCGTATTTGTTTTAGTTGAGTCGAAAATTAAAGAGAAAAGAAAAGAAAATTCAATCCAAGATTCATAAAAGTGAATTTCAAGAAGTATCAAAATATAGATCTAATATCAAGAATACTCAAAATCAAGAATCAAGAATCATCCAATTGAGTTAATTATCAAGATTTGTAATGAGGCTCGTAGGAATCGATCGAATCGATAGTGAGGATGAAGACTAGTGATTACGTTTTCTTATCCATTAATGATTTGATACTAGATCGATGACGATCAACGAGGTTTAAGGATCTCTTGAAGAAACTAGGTTTTCTTCATCTCATCCTTTGTCCTTTCGATAATTCTCATTCAAAAGCTAGCCTCGAGTAAATTGAATTACCGATCGCCAATCTCTAATTACGAGCGAAAACATTCAATAAAGCATTTCGCTCGAAACTAGATTGTCGATGATTCAATTTACAAGAGTTTACAAAACTTATAGGAATTAAGAATCGTTTCAAGATTTGTAACATCATCATCTATTGATTCTCTCGACTCCTCCACGAGCGGAGTTTCTACTCAAGCATTATAACAAAGAACACAATCAAGAATCGAGATCTAATCATAATGCTCAAATATAAAAGTAAACAAGATAAAGAAATTTCACCTTTTATTTATCAACAATTTTGTTACAATTCTCTCGAGATCTACAAGAGGAAAGAACTCGATCGTTGATTTGGCTTCACACGTCTCCTTGAGTCGTGGATCGTCTCGAGGATCACTTGCTCCGTTGAAGATCGGCGTCGCTTCTAAAAGGTTGAAGGCTTCTTGCTTGATTGGTACTCAAAGATCTTGAATTTTTGATTCGGTGATTGGATTAGGGTCAGGGTTTGAATGCACAAGTTGTGTCACACAACTTGTGGGATTTTGGCTTAATTTTCAACAACCCTTGAATGAAAGCTTTAGGGTCCCTTTTATAGTCTTCACCTTTAGATTAGCTTCCTTTAGAAGCTAGGTTTAGTTTAGGTTCTCTTGTAAGCTTGGTAGTTAGGTAGAAGGTTCTAGAGTTAGTTAGTTAGGGCTTATCTTCCTTCATAAGCTTGGAGGTTAGGAAGAAGCTTCTAGGCTTAGGTAGTTATTTGAGAGGCTTGCTTGAGAAGCTTAAGAGTGTTTAGCTTGAACAAGGAGCTTTGCTGTTCGGACAGAAGCTTCTGGAGATTTCTGGAGTTTTCATTGGATTGAAGAAGTGTGGGCCTTGAATGGAGAAAACTGACACTGAAATATGCTGACGTCATGATTGCGTGGCCGCGGATCCGCCGCGCAAGGCCTGCTCCGGTCGCGGATCCGCGGCTCTTTAATGGCTTTGGGGCATGAAACTTTCAGGTAATTCTTATGCTGTCCTTGTGGAACTTTTCTGATGTGTTGAATCTCATATTTCTTTCTATATCACTGCCAGATCTCAAGTCTTGGACTTGGCGTATTTTTATCAGCACTTTTACAGTTTCGGCTCTTTTCCCCGGAATTTCCTGCACAGATTCTCGAGATAAGTGTTGCGCTACACAAAGATTATGCGATGCAATGATAAACACTCAATTTCCCTCAAAATGTCGGTTTTAAAGTATAACACAAGTTATTTGGTATTTTTACAGATGTTTTGCTAATATGTGTTATATTCATATCGAACACTTATAGATGAGTGCAAATAGTAGGGAAATTGATGTGTTAAAAATGCAATATTTTCGACTGATCAATGATGCGTATGTTATTACACAGATTGCCGGCGCACACACTTCTTCATCGATAATTGCCATGTCACTTACACAGTAGAATTGCTATACCATGCTATGATATACTGCCATGTTCATATCACTATGCTAGATTGCAGGATATATTGATATGTACACCCACATACTTTGCTATAGCTACATGCACATCATGCATACATACTGACATGTATACCCACATATCTCGCTACAGTTGCATATATCCCTAGGTGGTATTGCATTGACATGTGATATTGAGACGTTGATTATTGCGCCATTGCAGTTATGAAATGCATCATACATACTTGATTACATATAGATACTTATACCTTATTACAGTTACATGTACACTTCATATGATGCTGCACTTGTTTTCGGAGGATGTGGGAACCGCAAGATATATTTTAAAGCCGGATTCATTTAAAACAGCGGTTTTCCCTTTATATGCTCATATTGATGTTTTATGTTGCATATATCAGTTTTATATGGATTATACGCATTGAGATATGGATTTCTTGTGATTTATGGATTTGAGAACCGTGGGGGTATTTTCAAGAAACTATGTATTGTTTGAAAACTCGGTTTCTCTTGATATGATATTTCAGTGCGTCCACCATGTGTTTTCTCGGTTCTGAGATTGGCATGTGAAATCCGATTCGAGGAGCGGGAGGCACCGTATGCGGGTACATGGTGGACCCGGTATGGTACCCCGGGGCGAGAGATGATATCGTAGTGTAGACGATGAGCCTGGCAGAGGGACCACTACCTGCCGGTAATATTGGTTGGACTCGGCGGATATCTGGGGGATACCGACCGGAGTCATGTTCAGACATGCTATGCGGATTTCGGGTGTCGATGTGGACACTCAGGTTCCATGATATGTACTGATATCAGGGTCGGTCATGGCGACGGCGCCTAGCAGATGAGGATTTACGTATCGATGCTAGACACGGGTTTCATGATGTTTCGAGTGTCGATGTGGACATTCTGGTTCCATGATTTTTTTTTGTCGCGAGGGACATACGTTGTTTCATATCCTCATTTTTACCTGCATATGTTTTTATGATATTTACATGCAGGAGTTGTTGTTTCAGTGGTTGACACGTGGACAAGATCCACTACATACATGCATTGATTTTATTGTTGGACGAGATCCACTTCATACATGCTCCATACATGCATTTGATTTTATTGTTGGATGATATCCACTTGCTGATAGGCAGTTATTTATGTGTTGGCACATATGCAGATACGGTCACCCTAGATATCATAGTACTACATTTATGATATAGTTGACCTAGGAATCGTTGTTTATTTCAATTTCTACCTGATGATGTTTTTCTATTCACGAGTTGGCAACTCACCCCCATTGTGCCACAGTTCTTGCAGGTAGACCGTAGGGATCAGTTGCGGCATCGCTGGAACACAGCTGTTTTCGGGTGACTTGCTTGTGGTAGGTGGTACATATTGGATCGTTCCCCTCTTGTATTCATTATTCCTATTGTATCTAGTAAACTCCATCAATTCAGAAACTAGCAAATTGTATATGTTGCAGACTTAGAAGACTTGTAGTTGCGAGACTTGAGCGATGGGTTTTATGTTCGCTTTTGGGGTTGATGTCTTGCTTTACTTTTCCTTATGTGGATCTTCGTCGTTGGGCGTCGTATACTTGTTTTTATACTTGTGGTGGTTGTTTCCGCCGTTGGGCGTGATTTTCTCCCGTTTGGGATGCTTTTTATATATATTCTGTGTTGTACCCGTTTGTAGGGTTAGTTTTTACAAGGGAGGTGCTGCCCAAATTTTCAAAAGACAAAACATGATTTACTATATCTTTATTTCTTAAAAAGGTTTAGATTTCTGGGTTTCAGCTTACTTGAATTACGTTACGCCTGTTGACGTCGCGTGATTTAAGTGCTGGTCGCGAGCTAATATTTTTGGTCGTGACACTCATCCATCCGAGAGGTATTTCGGTCTCCTCAAGGACGATGTCATGGAGGTTTTGATGTCCCAGGCTTCCCACTACTGTTGTCCTAGACTATGAGATTTGGCAGGTAGATGACTATAACGTCATTCTAAATCAGCTTTAGAAATGCATGTGTATATGACTCTGCCAGAGGGTTGTTGTAGTCAGTAGGAGCAGCGGAAGCATGGTGGGCAAGTAGCTTATGTCTATTTATAGACTAAAGAAAGTATAGCGGAGATAGATCATCTATTTTTGATGTGACAGTCAAAGAGTTTGACTTCATCAGAACAATAGATGGACCTGGTAAGAAGGGAGTAGGGAGTGATGTCCTGGTATTTGGATCGCATGCTCTTGATAGGAAGTGGTTGTCACGACCCGAAATTTTAGTTCATGACCGGCACTTAAATCACACGACGTCTAAAAGCGCAACATAAATTAAGTAAGCCGGAGCCCAGCAATCTAAACCTTTTTAAGAAAATAAAAGGGGTGGAGTTTTGAAATAAAGGTATGATGAAATTAAAAGTTTTCTTAAATGCATAGATAATGAAACATGAAAATGCAAGTGGATTTTTTACTTGTTGAAAAACATGTTTCGTCTTTTAAAATTTTGGGCAGCACCTCCCTTGTATATTTTGATCCAAAACCACATGTGCATAACAACAATAAAGGCATCCCCAAGCGGGAGCTAGCTCTTTGCCTATCGGCGGAATCCCAACAACACAAGTCATAAATATATGTATACGACTCCCAACGGCGAAGATCAACATAAAGGATAAAGAAATATGCAAGAAATCAACCCACCAAGCGAACATATAACACATCGCTCTAAGTCTCGCAACCACAAGTCTTTCTAAGTCTTACTACTGTAAGTCCATGTCACGCACCCCACGAACTTGCGGGGAGGCGGAATATATGAAAAACGATTATCAAAGCTTCGTAACACGGACTTGAGCGCATGAATCGTGTCTAAACCGTTACTAGCAAACTACGAAAGGTTTAACTAATCGGATTCGAAGTTATACCTCACGTTACTTGTCCTTCGGGTCTTCATCACTGTCCTCCACTCCTTGTAGGCTCTTTGGACCGTCGGCACCTCAACGGCCTCCTCGAGTCAAAGACGATCCACCCAAGAGCTCCTACTCCAAGCTTAACCTCTAGCTTGAGGTAACTAGGTTACTCAAAGTGCTAATCTAAGCAACCTAGGTGATATAGAGTTGGATTATGGATGTATTAGTTTAGCTAACCCTTGATCTCAACACATGAGAGGTTAGGGTTAGGGTTTGAAGAGGGGGAGCTTGAGGAGAGAGAAGGTGAGAAAGAGAATCCTTTTTGGATGAATGAAGTCATATGTGTATATATGAAACATATCATATAATTAAATGAATAACAAATAATGATATATCATCATGTTTCATTAATACACTAAGTGATTCATCACATGAGTCATATAAATCATAAATGATTCATTAACTCCATGTATGAATCACACCATGACTCATTTATCCAATTAATGCATATGCTACCTTAACCCCCAAGTCACCATGCTTCAAGAAGCTTCCCGACAAATTACGAGAACGCCCCTCCTATCCTTGAAAACACGGAAAAACTTTAGACTGTATAAATCCTATAATCTGATACTAGAATCTGGCTTAAACCAAAGCCGACTAGTAAAAACTGTCCGAACATCGTACTTGCGTAAACACACGTATGCGTCCGAACCCTTGTCGTAAAACCATACGACCTCTATATCATTTCGCCTGAAGTAGGGAAACTCTCTGTGTGGGAATCTAAAGACTCGACACTACGCTGGCAGTGGGTTTAACCACAGACCGCAAGCGGCACTAGCTGTACGTAACGGTCCCTAGGTAGATGTCGATAAGAAGGCCGATGAGGAAACCCATCTGAACTCCTACTGAGCCTGCTGTGAAAATCTCCGTACAGTCCAGTCCGTTCGTCTAGGACTATCGCATATCGGGCCTAGGGGGCGGCAAGCGTCAGTCCCCTAAAAGCGGTATAAGTCGTGTCGGAGCGTAGCCTATTACACCTTGAGAAACTACTGGAAAACCTACCAGTAAATCTCGTTTGCCCTGGCCAGGGACTTTGCGTAATGGCTCTCTGACACAGCGCGATATCAACTCCTAATACCTGGAGAGACGAATCCTGTCTAACCGCCACTGCCTCCAAGTGCTCGGGACAGCACCCAACTACTACCTGTTTGCACGACTCCTTTGAGCCGTGGTAGGGTAGCAATCTAAGAACAGTAGGACACACTCGAGGCGAAGTAGCAGTGTCAAGTCAACGGACTATGCTGTACTCATGTCACCTGGGAACTGTTAACTGACGACGGGTATAATACCATCCAACAGTTCCCCGCGAGTCCTGTCCGGTGTACCCGTAACCTAACGAGCACCTGTATACTATCTCCAGTACGACGTACTGATGGCTGTGGGACAGACCATCTCCCCAACTGGGATGAGAAGCGTACACACTAGTCTACTCCGGAGTATCGATGCCCTGTCTCGATAATCCTACGACTAGGGACCTGTATAGGATGTTGCTTATAGACTACCCAGCCCCCACTAGTGTGACTGCCATCACAACGCTGGTAATCAAGCAAAGATCCTAAGGGCTCTACTAATATGTATAAGCGATACGTTACAAGAAACATATGCACATATTAAAGTAGACACAAACCAAGTAGCATACTACCATTTTTAGCAAGACTGTCAATATAACTGTGAATATCCCAAGCTTCCATTAAGTAATATACAAACTAGTATGATACAGTAATGGCCTTCTAGGGCATAAACACTAACAACTACTTATACAATTACTAGTTTCTGAATGATGGAGTTAACTAGATACAACAAGATTAATAATACAAGAGTGGGCACGATCCAAATGTCCCACCTACCAAAGCGAATCACCCGAAAGCAAGCTGTGTACCAGCGATACCGCTACTGATCCATGCTGTCAACCTGCAAGAACTGTGGCACAACGGGGATGAGTTGCCAACTCGTGAGTTGAAAACATCAGCAGGTAGAAATCGAATAAAACAACGATTCCTATGTCAACTATATCATAAAGGTAATACTATGATATCTAGGGTGACCGTATCTGCATATATGCCAATAATAATCAATGCCTGTATGCATGTGGATATCATCTGTAAGGTTACTAGGCACTATCACAAAGGTCTATAAGGTATCAACCATGCCGAATTTAAAATTTTCAAGTGCCGAACAACCTAAAGCGAGGATCTTTGCTAGATAATTAGGTTTAACAAAACATGTAAACAACTTTACATCTAAGAGAGAGGGATTACAACCTTTTTAGTCCATTCCTTCGCTTCATAAGCTCCGAGTAGAAGTCCCTTCACCGCGATCCATGATCTCCCGGACTCAAGAGAGGCCCACAAGTCGAATGATCCATTCTTTCTTGAAGTCTTCCTTTTCGAAGATGATCTACATTGAAGAATCTCAAACTCAAGGTCTCACTTCTCTAATCAAGTATTAGAGAAGTGAACACTCTAATCTAAGTGGCTAGAATAGATGAGGATGATGAAGTAGGAATTTATCTCTCTTTTTTTTCAATTTCTCACACTAAATCATCATATATATAAAACTAGCAAGCTTTTTCAAAGAAGAAGAAGAAGAAGAAAAGCTTTTGTGATGAATAATGAATAATTGTTATAGTTACAAATACAACCATGGGTTATGTATGAAGGCTTAACCCATGCAGAGAATTAACTAGGGTAAAGGATTTGGGTTGGGTTAAGAAATATCTACACAAAATATCTTAGCTAAAATCAAAGAAAGCTTCTTGAAGCTTCTTGAAAAAGCTAACTCAAATGCTAACCCAAATCAAACTCTAACTTGTTTAATCTCCACAAAACATGTTGCATTTGTAATCATGACTTGTTACAATATTATATATCACATATATAATATTTTAGTAACAAAAGAAAATAATACAATTAACATATATCGCATATATATCAATGTATTAACCGGTGAGAAAATGAATTTATAAAGCGAGCTTATATTAGTTGATTTAATTTAATATATCACGTATATAATTATACATTAAATTATCGAATCAACACTTGATCCGATAATCCGGCTATATTGCATATAACCGACTAATATAACAAGTACCAATTCATCGAATCAACACTTGATCCGATGACCCGGGTATATCATATATTGCGAGAATAGAATACGGTATCTCATATCGTATTATTCTCGGTCCCGCACATATCACATATGTGCTCCTACTCCGTTTTGCCTGAGTCAGGAAACCTCTGTGTAGGACTCTAAAGAATCGTCAATACGCCGGCAGTAGGTGATGATCATATCAAACACCCACAAGCTGCAAGCGGTCAGCTAAACGTAACAGCCACCCAGGTATTGAGCAATCAGAAGATCAACAAGCAAGCCTGTACATTCTCCTGTGAATCTAATCAGTAACACTACCGTACAAACCGGTCTCTTCGTCTGATATGTCGCATATCCAGTCTAGGGGTGGTAAACGTCAGACCCCAGTATCCGATAAGTCGTGTCGATGTGAGGCTCATAACAGGTCGAGAATCTACTGATAACTCATACCAATAAATCTCCATATCAGCCCTAGCCAGGGACTTCCAGTTATAGCCAATCGAACACAGCACAACATCAACTCCCTATACCGGGAGAGACGAAACCCCTCCTATCGCTCGTTGCCTCCATGTGATTCGGGACTGTACCCAAAACCCACCGTTTTGCACGCCCTCTTGGACGTGGTAAGGTGGAAATCAAAGCACAGTGGGAATCACACAAGACTCTATGACGATCTCGGGTCTGCAGACTAACCTGTACCAGTGTCACCGGAGAACTGCTATCTGACGATAGGTATAATACCATCCAGGAGTTCTCGGCGAGTCCGTTCAGTGTACCCAGTCTCCACTGAGCACCCGTACACCATCTTTGATGTCAAACACCGATGGATATGGGATCATCCATTGCCCATCATATGGGTCAAGATGCGTATACGCTAGTCTACTCGGGTGTATCGATGCCCTGTCTCGATACACCCTCGACTAGGAACAGTTATAGGATGTACTCACTGACTACCCTGGCCCCACTGGTATGATCTCATCATAGTCCCAGTAGTCGAGTACATATCCTAAGGGCTTTATCAACATGTGAGAGCAAGACAGTAAACTAATACAAGTCAACATGTTAAGACAAAGTGAAACCAAATAGCATACTATCATGTCGAGCAAGAAAGTCTTCTCTATATATATCCAAGCATCCACTATAATATACATCATATGTACAACAATGTCCTCTAGGGCATATATATAACTAACATGATCTACGTGTCTATCAATGACACAACAACATCATGGAACCTGAGTGTCCAACACCGACACTCGAAACATCATGAAAGCATATGCAGATAAATATGAGGATATCAACTAACGTGTGTCCATCAACGACACATCAAAATCATGGAACTTGAGTGTCCAACATCGACACTCGAAACACCATGAAACCCATGTCCAGCATTGACACGTAAATCCTCATATCTCGGGCTCCGTTAGTCCGGATCGGCCCACGGGCTCCGTCAGTCCGGATCGGCCCATATCATCTCACGACTCCGGTCGGTATCCTCCGGATAACCGCCAGGTCCAACGAATCACCGGTAGATGGTGCTGCCCTTCCAGGCTCACCACCAAACTATACGAGTTTTCTTGCCCCGGGGTACCTCACCGGGTCCACTATGTACCCGCGGACGGTGCCTACCGCTCCTTGAATCGGGTTTCACATGCCAATCTCAGAACCGAGAAAACACATGGTGGACGTCTCAAAATATCATATCAAGAGAAACCGAGTTTTTAAAACAATATATACTTTCTTTTGAAATATAACCATGGTTCTCAAATCCAGAATCTCATGAAAACAGCATCTCAATGCATATAATCGTAAAGCATGATGTATGCAAACATAGAACAGAAATGTGAGCATATCAAGTATATCATGCGACATAACATAATGATGTGAGCATAGCAAGTCTATCATGCCAACGAGTCATGTGACAGTACCGAACAATTTAGAGTCATAGCATGATGCGGCAATTCTACTTTGTACGTGACATAGCAATTATCGATGATGAAAGTGTGTGAGCCGACAATCTGTGTAAGTTTAACATACGCATCATCGATAATGGTGTAGGTATACTAGCACAGGTATATGTAATGCAATGAGAATATCATGATCGTAGCATAAGCTACATCGTAAGCGAAATGCTATAAGGTATACGTATCTATAACATAACCGAGTCGGTGAATCTATCAATCGGCATCCAGCCTCAAAACATCACGTACGGTATAATCCATCGTACGGTATTCTCTAGTCAAGGTTATGGATCAATCATCCGGTAAAACATCGCGTGCGGCGAAAACAACAGAATAGGGATTCTATCGACCTATACAACAATAAAGGTACGGATCTAAAGTCTCGTACGGCATCTCACTCATCATTCACATAATCATATATATACCTATATCTTAGGTCTCATCCATATCAATCTCATATTCTAGGACCGACAAAGGTATCAAATATCTCATATTGCCTCGCATCCATATAACGACATATCAAACCAAGTCATCATATCTCGTCGTATACTCTTTTCATCACATCAATATCTCACATCAAGTGATCTTATATATATTTATCTTATTTTACTGATCTCATAACACATCTATCTCAATCTTATCATATTTATCGATATCATGTCATATCCTCATACATCTCGTTTCATATCTTATATCAATCATATCCGCTCGTATTATCTTTCTCATCACCTATTAACTCTTTTAACCATATCCATAAGTTTCTCACATGGTTTCCCTAACCATATTTTATTTATATTGGTTTCCATTTATAATTTGCGAGGGTGCTATACTGTAAGTCGACGTTGTACACCCCACGAGTTGCGGGGAGGCGGAAATATGAAAAACAATCTTTTTCTTTAAACTAACATCGACTAACTTACGGATCTTTGCCAAACCCTAACTAACAACATCATAGGAGGGATTAGCTACTATGAAAGAAGATTATACCTTATGAACCAAGTCCTTCTTCTTCTCGTTGACCACCTCCTCGTCGGCCTCCTCTTTGTGATAGAAGATCCACCCGAGAGCTACTACTCCAAGCTTGACCTCTAACTTAAGGTAACTAGGTTACTCAAAATGCTAATCAAAGCAATCTAGGGAATATAGAGTAGGATTAGGGATTAATAAGTCTTGCTAACCCTTGATCTCAACACATGAGAGGTTAGGGTTAGGGTTTAAAGAGAGAGAGAGCTTGAGGAGAGAGAAGGTGAGAGTGAGAATCCTTTTGGAATAATGATTCATTTGTGAATATATGAAGCATATGATATTATTAAATGAATAACAAATAATAATATGTCATCATGCTTCAATAACTCACATAATGATTCATCTCATGAGTCATTTAAATCAAAAATGCATCATTAACTCCATAGATGAATCACACCATGACTCATTAAACCAATTAATGCAAATGCCACCTTAGCCTCCAACTCATCAAACTTCTGGAAGCTTCTCGACAATTTACTAGAACGCCCCTCCTATCCGTTAAAACACGGAAATACTTTAGACTGTATAAATCCAATAATCCGAAACTAGAATCTGGCTTAAACTAAAGCCCGCTAGTAAAAACTGTCCGAACATCGTACGTGCGTAAAAACACGTATGCGTCTGAACCCTGTCGTAAAACCATACGACCTCTATATCGTTTCGCTCGAAGCTGGAAAACTCTCTGTGTGGGACTCTAAAGACTTGACTACTACGCTGGCAGTGGGTTTAATCACAGACCGCAAGCGGCACTAGCTGTATGTAACGGTCCCCAGGTAGATGTCGATAAGAAGGCCGATGAGGAAACCCATCCGAACTCCTACTGAGGCTGATGTGACAATCTCCGTACAGTCTGGTCTGTTTGTCTAGGACTATCGCATATCGGGCCTAGTGGGCGGCAAGCGTCAGTCCCCTAAAAGCGGTATAAGTCGTGTTGGAGCGAAGCCCATTACACCTTGAGAAACTACTGGAAAACCTACCAGTAAATCTCGCTTGCCCTGGCCAGGGACTTTGCGTAATGGCTCTCCAGACACAACGCGATATCAACTCCCAATACCGGGAGAGACGAATCCTGTCTAACCGCTACTGCCTCCAAGTGCTTCGGGACTGCACCCAACTGCTACCTGTTTGCACAACTCCTTTGAGCCGTGGTAGGGTAGCAATCTAAGAACAGTGGGAACACACTCGAGGCGAAGCAGCAGTGTCAAGTCTGCGGACTATGCTGTACTCATGTCACCTGGGAACTGTTAACTGAGGACGGGTATAATACCAACCAACAGTTCCCTGCGAGTCCTGTCCGGTGTACCCTTAACCCAACAAGCACCTGTATACTATCTCTCCAGTACGACGTACTGATGGCTGTGGGACAGACCATCTCCCCAACTGGGATGAGAAGCGTACACACTAGTCTACTCCGGAGTATCGATGCCCTGTATCGATAATCCTACGACAAGGAACCTGAAAAAGGATGTGCTTGTAGACTACCCAGCCCCCACTAGTGTGACTGCCATCACAACGCTGGTAGTCAAGCAAGATCCTAAGGGCTCTATCAATACGTACACACATATTAAGATAGATATAAACCAAGGAGCATACTACCATGTTTAGCAAGACTGTTAATATAACTGTGAATATCCCAAGCTTCCATTAAGTAATATACAAGCCAATATGATACAATAATGGCCCCTATGGCATATACACTAACAATCTCCCACTTGCACTAGGTCCATGTACTGGCATATCAAAGACCGATCATCTCGAGTAGCCTCTCGAACTGAATCTGAGGTAAGGCCTTTGTGAATGGATCAGCAGTGTTCTCCTCTGTAGCAACTCTCCGGACCTCGATCTCCCGACGATTTATGATCTCCCTCATCAGGTGATACTGCCTTAAGATGTGTCTAGACTTCTGATGGGACCTGGGTTACTTCGCTAAAGCTATAGCTCCGTTGTTGTCGCAATACAGCGGTATTGGATCAACAATGGTTGGAACCACCTGAAGTTCTGTTAGGAACTTCTTCATCCAGACCGCTTCTTTTGCGGCATCGCAAGCAGCAATATACTCTGCTTCCATCGTTGAGTCAGCAACGGTGTCCTGCTTGGAACTCTTCCAGCACACCGCCCCTCCATTGTGGGTAAAGACATAACCTGACATGGACTTGGAGTCATCCTTGTCACTCTGGAAGCTGGAATTAGCAAAGGCCTCGATCTTGAGGTCTTTTCCACCGTAAACCAAGAACATCTCCTTAGTCCTTCTCAGGAACTTGAGAATGTTCTTTACTGCTATCCTGTGCTTCTCCCTTGGGTCTGACTGATACCTGCTTACCACGCTCAGTGCGTAAGCTACATCTGGTCTGGTGCACAACATCGCATACATTATAGAGCCTACCGCAGAAGCGTAGGGTATAACTGACATGCGATTCCTTTCCAAATCAGTCTTGGGAGACATCTCTTTGGATAGGGTGATTCCGTGATAAGCCGGTAAATTACCGCGCTTAGAATCTTCCATACTGAATCTTTTCAGTACAGTGTTGATATACCTGGACTGCGAAAGTCCCAACATTCTCTTGGATCTATCACGATAGATCCGGATCCCCAGAATGTAAGAGGCATCACCCAGGTCTTTCATGGAGAACCTGTGTGACAAGAATCCTTTGACAGATTGTAGCATAGGAATGCCATTTCCTATTAATAGAATGTCATCCACGTACTAAACGAGGAATACGACAGTTCGTGCTACAATTTTACTATATATACATGGTTCATCAGGATTTTTGATAAAGTCATATTCTTTGACCGTTTCATCAAAACAGATGTTCCAACTCCGCGATGTCTGCTTTATTCCATAAATTGACTTAAGCAACTTGCACACTTTCCCGCTGCTCCCACTCTGATTAAAGCCTTCTGGCTGATCCATATAGACGCACTCTTCTAAATAACCATTTAGAAAAGTCGTCTTTACGTCCATCTGCCAGATCTCATAATCATGGAAGGCGGCAATAGAAAGAAAGACCCGAATGGATTTGAGCATAGCCACTGGAGAAAAAGTTTCGTCATAGTCCAAACCAGGTCTTTGACGAAAACCCTTTGCAACAAGTCTAGCCTTATAAGTTTCCACCTGTCCATCTACACCAATCTTTTTCTTGAAGATCCATTTGCATCCTATGGGTTTTACCCCACCTGGAGCAAAGTCCAAAGTCCATACTTTGTTGGTGTACATGGACTCCATTTCGGTCCGCATTGCATCCAGCCATCGTACCGAGTCGCCGCTCTGGATGGCCTGCTGGAAGCTAGTAGGTTCATCATCATCAATGATGCAATCCTCTCTATCCCCATCTATGTGAAAACCGTAGTATCTCTCAGGCGGATGAGACGGCCTACTTCTCCTGCGGAGGGCTGCGGAAATATCTTGTTCTTCTTGAACTACTGGTTCTACCAAACTTTCAGTAGTAGTTTGTGGTTCTGGAATTTCTTCCAGTTCTATTTCGCTCCCACTTGTTTCCTTTTCTATAAACCGTTGTTCTAGAAAATGGGCATGACGAGAAACAAAAACCTTTTGTTCCTCTGCGTAATAGAAGAAATACCTCTTGGAGTTCTTTGGATATCCCACAAACTTACACTGTACTGATCATGCCTCGAGTTTATCCGCATGCTGCTTTTTAACAAAAGCTGGACATCCCCATTTCTTCAGATGCTGAAGATAGGGTTTCTTCCCACTCCACATCTGATATGGCATGGTAGGCACAGTCTTGGTAGGAGCCCTGTTCAAAAGATATGCCGTTGATTCTAGCGCATAACCCCAGAAAGATCGCGGTAACTCAGCATTACTCATCATGGAACGTACCATATCCAATAGGGTTCGATTCCGTCTCTCCGATACACCGTTATGCTGTGGAGTGTATAGAGGAGTAAGCTGAGAGAGAATTCCTTTCTCTTTTAGGTAACCTAGAAACTCGGCACTTAAGTATTCACCACCTCGACCAGATCTCAGTGTCTTGATACTTTTGCCGGTTTGGTTTTCTACTTCATTCTTATACTCTTGGAATTTCTCAAAAACCTCGGATTTATGTTTCATCAAGAAAAATGAATCCGTACCTAGAGTAATCATCCGTAAAAGTAATGAAATATGAAAAACCTCCTCTTGCATATGTAGACATTGGACCACATACATCACTATGTATGAGTCCTAAGAGCTCGCTCACTCTTACTCCATGTCCAGTGAATGGAGTCTTTGTCATCTTTCCTTTGAGTCATGATTGACAAGTGGCATAAGATTGATATTCGAACGGATCCAAATATCCTTCTCCATGTAACTTATTTAACCTTGTCTCATTGATGTGACCTAGTCTACAATGCCATAAGAAAGCCTTATTTAAATCTGGAGACTTTCTTTTTAGTGTGTTATGGACATTGAAAATCTGTAATTGGTTTAAGACATATATACCGTTATCTAGTGTACCGGACCCAATCAAACCATGATTAAGGTGGATGTTAACAACATCGCTTACAAACGTGAAATCATAACCTTCTTTTGATAACAACGAAACCGATATGATATTACACGTTAAACTGGGTACACAAAAACAGTTATGCAAAACCAAAATATGTCCACTCGTTAATCCAAGGTGATAATCCCCTACGGACACAGCACCCACGCTAGCTCCGTTAGCAACCTGGAGGGTCATATCACCAACCTTCAGCACTCTACGGTTTCTCAGTGCCTGCAATGAATTGCATATATGAGATCCTGATCCGGTATCCAATACCTAGGAAGTAGAGTTGATTGACAGACATTTTTCAATTACAAACACACCTGAAGTCGAAGCCACAGCTTGCTTCGGTTCCTAGTTCTTGGCATTCCAAGCTTTGCAATCCTTTTTCCAGTGCCCTTTCCTATGACAGTGGAAGCACTCGTCCTTTTCCACTACTGGCACCGCAATCGTTTTCTTTCCCGTGACTCCCACTTTACTAACACCTCCTCTAGGTTTGGTAGCGACCTTATTCTTCTTTCCTTTGGCCCTAGCCTTGTACCCGGAAGAAGAAGCACCGCGAACAAACATAGCGGGTGTTTCCCTTGCCTTCTGCAAGGTGCCTTCTGCACTCCTCAACATGTTAAGGAGTTCTGGATGTTCAACTTCTTTTCTTTGAATGTTTAAATTCAGAATAAACTGGGCGTAGGTGGAAGGAAGGGATTGGAGAATCAAGTCTGTATAGAGCTCGTTCTCCAAAGCCATCCCGAGGTCTGCGAGCTCTTCTATATAGCCAATCATCTTTAGTACATGTTCTCCTACAGACGATCCGACGGCCAAGCTCGACTGAAACAAGTTCTTCGAGGTCTCGTATCTTGCTATACGAGATTGCTCTCCATACAGATCCTTTGTATGGAGAAATATGGATTCAAGATCCATATCCTCATGCCTCCTCTGATGTTCATTATTCATAGAGGCAAGCATGATGCACTTGGCCTTCGCACAATCTAACTCCCAGGTCTTATGGATTTCCTTATCCGTATTACTGGATTTAGGACCATGGACAGCAGGTGCTTTAGCAGTAAGGACATACCCCAATTTGTCATAAGTCAAAGCCATTTTGATATTCCGCAGCCAATCTTTATAGTTTGGCCCTGTCAATATATTTTTTTTCTAATAGTAACTTAAGGCCTGTCATGTTCTGGGTCGCTGCAATTGAGAGAGAGAGGTAACACTTTAGCATGATGCTCTTGCAAGTTTAGAGTGGTTTTTAGTTTATCTAAACTGGATGGCTCCCACTGTTTCTCGAATCCCTCCTCAAATCAAAAAGGAAAAACTAGCCAGGACTATTCTCACCGTACAATACTTGCTTAACCATTCAGCCAGGCCGGTGTCGGTACTTCGAGGGAGGTTTTACGACGCTTTCGCGAAGTTCCTTAATTAAATAACCTCTTTTCTCTGGGGGTGTAACCCCGCTGACACCTTTCTCGACACCTACTTGGTTTATAGAATTGATCGTTAAGTGACGAATCTCCTGATGAGTAGAGGATACTCACAGTAGGATCGGGATCCAAATATCATCGTGTGATAATGCTGAAGGAATCCTACCAACATTCATCAAACTCCAAATGTTATGCATCTCTTTGCAAATTTCAGTTTCTTTAGAAATTCCCGATATAAATTTTTGCCCCATGCTCTTATGACCTTGGCTTTGGTCAAAATGTCATAAGTCGCATGTCAAGTTCTACCCATCATTATCTTGTTAATTTGAACCCATCCGTACTTACCCCTGACTTTGGTCAAATTATAATACGACTGTCCTAAACTAACTCATCTATCTATGCAACAAATGAATACCCAGCAGCTACCAAACACTATGCCTTGGCTTTGGTCAAAATACATAGCTTGAATACTACTGAATACCCAAATGAAATGATGGAGGGCTACGAATGGTTTTGGCGAAACCGTGAGCGTGGTGAACTTGATATGACCGAAGGAACCTGATAGCTTTTAAATGGAGTGGTTAAAGCTCCGCAATTAAAAATATCTTCTGTTTTAAAAATAACCGAGTGGTTTCTTATAAACTGTTCCAACGATTCAAATTTGGTTTATTTTCTTTGCATTAATATAATGTGTCCTATCATTAACCTATCATTGCAGAAAACAACGAAAATACAACGTCCTCTTATGACATCCGTATTCGCCACTGGGCCCCGTCATTCACCCGTTAGGTTACTTAACTAACGACAGCGAGGGTTGGGCTAGCGCGGGTGTAAAACATAAGTGACGTCTAAATAGCTATCATATATAGATATTGTACATTCGTGAGACGCAAAAATAGGCATTCCAGATCACAGATGAACATATTGGATTTTCTACGAATCCGCATTACTTTTGAGCCTGCAAAGAAAGACGGATTACACAGTCATGATGAATAGCCAAAACCCCACCCTAGGCCCCTACGGGTACGAAAAACTACCCGCCAAGTAACCGAAGTGAAGCAGTCTCCCTCAACAACGTGAGTAGGCCACTAAACACTTCAAAGTACCCGGTAGTTTGTGTACCCCATCTTGGGTCTATCCTAGGAGCATAAATCAGTAAATGAAATAATACAACGGTGGCTACAACCGTAGCCTGGATGTGCCCCGCAAAAGAATATTACAACAATTTACAAATTACATTTGAATGAAAGAAATGCTCGTCTCACATCCCCGGCAATCCATTCACGACAATCCAACAAGTCCACAAACACAAACAGTAAAAACATTACAGAAATGTGCAACCCCCTGCCAACCGACATACTAGCAGTTAGGGGAGGTTTACGAACACATTATACAAATCACAGAAATAATCTAATTAGCCAAACATCGTAGAATTTCGATCGAGCAAACGCAAATAATTCTACTCCAAAAACTTCTTTGTGCACCTAAGACTTGAGCTGAAACAAAATATCCCAGAAATACCAAAATTAACACAGAAGAGTTACTGGGGAATTTTGGGATGACTCGGCTTCAACTCGGCCGCAGATCCACGGCGGATCGCTTGGATCGGCCGCGGTTCCTGTAACGTTTTAGAAATCGTTTTGCGAATTTTCTCGTTTTAGGGCAAAATTGTCGGTTTTTCCCGTTTTAACCCGATTTCGATCAAACGACCGTATAAGCTTACCGACACCTAGTTTGGCTAAAATAAAGCTTGTGCGCGAACTTTGGGAGTATTTGGGAGGTTTTGGTTCAGATGGAATTTTTCCCAAATAAAATATTATTTTAAGCGGTATTTTGTGCACGTAAATCGGGAATATTTTTCTCTTGTGAATAAATTAATTTTGTCACTAGAATTATTTTAGAAACTTCTTTTTAAATATCTAGATATTTCTTTTGTGCAAAAGGATTTGGATTAAAAAGAAAAGAAAAGAGTGAAAGGTGGCAAAATAGTTTTAATTAGTATTAATTACTCTCTTTCCTAACTATTTCCTTACAAATTATTCACAAAAATACCCCCCCCCCATCCCTCCTTGGCCGAGCCTCATCCCCATTTCTGCCCATTTCAATTTCTAAGCTCATTTCTCACTCTTTTTCAATCAAAAACACAAAAAGAATTCCAAAAAATAAATCCAAAAATTCCTATATAAAAATTAAACCATTTTTCCTTCACTTATCCTTCATGGATCTTCAACAAAGCTTGGTTTTTGATGCTAAGATGTTGGATTAAGTTTCATTTTGTGTTCTTGGGGAGGTATAATTCTTACCTTAATCCTTATATTTTTGCTTTAATCTTAAACTAGCTAATTTAGTTAGCTATTTATGTGTTTAGTTTAGTTTTTAAATCATGATTAATTCATTATATTTGGTTTAAGAAATTCATGTTAAGGTTAAATTTTGATTAAGTGATTAGTGTTCATTGGAAGTGTTAAATTGTGTTTTTGAAAAGATTAACCTAGTAGAAAATGTTAATTTTTGCTAATGAATACTTTGTTAAATTAAGCAAAGTTGCTTACTAGGTTTTTGCTAAAACATAATTAGCGAGTGTTAAAAATATAGGAAAGGTTTAGATAGTTTAGTTAAGCTATTTTAAGGTATTTTTAATCGCTAGATATGCGTTATCTTGAATCTAGTGTGAAATATTGCGATAGGTTGCTTACTAGATTTCGGGGGTTTTCCGACGTAGGGTTCGTTTGGTAGTTGCGAGGTTATATCTAGTGTATTCCTCGTAATTTTTGTGTTGTGTTGCGCGATCGGGACGATCGGGGTCCAGACTTGGTGTTTTGTAGTTTAGCGACCCCAATTAGGGTTTTGGCCGGTATCGTGCGCGATAGATGCGCTAAGCGCGCAGTGAAATTTTCCGGGCGTTTTCATCGCGTTTCGTTGTCTTTTCGTCATTATAGGATATTTAGCTTATGTGTTGTATTTATGAAATTTTAGGTTCGCAAGCAGGGATTTCAGGTGCCGCGGACAAGGGGAAGTAGGTGGTCGGATTTTCTTAGCTCGAGACCATCGGTGAGTAGATTTAACATATACGGGAAAATCGCCCGTATGGCGTTATGCGTCGGGGAGAATTTGATATGTTAGCTGCATAGTATTTGCATATTCTTTACTTTCATATGAATGTCATTGCATAGCATTATCTATTGTACTGGACTCGTACCTTTAGATATAACACATTATTGACGGTTCATGTTGCACGAGCACTAAATATTATGCTACACCCACATCGTCAGTAATTTCCATGACACGCACAAGCCGATATATATTGTTGACACCTACATACGTGATACGGTAGTGGATATGGATACTTGTGGTAGTAGCCCTTATCCCATTATGCATATGAGATATTGTTGATACTTACATATGTGACATTGCTTTGGACAGGAATAGTTGAGGTAGTAACACTTATTCCATTTCATGTATACCTTACTATAGCTATATTACATATCATGCACTCATATTGACATGTACACCGCATATTTTCGTTATAGTTGTATGTACCCCAAGTAGTATTGTTTGATATATGATATTGAGTTGTTGATCCTTGCACTTATGACTTGCATCATACATACTAGCTTACATGTAAATACTTAAATCTTGCTACAATTACATGTACACCTTATATGATGCTGCATTGTTTTTCGGAGGTTTTGGGAACCGCAAGATATATTCTAAAAAGCTGGATCCATTTAAAAAGCGGTTTTCCCTTTATATGCTCATATTGATGTTTTATGTTGCATATATCAGTTTTACGTGAATTTTACGCATTGAGATATGGATTTCATGTGATTATGGATTTGAGGACCGTAGGGGATATTTTCAAGAAAACTATGTATTGTTTGAAAACCCGGTTTCTCTTGATATGATATTTCAGTGCGTCCACCATGTGATTTCTCGGTTCTGAGATTTGGCTTGTGATACCCGATTCAAGGAGCGGGAGGCACCGTCTGCGGGTACATGGTGGACCCGGTATGGTACCCCGGGGCGAGTGGTGATTTCGTGGTGTAGACGATAAGCCTGGCGGTGGGACCACTACCTACCGGTGATTGTATTTGGACTCGGCGATTATCATGGGGATACCGACCGGAGTGAGGTATGACATATCGTCAAGGCCAGTCATGGTGACAGCGCCTGAGTTATGAGGATTTACGTGTCGATGCTAGACACGGTTTTCATGATGTTTCGAGTGTCGGTGTTTGACACTCAGGTTTTCATGAGACTTACTGGATGTGAGGGCTGATCTGAGGATGCGGTGCCTGAGGAATTGGGATTTGATGTGTCAGTGAGGAACACTGATGTTTTTTTTCCATGCTGGTGATTTTTGCATGAGATTTTATATTATATCATCCCACACTCAGGATTATGTTGATATGCATTGTTTCATGTAGTTGATGATGTACCTTTACATGATTGTTGCATATTCACTTATCATACTCATGCTATCGGATTACATGTGATAGATAGATCGTTGTTCGTGCATACTTGCGATTACTGTATGATATTATTTACTATTCATGAGTTGGCAACTCACCCCCGTTGTGCCACAGTGTTTTGTAGGACTTACCCTCTGAGTAGTCGCGGCAGGGCGTCTTATCATCTCTACTTTTGCGGATACCGCTACGGTTGGCTGTGAGGCCTTGCTTTTAGGTGGGTTGCTGTTATCTGTTTGTACATTGTATATCTTTTTGTTGGATCTAGTATTCTCCATCTACCACTGTTGTATATGACTTAGAGACGACTTGTGAGGATTCATTGTTGTATTTTGTGGTGACTTTGGGTGCCGTGCTCGTGGGAGTCGGTTTTGTTGAAAAGTTTTACTTCTTTATGCAGTTTTCTTTTATATTTCTTCGCTTCGGCGTCGTATATATGTTGTGGTGGTTGTCTCCGCCGTTGGGCGTGATTTGCTCCCGTTTGGGATGCTTTTTTTATTATCTATGTTGTACCCGTTTTCGGGGTTAGTTTTTACAAAGGAGGTGCTGCCGAAATTTTTAAGAACGAAAACTAAACTTAAAGATTTTAATTTTTTTTACTTGAAAATTTCCAAATGTTTAAAACTATGTTTTATCTGTTGATCCAGTTTTGGGTGGTTTAGATTTCTGGGTTTCGGCTTACTTGAGTTGCGTACGCCTGTAAACGTTACGTAGTTTAAGTGCCGGTTACGGGCCAAATTTTGGATCGTGACAGTTCCGCGGCTGTTTGGCCGAGTCAGGAACCCAAATTTCTCCAGTATTCTTATATTTTCCTGCTTGTAATTTTAAGGGTCCCTGAAAAATTTTTAGACCCAGTTTTAAAATCGACAGAAACTATGTGAAAATGATGATTTTTCCGGTTCGTTTCGCGATCGAATTTCTAACGACTTGGCTAACAAGTTAGTTATGGTTTAGCGAGGCTCTGATACCACATGTAGTCGACGTTGTACACCCAACGAGTTGCGGGAAGGCGGAAATATGAAAAACAATCTTTTTCTTTAAACTAACATCGACTAACTTACGGATCTGTGCCAAACCCTAACTAGCAACATCATAGGAGGGATTAGCTACTATGAAAGAAGATTATACCTTATGAACCAAGTCCTTCTTCTTCTTCTCATTGACCACCTCCTCGTCGTCCTCCTCTTTGTGATAGAAGATCCACCCGAGAGCTACTACTCCAAGCTTGACCTCTAACTTGAGATAACTAGGTTACTCAAAGTGCTAATCAAAGGAACCTATGGAATATAGAGTAGGATTAGGGATTAATAAGTCTTGCTAACCCTTGATCTCAACACATGAGAGGTTAGGGTTAGGGTTTGAAGAGAGAGAGCTTGAGGAGAGAGAAGGAGAGAGTGAGAATCCTTTTGGAACAATGATTCATTTGTGAATATATGAAGCATATGATATTATTAAATGAATAAAAAATAATAATATGTCATCATGCTTCATTAACTCACATAGTGATTCATCTCATGAGTCATTTAAATCATAAATGCATCATTAACTCCATGGATGAATCACACCATGACTCATTAAACCAATTAATGCAAATGCCACCTTAGCCTCCAACTCATCAAACTTCTGGAAGATTCTCGACAATTTACGAGAACGCCCCTCCTATCCGTGAAAACACGGAAATACTTTAGGCTGTATAAATCCAATAATCCGATACTAGAATCTGGCTTAAACTAAAGCCCGCTAGTAAAAACTGTCTGAACATCGTACGTGCGTAAAAACACGTATGCGTCCGAACCCTATCGTAAAACCATACGACCTCTATGTCGTTTTGCCCCAAGCAGGGAAACTCTCTGTGTGGGACTCTAAAGACTCGATTACTACGCTGGTAGTGGGTTTAACTACAGACCGCAAGCGGCACTAGCTGTACGTAATGGTCCCCAGGTAGATGTCGATAAGAAGGCCGATGAGGAAACCCATCCGAACTCCTACTGAGCCTGATGTGACAATCTCCGTACAGTCCGGTCAGTTCGTCTAGGACTATCGCATATCGGGCCTAGGGGGCGTCAAGCGTCAGTCCCTTAAAAGCGGTATAAGTCGTGTTGGAGCGAAGCCCATTACACCTTGAGAAACTACTGGAAAACCTACCAGTAAATCTTGCTTGCCCTGGCCAGGGACTTTGCGTAATGGCTCTCAGGACACAGCGCGATATCAACTCCCAATACCGGGAGAGACGAATCCTGTCTAACCGTCACTGCCTCCAAGTGCTTCGGGACTGCACCCAACTGCTACCTGTTTGCACGACTCCTTTGAGCCGTGGTAGGGTAGCAATCTAAGAACAGTGGGAACACACTCGAGGCGAAGGAACAGTGTCAAGTCTGCGGACTATTTTGTACTCAAGTCACCTGGGAACTGTTAACTGACGACGGGTATAATACCAACCAACAGTTCCCTGCGAGTCATGTCCGGTGTACCCGTAACCCAACGAGCACCTGTATACTATCTCCAGTATGACGTACTGATGGCTGTGGGACAGGCCATCTCCCTAACTGGGATTAGAAGCGTACACACTAGTCTACTCCGGAGTATCGATGCCCTGTCTCGATAATCCTACGACTAGGGACCTGAAAAAGGTTGTGCTTGTAGACTACCCAGCCCCCACTAGTGTGACTGCCATCACAACGCTGGTAGTCAAGCAAAATCCTAAGGGCTCTATCAATACGTACATACATATTAAGATAGATATAAACCAAGGAGCATACTACCATGTTTAGCAAGACTGTAAATATAACTGTGAATATCCCAAGATTCCATTAAGTAATATACAAGCCAGTATGATACAATAATGGCCTCTAAGGCATATACACTAACATATACGCCATCCACCCGACTTCCCCCGTAGATATAAATCTACTCACCTGCGGAACTCCTTGCTCAGCCGTAGTCGATGTTCTTCGTTGTCTCAGAATCCACGCGAAGGTACCTACAATCAATACACAATCGCAATACTATTAAAATCAATGTCCAGAAAACCGATACGGCACACGGTGCGCTCATAGGTTAGAACCACCTACGCATGCAAAAACAACTAAACAACCCTCATTGTTGACGTACAAACATCCAACGACCCAATACAATATCAAATACCAAAACCAAGAATTCCAATATCGGAAAACATAACCCAAAACCAACCCAATATGCTCCCAGATTTATCTCAGGTTAAATTGGGACTAAACTAGCAAGTACAGGGGATAGGTTACAGGGTAAGCAAGCTACAGCCAAAAACTCAACACCATAGCCCCAGAAAAATCCGGCGACATTGCCTTAGGATCCGAGCTCGCTGGCCAAACAGGGGGAAAAGGGATTCGTACTTTGGTGGTGGGTTCCTAGGGGTTTATATAGGTCACTGGACTTGCTAGATTTTCTTTAAAATGCCCCAGATAGCTCCACATACCCTGTAGGCTATCAATACATCACAAAACCGACACAGGGAAATTCCTATGTTCGTATATCGGGTTCTATTATCTGTTCTTGGCCATAAAATCCACACTAAGGTCTTGAATACAGCCACTACACATCACCACAACACAACTCATACCCTAAACCTCATCTAGGAAATTTCTAAGATCACAATCCACACTTGTTTAACTCTAAACTACATCTAGAATACACTAAACATAATAACTTAACTAGGGTCTAGAATTATACCTCATTTGGCAACTCAAGAATTTTCTTGAGTTGCTCAAAGTCTTCAAAATCCAACTTTGAAAGGTCCAAAGTGTTGAGGATGAGGTGTGGATTATTTTTAATGAAGGGAGTATAGGGTTTTGGCAAGGTTTTTGAGATGATCCATGGGGGTAGAAGTGATGGGGGGAGAGTTGAAGAAGATGAAGGAAAACAATGGGGGTGAGGAAATGAGGCAGCCCTCTCTCTCTCTCTCTCTCTCTCTCTCTCTCTTATTCTCATCCCCTCTCTCAATTATTCATGCCATGTCACACTCTCTCTCTTGCCCATTCCTATTATTCTATTCTATTTCCTTTTCTCTTTTTCTTTTGAAGCAAAATATCAACAAATACAAATGAAACAACATGCAACAAAAATGCAATATGTCATGGTGCACTAACCATGGAAAATGTAGAAACATGGACTTGGCATAATCGCGATTAGTAGTGCACTAATCAGGTTTTATTCAAACTGCATATAATTAATTATAAAAATACCAAATCCGATAAATATAATTTTAAATGAATAAATCATTTTAATCTCCAATTATTTCACAAATATTGGTATATATTTATACCATTGTACGAAAACCCCAAATTCGCAAATCGGGTAGTTTTCGCGAAATATATTATTTTACTATTAAATCCCAAAAATAATATTTTATATTTCTGAAATGTTACAATCTTCCCCCCTTAAATTAATTCGGTCCCCTAATTTAAATTTAAATCCCCAAATGCTAAAACATTTCAATAATCGGCTCAAATCAACGGGGCTCCGAAATCACGGAAGATATAGAAATACCACAGCGCATCGTGTGCGCCTGAAAACTAGTACAAAACTCAAAATCGAACTCCGTCAAGCGTCACGCAAATCATCGGATTTGCACGCTAATCATCGGAGTTACAGTGGAGATACAGATCTCGAAATCCACTACTGAAATCCAATATACACTAGTCAAATACTATAATACGTGTATAGTACGCATCCTTAGAAAAATCTCCTAAAACTGAATAAAACTCATGCAAAATCCTTTTTGAATCACCCTGTGATGCGTAACTCACGGCACATGTGACGGACGCTCATTTGTAAAGTAATAATATACGTTCATATATGTTTTGCTCAAATATACGTTCCGCCGTTTTTAAAACATCCCAAAAGGTTTTCCTTTGTAAATGTTCATGTCACTCGCAGACACGTAAGAAATAGCGAGACTATAGCTCCTTTTTCAAACCCCCTTGGTAAACTTTTTATGCATGCAGAGTGCTCAGGTACTGTCCTCAGATTAGTCCTGTGCGGATATTACATAATATAGAGCCCATCACTAAAACAAAGTGCTCAAGAGCAAAATCAGCCCCAAAAGGCATATCCAACAATCACGTGCATCTGGTGCGCACGGAAATCAAAGCCAAATACAAGTGCTACGGATGTGCATAAAATCAAAACTAAGTGCAACGGGTGTGCACGAAAGTATCTGTCCAGTGCAACAGATGTGCATGACAATAATATCATATGCATTTATAGTGCACGAAAATCTCAACCCAGTGCAACTAACATGCAGAATGAAAATCCCAATCGAGTGCATCTGGTGTGCACAAAATTACATCTCATTTCATGCGCCCAACATACGCGAAAATCCAATTCAAGTGCATCCGTCATGGACGAATGAAATCTAAATCAAGTGCATCCAACATGCACGAATAAAAAATCTAAATCAAGTGCATCCAACATGCACGAATGAAATCTAACTCAAGTGCATCTGATGCGCACAAAATCCAATACCAAGTGTCTAATATGCACAAAATCCAACCCAAGCGCGTCAGGTCCGTATAAATTCCCTGTGCAGTAAATCGTACGAAAACGAACTTCAAGTGCAAGCGCGTACAAAACATAAATCTGGTAAAACAAATGCTCAAATGCATAAATCGGGCGCAACCAATGTACGGAGTATAAATCTAGTCCAACCAATGCACGAAATACCAATCTGGTGCAACAAATGCATGGAATCTCATCAATAACTCAAATGCGTATAAAAAAAACAACACCGAGTGTACCAAGGTGTATAAAATCATAAACGTGTGCAACTGCGTACACAAAACACATATCAATGCACTGCAAGCATATGTGAGCTATACTAAGTGTGAAAATCAAATCGAGTGCGTATCACATGCACAAAATCAAATCAACTGTATGAAATCCATGAAATCATAAACACGTGTTGTTAGTTATATGTATTCCCTAGAGGCCATTACTGTACATGAGATGTATATTGTAGTGGATGCTGAGACATATATAGGTAGGACTTTCTTGCTCGACATGATAGTACGTTATCTGGTTGCTCTTTATCTTAACATGTATACTTACTGTCTCTCTGTTACTTGTTGATAAAGCCCTTAGGATGTGTACTCGACTTGCAGGACTATGATGTAGATCATACTAGTGGGGCCTGGGTAGTCCATGAGTACATCCTTCAATGTTCCTAGTCGTGGGAATATCGAGACGGGGCATCGATATTCCAGAGTAGACTAGCGTATATCTTCTCGACCCATGTGATGGGCGATGGATGATCCCATATCCATTGGTGTTTGACATCAGAGACGGTATGTGGGTGCTCAGTGGAGACTAGGTACATTGAACGGACTCGCCGAGAACTCCCAGATGGTATTATACCTCACGTCAGATGGCAGTTCTCTGGTGACACTGGTACAGCTTAGTCTGTTGACCCGAGATCGTCATAGAGTCTTATGTGTCTCTGTAACGTTTTGAAAATCGTTTCGGTGAAATTTCGAAAAAAACGGTAAAATAAGGGGGTTTTCTGTAAAAAGTCAAAATACAAATATCTTTATTATAAAATTAAATATACATATTCTAGCTATGTAATTGCTAGTATTTGGTGCTTATTGACCCACTGGTGAAATTTCTAATTTTCTGGAAAATTTTCCGAAATTAATTATTTTAATATTATTTTAAGTCGTCACTAATACATTTAATTAGGGAAAATTACAAATTGGAATGAGTTGAAACAATTTTGTGCAACATGACACTTTAAACTAACATGAAAAATATTGTTTCTGAAATGAAATGAAATTTGTCAAGATGGTTAGAAAATGTAAAAGAAAAGCTTAAATAAATTATAGTAAACAAATGGTATGTAGCATGTTGATTTGGGCTTTCTTTGCATGGAACTTCCTCACTCACTCACCCAAAAACCTTCCCTAGTTGGCTGAACCAGCAGCCTTGCCAGCCCCCAATCCCCACTCATTGCCCCCACTTCATTAAAATGAAATGAAATTTAATAAGAATAGAATAAAGAATATAAGCATGGGTGTATACATGTGAGGTATGGGTGTCTTTGACTTAGAAATTTACCCACACATCCACACACCCCTCTTCCTCCCTCATCTGGCCGAGCTTCCTGCTGCAGCCCTCCACATTTTCTCACCTCTTTGCCTCATCAAAAAATCTCTAAAATTGCATTAAAAACCAATACAAGTCTCATTAATCCCTAGTTTAACCTTTAACCAATTTTCCTTGGCCAAATCAAGCTTGGATCTTGGAGCAAGATGGGTTTTTAGAGGCTAAGTTTACTATGAGATCTACAAGATTTGTGAGGTATAATCTTACTCAATTTGTTACCTTGTTAGTATTGTTGTAATCTAAGCTAATTAAGTGTTTAATTATGGGTTTAATTTTAAGATTTAGATTTCAAGAAAGGGTTTGAACTAGAGTTTTGGGTTTTTTTAAATAAATCAAATTAGTAAGTGTAGATTAATATTTCAAGACATGTAAAAATCTAGTCTAGTTGCTAATTTGTTAATTGATACTTTTAATTTTTCCTAATTATATAACCTTGCTAACTAGGTTTTTAATTGATGTGTTATTAGATGTGATAAAATTTTAGAAAAGGTTGGTATGGATTAACTAAGTTAGTGTGTGGTTTTTGTGGCCATTAGAATTGATAAAAACGTCAAGACTTGAACTAAAAGGGTGTATGGGTGCTTACTAGATTTTTGGAAATTAACCGATTTGAATTTAATTGAAATTTTATTGACCTACAACCTAATTCCTATAATATTAAATGTGTTGTGAATGCGCAATTGATGCAATTGGGTTTTAGGCTTGGTGTTATTCACATAGAGTGACCCTAATTGTAGTCTTGGCATTGTCGCGAGCGCGTTTGTGTGCCGGGTGCGTGCGCGTTTAATTAACGCGCGTTGTTGACTTGTGTCAATTGTGTCCGCGACTAATTATATTTATTCTCTTTTTTTCCTTGTGCACATCCCTAGGATCGGGTGCAGAGCCGTCGCATGTGGCGCGGAGATGGCGAAGCTGGAATCGAATCAGAGTAGCCGAGGCATCCTGGTGAGTAGATTTATATCTACGGGGAGAAGTCGGGTGGATGGCGTATAGCACCCCCGCAGTCCGTGGTGATGTATACGGATGCGTATACACACCAACAATCATTTTATGTTCCTTATGATAAATTACTGATGTTTAAATGGATATTGGTATGTTGGATTGGTAAATGGTTACGAAACCCTAGGGTATTGGGTGCACTACACATACATACTCACACATACATGCTTGCATACATCCTCACGTCATATGTGCATAGATGGGATTCTACATAGATATGTGTTCACATGGGTTTGGGATTTTGTGTTCACATACGGACTTGAGGATGATACCTGGGATTGATATGAGTCGGTGAGTTCGATCTGGATTATGATATCGGTGATATGATAGGATTCATGATTGAGATACGTCTGGATACTTTAGAGGATTTTAGGAATGATGATGCCATAGAAATAGTGACCTATACATTATGTAGTCGACATGTGATCGTGATATGAGGCAGGATATGCTAGGACATTGATATTAGGCCGTATCGGGCGATGTATACCCCTTGATGATGATAGGTGCTGACGATATCGGTTTGTACAAGATTGTCGATCAGTAGTCAGATCATGGGTATATTGAGGATATTAACATTGTACTAGACATAGGTCAGTACCCTAGACTATGATCTTGGATAAAGAGGATACCAGAGGAATACTGTGAGGAATATGATATTGTCCCGTACCCAGATTTAGGGATGTCGTACGACGGATTTACGTACGAGCTATATCTTGATGATTGATCCGCACTCTTGACTTGGGATGTCTGATTATAGATATGGTATCGGATATGATATTATTGAGGCATGATCACCGACTAATATATATACAGGTATGCATATGGATCGACTCAGATGTTAGGCGGTTTCCTTACCTCTAGTCCAGCTTGTTAGCTTAGCCCTTTAAGTTAGTTTAGTTGTTAGATTAGATTCGATTCTTACCTATTTCAAAAACTAACGAATCGTGGGTATTTTAAAAGACAGCCCAAAGGATCCTACGGATATTTCAAAAGACGTATCTTTTCATAAAAACACCGTAGCCCCTAGTTTCAAAACCCCATGATTCGTGTTATTTCAAAAGGCACCATCTGTAGGACTTATATTAGATTAATGCAGATTAGTTATAGTTGCGTCTAGTATTCAGCTCCCGCTCATTATTATGGTTCGCTTCGCATCGCATGCTTATATTATGTTTCATACTCCATTATTGATATCATGCTGTTAGGACACCAGCACCATTACCGATGATGCGTATGTACCACGTACACTTACTTGCCGGCTCACACACATCTTCATCGGTAATTGCCATGTCACGTACACCTTAGAAAATATTATTGCTTGACATAGCCTGTTAGCTAATAGTTTAGACATGATATTAGTGTACTTGTCTCATATGTTAGTTTAGACATTGTAGTTATTACCTGCTACTTCATGCATACTGTTATTCATTGTTATGCCGCATTCATGGATTCTCATGCATATATTCACTATTTTACGGGTTATTGAGGTTTTGGATTCGGATTTCCATGAGATTTTCTGGATTTGGAGGAAAACCGCAAAAACATAAATAAACATTTTCTCTCTTTTAAAATAAAAAGTGCGGTTTTCCCATGATGTATGAGTCGTCCACCATGAGTTTGCTGATGGATTTCGAGACCCGATTCGAGGAGACGGATGAACCGTTTCGGGTACATGGTGGACCCGGTAAGGTACCCCGGGGCAAGAAGCACGTGATGATGACGATGTGAGCCTGGCAGGGGAACACTACCTACCGGTGATTTTACCCGACGCGTCGGATATCCAGAGGATACCAACGTGGTCTTGAGATGGATGGTAGGGGCCGGTCTGGACTGACAGTGCCCTAGATATTGTGATTGAGACATTGAGATTTCGAGATATTGAGGTACAGAGACTGTGAAACAAAGATATCGAGATATTGAGATTACGTTTTGTGCCGATGCTAGGCACTGTTTTATGCTGATTTCATTATGATACCCCATTTTAAAAAATACAAAGGAAATCTCACTAAATTAAGAAAACAGTTTCTTCATTTACATGTATTCTGTTTTCATGCTTTCATACCTCATTCATATGATATATTGCTACCTGAGGCACTGACACGGGTACATGAGATTACACTCGGGTTAGATATTTACCCTAGCCTTGTTATAGGCTGCATGTTATATATAATTGAGGATATATTATGATCATTGACCTAGGTTGCGTTATTTATGCAATTTCTTTTCGTAGATGTTTTTCTATTCACGAGTTGGCAACTCACCCCCGTTGTGCCCCAGTTTCTTGCAGGTTTGCCGTACAGGTTTCAGTACGGCTTTGCGGGCATAGTTTCGTTCGGGTGATTTGCTAGTAGGTGGGTTACATGTATCGTACCCCCATTATATATCTTGTATATCATTATTCTTTTGTATCTAGAAGTTCCATCAACCAAACATGTTTTTATTTCAGAGATAGAGACCTGTGATGTTATTCTTTCGACCTTAGAGTTGCGCGTTTTATTTCTGTGGTTTTCTTGTGGTTTTGAGTTTTTGATCCTCGCCGTTGGCATTGTATATTATATTGCTTGTGTGGTTGTGACCGTCGATTGACGAAGAGCTAGCTCCCGCTTGGAGATGCCTTTTATTGATTTCGTATACTATTCATCTTGTATCCCATTTGGGAGCCAGTATTTACAAAGGAGACTCTGCCGAAATTTTCGGGAAATATTGATGTTTTTTTAAAACCGCATAATTCGGCTTATGCTATTAAATCTACTTGTTTAAATTGGTTTTCCTTCACTCTACTACTCTTCTTGGTTTGCATTTCTGGGTTTTCGGCTTACTGGGATTACGTACGCCTCGAGACGTTTCGTAGTTTAAGTGCCGGTCATGTTCCGTACTTTCGGGACGTGACAAAGTTGGTATCAGAGCGTTAGGTTTTACCTTCGGAGCCTAGGATGACCCTTGGTTGATGGAATAGGTGACTAAAGTAGACTGACGTACCGTGGGTATGTTCCGCGGCATACTTACGATACGCTACTCCACTTATGAAGCCTTAGGATGTACATTTCATTGCTCAGTATTATATTCACATAGTGATTCATCTCATGAGTCATTTAAATCATAAATGCATCATTAACTCCATGGATGAATCACACCATGACTCATTAAACCAATTAATGCAAATGCCACCTTAGCCTCCAACTCATCAAACTTCTGGAAGATTCTCGACAATTTACGAGAACGCCCCTCCTATCCGTGAAAACACGGAAATACTTTAGGCTGTATAAATCCAATAATCCGATACTAGAATCTGGCTTAAACTAAAGCCCGCTAGTAAAAACTGTCTGAACATCGTACGTGCGTAAAAACACGTATGCGTCCGAACCCTATCGTAAAACCATACGACCTCTATGTCGTTTTGCCCCAAGCAGGGAAACTCTCTGTGTGGGACTCTAAAGACTCGATTACTACGCTGGTAGTGGGTTTAACTACAGACCGCAAGCGGCACTAGCTGTACGTAATGGTCCCCAGGTAGATGTCGATAAAAAGGCCGATGAGGAAACCCATCCGAACTCCTACTGAGCCTGATGTGACAATCTCCGTACAGTCCGGTCAGTTCGTCTAGGACTATCGCATATCGGGCCTAGGGGGCGTCAAGCGTCAGTCCCTTAAAAGCGGTATAAGTCGTGTTGGAGCGAAGCCCATTACACCTTGAGAAACTACTGGAAAACCTACCAGTAAATCTTGCTTGCCCTGGCCAGGGACTTTGCGTAATGGCTCTCAGGACACAGCACGATATCAACTCCCAATACCGGGAGAGACGAATCCTGTCTAACCGTCACTGCCTCCAAGTGCTTCGGGACTGCACCCAACTGCTACCTGTTTGCACGACTCCTTTGAGCCGTGGTAGGGTAGCAATCTAAGAACAGTGGGAACACACTCGAGGCGAAGGAACAGTGTCAAGTCTGCGGACTATTTTGTACTCATGTCACCTGGGAACTGTTAACTGACGACGGGTATAATACCAACCAACAGTTCCCTGCGAGTCATGTCCGGTGTACCCGTAACCCAACGAGCACCTGTATACTATCTCCAGTATGACGTACTGATGGCTGTGGGACAGGCCATCTCCCTAACTGGGATGAGAAGCGTACACACTAGTCTACTCCGGAGTATCGATGCCCTGTCTCGATAATCCTACGACTAGGGACCTGAAAAAGGTTGTGCTTGTAGACTACCCAGCCCCCACTAGTGTGACTGCCATCACAACGCTGGTAGTCAAGCAAAATCCTAAGGGCTCTATCAATACGTACATACATATTAAGATAGATATAAACCAAGGAGCATACTACCATGTTTAGCAAGACTGTAAATATAACTGTGAATATCCCAAGATTCCATTAAGTAATATACAAGCCAGTATGATACAATAATGGCCTCTAAGGCATATACACTAACATATACGCCATCCACCCGACTTCCCCCGTAGATATAAATCTACTCACCTGCGGAACTCCTTGCTCAGCCGTAGTCGATGTTCTTCGTTGTCTCAGAATCCACGCGAAGGTACCTACAATCAATACACAATCGCAATACTATTAAAATCAATGTCCAGAAAACCGATACGGCACACGGTGCGCTCATAGGTTAGAACCACCTACGCATGCAAAAACAACTAAACAACCCTCATTGTTGACGTACAAACATCCAACGACCCAATACAATATCAAATACCAAAACCAAGAATTCCAATATCGGAAAACATAACTCAAAACCAACCCAATATGCTCCCAGATTTATCTCAGGTTAAATTGGGACTAAACTAGCAAGTACAGGGGATAGGTTACAGGGTAAGCAAGCTACAGCCAAAAACTCAACACCATAGCCCCAGAAAAATCCGGCGACATTGCCTTAGGATCCGAGCTCGCTGGCCAAACAGGGGGAAAAGGGATTCGTACTTTGGTGGTGGGTTCCTAGGGGTTTATATAGGTCACTGGACTTGCTAGATTTTCTTTAAAATGCCCCAGATAGCTCCACATACCCTGTAGGCTATCAATACATCACAAAACCGACACAGGGAAATTCCTATGTTCGTATATCGGGTTCTATTATCTGTTCTTGGCCATAAAATCCACACTAAGGTCTTGAATACAGCCACTACATATCACCACAACACAACTCATACCCTAAACCTCATCTAGGAAATTTCTAAGATCACAATCCACACTTGTTTAACTCTAAACTACATCTAGAATACACTAAACATAATAACTTAACTAGGGTCTAGAATTATACCTCATTTGGCAACTCAAGAATTTTCTTGAGTTGCTCAAAGTCTTCAAAATCCAACTTTGAAAGGTCCAAAGTGTTGAGGATGGGGTGTGGATTATTTTTAATGAAGGGAGTATAGGGTTTTGGCAAGGTTTTTGAGATGATCCATGGGAGTAGAAGTGATGGGGGGAGAGTTGAAGAAGATGAAGGAAAACAATGGGGGTGAGGAAATGAGGCAGCCCTCTCTCTCTCTCTCTCTCTCTCTCTCTCTTATTCTCATCCCCTCTCTCAATTAGTCATGCCATGTCACACTCTCTCTCTTGCCCATTCCTATTATTCTATTCTATTTCCATTTCTCTTTTTCTTTTGAAGCAAAATATCAACAAATACAAATGAAAGAACATGCAACAAAAATGCAATATGTCATGGTGCACTAACCATGGAAAATGTAGAAACACGGACTTGGCATAATCGCGATTAGTAGTGCACTAATCAGGTTTTATTCAAACTGCATATAATTAATTATAAAAATACCAAATCCGATAAATATAATTTTAAATGAATAAATCATTTTAATCTCCAATTATTTCACAAATATTGGTATATATTTATACCATTGTACGAAAACCCCAAATTCGCAAATCGGGTAGTTTTCGCGAAATATATTATTTTAATATTAAATCCCAAAAATAATATTTTATATTTCTGAAATGTTACAATCTTCCCCCCTTAAATTAATTCGGTCCCCGAATTTAAATTTAAATCCCCAAATGCTAAAACATTTCAATAATCGGCTCAAATCAACGGGGCTCCGAAATCACGGAAGATATAGAAATACCACAGCGCATCGTGTGCACCTGAAAACTAGTACAAAACTCAAAATCGAACTCCGTCAAGCGTCACGCAAATCATCGGATTTGCACGCTAATCATCGGAGTTACAGTGGAGATACAGATCTCGAAATCCACTACTGAAATCCAATATACACTAGTCAAATACTATAATACGTGTATAGTACGCATCCTTAGAAAAATCTCCTAAAACTGAATAAAACTCATGCAAAATCCTTTTTGAATCACCCTGTGATGCGTAACTCACGGCACATGTGATGGACGCTCATTTGTAAAGTAATAATATACGTTCTTATATGTTTTGCTCAAATATACGTTCCGCCGTTTTTAAAACATCCCAAAAGGTTTTCCTTTGTAAATGTTCATGTCACTCGCAGACACGTAAGAAATAGCGAGACTATAGCTCCTTTTTCAAACCCCCTTGGTAAACTTTTTATGCATGCAGAGTGCTCAGGTACTGTCCTCAGATTAGTCCTGTGCGGATATTACATAATATAGAGCCCATCATTAAAACAAAGTGCTCAAGAGCAAAATCAGCCCCAAAAGGCATATCCAACAATCACGTGCATCTGGTGCGCACGGAAATCAAAGCCAAATACAAGTGCTACGGATGTGCATAAAATCAAAACTAAGTGCAATGGGTGTGCACGAAAGTATCTGTCCAGTGCAACAGATGTGCATGACAATAATATCATATGCATTTATAGTGCACGAAAATCTCAACCCAGTGCAACTAACATGCAGAATGAAAATCCCAATCGAGTGCATCTGGTGTGCACAAAATTACATCTCATTTCATGCGCCCAACATACGCGAAAATCCAATTCAAGTGCATCCGTCATGGACGAATGAAATCTAAATCAAGTGCATCCAACATGCACGAATAAAAAATCTAAATCAAGTGCATCCAACATGCACGAATGAAATCTAACTCAAGTGCATCTGATGCGCACAAAATCCAATACCAAGTGTCTAATATGCACAAAATCCAACCCAAGCGCGTCAGGTCCGTATAAATTCCCTGTGCAGTAAATCGTACGAAAACGAACTTCAAGTGCAAACGCGTACAAAACATAAATCTGGTAAAACAAATGCTCAAAGGCATAAATCGGGCGCAACCAATGTACGGAGTATAAATCTAGTCCAACCAATGCACGAAATACCAATCTGGTGCAACAAATGCATGGAATCTCATCAATAACTCAAATGCGTATAAAAAAAACAACACCGAGTGTACCAAGGTGTATAAAATCATAAACGTGTGCAACTGCGTACACAAAACACATATCAATGCACTGCAAGCATATGTGAGCTATACTAAGTGTGAAAATCAAATCGAGTGCGTATCACATGCACAAAATCAAATCAACTGTATGAAATCCATGAAATCATAAACACGTGTTGTTAGTTATATGTATTCCCTAGAGGCCATTACTGTACATGAGATGTATATTGTAGTGGATGCTGAGACATATATAGGTAGGACTTTCTTGCTCGACATGATAGTACGTTATCTGGTTGCTCTTTATCTTAACATGTATACTTACTGTCTCTCTGTTACTTGTTGATAAAGCCCTTAGGATGTGTACTCGACTTGCAGGACTATGATGTAGATCATACTAGTGGGGCCTGGGTAGTCCATGAGTACATCCTTCAATGTTCCTAGTCGTGGGAATATCGAGACGGGGCATCGATATTCCAGAGTAGACTAGCGTATATCTTCTCGACCCATGTGATGGGCGATGGATGATCCCATATCCATTGGTGTTTGACATCAGAGACGGTATGCGGGTGCTCAGTGGAGACTGGGTACATTGAACGGACTCGCCGAGAACTCCCAGATGGTATTATACCTCACGTCAGATGGCAGTTCTCTGGTGACACTGGTACAGCTTAGTCTGTTCACCCGAGATCGTCATAGAGTCTTATGTGTCTCTGTAACGTTTTGAAAATCGTTTCGGTGAAATTTCGAAAAAAACGGTAAAATAAGGGGGTTTTCTGTAAAAAGTCAAAATACAAATATCTTTATTATAAAATTAAATATACATATTCTAGCTATGTAATTGCTAGTATTTGGTGCTTATTGACCCACTGGTGAAATTTCTAATTTTCTGGAAAATTTTCCGAAATTAATTATTTTAATATTATTTTAAGCCGTCACTAATACATTTAATTAGGGAAAATTACAAATTGGAATGGGTTGAAACAATTTTGTGCAACATGACACTTTAAACTAACATGAAAAATATTGTTTCTGAAATGAAATGAAATTTGTCAAGATGGTTAGAAAATGTAAAAGAAAAGCTTAAATAAATTATAGTAAACAAATGGTATGTAGCATGTTGATTTGGGCTTTCTTTGCATGGAACTTCCTCACTCACTCACCCAAAAACCTTCCCTAGTTGGCTGAACCAGCAGCCTTGCCAGCCCCCAATCCCCACTCATTGCCCCCACTTCATTAAAATGAAATGAAATTTAATAAGAATAGAATAAAGAATATAAGCATGGGTGTATACATGTGAGGTATGGGTGTCTTTGACTTAGAAATTTACCCACACATCCACACACCCCTCTTCCTCCCTCATCTGGCCGAGCTTCCTGCTGCAGCCCTCCACATTTTCTCACCTCTTTGCCTCATCAAAAAATCTCTAAAATTGCATTAAAAACCAATACAAGTCTCATTAATCCCTAGTTTAACCTTTAACCAATTTTCCTTGGCCAAATCAAGCTTGGATCTTGGAGCAAGATGGGTTTTTAGAGGCTAAGTTTACTATGAGATCTACAAGATTTGTGAGGTATAATCTTACTCAATTTGTTACCTTGTTAGTATTGTTGTAATCTAAGCTAATTAAGTGTTTAATTATGGGTTTAATTTTAAGATTTAGATTTCAAGAAAGGGTTTGAACTAGAGTTTTGGGTTTTTTTAAATAAATCAAATTAGTAAGTGTAGATTAATATTTCAAGACATGTAAAAACATAGTCTAGTTGCTAATTTGTTAATTGATACTTTTAATTTTTCCTAATTATATAACCTTGCTAACTAGGTTTTTAATTGATGTGTTATTAGATGTGATAAAATTTTAGAAAAGGTTGGTATGGATTAACTAAGTTAGTGTGTGGTTTTTGTGGCCATTAGAATTGATAAAAACGTCAAGACTTGAACTAAAAGGGTGTATGGGTGCTTACTAGATTTTTGGAAATTAACCGATTTGAATTTAATTGAAATTTTATTGACCTACAACCTAATTCCTATAATATTAAATGTGTTGTGAATGCGCAATTGATGCAATTGGGTTTTAGGCTTGGTGTTATTCATATAGAGTGACCCTAATTGTAGTCTTGGCGTTGTCGCGAGCGCGTTTGTGTGCCGGGTGCGTGCGCGTTTAATTAACGCGCGTTGTTGACTTGTGTCAATTGTGTCCGCGACTAATTATATTTATTCTCTTTTTTTCCTTGTGCACATCCCTAGGATCGGGTGCAGAGCCGTCGCATGTGGCGCGGAGATGGCGAAGCTGGAATCGAATCAGAGTAGCCGAGGCATCCAGGTGAGTAGATTTATATCTACGGGGAGAAGTCGGGTGGATGGCGTATAGCACCCCCGCAGTCCGTGGTGATGTATACGGATGCGTATACACACCAACAATCATTTTATGTTCCTTATGATAAATTACTGATGTTTAAATGGATATTGGTATGTTGGATTGGTAAATGGTTACGAAACCCTAGGGTATTGGGTGCACTACACATACATACTCACACATACATGCTTGCATACATCCTCACGTCATATGTGCATAGATGGGATTCTACATAGATATGTGTTCACATGGGTTTGGGATTTTGTGTTCACATACGGACTTGAGGATGATACCTGGGATTGATATGAGTCGGTGAGTTCGATCTGGATTATGATATCGGTGATATGATAGGATTCATGATTGAGATACGTCTGGATACTTTAGAGGATTTTAGGAATGATGATGCCATAGAAATAGTGACCTATACATTATGTAGTCGACATGTGATCGTGATATGAGGCAGGATATGCTAGGATATTGATATTAGGCCGTATCGGGCGATGTATACCCCTTGATGATGATAGGTGCTGACGATATCGGTTTGTACAAGATTGTCGATCAGTAGTCAGATCATGGGTATATTGAGGATATTAACATTGTACTAGACATAGGTCAGTACCCTAGACTATGATCTTGGATAAAGAGGATACCAGAGGAATACTGTGAGGAATATGATATTGTCCCGTACCCAGATTTAGGGATGTCGTACGACGGATTTACGTACGAGCTATATCTTGATGATTGATCCGCACTCTTGACTTGGGATGTCTGATTATAGATATGGTATCGGATATGATATTATTGAGGCATGATCACCGACTAATATATATACAGGTATGCCTATGGATCGACTCAGATGTTAGGCGGTTTCCTTACCTGTAGTCCAGCTTGTTAGCTTAGCCCTTTAAGTTAGTTTAGTTGTTAGATTAGATTCGATTCTTACCTATTTCAAAAACTAACGAATCGTGGGTATTTTAAAAGACAGCCCAAAGGATCCTACGGATATTTCAAAAGACGTATCTTTTCATAAAAACACCGTAGCCCCTAGTTTCAAAACCCCATGATTCGTGTTATTTCAAAAGGCACCATCTGTAGGACTTATATTAGATTAATGCAGATTAGTTATAGTTGCGTCTAGTATTCAGCTCCCGCTCATTATTATGGTTCGCTTCGCATCGCATGCTTATATTATGTTTCATACTCCATTATTGATATCATGCTGTTAGGACACCAGCACCATTACCGATGATGCGTATGTACCACGTACACTTACTTGCCGGCTCACACACATCTTCATCGGTAATTGCCATGTCACGTACACCTTAGAAAATATTATTGCTTGACATAGCCTGTTAGCTAATAGTTTAGACATGATATTAGTGTACTTGTCTCATATGTTAGTTTAGACATTGTAGTTATTACCTGCTACTTCATGCATACTGTTATTCATTGTTATGCCGCATTCATGGATTCTCATGCATATATTCACTATTTTACGGGTTATTGAGGTTTTGGATTCGGATTTCCATGAGATTTTCTGGATTTGGAGGAAAACCGCAAAAACATAAATAAACATTTTCTCTCTTTTAAAATAAAAAGTGCGGTTTTCCCATGATGTATGAGTCGTCCACCATGAGTTTGCTGATGGATTTCGAGACCCGATTCGAGGAGACGGATGAACCGTTTCGGGTACATGGTGGACCCGGTAAGGTACCCCGGGGCAAGAAGCACGTGATGATGACGATGTGAGCCTGGCAGGGGAACACTACCTACCGGTGATTTTACCCGACGCGTCGGATATCCAGAGGATACCAACGTGGTCTTGAGATGGATGGTAGGGGCCGGTCTGGACTGACAGTGCCCTAGATATTGTGATTGAGACATTGAGATTTCGAGATATTGAGGTACAGAGACTGTGAAACAAAGATATCGAGATATTGAGATTACGTTTTGTGCCGATGCTAGGCACTGTTTTATGCGGATTTCATTATGATACCTCATTTTAAAAAATACAAAGGAAATCTCACTAAATTAAGAAAACAGTTTCTTCATTTACATGTATTCTGTTTTCATGCTTTCATACCTCATTCATATGATATATTGCTACCTGAGGCACTGACACGGGTACATGAGATTACACTCGGGTTAGATATTTACCCTAGCCTTGTTATAGGCTGCATGTTATATATAATTGAGGATATATTATGATCATTGACCTAGGTTGCGTTATTTATGCGATTTCTTTTCGTAGATGTTTTTCTATTCACGAGTTGGCAACTCACCCCCGTTGTGCCCCAGTTTCTTGCAGGTTTGCCGTACAGGTTTCAGTACGGCTTTGCGGGCATAGTTTCGTTCGGGTGATTTGCTAGTAGGTGGGTTACTTGTATCGTACCCCTATTATATATCTTGTATATCATTATTCTTTTGTATCTAGAAGTTCCATCAACCAAACATGTTTTTATTTCAGAGATAGAGACCTGTGATGTTATTCTTTCGACCTTAGAGTTGCGCGTTTTATTTCTGTGGTTTTCTTGTGGTTTTGAGTTTTTGATCCTCGCCGTTGGCATTGTATATTATATTGCTTGTGTGGTTTTGACCGTCGATTGACGAAGAGCTAGCTCCCGCTTGGAGATGCCTTTTATTGATTTCGTATACTATTCATCTTGTATCCCATTTGGGAGCCAGTATTTACAAAGGAGACTCTGCCGAAATTTTCGGGAAATATTGATGTTTTTTTAAAACCGCATAATTCGGCTTATGCTATTAAATCTACTTGTTTAAATTGGTTTTCCTTCACTCTACTACTCTTCTTGGTTTGCATTTCTGGGTTTTCGGCTTACTGGGATTACGTACGCCTCGAGACGTTTCGTAGTTTAAGTGCCGGTCATGTTCCGTACTTTCGGGACGTGACAAAGTTGGTATCAGAGCGTTAGGTTTTACCTTCGGAGCCTAGGATGACCCTTGGTTGATGGAATAGGTGACTAAAGTAGACTGACGTACCGTGGGTATGTTCCGCGGCATACTTACGATACGCTACTCCACTTATGAAGCCTTAGGATGTACATTTCTTTGCTCAGTATTATATTCATTCCGATCTAGCCTCATCAATACCAGTTTTGGTTTTGCTGCCACGATTACGGGCAGGGAGAGCTACAGCTAGAGTTGCGGTCAGCACGAGCTCGTCACGAACAAGGACTGACCAGGGCGAAATTCCGGCGACACACGATTGCGGAGATATGTCTTTTTACTGTGTTTCCGCGCCACGAGCGTTTGGCCGATCGCCTTTATGAGATTTCTCGGACGTGCCGATCAGTATCAGAGGATTGGGCCACTGACAGAGGCCAGCCAGATTTTGATGACCGTTGGTGTGTTGCTTATTCATGATGGTCAAGGCACTATTCAGCGTGCAGACGAGCGAGCCAGTTATTGCTGCGAAAGACGAGATATTGCCCCAGATGCTGGCGTTAGTGCAGAACGAGTTGTACAAAGAGATGATAGAAGGTCGCTAGTCATCGAGGACGAATGACTAGGACATGTGGATCGTTCGCCTACCCCGATGCGAGGTCATCAGCAGATTGATTCCAGCTAGAGACGACTTCACGCGGAGACGTTGGGAGTCGACAGAGACGATCGAATGTCAGAACCTATTATTCCAAGTTTAAAGTAGTCGGAAAGACATGCAGGCAATTCTATGGTCCCTCTAGAAGAATGAAACCCTAACTCGACTTAATGACCGTGTAAAAGCCTTTGAACCTTCGGGTTTGCGGCAGTTCTACGGCGCCATTAGTGAGGCTTGGGTTTGCCCTTCTACGGCTGGACCACCGATGCTGTGGTATGTACTTGATACTATTAAACTGTGCCCAAGATTTTGAGCTTTTGGGGGATTATGAGGTTTTGACGACTCGATCGGATGGCTCGACTTAATTCGGATGCTAGGTGGTGAGATGCATTTCTTGGGAGACTCCAGGTACGAGGATAGCCGTTGGAGCTCAGTCCATGCAGCCGCGATGAGACGAGTCCGATGCAGTCGACATTAGAGAAAAGTGGAGTAAGAGGTTCGTACAAGATCTGGATATGATGACGTTCCACTCCACCGACATCAGAGATGCGATGCACATGCCGAGGCATTGTACTTGGATATACCTTCCAGAAGGAGTCGCGATGAGTATGCAGCCCTTCCGGAATGAGAACAGATCTAGTGAGGGACGATGACTTCCGGACAGTTCGGCAGAGACGAGATTTGGGAGAGATCTCGACAGGAACTTTCTGGAATGAATTACAAGAAGACCTTGACCCAGGAGTGGTCATTGTTACGCACACCAGCAGGCCAGAGTTCATGATCATCGACGAGACGTCCCACTAGTGACCACGACAGTTGGCCCGAGATTCTTAGAGGATGCGCTTGAGCGGTACTATTCCGCCATTATTGATTTCGATGTTTTGGGTGATTTATTCGCATGATTTGATTTTGATGATTGAGGATTTACGATCTTTGCACAGTGTTGCACTTGATATCGTTTTCGTGCTTTGGTTTCACATGTTTGTGATTTTACGGTTTTAGACATTTGAGTTGATTTTGTGTGTATGCACGCACACGATTTGGTTCCTGCACTCTGTATATTTTGTATATTCTTGCAGTGCAGTGATACGCCTTTTGTGCACTTAGATGCACTGGACTTCGATTTCGATTGTGATACTCGATATTTGTTTTGTGCACCTTGTGCACCTGATTTGATTTTGCGCATGTTCGGCGCTTGATATTGGATTTCATGATTTCGTGCATGATGGATGCCCCTGGTTTTTGGGTTTTCGCGCATGTTGAGCGCATGTCTTGAGATGCGATTTTGGTGCACACCAGATGCACTAAATCGAGATTTTTTTTTTCGTGCATGTCAGATGCACCTGATTTTGCTGTCAGGCACACACGTTGCCTACGACAGATGCTTTGTGCACACCCGATGCACTTAGATCTTGTTTCTGTGCACTTATATGGCACGTATATGGATTTTGATTGTCGTGCGCACCAGACGCACGTAGTATTCATACGCGTATTTTGGGATTGATTTCTTATAGAACAGTACGTTTTTTTTATGATAATTGCGATGTGTTTTCGTACTAAGCAGGACTAGTCAGAGGACAGTACCTGAATGTATTTTGCATGCATTGATAGCTATTGAAGGGAAATCCCAAAAAAAAAAAAGCGAGCTATAGTCTCAGTATTTACCTACGTGTCTGATATGACGAGAAACGTTTAAAACAAGGAAAACCCTTCTAAATTGTTTCCCAAAACGGCGGAACGTACATTTCAAACAAAGGTATATATGTATATAGTTATTTTCTTATGATAGACGTCCGCCACTGTGCAGTGTTATGTGCATTGCACAGCAACTTAAAGGACTTGGCATGCATTTCCTCCTGATATTTGCATGTATAGTTCCGATTTATAGCAAATCGGTCTTGCTGAAGATTTGGCATTCGTGTCTTCACCTTGACTCCGATGATTGCGGGATGCTTGGCGGAGCTTTGTTTTCGAGTTATCTACTCATTACTCATGCGCATGCATTGCGCTATGATGTGTTTATGTATTTATGATTTCGGAGCCCCGGCGATTTGATGGTTTTGGCTGAAATACTTTAGTATTTGGGGGGAGTTTTAATTTAAATTCGGGGACCGAATTTTTTTTAAGGGGGGAAGATTGTAACGTTTTGAAAATCGTTTCGGTGAAATTTCGAAAAAAACGGTAAAATAAGGGGGTTTTCTGTAAAAAGTCAAAATACAAATATCTTTATTATAAAATTAAATATACATATTCTAGCTATGTAATTACTAGTATTTGGTGCTTATTGACCCACTGGTGAAATTTCTAATTTTCTGGAAAATTTTCCGAAATTAATTATTTTAATATTATTTTAAGCCGTCACTAATACATTTAATTAGGGAAAATTACAAATTGGAATGAGTTGAAACAATTTTGTGCATCATGACACTTTAAACTAACATGAAAAATATTGTTTCTGAAATGAAATGAAATTTGTCAAGATGGTTAGAAAATGTAAAAGAAAAGCTTAAATAAATTATAATAAACAAATGGTATGTAGCATGTTGATTTGGGCTTTCTTTGCAAGGAACTTCCTCACTCACTCACCCAAAAACCTTCCCTAGTTGGCTGAACCAGCAGCCTTGCCAGCCCCCAATCCCCACTCATTGCCCCCACTTCATTAAAATGAAATGAAATTTAATAAGAATAGAATAAAGAATATAAGCATGGGTGTATACATGTGAGGTATGGGTGTCTTTGACTTAGAAATTTACCCACACATCCACACACCCCTCTTCCTCCCTCATCTGGCCGAGCTTCCTGCTGCAGCCTTCCACATTTTCTCACCTCTTTGCCTCATCAAAAAATCTCTAAAATTGCATTAAAAACCAATACAAGTCTCATTAATCCCTAGTTTAACCTTTAACCAATTTTCCTTGGCCAAATCAAGCTTGGATCTTGGAGCAAGATGGGTTTTTAGAGGCTAAGTTTACTATGAGATCTACAAGATTTGTGAGGTATAATCTTACTCAATTTGTTACCTTGTTAGTATTGTTGTAATCTAAGCTAATTAAGTGTTTAATTATGGGTTTAATTTTAAGATTTAGATTTCAAGAAAGGGTTTGAACTAGAGTTTTGGGTTTTTTTAAATAAATCAAATTAGTAAGTGTAGATTAATATTTCAAGACATGTAAAAACCTAGTCTAGTTGCTAATTTGTTAATTGTTACTTTTAATTTTTCCTAATTATATAACCTTGCTAACTAGGTTTTTAATTGATGTGTTATTAGATGTGATAAAATTTTAGAAAAGGTTGGTATGGATTAACTAAGTTAGTGTGTGGTTTTTGTGGCCATTAGAATTGATAAAAACGTTAAGACTTGAACTAAAAGGGTGTATGGGTGCTTACTAGATTTTTGGAAATTAACCGATTTGAATTTAATTGAAATTTTATTGACCTACAACCTAATTCCTATCATATTAAATGTGTTGTGAATGCGTAATTGATGCAATTGGGTTTTAGGCTTGGTGTTATTCACATAGAGTGACCCTAATTGTAGTTTTGGCGTTGTCGCGAGCGCGTTTGTGCGCCGGGTGCGTGCGCGTTTAATTAACGCGCGTTGTTGACTTGTGTCAATTGTGTCCGCGACTAATTATATTTATTCTCTTTTTTTCCTTGTGCACATCCCTAGGATCGGGTGCAGAGTCGTCGCATGTGGCGCGGAGATGGCGAAGCTGGAATCGAATCAGAGTAGCCGAGGCATCCAGGTGAGTAGATTTATATCTACGGGGAGAAGTCGGGTGGATGGCGTATAGCACCCCCGCAGTCCGTAGTGATGTATACGGATGCGTATACACACCAACAATCATTTTATGTTCCTTATGATAAATTATTGATGTTTAAATGGATATTGGTATGTTGGATTGGTAAATGGTTACGAAACCCTAGGGTATTGGGTGCACTACACATACATACTCACACATACGTGCTTGCATACATCCTCACGTCATATGTGCATAGATGGGATTCTACATAGATATGTGTTCACATGGGTTTGGGATTTTGTGTTCACATACGGACTTGAGGATGATACCTGGGATTGATATGAGTCGGTGAGTTCGATCTGGATTATGATATCGGTGATATGATAGGATTCATGATTGAGATACGTCTGGATACTTTAGAGGATTTTGGGAATGATGATGCCATAGAAATAGTGACCTATACATTATGTAGTCGACATGTGATCGTGATATGAGGCAGGATATGCTAGTACATTGATATTAGGCCGTATCGGACGATGTATACCCCTTGATGATGATAGGTGCTGACGATATCGGTTTGTACAAGATTGTCGATCAGTAGTCAGATCATGGGTATATTGAGGATATTAACATTGTACTAGACATAGGTCAGTACCCTAGACTATGATCTTGGATAAAGAGGATACCAGAGGAATACTGTGAGGAATATGATATTGTCCCGTACCCAGATTTAGGGATGTCGTACGACGGATTTACGTACGAGCTATATCTTGATGATTGATCCGCACTCTTGACTTGGGATGTCTGATTATAGATATGGTATCGGATATGATATTATTGAGGCGGGATCACCGACTAATATATATACAGGTATGCATATGGATCGACTCAGATGTTAGGCGGTTTCCTTACCTGTAGTCCAGCTTGTTAGCTTAGCCCTTTAAGTTAGTTTAGTTGTTAGATTAGATTCGATTCTTACCTATTTCAAAAACTAACGAATCGTGGGTATTTTAAAAGACAGCCCAAAGGATCCTACGGATATTTCAAAAGACGTATCTTTTCATAAAAACACCGTAGCCCCTAGTTTCAAAACCCCATGATTCGTGTTATTTCAAAAGGCACCATCTGTAGGACTTATATTAGATTAATGCAGATTAGTTATAGTTGCGTCTAGTATTCAGCTCCCGCTCATTATTGTGGTTCGCTTCGCATCGCAAGCTTATATTATGTTTCATACTCCATTATTGATATCATGCTGTTAGGACACCAGCACCATTACCGATGATGCGTATGTACCACGTACACTTACTTGCCGGCTCACACACATCTTCATCGGTAATTGCCATGTCACGTACACCTTAGAAAATATTATTGCTTGACATAGCCTGTTAGCTAATAGTTTAGACATGATATTAGTGTACTTGTCTCATATGTTAGTTTAGACATTGTAGTTATTACCTGCTACTTCATGCATACTGTTATTCGTTGTTATGCCGCATTCATGGATTCTCATGCATATATTCACTATTTTACGGGTTATTGAGGTTTTGGATTCGGATTTCCATGAGATTTTCTGGATTTGGAGGAAAACCGCAAAAACATAAATAAACATTTTCTCTCTTTTAAAATAAAAAGTGCGGTTTTCCCATGATGTATGAGTCGTCCACCATGAGTTTGCTGATGGATTTCGAGACCCGATTCGAGGAGACGGATGAACCGTTTCGGGTACATGGTGGACCCGGTAAGGTACCCCGGGGCAAGAAGCACGTGATGATGACGATGTGAGCCTGGCAGGGGAGCACTACCTACCGGTGATTTTACCCGACGCGTCGGATATCCAGAGGATACCAACGTGGTCTTGAGATGGATGGTAGGGGCCGGTCTGGACTGACGGTGCCCTAGATATTGTGATTGAGACATTGAGATTTCGAGATATTGAGGTACAGAGACTGTGAAACAAAGATATCGAGATATTGAGATTACGTTTTGTGCCGATGCTAGGCACTGTTTTATGCTGATTTCATTATGATACCTCATTTTAAAAAATACAAAGGAAATCTCACTAAATTATGAAAACAGTTTCTTCATTTACATGTATTCTGTTTTCATGCTTTCATACCTCATTCATATGATATATTGCTACCTGAGGCACTGACACGGGTACATGAGATTACACTCGGGTTAGATATTTACCCTAGCCTTGTTATAGGCTGCATGTTATATATAATTGAGGATATATTATGATCATTGACCTAGGTTGCGTTATTTATGCGATTTCTTTTCGTAGATGTTTTTCTATTCACGAGTTGGCAACTCACCCCCGTTGTGCCCCAGTTTCTTGCAGGTTTGCCGTACAGGTTTCAGTACGGCTTTGCGGGCATAGTTTCGTTCGGGTGATTTGCTAGTAGGTGGGTTACTTGTATCGTACCCCCATTATATATCTTGTATATCATTATTCTTTTGTATCTAGAAGTTCCATCAACCAAACATGTTTTTATTTCAGAGATAGAGACCTGTGATGTTATTCTTTCGACCTTAGAGTTGCGCGTTTTATTTCTGTGGTTTTCTTGTGGTTTTGAGTTTTTGATCCTCGCCGTTGGCATTGTATATTATATTGCTTGTGTGGTTGTGACCGTCGATTGACGAAGAGCTAGCTCCCGCTTGGAGATGCCTTTTATTGATTTCGTATACTATTCATCTTGTATCCCATTTGGGAGCCAGTATTTACAAAGGAGACTCTGCCGAAATTTTCGGGAAATATTGATGTTTTTTTAAAACCGCATAATTCGGCTTATGCTATTAAATCTACTTGTTTAAATTGGTTTTCCTTCACTCTACTACTCTTCTTGGTTTGCATTTCTGGGTTTTCGGCTTACTGGGATTACGTACGCCTCGAGACGTTTCGTAGTTTAAGTGCCGGTCATGTTCCGTACTTTCGGGACGTGACAGTCTCCTACTGTGCTTTGATTTCTACCCTACCACGGCTCTACTGAGTCGTGCAAACAGGTGGTTTTTGGGTACAGTCCCTGTTGGATATAGTGTCCTCCAAGTCAATTATTGGATCGCAGGTACGCGATTGCAATGATTGATGGAGGACCTATACCGATATGACAGTCTTGCTCGATATGATAGTATGCTATCTGGTTTGTCTTTATCATCGTCTACATGCTTTAGTTCACTATTGCATGATGATAGAGCCCATAGGATTCTTGCTTGACTACCAGCAGTATGATGGCGATCATGTACGTGGGAGCTGGGGTCTATAAGCATATCCTTAAAGTGTCCCTAGTCGTAGGAGTTTCGAGACAGGGCATCGATACTCTAGAGTAGACTAGTGTTACAGTCGAGACCCCGACGAGGGGCGGTGCCCGGTCTCACAAGCCACCGGTGTCAGTTGATTCACCTAAGATGTATACAGGTGCTCATTGGGTTATGAGTACACTGGACAGGACACGCAGGGAATCTGCTAGTTGGTATTATACCTAGCGTCAGATAGCAGTTCCCTGGTGACATGTGTACAGGTTAGTTCATCGACCTGAGGTCGTCATTTGTCTCGTGTGAGTTCCCACTGTGCTTTGATTTCTACCCTACCACGGCTCAAAGGAGTCGTGCAAACAGGTCTTTTTTGGGTACAATCCCGTGCCACAAGGAGGCAAGTGAGCGGATCGGCAGGGGATTCGTCTCTCCCGGTATTGGGGGTGAGATCACGTTGTGTCTAGGAGAGCCATTACACAAAGCCCTCGGCCGAGGCAGGAGATTTACTGATAGGTACTCCAGTAGTATCTCATGGTGTTCTGGGCTACTCTCTGACATGACTTATACCGCTATTGGGGGTCTGACGTTACCAGCCCTCTAGGCCGATATGCGATACTCATAGACGAACGGACCGGACTGTATGTATATTGTCACTCTTAGGCTCAGTAGGGATTCTGGATGAGTTCGCTCGTCATCTTCCCTTCCAATCAATACATAGGCAACCGTTACGTACAGCTTGTACCTCTGACGTGCTAGTGGTTATACCTAGTGCCAGTGTGCTGATGAGTCATTAGAGTCCCCCACAGGCAGTTTCCCAAGTTCGGTCGAAACGTTGTAGAGGCCGTATGGTTTTATGGCAGGGTTCGGAAAATGCACGTGCGTTTACGCACGTGTCATATTTCGGGCAGATAATACTGGTGGGCTTTGGTTTAAGCCAGATCCGAGTATTATACTGTGTAGATATAATATCTTTGTCTCAGTTGCATTTGTATTCGGTCGTAATACAAATGCGGGTATGTTTATACCATTACGGGGTTATCCTGAAATTCGTTTCAGGATCGCTTTTGGAAGTTGCCAGTTTCCAGTTTTCTATCGGCCTTATTAAACATTCGGTTAAATGCGGATTTATCTTTTCTTCACGAGGGTGAGTCATGAGTGGAAGCTTCATGTTGTGGTGAATAGGATTAGTGACGCATTGTTGCATTAATGGTTATTGATGAGGTGTATTAGTGTGTCACCATTTGCATTAATGGTTGATGACTAGGTTCATATGACTCATGCTTTGTTTTAGTGAGATGATAAGTTTGCTTTGCTTGTGGTCACCCCCTCCTCTCTCCTACACTCACCTCCCTCCTCCTATATAAAGTGGCCGGCCCCTCTTGCTAGATGATAGAGGTTGTTCATTTGGAAAAAGACTATGGTTTTGGTTCATGGAAATTAACATACTCATATCTCATTTTCATCCGATCCAAAAGGCAACTTCATTAACCGTTCGTTCATAGCTTTGGACGTAACAAGACAAAGTGTTCTACTCATTCTCTACATCAATCTTGGTCATCTCTTTTAGCAAACTTGATGCTCGAGTTGCCTCGGTTCAGAGGCGGGAGCCCGTTTAAAGATCTGTCGACGTGGTGCCACCTGGACGAGAAGACTGGAGATCGAGGAGATCGGAGCAGCCGCAACAAAGCGTGGGATGATGGTTGAATACCGAAGGACTCGGATCGTTCGGCATAACATTTCTACCCACTTTGTAGTTTGTTAGTTTAGCTTTAATGGCAGATCCAGATTATAGTACGCGATAGCGCCGGTTGTTAAAAGTTTTTGTTCCGCATTTGGCGTCTGTTAAACTGCCGGGGCGCTACCGTGGACTTACATTAGTATCAGAACCTCACCATTAAGCTTTACTAACTTGTGCTAACGCATTTAAAACATCGATCGAACGGATTTTCGAAAACCGCAAATTCTAAGTCTAAAGTTTCTGTCGATTTTAAAATGGGTCTAAAAATAATTTTACATATCACAGAAAACAAAGCAGGCTTTTCTAAGCATTCTGGGAAAAATTGGGCACATGATCCCTTATTACCACCGTGGAACCGCTGCCGTTTTGTGGGAACAGTGCTCCAAGTTTTTCCAGAGAGCTTCACATTGGAAATTGTGGATTTTGGTACTATTCTTTTGGGCCCAGATTTTATTATTGTACAGCAGATGTTCGTGGGGCCCACTTCGGGAAGTTTTGTCGATCGAAATTTTAAACTTGTTAGTATGAAGTATTTACATTATATCTCCGACCGGGAATGTCGTTTGAGCGGTAAATTGCGTCTAATTGCTATAGTCCTTTCAGACGGATTTACGAACGTGACATTCGCGTTGATGTTCTGTGTTGTGTTGTGATGTTGCGGATATGTCGTGGTGGATAGCAGTGTGCAATGGTAGTGCTGTTTGGATTTATTTGTACATTTGATATTGCGGGGTGAGCATCCAGCATGTGGACTGCCGTCACTGCCTGTTTGTATAATATTCTTTTGGGGCACGACCGGGCTGAGGTCGATGTACCCGTTGTACATATTTTTCAATTCTGTACTAGGTTTACCCCGCGACGGAGTGCACGGATAGCCGAGTTCTGGAGGGAAACAGGTTCGTATCTCATGGCTTTGAGAGGCAAAGGGTCCTCACTCTATAATTGGCAGACTATTCGCCGCACTCGTAAGGGGTACAGGTTGGCCCAAGAAGGGGTGCTCAAGTTACCGGATTCCGTGAAGTGCCGGGTGGTCCATTCATTTTGCTGTAGGGGGCTGCCTCGCTTCAGGTTTTGGCGGGTAACTTGCCGCACCCGTAGGGTTCTAGGTTTCATTGTACGGGCTATCCACACGACCAGGGGAACGTCGGGTTTCAGTAGCGGCTCTGTGAAACCCGGGGATCCCAGATTATCTGTATTGTTCTGTGATGCTTATTACTTCTCTGTAATGTTGTATATTATCACGCCTGGAGCGATTACTGTATATTGGTATATATACTATTAGATGTTGTATATGTTTTACACCCGCGCTAGTCCAATCCCCGCTCTGTCGTTAGTTAAGTAACCTAACGGGTGATGACGGGACCCAGTGGCGAATGCGGATGGCAAATACGTACATTATATTTTCGTTCTTTTCTGGTGTGATTGATTGATGGGACTTCATTGATTCTTATCAATGCAAGGATAAAAAAACCTTTATTTGATGTTGTTGGAACAAATTTTAAAAGTGTTATTACAAAGACGTTTCCTTTTGTTCTGCATAGTGATATTCGGTTGGAATATCCTGCACCTCATTCGACGAGGCAAGGGCTGATATCCCTTCACCGGGAGAGACCCCTTGGGCAGAAGTTTGCGTCAGGGTAATAACTTCATTATAGTCGATTACAAGTTGCTTTGCATCGTGATATTCAGTTGGAATATTCTGCACCTCATTCCACGAGGAAAGAGCCGGGATCCCTTCACCAGGAGTGACCTCTTTAGCAAAAGTTTTCGCCACTATATTTTTTTATAAAAAGCTAGCACGTTCCTTCAATGAGATCAAATTCATTATGTTAAAGGTTTTTCGCCAAAAACCAGCCGTAGCCCTCCGTCATTTCATATGAATGGTCAGTAGTATTCAAGCTATGTATTTTGGCCTTCGTCAAGGCATAGTGCTTGGTAGCTGCTGGGGTATTCATTTGTAGCATAGATAGATGCGTTGGTTTGGGACAGTCGTATTACTATTTTGGCCTTCGTCAAGGGTATGTACGGGTGTGTTCAAATTAACCTGGATAATGACGGGTAGAACTTGACATGTGACTTATGATATGTTGGCCTTCGTCAAGGTCATAAGAGCATGGGGCAAAAAAAGCATATCGGGAGTTTCTAAAGAAACTGAAACTTGCCAAGTATAAGCATACCTTCTGGAGTGTGATAACATGAGTGGATTCCGTCACGTTATCATGCGATGAGAGTTGGATCCCGATTCTCACTGATGAGTTAGTTTACTCTTCGGGTGATCCCGACTAATTCTTCTTTCAGGTTTGGAGGAGAATTTGAGATAACAGTGGGAGGTTTCCTGATTAGATAAAGTGATAACCATTCTGATCTAGGTTAGAGTGCACGCAGAGTGTTTCTTTTCTCTCTCTCTCTTTGGCAGCGACCTTTGACCGACCCTAGACTATGACTCGGTGACCAAGTTGACCGAACCTTCTTAAAATACTGGCTTTTGGATTGTCCTAGTTGCATAAGTCATTGCTACTCCTTCTTTTACCCTTTGAATTTCTCAGAACACCTCGTATCACTAAGAATATCCACTTCCATTGGATAGATCCATCGTATGGTTATATACGAACTCGGAGAGACTTTTTCGAGGATGGATCCAGGTATAGGAGAAATAGAATTGGTTTATTCAGTTATCTTTTATGATCACCTTCTCTCATGTTGCGAGGGCTCCTTGGTTTAGGAGAGTACACCCATTATGCTTACTAGATAGTCTTCTTCTAAACCATAGGCTGGTGCCGAACGGTAAGGAAGGAAGAAAACCATTTAGCCTAACGTTGGTGTACAGAAGGTAATGAATAAAGACACATAAAGGAATTTGGAGAGATGGCAATGAAATATACGGTTAAAGTCATGAATTGGATTATGGAAGAGGCATTACTAGGAATACCAGAATACCCCTATGAAACATTTTGATGTTTCAGTGCATTGTTAAAAGAAAACTGATTTCCCGATTAGATACTTACTCCAGGGTATGTATTTACCAGGTATGATTCTCACATCTGTATGGTTTTACAGATGATGTGTGGGAGTAAGTTATTGGGAATTAGGTGATCATCCTCATTATATCGGAATTCGTTGTAATTGGTGATATTTGAGGAAATCACTTGGGTACAGTTTTCAACCTACGACGCACAGGTTTTGAGTTATTTAACTCAGCGGACTTATACAGAGTATTGTATGTTGTCCAGTGTCCATCAGGACAAAGGGATAGGTCCTCGTACTCTGTTCTGTTTACTTATAACTTCTCTAGTTTTTAGAAAAGTGTTTCATAGAAATACAATGTCTAAGTTTTGAGAAATTGTGGGTATAAGAATAAAGTAGAGAACCAGGTGTCGCAAGTATCGGGATTCTTCAAAGAAATCGAAGATGTAGATTCTTGTGATTGGTATCCAGTTGATAGTAACGGTTTTGAGAAAATTGTTTCTCTTTCGGGTTACTCATAATTGGATGTATTCCTAATTTGAGTAACGATGATTAGCCTCTCTCTATTAAGTTGATATGCACTGGAGACAGTTGCATAGTTTGAATCTGGTTCCAATTAAATTAGTGCCTCTAATTCTATATTGTATATAGAATGGTTCATATCTTAAACGATGTTAAGATACAGGGAGTTGTCCAGCTTATGCTTAAAACCAGACACTGGATAACTCAAGGCACGTTTCTGTAATGGCAGTTTGTGGGTTGACCCTGGCTTTGACGAGGGTTGACATTTCTACCATCTGGAAGATCAATAGGGATATTGTTCTTGACTCGCCACAGTTTTAGTAAAATGGATTTTTCCAGAAAACAGTAGTGGGAGTATGGTAGAACTGGAAGTCATTCCAGAACCGCAAACGATTACGGAAAATTTAATAAGACCTATATATTCAATCAGGTTTGACATTCCAATAGCCACTTCGCAGACATGGTGGGTAACCTCAGACACCCAAGAGGTACTCCGGTAGCCTCAAGGACGGTGACATGGAGGTTCTTGTTTACCAAGACTTGACACTACTGTTGTTCCAGACTATGAAACCCGGCAAGAGGATAAGTATAGCGTCGTTCTAAACTAGCTTTAGAAGTGTACGTATAAATTATTCTGCCACAGGGTTGTCATAATCAGTGGGAGCAGCGGAAGCATAGTGGGCAAGTAGCTTATGTCTATTTATAGACTTCGGCAGTTATAGCGGAGATAGATCATCTAATTTTGATGAGACAGTCAGGGCTTTGACTTCATCAGAATAGGGGATGGATCTGTTGAGAAGGTAGTAGGGTGTGATGTCCTGGTTTTTGGATGACATATACAGAGTAGGAAGTAAAATTCCTATACTACGATCGGTTGTACTTTGGTCGTCACACAGTTGTTTCTCCACAAAGAACATGGATATAATATCAGACATTCTGGTTACTAGATCTATGGTTTTAGATCTAGATTTGGGTAGTTTCCCAATATGTGTACTTTGACAGTATTCTAATAGATTTTAGAATAGATGACTCCTGGCATGGTGGTGTACCTGCAGATGATGGAGTCACCCTCTCTAAAGGTGTCTTACAGACTAAAGGAGAGGGGGATGTGCATGATTGGCAGATCACTTGCTTAGGCAATTGAGTCAATCGTGAGATGTCAAGTACCACACCAGATGTTGTATTTGCACTAGTTGCGATAAGTTTATATTAATCCAATCCTGAAGAAACATAAGGAAGCAGTTTTAGAACATGAGTGTATGTTCTACGGATTTGATGACGGCAGCCTCCTTCGGGAGACGGTTATCATTCCAGGCTTCCAAAGTGACATGGATGACAGATTGATTGTCAGAGTTATAGTTTTCCCTCTGACGATGGACAGTATTATGGACAGGTGGTCCAAGAAGATACTGTGGGAGGCCTGGTGCTGGATACTGATTAGGTTCAGTTATCAATAAAGTCTAAGAAGTTTGGATTTGGAGTTCATTTATGAACTAGGTCCCATCAGACATTTAGACATATTCTAAGACAGGTATTACTCAATTCGGGAGATGGCTTTCTCCGCGAACTTGAGATTAAGAGAGACATAGAAAGAAACATCAGGGCGGATCCACTCACTGAGGCTATTTCTTGAACACAAGAGTTTTACAAACTAGCTTTGTGAAACTGATTAGTAGAGGTGTTGGGTTTTCGGTATCACACGGGCTGTGAGTATGCGACATCACAATAATTAGCCTTAAGTGCAAGTGGGAGATTGTTGGATATAGTGCCCTCAAAGTCAATTATTGGATCACAGGTACGTGATTGCAATGATTGATGGAGGACCTATACCGATATGACAGTCTTGCTCGAGATGATAGTATGCTATCTGGTTTGTCTTTATCATCGTATACATGCTTTAGTTCACTATTGCATGATGATAGAGCCCATAGGATTCTTGCTTGACTACCAGCAGTATGATGGCGATCATGTACGTGGGAGCTGGGGTCTATAAGCATATCCTTAAAGTGTCCCGAGTCGTGGGAGTTTCGAGACAGGGCATCGATACTCCAGAGTAGACTAGTGTATACAGTCGAGACCCCGACGAGGGGCGGTGGCTGGTCTCACAAGCCACTGGTGTCAGTTGATTCACCTAAAATGTATACAGGTGCTCATTGGGTTATGAGTACACCGGACAGGACTCGCCGGGAATCTGCTAGTTGATATTATACCCAGCGTCAGATAGCAGTTCCCTGGTGACATGTGTACAGTTTAGTTCATCGACCTGATATCGTCATTTGTCTCGTGTGAGTTCCCACTGTGCTTTGATTTCTACCCTACCACGGCTCAAAGGAGTCGTGCAAACAGGTCTTTTTTGGGTACAGTCCCGAGCCACATGGAGGCAAGTGAGCGGATCGGCAAGGGATTCGTCTCTCCCGGTATTGGGGGTGAGATCGTGCTGTGTCTAGGAGATCCATTACACAAATACCTCGGCCGAGGCAGGAGATTTACTGGTAGGTACTCCAGTAGTATCTCAGGGTGTTCTGGGCTACTCTCTGACACGACTTATACCGTTATTGGGGGTCTGACGTTACCAGCCCTCTAGGCCGATATGCGATACTCATAGACGAACGGACCGGACTGTATGTATATTGTCACTGTTAGACTCAGTAGGGTTTCGGGATGAGTTCGCACGTCAGCTTCCCTTCCAATCAATACATAGACAACCGTTACGTACAGCTTGTACCTCTGACGTGCTAGTGGTTATACACAGTGCCAGTGTGTTGATGAGTCATTAGAGTCCCCCACAAGCAGTTTCCCAAGTTCGGTCGAAACGTTGTAGAGGCCGTATGGTTTTATGGCAGGGTTCGGAAAATGCACGTGCGTTTACGCACGTGTCATATTTCGGGCAGAGAATACTGGTGGGCTTTGGTTTAAGCCAGATCCGAGTATTATACTGTGTAGATATAATATCTTTGTCTCAGTTGCATTTGTATTCGGTCGTAATTCAAATGCGGGTATATTTATACCATTACGGGGTTATCCTGAAATTCGTTTCAGGATCGCTTTTGGAAGTTGCCAGTTTCCAGTTTTCTATCGGCCGTATTAAACATTCGGTTAAATGCGAATTTATCTTTTCTTCATGAGGGTGAGTCATGAGTGGAAGCTTCATGTTGTGGTGACTAGGATTAGTGACTCATTGTTGCACTAATGGTTATTGATGAGGTGTATTAGTGTGTCACCATTTGCATTAATGGTTGTTGACTAGGTTCATATGACTCATGCTTTGTTTTAGTGAGATGATAAGTTTGCTTTGCTTGTGGTCACCCCCACCTCTCTCCTACACTCACCTCCCTCCTCCTATATAAAGTGGCCGGCCCCTCTTGTTAGATGATAGAGGTTGTTCATTTGGAAAAAGACTATGGTTTTAGTTCATGGAAATTAACATACTCATATCTCATTTTCATCCGATCCAAAAGGCAACTTCATTAACTGTTCGTCCATAGTTTTGGACGTAACGAGACAAAATGTTCTACTCATTCTCTATATCAATCTTGGTCATCTCTTTTAGCAAACTTGATGATCGAGTTGCCTCGGTTCAGAGGCGGGAGCCCGTTTAAAGATCCGTCGACGTGGTGCCACCTAGACGAGAAGACTGGAGATCGAGGAGATCGGAGCAGCCGCAACAAAGTGTGGGATGATGGTTGAAGACCGAAGGACTCGGATCGTTCGGTATAACATTTCTACCCACTTTGTAGTTTGTTAGTTTAGCTTTAATGGCAGATCCGGGTTATAGTACGCGATAGCGGCAGTTGTTAAAAGTTTTTGTTCCGCATTTGGCGTCTGTTAGACGGCCGGGGCGCTACCGTGGACTTACAGTCCCGATTCACATGGAGGCAATGAGCGATAGGAAGGGATTCTTCTTTCTCGGTATTGGGGGTTGATGTTGCGCTATGCTCGACTGGCCATAACTGGAAACCCCTGGTTAGGGTTGCACTGATTTACTGGCAAGTGTTATCAGTAGTTTCATGCTTGTTATAGACCTTACATCGGCATGACTTATGAAGCTACTGGGGTCTGACGTTTACCACCCCTAGGCGAGATATGCGGCATATCAGACGAACAAACCGGACTGTGCGGTAAGTGTTACTGATTGGATTCGCAGGAGTGTGAGTAGGCTTGCTCGTTGATCTTCTGATCGCTCAATACCCAGGTTGTCGTTACGTTTAGCAGACCGCTTGCGGCTTGTGGGTGATTGATATGATCACCACCTACAGCCGGCGTATTGACGAGTCTTTAGAGTCCTACACAGAGGTTTCCTGGCTCAAGCGAAATGAAATAGGAGCGCATATGAGATATGTGCAGGACCGAGAATAATACCAGTATGTGATACTGTATTCTATTCTCGCGATTTGTATCATCGGTCGGTTATATGTGATATAGCCGGGTTACCGAATCAAGTGTTGATTCGATATATTGATACACTAGATATTAGTCGGTTATATGAGATATGACCGGATCATTAAATCAAGTGTTGATTTAATGATTTAATGTATGATTATATATTTGATATATTACTTTACATTAACTAGTATTGGTTCACTTAAGATTGATTTTCTCACTTGATGTGCACAAGTTGTATATGTGATATATGTTTGTGCACTAGTTTGTATCATGAATGATGATACATGCAAATTTGGGTGTGTGTATGACTTACACCATATTTAAGATAATGGTTTGGGTTTTTATTTATTTTGGTAAAACAAAATGGTGGCTTTCTTTGTCTTTGCTTGAAGCTTCATGAAGCTTATAAGCATCTTTGACAAAGTCCACTCATTTTGTTTTGCATAAGATTTTCATTAACCAAACCATTACCTCAAACTATGGCTTAGTCTCTACAAAGGTTAACTCACCCATGGTTGCATTATGATAGACTTCACTTGATTATTCTTTTTACATAATTCATTTTTCATTCTTATTCTTTTCTTTCTTCTTCTTATTCTTCAAAAAGAAGAAAAGCTTGCTAGAAATTTTCAAGTGAAGAAATAGAGTGAGAAATCCAAATCCAAAGTGAACCCACTTCATATTTCATCATCCTCTACTACTTGCCATTTAGTTTAGGGTGTTCTCTTCACAAAGTTTTTGACCTAGTGAAGATGGAGGTTGAGTTTGAGTCTCCTCGACGTAGATCATCTTCGGCCTCGAAGTCAACGACCTACTTCGCTCATTTCTCCGAGGAAACGATCACTAGAGTCCGGGATCTCGATGATCGCAGCGAAGGGACGTCAACACGGAGCTTTAGAAGTGAAGTACCAGATCTACAAAGCTTGTAATCCCTTTCACTTAGTGTTAAAGTTGTTTACTTGCTAGTTTTCGCATAATCTCTAGTATACGATCTTGGTTAGGGTTGTTCGACACATCTATTTTTTTGAATCGGGCATGGTTAATGGCTTGTAGAACCTTGTTAGAGTGCCTAGGAACCCTACAGTGGTATCAGAGCCAAGCTAGAGCTTTAGGCGAAGTCTAGACGAAGTTTAAAGTCCGATCGAACCCCGAAACCCTAGTTTTTACCTTTCTCTGGAAATTTTCTGAAATTGTGATTTTTTCCGTATTAAAAATGCTCAAAAAATTAGTAGGGTTTTCTAGGAATTACTGTGCAGCACGTGCTCCTAATTCCATCATAGCGCCGCGGAACCACGGCCGTACCCAGGCTTGCGCGGCTGTTCCGCGGCCATACTGTAGCTTCATGCTTCACTGTTTGCACAGTAATGTCCTTATGTAATTCCTGTGTTTTCTGGGAATTTTTAATTTATACTCAAGAGTTGAGTTTTCTGGGTTGTATTGGGTGTAAGTCCACGTTGCCCACCCCGGTACTTACGGGGAGGCGGAAAACGGAATAAAAATCAAATTTTTACTACTTTAGGCAACATGGACTGGACAAAGGAGGATCTTTGCTAAACAAAAACAAGCTAAAGCTAACTAGAAACTAGCTAAAGATTAGAATGGTTATACCTAGGGCTTTATGTCCTTCTCTCCTTGCTCCTTGGAGTAGTAGAAAGGGATCACCTTTATCATCTTCTCACGTCGAAGAAGGATCCACCCGAAAGTCTCAACTTTTGGCTTCAACTCCAAGCTAGAAGTAACTAGGGTGCTAGAAGTGCTAATCCTAGAACTCTAGATGAGAGTAGAGATTATCAAGAAGAGGTTTTTCTCAAGCTCAAGTGTTTCTCAACACATAAGAGGGGAGAGCTTGAGGAAGAGGAAGAGCAAGAGAGAGAAAGTAAATGATAGAATGAGAGAAAATATGAAGCATTCTCACATATATGTGTGAATTATTATAAATTGATAATTAGTAAGATAATTGTCATGGCATAATCAAGACATGACCATTATCATTTCATTTTTAATGCAAATTGCAAGGATCAAAGAGCATCTTCCAAATGAAATGATGATGGTCAAAGTTTCAACCTAGGTCAACATGTCAAGATTGTCAAATGGTCAACAACCATAACCATGCACAATTATATTAAACTAATATCAATTAACCATAATATAGACATAAGTATTAGGGTTAATAAAATGACAATGGTCATTAACCCTAATCAAAGTCCTCTCTCTCTGTCTCAAGCAACTGTGCATACGCACCCGTATTCGTGATCCGAGGAACACGAATACAAAGAGATAAAACCAATCCCAAATCATATACTAGGATCTGGCTTAAACCAAAGCCCGCTAGTATAAGCTGTCCGGACAACAAACGTGCATAAGTGCGCGGATGTGAACGAACCCTGTCGCAAAACCATGCGACCTCTACTCATTTTGCCTAAAGGCGAATAGCTCTCTGTGTGGGACTCTAAAGACTCGACACTACGCTGGCAGTGGGTTTAACCACAGACCGCAAGCGGCACTAGCTGTACGTAACGGTCCCCAGGTAGATGCCGATAAGAAGACTGACGAGGTGACCCCATCTGAACTCCTACTGAGCCTGTATGTGACAGTCTCCGTACAGTCTGGTCTGTTCGTCTGATACATCGCATGGCGGGCCTAGGGGGCGGTGAACGTCAGTCCCCTAATAGCGGTACAAGTCGTGTCGGAGTGTAGCCCAGAACACCCTGAGATAACACTGGAAACCTACCAGTATATCTCGCTTGCCCTGGCCATGGACTACTTGTGTAATGGCTCTCCTGGACACAGCGCGATGTCAACCCCCAATACTAGGAGAGACGAATCCTGTCTAACCATCACTGCCTCCAAGTGCTACGGGACTGCACCCAAAAACTACCTGTTTGCACGACTCCTTTGAGCCGTGGTAGGGTAGTAATCAAAGTGCAGTGGGAACACACTCGAGGCGAAGTGACAGTGTCAAGTCAGCGGACTAAGCTGTACTCATGTCACCTGGGAACTGATAACTGACGATAGGTATAATACCAACCAACAGTTCCCGACGAGTCCTGTCCAGTGTACTCGTAACATAACGAGCACCCATATACTATCTCAAGTACGACGTACTGACGGCTGTGGGACAGACCGTCTCCCACACTAGGATGAGAAGCGCATACGCTAGTCTACTCCGGAGTATCGATGCCCTGTCTCGATAGTCCAACGACTAGGGACCTGTATAAGGATGTGCTTATGGATTACCCAGCCCCCACGAGTGTGAGCGCCATCACAACGCTGGTAATCAAGCAAAGATCATAAGGGCTCTACTAATATGTATATCAGCGATATGCTAAAAGAAACACATGCACATATTAAAGCAGAGACAAACCAAGTAGCATACTACCATTTCGAGCAAGATTGTATATACAACTGTGAATATCCCAAGCTTCCATCAAGTAATATACAAACTAGTATGATACAGTAATGGCCTCTAGGGCATATACACTAACAATCTCCCACTTGCACTAAGGCCATGTACTGGCGTATCGAAGACCTATCATCTCGATCAGCCGCTCGAACTTAGTCTGGGGAAAGGCCTTGGTGAATGGATCTGCAGTGTTATCTTCTGAAGCAACCTTCCAAACCTCGATCTTCTGGCGATCCACGATCTTTCTGATCAGGTGATACCGCCTCAAGATGTGTCTGGATTTCTGATGGGACCTGGGTTCCTTCGCTAAAGCTATAGCCCCGTTGTTGTCGCAATACTGAGGTATTGGGTCAACAATGGAAGGAACCACCTGAAGTTCTTTCAAGAACTTTCTCATCCAGACAGCTTCTTTTACGGCATCAGATGCAACGATGTATTCCGCTTCCATAGTCGAGTCAGCAACGGTTTCCTGTTTGGAGCTCTTCCAACACACCGCCCCTCCATTGAGGGTGAAGACAAAACCCGACATGGACTTGGAATCATCCTTGTCACTCTGGAAGCTGGAGTCAGCAAAGGCCTCAATCTGGAGGTCTTTTCCGCCATACACCAAGAACATCTCCTTAGTCCTTCTCAGGTACTTGAGAATGTTCTTTACCGCTATCCAATGTTTCTCCCCAGGGTTTGACTGATACCTGCTTACCACACTCAGTGCATAAGCCACATCCGGTCTGGTACACAACATCGCATACATTATAGAGCCTACCGCAGAAGCGTAGGGTATAATAGACATGCTATCCCACTCCAAATCAGTCTTGGGAGACATCTCTTTGGAGAGGGTGATCCCGTGACAAGCCGGTAGATTACCGCGCTTGGAATCTTCCATACTGAATCTCTTCAGTATGGTGCCGATGTACCTGGACTGTGAAAGTCCTAATATCCTCTTGGATCTGTCACGGTAGATCCGGATACCCAGAATGTATGAGGCATCACCCAGGTCTTTCATGGAGAACCTGTGTGACAAGAACCCCTTGACAGATTGTAGCATAGGAATGTCATTTCCTATTAAGAGAATGTCATCCACGTATAAAACGAGGAATACTACAGTTCTCGCTACAAATCTACAATAGATGCATGGTTCATCTGGATTTTTGATAAAGCCAAATTCCTTGACCGTCTCATCAAAACAGATGTTCCAACTCCGCGATGTCTGCTTTAGTCCATAAATGGACTTAAGCAACTTGCACACCTTTCCGCTGCTCCCACTCTGAATGAAATCCTCTGGCTGGTCCATATAGACACACTCCTCTAAATGTCCATTTAGAAAAGCTGTCTTTTCGTCCATCTGCCAAATCTCATAATCGTGGAAGGCAGCAATGGCAAGAAGGATCCAAATGGATTTCAGCATAGCTACTGGAGAAAAGGTTTCGTCATAGTCCAAATCAGGTCTTTGACGAAAACCCTTTGCAACCAGTCTAGCTTTATAGGTCTCAACCTGTCCATCTACACCAATCTTCCTTTTGAAGATCCACTTGCATCCTACGGGTTTTACCCCATCTGGAGCAATGTCCAACGTCCATACTTTGTTGGTGTACATGGACTCCATTTCGGTCCGCATTGCATCCAGCCATTTTACCGAGTCGATGCTCTGAATGGCTTGCTGGAAGCTAGTAGGCTCATCACAATCTATGATGCAATCCTCTCTATCCCCGTCAATGAGAAAACCGTAGTATCTCTCGGGCGGATGAGACTGCCTACTACTCCTGAGGAGTGGGGTGGGAATGTCCTGATCTTTCAAACCCCTTGGTTCTACTAAGCTTTCAGTAATAGCTCGTGGTTCTGGAATTTCTTCCAGTTCTATTGCGCTCCTACTTATTTCTTTTTCTATGAACTGGTGTTCTAGAAAGTGGGCATGGCGAGAAACAAAGACCTTTGTTCCTCTTCGCAATAGAAGAAATATCCCTTGGAGTTCTTTGGATATCCCACAAACTTGCACTGTATTGAGCATGCCTCGAACTTATCCGCATGCTTCTCTTTTACAAAAGCTGGACATCCCCATGTCTTAATGTGATTAAGATAGGGTCTCTTTCCCCACCACATCTGATATGGTATAGTAGGCACAGTCTTAGTTGGAACTCGGTTCAAAAGGTATGCAGCTGATTCTAGCGCATATCCCCAGAACGATCGTGGCAACTCAGCGTTACTCATCATGGACCGCACCATATCCAATAGGGTTCGGTTCCGTCTCTCCGATACACCGTTATGTTGCGGAGTGTATGGAGGAGTAAGCTGAGAGAGAATTCCATTCTCTTTTAAGTAACCCAGGAACTCGGCACTCAAGTATTCACCACCTCGATCAGATCTCAGTGCCTTGATACTTTTGCCTGTTTGTTTTTCTACTTCATTTGTATATTCCTGGAATTTTTCAAAAGCCTCGGATTTATGTTTCATTAAGAAGACATAACCGTACATTGAAAAGTCATCCGTAAAAGTAATGGAGTAAGAATATCCGCTTCGCGCATGTGTAGACATTGGACCGCACACGTCGCTGTGTACGAGTCCCAAGAGTTCGCTCGCTCTTACTCCGTGTCCAGTGAACGGAGTCTTTTTCATCTTTCCTTTGAGACGGGATTGACAAGTCGCATATGATTGATATTCGAACGGATCCAAATATCCTTCTGTATGTAACTTAGTCAACCTTCTCTCATTGATGTGACCCATTCTACAATGCCATAAGAAAGTTTTATTGATTTCTGGAGACTTTCTTTTGTGTGTATTCTGGACATTGAAAATCTGTGGTTGGTTTAATACGTATATACCATTGTTCAATGTACCTGACCCAATCAAAACTTGATTAAGGTGAATGTTCACTACATTACTTACAAATGCAAATTCATAACCTTCTTTAGATAATAAAGATACAGAAATGATATTACAGGTTGCATTTGGTATATAATAACAACTACGCAAAACCAAACAGTGTCCATCCGACAATCCCAGGTGATAGTCCCCCACGGCCTCAGCATCCATGCTAGCACCGTTTGCAACTCTGAGGGTCATGTCACCTGCCTTCAAAACTCTACGCTTTCTCAACGCCTGCAAAGAATTACAGATATGAGATCCTGATCCGGTATCCAATACACAGGATGTAGAGTTTATTGATAGACAGTTTTCAATAACATACACACCTGAAGCTGAAGCCGCAACTCGCTTCAAATCCTGTGTTCTGGCCTTCCAAGCCTTGCAATCCTATTTCCAGTGACCACTTTTGTGACAGTAGAAGCATTCTTCCTTCCCCACCAGCTTTCCCGCTACCTTTGTTGCCTTTCCCTTTCCCTTCGTATCCACTTTACTGACACCACCTCTTGGTTTGGCGGGGGCTTTCTTCTTCTTATCCTTGGCTTTTGCCCTGGATTTAGAAGAGGAAGATCCTCCTACAAACAAAGTGGATGTCTCCCTACCCTTCTGTAGGGTGCCCTCAGCACTCCTCAACATGTTCAGAAGTTCGGAAAGTTCAACCTCCTTTCCTTGCATGTTGAAGTTAAGGATAAACTGGGCGTAAGTGGAAGGAAGGGACTGGAGAATCAAATCAGTGTAGAGTTCATTCTCCAACGTGGTCCCAAGGTCTGCGAGCTCTTCTATGTAGCCAATCATCTTAAGCATGTGTTCCGCTACCGATGATCCGACGGCTAATCTTGCCGAAAATAGCTTCTTCGACACTTCGTATCTTGCGATACGAGACTGCTCTCCATACAGTTCTTTTGTATGGAGAAATATGGACTCTAGGTCCATATTCTCATGCCTCCTCTGATGTTCGTTGTCCATCGAGGCAAGCACGAGGCATTTGGCCTTCGCGCAATCGATCTCCCATGTCTTACGGATTTCTTTATCCGCGACGCTGGAGGTGGGACCTGGGACAGGGGGAGCTTTGGTGGTAAGTACTTACCCCAACTTGTCGTAAGTGATTGCCATCTTGACATTCCTGAGCCAATCTTTGTAGTTTGGCCCTGTCAGTATGTTTTTATCTAGTAATAACTTAAGTCCGGTCATGTTGAATGGTCGCTGCAATTAGGAGAGAGAAAAGAAACACTTTAGCATGATGCTCTTGCAAGTTTAGAGTGGTTTTTAGTTTGTCTAAACTGGATGGCTCCCACTGTCTCTCGAATCCCTTCTCAAACCGTAAAGAAAGAATTAGTCGAGATCAATCTCACCGTACAATACTTGCTTAACCGTTCAGCCAGGCCAGTGTCGGTACTTCGAAGGAGGTTTTCTAACGCTTTCGCGAAGTTCCTTAATTAAGTAACCTCTTTTCCCTGTGGGCGTAGCCCCGCTAACACCTTTCTAGACACCTACTAGGTTTATAGCATTGATCGTTAAGTGAGAGTTTTCCCGAGGAGTAGCATATACTCACAGTAGGATCGGGATCCAAATATCATCGCGTGATAAAACCGAAGGAATCCTACCAGAATTATCACACTCCAAATGGTATGCAGCGCTAGCAAGTTTCAGTGCTTATGAAACTCCCGATGTGGATTTTTGCCCCATGCTCTTATGACCTTGACTTTGGCCAAAATATCATAAGTCACATGTCAAGTTCTACCCGTCATTCTCCTGGTTAATTTGGTTCCACCCATACCTACCCTTGACTTTGGCCAAAATGGCAGCACGAATGTCCCAAACCAACGCATCTATCTATGCTGCACATGAATACCCAATAGCTACCAATCACTATGCCTTGACTTTGGCCAAAATACATAGCTTGAATACTTTTTGACAATTCATGTGGAATGACGGAGGGCTACGAATGGTTTTGGCGAAACCATGAACGTAGTGAACTTGATATAATCGATGGAACGAGTTAGCTTTTAAAAGGAGTGGTTCAAGCTCCGCGTTTAAAAGTTTAGTTTTGAAAAGAACCGAGTGGTTTTCAAAGTGTTCCAATCGACTTTTACTTGGTTTATTTTCTTGCATTAGTTCTTTTAATGCGTCCCATCATTTAATCCTACCATTGCAGAAAACAACCAAAATATGACGTACGCTTATGCCATTCGCATTCGCCACGGGGCCCCGTCATCACCCTTTAGGTTACTTTACTAACGACAGAGCGAGGGCAGGGCTAGCGTGGCTGTAAAACATAAGCAACGCCTAAATAGTTATCATATATAAATATATAGCAATGATAGACATTACAGATCACAGATGAATACATTGGATATACTAGGAATCCACAATACGTTCGAGCCTGCAACGAAAAGCGGATTACACGGTCGCGGTGAATAGCCAATACCCCACCCAAGACCCCTACGGGTGCGGCAAACTACCCGCCAAGTACCCGTAGCGAGGCAACCTCCCTCAACACCGTGAGTAGGCCACTCGGCACTTCGAGATACCCGGTAGTTTGTGCACCCCCTCCATAGGTCTATCCTAGGAGCAAAAACAGTAAAAAGAAATATACAATGACGGCTACAACCTCGACCCGGTTGTGCGGCCATACAAATAATATTACATCAATTTACATATTACAATGAATGAAAGAAAAAGAAACACTCTGTTAGTTATATGTATGCCCTAGAGGCCATTACTGTACATAGGATGTATATTGTAGTGGATGCTGGGACATATATAGGTAGGACTTTCTTGTTCGACATGATAGTGCGCCATCTGGTTGCTCTTTATCTTAACATGTATACTTTCTGTCTCTCTGATTACATGTTGATAAAGCCTTTAGGATACTGTGATGAAGATCATACTAGTGGGGCCTGGGTAGTCAATGAGTACATCCTTCATTGTTCCTAGTCGTGGGAATATCGAGACGGGGCATCGATATTCCAGAGTAGACTAGATTATATCTTCTCGACCCATGTGATGGACGATGGATGATCCCATATCCATTGGTGTTTGACATCAGAGATGGTATGCGGGTGCTCAGTGGAGACTGGGTACACTGAACGGACTCGTCGAGAACTCCCAGATGATATTATACCTCACGTCAGATGGCAGTTCTCTGGTGACACTGGTACATCTTAGTCTGTTGACCCGAGATCGTCATAGAGTCTTGTGTGTCTCCCACTGTGCTTTGATTTCCACCCTACCACGGCTCTACTGAGTCATGCAAACAGGTGGTTTTTAGGTACAGTCCCGATTCATATGGAGGCAATGAGCGATAGGAGGGGATTCGTCTCTCCCGGTATTGAGGGTGGATGTTGCGCTATGCTCGACTGGCCATAACAGGAAATCCCTGACCAGGGTTGCAGTGATATACTGATAAGAGTTATCAGTAGTTTCACGAATGTTATGGACCTTACGTCGGCATGACTTATCAAGCTACTGCGGTCTGACGTTTACCACCCCTAGGCGAGATATGCGACATATCAGATGAACAGACCGGACTGTACGGTAAGTGTTACTGGTTGGATTCACAGGAGTGTGAGCGGGCTTGCTCGTCGATCTTCTGATCGTTCAATACCCGGGTGGCTGTTACGTTTAGCAGACCGCTTGCGGCTTGTGGGTGTTTGATATGATCATCACCTGCTGCCGGCGTATTGACGAATCTTTAGAGTCCTACACAGAGGTTTCCTGGCTCAAGCGAAACGAAATAGGAGCGCATATGAGATATGTGCGGGACCGAGAATAATGCGAGTATATGATACCGCATTCCATTCTCGCGATGAATGTATCGAATGGTTGTATGTGATATAACCTAGTTATCGAATCAATGATTGATTCGATAAGCCGATACATTGGATACTAGTCGGTTATATGCGACATGACCGGATCATTGAATCAAGTGTTGATTTAATGATTTAATGTATAATTATATATTTGATATATTACTTTGCATTAACTAGTATTGGTTCACTTTAAATGGATTTTCTCACTTGAATTGCACATTGTATATGTGATATATTTTTGTGCACTAGTTTGTATCATGTTTGATGATACATGCTCACTTGGGTTTGTGTAAAGAATTAAACCATGGTTATATGAATGGTTAGAGTTTTGTTTATTTATTTATTTATTATTCTTTTTGAAATGATAAAGAAAAGAATGGTGGCTTATTTTGTTTGTTTGTAGAAGCTTCATGAAGCTTTGAACAAGTCCACCATTCTTATCTCATGCTTAACCCTAACCAATCAAACTAACCATAGTCTATTCTCTACACCTAACCAAGGTTGGATTATGATAAGAATGAGTTGGATTTTCTTTTTTGAAGATAATCTTTTTTATTCTATCATATTCTTTCTTCTTCTTATTCATCTTCAACAATGAAGAAAACCTTGCCTCCATCAATGGCAACTTATGAAAATGAGTGAGAAATCCAATTCCAAAGTGAACCCACTTCCTATTTCTTCATCCTCTACCTCTTGCCAAGTAGTATAGGGTGTTTTCTTCACAAGTTTCATGACTTGGTGAAGTTGTAGCTTGATCTTGAGTTGCCTCGACGTAGATAATCTTCGGCATCGAAGCCGACGACCTAGCCCGCCCATTTCTCCGATGAAGCCGATGCTAGAGTCCGGGATCCGATATGGACAGCGAGGGGACGTCATCATGGAGCCTAGGAGGTGGAGGACCGGATCTACAAAGGTTGTAGCCCCTTTCCTTTAGCTATAATTCGTTTATTTGCATCGCAATGCCTATACATCTAGTCAACGATCCGTATTAGGGTTTCTCGGCACTTTTAAAATTTTAATTGGCCATGTTTGATCACTTGCGAGACTTCATTAGTGTGCCTAGGAACCCTACAGTGGTATCAGAGCCTAGCTAGAGCCTTAGGCGATGCACAGACGGAGTTTGAAGTCCGATCGAACCGAAATCCTAACTCCAAAATTCTCTCTGGACTTTTTTCAAAAACTGGGTTTTTTCCATATTAAAAATATGCAGAAAAATCAGCAGGAGATTGTAAGAGTTACTGTGAAACACGAGCACCTGATTCCATTAAAGCGCGGCGGAACCGCGGCATTAGCATGGCTAATGCGGCGGTTCCGCGGCCACTTAGTCACTTCTTCAGTTGATTTCTGCACAGTAATTCCTATTTTGCTGTGCTGGTTTTCCTGGGAATTTTTAATCTGAACTCAAGAGTTGAGTTTTCTGGGTGGTATTAGGAGTTCGTAGATTCGATCGGATTATCAAATTATGTCTGTGTGTTTTTCCGGATAATTTTAGAATATGTTAAAAAGTTCGACCGGATATAAATACCCACTTTTTCCCCTGCCGGGAAATTTCCAATTGTTGGACTTTTCCGTGGTTTAATGACATTCTAAGTAGTGCAAGTAACGCGATGGTCCCTCTAGAAGACAACAAACCTTAACTCGATTATGTGACCGTCTTGAACCGCCCTTTGAACCTTAGGGTTTGGGGCAGTACGGAGTGCCACATGTGAGGCGTTGGCTTGACCCTTCTACGGCTGGACCGTTGGTACTGAGGCACGAACTGAATGTTTTTAGACTTATTTCATGTGTTGAGCTGTATCGGGAAAACTTGGGTGTTCGATTGTTCAATCGGAAAGTTTAACATTTTCTATTTATCCGGAATGTGATACAACAATTGGAATTCACAAGTAGTTATGAGATAACCGAATGAATGTTAAAAATCTAGCGGTTTAGTCTCACTTGATCGGTTGCCACGGAATTTTGATGTGATCAAAAGTCCGTCGCAATCACGTAGCGTACGCGGATACTCGCCGGATAAACTTAATAGACAGCCTCACCCCATAGCCCCGACCAAGTGACTGTAGGAGAACCCCGTCGCCGAAAGCATCCGTCCGGGTGCTCGCGGCAGCGGTGTTCCACCATGGTGCACTTCGTCGACGGTATCGGGGGTGCGGCCGCCTACTAAAGTTTGCGACGAGCATTCGATCAGTTTTTCGGGAATCTTGTTGAATTGCCCGACTTGATATTGAAAGGTGTTTTCGATAATGAGACTAAAATGCAGGGTTTATAATTGTTAGGCATGCGATGTCTAAGTATTTCATTTGATTAGGCATGCGATGTCTAAAGAGGATGCGGATTCCAACTGTTGTAGTTTTACACTTTCTTTTCTGTGACCGTAAGTGTAATATGTGATATCGCCGGTTTCGTTGCTATATGTCAACGACAATTGGGATGCGCATATTTACTTACGTTGATGACATGTGATGTTATGTGTTGCTGGATATGTTATATTGGATCATCGTGTTTGAATAGCCGGGTTTTTTTTATGTGCGATGAGTGTTTTTCATTTTCAATCATGTAAAAACTTGTATGTAATATTCTTTTATTGGGGCACTTCCAGGTTGCGGAAGATGTCACCCATTGTATATTATTTACTTTTCCGCATTAGGATAGACCCAAGGAGGGGAGCACAAGTAACCGGGTTCTGGGGTCCAGTGGGAGACCAACTCGAGGAGTCGAGTCCGGGTCTCCTAACCCTAGAATTGGTAGGGCTGCTTGCCGCTCTCGTAGGGGTCTAGGGGTGTGGGATTGGCTATTCATCGCGACCGTGGAATCCGTGTTTTATACTGGCTCGTATTGAAAACACGGACGTCCTAGTATATCCAATATTTCATATGTTTCTTCTGCTGCGATATCTGTGATGTGATCATGTGATGTTCTGTGATAGATATAATATATAGTATATATGATATATTATATAGATGTTACTTATGTTTTACACCCGCGCTAGCCCTACCCCGCTCTGCCGTTAGTTACCTAACCTAACGGTGCACGAGGGGACATCGAGGCAAATGCGGATGGCATAAGTGTACGTCATATTTATCTGTGATGTTTAGGTAATTTAAATGATGGGATATTCATTAATGAGATTAATGAAAGAAAATAAACCTAATTGATATTGTGGAATCGAATTTCAAAATAAAACAGGTAGCTACAGTTATTGCTTTGCATCGCGGTGTTCATTATAGAACATCCTGCACCTTATTCGATAAGGAAAGGACCGAGATCCCTTCACCGGGAGTGACTCCTTTAGCAATAACTGGCAGATGCTACAACCATCGGTTTGTCTTTTGATTGCTTCTATAGTTTCTGCTTTGCACAGTGATATATATGATATATCCCGTACCTCATTCGACGAGGAAAGGGCCGACGATCCCTTCACCGGGAGTGACCCCTTTAGCAAAACTAGAAAAGCCTCAAAAACATTCCATTTAAAAACCATTTGATTCCGCAACGAGATCAAGTTCAAAGCGTTGAAGGTTTTCATAAAAACCAGCCGCAACCCTCCGTCATTTTAGGAAGTAGAGTACTTAGTATTCGTGCTGTGTTTGTTGACCTTAGTTAAGGCACAGTGTACGGTAGTTAAGTGATGTCTTCCTACACCGCATATGATGCGATTAGTTAGGACAGTCCCGTGACTTTGTTGACCTTAGTTAAGGGTCATGTGGGTGGGTCTAATTAATCACGAAATGACGGGTAGAACTTGACTAGTACTTATGATTTGTTGACCATAGTTAAGGTCATAGGTGCTAGGGGTAAAAACCTTTATCGGGAGTTTCAAGAGTTGAAATTTGCAATGAGATTGCATACCTTCTATATGATAGTTGGATCCCGATACCCACTGCGAGTAATTGTTACTCCTGGGAGAGTTTTCCACTTTGCAATTAGCCGATCAAGTAGGTGTCTAGAAAGGTGTCAACGGGGTTATGCCTCTGGGAAAACGAGGTTTACAGTAATTAGGTCTGTGCGAAAGCACGGGGAACCTCCCTCAAAGTACCGACACTGGCCTGGCTGAAAGATTGGCGAACTTGTAGAGTGTAATTAATCCCGGCTAGTCTTTCCTTTTAGGGTTTGAAGGAAGATTTGATAAAAACAGTGGGAGCCATCCAGATTAGATAAAATAAATAACCAATCTGATCTTGCAAGAGCGCACGCAGAGTGTTTTCTTCTCTCTCTCTCCAGGTAGCGACCATATCACGCCTTAATCAAGATAATAATATGGATGTATTGACCGAACCCGCTTGTTATACTGAGCTGGGGAATGTTGGTCCCGCTCCAACTTATAATTGTTATAAGACAGAGCAGGAAATAAGGGAATACCATAATTCCTATGCCGCCCAAACGAAGAAAGTGCATATGATGCATCTCCTTCGGGTGTGTTCATTACAAAGAACTGTTTCTCAGTATCCTCCGCATCCTGGGTATTTGATACCGGATCAGGATCCCAGATATGTAATCTGTTACATAGGGCTACAAAAAGGTAGAAAAACTGAGAACGGGTGATAAGTTTCATGAGACAGAAGACGGGGCAAGTGTTGCAGCCAAGTCTGTTGGTCACTGTCACCCTGTATTACCAATACATTAATTCTGAACAAATGCTATTAGATACCGAACCTGATATACAAAATCATATCAATCTCTTTATTTAATAAAGTAATGATAAAATTTTGTATTGCTGGATAATGTTTTGAACATTTCCTATATAAAAAGTTGATCGGTTCAGGCACGTTATCTAAAAGCATTGACGTTCTAAATCAAACTACAGTTCCTAGTATACAGAACACACACAAGAGGAAGAGTTCAGAAATGAACAAATCCTTCTTGAGGCATTGTAGACTAGGTCATATCAATGCGACCTGACTGGATGAAGTTACATTTTAGATGAATATTTAAATCAGTTTGAATTTACATCTTGTGAAACTTGCCAGTCATGTCACAAAGATTAGATAGATGACCATAGCTCCGTTTACTGAAAACAGAGAAAGAGTTAATGAACTCTTGGGACTGATACATGATGATGTATGTAAGGTCTCCTGTCTACACATGCCAGGACTGGTTCTTTATACTTCATTATATTCTCTGATAATCTCTCAAGATTCAGTCATATGTTTCTGTTGAAACATAAGTCCGAAGCTTTTGAGGTATTCACAAAATATAAGTTAGAAGTAGAGAACCAATAACCGGGTATAAGTATTATGTCCTTGATGAGATCAGGGAGGAGAATACTTGTGCATAGAATTCCTGGACTATTCTAAAGGAGAATGAGATTCTCTCTCAGTGTTACTCCTCTGAATACACCACAGCATAACGGTGTATCGGGGTGGAGCAATCGCACAATATTAGATATGGTGTGCTCTATGATGAGTACTACTGAGTTTCCTATTCCTTTTGGGAGTTATGCGCTTGAGAAGCTGCATACCTATTGAATTAGGTTCGAATCAAATCAGTGCCTACCACTCCATATAAGATATGGTGTGCGAAGAGCCTATCTCTTAAGTAAGTTAAGATTTGGGATTGTCCGGCCTATGTCTAAAGAAAATCCGGACAAAATCGAGACAAGGTCAGTTCTGTAGAACTGGAAAGGTTCCAGCTATACAAAACTGCAGCTGATTTGACAGAACCAAAGGATTCTATAGTCCCCGACGAACCTCAGCCTCTCCGCCGATCTGGTAGGGTTCTTCACCTGCCTGAGAGATACCTCGGTTTCTCGATGACAGTGGGAGTGAGGATTGCATCATGAGATGATGACCCAACTAGTATCGAGCAGGCCATCGAGAGTAGGGACTCTGTAAGAATGGCTGGATGCTTAGCGATCTGAGATGGAATCCATATACACCAACAAAGTATGGACTTTGGTTGCTATATCTGAAGGGTTAAATCCCCATCAGGAGCAAGTATATCTTGAGAAGATTACTTGGTGTAGATGGAAAAGTTGAGACTTTCAAAGGTAGACTTGTTAAAGGTTTTCGTCATCGACCAGGCATGGATAATGATGAAACCTTTTCCAAGTGACTATGCTTAAGTCCATCCGGATCCTACTTAACATTGCTACATACCATGACTACGATATCTGGTGGTTGGGTGCCCTGACTGCTTTTCTAAATACTGATTTAGAAGAGAACGTCTATAAGAACACAGCCAGAGAACTTCGTAAACAGTGGGAGCAGCGGAAACGTGTACGAGTTGCTTTACAGGATAAAGCAGGCATCGCGGAGTTGGAACATCTGTTTTGATGTGGTAGTCAAAGAGTTTGACTTCATCAAAATGGTAGATGAACCTTGTATGTACAAATGGGTAGTATGGAGTATGGTAATGATCCTCGTAGAGTACGTAGATGACATACTCTTGATAGGAAATGAGTTTCCTATGTTACGATCGGTCGATCTCCTCTTATCATATAGATTCTCCATATAGGATCAAAGTGATACCTCCTAAATCCTAGGTTTTGGATCTATGAGATAGATCTAAATGGATGTTAGGATTCTCACTAGTTATAGTGAGATGGTATCAGTTGATCCTGGGGAGAATCACTGGAAAGGTTCCAGAGTGATAAGGACGACTGAATGTCAGTCGCGGGCATTGTCTTTACCCTCAGTGGAGGGACAGTATGTTGGAAGAGTTCCAAGCTAGATACCGTGGCAAACTAGACGATAAAGGCTGGTAACATCGTTATTATAGATACTACCAAAGAGGAAGTTTGGGTGTATATTGGTTCATAAGATAAATTAGGTTCCTACCATTGTATGACAATGGAAGTGTGGCTTTGGCCCAGGAACCCCGATCCCATCAGTGACCCAGACTTATTCAGAGGAAGCATCACCTGATCATAGAGATAGTTGATCTCCAGGGTGATCGAGGTAAGGAGAGAAGACTCAGAGGACAACACGGCGGATCCACTCACGAAGGACTTTTCCCAAAGAGAGACTTTTATGGGATGGTTGAGTATGTGATACTGCAACCACTGCTACAGATGGCCCTAGTGCAAGTGGGAGATTGTTAGTTATATGTATGCCCTAGAGGCCATTACTGTACATAGGATGTATATTGTAGTGGATGCTGGGACAAATATAGGTAGGACTTTCTTGCTCGACATGATAGTGAGCTATCTGGTTGCTCTATATCTTAACATGTATACTTTCTGTCTCTCTGATTACATGTTGATAAAGCCCTTAGGATGTGTACTTGTCACGACCCGAAAGTACGGAACATGACCGGCACTTAAACTACGAACGTCTCGAGGCGTACGTAATCTAAGTAAACCGAAAACCCAGAAATCCAAACCAAGAAAAATAGTAGAGTGCAGGAAAAACCAACTTAAAGCAAGTAATTTCAATAGCATAAGCCGAATTATGCGGTTTTTAAAACATCAAAAATTTACTGAAAATTTCGGCAGAGTCTCCTTTGTAAATACTGGCCCCCAAACGGGATACAACATGAATAGTATATGAAATCAAGAAAAAGGCATCCCCAAGCGGGAGCTAGCTCTTCGTCAATCGACGGTCACAACCACACAAGCAATATAATATACAACGCCAACGGCGAGAATCAAAACTCAAAAGGAAACTCAAAACCACCAGAAATAAAACGAGCGACTCTAAGGTCGAAAGAATAAACAATACTGGTCTCTATCTCAATAAATACATGTTTGGTTGATGGAATTTACTAGATACAACGGAATAATATTATACAAGGTAATATGATGGGTACGATACAAAAAAAACCCACCTACTAGCAAGTCACCCAAATGAAACTGAGCCCGCAAAGCCGTAAAGAAACATGTACGGCAAAACCTGCAAGAAACTGGGACACAACGGGGGTGAGTTGCCAACTCGTGAATAGAAAAATATCTACGAACATAAATCGCATAAATAACGCAACCTGGGTCAATGATCATAATATATCCTCAAATATAACCAGCAGCCTATAACAAGGCTAGGGTAAATATCTAACCCGAGTGTAATCTCATGTGCCTGTGTCAGTGCCTCAGGTAGCAATATATCATATGAATGAGGTATGAATGCACGGAACAGAATGCATGTACTGACGAAAACTTCTTTCATAAATCAGTGAGATTTCTGTATTTTTAAACTGAGGTACCATAAATGAAATCAGCATAAAACAATGCCCAGCATCGACACAAAACAAGTGTCCAAATATCTCGATATCTCTGTATCACAATCTCTGTACCTCAATATCTCAAAATCAATATCTAGGGTGCCGTCAATCCAGACCGGCCCGTACCATCCATCTCAAGACCACGACGGTATCCTCCGGATATCCGACGCGTCGGTAATATCACCGGTCGGTAGTGCTCCCCTGCCAGGCTCAACGTCAACAACACATTCCTCTTGCCCCGGGATACCGCACCGGGCCCACCATGTACCCGAAACGGTTCATCCATCTCCTCGAATCGGGTCTCGAAATCCATCAGCAAACTCATGGTGGACGACTCATACATCATAGGAAAGCCGCATTTTTTTATTTAAAAAGAAAGAAAGCAGTTTATATATGTTTTGCGGTTTTCCTCCAAATCCATAAAATATCATGGGAATCTGAATCATCAATAGCATGTAAGACCATGAATATAAGCATGAGAATCTATGAATACGGCATAACAATGAATAATAGTATGCATGAAGTAGCAGGTAATAACTACAATGTCTAAACTATTAGTTAACATGCTATGTCAAGCAATAATATTTTCTAAGGTGTACGTGACATGGCAATTACCGATGAAGATGTGTGTGAGCCGGCAAGTAAGTGTACGTGGTGCATACGCATCATCGGTAATGGTGCTGGTGTCCTAACAGCATGATATCAATAATGGAGTACGAAACATAATATAAGCATGCGATGCGAAGCGAACCACAATAAGGAGCGGGAGCTGAAAACTAGACGCAACTATAACTAATCTGCATTAATCTAATATAAGTCCTACAAATGGTGCCTTTTGAAATAACACGAATCATGGGGTTTTGAAAATAGGGGCTACGGTGTTTTTATGAAAAGATACGTCTTTTGAAATATCCGCAGGATCCCTTGGGCTATCTTTTAAAATACCCACGATTCATTAGTTTTTGAAATAGGTAAGAAATCTAATCTAGTCTAACAATTACACTAAACTATACGGCTGAACAACAGGTAAGGAAACCGCCTATCATTTGAGTTGATACATATACATACCTCTATATGTATAGTCGGTGATCCCGCCTCAATAATATCATATCCGATACCATATCTATAATCAGGAATCACAAGTCAAGAGTGCTGATCAATCATCAATATATAGCTCGTACGTAAATCCGTCGTACGGCATCCCAAATCTGGGTACGGGTCAATATCACATTCATCATACTATTCATCTGATATCCTTTTTATCAAATATCATGATCGGGGTACTGATCTACGTCTACTACAATATTGATACCATCTATGTATGCATGCATGTATAAGAATCACTACGTCAAAAGACCCGCTAAAACATCATGTCGTATCTCAATACGAACCAAAACACATCACGGATCTTCTGGCATCAAGCCCAATATCATCGACTCATCTCAAATCCCAATTACTATCCTCAAATCCAGTATATAAACACATAGTCCCATAGCCATGTGTAAATATACACATCAATATATAATCCCATGTACACACATATGAAAGAAGAATGTATGCAAATATGGGTGTGTGTGTAGTGCAACACTACCCTAGGGTTCGAAACACTAAAGTAATCCAACACACCAATATCCATCCTAAGCATCGTTATTAATCCCAAAAACCAATAATAATTGTTGGTGTGTATACGCATCCGTATACACCACCACGGACTGCGGGGGTGCTATACGCCATCCACCCGACTTCTCCCCGTAGATATAAATCTACTCACCTGGTCCTCGCTAGCCGGTGCCGAAGTCGCCACGCGCTTGCTTCTCGTCTCGAAGTCCACATGGGGGTACCTACATATCATAACGCACCATATCGCATTAAAACTAAATTCGAAATCGAAACGACATACGAAAATCAAATCGGCACGCGTATCACGCATAGGTCCAAACCTATCGCCTACGCATGCAAGAATAGTCAAACCAACCCTCGATGTCGATGTACAAACGTCAAACCATCGAGAAAAATCCAATCACACTCATTTGCACATTCACGAACACTAATTTTAATATAAACTAGGTTAAAACTCACAAAAACCCCCAATTTCACTTAAAAAGTCATTTTTCCGTAAATCCAGCAAGCACAATTCGCCTTTTTGTACAAAACATGACGTTTAAATGAATGTAGCGGCCAATATACTTATTAAATATCTTAAATAAGTTATATAAACAATTCCCGGAATTTAATCTCATTAAATTCCAAAAACCCTAATATTCTAGTTTACAAAATACCTAAAATTTAACAATTTCAAAGCAAAAATCCACAAACTACAATCTAGCTTAGATTTGCATGATCTAAAGCATTAAACCACACTTAATAAAGTTAATGAAGTCATGAAAAACCTAAACACATTTTTAATCCCAAGTATTTAACCAATTTCAAAAACCTAGTAAGCAAATTAGCAAATTAACACAATTTTTAAACTAACCATTAGCACAAGCTACTAATCTTGTATTAACATGACAAAAAGCCTAAATATAACACAGAACCATACACCAATTTTATAAAACCCTAACTTGCATTCAAATTCCTAACTTGAATTCCAAAACTTGCAACTTAAGCCTAATTAACACTTATGTAGTTTAGCTTTAAGAAATTTGTAACAAATTAAGCAAAAATGTTTTAGAATTATACCCAAAAACATTTGAAGATCGACAAGCATCCATGGCCTCCCAAAATTCTCTCTTTTCACAAAGATCCATGCTATACGGGCTAAGCTAAAATGGGTAGGAGTCGGATTTGGGTTTTGGGATTTTTTTGTTGGATTTTGGGGCAATTTTTGATGAAGTTTTGAAGAGAAAAGAGAAGGGGAATGGGGGGGGCTGCTGCTGCTGTAGGAGAGGGGGGGCTGCTGGAATGGGAGTGGGAGAGGAGAGAGAGGGAGGTAGAGAAAGTGGGGGGGAGAAGTCAAAGTCAATTCAAGGTCAAAGGTCCACCTCATTTCTCCATTTTCTTTTCTTTTCTTTCATTTCTTTTCCTTTGAAATTCAAGTGGGGAAAAAGATGGTGGCTACTGAATTCAGCCAAGGGGAGAAGTAAATGGGGGTGTGTGGGTGTGGGTACGGGTGTGGGGTGATGAAAAATGATAAATACAATACCCCAAACATCCATTTACGCTAAAAAAAGCCTTTTTTCTTCAATAATTTCTAAACCGTTTTGGCAAATGATTTCGTTCCAAAAGCCACATGATAAAATTTTATTTAATGTTTTATGATGCACAAAATTTGTTTCAACTTATTCCAATTTGTAATTTTCCCTAATTAAATGTATTAGTGACGGCTTAAAATAATAATAAAATAATATTTTTTTCAGAAAATTTGAAATTTCACCAGCGGCTCAATAAACACCAAATAATAGCAATTACATAGCTAGAATATGTATATTTAATTTTTATAATAAGATATTTGTATTTTGGTTTTTTACAGAAAACCCCCTTATTTTACCGATTTTTTTGAAATTTCACCGAAACGATTTTCAAAACGTTACAATCTTCCCCCCTTAAAGAAATTCGGTCCCCGAATTTAAATTCAAACTCCCCCAAATACTAAAACATCTAAGAAAACCATCAAGTCGTCGGGGCTCCGAAATTGTAAATACATAAAACAAATCGTAGCGCAGCGCATGCGCTTGAAAAATGAGTATATAACTCAAATCAAAACTCCGTCAAGCATCCCGCAATCATCGGAGTCATGGAGAAGACATCAATGCCAAATCTCTTTAAGTCGCTGTGCAACGCGTATAACACTACACAGTGGCGGACGTCTATCATAAGAAAATAACTATATACATATATACCTTTGTTTGAAATGTACGTTCCGCCGTTTTGGAAACAATTTAGAAGGGTCTCCTTGTTTTAAACATTTCGTGTCATTTCAGACACGTAGGTAAATACTGAGGCTATAGCTCGCTTTTTGGAAATCGCTTCAATAACTATCAATGCATGCAAAAATATATTCAGGTACTGTCCTCTGAGTAGTCCTGCTCAGTACGAAAACACATAGCAATATCATAAAAACGTACTGCTCTATACGAAATCAATCCCAAAATATGCACATGAATGCTACGTGCGTCTGGTGCGCACGGAAATCAAAATCCATGAATGTGCCATACATGCGCACAGAAACAACATCTAAGTGCATCGGGTGTGCACGAAACATCTGTCGTAGGCAACATGTGTGCCTGACAGCAAAATCAGGTGCATCTGACATGCACGAAAAATTCTCAATTTAGTGCCTCTGGTGTGCACCAAAATCACCCTTCAAAACATGCGCCCAACATGCGCGAAAATCCAAATCAGGTGCATCCATCGTGCACGAAATCATGAAATCCAATATCAAGTGCCGAACGTGCGCAAAATCAATCAGGTGCACAAGGTGCACAAAACAAATATCGAGTATCACAATCGAAATCGAAGTCCAGTGCATCTAAGTGCACAAAAGGCGTATCACTGCACTGCAAGCATATAATAACTATACAGAGTGCAGGAACCAATTCGTGTGCGTGCATACGCACAAAATCAACCCAAATGTCTAAAACCGTAAAATCACAAACATGTGAAACCAAAGCACGAAAACGATATCAAGTGCAACACTGTGCAAAGATCGTAAATCCTCAATCATCAAAATCAAATCATACGAATAAATCACCCAAAACATCGTGATCAATAATGGCGGAACAGTACCGCTCAAGTGCATCCTCTAAGAATCTCGGCCAACTGTCACGGTCACTAGTGGGACGTCTCGTCGATGATCATGAACTCTGTCCTGCTGGTGTGCGTAACCATGACCACTCCTGGGTCAAGGTCTTCACTGTGAATTACCAATCTTTCGGTCCATCGGCTCATCGGCCCTGTCAGGTGTGCTAACGGGGATGATCCCGTTCTGGCACTTCTCTGGTCATCTCTCGGTCAATCATCGCGACCACTCGTAAGACAGCATATCACTGGCGTCGGCCTCTGGCTCTCTGAATGTACGTGACACATCTGATCCTGGGTGCAAATATCATTGCAGCAGTGTCCTGGAAGGAATCCTGCTCACGGTCTCTTCCATGTCTCGTCTCTGCCAACTGTCCGGAAGTCATCGTCCTTTACTATATCTGCGTCTTGCTCTGGAATGACTGCATTCTCATCACGACTCTTCTGGAAGGTATATCCAAGTACCATGCCTCGGCATGCGCATCGCATCTCTGATGTCGGCGGAGTGGAACGTCATCTCATCTAGATCTGGTGCGAACCTCCTACTTCACTTTTCTCTAATGTTGTCTGCTTTGGACTCATCTCGTCGTGGCTGCATGGACTGAGCTCCAACGACTGTCCTCGTATCGGGAGTCTCCCAAGAAATGCATCTCACCACCTAGCATCCGAATTAAGTCGAGCCATCCGATCGAGTCGTCAAAACCTCATAATCCCCCAAGAGCTCAACATCTTGGGCACAGTTTAATAGTATCGAGTACATACCACAGCATCGGTGGTCCAGCCGTAGAAGGGCAAACCCAAACCTCACTAATGGCGCCGTAGAACTGCCGCAAACCCGAAGGTTCAAAGGCTTTCACACGGTCATTAAGTCGAGTTAGGGTTTCATTCTTCTAGAGGGACCATAGAATTGCCTGCATGTCTTTCCGACTACTTTAAACTTGGAATAATAGGTTTCTGACATTCGATCGTCTCTGTCGACTCCCAACGTCTCCGCGTGAAGTCGTCTCCAGCTGGAATCAATCTATCTGATGACCTCGCATCGGGGTAGGCGAACGATCCACATGTCCTAGTCATTCATCCTCGATGACTAGCGACCTTCTATCATCTTTTAGTACAACTCATTCTGCACTAACTCCAGCATCTGGGGCAATATCTCGTCGTTCGCAGCAATAACTGGCTCGATCGTCTGCACGCTGAACGGTGCCTCAATCATCAGGAGTAAGCAATACTTCAATGGTCATCAAAATCTGGCTGGCCTCTATCAGTGTCTCAATCCTCTAGTGCAAATCGGCACGTCCGAGTAATCTCATACAGCAATCCACCCAACGCTCGTGGCGCGAAGATACAATGAAAAGACACATCTCTGCAATCGTGTGTCGCCGAAATCATGCCCTGGTCAGTCCTCGTTCTTGACGAGCTCATGCTGACCGCAACTCTAGCCGTAACACTCCCTGCCCGTAATCGTGGCAGCAAAACCATAACTGGTACTGATGAGGCTAGATCAGGAAGGAATATAATACTCAACAAGGAAATGTACATCCTAAGGCTTCATAAGTGGAGTGGCGTATCGTAAATATGCCGTGGAACATACCAACGGTACGTCACTCTACTTTAGTCACCTATTCCATCAACCAAGGGTCATCCTACGCTCCGAAGGTTAAAACCTAACGCTCTGATACCAACTTTGTCACGACCCGAAAGTACGGAACATGACCGGCACTTAAACTACGAACGTCTCGAGGCGTACGTAATCTAAGTAAACCGAAAACCCAGAAATCCAAACCAAGAAAAATAGTAGAGTGCAGGAAAAACCAACTTAAAGCAAGTAATTTCAATAGCATAAGCCGAATTATACGGTTTTTAAAACATCAAAAATTTACTAAAAATTTCGGCAGAGTCTCCTTTGTAAATACTGGCCCCCAAACGGGATACAACATGAATAGTATACGAAATCAAGAAAAAGGCATCCCCAAGCGGGAGCTAGCTCTTCGTCAATCGACGGTCACAACGACACAAGCAATATAATATACAACGCCAACGGCGAGAATCAAAACTCAAAAGGAAACTCAAAACCACCAGAAATAAAACGAGCGACTCTAAGGTCGAAAGAATAAACAATACTGGTCTCTATCTCAATAAATACATGTTTGGTTGATGGAATTTACTAGATACAACGGAATAATATTATACAAGGTAATATGATGGGTACGATACAAAAAAAACCCACCTACTAGCAAGTCACCCGAATGAAACTGAGCCCGCAAAGCCGTAAAGAAACATGTACGGCAAAACCTGCAAGAAACTGGGGCACAACGGGGGTGAGTTGCCAACTCGTGAATAGAAAAATATCTACGAACAGAAATCGCATAAATAACGCAACCTGGGTCAATGATCATAATATATCCTCAAATATAACCAGCAGCCTATAACAAGGCTAGGGTAAATATCTAACCCGAGTGTAATCTCATGTGCCTGTGTCAGTGCCTCAGGTAGCAATATATCATATGAATGAGGTATGAATGCACGGAACAGAATGCATGTACTGACGAAAACTTCTTTCATAAATCAGTGAGATTTCTGTATTTTTAAAGTGAGGTACCATAAATGAAATCAGCATAAAACAGTGTCCAGCATCGACACAAAACAAGTGTCCAAATATCTCGATATCTCTGTATCACAATCTCTGTACCTCAATATCTCAAAATCAATATCTAGGGTGCCGTCAATCCAGACCGGCCCCTACCATCCATCTCAAGACCACGACGGTATCCTCCGGATATCCGACGCGTCGGTAATATCACCGGTCGGTAGTGTTCCCCTGCCAGGCTCAACGTCAACAACACATTCCTCTTGCCCCGGGGTACCGCACCGGGCCCACCATGTACCCGAAACGGTTCATCCATCTCCTCGAATCGGGTCTCGAAGTCCATCAGCAAACTCATGGTGGACGACTCATACATCATAGGAAAGCCGCATTTTTTTATTTAAAAAGAAAGAAAGCAGTTTATATATGTTTTGCGGTTTTCGTCCAAATCCATAAAATATCATGGGAATCCGAATCATCAATAGCATGTAAGACCATGAATATAAGCATGAGAATCCATGAATACGGCATAACAATGAATAATAGTATGCATGAAGTAGCAGGTAATAACTACAATGTCTAAACTATTAGTTAACATGCTATGTCAAGCAATAATATTTTCTAAGGTGTACGTGATATGGCAATTACCGATGAAGATGTGTGTGAGCCGGCAAGTAAGTGTACGTGGTACATACGCATCATCGGTAATGGTGCTGGTGTCCTAACAGCATGATATCAATAATGGAGTATGAAACATAATATAAGCATGCGATGCGAAGCGAACCACAATAAGGAGCGGGAGCTGAAAACTAGACGCAACTATAACTAATCTGCATTAATCTAATATAAGCCCTACAAATGGTGCCTTTTGAAACAACACGAATCATGGGGTTTTGAAAATAGGGGCTACGGTGTTTTTATGAAAAGATACGTCTTTTGAAATATCCGCAGGATCCCTTGGGCTATCTTTTAAAATACCCACGATTCGTTAGTTTTTGAAATAGGTAAGAAATCTAATCTAGTCTAACAATTACACTAAACTATACGGCTGAACTACAGGTAAGAAAACCGCCTATCATCTGAGTCGATACATATACATACATGTATATGTATAGTCGGTGATCCCGCCTCAATAATATCATATCCGATACCATATCTATAATCAGGAATCCGAAGTCAAGAGTGCGGATCAATCATCAATATATAGCTCGTACGTAAATCCGTCGTACGGCATCCCAAATCTGGGTACGGGTCAATATCACATTCATCATACTATTCATCTGATATCCTCTTTATCAAATATCATGATCGGGGTACTGATCTACGTCTAGTACAATATTGGTACCATCTATGTATGCATGCATGTATAAGAATCACTACGTCAAAAGACCCGCTAAAACATCATGTCGTATCTCAATACGAACCAAAACACATCACGGATCTTCTGGCCTCAAGCCCAATATCATCGACTCATCTCAAATCCCAATTACTATCCTCAAATCCAGTATATAAACACATAGTCCCATAGCCATCTGTAAATATACACATCAATATATAATCCCATGTACGCACATATGAAAGAAGAATGTATGCAAATATGGGTGTGTGTGTGTAGTGCAACACTACCCTAGGGTTCGCAACACTAAAGTAATCCAACACACCAATATCCATCCTAAGCATCGTTATTAATCCCAAAAACAAATAATAATTGTTGGTGTGTATACGCATCCGTATACACCACCACGGACTGCGGGGGTGCTATACGCCATCCACCCGACTTCTCCCCGTAGATATAAATCTACTCACCTGGTCCTCGCTAGCCGGTGCCGACGTCGCCACGCGCTTGCTTGTCGTCTCGAAGTCCACATGGGGGTACCTACATATCATAACGCACCATATCGCATTAAAACTAAATTCGAAATCGAAACGACATACGAAAATCAAATCGGCACGCATATCACGCATAGGTCCAAACCTATCGCCTACGCATGCAAGAATAGTCAAACCAACCCTCGATGTCGATGTACAAACGTCAAACCATCGAGAAAAATCCAATCACACTCATTTGCACATTCACGAACACTAATTTTAATATAAACTAGGTTAAAACTCACAAAAACCCCAATTTCACTTAAAAAGTCATTTTTCCGTAAATCTAGCAAGCACAACTCGCCGTTTTGTACAAAACATGACGTTTAAATGAATGTAGCGGCCAATATACTTATTAAATATCTTAAATAAGTCATATAAACAATTCCCGGAATTTAATCTCATTAAATTCCAAAAACCCTAATATTCTAGTTTACAAAATACCTAAAATTTAACAATTTCAAAGCAAAAATGCACAAACTACAATCTAGCATAGATTTGCATGATCTAAAGCATTAAACCACACTTAATAAAGTTAATGAAGTCATGAAAAACCTAAACACAATTTTAATCTCAAGTATTTAACCAATTTCAAAAACCTAGTAAGCAAATTAGCAAATTAACACAATTTTTAAACTAACCATTAGCACAAGCTACTAATCTTGTATTAACATGACAAAAAGCCTAAATATAACACACAACCATACACCAATTTTATAAAACCCTAACTTGCATTCAAATTCCTAACTTGAATTCCAAAACTTGCAACTTAAGCCTAATTAACACTTAAGTAGTTTAGCTTTAAGAAATTTGTAACAAATTAAGCAAAAATGTTTTAGAATTATACCCAAAAACATTTGAAGATCCACAAGCATCCATGGCCTCCCAAAATGCTCTCTTTTCACAAAGATCCATGCTATACGGGCTAAGCTAAAATGGGTAGGAGTCGGATTTGGGTTTTGGGATTTTTTTGATGGATTTTGAGGCAATTTTTGATGAAGTTTTGAAGAGAAAAGAGAAGGGGAATGGGGGGGCTGCTGCTGTAGGAGAGGGGGGGTCTGCTGGAATGGGAGTGGGAGAGGAGAGAGAGGGAGGTAGAGAAAGTGGAGGGAGAAGTCAAAGTCAATTCAAGGTCAAATGTCCACCTCATTTCTCCATTTTCTTTTCTTTTCTTTCATTTCTTTTCCTTTGAAATTCAAGTGGGGAAAAAGATGGTGGCTACTTAATTCAGCCAAGGGAAGAATTAAATGGGGGTGTGTGGGTATGGGTACGGGTGTGGGGAGATGAAAAATGATAAATACAATACCCCAAACATCCATTTACGCTAAAAAAAGCCTTTTTTCTTCAATAATTTCTAAACCGTTTTGGCAAATGATTTTGTTCCAAAAACCACATGATAAAATTTTATTTAATGTTTTATGATGCACAAAATTTGTTTCAACTCATTCCAATTTGTAATTTTCCCTAATTAAATGTATTAGTGACGGCTTAAAATAATAATAAAATAATATTTTTTTCAGAAAATTTGAAATTTCACCAGCGGCTCAATAAACACCAAATAATAGCAATTACATAGCTGGAATATGTATATTTAATTTTTATAATAAGATATCTGTATTTTGGTTTTTTACAGAAAACCCCCTTATTTTACCGATTTTTTTGAAATTTCACCGAAACGATTTTCAAAACGTTACAGTACTCGACTTCCACGACTATGATGAAGATCATACTAGTGGGGCCTGGGTAGTCAATGAGTACATCCTTCATTGTTCCTAGTCGTGGGAATATCGAGACGGGGCATCGATATTCCAGAGTTGACTAGCGTATATCTTCTCGACCCATGTGATGGGCGATGGATGATCCCATATCCATTGGTGTTTGACATCAGAGATGGTATGCGGGTGCTCAGTGGAGACTGGGTACACTGAACGGACTCGCCGAGAACTCCCAGATGGTATTATACCTCACGTCAGATTGCAGTTCTCTGGTGACACTGGTACAGCTTAGTCTGTTGACCCGAGATCGTCATAGAGTCTTGTGTGTCTCCCACTGTGCTTTGATTTCCACCCTACCACGGCTCTACTGAGTCGTGCAAACAGGTGGTTTTTGGGTACAGTCCCGATTCACATGGAGGCAATGAGCGATAGGAGGGGATTCGTCTCTCCCGGTATTGGGGGTGGATGTTGCGCTATGCTCGACTGGCCATAACAGGAAATCCCTGGCCAGGGTTGCAGTGATATACTGGTAAGAGTTATCAGTAGTTTCACGAATGTTATGGACCTTACGTCAGCATGACTTATCAAGCTACTGCGGTCTGACGTTTACCACCCCTAGGCGAGATATGCGACATATCAGATGAACAGACCGGACAGTACGGTAAGTGTTACTGGTTGGATTCACAGGAGTGTGAGCGGACTTGCTCGTCGATCTTCTGATCGCTCAATACCCGGGTGGCTGTTACATTTAGCAGATCGCTTGCGGCTTGTGGGTGTTTGATATGATCATCACCTGCTGCCGGCGTATTGGCGAGTCTTTAGAGTCATACACAGAAGTTTCCTGGCTCAAGAGAAACGAAATAGGAGCGCATATGAGATATGTGCGGGACCGAGAATAATGCGAGTATATGATACCGCATTCCATTCTCGCGATGAATGTATCGAATGGTTGTATGTGATATAACCTAGTTATCGAATCAAGGATTGATTCGATAAGCCGATACATAGGATACTAGTCGGTTATATGCGACATGACCGGATCATTGAATCAAGTGTTGATTTAATGATTTAATGTATAATTATATATTTGATATATTACTTTGCATTAACTAGTATTGGTTCACTTTAAATGGATTTTCTCACTTGAATTGCACATTGTATATGTGATATATTTTTGTGCACTAGTTTGTATCATGTTTGATGATACATGCTCACTTAGGTTTGTGTAAAGAATTAAACCATGGTTATATGAATGGTTAGGGTTTTGTTTATTTATTTATTTATTATTCTTTTTGAAATGATAAAGAAAAGAATGGTGGCTTATTTTGTTTGTTGGTAAAAGTTTCATGAAGCTTTGAACAAGTCCACCATTCTTATCTCATGCTTAACCCTAACCAATCAAACTAACCATAGTCTATTCTCTACACCTAACCAAGGTTGGATTATGATAAGAATGAGTTGTATTTTCTTTTTTGAAGATAATCCTTTTTATTCTATCATATTCTTTCTTCTTCTTCTTCATCTTCAACAATGAAGAAAAAACCTTGCCTCCATCAATGGCAACTTATGAAAATGAGTGAGAAATCCAATTCCAAAGTGAACCCACTTCCTATTTCTTCATCCTCTACCTCTTGCCAAATAGTATAGGGTGTTTTCTTCACAAGTTTCATGACTTAGTGAAGTTGTAGCTTAATCTTGAGTTGCCTCGACGTAGATCATCTTCGGCATCGAAGCCGACGACCTAGCCCGCCCATTTCTCCGATGAAGCCGATGCTAGAGTCCGGGATCCGATATGGACAGCGAGGGGACGTCATCATGGAGCCTAGGAGGTGGAGGACCGGATCTACAAAGGTTGTAGCCCCTTTCCTTTAGCTATAATTCGTTTATTTGCATCACATTGCCTATACATCTAGTCAACGATCCGTATTAGGGTTTCTCGGCACTTGTAAAATTTTAATTGGCCATGTTTGATCACTTGCGAGACTTCATTAGTGTGGCTAGGAACCCTACACACTCATCTCACATCCACCCCGGCTATTCACCCGCGACAATCCAACGCATTCATATACACATACCAGCATCAAACACAGATCACAGATATGTATAACCCCCACTAATCGACATATAGCAATTAGCCGACGTTCAATACATATAAACATCACAGACATAACCCTTTAGTCAAAGTGTAGTGAAGTTCGATCAAAAATACGAATTTATAGGTCCTAAAAAACAAATTTCTTTTCTGGAAAACCTGGGCACAAATAAACCATCTTAAAAATCCCAAAACCAAGCCAGAAGAACACTGCACCAATCTCGACCCAGAACCGAGTCAAAACGTCCGCGGTTGCGCGGCAATAGCTTGCTATTGCCGCGAAACCGCGGCGCTTTGAACGATTCACTGGATCGTTTTTGGTGGCTTTCTTCACAAATCCTTGAGATGATTTTTGACGTACGATTTATTTTATTTTGAACAGAAAAAAAAATAACAGAAAGTTAGGGTTTTTGTAAACTCGGTTTTGCGATTTTTCCGATTGAACTTCCATACACTTTACTACCTAACTAGTTTATGTTTAGTTAGGCTCTGATACCACTGTAAGTCCACGTTGCCCACCCCGGTACTTACGGGGAGGCGGAAAACGGAATAAAAATCAAATTTTTACTACTTTAGGCAACATGGACTAGACAAAGGAGGATCTTTGCTAAACAAAAACAAGCTAAAGCTAACTAGAAACTAGCTAAAGCTAAGAATGGTTATACCTAGGGCTTTATGTCCTTCTCACCTTGCTCCTTGGAGTAGTAGAAAGGGATCACCTTTGTCGTCTTCTCACGTCGAAGAAGGATCCACCCGAAAGCCTCAACCTTTGGCTTCAACTCCAAGCTAGAAGTAACTAGGGTGCTAGAAGTGCTAATCCTAGAACCTTAGATGAGAGTAGAGATTATCAATAAGAGGTTTTCTCAAGCTCAAGTGTTTCTCAACACATGAGAGGGGAGAGCTTGAGGAAGAGGAAGAGCAAGAGAGAGAAAGTAAATGATAGAATGAGAGAAAATATGAAACATTCTCACATATATGTGTGAATTATTATAAATTGATAATTAGTAAGATAATTGTCATGGCCTAATCAAGACATGACCATTATTGTTCATATCAGATTTTTGCATTTTTATACCGCCCAATTTTTATCACATTGCTTATCGGTAGGTACTCTTGAGCCGTGTTTGCTAGTCAATTGCATGATACAGGTTCTCGGCTCTAAACGGTGAAATTCATGGAAAAACACGAAAAAATCCGGGTTCCTGCCAACCACAGATAAAACACGGGTCTCCGCTCTCTATCCGTATGTTGCCGCACACCAGTTTAAGAGACAAAATGGCAAATCGATTGTCATTTTCATGCACAAGGCTCAATGGCAACACAAGATCCAAGAAATCTACACGGAGCTCAAGAAAATCATGACAAAAGATCCATGTCCAATCACCTTTTGATCCACTAGAATTTTGGAAGAAATGTGGAAAGATTATCAGAAAAAACATGTACCAGACAAAAGGGGACAGCAGACCAGGGCAGCACACAAAAGCCGACAGCCCAACTCCCCTATAGGGCGGCGGAACCGCGGCAATAGCAGGCTTAGGCCGCGGAACCGCGGCTGTACGGCCTTGTCGGCTGAAGATACTTCAGGGGTATTTTGGTCTTTCTATGTACAGGCAGAATTTTGCCCTAGATTTCCATTTCCCTGCCTATAAATAGCCCAGAACCTTGTGAAGCCAAGTGTGCATAATCTTGTATTTTTCTAGGTTTAGAATACTTGTTTCTTCTTCCTCTTCTCATCTCTTCTCCATTAAAAAACTTGTAGTGAGCTTTTGTGAGTGAAGAATGATGAATAAAGAAGTTCATTTTGTTGTTATATCTTGTCTTGTTCTTTAGTTAAATTATTATTGCTTGTAATTTTCATTTGTTAACTTAGTTGTTGTTATTTCTTGTTGTTTCTTTCTTTTCTCTTTTCCTTTATCCTTAAACAACCATGACGCTTACGCTTGATCCTTGCCAAGGTGAGGTCGCAAATAGCTAGTTGTTATCTTCTAATCTCCTTCTTTCTATCTTCCTCTTTTGTTTTGTTTTCTTTTCATTATGATGTGTAAGTAGTTTCATACTTGTTAGGGTAGGATAAGGGAAGTTTGAGAGAAGGAAATCTCTCTCACTCTTTCCTTGCCCAACATCTTAAAATCGACTCCCGTTAATTGAACCACAATCCGCTCCTTACGGCACCCTATCCTACATGATAGCGGTGATTCCGTAGTGAGACCGGTTGTGGTTGAATTAACCGGAGGTTATGGCTAAGAGCCAAGAACGGACGGACAAGCACCAAAAGGAAGAACTTATGCGTTGGAAAGCCTAGCTTATACTCGCAAGTTCCTTCCTAGTTGTGCTAATCCCCGTTGTTGCCGATTACCGTAACACCAATATTAAGAGTGGCAACGAAAGAGGTGAGCGAATCCTAACTCAAACTAACCTAATCCTAACCCTAACAAGCTCTCTTTACATATCATTTTAACACTTAATTAATCACAACAAAATCTGGAAAACTGGACTTAACTCGTTAAAACACTTAGAAAAAGATTCCCATCTCCCTGCGGACGACCCGTACTCAACCGGCTAGCTACAAGCGAAACCGTCTTGATTGCGGTAATTAACTAAACTTGAACACGCAGAATCGCTAACAATCAAATGCCGCCGCTGCCGGGGAGACGGTTGTTTATTTCTTTGTGTAAATTCGGGTTAACTTGTGAATATAAATATAACCGAAAAACAAAACAAAAATATATATACTTTGTAAAAAAAAATCATCTTGTTATTTTTGATTAGTTTTTGCGCAAGTGTGCAGGATAATACGGAGTTCAAGTCCAGTGCCAAAGACGTGGGAAGTTAGACCCACATTTCGCGGCTACACCGCGACGGATCAAAACGAAGCAAGCGGTCTACTGTAAAAATCTGGAGCAGATACAGTGAGCAAGTAAAAATTCATCACATCCAGACAAGCAGAGGACACCCAACTGAGCTCAACCCAGAAAAATGAAGATCCAAGCCCACCATATTGCCGCGGTTCCGCGGCATAAGCTAGCTTAGGCCGCGGTTCCGCGGCCGTTTGGTGGCCTCAGGGTTCCAAATTCCCTGTAAGTGTCTCTCTCCTCTCTCCCACTCCTCTGGACTCCAATAAACTGTGTTTTCTACAGCATTCTTTGTGCAAACTCTTTTCCCCCTTCCAATAAACTGTTCTTGTGCAGGATTCTTTGCGCCGCGCTAAAAATAAAAATTGTTTGCAGTTGATTTGTTACCACTTTGCATTCATTAATACGGACTTAAGGGGCTTGAAACCAATTCAGATTGGGTGGGGATTTCATCACCCTTCCCAGGACCCCAAAAATCACAAAAAGCATATGCATTGACCATTGTTAAATTAAAAAAATACTAGACTCAGCCCTAAGGACTTCGCGCTCAATAGGACAGAGGACTAGTTACAGGCATCGGCCGTTTATCCTATCTGACTTTTGCGGTGCCTAGGCAAGTGTGACGAAGGCAAGTGGTTATTTAATTAAGAAACTTCGCGAAAGCGTTGGATAACCTCCCACTTACCTGGCACTTATCTGGCCTCATTTGACGGAGAAGAGGCGGTTTGAGGTCCTAATTCTAGCCCTCTGGAACAGTTAGGAGCTGTCTAGCAGACCTAGGTGACCCTAGATCTAGGTGAGATTGTGCATATCTTATTTGTGATTGCTTAAAGCCGTAAGTCCGTACATATTTCTGTAAAGCTCTTTCTAAAAAAACGAAAAAAAAATCAAAAATTTTTTATAAAAACTTGCCCTTTGTCGCCAAATCCATTTTTCACCCACCACCCATCGTATTTCTCCATTGACGTTTTCTTACCCTCACCTTCTCCGCTTTGACTATACTAAACTCGTTTAGTGTATGTCCGCTTGGACTCGGGACACTAGCGCCCGTCTAGTCCGCGTTACGTTAGTCGCTACCGACTACGCGATCGACTCAGACGTCGAAACTCCGTCCACTCCTCTTTCACCCCTTCCTTTGCCGGCCAACTCCGACGTTGACCGGAATTCTGTTCATACATCTTCACCTTCACCTTCACCTACCTCTTCTTCCGCGATGTCAGGATTTAATCCGAACATCTCTTTGACTACCCCTGGATTGGCTCCACCTCCTACGGAGACCAATAACCCACCACCGCCTGTTATAGCGCCGCAGCGAATCGCGCTCCAGGATCGTTTCTATCCCACCCGTTCTGCACTTCCCACCTATCTTTCTCTTCCATCGGCCAATGGGGACAACTTTGAAATTAAGCCCCACTTCATCAACATGCTTCCACGATTTCATGGGCTTGAATCTGAAGATACCTATATCTTCATCAATAAATTTCAAAACGTCTGTGTCATGATGAAAACTACCCAACTATCGGACGATGCTATACGTCTACGGGTCATTCCGTTCACTTTATGCGATCTTGCTGAAAAATGGTTGTATAGCACCGCTTCCCACTCCATAACCAGTTGGGACGAGTTTGTTAAAGCGTTTCTAAAAAAATTCTATCCGAATTATAAAACCGCAAGGATTCGAAATGAAATCAACCAATTCTCTCAGCTTCCTTCTGAACCCTTCTGGAAGTGCTTTGACCGGTACAAAGACCTTCTTGTTCAGTGTCCTCACCACGGTATAGAGAAATGGCAACTTTGCCAAACCTTATACGAGGGCCTGAACCCAGCAACAAAGCAGTTGTTGGAAACCATCTGTCAGGGCCACTTCCTATCGAAATCTGATGAGGAAGCGTGGCAGTTCTTTGACGACCTTGCGGAGCAAACGCTACAATGGGAGAGCACCAGACCGACTTCTTCTTCTTCTACCTCCACTTCTACCGGTCAGTCTAGGGTAGGAATTCACCAACTTGATGTCTCTATTGCGATGAAAGCTGAAATGGCTGCAATAACGAGAAAGCTTGAAGCAATAGAGAGCAAATTTTCTTCTCCTGCTCCTGCCCCTGTTCTCCCCCTTCGTACCATCTGCGCTTGTTGTTCCGATCCTTCTCACTTAACCGAAGAGTGTCCTTACAATCCACCATCGCAAGGACAGGATCAGGTTAACGCTGCATTTCAGCAAAGACCGAGGAATGATCCATACTCTTCCACTTAAAATCCCGGTTGGAGGAACCACCCCAATTTCGCCTGGAATCAGAATCAGAATCAATTCCAAGGCAACAATTTCCAGAGGGCCCCTCCTCCGCAACAACAAGCGCAACAACAAACTCAGTTTCAGCAGCCCTTCCAACCCCAACCTTTTCAAAATCAGACGAACAACTTTGCACCCAACAATTCTTTCCCACCAAACAACTTTGTTCCGTCAAACAACGATAAGGTTTCCTCGCTCGAACGAAGTCTGGAGGCGTTCGTTAAACAATCGACACAATCCACTGCCAACATCCAGTCTTCCATTCAGTCCTTAGAGCAACACACTGCCGCACACGGGCAAAGCATCAAGACCATCGAGGCCCAGATTGCACAACTGAATGCGGCCTTAAGCGAGCGAGAAAAGGGGAAGCTCCCGTCCCGGCCACTCCCAAATCCCGGTCACCCACATAATGTACATGTTGCTCTTGAACAACAGAATCATAATGTGAGTGCCGTGACCACATTGAGATCGGGAAGGATGCTGCAAAACAACATTGGCACACGGATCAACGATGACACCCCGGCCGCTTCTTCTTCTACTTCTTCTTCATCTCCTGCTTCTTCGTCTTCTGAGCCTATTCTTCGTTCTTCACAAGGCTCTCCTTCCTCTTCTTCTGCTCTGAACGGACCCACTTCTCACTCCACGAAAACACCTGTTCTGGGATCCGTTCCAACTCCACAATCTCCTCCTCCAACATTAGACTCAACCAATTTTAAAAATGTTCCATTTCCAAACCGGTTGAGGTCTAATAAATAAAATCCTCAGATGGAGAAGATTCTGGAGTTATTTAAGCAGGTTAACATTAACATTCCTCTTTTAGATGGTGTCCAACAAGTCCCGTCCTACGCGAAAATCTTAAAGGACTTGTGCACGAAAAAGAGGAAGTCTCAGGCACCCAAGAAAGTTTTCTTGGCTAGTGCTGTGAGTGATGCCCTTACCCAATCGTTACCACAAAAACGGAAGGACCTTGGCTGTCTTACGATTTCAATTACCATTGGGGATAAGAACATCAACCGCGCACTATTAGATCTTGGTGCCAGTGCTAACCTGCTTCCGTACTCAGTATACGAGCAATTAGGCGTAGGAGAGCTGAAACCCACACACACTGCACTCTCCAAATGGCCGACCGATCGATCACCCATCCTAGGGGTGAGCTAGAGGATGTGTTAATAAAAGTCGGGGACTTCATATTCCCCGTTGACTTCATTGTATTAGACACACAGCCTGTAGCTAACCCCCGGAATCAAATTCCGGTGATACTCGGTCGCCCATTCCTTGCAACCTCAAATACTGTGATCAATTGTCGCAATGGTTCGATGAACCTCTCTTTTGGAAACATGACGATTGAACTCAACATTTTTAGGTTGGGGAATCAGCCCGCCGAACCTAATGCTCATATACTGGACGTCTTCTCGATCCAGGAGATCACCCCAGAAGAATGTGAATTCGAGGAGTTTTTGTTTGATCACGATAATCTTAACGCCACTAGTGCGTTCCTCCTCGAACCTGCCGCTGTTTCTGCGCCCGACAACGACTACGAGTGTTTCACGTTCTTGAACGATCTTAGCCGCGCACAACCCGAGTTTGAATCTTTCGAATTTCCGGATGAGTTACCTGAACCATCCAACTCGGTCGCCTACACTCGTTTTGAACCTTTGCCGGAGTCCTTTGAGTTCGAGACCTCTGCACCAATCTTGCCTTCAATAGTTTCACCTCCAGCGCTCGAACTCAAGCCTTTGTCGTCTCACCTTAAGTACGCTTACTTAGGTGAGAACGAGACCCTCCCTGTCATCATTTCGGCTTCTCTAGCTCCAGAGCAAGAGAAATCCCTTCTTGCGGTCTTGCACAACAACAGGCAAGCTTTTGGCTGGTCCATGGCGGACATCAAGGGGATTAGTCCCCTGATCGTTGAGCATCCCATTCATCTGATGGATGATGCCAAACCAGCCCGGGATCCACAAAGACGTCTCAATCCAGTCATGAAAGAGGCTGTGAAGATGGAGATCGTAAAATGTCTAGATAGTGGTATCATTTACCCTATCTCTGATAGCCAGTGGGTTAGCCCCATCCACGGTGTCCCCAAGAAATCAGGTATAACGGTCATCACTAACGAGGCGAACGAGTTAATCCCTACTCGCACCCAAACTGGGTGGCGAGTATGCATCGATTACAGAAAACTCAACGCCGCAACGCGGAAAGACCACTTTCCGCTACCTTTCATTGACCAGATGCTTGAACGATTGGTCGGACACGAGTACTACTGCTTTCTTGATGGCTACTCTGGCTATAATCAGATTCCCATGGCCGAAAAAGACCAGGACAAGACCACATTCACTTGTCATTTCGGCACGTTTGCATATCGACGCATGCCCTTTGGGTTATGCAATGCGCCCGCTACCTTCCAGCGGTGTATGATGGGAATCTTCTCAGACATGGTGGAAAAATTTCTGGAGAATTTCATGGATGATTTCTCCATCTTCGGCGATTCCTTCAACGAGTGTTTGCTGCATCTTGACGCTGTCCTTACCCGATGTAAGGACAAGAATCTCACTTTGAATTGGGAGAAGTGCCACTTCATGGTGCGCGAATGTATTGTCTTAGGACATATCATCTCGCAAAATGGCATAGAGGTTCACAAAGCGAAGATTGAGGTCATTTCCAATCTCCCTCCTCCCAGATGCGTCAGAGATATCCGAGCCTTCCTTGGCCATGCCGGTTTCTATAGACGGTTCATCAAGGACTTTAGCAAGATTGCTAGGCCCTTAACTCTTTTGCTAGCCAAGGACACGCCATTCGACTTCAACTCGAGCTGTATGACTGCATTCGAGTCACTAAAACGCTCACTCACTTCTGCTCCCGTTCTTTCTTCACCTGATTGGATGCACCCATTTGAGATTATGTGCGATGCATCCGACTTTGCCATTGGTGCTGTCCTTGGACAACACATCAACAAGATGCCGCACGTAATCTATTATGCGAGCCGAACCCTGAACGACGCACAACTCAATTATACAACAACTGAGAAGGAATTCTTAGCTGTTGTATTTGCTTTAGAAAAGTTCAGGCCCTACCTCATCGGCTCTCCAGACATTGTCTACACAGACCATTCTGCTCTGCGCCATCTTTTTGCGAAGAAAGATGCAAAATCTCGGCTAATACGTTGGATCCCCTTGCTTCAAGAGTTTGACCTTGTCATTAAGGACAAACGAGGATGTGAAAACGTAGTTGCCGACCATCTCTCACGACTTCCTTCTTCGCCTTCGCTTCCAATTCCGATCAACGACGTTTTCCCGGATGAACAGCTCTTGACAGTATCTTGCGAACCCTGGTTCACAGATATTGTGAACTATTTGGCCACAGGATTACTACCGACTGAATGGTCAAGTCAGGACAGACTTCGCTTCTTATCCCAAGTAAAACACTTTTACTGGGATGAACCCTATCTGTTCAAGTACTGTCCCGACCAGATTATTCGTCGGTGTGTCCCTGACGTTGAATTCAAGAGTGTGCTGTCATTTTGCCATGATCAAGCGTGTGGCGGGCATTTTGGCCCCAGAAAGACAGCTGAGAAGATCGTGCAATGTGGTTTCTACTGGCCACAACTCTTCGAAGACGCTCATGACTATTGCAAGACTTGCTCCCGGTGCCAACACTTGGGCCGGATATCCCGGAGGAACGAGATGCCGCTCCAACCGATCTTGGTTGTGGAGATTTTCGATGTTTGGGGGATAGATTTCATGGGGCCGTTTCCCAGCTCTTTTGGGAACTTGTACATCCTTCTCGCCGTTGATTACGTATCTAAATGGGTCGAGGCTGTGCCCAGCCGGACTAACGACAACAAGGTTGTCGTTAGGTTTCTTAAAGAAAACATTTTCTCCCAGTTTGGGCACCCCCGAGCGATCATTAGCGACAATGGAAGTCATTTCTTCAACAAGACTTTCGAGGCCTTAATGCGGAAATATTCCATTAATCATAAGCTATCCATGCCCTACCACCCCCAATTATGCGGGCAGGCCGAAGTTTCAAATCGACAAATCAAGCAGATACTGGAGAAGACAGTTTCCAAGAATCGTAAGGATTGGTCGCTGAAACTCACTGATGCCCTTTGGGCATTTCGAACCGCTTATAAGACCGATCTTGGCATGTCTCCCTATCGGCTTGTGTACGGAAAAGCCTGCCACCTACTTGTCGAAATAGAGCATCGCGCATTTTGGGCGATAAAAGAGCTGAATCTGTCTCTCGAAGATGCGGGCAGCCATCGGAAGCTGCAGTTGAACGATCTGAGCGAGCTTAGGGATGAGGCTTACGATAACGCGGTTGTCGTTAAGAATCGAACAAAGGTGTTTCACGATAAACACCTTTTGCGCAAAACCTTCGTACCTGGTCAACAGGTACTGCTTTACGACACCCGACTTCACTTCCATCCAGGAAAGCTCAGATCTCGCTGGAAAGGGCCGTATTTTGTGCGGAATGTATATTCGCAGGGCGCTGTGGATTTGGAAAATCCGAAGGACGGTTCATTTTTCAAAGTGAATGGACACCGACTCAAACCGTACCTTAGCGCCGAACCAACAGAGGAGCTCCTGGTCTTACAGGAGCCGGTTTACCCTGCATAATCTTCCTCTGCCTACCTCCAAACTTCGGTTATCCAGCCAAGAACAGTGGACACTGTTCCAAATAAGTTTGGGGGTATGTATAAACCATTTTGTATATATTTGTGGATATTGTTTTCCATTCTTTTTCTTTTTCTTTTCTTTAAAAAAAAAACAAAACAAAAAAAAATTTGTGTATAGCTAACCGACAACTTTGACCCTTCAAATAATCTCTTCATGCAATGACAGTGAGGACACTGTCCAGTTTAAGTTTGGGGGTACGCTCGGTACGCATTTCTAACCTTCGCATTCATATGTATATTTTGCATCTGCATATTAAAATCCATAAAATCCATAAAAATCTGAAAATTTTCTAAAATCATAAAAACTTTTCTGTCAAGTTAGCTAGTGGGAGGACTTTGATTCAACATTTCGACGGTTTTGTTTGATAAAATAAGAAAAACTAAATCTTATGTTTAGATTTTGAAAACCTGAAAGATAACTCTCCTTTGAAGTTAACTATAGCTGATATACGTCTTTACATCACACTCCACGTGTCGTGAGTTTTTGGAAATTAGATGACAAGTCTTTTATGTCGAAAAACTTTTAAATGGATCGATGATTTTCTGAGGATCAAATAGGTTTGTTCTGAAATAAGTAATATCAAGAATAGTTTATGAAGTGAGTGAATATGAAGGAATGTTATTGATGCCTTAATTGGAACTAAGTCTGAAAAATAACCCATCTGAAACTTGATTGGAATGATTACACACCGAACCCACTAAACACGTCTTTTATCCAAAAAATAATTGAAGTGCCGGTTATATCTCCGTTCGTATTAAATCATCATGATTTTCACGCCAAACTGTCTTTTGTTTTTGGACCTAGGTAACTTGAGTAATTAAGTCCGCTGGGGTGTTTCTACACCTAATGCCCAAAAACCAACTGGTTTGGGTGCATTGGCCCAAAGCTCGCTAAGAAGCCTAGAAAGTCCAGATTAAAACAAAGTCAAGCAAGTGTTCTCTCCGAGTTAAAATTCTTAACGGTTCTTTGTGTGAGAATAATCTTGATAAAAGACAGGCTTTTATAAAAAAAATTAGCGGAGATATGAAGGTTTTACTCTATGATAAAGACTATTGCACGTTCATAGAGGTGTGTATGAAATGAAAACAAGAAAAAGGTGGAGTGAAGAATAAGACCTAGTTTCCTGTTAAGGAAGATAGAAATTCTAAAGTTGAAACTTTACTGGAAAACGAAACTTGAAAAATGCTTAACTCTTTATAAAACTTATGTGATCCTTTCAAAAAAATTTATCTGGGCTTTATTGTGTGACATGAGGACTTTATTCGACCTTTCTGGAACTTAACGACACTATTTGCACTGCACGTAAAGACATATAAAATCTGTAGTTAAATAAGAAGCAAGGTGTGAAAAATAAAGGTTCGATATTCTAGACTTAGGATAATAGAATTGTTATTTTCTGAAACAAAACTTTAGGGTTTGAATCTTAGTTATTTTAAAAAAACTAGCTTGACCGAATTTTGTGGGTAGTATCCGCTGAAAACCCTCAGGAGACAACACTCCTCCTACTAGGGACACCTAGAGGTTTAACGGCTTGTTGCACATGCTCAGTGCAATCGCGTTCCCGGCGAAAGTGAGGTTAGGAAATTTTTTGTGAATAAATTGGCTTTGCTCGGGACGAGAAAATGATAAGTTTGGGGGTATTTGTTCATATCAGATTTTTGCATTTTTATACCGCCCAATTTTTATCACATTGCTTATCGGTAGGTACTCTTGAGCCGTGTTTGCTAGTCAATTGCAGGATACAGGTTCTCGGCTCTAAACAGTGAAATTCATGGAAAAACACGACAAAATCCGGGTTCCTGCCAACCACAGATAAAACACGGGTCTCCACTCTCTATCCGTATGTTGCCGTACACCAGTTTAAGAGACAAAATGGCAAATCGATTATCATTTTCATGCACAAGGCTCAATGGCAACACAAGATCCAAGAAATCTACGCGGAGCTCGAGAAAATCATGACAAAAGATCCATGTCCAATCACCTTTTGATCCACTAGAATTCTGGAAGAAATGTGGAAAGATTATCAGAAAAAACATGTACCAGACAAAAGGGGACAGCAGACCAGGGCAGCACACAAAAGCCGACAGCCCAACTCCCCTATAGGGCGGCGGAACCGCGGCAATAGCAGGCTTAGGCCGCGGAACCGCGGCCGTACGACCTTGTCGGCTGAAGATACTTCACGGGTATTTTGGTCTTTCTATGTACATGCAGAATTTTGCCCTAGATTTCCATTTCCCTGCCTATAAATAGCCCAGATCCTTGTGAAGCCAAGTGTGCATAATCTTGTATTTTTCTAGGTTTAGAATACTTGTTTCTTCTTCCTCTTCTCATCTCTTCTCCATTAAAAAACTTGTAGTGAGCTTTTGTGAGTGAAGAATGATGAATAAAGAAGTTCCTTTTGTTGTTATATCTTGTCTTGTTCTTTAGTTAAATTATTATTGCTTGTAATTTTCATTTGTTAACTTAGTTGTTGTTATTTCTTTCTTTTCTCTTTTCCTTTATCCTTAAACAACCATGACGCTTATGCTTGATCCTTGCCAAGGTGAGGTCGCAAATAGCTAGTTGTTATCTTCTAATCTCCTTCTTTCTATCTTCCTCTTTTGTTTTGTTTTCTTTTCATTATGATGTGTGAGTAGTTTCATACTTGTTAGGGTAGGATAAGGGAAGTTTGAGAGAAGAAAATCTCTCTCACTCTTTCCTTGCCCAACATCTTAAAATCGACTCCCGTTAATTGAACCACAATCCGCTCCTTATGGCACCCTATCCTACATGATAGCGGTGATTCCGTAGTGAGACCGGTTGTGGTTGAATTAACCGGAGGTTATGGCTAAGAGCCAAGAACGGACGGACAAGCACCAAAAGGAAGAACTTATGCATTGGAAAGCCTAGCTTATACTCGCAAGTTCCTTCCTAGTCGTGCTAATCCCCGTTGTTGCCGATTACCGTAACACCAATATTAAGAGTGGCAACGAAAGAGGTAAGCGACTCCTAACTCAAACTAACCTAATCCTAACCCTAACAAGCTCTCTTTACATATCATTTTAACACTAAATTAATCACAACAAAATCTGGAAAACTGGACTTAACTCGTTAAAACACTTAGAAAAAGATTCCCATCTCCCTGCGGACGACCCGTACTCAACCGGCTAGCTACAAGCGAAACCGTCTTGATTGCGGTAATTAACTAAACTTGAACACGCAGAATCGCTAACAATCAATTATCATTTCATTTTTAATGCAAATTGCAAGGATCAAAGAGCATCTTCCAAATGAAATGATGATGGTCAAAGTGTCAACCTAGGTCAACAAGTCAAGATTGTCAAATGGTCAACAACCATAACCATGCACAATTATATTAAACTAATATCAATTAACCATAATACACACATAAGCATTAGGGTTAATAAAATGACAATGGTCATTAACCCTAATCAAAGTCCTCTCCCTCTGTCTCAAGCAACTGTGCATACGCACCCGTATTCGTGATCCGAGGAACACGAATACAAAGAGATAAAACCAATCCCAAATCATATACTAGGATCTGGCTTAAACCAAACCCGCTAGTATAAGCTGTCCGGACAACAAACGTGCACAAGTGCGCGGATGTGAACGAACCCTGTCGCAAAACCATGCGACCTCTACTCATTTTGCCTAAAGACGAATAGCTCTCTGTGTGGGACTCTAAAGACTCGACACTACGCTGGCAGTGGGTTTAACCACAGACCGCAAGCGGCACTAGCTATACGTAACGGTCCCCAGGTAGATGCCGATAAGAAGACTGATGAGGTGACCCCATCTGAACTCCTACTGAGCCTGTATGTGACAGTCTCCATACAGTCCGGTCTGTTCGTCTGATACATCGCATGGCGGGCCCAGGGGGGCGGTGAACGTCAGTCCCCTAATAGCGGTACAAGTCGTGTCGGAGTGTAGCCCAGAACACCCTGAGATAACACTGGAAACCTACCAGTATATCTCGCTTGCCCTGTCCAGGGACTACTTGTGTAATGGCTCTCCTGGACACAGCGCGATGTCAACCCCCAATACCGGGAGAGACGAATCCTGTCTAAACGTCACTGCCTCCAAGTGCTTCAGGACTGCACCCAAAAACTACCTGTTTGCATGACTCCTTTGAGCCGTGGTAGGGTAGTAATCAAAGTGCAGTGGGAACACACTCGAGACGAAGTGACAGTGTTGTAACATTTTCAAAAATATAAAATATTAATTTTGGGAAATTTTAAAATTTAATATTATTTTTATTGATTATTTTAATATTAAATGCAAATAAATAGGAAAAATGTTAGAAAAATTATGAAAAATTATGGAAAATTCTAAAATAGGATAAATTAATGAATTTTGACATTTTTAAGTTTTTGTGATTAGTTTGACACTAATCTAGTGCTAATCGCGATTAAAATCGCTAATCGGGTTTTTTGGCAATTTTGTGCAAAACTTGCACATATCACATTTTCTACACTTGTGTATTTTCTTGCCATGGATTTCTTTTGGGTTTACTATTCTTATGAGATGGTTTGAATTAAGGATTAAAGGAAAATGAAAAAAGAAAAGAAAAGATTAAAGAATGAGAGTAGGTGAGAGAGGGGTGAGGGTTGCCTTGACCTTGGACTTAACCATTCTTCTCCCATCATTTTCTTCCCTCCTCCTTCTCCTCTTGCTGCTGCTGCCTCCCCTCCATCATCCTCCCCTCTTCAAAGCCCAAAAACATCTCCAAAACCACACCAAAATCCCTAGTTCGTTTCTTTAAAAAGATGCACAAGCTCGAGATCTTCAAGATGGACCTAGAAAGATTGGATTGTGGCCACTTGGGGCAACTCAAGAAAATTCTTGAGTTGCCAATTGAGGTAATTTCTGAACCATTATCTTAGTTTTAGCATTTCCTATACCCCTTTGCATGTTTAGAATCGATATTGTGTGATATTTTGGACATGATGAAAACCTAGTTAGGGTTTGAGAGAAACGTGAGTTGTAATTTGAAATTGAGCTCAGTAGAGGACTTGTAAAACACCCTAGTGCATGAATTGGAACCCAAAACCTGAAGCTAGAACCAGAAATACGGATTTTAGAAACCGATATCGGGAAAAATGTGAAGTCTGTGAGGGTTATTTTGAATCTGCTATTACCCCGAGAACCCTAAAATAATATTGGATGGACAGTGAGATGTGCAGGCACAATGGAACCAACACCCCAAACCCCAGCTCCCCATTCCAAACTGAGGCCGCCGGAATCCCCAGTCTGGCCGCAAATTGCGGCCAGACCAGTGAGGAATTGCCTCGTTTTGCGTGCCTGGCCCCATTTCCTATAGTTTAGACCCTGGGTACTTCTAGTTTTGACATATTCCTTCTAGGGTAAAATCTGGGACATATTTCCTAAGTTGCCGTTTTGAATTCGTGTTTCCGTATTCCGTATTTTCATTTCTGCATTGGTGTATTTCGTTTTACCTCGACTATTTGTCGTTTATACGACGATATAGAGGATCTATTGATGGTTTTGAAGGCGTGCCATAGGTTCTCACCTATAGGCCCCTTATCGTATCGTTTTGGATTTCATGCGCCGTTTTAGCTTGGATTTGGTTTTAATGCGCATATACGATATTTGATGTGTAGGTACCCATGAAGACTTCGGAACGACAAGCAAATACGTGGTGACATCCGCAAATGATGATGCAAGGTGAGTAGATTATATCTACAGGGGGAAGTCGGGTGGATGGCGTATAGCACCCCCGCAGTCCGTAGATAGATTATTATGCGGTTTATTGTGTTTATAGGTGTTTTATGGATAGTTAGGGTTAGTAATGACTAGTGTAGTCATAGTCGCGAACCCTAGGATAGAATTACACCTATACACACACCTTTGCTTATCACTTGTACTTGCACTGTGATTGATGTTATGTGATGACTTTGGAGATGAGTTGATGATGTGGGCTTGGTGCCCTGGGATCGGTGATTTGATACGATTCATATGTGGGATATGACTTGTGATTCTCGCGGGCTTGGGATATGTGTTTACCCCCGCATGCATACTTACTGATGTTACCGTTTTGTGCTAGACATAGAGTAGTACTCCAGACTATACGATCTGATGATGGTGATATCTGTTATGTGATGAGACAGTGAGATATTGACCCTACCCAGCTATTGGGGATGCCGTACGACGATTTACCGTACGAGCCGATATTGATGATAGATCCGCACTCATAACTCGAGGATATCTTACGATATGACATTGAGGCGAGATCACCGACTATATATCTATATATATACATTGACTCAGTTTTAGGTGGTTTCCACACCTACCCCTCCTGATTGACCTGTTACTTAGATGTAGTTGCATAGTAGATACTTCACTGTGGTGTTGACTACTAGATTTCTGCATTTTTATGCTATTCGCATTGCTGGCATATGTTCATTGCTATATTATTATCATGCTGTTAGGACACCAGCACCATTATCGATGATGCGTATGTTCCACGTACACTATTTGCCGGCTCACACACTTCATCATCGATAATTGCCATGTCACTACACAGTAGTATTATTGCATCAGTATATGACCTTGTATGTGCATACCATTATTCCATGTTGCATGATATGTTGTTATACTTGCACTTCATTTATATGTCACATACATCATACTTTCTGATTATGCGCATTGGGATGTTTGTTTCCATGATATTTCTGGATTTGGGGAACCGTGGGTATTTCAAGTGATTATGTAAATGTTTTGAAACCCGGTTACCCTTGATATGATATTTCAGCTTCCACCATGAGTTTTATCGGTTCTGATTTATATACCCCTACGAGGAGGCGTCGAGGCCGTACGAGGGTACATGGTGGGGCCCGGAGTACCCCGGGGCAAGAAAGAGATGTCGATGTGCTATGAGCCGATGAGCCCGGCTGGGGAACCATACTGTCCGGTGATATTACCTTTTGCTCGGCGGATATCCGGGGGATACCGCCTGGAGCCGAGAGATGGGCGTACTGCTGGGGCCGACGGGCCGACGCCGCAGACGGAGCCCAGAGATGGACATGGGTTGACTCGTACTGCAGGGGGCCGAGGGCCGATACCGCAGACGGAGCCCCATATGGATGAGGATTTACGTGTCGATGCTAGGCACGGGTTTTCATGAGGTTTTTCCATGACATTGTTTATATCCTCATACTTGCATACTTGATGCTTACTGTCAGTGGGTGACAGGTGGACGGGTTCCACATATGTACAGACATGGATCATATACAGACTGGTTTTACACTTATCATACTTCATTTGTATATATAACAGGGTATGAGGGCGCTGTTATATATACCCTTACACCAATATTAGTGGAATGGGACGCTAATATATGTGTATTGATATCATTGATATTTCACCATATTTACTTCATGCAGACATACCTTACACTGATGACATGTTTTTACCTGAGTACCTGGCACTACATGCATGTTTAGATGTTACCTTACCACCTTATTACACTCAGATGCACTCTTGTGGATTGTATTACTGATTGTTGACTTAGGATTATGTCTTGCATTCGGTTTCTGCTTGTAGATGTTTCTATTCACGAGTTGGCAACTCACCCCCGTTGTGCCACAGTTCTTGCAGGTTCTGCCGTACAGGTTCTTTTGCGGCATTTCTGGCACACTTCCTTCTTGCGGGTGACTTGCTTTTGGTAGGTGGATTCTTTCGCATCAAGAATCACCATTGTATTTATTTTATTCCATTGTATCTAGAATTTCCATCAACCAAAACTGTATATTCTTTCAGACTCAGAGACAGTGTTGTATATTTCGACCTTAGAGTCGCGCTTAGTAGTATTGCGGTTTCTTGTTGCTTTTGAGCTTTCTTTTGCTCTTGATCCTCGCCACTTGGCGTTGTATATTATCATATCTTTGCGTGGTTGTGACCGTCGATTGAAGAAGAGCTAGCTCCCGCTTGGGGATGCCTTTATCATGTTATATCTTGTTATTATCGTTTTACCCCATTCGGGGCCAGTTTTACAAAGGAAACTCTGCCGAAATTTCTAGAAAAGACTGTACCGTTTTTAAAATGCACATTCGGCTTAGTTATTTAAAAACCTTGATTTCAAACCTGTATTTCTTCACTTCTTTAAACCGGTTCTTTACTTTTTTCTTCAAAATGGTTTTAGATTTCTGGGCTTTTGGCTTACTTGGATCAGATGGAGTCCTATAGGCTTCATAGGGTTCAAGGGCCAGTCACGTGCTCTTTCGGGTCGTGACAAAGTTGGTATCAGAGCGCTAGGTTGACCTTGGTTCGAGTCTGAGTTTGACTATGTGGAGCCTAGGGAGTTGTTTATATACGGAACTTAGGCTTGACCTTACGGAACTTAGACTTGGTCGAGGGGGTGTAAACCCGAACTTTCGTCGTTTTAGGATGACCCTTGGTTGATGGATTAGGTGACTAAAGTAGAGTGACGTACCGTTGGTATGTTCCGCGGCATACTTACGACACGCCACTCCGCTTAAGGAACCTTAGGATGTACATTTGTTTTGAGATCAGTGATTCTCTTCATATCCTGGATTATACATCCATTTGAGATCCCCGATTCTATTAGTTTCATGATCATACCTTCATTGATACTGTTCCTTCCTATGATCATGTATCCACTTTGGATCTGTTGTTTCCTTTCTTGCCACTGATGTGCTCTCTTTGATACTCGATTGAGATTCCTGTCACCATGTTTGAGCGCAGTTTGGGCTGCTGCTAGGGTTTCGGCCGGTGTGAGCTCGTTTGGTACGAGGGCCGACCTTTGTGTTTTCTGGTGACATGGGAACGTCTCGAGTTAGTATTGGTGATTGTGACCTCTAGTGGAGGCAAATGCTTGGTCTTGCACCGGATAATCGAGCCACTGTTAGAGCTGCCAGTTGAGAGAGGACTGTTGATGTACAGCATACCTCAGAGGTTGTGATGTCGCCTACCGTGCAGACAGATGGACCAGCTGTTGCTGAGATTGACAGGATGTTGCTTTCGGAGCTTACGAGCTGAGATTGCCGGAGCTTTCAGGCAGATATGCGACTGATGGTAGCTAGTCTACCCGATTTGAGAGACGAAGGTGATTCGTCCGATTTTGCGCCAGAGCGGGCCCAGTTGAGTTGAAGATTTCCAGTGTGGAGAGTCTTACTCAGATCTAGAGCAGATCGACTCAGAGATGACCGCTTAGGTGTTGCCTTTCCTGGAGGATTGAGGCGTTGTTCGGCGTACAGGCATATGAGCCAGTTGCTGCTGCAAATGACGAGATATCGCCCAGATGGTTGGAGCTACTGCAGCATGAGCATGTTCTTAGAGAGATGATAGCGAGTCGCTAGTCACCGAGGATGAATGACTAGGACGTGTGGTGAATCCGCTTACCCCGATGCGAGGACATCAGGCGGATTGATTCCAGCTAGAGACGACTTCACGCAGGTTCGTTGAGAGTCGATTGAGACGATCGAATGTCAGGAGCCATTTTCCAAGTTTAAAGTATACGGAAAGACATGCAGGTGATTCTATGGACCCTCTAGAAGAATGAAACCCTAACTCGACTTAATGACCGTGTGACAGCCTTTGAACCTTAGGGTTTACGGCGGTTCCGCGGCGCCATTAGTGAGGCTTGGGTTTGCCCTTCTACGGCTGGACCACCGACGCTGTGGCATGTACTCGATACTATTAAACTGTACTAGAGATGTGAGCTCTTGGGGGATTATGAGGATCTGACGAGTCGATCGGATGGTTCGACATCTTTCGGACATTGTGATGGGACACGGCTTGGGAGACTCCAGATGCGAGGATAGCCGTCGGAGCGCAGTTTGTGTAGCCATGATGAGACGAGTCCGAATCAGTCGACATTTGAGCAGAGTGAAGAAAAGAGTTCGTACGAGGTTTCGACGAGATGATGTTCCACTCCACTGATATTAGAGATGTGATACGCACCCAGAGGCGTGGTATATGGATATATCTTCCAGAAAGAAGCGCGATAAGTATGCAGCCGTTCCGGAATAAGCGTGAGCTTCAGCATTGGATGATGACTTCCGGGCACTTCGGCAGGATTGAGATTTGAGAAAGGAATCTCGGCAGGACCTTTCTGGAGTACGATACGAGAAGACTTAGACCCAGAGTGGTCATTTTGTGCACACCCAGCAGGGCAGAGTCCAGCATTGTCGACGAGGTAGTTGGCCAAGTTCGGATAGAGGAACTTAACCAGATGCGTTGCGAATCGATCAAGGACGGACGAGTGATGAGTATTCCTCCGATGGTTGAGACGTGTTTCCGAGGACCAGTCCGGCCTGACATCTGCTACAGAGTGATGAAGCTACAGGATACGCGATTTCGAGTCCGTGTGAGAGACTTCAGATTGACCGTGGCCGAGAACAGTGCAGTGCATAGTAGCTTGGCGTGACGTCATAGTGGACGACGATAGAGACAGTTGGAACAAGAGGTTCGTGTGAGACCCTGACGAGCTGTCATTGCTTCCCGTCGAGACTAGAGACCTGACATGCTTACAGAGACGTTGGGATGCGACCAGTTTCTGAGAAGATGTTGTTCTGAGGACACAGGTGTCTTTTGAGCGAGAAGAGGTTGTGCAGGAGAGCCAGCCTCCGTACAGATCGGCATAGGCATGATTGGAAGAGACCTTGAGCAGGATTCCTTCCAGGACGTTGCTGCAATGATGTTTGCTCCCAGGATCAGATGTGAGACGTGCTTTCAGAGAGCCAGAGGCCGACGCCAGTGACATGCTGCCTTACGAGTGGTCGTGAGGTTTGACCGAGAGGTGACCAGAGAAGTACCAGAACGGAATAGTCCCCGTTAGCACATCTGACAGGGCCGATAAGCCGATTGACCGCGTGATAGGTGATCCGCAGGGAAGATAAGAATCCAGAGACGGAGGACGCCAGACCGTGAGCAAGAGGCAGGTAGATATCCTGCGCTGCTAGCAGTGGATTGCACCGACTCCTTCTCGACCTTGAAGGAGGAACTACCGAGGACGGTATTTATGATTTGTGATTTTGTGATTCGATTATCACGTATCCGTCATTTTGGATTTTGGTATTTTGGGCGTTCGGTTTGCATGATTTAGTTTTGATGACTGAGTTTTATGATATTGGTTTCATGCACCCACTGGATATTTATATATTTTGCGCTGAGTTATTACATTTGAGATATTGATTGAGATTTCATGCCTATCGTATTCAGTGATTTGAGTTACACTTCCAGCATAGTTTTCATGCACCTTTAGTGTTTTGATTTACGATTTTGGTGCACGCCAGATGCACTAAATCGGGATTTTTCGTGCATGTCACATGCACCTGACTTTTCTGTCAGGCACACACGTTGCCTACGACAGATGTTTCGTGCACACCCGTTGCACCTAGATGTTGTTTGTACACCTGTTTGACACATATATGGATTTTGATTCCTTGCGCACCAGACGCATATGATATTCTTATATATGCATTTTGGGGATTGATTTCTAGTAGAGCAGTATACTTTTATGATATTCTTATGTGTTGATGCTTTCGGAGCCCCGACAAAATGGATTATACTGAAATTGTTTTAGTAGTGGGGGTTTAAATTTAAATTCGGGGACCGAATTTCTTTAAGGGGGGTAGATTGTAACATTTTCAAAAATATAAAATATTAATTTTGGGAAATTTTATAATTTAATATTATTTTTATTGATTATTTTAATATTAAATGCAAATAAATAGGAAAAATGTTAGAAAAATTATGAAAAATTATGGAAAATTCTAAAATAGGATAAATTAATGAATTTTGACATTTTTAAGTTTTTGTGATTAGTTTGACACTAATCTAGTGCTAATCGCGATTAAAATCGCTAATCGGGTTTTTTGGCAATTTTGTGCAAAACTTGCACATATCACATTTTCTACACTTGTGTATTTTCTTGCCATGGATTTCTTTTGGGTTTACTATTCTTATGAGAAGGTTTGAATTAAGGATTAAAGGAAAATGAAAAAAGAAAAGAAAAGATTAAAGAATGAGAGTAGGTGAGAGAGGGGTGAGGGTTGCCTTGACCTTGGACTTAACCATTCTTCTCCCATCATTTTCTTCCCTCCTCCTTCTCCTCTTGCTGCTGCTGCCTCCCCTCCATCATCCTCCCCTCTTCAAAGCCCAAAAACATCTCCAAAACCACACCAAAATCCCTAGTTCGTTTCTTTAAAAAGATGCACAAGCTCGAGATCTTCAAGATGGACCTAGAAAGATTGGATTGTGGCCACTTGGGGCAACTCAAGAAAATTCTTGAGTTGCCAATTGAGGTAATTTCTGAACCATTATCTTAGTTTTAGCATTTCCTATACCCCTTTGCATGTTTAGAATCGATATTGTGTGATATTTTGGACATGATGAAAACCTAGTTAGGGTTTGAGAGAAACGTGAGTTGTAATTTGAAATTGAGCTCAGTAGAGGACTTGTAAAACACCCTAGTGCATGAATTGGAACCCAAAACCTGAAGCTAGAACCAGAAATACGGATTTTAGAAACCGATATCGGGAAAAATGTGAAGTCTGTGAGGGTTATTTTGAATCTGCTATTACCCCGAGAACCCTAAAATAATATTGGATGGACAGTGAGATGTGCAGGCACAATGGAACCAACACCCCAAACCCCAGCTCCCCATTCCAAACTGAGGCCGCCGGAATCCCCAGTCTGGCCGCAAATTGCGGCCAGACCAGTGAGGAATTGCCTCGTTTTGCGTGCCTGGCCCCATTTCCTATAGTTTAGACCCTGGGTACTTCTAGTTTTGACATATTCCTTCTAGGGTAAAATCTGGGACATATTTCCTAAGTTGCCGTTTTGAATTCGTGTTTCCGTATTCCGTATTTTCATTTCTGCATTGGTGTATTTCGTTTTACCTCGACTATTTGTCGTTTATACGACGATATAGAGGATCTATTGATGGTTTTGAAGGCGTGCCATAGGTTCTCACCTATAGGCCCCTTATCGTATCGTTTTGGATTTCATGCGCCGTTTTAGCTTGGATTTGGTTTTAATGCGCATATACGATATTTGATGTGTAGGTACCCATGAAGACTTCGGAACGACAAGCAAATACGTGGTGACATCCGCAAATGATGATGCAAGGTGAGTAGATTATATCTACAGGGGGAAGTCGGGTGGATGGCGTATAGCACCCCCGCAGTCCGTAGATAGATTATTATGCGGTTTATTGTGTTTATAGGTGTTTTATGGATAGTTAGGGTTAGTAATGACTAGTGTAGTCATAGTCGCGAACCCTAGGATAGAATTACACCTATACACACACCTTTGCTTATCACTTGTACTTGCACTGTGATTGATGTTATGTGATGACTTTGGAGATGAGTTGATGATGTGGGCTTGGTGCCCTGGGATCGGTGATTTGATACGATTCATATGTGGGATATGACTTGTGATTCTCGCGGGCTTGGGATATGTGTTTACCCCCGCATGCATACTTACTGATGTTACCGTTTTGTGCTAGACATAGAGTAGTACTCCAGACTATACGATCTGATGATGGTGATATCTGTTATGTGATGAGACAGTGAGATATTGACCCTACCCAGCTATTGGGGATGCCGTACGACGATTTACCGTACGAGCCGATATTGATGATAGATCCGCACTCATAACTCGAGGATATCTTACGATATGACATTGAGGCGAGATCACCGACTATATATCTATATATATACATTGACTCAGTTTTAGGTGGTTTCCACACCTACCCCTCCTGATTGACCTGTTACTTAGATGTAGTTGCATAGTAGATACTTCACTGTGGTGTTGACTACTAGATTTCTGCATTTTTATGCTATTCGCATTGCTGGCATATGTTCATTGCTATATTATTATCATGCTGTTAGGACACCAGCACCATTATCGATGATGCGTATGTTCCACGTACACTATTTGCCGGCTCACACACTTCATCATCGATAATTGCCATGTCACTACACAGTAGTATTATTGCATCATTATATGACCTTGTATGTGCATACCATTATTCCATGTTGCATGATATGTTGTTATACTTGCACTTCATTTATATGTCACATACATCATACTTTCTGATTATGCGCATTGGGATGTTTGTTTCCATGATATTTCTGGATTTGGGGAACCGTGGGTATTTCAAGTGATTATGTAAATGTTTTGAAACCCGGTTACCCTTGATATGATATTTCAGCTTCCACCATGAGTTTTATCGGTTCTGATTTATATACCCCTACGAGGAGGCGTCGAGGCCGTACGAGGGTACATGGTGGGGCCCGGAGTACCCCGGGGCAAGAAAGAGATGTCGATGTGCTATGAGCCGATGAGCCCGGCTGGGGAACCATACTGTCCGGTGATATTACCTTTTGCTCGGCGGATATCCGGGGGATACCGCCTGGAGCCGAGAGATGGGCGTACTGCTGGGGCCGACGGGCCGACGCCGCAGACGGAGCCCAGAGATGGACATGGGTTGACTCGTACTGCAGGGGGCCGAGGGCCGATACCGCAGACGGAGCCCCATATGGATGAGGATTTACGTGTCGATGCTAGGCACGGGTTTTCATGAGGTTTTTCCATGACATTGTTTATATCCTCATACTTGCATACTTGATGCTTACTGTCAGTGGGTGACAGGTGGACGGGTTCCACATATGTACAGACATGGATCATATACAGACTGGTTTTACACTTATCATACTTCATTTGTATATATAACAGGGTATGAGGGCGCTGTTATATATACCCTTACACCAATATTAGTGGAATGGGACGCTAATATATGTGTATTGATATCATTGATATTTCACCATATTTACTTCATGCAGACATACCTTACACTGATGACATGTTTTTACCTGAGTACCTGGCACTACATGCATGTTTAGATGTTACCTTACCACCTTATTACACTCAGATGCACTCTTGTGGATTGTATTACTGATTGTTGACTTAGGATTATGTCTTGCATTCGGTTTCTGCTTGTAGATGTTTCTATTCACGAGTTGGCAACTCACCCCCGTTGTGCCACAGTTCTTGCAGGTTCTGCCGTACAGGTTCTTTTGCGGCATTTCTGGCACACTTCCTTCTTGCGGGTGACTTGCTTTTGGTAGGTGGATTCTTTCGCATCAAGAATCACCATTGTATTTATTTTATTCCATTGTATCTAGAATTTCCATCAACCAAAACTGTATATTCTTTCAGACTCAGAGACAGTGTTGTATATTTCGACCTTAGAGTCGCGCTTAGTAGTATTGCGGTTTCTTGTTGCTTTTGAGCTTTCTTTTGCTCTTGATCCTCGCCACTTGGCGTTGTATATTATCATATCTTTGCGTGGTTGTGACCGTCGATTGACGAAGAGCTAGCTCCCGCTTGGGGATGCCTTTATCATGTTATATCTTGTTATTATCGTTTTACCCCATTCGGGGCCAGTTTTACAAAGGAAACTCTGCCGAAATTTCTAGAAAAGACTGTACCGTTTTTAAAATGCACATTCGGCTTAGTTATTTAAAAACCTTGATTTCAAACCTGTATTTCTTCACTTCTTTAAACCGGTTCTTTACTTTTTTCTTCAAAATGGTTTTAGATTTCTGGGCTTTTGGCTTACTTGGATCAGATGGAGTCCTATAGGCTTCATAGGGTTCAAGGGCCAGTCACGTGCTCTTTCGGGTCGTGACAAGTGTCAAGTCAGCGGACTAAGCTGTACTCATGTCACCTGGGAACTGATAACTGACGATAGGTATAATACCAACCAACACTTCCCGACGAATAATGTCCAGTGTACTCGTAACCTAACGAGCACCCGTATACTATCTCAAGTACGACGTACTGACGGCTGTGGGACAGACCGTCTCCCACACTGGGATGAGAAGCGCATACGCTAGTCTACTCCGGAGTATCGATGCCCCGTCTCGATAGTCCAACGACTAGGGACCTGTATAAGGATGTACTTATGGATTACCCAGCCCTCACGAGTGTGAGCGCCATCACAACGCTGGTAATCAAGCAAAGATCCTAAGGGCTCTATTAATATGTATATCAGCGATATGCTAAAAGAAACACATGCACATATTAAAGCAGAGACAAACCAAGTAGCATACTACCATTTCGAGCAAGATTGTATATACAACTGTGAATATCCCAAGCTTCCATCAAGTAATATACAAACTAGTATGATACAGTAATGGCCTCTAGGGCATATACACTAACATTAGGGACTCGTTGATTCGATCGGAAAGTTTAACTTCGTCTATGTGTATTTCCTGGTAATTTTAGAACGTGTTAAAAAGTTCGACCGGATATCAATAACTCACTTTTTCCCCTGCCGGAAAATTTCCAAGTGTTGGATTTTTCGGTAGTTTAAGAACGTTCTAAATCGTGCAAGTAACGCGATAGACCCTCTAGAAGACAACAAACCTTAACTCGATTATGTGACCGTCTTGAACTGCCTTTTGAACCTTACGGTTTGGGGCAGTACGGCGTTGCCACATGTGAAGCGTTGGCTTGACCCTTCTACGGCTGGACCGTTGGTACTGTGGCATGAAATGGATGTTTTTAAACTTATTTCAAGTGTTGAGCTATTTGGGAAAACTTGGGTGTTTGATTATTCGATCGGAAAGTTTAACATTGTCTATTTATCTGGAATTTGATACAATATTTGGAATCCACAAATAGTTATGAGATAATTGATTTGAATATTATAAACATAGCAGTTTAGTCTCAGATGATCGGTTGCCACGGAATTTTGATGTGATCAAAAGTCCGTCGCAATCACGTAGCGTACGCGGATACTCGCCGGTTAAACTTAATAGATAGCCACGCCCCATAGCCCCGACCAAGTGACTGTAGGAGAACCCCGTAGCCAAAAGCATCCGTTCGGGTGCTCACAGCAGCGGTGTTCCGCCTTAGTGAACTTCGTCGACTGCATCCGGGGGTGCGGCCGTCTACTTAAGTTTGCGACGAGAATTCGATCAGGATGTCGGGAATCTTTTGAATTGCCCGACTTGACATTGAAAAGAGTTTTCGATAATGAGACTAAAATGCGGGGTTTATAATTGTTAGGCATGCGATGTCTAAGGAGGTTGCAGATTCCAACTGTTGTAGTTTTACACTTTCTTTTCTACGACCGTAAGTGTAATATGTGGAGTATCGCCGGTTTCGTTGCTATACGTCAACGACAATTGGGATACGCATATTTACTTACGTTGATAACATGTGATGTTATGTGTTGCTGGATATGTTATATTGGATCGTCGTGTTTGAATAGCCGGGGGTTTTTATGTGAGATGAGTGTTTTTCATTTTTCATTCATGTAAAAACTTGTATGTAATATTCTTTTATTGGGGCACTTCCGGGATGAGGATGATGTCACCATTGTATATTATTTACTTTTCCGCATTAGGATAGACCCAAGGCGGGGAGCACAAGTAACCGGGTTCTAGGGTCCAGTGGGAGACCATCTCGAGGAGTCGAGTCCGGGTCTCCTAACTCTAGAATTGGTAGGGTTGCTTGCCGCTCTCGTAGGGGTCTAGGGGTGTGGGATTGGCTATTCATCACGACCGTGGAATCCGTGTTTTATACAGGCTCAAAATAAAACACGGACGTCCTAGTATATCTAATATATCATATGTTGTTTTCTGCTGCGTTATCTGTGATGTGATCATGTGATATGTTCAGATAGATACTGTGTATAGTATATATGATATATTATATAGACGTTGCTTATGTTTTACACCCGCGCTAGCCCTGCCCCGCTCTGCCGATAGTTACCTAACCTAATGGTGTAGACGGGACATCGAGGCGAATGCGGATGGCATAAGTGTACGTTGTATTTATCTGTGATGTTTAGGTGGACTTAAATGATGGGACATTCATTAATGAGATTAATGAAAGAAAATAAACCTAAAAGATGTTGTGGAATCGAATTTCAAAAATTAGGTAGCTCTAGTTGTTGCTTTGCACAGCGGTGTTTCTTGTAGAACATTCAACACCTTATTCGATAAGGAAAGAGCCGAGATCCCTTCACCGAGAGTGACCTCTTTAGCAATAACTAGCAGATGCTACAACTTTCGGTTTGTCTTTTGATTGCTTTTCTAGTTCTTGCTTTGCATAGTGGTATTGTGAATATCCTGCACCTCATTCGACGAGGAAAGAGCCGAGATCCCTTCACCGGGAGTGACCTCTTTAGCGAAACTAGCAGAAGCCTAAAAAACACTCCATTTAAAACCATTTGATTCTGCAGCGAGATCAAGTTCAAAGCGTTAAAGGTTTTCTTAAAAACCATCCGCAACCCTACGTCATTTTAGGAAGTAGAGTACTTAGTATTCGTGCTATGTTTGTTGACCATAATCAAGGCACAGTGTACGGTAGCTAAGTGATGTCTTCCTACACAGCATATGATGCGATTAGTTAGGACAGTCATGTGGCTTTGTTGACCTTAGTTAAGGGTCATGTTGGTGGGTCTAATTAAACACGAAATGACGGGTAGAGCTTGACTAGTGCTTATGATTTGTTGACCATAGTTAAGGTCATAAGTGCTAGGGTAAAAACATTTATCGGGAGTTTCAAGTGTTGAAATTTGCAATGAGATTGCATACCTTCTATGAGATAGTTGGATCCCGATACCCACTGCGAGTAATTGTTACTCCTGGGAGAGTTTTGCACTTTACAATTAGCCGATCAAGTAGGTGTCTATAAAGGTGTCAACGGGGTTACGCCCCTGGGAAAACGAGGTTTATTTTAATTAGGTCCGTGCGAAAGTATGGGGAACCTCCCTCAAAGTACCGGCACTAGCCTGGCTAAAAGATTGGCGAACTTGTAGAGTGTAATTAATCCCGGCTAGTCTTTCCTTTTAGGGTTTGAAGGAAGATTTGATAAAAACAGTGGAAGCCATCCTGATTAGATAAAATATATAACCAATCTAATCTTGCAAGAGCGCACGCAGAGTGTTTTCTTCTCTCTCTCTCCAGGTAGCGACCATGTCACGCCTTAATCAAGATAATAATATGGATGTATTGACCAAACCCGCTTGTTATACTGAGCTGGGGAACGTTGGTCCCGCTCCAACTTATAATTGTTATAAGACAGAGCAGGAAATTGGGGAATACCAGATTTCCCGTGCCGCCCAAACGAAGAAAGTGCATGCTGTTTGATTGAATGAATTTCTCGTTGTGTCGGTTTATAGAAAATTGTATAGAAATCACAATCAAAAATATTTTGACCGCAATCAATAACGGTGTCGAATGTAGCGCGTTAGTAAGTGCGGATCGTCCACAGGGAAAGTGAGATCCGTTCAATTTTCGAATTAGTTGAGTCGAAAATTTAAAGCAAAGAAATGAAACAATTCATGATTTGTAAAATTGAATATCAAGAATTAGAAAAATCTAGATCTAAGAAAACATTAAAATCAAGAATTGAGATGTGTGATGATTTCCAAACCAACAATCAAGATTCGAAGTGTGGTTCGTAGAAATAGATCGGATCTATAGATGTGATGAGATCTAATGATTACATACTCTTATCCATTAACGAATTGATACTAGATCGATGACGATTTATCGAGGTTTAAGGATCTTGCGAAGAAACTAGGGATTCCTCATCTCATCCTTTGTCCTTTCGATGAATCTCATTCAAAATCTAGCTTCAAGTTAATCAAATGATCAATCGTTGATCCCTAGTTTCGAGCGAACACAATCAAGAAAGCATCGTCTCGAAACTAGGTCATCGATCATTCGATTCACAAGAATTTACAAACGTTTTAGGATTTAAGAATTGTAAAAGAGTCTAAATCATCATCATCTATCGATCGTCACAACTCCTACACGATCGGAGTTTTACTCAATCATCATAATAACAAACACAAGCACAAATTGAGATCGAATCATAATGCTTGATTTAAAAGATAAGCAAGATATAGAAATTTCACCTTTATTTATCGACAAATTTCGTTACAACTCTCTTGAAATTTACAAAAGGAAGGAACTAGATCGTCGATTTCGGCTTCGCTCGGCTCCTTGAGTCGCGGATCTCCTTGGATCTCTTGCTCCGATGAAGTCCGGCGTCGCTTTCTAAAGGATCGAAGACTTCAAGCTTGATGTGGTACTCGGAATTCTTGAATTTGGTTTTGGATTGGAATTAGGGTTTACAAGTTGTGTCACTCAACTTGTATTGAATTTGGGGAGAGAGAATGAACAACCAATAACCTTAGATCTAGGCTCCCTTTTATAAACCTTGTAACCCTAGATCTAGGATTCAAAATTTGAATTTCCCTCCAAAAGTTTGTTATAGGGAGAGGCTTCTAGAAGTAGTTAGTTGGAGGGAGCTTCTAGAAATGGTTTGTTAAGCCGAGCCTTCTAGATGAAGCCACGTGGAGAATCTGGAGTGATCTGGAAGCTACTGCCGTTACATAGGACACGTGGAGGAAATTTGATGGTTTGCTGACGTCACCAAGCCGCGGATCCGCGGTGCAAGCCGGCTCCGGCCGCGGATCCGCGGCTCATTTGAAGCCTTGGGGCTTGAGCTTTCAACAGTGGCCTTCTGATGATATTTTGGTATTTTTCTGATATTTTTAATATTGTAACTCCTTCTAGTTTATTGCCAGATCAACAATCTTAGACTTGGCGTAATTCTGATCAGCTCTTTTCCCAATTTTGGCTTTGTTCCTGCAATTTCCTTCACAATTTCTCGAGACAAGAGTTGAGCTATACAAGAATGATGCGATGCCATGAAAAACAGTCAATTTCCCTAAAAATGCCGGTTTTAATATACAGTACCGGTAATTCAGTATTATACAGGTGTTTTGCTAATATGTGCAATATGAATACTGAACACCTCTAGATGAATGCAAAAGATAGGGAAATTGACGTGTTAAAAATGCAGTATTTTCGACTGATCAAATTCCCCCAAACTTATTTTCGGTCGTCTCGAGCGAACTGTTTTATTAAAAAGAGAAGGAGAAAATAAAGAAAGAGAAAAACTAACTAGCACACTTTCGTAGGCAACACGATTGCACTGAGCACGTGCAACAAGCCTTTAAACCTCTAGATGTCCCTAGTAGGAGGAGTGTTGTCTCCTGAGGGTTTTTAGCGGATTGCACCCACAAAATCCAATAATAAAAGGAAGATCATGAATATTACATTTAAAGAAAAGAATTGTAAAAGAAATACTTTGAAAATTAGGGTTTCCAACTAAGCTAGTTTTTCGGTTGTCATGAGCCCTATCTTAATAGTCATGAAAAGATGTCAGAAATCACATAACCCCTCAATAAAACATCGTCTTTATTCTTCATTCCTATCTTTTTTCCAAGCATCGATCATATCACCCTACGTGTGTGTAATAATCATCCCTATACCCGGAGAATTCAATTCAAGCTATCATACTCTTGTCCATCTGCCTCAGTACTCTTTAATTAATGAATATTTAGATGAATTTGCTCACACACTTTCATGAGACCGTTAATACTTCTTGAGGTACTAACCGACCGATTACTCATGTGCTTGCTTATTAGGTGCTTTTCCTCGTCTTGCACCACCTAAGGCTTAGCAGTGACTCCCAGACCAGTTGGCCTTAGGGCACTAGGTGAAGAGGCACCCTCGCTATATTTTTTATTGCTGCCTTGGTGATAACAAAACCAGTGTTCATTTTTCTCACCATTTTATATTTTATTCATTTTTTTTATTTCCTTCATACTTTGGCTTTTAGACAAGAGCATTTCAAGGTATCCTCTACTATCCCGAGCTTCAAGACGTGTGTAAGTGCGAATAGTAGGGTATCAACGTTCAAAATGTTTGGCTTCCAGAATAGGAACTATTTTTCAGACTTATTTTTATCCTCAGATTAGTGACTTCTTTCATCTTACTAATCCTTGGGACAACGGCTCATAACTACTTATTACTAGTCCGTATAAGAAAACTTCTAATTTTCTTGGTTTTCTTAAATTTTTCTAATCTCATAGATGTAATTTTTCACTATCTAATCTTTTATTATCTTATTTATGTACAAAAATGTTAAATATTAAATATTTTGAAATTTTGAATTTTTTTTAATTTTTATGGGTTTTGAAAATTTTTAAATTTTTATAGGTTTTTTAAAGAAACGTTTTGTGCTTATGCAAATAATATGCAAATGATGCAAAAATAAGCACAAACCTCCCCCAAACTTGTTTTCAACAGTGTCCTCACTGTTGCCAACCGCTATATCTACAAAACCTGTAAGCCTGGAAGGAATTTATTAGTGGGGGCAAAATATATAAGTGAAAATCCTCCCCCAAACTTATTCTTTTCACTCACCTCCATTCAAAAGATGATGCAGTAATTTACAGGACATGGAGGTGAGACGGAGGAATTTTAATCAAGATAAAATGGCTCCTGTAAGAACAGGAGCTCCTCCGTGGGGTCAGTGGAAAAATACGGCTTTAGTCTATGTCCATTCACTTTGAAAAATGTGTCGTTTTTAACATTTTCTACCTCTACTGCCCCGTGCGGGTATACAGACTGCACAATAAAAGGTCCCTTCCACCGAGATCGAAGCTTACCCGTGTAAAGGTGTAGTCGTGAATCATAAAGAAAGACTTGTTGACCAGGTGTAAATGTTTTCCTCAAAATGTTTTTATCGTGAAAAACCTTAGTCCTATTCTTTACGATTACAGCGTTATCATAAGCTTCATCGCGGAGTTCGCTTAGCTAATTTAATTGCAGCTTCCGAAAGTTGCAGGCTTGGTTTAAGTCAAAGTTGATTTCCTTAATAGCCCACAATGCTTTATGCTCAATCTCGACTGGTAAGTGACAAGCCTTCCCAAACACTAACCTATATGGAGACATCCCTAGATCGGTTTTAAATGCAGTTCGGAATGCCCAAAGAGCATCCGTCAATTTGGTTGACCAATCTTTTCTATTCTTAGCAACAGTCTTCTCCAGGATTTGTTTGATCTGTCTATTCGAAATCTCAGCCTGCCCGCTCGTTTGGGGATGATAGGGTGTAGAAAGTCTGTGGTTGATTGCGTATTTCCGCATCAGAGTCTCGAAAGACCTGTTGCAGAAATGTGTCCCGTTATCGCTAATGATAGCGCGTGGGTGTCCAAATCGCGAAAAGATATTTTCTTTTAAGAACTTAATGACAACCTTCTTGTCATTAGTGCGACATGGAATGGCTTCAACCCACTTCGAGATGTAATAAACCGCAAGCAGTATGTACAAATTCCCAAAGGAGTTGGGAAACGGACCCATAAAGTCAATGCCCCAAACATCGAAAATTCAACCACTAAGATGGGTTGATGTGGCATCTCATTTCTCCAGGAAATCCTACCCGTGTGTTGACACTGTGTACAGGTTTTGCAATGCTCAAAAGCGTCCTTGAACAAGGTCGGCCAATAAAATCCACATTGCAAAACCTTCTCCGCCATCTTTTTAGGAACGAAGTGACCCCCACAGGCCTGATCATGACTAAAAGATAGAACACTCTTGAATTCCTCATTCGGGACACATCGGCGAATGATCTGGTCAGGACAATACTTAAACAGATATGGATCATCCCAGTAAAAGTGTTTTACTTGGGATAGAAAATGGTGTTTGTCCTGTTTTGACCAATCGCTGGGTATCAGTCCCGTGACAAGATAGTTCACAATATCCCTGAACCAAGGTTCATCGGATATGCTCAAGAGTTGTTCGTCCGGAAACGAATCATTGATCGGCAGGGTCACAGGTGAAGAAGAGATGCGTGAAAGATGGTCGGCTACAACATTTTCACATCCTTTCTTATCTTTGATAACAAGATCAAATTCTTGTAATAGAAGGATCTAACGTATTAGCCTACCTTTTGCATCTTTCTTCGCCAAAAGATGTTTCAAGGCGGAGTGGCCAGTGTACACAACTATTGGTGAGCCAATCAAGTAAGGCCTGAATTTTTCTAATGCAAATACAACCGCCAAAAGTTCTTTTTCGGTAGTTGTATAGTTAATTTGAGCATCATTCAGGGTCTTACTTGCATAATAGATCACGTGTGGCATCTTTTCAATGTGCTGTCCTAAGACTGCACCAACTGCAAAATCTGATGCATCACACATAAGCTCAAAGGGGTAGTCCCAATCTGGAGACGATAGAACGGGGGATGTAGTGAGGGATTGTTTGAGTGAGTCGAATGCTGCCTCACAATCCGAGTCAAAGTGGAAGGTCGTATCCTTGGCCAAGAGAAGAGTTAAAGGTCTAGCAATTTTGCAAAAATCCTTAATGAATCTCCTATAAAAGCCCACATGGCCAAGAAATGATCGGATATCCTTGACGCTTTTGGGATGAAGAAGGTTTTGAATGACATCTATCTTAGCTCTGTCAACCTCAATGCCTTTTCGTGAAATAACATGTCCAAGCACAATTCCCTCTTGGACCATGAAATGGCATTTTTCCCAATTCAAGGTTAAGTTCTTCTCTTTGCAACGAGTAAGAACTGCGTCAAGATTCGATAGGCAGTCAGAAAAAGAGTCTCCGAAAATAGAGAAATCGTCCATGAAAATCTCCAAAAAATTCTCGACCATGTCAGAGAATATCCCCATCATACACCGCTGAAATGTAGCGGGAGCATTGCATAACCCAAAGGTCATGCGTCTATAAGCAAAGATGCCAAAAGGACAAGTAAAAGTGGTTTTATCTTGATCCTTTTTGGCTATGGGGACCTGATTATAGCCAGAGTATCCATCCATAAAGCAATAATACTCACGTCCAGCTAAGCGTTCCAGCATCTGATCAATAAAAGGTAGAGGAAAGTGGTCTTTCCTCGTAGCGGCATTGAGTTTTCTGTAATCAATACATACACGCCATCCAGTTTGGGCGCATGTCTGAATCAACTCATTTGCCTCATTGGTAATAACAGTGATGCCAGATTTCTTAGGGACGACATGAATTGGACTCATCCATTGGCTATCGGAGATTGGGTATATAATACCATTATCAAGGCATTTAGCGATCTCTTTCATCACCGCTTCCTTCATGACGGGGTTCAAACGTCTTTGTGGTTCTCGGGTTGGTTTGGCATCATCTATCAAGTGTATATGATGTTCTACAATCAAGGGACTAATCCCTTTGATGTCCGCCATGGTCCAACCAAACGCCTCCCTATTAGATCTCAATACCGACAAAAGTGCATTCTCTTGCTCTGATGCTAGAGAAGCAGATATGATAACCGGTAAAGACTTATTCTCACCTAAATATGCATATTTAAGATGAAAAGGTAAAAGTTTGAGATCTAATGCTGGCGGAGAAATAGAAGGTGGGATCATCGACTGATTTTCGGAGTCACAAAGAAACTCATAGCCTGGAAAAGATACAGACTCGGATGGTGATGAGTCAGGAGTGTCCGACTCAATCGTGAAAATGGTAGTGTCGTCGAGATCTTCAAAGCAAAGTTTCTCAACTCTGCAACTTTCGGGAGCAATCTCGTGGACAGAGCACACATCAAGGATATGAGCAGAGGGTTCTGATGGCTGACTTCCAATTTTGTAGATGTTCAGTTCAACGGTCATATTTCCAAATGATAAGTTCATTGAACCATTTCTACAATTAATGACAGCATTGGAAGTGGCAAGGAATGGTCGACCCAAAATCACCGGAATTTGGCTCCGGAGGTTTGCTACAGGTTGTGTATCGAGAACAATGAAGTCTACAGGGAATACAAATTCCCCGACATTTATCAACGCATCTTCTAGTTCACCCCTAGGTTTGGTGATTGAACGGTTTGCCATTTGGAGAGTGCAATGAGCTGGTTTCAACTCTCCAATCCCTAGCTGCTCATAGACAGAATATGGAAGTAGGTTAACACTTGCGCCAAGGTCTAAAAGAGCACGGTTAATGTTTTTACCCCCAATAGAAATCGATATCGTAGGACATCCTGGGTCCTTACATTTCTTTGGTAGCTGTGGGATAAAAGCAGTGCTAATGTTATTAGACATGAAGACCTTCTTTGGCACTTGAGTCTTCCTCTTCCTAGTGCACAAGTCCTTAAGAATTTTCGCATAAGCGGTGACTTGTTGAATAGCATCTAGGAGGGGGATGTTGATGTTAACATGTTTGAACATTTCCATAATTTTCTCCATATGTGGAATCGATTTGTTACCCCTTAACCGATTCGGGTAAGGAGCTTTAGCAATAAGCGCTGGGTCCATCATAGGAGAAGGAAGTGGGGGTAGACGTGATCCCAAAAGAGGAGTGGGGATCATCTGTGAAGAACTAGAAGAGGGTTGCTGAGGTGTCGAGCCTAGAGGGAAACGGAGAATAGGCTCATGAGAAGGCGGTGGTGTAGAAGAACAAGGATCAGGAGTAGAAGTGTATGTGTGAGGAAAGGTCTCAGCCGGGGTGTTATTGATAGGATTTTCAATATCATCAATTTCTTCCCCAACATGGTTATTCAGCACTCTTCCTGATCTAAACGTTGTGATGGCATTTACATTGTAATGCCCAGGATTCGGTAGGGGTTGAGACAGAAGTTTCCCTTTTTCTCTCGCATTCATTTCGGCTTTAAGTCGTGCAATTTCTGCTTCCATCGATCTGATACTCTCAGCTTGGGACGCTGAGTTTTTCTTTATCTCACTGACGGAAGACCTAACTGTTAGTGTATATGCCCTAGAGGCCATTACTGTATCATACTAGTTTGTATATTACTTGATGGAAGCTTGGGATATTCACAGTGGTATATACAATCTTGCTCGAAATGGTTGTATGCTACTTGGTTTGTCTCTGCTTTAATATGTGCATGTGTTTCTTTTAGCATATTGCTGTTATACATATTAGTAGAGCCCTTAGGATCTTTGCTTGATTACCAGCGTTGTGATGGCGCTCACACTCGTGGGAGCTGGGTGATCTATAAGCACATCCTTATACAGGTCCCTAGTCGTTGGACTATCGAGACAGGGCATCGATACTCCGGAGTAGACTAGCGTATGCGCTTCTCATCCCAGTGTGGGAGACGGTCTGTCCCACAGCCGTCAGTACGTCGTACTTGAGATAGTATACGGGTGCTCGTTAGGTTACGAGTACACTGGACAGGACTCGTCGGGGACTGTTGGTTGGTATTATACCTATCGTCAATTATCAGTTCCCAGGTGATATGAGTACAGCTTAGTCCGTTGACTTGACACTGCCACTTTGCCTCGAGTGTGTTCCCACTGCACTTTGATTACTACCCTACCACGGCTCAATGGAGTCGTGCAAACAGGTAGTTTTTAGGTGCAGTCCCGAAACACTTGGAGGCAGTGACGGTTAGACAGGATTCGTCTCTCCCGGTATTGGGGGTTGACATCACGCTGTGTCCAGGAGAGCCATTACACGAGTAGTCCCTGGCCAGGGCAAGCGAGATATACTGGTAGGTTTCCAGTGTTATCTCAGGGTGTTCTGTGCTACACTCCGACACGACTTGTACCGCTATTAGGGGACTGACGTTCACCGCCCCCTAGGCCTGCCATGCGATGTATTAGACGAACAGACCGGACTGTACGGAGATTGTCACATACAAGCTCAGTAGGAGTTGAGATGGGGTTCACCTCGTCAGTCTTCTTATCGACATCTACCTGGGGACCGTTACGTACAGCTAGTGCCGCTTGCGGTCTCTGGTTAAACCCACTGCCAGCGTAGTGTCGAGTCTTTAGAGTCCCACACAGAGAGCTATTCGCCTTTAGGCAAAATGAGTAGAGGTCGCATAGTTTTGCGACAGGGTTCGTTCACATTCGCGCACTTGTGCACGTTTGCTGTCCGGACAGTTTATACTAGCGGGCTTTGGTTTAAGCCGGATCCTAGTATATGATTTGAGATTGGTTTTTCTCATTGTATTCGTGTTCCTCGGATCACGGATGCGGGTGCGTATGCACAGTTACTTGAGACAGAGGGAGAGGACCTTGATTAGGATTAATGGCTATTGTCATTTTATTAACCCTAATGATTATGTGTGTATTATAGTTAATTGATAATTAGTTTAATAATTGTGCATGGTTATGGTTGTTGACCATTTGACCTTATTGACTTGTTGACCTAGGTTGACACTTTGACCATCATCATTTCTTTTGGAAGATACTTTTTGATCCTTGCAAATTGAAATGATAATGGTCATATCATGATTAACCATGACAATTATCTAGCTAATTATTTAATTAAAATAATATACACATATTAGTGAGAATGGCTCACATTATTCTCATTCTATCATATCTTTTCTCTCTCTTGTTCTTCCTCTCCCTCAAGCTCTCTCCCTCTCATGTGTTGAGAAAAACTTGAGCTTGAGAAAAACCCTCTCTTGATCTTCTCTACTCTCATCTAGGGTTGAAGGACTAGCACTTCTTGAACCCTAGTTACTTCTAGCTTGGAGTTGAAGCCAAAGGTTGAGGCTTTCGGGTGGATCTTTCTTCGGCGTGAGAAGACGAGCAAGGTGACCTCCTTCTACAACTCCAAGGAGCAAGGAGAGAAGGACTTAGAGCCCAAGGTATAACCTTTCTAGCACTTAGCTAGTTACTAGTTAGTTTTAGCAAGTTTTTGTTTAGCAAAGATACTTCTAAGCATAGTCCATGTTGCCTAAGCTCATAAAAATCTGATTTTTATTCCGTTTTCCGCCTCCCCGCAAGCACCGGGGTGGGCAACGTGGACTTACAGTGGTATCAGAGCCTAACTAAACATAAACTAGCTAAGTAGTGAAGTGTGTCGAAGTTCGAAACCGAAAAATCGAAAAACCTAAATTACAAAACCCTAGTTTTCTGTTAAATTTTTTTCTGGTCAAAACAAAATTTGTTATACTCCTAAAATCGTCTCAGGGTTTTTTAAAGATAGCCACCAAAAACGAGCAAGTGAATCGACCATAGTGCCGCGGTTCCGCGGCAATAGCAAGCTATTGCTGCGCAACCGCGACCGTCTTGGCTCTTCACTTGGTCGAGTTTGGTGCAGTGTATTTCTGGCTTGGTTTTAGGATTTTTCAGATGGTTTATTTGTGCCCAGATTTTCCAGAATAGAAATTTACTTTTGGGGGCCTATAAATCCTATTTTTTTCGAACTTCAATACACTTTGACTACAAAGGTTATATCTGTGATGTTTGCATGTATTGAACGTCGGCTAATCACTATATGTCGATTAGTCGGGGTTATACATATCTGTGATCTGTGATTGATACTGGTTTGTGTATATGAATGGGTTGGATTGTCGCGGGTGAATAGCCGGGGTGTATGTGAGATGAGTGTTGTTTCTCTTTCATTCATTTGTAATATTTAAATTGATGTAATATTATTATTTGTTTGGCCGCACAACCGGGTCGGGGTTGTAGCCGCCATTGTATAATTCTTTTTACTGTTTTTGCTCCTAGGATAGACCCATGGAGGGGGTGCACAAACTACCGGGTATCTCGAAGTGCCGAGTGGCCTACTCACGGTGGTGAGGGAGGTTGCTTCTCTTCGGGTACTTGGCGGGTAGTTTGCCGCACCCGAAGGGGTCTTGGGTGGGGTATTTGGCTATTCACCGCGACCGTGTAATCCACTTTTCGTTGCAGGCTCGAACGGATTGCGGATTCCTAGTATATCCAATGTATTCATCTGTGATCTGTAATGTCTATCATTGCTATATATTAATATATGATAACTATTTAGGCGTTGCTTATGTTTTACAGCCACGCTAGCCCAGCCCCCACTCTGTCATTAGTTAAGTAACCTAACGGGTGATGACGGGGCCCCGTGGCGAATGCGAATGGCATAAGTGTACGTCATATTTTGGTTGTTTTCTGCAATGGTAGGATTAAATGATGGGATGCATTAAAAGACCTAATGCAAGAAAATAAACCAAGTAAAAGTCGATTGGAACACTTTGAAAACCACTCGGTTCTTTTCAAAACTAAACTTTTAAACGCGGAGCTTGAACCACTCCTTTTAAAAGCTATCTCGTTCCATCGATTAGATCAAGTTCACTACGTTCACGGTTTCGCCAAAACCATTCGTAGCCCTCCGTCATTCCACATGAATGGTCAAAAAGTATTCAAGCTATGTATTTTGGCCAAAGTCAAGGCATAGTGATTGGTAGCTATTGGGTATTCATGTGCAGCATAGATAGATGTGTTGGTTTGGGACAGTCGTGCTGCCATTTTGGCCAAAGTCAAGGGTAGGTACGGGTGGGTCCAAATTAACCAGGAGAATGACGGGTAGAACTTGACATGTGACTTATGATATTTTGGCCAAAGTCAAGGTCATAAGAGCATGGGGCAAAAATCCACATCGGGTGTTTCATAAGTACTGAAACTTGCTAGCGCTGCATACCATTTGGAGTGTGATAATTCTGGTAGGATTCTTTCGGTTTTATCACGCGATGATATTTGGATCCCGATCCTACTGTGAGTATATGCTACTCCTCGGGAAAACTCTCACTTAACGATCAATGCTATAAACCTAGTAGGTGTCTAGAAAGGTGTTAGCGGGGCTACGCCCACAGGGAAAAGAGGTTACTTAATTAAGGAACTTCGCGAAAGCGTTGGAAAACCTCCCTCGAAGTACCGACACTGGCTTGGCTGAACGGTTAAGCAAGTATTGTACGGTGAGAGTGATCCTGACTAATCCTTTCTTTACGGTTTGAGAAGGGATTTGAGAGATAGTGGGAGCCATCCAGTTTAGACAAATTAAAAACCACTCTAAACTTGCAAGAGCATCATGCTAAAGTGTTTCTTTTCTCTCTCCTAATTGCAGCGACCATTCAACATGACCGGACATAAGTTATTACTAGATAAAAACATATTGACAGGGCCAAACTACAAAGATTGGCTCAGGAATGTCAAGATGGCAATCACTTACGACAAGTTGGGGTATGTCCTTACCACCAAAGCTCCCCCTGTCCCAGGTCCCACCTCCAGCGTCGCGGATAAGGAAATCCGTAAGACATGGGAGATAGATTGCGCGAAGGCCAAATGCCTCGTATTATCCTCGATGGACAATGAACATCAGAGGAGGCACGAGAATATGGACCTAGAGTCCATATTTCTCTATACAAAAGAACTGTATGGAGAGCAATCTCGTATCGCAAGATACGAAGTGTCGAAGAAGCTATTTTCGGCAAGGTTGGCCGTCGGATCATCGGTAGCGGAACACGTGCTTAAGATGATTGGCTACATTGAGGAGCTCGCGGACCTTGGGACAACGTTGGAGAATGAACTCTATACTGATTTGATTCTCCAGTCCCTTCCTTATACTTACGCCCAGTTTATTCTTAACTTCAACATGCATGGAAAGGAGGTAGAACTTTCCGAACTTCTGAACATGTTGAGGAGTGCTGAGGGCACCCTACAGAAAGGTAGGGAGACATCCACTTTGTTTGTAGGAGGATCTTCCTCTTCTAGATCCAAGGCTAAAGCCAAGGGTGAGAAGAAGAAAGCCCCCGCCAAACCAAGAGGCGGTGTCGGTAAAGTGGATACGAAGGGAAAAAGGTAAAGCAACAAAGATAGCGAGGAAGCTAGTGGGGAAGGAAGAATGCTTCTATTGTCACAAAAGTGGTCACTGGAAACAGGATTGCAAGGCTTGGAAAGCCAGAACACAGGATTTGAAGCGAGTTGCAGCTTCAGCTTCAGGTGTGTATGTTATTGAAAACTGTCTATCAATAAACTCTACTTCCTGGGTATTGGATACCGGATCAGGATCTCATATCTGTAATTCTTTGCAGGCGTTGAGAAAGCGTAGAGTTTTGAAGGCAGGTGACATGACCCTCAGAGTTGCGAACGGTGCTAGCATGGATGCTGAGGCCGTGGGGGACTATCACCTGGGATTGTCGGATGGACATTTTTTGGTTTTGCTTAGTTGATATTATGTACCAAATGCAACCTGTAATATCATTTCTGTATCTTTATTATCTAAAGAAGGTTATGAATTTGCATTTGTAAGTAATGTAGTGAACATTCACCTTAATCAAGCTTTGATTGGGTCAGGTACATTGAACAACGGTATATACGTATTAAACCAACCACATATTTTCAATGTCCAGAATACACACAAAAGAATGTCTCCAGAAATCAATAAAACTTTCTTATGGCATTGTAGACTGGGTCACATCAATGAGAGGAGGTTGACTAAGTTACACACAGAAGGATATTTGGATTCGTTCGAATATCAATCGTATGCAACTTGTCAATCCTGTCTCAAAGGAAAGATGACAAAGACTCCGTTCACTGGACATGGAGAAAGAGCGAGCGAGCTCTTGGGACTCGTACACAGCGACGTGTGCGGTCCAATGTCTACACATGCGCGAAGCGGTTATTCTTACTTCATTACTTTTACGGATGACTTTTCAAGGTACGGTTATGTCTTCTTAATGAAACATAAATCCGAGACTTTTGAAAAATTCCAGGAATATAAGAATGAAGTAGAAAAACAAACAGGCAGGGGTATAAAGACACTAAGATCTGATCGAGGTGGTGAATACTTGAGTGCCGAGTTCCTGGGTTACTTAAAAGAGAATGGAATTTTCTCTCAGCTTACTCCTCCATACACTCCGCAACATAATGGTGTATCGGAGAGACGGAACCGAACCCTATTGGATATGGTACGGTCCATGATGAGTAACGCTGAGTTGCCGCGATCGTTTTGGGGATATGCACTAGAATCAGCTGCATACCTTTTGAACCGGGTTCTAACTAAGACTGCGCCTACTACACCATATCAGATGTGGTGTGGGAAGAGACCTTATCTTAATCACATTAAGACATGGGGATGTCCAGCTTTTGTAAAAAAGCAGCATGCGGACAAGCTCGAGGCACGCTCAGTACAGTGGAAGTTTGTGGGATATCCAAAGAGCTCCAAGGGATATTACTTCTATTGCGAAGAGGAACAAAAAGTCCTTGTTTCTCGCCATGCCCACTTTCTAGAACACCAGTTCATAGAAAAAGAATTAAGTGGGAGCACAATAGAACTGGAAAAAATTCCAGAACCACGAGCTATTACTGAAAGCTTGGTTGAACCAGAGGGTTCGAAAGATCAGGACATTCCCTCGCCACTCCGCAGGAGTAGTAGGCAGTCTTATCCGCCCGAGAGATACTACGGTTTTCTCATTGACGGGGATAGAGAGGACTGCATCATAGACTGTGATGAGCCTACTAGCTTCCAGCAAGCCATTCAGAGCGTCGACTCGGTAAAATGGCTGGATGCAATGCGGACCGAGATGGAGTCCATGTACACCAACAAAGTATGGACGTTGGACATTGCTCCAGATGGGGTAAAACCCGTAGGATGCAAGTGGATCTTCAAAAGGAAGATTGGTGTAGATGGACAGGTTGAGACCTATAAAGCTAGACTGGTTGCAAAGTGTTTTCGTCAGCGACCTGGTTTGGACTATGACGAAACCTTTTCTCCAGCAGCTATGCTGAAATCCATTCGGATCCTTCTTGCCATTGCTGCCTTCCACGATTATGAAATTTGGCAGATGGACGTAAAGACAGCTTTTCTAAATGGACATTTAGAGGAGTGTGTCTATATGGATCAGCCAGAGGGTTTCATTCAGAGTGGGAGCAGCGGAAAGGTGTTCAAGTTGCTTAAGTCCATTTATGGACTAAAGCAGGCATCGCGGAGTTGGAACATCTGTTTTGATGAGACGGTCAAGGAATTTGGCTTTATCAAAAATCCAGATGAACCATGCATCTATTGTAGATTTGTAGCGAGAACTGTAGTATTCCTCGTTTTATACGTGGATGACATTCTCTTAATAGGAAATGACATTCCTATGCTACAATCTGTCAAGGGGTTCTTGTCACACAGGTTCTCCATGAAAGACCTGGGTGATGCCTCATATATTCTGGGTATCCGGATCTACCGTGACAGATCCAAGAGGATATTAGGACTTTCGCAGTCCAGGTACATCGACGCCATACTGAAAAGATTCAGTATGGAAGATTCCAAGCACGGTAATTTACCGGCTTGTCACGGGATCGCCCTCTCCAAAGAGATGTCTCCCAAGAATGATTTGGAGAGGGATCGCATGTCTATTATACCCTACGCTTCTGCGGTAGGCTCTATAATGTAAGCGATGTTGTGTACCAGACCGGATGTGGCTTATGCACTGATTGTGGTAAGCAGGTATCAGTCAAACCCAGGGTAGAAACATTGGATAGCAGTAAAGAACATTCTCAAGTACCTGAGAAGGAATAAGGAGATGTTCTTGGTGTATGGCGGAAAAGACCTCCAGATTGAGGCCTTTGCTGACTCCAGCTTCCAGAGTGACAAGGATGATTCCAAGTCCATGTCGGGTTTTGTCTTCACCCTCAATGGAGGGGCGGTGTGTTGGAAGAGATCCAAACAGGAAACCGTTGCAGACTCGACGATGGAAGCGGAATACATCGCTGCATCTGATGCCGCAAAAGAAGCTGTCTGGATGAGGAAGTTCTTGAGAGAACTTCAGGTGGTTCCGTCCATTGTTGACCCAATACCTCTGTATTGCGACAACAACGGGGCTATAGCTTTAGCGAAGGAACCCAGATCCCATCAGAAATCCAGACACATCTTAAGGCGGTATCACCTGATCAGGGAGATCGTAGATCGCCAGGAGATCGAGGTCCGGAGAGTTGCATCAGAGGATAACATAGCAGATCCATTCACCAAGGCCTTGCCCCAGACTCAGTTCGAGCGGCTGATCGAGATGATAGGTCTTCGATACGCCAGTACATGGCCTTAGTGCAAGTGGGAGATTGTTAGTGTATATGCCCTAGAGGCCATTACTGTATCATACTAGTTTGTATATTACTTGATGGAAGCTTGGGATATTCACAATTGTATATACAATCTTGCTCGAAATGGTAGTATGCTACTTGGTTTGTCTCTGCTTTAATATGTGCATGTGTTTCTTTTAGCATATTGCTGTTATACATATTAGTAGAGCCCTTAGGATCTTTGCTTGATTACCAGCGTTGTGATGGCGCTCACACTCGTGGGAGCTGGGTGATCTATAAGCACATCCTTATACAGGTCCCTAGTCGTTGGACTATCGAGACAGGGCATCGATACTCCGGAGTAGACTAGCGTATGCGCTTCTCATCCCAGTGTGGGAGACGGTATGTCCCACAGCCGTCAGTACGTCGTACTTGAGATAGTATACGGGTGCTCGTTAGGTTACGAGTACACTGGACAGGACTCGTCGGGGACTGTTGGTTGGTATTATACCTATCGTCAGTTATCAGTTCCCAGGTGACATGAGTACAGCTTAGTCCGTTGACTTGACAATGTCACTTCGCCTCGAGTGTGTTCCCACTGCACTTTGATTACTACCCTACCACGGCTCAAAGGAGTCGTGCAAACAGGTAGTTTTTGGGTGCAGTCCCGAAGCACTTGGAGGCAGTGACGGTTAGACAGGATTCGTCTCTCCCGGTAGTGGGGGTTGACATCGCGTTGTGTCCAGGAGAGCCATTACATGAGTAGTCCCTGGCCAGGGCAACCGAGATATACTGGTAGGTTTCCAGTGTTATCTCAGGGTGTTCTGGGCTACACTCCGACATGACTTGTACCGCTATTAGGGGACTGACGTTCACCGCCCCCTAGGCCCGCCATGCGATGTATCAGACGAACAGACCGGACTGTACGGAGATTGTCACATACAGGCTCAGTAGGAGTTGAGATGGGGTTCACCTCGTCAGTTTTCTTATCGACATCTACCTGGGGACCGTTACGTACAGCTAGTGCCGCTTGCGGTCTGTGGTTAAACCCACTGCCAGCGTAGTGTCGAGTCTTTAGAGTCCCACACAGAGAGCTATTCGCCTTTCGGCAAAATGAGTAGAGGTCGCATGGTTTTGCGACAGGGTTCGTTCACATTCGCGCACTTGTGCACGTTTGCTGTCCGGACAGTTTATACTAGCGGGCTTTGGTTTAAGCCCGATCCTAGTATATGATTTGAGATTGGTTTTTCTCATTGTATTCGTGTTCCTCGGATCACGGATGCGGGTGCGTATGCACAGTTACTTGAGACAGAGGGAGAGGACCTTGATTAGGGTTAATGGCTATTGTCATTTTATTAACCCTAATGATTATGTGTGTATTATAGTTAATTGATAATTAGTTTAATAATTGTGCATGGTTATGGTTGTTGACCATTTGACCTTACTGACTTGTTGACCTAGGTTGACACTTTGACCATCATCATTTCTTTTGGAAGATGCTTTTTGATCCTTGCAAATTGAAATGATAATGGTCATATCATGATTAACCATGACAATTATCTAGCTAATTATTTAATTAAAATAATATACACATATTAGTGAGAATGGCTCACATTATTCTCATTCTATCATATCTTTTCTCTCTCTTGTTCTTCCTCTCCCTCAAGCTCTCTCCCTCTCATGTGTTGAGAAACACTTGAGCTTGAGAAAAACCCTCTCTTGATCTTCTCTACTCTCATCTAGGGTTGAAGGAATAGCACTTCTTGAACCCTAGTTACTTCTAGCTTGGAGTTGAAGCCAAAGGTTGAGGCTTTCGGGTGGATCTTTCTTCGGCGTGAGAAGACGAGCAAGGTGACCTCCTTCCACCACTCCAAGGAGCAAGGAGAGAAGGACTTAGAGCCCAAGGTATAACCTTTCTAGCACTTAGCTAGTTACTAGTTAGCTTAAGCAAGTTTTTGTTTAGCAAAGATCCTTCTAAGCATAGTCCATGTTGCCTAAGCTCATAAAAATCTGATTTTTATTCCGTTTTCCGCCTCCCCGCAAGCACCGGGGTGGGCAACGTGGACTTACACTAACCTCAACTGACACTTCCATGAAATTTGACAAGAGTGACTTCATGGTTTGTGTAAATTGAGAGAACTCGTCAGAACAGGTCAACTGCATAGGATTAGACGGTGCAGGAGGGTTGACCTGGTTTTGAAAATTTTGTGACTGGTAGGGGTGCTAAGTGAGTTGAAGTGGTTGCTGTTGTGGTGGAAGAGCCCTTTGGAAATTATTTTGGCTTGGAACCGTGTTTTGTTGTTGTTGGTTCCAAGCAAAATTCGGGTGATTCCTCCAACCCTGATTATACGTGGAAGAATATGGATCGTTTCTAGGTCTTTGAAATGCGGCATTGGTATGCTCTTGACCTTGAAATGGAGAATTTAATGGACATTCTTCCGTCAAGTGAGAAGGATCAGAACAGCACCCACATACAGTTTTGGGGAGCGATATCGGATTTAGGGCGGCTGCTAAAAATTTGTGTTCCATAGCCTCGAGATTCTTTTGCATTGCTTCCATCTCAGCTCGAACACCTATGGACACATCAATTTGGTGTATGTCACCCCTAGACGAGGACTGGGTTCCACTCTCCCACTGTAAGGATTTTTCAGCGAACTCTTCTAAAAATTTCCAATCTTCCTCATCATCCTTGGTCATAAAGGTGCCTTGACACATGTTTTCAAGGTTTTGTTTAGTGGTAGGGTTAATGCCCTCATATATGATTCGGCAAAGTTCCCATCTCGGGATGCCGTGATGTGGACATTGAACCAAAAGATCCTTGAAGCGTTCAAAGCATTTCGAGAATGGTTCAGTCGGAAGCTGGGTGAATTGATTTAGTTCGCTACGGATTCGAGCTGTCTTTTGCATAGGGTAGAATTTCTTAAGGAATGACGCAACGAATTCTTCCCAATTCGTAATGGAATGTGCGGTAGTGTTATACAGCCACTTCTCGACTATATCGCACAAGGTAAATAGAAGAAGACGTAGACGCATAGCATCCACTGAAAGTTGTGATGTACCCATCATTGCGCATACATTTTCAAATTTGGTGATAAAGACGTATGCATCTTCAGTCTCGAGACCGTGGAATTTGGGTAGATGGTTGATGTATTGGGGTTTAGTCTCAAAATTATCCCCGTTGGCTGGTGGAATGGATAAGCAGGTCAAAAGAGGACCTCGCAAAGGATAGCACCTCTCTTGGAGAGAGATGCGGGGTGGATTCTGCGCACCAACGGAAGGCGGCAGAGTAGTGGTAAAGAGATTTGAGGGAGACGGATCCATCGATGTGGGAGTGGTGGTGGGTAAAGAAGAAGTAAATGTAGAAATACCGACTTCGGAGTCGATCGGGGGACGCGGACTAAACGGGCACTAGAATCCCGTGTCCAGCCTATCTTGCACTAAAAAGGGTTAGTACAAGTGGCAGCGTGACTTATAATTAGGGGAAATGAATGAATGTGGTGTTTGTTTTGAAAAATGATACGGATTTTTGAAAATATGATGCGATCACAACAAATGCAACAAGCAACCCTAAAATATAGTGGTCACCTAGGTCAAAGCTCTAGACCGCTCCTAACTGCCAAAAGACAAGTCGCATGATCAATCCTCCACTGCCTCATTGTCTCTCCTGTGGCCAGGTAAGTGCCAGGTAAATGGGAGGTTCTCCACTACGTAAGTAGTGGGCCTAATTAAGTAACCACTAGCCTTCGACACACTTTCCTTAGACACCACAAAAGAAACGCTGATAAACAATGGATTACCCACGGCCTTCTCTTGTCCTAAGTGAGCGCGATGGTCCTTAGAGTCATCTCTAGATATTTTTTAGTTAATGAGGGTAAATGTGGATGCAAGTTTGTGATTTTTGGGGCTTAGGAAGGGTAATGAACTCCCCACCTAATCTGGATTTGGCCGTGCCCCTTAAATTCCGTATTAATATGCAAACAACCACAAAAAAATCAAAACACGCACAATTTATTTTGCTTTTTGCGGCGCTGCGATTTATTTGCAAAGAAACCTGCAGCAAATTGTTAATTGGAGCAGACAGAGGAGGAGATAAGAAAGTGTAGAATTCACCTGAGAAAAATTGCACAGAGAGGCTCCCACCAAGCCGCGGAACCGCCGCAAATGCTAGCTTAAACCGCGGATCTGCCGCGGTCCAATGAGTTCTCTGCACGGAAATATTTGGTACTGTTCCTGTTCGACTCCTGAGCTCTCTGGAATTCTCCAAATATTTGTCCAATTGCACAGCAAGCTCCAGATTTCCTTGCAACAAACCACAACAAATCGTTTAGTGTTTTGCGCGAATTTTGTTCTCAAAATTAGGATGGAAAAAACTTTTCAACTCAAATTTCAAAAACATGAACAAATTAGCACACGATCCCCGGCAACGGCGCCATTTGATTGAATGAATTCCGGTGTGTATATGTAGAAATTGTATAGAAATCACAACCAAAAATATTTTGACCGTAATCAATAACGGTGTCGAATGTAGCGCGTTAGTAAGTGCGGATCGTCCACAGCGAAAGTGTAATCATTTGTGTTTAGAATTAGATGAGTCGAAACTTTAAAGAAAAGAAAAGAAACAATTCATGATTTGTTAATTGAATTTCAAGAATTAGAAAAATCTAGATCTAAGAAAACATTAAAATCAAGAATTGAGAATTTATGATGATTTCCAAATCAAATATCAAGAATTGAAGTGAGGCTCGTATGTTGGAGATAGTGCCCTCAGAGTCAATTATTGGATCACAGGCACGTGATTGCAATGATTGATGGAGGACCTATCCCGATAGGACAGTCTTACTCAAGATGATAGTATGCTATCTGGTTTACCTTTATCATCGTGTACTGCTTTAGGTGACCTTACAGGTTACTATTGCGCGTTGATAGAGCCCCTAGGATTCTTGCTTGACTGCCAGCAGTATGAGGGCGATCATATACGTGGGAGCTGTTAGTCTATAAGCACATCCTTAAAAGGTCCCTAGTCGTGGGAGTTTCGAGACAGGGCATCGATACTCCAGAGTAGACTAGTGTATACACTAGAAACCCCGATGAGGGGAGATGGCCGGTCTCACGAGCCATTGGTGTCAGTTGGTTCACCTAAGATGTATACAGGTGCTCATTGGGTTATGAGTACACCGGACAGGACTCGCCGGGAACATGCTAGTTGGTCTTATACCTGACGTCAGATAGCAGTTCCCTGGTGACATGTGTACAGGTTAGTTCATCGACCTGAGATCGTCATTTGTCTCGTGTGAGTTCCCACTGTACTTTGATTACTACCCTACCACACTCAAAGGAGACGTGAAAACAGGTTTTAGTTGGGTACAGTCCCGAGCCACATGGAGGCAGTGAGCGGATCTGCAGGGGTTCGTCTCTCCCTGTATTGGGGGTGAGGTCGCGCTGTGTCTAGGAGAACCCTTACACGAAGTCCTTGGCCAAGGCAGGAGATTTACTGGTAGGTATTCCAGTAGCACTCAGGATGTTCTGGGCTACACTCCGACACGACTTGTACCGCTTTTGGGGGTCTGACTTTTACCAACCACCTAAGCCCGCCATGCGATGCTCATAGACGAACGGACCGGACTGTACGGATATTGTCACTGATAGGCTCAGTAGGGTGTCAGGATGAGTTCGCTCATCGACGTCCCTTTTGGTCCATACCTGGTAGCCCATTACGTATGGCTAATACCTCTGACGTGCTAGTAGTTAAATCCACAGCCAAAGTATTGACGAGTCTTTAGAGTCCCCCACAGACCGTTTTCTCAAGTTTCGGGCGAGAAAATGTAGAGGCCATATAGAGATATGGCAGGGTTCGATCATGTACGTGCGGTATTGCACGGATCATGATCGGACGGATAATACTAGCGGGCTTTGGTTTAAGCCGGATCCTAGTATTGTGCTGTGTAGATTTGTCTCATTGCATTTGTATTCAGTCAGAATACAAATGCGGGTGTGTATATACAGTAGCGGGTTTTTCCTGTAATTTATTACGGGATCAGTTTTTTGAAGTTGCCAGTTTGCTTTACGTTTCGGCCATTTTCCTTTGTTTCTTTCCTTGGCTGAAAATTGGTAGAGGAGGGCTTATTTGCAAATGTGCAAATTAGTATTGTGGAGGGTGGTCTTTGTTAATAGTTGCTTCATGATGGCTCTAGTTTGACCTTGATCCTTTGGGTCATCATTGCTTGACTTTGCTTGATGAGATGGTTGATTTGGAGTGAGACTTGGTTTGTGATCATGATTCATCATGATAACTTTTTCTCTCTCTCTAGTATTATTGCTTCTCACCCTCCTTGAGATTTTCTCTCCCTCATTCTTCACAAGGCAAGGCCGGCCACTTCCTAGTGAGGGATTTCCTTTTTGTTGTGAGGAAAAATGTTGATCTCATTCTTTGCATGCTACATATTTTTCACCTCTCTCCAAAGTACATTTCCTCCACCAAATGGCAACTTCCTTAACCCCGAGAGACAAATGGATTCTACACTTCATCTACAACACTTCTTGGGCACGTCGGCTCGCCAACTTCGTGTCCGAGTTGCCTCGGTCCAGAGGTGGGAGCCCATAAAAGAACCCGGCGATGTGGTGCCCTTCCGACGAGGAGATGAAGACCGGAGATTCCGCGGGGAGATCGGGACGACGACGAGAAGACCGAAGGACACGGATCGCTCGGTATATTTCTCTACCCCTTCTCTTGTTAGCAAGGAGTAGGTTAATGGCCCGATCCGGGTTTTATAGTGCGCGGTGGTGCCGGTTTACAAGTTATGTAAAAAGTTTCGTTTCCGCATTCCGGCGTCGGATTGACGGCCGGGGCGCCGCCGTGCACTTACACTGGTATCAGAGCCACGCCATTAACCTAGTCTAGCTTGCTCTAACGTGTTTACATGTTCGATCGAACGAATTTCCAAAAAACACATTTTCTATGCATCAGTTTCTGTCGAATTTTTCCAGTCGTCAAAAAATTATTTGGTACATTGGAAAATTACGTGCAGGGTTTTTTGAGAATTCTGTGAAAATTTGGTCGGCTGATATTACTGTAGCGCGGCGGATCAGCGCCCAAAACCACGTTTTGACCGCGGAACCGCCGCCGTTTTGTGGCCAAACCGCACCAAATTTCTACAGTGGTTTACTGACATGTAAATAGGGTTTCTGGTATATTCTTTTTGGGCCCAGATGTTTTTGAGTGCTACAGTTGTGCTTGGGGCCCACTTCGGAAAATTCAGTCGATCGAAAATTTTAAACATGTTAGTTCACAGTATTTACATTATATCTGCAACCGTGAATGCCATTTGATCGGTAAATCCTGTCTAACTGCTATAGCCCTTTTAGACGGATTTGCGAACGTGACATTCACGTTGATGTTCTGTGTTGTGATGTGATGTTGCGGATTGGTCGTGGGGGATAGCCTGGATGCAATGGTAGTACAGTTTGGTATTTTTATATACATTTGATATTGCGGGGCGAGCGTCCGACATGTGGACTGCCGTCACTTCCTGTTTGTATATTATTCTTTTGGGGCACGACCGGGGTGCAGTCGATGTACCCATTGTATGTATATTTTACTTTCTGTACTAGGATTACCCTAAGGTGGGGTGCACGGATAGCCGGGTTCTAGAGGGCAACGGGCCCGCATCTCAAGGCGTTGAGATGGAGGGGGCCTCACTCTAGAATTGGCGGGCTATTCTCCGCACTCGTAGGGGGTACAGGTTGACCCAGGAGGGGTGCCCAAGTTACCGGATTCCGTGAAGTGCTGGGTGGTCCATTCACATTGTTGAAGGGGACTGCCTTGCTTCAGGTTTTGGCGGGTAACTTGCTGCGCCCGTAGGGGTCTAGGATTTCATTGCACAGGCTATCCACACGACCAGGGGAACGTCGGGTTTCAGTAGCGGCTCTATGAAACCCGAGGATCCCATATATCTGTATTGTTCTGTGATGCTTATAACATTTCTGTGATGTTGCATTTTATCACGCCTTGAGCGAATATTATATATTGATATATATATACTACTAGATGTTGTATATGTTTTGCATCCGCGCTAGTCCAGTCCCCGCTCTGTCGTTAGTTAAGTAACCTAACGGGTGATGACGGGACCCCGTGGCGAATGCCGATGGCATATACGTACATCATTATTTTCGCTCTTTATTGGTGTGATCAATTGATGGGACTGGATTGATTCGGATCAATGCAAGCTAAACAAACCTATTCTGATGTTGTTGGAACAGTTTTCAAAAAGCTGTTATTGCAAGGACGTTCACTTTTGTTTTGCACAGTGGTATTCAGTTATGAATATCCAGCACCTCAGTCGACGAGGCAAGGGCCGAGATCCCTTCACCGGGAGTGACCCCTTGGACAGAAGTTTGCGTCAGGGCAATAACTTCATTATAGCCGATTGCCTTTTGCTTTGCATCGTGGTATTCAGTTGGAATATCCTGCACCTCATTCTACGGGGAAAGAGCCGAGATCCCTTCACCGGGAGTGACATCTTTAGCAAACGTTTTCGTCACTATATTTTTTATAAAGCTATCCAGTTCCTTCAACGATATCAAGTTCATTACGTTAAAGGTTTTCGCCAGAAACCATTCGTAGCCCTCCGTCGTTTCATATGGATAGTCAATAGTATTCAAGCTGTGTTTGTTGGCCAAAGTCAAGGCACAGTGTTTGGTAGCTGTTGGGTATTCATATGCAGCATAGATAGATGCGTTGGTTTGGGACAGTCGTACTGCCTTGTTGGCCAAAGTCAAGGGTAGGTACCGGTGGGTTCAAATTAACCTGGAGAATGACGGGTAGAACTTGACATGTGACTTATGATTTGTTGGCCAAAGTCAAGGTCATAAGAGCATGGGGTAAAAATCACATCGGGAGTTTCTAAAGAAACTGAAACTTGCCAGATATGCGCATACCTTCTGGAGTGTGATAACGTGAGCGGATTTCGTCACGTTATCATGCGATGATACTTGGATCCCGATTCCCACTGATGAGTTGGTTTACTCCTCGTGTGATCCCGACTAATTCTTCTTTCAGGTTTGGAGAAGAATTTGACGGTACAGTGGGAGGTTTCCTGATTAGATAAATTGGTGACCATTCTGATCTAGGTTAGAGTGCACGCTGAGTGTTTCTTTTCTCTCTCTCTTTGGCAGCGACCATTGACCCGACCCTAAGACTATGACTCAGTGACCAAAATTAACCGAACCTTCTTAAACACTGGCTTTTGGATTGTCAGAGTTGCAAACCTCATTGCCACTCCTACTTTTACCCTTTTCTCCAGGACACCCCGTATTACTACGAACGTCCACTTCCATAGGATAAAACCATCGTATGGTTATATACGAACTCAAAGGAATTTATTCGAGGATGGTTTCCGATTCTGAAGAAAATGACTAGGACTATTCAGTTGTCTTTTCCTTTTACCTTCTCTCAGGTTGCGAGTACTCCTTGGTTTAGGAGACAGTACACCTATTACGCAAATTGGATAGTCTTCTTCCAAACCTTAGGCTGGTGCTGAACGGTGGGGAATGATGAAAACCAATTAGCATAACGATGGTGTACAGAAGGTATTAAGTAAAGACATATCAAGGGATTAGTACGAGGGCAAAGTAAATTGCGACTGTTGTTCACAACCAAACCAAGTATTTCATTACCACTCCCATTTCACCTTTGTATTTCTCCAGGACACTCCGTATCACTTCGAAGATCCACAGTTTATTGGATACTCCATCGTATGGTTATATACGAACTCGAAAGAAACTTGTTCCAGTTCGGGGATGGATTCTGGTTCAGGAGAAATAGGAATAAGGTTTATTCGGTTGTCTTTTATCTTCACCTTCTCTCGCATTGCGAGTGCTCCTAGGATTAGGACAGTACACCCATTATGCTTATTGGATAGTCTTCTTCCAAACCATAGGCTGGTGCCGAACGGTAGGGAAGGAAGAAAACCATTTAACCTAAGTGGGTGTACAGAAGGTAATGACTAAAGACATATAAAGGGATTTGGAGAAATGGAAAAGAATTATACGGTTACAGTTGTGAATCTGGATAATGGAAGAGGCATTACTAGGAATACCCGGATACCCCATCGAAACATTTCAATGTTTCAGTTTCACTGTGTACTGTTAAAAGAAAACTGATTTCCCAATTAGACACTTGCTCCGGGTATGTATTTACCAGGTATGATTCTCACATCTGTATTGTTTTACAGATGATGAGTGGGAGTAAGTTATTGGGAATTAGGTGATCATCCTCTTTATATCGGGATTCGTTGTAATCGGTGATATTTGAGGAAGTCACCTGGGTTGTTTGCAGGACGGCAAATATTTGGTTTTGAATATCCGCTGTCATGCACCAATTTCAAATTGATATATTTGTACGTCTATTTTTATAGAGTGAGATATACTTTTTTGAAATTATGTCGATGACATTTACCTATATCAGTGGATGGTTAGGTAAGGAGCATTAAACAACGGTGTAATTCTTCTTAACCATAAGTACAGTTTTCAACCTACGACATACAGGGATTGAGTTATCAGACTCAAGGGACTTATACAGAGTATTGTATGTTTTCCAGTGTCCATTAAGACAGAGGGGTTGGTCCTCGTACTATATTCGGTTTACTTATGACTTCTCTGGTTCTTAGACATGTGTTTCGTAGAAACACAAGGTCCAAGTTTTGAGAAGTTATAGGTATAAGAATAGAGTAGAGAACCAGGTGTTGCAAGTATCGGGATTCTTCAAGGTGATCGAAGATGTAGATACTTGTGTAGGGTATTCAGTTGATATTAATGATTAAGAGAACTTGCTTCTCTTTCAGATTACTCATAATTGGAAGTACTCCTAAGTTGAGTAATGCTGATCGGCCTCTTTCCATTTAGTTGACATGCACTGGAGACAGCTGCATGATTTGAATCTGGTTCAATTAAATCAGTGCCTCTGGTTCTATATTGGATATAGAACAGTTCATATCTTAACGATGTTAAGGTACGGGGAGTTGTCCGGCTTAAAACCAGACTCTGGATAACTCAAGGCACGTTTCTGTAATGGCTGTTTGTGGGTTGACCCAGGCTATGACGAGGGTTGACTTTCTACCATCCGGAAGATCAACAGTGATATTGTTCTTGACTCGCCACAGTTTTTACAAAAATGGATTTTTTCAGAAAACAGTAGTGGGAGTATGGTAGAACTGGAAGTGATTCCAGAACCGCAAACGATTACTGAAAATTTAATAAGAACCTAAAGATTCAATCTGACTTGACATTCCATTGGCCACTCCGCAGATATGGTGGGTAACCTCAGGCGCTCGAGAGGTACTTCGGTATGCTCAAGGACGGTGGCAGGGAGGTTCTTGTTTACCCAGACTTGCCATTGCTGTTGTTCCAGGCTGCGAGACCCGGCAGGAGGATGAGTATAGCGTCATTCTAAACTAGCTTTAGAAGTGTACGTGTATATGACTCTGCCAGAGGGTTGTCGTAGTCAGTGGGAGCAGCGGAAGCATTGGTGGATAAGTGGATTATGTCTATTTATAGACTAAAGCAGATATAGCGGAGATAGATCATCTATTTCTGATGTGACAGTCATAGGTTTGACTTCATCAGAATAGGGGATAGATCTGTTAAGAAGGTAGTAGGGTGTGATGTCCTGGTATTTGGATGACATAAACGGAGTAGGAAGTGATATTCCTATACTACGATCGGTTATACTTTGGTTGTCACACAGTGGTTTCTCCACATGGGACTTGGATATAATATCAAGACATTCTGGTTACTGGATCTATGGTTTTAGATCTAGATTTGGGTAGTTTCCCAATCAGGGTACTTAGACAGCATTCTAAGAGTTTTTAGAATGGACGACTCCTGGCACGGTAGTGTACCTGCAGGTGATGGAGTCACCTGTAGGGTTCCTAGGCACTCTTGTGAAGGTTCTTAAGGCATCAAACATGCCCGGATTAAAATTTAGACGTGCCGAACAACCCAAAGCCGGGATCTTTGCTAGATTATTAGGGTTTAATATGCAATAAGATAACTTTTATCTAAGTGTGAGGGATTACAACCTTTGTAGTCCGCTCCTTCACTTCATAAGCTCCGAGTAGAAGTCCCTTAGCCACGATCCACGATCTCCCGGACTCATGAGAGGCTCCACGACTCGAACGATCCATGCTAGCTCGAAGTATTCCAAATCTCCGATGATCTACCTTGAAGTTGCTACGGCTCAAGCTTTCTCATTCTTAAACAAGAGAACACACTAATCCCATGGGCAAGATGAGATGAGTATGAGAGAGTAGTAATATTGCTTTCTTTTTAAATCATTTTCTCATTTTTATTCATCACTTCAAGAAAAACTAGTAAGCTTTCTTGAAGAAGGAAGAAGAAGATAATGAAAAGATAATGATAATCTTTTTCTTTTGTGATGAATAGAAATATAAACATATGATTGAATTATTAACCATGGTCAAGGATGATTGGATGAGAACAAGTAGAGAAACAACTAGGGTTAGGGTTTGGTTGAGTTTATAATGTGTCATCACAAAATATCCTAACCTTGACAAAAGAAATAGCTTCTAGAAGGAACTTGAAGCTACTAACCCTAATCAAACCCTAACCTCAATTAATCATCCTTAAACATGTTTAACAATTAATCATATCATGTCACAATAATATATATCACATATATATTATATATTTGCAACAAAAGAAAATAATACAATTAACATATATCGCATATATATCAATGTATCATCCACTGAGAAAATGAAATAATAAAGCAAGCCAATATTAGTTAATATAATAATATATCATATATATTATTATATATTAAATCATCGAATCAACACTTGATCCGACGATCCGGCTATATCGAATATTACCGACCAATATATCATGTACCGATTCATCGAATCAACACTTGATCCGATGACCCGGTTCAAAACTAAATATCGCGAGAATATAATACGGTATCCCATATCGCATTATTCTCGGTCCTGCACATATCACATATGTGCCTCTACTCCGTTTCGCCTGAGCCAAGAAACCTCTGTGTAGGACTCTAAAGAATCGTCAATACGCCGGTAGCAGGTGATGATCATATCAAACACCCACAAGCTGCAAGCGGTCAGCTAAACGTAACAGCCACCCAGGTATTGAGCGATCAGAAGATCAACAAGCTAGCCTGTGCGTTCTCCTGTGAATCCGATCAGTAACACTCCCGTACAGTCCCGGTCTGTTCGTCTGATATGTCGCATATCAAGTCTAGGGGTGGTATACGTCAGACCCCAGTAACCGATAAGTCGTGTCGATGTATGGCTTATAACGGGTCGAGAAACTACTAGTAACACTTACCAGTAAATCTCTATATCAGCCCTGGCCAGGGACTTCCAGTTATAGCCAATCGAACACAGCACAACATCAACTCCCTATACCGGGAGAGACGAATCCCCTCCTATCGCTCATTGCCTCCATGTGATTCGGGACTGTACCCAAAAGCCACCATTTTGCACGCCCTCTTGGACGTGGTAAGGTGGAAATCAAAGCACAGTGGGAATCACACAAGACTCTATGACGATCTCGGGTCTTCAGACTACCCTGTACCTGTGTCACCGGAGAACTGCCATCTGACGTGTGGTATATCACCATCTGGGAGTTCTCGGCGAGTCCGTCCAGTGTACCCAGTCTCTACTGAGCACCCGTACACCATCTCTGATGTCAAACACCGATGGATATGGGATCATCCATCGCCCATCATATGGGTCAAGATGCGTATACGCTAGTCTACTCTGGTGTATCGATGCCCTGTCTCGATATACCCTCGACTAGGAACAGTTATAGGATGTACTCATCGACTACCGCGGCCCCACTAGTATGATCTCATCATAGTCCCAGTAGTCGAGTACAGATCCTAAGGGCTTTATCAACATGTTAGAGTAAAACAGTAAACCAATACAAGTCAACATGTTAAGATATAGTGAAACCAAATAGCATACTATCATGACGAGCAAGAAAGTCTTCTCTATATATAACCAAGCATCCATTATAATATACATCAAATGTACAACAATGGCCTCTAGGGCATATACATAACTAACAATCTCCCACTTGCACTAAGGCCAGCTGCTGTAGTATCTCATACCTAGCATCCCGAATAATCTCTCAAACTGTATCTGGGGAATAGCCTTCGTGAATGGATCCGCAGTGTTGTCCTTCGTATCTACTCTCCTGACCTCGATCTCCCGGCGATCAACTATCTCCCTGATCAGGTGATACCGCCTCAGAATGTGTCTGGACTTCTGATGGGACCTGGGTTCCTTGGCCAAAGCCACAGCTCCATTGTTATCACAATACAGAGGTATTGGATGCTCAATGGATGGAACCACACCAAGTTCACTAATGAACTTCTTGATCCAGACAGCCTCTTTGGCAGCATCGTTGGCAGCGATGTATTCAGCCTCCATCGTTGAGTCTGCAACGGTATCCTGTTTGGAACTCTTCCAACATACCGCCCCTCCATTGAGGGTAAAGACAAAACCCGAATGCGACTTAGAGTCGTCCTTATCACTTTGGAAGCTGGAATCGGTAAAGGACTCCACCTGGAGTTCTCCGTTACCATATACCAAGAACATCTCCTTAGTCCTTCGCAAGTACTTGAGAATGTTCTTCACTGCTGTCCAATGACTCTCTCCTGGATCTGCTTGATACCGACTCACTACACTTAGTGAGTATGCTACATCGGGTCTGGTATACAGCATCACATACATGATAGAGCCTACTGCCGAAGCATAGGGTATCCCTTGCATGCGAGCTCTCTCCAAATCAGTCTTGGGAGACATCTCTTTGGAGAGAGTGAGTCCAGAGATCGTGGGCTGATTCCCACGCTTGGATTCTTCCATACTAAACCTCTTTAGTATGGTGTCAATGTACCTGGATTGGGACAATCCCAGTATCCGTTTAGATCTATCTCTATAGATCATGATTCCCAATATGCAGGAGGCATCACCTAGATCTTTCATTGAGAATCTCTGTGATAAGAAGAGCTTGACTGATTGCAGCATAGGAATATCATTTCCTATCAAGAGTATGTCATCTACGTACAATACGAGGAAGACAACCTTACCCTCTGCTACCTTCTTATAGATACAAGGTTCATCTATATTTTTGATGAAGTCAAACTCTTTGACTACAACATCAAAACAGATGTTCCAACTCCCCGATGCTTGCTTTAACCCATAAATGGATTTAAGCAGCTTGCACACCTTTCCGCTGCTCCCACTATCTACGAAGCCCTCTGGCTGAGTCATGTACACGCACTCTTCTAAATCACCGTTTAGAAAGGCGGTCTTAACATCCATTTGCCAGATTTCGTAGTCATGATATGCAGCAATGGCAAGTAAGATCCGGATGGACTTAAGCATAGCTACTGGAGAAAAGGTTTCGTCATAGTCCACACCTGGTCGTTGACGAAATCCCTTTGCTACCAGTCTAGCTTTGAAAGTCTCAACTTTTCCATCTACACCAAATTTCTTTTTAAAGATCCACTTGCTCCCAATGGGTTTTACCCCTTCAGGAGCATTTTCCAAAGTCCATACTTTGTAGGTGTACATGGATTCCATCTCAGATCGCATTGCATCCAGCCATTTCACAGAGTCACCACTCGTGATGGCCTGCTCGAAACTAGTGGGGTCATCATCATCCATGATGCAATCCTCGCTTCCACCATCAATGAGAAAACCGTAGTATCTCTCAGGTGGATGAGAAACCCTACTAGATCGGCGGAGAGGCTGGGGTTCGTCGGGTACTACTGAATCCTCTGGTTCAACCAAGTCTTCTGTTATAGTTTGTGTTGCTGGAACCTCTTCCAGTTCTACCTCAGAGCCACTAATTTCTTTTTCAAGAAATTCCTTTTCTAAAAAGGTGGCATGTTGAGCAACAAACACCTTTTGTTGTTCACTGTGGTAAAATAGATATCCATACGAATTGCTTGGATATCCTACAAACTTACAAAGAACTGATCGTGCCTCGAGTTTGTCCGGATTTTGCTTTTTAACATAGGCCGGACAACCCCATATCTTAACTCTTTTAAGAGACGGTCTCTTCCCATTCCATATCTCATATGGAGTGGTAGGCACTGATTTAGTTGGAACTCTATTCAATAGATATATGGCTGTCTCCAGCGCATACCCCCAAAAGGAAATAGGTAACTCAGCTGTACTCATCATAGAGCGCACCATATCTAATAGGGTGTGATTTCTTCGTTCCGATACACCGTTGTGCTGTGGTGTATAAGGAGGAGTAAGTTGAGAGAGAATCCCATTCTCTTTTAGATAATCTAGGAACTCACCGCTTAAGTATTCGCCTCCTCGATCAGATCGAAGAATCTTAATACTTTTGCCCGTTTGATTTTCTACTTCGTGCTTATATTCTCTGAATTTCTCAAAAGCTTCAGACTTGTGTTTCATCAGGAACACATATCCGAATCTTGAGAGATCGTCAGTGAATGTAATGAAGTAGGAAGAACCGTTCCTGGCATGCGTAGACATGGGACCGCATACATCACTATGTACCAGTCCTAAGAGTTCGGCAACTCTTTCTCCGTGTCCACTAAACGGAGCTTTGGTCATTTTTCCTTTGAGACATGAATGGCAAGTATCATAAGATGATAATTCGAACGGATTCAAATAACCATCTTTATGTAACTTAGCTAGTCGTGTCGCATTGATATGACCAAGTCTACAATGCCATAAGTAGGATTCGTTCACATCTGAACTTTTCCTCTTGTGTGTGTTTTGTACATTCAGGACTGTATTCTGATTTAGAATGAATATTGCATTATGTAACGAGCCTGATGCAATCAACTTTTGATCTAGGAATATGTTCATAACATTATCCTGTACTACAAAATTATATCCCTCTTTACTCAATAAAGAAACTGATATAATGTTGCACATCATGTTCGGTATATAATAGCACTCATTTAGAATCAGTGTATTACGACTTGGTAATACAAGGTGATATTCGCCAACTGCTTTGGCTACAATACTTGCACCGTTCCCTACTTGAACGGAATGATCACCTTTTCCCAGTTCTCTACCTTTACGTAGCCCATGTAACTGTTTACATATGTGGGATCCTGATCCGGTATCTAATACCCAGGACGTAGGGTGAACTGAGAAACAGTTCTCAATAACTAACACACCTGAAGAAGATGCATCAACATGCATGTTCTTTTGGGCGGCGTGAGAATCTAGATATTCTCCTGTTTCCTGTTCAGTCTTATAACTCTAATAAGAAAGAATGGGTTCAACGTTCCCTTGCTCAGTACAATAATTAGGTTCAGTCAATACATCCATATTATTATCTTGATTATGGCCTGAAATGGTCGCTACCTGGAGAGAGAGAGAAGAAAACACTTTAGCGTATGCTCTTGCAAGATTAGATTGGTTATTATCTTATCTAATCAGGATGTCTCCCACTGTTTTTATCAAATCTACCTTCAAACCATAAAAGGTAAGATTAGCCGGGATTAATTACACCCTACAATTTCGTCAATCTTTCAGCCAGATCAGTGTCGGTACTTTGAGGGAGGTTCCCCGTGCTTTCGCACGGACCTAATTAATGTAAACCTCGTTTTCCCAGAGGCGTAACCTCGTTAACACTTTTCTAGACACCTACTTGAATGACTAATTGTCCTGTGTAAAACTCTCCCAGGAGTAACACTTACTCGCAGTGGGTATCGGGATCCAACTATCTCATAGGAGGTATGCAATCTCATTGCAAATTTCAACACTTGAAATTCCCGATAATATTTTGCCCCTAGTGTCCTATGACCTTGACGGAGGTCAACAAACCATAGGCTACTAGTCAAGTTCAACCTGTCATTTCTTGATTGAATTAAACCCACCCGCACGACCCTTGACGGAGGTCAACAAGGCCGTACGACTACCCTAATCCAATCTGCATCATATGCATAAGCAGTAAATACTAATCAGCTACCGCACACTACGCCTTGACGGAGGTCAACAAACGTAGCACGAATACTAACTAGTGTTTATCTGAAATGACGGAGGGCTACGCAGGTTTTTCAGAAAAACCCTGAGCGTAATGAACTTGATATCGTCGTAGAATCGAGTGAAGTTTTGAAAAGGAGTGTTTTTGAGGCTTTTCTTAGTTTCGCTAAAGGGGTCACTCCCGGTGAAGGGATCGTCGGCCCTTTCCTCATCGAATAAGGTGCAGGATATATCATATATACCGCTGTGCAAAGCAAAACACTAAAAACAATCAAAAGACAAACCGCGTTTTGTAGCATCTGCCAGTTTTGCTAAAGGAGTCACTCCCGGTGAAGGGATCTCGGTCCTTTCCTCATCAAATAAGGTGCAGGATATATCGTATATATCACTGTGCAAAGCAAAACTGTAGCTACCCTTTTTATTAAGTTTTTGATTCTACAACATCTTTAGGTTTCTTTTCTTTTATTAATCTCATTAATAAAAATCCCATCAGCTTATGCTTCCTAAGCACCACAGAAGAAACGAAAGCAGTAATATTTACATATCAGCATATATATATAGTATAAGCATTCGTCTCAGGCAGTAATATGATCTCATCACAGAACATTGCAGCAGAAGAACATATATGAAATATTGGATATACTAGGACGTCCGTGTTTTCAATACGAGCCTGTATAAAACACGGATTCCACGGTCGCGACGAATAGCCAAACCCACATCCCAAGACCCCTACGAGAGCGGCAAGTAACACTGCCAATTCTAGGGTTAGGAGACCCTGTCTCGACTCCTCGAGATGGCCTCCCACTGGACCCTAGAACCCGGTTACTTGTGCTCCCCTCCTTGGGTCTACCTAATGCGGAAAAGTAAATAATATACACTGGTGACAGCAACCGCAACCTGGAAGTGCCCCAAATAAAAGAATATTACATTCCAAATGAATTTTACATGAATGAAAATAAAAACCCTCATCTCACATAAAACCCCCGGCTATTCTGATCGCGACGATCCAATATAACATATCACAGCAACACATAATATCTCATATCATCAACGTAAGTAAATATGCGCATCCCAATTGTCGTTGACATATAGCAACGAAACCGGCGATATCACATATTACACTTACGGTCACAGAAAAGAAAGTGTAAAACTACTATATTTGGAATCCACAATCACTTTAGACATCATAAATCCGAAATATCACATACTCCGCATTTCATTCCTAACTCTATGAATTCCACATATTGTATCACATTCCAGATAAATATACAGTATTAAACTTTCCGAACAGATAATCAAACACCCAAAATTTCCCAAAGTGCTCAACACTTGAGCGGGGTTTAAATAATCCCAGAATATGTCACAGTACCGGTGATCCAGCCGTAGAAGGGCCAAGCCAACGCCTCACATGTGGCACGCCGTGCTGCCCCAAACCCGAAGGTTCAAAAGGCAGTTCAAGACGGTCACATAATCGAGTTAAGGTTTGTTGTCTTCTAGAGGGTCCACCAGTTAACTTGTACAATTTTCCGAAAGATTTAAACCCAATAAAAATTCAACGCTTGAAAGTTTGTCGTGCCGGGAAAAAGTCGGTTAATGATATCCGTTCAACTAGTTTAACAATTTCTAAATATCCGGAAAGAAATACGAATTTAAAATTTCCGATCGACTCTACTATTACAAAACAAACCCCAGAATTTTAAACACCTGGAACAGAATAAAAATATCCAGAATGGTCAGCAAGTACCTACGGGTAAAACCATGAAGCCACGTGTCCCAATCCTACAGTGCCGCCGCGGAAGCGCCGCGAGAACCCTCTTTCTGCCGCGGATCCGCTCTCTGTTGGTGGAATTGTGGGCACGTGTTTCATTGTAATCCTTAGAATTCCCTGCTGATTTTTTTACATATTTTTAATTCAGAAAAATCCCAAAATTTAAAAAATTTCCAGAGAGGGGTCCATTTTGTTTGTTTCGGGTTCGATCGGAGTTTTAACTTCGTAAACACATCGCCTAATGCTCTAGCTAGGCTCTGATACCACTGTAGGGTTCCTAGGCACTCTTGTGAAGGTTCTTAAGGCATCAAACATGCCCGGATTAAAATTTAGACGTGCCGAACAACCCAAAGCCGGGATCTTTGCTAGATTATTAGGGTTTAATATGCAATAAGATAACTTTTATCTAAGTGTGAGGGATTACAACCTTTGTAGTCCGCTCCTTCACTTCACAAGCTCCGAGTAGAAGTCCCTTAGCCACGATCCACGATCTCCCGGACTCATGAGAGGCTCCACGACTCGAACGATCCATGCTAGCTCGAAGTATTCCAAATCTCCGATGATCTACCTTGAAGTTGCTACGGCTCAAGCTTTCTCACTCTTAAAGAAGAGAACACACTAATCCCATGGCCTAGATGAGATGAGTATGAGAGAGTAGTAATATTGCTTTCTTTTTAAATCATTTTCTCATTTTTATTCATCACTTCAAGAAAAACTAGTAAGCTTTCTTGAAGAAGGAAGAAGAAGATAATGAAAAGATAGTGATAATCTTTTTCTTTTGTGATGAATAGAAATATAAACATATGATTGAATTATTAACCATGGTCAAGGATGATTGGATGAGAACAAGTAGAGAAACAACTAGGGTTAGGGTTTGGTTGAGTTTATAATGTGTCATCACAAAATATCCTAACCTTGACAAAAGAAATAGCTTCTAGAAGGAACTTGAAGCTACTTACCCTAATCAAACCCTAACCTCAATTAATCATCCTTAAACATGTTTAACAATTAATCATATCATGTCACAATAATATATATCACATATATATTATATATTTGCAACAAAAGAAAATAATACAATTAACATATATCGCATATATATCAATGTATCATCCACTGAGAAAATGAAATAATAAAGCAAGCCAATATTAGTTAATATAATAATATATCATATATATTATTATATATTAAATCATCGAATCAACACTTGATCCGACGATCCGGCTATATCGAATATTACTGACCAATATATCATGTACCGATTCATCGAATCAACACTTGATCCGATGACCCGGTTCAAAACTAAATATCGCGAAAATATAATACGGTATCCCATATCGCATTATTCTCGGTCCTGCACATATCACATATGTGCCTCTACTCCGTTTCGCCTGAGCCAAGAAACCTCTGTGTAGGACTCTAAAGAATCGTCAATACGCCGGTAGCAGGTGATGATCATATCAAACACCCACAAGCTGCAAGCGGTCAGCTAAACGTAACAGCCATCCAGGTATTGAGCGATCAGAAGATCAACAAGCTAGCCTGTGCATTCTCCTGTGAATCCGATCAGTAACACTCCCGTACAGTCCGGTCTGTTCGTCTGATATGTCGCATATCAAGTCTAGGGGTGGTATATGTCAGACCCCAGTAACCGATAAGTCGTGTCGATGTATGGCTCATAACGGGTCGAGAAACTACTAGTAACACTTACCAGTAAATCTCTATATCAGCCCTGGCCAGGGACTTCCAGTTATAGCCAATCGAACACAGCACAACATCAACTCCCTATACCGGGAGAGACGAATCCCCTCCTATCGCTCATTGCCTCCATGTGATTCGGGACTGTACCCAAAAGCCACCGTTTTGCACGCCCTCTTGGACGTGGTAAGGTGGAAATCAAAGCACAGTGGGAATCACACAAGACTCTATGACGATCTCGGGTCTTCAGACTACCCTGTACCTGTGTCACCGGAGAACTGCCATCTGACGTGTGGTATATCACCATCTTGGAGTTCTCGGCGAGTCCGTCCAGTGTACCCAGTCTCTACTGAGCACCCGTACACCATCTCTGATGTCAAACACCGATGGATATGGGATCATCCATCGCCCATCATATGGGTCAAGATGCGTATACGCTAGTCTACTCTGGTGTATCGATGCCCTGTTTCGATATACCCTCGACCAGGAACAGTTATAGGATGTACTCATCGACTACCGCGGCCCCACTAGTATGATCTCATCATAGTCCCAGTAGTCGAGTACAGATCCTAAGGGCTTTATCAACATGTGAGAGTAAAACAGTAAACCAATACAAGTCAACTTGTTAAGATAAAGTGAAACCAAATAGCATACTATCATGACGAGCAAGAAAGTCTTCTCTATATATAACCAAGCATCCATTATAATATACATCAAATGTACAACAATGGCCTCTAGGGCATATACATAACCAACATCACCCTATCTAAAGGTGTCTTACAGACTAAAGGGGAGAGGGATGTGCATGATTGGCAGATCACTTGCTTAGGCAATTGAGTCGATCATGAGTACTACACCAGATGTCGTTTTTGCAGGAGATGAAATATGTTGATATTGATCCAATCCTGGAGAAACGATCGGAAGCAGTTTTAGAACATAAGTGGATGTTCTAGGGATATGATAACGACAGCCTCATTCGGGAGACAGTTATCATTCCAGGCTTCCAAGGTGGCCTGGATGACAGATTGGTTGTCAGAGTTATAGTTTTCCCTCTGACGAGGGGCAGTACTATGGACAGGTGGTCCAGGCGGATACTGAGGTAGGCATGGCGCAGGATACTGATTAAGTTCAGTTGACGATACAGTCTAAGAAGTTTGGATTTGGAGTTCATTTATGAGCTAGGTCCCATCAGTCATCCAGACATATTCTGAGACAGGTATTGCTCATTTCGGGAGATGACATTCTCCGCGAACTTGAGATAATGAGAGACATAGAAAGAAACACCAAGGCGGATCCACTCACTGAGGCTATTCCTCGAACACATTAGTTTCGCAAACTGGTTTTGTGAGACTGATTAGTAAAGGAGTTGGGTGTTCGGTATCACACGGGCTGTGAGTATGCGACATCGCAATAATTAGCCTTGAGTGCAAGTGGGAGATTTTTGGAGATAGTGCCCTCAGAGTCAATTATTGGATCACAGGCACGTGATTGCAATGATTGATGAATGACCTATCCCGATAGGACAGTCTTACTCAAGATGATAGAATGCTATCTGGTTTACCTTTATCATCGTGTACTGCTTTAGGTGACCTTGTTGGAGATAGTGCCCTCATAGTCAATTATTGGATCGCAGGTACGTGATTGCAATGATTGCGGAGGACCTATACCGGTAGGACAGTCTTACTCGAGATGATAGTATGCTATCTGGTTTGCCTTTATCTGTCGTGTACATGTTCAGGTGACTGATTACATGTTACACTTTGATAGAGCCCTTAGGATCTTGCTTTACCTCCGACAGTATGATGGCGATCATATACGTGAGAGTTGGGTGGTTTATATGCATATCCTTAATTGTGGTCCCTAGTCGTGGGAGTTTCGAGACAGGGCATCGATACTCCGGAGTAGACTAGTGTGTACAGTTGAGACCCCGACGAGGGGCGGTGGCCGGTCTCACAAGCCACTGGTGTCAGTTGGATCACCTAAGATGTATACAGGTGCTCATTGGGTTATGAGTACACCGGACAGGACTCGCCGGGAATCTGCTAGTTAGTACTATATCTATCGTCAGATAGCAGTTCCCTGGTGACATGTGTACAGGTTAGTTCATCGACCTGAGGTCGTCATTTGTCTCGTGTGAGTTCCCACTGTGCTTTGATTTCTACCCTACCACGGCTCAAAGGAGTCGTGCAAACAGGTAGCTTTTGGGTACAGTCCCGAGCCATATGGAGGCACGTGAGCGGATCGGCAGGGGATTCGTCTCTCCCGGTATTGGGGGCGAGGTCGTGCTGTGTCTAGGAGAGCCATTACACAAAGTCCATGGCCATGGCAGGAGATTTACTGGTAGGTACTCCAGTAGTATCTCAGGGTGTTATTAGGCTTCACTCCGACACGACTTATACTGCTAATGGGGGTCTGACGTTACTAGCCCCCTAGGCAGATATGCGATACTCATAGACGAACGGACCGGACTGTATATACATTGTCACTGTTAGGCTCAGTAGGGTTTCCGGATGAGTTCACTCATCGGCCTCCCTTGAGGTCAGTCCATGGGCAGCCGTTACGCATTGCTAGTGCCGCTGACGGTTTGTGGTTAAACCCACTGCCAGGGTACTGACGAGTCATTAGAGTCCCCCACAGACAGTTTCCTAAGTTCGGGCGAAACGTTGTAGAGGCCGTATGGTTTTATGGCAGGGTTCGGAAAATGCACGTGCGTTTACGCACGTGTCGGTTTTCGGACAGATGATACTCGTCGGCTTTGGTTTAAGTCGGATCCGAGTATTGTATTGAGTAGATATAATATCTTTGTCTCAGTTGCATTTGTATTCGGTCGTAATACAAATGCGGGTATATTTATACAGTTTCGGGGTTATCCTGAAAGTCGTTTCAGGATCACTTTTGGAAGTTGCCAGTTTCCAGTTTTCTATCAGCCGTCTTTTAACATTCGGTTAAAGACGGATTTATCTTTTCTTGAGATAAGAATTGGATCTTCTAGAAGTTTCTAGATTAGATGACAATGATGATGAGGTGGCTAATGACTCATCTTGACATTAATGGTTGCATTAATGACTTGATGAGGTGTTTAAGTGAGTCATGCTTTAGCTTTAATGATTCTTGTTTAGCTAAGGATATTTTGTGAGAAGCTTTGATCTTATGGTCACTCTCCCCTCTCCTACACTCATCTCCCTCCATCTATAAATGGCCGGCCCCTCCTCTCTCACTCTCACTTGATGGTTTTCATTTGTAAAAAGATTATGATAGATTTTGGGGTGTATGGAATTCACAGCTCATTTCATTCCATCACCCGATTCCCTCGGCAACTTCATTAACCGATCGTCCACGGACTTGGACGAAGTGAGACAAAGTCATCTACTCATTCTCTACATCATTCTTGGTCGTCTCTTTTAGCAAACTTGACGATTGAGTTGCCTCAAGTCAGAGGCGGGAGCCCGTTTAAAGAATCGTCGACGTGGTGCCACCTCGACGAGAAGATCGGAGATCGACGAGATCGGAGCAGCCGCAACGGAGCGTGGGATGATGGTTAAAGAACGAAGGACTCGGATCGTTCGGTATAACCTTTCTATACTCTTTACAGTTTGTTAGTTTAGCAATAATGGAAGATCCGGGTTAAAGTATACGATAGCGCTAGTTAAAAAGTTTTTGTTCCGCATTTGGCGTCTGTAGACTGCCGGGGCGCTAGCGTAGACTTACAGTGGTATCAGAGCCTAACCATTTTGCTATGCTAACTTGTGCTAACGCGTTTAAAACATCAATCGAACCGGAAATCAAAAACTGCAAAATCCAAATTCTGAGTTTCTGTCGATTTTAAAAGGGTTCCAAAATTAATTTTACACATCACAGAAAATTCAGCAGGCTTTTCTAAGAACACAGTAGAAATTTGGGCACGTGATTCGATAATACCGCCGGGGAAACGCGGTCAAACCTATGGTTTGACCGCGCTTCCGCGGCCATACAGTGAGATCGTGGCCCCAAATTTTCACAGTGGGTTCTTGTTTGGAATTTGGGGTTTTTGGTATATATCTTTTGGGCCCAGATTTTGTTACTGTTCACCAGTAAGTCGTGGGGCCCACTTTGTGATATTTGGTCGATCGAAATTTAAACATGTTAGTTTACAGTGCTTACATTATATCTCCGACCGGGAATGTCATTTGATCGGTAAACCGCGTCAGATTGCTATAGTTCTTTTAGACGGGTTTGCGAACGTGATATTCGCGTTGATGTTCTGTGTTGTGCTGTGATGTTGCGGATTTGTCGTGGTGGATAGCAGTGTGCAATGGTAGTACAGTTTGTGTTTATTTGTACATTTGATATTGCGGGGCGAGCGTCCAACTTGTGGACTGCCGTCACTGCCTGTTGTATAATATTCTTTTGGGACACGACCAGGTTGCGGTCGATGTACCTATTGTACTATTTTTCATTACTGTACTAGGTTTTGCCCCGAGACGGAGTGCACGGATAGCCGGGTTCTGAGAAGCAACGGGTCCGCATCTCATGGCTTTAAGAGGCAGAGGGGTCCCACTCTAGAATTGGCAGACTATTCGCCGCACTCGTAGGGGGTACAGATTGACCCAAGGAGGGGTGCCCAAGATTACCGGATTCCGTGGAGTGCTGGGTGGTCCATTCACTATGCTGTAGGGGGGCTGCCTCGCTTCAGGTTTTGGCGGGTAACTTGCCGCACCCGTAGGGGTCTAGGTTTCATTGCACAGGCTATCCACACGACAGGGGAACGTCGAGTTTCAGCAGCGGCTCTGTGAAACTCGGGGATCCCAGATTATCTGTATTGTTCTGTGATGCTTATTACTTTTCTGTAATGTTGCATATTATCACGCCTGGAGCGATTATTGTATATTGGCTTATATACTATTAGATGTTGTATATGTTTTACACCCGCGCTAGTCCAGTCCCCGCTCTGTCGTTAGTTAAGTAACCTAACGGGTGATGACGGGACCCAGTGACGAATGCGGATGGCATATACGTACATTTTATTTTCGTTCTTTTCTGGTGTGATTAATTGATGGGACTGTGTTGATTCTGATCAATGCAAAGTAAAGCAAACCTGTTTACAGTTGTTGGAACAAATTTAAAAAGGTGTTGTTACAAAGACGTTTCCTTTTGTTATGCATAGCGGTATTCAGTGGAATATCCTGCACCTCATTCGACGGGGCAAGGGCCGATATCCCTTCACCGGGACTGACCCCTTGGGCAGAAGTTTGGGTCAGCGTAATAACTTCACTATAGTCGATTACAAGTTGCTTTGCATAGCGGTATTCAGTGGAATATCCTGCACCTCATTCCACGAGGAAAGAGCCGAGATCCCTTTACCGGGAGTGACCTCTTTAGCAAAAGGTTTTCGCCACTATATTTTAAAAAGCTATCAGATTCCTTCAGCGATATCAAGTTCACTACGTTAAAGGTTTTTCGCCAAAAACCAGCCGTAGCCCTCCGTCACTTCTTTTGGGTATTTAGTAGTATTCAAGCTATGCATTTTAGCCAAAGTTAAGGCATAGTGTTTGGTAGCTGCTGGGTATTCAATTGTTGCATAGATAGATGAGTTAGTTTGGGACAGTCGTTCTGCCGATTGGCCAAAGTCAGGGGCATGTGCGGGTGGGTTCAAATTGACAAGATAGTGACGGGTAGAACTTGGCATGTGACTTATGACACTTTGACCAAAGCCAAGGTTATAAGAGCATGGGGCAAAAATCATATCGGGAGTTTCTAAAGAAACTGTAACTTGCCAAGTATGCGCATACCTTCTGGAGTATGAGTAACGTGGATGCATTCCATCAAGTTATCATGCGATGAGAGTTGGATCCTGATTCCCACTGATGAGTTGGTTTACTCTTCGGGTGATCCCGATTGATTCTTCTTTAGGTTTGGAGGAGAATTTGACAGGACAGTGGGAGGTTTCCGGATTAGATAAAATGATAACCATTCTGATCTAGGTTAGAGTGCATGCAGAGTGTTTCTTTTCTCTCTCTCTTTGGCAGCGACCTTTGACCGACCCTAGACTATGACTCAGTGACCTGGTTGACCGAACCTTCTTAAATACTGGCTTTTGGATTGTCTGAGTTGCATAAGTCATTGCCACTCCTTCTTTTACCCTTTGAATTTCTCAGAACACCCGTATTACTACGGATATCCACTTCCATTGGATAGATCCATCGTATGGTTATATACGAACTCGAAGGGACTTCTTCGAGGATGGATCCAGGTTCAGGAGAAATAGAATTGGTTTATTCAGTTGTCTTTTATTATCACCTTCTCTCAGGTTGCGAGAGCTCCTTGGTTTAGGAGAGTACACCTATTACGCTTATTGGATAGTCTTATTCCAAACCATAGGCTGTTGCCGAAAGGTAGGGAATGAAGAAAACCAATTAGCCTAAGTAGGGTGTACAGAAGGTAATATGTAAAGACAAAATAAAGGGATTAGAAAGAGGGCAAAGTAAATTGCGACTGATATCATTCACGACCAAAACCGCGTACTTCATCGCCGCTCCTATTTCACCTTTAAAAGAATAAGGTATCATTCAGTTGTCTTTTATCATCACCTTCTCTCAGTTGCGAGTACTCCTTGGTTTAGGAGGGTACACCTATTATGCTTACTGGATAGTCTTCTTCCAAACCATAGGCTGGTGCCGAACGGTAGGGAAGGAAGAAAACCATTTAGCCTAACAATGGTGTACAGAAGGTAAAGACTAAAGACAAATAAAGGGATTTGGAGAGATGGCAATAAAATATACGGTTAAAGTCATGAATTGTATTATGGAAGAGGCATTGCTATGAATACCAGAATACCCCTACGAAACATTTTCATGTTTCAGTGCATTGTTAAAGAAAAACTGTTTTCCCGATTAGACACTTACTCCAAGGGTATGTATTTACCAGGTTTCATTCTCATATCTGTATGGTTTTACAGATGATGAGTGGGAGTAAGATATTGGGAATTAGGTGATCATCCTCATTACATCGGAATTCGTTGTAATTGGTGATATTTGAGGAAATCGCCAGGGTACAGTTTTCAACCTACGACGCACAGGTTTTGAGTTGTTTAACTCAGCGGACTTATACAGAGTATTGTATGTTGTCCAAGTGTCCATCAGGACAAAGGGGTAGGTCCTCGTACTATGTTCTGTTTACTTATAACTTCTCTAATATTTAGACAAGTGTTTCGTAGAAATACAAGGTCTAAGTTTTGAGAAGTTGTGGGTATAAGAATAAAGTAGAGAACCAGGTGTCACAAGTATCGGGATTCTTCAAAGAGATCGAAGATGTAGATTCTTGTGATTGGTATTCCAATGATAGTGACGGTTTTGAGAAACGTGTTTCTCTTTCAGGTTACTCATAATTGGATGGATTCCTAAGTTGAGTAATGCTGATTAGCCTCTTTCCATTAAAGATGATATGCACTGGAGACAGCAGCATGATTTGAATATGGTTCCAATTAAATAAGTGCCAAAGTTTCTATATTGGATATAGAATGGTTCGTACCTTAAAAGTTGTTAAGGTACGGGGAGTTGTCCAGCTTATGCTTAAAACCAGACTCTGGATAACTCAGGGCACGGTTCTGTAATGGCTGTTTGTGGGTTGACCCTGGCTATGACGAGGGTTGATATTCTACCATTTGGAAGATCAATAGTGATATTGTTCTTGACTCGCCACAGTTTTAGTAAAATGGATCTTTTTCAGAAAACAGTAGTGGGAGTATGGTAGAACTGGAAGTGATTCCAGAACCGCGAACGATTACGGAAAATTTAATAGGACCTATATATTCAATCAGGTTTGACATTCCAATAGCCACTCCGCAGATATGGTGGGTAACCTCAGACACCCGAGAGGTACTCCTGTAGCCTCAAGGACGGTGACAGGGAGGTTCTTATCTACCCAGACTTGACACTACTGTTGTTCCAGGTTATGAGACCCGGTAGGAGGGTTGTCGTAGTCAGTGGGAGCAACGGAAGCATGGTGGGCAAGTAGTTTATGTCTATTTATAGACTAGAGCAGTTTTAGCGGAGATTGATCATCTATTTTTGATGTGACAGTCATGGGTTTTGACTTCAACCAGAATAAGGGATGGATCAGTTAAGAAGGTAGTAGGGTGTGATGTCATGGTATCTGAATGACATACACAGAGTAGGAAGTAAAATTCCTATACTACGATCGGTTGTACTGTGGTCGTCACACAGTTGTTTCTCCAGACAGGATATGGATATAATATTTGACATTCTGGTTTCTGGATCTATGGCTTTAGATCTGGATTTGGGTAGTTTCCCAATGTGGGTACTTTGACAGTATTCTAATGGTTTTTAGAATAGATGACTCCTAGCATAGTGGTGTACCTGCAGGTGATGGAGTCACCCTCTCTAAAGGTGTCGTGTAGACTAAAGGGGAGAGGGATGTGCATGATTGGCAGATCACTTGCTTAGGCAATTGAGTCAATCATGAGATGTCAAGTACCACACCAGATGTTGTTTTTGCACTTGATGCAATAAGTTTGTATTAATCCAATCCTGGAGAAACATAAGGAAGCAGTTTTAGAACATAAGTACATGTTCTACGGATTTGATGACGGCAGCCTCCTTCGGGAGACGGTTATCATTCCAAGCTTCAAAGGTAACATGGTTGACAGAGTGATTGTCAGAGTTATAGTTTTTCCCTCTGACGAGGAGGGACAGTATTATGGACAGGTGGTCCAAGAGGATACTGTGGGTGGCATGGTGTTAGTGTTTATGCCCTAGAAGGCCATTACTGTATCATACTAGCTTGTATATTACTTAATGGAAGCTTGGGATATTCACATGTATATAACAGTCTTGCTAAACATGGTAGTATGCTACTTGGTTTTTCTATCTTAATATGTGAGTGTACGTATTGATAGAGCTCTTAGGATCTTGCTTGTCTACCAGCGTTGTGATGGCAGTCACACTAGTGGGGGCTGGGTAGTCTACAAGCACATCCTTATTCAGGTCCCTGGTCGTTGGATTATCGAGACAGAGCATCGATACTCCGGAGTAGACTGGTGTGTACGCTTCTCATCCCAGTTGGGGAGATGGTCTGTCCCACAGCCGTCAGTACGTCGTACTGGAGATAGGATACAGGTGCTCGTTAGGTTACGGGTACACCGGACAGGACTCACAGGGAACTGTTGGTTGGTTTGATACCAGTCGTCAGTGAACAGTTCCCAGGTGACATGAGTACAGCGTAGTCCGCAGACTTGACACTGCTACTTCGTCTCGAGTGTGTCCCACTGTTCTTAGATTGCTACCCTACCACGGCTCAAAGGAGTCGTGCAAACAGGTAGCAGTTGGGTGCAGTCCCGTGCACTTGGAGGCAGTGGCGGTTAGACAGGATTCGTCCCTCCCGGTATTGGGAGTAGATATCGTGCTGTGTCAGAGAGCCATTACGCAAAGTCCCTGGCCAGGGCAAGCGAGATTTGCTGGTAGGTTCCAGTAGTTTCTCAGGGTGTAATGGGCTTCCCTCCGACACGACTTATACCGCTATTAGGGGACTGACGCTTGCCGCCCCCCTAGGCCCGATATGCGATAGTATTGGACGAACGGACCGGACTGTATGGAGATTGTCACATCAGACTCAGTAGGAGTTCGGATGGGTTTTATCATCGGCCTTCTTATCGACAACTACCTGGGGACCGTTACATACAGCTAGTGCCGCTTGCGGTCTGTGGTTAAACCCACTGCCAGCGTAGTAGTCGAGTCTCTAGAGTCCCACACAGAGAGTTTCCTACTCCAGGCGAAACGATATAGAGGTTGCATGGTTTTGCGACAAAGGGTTCGGACGCATACGTGCGTTTACGCACGTACGACTTTCGGACAGTTTTTACCAGTCGGCTTTGGTTTAAGCCAGTTACTGGTATCCGGTTATTGGATTTTTACAGTCTAAAGTTTTTCCGTATTTTTGCGGATTGGAGGGGCGTTCTCGTAATTGTACGAGAAGCTTCTAGAAGATGTGACTAAGGAGGTTACTTTGGATGAGGTTATGAGTCATGGTGGTGATTCATTCATTTCATTAATGCACATTTATTGCTTAATGACTCATGCTAATGAATCACCACTAGATATTTTATGAAGCATGATTTATCATCACTCTTTATTCTTTTCTCATTATTAGAAAATGCTTCATAATATATTATGATACACTCTCTCTCATCTCATTATCTTATCTCACATTCTCTCTCCTCAAGCTCTCATCTTCAAACCCTAATCCTTACACCTCATGAGTTGAGATCAAAGGATTAGTTAGACTAAACAATCCATAACCATCACTCTATCTCATCCTAACTTCTTTGATTAGCAATCCAAGAAGGTTAGTTGCCTCAAGTTTAGAGGTTTAGCTTGGAGTTTCGCTCTCGGGTGGATCGTCTACTACCTAGAGAAGGCCGAGGAGAACAAGGAGATCGTAAAGAAGAAGGACCGGTTTCATTAGGTATAATCCCTTAACACTATAGTTTAGTATAGCTATGTGTTCGGTTATTATTTGTTTAGCTTCGATTCAAGCGGTTAGTCGATGTTTGTTCTTTAAACTTGATCGTTTTTGAAAATTCCGCCTCCCCATAAGTACTGGGGTGTACTACATCGACTTACAGTGGTATCAGAGCCTCGCTAAACACTAAATAACTTAATCGCAAATTTGTACGAATTTCGAACGGAAAAACGAAGCCGGAAAACCCTAAAAAATGTAAGTTTCTGTCGAATTTAAAACGATGTCAGAAAATTTTTCAGGTGAGCTCAGAGTGCTTGACATGACACCAGTAGAACACCCAAGAAAAACAGTCGTCTTAATCGACCAACTCGCCGCGGAACCGCGGCCTCAGCCTACTGAGTCGCCGCGCTTCCGCCGCCGAGTTGGCGAGTCAGCGGCCGATTTTTCTTCTGTTGCTTCTAGGTGAAATTTGGGGTTTTCTGGAATATTTAATATTTTCTCAGGTTACTGTTTAACAGAGCAGATTTTGGAGCAATATTGATGTTGTTTAGTCGATCGAAATTTTACAGTATTTGCATATTGGATTATATCTGTGATTGTTTAATGTGTTCGTAAACCTCCCCCAACTGCTAGTATGTCGGTTGGCAGGGGGTTGCACATTTCTGAAATGGTTATATCTGTTTGTGCATATAAACTGTATTGGACTGTTGTGGTGTATAGCCGAGGTTTTGCAATGGGTTATTGTTTAATTCATTTGTTGTAAATGTAATTTGTTGTAATATTATTTTTGCGGGGCACTTCCAGGTTGCGGTCGTAGCCACCATTGTATTATTTCATTTTACTGTTTTTTCTCCTAGGACTGACCCAAGGTGGGGTACACAGACTGCCGGGTGGGTAGTTTGCCGTACCCGTAGGGGTCGAGGGTGGGGTAACGGCTATTCATCACAACTGTGTAATCTGTCTTTTCTTGCAGGCTCAAAAGAAATACAGATTGCTTGCAAATCCAATATTGTTTATCTGTGTTCTGGAATGAATATCATTGCGTCAGACGAATGTAAAATATCTATATTTATGATAGCTATTTAGACGCCACTTATGTTTTACACCCGCGCTAGCCCAGCCCCCGCTCTGTCGTTAGTTAAGTAACCTAACGGGTGATGACGGGACCCCGTGGCGAATGCGGATGGCATAAGAGGACGTTGTATTTTCGTTGTTTTCTGCAATGATAGGTTAATGATGGGACGCATTATCTATAATGCAAAGTAAATAAACCAAAGTTTTAATCGTTGGAACAATTTAAAAGAAACCACTCGGTTATTTTAAAAACAGATATTTTTAAATGCGGAGATTTAACCACTCCTTTTAAAAAGCTATCAGGTTCCTTCGGTTATATCAAGTTCACTACGTTCACGGTTTCGCCAAAACCAGTCGTAGCCCTCCGTCATTTCTTATGAATGGTCAGTAGTATTCAAGCTATGTTTGTTTGGCCCTTAGTCAAGACATAGTGATTGGTAGCTGCTGGGGTATTCATTTGTTGCATAGATAGATGAGTTGGTTTGGGACAGTCGTATTACTTTATTGGCCCTTAGTCAAGAGTATACGGATGGGTTCAAATCAACAGGATAATGATGGGCAGAACTTGACATGTGACTTATGATTTGTTGGCCCTTAGTCAAGATCATAAGAGCATGGGGCAAAAATCCATATCGGGAATTTCTAAAGAAACTGAAATTTGCAAAGAGATGCATACCATTTGGAGTTTGATGAATGTTGGTAGGATTCCTTCAACATTATCATACGATGATATTTGGATCCCGATCCTACTGTGAGTATATGATACTTATCAGGATATTCGTCACTTAACGATCAATGCTATAAACCTAGTAGGTGTCCAGAAAAGTGTCAGCGGGGTTACGCCCCCAGAGAAAAGAGGTTATTTAATTAAGGAACTTCGCGAAAGCGTTGGAAAACCTCCCTCGAAGTATCGACACCGGCCTGGCTGAACGGTTAAGCAAGTATTGTACGGTGAGAATAGTCTTGGCTAATTCTTCTTTTATGGTTTGAGGAAGGATTCGAGAAACAGTGGGAGCCATCCAGTTTAGATAAACTAAAAACCACTTTAAACTTGCAAGAGCATCATGCTAAAGAGTTTTCTTCTCTCTCTCCTAATTGCAGCGACCCTGAAAATGACTGGACTTAATTTACTTTTAGAGAAAAATATACTGACGGGGCCAAACTATAAAGATTGGCTGCGGAATGTCAAAATGGCTTTGACCTATGACAAACTGGGGTACGTCCTCACCGCTACGGCACCTGCTGTCCCTGGTCCCAAATCCAGCAATGCGGATAAGGAAATCCGCAAAACCTGGGATTTAGATTGCGCGAGAGCCAAGTGCATCGTGCTTGCCTCGATGAACAATGAACATCAGAGGAGGCACGAGGATATGGACCTTGATGGCATATTTCTCCATACAAAGGAACTTTATGGAGAGCAATCTCGTATAGCAAGATACGAGACCTCAAAGAACTTGTTTCGAGCGAGGTTGGCTGCCGGGTCATCGGTAGGTGAACATGTCCTACAGATGATCAGCTATATTGAAGAGCTCGCAGACCTTGGGACGACTTTGGATAATGAGCTCTATACAGACCTTATTCTCCAGTCCCTTCCTCACACCTACGCCCAGTTTATCCTGAACTTCAACCTTCAAAGAAAAGAAGTTGAACTTCCGGAACTCCTGAACATGTTAAGGAGTGCAGAGGGCACCTTGAAGACATCAAGGGAAACACCCGCTATGTTTGTTGGCGGTTCATCTTCTTCCGGGTCCAAGGCTAGGGCCAAAGGAAGGAAGAAGAAGGCCGCACCCAGACCTAGAGGTGGTGTTAGTAAGGTGGGAGGGAAGGGAAAGAAAAAGAAAGCAGTACCGATAGTTGGTCAGGATGAGTGCTTCCATTGTCACAGGAAAGGGCACTGGAAAAAGGATTGCAAGGCGTGGAACGCCAAGAACCAGGAACCGAAGCAAGCTGTGGCTTCGACTTCAGGTGTGTTTGTAATTGAGAATTGTCTGTCGATCAACTCTACTTCCTGGGTATTGGATACCGGATCAGGATCTCATATTTGCAATTCATTGTAGGCACTGAGAAATCGTAGAGTGCTGAAGGAAGGTGATATGATCCTCAGGGTTGCTAACGGAGCTAGCGTGGGAGCTGCGTCCGTCGGGGATTATCACCTAGGATTGACGAGTGGACACATTTTGGTTTTACATAACTGTCATTTTGTACCCAGCTTAACGTGTAATATCATATCAGTTTCCTTGTTATCAAATAAAGGTTATGATTTCACGTTTGTAAGAGATGTTGTCAACATCCACCTTAGTCATGGTTTGATTGGGTCCGGTACATTAAATAACGGCATATATGTTTTAAACCAACTCCAAATTTTCAATGTCCAGAACACACTAAAAAGAAAGTCTCCAGATTTGAATAAAGCTTTCTTATGGCATTGTAGACTGGGTCACATCAATGAGAGAAGGTTGACTAAGTTGCATAGAGAAGGATATTTGGACTCGTTCGAATATCAATCTTATGACACTTGTCAATCCTGTCTCAAAGGAAAGATGACAAAGACTCCATTTACTGGACAAGGAGTAAGAGCGAGCGAGCTCTTAGGACTCATACACAGCGATGTATGCGGTCCAATGTCTACACATGCGAGAGGTGGTTATTCCTACTTCATTACTTTTACAGATGATTTCTCTAGGTGTGGATATGTTTTCTTAATGAAGCATAAATCAGAGGCCTTTGAGAAATTCCTGGAATTCAAGAATGAAGCGGAAAACCAAACAGGCAAAAGTATTAAGACACTAAGATCTGATCGAGGTGGAGAATACTTAAGTGCCGAGTTCCTAGGTTACCTAAAAGAGAAAGGAATTCTCTCTCAGCTTACTCCTCCATACACTCCACAGCACAACGGTGTATCGGAGAGACGGAATCGAACCCTATTGGATATGGTACGATCCATGATGAGTAATGCTGAGTTACCGCGATCTTTCTGGGGTTATGCGCTAGAATCAGCGGCATATCTTTTGAACCAGGTTCCAACCAAGACTGTGCCTACCACACCATATCAGATGTGGAGTGGGAAGAAACCCTGTCTAAAACATTTTAGGACATGGGGGTGTCCAGCTTTTGTAAAAAAGCAGCATGTGGACAAGCTCGAGGCACGTTCAGTACAGTGTAAGCTTGTGGGATATCCAAAGAACTCCAAGGGATATTATTTCTATTACGCAGAGGAACAAAAGGTATTTGTTTCTCGTCATGCCACCTTCTTAGAAACTGAATTTTTAGAAAATCAGAAGAGTGGGAGCGAAATAGAACTGGAAGAAATTCCAGAACCACAAGCTGCTACTGAAAGTTTGGTAGAACCAGAGGTTCAAGAAGAACAGAACATTCCCGCACCCCTCCGCAGGAGTAGTAGGCCGTCTCATCCGCCTGAGAGATACTACGGTTTTCTCATAGAAGGGGATAGAGAGGATTGCATCATAGATGATGATGAACCTACTGACTTCCAGCAGGCCATCCAGAGCGGCGACTCGGTACGATGGCTAGATGCAATGCGGACCGAAATGGAGTCCATGTACACCACCAAAGTATGGACTTTGGACTTTGCTCCAGATGGGGTAAAACCCATAGGATGCAAATGGATCTTCAAGAAAAAGATTGGTGTAGATGGACAGGTGGAAACCTATAAGGCTAGACTTGTTGCAAAGGGTTTTCGTCAAAGACCTGGTTTGGACTATGACGAAACTTTTTCTCCAGTGGCTATGCTCAAATCCATTCGGGTCCTTCTTGCTATTGCTGCCTTCCATGATTATGAAATCTGGCAGATGGACGTAAAGACGGCTTTTCTGAATGGAAATTTAGAAGAGAGCGTCTATATGGATCAGCAAGAGGGTTTCAATCAGAGTGGGAGAAGCGGGAAAGTATGCAAGCTGCTTAAGTCCATTTATGGACTAAAGCAGGCATCGCGGAGTTGGAACATCTGTTTTGATGAGACAGTCAAAGAATATGACTTTATCAAAAATCCAGATGAACCGTGCATATATAGTAAAGTTGTGGCCAGAAGTGTCGTATTCCTCGTCTTGTACGTGGATGACATTCTATTGATAGGAAATGACATTCCTATGCTACAATCTGTCAAAGGATTCTTGTCACACAGGTTCTCCATGAAAGACCTGGGTGATGCCTCTTACATTCTGGGGATCCGGATCTATCGTGATAGATCCAAGAGGATGTTGGGACTTTCGCAGTCCAGGTATATCGACACTGTACTGAAAAGATTCAGTATGGATGATTCTAAGCGCGGTAATCTACCGGCTTGTCACGGAATCACCCTCTCCAAAGAGATGTCTCCCAAGACTGATTTGGAAAGGGAACGCATGTCTATTATACCCTACGCGTCTGCGGTAGGCTCTATAATGTATGCGATGTTGTGTACCAGACCAGATGTAGCTTACGCACTGAGCGTGGTAAGCCGGTATCAGTCAGACCCAGGGGAGAAACACTGGATAGCAGTAAAGAACATTCTCAAGTACCTGAGGAGGACTAAGGAGATGTTCCTGGTTTACGGCGGAAAAGACCTCAGGTTGGAGGCCTTTGCTGATTCCGGCTTCCAGAGTGATAAGGACGATTCCGCAAAAGACCTCAGGTTGGAAGAGCTCCAAGCAGGACACCGTTATTGACTCGACGATGGAAGCGGAGTATATAGCTGCTTGCGATGCCGCAAAAGAAGCAGTCTGGATGAAGAAGTTCCTAACAGAACTTCAGGTGGTTCCTACCATAGTTGATCCAATACCTCTGTATTGCGACAACAACGGAGCTATAGCCTTAGCGAAGGAACCAAGGTCCCATCAAAAGTCCAGACACATCTTGAGGCGGTATCACCTGATCAGGGAGATCATTGATCGTCAGGAGATCGAGGTTCGGAGAGTTGCTTCAGAAGAGAACATTGCTGATCCATTCACGAAGGCCCTTCCTCAGATTCAGTTCGAGCGGCTACTCGAGATCATCGGTCTTCGATACGCCAGTACATGGCCCTAGTGCAAGTGGGAGATTGTTAGTGTTTATGCCCTAGAAGGCCATTACTGTATCATACTAGCTTGTATATTACTTAATGGAAGCTTGGGATATTCACATGTATATAACAGTCTTGCTAAACATGGTAGTATGCTACTTGGTTTTTCTATCTTAATATGTGAGTGTACGTATTGATAGAGCTCTTAGGATCTTGCTTGTCTACCAGCTTTGTGATGGCAGTCACACTAGTGGGGGCTGGGTAGTCTACAAGCACATCCTTATTCAGGTCCCTGGTCGTTGGATTATCGAGACAGAGCATCGATACTCCGGAGTAGACTGGTGTGTACGCTTCTCATCCCAGTTGGGGAGATGGTCTGTCCCACAGCCGTCAGTACGTCGTACTGGAGATAGCATACAGGTGCTCGTTAGGTTACGGGTACACCGGACAGGACTCACAGGGAACTGTTGGTTGGTTTGATACCAGTCGTCAGTGAACAGTTCCCAGGTGACATGAGTACAGCGTAGTCCGCAGACTTGACACTGCTACTTCGTCTCGAGTGTGTCCCACTGTTCTTAGATTGCTACCCTACCACGGCTCAAAGGAGTCGTACAAACAGGTAGCAGTTGGGTGCAGTCCCGAGCACTTGGAGGCAGTGGCGGTTAGACAGGATTCGTCCCTCCCGGTATTGGGAGTAGATATCGTGCTGTGTCAGAGAGCCATTACGCAAAGTCCCTGGCCAGGGCAAGCGAGATTTGCTGGTAGGTTCCAGTAGTTTCTCAGGGTGTAATGGGCTTCCCTCCGACACGACTTATACCGCTATTAGGGGACTGACGCTTGCCGCCCCCTAGGCCCGATATGCGATAGTCTTGGACGAACGGACCGGACTGTATGGAGATTGTCACATCAGACTCAGTAGGAGTTCGGATTGGTTTTCTCATCGGCCTTCTTATCGACAACTACCTGGGGACCGTTACGTACAGCTAGTGCCGCTTGCGGTCTGTGGTTAAACCCACTGCCAGCGTAGTAGTCGAGTCTCTAAAGTCCCACACAGAGAGTTTCCTACTCCAGGCGAAACGATATAGAGGTTGCATGGTTTTGCGACAAAGGGTTCGGACGCATACGTGCGTTTACGCACGTACGACTTTCGGACAGTTTTTACCAGTCGGCTTTGGTTTAAGCCAGTTACAGGTATCCGGTTATTAGATTTTTACAGTCTAAAGTTTTTCCGTATTTTTGCGGATTGGAGGGGCGTTCTCGTAATTGTACGAGAAGCTTCTAGAAGATGTGACTAAGGAGGTTACTTTGGATGAGGTTATGAGTCATGGTGGTGATTCATTCATTTCATTAATGCACATTTATTGCTTAATGACTCATGCTAATGAATCACCACTAGATATTTTATGAAGCATGATTTATCATCACTCTTTATTCTTTTCTCATTATTAGAAAATGCTTCATAATATATTATGATACACTCTCTCTCATCTCATTATCTTATCTCACATTCTCTCTCCTCAAGCTCTCATCTTCAAACCCTAATCCTTACACCTCATGAGTTGAGATCAAAGGATTAGTTAGACTAAACAATCCATAACCATCACTCTATCTCATCCTAACTTCTTTGATTAGCAATCCAAGAAGGTTAGTTGCCTCAAGTTTAGAGGTTTAGCTTGGAGTTTCGCTCTCGGGTGGATCGTCTACTACCTAGAGAAGGCCGAGGAGAACAAGGAGATCGTAAAGACGAAGGACCGGTTTCATTAGGTATAATCCCTTAACACTATAGTTTAGTATAGCTATGTGTTCGGTTATTATTTGTTTAGCTTCGATTCAAGCGGTTAGTCGATGTTTGTTCTTTAAACTTGATCGTTTTTGAAAATTCCGCCTCCCCATAAGTACTGGGGTGTACTACATCGACTTACACATGGTGCCGGATACTGATTAGGTTCAGTGATCGATACAGTCTAAGAAGTTTGGATTTGGAGTTCATTTATGAACTAGGTCCCATCAGATATCCAGACATATTCTAAGACAGGTATTACTCAATTCGGGAGATGGCTTTCTCCGCGAACTTGAGATTTAGAGAGATATAGAAAGAAACTTCTAGGCGGATCCACTCACTAAGGCTATTTCTCGAACACAATAGTTTTACAAACGGGCTTTGTGAAACTGATTAGTAGAGGAGTTGGATGTTCGGTTTCACACGGGCTATGAGTAGTCGACATCGCAATAATTAGCCTTGAGTGCAAGTGGGAGATTGTTGGAGATAGTGCCCTCATAGTCAATTATTGGATCGCAGGTACGTGATTGCAATGATTGCGGAGGACCTATACCGGTAGGACAGTCTTACTCGAGATGATAGTATGCTATCTGGTTTGCCTTTATCAGTCGTGTACATGTTCAGGTGACTGATTACATGTTACACTTTGATAGAGCCCTTAGGATCTTGCTTTACCTCCGACAGTATGATGGCGATCATATACGTGAGAGTTGGGTGGTTTATATGCATATCCTTAATTGTGGTCCCTAGTCGTGGGAGCAAGCCACTGGTGTCAGTTGGATCACCTAAGATGTATACAGGTGCTCATTGGGTTATGAGTACACCGGACAGGACTCGCCGGGAATCTGCTAGTTAGTACTATATCTATCGTCAGATAGCAGTTCCCTGGTGACATGTGTACAGGTTAGTTCATCGACCTGAGGTCGTCATTTGTCTCGTGTGAGTTCCCACTGTGCTTTGATTTCTACCCTACCACGGTACAAAGGAGTCGTGCAAACAGGTAGCTTTTGGGTACAGTCCCAAGCCATATGGAGGCACGTGAGCAGATCGGCAGGGGATTCGTCTCTCCCGGTTTTGGGGGCGAGGTCGTGCTGTGTCTAGGAGAGCCATTACACAAAGTCCATGGCCAAGGCAGGAGATTTACTGGTAGGTACTCCAGTAGTATCTCAGGGTGTTATTGGGCTTCACTCCGACACGACTTATACTGCTAATGGGGGTCTGACGTTACTAGCCCCCTAGGCAGATATGCGATAATCATAGACGAATGGACCGGACTGTATATACATTGTCACTGTTAGGCTCAGTAGGGTTTCCGGATGAGTTCACTCATCGGCCTCCCTTGAGGTCAGTCCATGGGCAGCCGTTACGCATTGCTAGTGCTGCTGACGGTTTGTGGTTAAACCCACTGCCAGGGTACTGACGAGTCATTAGAGTCCCCCACAGACAGTTTCCCAAGTTCGAGCGAAACGTTGTAGAGGCCGTATGGTTTTATGGAAGGGTTCGGAAAATGCACGTGCGTTTACGCACGTGTCGGTTTTCGGACAGATGATACTCGTCGGCTTTGGTTTAAGCCGGATCCGAGTATTGTATTGAGTAGATATAATATCTTTGTCTCAGTTGCATTTGTATTCGGTCGTAATACAAATGCGGGTATATTTATACAGTTTCGGGGTTATCCTGAAAGTCGTTTCAGGATCACTTTTGGAAGTTGCCAGTTTCCAGTTTTCTATCAGCCGTCTTTTAACATTCGGTTAAAGACGGATTTATCATTTCTTGAGATATGTATTGAATCTTCTAGAAGTTTCTAGATTAGATGACAATGATGATGAGGTGGCTAATGACTCATCTTGACATTAATGGTTGCATTAATGACTTGATGAGGTGTTTAAGTGAGTCATGCTTTAGCTTTAATGATTCTTGTTTAGCTAAGGATATTTTGTGAGAAGCTTTGTTCTTATGGTCACTCTCCCCTCTCCTACACTCACCTCCCTCCATCTATAAATGGCCGGCCCCTCCTCTCTCACTCTCACTTGATGGTTTTCATTTGTAAAAAGATTATGATAGATTTTGGGGTGTATGGAATTCACAGCTCATTTCATTCCATCACCCGATTCCCTCGGCAACTTCATTAACCGATCGTCCACGGACTTGGACGAAGTGAGACAAAGTCATCTACTCATTCTCTACATCATTCTTGGTCGTCTGTTTCAGCAAACTTGACGATCGAGTTGCCTCAAGTCAGAGGCGGGAGCCCGTTTAAAGAATCGTCGACGTGGTGCCACCTCGACGAGAGGATCGGAGATCGACGAGATCGGAGCAGCCGCAACGGAGTGTGGGATGATGGTTAAAGAACGAAGGACTCGGATCGTTCGGTATAACCTTTATACACTCTTTACAGTTTGTTAGTTTAGCAATAATGGAAGATCCGGGTTAAAGTATACGATAGTGCCAGTTAAAAAGTTTTTGTTCCGCATTTGGCGTCTGTAGACTGCGGATCTGCAGGGGTTCGTCTCTCCCGGTATTGGGGGTGAGGTCGCGCTGTGTCTAGGAGAGCCATTACACGAAGTCCTTGGCCAAGGCAGGAGATTTACTGGTAGGTATTCCAGTAGTATCTCAGGGTGTTCTGGGCTACACTCCGACACGACTTGTACCGCTTTTGGGGGTCTGACTTTTACCAACCCCCTAGGCCCACCATGCGATGCTCATAGACGAACGGACCGGACTGTATGGATATTGTCACTGACAGGCTCAGTAGGGTGTCAGGATGAGTTCGCTCATCGACGTCCGTTTTGGTCAATACCTGGTAGCCCGTTACGTATGGATAATACCTCTGATGTGCTAGTGGTTAAATCCACGGCCAAAGTATTAACGAGTCTTTAGAGTCCCCCACAGACCGTTTTCTCAAGTTTCGGGGGAAACGCTGTAGAGGCCGTATAGAGATATGGCAGGGTTCGATCATGTACGTGCGGTATTGCACGGATCATGATCGGACGGATAATACTAGAGGGCTTTGGTTTAAGCCGGATCCAAGTGTTGTACTGTGTAGATTTGTCTCATTGCATTTGTATTCAGTCGGAATACAAATGCGGGTATGTATATAAAGTAGCGGGGTTTTCCTGTAATTTATTACGGGATCAGTTTTTTGAAGTTGCCAGTTTGCTTTCCGTTTCGTCTATTTTCCTTTGTCTCTTTCCTTGACTAAAAATTGGTGGAGGAGGGCTTATTTGCAAATGTGCAAATTAGCATTGTGGAGGGTGGTCTTTGTTAATAGTTGCTTCATGATGGCTCTAGTTTGACCTTGATCCTTTGGGTCATCATTGCTTGACTTTGCTTGATGAGATTGTTGATTTGGAGTGAGACTTGGTTTGTGATCATGATTCATCATGATAACTTTTTCTCTCTCTCTAGTATTATTGCTTCTCACCCACCTTGAGATTTTCTCTCCCTCATTCTTCAAAAGGCAAGGCCGGCCACTTCCTAGTGAGGGATTTCCTTTTTGTTGTGAGGAAAAATGTTGATCTCATTCTTTGCATGCTACATATTTTTCACCTCTCTCCAAAGTTCATTTCCTCCACCAAATGGCAACTTCCTTAACCCCGAGAGACAAATGGATTCTACACTTCATCTACAACACTTCTTGGGCACGTCCGCTCTCCAACTTCGTGCCCGAGTTGCCTCGGTCCAGAGGTGGGAGCCCGTAAAAGAACTCGGCGATGTGGTGCCCTTCCGACGAGGAGATGAAGACCGGAGATTCCACGGGGAGATCGGGACGACGACGAGAAGACCGAAGGACACGGATCGCTCGGTATATTTCTCTACCCCTTCTCTTGTTAGCTAGGAGTAGGTTAATGGCCCGATCCGGGTTTTATAGTGCGTGGTGGTGCCGATTTACAAGTTATGTAAAAAGTTTCGTTTCCGCATTCCGGCGTCGGATTGACGGCCGGGGCGCCGCCGTGCACTTACATCGTAGGAATCGATCGGATCTATAAATGTGATGAAATCTAGCGATTACGTATTCTTATCCATCGATGAATTGATACTAGATCGATGATGATCGACGAGAATTAGGGATTTCTTGTGAAACTAGGGTTTCATCTTCTATCCCTTGTTCCTTCGTCGATATCATTCACATTCTAGCCTCTAGTAAATTCAAGAATCGATCGTGGATCCCTACTTTCGAGCGATCACAATCAAGAAAGCATCGCAACGAAACTAGGTCGTCGATTCTTCAATTTGCTAGGGTTTACAAAACTCGTAGGACTTAAGAATCGTTTTAAGATTTGTTACGACATCATTCTATTGATCGTCTCGACTCCTTTACGAGCGGAGTTTTACTCAAACATCACAACAAGAACCACAATCACAAATTGAGATCAAATCATGATGCAAGAATTTAAAGAAAGTAAGATTAAAGAATTTCACCTTTTATTTATCAACAATTCCGTTACAAATCGCTCAAGAACTATAAGAGGAAGAACTCGATCGACGATTTGTCTTTTCTCGTCTCCTTGAGTCGCGGATCGGCTTGGATCACTTGCTCAATTGAAGATCGGCTCCGCTCCTAAAAGGTTGAAGGCTTCTCACTTGAATGGTACTCGGGATCTTGAATTTGGCTTTGGATTTTGAATTAGGGTTTACAAGTTGTGTCACTCAACTTGTATTGAATTTGGGGAGAGAGAATGAACAACCAATAACCTTAGATCTAGGCTCCTTTTTATAAACCTTGTAACCCTAGATCTAGGATTCAAAATTTGAATTTCCCTCCAAAAGTTTGTTATAGGGAGAGGCTTCTAGAAGTAGTTAGTTGGAGGGAGCTTCTAGAAATGGTTTGTTAGGCCGAGCCTTCTAGATGAAGCCACGTGGAGAATCTGGAGTGATCTGGAAGCTACTGCCGTTACATAGGACACATGGAGGAAATTTGATGACTTGCTGACGTCACCAAGCCGCGGATCCGCGGCGCAAGCCGGCTCCGGCCGTGGATCCGCGGCTCATTTGAAGCCTTGGGGCTTGAGCTTTCAACTGTGGCCTTCTGATGATATTTTGGTATTTTTCTGATATTTTTAATATTGTAACTCCTTCTAGTTTATTGCCAAATCAACAATCTTAGACTTGGCGTAATTCTGATCAGCTCTTTTCCCAATTTTGGCTTTGTTCCTGCAATTTCCTGCACAATTTCTCGAGACAAGAGTTGAGCTATACAAGAATGATGCGATGCCATGAAAAACAGTCAATTTCCCTAAAAATGCCGGTTTTAATATACAGTACAGGTAATTAAGTATTATACAGGTGTTTTGCTAATATGTGCAATATGAATACTGAACACCTCTAGATGAATGCAAAAGATAGGGAAATTGACGTGTTAAAAATGCAGTATTTTCGACTGATCACTGTTGCATCATCTTCGGGTGTGTTCATTGTATAGAACTGTTTCTCAATATCCTTTACGTCCTAGGTATGTGATACCGGATCAGGATCCCGCATATGTAATCTGTTACATGGGCTACAGATAGGTAGAGAACTGAGAACGGGTGATAAATTTCAAGAATTGGAAACAGTGCAATTATTGCAGCCAAAGTGTTGGCAGTTATCACCCTGTATTACTAAATACACTGATTCTGAACGAATGTTATTAGATACCGAACCTGATATACAACACCATATCAGTCTCTTTATTTACTAAAGAAAGGATATAATTTTGTATTGTTGGATAATGTTTTGCACATTTCCTATATCAAGAGTTGATCGGTTCAGGCACGTTATCTAAAAGCATATACATTCTAAATCAGACCACAGTTCTTAATGTACAGAACACACACAAGAGGAAGAGTTCAGAAATGAACGGTTCCTTCTTGAGGTATTGTAGACTAGGTCATATCAATGTGATCCAACTAGCTGAAGTTACATATTAGATGCATATTTAAATCAATTTGAATTTACATCTTGTGAAACTTGCCAGTCATGTCACAAAGATAAGATGACCATAGCTCTGTTTACTCGAAATAGAGAAAAAGTTAGTGAACTCTTGGGACTGATACATAGTGATGTATGAAGGTCCCCAGTCTACATATACCAGGACTGGTTCTTTGTACTTCCTTACATTCACTGATGATCTCTCAAGATTCGGACACATGTTCCTGTTGAAACACATGTCTGAAGCTTTTGAGAAATTCAAAGAATATAAGTCAGAAGTAGAGAACCAATACAGGTATAAGTATTATGTCCTATGATGAGATCAGGGAGGAGAATACTTGTGCATAGAATTCTTGGTCTATTCTAAAGGAGAATGAGATTCTCTCTCGGTGTTACTCCTCTGAATACACCACAGCACAACGGTGTATCGGGGCGGAGCAATCGCACCCTATGAGATATGGTGCGCTCTATGAAGAGTACTACTGAGTTACCTATTTCCTTTTGGGGTTGTGCACTTGAGAAGCTGCATACCTATTGAATTGGATTCCAATCAAATCAATGCCTACCACTCCATATGAGATATGGTATGGGAAGAGCCTATCACTTAAGTAAGTTAAGATTTGAGATTGTCCGGCCTATGTCAAAAGCAAAATCCGGACAAGATCGAGGCAAGGTTAGTTCTGTAGAACTGGAAGGAGTTCCAGCTATACAAACTACAGCTGGTGATTTGATAGAACCAAAGGATTCAATAGTCCCCGACGAACCTCAGCCTCTCCGCCGATCTGGTTGTGTTCCTCATCCGCCTGAGAGATATTTCGGTTTCTCGATGACAGTGGGAGCGAGGAATGCATCATGAGATGATGACCCAACTAGTTTCGAGCAGGCCATCGAGAGTAGGGACTCTGTAAGAATGGCTGGATGCTTAGCGATCTGAGATGGAATCCATATATACCAACAAAGTATGGACTTTGGATGCTATATCTGAAGGGTTGAATCCCCATCAGGAGCAAGTATATCTTGAGAAGATTACTTGGTGTAGATGGAAAAGTTGACACTTTCAAAGCTAGACTTGTTAATGGTTTTCGTCATCGACCAGGCGTGGATAATGATGAAACCTTTTCCAGTGGCTATGCTTAAGTCCATCCGGATCCTACTTAACATTGCTACATACCATGACTACGATATCTGGTGGTTGGGTGTCATGACTATTTTTCTAAATATCGATTTAGAAGAGAACGTCTATAAGTACACAGCCAGAGGGCTTCATAAACAGTGGGAGCAGCGGAAACGTGTGCAAGTTGCTTTATAGAATAAAGCAGGCATCGCGGAGTTGGAACATCTGTTTTGATGTGGTAGTCAAAGAGTTTGACTTCATCAAAATAGTAGATGAACCTTGTACATACAAAAAGGTAGTAGAGAGTAAGGTGGTCATCCTCGTATTGTACGTGGACAACATACTCTTGATAGGAAAAGAGTTTCCTATGCTACGCACGGTCAATCTCCTCTTATCACAAGGATTCTCCAAATAGGATAAAAGTGATACCTCCTAAATCCTAGGTTTTATATATATGAGATAGATCTAAATGGATGTTAGGATCTCACTAGGTGCAGTGAGATGGTATCAATCGATCCTGGGGAGAATCACTGGACAGCTTCCAGGGTGGTAAGGTTGACTGAATGTCAGTCACAGACATTGTCTTTACCCTCAGTGGAGGGATGTTATGTTGGAAGAGTTCCAAGCTAGATACCGTGGCAAACTAGACGATAAAGGCTAGTGACATCGCTATCAAAGATACTACCAAAGAGACAGTTTTGGTGTATATTGGTTCATGAGATGAACTAGGTTTCTACCATTGTGTGACAATGGAAGTGTGGCTTTGGCCCAGGAACCCCGGTCCCATCAGTGACCCAGACATATTCTGAGGCAGCATCACCTGATAATGGAGATAGTTGATCTCCAGGGTGATCGAGGTTAGGAGAGTAGACTAAGAGGACAACACGGCGGATCCACTCACAAAGGCTTTTTCCCAGAGAGAGACTTTCATGGGATTGTTGAGTATGAGATACTGCAACCACTGCTATAGATGGCCCTAGTGCAAGTGGGAGATTGTTAGTTATATGTATGCCCTAGAGGCCATTAATGTACATGAATGTATATTGTAGTGGATTCTGGGACATATATAGGTAGGACTTTCTTGCTCGACATGATAGTACGCTATCTGGTTGCTCTTTATCTTAACATGTATACTTACTGTCTCTCTGTTACATGTTGATAAAGCCCTTAGGATGTGTACTTGACTTGCAGGACTATGATGTAGATCATACTAGTGGGGCCTGGGTAGTCCATGAGTACATCCTTCAATGTTCCTAGTCGTGGGAATATCGAGACGGTGCATCGATATTCCAGAGTAGACTAGCGTATATCTTCTCGACCCATGTGATGGGCGATGGATGATCCCATATCCATTAGTGTTTGACATCAGAGACGGTATGCGGGTGCTCAGTGGAGACTGGTTACACTGAACGGACTCGCCGAGAACTCCCAGATGGTATTATACCTCATGTCAGATGGCAGTTCTCTGGTGACACTGGTACAGCTTAGTCTGTTGGCCCGAGATCGTCATAGAGTCTTGTGTGTCTCCCACTGTGCTTTGATTTCCACCCTACCACGGCTCTACTGAGTCGTGCAAACAGGTGGTTTTTGGGTACAGTCCCGATTCACATGGAGGCAATGAGCGATAGGAGGGGATTCGTCTCTCCCGGTATTGGGGGTTGATGTTGCGCTATGATCGACTGGCCATAACAAGAAATCCCTGGCCAGGGCTGCACTGATTTACTGGTAAGTGTTATCAGTAGTTTCATGCTTGTTATGGACCTTACATCGGCATGACTTATCAAGCTACTGGGGTCTGACGTTTACCACCCTTAGGCGAGATATGCGGCATACAGACGAACATACCGGACTGTGCGGTAAGTCTTACTGATTGGATTCGCAGGAGTGTGAGCAGGCTTGCTCGTTGATCTTCTGATCGCTCAATACCCGGGTGGCCGTTACGTTTAGCAGACCGCTTGCGGCTTGTGGGTGATTGATATGATCACCACCTACTGCCGGCGTATTGACGAGTCTTTAGAGTCCTACACAGAGGTTTCCTGGCTCAAGCGAAACGAAATAGGAGCGCATATGAAATATGTGCGGGACCGAGAATAATACCAGTATGTGATATTGTATTCTATTCTCGCGATTTGTATCATCGGTCGGTTATATGTGATATAGCCGGGTTACCGAATCAAGTGTTGATTCGATATATTGATACACTAGATATTAGTCGGTTATATGAGATATGACAGGATCATTAAATCAAGTGTTGATTTAATGATTTTACGTATGATTATATATTTGATATATTACTTTACATTAACTAGTATTGGTTCACTTAAGATTGATTTTCTCACTTGATGTGCACAAGTTATATATGTGATATATGTTTGTGCACTAGTTTGTATCATGATTGATGATACATGCAAACTTGGGTGTGTGTATGACTTACACCATATTTAAGATAATGGTTTGGGTTTTTATTTATTTTGGTAAAACAAAATGGTGGCTTTCTTTGTCTTTGCTTGAAGCTTCATGAAGCTTTTAAGCATCTTTGACAAAGTCCACTCATTTTGTTTTGCATAAGATTTTCATTAACCAAACCATTACCTCAAACTATGGTTTAGTCTCTACAAAGGTTAACTCACCCATGGTTGCATTATGATAGACTTCACTTGATTATTCTTTTTACATAATTCATTTTTCATTCTTATTCTTTTCTTTCTTCTTCTTCTTCGAAGAAAAGCTTGCTAGAAATTTTCAAGTGAAGAAATAGAGTGAGAAATCCAAATCCAAAGTGAACCCACTTCCTATTTCATTATCCTCTACTACTTGCCATTTAGTTTAGGGTGTTCTCTTCACAAAGTTTTTGACCTAGTGAAGATGGAGCTTGAGTTTGAGTCTCCTCGACGTAGATCATCTTCGGCCTGGAAGTCAACGACCTAGCCCGCTCATTTCTCCGAGGAAACGATCGCTAGAGTCCGGGATCTCGATGATCGCAGCGAAGGGACGTCAACACGTAGCTTTAGAAGTGAAGGACCGGATCTACAAAGCTTGCAATCCCTTTCACTTAGTGTTAAAGTTGTTTGCTTGCTAGTTTTCGCATAATCTCTAGTATACGATCTTGGTTAGGGTTGTTCGGCACATCTATTTTTTTGAATCGGGCATGGTTGATGCCTTGTAGAACCTTGTTAGAGTGCCTAGGAACCCTACACGTGCTACGAAGGAACTAATCGATACCAAGTGCAATAAACATGCACAAATCATAAACCAACACAACGGTGTATAAAACATATATCAAGTGCAATAACTATGCACAAAAATGTAAATATCCAGTAGGTGCAGCCGTGGTGCATGAAAACAATATCATGAAACTAAATCATCAAAACTCAAATACAAGCGATATAAGTGTGATATTCGGATCACAAACGCAAATCGCAACAAATGACATTGAGGTACACCTCCTTCAATGTCGAAAATATGTCGATGCGCCTAAAACCGGCAGAGCAAGAACATCCGCTTGCCTCCTACTCACGATCTGGCGTCCTCTGTCTCTGGGTCCTCATTTTCTCTGTGGATTACCAATCTCGCAATCCATCGGCTCGTCGACCCGGTCAGGTGTACTAACGGAAACGATTCCACTCTGGCACTCCTCTGGTCATCTCTCGGCCAATTAGCATGACCACTCGTAAAGCAGCACATCACTGGCGTCGGCCTCTGGCCCTCTGAATACACGTGTCACAACTGATCCTCGGTGCAAATCTTATCGCAGCAGTGTCTTGGAAGGAACCTGCTCAAAATCTCTTCCGATCTCTCCTATGCCGAACTATACGGAGGCTGGTACTCTTACATAATCTTTTCTCGTCTTCTGGACATCTGCGTTCCAAGCACAACATTTCCTCGGGAACTGGACGTATCCCAACTCCTCTGTATACATATCAGATCTCTAATCTCAACTGGGAGTAACAACAGCTCGTTGACATCTTACACGAACCTCTTGTTCCACTCGTCTTTATTATCGTCCACTCTGACGTCCTCTCTTGCTGTCTGCATAGTGCAATTCGTCCTCGGCTGTGGTCAATCCGGAGTCTCTCACACGGACTCGAAATTACGAACTCGGTATCTTCATCACTCTGTAGAAGATATCTAGCCGAACACGTCCTCGGGAACTCGTCCCAACCATCGGAGGAATACTCTTTATTCGCCTGTTCTCGATCAACTCACAACGCATCTGGGTGAGGTCCTCTATCCGAAGCTGGTCAACTTACTGATATCCTATCGGAGCATCCAACGAATGACATCATCTCTTGATCGATCTACTCTAGATCTGAATAAGATTCTCCACACTAGAAATCTTCAACTCAACTGGGCCTGCGTCGGCGCATCAAATCAGAAGAATCACCTTCATCTCTCAACTCAAGATAGACTAGCTATCTCCTATCGCATCTCTTCCTGAAAGCTCCAGCGATCTCAGCTCGTAAGCTTTGGAAGCGATATCCTTTCAATCTCAGCAACAGCTGGGTCATCTGTCTGCAAGGTAGACGACATCACAATCTCTGAGGTAGGTTGTACATCAACAGTTCTCTCACAACTGGTAGCCCCTATCAGTGGCCTGATCATCCGGTGCAAAACCGAACACTCGCCTCCAACGAGAGGTCACAACACAAACACTAAATCGATATGTTCCCATGTCACCAGAAAACACGATGGTTAGTCCTCGTCCATGACGAGCTAGCCATGACAGCGTCACTAGAAGCAGCTCAATCAGCACTCAAACCATGGTGACAGGAACCTCAAGCATGTATCGATGAAGATAGATCAAAGGGATGAAAAGAATCGACAGATCCCAAAATAAATACATGATCATAAGGAGGAACGGAATCAGAGAGAGTATGATCATGGAAACGAATAGAATCAAGGATCTCAAATGGGTGTATAATCATGGGAACGAAGAGAATCACATATCTCAAGATATATACATCCTAAGGTCACTTAAGTGGAGTATCGTATCGTAAGTATGTCATGGAACATACGCACGGTACGCCACTCTACTTGAGTTACCTACTTCATCAATCAGGATCAGCCTATGAAACGAAAGTTCGGGTCTAATACCCCCTGTTCAAGTCTAAGTTCCATAAGGTCAAGCCTAGGTTCCGAAATAAATTACGCCCCAGACTCCACATAGTCAAACCTAGACTCAAACCAAGGTTAAACCTAGCGCTCCGATACCAACTTTGTCACGACCCAAAATTTTAGTTCGTGACCGGCACTTAAATCACGCGACATCTAAAGGCGCAACGTAAATTAAGTAAGCCGAAGCCCAACAATCTAAACCTTTTTAAGAAAATAAAAGAGGTGAAGTTTTGAAATAAGGGTATGATGAAATCAAAAGTTTTCTTAAATGCATAGATAATGAAACATGAAAATGCAAGTGGATTTTTTTACTAGTTGAAAAACATGTTTCGTCCTTTAAAAATTTGGGCAGCACCTCCCTTGTATATTTTGATCCAAAACCACATATACATAACAACAATAAAGGAATCCCCAAGCAGGAGCTAGCTCTTCGCCAATCAGCGGAATCACAACCACGCAAGTCATAAATATACGTATACAACGCCCAACGGCGAAGATCAACACAAAGGATAAAGAAATATGCAATACATCAACCCACCAAGCGAACATATAACCCATCGCTCTAAGTCTCGCAACCACAAGTCTTTCTAAGTCTTAGTACTTATACAATTACTAGTTTCTGATTGATGGAGTTAACTAGATACAAAAAGAATAATAATACAAGAGTGGGCACGATCCAAATGTCCCACCTACCAAAGCGAATCACCCGAAAGCAAGCTGTGTGCCAGCGATACCGCTACTGATCTATGCGGTCAACCTGCAAGAACTATGGCACAACGGAGGTGAGTTACCAACTCGTGAGTAGAAAACATCAGCAGGTAGAAATCGAATAAAACAACGATTCCTATATCAACTATATCATAAAGGTAATATTATGATATCTAGGATGACCGTATCTGCATATACGCCAATAATAATCAATGCCTTAATGCATGTGGATATAATCTACGTGTCTATCAATGACACAACAACATCATGGAACCTGAGTGTCCAACATCGACACTCGAAACATCATGAAAGCATATGCATATAAATATGAGGATATCAACTAATGTGTATCCATCAACGACACATCAAAATCATGGAACCTGAGTGTCCAACATTGACTCTAAACATCATGAAACCCGTGTCCAACATCGACACGTAAATCCTCATATCTCGGGCTCCATCAGTCCGGATCGGCCCACGGGCTCCGTCAGTCCGGATCGGCCCATATCATCTCACGACTCCGGTCGGTATCCTCCGGATAACTGCCAGGTCCAACCAATCACCGGTAGGTAGTGCTCCCCTGCCAGGCTCACCGCCTAACTATACAAGTCTTCTTGCCCCGGGGTATCTCACCAGGTCCACCATGTACGCGCAGACGGTGCCTACCACTCCTCGAATCGGGTTTCACATGCCAATCTCAGAACCAAGAAAACACATGGTGGACGTATCGAAATATCATATCAAGAGAAACCGGGTTTTTAAAACAATACATACTTTCTTTTGAAATATAACCACGGTTCTCAAATCCAGAATCTCATGAAAACAGCATCTCAAGGCATATAATCGTAAAGCATGATGTATGCAAACATAGAACAGAAATGTGAGCATATCAAGTATATCATGCGACATAACATAATGATGTGAGCATAGCAAGCCTATCATGCCAACGAGTCATGTGACAGTACCGAACAATTTAGAGTTATAGCATGATGCGGCAATTCTACTGTGTAAGTGACATAGCAATTATCGATGATGAAAGTGTGTGAACCGGCAATCTATGTAAGTGTAACATACGCATCATCGATAATGGTGTAGGTGTACTAGCACAGGTATATGTAATGCAATGAGAATATCATGATCGTAGCATAAGGTACATCGTAAGTGAAATGCTATAAGGTATACGTATCTATAACATAACCGAGTCGGTGAATCTATCAATCGGCATCCAGCCTCAAAACATCACGCACTGTATAATCCATCGTACGGTATCCTCTAGTCAAAGGTATGGATCAATCATCCGGTAAAACATCGCGTGCGGCGACAACAACAGAATAAGGATTGTATAGACCTATACAACAATGAGGGTAAGGATCTAAAGTCTCGTACGACATCTCACTCATCATTCACATAATCATATATATATACCTATATCTTAAGTCTCATCCGTATCAATCTAATATTCTGGGACCGACAAAGGTATCAAATATCTCATATCGCCTCACATCTGTATAACGACATATCAAACCAAGTCATGATATCTCGTCGTATACTCTTATCATCACAATATCTCACATCAAGTGATCTTATATATATTTATCTTATTTTACCGATCTCATAACACATCTATCTCAATCTTATTATATTTATCGATCTTATGTCATATCCTTATACATCTCGTTTCATATCTTATATCAATCATATCCGCTCGTAGTATCTTTCTCATCGCCTACTAACTCTTTTAACCATATCCATAAGTTTCTCACATGGTTTCCCTAACCATATTCTATATATATTGGTTACCATTTATAATTTGCGGGGGTGCTATACGCTATCCACCCGACTTTCCCCGTAGATATAAATCTACTCACCCGCGGAACTCCTTGCTCAGCCGTAGTCGATGTGCTTCATCGTCTCGGAATCCACGTGAAGGTACCTACAATCAGTACACAATCGCAATGCTATTAAAATCAATGTCCAAAAAACCGATACGGCACACATGTAGGGTTAGCTTAGCACCTTGTGAAGGTTTTGGCAAGCATCAAACATGCTACATTAAAAATTTTGGGGTGCTAAACAAACCAACCAAGTAATCGAACTAGAGAATTAAAGTTGAACATAATATGTAAACTCTTTACATCTAAGTGAACAAGGAATACAACCTTTGTAGACTGGTCCTTCACATCAATAGCTCCGTGTAGTAGTCCCTTCGCTGCGATCACGAACTTCCGGACTCTAGAGAGGCTCCCATGAAGAAACGAACAAGCTTGCTTCGAAGTCTTCGCGGCCGAAGATGATCTACGTCGAGGAGACACTAGCTCATGCTACCTCTTCACTAATTGTTTAGATTAGTGAAGCAAACACCCTAAACTAAATTGTTAATAGTAGAGGATGATGAAGTAAGAATATTGCTCACTTTAGATTTGGTTTTCTCACAATCTATCATCACTTTTCAAATGCTAGAAAGCTTAAAAATGAGGAAGAAGAAGATGAAACTCAAGTGATGAAAGAATGAATCCATTAAGGTTAAAAATGCAATCATGGGTGAGTATATCATATATCTAACCCTTGTAGAGAGTTAACCATTGTGTATGGTTAATGGTTGGGTTGATAAATATCTTAAGGGAAACAAAAGAGTGGACTAAGTCAATGGTTATCTTGAAACTTCTCCAAGCTTCCAATCATCAAAATATCTCCACTAATTGTAATTTCTTAAGAATAAATATTAACCCTAACATTAACCCTAGCATGGTGTAAGTCTCATACATAGATGTTGCATGTATAACCTAGCATGACACAACAATATATATATCACATATATATTTTTTGCAAAAAGAATACAATTAATATATATCACACACACACACACACACACACACACACACACACACATATATATATATATATATATATATATATATATCAATGTATCATAAAGTGAGAAAAGAAATACTTAAGTGAGCTAATATTAGTTAATGTAATTTAATATATCAAATATATAATTATACAATAAATTATTAAATCAACTCTTGATTTAATAATCCGGGTATATTACATATAACCGACTAATATCATTAGTCACGAGAATAGAATGCGGTATCACATACTCATATCAATCTCGGTCCCGCACATATCGTATATGTGATCCTACTCCATTTAGCATGAACCAGGAAACCTCTGTGTAGGACTCTAAAGACTCGTCAATACACCGGCAGTAGGTGATGATCATATCAAACACCCACAAGCCACAAGCGGTCTGCTAAAAATAACGGTCACCCGGGTATTGAGCGATCAGAAGATCAACAAGCAAGCCTGCTCATACTCCTGAGAATCCAATCAATAACCCTACCGTACAGTCCGGTCTCTTCATCTGATATGTCGCATATCACAGCGTGGGGGTGGTATAACGTCAGACCCCAATAGCCTGATAAGTCATGCCGATGCAAGGTCCATAACGGTTCGAGAAACTACTGGTAACACTTACCAGTAAATCTCAGCAACCCTGGCTAGGGATTTCCTGTTATGGCCAATCGAGCATAGCGCAACATCAACTCCCAATATCGGGAGAGACGAAACCCCTCCTATCGCTCATTGCCTCCATGTGACTCGGGACTGTACCCAAAAGCCACCGTTTTTCATGAATTCTTGACTGAGGTATGGTGGAAATCAAAGCACAGTGGGAATCACACAGGACTCTATGACGATCTCGGGTCTACAGACTAACATGTACCAGTATCACCAGAGAACTTCTATCCGACGATAGGTATAATACCATCTAGGTGTTCTCAGCGAGTCCGTCCTGTGTACCCAGTCTCCACTGAACACCCATATACCTTCTTTGATGTTAAACACCAATGGATATGGGATCATCCATCGCCCATCATATGGGTCGAGAAGCACATACGCTAGTCTACTCTGGAGTATCGATGCCCTGTCTCGATACTCCCACGACTAGGAACATTTGAAGGATGTACTTATCGACTACCCTGTCCCCACTAGTATGATCTGCATCATAATCCTGGTAGTCAAGTAATCATCCTAAGGGCTTTATCAATATGTGATCACAAAACAGTATTTGTTAACATGTTAAGATAAAGTGCAACCAGATAGCATACTATCATGTCGAGCAAGAAAGTCCTCACTATATATGTCCCAGCATCCACTACAATATACATCGCATGTACAATAATGACCTCTAGGGCATACATATAACTAACAATCTCTCACTTGCACTAAGGCCATCTGTTGTAGTATCCAATACCCAACAATATAGCAGAGGTTGTAGTATCCCATACTCAACCATTGTAGAGAAGTCTCTCTAGGGGTAAGGCCTTTGTGAATGGATCCGCTGTGTTTATCCTTCGTGTCAACTCTCTTAACCTCGATCCCTTGGAGATCAACCATCTCCCTGATCAGGTGATACTAGCCTCAGAATATGTTTGGAACGCTGATGGGACCGGTGTTCCTACGCCAAAGCCACAAATCCATTGTTGTCACAATAACAGTTATTGGACGCTCAATGGTAGGAACCTTGTTCATCTTATGAACAAGAAATGTCCAGACAGCCACTTTGGTAGTATCATTGATAGCAATGTATTCAGCCTTTATCGTCTAGTATGTCACGGTATCTAGCTTGGAACTTTTCCAACATACCGTCCCTCCATTGAGGGTAAAGACAATGCCTGTGACTGACACTCAGTTGAACTTATCACTCTGGAAGCTGGAACCAAGAGCTTTCTTTTAGTGCTTCTCAAGTACTTAAGAATGTCCTCCACAGCTGCCCAGTGATTCTCCTAAGATCCGATTGATTCCTGATCACTACAACTAGTGAGTCATCTACATCCGGTCTGGTATATAATATCGCACACTCTGATAGAACCTACTGCTAAAGCATAGGACATCCCTTGCACGCGAGCTCTCTTCAAATCATTCTTTGAAGACATCTTTTTGGAGAGAGTGATTCCTGAGTAAGTGGGCAAACCACCACGCTTAGAATTTTCTATACTAAACCCCTTTAGTATGGTGTTAATGTACCTGGATTTTGGGACACTCCCAACACCCACATAGATCTATCACCATAGATCATTATCCATAAGATGTAGCAGGTATCATCAAAATCTTCTAGTGAGATTCCCCGTGATAAGAGAAGCTTGTCCGAGTGTAGTATAGGAAACCATTTCCTATCAAGAGTATGTCATCTACGTACAATACGTGGAAGACAAGCTTACTCTCTACAACCTTCTTGTATATACAAGGTTCATCTACTATTTTGATGAAGTCAAACTCTTTGACTATCACATCAAAATACGTTTCAACTGCCTGAACCCAGCTGGGTCATCATCTCATAATGCAATCCTCGCTCCCACTATCACCGAGAAGACCGTAGTATCTCTCAAGTGGATGAGGAACCCTACCAGATTCGCGGAGAGGCTGAGGTTCGTTGGTGACTATTGAATCCTTTGGTTTCACCAAATCATCAGCTGTTAATTTGTTTAGCTGGAACTTCTTCCAGTTCTACCTCATGGCCACTAATTTCTTCACAAGAAATTCCTTTTCTAAAAATGGGGCATGCTGAGAAACAAAACACATTTTGCTCCTCAGAGTGGTAGAAGATATTCCCTCGCAAATGTTTGGGATATCCTAACAAACTTACAGAACTGACCTTGCCTCGAGCTTCTCCGGATTTTGCTTTTCAACATATGCCGGACAACCCCATATCTTAACTCGTTTAAGATATGGTCTCTGTAAGTGCACGGCGGCGCCCCGGCCGTCAATCCGACGCCGGAATGCGGAAGCGGTGATAAACTTTAATTTTGCGGACTTAGCAAACCGGCACCACCGCGCACTAAACATCCGGATCGTAACCATTAACAAGTCTAAGCTAACTACAAGATAGGGAAGAGAAGTATACCGACAGATCCGAGTCCTCCGGTCTTCTCGTCGCCGTCCCGATCTCCTGCGGAATGTGCCGTCTCCTCCTCGTCGCCGGAAGTGCACCACATCGCCTACTTCTTTTACGGGCTCCCACCTCAATGCCGAGGCAACTCGGGCACGAAGCCGGCTACTCGACGTGCCCAAGATATGTTGTAGAATATCTAGAGAGGAAGTCTCATTTGGGGTTATAGGAATTTGCCATTTGGTGGAGGAAGTGATACAAGCTTTTGGAGGAGGAGCTTAAGGGATTTTCCAACATGAAATGAACCAAAAACCCCCCACCAAAATGTTAGGACAGCCCCATCAAGAGAGTGGCCGGCCATCACAATGGAGAGGGGAGAATGAGAGTGTCATCTATCAAAAGATAATGGGAGCCCCTCTCATATCAACCAAGAGAGAGAAAGGAAAAGGTTATCATGAAAAAGCAATGATAGCAAGGAAAGTCCAACACTCAAAACACCAATGATCATCCATCATCAACAACCATGATGACTTTAAAAGTCAAGCCATCATGAGGAAGTCAAGAAGTCAAGGTCAAGGGATGGGGCTATAATCATGATGCAACAAAAATGCAAAGACCCCTTCCACAACCACTTATTTGCAACAATGCAAATAAGCCCTCCTCCACCAATCTTCGGCCAATGAACGGAACAATGGAAATCGGCCGAAACGGAAAGCAAACTGGCAACTCCAGAAAACTGGTCCCGTAATAAATTATAGGAAAACCCCGATACTGTGCATACACACCCGCATCTGTATTTCGACCGAAATACAAATGCAGTGAGACAAAATCTCCACTGTACTATACTAGAATCCGGCTTATACCAAAACCGGCTAGTAAAATCTGTTCGATCCTGATCCGTGCAATACCGCACGTATCTGATCGAACCCTGCCATATACCCATACGGCCTATAGTACAAACTGTCCGATCCTGATCCGTGCAATACCGCACGTATCTGATCGGACCATGCCATATCTCCATACGGCCTCTACAACCTTTCGCCCGAAAGCTGAGTAACTGAATGTGGGGGACTCTAAAGACTCGTCAACACCTTGGTTGTGGATTTAACCACTAGCACGTCAGAGGTATAAGCCAATACGTAACGGGCTACCAGGTACTGACTAAAAGGGATGTCTGTGAGTGAACTCAGCCTGACAACCCTACTGAGCCTGTCAGTGACAATATCCATACAGTCCAGTCCGTTCGTCTATGAGCATCGCATGGCGGGCCTAGGGGGTTGGTAAAAGTCAGACCCCCAAAAGCGGTACAAGTCGTGTCGGAGTGTAGCCCAGAACACCCTGAGATACTACTGGAATACCTACCAGTAAATCTCCTTGCCTCGGCCGAGGGCTTCGTGTAATGGCTCTCCTAGACACAGCACGACCTCACCCCCAATACCGGGAGAGACGAACCCCTGAAGATTCGCTCACTGCCTCCATGTGGCTCGGGACTGTACCCAACTAAAACCTGTTTGCACGACTCCTTTGAGCCGTGGTAGGGTAGTAATCAAAGTACAGTGGGAACTCACACGAGACAAATGACGATCCCCAGGTCGATGAACTAACCTGCACACATGTCACCAGGGAACTGCCATCTGACGTCTGGTATATGACCAACTGGCATGTTCCCGGCGAGTCCTGTCCGGTGTACTCATAACCCAATGAGCACCTGTATACATCTTAGGTGATCCAACTGACACCAGTGGCTTGTGAGACCGGCCACCGCCCCTCGTCGGGGTCTCGACTGTATACACTAGTCTACTATGGAGTATCGATGCCCTGTCTCGAAACTCACATGACTAGGGACCATTTAAGGATATGCTTATAGACTACCAGCTCCCACATATATGATCGCCCTCATACTGCTGGTGGTCAAGCAAGAATCCTAGGGGCTCTATCAACGTGTAATAGCGACGTGTCAGGTCACCTAAAACAGTACACGATGATAAAGGTAAACCAGATAGCATACTATCATCTCGAGTAAGACTGTCCTACCGGGATAGGTCCTCCATCAATCATTGCAATCACGTACCTGTGACCTAATAATTGACTCTGAGGGCACTATCTCCAACAATCTCCCACTTGCACTCAAGGCTAATTATTGCGATGTCGCATACTCACAGCCCGTGTGATACCGAACACCCAACTCCTATACTAGTCAGTCTCACAAAGCTCGTTTGCGAAACTATTGCGTTCGAGGAATAGCCTCAGTGAGTGGATCCGCTTTGTTGTTTCTTTCTATGTCTCTCTATATCTCAAGTTCGCGGAGAAACCCATCTCCTGAAATGAGCAATACCTGTCTTAGAATGTGTCTGGATGTCTGATGGGACATAGCTCATAAATGAACTCCAAATCCAAACTTCTTAGACTGTATCGTCAACTGAACTTAATCAGTATCCTGCGCCATGCCTCCCTCAGTATTGCCTTGGACCACCTGTCCAAAATACTGCCCCTCGTCAGAGGGAAAACTATAACTCTGACAACCTCCTTGTCGTCCATATCACCTTGGAAGCCTGGAATGATAACTGTCTCCCGAATGAAGCTGTCGTTATCATATCCCTAGAACATCCTCTTATGTTCCAAAACTGCTTCCGACTGTTTCTCCAGGATTGGATTAATGTCAACTTATTGCATCTAGTGCAAGAACAACATCTGGTGTGGTACTTGACATCTCATGATTGACTCAATTGCCTAAGCAAGTGATCTGTCAATCATGCACATCCCTCTCTACTTCAGTCTGTAAGACACCTTTAGAGAGGGTGACTCCATATCCTGCAGGTACACTACCGTGCCAGGAGTCGTCCATCCTAAATACTCTTAGAATGCTGTCAAGTACCCTGATTGGGAAACCACCCAAATCTAGATCTAAAACCATAGATCTAGTAACTAGTATGTGTGATATAAAATCCATTTCCTTTGTGGAGAAAACACTGTGTGACGACCAAAGTATAACCGATTGTAGTATAGGAGTTTCCTTTCCTATTCTGTGTATGTCATCCAAATACCAGGATATCACACCCTACTACCTTCTCAACAGATCCATCCCCTATTCTGATGAAGTCAAACCCATGACTGTCACGTCAGAAATAGATGATCTATCTCCGCTATATTTGCTTTAGTCTATAAATAGACATAAGCTACCTGTCCACCAATGCTTCCGCTGCTCCCACTGACTACGACAACCCTCTGGCAGAGTCATATACACGTACACTTCTGAAGCGAATTCAGAACGACGCTATACTCATCCTCCTGCCGGGTCTCGTAACCTGGAACAACAGCAATGGCAATAGTGGGTAAACAAGAACTTCCCTGTCACCGTCCTTGAGGCTACCGTAGTACCTCTCGGGTGCCTGAAGTTACCCACCTCATCTGCGGAGTGGTCAATGGAATGTCAATCCAGATTGAATCTTTAGGTTCCTTATCAAATCTTCAGTAATCGTTCGTGGTTCTGGAATCACTTCCAGTTCTACCATACTCCCACTACTGTTTTCTGAAAAAATCCATTTTTAATAAAACTGTGGCGAGTCTAGAACAATACTGCTATTGTTCATCCAGATGGTAGAAAGTCAACCCTCGTCATAGCCTGGGTCAACCCACAAACAGCCATTACAGAAACGTGCCTTGAGTTATCCAGAGTCTGGTTTTAATCATAAGCTGGACAACTCCCCGTACCTTAACAACGTTAAGATACGAACTGTTCTATATCCCATATAGGACCAGAGGCACTGATTTGATTGAACCAGATCCAAATCACGCGGCTGTCTCCAGCGCATGTCAACTAAATGGAAGGAGGCCGATCAGCGTTACTCAACTTAGGAATGCTTCCAATTATGAGCAACCTGAAAGAGAAGCAAGATCTCTTTATCATTACTATCAACTGAATACCATACACAAGTATCTACATCTTCGATTGCTTTGAAGAATCCCGATACTTGCTACACCTGGTTCTCTACTCTATTCAAATACCCATAACTTCTCAAAATTCGGACCCTGTGTTTCCACGAAACACCTGTTTAAAAACCAGAGAAGTCATAAGTAAACCGAATATAGTACGAGGACCAACCCCTCTGTCCTGATGGACCCTGGACAACATACAATACTCTGTATAAGTCCCTTGAGTCTGATAACTCATTCACTGTGTGTCGTAGGTTGAAAACTGTACTTATGGTTAAGAAGAATTACACCGCTGTTTAATGCTCCTTACCTAACCATCCACTGATATAGGTAAATGTCGTAGATATAATTTCAGAAAGGTATATCTCACTCTATTCAAATAGACGTACAGATATATCGATTTGAAATTGGTGCATAACAGCGGATATTCAAAACCAAATATTTGCCGACCGGCAAACAACCCAGGTGATTTCCTCAAATATCACCGATTGCAACGAATCCCGATATAATGAGGATAGTCACCCAATTCCCAACAACTTACTCCCACTCATCATCTGTAAAACCATACAGATGTGAGAATCATACCTGGTAAATACATACCCTGGAGTAAGTATCTAGTCGGGAAATCAGCTTTCCTTTAACAGTACACAGTGAGACTGAAACATTGAAATGTTTCGTAGGGGTATCCTGGTATTCCTAGTAATGCCTCTTCCAGTATCCAGACTCACAACTGTAACCGTGTAATTCTTTGCCACCTCTCCAAATCCCTTCATTTGTCTTTAGTCTTTACCTTCTGCACACCCCTTTAGGCCAAATGGTTTTCTTCCTTCCCTACCGTTCGGCACCAGCCTATGGTTTGGAAGAAGACTATCCAATAAGCATAATGGGTGTACTGTCCCAATCCTAGGAACACTCGCAATGCGAGAGAAGGTGAAGATAAAAGACACCTGAATAAATCATATTCGTATTTCTCCTGAACCAGAATCCATCCCCGAACTGGAACAAGTTCCTTTCGAGTTCGTATATAACCATACGATGGAATATCCAATAAACTGTGGATCTTCGTAGTGATACGGAGTGTCCTGGAGAAATTCAAAGGTGATTTTAGGATTGGCGAAGAAATACTTTGGTTTGGTCGTGAATATCTGTTGCAATTTTACTTTGCCCTCTTACTAATCCCTTGCTTTGTCTTAACTTAATACCTTCTGCACACCATCGTTAGGCTAATTGGTTTTCTTCATTCCCTACCGGTCGGTACCAGCCTAAGGTTTGGAAGAAGACTATCCAATTTGCGTAACAGGTGTACTACTCCTAAACCAAGGAGCACTCGCAACCTGAGAGGAGGCAAAAAGGAAAAGACAACTGAATAGTCCTATCCGTTTTCTCCAGAACCAGAAACCATTCTCGAATAAATCCCTTCGAGTTCGTATATAACCATACGATGGTTTTGTCCAATGGAAGTGGACGTTCGTAGTAATACGGGGTGTCCTGGAGAAAAGGGTAAAAGTAGGAGTGGCAATGAGGTTAGCAACTCTGACAATCCAAAAGCCGGTGTTTAAGAAGGTTCGGTTAATTTGGTCACTGAGTCATAGTCTTAGGGTCGGGTCAATGGTCGCTGCCAAAGAGAGAGAGAAAAGAAACACTCAGCGTGCACTCTAACCTAGATCAGAATGGTTACCAATTTATCTAATCTGGAAACCTCCCACTGTGCCTCAAATTCTCCTCCAAACCTGAAAGAAGAATTAGTCGGGGTCACCCGAGGAGTAAACTAACTCATCAGTGGGAATCGGGATCCAACTCTCATCGCATGACAACGTGACGGAATCCACTCACGGTGTCACACTCCAGAAGGTATGCGCATATCTGGCAAGTTTCAGTTCTTTTGAAGCTCCCGATGAGATTTCTGCCCCATGCTCTTATGACCTTGGCGTGAGGTCAAAATATCATAAGTCACATGTCAAGTTCTACCCATCATTATCCAGGTTAATTTGAATCCACCCGTACATACCCTTGACGTAGGCCAAAATAGTAGTACGACTGTCCCAAACCAACGCATCTATCTATGCAACAGATAAATACCCAGCAGCTACCAATCACTATGCCTTGGCGTGAGGTCAAAATACATAGCTTGAATACTACCGAATATTTAACTGAAATGATGGAGGGCTACGAATGGTTTCTGGCGAAAACCTTTAACGTAAAGAACTTGATATCGTCGAAGGAACGGATAGCTTTTTTAAAAATATAGTGACGAAAACCGTTGCTAAAGAGGTCACTCCCGGTGAAGGGATCTCGGCTCTTTCCCCGTAGAATGGGGTGCAGGATATTCCAAATGAATACCGCGATGCAAAGGAAAAGTAATCGGCTATAGTGAAGTTAATGCCCTGACGCAAACTTTTGTCCAAGGGGTCACTCCCGGTGAAGGGATCTCGGCCCTTGCCTCGTCGACTGAGGAGCAGGATATTCCAACTGAATACCACGATGCAAAACAAAAGTGAACGTCCTTGCAATAACAGCTTTTTGAAAAGTGTTCCAACAACATCAGATTAGGTTTGTTTTTAACTTGCATTGATCCGAATCAATGCAGTCCCATCAATTGATCACACCAAAAAGAACGAAAATATACTGATGTACGTATATGCCATCTGCATTCGCCACTGGGTCCCGTCATTACCCGTTAGGTTAGCTAACTAACGACAGAGCGGGGACTGGACTAGCGCGGATGTAAAACATATACAACATCTACTAATATATATACCAATATATTATATTTCACTCAAGGCGTGAAAAGAAATGCAACATCACAGAGAATGAATAGCATCACAGAAACAATACAGATATCTGGGATCCCCGGGTTTCACAGAGCCGCTGAAACCCGACGTTCCCCTGGTCGTGTGGATAGCCTGTGCAATGAAATCCTAGACCCCTACGGGCGCGGTAAGTCTCCCGCCAAAACCTGAAGCGAGGCAGCCCCTTTCAGTACCATGAATGGACCACCCTGTACTTCACGGAATCCGGCAACTTGGGCACCCCTCCTGGGTCAACCTATACCCCCTATGAGTGCGGCGAACAGCCCGCCAATTCCAGAGTGAAGCCCCCTCTGTCTCAATGCCATGAGATGCGGGCTTGTTGCCTTCTAGAACCCGGCTATCCGTGCACCCCTCTTGGGGTAATCTTAGTACAGAAAGTAAAATATACATACACCGGGTACATCGACCGCAACCAGGTCGTGCCCCAAAATAATAATACAAACAGGCAGTGACGGCAGTCCACATGTCGGACGCTCGCCCCGCAATATCAAATGTACATAATACAACAGCACTGTACTAGCATTGCATCCAGGCTATCCCCCACGACCGATCCGCAACATCACAGCAAAAACATAGAACATCAACGTGAAAGTCACGTTCGCAAATCCGTCTAACCCGGCTATAGCAGTTAGACGGGATTTACCGATCGAGTGACATTCACGGTCGCAGATATAATGTAAATACTGTGAAAGATGTGTTTAAAAATATCCGATCGATCAAAAATTAACAAGTGGGCCCCCAATCAAAACTGTAGCACTCACAGAAAACCTGGGCCCAAATTTAATATTCCAAAACCCATATTTTAAGCCCAGAAAGCCTCTGTAAAAAATTGGTGCAGTGATCTCCACAGTGTGCGGCGGAAGGGCGGCGGAATGGGGGTATGTGCGGCGGTTCCGCGCTCAAACTGTGGATTCACTTCATCGAAATTTTACAGAGTTCTTAGATTTTCCAGTACATCAATATTTTACAACCTGAAAAAATTTTCGAGACCAAAATATTTCAACAGAAACTGATGTGAACAAAAAATGCAAGTTTTGGAATTTTGGTCGATCGGAAACGCAAAACACATCAAACGAAGCTAGACGAAGTTAATGGCGAGGCTCTGATACCACTGTAAGTGCACGGCGGCGCCCCGGCCGTCAATCCGACGCCGGAATGCGGAACCGGTGATAAACTTTAATTTTGCGGACTTAGCAAACCGGCACCACCGCGCACTAAACATCCGGATCGTAACCATTAACAAGTCTAAGCTAACTACAAGATAGGGAAGAGAAGTATACCGACAGATCCGAGTCCTCCGGTCTTCTCGTCGCCGTCCCGATCTCCTGCGGAATGTGCCGTCTCCTCCTCGTTGCCGGAAGTGCACCACATCGCCTACTTCTTTTACGGGCTCCCACCTCAATGCCGAGGCAACTCGGGCACGAAGCCGGCTACTCGACGTGCCCAAGATATGCTGTAGAATATCTAGAGAGGAAGTCTCATTTGGGGTTATAGGAATTTGCCTTTTGGTGGAGGAAGTGATACAAGCTTTTGGAGGAGGAGCTTAAGGGATTTTCCAACATGAAATGAACCAAAAACCCCCCACCAAAATGTTTGGACAGCCCCATCAAGAGAGTGGCCGGCCATCACAATGGAGAGGGGAGAATGAGAGTGTCATCTATCAAAAGATAATGGGAGCCCCTCTCATATCAACCAAGAGAGAGAAAGGAAAAGGTCATCATGAAAAAGCAATGATTGCAAGGAAAGTCCAACACTCAAAACACCAATGATCATCCATCATCAACAACCATGATGACTTTAAAAGTCAAGCCATCATGAGGAAGTCAAGAAGTCAAGGTCAAGGGATGGGGCTATAATCATGATGCAACAAAAATGCAAAGACCCCTTCCACAACCACTTATTTGCAACAATGCAAATAAGCCCTCCTCCACTAATCTTCGGCCAATGAACGGAACAATGGAAATCGGCCGAAACGGAAAGCAAACTGGCAACTCCAGAAAACTGGTCCCGTAATAAATTACAGGAAAACCCCGATACTGTGCATACACACCCGCATCTGTATTTCGACCGAAATACAAATGCAGTGAGACAAAATCTCCACTGTACTATACTAGAATCCGGCTTATACCAAAACCGGCTAGTAAAATCTGTTCGATCCTGATCCGTGCAATACCGCACGTATCTGATCGTACCCTGCCATATACCCATACGGCCTATAGTACAAACTGTCCGATCCTGATCCGTGCAATACCGCACGTATCTGATCGGACCTTGCCATATCTCCATACGGCCTCTACAACCTTTCGCCCGAAAGCTGAGTAACTGAATGTGGGGGACTCTAAAGACTCGTCAACACCTTGGTTGTGGATTTAACCACTAGCACGTCAGAGGTATAAGCCAATACGTAACGGGCTACCAGGTACTGACTAAAAGGGATGTCTGTGAGTGAACTCAGCCTGACAACCCTACTGAGCCTGTCAGTGACAATATCCGTACAGTCCGGTCCGTTTGTCTATGAGCATCGCATGGCGGGCCTAGGGGGTTGGTAAAAGTCAGACCCCCAAAAGCGGTACAAGTCGTGTCGGAGTGTAGCCCAGAACACCCTGAGATACTACTGGAATACCTACCAGTAAATCTCCTTGCCTCGGCCGAGGGCTTCGTGTAATGGCTCTCCTAGACACAGCACGACCTCACCCCCAATACCGGGAGAGACGAACCCCTGAAGATTCGCTCACTGCCTCCATGTGGCTCGGGACTGTACCCAACTAAAACCTGTTTGCACGACTCCTTTGAGCCGTGGTAGGGTAGTAATCAAAGTACAGTGGGAACTCACACGAGACAAATGACGATCCCCAGGTCGATGAACTAACCTGCACACATGTCACCAGGGAACTGCCATCTGACGTCTGGTATATGACCAACTGGCATGTTCCCGGCGAGTCCTGTCCGGTGTACTCATAACCCAATGAGCACCTGTATACATCTTAGGTGATCCAACTGACACCAGTGGCTTGTGAGACCGGCCACCGCCCCTCGTCGGGGTCTCGACTGTATACACTAGTCTACTATGGAGTATCGATGCCCTGTCTCGAAACTCACACGACTAGGGACCATTTAAGGATATGCTTATAGACTACCAGCTCCCACGTATATGATCGCCCTCATACTGCTGGTGGTCAAGCAAGAATCCTAGGGGCTCTATCAACGTGTAATAGCGACGTGTCAGGTCACCTAAAACAGTACACGATGATAAAGGTAAACCAGATAGCATACTATCATCTCGAGTAAGACTGTCCTACCGGGATAGGTCCTCCATCAATCATTGCAATCACGTACCTGTGACCTAATAATTGACTCTGAGGGCACTATCTCCAACAGTCTCTTCCCATTCCATATCTCATATGTAGTGGTAGGCCCTGATTTGGATAGAACCCCATTCAATAGGTATGCAGCTTCTCAAGCGCATAACACCAAAAGGAAACAGATAAATCAGCAATACTCATCATAGAGCGCGCCATATCTCATAGGATGCAATACCTCCGCCCCGATACACCGTTGTGCTGTGGTGTACTCGAAGGAGTAAGCTGAAAGAGAATCACATTCTCCTTTAAATAATCCAGGAACTCCATGCCCAAGTATTCTCCTCCTCGATCACATCGTAAGACTTAATACTTTTACCCGTCTGATTCTCAAAAGAACCATCCTTGGCATTTGTAGACATAGGACTCTATACATCATCATGTATCTGTCCAAGAGTTCACTAACTCTTTCTCTGTTTACAGTAAACGAAGTATTGGTCATGTTATCTTTGAGAGAAGATTGGCAAGTATCATAAGATGAAAATTCGAACAGATTATCATATTCATCTTTATGTAACTTAGCTGGTCGTGTCGCATTGATATGACCTAGTCTACAATGCCTCAAGAAGGATTCGTTCATTTCTGAACTATTCTTATTGTGTGTGTTCTACATACTTTGAATTGTGATTTGATTTAGAACGTATATGCTATTATCTAACGTGCCTGATTGAATCAACTCTTGATTCAGGAAAATGTTCACAACATTATCATCCAATACAGAATTATATCCTTCTTTAACTTAGTGAAGAACATGATGTAATGTTGTATATCAGGTTCGGTATGTAATAACATTTGTTCAGAATCAATGTATTAATACAAGGTGATATATGCCAACAGACTTGGCTGCAACAATTTCACCATTTTCTAATACTTAGAGATATATCACCCATTCTCAGTTCTCTACCTTTCTGTAGCCCATGTAACATATTACATATGTGGGATCCTAACCGGTATCATATACCCAGGACGTAGAGGATACTGAAAAATAGTTCTCGGTAATAAGGACACCCGAAGAATATGCATCAACATGTACTTTCTTCGAATTGGGTGGCATGGGAATCTGGATATTCCCCTATTTTCTGCTCGGACTTATAACAGTTATAAGATTGAGCGGTACCAATGTTCCCTGGCCCAGTATAATAAGGAGGTTCGGTCAATGCATCTATATTATTATCTTGATTAAGGAATGAAATGGTCGCTACCGGGAGAGTGAGAGAGAGAGAGAAGAAAACACTCTGCGTGCGCTCTTGCAGGATTAGATTGATTATCATTTTATCTAATTAGGATGGCTCCCACCATTTTAGTCAAATATTCCTTCAAACCCTAAAAAGTAAGACTAGCCGGGATTAATTACACTCTACAAGTTCGCCAATCTTTCGGCCAGGCCAGTGTCGGTACTTTGAGAGAGGTTCCCCGTGCTTTCACACGGACCTAATTAAAATAAACCTCATTTTCCCAGGGGCGTAACCCCGTTAACACCTCTCTAGACACCTAATTGATCGGCTAATTGTAATGTGTAAAACTCTCCCAGGAGTAACTCTTACTCGCAGTGGGTATCGGGATCCAACTATCTCATAGAAGGTATGTAATCTCATTGCAAATTTCAACACTTGAAATTCCCGATAATATTTTTACCCCTAGCAACTATGACCTTGGCTATGGTCAACATATCATAAGCACTAGTCAAGTTCTATCCGTCATTTCGTGGTTAATTAGACCTACCCACATGACCCTCGGCTATGGTCGACATAATCATGTGACTGTCCTAACTAATCGCATCATATGCTGTGTAGGAAAGACATCACTTAGCTACCGTACACTATGCCTCGGCTATGGTCGACATACGCAGCACGAATACTAAGTACTCTACTTCCTATAATGACGGAGGACTACGCTTTTTTTATTAAGAAAACCATGAGCGTAATGAACTTGATATCGTTGTAGAATCGAGTGAATTTTAAAAGGAGTGTTTTTGAGGTTTTTACTAGTTTTGCTAAAAAAAGTCGCTCCCGGTGAAGGGATCTCGGCTCTTTCCTTATCGAATAAGGTGCAGGATATTTCACGAATACCACTATGCATATCAAAAACTATAGAAGCAATCAAAAGACAAACCGAGTGGGTTGTAGCATCTGCTAATTTCGCTAAAGAGGTCACTCCCGGTGAAGGGATCTCAGCTCTTTCCTTATCGAATAAGGTGCTGGATATTCTACAAGGAATACCACTATGCAAAGCATGAACTAGAGCTACCAGTTTTTAAAACAAGTTTCTACAACATCTTTAGGTTTCTTTTTCTTTTATTTCATTAATATCATTAATGAAGTCCCATCAGATTATGCTTCCCAAGCATCACATAAGAAACGAAAGCATCAATATTTATTATATCTCATATATATATAATATAGGCATTCGTCTCAGAACATATCAAATGATCACATCACAAAATATCAGTAGCAGAAGAACATATAAGAAATATTTGATATACTAGGAATTCCGTGTTTTATTTAAGCCAGTAAAAACACGGATTCCACGGTCGTGATGAATAGCCAAACCCACATCCCTAGACCCCTACGAGAGCGGCAACCCTACCAATTCTAGAGTTAGGAGACCCGGTCTCGACTCCTCGAGATGGTCTCCCACTGTACCCTAGAACCCGGTTACTTGTGCTCCCTGCCTTGGGTCTATCCTAATGCGGAAAAGTAAATAATATACAATAGTGACATCATCCTCAACCCAGAAGTGCCCCAATAAAAGAATATTACATACAAGCTTTTACATGAATGAAAATGAAAAACTCTCATCTCACAGAAAACCCCTGGCTATTCAAAACATGACGATCCAATATAACATATCATAGCAACACATAACATCACATATCATCAACGTAAGTAAATGCGTATCCCAGTTGTCATTGGCATATAGCACCGAAACCGGCGATACACCACATATTACACTTACGGTCGAAGAAAAGAAAGTGAAAAACTACAACAGTTGGAATCCGCAACCACCTTCAACATCATAAACCTAATGTATCACATATATTGGAATTCATGCCTAACCAAATGAATTCCTTAGACATCGCACGCCTAACAATTATAAACCCCACATTTTAGTCTCGATATTGAAAACACTTTCCAATAACCTGTCGGGTAATTCAACAAGATTCCCGATAAATTGATCGAATGCTCGTCGGAAACTTTAGTAGACGGCCGTACCCCCACCCCCCCGATGCCGTCGACGAAGTGCACCAAGGCGGAACACCGAAGCCGCGAGCACCCGGACTGTGGGGCGTGGCTATCTAATAAGGTTGCCCGGCGAGTGTTGGGCTAGCTTAGCACCTTAGCAAGGTTTTGGCAAGCATCAATCATGCTACTTTAAAATTTTTAGGGTGCTAAACAAACCCTAACCAAGATCTTAACTAGAGACTTAGGGTTAAACATGATTTGTAAACATTTTACATCTAAGTGAACAAGGTATACAACCTTTGTAGACCGGTCCTTCACTTCAATAGCTCGGTGTTATAGTCCCTGTAGGGTTCCTAGGCACTCTCAAGTGGTCTCACAAGGCATCAACCATGCCAATTTCAAAAATACGGTGCCAAGAAACCCTAGACTACGGATCGTTGGCTAGAATTCTAGGCGACAAAACAAACTAGTTAACAATTTAACTACAAGAACGGAAATACAACCTTTGTAGATCCGGTACTCCACCTCCATAGCTCCGCAATGAAGTCTCCTCGCTGTCCAAATCGAAATCCGGGCTCTTGCGTCGGCTTCATCGGAGAAATGGGCGGGCAAGGTCGTCGGCTTCGTGCCGAAGATGATCTACGTCGAGGCATCACAAGATCAAGCTCTCACTTCACAAAGTCATGAAACTTGTGAAGAAAGCACACTCTACTACTTGGCAAGAGGTAGAGGATGAAGAAATAGGAAGTGGGTAGACTTTAGAATTGGATTTCTCACTTGATTTCTTCACTTGCCATTGTTGTAGCAAGCTTTCTTCATGGAAGAAGAAGATGAAGAAGAAGAGGAAGAAGATAATTGTTATGATAAGTTAATTAAAAAGGAAATGAAAAAGAATACTTATCATAATAATAACCATGGTCAAGTGTAGAGAATAAACTAGGGTTAGGTCAATGGTTAGGTTAGGCATGAAACAAAAATGGTGGACTTTTTCAAACCTTCATGAAGCTTCAATGTAAAACAAAGCAAGCCACCATTTCTTTTCTTTTGCCAAAATGAAATAAATAAATAAATAAATGAGTAAGTAAATAAAATCATAACCCTAACCATTACATAACCATGGTTTAATCTTAATATACACTTAAACAATCATGTATCATCAAACATGATACAATCAAATGTACAAATGTATATCACATATACAATGTGCACAATCCAAGTGAGAAAATCCATTTAAAGTGAACCAATACTAGTTAATGCAAAGTAATATATCAAATATATCATTATGCATTAAATCATTAAATCAACACTTGATTCAATGATCCGGTCATGTCTCACACAACCGACTAGTATACAATGTATCGGCTTATCGAATCAACGCTTGAATCGATAACTAGGTTATATCGCATAAAACCATTCGACACATTGATCGCGAGAATGAAATACGGTATCACATACACGCATTATTCTCGGTCCCGCACATATCTCATATGCGCTCCTATTTCGTTTCGCTTGAGCCAGGAAACCTCTGTGTAGGACTCTAAAGACTCGTCAATACGCCGGCAGCAGATGATGATCATATCAAACACCCACAAGCCGCAAGCGGTCTGCTAAACGTAATGGCCACCCGGGTATTGAGCGATCAGAAGATCGACGAGCAAGCCCGCTCACACTCCAGTGAATCCAACCAGTAACACTACCGTACAGTCCGGTCTCGTCGTCTGATATGTCGCATATCTTGCCTAGGGGAGGTAAACGTCAGACCCCAATAGCTCAATAAGTCGTGTCGATATGAGGTCTATAACAGTTCGAGAAACTACTGGTAACACTTACCAGTATATCTCAGCAACCCTGGCCAGGGATTTCCGGTTATAGCCAATCGAACACAGCGCAACATCAACTCCCTATACCGAGAGAGACGAATCCCCTCCTATCGCTCATTGCCTCCATGTGATTCGGGACTGTACCCAAAACCCACCGTTTTGCACGCCCTCTTGGACGTGGTAAGGTGGAAATCAAAGCACAGTGGGAATCACACAAGACTCTATGACGATCTCGGGTCAACAGACTACTCTGTACCAGTGTCACCAGAGAACTGCCATCTGACGTGAGGTATAATACCATCTGGGAGTTCTCGGCGAGTCCGTCCAGTGTACCCAGTCTCTACTGAGCACCCGTATATCTCCTCTGATGTCAAACACTAATGGATATGGGATCATCCATCGCCCATTTGTATGGGTCGAGAAGGTACACGCTAGTCTACTCTGCTATATCGATGCCCCATCTCGATACACCCATGACTAGGGACCATCAAGGATGTACTTATGGACTACCATGTCCCCACTAGTATGATCCGCATCATAGTCCAGGTAGTCAAGTACACATCCTAAGGGCTTTACCAACATGTAACAGAGAGACAATCAATGTACATGTTAAGGTAAATAGTAACCAGATAGCATATTATCATGTCGAGCAAGAAAGTCCTCCCTATATATGTCCCAGCATCCACTACAATATACATCCTATGTACAGTAATGGCCTCTAGGGCATACATATAACTAACAATCTCCCACTTGCACTAGGGCCATCTGTAGCAGTGGTTGAAGTATCTCATACTCAACCATCCCATAAAAGTCTCTCTCTGGGAATAGGCCTTTGTGAGTGGATCCGCTGTGTTGTCCTCTGAGTCTACTCTCCTAACCTGGATCACCTTGGAGATCAGCCATCTCCATGATCAGGTGATACTGCCTTAGATTATGTCTGGATCACTGATGGGACGGACGTTCCTTGGCATTAGCCACAACTCCATTGTCACACAATGGGAGGAACTAAGTTCATCTCATGAACTATTATACACCCAGACTTCCTCTTTGGTAGTATCTTAAGTAGCGATGTATCCATCCTTTATCGTCTAGTATGTCACGGTATCTAGCTTGGAACTCTTCCAACATACCGTCCCTTTACTGAGGGTAAAGACAATGCAGGACTGACATTCAGTCGTCTTTATCACTCTGGAACACTTCCAGTGATTCTCCCCAGGATCGATTGATACCATCTCACTACTGCTAGTGAGTATTCTAACATCCAATTAGATCTATCTCATAGATCCAAAACCCAGGATTTAGTAGGTATCACTTTGATCCTATGTGGAGAATCATTGTGATAAACGGAGATTGATCGAGCGTAGCATAGGAAACTCTTTCCCTATCAAGAGTATGTCATCCACGTACTCTACGAAGATCACCACCATACTCCCTACTACCTTTTTGTTTATACAAGGTTCATCTACCATTTTGACGATGTCAAACTCTTTGACTACTACATCAAAATAGACGTTCCAACTCCGCGATGCCTGCTTTATCCTATAAAGCATCTTGTTCACGTTTCCGCTTTTCCCACTTTCTACGAAGCCCTCTGGCTGTGTTCTTATAGACCTTCTCTTCTAAATCATTATTTAGAAAAGGAGTCATGGCACCCAACCACCAGATATCGTAGTCATGGTATGTAGCCGTGGCAAGTAGGATCTGGATGGACTTAAGCATAGATCCTTAGAAAATGTTTCATCATGATCCACACCTGGTCAATGATGCAAACCTTTAATAAGTCCAGCTTTGAAAGTCTCAACTTTTCCATGTACACCAAGTAATCTTCTCAAGATATACTTGCTCCTGATGGAGATTTAACCCTTCAGATATAGCAACTAAAGTCCATACTTTGTTGGTGTATAAGGATTCCATCTCAGATCGCTAAGCATCCAGCCATTCTTACAGAGTCTCACTCCTGATGGCCAGCTCGAAATTAGTTGGGTCATCATCTCATGATGCATTCCTCGCTCCCACTGTCATAGAGAAACCGAAGTAACTCTCAGGTGGCTGAGGAACACTACTAGATCGGCGGAGAGGCTGAGGTTCGTTGGTTACTATTGAATCCTTCGGTTCTACCAAATCATTAGTTGCAGTTTGTATAGCTGGAACCTTTCCAGTTGTACATAACAGATCTTGCCTCGAGCTTGTCCGAATTTTGCTTTTAGACATAAGCCGGACAACCCCAAATCTTAACTGACTTAAGATATGGGCTCTTTCCTTTCCATATCTCATATGAAGTGGTAGGCAACAGATTTGATTGGAACCCTATTCAATAGGTATGCAGCTTCTCAAGTGCATAACTCCCTAAAGGAAAAAGGAAACTCAGTAGTACTCATCATAGAGCACACCATATCATATAGGGTGCTGTTGCTCCGCCCCGATATACCATCGTGCTATGGTGTATACGGAGGAGTAATGCTGAGAGAGAATCTCATTCTCCTTTAGAATAGACCAGGATTTTCGTGCTCAAGTATTCTCCTCCTTGATCACATCAAAGGACATAATACTTATACCCGTATTTTGGTTCTCTACTTCTAACTTATATTCTGTGAATATCTCAAATGGTTCAGACTTGTGTTTCAACAGGAACATAGGTCTGAATCTCGAAAGATCATCAGAGAATTTAATGAAGTACAAAGAACCTGTCTTGGTATGTGTAGACAGGGGACCTACATACATCAACATGTACCATCCCAAGAGTTCACTAACTCTTTCTCTGTTTCCAATAAACAGAGCTGTGGTCATCTTATCTATGTGACATGACTGGCAAGTTTTCACAAGATGTAAATTCAAACTGATTTAAATATGCATCTAAATGTAACTTCAGCCAGTCGGGTCGCATTGATATGACCTAGTCTACAATGCCTCAAGAAGGATCCGTTCATATCTGAACTCTTCCTCTTGTGTGTGTTCTGTATACTAGGAACTGTACTTTGATTTAGAACATCAATGCTTTTAGATAACGTGCCTGAACCGATCAACTTTTGATATAGGAAATGTTCAAAACATTATCCAACAATACAGAATTTTATCATTTCTTTACCACTAAAGAGACTGATAAGATTTTGTATATCAGGTTCGGTATCTAATAGCATTTGTTCAGAATCAATGTATTGGTAATACAGGGTGACAGTGACCAACAGACTTGGCTGCAACACTTGCCCCGTTTTCTGTCTCATGAAACTTATCACCCGTTCTCAGTTTTTCTACTCTTTTGTAGCCCTATGTAACAGATTACATATCTGGGATCCTGATCCGGTATCATATACCAAGGATGCGGAGGATACTGAGAAACAGTTCTGTATAATGAACACACCAGAAGATGATGCATCAGCATGCACTCTCTTCGTTTGGGCGGCACGGGAATTCTGGTAATCCCCAATTTCCTGCTCTGTCTTATAACAATTATAAGTTGGAGCGGGACCAACGTTCCCCAGCTCAGTATAACAAGCGGGTTCGGTCAATAATCCGTATTATTATCTTGATTAAGGCGTGATATGGTCGCTACCAGGAGAGAGAGAGAAGAAAACACTCAGCGTGCGCTCTTGCAAGAATAGATTGGTTTTTATTTTATCTAATCAGGATGGCTCCCACTGTTTTTTATCAAATCTTCCTTCAAACCCTAAAAGGAAAGACTAGCCGGGATTAATTACACACTACAAGTTCGCCAATCTTTCAGCCAGGCCAGTGTCGGTACTTTGAGGGAGGTCCCCCGTGCTTTCGCACGAACCTAATTAATGTAAACCTCGTTTTCCCATAGGCGTAACCCCGTTGACACCTTTCTAGACACCTACTTGATCGGCTAATTGTAATGTGTAAAACTCTCCCCGGAGTAACTCTTACTCGCAGCGGGTATCGGTATCCAACTATCTCATAGAAGGATTGCAATCTCATTGCAAATTTCAACACTTGAAATTCCCGATAATATTTTTCCCCTAACATCCTATGACCTTGACAAAGGCCAACAAACCATAGGATGCTAGTCAAGTTCAACCCGTCATTTCCTGATTGAATTAAACCCACCCGCACGGCCCTTGACAAAGGCCAACAAGGTCGCACGACTACCCTAACCCAATCTGCATCATATGCATAAGCAGATAAGCACCAGTTAGCTACCGCACACTGCGCCTTGACAAAGGCCAACAAACGCAGCACGAATACTAACTACTACTTATCTGAAATGACGGAGGGCTACGACAGGTTTTTCTGAAAACCTATTGCGTAATGAACTTGATATCGTTGTAGGATCGAATGAATTTTGAAATGGAGTGTTTTTTAGGCTTTTCTAGTTTTGCTAAAGGAGTCACTCCCGGTGAAGGGATCGTCGGTCCTTTCCTCGTCGAATGAGGTGCGGGATATATCATATATATCTCTATGCAAAGAAAAAACTCTTAAAAGCAATCAAAAGACAAACCGAGTGTGTAGCATCTGCCAGTTATTGCTAAAGGAGTCACTCCCTGTGAAGGGATCTCGGTCATTTCCTTATCGAATAAGGTGCAGGATATATCACATATACCGCTGTGCAAAGCAAGAACTGTAGCTACCTGTTTATTTTGAAATTCGATTCTACAACATCTTAGGTTTCTTTAACTTTCATTAATCATATTAATGAAGTCCCATCATTTAAGTTACCTAAACATCACAGATAAATACGACGTACACTTATGCCATCCGCATTCGCCTCGATGTCCCCTCGTGCACCGTTAGGTTAGGTAACTAACGACAGAGCGGGGCAGGGCTAGCGCGGGTGTAAAACATAAGTAACGCCTATATAATATATCATATATACTATATACTGTATCTATCAAAGAACATCACATGATCACATCACAGATATCGCAGCAGAAGAATCATATGAAATATTGGATATACTAGGACGTCCGTGTTTTCAATACGAGCCCGTATAAAACACGGATTCCACGGTCGTGATGAATAGCCAAACCCACACCCCAAGGCCCCTACGAGAGCGGCAAGCAACCCTACCAATTCTGGAGTTAGGAGACCCGGACTCGACTCTTCGAGTTGGTCTCCCACTGGACTCTAGAACCCGGTTACTTGTGCCCTCCTCCTTGGGTCTATCCTAGTGCGGAAAAGTAAATAATATACAAAAGGTGACATCTTCCGCAACCTGGAAGTGCCCCAATAAAAGAATATTACATACAAGTTTTTACATGAATGAAAATGAAAAACACTCATCTCACATAAAAACCCCCGCCTATTCGAACACGACGATCCAATATAACATATCCAGCAACACATAACATCACATGTCATCAACGTAAGTAAATATGTCCATCCCAATTGCCGTTGACATATAGCAACGAAACCGGCAATATCACATATTACACTTACGGTCACAGAAAAGAAAGTGTAAAACTACAACAGTTGGAATTCGCAACCTCCTCAGACATCGCATGCCTGACCAAATGAATTTCTTAGACATCGCATGCCTAACAATCATAAACCCAGCATTTTAGTCTCAAATTCGAAAACACTTTTCAATATCAAGTCGGGCAATTCAACAAGATTCCCGACATCCTGATCGAATGCTCGTCGCAAACTTCAGTAGACAGCCGCACCCCCGACGCCGTCGACAAAGTGCACCAAGGCGGAACACCGCTACCGGGAGCACCCGAACGGATGCTTTCGGCGACGGGGTTCTCCTACAGTCACTTGGTCGGGGCTAAGGGGTGTAGTTGTCTATTAAGTTTACCGGCGAATATCCGCGTACGCTACGTGATTGCGACGAACTTTTGATCACATCAAAATTCCGTGGCAACCGATCAAGTGAGACTAAACTGCTATGTTTATAACATTCATTCAGTTATCTCATAACTACTTGTGAATTCCAATTATTGTATCATATTCCGGATAAACAGAAAATGTTAAACTTTACGACTGAACATTCGAACACCCAAGTTATCCCGAAACAGCTCAACACATGAAATAAATCTAACAACATTCAGTTCGTGCCTCAGTACCAACGGTCCAGCCGTAGAAGGGTCAAGCCAACGCCTCACATGTGGCACGCCGTACTGCCCCAAACCCGAAGGTTCAAAGGGCAGTTCAAGACGGTCACATAATCGAGGTAAGGTTTGTTGTCTTCTAGAGGGTCCATCACGTTACTTGCACTACTTAGAACGTCGTTAAACTACGGAAAAATCCAACACTTAGAAATTTCCCGACAGGGGAAAAATTGGGTATTTATATCCAGTCGAACTTTTTAACATATTCTAAAATTTATCCGGAAAGACACATAGACAAAATCTGATACTCCGATCGAAACACCGAATCCCCTAAACAACCCCAGAAAATTCAACTCTTGAATAAAATTTAAAAATACCCAGAGAACTCAGCACTGAAAAAAAAAATTACTGTGCAAATTAAAATGGCTGACGTCATACTTTAGCCGCGGAACCGCCGCATAGGCTAGGCTTATGCCGCGGTTCCGCCGCGCATTAGTGGGTTCAGGAGATAAATTTTGCGTCGTAATTCTTAGAATTCCCTGCTGAATTTTTTAAGCATTTTTAATCTGGAAAAATCCCAGTTTTTAGAAAAAGTCCAGAGAGCATTTTCCGGGTTGGGTTTTCGGTTCGATCGGGTTTCAAATATCGTCTAGACTTCGCCTAAGGCTCTAGCAAATGCTCTGATACCAATGTAGGGTTCCTAGGCACTCTCAAGTGGTCTCACAAGGCATCAACCATGCCAATTTCAAAAATACGGTGCCGAGAAACCCTAGACTACGGATCGTTGGCTAGAATTCTAGGCGACAAAACAAACTAGTTAACAATTTAACTACAAGAACGGAAATACAACCTTTGTAGATCCGGTCCTCCACCTCCATAGCTCCGCAATGAAGTCTCCTCGCTGTCCAAATCAAAATCCGGGCTCTTGCGTCGGCTTCATCGGAGAAATGGGCAGGCAAGGTCGTCGGCTTCGTGCCGAAGATGATCTACGTCGAGGCATCAAAAGATAAAGCTCTCACTTCACAAAGTCATGAAACTTGTGAAGAAAACACACTCTACTACTTGGCAAGAGGTAGAGGATGAAGAAATAGGAAGTGGGTAGACTTTAGAATTGGATTTCTCACTTGATTTCTTCACTTGCCATTGTTGTAGCAAGCTTTCTTCATGGAAGAAGAAGATGATAATTGTTATGATAAGTTAATTAAAAAGGAAATGAAAAAGAATACTTATCATAATAATAACCATGGTCAAGTGTAGAGAATAAACTAGGGTTAGGTCAATGGTTAGGTTAGGCATGAAACAAAAATGGTGGACTTTTTCAAACCTTCATGAAGCTTCAATGTAAAACAAAGCAAACCACCATTTCTTTTCTTTTGCCAAAATGAAATAAATAAATAAATAAATGAGTAAGTAAATAAAATCATAACCCTAACCATTACATAACCATGGTTTAATCTTAACATACACTTAAACAATCATGTATCATCAAACATGATACAATCAAATGTACAAATGTATATCACATATAAAATGTGCACAATCCAAGTGAGAAAATCCATTTAAAGTGAACCAATACTAGTTAATGCAAAGTAATATATCAAATATATCATTATGCATTAAATCATTAAATCAACACTTGATTCAATGATCCGGTCATGTCTCACACAACCGACTAGTATACAATGTATCGGCTTATCGAATCAACGCTTGAATCGATAACTAGGTTATATCGCATACAACCATTCGACACATTGATCGCGAGAATGAAATACGGTATCACATACACGCATTATTCTCGGTCCCGCACATATCTCATATGCGCTCCTATTTCGTTTCGCTTGAGCCAGGAAACCTCTGTGTAGGACTCTAAAGACTCGTCAATACGCCGGCAGCAGATGATGATCATATCAAACACCCACAAGCCGCAAGCGGTCTGCTAAACGTAACGGCCACCCGGGTATTGAGCGATCAGAAGATCGACGAGCAAGCCCGCTGACAGTCCAGTGAATCCAACCAGTAACACTACCGTACAGTCCGGTCTCGTCGTCTGATATGTCGCATATCATGCCTAGGGGTGGTAAACGTCAGACCCCAATAGCTCGATAAGTCGTGTTGATATGAGGTCTATAACAGTTCGAGAAACTACTGGTAACACTTACCAGTATATCTCAGCAACCCTGGCCAGGGATTTCCGGTTATAGCCAATCGAACACAGCGCAACATCAACTCCCTATACCGGGAGAGACGAATCCCCTCCTATCGCTCATTGCCTCCATGTAATTCGGGACTGTACCAAAAAGCCACCGTTTTGCACGCCCTCTTGGACGTGGTAAGGTGGAAATCAAAGCACAGTGGGAATCACACAAGACTCTATGACGATCTCGGGTCAACAGACTACTCTGTACCAGTGTCACCAGAGAACTGCCATCTGACGTGAGGTATAATACCATCTGGGAGTTCTCGGCGAGTCCGTCCAGTGTACCCAGTCTCTACTGAGCACCCGTATATCTCCTCTGATGTCAAACACCAATGGATATGGGATCATCCATCGCCCATCTGTATGGGTCGAGAAGGTACACGCTAGTCTACTCTGGTATATCGATGCCCCATCTCGATATACCCACGACTAGGGACCATCAAGGATGTACTTATGGACTACCATGTCCCCACTAGTATGATCCGCATCATAGTCCAGGTAGTCAAGTACACATCCTAAGGGCTTTACCAACATGTAACAGAGAGACAATCAATGTACACGTTAAGGTAAATAGTAACCAGATAGCATACTATCATGTCGAGCAAGAAAGTCCTCCCTATATATGTCCCAGCATCCACTACAATATACATCCTATGTACAGTAATCGCCTTTATGGCATACATATAACTAACAGTCCCTTCGCTGCGATCACGATCCCTCGGACTCTAGAAAAGGCTCCCATGAAGAAATGAACAAGCTTGCTTCGAAGTCTTCGAGGCCGAAAATGATCTACGTCGAGGAGACACTAGTTCATGCTATCTCTTCACTAATTGTATAGATTAGTGAAGCAAACACCCTAAACTAAATGGCTAATAGTAGAGGATGATGAAGTAGGAATATTGCTCACTTTGGATTTGGTTTTATCACAATCTTTCATCACTTTTTCAAAAGCTAGAAAGCTTAAAAATGAGGAAGAAGAAGATGAAACTCAAGTGATGAAAGAATGAATCCATTATGGTTCAAAATGTAACCATGGATGAGTATATCATATATCTAACCCTTGTAGAGAGTTAACCATAGTAAGGGGTTAAAGGTTAGGTTACAAAATATCTTAAGGAAAACAAAGGAGTGGACTTAGTCAATGCTTATCCACAAGCTTCTACAAGCTTCTAGCAATGATTTAATCCACTAATTTGTAATTACTTAATGATAAATGAAACCCTAACATAAACCCTGGCATGGTGTAAGTTTCATACATACATGTTGCATGTATAACCTAGCATGAAACAATAATATATATCATATATATATTATATGCTAAAAGAATACAATTAATATATATCACATATATATTAATGTATCAAAAAATGAGAAAAGAAATCTTAAATGAGCTAATATTAGTCAATGTAATTTAATACATCAAATATATAATTATACATTAAATTATTAAATCAACTTTTGGTTTAATAATCCGGCTATATTACATATAACCGACTAATATCAAATATCGCGAGAATAGAATGCGGTATCACATACTCGCATTAATCTCGGTCCCGCACATATCATATATGTGCTCCTACTCCGTTTCGCATGAACCAGGAAACCTCTATGTAGGAATCTAAAGACTCGTCAATACGCCGGCAGTAGGTGATGATCATATCAAACACTCATAAGCCGCAAGTGGTCTTCCAAACGTAACGGCCACCCGGGTATTGAGCGATCAGAAAATCAACAAGCAAGCCCGCAATAACTCCTGCGAATCCAATCAGTAACACTACCGTACAGTCCGGTCTCTTCGTCTGATATGTCGCATATCACAGTCTAGGGGTGGTAAACGTCAGACCCCAGTAACCGATAAGTCGTGTCGATATGAGGTCCATAACAGTTCGAGAAACGACTGATAACTCTTACCAGTAAATCTCAGCAACCCTGGCCAGGGATTTCCAGTTATAGAGAATCGAACACAGCGCAACATCAACCCCCAATACCGGGAGAGACGAGACCCCTCCTATCGCTCATTGCCTCCATGTGATTCGGGACTGTACCCAAAAGCCACCGTTTTGCACGATCTCTTGACTGTGGTATGGTGAAAATCAAAGCATAGTGGGAATCACACAAGACTCTATGACGATCTCGGGTCTACAGACTAACCTGTACCAGTGTCACCAGAGAACTGCTATCCGACGATAGGTATAATACCATCTAGGAGTTCTCGGCGAGTCTTTCTAGTGTACCCAGTCTCTACTTAGCACCTATATGCCTTCTCTGATGTCAAATACCAATGGATATAGGATCATCCATCGCCCATCATATGGGTCAAGAAGCGCATACGCTAGTCTACTCTGGAGTACCGATGCCCTGTCTCGATAATCCCATGACTAGGAACATTTGAAGGATGTACTTATCGACTACCCTGTCCCCACTAGTATGATCTGCATCATAATCCTAGTAGTCAAGTAATCATCCTAAGAGCTTTATCAACATGTGATCACAAAACAGTATTTGTTTACATGTTTAGATAAAGTGCAACCAGATAGCATACTATCATGTCGAGCAAGAAAGTCCTTCCTATATATGTCCAAGTATCCACTACAATATATATCGCATGTACAGTAATGGCCTCTAGGACATACATATAACTAACAATCTCCCACTTGCACTAAGGTCATCTGTTGTACTATCCAATACTCAACAATATAGCAGAGGTTGTAGTATCCCATACTCAACCATTGTAGAGAAGTCTCTCTAGGGGTAAGGCCTTTGTGAGTGGATCCGCTGTGTCAACCTTCTTGTCTACTCTCCTAACCTCGATCTCCTGGAGATCAACCATCTCCCTGATCAGGTGATACTTGCCTCAGAATATGTCTGGAGCGTTGATGGGACCTGCATTCCTAGGCATAAGTCACAACTCCAATGTTGTCACAATAACAGTTATTGGACGCTCAATGGTAGGAACCTTGTTCATCTTATGAACAAGAAATGTCCAGACAGCGACTTTGGTAGTATCGTTGGTAGCAATGTATTCAGCCTTTATCGTCTAGTATGTCACGGTATCTAGCTTGGAACTCTTCCAACATACCGTCCCTACATCGAGGGTAAAGACAATGCATATAACTGACTCTCAGTCGAACTTATCACTCAGGACGCTAGAACCAAGAACTTTCTTTTATTGCTTCTCAAGTACTTAAGAATGTCCTCCACAGCTTTTCAGTGATTCTCCCAAGATCCAATGTATTTCTCATCACTATACCTAGTGAGTCATTTATATCTAGTCTGATACATAACATCGCACACTCTGATAGAGCCTACTGCCGAAGCATAGATTATCGGTTGCACGCGAGCTCTCTCCAAATCAGTATTGGAGAGAGTGATTCATGAGTAAGTGGGCGAACCACCACGCTTAGAATCATCCATACTAAACCCCTTTAGTATGGTGTTTATGTACCTGGATTCGGGACACTCCTAACATCCGCTTAGATCTATCTCATAGATCATAATCCATAAGATGTAGTAGGTATCATCCAGATCTTCTATTGAGAATCCCCATGATAAGAGGAGCTTGACCGATTGTAGCATAGGAAGCCTTTTCCTATCAAGAGTATGTCATCTATGTACAATGCGTGGAAGACAACCTTACTCTCTACAACCTTCTTGTATATACAAGGTTTATCTACCATTTTGATAAAGTCAAACTCTTTGATTATCACATCAAAACAGACGTTCCAACTGCCTGAACCCGGTTGGGCCATCATCTTATGATGCAATCCTCGCTCCCACTGTCACCGAGAAGATCGTAGTATCTCTCGAGTGGATGAGGAACCCTACCAGATTCGTGGAGAGGCTGAGGTTCGTCGGAAACTATTGAATCCTTTGGTTTTACCAAATCATCAGCTGTTAGTTTGTCTAGCTGGAACTCCTTCCAGTTCTACCTCATGACCACTTAATTTCTTCACAAGAAATTCCTTTCCTATAAAGGTGGCATGCTGAGAAACAAAACACCTTTTGCTCCTCAGTTTGGTAGAAGATATTCCCTTACTAATGTTTGGGATATCCCAACAAACTCTCATTACTGACCTCGCCCCGAGCTTGTCCGGATTTTTCTTTTCAACATAGGCCGGACAACCCCATATCTTAACTCGTTTAAGACATGGTCTCTTCCCATTTCATATCTTATATGTAGTGGTAGGAACTGATTTGGATGGAACCTTATTCAATATGTATGCAACTTCTCAAGTGCATAACTCCCAAAAGAAAACAGGTAACTCAATAGTACTCATCATAGAGCGCGCCATATCTCATAGGGTGCGATACCTCCGCCCCGATACACCGTTGTGTTGTGGTGTATTCGAAGGAGTAAGCTGAGAGAAAATCGCATTCTCCTTTTGGAAAATCTAGGAACACCATACACAAGTATTCGCCTCCTCGATCACATCGTAGGACTTTAATACTTTTACCCATTTGGTTCTCAAAAGAACCAACCTTGGCATTTGTAGACATGGGGCCATGTACATCATCATGTATCTGTCCCAAAAGTTCAGTAACTCTTTCTCTATTTCCAGTAAACGGAGTATTGGTCATTTTATCTTTGAGACAAGACTAGCAAGTAGCATAAGATGAAAATTCGAATAGATTCTCATATTCATCCTTATGTAACTTAGCTGGTCGTGTCGTACTGATATGACCTAGTCTACAATGCTTCAAGAAGGATCCGTTCATTCCTGAACTACTCCTCTTGTCTGTGTTCTGTATGCTTTGAACCATGGTATCATTTAGAACTTATATGCTATTATATAACGTGCCTGATAGAACCAACTCTTGATCCAGGAAAATGGTCACAGCATTATCCTCCAATACAGAATTATATCCTTTTTTAACTCAGTAAAGAACAAGATGTAATGTTGTATATCAGGTTCGGTATGTAATAACATTTGTTCAGAATCAATGTATTAATACAAGGTGATATCTGCCAACTGATTTGGCTGCAACAATTGCACCATTCTCTAACATCTAGAGACATATCACTCATTCTCAATTCTCTACCTTTCTATAGCCCATGTAACATATTACATATGCGGGATCCTTATCCGGTATCATATACCCAGGATGTAGAGGATACTGAAAAACAGTTCTCGGTAATAAGGACACCCGAAGAATATGCATCAACATGAACTTTCTTCGAATTGGGTGGCATGGGAATCCGGATATTCCCGTATTTCCTGCTAGGACTTATAACAATTATAAGATTGAGCGGAACCAACGTTCCCTAGCTCAGTATAATAAGCAGGTTCGGTCAATGCCTCCATATTATTATGTTGATTAAGGCGTGACATAGTCGCAACCAGGAGAGAGAGAAGAAAATACTCTGCGTGCGCTTTTGCAAGATTAGATTTGGTTATTATTTTATCTAATCAGGATGGCTCCCACTGTTTTAGTCAAATCTTCCTTCAAATCCTAAAAGGTAAGACTAGCTGGGATTAATTACACCCTATAAGTTCGCCAATCTTTCGGCCAAGCCAGTGTTGGTACTTTGAGGGAGGTTCCCCGTGCTTTCGCACGGACCTAATTAAAATAAACCTCGTTTTCATAAGGGTGTAACCCCGTAAACACCTTTCTAGACACATACTTGATCGGCTAATTGTAATGTGTAAAACTCTCCCAGGAGTAACTCTTACTCGAAGCGGGTATCGGGATCCAACTATCTCATAGGAGGTATGCAATCTAATTGCAAATTTCAACACTTGAAACTCCCTATAATATTTTACCCCTAGCACGACCTTGGCTATGGTCAACATATCATAAGCACTAGTCAAGTTCTATCCGTCATTTCGTGGTTAATTAGACCCATCCACATGACCTTTGGCTATGGTCGACATAATCATGCGACTGTCCTAACTAATCGCATCATATGATGTATAGGAAAGACGTCACTTAGCTATCGTACACTACACCTCAGCTATGGTCGACATACGCAGCACGAATACTAAGTACTCTATTTCCTAAAATGATGGAGGGCTACGCAGGTTTTTAAGAAAACCATGAGCATAATAAACTTGATATCGTTGTAGAATCAAGTGAATATTAAAAGGAGTGTTTTTGAGGCTTTCACTAGTTTTACTAAAGAGGTCACTCCCGGTGAAGAGATCTCGGCTCTTTCCTTATCGAATAAGGTGCAGGATATTTCACAAATACCACTATGCAAAGCAAAAACTATAAAAGCAATCAAATGACAAACCGTGTTTGTAGCATCTGCTAGTTTTCACTAAAGAGGTCACTCCAGGTGAAGGGATCTCGGCTCTTTCCTTATTGAATAAGATGCTGGATATTCTACAAAGAATACCACTATGCAAAGCAAGAACTGGAGCTACCAGTTTTTAAACAAGTTTCTACAACATCTTTAGGTTTCATTTTCTTTCATTAATCTCATTAATGAAGTCCCATTTATTTATGCTTCCTAAGCATTACAGAAGAAACGAAAGAAACAATATTAATTATATCTCATATATATATAGAATAAGCATTCGTCTCAGGCATCTGAATCAAAAAAAAAACTCAGGAAAAAGGTCCCAGATTTCACCCTTGGTCAAATTGGTCAATTTTGCATATGCCAAGGGTCTAGTTTACAGGAGATAGAGCCCTGGAACAAAAACGAGTCACATACTCACTACTATGGCTGCAAATTGGGGCCAGAACGAAATAATTGGCGGCCTGGGTTGAGGGATAGGGGCTAGGGTTTTGGTGGTAGCTTCCTAGGTGCCTGCATATCTCTCTGTGCTTGCAAAATAATTTTCAGAGTCTCCGAGTGATAGCAGATTTCATTTAACATCCACAGAATCCACAATTTTCCAATATCGGGTTTTCTAAATCCGTATTCCGGGGTTCTAGTCTCTGGTTTAGGCCTGAATTCTAGCACTAGGGGGTTGGTGTGGCCTCTACTGAGCTCAATTTCACATCACCGCTCAAGAATTTCAAAACCCTTAACTAGAATTTTCTAAGTTAACCCAAACCACACAATATCGGTTCTAATCTAACATAGGGGTTAATGGAAATACTAAGCTAAATGTTCAGAAAATATCTCATTTGGCAACTCAAGAATTTTCTTGAGTTGCCCCAAGTGTCCAAAATTTGATTTTTCTTGGTCCAATGTGCTTCCCTTGAGCTTGTGCATCTTTTTAATGAAATGGGATTTGGGTTTTGAGGTGTTTTTCATGGAGTTTTGGGGAAGGTGAAGATGGAGGAGGAGGGGGCAGCAGTAGCAGCAGCAAAAGAAAGAGAGGGAGAGGATAATGATGAAGAGAGATGAGAGGAAAAGAGAATGGTCAAGGTCAAATACCCCCCCCCTTCACCTTTCTCTCTCTCACCCATACCAAATTCTTTATTCTTTTTCCCTTTTATTTTCTATTTTCTTTCTCTCCTTAATAGTAACCCCAAAACAAAAGCAATGCACCCAAAAACTTGTAGTAAAAATGCAACAAGTGTTAATAAAAAGGATATGGTGCATGTTTGCACAAAATACGCTTAAAGCGCGATTAGCGATTTTTAATCGCGATTAGCACTAAATTAGCATATAATTAATCATAAAAACTTAAAAATTTCATAATTCCATAAAACACCTCTTTTTAGTAATTTCTATAATTTTCCAAATTTTCCCCAAATTTATTGGTATTTAATTATACCGCCTTATTAAAATATCCAATATTTTATTATTAAATTATAAAAATTCCCAAAAATAATATTTTATTTTTTTGAAATGTTACAGATAGCATGATCTAGTGTCTCCTCGACGTAGATCATTTTAGGCCTCGAAAACTTCGAAGCAAGCTTGTTCGTTTCTTCATGGGAGCCTTTTCTAGAATCCGGGGGATCGTGATCGCAGCGAAGGGACTACTACACGGAGCTATTGAAGTGAAGGACCAGTCTACAAAGGTTGTATTCCTTGTTCACTTAGATGTAAAATGTTTACATATCATGTTTAACCCTAAGTCTCTAGTTAAGATCTTGGTTAGGGTTTGTTTAGCACCCCAAAAATTTTAAAGTAGCATGATTGATGCTTGCTAAAATCTTGCTAAGGTGCTAAGCTAACCCAACAGCGGTATCAGAGCCAAGCTAGAGCATTAGGCATTGTCTAGACGAAGTTTGAAGTCCGATCGAACTCCGAAACCCCGATAAATCCCACTTTCTGGAAAATTTTTCAAAAGTTGAAATTTTTCATATTAAAAATACTCAGAAAATCATGCAAGGAATTCTAAGGATTACTGTGAAGTACGAAGCCAAAACTCTCTCAAGTGACCGCGGAACCGCGGCCAAACCATGCGTTTGGCGGCGGTTCCGCCGCCAACTTTGGGAGTTAAGGGCTAATACTTCAGGGATTTATTCTTGGATACTTTTTCATGCTTCTGGAAATTTTTAATTCTACTAAAGTGTTGAGCTTTCTGGGAAATATTGGGAACTCGTTGATTCGATCGGAAAGTTTAACTTCGTTTAAGTTTTTCCAGGTAATTTAGAACATGTTAAAAAGTTCGAACGGATATCAATAACTCACTTTTTCCCCTGTCGGAAAACTTTCAAGTGTTGGATTTTTCCCGAGTTTAAAACTTTCAGAAAATCATGCAAGAGAATTTGTGGACCCTCTAAAAGAACGTAACCTTAACTCGATTATGTGACCGTCAAAACCGCCACTGAACCATATGGTTTGTGGTAGTTTAGCGTTGCCACATGTGAGGCGTTGGTTTGACCCTTCTACGGCTGGTTCATAGCGGCTGTGACATGTTCTGGGACTTTTTGAACTCCGCTCAAGTGTTGAGCTATTTTGGAAATCTTGGGTGTTTGTTTATTCGATCGGAAAGTTTAACATTGTCTATTTATCTGGAATGTGATACAATATGTGGAATTCATATTGTTAGGCATGAAATGCGAAGTATGTGATATTTCGGATTTAAGATGTCTAAAGTGATTGTGGATTCCAAATGTTGTAGTTTTTCACTTTCTTTTCTGCGACCGTAAGTGTAATATGTAGTATATCGCCAGTTTCGGTGCTATATGTCAACGACAATTGGGATACGCATATTTACTTACGTTGATGATATGTGATGTTATATGTTGCTGTGATGTGTTATATTGGATCGCCGTGTTTTGAATAGCCGGGTTTTTTTTTATGTGAGATGAGAGTTTTTCATTTTCATTCATGTAAAATTCATTGTATGTAATATTCTTTTATTGGGGCACTTTCGGGTTGAGGATGATGTCACCATTGATATATATTATTTACTTTTTCGCATTAGGATAGACCCAAGACGGGGAGGACAAGTAACCGGGTTCTAGGGTACAGTAGGAGACCATCTCGAGGAGTCGAGACCGGGTCTCCTAACTCTAGAATTGGTAGGGTTGCTTGCCGCTCTCGTAGGGGTCTAGGGATGTAGGTTTGGCTATTCTTCGCGACCGTAGAATCCGTGTTTTATACTGGCTTAACTTAAAACACGGAATTCCTAGCATATCCAATATTTCATATGCGATTCTTCTGCTGCTGATATTCTGTGATGTGATCATATCCGTTTTACGTATTTTGAATTCTGGATTTGCGTATTTGTGTTTTCCCCCGATCACTTGACGTTTGTACGACGATATCGAGGGTTGTTTGATGGTTTTGAAAGCGTAGTCCATAGGTTTTAACCTATAGGCCTTAGCGTGTCGTTTTGGTTTTCCGATGTGATTTTAATGTGCGTTTGCGATTGTGTTATCTTTGTAGGTACCTTCACGAGGGTTTCATATGACGAAGAAGATGAAGGTGGCATCGACACCGACACGCAGGATGAAAGGTTAGTAGATTATATCTATGGGGGAAGTCGGGTGGATGGCATATAGCACCCCCGCAGTTCGATATTTATTATACTATATATTTACTATATATATATATGTATGATAGCGTTAAGTGTGATATGGATATTCTAGATGTGATTAGGCCCCTACCACCTTATCATGCTTCAGACTTATTCATATTAAGGATATATTATTATTGATCGTATTGACTTAGAATTGTGTCATACATACGATTTCTGCTCTGTGATGTTTTCTTTTCATGAGTTGGCAACTCACCCCCGTTGTTCCACAGTTCTTGCAGGTCTTGCCGTACAGGTTCCATTGCGGCTTTTCTGGCACACTGCTTCCTTTCTGGGTAATTTCTTTGGTAGGTGGGTTCACTCGCATCGTGACCGCCCTTGTATTTATTTTTATCAGTTGTATCTAGTAATTCCAACAACCAAACTTGTATATTTTTTCAGACTTGGAAAACCAATTGTGTATTATTTCGACCTTAGAGTCGCGCGTTGTAGTATTATAGTTTTCATGCTGATTTTGAGTTTCCTTTTTGAGTTTGATCCTCGCCCTTTAGCGTTGTATATTATACTGCTTGCGTGGTTGTGACCGTCGATTGACGAAGAGCTAGCTCCCGTTTGGGGATGCCTTTTATTATTGTATATATATTATTCTTGTTGTACCCCGTTCGGGGCCAGTATTTACAAAGAAAACTCTGCCGAAATTTTCAGAAAAGACTATAGATTTTAAAAATGCATATTCGGCTTACTTATTTAAAAACCTTGTTTTTAAAACATGTTTTCTTCGCTTCTTTAAAAACTAGTTTTCTCTATTTACTCCTTAAAATGGTTTTAGATTTCTGGGCTTTTGGCTTACTTGAATTAGATGAGGTCCTATAGACTTCATATGATTCAAGGGCCAGACACGTGCTATTTCGAGTCATGACACTATCTCTTCACTAATTGTGTAGATTAGTGAAGCAAACACACTAAACTAAATGGCTAATAGTAGAGGATGATGAAGTAGGAATATTGCTCACTTTGGATTTGGTTTTCTCACAATCTTTCATCACTTTGTCAAAAGCTAGAAAGCTTAAAAATGAGGAAGAAGAAGATGAAACTCAAGTGATGAAAGAATGAATCCACTAAGGTTAAAAATGAAACCATGGGTGAGTATATCATATATCTAACCCTTGTAGAGAGTTAACCATAGTAAGGGGTTAAAGGTTAGTTCACAAAATATCTTAAGGAAAACAAAATTGTGGACTTAGTCAATGCTTATCCACAAGCTTCTACAAGCTTCTAGCAATGATTTAATCCACTAATTTGTAATTACTTAATGATAAATGAAACCCTAACATAAACCCTAGCATGGTGTAAGTCGCATACATACATGTTGCATGTATAACCTAGCATGAAACAATAATATATATCATATATATATTATATGCTAAAAGAATACAATTAATATATATCACATATATATTAATGTATCAAAAAATGAGAAAAGAAATCTTAAGTGAGCTAATATTATTCAATGTAATTTAATATATCAAATATATATAATTATACATTAAATTATTAAATCAACTCTAGATTTAATAATCCGGCTATATTACATATAACCGACTAATATCAAATATCGCGAGAATAGAATGCGGTATCACATACTCGCATTAATCTCGGTCCCGCACATATCACATATGTGCTCCTACTCCGTTTCACATGAACCAGGAAACCTCTATGTAGGACTCTAAAGACTCGTCAATACGCCGGCAGTAGGTGATGATCATATCAAACACCCACAAGCCGCAAGCGGTCTGCCAAACGTAACGGCCACCCGGGTATTGAGCGATCAGAAGATCAACAAGCAAGCCTGCTATAACTCCTGTGAATCCAATCAGTAACACTACCGTACAGTCCGGTCTCTTCGTCTGATATGTCGCATATCACAGTCTAGGGGTGGTAAATGCCAGACCCCAATAACCGATAAGTCGTGTCGATATGAGGTCCATAACAGTTCGAGAAACTACTTATAACTCTTACCAGTAAATCTCAGCAACCCTGGCCAGGGATTTCCTGTTATTGCCAATCGAACACAGCGCAACATCAACCCCCAATACCGGGAGAGACGAAACCCCTCCTATCGCTCATTGCCTCCATGTGATTCAGGACTGTACCCAAAAGCCACCATTTTGCACGATCTCTTGACCGTGGTATGGTGGAAATCAAAGCACAGTGGGAATCATACAAGACTCTATGACGATCTCGGGTCAGCAGACTAACCTGTACCAGTGTCACCAGAGAACTGCTATCCGACGATAGGTATAATACCATCTTGGAGTTCTCGGCGAGTCCGTCCAGTATACCCAGTCTCTACTGAGCACCCGAATGCCTTCTCTGATGTCAAACACCAATGGATATGGGATCATCCATCGCCCATCATATGGGTCGAGAAGCGCATACGCTAGTCTACTCTGGAGTATCGATGCCCTGTCTCGATACTCCCATGACTAGGAACATTTGAAGGATGTATTTATCGACTAACCTGTCCCCACTAGTATGATCTGCATCCTAATCCTGGTAGTCAAGTAAACATCCTAAAGGCTTTATCAACATGTGATCACAAAACAGAATTTATTAACATGTTACGATAAAGTGCAACCAGATAGCATACTATCATGTCGAGCAAGAAAGTCCTCCCCATATATGTCCAAGCATCCATTACAATATACATCGCATTTACAGTAATGTCCTCTAGGGCATACATATAACTAACAATACGGTTCGCTCTTAGGTTAGAACCTATAACCTACACATGCAAAAACAACTAAACAACCCTCGTCGTTGACGTACAAACATCCAACGTCCCAATACAATATAAAATACCAAAACCAAGAATTCCAATATCGGAAAACATAACCCAAAACCAACCCAATATACTTCCAGATTTATCTCAGGTTAAATTGGGACTAAACTAGCAAGTACAGGGGTTAGGTTACGGGGTAAGCAAGCTACAGCCAAAAACTCAACACCATAGCCCCAGAAAAATCCGGCGACATTGCCCTAGGATCCGATCTCGCCGGCCAAATAGGGGAAAAAGGGACTCGTACTTTGGTGGTGGGTTCCTAGGGGTTTATATAGGTCATTGCACTTGCTAGATTTTCTTTAAAATGCCCCAGATAGCTCCACATACCCTGTAGGCTATCAATACATCACAAAACCGACACGGGGAAATTCCTATGTTCGTATATCGGGTTCTATTCTCTGTTCTTGGCCATAAAATCCACACTAAGGTCTTGAAAACAGCCACTACACATCACCACAACACAACTCATGCCCTAAACCTCATCTAGGAAATTTCTAAGATCACAATCCACACTTGTTTAACTCTAAACTACATCTAGAATACACTAAACATAATAACTTAACTAGGGTCTAGAATTATATCTCATTTGGAAACTCAAGAATTTTCTTGAGTTGCTCAAAGTCTTCAAAATCCAACTTTGAAAGGTCCAAAGTGTTGAGGATGAGGTGGGGATCATTTTTAATGAAGGGAGTATAGGGTTTTGGCAAGGTTTTTTAGATGATCTATGGGGGTAGAAGTGATAGAGGGAGAGTTGAAGAAGATGAAGGAAAGCAATGGGGGTGAGGAAATGAGGCAGCCCTCTCTCTCTCTCTCTCTTTATCTTATTCTCACCCTCTCTCTCAATTATTCATGCCATGTCACACTCTCTCTCTCTCTCTTGCCCATTCCTATTATTCTATTCTATTTCCTTTTCTCTTTTTCTTTTGAAGCCAAATATCAACAAATGCAAATGAAACAACATGCAACAAAAATACAATATGTCTTGGTGCACTAACCATGGAAAATGTAGAAACACGGATTTGGCTTAATCGCGATTAGTAGTGCACTAATCAATTTTTATTCAAACTGCATATAATTAATTATAAAAATGCCAAATCCGATTAATATATTTTTAAATGAATAAATCATTTTAATCTCCAATTATTTAACAAATATTGGTATATATTTATACCATTTTACGAAAACCCCAAATTCGCGAATCGGGTAGTTTTCGCGATATATATTATTTTAATATTAAATCCCAAAAATAATATTTTATATTTCTGAAATGTTACAGTGATATTCCTATACTACGATCGGTTATACTGTGGTTGTCACAAAATATTTCTCCACATAGGATTTGAATAAAATATTAGGAATTCTGATCGCTAGATCAATGGTTTTAGATCTAGATTTGGGAAGTGTCCCAATTTAGGTACTTTGACACTATTCTAAAGTGTTTTAGAATGGACGGCTCCTGCCGTGGTGGTGTACCCGCAGGTGATAGATTCACCCTCTCTAAAGAGATGTCTTCTAGACTGATGAGGAGAGGGTTTTGCATGATTGGTATATCATTTGCTTAGGCAATTGAGTTAATCATGAAATATCAAGAAGTAACACACCAGATATTGCATTTGCGTTGGCTGTAATAAGTATATATTAATCCATTCCTGGAGAAAACATAAGTGGATGTTCTTGGTATATGGTAACGACAGCCTCCTTCAGGAGGCGGTTATCATTTCAGGCTTCCAAGGTGATCTGGATGACAAAGTGATTGTCAGAGTTATAGTTTTCCCTCTTTTGAGGGGCAGTATGTTGGACAGGTGGTCCAAGAGGATACTGAGGAAGGTATGGCGCAGAATACTGATTAAATTCAGTGGATGATACGGTCTAAGAAGTTTATTGGATTTGGAGTTCATTTGTGAACTGGGTCCCATCAGACAATTAGACAAATTCTAAGACATGTGTCGCTCATTTCGGGAGATAGTATTTCTCTGGGAAGTTGAGATATAGAGAGATAAAGATAGAAACATTGGAGCGAATCCACTCACTGAGGATATTTCTCGAACGCAATAGTTTCACAAACGTATTTTGCGAGACTGGTTAGTAGAGAAGTTGGGTGTTCGGTATCACATGGGCTGTGAGTATGCGACACCGCAATAATTAGCCTTAAGTGCAAGTGGGAGATTGTTGGATATAGTGCCCTCAAGTCAATTATTATAATTGCAGGCATGCGATTGTGATAATTGAGGGAGGACCTATACGGGTAGAACAGTCTTACTCATAATGATAGTATGCTATCTGGTTTGTCTCTATCATCATGTACATGCATTATATGGTATTGCAGATCACTATTACATGTTGATAGAGCCTATATAATTCTTGCTTGACTACCAGCATTATGATGGCGATCATATACGTGGGAGCTGGGTGGTCTATATGCACATCCTTAAATGTCCCTAGTCGAGGGAGTATCGAGACTGAGCATCGATACTCCAGAGTATACTAGTGTATACTTTTCGAGACCCCGACGAGGGGCGGTGGCCGGTCTCACAAGCCATTGGTGTCAGTTAGTCACCTAAGATAGTATACAAGTGCTCATTGGGTTACGAGTTACACTGGACGGACTCGATGGGAACATGCTAGATGGTATTATACCTATTGTCAGATAGCAGTTCTCAGGTGACGTGAGTACAGGTTAGTCTGTTGACCCGAGATCATCATTTTTCTCGTGTGAGTCCCACCGTGCTTTGATTTCAACCATACCACGGCTCAAAGGATTCGTGCAAACATATTTTAGTTGGGTACATTCCCGAGCCACGTGGAGGCAGTGAGCAGATTGTCGGAGATTCGTCTCTCCCGGTATTGGGGGTTGATCACTGGGTCCTAACCATTAGGGTTATGAGTGATTTGTCCATCACCAGAAATCCTTGGCCAAGATAGACGAGAATTACTGATTTGGATCAGTAGTTTCTCAGTGGGTGATGGGCTTCACACCGACACGAAATATCGCGTTATTAGGGGTCTGAATTTATCCACCCCTAGATCCAATATGTGATACTCTTAGACGAACAGACCAGACTGTATGGATATTGTCATAGACAGGCTCAGTAAGGGTTCAGATGAGGTTGCTCGTCAACCTTCCTTTCGCTCAATACCTGGGTAGCCGTTACGTACAGCTAGTGTCGCTGACGTGCTAGTGGTTAAACCCACTACCAGCGTATTGACGAGTCTTTAGAGTCCCACAGAGGGTTTCCCTGGTTTAGGCAAAATGATGTAGTAGCCGTATTTTGATACGTGCAGGGCTCCGACTTAGGATATTGTACTAGTTACCCGGACTTTCGAACGGATGGTTGATAATACTAGCCGGCTTAGGTTTGAGCCGGATTATTAAATCAGATATTGATTTAATAATTTACGTATATATATTTCGATATGGATATTCTAGTATTATGTTCTTTGTGTTATTCTATCTCTTTGGGTATTCGTATTTTGGTACGAATACGGGTATGTATATACAGTTGAATGTATTCCGTATTTATACGGAAAACATTCTAGAAGGTGGACACCTCATTTTAGATTTATCTATTTATTTTAAATGGAAAATGAGGTGTAAAGGTAGTGAGTTGAGAATGGTGAGAACCATGCTTGAATAGTGTTGACAAATGAATGTTAATTCATTTGTGCAAACTATTCAAGTATGGTTGCTAAATGTTTATTGAAAAATATGTTTTACAAAACCATACTTCATCTTTTTCTCTCTCATGGGATTTCTCATTCTCGCCATTTTGGTTATCTCTCCTCACTTACATTTCTTGTGCTCCTCTTCCTTCTTCTTCATCTTATACTCTACCATCTCATGTGTTGAAAATCAAGAATAGATGAGAGAGAGATATACACTTAAAATAACTCAATACATCCCTAGGCACTCTAGATTAGCAACCTAGAGTCCCTAGTTGCTCCACTAGATTCTTAGTGTGGAGCTAGAGCTATGAGCCACATCCCTCGGGTGGATCATCTTCGCCGGAGGAAGACCGGCGCCCAAGCTCGATCAAAGAGACCTCAAGGAGCTAAGGAAGAGGGTAGAAGACCGAAGGATACGAATCATTCGGTAAAACAACTCTATCACAGTAGATAACATCTTTGTAGCTTGCTAGTTTCTGTTAGATATAGTGCCCTCAAAGTCAATTATTGGATCGTTGGCGCGTGATTACAACGATTGAGGGAGGACCTATACCGGTAGGACAGTCTTATTCGAGATGATAGTATGATATCTGGTTTGCCTTTATCATCGTGCACAAGATTTAGGTGACATTACAGTTCACTATTACACGTTGATAGAGCCCTTAGGATTCTTGCTTGACTGCCAGCAGTATGATGGCGATCATATACGTGAGAGTTGGGTGGTCTATAAGCACATCCTTAAAGTGTCCCTAGTCGTGGGAGTTTCGAGACTGGGCATCGATACTCCATGAGTAGACTAGTGTATACGGATCGAGACCCCGACGTGGGGCGATGGCCGGTCTCACAAGCCATTGGTGTCAGTTGGTTCACCTAAGATCGTATACAGGTGCTCATTGGGTTATGAGTACACCGGATAGGACTCGCCGGGAACATGCTAGTTGGTTTTATACCTGTCATCAGATAGCAGTTCCCCAGTGACATGTGTACAGGTTAGTCTATCGACCTGAGATCGTCATTTGTCTCGTGTGAGTTCCCACTGTGGTTTGATTACTACCCTACCACGGCTCAAAGGAGTCGTGCAAACAGGTTTTAGTTGGGTATAGTCCCGAGCCACATAGAGGCAGTGAGCGGATCGGTAAGCGATTCGTCTCTCCCGGTATTGGGGGTTGATATCGTGCCGTGTCTGGAGAGCCATTACATGAAATCCCTGACCAGGGTAAGTGAGATTTACTGGTAGGTATTCCAGTAGTTTATCAGGTTGTTCTGGGCTACACTCCGACACGACTTATATCGCTATTAGGGGTTTGACATTACCATCCCTTAGGCCCGATATGCGATACTCATAGAAGAACGGACCAGACTGTACGGATATTGTCACTGACAGGCTCAGTAGGGCTTCAGGATGAGTTCGCTCGTCAGCCTCCCTTTTTCTCAATACCTGGATAGCCGTTACATACATCTAGTGCCACTGACGTGCTTGTAGTTAAACCCACTGCCAGCGTATTGACGAGTCTTTAGAGTCCCACACCGACAGTTTCCCAAGTTCGGGCGAAACATTGTAGAGGCCGTATGGTTTTATGGCAGGGTTCGAACATACACGTGCACTTGTGCACGTGTCATGATTCGGACGGATAATACTAGTGGGCTTTAGTTTAAGCCGGATTCTAGTATTATATTGTGTTAGAATATTTTAGTCTCATTGTATTCATATTCAGTCGGAATACGGATGCAGATATGTATATACAGGTGAGAGGTATCTGGTAATTCATTACAAGATTACTTTAGAAGATGCATTTCTTTTTGTTAAACATTTTGGTTTAAATGTTTATTTGTATTTGGAAAGTGTGACTCATTGTGGTGAGTCATTATTCTAGCATGTTCACATGATGACTCATGGTTGTGAGTCATATAGTGAGTTATGGTGGCTTAATGAGCTTTGTTTTGGGTGAGATATTTTGAGGGTTTTTTGAGAGATATTTTGTGATATCTTTTCTTTGGTTTTTCAATACAAAACCTCATAATATCATCACAACTAACTGAGAGGGAAGCCAACACAATTTTTGCTGCTTGGTTCTTGCTCACTTGATTTTTCCTTGAGCTCACACTCTTCATCTCATACCATTTTCTTCAATCTCCACCCTATCCCTCTCATGTGATGAGAATCCTAGGGTGTATTGAGACAAATTATTCACACTCACTCTCTACTTCAATCTTGAACATCTCGGTTAGCAAACTTGATGTCCGAGTTGCTTCGGTTTAGAAGCGGGAGCCCGTATAAAGAATCCTCGATGTGTGTCCCCTTCGACGAGCATGACCAGAGAGCGAACTATGTCGGGGTAGCCGCAACAAGCATGGCGCAGAGATTGAAGACCGAAGGACATGGATCGATCGGTATAATCTCTCCTAACTCTTTTACAGTTTACTAGTTTACGATTAATGGGACGATCCGGGTTTTAGGGCTACATTAGCGCCAGTTTGAAAAGTTTTTTGTTCTGCATTCAGCCACGGATTGGTGGCCGGGGCGCTGGCGTAGACTTACAGTTTCATATTTGGTTTTGAGTCTAGGTAGTTGTTTCTAGCGCCAAGTTTTTAAACACCAAAAATTTTCATTCCACAACGGCCGCAGTCGACGGCCAGGGCGGTAGGAACCCCAACACCTTATCAGGTCCATCTGTTTTTCTGATGAAGTCAAACTCTATGACTGTCACATCAAAAATAGATGATCTATTTCCGCTATACTTATTTTAGTCTATAAATAGACGTAAACTACTGTCCTACCATTCTTTCGCTGCTTGCACTGACTACAACAACCCTCTGGCAGAGTCATATACTCGTGCACTTCGAAAACCAATTTAGAATGACATTATAGTCATCCACCCTCCAGATATCATAGTCTAGGACAGCAGTAGTGGCAAGCTTGGGTCATCAAAACCTCCCTGTCACCGTCTTTAAGGAGACCGAATGACCTCTCGGGTGGCTGAGGTTACCCACTAAATTTGCAGAATGGCTAATGGATTGTCGTATCCAATTGAATTCTTAGGTTCTACTAAATTTTCGGTAATCGTTTGTGGTTCCGTAATCACTTCCAGTTCTACCATACTCCCACTAATATTTTCTGAAAAGAATTCATTTTACTAAAACGGGTGGCGAGTCAAGAACAATATAACTATTGATCCTGCAAATGGTAGAATGTTAACCCCCGTCAAAACCCAGGATAACCCACATACTGCCATTACTGAAACATGCCTTAAGTTTATCCAGATTCTGGTTTTAAGCATAAGCCGGACAACTCCTTATACTTTAACATCGTTAAGATATGAATCCATTCTATATCCAATATAGAAAAAAAAGGCACTAATTTAATTGGAACCAGATTCAAAAATCATGCAGCAGTTTCCAGTGTATATCGACTAAATGGAAGAAGGCCATGCAACATTACCCATCAAGGAGCGCACCCAAAGATGAGTAACCTGGGAGAGAAGTAAATTCTCAAATATACTAATTACGAAGGAATACCTAGCACAAGTATCTACATCTTCAATCACCACGAAGAATCCTAATACTTGCAACGAATTGTTCTCCACTTTATACTTATACCTATAACTTCTCAAAATTTGGACCTTGTATTTCAATGAAATACGTGTCTAAGAACATAGAAGTCATAAGTAAATGGAATACAGTACGAGTACCAACCCCTTGTCCTAATGGATATCGGAAAACATACAATACTTTGTATAAGTCCCCTAAGTTTTAATACCTCAAACCCTGTGCGTCGTAGGTTAAAACTGTATTATGGATAAGAGGAATTACACCATTATTGAATGCACCTTACCCAATCATCAACTGATAAAGGTAAATGTCATAAAAATAATTTCAAAAAGTTATATCTCACTTTATAAAATAAATGTACAGATATATTAGTTTGAAATTGGTGCATAACAACGGATATTCAAAACCAAATATTTGTCGTTAAGCAAAACCCAGGTGATTTCCTCAAATATCACCAATTACAAAGAATTCTGATATTGAGGATATAATCACCCAATTCCCAACATTCTACTCCCACTCAACATCTGTAACAACATACAGATGTGAGAATCAAGTCTGGTAAATATATACTCTGGAATCAGAATCTAATTGGGAAAGCAACCTTCAATTAACACCGCACAATAAAATTGAAACATGAAAATGTTTCGAGGGGATGGCCGGGTATTCCTAGTAATGTCTCTTCCACTATCCAAATTCATGACAGTAGTCGCAATTTTTCTTGCCCCCACTCCAATCCCTTTATATGTCTTTACTTCTTACTTTCTATACACCATACTACGGCTAATCGGTTTTCTGTTTTCTTTACCTTTCGGCACCTGCCTAAGATTTGGAAGAAGATTATCCAATAATAGGTGTAATCTCCTAATACTAGGAGCTCTCACAGCCTGAGAGAAGGGGAAAAGAAAAGACAACCGAATAATCTTATTCAATTTCTGCAGAACCGGAATCCATCCTCGAACTGAAATAAATTTCTTTGAGTTCGTATGTAACTATTCGATGGAATATTCAAGAAATATAGATCTTTGTAGTGAGACGGAGTGTTCTGGAGAATTGCAAAGGGGAACTAGAAGTGGTACGGATATATACGACTTTGTTGTGAATCAGGACAATCCAAAACCAAAATATGTAAGAAGATTCGGTTAACTTAGTTCAAGAGTTTTAGTTTAAGATCATGTCATGGTCGCAAACCAGAGAGAGAAAAAGAAACACTCATCATGCACTCTAACCTAAATTAGATTGGTTAATCACTTTATCTAATCAGGATGGCTCACACTGTTTCCTCGAATTCTCCTTCAGACCCTAAAAGGAAAATTAGTCGGGATCGTCTGAAAATCACCCGAGGAGTAACACCTGCTCATCAGTAGGAATCGGGATCCAACTATCATCGCGTGATAATTTGACAGAAGCCACTCAAGACACCATACTCCAGAAGGTATGCGCATGCCAGGCAAGTGTCCACGGAGTGAGCGCCTAGCGCCCGTTGCGCGGTAGCGCATCCGTTTTCTTTTATATTTGAAACCCCCGATATGGTTTTTGCCCTTGGACCTCAGTGACCTTGACTGAGCCAACAAATCATAGAGTCTTAGTCAAGTTTAATCCATCATTTTCTTGATTTCATTAAACCCACTCGCACGAGACCTTGACTGAATCAACAAATCATAGGGTCGTAGTCAAGTTCAACACATCATTTTCTTGATTTCATTAAACCCACTCACACGAGCCCTTGACTGAGCCAACAAGGCTGTGCGACTGTCCTAACCAATCGCAATATCATGCAAACAGAAAAACACTACATAGCTACCAAACACTACGCCTCGGCTGAGCATGACAAACGTAGTACCAATACTAAGTAATACTAATCTGAAATGATGGAGGGCTACGGCTGGTTTTTGGTGAAAATTTTTTAACGTAATGAACTCGATATCGTTGGAGGAACCCGAGCAGTTTTGAAAAGGAGTGGTTTAGGGTCCGTATTTTTGAAATGAGTGTTTTGTAGAAAACCGATTGTTTTTAAGAAAACCGAGCAGTTTATAGTCACGTAAAATTTTGCCAAAGAGATCACTCCTTGTGAAGGGATCTAGGCTCTTTCCCCATCGAATGAGGTGCAGGATATTCCTAACTGAATAACTCAACACAAAGCCAAAGGAAACGCCTATAGTTTTCAAAAATTAGTTCCAACAACATCATATAGGTTTGTATTCGTTGCATTAATCAGAATTAATGCAGTCCCATGAATTAATCATATCATGCCAGAAAGAAACGAAAATATGCATGTACATATATGCCATCCTCATTGATCCCATCATATAAGAAGCTCACTCTTTACCCGATCATTCAAACATTTTGTGGGCTGCGTGCCTGCTCTATTGTTGCGTAGAAATAGAAGCCACAGGGTCCCGAGTCTTCACCGTAAGATTACTTAACTTACGGCAAGACGGGGACAGGACTAGCGCGGATGCAAAACATATATAGCGTCTACTAAATATATATAATATATATGAACATTCGTCTCATGCATGATATCAAGTAACATCACGGAAGTATCACAGCGGAAGCAAACACAGTATGGAAATGCGGATAATTTAGGAAAAGTACATTTCAATGGAGCCAAATATGAAATGCAATTTTCCCGGTCGTATGGATAGCCCGTACTAACAGACCCTAAAGCCCTACGAGTGCGGAAAGCCACCCATCAATCTCGGAAGCGAGGCAATCCCAATCTACGAAGTGAGTGGGCCACCCAGCACTTCCAAAATCCGGTGACTTGGGCACCCCTCCGCGGGTCAATCTTATACCCCATACAAGTGCGCCGAAAAGCCCGCCAATTCTAGAGAAAGGCATCCCGGTCTCAACGCCATAAGATGGACACCCGTTGCCTCTAGAACCGGGCTACTCGAGCGCTCCGCCGCGGGGTAATCCTAGTGCATATAATGAAAACTGAATATACAACGGTGACTACGTCCGCAACCTGGACACGCCCCAAAGAATAATACAAGCCGCGATGACGGAAGTCCACATGTCAGACGCTCGCCACGCAATATGAATATACATTACATCACAAAGAACTACATCAAATACTACATACACCGGGCTATCCATCACGATAAATCCAATACAACCATAATCAACAAAGCAATATCCATCACAGAATATGCAAACTTGCGAGTATCAATTCCATAACCCCGTCTAATTGATTCATATAACAATTAGACGACGTTTCACCAAACGTTATGATACATGCAACTAACACAAAGCCTACGACAATCGAATACCGCACACAAATAGCTAACACTTCAATTTTCCAAAAGACCGAAAATCAAGTGTGCTAGAAACCGACAAGAAATTCCATGCTAAAACCCATTCCGGAAGTCCGAAATGAGCTCAGATTGATCCAAAACTTCACGAAAGGCCCCAGCATAAAATTATCTTCGACCCAGAGGCACCTAGGGGGTACCCACCCTTAGGCCACCCTAAGGTGTCTATAGGGGTGGCCATGTTGGTCTTCCCTTGCACCTAGTCTAGGGTTTAGTAGCATCATTCATGCCACTTTAAAATTTAGAGAGGTGCAAAGAAAGTAAACCATGAATCTTTAGGGTAACAAGTTTGTATCACATACAAAAAGGGTAAAGAGAGTAGGATTACAACCTTTGTAGTCCGTTCCTTCGCTTCATAAGCTCCGTGTTGAGGTCCCTTCGCTGCGATTATCAAGAACTCCGACTCTCGTGAGGCTCCAAGAGGTGAATGATGCATCTTGCTTGAAGTTTTCTTGATCTAAGATGATCTACCTTGAAGAATCTCTAACCCAAGCTTACACTTCACTAATGAAGTAATTAGAGAAGTGAACACCCTAATCTAAGTGGCTAGAATAGATGAGGATGATGAAGTAGGAATATTACTCTCTTTTGTTTTCAATTTCTCACTATTAATCACCACAACTCAAAAAGCTAGCAAGCTTTTTCAAGAGCAAGAAGAAGAAGAAGCTTTTGTGATGAATAATGAATTATTGTTGTGGTTACAATTGCAACCATGAGTTAAGAATGAAGACTTTAACTCATGTAGAGAATAAACTATGGTTAAGGGTTTGGGTTGGGTTAACAAATATCTACACAAAATATCAAGGATGAATACAAAAGTCAAACCTTCATGAAACTTCATGAAAGCTCATCCAAAAGCTAACCCAAAAGCTAACCCTAACTTGGTTTAAACTCAACAACCATGTGTTAGTTATATGTATGCCCTAGAGGCCATTACTGTACATAGGATGTATATTGTAGTCGATGCTGGGACATATATAGAGAGGACTTTCTTGCTCGACATGATAGTATGCTATCTGGTTACTCTTTACCTTAACATGTATACTGATTGTCTCTCTGTTACATGTTGGTAAAGCCCTTAGGATGTGTACTTGACAACCTGGACTATGATGCGGATCATACTAGTGGGGACATGGTAGTCTATAAGTACATCCTTCAAGGTCCCTAGTCGTGGGTGTATCGAGATGGGGCATCGATATACCAGAGTAGACTAGCGTATACCTTCTCGACCCATACAGATGGGCGATGGATGATCCCATATCCATTGGTGTTTGACATCAGAGATGATATACGGGTGCTCAGTGGAGACTGGGTACACTGGACGGACTCGCCGAGAACTCCCAGATGGTACTATACCTTACGTCAGATGGCAGTTCTCTGGTGACACTAGTACAGGTTAGTCTGTAGACCCGAGATCGTCATAGAGTCTTGTGTGATTCCCACTGTACTTTGATTTCCACCTTAACACGTCCAAGAGGGCGTGCAAAACGGTGGCTTTTGGGTACAGTCCCGAATCACATGGAGACAATGAGCGATAGGAGGGGATTCGTCTCTCCCGGTATAGGGAGTTGATGTTGCGCTGTGTTCGATTGGCTATAACCAGAAATACCTGGCCAGGGTTGCTGAGATTTTCTGGTAAGTGTTACCAGTAGTTTCTCGAACTGTTATAGACCTCATATCGACACGACTTCTCGAGCTACTGGGGTCTGACGTTTACCACCCCTAGGCGAGATATGAGACATATCAGACGAACAGACCGGACTGTACGGCAAGTGTTACTGGTTGGATTCACAGGAGTGTGAGCGTGCTTGCTCGTCGATCCTATGATCGCTCAATACCCGGATGGCCGTTACGTTTAGCAGACCGCTTGCGGCTTGTGGGTGTTTGATATGATCATCACCTGCTGCCGGCGTATTGACGAGTCTTTAGAGTCCTACACAGAGGTTTCCTGGCTCAAGCGAAACGAAATAGGAGCGCATATGAGATATGTGCGGGACTGAGAATTATACCAGTATGTGATACTGTATTCTATTCTCGCGATTTGTATCATTGGTCGGTTATATGTGATATAGCCGGGTTACCGAATCAAGTGTTGATTCGATACATTGATACACTTGATATTAGTCGGTTATATGCGATATGACCGGATCGTTAAATCAAGTGTTGATTAATGATTTAATGTATAATTATATATTTGATATATTACTTTACATTAACTAGTATTAGTTCACTTAAGATGGATTTTCTCACTTGATGTGCACATTTTATATGTGATATAGTTTTGTGCACTAGTTTGTATCATGTTTGATGATACATGCAAACTTGAGTGTGTATGATTAAACCATGGTTATCTTAATGGTTAGGGTTTTGATTTACGTATCTATTTATTTTTATTAATTCATTTTAAGGCAAGAATAAAATGGTGGCTAGTTTTTGTTTCTTTCATGAAACTTCATGAAGCTTTGAAGCTTTGACCATTTTGTCTCTTAGCCTTAACCTAACCATTAAACCTAACCTTAGTTTATTCTCTACACCTAACTATGGTTGCTATATGATAAGATAATTCTTTTTATACATATCATAATTCTTTTCTTCTTCTTCTTCTTCATCAACAAGAAGAAAAGCTTGCAACCTTTAATGGCAACTTGAGAAAAAGAGTGAGAAATCCAATTCTAAAGTGAGCCCACATCCTATTTCTTCATCCTCTACCTCTTGCCAAGTAGTATAGGGTGTTTTCTTCACAAGTTTCATGACTTGGTGAAGTGGGAGCTTGATCTTGTGTTGCCTCGACGTAGATCATCTTCGGCATCGAAGTCGACGACCTAGCCCGATCATTTCTCCGACGAAACCATCGCCAGAGTCCGGATTTCGATTGGTACAGCGGAGGGACTTCATCACGGAGCTATGGAGGTCGAGGACCGGATCTACAAAGGTTGTATTTCCGTTCACTTATTAGTTAAGTTGTTAACTAGCTCGTAGTTTCGCCTAAACTCTCATCAACGATCTGTATTAGGGTTTCTCGGCACTTGTAAAATTTGAAATTGGCATGGTTGATGCCTTGTGAGACCTCATTAGTGTGCCTAGGAACCCTACAGTGGTATCAGAGCCTAGCTAGAGCCTTAGGCGATGCATAGACGGAGTTAGAAGTCCGATCGAACCGAAACCCTAATTCAAAATTGCTCTCTGTACATTTTTTTAAATCGGGGATTTTTGAGAATTAAAAATATGCAGAAAAATCAGCAGGACTTTATAAGAATTACTGTGAAACACGAGCACCCAATTCGATCAAAGCGCGGCGGAACCGCGGCATTAGCATGGCTAATGCGGCGGTTCCGCGGCCACTTAATGTCTTCAGTCAGTCGTTTTTGCACAGTAACTTCTTCCATACATTGCTGAGTTTTCTGGGAATTTTTAAAGTTTACTCAAGAGTTGAGTTTTCTGGGATGTATTGGGGACTCGGTGTTTCGACCGGAAAGTTTAACTTCGTCTGTGTGTTTTCCGGATAATTATTGAATATGTTAAAAAGTTCGACCGGATATAAATACCCACCTTTTCCCTTGTCGGGAAATTTCCAAATGTTGGATCTTTCCGTGGTTTAATAACCTTCTAAGTAGTGCAAGTAACGCGATGGACCCTCTAGAAGACAACAAACCTTAACTCGATTATGTGACCGTCTTGAACTGCCCTTTGAACCTTCGGGTTTGGGGCAGTACGGCGTGCCACATGTGAGGCGTTGGCTTGACCCTTCTACGGCTGGACCGTTGGTACCGAGGCATGAACTGGATGTTTTTAAACTTGTTTCATGTGTTGATCTATTTCGGGAAAACTTGGGTGTTCGATTGTTCGATCGGAAAGTTTAACATATTCTATCTTATCCGGAATATGATACAATAATTGGAATTCACAAGTAGTTATGAGATAACTAATATGAATGTTATAAACATAGCACTTTAGTCTCACTTGATCGGTTGCCACGGAATTTTGATGTGATCAAAAGTCCGTCGCAATCACGTAGCGTACGCGGATACTCGCCGGATAAACTTAATAGACAGCTACACCCCTTAGCCCCGACCAAGTGACTGTAGGAGAACCCCGTCGCCGAAATCATCCATTCGGGTGCTCACGGTAGCGGTGTTCTGCCTTGGTGCACTTCGTCGACGGTATCGGGGGTGCGGCCATCTACTAAAGTTTGCGACGAGCATTCGATCAGAATGTCGGGAATCTTGTTGAATTGCCCGACTTGATATTGAAAAGTGTTTTCGATAATGAGACTAAAATGCGGGGTTTATAATCGTTAGGCATGTGATGTCTAAGGAATTCATTTGTTTAGGCATGCGATGTCTAAGGAGGTTGCGGATTCCAACTGTTGTAGTTTTACACTTTCTTTTCTGTGACCCTAAGTGTAATATGTGATATCTCCGGTTTCGTTGCTATATGTCAACGACAATTGGGATGCGCATATTTACTTACGTTGATGACATGTGATGTTATGTGTTGCTGGATATGTTATATTGGATCGTCGTGTTTGAATAGCCGGGGTTTTTTATGTGAGATGAGTGTTTTTCATTTTCATTCATGTAAAAACTTGTATATAATATTCTTTTATTAGGGCACTTCCAGGTTGCGGAAGATGTCACCGGTTGTATATTATTTACTTTTCTGCACTAGGATAGACCCAAGGAGGAGGGCACAAGTAACCGGGTTCTGGAGTCCAGTGGGAGACCAACTCGAGGAGTCGAGTCCGGGTCTCCTAACTCTAGAATTGGTAGGGTTGCTTGCCGCTCTCGTAGGGGTCTAGGGGTGTGGGTTTGGCTATTCATCACGACCATGGAATCCTTATTTTATACTGGCTCGTATTGAAAACACGGACGTCCTAGTATATCCAATATTTCATATGATTCTTCTGCTGCGATATCTGTGATGTGATCATTTGATATGTTCTGTGATAAATACTGTATATAGTATATATGATATATTATATAGACGTTACTTATGTTTTACACCCGTTCTAGCCCATCCCTGCTCTGCCGTTAGTTACCTAACCTAACGGTGCACGAGGGGACATCGAGGCGAATGCGGATGGCATAAGTGTACGTCGTATTTATCTGTGATGTTTAGGTGATTTAAATGATGGGACTTCATTAATATGATTAATGAAAGAAAAGAAACCTAAGATGTTGTGGAATCGAATTTCAAAATAAAACAGGTAGCTACAGTTCTTGCTTTGCATCGCGGTGTTCCTTGTAGAACATCCTGCACCTTATTCGATAAGGAAAGGACCGAGATCTCTTCACCGGGAGTGACTCCTTTAGCAATGACTGGCAGATGCTACACCCCTCGGTTTGTCTTTTGATTGCTTCTATAGTTTCTGCTTTGCACAGGGATATATATGATATATCCCGCACCTCATTCGACGAGGAAAGGGCCGACGATCCCTTCACCGGGAGTGACCCCTTTAGCAAAACTAGAAAAGCCTCAAAAAACACTCCATTTTAAAATCATTTGATTCTACAACAATATCAAGTTCATTACGCAATAGGTTTTCAGAAAAAACTGTCGTAGCCCTCCGTCATTTCAGATAAGTACTAGTTAGTATTCGTGCTGCGGTAGTTTGGCATGCGTCAAGGCGTAGTGTACGCTAGCTAACTAGTGCTTATCTGCTTGCATACGATGCGATTGGATTAGGGTATTCGCACGGCGTTGTTTGGCATGCGTCAAGGGTCGTGCGGGTGGGTTTAATTCAATCAAGAAATGTACGGGTTGAACTTGACTAGCGGACTATGGGTGTTTGGCATGCGTCAAGGTCATAGCATGCTAGGGGCAAAATATTATCGGGAATTTCAAGTGTTGAAATTTGCAATGAGATTGCATACCTTCTATTAGATAGTTGGATCCCGATATCCGCTGCGAGTAATTGTTACTCCTGGGAGAGTTTTACGCATTACAATTATCCGATCAAGTAGGTGTCTAGAAAGGTGTCAACGGGGTTACGCCTCTGGGAAAACGAGGTTTACTGTAATTAGGTCCGTGCGAAACCACGGGGAACCTCCCTCAAAGTACCGACACTGGCCTAGCTGAAAGATTGGCGAACTTGTAGCGTGTAATTAATCCCGGCTAGTCTTTCCTTTTAGGGTTTGAAGGAAGATTTGATAAAAAACAGTGGGAGCCATCCTGATTAGATAAAATAATAACCAATCTGATCTTGCAAGAGCGCACGCAGAGTGTTTTCTTCTCTCTCTCTCCTGGTAGCGACCATGTCACGCCTTAATCAAGATAATAATACGGATGTATTAACCGAACCCGCTTGTTATACTGTGCTAGGGAAAGTTGGTCCCGCTCCAACTTATAATTGTTATAAGACAGAGCAGGAAATAGGAGAATACCAGAATTCACGTGCCGTCCAAACGAAGAGAGTGCATGCTGATGCATCATCTTCGGGTGTGTTCATTATACAGAACCGTTTCTCAGTATTCTTTACGTCCTGGGTATGTGATACCGAATCAGGATCCCGCATATGTAATCTATTACATGGGCTACAGATAGGTAAAGAACTGAGAACGGGTGATAAGTTTCATGAGGCAGAAAACGGGGCAAGTGTTGCAGCCAAGTCTGTTAGTCACTGTCACCCTGTATTATAAATACATTGATGATGAACGAATGTTATTAGATACCGAACCTGATATACAAAATCATATCAGTCTCTTTATAAGTAAAGAAATGATAAAATTTTGTATTGTTGGATAATGTTTTGAACATTTCCTATATCAAAAGTTGATCGGTTCAGGCACGTTATCTAAAAGCATTGATGTTCTAAATCAGACTACGGTTCTTAGTATATAGAACACACACAAGAGGAAGAGTTCAGAAATGAACGAATCCTTCTTAGGGCGTTGTAGACTAGGTCGGATCAATGTGACCCGACTAGCTAAAGTTACATTTAGATGCATGTTTAAATCAGTTTGAATTTACATCTTATGAAACTTGCCAGTCATGTCACAAAGATAAAATGACCATAGCTCTGTTTACTGGAAGCAGATAAAGAGTTAGTTGAACTCTTGGGATGATACATGTTGATGTATGTAGGTCCCCTCTCTACACATTCCAAGACCGGTTCTTTGTACTTCATTACATTCTCTGATAATCTCTCAAGATTCAGACATATGTTCCTGTTGAAATACAAGTCCGAACCTTTTGAGATATTCACAAAATATGATTTAGAAGTAGAGAACCAAAATACGGGTATAAGTATTATGTCTTTTGATGTAATCAGGGAGGAGAATACTTGAGCACGGAATTCCTGGATTATTCTAAAGGAGAATGAGATTCTCTCTCAGTATTACTCCTCTGAATACACCACAGCACAACGGTGTATCGGGGCGGAGCAGATACACCCTATTTGATATGGTGTGCTCTATGATGAGTACTACTGAGTTACCTTTTTCCTATTGGGTGTTATGCACTTGAGAAGTTGCATACCTATTGAATAGGGTTCTAATCAAATCAGCTGCCTACCGCTTCATATGTGATATGGAAAGGGAAGAGCCCATATCTTAAGTTAGTTAAGATTTGGGGTTGTCCGGCCTATGTCTAAAAGCAAAATCCGGACAAGCTCGAGGCAAGGTCTGTTATGTAGAACTGGAAATGTTCCAGCTATACAAACTGCAGCTGATGATTTGGTAGAACCGAAGGATTCAATAGTAACCAACGAACCTCAGCCTCTCCGCCGATCTAGTAGGGTTCCTCACCCACCTGAGAGTTACTTCGGTTTCTCTATGACAGTGGGAGCGAGGATTGCATCATGAGATGATGACCAAACTAGTTTCGAGCTGGCCATCAGGAGTGAGACTCTGTAAGAATGGCTGGATATTTATCGATCTGAGATGGAATCCCTATACACCAACAAAGTATGGACTTTGGTTGCTATATCTGAAGGGTTAAATCCCCATCAGGAGCAAGTATATCTTGAGAAGATTACTTGGTGTAGATGGAAAAGTTAAGACTTTCAAAGCTAGACATGTTAAAGGTTTTCGTCGTCGACCAGGCGTGGATAATGATGAAACTTTTTTCCCAGTAGCTATGCTTAAGTCCATCCAGATCCTACTTACCATTGCTACATACCATGACTACGATATCTGGTGGTTGGGTGCCATGACTGCTTTTCTAAAATGATGCTTTAGAAGAGAGCGTCTATAAGTACACAGCCAGAGAGCTTCGTAAACAGTGGGAGCAGCGGAAACGTGTGCAAGTTTCTTGACAGGATGAAGCAGGCATCGCGGAGTTGGAACATCTGTTTTGATGAGTTAGTCAAACAGTTTGACATCATCAAAATGGTAGATGAACCTTGTATATACAAAAAGGTAGTAGGGGGTATGGTAGTGATCCTCGTAGAGTACGTGGATGACATACTCTTGATAGGGAAGTAGTTTCCTATGCTACGCTCGGTCAATCTCCGCTTATCTCAAGGATTCTCCATATAGGATCAAGATAATACCTCCTAAATCCTGGGATTTGGGTCTATGAGATAGATCTAAATGGATGTTAGGATTCTTACTAGTTGTAGTGAGATAGTATTAGTAGATCCTGGGGAGAATCACTGGAAAGGTTCAAAGGGAATAAGGACGACTGAATGTCAGTCGCAGGCATTGTCTTTACCCTCAGCGCAGGGACGGTATGTTGGAAGAGTTCCAAGCTAAATACCGTGACAAACTAGACGATAAAGGCTGGATACATCGCTACTTAAGATGCTACCAAAGAGGTAGTCTGGGTGTATTTTTGTTCATGAGATGAACTTAGTTCCTCCCATTGTGTGACAATGGAGTTGTGGCTTATGCCAAGGAACGCCTGTCCCATCAGTGATCCAGACGTATTCTGAGGCAGCATCACCTGATCATGGAGATAGTTGATCTCCAGGGTGATCGAGGTTAGGAGAGCAGACTCAGAGGATAACACGGCGGATCCACTCATGAAGGCCTATTCCCAGAGAGAGACTTTTATGGGATGGTTGAGTATGAGATACTACAACCACTGCTACAGATGGCCCTAGTGCAAGTAGGAGATTATTAGTTATATGTATGCCCTAGAGGCCATTACTGTACATAGGATGTATATAGTAGTGGATGCTGGGACATATATTGTTGGAGATAGTGCCCTCAGAGTCAATTATTGGATCACAGGCACGTGATTGCAATGATTGAGGGGAGGACCTGTCCCAGTAGGACAGTCTTACTCAAGATGATAGTATGCTATCTGGTTTACCTTTATCATCGTGTACTGCTTTAGGTGAACTTACAGGTCACTATTGCACGTTGATAGAGCCCCTAGGATTCTTGCTTGACTACCGGCAGTATGAGGGCGATCATATACATGGGAGCTGGTAGTCTATAAGCACATCCTTAAATGGTCCCTAGTCGTGGGAGTTTCGAGACAGGGCATCGATACTCCAGAGTAGACTAGTGTATACAGTCGAGACCCCGATGAGTGGCGGTGGCCGGTCTCACAAGCCACTGGTGTCAGTTGGTTCACCTAAGATGTATACATGTGCTCATTAGGTTATGAGTACACCGGACAGGACGCGCCGGGAACCGGCTAGTTGGGTTTTATACCAGACATCAGATAGCAGTTCCCTGGTGACATGTGTACAGGTTAGTTCATCGACCTGGGATCGTCATTTGTCTCGTGTGAGTTCCCACTGTGCTTTGATTACTACCCTACCACGGCTCAAAGGAGTCGTGCAAACAGGTTTTTGTTGGGTACAGTCCCGAGCCACATGGAGGCAGTGAGCAGATCTGCAGGGGTTCGTCTCTCCCGGTATTGGGGGTGAGGTCGCGCTGTGTCGAGGAGAGCCAGAACATGAAAAGTCCTTGGCCAAGGCAGGAGATTTGCTGGTAGGTATTCCAGTAGTATCTCAGGGTGTTCTCGGCTGCACTCCGACACGACTTGTACCGCTTTTGGGGGTCTGACTTTTACCAACCCCCTAGGCCCGCCATGCGATGCTCATAGACGAACGGACCGGACTATACGGATATTGTCACTGACAGGCTCAGTAGGATGTCAGGATGAGTGCGCTCTTCGACGTCCCTTTCAGTCAGTATCTGGTAGCCCGTTACGTATTGGCTTATACCTCTGACGTGCTAGTGGTTAAATCCATGTAACATTTTCAAAAAGATTAAATATTAATTTTGGGAATTTTTATAATTTAATATTATTTTATTGAATATTTTAATATTTTGGTATTATTAAATGCAATAAATAGGAAAAATTTGAGAAAAATTATGGAAAATTCTAAAATGGGGTATTTATTGGAATTATGCCATTTTTAAGTGTTTGTGATCAATTTTATGCTAATTTAGTGTTAATCGCGATTTAAAATCGCTAATTGGATTTTTAACACTTTTGAGCAAAAATGTGCACATATCATTTTCCACACTTGTTACACTTGTGTTACATTCTTTTGCCATGGTTTCCTTTTGGATGCACTGTTGGGGTGAGAAGGATAAGAAAAAAGAAAAGAAAAGGGAAAAGTAAGTAATGATGAGAGAGAGAGGGTAGGTATAGGTCAACCATTTTCCTTTTGAAACCATGCTCCCATCATTCCTTCACCCTCATTTTCTCTCCCCTTTCTTGAGTTGCTGCTGCTGCTCTTGCTTCTCTTCTCATTTCCCTCCCCTTAAAGCCCCAAAAACATCTTGAATCCAACCCCGAAACCCCATTCCACTTTCACAAAAAATGCCCACAAGCCCAAGATCTATGCAATGGACCAAGAAAGATGGTGTTTTGGTGCTGTTAAGGATTCATGAGGGTCTTATGAGGTAATTTCTTCAAAATTTGAGTGTTATTTCTTGTGCTTAAGTTTCAATTCAAGTTTCATATCGATATGGTGTTGTTTGTGGACTTTGGAGAACTTCAAGTTAGGGTTTAGGGAAGAACTGAAATTAAAGATGAAATTGAGGCTTGTTGAGACCCTAGAAACCCTGGTGTAATGTTAATTTAAAACCAAACCTGAACTTGAAAATAGAATACGGAATTTCGGAATCGATATCGGGGAAAACAGGAAATCTGGGACTGTTAGGTTGAATCTGCTATCACCCCGAGATCCCAAAAATGAAACTGAATTGACAGTGAGATGTTCAGGCACCATAGGACCAACACCCCAAACCCTAGCCCCCAATTCCTTCAGGAGGCCGCCGATTTTCCCATTCTGGCCGCAATTTGCGGCCAGAGCAGAGGGGATTTTCCTCGTTTTCTGTGCATAGCCCCAGTTCCTCTAGTGTTGATCCTGGGTATGTCTAGTTTTAACTGATTCCAACTAGGGTGAAATCTGGGACATATTTCCTAAGTTGCTGTTTTGGATTCGTGTTTCTGTATTCTGTATTTTTAAGTTTGAAATTGTGGATTGTGTTTTGCCTCGACTATTTGGCGTTTATACGACGATATAGAGGATTTATTGATGGTTTTGAAGGCGTGCCATAAGTTCAAACCTATAAGCCTCTTATCGTATCGTTTTGGGTTTCGTGTGCCGTTTTAGCTTTGATTTGGTTTTAATGCGCATATACGATATTTTGATGTGTAGGTACCCATGAAGACTTCGGGACGACAGGCAAATGCGTGGTGACGTCCGCAAATGATGATGCAAAGTGAGTAGATTATATCTACTGGGGGAAGTCGGGTGGATGGCGTATAGCACCCCCTCAGTCCGTAGTTGTTATTATATATGATAGTTAGGTGTACGATGGATAGTGTAGGGTTAGAAGTGACTAGTGTTGTTCATAGTCGCGAACCCTAGAATAGAATTACACCTACACGCACACCCTTGCATATTACTTATACTGGCACTGTGTTGATGATATTGGATGACATTGGAGATGAGTCGATGATGTTGGGCCTTGTGCCGCGAGATCGGTGATTTGATGTGATTCGTATTTGGGATACGACATGTGATTCTTGCAGGCTTGGGATGTGTGTTTACCCCCGCATTCTTACTTTGTAGATGGCATCAGTTATACTAGACTTAGATCTGTAACCCAGATTATGTGATACGATGATAGTGATACCTGAGACGTGATGAGATAGTGTGATGTTGACCCGTACCCAGCTATTGGGATGCCGTACGACGATTTACCGTACGAGCCTATATTGATGATAGATCCGCGCTCATGACTTGAGGATGTCATATGATATATTGTATCGTACGCGATATTATTGAGGCGGGATCACCGACTAGTATATCTATATATATCGACTCAGATTTAGGTGGTTTCCATACCCCTCCTGATTGACCTGATACTTAGATCTGTAGTTTGCATAGTAGATTCTTCACTGTGGTGTTGACTATTTGATTTCCGCATATTCATGCTATTCGCATTGCTGACATATGTTTATTGCTATATTATTATCATGCTGTTAGGACACCAGCACCATTATCGATGATGCGTATGTTCCACGTACACTATTTACCGGCTCACACACTTCATCATCGATAATTGCCATATCACTACACTGTAGTACTGTTGCATTCAGGATTTGACCCTAGCATGATATATTGATATTCTTACCTTTCTGCTATATGTCGCATACATGTTGCTTTCTGATTATACGCATTGAGATATGTTGTTTCCATGATATTTCTGGTTTTTGGGAACCGTGGGTGTTTTCAAAGAGGATATGTATTTGTTTTGAAAACCCGGTTACCCTTGAGATGATATTTCAGTGCGTCCACCATGTGTTTTCTCGGTGCTGAGAGCGACATGTGTAACCCGAATCGAGGAGTGGACGAGCCGATTGCGGGTACATGGTGGACCCGGTATGGTTCCCCTCGGCAAGATGATCGATGAGCTTTGCTGATTGAGCCTGGAGGTGGGCGAGTACCTACCGGTGATTGGTTGGACCTGGCGGTTATCCGGAGGATACTGACCAGAGTCGATAGAAGGATGTGGGTGTACTGCCGGAGCCGAGGGCCGATACCGCAGACAGAGCCCGTGGGCCGATCCGGACTGACGGAGCCCGATATATGAGGATTTACGTGCCGATGCTGGGCACAGTTTTCATGATGTTTTTCCATGATTTTGTTTATATCCACATATTGCATACATGATGCTTATTGTCATTGGGTGACGGGTGGACGAGTTCCACATATATACAGATATGGATCATATATAGACTGGATTTACACTGATCATACTTCATTTGTATATATAACAGGGTACGAGGGCGCTGTTATATATACCCTTACACCAATATTAGTGGTATGGGACGCTAATATATGTGTATTGATACTTCATCATATTTACTTCATGCAGACATACCCTATACTGATGACATGTTATTACCTGAGTACTTGGTACTACATACCTGTTTAGATGTTGCTTTGCCCCCTTATCTTGTATCAGGCTTATTCCTTGAGGTTTATTACTGATTGTTGACCTAGGATTATGTCTTGCATTCGGTTTCTGCTTGTAGATATTCTCTATTCACGAGTTGGCAACTCACCCCCGTTGTGCCACAGTTCTTGCAGGTTTTGCCGTACAGGTTCCTTTGCGGCATTTCTGGCACATTGCTTCCTTGAGGGTGAATTGCATTTGGTAGGTGGTTTCTTTTGCATCAAGAACCACCATTGTACTTATATTATTCTTTGTATCTAGAATTTCCATCAACCAAATTTGTATATTGTTTCAGACTCAGACATTAGTGTTGTATTATTTGACCTTAGAGTCGCGCTTAGTAGTTTTGCGGTTTTCATGCTTACTGTGTTTCTTTTGGATTTGATCCTCGCCTTTCGGCGTTGTATATTCTATTGCATGTGTGATTGTGACCGTCAATTGACGAAGAGCTATCTCCCGCTTGGGGATGCCTTTTATCATTGTATATGTGTTGTGCTTGTTGTACCCCGTTCGGGGCCTGTATTTACAAAAGAAACTCTGCCGAAATTTTTAGAAAAGACTTTACCTTTTAAAAATGCACATTCGGCTTAGTTATTTAAAAACCTTGACTTCAAACATGTTTTCCTTCACTTCTTAAAACCAGTTTTCTTTACTTACTCTTAAAATGGTTTTAGATTTCTGGGATTTTGGCTTACTTGGATCAGATGGGGTCCTATAGACTTCATATGGTTCAAGGGCCAGTCACGTGCTCTTTCGGGTCGTGACAATCCACAACCAAAGTATTAACGAGTCTTTAGAGTCCACCACACTCAGTTACTCAGGTTTCGGGCGAAACGCTGTAGAGGCCGTATGGAGATATGGCAGGGTTCGATCAGATACGTACGATATTGCACGGATCGTGATCGGACGGATTTTACTAGCCGGCTTTGGCTTAAGCCGGATCCTAGTATTAGATAGTGTAGATTTTGTCTCTTTGCATTTGTGTTCAGTGGGAATACAAATGCGGGCATGTATTTGCAGTAGCGTGGTTTTCCTGTAATTTATTACGGGATCAGTTATCTGAAGTTGCCAGTTTGCATTCCGTTCCGGCCGGTTTTCTTTCATTCCTTCTAGGCCGGACTTTCCGTTGGAGGGGGGTTAATTGCAAGTTTGCAATTAACTTATTTGTTGAGGGGTTTCTTGTATATGTGTGGATTATGATTTGACCATCATCATGAGATTCTCTTTGCATCATTCTTTTGCATTTATGTGATAAGAATGAGATTGGAAATGGGTGTGACATTTATCCTTTTAGTTTATTCTTTTTCTCCACTTGATATGCTTGAATTTTTTCCACCACCATTCTCATGCTAGAGAGGGGGGCCGGCCACATCTAGAGAGAGGGAGAGAGGGTGAGTTCATTTTAGATGAGGGAAAAACTTTGTTCATCTCATTCTTTTTCCTTGCTACACAATTTCATGAACCTCTCTCCAAAGTTCCTTCTTGATACCTCCATCAAAGGCAACTTCTTAAACCCTAAAGAGACAAAGCCACTACACTATATCTATAGCATGCCTTGGATGCGTCGGCTAGCCAACTTCGCGCCCGAGTTGCCTCGGTCAAGAGGCGGGAGCCCGTAAAAGATTCCGGCTACGTGGTGCCCTTTCCGACGAGCGAGGAGGTGACGGAGATTCCGCGGGAGATCGGAGTGGAGACGAAGACCGAAGGACACGGATCGCTTGGTATAGCATCTCTACTCTTTTCTATTTTGCTAGTTGCTAGGTTAATGGCCCGATCCGGGTGAAAAAGTGCGCGGTGGTGCCGGTTTGCAAAGTTCGCAAAGTTTTTGTTTCCGCGTTTCCGCCGTCGGATCGACGGCCGGGGCACCCCCGCGGGCTTACATTGGTATCAGAGCCACGCCATTAACCATGCCTAGCTTGCTCTAGCACGTTTAGAACTCGATCGAACAAAGTTCCCAAAAACCGTATTTTTCATACTTCATGTTTCTGTCGAAATTTTTTCAAGCTCCAAAAATTTTTCAGGTCATTGCAGAAACATGTACTGAGAATTCTAAGAACACAGCAGAAATTTGGTGACCTAATTCGTCAGTACGGCCGTGGAACCGCGGCCATAACCCCACTTTGGCAGCGGTTCCGCCGCAGTAATATAGCTTCGTTGCACCATTTTTTTCCTGTGGGTCCTAGACTTAGAAATAGGGGTTTTGGGATATTTTCTTTGGGCCCAGATTTTCTGTGAGTGCTACAGTATTGCTTTGGGGCCCACTTTGATAAATTTGTTCGATCGGATATTTTAAACATGCCAGTTCACAGTATTTACATTATATCTGCGACCGTGAATGTCACTTGATCGGTAAATCCTGTCTATCTGCTATAGCCCTTTTAGACGGATTTGCGAACGTGACATTCACGTTGATGTTCTGTGTTTTGCTGTGTTGTTGCGGATCGGTCGTGGGGGATAGCCTGGTTGCAATGTTAGTACAGTTTCGTTTTATATGTACATTTGTTATTGCAGGACGAGCGTCCGATATGTGGACTGCCGTCACTGCCTGGTTGTATTATTCTTTTGGGGCACGACCAGGTTGTGGTCGATGTACCCGTTGTATGTATATTTTGCTTTCTGTACTAGGATTACCCCGCGGAGGGGTGCACGGATAGCCGGGTTCTAGAGGTCAACGAGCCCGCATCTCATGGCGTTGAGACGGAGGGGGCTTCACTCTAGAATTGGCGGGCTATTCGCCGCACTCGTAGGGGGTACAGGTTGACCCAGGAGGGGTGCCCAAGTTACCGGATTCCGTGAAGTACTGGGTGGTCCATTCACGTTGCTGAAGAGGGCTGCCTCGCTTCAGGTTTTGGCGGGTAACTTGCCGCGCCCGTAGGGTTCTAGGATTTCATTGCACAGGCTATCCACACGACCAGCAGCGGCTCTGTGAAACCCGGGGATCCCAGATATCTGTATTGATCTGTGTTGCTATACATTTCTGTGTTGCTGCATTTTTATCACGCCTTGAGCGAAAATTAAATATTGTATATATACTAGTAGATGTTGTATATGTTTTTCATCCGCGCTAGTCCAGTCCCCGCTCTGTCGTTAGTTAGCTAACCAAACGGGTGATGACGGGACCCAGTGGCGAATGCGGATGGCATATACGTACGTCAGTATATTTTCGTTCTTTGTGGTGTGATCAATTGATGGGACTGTGTTGATTCGGATCAATGCAAGATAAACAAACCTATTCTGATGTTGTTGGAACACTTTTTCAAAAAGCTGTTATTGCAAGGGCGTTCTCTTTTGTTTTGCATCGTGGTATTCAGTTGGAATATCCTGCTCCTCAGTCGACGAGGCAAGGGCCGAGATCCCTTCACCGGGAGTGACCCCTTGGACAGAAGTTTGCGTCAGGGCAATAACTTCACTATAGCCGTTTACTTTTGCTTTGCATCGTGGTATTCAGTTGGAATATCTTGCACCTCATTCTACGGGGAAAGTGCCGAGATCCCTTCACCGGGAGTGACCTCTTTAGCAAAGGTTTTCGTCATTATATTTTTAAAAAGCTATCAGTTCCTTCAACGATATCAAGTTCATTACGTTAAAGGTTTTCGCCAGAAACCATTCGTAGCCCTCCGTCGTTTCATATGGATAGTTAATAGTATTCAAGCTGTGTATGTTGGTGTAACGTTCTAGAAATCGTTTTGTGTTTGTTTCTGTTTTTGGGTGAAATTCGTCGGTATTTTCAGTTTTATACCGATTTTGATCAAACGGCCATATCGACTTGCCAGCACCTAGTTTTGATAAAATAAAGCTAGTGCGCACACTTTGGGAGTATATGGGACGTTTTGGTCCAATTTGAATTTTTCCCAATTTTAATGTTATTTTAATCCGGTTTGCACTTTTTGGGAAATCTTTTCTTTTCAACTTTTCTTAAAAATTTTCCTAAGTAAACTAAACCACATAGCATAGGATTGTGTGGCCTAGGTTTAATGTAGAAAAGAAAAGAAAAGAATAGAAAAGAATAGAAGAGAAGGTGCATGCATGTGTTGACTTTGGTGTGAATGCAATTATTGTTGGAAATTGCTAGGAAATTCCCTCTCTTTCTCCTCCCTCTCACTTGGCCGAGCTCTCCTCTCCCCTCTCCTGCCTTGTGCTTTTCTCTATCTCTTTTCATCACAATTTCTTCACAAAACCCTCATAAATCCATCTATTTTCACAAAAATCATATCTTTGTTCATGTTTTCTCATTTTCTTGACTTGGAGCATGCAAGCTTGGGTTCTTGGTGTTCTTTTGGCTAGGTAAAATTCTCTTACTGTTATTTATGTGTTTTTAGTATAGCTTTGCTAGTTAGTTTCAGTTTAGAGTGTTAAATTAGGTTTTGTTGCGAAATATCGTATTTTAGTGTCGGTTTGAGGTTTCTAGGATCTGCTTTGACCCGGGTAGTTTACTGGAAAATTAAACATAGTGGTAGTGTTGTACTAGGGGACCTGGAGAACCACCTTCGAGATGGACCCCAGGCCACCGGCCAGGGCCGGCGACGGCTTAAGGAGGGGCCGGCGACGCCGGCCATGCTGGAGAGTTAGGGTTTGGGTTTTGGTCTGTAGGTGTCTGCTATGGTTTGGGTTCCTCTGGTCTTGTTTGTTTGTTTAGTTTTCACAGTAGGCAAAATCTGGGATCAATTATGTAGTTTCTAGTGTTTTGTGTCCGCGCGATACGTGTTACGACACGGGTCGTGCAGTTTTCGTGGTTTCGCTCTTAAGTTGTTTTCGTCGTGTCGCTACTCTCGTTAGCCACGATACGAACACTTAAGAGGTGGTTGTGTGTTGTTGTGTCGGTTAGTTGTAGCTAGTTCGTATTTCGTAGCTGTTATTAATATATAGTTTGTTGTTGTTTATATGTTGCAGGTTCGCAGGCGGAGACTACGGACACTGCCACAGGGGGTACAGGTGGTAGACTTCATCTAGCTTGGAGTGTGGGTGAGTATATTTAACATCTACAGGGGAATCGCCCGCATGGCGTTATGCGTCTGGGCTAGAAATATTTAGTTTGTCGCATATTCTATGTCATGTTTAGAATTGTGCAATCACCTTACTGCTTAGTGATAGTTGTGCTTGGACTAGTATCCTTAGGACACTGCACTATTATTGACGGCTCAGATTGCGAGAGCACTGATTGTATGCCACACACACCGTCAATAATTGCCATGTCATACACAAACCATATTTAGAAATGATATTGTATGGTTAGGGACATTGTGACCTTGATACATATTTCTTATCGTTTATAACTTAGACTTTGACATGCTAGTTCCTGTTTACCTATAGGGTTTTGTACCATTAGTGTTAGGTACATATACACCTAAGGACATAGCTACAGGTGTACTTGCATTTCATACTTTACTTATACCTGATAGGTATATCACATCATTATGTAGGTAGATACCTATATTTCTGCTTTACCATTCATGTGTTCATTTATATCTGGTGAATGCTATGCTTTTCATTTATACGCTTTCATTACAGTTTTTATGTTGCGTATACTTTATTCATGGATTATCGCATTGTTATATGGATTTTTCATGATGTTTTCTGGATTTGGGAACCGTGGTAGTTCATGAAATTATGCATACATTGAAAAACCCGGTTTCCTTGATATGATATTATAGCATCCACCATGAGATTTATCGGTTCTGATGTATACCCTAGGCGAGGAAAGGAGGGATCCGTGTATGGGTACATGGTGGGGCCCGGAGGTACCCCGAAGCAAGAACGTTGTCGCAGTGAGTCGACGTCGCAGTGAGGCGATGAGGCCTAGGGGAGCCATACTTTCCGGTGACAGGACCAACGACTCATCGGCTATCGAGTGGATACCGACGGGAGTCATGTGCGTATGGATACGTCGAGAGGCGAGGGTCAGAGCTAGGCACTCGAGCTATCGGGATACCGTATGATACGTACTTATCAGGGGGCCAGTCATGGAGACAGCACCTGATGGATCAGTATTTCTGTGTCGATGCTTGGCACATTGGTTTCATGATATTTCTAATTACTCATTTGTATATATAACAGGGGATTGAGCCGCTGTTATATATACCCTTACACCAATATTAGTGGAATGGGACGCTAATATATGTGTATTGCCCTCATCATATTTATTATGACATTATATTAGGATGTTAGAACTGTGCTGGAGATTTATTTTGGGATATAAGAGATTCATCGGGATTGGATACTGATATTGTACATACGAGATATGTGAGATCCACTTGCTGTTGTACATTTGATATATGTGAGATATACTGATATTGTACATACGAGAGATGTGAGATCCACTTGCTGTTGTACATTTGATATATGCGAGATATTCTTGATATTGTGCAGTTGAGGAGATGTGACACTTAGATGATATGAGAGCCAATTTGGGGGCTGATTTGAGGAATTGGGATTTTGATTTGTCTTGCTGGATTGCGATCCTACCACGATGTCAGGATTCCGTGGAAATGACATATTTCACTCCATACCTCATCTTTATATACTTGTGCACTGTTCCATGTATTAGGAGTACCTGTGAGTGTACCTTCATGAGTGTTGCACATTTACTTTCTCATATCCCCAGTGCATGATTATTGCATACTGTTGTCATATCATTATTGCTTGATATATTGGTAGTACTTGTTAGTGTACTTTCCATTATTTCATACTCATATGACCTGTTATTACTTCAATTGTCATATCTTAGATTCATGCTGTACGTACATTCTTGCGATTACCTGCATATGTTATTTACTATTCACGAGTTGGCAACTCACCCCCGTTGTGCCACAGGTATTGCAGGTGTTTCCCCAGAGTAGTCGAGGCAAGCTATTAAGCTATTTGGCTATTCACCTATCTATCATCTTTTGGCTGCGGATACCACTTCGCCTGTTAGTGTGCAGTTTTGCCCAGGTGGGTTTTGTGGTTTTCTGAGATTGTATTGTATATTCGTTGTATCTTGTACTCTCCATCTACTACCAGTTTGTTGTGACTTAGAGACTTGGTGAGGACGATTTTGTATATTATTGTGGATTTGTTGCTTTTATACAGTTTCCTTTCTTTTGTCACTTATTTCTTCGCTACGGCGTCGTATATCTGTTGTGGTGTTGTTTTCCGCCGTTGGGCGTGGATTTTGCTCCCGTTTGGGATGCTTTACTTTATATTTATGTTGTACCCTTTTTGAGGGCTTGTTTTATAAAGGAGGTGCTGCCAAAATTTTAAAGAAAAAGTGGACTCTTTTAAAGAATTTGGGTTATGATTTCAAATGTTTCCAAAACTTTTTATTATCTTTTTTCCGTATTTTTATGGTTTAGATTTCTGGGTTTTGGCTTTCTTTTACTGCGTTACGTCTGGAGGCGTTGCGTAGTATTAGGGCCATCACGTACCATTTTCGGGTCGTGAAAAAGTTGGTATCAGAGCGTGGTTTTACCTTTCGGAGTGTAGGATGACCTTGGTATGATGGAGTAGGTAACCTAAGCGGAGTAACGTAGTGTGTGTATGTCTGCAGCTTACTCACGATGCAGTATTTCGCCTAAAGTGCCTAAGTACAAATTGCTTGAAATTCCTTCCTTGATGATTCATATCCTTGTGATTCGATTTCCTTGTTCTTATCGAATCCTATCTCTATTTATAGCCTTGCCGTCGATGACTATGGGGACTCAGAGTGATGCAGCGAGGGCCGAGGTCAGAGTTAGCTCGGGTGAGATGAGCACTGACCAGGATGGCACTCTTGTTGCACAGGTGCAGACGGTTCAGCCTTCGACAGATCAGCTCGCTAGGCTTGTGACAGAGATGCAGGACTTGCGCCAGACGATGAGATCATTGGCTGATGCCATTCGAGCGCAGCGACAGGAGGTTGACACCCCAGTTAGTCAGTTGTTCCTTGGGATCAGCAAGCAGCAGTCTGTCACTTACGTAGCACCAGTGGATGTAGCCCCAGTCGACGAGACACGTATTCCTGAGACTGTGCGAGTTCCAAGACAGTGGAGGACCCGTACAGGTGTGCCAGTCCAGGGACAGAGGCCAAGTCGTCGAGATAGATTTCGTGCACGTCATGGGAGTAGCAGAGGCTTAGGACGTGGACAGACGTTCAGCTCTTATCCCCAGGAGGGTCAGCCGCGTAATATTGGATGCTATCGATGTGGGAGCCTTCACCACTTCATCAGGGGTTGTTCCTTAGCGCCGCGTCAGGGTAGAGTTCAGAGAGGCCGTGGACGCGGAAGGTTTGCTCAGAGGGGTCAGTCTGGCAGAGGAAGAGTTCTGACAGTTCCGGGTAGAAGGCAGACACGAGAGTTTGTTTCTACTCATCCGGACGCACGGGCGTCCAGTGCAGATTTTTCAGGTATCCTTGTTCTTGTTCTTTTGATGTACTTGTTGGTTTTTATCACTTTGTGCCGTGGTTGGGACGAGGATCGTGTTAGTTAGATCAACCGTTTTGTTGTGTTAACTTCTGTCAGCGATTCTTTTGTTGCGCGACACGTATTTCAGTCGTATGCCAATCGGTGAGGAGATTTTGCCGTCATTGGATCCTTCTAGAGATGTTGGATTTGACATTCTCTTGGGCATGGATTGGTTAGCTACGTGCTTGGCGTCTGTGGACTACCGTGTGGAAACAGTCAGGATTTATTTTCCCGGCGAGTCAGTTCTTGTTGTGCAGGTGGATAGTTGTGCCGCCTCTCACAGCTTGAATTCAGCCTTTTTCGCTAGTCAGCTTTGGAGGAGATGTCGTGGATTCTTGGCGTTCATTCGTGATACCGGAGCCGCAGTAGATTTGTTGGACCGGGTACTTATCGTGCGAGAGTTTTCCGACGATATTTCAGGAGAGCTAGCGAAATTCAGGGAGCTTAAGGATCTGCTGCAGAGTTGTTTGTTGGGAGGTTTGTGTGTCCGAGTGTTTCGCTTTTGGGAGCTCCTAATTCTGTTCGTTCAGGAGAAAGACGACAGTTTGCGGTTGTGGATTGATAGATCGTCAATTGAACCGGCTTACGGTGCGGTTAGGTATCTTTTGCCTCGCTTTGACGATTTTTTCGATCAGCTCCAGAGTGCGAGACTTTTTCTAAGTTTGTTTGGAATCAGGTCATCATTGTTGCGGGTTCGGAGTGGTGGCATTCCGAATACTGTTTTTGTGCGTGCTACGGGAAGTTTGTGTGTTTGGTGGTGTCGTGGACTCGCCAATGCCCTAGCAGCATTTGTTGATATGATGCACCAGATTTCTTCAGGCCGTTCCTCGACCAGTTGCTGTTGTGTTTTGACGACATCCTGGTCTATACTTTGGGTCTTGAGGGACAGGAACAACACTTGAGAATTTGTTTTGCAGACATTGGTAGAGCCCAGCTGTTTGCTAGATTCTCGGAGTGTTCCTTCAGGCTTGTTTGTGTTGACTCCTAGGTCTCGTAGTTACGGGAGACGGTTTCATATGGATCCGAGGGAGATCGTGACCGTACAGCTTAGGCCCAGACTTGTGTGCAGGACGGAGATCCGCAGATTTCGGGCTTAGCAGGTTTTTACCACCGTTTCGTGCAGGATTACTAGAGTATTGTTGCACCGTTGACTGTAAAGACCTAGAAAGGAGGTTCTTTTCTTTGAACTGAGGCATGTGTGCAGAGTTTTCAGCAGTTGGAGATTCAGTTAGCAACTGCATCAGTTCTTGCTTTTGATTCGGAGACCTTGATTTGTGACAAGGACGTGCTAAGTTAGGGACACGTTTGTGTACCTGACATTATCAGGTAGAGACGTGCAATCCTAGAGTAAGCACATCAGTCAACTCTCTGTATTCATTCAAGTTCCGCCAACATTGACGTGACTGGTGAGATAGTTACGGGTGGACAGGAATGTGAAGAGAAATTTCAGGTTTCGTTTCAAGGTGTTTGTCTTGTTGTGTGTTTGTGTTAATTGTTGTTGCGGCAGTTGGGATCGTCACTCGCCATTGTTAGAATACTTCTTGATAGCTATTATCAGGAGACATTCCAATTGGCAACCTTTAGGTTTAGTCAGGTAGTGTCGATCACCAGTCTGTTTTTCTGACTCTGCGTAGTAGGATTTTGGACCTCAGCTGGTCTAGAGACTTCGGAGATGATCCAGTTGGTTCAGGTCAGGATGAGTAGCCCAGTGCAGACAGAGGTCTTATGCCGACCAGGTAGGTCGCAGACTTGAGTTCGCAGTGGAAGATCATGTATTCCTACGGACTTTTCCGATGAATGACATGTTGAGTGTTGGGAAGCTTATCCCAGAATTTTTGGTCCTTTTGAGATCCTTTATGTGAGTTAGTTTTCGTTGCCTTTCATTTGGCACTTCCGCCCAGATTATCGATTATTCACCCCGTTTTCATGGTGTTGATTTTTGCAATTACCTTCATGGCTTTTTCACATGATTCAGCACAGACCATTGGTTTGGACTCGATCTTTTCATTCACCGGCAGCCATGTGTGTAAATGGTTCGGCAGGTGAAGAAACTTCGGTCAAGGGTCTTGCCATCTGTGGAGAGTTTTCTTGGACGTAGCTATATAGTGAGGTGATCACTTGGGAAGCTGCGAGCGAGATTTGGGAGTTTTTGTACTCTTCTCTTTGAAGGTATGCTTGGTGAAAATTTTAAATTCGGGGACGAATTTTTATAAGGGGGGGAGATTGTAACGTTCTAGAAATCGTTTTGTGTTTATTTCTGTTTTTGGGTGAAATTCGTCGATATTTTCAGTTTTATACCGATTTTGATCAAACGGCCATATCGACTTGCCAGCACCTAGTTTTGATAAAATAAAGCTAGTGCGCACACTTTGGGAGTATATGGGACGTTTTGGTCCAATTTGAATTTTTCCCAATTTTAATGTTATTTTAATCCGGTTTGCACTTTTTGGGAAATCTTTTCTTCTCAACTTTTCTTAAAAATTTTCCTAAGTAAACTAAACCACATAGCATAGGATTGTGTGGCCTAGGTTTAATGGAGAAAAGAAAAGAAAAGAATAGAAGAGAAGGTGCATGCATGTGTTGACTTTGGTGTGAATGCAATTATTGTTGGAAATTGCTAGGAAATTCCCTCTCTTTCTCCTCCCTCTCACTTGGCCGAGCTCTCCTCTCCCCTCTCCTGCCTTGTGCTTTTCTCTATCTCTTTTCATCACAATTTCTTCACAAAACCCTCATAAATCCATCTCTTTTCACAAAAATCATATCTTTGTTCATGTTTTCTCATTTTCTTGACTTGGAGCATGCAAGCTTGGGTTCTTGGTGTTCTTTTGGCTAGGTAAAATTCTCTTACTGTTATTTATGTGTTTTTAGTATAGCTTTGCTAGTTAGTTTCAGTTTAGAGTGTTAAATTAGGTTTTGTTGCGAAATATCGTATTTTAGTGTCGGTTTGAGGTTTCTAGGATCTGCTTTGACCCGGGTAGTTTACTGGAAAATTAAACATAGTGGTAGTGTTGTACTAGGGGACCTGGAGAACCACCTTCGAGATGGACCCCAGGCCAGCGGCCAGGGCCGGCGACGGCTTAAGGAGGGGCCGGCGACGCCGGCCATGCTGGAGAGTTAGGGTTTGGGTTTTGGTCTGTAGGTGTCTGCTATGGTTTGGGTTCCTCTGGTCTTGTTTGTTTGTTTAGTTTTCACAGTAGGCAAAATCTGGGATCAATTATGTAGTTTCTAGTGTTTTGTGTCCGCGCGATACGTGTTACGACACGGGTCGTGCAGTTTTCGTGGTTTCGCTCTTAAGTTGTTTTCGTCGTGTCGCTACTCTCGTTAACCACGATACGAACACTTAAGAGGTGGTTGTGTGTTGTTGTGTCGGTTAGTTGTAGCTAGTTCGTATTTCGTAGCTGTTATTAATATATAGTTTGTTGTTGTTTATATGTTACAGGTTCGCAGGCGGAGACTACGGACACTGCCACAGGGGGTACAGGTGGTAGACTTCATCTAGCTTGGAGTGTGGGTGAGTAGATTTAACATCTACAGGGGAATCGCCCGCATGGCGTTATGCGTCTGGGCTAGAAATATTTAGTTTGTCGCATATTCTATGTCATGTTTAGAATTGCGCAATCACCTTACTGCTTAGTGATAGTTGTGCTTGGACTAGTATCCTTAGGACACTGCACTATTATTGACGGCTCAGATTGCGAGAGCACTGATTGTATGCCACACACACCGTCAATAATTGCCATGTCATACACAAACCATATTTAGAAATGATATTGTATGGTTAGGGACATTGTGACCTTGATACATATTTCTTATCGTTTATAACTTAGACTTTGACATGCTAGTTCCTGTTTACCTATAGGGTTTTGTACCATTAGTGTTATGTACATATACACCTAAGGACATAGCTACAGGTGTACTTGCATTTCATACTTTACTTATACCTGATAGGTATATCACATCAATATGTGGGTAGATACCTATATTTCTGCTTTACGATTCATGTGTTCATTTATATCTGGTGAATGCTATGCTTTTCATTTATACGCTTTCATTACAGTTTTTATGTTGCGTATACTTTATTCATGGATTATCGCATTGTTATATGGATTTTTCATGATGTTTTCTGGATTTGGGAACCGTGGTAGTTCATGAAATTATGCATACATTGAAAAACCCGGTTTCCTTGATATGATATTATAGCATCCACCATGAGATTTATCGGTTCTGATGTATACCCTACGCGAGGAAAGGAGGGATCCGTGTATGGGTACATGGTGGGGCCCGGAGGTACCCCGAAGCAAGAACGTTGCCGCAGTGAGTCGACGTCGCAGTGAGGCGATGAGGCCTAGGGGAGCCATACTTTCCGGTGACAGGACCAACGACTCATCGGCTATCGAGTGGATACCGACGGAAGTCATGTACGTATGGATACGTCGAGAGGCGAGGGTCAGAGCTAGGCACTCGAGCTCTCGGGATAGCGTATGATACGTACTTATCAGGGGGCCAGTCATGGAGACAGCACCTGATGGATCAGTATTTCTGTGTCGATGCTTGGCACATTGGTTTCATGATATTACTAATTACTCATTTGTATATATAACAGGGGATTGAGCCGTTGTTATATATACTCTTACACCAATATTAGTGGAATGGGACGCTAATATATGTGTATTGCCCTCATCATATTTATTATGACATTATATTAGGATGTTAGAACTGTGGTGGAGATTTATTTTGGGATATAAGAGATTCATCGGGATTGGATACTGATATTGTACATACGAGATATGTGAGATCCACTTGCTGTTGTACATTTGATATATGTGAGATATACTGATATTGTACATACGAGAGATGTGAGATCCACTTGCTGTTGTACATTTGATATATGCGAGATATACTTGATATTGTGCAGTTGAGGAGATGTGACACTTAGATGATATGAGAGCCAATTTGGGGGCTGATTTGAGAAATTGGGATTTTGATTTGTCTTGCTGGATTGCGATCCTACCACGATGTCAGGATTCCGTGGAAATGACATATTTCACTCCATACCTCATCTTTATATACTTGAGCACTGTTCCATGTATTAGGAGTACCTGTGAGTGTACCTTCATGAGTGTTGCACATTTACTTTCTCATATCCCCAGTGCATGATTATTGCATACTGTTGTCATATCATTATTGCTTGATATATTGGTAGTACTTGTTAGTGTACTTTCCATTATTTCATACTCATATGACCTGTTATTACTTCAATTGTCATATCTTTGTTAGTGTTTATGCCCTAGAAGGCCATTACTGTATCATACTAGCTTGTATATTACATAATGGAAGCTTGGGATATTCACATGTACATAACAGTCTTGCTAAACATGGTAGTATGCTACTTGGTTTTTCTATCTTAATATGTGAGTGTACGTATTGATAGAGCTCTTTGGATCTTGCTTGTCTACCAGCGTTGTGATGGCAGTCACACTAGTGGGGGCTGGGTAGTCTACAAGCACATCCTCATTCAGGTCCCTGGTCGTTGGATTATCGAGACAGAGCATCGATACTCCGGAGTAGACTAGTGTGTACGCTTCTCATCCCAGTTGGGGAGATGGTCTGTCCCACAGCCGTCAGTACGTCGTACTGGAGATAGTATGCAGGTGCTCGTTAGGTTACGGGTACACCGGACAGGACTCACAGGGAACTGTTGGTTGGTTTGATACCAGTCGTCAGTGAACAGTTCCCAGGTGACATGAGTACAGCGTAGTCCGCAGACTTGACACTGCTACTTCGCCTCGAGTGTGTCCCACTGTTCTTAGATTGCTACCCTACCACGGCTCAAAGGAGTCGTGCAAACAGGTAGCAGTTGGGTGCAGTCCCGAGCACTTGGAGGCAGTGGCGGTTAGACAGGATTCGTCCCTCCCGGTATTGGGAGTAGATATCGTGCTGTGTCAGAGAGCCATTACGCAAAGTCCCTGGCCAGGGCAAGCAAGATTTGCTGGTAGGTTCCAGTAGTTTCTCAGGGTGTAATGGGCTTCCCTCTGACACGACTTATACCGCTATTAGGGGACTGACGCTTGCCGCCCCCCTAGGCCCGATATGCGATAGTCTTGGACGAACGGACCGGACTGTATGGAGATTGTCACATCAGACTCAGTAGGAGTTCGGATGGGTTTTCTCATCGGCCTTCTTATCGACAACTACCTGGAGACCGTTACGTACAGCTAGTGCCGCTTGCGGTCTGTGGTTAAACCCACTGCCAGCGTAGTAGTCGAGTCTCTAGAGTCCCACACAGAGAGTTTCCTACTCCAGGCGAAACGATATAGAGGTTGCATGGTTTTGCGACAAAGGGTTCGGACGCATACGTGCGTTTACGCACGTACGACTTTCGGACAGTTTTTTACCAGTCGGCTTTGGTCTAAGCCAGTTACTGGTATCCGGTTATTGGATTTTTACAGTCTAAAGTTTTTCCGTATTTTTACGGATTGGAGGGGCGTTCTCGTAATTGTACGAGAAGCTTCTAGAAGATGTGACTAAGGAGGTTACTTATGGATAAGAAAGTGAGTCATGAGGTGATTCATCATTATCATTAATTGCACCATAAATGATAATGACTCATGCTTAATGAATCACCTCTTTTCATTTATGAAGCATGCTTATTCATTTCTTTTATTCATTATTCTTAAATAAGAATGCTTCATAATATATTATGATACACTCTCTCTCTTCTCATGATCTTATCTCACATTCTCTCTCCTCAAGCTCTCATCTTCAAACCCTAATCCTTACACCTCATGAGTTGAGATCAAAGGATTAGTTAGACTAAACAATCCATAACCATCACTCTATCTCATCCTAACTTCTTTGATTAGCAATCCAAGAAGGTTAGTTGCCTCATGTTTAGAGGTTTAGCTTGGAGTTTCGCTCTCGGGTGGATCGTCTACTACCTAGAGAAGGCTGAGGAGAACAAGGAGATCGTAAAGACGAAGGACCGGTTTCATTAGGTATAATCCCTTAACACTATAGTTTAGTATAGCTATGTGTTCGGTTATTATTTGTTTAGCTTCGATTCAAGCGGTTAGTCGATGTTTGTTCTTTAAACTTGATCGTTTTTTAAAATTCCGCCTCCCCATAAGTACTGGGGTGTACTACATTGACTTACAGTGGTATCAAAGCCTCGCTAAACACTAAATAACTTAATCGCAAATTTGTACGATTTTCGAACGGAAAAACGAAGCCGGAAAACCCTAAAAAATGCAAGTTTCTGTCGAATTTAAAACGATGTCAGAAAATTTTTCAGGTGAGCTCAGAGTGCTTGACATGACCACAGTAGAACACCCAAGAAATTTGGGCCACTGAATCGACAAAATCGCCGCGGATCCGCGGCCTCAGCCTACTGAGTCGCCGCGGAACCGCCGCCGATTCAACGATTCAGTAACCCAATTTTCTTCTGTTGCTTCTGTGTAATATTTGGGGTTTTCTGGAATATTTAATATTTGCTCAGGTTACTGTTTAACAGAGCAGATTTTGGAGCAATATTGATGTTGTTTAATCGATCGAAATGTACAGTATTTGCATATTGGATTATATCTATGATTGTTTAATGTGTTCGTAAACCTCCCCCAACTGCTAGTATGTCGGTTGGCAGGGGGTTGCACATTTCTGAAATGGTTATATCTGTTTGTGCATATAAACTGTATTGGACTGTTGTGGTGTATAGCCGGGGTTTTGCAATGGGTTATTGTTTAATTCATTTGCTGTAAATGTAATTTGTTGTAATATTATTTTTGCGGGGCACTTCCAGGTTGCGGTCGTAGCCACCGTTGTATTATTTCATTTTACTGTTTTTGCTCCTAGGACTGACCCAAGGTGGGGTACACAGACTGCCGGGTGGGTAGTTTGCCGTACCCGTAGGGGTCGAGGGTGGGGTAACGGCTATTCATCACAACTGTGTAATCTGTCTTTTCTTGCAGGCTCAAAAGAAATACAGATTGCTTGCAAATCCAATATTGTTTATCTGTGTTCTGGAATGAATATCATTGCGTCAGAAGAATGTAAAATATCTATATTTATGATAGCTATTTAGACGCCACTTATGTTTTACACCCGCGCTAGCCCAGCCCCCGCTCTGTCGTTAGTTAAGTAACCTAACGGGTGATGACGGGACCCCGTGGCGAATGCGGATAGCATAAGAGGACGTTGTATTTTCGTTGTTTTCTGCAATGATAGGTTAATGATGGGACGCATTATCTATAATGCAAAGTAAATAAACCAAAGTTTTAATCGTTGGAACAATTTAAAAGAAACCACTCGGTTATTTTAAAAACAGATATTTTTAAATGCGGAGATTTAACCACTTTTTTAAAAAAGCTATCAGGTTCCTTCGGTTATATCAAGTTCACTACGTTCACGGTTTCGCCAAAACCAGTCGTAGCCCTCCGTCATTTCTTATGAATGGTCAGTAGTATTCAAGCTATGTTTGTTTGGCCCTTAGTCAAGACATAGTGATTGGTAGCTGCTGGGGTATTCATTTGTTGCATAGATAGATGAGTTGGTTTGGGACAGTCGTATTACTTTGTTGGCCCTTAGTCAAGAGTATACGGATGGGTTCAAATCAACAGGATAATGATGGGCAGAACTTGACATGTGACTTATGATTTGTTGGCCCTTAGTCAAGATCATAAGAGCATGGGGCAAAAATCCATATCGGGAATTTCTAAAGAAACTGAAATTTGCAAAGAGATGCATACCATTTGGAGTTTGATGAATGTTGGTAGGATTCCTTCAACATTATCATACGATGATATTTGGATCCCGATCCTACTGTGAGTATATGATACTTATCAGGATATTCGTCACTTAACGATCAATGCTATAAACCTAGTAGGTGTCCAGAAAAGTGTCAGCGGGGTTATGCCCCCAGAGAAAAGAGGTTATTTAATTAAGGAACTTCGCGAAAGCGTTGGAAAACCTCCCTCGAAGTATCGACACCGGCCTGGCTGAACGGTTAAGCAAGTATTGTACGGTGAGAATAGTCTTGGCTAATTCTTCTTTTATGGTTTGAGGAAGGATTCGAGAAACAGTGGGAGCCATCCAGTTTAGATAAACTAAAAACCACTCTAAACTTGCAAGAGCATCATGCTAAAGAGTTTTCTTCTCTCTCTCCTAATTGCAGCGACCCTGAAAATGACTGGACTTAAGTTACTTTTAGAGAAAAATATACTGACGGGGCCAAACTATAAAGATTGGCTGCGGAATGTCAAAATGGCTTTGACCTATGACAAACTGGGGTACGTCCTCACCGCTACGGCACCTGCTGTCCCTGGTCCCAAATCCAGCAATGCGGATAAGGAAATCCGCAAAACCTGGGATTTAGATTGCGCGAGAGCCAAGTGCATCGTGCTTGCCTCGATGAACAATGAACATCAGAGGAGGCACGAGGATATGGACCTTGATGGCATATTTCTCCATACAAAGGAACTTTATGGAGAGCAATCTCGTATAGCAAGATACGAGACCTCAAAGAACTTGTTTCGAGCGAGGTTGGCTGCCGGGTCATCGGTAGGTGAACATGTCCTACAGATGATCAGCTATATTGAAGAGCTCGCAGACCTTGGGACGACTTTGGATAATGAGCTCTATACAGACCTTATTCTCCAGTCCCTTCCTCACACCTACGCCCAGTTTATCCTGAACTTCAACCTTCAAAGAAAAGAAGTTGAACTTCCGGAACTCCTGATCATGTTAAGGAGTGCAGAGGGCACCTTGAAGACATCAAGGGAAACACCCGCTATGTTTGTTGGCGGTTCATCTTCTTCCGGGTCCAAGGCTAGGGCCAAAGGAAGGAAGAAGAAGGCCGCACCCAGACCTAGAGGAGGTGTTAGTAAGGTGGGAGGGAAGGGAAAGAAAAAGAAAGCAGTACCGATAGTTGGTCAGGATGAGTGCTTCCATTGTCACAGGAAAGGGCACTGGAAGAAGGATTGCAAGACGTGGAACGCCAAGAACCAGGAACCGAAGCAAGCTGTGGCTTCGACTTCAGGTGTGTTTGTAATTGAGAATTGTCTGTCGATCAACTCTACTTCCTGGGTATTGGATACCGGATCAGGATCTCATATTTGCAATTCATTGCAGGCACTGAGAAACCGTAGAGTGCTGAAGGAAGGTGATATGATCCTCAGGGTTGCTAACGGAGCTAGCGTGGGAGCTGCGCCCGTCGGGGATTATCACCTAGGATTGACGAGTGGACACATTTTGGTTTTACATAACTGTTATTTTGTACCCAGCTTAACGTGTAATATCATATCAATTTCCTTGTTATCAAATAAAGGTTATGATTTCACGTTTGTAAGAGATGTTGTCAACATCCACCTTAATCATGGTTTGATTGGGTCCGGTACATTAAATAACGGCATATATGTTTTAAACCAACTCCAAATTTTCAATGTCCAGAACACACTAAAAAGAAAATCTCCAGATTTGAATAAAGCTTTCTTATGGCATTGTAGACTGGGTCACATCAATGAGAGAAGGTTGACTAAGTTGCATAGAGAAGGATATTTGGACTCGTTCGAATATCAATCTTATGACACTTGTCAATCCTGTCTCAAAGGAAAGATGACAAAGACTCCATTTACTGGACAAGGAGTAAGAGCGAGCGAGCTCTTAGGACTCATACACAGCGATGTATGCGGTCCAATGTCTACACATGCGAGAGGTGGTTATTCCTACTTCATTACTTTTACAGATGATTTCTCTAGGTATGGATATGTTTTCTTAATGAAGCATAAATCAGAGGCCTTTGAGAAATTCCTGGAATTCAAGAATGAAGCGGAAAACCAAACAGGCAAAAGTATTAAGACACTAAGATCTGATCGAGGTGGAGAATACTTAAGTGCCGAGTTCCTAGGTTACCTAAAAGAGAAAGGAATTCTCTCGCAGCTTACTCCTCCATACACTCCACAGCACAACGGTGTATCGGAGAGACGGAATCGAATCCTATTGGATATGGTACGATCCATGATGAGTAATGCTGAGTTACCGTGATCTTTCTGGGGTTATGCGCTAGAATCAGCGGCATATCTTTTGAACCAGATTCCAACCAAGACTGTGCCTAACACACCATATCAGATGTGGAGTGGGAAGAAACCCTGTCTAAAACATTTTAGGACATGGGGGTGTCCAGCTTTTGTAAAAAAGCAGCATGTGGACAAGCTCGAGGCACGTTCAGTACAGTGTAAGCTTGTGGGATATCCAAAGAACTCCAAGGGATATTATTTCTATTACGCAGAGGAACAAAAGGTATTTGTTTCTCGTCATGCCACCTTCTTAGAAACTGAATTTTTAGAAAATCAGAAGAGTGGGAGCAAAATAGAACTGGAAGAAATTCCAGAACCACAAGCTGCTACTGAAAGTTTGGTAGAACCAGAGGTTCAAGAAGAACAGAACATTCCCGCACCCATCCGCAGGAGTAGTAGGCCATCTCATCCGCCTGAGAGATACTACGGTTTTCTCATAGAAGGGGATAGAGAGGATTGCATCATAGATGATGATGAACCTACTGACTTCCAGCAGGCCATCAAGAGCGGCGACTCGGTACGATGGCTAGATGCAATGCGGACCGAAATGGAGTCCATGTACACCAACAAAGTATGGACTTTGGACTTTGCTCCAGATGGGGTAAAACCCATAAGATGCAAATGGATCTTCAAGAAAAAGATTGGTGTAGATGGACAGGTGGAAACCTATAAGGCTAGACTTGTTGCAAAGGGTTTTCGTCAAAGACCTGGTTTGGACTATGACGAAACCTTTTCTCCAGTGGCTATGCTCAAATCCATTCGGGTCCTTCTTGCTATTGCTGCCTTCCATGATTATGAAATCTGGCAGATGGACGTAAAGACGGCTTTTCTGAATGGAAATTTAGAAGAGAGCGTCTATATGGATCAGCCAGAGGGCTTCAATCAGAGTGGGAGCAGCGGGAAAGTATGCAAGCTGCTTAAGTCTATTTATGGACTAAAGCAGGCATCGCGGAGTTGGAACATCTGTTTTGATGAGACAGTCAAAGAATATGACTTTATCAAAAATCCAGATGAACCGTGCATATATAGTAAAGTAGTGGCCAGAAGTGTCGTATTCCTCGTCTTGTACGTGGATGACATTCTATTGATAGAAAATGACATTCCTATGCTACAATCTGTCAAAGGATTCTTGTCACACAGGTTCTCCATGAAAGACCTGGGTGATGCCTCTTACATTCTGGGGATCCGGATCTATCGTGATAGATCCAAGAGGATGTTGGGACTTTCGCAGTCCAGGTATATCGACACTGTACTGAAAAGATTCAGTATGGAAGATTCTAAGCGCGGTAATCTACCGGCTTGTCACGGAATCACCCTCTCCAAAGAAATGTCTCCCAAGACTGATTTAGAAAGGGAGCGCATGTCTATTATACCCTACGCTTCTGCGGTAGGCTCTATAATGTATGCGATGTTGTGTACCAGACCAGATGTAGCTTACGCACTAAGCGTGGTAAGCCGGTATCAGTCAGACCCATGGGAGAAGCACTGGATAGCAGTAAAGAACATTCTCAAGTACCTGAGGAGGACTAAGGAGATGTTCTTGGTTTACGGCGGAAAAGACCTCAGGTTGGAGGCCTTTGCTGATTCCAGCTTCCAGAGTGATAAGGACGATTCCAAGTCCATGTCGGGTTATGTCTTTACCCTCAATGGAGGGGCGGTGTGCTGTAAGAGCTCCAAGCAGGACACCGTTGCTGACTCGACGATGGAAGCGGAGTATATAGCTGCTTGCGATGCCGCAAAAGAAGCAGTCTGGATGAAGAAGTTCCTAACAGAACTTCAGGTGGTTCCTACCATAGTTGATCCAATACCTCTGTATTGCGACAACAACGGAGCTATAGCTTTAGCGAAGGAACCAAGGTCCCATCAGAAGTCCAGACACATCTTGAGGCGGTATCACCTGATCAGGGAGATCATTGATCGTCAGGAGATCGAGGTTCGGAGAGTTGCTTCAGAAGAGAACATTGCTGATCCATTCACAAAGGCCCTTCCTCAGATTCAGTTCGAGCGGCTACTCGAGATCATCGGTCTTCGATACGCCAGTACATGGCCCTAGTGCAAGTGGGAGATTGTTAGTGTTTATGCCCTAGAAGGCCATTACTGTATCATACTAGCTTGTATATTACTTAATGGAAGCTTGGGATATTCACATGTACATAACAGTCTTGCTAAACATGGTAGTATGCTACTTGGTTTTTCTATCTTAATATGTGAGTGTACGTATTGATAGAGCTCTTTGGATCTTGCTTGTCTACCAGCGTTGTGATGGCAGTCACACTAGTGGGGGCTGGGTAGTCTACAAGCACATCCTCATTCAGGTCCCTGGTCGTTGGATTATCGAGACAGAGCATCGATACTCCGGAGTAGACTAGTGTGTACGCTTCTCATCCCAGTTGGGGAGATGGTCTGTCCCACAGCCGTCAGTACGTCGTACTGGAGATAGTATGCAGGTGCTCGTTAGGTTACGGGTACACCGGACAGGACTCACAGGGAACTGTTGGTTGGTTTGATACCAGTCGTCAGTGAACAGTTCCCAGGTGACATGAGTACAGCGTAGTCCGCAGACTTGACACTGCTACTTCGCCTCGAGTGTGTCCCACTGTTCTTAGATTGCTACCCTACCACGGCTCAAAGGAGTCGTGCAAACAGGTAGCAGTTGGGTGCAGTCCCGAGCACTTGGAGGCAGTGGCGGTTAGACAGGATTCGTCCCTCCCGGTATTGGGAGTAGATATCGTGCTGTGTCAGAGAGCCATTACGCAAAGTCCCTGGCCAGGGCAAGCAAGATTTGCTGGTAGGTTCCAGTAGTTTCTCAGGGTGTAATGGGCTTCCCTCTGACACGACTTATACCGCTATTAGGGGACTGACGCTTGCCGCCCCCTAGGCCCGATATGCGATAGTCTTGGACGAACGGACCGGACTGTATGGAGATTGTCACATCAGACTCAGTAGGAGTTCGGATGGGTTTTCTCATCGGCCTTCTTATCGACAACTACCTGGGGACCGTTACGTACAGCTAGTGCCGCTTGCGGTCTGTGGTTAAACCCACTGCCAGCGTAGTAGTCGAGTCTCTAGAGTCCCACACAGAGAGTTTCCTACTCCAGGCGAAACGATATAGAGGTTGCATGGTTTTGCGACAAAGGGTTCGGACGCATACGTGCGTTTATGCACGTACGACTTTCGGACAGTTTTTTACCAGTCGGCTTTGGTTTAAGCCAGTTACTGGTATCCGGTTATTGGATTTTTACAGTCTAAAGTTTTTCCGTATTTTTACGGATTGGAGGGGCGTTCTCGTAATTGTACGAGAAGCTTCTAGAAGATGTGACTAAGGAGGTTACTTATGGATAAGAAAGTGAGTCATGAGGTGATTCATCATTATCATTAATTGCACCATAAATGATAATGACTCATGCTTAATGAATCACCTCTTTTCATTTATGAAGCATGCTTATTCATTTCTTTTATTCATTATTCTTAAATAAAAATGCTTCATAATATATTATGATACACTCTCTCTCTTCTCATGATCTTATCTCACATTCTCTCTCCTCAAGCTCTCATCTTCAAACCCTAATCCTTACACCTCATGAGTTGAGATCAAAGGATTAGTTAGACTAAACAATCCATAACCATCACTCTATCTCATCCTAACTTCTTTGATTAGCAATCCAAGAAGGTTAGTTGCCTCAAGTTTAGAGGTTTAGCTTGGAGTTTCGCTCTCGGGTGGATCGTCTACTACCTAGAGAAGGCTGAGGAGAACAAGGAGATCGTAAAGACGAAGGACCGGTTTCATTAGGTATAATCCCTTAACACTATAGTTTAGTATAGCTATGTGTTCGGTTATTATTTGTTTAGCTTCGATTCAAGCGGTTAGTCGATGTTTGTTCTTTAAACTTGATCGTTTTTTAAAATTCTGCCTCCCCATAAGTACTGGGGTGTACTACATCGACTTACAATCTTAAATTCATGCTGTACGTACATTCTTGCGATTACCTGCATATGTTATTTACTATTCACGAGTTGGCAACTCACCCCCGTTGTGCCACAGGTATTGCAGGTGTTTCCCCAGAGTAGTCGAGGCAAGCTATTAAGCTATTTGGCTATTCACCTATCTATCATCTTTTGGCTGCGGATACCACTTCGCCTGTTAGTGTGCAGTTTTGCCCAGGTGGGTTTTGTGGTTATCTGAGATTTTATTGTATATTCGTTGTATCTTGTACTCTCCATCTACTACCAGTTTGTTGTGACTTAGAGACTTGGTGAGGGCGATTTTGTATATTATTGTGGATTTGTTGCTTTTATACAGTTTCCTTTCTTTTGTCTCTTATTTCTTCGCTACGGCGTCGTATATCTGTTGTGGTGTTGTTTTCCGCCGTTGGGCGTGGATTTTGCTACCGTTTGGGATGCTTTACTTTATATTTATGTTGTACCCTTTTTGGGGGCTTGTTTCATAAAGGAGGTGCTGCCAAAATTTTAAAGAAAAAGTGGACTCTTTTAAAGAATTTGGGTTGTGATTTCAAATGTTTCCAAAACTTTTTATTATCTTTTTTCCGTATTTTTATGGTTTAGATTTCTGGGTTTTGGCTTTCTTTTACTGCGTTACGTCTGGAGGCGTTGCGTAGTATTAGGGCCATCACGTACCATTTTCGGGTCGTGACAGTTGGCCAAAGTCAAGGCACAGTGTTTGGTAGCTGTTGGGTAGTCATATGCAGCATAGATAGATGCGTTGGTTTGGGACAGTCGTACTGCCATTTTGGCCAAAGTCAAGGGAAGGTACGGATGGGTTCAAATTAACCAGGAAAATGACGGGTAGAACTTGGCATGTGACTTATGATATATTGGCCAAAGTCAAGGTCATAAGCGCATGGGGTAAAAATGCACATCGGGAGTTTCAAAAGAACTGAAACTTGCCAGATATGCACATACCTTCTGGAGTATGATAGCGTGAGCGGATTCCGTCACGTTATCATGCGATGATAGTTGGATCCCGATTCCCACTGATGAGTTGGTTTACTCCTCGGGTGATCCCGGCTAATTCTTCTTTCAGGTTTGGGGAAGAATTTGACGTTACAGTGGGAGGTTTCCAGATTAGATAAAGTGATAACCATTCTGATCTAGGCTAGAGTGCACGCTGAGTGTTTCTTTTCTCTCTCTCTTTGGCAGCGACCATTGACCTGACCCTAGACTATGACTCAGTGACCAAGTTGACCGAACCTACTTAACACTGGCTTTTGGATTGTCAGAGTTGCAAACCTCATTGCCACTCCTACTTTTACCCTTTTCTCCGGGAGACCCCGTATTACTACGAAAGTCCACTTCCATTAGACAAAACCATCGTATGGTTATATACGAACTCGAAGGAATTCGAGGATGGTTTCTGGTTCTGGAGAAAACGAATAGGACTATTCAGTTGTCTTTTCCTTTTACCTTCTCTCTCAGGTTGCGAGTACTCCTTGGTTTAGGAGTAGTACACCTATTACGCAAATTGGATAGTCTTCTTCCAAACCGTAGGCTGGTGCCGACCGGTAGGGAATGAAGAAAACCAGTTAGCCTAAACGGTGTACAGAAGGTATTAAGTTCAGACAAAGCAAGGGATTAGTAAGAGGGCAAAGTAAATTGCGACTACTATTCACGACCAAACCAAGTATTTCTTCGCCAATCCTAAATCACCTTTGTATTTCTCCAGGACACTCCGTATCACTACGAAGATCCCAGTTTATTGGATAATCCATCGTATGGTTATATACGAACTCGAAAGGAACTTGTTCCAGTTCGGGGATGGATCCTGGTTCAGGAGAAATAGGAATAAAGTACATTCAGGTGTCCTTTATCTTCACCTTCTCTCGCATCGCGAGTGCTCCTAGGATTAGGACAGTACACCCTTTATGCTTTTTGGATAGTCTTCTTCCAAACCATAGGCCGGTGCCGAACGGTAGGGAAAGAAGAAAACCATTTGGCCAAAAGGGGTGTACAGAAGGTAATGACTAAAGACATATAAAGGGATTTGGAGAAGTGGCAAAGAATTATACGGTTATAGTTGTGAATCTGAATAATGGAAGAGGCATTACTAGGAATTCCAGCATACCCCATCGGAACATTTCAATGTTTCAGTTTCACTGTGTACTGTTAAAAGAAAACTGATTTCCCAATTAGACACTTGCTCCAGGGTATGTATTTACCAGGTTGGATTCTCACATCTTTATGGTTTTACAGATGATGAGTGGGAGTAAGTTATTGGGAATTAGGTGACCATCCTCTTTATATCGGGATTCGTTGGAATTGGTGATATTTGAGGAAGCCACCTGGGTTGTTTGCCGGTCGGCAAATATTTGGTTATGAATATCCGTTGTTGTGCACCAATTTCAAATTGATATATCTGTACGTCTATTTTTATAGAGTGAGACATACCTTTTTGAAATTATGTCTATGACATTTACCTATACCAGATATGGTTAGGTAAGGGGCATTGAACAGCGGTGTAATTCTTCTTAACCATAAGTACAGTTTTCAACCTACGACATACACTGAATGAGTCACTAGACTCAGGGGACTTATACAGAGTATTGTATATTGTCCAGTGTCCATTAGGACAGAGGGGTTGGTCCTCGTACTATATTCTGTTTACTTATGACTTCTCTGGTTCTTAGACAGGTGTTTCGTAGAAGCACAGGGTCTAAGTTTTGAGAAGTTATAGGTATAAGAATAAAGTAGAGAACCAGGTATTGCAAGTATCGGGATTCTTCAAGGTGATCGAAGATGTAGATACTTGTGTATGGTATTCAGTTGATAGTAATGATTAAGAGAACTTGCTTCTCTTTCAGGTTACTCAAAATTGGAAGCATTCCTAAGTTGAGTAACGCTGATCGGCCTCCTTCCATTCAGTTGACATGCACTGGAGACAGCTGCATGATCTGAATCTGGTTCAATTAAATCAGTGCCTCTGTTTCTATATTTGATATAAAACAGTTCATATCTTAACGTTGTTAAGATACGGGGAGTTGTCCAGCTTATGCTTAAAACCAGACTCTGGATAACTCAAGGCACGTTTCTGTAATGGCTGTTTGTGGGTTGACCCGGGCTATGCAGAGGGTTGATATTCTACCATCTGGAAGATCAATAGTGATATTGTTCTTGACTCGCCACAGTTTTATTAAAAACGGATTTTTTCAGAAAACAGTAGTGGGAGTATGGTAGAACTGGAAGTGATTCCAGAACCGCAAACGATTACTGAAGATTTGATAAGAACCTAAAGATTCAATCTGGTTTGACATTCCATTGGCCACTCCGCAGATAAGGTAGGTAACCTCAGGCACCCGAGAGGTACTTCGGTATGCTCAAGGACGGTGGCAGGGAGGTTCTTGTTTACCCAGACTTTCCATTGCCGTTGTTCCAGACTGTGAGACCCGGCAGGAGGATGAGTATAGCGTCGTTCTAAACTAGTTTTAGAAGCGTACATCTATATGACTCTGCCAGAGGGTTGTCGTAGTCAGTAGGAGCAACGGAAGCATTGGTGGACATCAGGCTTATGTCTATTTATAGACTAAAGCAGATATAGCGGAGATAGATCATCTATTTCTGATGTGACAGTCATAGGTTTGACTTCATCAGAATAGGGGATGGATCTGTTGAGAAGGTAGTAGGGTGTGATGTTCTGGTATTTGATGACATACACAGAGTAGGAAGTGATATTCCTATACTACGATCGGTTATACTATGGTCGTCACACAGTAGTTTCTCCACATAGGACTTGGATATTATATCAGACATTCTGGTTACTAGATCTATGGTTTTAGATCTAGATTTGGGTGGTTTCCCAATCAGGGTACCTTGACAGCATTCTATGAGTATTTAGAATAGACGACTCCTGGCACGGTGGTGTATCGGCAGGTAATGGAGTCACCCTCTCTAAAGGTGTCTTACAGACTAAAGGGGAGAGGGATGCACATGATTGGCAGATCACTTGCTTAGGCAATTGAGTCAATCATAAGGTGTCAAGCACCACACCAGATGTTGTTCTTGCAGTAGGTGCAATAAGTTGATATTGATCCAATCCTGGAGAAACAGTCGGAAGCAGTTTTAGAACATAAGTGGATATTCTAGGGATATGATAACAGCACTCTCCTTCGGAAGACAGTTATCATTCCAGGCTTCCAAGGTGACCTGGATGGCAGAGTGGCAGTCAGAGTTATAGTTTTCCTTCTGACGAGGGGCAGTATTTTGGACAGGTGGATACTGAGGGAAGGCATGGCGCAGGATACTGATTAAGTTCAGTTGACGATACAGTCTAAGATGTTTGGATTTGGAGTTCATTTATGAGCTAGGTCCCATCAGACATCCAGACACATTCTAAGACAGGTATTGCTCATTTCGGGAGATAGCTTTCTCTGCGAACTTGAGATAGAGAGAGACATAGAAAGAAACATCAGAGCGGATCCACTCACTGAGTCTATTCCTCGAACGGAATAGTTTCGCAAACGAGCTTTGTGAGACGGCCTAGTAGAGGAGTTGGATGTTCGGTATCACACGGGCTGTGAGTATGCGACATCGCAATAATTAGCCTTGAGTGCAAGTGGGAGATTGTTGGAGATTGTGCCCTCAGAGTCAATTATTGGATCACAGGCACGTGATTGCAATGATTGAGGGGAGGACCTGTCCCAGTAGGACAGTCTTACTCAAGATGATAGTATGCTATCTGGTTTACCTTTATCATCGTGTACTGCTTTAGGTGACCTTACAGGTCACTATTGCACGTTGATAGAGCCCCTAGGATTCTTGCTTGACTACCGGCAGTATGAGGGCGATCATATACGTGGGAGTTGGTAGTCTATAAGCACATCCTTAAATGGTCCCTAGTCGTGGGAGTTTCGAGACAGGGCATCGATACTCCAGAGTAGACTAGTGTATACAGTCGAGACCTCGACGAGGGGCGGTGGCCGGTCTCACAAGCCACTGGTGTCAGTTGGTTCACCTAAGATGTATACAGGTGCTCATTGGGTTATGAGTACACCGGACAGGACTCGCCAGGAACGTGCTAGTTGGGATTTATACCAGACGTCAGATAGCAGTTCCCTGGTGACATGTGTACAGGTTAGTTCATCGACCTGGGATCGTCATTTGTCTCGTGTGAGTTCCCACTGTGCTTTGATTACTACCCTACCACGGCTCAAAGGAGTCGTGCAAACAGGTTTTAGTTGGGTACAGTCCCGAGCCACATGGAGGCAGTGAGCGGATCTGCAGGGGTTCGTCTCTCCCGGTATTGGGGGTGAGGTCGCGCTGTGTCGAGGAGAGCCAGAACTTGAAAAGTCCTTGGCCAAGGCAGGAGATTTGCTGGTAGGTATTCCAGTAGTATCTCAGGGTGTTCTGGGCTGCACTCCGACAAGACTTGTACCGCTTTTGGGGGTCTGACTTTTACCAACCCTTTAGGCCCGCCATGCGATGCTCATAGACGAACGGACCGGACTGTACGGATATTGTCACTGACAAGCTCAGTAGGGTGTCAGGATGAGGGCGCTCATCGACGTCCCTTTCAGTCAGTATCTGGTAGCCCGTTACATATTGGCTTATACCTCTGACATGCTAGTGGTTAAATCCACAACCAAGGTATTGACGGGTCTTTAGAGTCCACCACACTCAGTTACTCAGGTTTCGGGCGAAACGCTGTAGAGGCCGTATGGAGATATAGCAGGGTTCGATCAGATACGTGCGGTATTGCACGGATCGTGATCGGACGGATTTTACTAGCCGGCTTTGGCTTAAGCCGGATCCTAGTATTAGATAGTGTAGATTTTGTCTCTTTGCATTTGTGTTCAGTGGGAATACAAATGCGGGCATGTATTTGCAGTAGCGGGGTTTTCCTGTAATTTATTACAGGATCAGTTTTCTGAAGTTGCCAGTTTGCATTCCGTTCCGGCCGGTTTTCTTTCATTCCTTCTCGGCCGGACTTTCCGTTGGAGGGGGGTTAATTGCAAGTTTGCAATTAACTTATTTGTTGAGGGGTTTCTTGTATATGTGTGGATTATGATTTGACCATCATCATGAGATTCTCTTTGCATCATTCTTTTGCATTTATGTGATAAGAATGAGATTGGAAATGGGTGTGACATTTATCCTTTTAGTTTATTCTTTTTCTCCACTTGATATGCTTGAATTTTTTCCACCACCATTCTCATGCTAGAGAGGGGGTCCGGCCACATCTAGAGAGAGGGAGAGAGGGTGAGTTCATTTTAGATGAGGGAAAAACTTTGTTCATCTCATTCTTTTTCCTTGCTACACAATTTCATGAACCTCTCTCCAAAGTTCCTTCTTGATACCTCCATCAAAGGCAACTTCTTAAACCCCAAAGAGACAAAGCCACTACACTATATCTATAGCAAGCCTTGGACGCGTCGGCTAGCCAACTTCGTGCCCGAGTTGCCTCGGTCAAGAGGCGGGAGCCCGTAAAAGATTCCGGCTACGTGGTGCCCTTTCCGACGAGCGAGGAGGTGACGGAGATTCCGCGGGAGATCGGAGTGGAGACGAAGACCGAAGGACACGGATCGCTTGGTATAGCATCTCTACTCTTTTCTATTTTGCTAGTTGCTAGGTTAATGGCCCTATCCGGGTGAAAAAGTGCGCGGTGGTGCCGGTTTGCAAAGTTCGCAAAGTTTTTGTTTCCGCGTTTCCGGCGTCGGATCGACGGCCGGGGCGCCCCCGCGGGCTTACATATATAGGGAGGACTTTCTTGCTCGACATGATAGTATGCTATCTGGTTGAACTTTACCTTAACGTGTACACAGGTTGTCTCTCTATTACATGTTGGTAAAGCCCTTAGGATGTGTGCTTGATTACCTGGACTATGATGCGGATCATACTAGTGGGGACATGGTAGTCCATAAGTACATCCTTCAACGTCCCTAGTCGTGGGTGTATCGAGACGGGGCATCGATATACCAGAGTAGACTAGCGTGTACCTTCTCGACCCATACAGATGGGCGATGGATGATCCCATATCCATTGGTGTTTGACATCAGAGATGATATACGGGTGCTCAGTAGAGACTGGGTACACTGGACGGACTCACCGAGAACTCCCAGATGGTATTATACCTCACGTCAGATGGCAGTTCTCAGGTGACACTGGTATAGAGTAGTCTGTTGACCCGAGATCGTCATAGAGTCTTGTGTGGTTCCCACTGTGCTTTGATTTCCACCTTACCACGTCCAAGAGGGCGTGCAAAACGGTGGCTTTTGGGTACAGTCCCGAATCACATGGAGGCAATGAGCGATAGGAGGGGATTCGTCTCTCCCGGTATAGGGAGTTGATGTTGCGCTGTGTTCGATTGGCTATAACAGGAAATCCCTGGCCAGGGTTGCTGAGATTTACTGGTAAGTGTTACCAGTAGTTTCTCGAACTGTTATAGACCTCATATCGACACGACTTATCGAGCTATTGGGGTCTGACGTTTACCACCCCTAGGCCAGATATGCGACATATCAGACGACGAGACCGGACTGTACGGTAGAGTTACTGGTTTGATTCACTGGAGTGTGAGTGGGCTTGCTCGTCGATCTTCTGATCGCTCAATACCCGGGTGGCCGTTACGTTTAGCAGACCGCTTGCGGCTTGTGGGTGTTTGATATGATCATCACCTGCTGCCGGCGTATTGACGAGTCTTTAGAGTCCTACACAGAGGTTTCCTGGCTCAAGCGAAACGAAATAGGAGTGCATATGAGATATGTGCGGGACCGAGAATTATACCAGTATGTGATACTGTATTCTATTCTTGCGATTTGTATCATTGGTCGGTTATATGTGATATAGCCGGGTTACCGAATCAAGTGTTGATTCGATACATTGATACACTTGATATTAGTCGGTTATATGCGATATGACCGGATCGTTAAATCAAGTGTTGCTTTAATGATTTAATGTATAATTATATATTTGATATATTACTTTACATTAACTAGTATTAGTTCACTTAAGATGGATTTTCTCACTTGATGTGCACATTGTATATGTGATATAGTTTTGTGCACTATTTTGTATCATGTTTGATGATACATGCAAACTTGAGTGTGTATGATTAAACCATGGTTATCTTAATGGTTAGGGTTTTGATTTACGTATCTATTTATTTTTATTAATTCATTTTAAGGCAAGAATAAAATGGTGGCTAGTTTTTGTTTCTTTCATGAAACTTCATGAAGCTTTGAAGCTTTGACCATTTTGTCTCTTAGCCTTAACCTAACCATTAAACCTAACCTTAGTTTATTCTCTACACCTAACTATGGTTGCTATATGATAAGATAATTCATTTTATACATATCATAATTCTTTTCTTCTTCTTCTTCTTCATCAACAAGAAGAAAAGCTTGCAACCTTTAATGGCAACTTGAGAAAAAGAGTGAGAAATCCAATTCTAAAGTGAACCCACTTCCTATTTCTTCATCCTCTACCTCTTGCCAAGTAGTATAGGGTGTTTTCTTCACAAGTTTCATGACTTGGTGAAGTGGGAGCTTGATCTTGTGTTGCCTCGACGTAGATCATCTTCGGCATCGAAGTCGACGACCTAGCCCGATCATTTCTCCGACGAAACCATCGCCAGAGTCCGGATTTCGATTGGTACAGCGGAGGGACTTCATCACGGAGCTATGGAGGTCGAGGACCGGATCTACAAAGGTTGTATTTCCGTTCACTTATTAGTTAAGTTGTTAACTAGCTCGTAGTTTCTCCTAAACTCTAGTCAACGATCCGTATTAGGGTTTCTCGGCACTTGTAAAATTTGAAATTGGCATGGTTGATACCTTGTGAGACCTCATTAGTGTGCCTAGGAACCCTACACCATGTTGCATTTATATCCCTAACATGTTACAATATTATATATCACATATATAATATATTTTGTAACAAAAGAAAATATTACAATTAACATATATCACATATATATCAATGTATTATCCAGTGAGAAAATGAATCAATAAAGCGAGCTTATATTAGTTAACATAATGTAATATATCACATATATAATTATACATTAAATCATCGAATAAACTCTTTGTAAGTGTAGGCGGCGCCCCGGCCGTCAGTCCGAGGCCAAAATGCGGAAACGATAATTTACTTTAACTTTTGAACCGGCACCACCGCGCACTATAAAACCCGGATCGGGCCATTAACATAGTCCTAGCTAACAAGAGAAGGGGTAGAGAGATATACCGAGCAATCCGTGTCCTTCGGTCTTCTCGTCGTCGTCCCGATCTCCCCGTGGATTCTCCGGTCTTCAACTCCTCGCCGGAAGGGCACCACGTCGCCGGCTTCTTTTACGGGCTCCCACCTCTGGACCGAGGCGACTCGGGCACGAAGTTGGCGAGCCGACGTGCCCAAGAATTGCTATAGAATGTAGTGTAGAAAGCTATGTGTCTCATGGGGTTTGAGGATGTTGCCATTGGTGGAGGAATGAGATGATAGCATTTTGGAGATGAAGTTGGGGATTTTTGCAAGCATAAGAGAACCAAAAATCCCCCACAAAAATAATGGGCAGCCCCCACCCTCATGTGGCCAGCCATATCAAGAGGAGAAAGAGAGAAGAGTGTATATGGATCAAAAATGAGAGTGTCCCATAATCCAAGAGAGAGAAAGGGTTATCATGAAAAGAAATGATCACCAACTAAAACCCACACTCCATCAACCATCATGACTCCAAAAGTCAAGCCATGATGAAGTCAAGAAGTCAAATGATAGTGCAACTATCATGAAGCAACAATATGCAAAGACCACCCTCCACAATGCTAATTTGCACAATTGTAAATAAACCCTCCTCCACCAATTTTCAGCCAATGAAAGATACAAAGAAAAATGGCCGAAACGGAAAACAAACTGGCAACTTCATAAAAATGATCTCGTAATAAATTACAGGAAAACCCCGCTACTGTACATACATACCCGCATTTGTATTCCGACCGAATACAAATGCAATGAGACAAATCTACACTTTACAATACTAGGATCCGGCTTAAACCAAAGCCCGCTAGTATTATCCGTCCGATCATGATCCGTGCAATACCGCACATATCTGATCGAACCCTGCCATATCTCCATACGACCTCTACAGAGTTTCACCCAAAACTTGAGAAAACGGTCTGTGGGGACTCTAAAGACTCGTCAACACTTTGGCTGTGGATTTAACCACTAGCAAGTCAGAGGTATAAGCCATACGTAACCTGCTACCAGGTATTGACCAAAAGGGACGTCGATGAGCGAACTCATCCTGACACCCTACTGAGCCTGTCAGTGACAATATCCGTACAGTGCGGTCCGTTCGTCTATGAGCATCGCATGGCGGGCCTAGGGAGTTGGTAAAAGTCAGACCCCCAAAAGTGGTACAAGTCGTGTCGGAGTGTAGCCCAGAACACCCTGAGATACTACTGGAATACCTACCAGTAAATCTCCTGCCTTGGCCAAGTACTTCGTGTAATGGCTCTCCTAGACACAGCGCGACCTCACCCCCAATACCGGGAGAGACGAACCCCTGCAGATCCGCTCACTGCCTCCATGTGGCTCGGGACTGTACCCAATTAAAACCTGTTTGCACGTCTCTTTTGAGCGTGGTAGGGTAGTAATCAAAGTACAGTGGGAACTCACACGAGACAAATGACGATCTCAGGTCGATGAACTAACCTGTACACATGTCACCAGGGAACTGCTATCTGAAATCAGGTATAAGACCAACTAGCATGTTCCCGGCGAGTCCTGTCCGGTGTACTCATAACCCAATGAGCACCTGTATACATCTTAGGTGAACCAACTGACACCAATGGCTTGTGAGACCGGCCACCACCCCTCGTCGGGGTCTCGACTGTATACACTAGTCTACTCTGGAGTATCGATGCCCTGTCTCGATACTCCCACGACTAGGAACCTTTTAAGGATGTGCTTATAGACTACCAGCTCCCACGTATATGATCGCCCTCATACTACTGGCAGTTAAGCAAGAATCCTAGGGCCTCTATCAACGCGCAATAGTGACCTGTAAGGTCACCTAAAGCAGTGTACGATGATAAAGATAAACCAGATAGCATACTATCATCTTGAGTAAGACTGTCCTACCGGTATAGGTCCTCCCTCAATCATTGCAATCACGTGCCTGTGATCCAATAATTGACTCTGAGGGCACTATCTCCAACAATCTCCCACTTGCACTCAAGGCTAATTATTGCGATGTCGCATACTCACAGCCCGTGTGATACCGAGCACCCAACTCCTCTACTGATCAGTCTCACAAAACCAGTTTGCGAAACTGATGTGTTTGAGGAATAGCCTCAGTGAGTGGATCCACCTTGATGTTTCTTTCTATGTCTCTCTATATCTCAAGTTCGCAGAGAAAGCCATCTCCCGAAATGAGCAATACCTGTCTTAGAATGTGTCTGGATGTCTGATGGGACCTAGCTCATAAATGAACTCCAAATCCAAACTTCTTAGACTGTATCGTCAACTGAACTTAATCAGTATCCTGCGTCATGCCTCCCTCAGTATCCCCTTGGACCACCTGTCCAAAATACTGCCCCTCGTCAGAAGGAAAACTATAACTCTGACAACCTATCTGTCATCCAGGTCACCTTGGAAGCCTGGAATGATAACTGTCTCCCGAAAGAGACTGTTGTTATCATATCCCAAGAACATTCACTTATGTTCTAAAACTGCTTCCGACCGTTTCTCCAGGATTAGATCAATATCAACTTATTGCATCTACTGCAAAAACAACATCTGGTGTGGTACTCATGATCGACTCAATTGCCTAAGCAAGTGATCTGCCAATCATGCTGTAGCGTCTTGAAAAGTCGTTTTGGTGTTTTCCTGAAATTCGGTGAAAATTCGGTATTTTTCCGAAAACCGTCTTTCTCGTTATTTTGCAGTTTAGGGCTAATTATACCTAAAATGTATAGGTAATTGCTTGTTTTTAATAGCTAATGAGTTAATTATGAAATTTTGGTCATTTAAAAAAATTTCCCTATTTTTCAATTTTTTAATATTATTTTAAGCCGGTAAGAAAATACATTAAATTAGCGATAAATACAAATTTTTCCGGGCTAATTTTAATCTCTAAAATTATGATAATTAAAATCTAGTGATAACATAAATTTTTAGTAATTTATTTTGTTTTTTAACAAAATTTTGTGATATGAAACGAATTTATTGAATTTTGAGCTAAAACTTGCAATTTTTGAGTTGTAGGGGGCCTTTTTGCATAAAATTTCTTTTGTAAAACCCCTCTCACTTTTCCCTCAGCCCTAGGACAGCCCAACCCTGACCAAGTCCAGAAATTTCTGGCCTCATTTCTTGGGTTGCTTTCTTGAGTTGAATTTGATAGTTTATGGATTTATTTTAAATATAATGGATAAGTATGGTGCATTTGACTTTGGAGACTTGACCATTGACTTTCCCCACTTGCCCACACCCTCCCCCATGCCCTCTTGCTGGCCGAAACCTGCACTCCCCCTCTTCATCTCTTTTCTTCTCATTTTCTTCACAATTCCTCAAGTTTAACACATCAAAATTTCAAATTAAAGCTTGCAAATTAAAACCCTCCTTCATCTTTCTTTTCCTTCACCTCCCAAGCTTGGATCTTGATGCTTGAGGCCATCATTTGGAGCAAAATCCATTCTTGCTAGATCCTAAATTGAGGTATAATCCCTTGCTAATTAATTCTTTTGATTAAGTTTCTTAAGTTAGATGGTTGTAGTGTTAATTTAGTGTAGTTTTAATCTAGTTTTCTTAGCTTATGCTTGAAAAATTTAGCTAGGGTTTTGAAGCCATAATAGTTAATTAGATTGTTTTATAGTTAATCTAGTGGTTAATTAACTAATCTATATAGTTACCTTGTTTATGTAGTCTTCAATTTTGCTAAATTAGTTAATTTTAGAAGGGTGAAATTGTTGTTTTAGGATTTTCAAGAGAGGGTTTTTGTATGGAATTGGATTGTGAAACATGTTAATGAGTTGATTAGGGTTTAGAAATCCATTATTAGGATAATTAATTTACTTTGCTATCTAGTATTTTGCTAACCTAATCTAAGTAATTAATTTTCTTATGTGGGCTTTTGTTGTGTTAAATTAAGTTTTCAAGTGTGGAAATTGATTTGGAATTTGCTAGGTTATAAATTCAAGAAATGGTTGTTTATGGAAAATAGGATTGGAATCATTGCTATTGTGTTGTAATTAGTGTTTGTAGATTGCTTGTAGTGTGCTTGGGTGATTATGCTAAATTGTAGTCGTTTTGTCGCAAATCGGCGATTTTTGCACCGATTTTGGAATGCAATGCTTACTAGTTTTGTATAAAAATTATGTGATGAATCATTTTCGACATCTTGATGATTGTGATGGCTTGTCCTACGACTTTCAGGATGCGTGAGTGCGGATTTTTGGGTAGTCGAGTTTTAGTTTTGCCGGGCGACCAAATCGGCGTTTTTTGGCAGTTTTTGCGATTTTCGCGTGTGTTCCGCGCACTTTGTGCACGTTGTACCTAGCTAGCGAACGTTAGTAGTTTCGTTTGGGTTTTGCGTCGTTCTTGATATGTAACCTTATGTTTGGTATTGATGTTAATTCCAGGTTCGGTCGCGGAGACGTCAGACGCGGCGCGAAAGGGAAAGGCGGTGATTGGACACAGCTAGCCAGGGATTCCAGTGAGTAGATGTAACATCTACGGGGGACTATCGTTGGATGGCGCAAGCCGCCCGATAGTTTTAGTAACTTACAAGATCCTTAGTAATGTTAATAATTAGGGGTGAAATACTTAATTGACTATTTGCTGCATCCATGCATTATATTGACATACCTATACGAAACCATTTTATAGGACACCTGCACCATTGAGAGGGTTTTTATATGCAGCACGAGCACTATTCATGCTTACACACACACCCTGGTAATTGCCATGCCACCACACTAGATAACCTTTAAATTTAAACCTTTTACCAATTGATACTTAAACTTGTGCTATTGCCTTTAATTCCTTAAAATGAAACCGTAGAATTGCTATTCATGTGCATGTACTTCATCATATTAATTGTTCATGCTTAATCCATTGATCACACATCACAACTTGATTATTGATATCATACGCATTCATTATCATTGATATATGCACTTATGAGGATTTCTTGAGGTTTTATGATATTGCTGGATTTCGGGGGAAAGCCGCAAAATTTCTAAACTTATTATATTTTTAAAATATGTAAATTGCGGTTTTCTAGTGATGTAAGTGTCGTCCACCATGAGTTTGCTGTGGTTTTTGGAGACCCGTTTCGAGGAGTTAGATGAACCGTTTTGGGTACATGGTGGGCCCGGTAGGGTACCCCGGGGCAAGAAGCTCGTGGTGCTGACGATGAGCCTGGCAGGGGACGGATTACCGACCGGTGACTTCATTGGGCACGGCGGATATCCAGAGGATACCGACCGGGGCCGCGAGAGGATGAGATATTGATATTGAGATGGGTCAGCCGGATGGCTGAGGCCAGAGACACTATGACATGGATTTATGAGATTTGAGACAGCTTTTGGGTGTCGTTGCTGGACACCGTTTTTCGTCGATTCATTGACATTATGCTGGCATTCTAAAAGAGTTTCAAAACACAAAAAGAGATAAAATGTTTCTTATATATACCTGTTGAGACCTCAGATATTCATGTTGCATACATATTAGTACACTGATGTTGTATACACACCTGCTAGTGCATCCAGTCATACCTGTATTATAGATGCTAGGATGCTTGTGTGCATGCATACGATAGCCTTTGTAGATGTTGTTTATTACTCACGAGTTGGCAACTCACCCCCGTTGTGCCACAGTCTTTTGCAGGTCCGCTCCGTCAGTTCAGTAGCGGCGGGCGCACTTGTTCTTTTGCCTCTTTTGCCTGAGCTCGAGATTTGCTCATAGGTGGGTTATGTTATTATTTTTGTACCACCTTGTATATTCTTGTATCTAGTACACTCCATCTACTGTTTCTACCATATTTATTGTATATTGACCTAGAGGTGAGACTGTGAGGTTTGTGGATTTTATGCTGTATTTTGGGGTCGAGCTCACTTGAGCCGACATGCTACTTTTCTCATGCTTCCTTATGATTATTATGCTTGTTGTCATTTTATATTGCGTGGGATTTGTGAACGCCTTCTGGCGAAGAGCTAGCTCCCGCTTGGGGATGCCCTATTTTGTTGGATTTACATATATTCTTGTTGTACCCATTTTTGGGGGCCAGTATTTACAAAGGAGACTCTGCCGAATTTTTCGGAAAAATTGGTATCGTTTTTAAAAAGGGTTTTACATGAATTATTTGATAAACTTGCTTTCAAATGTTTGGGTTTTCTTCACTCCTTTGCTTAATTGGTTTTGTTTTCTGGGCTTTGGCTTACTTATTTTACGGACGTCTTTAGACGTTTCGTAAACTTAAGTGCCAGTCACGTTCCGTACCCTGCGGGGCGTGACAAAGTTGGTATCAGAGCGATAGGTTTTACCTTTCTGAGTGTAGGATGACCCTTGGTAGATGGAGTAAGTGACTTAAGCAGGGTAACGTAGCGTGCGTATGTCCGCGGCATACTTACGATACGGTACTCCGCCTAAGTGACTTTAGGGTATACTTGCTTGAAAATTCCTTCTTCAATTCCGTGTATCCTATGATCCTATTGCACTGTCCTTACTATCCGTTTTCCTGTAACAGCCACTATGCCGCCGAAGGCTACGAGGGCACAGAGGGCTGCCGCCAGAGACGAGATTCGAGCTGGCTCGTCCGAGACTAGGACTGAGCAGGGTGGTATGCCTACGCCGCAGGGACAGACCGATCCACCTTCCCCAGGCCGTATGGATAGGCTCGAGACCGGTATGGAGGAGTTGCGACAGATGATGGGAGGCATGCAGGAGCTACGTCAGATGGTAGGATCCCTAGTTGCAGCCAGTCGTACACCGAGGCCGGATGACGTACCTACTACATCACAGACGACCATGATACCTGCTCCTACTACTACCACCGTGGCCATTCCGGTTTCACTACAGGATTTCATGAGGCTGAGACCTCCAGTATTCACCGGCACCGAGGCAGCGGAGGACCCACAGATGTTCCTTGACAGTTTAGCCAGGATCTGCCGTTCGCTGAGATGTTCGGATGATCGATGGGTAGAGCTTGCGAGTTTCCGACTAGATGGTCTCGCGCAGACATGGTGGGAGTCAGTCTTGAGAGGTCGAGCTGCAGGTCTGCCGCCTATGACTTGGGTCGAGTTTACAGCGGTCTTTCTAGCCCGTTTCCTTCCAGAGAGCGTTCGTGACGCCAGAGCTCGCAGCTTCGAGGCCTTAGTCAAGACACCTGGGATGACGGTATCTGAGTATGACATCCAGTTTACACAGTTATCCCGATATGCTCAGTATTTGGTGGATACCGAGGAGAAGATGGTGAAGAGGTTCGTACAGGGACTTGATGCCCAGCTATATCTTGCCATTGGCGCCCAGCACTACGACACTTATTCAGCTGCTAGGGATACGGCATTGCGGATGGAGGCACGCATATCACAGACTTCGGCCGTTTCTGGGCCGAAGAGGATGCGCACCGATGTACCGTCTCAGAGGCAGCGCGCCAGATTCTTTCCGAAAGATAGGCCTGGCAGAGGATTTGGGCGGGGACAGTTATATGGTTCTTATCCCCAGGGGCAGCAGCCGTCGCCAGGATGTTTTGTGTGCGGGAGTCTGCACCATCTTGTCAGAGACTGTCCAGTGAGACGACAGGGAGCAGCGACAGTTCCGCATGTGACCCTACCACCATCACCACCCCCTCCTCAGAGAGCCCTACTTCCTACCCCAGGCGATGCTCCACGCCAGTTAGGTGCACCGAGAGGCCATGGACGCGACGGTCCTGTTCAGAGAGGACGAGGAAGCAGAGGCCGAGGTCGAGGTCAGCCCGCTATCGGTGGAGGACAGGCCCGAGTTTTTGCTTTGACACCGCAGGATGCGCAGGCATCCAATGCCGTTGTGACAGGTACCTTGCCAGTTTGTTCTTTCGACGCACGGGTATTATTCGACCCAGGTTCCACACATTCGTACGTATCTACACACTTTGCACCGATGTTGGGCCGTGAGTTGTCGTCGTTAGATCAGTCGCTTGTTGTTGTTACTCCGGTAGGCGAGTCGTTTGTCGCTCGTTTTGTTTTTCGTTTGTGTTCCGTTCGTATCGGGGAGAGGGATTCATTAGTTGATTTGATACTCCTCGATATGTTGGACTTTGATGTGCTTCTGGGCATGGATTGGCTAGCCACTTGTTATACTTCGGTGGACTGCCGTGAGAAGGCAGTCAGATTTAGCTTTCCGGGAGAGCCAGTCCTGGTTATTCGGGGAGACCGCAGTGTCACCCTTCCCAGCTTAATTTCGTCTCTTCGCGCTGGTCAGCTCTTGCGGAAGGGATGTCAGGGATTCTTAGCGTTTGTTTGTGATACTCGAGCTGCAGAGGTTCCGTTAGACCGGGTCCCGTTAGTTTGTGAGTTCCCTGATGTTTTCCCTGATGAGCTACCTGGGCTACCGCCTGAGCGCGATGTTGAGTTCTGCATTGATTTGATTCCCGGTTCGGGGCCTATTTCTATACCGCCTTATCGGATGGCCCCGGTAGAGCTTCGAGAGCTGAAGGATCAGTTGCAGGATTTGTTGGATAAGGGGCTTATTCGACCAAGTGTTTCTCCGTGGGGTGCTCCGGTCCTGTTTGTCAAGAAGAAGGATGGAAGTTTGCGCTTATGTATCGACTACCGCCAGCTGAACAAAGTTACCGTTCGGAACAGATATTCGTTGCCGCGCATTGATGATTTGTTCGACCAGCTTCAGGGTGCGGGGTATTTCTCGAGGATCGACTTGCGATCAGGATACCATCAGCTGCGAGTTCGACAGGAGGATATACCGAGGACAGCTTTCCGCACGCGCTACGGCCACTACGAGTTTTTGGTGATGTCGTTCGGACTCACCAACGCCCCAGCAGCATTTATGGATTTGATGAACCGTACATTCAGGCCGTATCTTGACTCGTTCATCATCGTGTTTATCGACGATATCTTGGTGTACTCCCGGAGCAGAGATGAGCACGAGCAGCACTTGCGGATTACGTTACAGACTCTGAGGGAGCACCAGCTGTTCGCAAAGTTCTCCAAGTGTGCATTCTGGCTGGACAGCGTCGGATTCTTGGGTCACGTGGTTACGAGAGACGGCATTTGTGTGGACCCGAAGAAGATTGAGGCTGTTCAGCAGTGGCCACGACCTACATCGGTTACTGAGATCCGTAGTTTTCTAGGCTTGGCGGGCTACTACAGGCGTTTTGTTCAGGACTTCTCCCGTATAGCTGCACCGTTGACCGGTTTGACCCGGAAGGGAGTTCCTTTCGTCTGGACGGAGGAGTGCGAGCGCAGTTTTCAGCAGCTACGGACTTGTTTGACTACGGCGCCAGTATTATCTTTGCCTTCGGGATCAGGCGGATTTGTTATCTACTGTGATGCTTCGCGAGTGGGATTAGGATGCGTTTTGATGCAGCATGGCCGGGTGATCGCTTATGCTTCTCGGCAGTTGAAGAAGCATGAACAGAACTACCCCACTCATGATTTGGAGATGGCTGCAGTGGTCTTTGCACTGAAGATTTGGCGATATTACCTTTACGGCGAGTCGTGTCAGATATTCACCGATCACAAGAGCTTAAAGTACATATTTCAGCAGCGAGACCTGAACCTCAGACAGCGTCGTTGGATGGAGTTGGTGAAAGACTACGACTGCGAGATCTTATATCACCCCGGCAAGGCAAATGTGGTGGCAGATGCGTTGAGTAGGAGGCCTGGGGGTAGTCTATCCTTTTTGCGCGCAGTGCAGAGGCAGTCGTCAGCAGATTGGCAGATGTTATGCGATAGCAGAGTTGAGTTCGAGTTCACTCAGACAGGGGGACAGCTCGCGCATGTTCGTGCACGCCCACAGCTGCTTGACCGTATATATGAGGCACAGCGCAGTGACGATCGTTGCTCAGAGATCATGGCACAGATGGGACAGGGCAGATTTTCCGAGTTCGTGATTGACGATCAGGGGATTTTACGATATGGATCTAGACTGTGCGTACCAGATGCTGATGGATTGCGGCGCGACATTCTTGAGGAGGCACACCGATCAGTGTATAGTGTCCACCCTGGTTCCACCAAGATGTACCATGATATGAGAGAGATCTACTGGTGGGACGGGATGAAGAGGGACATTGCGGAGTTCGTTTCGAGATGCCTGACTTGTCAGCAAGTCAAGGCCGAGCACCAGAGGCCCGCAAGAGAGCTACAGCCGTTACCCATTCCAGAGTGGAAATGGGAACAGATTTCGATGGACTTCGTTGTGGGTCTACCCAGGACCAGTCGAGGGTACGACTCCATCTGGGTGATCGTGGATAGATTGACGAAAGCGGCTCACTTCCTGCCAGTGAAGACGACTTTTAGCTTCGCTCAGTATGCTCAGCTCTATATTGACGAGATCGTGCGACTACATGGCGTACCGACTTGTATCGTGTCAGATCGAGGCACTCAGTTCACCAGCCGACTTTGGCAGAGACTTCAGGAGGCTTTGGGCACTCGTTTGAGCTTCAGCACAGCGTTTCATCCGCAGACAGACGGACAGTCAGAGCGGACCATTCAGACTCTCGAGGACATGCTCAGAGCATGCGTTTTAGACTTTGGTGGTAGCTGGGATCGTCATTTACCTCTAGTGGAGTTCTCCTACAACAACAGCTTCCAGGATACCATTCAGATGGCACCTTTCGAGGCATTGTATGGGAGGAGATGCAGATCGCCCGTTTGTTGGACAGAGCTCAGCGAGAGCAGCATTTTGGGGCCGCAGCTTGTTGAGGAGACGACAGCGAAGATACAGTTGATCCGAGACCGGATGAGAGCGGCTCAGAGCAGACAGAAATCGTATGCAGACAGGCGCCGTCGCAGATTAGAGTTCGCAGTTGGCGACCATGTTTTTCTGAAAGTCTCTCCGATGAAGGGCGTGATGCGTTTTGGGCGAAAGGGGAAGCTTAGCCCTAGATTCGTAGGTCCCTTCGAGATCCTCGAGCGTGTCGGCGCTGTTGCATATCGTTTGGCTCTTCCTCCCAGCTTTCCCGATGTTCACCCCGTCTTCCATGTTTCGATGCTCCGCAAGTACCTTCACGACCCTTCGCATGCGATTCAGCACCCGACAGTCCAGCTAGAGCGCGACCTTTCTTTTGCAGAGTAGCCGGTGGCCATCTTGGATCGGCAGGTGAAGAAGTTGAGGTCGAAGATTATACCAACCGTCAAGGTCCTTTGGCGTAGCCCGAGCAGCGAGGAGGTTACCTGGGAGACCGAGGGCGAGATGAGGAAGAAATATCCCCATCTCTTTGAAGGTACGCGTAGCTCTATTTTTAAATTCGGGGACCGAATTTCTTTAAGGGGGGAAGATTGTAGCGTCCTGAAAAGTCGTTTTGGTGTTTTCCTGAAATTCGGTGAAAATTCGGTATTTTTCCGAAAACCGTCTTTCTCGTTATTTTGCAGTTTATGGCTAATTATACCTAAAATGGATAGGTAATTGCTTGTTTTTAGTAGCTAATGAGTTAATTATGAAATTTTGTTCATTTAAAAATTTTTCCCTATTTTTCAATTTTTTAATATTATTTTAAGCCGGTAAGAAAATACATTAAATTAGCGATAAATACAAATTTTTCCGGGCTAATTTTAATCTCTAAAATTATGATAATTAAAATCTAGTGATAACATAAATTTTTAGTGATTTATTTTGATTTTTAACAAATTTTTGTGATATGAAACGAATTTATTGAATTTTGAGCTAAAACTTGCAATTTTTGAGTTGTAGGGGGCCTTTTTGCATAAAATTTCTTTTGTAAAACCCCTCTCTCTTTTCCCTCAGCCCTAGGACAGCCCAACCCTGACCAATTCCAGAAATTTCTGGCTTCATTTCTTGGGTTGCTTTCTTGAGTTGAATTTGATAGTTTATGGATTTATTTTAAATATAATGGATAAGTATGGTGCATTTGACTTTGGAGACTTGACCATTGACTTTCCCCACTTGCCCACACCCTCCCCCATGCCCTCTTGCTGGCCGAAACCTGCACTCCCCCTCTTCATCTCTTTTCTTCTCATTTTCTTCACAATTCCTCAAGTTTAACACATCAAAATTTCAAATTAAAGCTTGCAAATTAAAACCCTCCTTCATCTTTCTTTTCCTTCACCTCCCAAGCTTGGATCTTGATGCTTGAGGCCATCATTTGGAGCAAAATCCATTCTTGCTAGATCCTAAATTGAGGTATAATCCCATGCTAATTAATTCTTTTGATTAAGTTTCTTAAGTTAGATGGTTGTAGTGTTAATTTAATGTAGTTTTAATCTAGTTTTCTTAGGTTATCCTTGAAAAATTTAGCTAGGGTTTTGAAGCCATAATAGTTAATTAGATTGTTTTATAGTTAATCTAGTGGTTAATTAACTAATCTATATACTTACCTTGTTTATGTAGTCTTCAATTTTGCTAAATTAGTTAATTTTAGAAGGGTGAAATTGTTGTTTTAGGATTTTCAAGAGAGGGTTTTTGTATGGAATTGGATTGTGAAACATGTTAATGAGTTGATTAGGGTTTAGAAATCCATTATTAGGATAATTAATTTACTTTGCTATCTAGTATTTTGCTAACCTAATCTAAGTGATTAATTTTCTTATGTGGGCTTTTGTTGTGTTAAATTAAGTTTTCAAGTGTGGAAATTGATTTGGAATTTGCTAGGTTATAAATTCAAGAAATGGTTGTTTATGGAAAATAGGATTGGAATCATTGCTATTGTGTTGTAATTAGTGTTTGTAGATTGCTTGTAGTGTGCTTGGGTGATTATGATAAATTGTAGTCGTTTTGTCGCAAATCGGCGATTTTTGCACCGATTTTGGAATGCAATGCTTACTAGTTTTGTATAAAAATTATGTGATGAATCATTTTCGACATCTTGATGATTGTGATGGCTTGTCCTACGACTTTTAGGATGTGTGAGTGCGGATTTTTGGGTAGTCGGGTTTTAGTTTTGCCGGGCGACCAAATCGGCGTTTTTTGGCAGTTTTTGCGATTTTCGCGTGTGTTCCGCGCACTTTGTGCACGTTGTACCTAGCTAGCGAACGTTAGTAGTTTCGTTTGGGTTTTGCGTCGTTCTTGATATGTAACCTTATGTTTGGTATTGATGTTAATTCCAGGTTCGGTCGCGGAGACGTCAGACGCGGCGCGAAAGGGAAAGGCGGTGATTGGACACAGCTAGCCAGGGATTCCAGTGAGTAGATGTAACATCTACGGGGGACTATCGTTGGATGGCGCAAGCCGCCCGATAGTTTTAGTAACTTACAAGATCCTTAGTAATGTTAATAATTAGGGGTGAAATACTTAATTGACTATTTGCTGCATCCATGCATTATATTGACATACCTATACGAAACCATTTTATAGGACACCTGCACCATTGCCAGGGTTTTTATATGCAGCACGAGCACTATTCATGCTTACACACACACCCTGGTAATTGCCATGCCACCACACTAGATAACCTTTAAATTTAAACCTTTTACCAATTGATACTTAAACTTGTGCTATTGCCTTTAATTCCTTAAAATGAAACCGTAGAATTGCTATTCATGTGCATGTACTTCATCATATTAATTGTTCATGCTTAATCCATTGATCACACATCGCAACTTGATTATTGATATCATACGCATTCATTATCATTGATATATGCACTTATGAGGATTTCTTGAGGTTTTATGATATTGCTGGATTTCGGGGGAAAGCCACAAAATTTCTAAACTTATTATATTTTTAAAATATGTAAATTGCGGTTTTCTAGTGATGTAAGTGTCGTCCACCATGAGTTTGCTGTGGTTTTTGGAGACCCGTTTCGAGGAGTTAGATGAACCGTTTCGGGTACATGGTGGGCCCGGTATGGTACCCCGGGGCAAGAAGCTCGTGGTGCTGACGATGAGCCTGGCAGGGGACGGATTACCGACCGGTGACTTCATTGGGCACGGCGGATATCCAGAGGATACCGACCGGGGCCGCGAGAGGATGAGATATTGATATTGAGATGGGTCAGCCGGATGGCTGAGGCCAGAGACACTATGACATGGATTTATGAGATTTGAGACAGCTTTTGGGTGTCGTTGCTGGACACCGTTTTTCGTTGATTCATTGACATTATGCTGGCATTCTAAAAGAGTTTCAAAACACAAAAAGAGATAAAATGTTTCTTATATATACCTGTTGAGACCTCAGATATTCATGTTGCATACATATTAGTACACTGATGTTGTATACACACCTGCTAGTGCATCCAGTCATACCTGTATTATAGATGCTAGGATGCTTGTGTGCATGCATACGATAGCCTTTGTAGATGTTGTTTATTACTCACGAGTTGGCAACTCACCCCCGTTGTGCCACAGTCTTTTGCAGGTCCGCTCCGTCAGTTCAGTAGCGGCGGGCGCACTTGTTCTTTTGCCTCTTTTGCCTGAGCTCGAGATTTGCTCATAGGTGGGTTATGTTATTATTTTTGTACCACCTTGTATATTCTTGTATCTACTACACTCTATCTACTGTTTCTACCATATTTATTGTATATTGACCTAGAGGTGAGACTGTGAGGTTTGTGGATTTTATGCTGTATTTTGGGGTCGAGCTTACTTGAGCCGACATGCTACTTTTCTCATGCTTCCTTATGATTATTATGCTTGTTGTCATTTTATATTGCGTGGGATTTGTGACCGCCTTATGGCGAAGAGCTAGCTCCCGCTTGGGGATGCCCTATTTTGTTGGATTTACATATATTCTTGTTGTACCCATTTTTGGGGGCCAGTATTTACAAAGGAGACTCTGCCGAAATTTTCGGAAAAATTGGTATCGTTTTTAAAAAGGGATTTACATGACTTATTTGATAAACTTGCTTTCAAATGTTTGGGTTTTCTTCACTCCTTTTCTTAATTGGTTTTGTTTTCTGGGCTTTGGCTTACTTATTTTACGGACGTCTTTAGACGTTTCGTAAACTTAAGTGCCAGTCACGTTCCGTACCCTGCGGGGCGTGACACATGCACATCCCTCTCCTCTTTAGTCTGTAAGACACCTTTAGAGAGGGTGACTCTATCACCTGCAGGTACACCACCATGCCAGGAGTCGTCCATTCTAAATACCTTTAGAATGTTGTCGAAGTACCCAGATTGGGAAACTACCCAAATCTAGATCTAAAACCATAGATCCAGTAACCAGAATGTATGATATAATACCCAATTCCTATGTGGAGAAACCACTGTGTGACAACCAAAGTATAACCGATCGTAGTACAGGAATATCACTTCCTACTCTGTGTATGTCATCCAAATACCAGGACATCACACCCTACTACCTTCTTAACAAATCCATCCCCTATTCTGATGAAGTCAAACCTATGACTGTCATATCAGAAATAGATGATCTATCTCTGCTACATCCGCTTTAGTCTATAAATAGACATAAGCCACTTGTCCACCAATGCTTCCGCTGCTCCCACTGACTACGACAACCCTCTGGCAGAGTCATATACACGTACACTTCTAAAGATAGTTTATAACGACGCTATACTCATCCTACTGCCGGGTCTCGCAGCCTGGAACAACAGCAATGGCAAGTCTGGGTAAACAAGAACCTCCCTGTCACCGTCCTTGAGGCTACCGGAGTACTCCTCGGGTGCCTGAGGTTACCCACCGTATCTACGGAGCGGCCAATGGAATGTCAAGCCAGATTGAATCTTTAGGTTCCTATCAAACTTTCAGTAATCGTTTGCGGTTCTGGAATCACTTCCAGTTCTACCATACTCCCACTACTGTTTTCTGAAAAAATCCATTTTTGTTAAAACTGTGGAGAGTCAAGAACAATATCACTATTGATCTTCCAGATAGTAGAAAGTCAACCCTCGTCATAGCCTGGGTCAACCCACAAACAGCCATTACAGAAAAATGCCTTGAGTTATCCAGAGTCTGGTTTTAAGCATAAGCCGGACAACTCCCTGTACCTTAATAATGTCAAGATATGAACTGTTCTATATCCAATACAGAAACAGAGGCACTGATTTAATTGAACAAGATTCAAATCATGCAGCTGTCTCCAGTGCATGTCAACTAAATGGAAAGAGGCCGATCAGCGTTACTCAACTTAGGAGTGCTTCCAATTATGAGTAATCTGAAAAAGAAGCAAGTTCTCTTAATCCTTACTATCAACTGAATACCATACACAAGTATCTACATCTTCGATCACCTTGAAGAATCCCGATACTTGCAATACCTGGTTCTCTACTTTAATCTTATACTTATAACTTCTCAAAACTCAGACCTTATGTTTCTACGAAACACTTGTCTAAGAACTAGAGAAGTCATAAGTAAGCCGAATATAGTACGAGGACCAACCCCTCTGTCCTAATGGACACTGGACAACATACAATACTTTGTATAAGTCCCTTGAGTCTGATAACTCAATCCCTGTGTGTCGTAGGTTAAAAACTGTACTTATGGATAAGAAGAATTACACCGCTGTTCAATGCTCCTTACCTAACCATCCACTGATTTAGGTAAATGTCATAGACATAATTTCAAAAAGGTATATCTCACTCTATAAAAATAGACGTACAGATATATCAATTTGAAATTGGTGCATAACAACGGATATTCAAAACCAAATATTTGCCGACCGGCAAATAGCCCAGGCGATTTCCTCAAATATCACCAATTACAACGAATTCCGATATAATGAGGATGATCACCTAATTTCCAATAACTTACTCACACTCATCATCTGTAAAACCATACAGATGTGAGAATCAAACCTGGTAAATACATACCGTGAAGTAAGGACTAATTGAGAAATCAGTTTTCTTTTAACAATACACAGTGAAACTGAAACATTGAAATGTTTCGATGGGGTATTCTGGTATTCCTAGTAATACCTCTTCCATTATCCAGATTCACAACTGTAACCGTATAATTCTTTGCCATCTCTCTAAATCCCTTTATATGTCTTTAGTCATTATCTTCTGTACACCCCTTTAGACCAAATGGTTTTCTTCCTTCCCTACCGTTCGGCACCAGCCTATGGTTTGGAAGAAGACTATCCAATAAGCATAATGGGTGTACTGTCCTAATCCTAGGAGCACTCGCAATGCGAGAGAAGATGAAGATAAAAGACAACCGAATAAACCTTATTCCTATTTCTCCTGAACCAGATTCCATCCCCGAACTGGAACAAGTTCATTTCGAGTTCGTACATAAACATACATTGGAGTATCCAATAAACTGTGGATCTGCGTGGTGATACGGAGTGTCCTGGAGAAATACAAAGGATTGGCGAAGAAATACTTGGTTTGGTCATGAATATCAGTCGCAATTTACTTTGCCCTCTTACTAATGCCTTGATATGTCTTTACTTAATACCTTCTGTACACCATCGTTAGGCTAATTGGTTTTCTTCATTCCCCACCGTTCGGCACCAGCCTAAGGTTTGGAATAAGACTATCCAATTTGCGTAATAGGTGTACTATCTCCTAAACCAAAGAGTACTCGCAACCTGAGAGAAGGTAAAAGGAAAAGACAACTGAATAGTCCTATCCGTTTTCTCCAGAACCGGAAACCATCCTCGAATAAATTCCTTCGAGTTCGTATATAACCATACGATGGTTTTATCCAATGGAAGTGGACGTTCGTAGTAAAACGGGGTGTCCTGGAGAAAAGGGTAAAAGTAGGAGTGGCAATGAGGTTTGCAACTCTGACAATCCAAAAGCCAGTGTTAAGAAGGTTCGGTTAATTTTGGTCTCTGAGTCATAGTCTAGGGTCGGGTCAATGGTTGCTGCCAAAGAGAGAGAGAAAAGAAACACTCAGCGTGCACTCTAACCTAGATCAAAATGGTTATCACTTTATCTAATCTGGAAACCTCCCACTGTACCGTCAAATTCTCCTCCAAACCTGAAAGAAGAATTATTCGGGATCACCCGAGGAGTAAACCAACTCATCAGTGGGAATCGGGATCCAACTATCATCGCATGATAACGTGACGGAATCCGCTCACGTTATCACACTCTAGAAGGTATGCGCATATCTGGAAAGTTTCAGTTTCTTTAGAAACTCCCGATGTGGATTTTTACCCCATGCTCTTATGACCTTGACTTTGGCCAACATATCATAAGTCACATGTCAAGTTCTACCCGTCATTCTCTAGGTTAATTTGAACCCACCCGTACATACCCTTGACTTTGGCCAAAATAGTAGTACGACTGTCCCAAACCAACGCATCTATCTATGCTGCATATGAATACCCAATAGCTACCAATCACTGTGCCTTGACTTTGGCCAACATACACAGCTTGAATACTTATTGACTATCCATATGAAACGACGGAGGGCTACGAATGGTTTCTGGCAAAAACCTTTAACGTAATGAACTTGATATCGTTGAAGGAGCCGGATAGCTTTTAAAAATATAGTGACGAAAACCTGTGCTAAAGAGGTCACTCCCGGTGAAGGGATCTCGGCTCTTTCCCCGTAGAATGAGGTGCAGGATATTCCAACTGAATACCACGATGCAAAGAAAAAGTAATCGGCTATAGTGAAGTTATTACGCTGACGCAAACTTCTGTCCAAGGGGTCACTCCCGGTGAAGGGATCTCGGCCCTTGCCTCATCGACTGAGGTGCTGGATATTCATAACCGAATACCACTGTGCAAAACAAAAGTGAACGTCCTTGCAATAACAGCTTTTTGAAAATTGTTCCAACAACATCAGAATAGGTTTGTTTAGCTTGCATTGATCCGAATCAACGCAGTCCCGTCAATTGATCAAACCAATAAAGAACGAAAATAATGATGTACGTATATGCCATCCGCATTCGCCACTGGGTCCCGTCATTACCCGTTAGGTTACTTAATTAACGACAGAGCGGGGACTGGACTAGCGCAGATGCAAAACATATACAACATCTACTAGTATATATATCAATATATAATATTCGCTCAGGGCGTGATAAAATGCAACATCACAGAAATGTAATATGTTAGTGTATATGCCCTAGGGGCCATTATTGTATCATACTAGTTTGTATATTACTTAATGGAAGCTTGGGATATTCACATGTATATAACAGTCTTGCTAAACATGGTAGTATGCTACTTGGTTTTTCTATCTTAATATGTGAGTATACGTATTGATAGAGCTCTTAGGATCTTGCTTGACTACCAGCGTTGTGATGGCAGTCACACTAGTGGGGGCTGGGTAGTCTACAAGCACATCCTTATTCAGGTCCCTAGTCGTTGGATTATCGAGACAGAGCATCGATAATCCGGAGTAGACTAGTGTGTACACTTCTCATCCCATTTGAGGAGATGGTCTGTCCCACAGCCATCAGTACGTCGTACTGGAGATAGTATGCAGGTGCTCGTTAGGTTACGGGTACACCGGACAGGACTCACAGGGAACTGTTGGTTGGTTTTATACCAGTCGTCAGTGAACAGTTCCCAGGTGACATGAGTACAGCATAGTCCGCAGACTTGACACTGCTACTTCGCCTCGAGTGTGTCCCACTGTTCTTAGATTGCTACCCTACCACGGCTCAAAGGAGTTGTGCAAACATGTAGCAGTTGGGTGCAGTCCCGAGCACTTAGAGGCAGTGGCGGTTAGACAGGATTCGTCTCTCCCGGTATTGGGGGTTGATATCGCGCAGTGTCAGAGAGCCATTACGCAAAGTCCCTGTCCAGGGCAAGCGAGATTTGCTGGTAGGTTCCAGTAGTTTCTCAGGGTGTAATGGGCTTCGCTCCGACACGACTTATACCGCTATTAGGGGACCGACGCTTGCCGCCCCCTAGGCCCGATATGCGATAATCTTAGACGAACGGACCAGACTGTATGGAAATTGTCACATCAGACTCAGTAGGAGTTCGGATGGGTTTCCTCATCGGCCTTCTTATCGACATCTACCCGGGGACCGTTACGTACAGCTAGTGCCACTTACGGTCTGTGGTTAAACCCACTGCCAGCGTAGTAGTCGAGTCTCTAGAGTCCCACGAAGAGAGTTTCCCTACTCCAGGCGAAACGATATAGAGGTCGTATGGTTTTACGACAAGGGTTCGGACGCATACGTGTGTTTACGCACGTACGACTTTCGGACAGTTTTTACTAGTCGGCTTTGGTTTAAGCCAGTTACTAGTATCCGGTTATTGGATTTATACAGTCTAAAGTTTTTCCGTGTTTTCACGGATAGGAGGTGCGTTCTCGTAATTGCGCGAGAAGCTTCTAGAAGATGATGACTAAGGAGGTTAAGGTGGCATATACATTAAATGAGATTAGTGAGTCATATGGATGATTCATCCATGCCATTAATGCATCATAAATGCTTAATGACTCATGGAGATGAATCACCATTAGATATTTATTAAGCATGGTTGTAAATCATTTTCTTTTCTTTTCTTGAAAAACAATAATGCTTGATATATATTATGATAACTCATTTTCTCATTTCATTATTATTCTCACATTCTCTCTCCTCAAGCTTGCTCTCTTCAAACCCTAATCCTCCCCTCTCATGTGTTGAGTACAAGGATTAGTTAGACTACTTAATCTATAACCCTCACTCTATATCATCTAGGTATTTTGATTAGCGCTTAAAGAAACCTAGTTGCCTCATGTTTAGAGGCAAAGTTTGGAGTAAAGCTCTCGTGGTGGATCGTCTACTACTTGGAGAAGGCCGAGGAGGAGGTGGAGTTCGTAAAGACGAAGGACACGGTTCTTTAGATATAATCACTTCACATAGTAGTTTAGAACTTCTATGTTAGTTGTTAGTTATTATTTAGCTTCGATTCATGCGGTTAGTCGATGTTTAAGCAAAGAACTTGATCGTTTTTCATATTTCCGCCTCCCCGCAAGTCGTGGGGTGTTGTACATCGACTTACAGTGGTATCAGAGCCTCTCTAAACAATAATTAACTCATTACCAAAGTCGTAAGCATTTCGAACGCAAAAAGGAACCAGAAAGATCATCGTTTTACACAGTTTCTGTCGAAATTTAAACAGGCCCTAAAAATTTTTCAGGGACCTGTAGAATAACAAGCAAGAAATTATAGGGGTACTCAAGAAATTTGGTCGCGTAACTCGGCTAACTTGCCGCGGAACCGCGGCGGATCCATGCGATCCGCCGCGGATCCGCGGCCGAGTTAGGGCCGAGTCGGCCCAAATTTCTTCAGTGACTTTCTGGTGTTAACAGTGATATTTCTGGATGTTTAGTTTTCTGCTCAAGTCTCAGGTGCATAGAGAAGTATTGGAGTAGAATCTATATTGTTTTGCTCGATCGAAATTTTGCGATGTTTGCTAATTTGATTATATCTGTGTTTGTATAATGTGTTCGTAAACCTCCCCTAACTGCTAGTATGTCGGTTGGCAGGGGGTTGCACATTTCTGTAATGGTTTTTACTGTTTGTGGATGTGAACTGTTTTGGACTGTTGTGATGATTAGCCGGGGTTTGTGATGGGTTATTATTTTAATTCATTCGATGTAATTGTAATATGTTGTAATATTATTTTGCTGGGCACATCCAGGTTGCGGTTGTAGCCACAGTTGTATTATTTCATTTTACTGTTTTTGCTCCTAGGATAGACCCAAGGTGGGGTGCAAAAACTACCGGGTACTTTGAAGTGTTTAGTGGCCTACTCACTTTGTTGAGGGAGACCGCTTCACTTCGGGTATTTGGCGGGTAGTTTGCCGTACCCGTAGGGGTCTAGGGTGGGTTAATGGCTATTCATCACAACTGTGTAATCCGTCTTTTGTTGCAGGCTCTAAACAAACACGGATTGCTTGCAAATCCAATAAAGTTCATATGAGATCTGGAATGCCTATTATTGCGTCTGACGAATGTACAATATCTATATATGATAGCTATTTAGACGTCACTTATGTCTTACACCCGCGCTAGCCCAGCCCCCGCTCTGTCGTTAGTTAAGTAACCTAACGGGTGATGACGGGACCCCGTGGCGAATGCGGATGGCATAAGAGGACGTTGTATTTTCGTTGTTTTCTGCAATGTAGGTTAATGATGGGACGCATTATTAATAATGCAAAGAAAATAAACCAAAAGTTTAATCGTTGGAACAATTTAAAAGAAACCACTCGGTTAATTTTAAAAACAGATATTTTTAAATACGGAGCTTTAACCACTCCTTTTAAAAGCTATCAGGTTTCTTCGATTATATCAAGTTCACTACGTTCACGGTTTCGCCAAAACCATTCGTAGCCCTCCGTCATTTCATCTGGGTGTTCAGTAGTATTCAAACTATGTATTTTGACCTAACGCCAAGGCATAGTGTTTGGTAGCTACTGGATATTCATTTATTGCATAGATAGATGAGTTAGTTTGGGACAGTCGTATTATCATTTTGGCTGAACGTCAAGGATATATACGGATGGGTTCAAATTGACAAGATAATGATGGGTAGAACTTGACATGTGACTTATGACATTTTGACCTAACGCCAAGGTCATAAGAGCATGGGGCAAAAATATATATCGGGAATTTCTAAAGAAACTGAAATTTGCAAAGAGTTGCATACCATTTGGAGTTTGATGAATGTTGGTAGGATTCCTTCAACATTATCATACGATGATATTTGGATCCCGATCCTACTGTGAGTATATGCTACTCATCAGGATATTCGTCACTTAACGATCAATGCTATAAACCAAGTAGGTGTCAAGAAAGGTGTCAGCGGGGTTACGCCCCAGAGAAAAGAGGTTATTTAATTAAGGAACTTCGCGAAAGCGTTGGAAAACCTCCCTCGAAGTACCGACACCAGCCTGGCTGAACGGTTAAGCAAGTATTGTACAGTGAGAATAGTCCTGGCTAATTCTTCTTTTATGGTTTGAGGAAGGATTCGAGAAACAGTGGGAGCCATCCAGTTTAGATAAATTAAAAACCATTCTAAACTTGCAAGTGTTAGTTATATGTATGACCTAGAGGCCATTACTGTACATAGGATGTATATTGTAGTGGATGCTGGGACATATATAGGGAGGACTTTCTTGCTCGACATGATAGTATGCTATCTGGTTACTCTTTACCTTAACGTGTGCACTGATTGTCTCTCTGTTACATGTTGGTAAAGCCCTTAGGATGTGTACTTGACTACCTGAACTATGATGCGGATCATACTAGTGGGGACATGGTAGTCCATAAGTACATCCTTGAAAGTCCCTAGTCGTAGGTGTATCGAGATGGGGCATCGATATACCAGAGTAGACTAGCGTGTACCTTCTCGACCCATACAGATGGGCGATGGATGATCCCATATCCAATGGTGTTTGACATCAGAGATGATATATGGGTGCTCAGTAGAGACTGGGTACACTGGACGGACTCGCCGAGAACACCCAGATGGTATTATACCTTACGTCAGATGGCAGTTCTCTGGTGACACTGGTACAGAGTAGTCTGTTGACCCGATATCGTCATAGAGTCTTGTGTGGTTGCCACTGTGCTTTGATTTCCATCTTACCACGTCCAAGAGGGCGTGCAAAACGGTGGTTTTTGGGTACAGTCCCGAGTCATATGGAGGCAATGAGCGATAGGAGGGGATTCGTCTCTCCCGGTATAGGGAGTTGATGTTGCACTGTGTTCGATTGGCTATAACAGGAAGTCCCTGGCCAGGGCTGATCAGAGAATTGCTGGTAAGTGTTACCAGAAGTTTCTCGACCCGTTATGAGCCTCATATCGACACGACTTATCGAGCTATTGGGGTCTGACGTTTACCACCCCTAGGCAAGATATGCGACATATCAGACGATCAGACCGGACTGTACGGTAGTGTTACTGGTTGGATTCACTGGAGTGTGAGCGGGCTTGCTCGTCGATCTTCTGATCGCTCAATACCCGGGTGGCCGTTACGTTTAGCCGACCGCTTGCGGCTTGTAGGTGTTTGATATGATCATCATCTGCTGCCGGCGTATTGACGAGTCTTTAGAGTCCTACACAGAGGTTTCCTGGCTCAAGCGAAACGAAATAGGAGCGCATATGAGATATGTGTGGGACCGAGAATAATGCGTGTATGTGATACCGTATTTCATTCTCGCGATCAATGTGTCGAATGGTTGTATGCGATATAACCTAGTTATCGATTCAAGCGTTGATTCGATAAGCCGATACATTGTATACTAGTCGGTTGTGTGCGACATGACCGGATCATTGAATCAAGTGTTGATTTAATGATTTAATGCATAATTATATATTTGATATATTACTTTGCATTAACTAGTATTGGTTCACTTTAAATGGATTTTCTCACTTGGATTGTGCACATTGTATATGTGATATACTTTTGTACACAAGTTTGTATCATGATTGATGATGCATGCTTTTTTGGTTAAGTGTAAAGATTAAACCATGGTTATTTAAATGGTTAGGGTTTTGTTTTTCATATCTATTTATTTATTCTTTATTCTTTTTGGAAAATTATTAGCATAAAGAATAAATGGTGGCTTTCTTTGGATGGATTATGAAGCTTCATGAAGCTTTTGACTTTGTGACCATTTTGTCTCATGCTTAACCCTAACCATTCCTACTAACCATGATTTGTTCTCTACACTTGACCATGGTTGAGAGATGATAAGTATTCTTATTATCTTTTTTTTAAAGAATATTTATCATATCATCATCTTCTTCTTCTTCATCTTCTTCAATGAAGAAACCTTCACTTCATCAATAGTGATTGATGAAAATGAGTGAGAAATCCAATTCTAAAGTCTACCCACTTCCTATTTCTTCATCCTCTACCTCTTGCCAAGTAGTAGAGTGTGTTTTCTTCACAAGTTTCTTGACTTGGTGAAGTTGGAGCTTGATCTAGTGATGCCTCGACGTAGATCATCTTCGGCATCGACGTCGACGACCTAGCCCGTCCATTCTCCGATGAAGCCGACGCTAGAGCCCGGGGTTCGACTTGGACAGCGAGGAGACATCATTGCGGAGCTATGGAGGTGGAGCACCGGATCTACAAAGGTTGTATTTCCGTTATCTTATAGTTTAGTTGTAAACTAGCTCGCTTTTATCGCCTAAACTTCTAGCCAACGATCTAGTCTAGGGTTTCTCGGCACCGTTAAATTTTGAAATTGGCATGGTTGATGCCTTGTGAGACCTCTTGAGAGTGCCTAGGAACCCTACAGTGGTATCAGAGACTAGCTAGAGCCTTAGGCAAAGTCTAGACGAAGTTTGAAACCCGAACGAACCGAAACCCCAACACAATCCATGCTCTCTGGACTTTCTCTAAAAACAGGGATTTTTGTGAATTAAAAATTGCCAAAAAATTCAGCAGGGAATCCTATGAGTTACTGTGAAGCACGTGGCTCTAAATCGTCCAAAGAGCCGCGGAACCGCGGCCCCACCCTGGGTTTCCCGGCGGTTCCGCGGCCATGTTGGTGATTTATACCACGTGTCTTGCACAGTAATTCTTGTGTCAAAGTGCTGAGTCTTCTGGAAATTTTTATTTTTTATTCAAGAGTTGAATTTTCTGGGGTTGTTTTGGGGATTCGGTGTTTCGATCGGAGTATCAAATTTTGTCTGTGTGGCTTTCCGGACAAATTTTAGAATATGTTAAAAAGTTCGACCGGATATAAATACCCAATTTTTCCCCTGTCGGGAAATTTCCAAGTGTTGGATTTTTCAGTAGTTTAAAGACGTTCTAAGTAGTGCAAGTAACTCGATGGACCCTCTAGAAGAAAACAAACCTTAACTCGATTATGTGACCGTCTTGAACTGCCCTTTGAACCTTCGGGTTTGGGGCAGTACGGCGTGCCACATGTGAGGCGTTGGCTTGACCCTTCTACGGCTGGACCGTTGGTACTGAGGCACGAACTGAATGTTGTTAGACTTATTTCATGTGTTGAGCTGTATCGGGAAAACTTGGGTGTTCGATTGTTCGATCGAAAAGTTTAGCATTTTCTATTTATCCGGAATGTGATACAATACTTGGAATTCGCAAAAAGTTATGAGATAACTGAATGAATGTTATAAACGTAGCACTTTAGTCTCACTTGATCGGTTGCCACGGGATTTTGATGTGATCAAAAGTCCGTCGCAATCACGTAGCGTACGCGGATACTCGCCGGATAAACTTAATAGACAGCCTCACTCCATAGCCCCGACCAAGTGACTGTAGGAGAACCCCGTCGCCGAAAGCATCCGTTCGGGTGCTTGCGGCAGCGGTGTTCCGCCTTGGTGCACTTCGTCGACGGCGTCGGAGGTGCGGCCGCCTACTGAAGTTTGCGACGAGCATTCGATCAAAATGTCGGGAATCTTGATGAATTACCCGACTTGATATTGAAAAGTGTTTTCGATTTTGAGACTAAAATGCGGGGTTTATAATTGTTAGGCATGTGATGTCTAAGTAATTCATAAGATTAGGCATGCGATGTCTAAAGAGATTGCGGATTCCAACTGTTGTAGTTTTACACTTTCTTTTCTGTGACCGTAAGTGTAATATGTGATATCGCCGGTTTCGTTGCTATATGTCAACGACAATTGGGATGCGCATATTTACTTACGTTGATGACATGTGATGTTATGTGTTGCTGGATATGTTATATTGGATCGTCGTGTTTGAATAGCCGGGGGTTTTTATGTGAGATGAGTGTTTTTCATTTTCATTCATGTAAAAACTTGTATGTAATATTATTTTATTGGGGCACTTCCAGGTAGCGGAAGATGTCACCGTTTGTATATTATTTACTTTTCTGCACTAGGATAGACCCAAGGAGGAGGGCACAAGTAACCGGGTTCTGGAGTCCAGTGGGAGACCAACTCGAGGAATCGAGTCCGGGTCTCCTAACTTTAGAATTGGTAGGGTTGCTTACCGCTCTCGTAGGGGTCTAGGGGTGTGGGTTTGGCTATTCATCACGACCGTGGAATCCGTGTTTTATACTGGCTCGTATTAAAAACACGGACGTCCTAGTATATCCAATATTTCATATGTTTCTTCTGCTGCGATATCTGTGATGTGATCATGTGATGTTCTGTGATAGATACTATATATAGTATATATGATATATTATATAGCCGTTACTTATGTTTTACACCCGCGCTAGCCCTGCCCCGCTCTGTCGTTAGTTACCTAACCTAACGGTGCACGAGGGGACATCGAGGCGAATGCGGATGGCATAAGTGTACGTCGTATTTATCTGTGATGTTTAGGTACTTAAATGATGGGACTTCATTAATGTGATTAATGAAATAAAAGAAACCTAAGATGTTGTGGAATCGAATTTCAAAATAAAACAGGTAGCTACAGTTCTTGCTTTGCACAGCGGTATATACGATATATCCTGCACCTTATTCGATAAGGAAAGGACCGAGATACCTTCACCGGGAGTGACTCCTTTAGCAATAACTGGCAGATGCTACAACCTCGGTTTGTCTTTTGATTGCTTTTAAGAGTTCTGCTTTGCACTGTGATATATATGATATATCCCGCACCTCATTCGACGAGGAAAGGACCGACGATCCCTTCACCGGGAGTGACTCCTTTAGCAAAACTAGAAAAGCCTCAAAAGCACTCCATTTCAAAATCATTTGATTCTACAACGATATCAAGTTCATTACGCAATAGGTTTTCAGAAAAACCTTTCGTAGCCCTCCATCATTTCAGATAAGTCCTAGTTAGTATTCGTGCTACGTTTGTTGACTATGTTAAGGCGTAGTGTGCGGTAGCTAATTAGTGCTTATCTGCATAAGCATATGATGTGATTGGATTAGGGTAGTCGTGCGACTTTGTTGACTATGTTAAGGGTCGTGCGGGTGGGTTTAATTCAATCGGGAAATGATGGGTTGAACTTGACTAGCACTTATGATTTGTTGACTATGTTAAGGTCATATAGCTGCTAGGGGCAAAATTATTATCGGGAATTTCAAGTGTTGAAATTTACAATGAGATTGCATACCTTCTATGAGATAGTTGGATCCCGATACCCGCTGCGAGTAAGAGTTACTCCTGGGAGAGTTTTATACATTACAATTAGCCGATCAAGTAGGTGTCTAGAAAGGTGTTAACGAGGTTACTCCTATGGGAAAACGAGCTTTACATTAATTAGGTTCGTGCGAAAGCACGGGGGACCTCCCTCAAAGTACTGACACTGGCCTGGCTGAAAGATTGGTGAACTTGTAGTGTGTAATTAATCCCGGCTAGTCTTTCCTTTTAGGGTTTGAAGGAAGATTTGATAAAAAGCAGTGGGAGCCATCCTGATTAGGTAAAATAATAACCAATCTATTCTTGCAAGAGCGCACGCTGAGTGTTTTCTTCTCTCTCTCCTGGTAGCGACCATATCATGCCTTAATCAAGATAATAAAACGGATTATTGACCGAACCCGCTTGTTATACTGAGCTGGGGAACGTTGGTCCCGCTCCAACTTATAATTGTTATAAGACAGAGCAGGAAATTGTGGAATACCAGATTTCCCGTGCCGCCCAAACGAAGAGAGTGCATGCTGATGCATCATCTTCGGGTGTGTTCGTTACAAAGAACTGTTTCTCAGTATCCTCTACATCCTGGGTATATGATACCGGATCAGGATCCCAGATATGTAATCTGTTACATAGGGCTACAAAAGGGTAGAAAAACTGAGAACGGGTGATAAGTTTCATGAGGCAGAAAACGAGGCAAGTGTTGCAGCCAAGTCTGTCGGTCACTGTCACCCTGTATTACCAATAGATTGATTCTGAATGAATGTTATTAGATACCGAACCTGATATACAAAATCATATCAGTCTCTTTATTAGTAAAGAAATGATAAAATTTTTTATTGTTGGATAATGTTTTGAACATTACCTATATCAAAAGTTGATCGGTTCAGGCACGTTATCTAAAAGCATTGACGTTCTAAATCAAACTACAGTTCTTAGTATACGAAACACACACAAGAGGAAGAGTTCAGAAATGAACGAATCCTTCTTGAGCTATTGTAGACTAGGTCATATCAATGCGACCCGACTAGCTGGAGTTACATTTAGATGCATATTTAAATCAGTTTGAATTTACATCTTGTGAAACTCGCCAGTCATGTCACAAAGATAAAATGACCATAGCTTTATTTATTGGAAATAGAGAAAGAGTTAGTGAACTCTTGGGATGATACATGTTGATGTATAAAGGTCCCCTGTCTACACATACCTGGTAAGGTTCTTTGTACTTCATTATATTCTCTGATAATCTCTCGAGATTCAGACATATGTTCCTGTTGAAACACAAGTCTGAACCTTTTGAGATATTCACAGAATATAAGATAGAAGTAGAGAACCAATACGGGTATAAGTATTATTTCATATGATGAGATCAAGGAGGAGAATAATTGAGCACGGAAATCCTGGACTATTTTAAAGGAGAATGAGATTCTCTCTCAGAATTACTCCTCTGTATACACCATAGCACGATGGTATATCGGGGCGGAGCAGATACACCCTATATGATAAGGTGTGCTCTATGATGAGTAATACTGAGTTACCTATTTCCTTTTGGGAGTTATGCACTTGAGAAGCTGCATACCTATTGAAAAGGGTTCAAATCAAATCAGTTGCCTACCACTTCATATTTGATATGGAATGGGAAGAGCCCATATCTTAAGTTAGTTAAGATTTGGGGTTGTCCGGCTAATGTCTAAAAGCAAAATCCGGACAAGCTCGAGGCAACGTCTGTAATGTAGAACTGGAAAGGTTCCAGCTATACAAAATACAGCAGATGATTTGATAGAACCAAAGGATTCAGTAGATTCCAACGAACCTTAGCCTCTCCGCCGATCTAGTAGGGTTCCTCACCTGCCTGAGAAATACTTCGGTTTCTCGATGACAGTGGGAGCGAGGATTGCATCATGAGATGATGACCCAACTAGCTTCGAGCTGGCCTTCAGGAGTAAGACTCTGTAAGAATGGCTGGATGCTTATCGATCTGAGATGGAATCCTTATACACCAACAAAGTATGGACTTTGGTTGCTATATCTGAAGGGTTAAATCCCCATCAGGAGCAAGTATATCTTGAGAAGATTACTTGGTGTACATGGAAAAGTTGAGACTTTCAAAGCTAGACTTGTTAAAAGTTTGCATCATTGACCAGGTGCGGATAATGATGAAACCTTTTCAAGTAACTATGCTTAAGTCCATCCAGATCCTACTTGTCACGGCTACATACCATGACTACGATATCTGGTGGTTGGGTGTCATGACTGCTTTTCTAAATGATGTTTTAGAAGAGTGCATCTATAAGTACACAGCCAGAGGGCCTCATAGACAGTGGGAGCAGCGGAAACGTGTGCAAGATGCTTTATAGGATAAAGCAGGCATCGCGGAGTTGGAACATCTGTTTTAATGGATTAGTCAAAGAGTTTGACATCATCAAAATGGTAGATGAACCTTGTATAAACAAAAAGGTAGTAGGGAGTATGGTGAAAATCCTCGTAGAGTACGTGGATGACATACTCTTGATAGGGAAGGAGTTTCCTATGCTACGCTCGATCAATCTCCGATTATCACAAAGATTCTCCATATAGGATCAAAATGATACCTCCTAAATCCTGAGCTTTTGGATCTATGAGATAGATTTAATTGGATGTTAGGATTCTCACTAGTTGTAGTGAGATGGTATCAATCGATCCTGGGGAGAATCACTGGAAGTGTTCTAGGGTGATAAAGACGACTGAATGTCAGTCGCAGGCATTGTCTTTACCCTCAGTAAAGGGACGGTATGTTGGAAGATTTCCAAGCTAGATACCGTGGCATACTAGACGATAAAGGCTGGATACATCGCTGCTTAAGATGCTACCAAAGAGGCTGTTTGGATGCATATTGGTTCATGAGATGAACTATGTTCCTACCATTGTGAGACAATGGAGTTGTGGCTTATGCCAAGGAACGTTGGTCCCGTCAGTGATCCAGACATATTCTAAGGCAGTATCACTTGATCATGGAGATAGTTGATCTCTAAGGGTTCGAGGTTAGGAGAGTAGACTCAGAGGACAACACGGCGGATCCACTCACGAAGGCCTATTCCCAGAGAGAGACTTTTATGGGATGGTTGAGTATGAGATACTACAACCACTGCTACAGATGGCCCTAGTGCAAGTGGGAGATTGTTAGTTATATGTATGCCCTAGAGGCCATTACTGTACATAGGATGTATATTGTAGTGGATGCTAGGACATATATAGGGAGGACTTTCTTGCTCGACATGATAGTATGCTATCTGGTTACTCTTTACCTTAACGTGTGCACTGATTGTCTCTCTGTTACATGTTGGTAAAGCCCTTAGGATGTGTACTTGACTACCTGGACTATGATGCGGATCATACTAGTAGGGACATGGTAGTCCATAAGTACATCCTTGAAAGTCCCTAGTCGTAAGTGTATCGAGATGGGGCATCAATATACCAGAGTAGACTAGCGTGTACCTTCTCGACCCATACAGATGGGTGATGGATGATCCCATATCCATTAGTGTTTGACATCAGAGATGATATACGGGTGCTCAGTAGAGACTGGGTACACTGGACGGACTCGCCGAGAACTCCCAGATGGTATTATACCTTACGTCAGATGGCAGTTCTCTGGTGACACTGGTACAGAGTAGTCTGTTGACCCAAGATCGTCATAGAGTCTTGTGTGGTTCCCACTGTGCTTTGATTTCCATCTTACCACGTCCAAGAGGGCGTGCAAAACGGTGGTTTTTGGGTACAGTCCCGAGTCATATGGAGGCAATGAGAGATAGGAGGGGATTCGTCTCTCCCGGTATAAGGAGTTGATGTTGCACTGTGTTCGATTGGCTATAACAGGAAGTCCCTGGCCAGGGCTGATCAGAGAATTGCTGGTAAGTGTTACCAGTAGTTTCTCGACCCGTTATGAGCCTCATATCGACACGACTTATCGAGCTATTGGGGTCTGACGTTTACCACCCCTAGGCAAGATATGCGACATATCAGACGATCAGACCGGACTGTACGGTAGTGTTACTGGTTGGATTCACTGGAATGTGAGCGGGCTTGCTCGTCGATCTTCTGATCGCTCAATACCCGGGTGGCCGTTACGTTTAGCAGACCGCTTGCGGCTTGTGGGTGTTTGATATGATCATCATCTGCTGCCGGCGTATTGACGAGTCTTTAGAGTCCTACACAGAGGTTTCCTGGCTCAAGCGAAACGAAATAGGAGCGCATATGAGATATGTGTGGGACCGAGAATAATGCGTGTATGTGATACCGTATTTCATTCTCGCGATCAATGTGTCGAATGGTTGTATGCGATATAACCTAGTTATCGATTCAAGCGTTGATTCGATAAGCCGATACATTGTATACTAGTCGGTTGTGTGCGACATGACCGGATCATTGAATCAAGTGTTGATTTAATGATTTAATGCATAATTATATATTTGATATATTACTTTGCATTAACTAGTATTGGTTCACTTTAAATGGATTTTCTCACTTGGATTGTGCACATTGTATATGTGATATACTTTTGTACACAAGTCTGTATCATGATTGATGATGCATGCTTTTTTGGTTAAGTGTAAAGATTAAACCATGGTTATTTAAATGGTTAGGGTTTTGTTTTTCATATCTATTTATTTATTCTTTATTCTTTTTGGAAAATTATTAGCATAAATAATAAATGGTGGCTTTCTTTGGATGGATTATGAAGCTTCATGAAGCTTTTGACTTTGTGACCATTTTGTCTCATGCTTAACCCTAACCATTCCCACTAACCATGATTTGTTCTCTACACTTGACCATGGTTGAGAGATGATAAGTATTCTTATTATCTTTTTTTTAAAGAATACTTATCATATCATCATCTTCTTCTTCTTCATCTTCTTCAATGAAGAAACCTTCACTTCATCAATGGTGATTGATGAAAATGAGTGAGAAATCCAATTCTAAAGTCTACCCACTTCCTATTTCTTCATCCTCTACCTCTTGCCAAGTAGTAGAGTGTGTTTTCTTCACAAGTTTCTTGACTTGGTGAAGTTGGAGCTTGATCTAGTGATGCCTCGACGTAGATCATCTTCGGCATCGACGTCGACGACCTAGCCCGTCCATTCTCCGATGAAGCCGACGCTAGAGCCCCGGGTTTGACTTGGACAGTGAGGAGACATCATTGCGGAGCTATGGAGGTGGAGCACCGGATCTACAAAGGTTGTATTTCCGTTATCTTATAGTTTAGTTGTAAACTAGCTCGCTTTTATCGCCTAAACATCTAGCCAACGATCTAGTCTAGGGTTTCTCGGCACCGTTAAATTTTGAAATTGGCTTGGTTGATGCCTTGTGAGATCTCTTGAGAGTGCCTAGGAACCCTACAGTGGTATCAGAGACTAGCTAGAGTCCTACACAGAGGTTTCCTGGCTCAAGCGAAACGAAATAGGAGCGCATATGAGATATGTGCGGGACCGAGAATAATATCAGTATGTGATACTGTATTTGATTCTCGCGACTTGTGACATTGATCGGTTATATGCGATATAGCCGGGTTATCGGATCAAGTGTTGATTCGATAAGTTGTTACTATTGATATTAGTCGGTTATATGTGATATGACCGGATCATTAAGTCAAGTGTTGATTTAATGATTTAATGTATAATTATATATTTGATATATCACTTTACATTAACTAATATAGGTTCATTTAAATGGATTTTCTCACTTAATGTGCACATTGTATATGTGATATACTTTTGTACACTTGATTGTATCATGTTTGATGATACATGCCTACTTAGTTAAGTGTATGATTAAACCATGGTTGTGTAATGGTTAGGGTTTTGATTTACTTATTCATTTATTTTGCTTATTTATTTATTTATTTTTTCATTTTGGAAAAGATAAATAAATGAATGGTGGCTTTCTTTGTTTGTTAGTTGAAGCTTCATGAAGCTTTGACTAAGTGACCACTTTTGTACTCATGCTTAAACTTAACCATTCAAACTAACCCTAGTTCATTCTCTACACTTAACCAAGGTTAGGATATGATAAGTATTCTTTTTATTATTCTTTTTGGATATACTTATCATATTCTTTTCTTCTTCTTCTTCTTCTTCAAGATGAAGAAAAGCTTGCCTCCGTCAATGGCAACTTGAGCAAATGAGTGAGAAATCCAATTCTAAAGTGAACCCACCTCCTATTTCTTCATCCTCTACCTCTTGCCAAGTAGTATAGGGTGTTTTCTTCACAAGTTTCATGACTTGGTGAAGTGGGAGCTTGATCTTGTGATGCCTCGACGTAGATCATCTTCGGCATCGTAGTCGATGACCTAGCCCGCCCTTTCTCCGATGAAGCCGACGCTAGAGCCCGGGATCCGATGATCGTAGCGAGGAGACATCATCACGGAGCTATGGAGGTGGAGCACCGGATCTACAAAGGTTGTATTTCCGTTCACTTCTTAGTTAAGTAGTTAACTAGCTTCTCTTTTCGCCTAAACTCTAGTTAACGATCCGTATTAGGGTCTCTCGGCACTTGTAAAATTTGAAAATGGCATGGTTGATGCCTTGCGAGACCTCATTAGTGTGCCTAGGAACCCTACAGTGGTATCAGAGCCTAGCTAGAGCCTTAGGCGAAGAGTAGATGACGTTTGAAATCCGAACGAACATCGAAACCCTAATCCAAAATGCTCTCTGGAAATTTTCTGAAAATTTGGATTTTTGTGAATTAAAAATTGCTAAAAAATTCAGCAGGGAATATTATGAATTACTATGAAGCACGTGCCATTGATTCGACAGATGAGCCGCGGAACCGCGGCCCCCACCCTGGCTTGAGCGGCGGTTCCGCGGCCAAAGTGCTGAATCAATGCACGTGGTTTACACAGTAATTAGTTTCTGTATGTGCTGTATTTTATGGGAATTTTTAAAATATACTCCACTGTTGAGTTTTCTAGGGTTGTTTTGGGGATTCGATTATTCGATCGGATTGTCTAATTTTGTCTATGTGTTTTCCTGATAATTTTTGAATATGTTAAAAAGTTTGACCGGATATAAATACCCACTTTTTCCCCTGTCGGGAAATTTTCATGTGTTGGATTTTTCTGTGGTTTGAAGACATTCTAAGTAGTGCAAGTAACTCGATGGACCCTCTAGAAGACAACAAACCTTAACTCGATTATGTGACCGTCTTGAACTGCCTTTTGAACCTTAGGGTTTGGTGCAGTACGGCGTGCCACATGTGAGGCGTTGGCTTGACCCTTCTACGGCTGGACCGTTGGTACTGAGGCATGAACTGGATGTTTTTAAACCTATTTCATGTGTTGAGCTGTATCGGGAAAACTTGGGTGTTCGAATGTTCGATCGGAAAGTTTAACATTTTCTATTTATCTGGAATGTGATACAATACTTGGAATTCACAAATAGTTATGAGATAACTGAATGAATGTTATAAACATAGCAGTTTAGTCTCACTTGATCGGTTGCCACGGAATTTTGATGTGATCAAAAGTCTGTCGCAATCACGTAGCGTATGCGGATACTCGCCGGATAAACTTAATAGACAGCTACACCCCATAGCCCCGACCAAGTGACTGTAGGAGAACCCCGTCGCCGAAAGAATCCGTTCGGGTGCTCGCGGCAGCGGTGTTCCGCCTTGGTGCACTTCGTCGACGGGGTCGGTGGGGCGGCCGTCTACTAAAGTTTGCGACGAGCATTCGATCAGTTTTTCGGGAATCTTGTTGAATTGCCCGACTTGATATTGAAAAGAGTTTTCGATAATAAGACTAAAATGCGGTGTTTATAATTGTTAGGCATGTGATGTCTAAGGAATTCATTGGTTTAGGCATGCGATGTCTATGCAGGATGCGGATTCCAACTGTTGTAGTTTTACACTTTTTTTTCTGCGACCGTAAGTGTAATATGTGATATCGCCGGTTTCGTTGCTATATGTCAACGACAATTGGGATGTGCATATTTACTTACGTTGATGACATGTGATGTTATGTGATGCTGGATATGTTATATTGGATCGTCGTGTTTGAATAGCCGGGGTTTTTTTTATGTGAAATGAGTGTTTTTCATTTTCATTCATGTAAAAACTTGTATGTAATATTCTTTTATTGGGGCACTTCCAGGTTGCGGAAGTTGTCACCGTTGATGTATATTATTTACTTTTCCGCACTAGGATAGACCCAAGGAGGAGGGCACAAGTAACCGGGTTCTGGAGTCCAGTGGGAGACCAACTCAAGGAGTCGAGTCCGGGTCTCCTAACTCTAGAAATGGTAGGGTTGCTTGCCGCTCTCGTAGGGGTCTAGGGGTGTGGCTTTGGCTATTCATCGCGACCGTGGAATCCGTGTTTTATACTGGCTCGTATTGAAAACATGGACGTCCTAGTATATCCAATATTTCATATGTTACTTCTGCTGCGATATCTGTGATGTGATCATTTGATGTTCTGTGATAGATACAGTATATAGTATATATGATATATTATATAGACGTTACTTATGTTTTACACCCGCGCTAGCCCTGCCCCGCTCTGCCGTTAGTTACCTAACCTAACGGTGCATGAGGGGACATCGAGGCGAATGCGGATGGCATAAGTGTACGTCGTATTTATCTGTGATGTTTAGGTAACTTAAATGATGTGACTTCATTAATGTGATTAATGAAAGAAAAGAAACCTAAGATGTTGTGGAATCGAATTTCTAAATAAAAAAGGTAGCTACAGTTCTTGCTTTGCATCGCGGTGTTCCTCGTTGAACATCCTGCACCTTATTCGATAAGGAAAGGACCGAGATCCCTTCACCGGGAGTGACTCCTTTAGCAATAACTGGCAGATGCTACAACTCTCGGTTTGTCTTTTGATTGCTTCTATAGTTTCTGCTTTGCACAGTGATATATATGATATATCCCGCACCTCATTCGACAAGGAAAGGACCGACGATCCCTTCACCGGGAGTGACTCCTTTAGCAAAACTAGAAAAGCCTCAAAAACACTCCATTTCAAAAATCATTCGATTCTACAACGATATCAAGTTCATTACGCAATAGGTTTTCAGAAAAACCTGTCGTAGCCCTCCGTCATTTCAGATAAGTACTAGTTAGTATTCGTGCTACGTTTGTTGACTATGTTAAGGCGTAGTGTGCGGTAGCTAATTAGTGCTTATCTGTATAAGCATATGATGCGATTGGATTAGGGTAGTCGTGCGACTTTGTTGACTATGTTAAGGGTCGTGCGGGTGGGTTTAATTCAATCGGGAAATGACGGGCTGAACTTGACTAGCACTTATGATTTGTTGACTATGTTAAGGTCATATAGCTGCTAGGGGCAAAATATTATCGGGAATTTCAAGTGTTGAAATTTGCAATGAGATTGCATACCTTCTATGAGTTAGTTGGATCCCGATACCCACTGCGAGTAAGAGTTACTCCTGGGAGAGTTTTACACATTACAATTAGCCGATCAAGTAGGTGTCAAGAAAGGTGTCAATGGGGTTACGCCTCTGGGAAAACGAGGTTTACATTAATTAGGTTCGTGCGAAAGCACGGGGGACCTCCCTCAAAGTACGACACTGGCCTGGTTGAAAGATTGGCGAACTTGTAGCGTGTAATTAATCCCGGCTAGTCTTTCCTTTTAGGGTTTGAAGGAAGATTTGATAAAAACAGTGGGAGCCATCCTGATTAGATAAAATAATAACCAATCTGATCTTGCAAGAGCATACACTGAGTGTTTTCTTCTCTCTCTCTCAAGGTAGCGACCATATCACGCCTTAATTAAGATAATAAAACAGATATATTGACCGAACCCACTTGTTATACTGAGCTGGGGAACGTTGGTCCCGCTCCAACTTATAATTGTTATAAGACAGAGCAGGAAATTGGGAAATACCAGATTTCCCGTGCCGCCCAAACGAAGAAAGTGCATATGATGCATCTTCTTCGGGTGTGTTCATTATATAGAACTGTTTCTCGGTGTCATCTACGTCCTGGGTATTTGATACCGGATCAGGATCCCAGATATGTAATCTGTTAGATAGGGCTACAAAAAGGTAGAAAACTGAGAACGGGTGATAAGTTTCATGAGGTAGAAAACGGGGCAAGTGTTGCAGCCAAGTCTGTTGGTCACTGTCACCCTGTATTACCAATACATTGATTCTGAACGAATGTTATTAGATACCGAACCTGATATACAAAATCATATCAGTCTCTTTATTAGTAAAGAAATGATAAAATTTTGTATTGTTGAATAATGTTTTGAACATTTCCTATATCAAAAGTTGATCGGTTCAGGCACGTTATCTAAAAGCATTGATGTTCTAAATCAAACTACAGTTCTTAGTATATAGAACACACACAAGAGGAAGAGTTCGGAAATGAACGGATCCTTCTTTAGGTATTGTAGACTAGGTCATATCAATGCGACCCGACTAGCTAAGTTACATTTAGATGCATATTTAAATCAGTTTGAATTTACATCTTGTGAAACTTGCCAGTCATGTCACAGAGATAAGATGACCATAGCTCTGTTTACTGGAAACAGAGAAAGAGTTAGTGAACTCTTGGGATGATACATGTTGATGTATGTAGGTCCCCTGTCTACACATGCCAAGACCGGTTCTTTGTACTTCATTACATTCTCTGATGATCTCTCAAGATTCAGACATATGTTCCTGTTGAAACATAAGTCCGAACATTTTGAGATATTCATAGAATATAAGTTAGAAGTAAAGAACCAAAATACGGGTATAAGTATTATGTCCTTTGATGTGATCGAGGAGAAGAATACTTGAGCACGAAAATCCTGGACTATTCTAAAGGAGAATGAGATTCTCTCTCAGAATTACTCCTCCGTATACACCATAGCACGATGGTATATCGGGGCGGAGCAATCACACCCTATATGATAAGGTGTGCTCTATGATGAGTACTACTGAGTTACCTATTTCCTTTGGGAGTTATGCACTTATGAAGTTGCATACCTATTGAATAGGGTTCAAATCAAACCAGCTGCCTACCACTTCATATGAGATATGGAAAGGGAAGAGCCCATATCTTAAGTCAGTTAAGATTTGGGGTTGTCCGGCCTTTGTTTAAAAGCAAAATCCGGACAAGCTCGAGGCAAGGTATGTTATGTAGAACTGGAAATGTTCCAGATATACAAACTGTAGCTGATGATTTGACAGAACCAAAGGATTCAATAGTTTCCAACGAACCTCAGCCTCTCCGCCGATCTAGTAGGGTTTCTCACCTACCTGAGAGATACTTTGGTTTCTCTATGACAGTGGGAGCGATGTTAGTTATATGTATGCCCTAGAGGCCATTACTGTACATACGATGTATATTGCAGTGGATGCTAGGACATATATAGGGAGGACTTTCTTGCTCGACATGATAGTACGCTATCTGGTTGTACTTTATCTTAACATGTACTCTGATTGCTCTATGTTACTTGTTGATAAAGCCCTTAGGATATGTACTCGACTACTGGGACTATGATGAGATCATACTAGTGGGGCCACGGTAGTCGACGAGTACATCCTATAACTGTTCCTAGTCGAGGGTGTATCGAGACAGGGCATCGATACACCAGAGTAGACTAGCGTATACGCATCTTGACCCATATGATGGGCGATGGATGATCCAATATCCATCGGTGTTTGACATCAAGGATGGTGTACGGGTGCTCAGTGGAGACTGGGTACACTGGACGGACTCGCCGAGAACTCCCAGATGGTATTATACCTCACGTCAGATGGCAGTTCTCCGGTGACACAGGTACAGAGTAGTCTGTTGACCCGAGATCGTCATAGAGTCTTGTGTGATTCCCACTGTGCTTTGATTTCCATCATACCACGTCCAAGAGGGCGTGCAAAAAGGTGGCTTTTGGGTACAGTCCCGAATCACATGGAGGCAATGAGCGATAGGAGGGGATTCGTCTCTCCCGGTATAGGGAGTTGATGTTGTGCTGTGTTCGATTGGCAATAACCGGAAATCCCTGGCCAGGGTTGTTGAGATTTACTGGTAAGTGTTATCAGTAGTTTCTAGAACTGTTATAGACCTCATATCGACACGACTTATCGAGCTACTGGGGTCTGACGTTTACCACCCCTAGGCTAGATATGCAACATATCAGACGACGAGACCGGACTGTAGGGGAGTGTTACTGTTTGGATTCACAGGAGAATGTACAGGCTTGCTTGTTGATCTTCTGAGCGTTCAATACCTGGGTGGCTGTTACGTTTAGCTGACCGCTTGCAGCTTGTGGGTGATTGATATGATCATCACCTACTGCCGGCGTATTGACGATTCTTTAGAGTCCTACACAGAGGTTTCTTGACTCAGGCAAAACGGAGTAGGAGCACATATGTGATATGTGCGGGACCGAGGATAATGCGGTATGTGATATCGTATTGTATTCTCGCGATATTTGATATCAGCCGGGTCATCGGATCAAGAGTTGATTCGATGAATCGGTACGGATAAATATTAGTCGGTTATATGTGATATAGCCGGATTGTCGGATCAAGTGTTGATTCGATAATTTAATGTATAATAATATATATGATATATTAAAAGACATTAACTAATATTAGCTCACTAAAAGATTCTTTTTCTCACTCGGATAATACATTGATATATATGCGATATATGTTAATTGTATTATTTTATTTGGTTACAATAAATATTATATATGTGATATATAATATTGTAACATGATATGATAAATAATGCAACATGTTTAGTAGAGATTAAACATGATTAGGGTTTGGATTAGGGTTAAGCTTTCTAGATGTTTCTAGAAGGTTTTGGTTTTGTTTTGTGAAAGATATTTGTAAGTGACTCATGCTTTAACCCAACCCAAACCCTAACCCTAGTTAATTCTCTACATGGGTTTAGTCAACCAGGTTGCATTATTCATCATATTATTCTTTTCCTATTCATCACAAAAGGATTCTTATCATGGTCATCTTCTTCTTCCTTCATTCTTTCATGGAAAAAAGCTTTCTTGATTTTTTCTAAGTGATGAATCATTGTGAGAAAAATATAAATAAAGAGAGCAAAAATCCTACTTCATCATCCTCATCTTCCTTTGCCTTTTAGATGAGGGTGTTCACATCATTTCATGAGTGTTAGCTTGTGTTAACGGAACTTCAAGGTAGATCATCTTAGTATCGAAGATCGGAAGCAAAGGTTGCATCTTTCTCTTCGTGGAACCTCTCGAGAGTCCGGAACCCGATGATCGCAGCGAAGGGAACACAACACCGAGCATATGAAGTGAAGGACCGGATCTACAAAGGTTGTAATCCCTCTCACTTAGTGTTAAAGTTGTTAACATGTTAGTTTTCGCCTAATCTCTAGTTTAAAGATCTGTATTTGGGTTGTTCGGCACGGCTAATTTTTTAATCGGGCATGGTTGATGCCTCGTAGACCCTTGTGCGCGTGCATAGCAACCCTACAGTGGTATCAGAGCCAAGCTAGAGCTTTAGGCGAAGTCTAGACGGAGTTTGAAGTCCGATCGAACCGAAATCCCATTTCCAAAATGCTCTCTGGACTTTTTTCAAAAACAGGGTTTTTTCCAGATTAAAAATTGCTAAAAAATTCAGCAGGGTCTTAGATGAATTACTGTGAAATTCGAGGGGCTAACTCATCTAAAGCGCGGCGGAACCGCGTCATAAGCATGCCTTATGCGGCGGTTCCGCGGCCATATGATGACGTCAGCCCTCCATATTTGCACAGTAATTCCTCTTTCACAGTGCTGAGTTTTATGGGAATTTTTAATATTTATTCTACAGTTGAGTTTTCTGGGGTTGTTTAGGGAATTCGTAGATTCGATCGGATTGTCTAATTTTGTCTCTGTGTTTTGTCCGGATAATTTTAGAAACTGTTAAAAAGTTCGAACAGATATCAATAACTCACTTTTTGCCCTGACGGAAAATTTTTCAAAAGTTGGATTTTTCCTCGTGTTTAAGAACGTTCTAAGTCGTGCAAGTAACGCGGTGGACCCTCTAGAAGACAACAAACCTTAACTCGATTATGTGACCGTCTTGAACTGCCTTTTGAACCTTAGGGTTTGGGGCAGTACGGCGTGCCACATGTGAGGCGTTGGCTTGACCCTTCTACGGCTGGACCATTGGTACTGTGGCATGTAATGGATGTTTTTAAACTGTTTTCAAGTGTTGAGATATATTGGGGAAATCTTGGGTGTTTGATTATTCGATCGGAAAGTTTAACTTTGTCTATTTATCTGGAATGTGATACAATATTTGGAATCCACAGGTAGTTATGAGATAACTAATTTGAATATTATAAACATAGCAGTTTAGTCTCAAATGATCAGTTGCCACGGAATTTTCATGTGATCAAAAGTCCGTCGCAATCACGTAGCGTACGCGGATACTCGCCGGGTAAACTTAATAGACAGCTACACCCCATAGCCTCGACCAAGTGATTGTAGGAGAACTCCGTCGCCAAAAGCATCCGTTCGGGTGCTTGCGACAGCGGTGTTCCGCCTTAGTGCACTTTGTCGACGGCATCCGGGGGTGCGGCCGTCTACTAAAGTTTGCGACGAGCATTCGATCAGGACGTCGGGAATCTTGTTGAATTGCCCGACTTGATATTGAAAAGAGTTTTCGATAATTAGACTAAAATGCGGGGTTTATAATTGTTAGGCATGTGATGTCTAAGGAATTCATTTGGTTAGGCATGCGATGTCTAAGAAGGTTGCGGATTCCAACTTTTGTAGTTTTACACTTTCTTTTCTGTGACCGTAAGCGTAGTATGTGGTGTATCGCCGGCTTCGTTGCTATACATCAACGACAATCGGGATACGCATACTTGCTTACGTTGATGATATGAGATATTATGTGTTGCTTTGATATGTTGTATTGGATCGTCGCGTTTGAATAGCCAGGGGTTTTATGTGAGATGAGAGTTTTTTTTTTTCTTTTTCATTCATGTAAAATTCTTTTGTATGTAATATTCTTTTATTGGGGCACTTCCAGGTAGCGGAAGATGTCACCGTTGTATATTATTTACTTTTCCGCATTAGGTAGAACCAAAGCGGGGAGCACAAGTAACCGGGTTCTAGGGTCCAGTGGGAGACCATCTCGAGGAGTCGAGACCGGGTCTCCTAACCCTAGAATTGGCAGTGTTACTTGCCGCTCTCGTAGGGTCTAGGGATGTGGGTTTGGCTATTCATCGCGACCGTGGAATCCGTGTTTTATACAGGCTCGTATTGAAAACACGGACGTCCTAGTATATCGAATATTTCCTATATGTTCTTCTGCTGCAATGTTCTGTGATGAGATCATATTACTGCCTGTGACGAATGTTTATATTATATATATGAGATATATGTTATATTGCAGATTTCGTTTCAAATGTGATGCTTATGAAGCACAATTAAAATGGGACTTCATTAATGAGATTAATGAAACTAAAAGAAACCTAAGATGTTGTAGAAACTTGTTTAAAAACTGGTAGCTACAGTTCTTGCTTTGCATCGCGGTGTTCCTTGTAGAACATCCTGCACCTTATTCGATAAGGAAAGGACCGAGATCCCTTCACCGGGAGTGACTCCTTTAGCAATAACTGGCAGATGCTACAAACTCGGTTTTTCTTTTGATTGCTTCTATAGTTCTTGCTTTGCACAGCGGTATATGTGATATATCCTGCACCTTATTCGATGAGGAAAGGGCCGACGATCCCTTCACCGGGAGTGACCCCTTTAGCAAAACTAGAAAAGCCTCAAAAACACTCCATTTAAAATCACTCGATTCTACAACAATATCAAGTTCATTACGCAAAGGTTTTCTTAAAAACCTGTCGTAGCCCTCCGTCATTTCAGATAAGTAATAGTTAGTATTCGTGCTACGTTTGTTGACTCAGTCAAGGCGTAGTGTGCGGTAGCTGATTAGTGCTTATCTGCAAAGCATATGATGCGATTGGATTAGGGTAGTCGTGCGGCCTTGTTGACTCAGTCAAGGGTCGTGCGGGTGGGTTTAATTCAATCGGGAAATGACGGGTTGAACTTTACTTGCGGTCTATGGTTTGTTGACTCAGTCAAGGTCATAGAACGCTTGGGGTAAAATATTATTGGGAATTTCAAGTGTTGAAATTTGCAATGAGATTGCATACCTTCTATGAGATAGTTGGATCCCGATACCCGCTGCGAGTAAGAGTTACTCCTGGGAGAGTTTTACACACTACAATTAGTCGATCAAGTAGGTGTCTAGAAAGGTGTCAACGGGGTTACGCCTCTGGGAAAACGAGGTTTACTTTAATTAGGTTCGTGCGAAAGCATGGGGGACCTCCCTCAAAGTACCGACACTGGCCTGGCTGAAAGATTGGCTAACTTGTAGCGTGTAATTAATCCCAGCTAGTCTTTCCTTTTAGGGTTTGAAGGAAGATTTGATTAAAACAGTGGGAGACATCCTGATTATATATATTAGATAACCAATCTAATCTTGCAAGAGCATACGCTGAGTGTTTTCTTCTCTCTCTCTCCACGTAGCGACCATATCATGCCTTAATCAAGATAATAAAACGGATATATTGACCGAACCCGCTTGTTATACTGAGCTGGGGAACGTTGGTCCCGCTCCAACTTATAATTGTTATAAGACAGAGCAGGAAATTGGGGAATACCAGATTTCCCGTGCCGCCCAAACGAAGAAAGTGCGTGTTGATGCACCATCTTCGGGTGTGTTCATTACAGAGAACTGTTTCTCAGTATCCTTTACGTCCTGGGTATGTGATACCAGATCAGGATCCCGTATAAGTAATCTGTTACATGGGCTACAGATAGGTATAGAACTGAGAACGGGTGATAAGTTTCATGAGACAGAAAACGGTGCAAGTGTTGCAGCCAAGTCTGTTGGTCACTGTCACCCTGTATTACCAGAATACATTGATTCTGAACAAATGCTATTAGATACCGAACCTGATATACAAAATCATATCAGTCTCTTTATTAGTGAAGAAAGGATATAATTTTGTATTGTTGGATAATGTTTTGAACATTTCCTATATCAAGAGTTGATCGGTTCAGGCACGTTATCTAAAAGCATTGACGTTATAAATCAAACTACAGTTCTTAGTATACGGAACACACACAAGAGGAAGAGTTCAGAAATGAACGAATCCTTCTTGAGGTATTGTAGACTAGGTCATATCAATGCGACCCGACTGGCTGAAGTTACATTTAGATGCATATTTAAATTAGTTTGAATTTACATCTTGGGAAACTTGCCGGTCATGTCACAAAGATACGTTGACCATAGCTCTGTTTATTGGAAACAGAGAAAGACTTAGTGAACTCTTGGGATTCATACATGCTGATTTATGAAGGTCCCCTGTCTACACATGCCAAGACCGGTTCTTTGTACTTCATTCCATTCTCTGATAATCTCTCAAGATTCAGACATATGTTTCTGTTGAAACACAAGTCCGAACCTTTTGAGATATTCACAGAATATGAGTTAGAAGTAGAGAACCAAAAATACGGGTATAAGTATTATGTCCTTTGATGAGATCAAGGAGGAGAATACTAAAGCATGGAATTCCTGGACTATTCTAAAGGAGAATGAGATCCTCTCTCAGCATTACTCCTCCGTATACACCACAGCACGTCGGTGTATCGGGGCGGAGCAATAGCACCCTATTTGATATGGTGTGCTCTATGATGAGTACTACTGAGTTTCCTATTTCCTTTTGGGAGTTATGCACTTGAGAAGCTGCATACCTATTGAATAGGGTTCAAATCAAATCAGTTACCTTCCACTTCATATGTGATATGAAATGGGAAGAGCCCATTTCTTAAGTTTGTTAAGATTTGGGGTTGCCCGGCCTATGTCTAAAAGCAAAATCCGGACAAGCTCGAGGCAAGGTCTGTTATGTAGAACTGGAATGGTTCCAGCTATACAACTGCAGCTGATGATTTGGTAGAACCAAAGGATTCAATAGTTTCCAACGAACCTCAGCCTCTCCGCCGATCTAGCAGGGTTCCTCACCCACCTGAGAGATACTTCGGTTTCTTTATGACAGTGGGAGTGAGGATTGCATCATGAGATGATGACCCAACTAGTTTCTAGCTGGCCATCAGGAGTGGGACTCTGTAAGAATGGCTGGATGCTTATCGATCTGAGATGGAATCCTTATACACCAACAAAGTATGGACTTTGGTTGCTTTATCTGAAGGGTTAAATCCCCATCAGGAGCAAGTATATCTTGAGAAGATTACTTGGTGTACATGGAAAAGTTGAGACTTTCAAAGCTATGCTTAAGTCCATCCAGATCCTACTTGCCACGGCTACATACCATGACTACGATATCTGGTGGTTGGGTGTCATGAGAGCTTTTCTAAATGATGTTTTAGAAGATAGCGTCTATAAGTACACAGCCAGAGGGCTTCGTAGGCAGTGGGAGCAGCGGAAACGTGTGCAAGATGCTTTATAGGATAAAGCAGGCATCGCGGAGTTGGAACATCTGTTTTGATGTGGTAGTCAAAGAGTTTGACTTCATCAAAATGGTAGATGAACCTTGTATATACAAAAAGGTAGTAGAGAGTATGGTGGTGATCCTCGTAGAGTACGTGGATGACATACTCTTGATAGGGAAGGAGTTTTCTTATGCTACGCTTGGTCAATCTCCGCTTATCACAAGGATTCTCCATATAGGATCAAAATGATACCTCCTAAATCCTGGGTTTTGGATCTATGAGATAGATCTAATTGGATGTTAGGATACTCACTAGTTGTAGTGAGATGGTATCAATCGATCCTGGGGAGAATCACTGGAAAGGTTCCAGGGTGATAAGGACGACTGAATGTCAGTCGCTGGCATTGTCTTTACCCTCAGTGGAGGGACGGTATGTTGGAAGAGTTCCAAGCTAGATACCGTGACTTACTAGACGCTTAAAGGCACGATACATCGTTACCAAGGATACTACCAAAGAGGCAGTCTGGATATATAAGTTCATAAGATGAACTTCGTTCCTACCATTGTGTGACAATGGAGTTGTGGCTTTAGCCAAGGAACTTCCGTCCCATCAGAAATCCAGATAGAATTCTTAGGCAGTATCACCTGATCATGGATATGGATGATCTCCAAGGTGATCGAGGTTAGGAGAGTAGATACAGAGGACAACAGCGCGGATCCACTCACAAAGGCTTTTTTTCCCAGTAGAGACTTTTATGGGATGGTTGAGTATGAGATGCTTCAACCGCAGCTAATTGTTGGGTATGCGATACCACAACAGATGGCCCTAGTGCAAGTGGGAGATTGTTAGTTATATGTATGCCCTAGAGGCCATTACTGTACATACGATGTATATTATAGTGGATGCTAGGACATATATAGGGAGGACTTTCTTGCTCGACATGATAGTACGCTATCTGGTTGTACTTTATCTTAACATGTACTCTGATTGTCTCTATGTTACATGTTGATAAAGCCCTTAGGATATGTACTCGACTACTGGGACTATGATGAGATCATACTAGTGGGGCCACGGTAGTCGACGAGTACATCCTATAACTGTTCCTAGTCGAGGGTGTATCGAGACAGGGCATCGATACACCAGAGTAGACTAGCGTATACGCATCTTGACCCATATGATGGGCGATGGATGATCCCATATCCATCGGTGTTTGACATCAAGGATGGTGTACGGGTGCTCAGTGGAGACTGGGTACACTGGACGGACTCGCCGAGAACTCCCAGATGGTATTATACCTCACGTCAGTTGGCAGTTCTCCGGTGACACTGGTACAGAGAAGTCTGTTGACCCGATATCGTTATAGAGTCTTGTGTGATTCCCACTGTGCTTTGATTTCCATCATACCACGTCCAAGAGGGCGTGCAAAAAGGTGGCTTTTGGGTACAGTCCCGAATCACATGGAGGCAATGAGCGATAGGAGGGGATTCGTCTCTCCTGGTATAGGGAGTTGATGTTGTGCTGTGTTCGATTGGCTATAACCGGAAGTCCCTGGCCAGGGTTGCTGAGATTTACTGGTAAGTGTTATCAGTAGTTTCTCGAGCTGTTATAGACCTCATATCGACACGACTTATCGAGCTACTGGGGTCTGACATTTACCACCCCTAGGCGAGATATGCAACATATCAGACGACGAGACCGGACTGTACGGGAGTGTTACTGTTTGGATTCACAGGAGAATGTACAGGCTTGCTTGTTGATCTTCTGAGCGTTCAATACCTGGGTGGCTGTTACGTTTAGCTGACCGCTTGCAGCTTGTGGGTGTGTCACGACCCGAGAATTCGACTCGTGACCGGCACTTAACCACGCAACGTCTACAGGCGTAACGCCGCTAAGTAAGCCGAACCCAGAAATCAAAACCAATAAATATAGAGTGATTTTAAAACAATTTGTAAAAACAATCATACATGTCCGAAAAACTTCCATTTATTTAGTAGAAATCCCTTTTAGCTCAATAGTTATAAGTTTTATAATTTTGGTAACATTTCCCTTTTAAAACATTAGCCCCGAAAGTCGGGTAAAAGTAAGGTGTAGCAGAAATAACAAGTGACATGAATAAAGCATCACAATATGATATACGACGCCGTAGCGAAGAATACACAGTAAAACCAGGACAATATCATAAAAGATGAGACTGCATAAAGAAACGTCGGCTCACATGCGAGCTCGACACCAGAATATAAAATCATACATATCGTCCTCACAACTGTCTCTAAGTCAATACAGAAAGTAGATGGAGAGTACTAGATACATCAATATACAACTGAAAGATAACAGATACCGTACAAAACCCACCTATCAGCAAAAGACTATCTCTGCTCAAAGGGGTATCTGTGCCAAAAGATGAGGTAACAGCCAGCCGTGACTACTCCCAAGGGCAACCTGCAAATACTGTGGCACAACGGGGGTGAGTTGCCAACTCGTGAATAGAGATAACATATAAAGGTGATCGCAAGCATGCACATATAGCGTGGCTCTACTAATGCCAGCAGATGGTATCAATGCATGTCAACAGTGGATACAAAAGTAATGCATGTACTCTAACAGGTAAATGCCACAGGATGAGATGTATAGTAATCAATACTGAGTATGGGATAAATAATATCTACATGGACCATGTCAACATGGAAAACAATGATCGGTGCCTCCAACTGCACCCAAATCCCACATATACTCAGGCGCCGACACACCCATCGGCCCTCAAATCCTGTATATCTCGGAGGAATCACGAGTGCCCAACATCGGCACCCAAAATATCATAAAATACCCGTGTCCAGCATCGACACGTAAATCCTCGAACATCGGGCGCCGTCAGTCCGGACCGGCCCCACGGGGTCCGCCTGCGGTATCGGCCCTCGGCCCTGGCAGTACGGATCATCCTGCATCCATCACTCGACTCTGGTCAGTATCCTCCGGACAACTGCCAGGTCCAACCAATCACCGGTAGGTACTCGCCCGCCTCCAGGCTCAATCGGCAATTCCCATCGATCATCTCGCCGAGGGGAACCATACCGGGCCCACCACGAACCCGCAAACGGAACATCCACTCCTCGAATCGGGTTTCAAGCACACGTCTCAGCACCGAGAAAACGCGTGGTGGACACACAAAAATATCATATCACGAGGTACCGGGTTTTTCAAAATAGCATATCTTTCCTTAAATAATTCCACGGTCCTCAAAACAGAAATCACATGAAAATCCAATACCAATAGTAAATCCAATGCGAGGTACAATATACATCAATCCATGGTATGGGTATAAGGGGAAAACCGCTTTTTAAAGTAGTTTCATTTCCGGTTTTAAAAGATGTCATGCGGCTCCCAATATACATGAAAATCATATCAAATCACATATGAAGCGAACTCTAGCAATATAATCATGGCAGCTCTACAGTGAGTGTGGCATGGCAGTTACTAACGGTGTGTGTGTAGCATGTAAATAGTGCCCGTGCAACATAAACCGTTAGTAATAGTGCGGTGTTCTATCAGTTCTAAGCAATATATATATCAACACAGCAGAGAATGCAATATGCGATGACAGTCTATGGGGTGCATGCAACATATAATAATAAAGTCCTATCAGCCCTGACGCATAACGCCATGCGGGCGATATCCCCGTAGATGTGAAATCTACTCACCGTGTCTCGCGCTAAGTGTATCCAACCACTTGCTTGCCCTTCTTTGCAGCGTCCGTCTCACTGGCCTGCGAACCTAAAATCACATAACATATGCCACACATAAGCTTAATTCACAAAAACGCGACATTATAATCCAACAAGAGACCCGTGTCGCAAACCAATCGCGCGTGTGCGCGATACGCTAAAACGTGTGATCACGCGCCACGAAACTACCCCGACGCGCCGCGATACGCAGAACCCAAACCTACTCACGTATCACGCGTGTCGCGAAGGTTTAGAAAACGGCAAAACAGGTATTTGGTCCCAGATTTTCCTACAGAACTGAACTTACAAATATATATATATCAAAGGGCCCTACACACAAAAATACACCTACAGAACCCAAAAAAACCCAAAACCCCTCCCATCTGGCCGCAAATTGCGGCCAGAATGAGGATTTCGGCGGCCTACTGTAGCATTATGGGGGTCGGGTTTCACCTGTGGTATCAGTACTACTCCACTATACTACAGTCTTCCCAAAATCATTCTGAACTCACTGGGTCCATAGCAGTTCCAGAAAAGTTTCACTTTTGCACAAATACGACATTTGCATCAAATATGAAAACTGGTGGTATTTTAGTGTAATAGGGGTTCGACTAAGTTTACATGGTCACAACAAACCTCAAGCATCCTACTGAAACCAATCTACACCTCAATAGCACAAAGTTCTCACTAAACACCCCATAACACACTAAAACGCACTAAAACCCTTTAACCGATGCAAATCTACACAATCTAAGCTAACAAGGGGATCAAGTTAGGAATTATACCTCACTCTTGACCCTAGGGAGCTGCAGGAAGGTGGAGAAGGGAAGAGAAGAGGCTGCAGTTACTGTTGTGAAGCTTGGTGCTCACTGCTGCTCACTGTGCTGCTGTTGCTGAATGTTGCTGCTGCTGCTTTTGCTTCTGCTGCTGCTTCAGTTGCTTCTGCTGCTGCTTCAAGAGGTAAGTGTGTGTGTGTGTGAGTGTGTGTGAGGTTTGAGAGAACAAAGAAAAGAAATGAGAGGAAATAATTAGCTTCCAATTGTCAACCCTCTCTCTCTCTCATCATTAATGGCAAGCATGGGCTAAGCCATGATGCCCTCTCTCTCTCTCCTCACAAGTCAACACCCTCACCATTCAAACTAAAGCAACTTTTAATTAGCTAATAAAAACCCAATTAAGAATCCATAAGACTTAATCCTATAATTAACCCACCATGGTTAATAATTATGGTATTTACTTGATTTAAAAACCCTAGTTTACATGCACATGTGTGTGCAAGCCTAGGAAAATTTTGGAAAAATATATATTAAATTAGGAAAAATATTTAAAACACAATTTGGTAAACTTTTTTTATTAAAAATCATTATTTAATTATAATTATACACTAACCCTTATCCTAAGGTGTTACAATCTCTCCCCCTTAAAGAAATTCGTCCCCGAATTTCAAAAATCTAACTAAGGTTACCTTCAAAAAGATGGGGATACGTCTTCATCATCTCGCTTTCGGTCTCCCAAGTGACCTCCTCACGGTTCTGACCACGCCAAAGTACTTTAACTGATGGAATCTCCTTCGATCTCAATTTCTTCACTTGTCGATCCAAGATCATCACCGGCTGCTCTGCAAAGGAAAGATCGCGCTCAAGCTGGATCGTCGGATGCTGAATCGCATGCGAAGGATCATGAAGATATCTGCGGAGCATCGAGACATGGAATACGGGGTGCACATCTGGAAAGCTGGGCGGAAGGGCTAACCGGTAAGCTACTGCACCGACACGCTCGAGGATCTCGAAGGGGCCCACATACCTGGGACTGAGCTTCCCCTTCTTCCCAAACCTCATCACACCTTTCATTGGGGAGACCCTCAAGAAAACATGATCACCAACAGAAAACTCAAGTCTGCGTCGTCGACGGTCTGCATAAGCCCTCTGCCTACTCTGCGCTGCTCTCATCCTATCGCGAATCAACTGGATCTTCGCGGTCGTCTCCTCAACGATCTGTGGTCCTAAGATACTGCTCTCACTGAGCTCTGTCCAACAAGTAGGCGACCTACATTTCCTCCCATAAAGAGCCTTAAATGGTGCCATCTGGATAGTCTCCTGGTAGCTGTTATTGTAGGAGAACTCTACTAAGGGCAGATGATGATCCCAGCTACCTCCGAAATCTAATACACAAGCTCTGAGCATGTCCTCGAGAGTCTGAATGGTCCGCTCTGACTGTCCGTCGGTCTGCGGATGAAATGCCGTGCTGAAACTCAAGCGAGTGCCCAAAGCCTCCTGAAGCCTCTGCCATAGTCTACTGGTAAACTGGGTGCCTCTGTCGGACACAATGCACGTCGGGACTCCGTGTAGTCGCACTATCGCGTCAATATAGATCTGGGCATACTGAGTAAATCCGAAAGTCGTCTTCACCGGTAGGAAGTGAGCCGCTTTCGTCAAACGATCCACGATCACCCAGATGGAGTCATACCCCCGACTAGTCCTGGGTAGACCCACCACGAAATCCATCGAAATCTGTTCCCATTTCCACTCCGGAATGGGTAACGGCTGTAGCTCTCCCGCGGGCCTCTGGTGCTCAGCCTTGACTTGCTGACAAGTCAGGCATCTCGATATAAAATCTGCAATGTCCCTCTTCATTCCGTCCCACCAGTAAACATCTCTCATATCATGATACATCTTGGTGGAACCGGGATGGACGCTATATACCGATCGATGTGCCTCCTCAAGAATCTCGCGTCTCAGCCCTCCAGCATCTGGTACGCACAGTCTGACTCCAAATCGTAGTACTCCCTGATCATCGATCACGAACTCGGAAAATCTACCCTGTCCAATCTGTGCCATGATCTCTGAACATCGGTCATCACTGAGCTGTGCCTCACGTATACGATCGATCAACTGTGGGCGTGCACGGACATGCGCTATCTGTCCTCCAATCGACGTGAACTCGAACTGTACTCGACTGTCGCATAATATCTGCCAGTCTGCCGATGACTGCTCCTGTACTGCGCTCAAACAAGATAAACTACTCCCGGGCCTCCGGCTCAAAGCATCCGCCACCACATTTGCCTTGCCCGGGTGATATAAGATCTCGCAGTCGTAATCCTTCACTAACTCCATCCATCGACGCTGTCGAAGGTTCAGGTCCCGCTGCTGGAATATGTATTTCAGACTCTTGTGATCCGTAAATATCTGGCACGACTCGCCGTACAGGTAATGTCGCCAGATCTTAAGTGCGAAGACCACTGCTGCCATCTCCAAATCATGAGTGGGATAGTTCTGCTCGTGCTTCATCAATTGTCGCGAGGCATACGCGATCACCCTATCATGCTGCATCAGAACGCATCCCAATCCAACTCGAGAAGCATCACAAAAGACCACAAATCCGCCCGGTCCGGAAGGTAAGGATAACACCGGTGCCGTCGTCAGCCGAGTCCGCAACTGCTGAAAACTGTGCTCGCACTCCTCCGTCCAAACGAAAGGAACTCCCTTCCGGGTCAACCCGGTCAACGGTGTAGCAATACGTGAGAAGTCCTGCACAAAACGCCTGTAGTAACCGGCCAATCCCAAAAAGCTGCGAATCTCCGTCACCGATGTGGGTCTGGGCCAACGCTGAACGGCCTCGATCTTCCTCGGGTCAACACATATACCGTCTCGTGAAATCACGTGACCCAAGAAGTCCACACTGTCTAGCCAAAAAGCACACTTGGAGAATTTCGCATAGAGCTGGTGCTCCCTCAAGGTCTGCAATGTAATCCGCAGGTGCTGCTCGTGCTCAACGCTACTCCGGGAATACACCAAGATATCGTCAATGAAGACTATAATGAACAGATCCAAGTAAGGTCGGAAAATACGGTTCATCAAGTCCATGAAGGCTGCTGGCGCATTGGTGAGTCCGAACGACATCACCAAAAACTCGTAATGGTCGTAGCGCGTACGGAAGGCTGTCTGGGGAATGTCCTCCTGTCGAACCCGCAACTGATGATAGCCCGATCGTAAATCGATCCTCGAAAAGTACCCTGCCCCCTGAAGCTGGTCGAAAAAATCGTCGATACGCGGCAAAGGATACCTGTTCCGCACTGTCACCCTGTTCAACTGGCGGTAGTCGATACAAAGACGCAAACTGCCATCCTTCTTCTTGACGAACAGGACTGGAGCACCCCAAGGAGAAACACTGGGTCGAATAATTCCCTTGTCCAGCAAATCCTGCAACTGACCCTTCAGCTCTCGAAGTTCCGCCGGGGCCATCCGATAGGGCGGTATAGAAATAGGCCCCGAACCAGGAACCAAATCAATACAGAAAGAAATGTCGCGCTCGGGCGGCAACCCAGGAAGCTCGTCAGGGAACACATCAGGGAACTCGCTAACAACCGGAACCTGATCCAATGGAACCTCTGTAGCGCGAGCATCGCAAACATAGGCGAGAAATCCCTGACATCCCTTCCTCAAAAGCTGTCCAGCGCGAAAAGAAGAAATCACACTGTGAGGGACGACACCACGGTCCCCCAACACCACAAAAACCGACTCACCGGGGAAACAGAATCTAACTGTCTTCTCGCGGCAGTCCACAGAAGCATAGCACGTGGCTAATCAATCCATGCCCAAAAGAATGTCGAAGTCCAACATCTCCAGAAGGATCAAGTCGACAGGCAACTCTCTCTCGCCAATACAGACGATACAGGATCGGAACACGTGCCTAGCAACAAACGACTCTCCCACGGGAGTAGTCACCACAAGCGGCTGATCAAGCAAGCCGGACTCTCTACCCAGACTCGGCACAAAGTGCGTGGATACGTACGAGTGTGTGGATCCGGGATCGAACAGTACATGTGCATCAACTGAACATACAGGAAGGATACCTGAAACCACTGCATTGGACGCCTGCGCGTCCTGATGTGTCAAAGCAAAGACCCTCGCCTGTCCACCACCTGTTACTGACTGACCTCGGCCTCGGTCATCTCGTCCTCTCTGAGCAACTCCTCCACGCCCACGACCTCTCTGTGCATAAGTCTGGTGCGGAGCAACGGTGGGCGCAACGGGCAACGCCCTCTGGGGTGGTGAAGGTGGTAAGGTAACATGCGGTGCTGTCGCCTCCCTCCGGTGTGTCTCTGGACAATCTCGAACGAGGTGAAGTAGGCTGCCACATCTGTAGCAACCCCGCGGCGACTGCTGACCTTCCTGGGGATACGAACTAAACATCCGACCTCGTCCCGAATCTCTGCTACTCCTCGTACCGGAACGATACCTGTCGCGGCGTCTGAATGACTGCCTCCGTGCGGAAATACTGGTACGAACTCTCTTCGGCTCTGGAAATACCGAAGTCTCAACAAAGTGCTCCTCGACCACTAGGGCTGCGTCTACAGCTGCTGCATAGGTCTCGTAGTGCTGCGCGCTGATCGCGAGGAACACTGGTGAAAGCAAGCCTCGAACAAATCTCCGGACTCGCAGCTCCTCGGTGGCCACTAAATGTGGGGCGTAGACTGCTAGCTCTGTAAACAGTACGTCATACTCTGCCACTGTCATCCTTGGCGTCTGGCGCAAAGACTCAAACCTGCGTGCTCGGGCATCTCTAACACTCCGGGGAAGGAAACGGGCTAGAAATATGGTCACGAACTCCGTCCAGGTCATAGGAGGAAGACCTGCTGCTCTGCCCTTCTCCACTGAATCACACCATTTCTGCGCAAGACCTTCCAGGCGAAAGATCGCGAACTCAACCCATCTCGCATCTGCACATCTGAGGGAACGGCATAACCTGGCCATCCTGTCGATGAAAGACTGTGGGTCCTCGGCTGTATCGGTGCCTGTGAAAACCGGAGGCTTCAGCCTCAAGAACTCTGATAGCGATACTGTAATCACCTCCGTGGCTGCAGGGGCAACTGGCTGTGCGGTAGGCACCATCGCGGTCTCTGGAACTGGTGGAGCTACCTCTGGTCGCTGCGCTCGAAGCGTCTCAACTAGCGATCCTATCATCTGGCGCATCTCCTGCATACCAGCCCCTAACGAGGCGATCTGCTCTGTCAAGGCAGGAACAGCCTGCTCGGGTACAACCGGCGTACTGCCCGGATCAGTCCTCGTCTCGGACGAGTCAACACGAATCTCGGCCCTCGCGGCCGCTCTCTGTGCCCTCGTAGTCTTAGGCGGCATAATGGCTGAAAGAAAATTTGGATCCGATAAGAACACGGAAATCGAATCACAAGAATATAAGGAGGGATCAAATCAATAAGTCCTAAGGTCGCGTAAGCGGAGTACCGTGTCGTGAGTATGCCGCGGAACATACGCACGCTACGCTACCCTGCTGCAGCTACCTACTCCATCATACCAGGGTCATCCTACACTCCGAAGGTAAAACCTGGCTCTGATACCAACTTTGTCACAACCCGAGAATTCGACTCGTGACCGGCACTTAACCACGCAACGTCTACAGGCGTAACGCGGCTAAGTAAGCCGAACCCAGAAATCAAAACCAATAAATATAGAGTGATTTTAAAACAATTTGTAAAAACAATCATACATGTCCGAAAAACTTCCATTTATTTAGTAGAAATCCCTTTTAGCTCAATAGTTATAAGTTTTATAATTTTGGTAACATTTCCCTTTTAAAACATTAGCCCCGAAAGTCGGGTAAAAGTAAGGTGTAGCAGAAATAACAAGTGACATGAATAAAGCATCACAATATGATATACGACGCCGTAGCGAAGAATACACAGTAAAACCAGGACAATATCATAAAAGATGAGACTGCATAAAGAAACGTCGGCTCACATGCGAGCTCGACACCAGAATATAAAATCATACATATCATCCTCACAACTGTCTCTAAGTCAATACAGAAAGTAGATGGAGAGTACTAGATACATCAATATACAACTGAAAGATAACAGATACCGTACAAAACCCACCTATCAGCAAAAGACTATCTCTGCTCAAAGGGGTATCTGTGCCAAAAGATGAGGTAACAGCCAGCCGTGACTACTCCCAATGGCAACCTGCAAATACTGTGGCACAACGGGGGTGAGTTGCCAACTCGTGAATAGAGATAACATATAAAGGTGATCGCAAGCATGCACATATAGCGTGGCTCTACTAATGCCAGCAGATGGTATCAATGCATGTCAACAGTGGATACAATAGTAATGCATGTACTCTAACAGGTAAATGCCACAGGATGAGATGTATAGTAATCAATACTGAGTATGGGATAAATAATATCTACATGGACCATGTCAACATGGAAAACAATGATCGGTGCCTCCAACTGCACCCAAATCCCACATATACTCAGGCGCCGGCACACCCATCGGCCCTCAAATCCTGTATATCTCGGAGGAATCACGAGTGCCCAACATCGGCACCCAAAATATCATAAAATACCCGTGTCCAGTATCGACACGTAAATCCTCGAACATCGGGCGCCGTCAGTCCGGACCGGCCCCACGGGGTCCGCGTGCGGTATCGGCCCTCGGCCCTGGCAGTACGGATCATCCTGCATCCATCACTCGACTCTGGTCAGTATCCTCCGGACAACTGCCAGGTCCAACCAATCACCGGTAGGTACTCGCCCGCCTCCAGGCTCAATCGGCAATTCCCATCGATCATCTCGCCGAGGGGAACCATACCGGGCCCACCACGAACCCGCAAACGGAACATCCACTCCTCGAATCGGGTTTCAAGCACACGTCTCAGCACCGAGAAAACGCATGGTGGACACACCAAAATATCATATCACGAGGTACCGGGTTTTTCAAAATAGCATATCCTTCCTTAAATAATTCCACGGTCCTCAAAACAGAAATCACATGAAAATCCAATACCAATAGTAAATCCAATGCGAGGTACAATATACATCAATCCATGGTATGGGTATAAGGGGAAAACCGCTTTTTAAAGTAGTTTCATTTCCGGTTTTAAAAGATGTCATGCGGCTCCCAATATACATGAAAATCATATCAAATCACATATGAAGCGAACTCTAGCAATATAATCATGGCAGCTCTACAGTGAGTGTGGCATGGCAGTTACTAACGGTGTGTTTGTAGCATGTAAATAGTGCCCGTGCAACATAAACCGTTAGTAATAGTGCGGTGTTCTATCAGTTCTAAGCAATATATATATCAACACAGCAGAGAATGCAATATGCGATGACAGTCTATGGGGTGCATGCAACATATAATAATAAAGTCCTATCAGCCCTGACGCATAACGCCATGCGGGCGATATCCCCGTAGATGTGAAATCTACTCACCGTGTCTCGCGCTAAGTGTATCCAACCACTTGCTTGCCCTTCTTTGCAGCGTCCGTCTCACTGGCCTGCGAACCTAAAATCACAAAACATATGCCACACATAAGCTTAATTCACAAAAACGCGACATTATAATCCAACAAGAGACCCGTGTCACAAACCAATCGCGCGTGTGCGCGATACGCTAAAACGTGTGATCACGCGCCACGAAACTACCCCGACGCGCCGCGATACGCAGAACCCAAACCTACTCACGTATCACGCGTGTCGCGAAGGTTTAGAAAACGGCAAAACAGGTATTTGGTCCCAGATTTTCCTACAGAACTGAACTTACAAATATATATATATCAAAGGGCCCTACACACAAAAATACACCTACAGAACCCAAAAAAACCCAAAACCCCTCCCATCTGGCCGCAAATTGCTGCCAGAATGAGGATTTCGGCGGCCTACTGTAGCATTATGGGGGTCGGGTTTCACCTGTGGTATCAGTACTACTCCACTATACTACAGTCTTCCCAAAATCATTCTGAACTCACCGGGTCCATAGCAGTTCCAGAAAAGTTTCACTTTTGCACAAATACGACATTTGCATCAAATATGAAAACTGGTGGTATTCTAGTGTAATAGGGGTTCGACTAAGTTTACATGGTCACAACAAACCTCAAGCATCCTACTGAAACCAATCTACACCTCAATAGCACAAAGTTCTCACTAAACACCCCATAACACACTAAAACGCACTAAAACCCTTTAACCGATGCAAATCTACACAATCTAAGCTAACTAGGGGATCAAGTTAGGAATTATACCTCACTCTCGACCCTAGGGAGCTGCAGGAAGGTGGAGAAGAGAAGAGAAGAGGCTGCAGTTACTGTTGTGAAGCTTGGTGCTCACTGCTGCTCACTGTGCTGCTGTTGCTGAATGTTGCTGCTGCTGCTTTTGCTTCTGCTGCTGCTTCAGTTGCTTCTGCTGCTGCTTCAGTTGCTTCTGCTGCTGCTTCAAGAGGTAAGTGTGTGTGTGTGTGAGTGTGTGTGAGGTTTGAGAGAACAAAGAAAAGAAATGAGAGGAAATAATTAGCTTCCAATTGTCAACCCTCTCTCTCTCTCATCATTAATGGCAAGCATGGGCTAAGCCATGATGCCCTCTCTCTCTCTCCTCACAAGTCAACACCCTCACCATTCAAACTAAAGCAACTTTTAATTAGCTAATAAAAACCCAATTAAGAATCCATAAGACTTAATCCTATAATTAACCCACCATGGTTAATAATTATGGTATTTACTTGATTTAAAAACCCTAGTTTACATGCACATGTGTGTGCAAGCCTAGGAAAATTTTGGAAAAATATTTATTAAAGTAGGAAAAATATTTAAAACACAATTTGGTAAACTTTTTATTAAAAATCATTATTTAATTATAATTATACACTAACCCTTATCCTAAGGTGTTACAGGGTGATTGATATGATCATCACCTACTGCCGGCGTATTGACGATTTTTTAGAGTCCTACACAGAGGTTTCTTGACTCAGGAAAAACAGAGTAGGAGCACATATGTGATATGTGCGGGACCGAGGATAATGCGGTATGTGATATCGTATTGTATTCTCACGATATTTGATATCAGCCGGGTCATCGGATCAAGAGTTGATTCGATGAATCGGTACGGATAAATATTAGTCGGTTATATGTGATATAGCCGGATTGTCGGATCAAGTGTTGATTCGATAATTTAATGTATAATAATATATATGATATATTAAAAGACATTAACTAATATTAGCTCACTAAAAGATTCTTTTTCTCACTCGGATAATACATATATATGCGATATATGTTAATTGTATTATTTTATTTGGTTACAATAAATATTATATATGTGATATATAATATTGTAACATGATATGATAAATAATGCAACATGTTTAGTAGAGATTAAACATGATTAGGGTTTGGATTAGGGTTAAGCTTTCTAGATGTTTCTAGAAGGTTTTGGTTTTGTTTTGTGAAAGATATTTGTAAGTGACTCATGCTTTAACCCAACCCAAACCCTAACCCTAGTTAATTCTCTACATGGGTTTAGTCAACCATGGTTGCATTATTCATCATATTATTCTTTTCCTATTCATCACAAAAGGATTCTTATCATGTTCATCTTCTTCTTCCTTCATTCTTTCATGGAAAAAAGCTTTCTTGATTTTTTCCATGTGATGAATAATTGTGAAAAAAAATAAATAAAGAGAGCAAAAATCCTACTTCATCATCCTCATCTTCCCTTGCCTTTTAGATGAGGGTGTTCACATCATTTCATGAGTGTTAGCTTGTGTTAACGGAACTTCAAGGTAGATCATCTTAGTATCGAAGATCGGAAGCAAAGGTTGCATCTTTCTCTTCGTGGAACCTCTCGAGAGTCCGGAACCCGATGATCGCAGCGAAGGGACCACAACACGGAGCATATGAAGTGAAGGACCGGATCTACAAAGGTTGTAATCCCTCTCACTTAGTGTTAAAGTTGTTAACATGTTAGTTTTCGCCTAATCTCTAGTTTAAAGATCTGTATTCGGGTTGTTCGGCACGGCTAATTTTTTAATCGGGCATGGTTGATGCCTCGTAGACCCTTGTGCGCGTGCATAGCAACCCTACAAGCGAGGAATGCATCATGAGATGATGACCCAACTAGTTTCGAGCTGGCCATCAGGAGTGAGACTCTGTAAGAATGGCTAGATACTTAGCGATCTGAGATGGAATCCTTATACACCAACAAAGTATGGACTTTAATTGCTATATCTGAAGGGTTAAATCCCCATCAGGAGCAAGTATATCTTGAGAAGATTACTTGGTGTAGATGGAAAAGTTGAGACTTTCAAAGCTAGACTTGTTAAAAGTTTGCATCAATTACCAGGCGTGGATTATGATGAAACCTTTTTCAAGTAGCTATGCTTAAGTCCATCCAGATCCTACTTGCCACGGCAACATACCATGACTACGATATCTGGCGGTTGGGTGCCATGACTGCTTTTCTAAATGATGTTTTAGAAGAGTGCGTCTATAAGTACACAGCCAGAGGGCCTCGTAGACAGTGGGAGCAGCGGAAACGTGTGCAAGATGTTTTATGTGATAAAGCAGGCATCGCGAAGTTGGAACATCTGTTTTGATGAGTTAGTCAAACAGTTTGACATCATCAAAATGGTAGATGAACCTTGTATATACAAAAAGGTTGTAGGGAGTATGGTAGTAATCCTCGTAGAGTACGTGGATGACATACTCTTGATAGGGAAGGAGTTTCCTATGCTACGCTCGGTCAATCTCCGCTTATCACAAAGATTCTCCATATAGGATCAAAGTGATACCTCCTCCATCCTGAGTTTTCATCTATGAGATAGATGTTATTTGGGTGTTAGTATACTCACTAGCTGTAGTGAGATGGTATCAATTGATCTTGGGGAGAATCACTGGAAGTGTTCCAGGGTGATAAAGACGACTGAATGTCAGTCACAGGCATTGTCTTTACCCTCAGTAAAGGGACGGTATGTTGGAAGAGTTCCAAGCTAGATACCGTGGCATACTAGACGATAAAGGCTGGATACATCGCTACTTAAGACGCTACCAAAGAGGAAGTCTGGGTGTATATTAGTTCATGAGATGAACTTAGTTCCTCCCATTGTGTGATAATGGAGTTGTGGCTTATGCCGAGGAACACCCGTCCCATCAGTGATCCAGACATATTCTAAGGCAGTATCACCTGATCATGGAGATGGATGATCTCCAAGGTGATCAAGGTTAGGAGAGCAGACTCAGAGGACAACACGGCGGATCCACTCACAAAGACATTTTCCCAGAGAGAGATTTTTTATGGGATGGTTGAGTATGAGATACTACAACCACTGCTGCAGATGGCCCTAGTGCAAGTGGGAGATTGTTAGTTATATGTATGCCCTATAGGCCATTACTGTACATAGGATGTATATTGTAGTGGATGCTGGGACATATATAGGGAGGACTTTCTTGCTCGACATGATAGTATGCTATCTGGTTACTCTTTACCTTAACGTGTATACTGGATGTCTCTCTGTTACATGTTGGTAAAGCCCTTAGGATGTATACTTGACTACCTGGACTATGATGCGGATCATACTAGTGGGGACATGGTAGTCCATAAGTACATCCTTCAAGGTCCCTAGTCGTGGGTGTATCGAGACGGGGCATCGATATACCAGAGTAGACTAGCGTGTACCTTCTCGACCCATACAGATGGGCGATGGATGATCCCATATCCATTGGTGTTTGACATCAGAGATGATATACGGGTGCTCAGTGGAGACTGGGTACACTGGACGGACTCGCCGAGAACTCCCAGATGGTATTATACCTCACGTCAGATGGCAGTTCTCTGGTGACATTGGTACAGGTTAGTCTGTAGACCCGAGATCGTCATAGAGTCTTGTGTGATTCCCACTGTGCTTTGATTTCCACCTTACCACGTCCAAGAGGGCGTGCAAAACGGTGGCTTTTGGGTACAGTCCCGAATCACATGGAGGCAATGAGCGATAGGAGGGGATTCGTCTCTCCCGGTATAGGGAGTTTATGTTGCGCAGTGTTCGATTGGCTATAACCGGAAATCCGTGGCCAGGGTTGCTGAGATTTACTGGTAAGTGTTACCAGTAGTTTCTCGAACTGTTATAGACCTCATATCGACATGACTTATTGAGCTATTGGGGTCTGACGTTTACCACCCCTAGGCAAGATATGCGACATATCAGACAACAGACCGGACTGTACGGTAAGTGTTACTGGTTGGATTCACAGGAGTGTGAGCGGGCTTGCTCGTCGATCTTCTAATCGTTCAATACCCGGGTGGCCGTTACGTTTAGCAGACCGCTTGCGGCTTGTGGGTGCTTGATATGATCATCATCTGCTGCCGGCGTATTGACGAGTCTTTAGAGTCCTACACAGAGGTTTCCTGGCTCAAGGGAAACGAAATAGGAGCGCATATGAGATATGTGCGGGACCGAGAATAATATCAGTATGTGATACTGTATTTGATTCTCGCGACTTGTGAGATTGATCGGTTATATGCGATATAGCCGGGTTATCGGATCAAGTATTGATTCGATAAGTTGTTACTATTGATATTAGTCGGTTATATGTGATATGACCGGATCATTAAGTCAAGTGTTGATTTAATGATTTAATGTATAATTATATATTTGATATATCACTTTACATTAACTAATATAGGTTCATTTAAATGGATTTTCTCACTTGATGTGCACATTGTATATGTAATATACTTTTGTACACTTGATTGTATCATGTTTGATGATACATGCCTACTTAGTTAAGTGTATGATTAAACCATGATTGTGTAATGGTTAGGTTTTTGATTTACTTATTCATTTATTTTGCTTATTTATTTATATATTTTTTTCATTTTGGAAAAGATAAATAAATGAATGGTGGCTTTCTTTGTTTGTTAGTTGAAGCTTCATGAAGCTTTGACTAAGTGACCACTTTTGTACTCATGCTTAACCCTAACCATTCAAACTAACCCTAGTTCATTCTCTACACTTAACCAAGGTTAGTATATGATAAGTATTCTTTTTATTATTCTTTTTGGATATACTTATCATATTCTTTTCTTCTTCTTCTTCTTCTTCAAGATGAAGAAAAGCTTGCCTCCATCAATGGCAACTTGAGCAAATGAGTGAGAAATCCAATTCTAAAGTGAACCCACCTCCTATTTCTTCATCCTCTACCTCTTGCCAAGTAGTATAGGGTGTTTTCTTCACAAGTTTCATGACTTGGTGAAGTGGGAGCTTGATCTTGTGATGCCTCGACGTAGATCATCTTCGGCATCGTAGTCGATGACCTAGCCCGCCCTTTCTCCGATGAAGCCGACGCTAGAGCCCGGGATCCGATGATCGCAGCGAGGAGACATCATCACGGAACTATGGAGGTGGAGCACCGGATCTACAAAGGCTGTATTTCCGTTCACTTCTTAGTTAAGTAGTTAACTAGCTTCTCTTTTCGCCTAAACTCTAGTTAACGATCCGTATTAGGGTCTCTCGGCACTTGTAAAATTTGAAAATGGCATGGTTGATTCCTTGTGAGACCTCATTAGTGTGCCTAGGAACCCTACAAAATATACTGACAGGGCCAAACTATAAAGATTGGCTGCGGAATGTCAAAATGGCTTTGACCTATGACAAATTGGGGTATGTCCTCACCGCTACGGCACCTGCTGTCCCTGGTCCCAAATCCAGTAATGCGGATAAGGAAATCCGCAAAACCTGGGATTTCGATTGCGCGAAAGCCAAGTGCATCGTGCTTGCCTCGATGAACAATGAACATCAGAGGAGGCACGAGGATATGGAACTAGATGCCATATTTCTCCATACAAAGGAACTTTATGGAGAACAATCTCGTATAGCAAGATACGAGACCTCTAAGAACTTGTTTCGAGCGAGCTTGGCTGTCGGGTCATCGGTAGGAGAACATGTCCTAAAGATGGTCGGCTATATAGAAGAGCTCGCAGACCTTGGGACGACTTTGGATAATGAGCTCTATACAGACCTTATTCTCCAGTCCCTTCCTCCCACCTACGCCCAGTTTATCCTGAACTTCAACATTCAAAGAAAAGAAGTTGAACTTCCGGAACTCCTGAACATGTTAAGGAGTGCAGAGGGCACCTTGCAGAAGGCAAGGGAAACACCCGCTATGTTTGTTGGCGGTGCTTCTTCTTCCAAGTCCAAGGCTAGGGCCAAAGGAAGGAAAAAGAAGGCCGCCCCAAGATCTAGAGGAGGTGTAAGTAAGGTGGGAGGGAAGGGAAAGAAAAAGTTTGCGGTACCAGTAGTGGGCCAGGATGAGTGCTTCCATTGTCACAGGAAAGGGCACTAGAAAAAGGATTGCAAGGCGTGGAACGCCAAGAACCAGGAACCGAAGCAAGCTGTGTCTTCGACTTCAGGTGTGTTTGTAATTGAGAATTGTCTGTCAATCAACTCTACTTCCTGGGTATTGGATACCGGATCAGGATCTCATATTTGCAATTCATTGCAGGCACTGAGAAACCGTAGAGTGCTGAAGGAAGGTGATATGACCCTGATGGTTGCTAACGGAGCTAGCGTGGGAGCTGTGTCCGTAGGGGATTATCACCTGGGATTGACGAGTGGACACATTTTGGTTTTACAAAACTGTTTTTGTGTACCCAGCTTAACGTGTAATATCATATCAGTTTCCTTGTTATCAAATAAAGGTTATGATTTCACGTTTGGAAGTGGTGTTGTTAACATCCACCTTAATCATAGTTTGATTGGGTCCGGTACACTGGAAAACGGTATATATATGTTAAACCAACTCCAAATTTTCAATGTCCAGAACACACTAAAAAGAAAGTCTCCAGATTTAAATAAAGCTTTCTTATGGCATTGTAGACTGGGTCACATCAATGAGAGAAGGTTGACTAAGTTGCATAGAGAAGGATATTTGGACTCGTTCGAATATCAAACTTATGACACTTGTCAATCTTGTCTCAAAGGAAAGATGAGAAAGACTCCATTTACTGGACATGGAGTAAGAGCGAGCGAGCTCTTAGGACTCATACACAGCGATGTATGTGGTCCAATGTCTACACATGCAAGAGGTGGTTTTTCTTATTTCATTACTTTCACGGATGATTACTCAAGGTACGGATTCATTTATCTGATAAAACATAAATCCGAGGCTTTTGAGAAATTCCAAGAGTATAAGAATGAAGTAGAAAACCAAACCGGCAAAAGTATCAAGACACTATGATCTGATCGAGGTGGTGAATACTTGAGTGCCGAGTTCCTAGGTTACCTAAAAAAGAAAGGAATTCTCTCTCAGCTTACTCCTCCATACACTCCACAGCATAACGGTGTATCGGAGAGACGGAATCGAACCCTATTGGATATGGTACGATCCATGATAAGTAATGCTGAGTTACCGCGATCTTTTTGGGGTTATGTGCTAGAATCAGCGGCATATCTTCTGAACATAGTACCTACCAAGACTGTGCCTACCACTCCATATCAGATGTGGAGTGGGAAGAAACCCCATCTACGGTATATAAAGATTTGGGGATGTCCAGCTTTTGTTAAAAAGCAGCATGTGGACAAGCTCGAGGCACGATCAGTAAAGTGTAAGTTTGTGGGATATCCAAAGAACTCCAAGGGATATCTATTCTATTACGCAGAGGAACAAAAGGTATTTGTTTCTCGTAATGCCCATTTTCTGGAACATCGGTTTTTAGAAAAGGAATCAAGTGGGAGCAAAATAGAACTGGAAGAAATTCCAGAACCACAAACTAATACTGAAAGTTTGGTAGAACCGGTAGTTCAAGAAGAACAGGACATTCCCGCACCCCTCCGCAGAAGTAGTAGGTCGTCTCATCCGTCTGAGAGATACTACGGTTTTCTCATAGATGGGGATAGAGAGGATTGCATCATAGATGATGATGAACCTTCTGGCTTCCAGCAGGCCATCCAGAGCGGCGACTCGGTACGATGGCTAGATGCAATGCGGACCGAAATGGAGTCCATGTACACCAACAAAGTATGGACTTTGGACTTTGCTCCAGATGGGGTAAAACCCATAGGATGCAAATGTATCTTCAAGAAAAAGATTGGTGTAGATGGACAGGTGGAAACCTATAAGGCTAGACTTGTTGCAAAGGGTTTTCATCAAAGACCTGGTTTGGACTATGACGAAACTTTTTCTCCAGTGGCTATGCTCAAATCCATTCGAGTCCTTCTTGCTATTGCTGCCTTCCATGATTATGAAATCTGGCAGATGGACGTAAAGACGGCTTTTCTAAATGGAAATTTAGAAGAGTGCGTCTATATGGATCAGCCAGAGGGTTTCAATCAGAGTGGGAGCAGCGGGAAAGTATGCAAGTTGCTTAAGTCCATTTATGGACTGAAGCAGGCATCGCGGAGTTAGAACATCTGTTTTGATGAAACAGTCAAAGAATATGACTTCATCAAAAATCCAGATGAACCGTGCATATATAGTAAAGTTGTAGCCAGAAGTGTCGTATTCCTCATCTTGTACGTGGATGACATTCTATTGATAGGAAATGACATTCCTATGCTACAATCTGTCAAAGGATTCTTGTCACACAGCTTCTCCATGAAAGACCTGGGAGATGCCTCTTACATTCTGGGGATCCGGATCTATCGTGATAGATCCAAGAGGATGTTGGGAATTTCACAGTCCAGGTATATCGACACTGTACTGAAAAGATTCAGTATGGAAGATTCTAAGCGCGGTAATCTACCGGCTTGTCACGGAATCACCCTATCCAAAGAGATGTCTCCCAAGACTGATTTGGAAAGGGGACGCATGTCTATTATACCCTACGCTTCTGCGGTAGGCTCTATAATGTATGCGATGTTGTGCACCAGACCAGATGTAGCTTACACACTGAGCGTGGTAAGCCGGTATCAGTCAGACCCAGGAGAGAAGCACTGGATAGCAGTAAAGAACATTCTCAAGTACCTGAGGAGGACTAAGGAGATGTTCTTAGTTTACGACGGAAAAGACCTCAGGTTGGAGGCCTTTGCTGATTCCGGCTTCCAGAGTGATAAGGACGATTCCAAGTCCATGTCGGGTTATGTGTTTACCCTCAATGGAGGGGCGGTGTGCTGGAAGAGTTCCAAGCAGGACACCGTTGCTGACTCGACAATGGAAGCGGAGTATATTGCTGCTTGCGATGCCGCAAAAGAAGCAGTCTGGATGAAGAAGTTCCTAACAGAACTTCAGGTGGTTCCTACCATTGTTGATCCAATACCTCTGTATTGCGACAACAACGGAGCTATAGCTTTAGCGAAGGAACCAAGGTCCCATCAGAAGTCCAGACACATCTTAAGGCGGTATCACCTGATCAGGGAGATCATTGATCATCAGGAGATCGAGGTTCGGAGAGTTGCTACTGAAGAGAACATTGCTGATCCATTCAAAAAGGCCCTACCTCAGATTCAGTTCGAGAGGCTACTCGAGATCATCGGTCTTCGATACGCCAGTACATGGCCCTAGTGCAAGTGGGAGATTGTTAGTGTATATGCCCTAAGGGCCATTATTGTATCATACTAGTTTGTATATTACTTAATGGAAGCTTGGGATATTCACATGTATATAACAGTCTTGCTAAACATGGTAGTATGCTACTTAGTTTTTCTATCTTAATATGTGAGTATACGTATTGATAGAGCTCTTAGGATCTTGCTTGACTACCAGCGTTGTGATGGCAGTCACACTAGTGGGGGCTGGGTAGTCTACAAGCACATCCTTATTCAGGTCCCTAGTCGTTGGATTATCGAGACAGAGCATCGATAATCCGGAGTAGACTGGTGTGTACGCTTCTCATCCCAGTTGGGGAGATGGTCTGTCCCACAGCCATCAGTACGTCGTACTGGAGATAGTATGCAGGTGCTCGTTAGGTTACGGGTACACCGGACAGGACTCACAGGGAACTGTTGGTTGGTTTTATACCAGTCGTCAGTGAACAGTTCCCAGGTGACATGAGTACAGCATAGTCCGCAGACTTGACACTGCTACTTCGCCTCGAGTGTGTCCCACTGTTCTTAGATTGCTACCCTACCACGGCTCAAAGGAGTTGTGCAAACAGGTAGCAGTTGGGTGCAGTCCCGAGCACTTGGAGGCAGTGGCGGTTAGTCAGGATTCGTCTCTCCCGGTATTGGGGGTTGATATCGCGCTGTGTCAGAGAGCCATTACGTAAAGTCCCTGGCCAGGGCAAGCGAGATTTGCTGGTAGGTTCCAGTAGTTTCTCAGGGTGTAATGGGCTTCGCTCCGACACGACTTATACCGCTATTAGGGGACTGACGCTTGCCGCCCCCTAGGCCCGATATGCGATAGTCTTAGACGAACGGACCGGACTGTATGGAGATTGTCACATCAGACTCAGTAGGAGTTCGGATGGGTTTCCTCATCGTCCTTCTTATCGACATCTACCTGGGGACCGTTACGTACAGCTAGTGCCGCTTACGGTCCGTGGTTAAACCCACTGCCAGCGTAGTAGTCGAGTCTCTAGAGTCCCACACAGAGAGTTTCCCTACTCCAGGCGAAACGATATAGAGGTCGTATGGTTTTACGACAAGGGTTCGGACGCATACGTGTGTTTACGCACGTACGACTTTTGGACAGTTTTTACTAGTCGGCTTTGGTTTAAGCCAGTTACTAGTATCCGGTTATTGGATTTATACAGTCTAAAGTTTTTCCGTTTATTCACGAATAGGAAGGGCATTCTCGTAATTGCGCGAGAAGCTTCTAGAAGATGGTGACTAAGGAGGTTAAGGTGGCATATACATTAAATGAGATTAGTGAGTCATATGGATGATTCATCCATGTCATTAATGCATCATAAATGCTTAATGACTCATGGAGATGAATCACCATTAGATATTTATCAAGCATGGTTGTAAATCATTTTCTTTTCTTTTCTTGAAAAACAATAATGCTTGATATATATTATGATAACTCATTTTCTCATTTCATTATTATTCTCACCTTCTCTCTCCTCAAGCTTGCTCTCTTCAAACCCTAATCCTCCCCTCTCATGTGTTGAGCACAAGGATTAGTTAGACTACTTAATCTATAACCCTCACTCTATATCATCTAGGTACTTTGATTAGCGCTTAAAGAAACCTAGTTGCCTCAAGTTTAGAGGCAAAGTTTGGAGTAAAGCTCTCGTGGTGGATCGTCTACTACTTGGAGAAGGCCGAGGAGGAGATGGAGTTCGTAAAGATGAAGGACACGGTTCTTTAGGTATAATCACTTCACATAGTAGTTTAGAACTTCTATGTTAGTTGTTAGTTATTGTTTAGCTTCGATTCATGCGGTTAGTCGATGTTTAAGCAAAGAACTTGATCGTTTTTCATATTTCCTCCTTCCCGCAAGTCGTGGGGTGTTGTACATCGACTTACATAATAAGCATCATAGAACAATACAGATATCTGGGATCCCCGGGTTTCATAGAGCCGCTACTGAAACCCGACGTTCCCCTGGTCGTGTGGATAGCCTGTGCAATGAAATCCTAGACCCCTACGGGCGCGGCAAGTTACCCGCCAAAACCTGAAGCGAGGCAGCCCCCTTCAGCAATGTGAATGGACCACCCAGCACTTCACGGAATCCGGTAACTTGGGCACCCCTCCTGGGTCAACCTGTACCCCCTACGAGTGCGGCGAATAGCCCGCCAATTCTAGAGTAAAGCCCCCTCCGTCTCAATGCCATGAGATGCGGGCCCGTTGCCCTCTAGAACCCGTCTATCCGTGCACCCCTCCGCGGGGTAATCCAAGTACAGAAAGTACAATATACATACAACAGGTACATCGACCTCACCCCGGTCGTGCCCCAAAAGAATAATATACAAACAGGCAGTGACGGCAGTCCACATGTCGGACGCTCGCCCCGCAATATCAAATGTACATAATACAACCAAAATTGTACTAGCATTGCATCCAGGCTATCCCCCATGACCAATCCGCAACATCACAGCGCAACACAGAACATCAACGTGAATGTCACGTTCGCAAATCCGTCTAAAAGGGCTATAGCAGTTAGACAGGATTTACCGATTAAGTAACATTCACGGTCGCAGATATAATGTAAATGTTGTGAACTAACATGTTTAAAATATTCGATCGACTAAATTTTCCCGGAGTGGGCCCCAAGCACAACTGTAGCACTCAAAAAATTCTGGGCCGAAACTGAGTATACCAAAAACCACATTTTCAACTAAGGAATCACTGCAAGAAATTTGGTGCAGTGAGCTCACTGTTCTGCGGCGGAACCGCGGCCAAAAAGGGGTCACGGCCGCGGTTCCGCGGCTATACAGTGAGTTCAGGCAACCAAATTTCAACAGTATTCTCACAACACCCTGCACAAGTTTCTGAAATGTACTGAAAAAATTTTTGAGCTAAAAAAAATTCGACAGAAACTGATGCAATAGAAATTGTGGTTTTCGGAAATTTGTTCGATCGAAGTTCTAAACATATTAGAGCAAGCTAGACTGTGTTAATGGCGTGGCTCTGATACCATGTAAGTGCACGGCGGCGCCCCGGCCGTCAGTCTGAGGCCAAAATGCGGAAACGATAATTTACTTTAACTTTTGAACCGGCACCACCGTGCACTATAAAACCCGGATCGGGCCATTAACATAGTCCTAGCTAACAAGAGAAGGGGTAGAGAGATATACCGAGCGATCCGTGTCCTTCGGTCTTCTCGTCGTCGTCCCGATCTCCCCATGGAATCTCCGGTCTTCAACTCCTCGCCGGAAGGGCACCACGTCGCCGGCTTCTTTTATGGGCTCCCACCTCTGGACCGAGGCAACTCGGGCACGAAGTTAGCGAGCCGACATGCCCAAGAATTGCTGTAGAATGTAGTGTAGAAAGCTATGTGTCTCATGGGGTTTGAGGAAGTTGCCTTTGGTGGAGGAATGAGATGATAGTATTTTGGAGATGAAGTTGGGGATTTTTGCAAGCACAAGAGAACCAAAAATCCCCCACAAAAATAATGGGCAGCCCCCACCCTCATGTGGCCGGCCATATCAAGAGGAGAAAGAGAGAAGAGTGTATATGGATCAAAAATGAGAGTGTCCCATGATCCAAGAGAGAGAAAGAGTTATCATGAAAAGAAATGATCACCAACTAAAACCCACACTCCATCAACCATCATGACTCCAAAACTCAAGCCATGATGAATTCAAGAAGTCAAATGATGGTGCAACTATCATGAAGCATCAATATGCAAAGACCACCCTCCACAATGCTAATTTGCACAATTGCAAATAAGCCTTCCTCCACCAATTTTCAGCCAATGAAAGATACAAAGAAAAATGGCCGAAACGGAAAACAAACTGGCAACTTCATAAAACTGATCCCGTAATAAATTACAGGAAAACCCCGCTACTGTACATACATACCCGCATTTGTATTCCGACCGAATACAAATGCAATGAGACAAATCTACACTTTACAATACTAGGATCCGGCTTAAACCAAAGCCCGCTAGTATTATCCGTCCGATCATGATCCGTGCAATACTGCACGTATCTGATTGAACCCTGCCATATCTCCATACGGCCTCTACAGAGTTTCGCCCGAAACTTGAGAAAACGGTCTGTGGGGGACTCTAAAGACTCGTCAACACTTTGGCTGTGGATTTAACCACTAGCAAGTCAGAGGTATAAGCCATACGTAACCTGCTACCAGGTATTGACCAAAAGGGACGTCGATGAGCGAACTCATCCTGACACCCTACTGAGCCTGTCAGTGACAATATCCGTACAGTGCGGTCCGTTCGTCTATGAGCATCGCATGGCGGGCCTAAGGGGTTGGTAAAAGTCAAACCCCCAAAAGCGGTACAAGTCGTGTCGGAGTGTAGCCCAGAACACCCTGAGATACTACTGGAATACCTACCAGTAAATCTCCTGCCTTGGCCAAGGACTTCGTGTAATGGCTCTCCAAGACACAGCGCGACCTCACCCCCAATACCGGGAGAGACGAACCCCTGCAGATCCGCTCGCTGCCTCCATGTGGCTCGGGATTGTACCCAACTAAAACCTGTTTGCACGTCTCCTTTGAGCGTGGTAGGGTAGTAATCAAAGTACAGTGGGAACTCACACGAGACAAATGACGATCTCAGGTCGATGAACTAACCTGTAAACATATCACCAGGGAACTGCTATCTGACGTCAGGTATAAGACCAACTAGCATATTCCCGGCGAGTCATGTCCGGTGTACTCATAAACCAATGAGCACCTGTATACATCTCATGTGAACCAACTGACACCTATGGCTTGTGAGACCGGCCACCTCCCCTCGTCGGGGTCTCGACTGTATACACTAGTCTACTCTGGAGTATCGATGCCCTGTCTCGATACTCCCATGACTAGGGACCTTTTAAGGATGTGCTTATAGACTACCAGCTCCCACGTATATGATCGCCCTCATACTACTGGCAGTCAAGCAAGAATCCTAGGGGCTCTATCAACGCGCAATAGTGACCTGTAAGGTCACCTAAAGCAGTACACGGTGATAAAGATAAACCAGATAGCATTCTATCATCTTGAGTAAGACTGTCCTACCGGTATAGATCCTCCCTCAATCATTGCAATCACGTGCCTGTGATCCAATAATTGACTCTGAGGGCACTATCTCCAACACTCTTGATCCGACAATCCGGCTATATTGCATATAACCGACTAATATAACATGTACCAATTCATCGAATCAACACTTGATCCGATGACCCGGCTATATCACATATACCCGGCCGATATCATATATCGCGAGAATAGAATACGGTATCTCATATCATATTATTCTCGATCCCGCACATATCGCATATGTGCTCCTACTCCGTTTTGCCTGAGCCAGGAAACCTTTATGTAGGCCTCTAAAGAATCGTCAATACGCCGGCAGTAGGTGATGATCATATGAAACACCCACAAGCTGCAAGCAGTCAGCTAAACGTAACAGCCACCCAGGTATTGAGCGATCAGAAGATCAACAAGCAAGCCTGTACATTCTCCTGTGAATCCAATCAGTAACACTACCGTACAGTCCGGTCTCTTCGTCTGATATGTCGCATATCCAGTCTAGGGGTGGTAAACGTCAGACCACAGTAACCGATAAGTCGTGTTAATGTGAGGCTCATAACAGGTCGAGAAACTACCGATAACTCTTACCAGTAGCACTCTATATCAGCCCTGGCCAGGGACTTCCATTTATAGCCAATCGAACACAGCGCAACATCAACTCCCTATACAGGGAGAGACGAAACCCCTCCTATCGCTCATTGCCTTCATGTGATTCGGGACTGAACCCAAAAGCCACCGTTTTGCACGCCCTCTTAGACGTGGTAAGGTGGAAATCAAAGTACAGTGGGAATCACACAAGACTCTATGACGATCTCGGGTCTACAGACTAACTTGCACCAGTGTCACCGGAAAACTGCTATCTGACGATAGGTATAATACCATCTAGGAGTTATCGGCGAGTCCGTTCAATGTACCCAGTCTCCACTGAGCACCCGTACACCATCTTTGATGTCAAACACCGATGGATATGGGATCATCCATCGCCCATCATATGGGTCAAGATGCGTATACGCTAGTCTACTCTGGTGTATCGATTCCCTGTCTCGATACACCCTCGACTAGGAACAATTATAGGATGTACTCTTTGACTACCCTATCCCCACTAGTATGATCTCATCATAGTCCCAGTAGTCAAGTACATATCCTAAGGGCTTTATCAACATGTGAGAGTAAGACAGTAAACCAATACAAGTCAACATGTTAAGACAAAGTGTAACCAGATAGCTTACTATCATATCGATCAAGAAAGTCATCTCTATATATCCAAGCATCCACTATAATATACATCATATGTACAATAATGGCCTCTAGGGCATATACATAACTAACAATCTCCCACTTGCACTAAGGCCAGCTGTTGTAGTATCTCATACCCAACATCCCGAAGAGTCTCTCAAATTGTATCTGGGGTATGGCCTTCGTGAGTGGATCCGCAGTGTTGTCCTTCGTATCAACTCTCCTGACCTCGATCTTCGGGCGATCAACTATGTAACGCCTTAGATTTCGGTTATTGTTCGTTTAGACGTTAATGCGGGTTTACTGTAAAAAGTTTACCAATTCGGGTTCCTCACATTTTATAAAAATTAATTAATAATTTATTATTATTTGTTATGGACATGCACGCACGTGTGCACGTGAATGTGAGGATTTGTTTGAGCTAATTTTTGTTCTTAGCAACCGTGACACTTAACCATTTATTTAATCCTTGCTTTAATCTAATCCTTAACCCTAATCCTAGATATTTCTTTTGTGTGAGAAGATATTCTTTTGGGGTGAGATGAGGTGGCAAGGTGTGTGTGAAAGCATTAATGGTGTTTTAATGCAAGGTGCACTCACCCTTAACCTCACCCCTCTCTCTTTATCAATCACTCTCTCTCTCTCTCTCTCTTTTTCTCTATCTCTTTCTCATTTTCTCATCTCTTTCTTTCACTCAAACTGAACACTCTCCATTCCATCATCAATTCATCTCAAAAACTTCACAATTTCATCAAAAATCGCATCTTTGAACACATTTTGCCTCTTGGATGCCTTGGAGCATGCAAAGCTTGGATCTTTGAGTTCTTTGGGTTAGGTAATGATCTCTTTCTATTGTTTATGTGTTTATTGTGTAGCTTAGCTTGTTAGTTTCAGTTTAGATAGCTTTTGGTATCGTTCCGTGCAAATATCGTATTTTTAGTGCCTATATATGACATCTGTGATCTGCTGTGACCCGGAGTTTTTACTAGAAAACCAAACAATGTAGTTGTGTTGTACCAGTGACCATAGGACCTCACCTGGAGCACGAACCCTATCAGCTCGGACTCGGCCGGCGACGTCTGAAGGGAATTCCGGCGAGATCGGCCGTGGGTAGGAGTTAGGGTTTGGGTTTTTCTAGGTAGGTGTCTGCAGTGGTTTAGGTGTTTTTGGTCTTGTTTGATTGTTGAGTTTTCTCTGCATACAAAATCTGGGATCTCCTAGGTAGATTCTTGTGTTTCGTTTAAGCGCGATACGTTATACGACACGGATCGTGCACTTTGTATGATTTTGCTCTTAGGTTGTTTTCGTCGTGTCGCTACGCACGTTAGCCACAATACGAACACTTGAGAGTATGTTTTGTGTTGTTGCGTCGGTTAAATGTAGTCTGTATGTGTTTTGGGGTATATTGCTAATATATTTCTGTTACGTTGTTTTATTGTGTTAGGTTCGCAGGCGGGGACTTCGGACACTGCTACAAAGGGAAAATAGGCGGTTGACTTCACTTAGCCAGGAGCGTTGGTGAGTAGATTTAACATCTACAGGGGAATCGCCCGCATGGCGTTATGCGTCTGGGCTAGAAATGACTTGACTTGTCGCATATTCTATTTCATATTTAGAATTGCGCATACACCCTACTGCTTAGTTAATTGTTGTGCTTAGACTAGTATCCTTAGGATACTGCACTATTATTGACGGCTCATGTTGCACGAGCACTGATTGTATGCCACACACACCGTCAATAATTGCCATGACACGCACAACCCACTTATAGATATGATATAGTTTGGTTAGGGACATTATAACATTGATTCATATTTCTTATTGCATTTTACATGCTAGTTACCTGTATACCTATAGAGTATTGTACCATTAGTGATAGGTACATACACACATAATGACAAAGCTACAAATATACTTTGCATACATACTTCACTTATACCCGGAGGGTATATTACATCATTACTGATAGGTAGATACATATATCTTGCTATACCTTTATGTTTACACATATATCTGGTTTTAGCTACATGTTTACCTTTATTTGATGTTATATAGACTTGGAGAAATTAGGAACCACATGATATTTATTTTAACTTGTTGCAGTTAAATAGCGGCTTTTCCTTTATATTCTCGCATTTCAATTTTATGTTGCATATATTATATTCATGGATTTTCGCATTGAGATATGGATTTTTCATGAATTATGCAAGTATTTCTTATTCTTTACTTGATATTTGGATGCATCCACTCTGAGACTTGTTTTAAACCGATACGTGGATCACGGGTGTCGATACCGGACACATACGATTCGAGGAACGTATATACCGATACGTGGATCACGGGTGTCGATACTGGACACTTATGATTCGAGGAACGTATAAATTTGTGTATTTCTGTGTCGATGCTTGACACATTGTTTTCATGATATTTTTACTCCTAAGTATATATAACAGTGGAATGGGACGCTGTTATATATGCATATATATATATATATATATATATATATATATATATATATATATATATATTAGTGGAATGGGACGCTAATATATATGTATACATATCAATTTATATACATTATCATATTTATTCATACAAATATACTTAGGATATTAGAACGTGATATTGGATTTGGGATATAGGAGATTCATATGAGATTGGATACAGGATATATATGAGATTGCTGATTTTGTACATTCAGGATATATGAGATTTATTCGATATTGTACATTCAGGATTTGTGAGACTTATATGATATGAGAGCCAATTTGGGGGCTGATTTGAGGAATTTGGGATTTGGATTGTCTTGATGGATTTTGATCCTACCACGATGTCAGGATTCCGTGGAAATGACATATTTCATTCCATACTCCACATTTATTGTTTATACACTGCTTCATGTATTAGTAGTACCTGTTAGTGTGCCTTTCATGACTGTTGCATTTACATACCTTTATTTATATGCATTACTTCATGTGTTTGTTGTACCTGCTTGTGTTCCTTTCATGACTGTTGCATATATACCTTTTCATATCATTATTGCATGATTATTGCATACTGATTGTCATATTATTGCTTCATGTATTTGTAGTAACCGTTAGTGTACTTTTCATGATTATTGCATTCATATGACCTTTTATTGCTATTAATTGCATATCTTAGATTCGCGCTGTACGTGCATACTTGCGATTACCTGCATATGTTATTTACTATTCACGAGTTGGCAACTCACCCCCGTTGTGCCACAGTTGTTTTGCAGGTCGTTCCTCACAGTAGTCAGAGGCAGGGCTATTATCATCTATCTTATCATCTTTTGCTGCGGATACCGCATCAGCTCACAGTGTGCAGTTTGCTTAGGTGGGTTTTGTGGTTATTCGTTGTTGTATTGTATATTCGTTGTATCCTTGTACTCTCCATCTACTATTTTCATGTTGACTTAGAGACTTGGTGAGGACGATATTGTATATTATTTTGTGATTTGGTTGTCTTTTATACAGTTTCCTTTTTATCGTCTTTTAATTCTTCACTACGGCGTCGTATATTTGTTGTGATGGTTGTTTTCCGCCTATGGGCGTGTATTTGCTCCCGTTTGTGGATGCTTTCCTTTCATTTATATTGTACCCATTTTTTGGGCTAGTTTTTACAAAGGAGGTGCTGCCAAAATTTTAAAGGAAATAAAGTTGGACTTTTAAAGAATTTGGGTTGCGATTTCAAAAGTTTAAACAATATTTCTTATCTTTTCTTACTACTTTTAATGGTTTAGATGTCTGGGTTTTGGCTTTCTTTTACTGCGTTGCGCCTGTAGACGTTGCGTAGTATTAGGGCCATCACGTGCCAATTTCGGGTCGTGACAAAGTTGGTATCAAAGCGCTAGGTTTTACCTTTCGGAGTGTAGGATGACCTTGGTATGATGGAGTAGGTAGCTTAAGCAGAGTAACGTAGTGTGTGTGTGTCTGCAGTATACTCACGTTGCGGTGCTCCGCCCAAAGTGACCTAAGTACAAATTGCTTGAAATTCCTTCCTTGATGATTCATATCCTTGTGATTCGATTTCCATGTTCATATCGAATCCTATCTCTATTTTTAGCCTTTGCCGCCGACGACTATGGGGACTCAGAGTGATACAGCGATGGCCGAGGTCAGAGTTGACTCGGGTGGGACGAGGACTGACCAGGATGGCACGCTCGTTGCACAGGAGCAGACGGATCCGCCTTCGATAGATAGTATCGCTAGGTTTGTGGCAGAGATGCAGGACTTGCGCCATACGATGAGTTCTTTAGTTGAGGCCATTCGAGCACAGCGACAGGAGGTTGTCACCCCTGTTACCCAGTTGTTTCTTGCGGTCAGCATGCAGCATTCCGTCACCTACATAGCACCAGTGGATGCAGCCCCAGTTGACGAGACATGATTGATTCTTAAATTCGATGTCGTGTTTAGAAAAGTGTAAAGATCACAACCAAAGAAATTTGTAAACCGCAATCAATAACGGTGTCAATTGTAGGTTCGTTAGCGAGTGCGGATCGTCCACAAGGAAAGTGTGATTTGATCGTAATTGTTTTAGTTGAATTGAAAATTAACGGAGAAAAGAAAATGATTCAAGAATTTTGAAATTTAGTTTCAAGAATTATAAAGAACTAGATCTAATATCAAGAAATACTATAGATCAAGAATCAAGAATTGTCCAAATCACATGAATTATCAAGATTTGTAAAGAGGCTCGTAGGAATCGATCCAATCGATAGTGATGATGAAGAATTAGGATTACAAATTCTTATCTATTGATGATTTGTTGCTAGATCGATGACAATCAACAAGAATTAGGGATCTATTGAAGAAACTAGGGTTTCTTCATCATATCCCTTGTCCTTTCGTTGATTAGCATTTAATTTCTAGCCTCTAGGAAATTCAATCATCGATCGTTGATCTCTAGTTAGGAGCGAAAACATTCAAGAAAGCATCTCGCTCGAAACTAGGTTGTCGATGATTCAATTTCCTAAGACTTACAAAACTCATAAGACTTAAGAATCGTTCAAGAATTTAATCATCGTCGTCTATCTATTTTCTCAATTCCTCCACGAGCAGAGTTTTCACTCAAACATCATGACAAAGAAAACAATCAAGAATTGAGAACTCATCATAATGCTCAAATGTAAAGAAAAGCAAGATCAAGAATTTTCACCTTTTTTTATTCAACGTTTTGTTACAATTCACTCAAAAACTACAAGAATTGAGGAGAGAACTCAATCGTCGAACTAGCTTCGCATCGTCTTCGTGAGTCGCGGATCGTCTTGGATCTCTTGCTCGGATGAAGATCGGCGTTGCTTCAAAAAGGCTCGATGGATTCTTGCTTGATTTTGCACTCGATGAATCTTGATTTGGATTTTGAATTGTATTTGGGCTAGGGTTTGGATGCACAAGTTGTGTCACTCAACTTGTAGGTGAATTGTTGAACAACTTTCAACAACCTTCTAATGATGCCCTTGGGTCCCTTTATATAGCCTTCTTCTTTAGCTTCCCCTAGAAGCTTGATTAGGTTTAGCTTCCTTTGGAAGCTAAGCTAGGTTTAGCTTCCTTTGCAAGCTTGGTAGTTGAGTAGAAGCTTCTAGATTAAGGTAGTTAGCTAGCTTGCTTGAGAAGCTTGGTAGGTATTAGGCTTGTACAAGAAGCTTGGCTGTTAGGGAAGAAGCTTCTGGAGATATCTAGAGACCGAAATTCCTTGAAGAAGTTTGGCCAGTGAAAGGAGAGATCTGAGATAACAATCAGCCGCTGACGTGTCACCATGGCCGCGGATCCGCCGCAAATAGGCCCATTCGGCCGTGAATCCACGGCCGTTTAGAGGTGTTGGTGCATGCAATTTCCAGGGTGGTTTGGTGCTGGCTTTAGAGATATTTTCTGATGTCTGGAATCTTATAAATCTTTCTTGTTTACTGCCAGATCACAAGTCTTGGACTTGGCGTATTTTATCAGCACTTTTAGCAGTTTCGGCTCTTTACCTGGAATTTCCTGCACACAATCTCGAGACAAGTGTTGCGATGTACAAAGATCATGCGTGCTACAAAGATCATGCATGCAATAATAAACACTCAATTTCCCTCAAAATGCCGGTTATAATGTATAACACGTGTTATTTGGTATTTTACAGACAAATTGCTAATATGTGCTATATTCATACCGAACACCTTTAGATGATTGCAAATAGTAGGGAAATTGATGTGTTAAAAATGCAATATTTTTGACTGATCAAGGCACGTATTCCAGAGACTTTAGGAGTTCCGGAACCGTGGAGGACCCGTACCAGTCCAGAGACATAGGCTTAGTCGTCGAGACAGCTTTCGTGACCGTCACGGGAGTAGCAGAGGTTTGGGACGAGGAGAGTCGTGTTAGCTTGATCAGCTGTTTGTTGTGTTAATTTCTGTCAGCGATTCTTTTGTTGCGCAACACGTATTTTAGTCGTGTGCCAATCGGTTAGGAGATTCGTCCGTCACTTTGATCCTTCTAGAGATATTGGATTTGACGTTCTCTTGGGCACGGACTAGTTAGATACGTGCTAGGTGTCTGTGGACTACCGCGAGAAAATAGTCAGGTGTTGTTTTCCCCGGCGAGTCAGTTCTTGTTGTGTAGAGGGACAGTGGTGCCGCCTCTCACAGCTTGAATTCAGCTTTTTTCGCTAGTCGGCTTTTAAGGAGAGAATGTCGAGGATTCTTGGCGTTCATCCGTGATACCGGAGCCACAGTGGGTTGTTGGACCGGCTTTCCTTTCGTGCGAGAGTTTTCTGACGTTGTTCCAGATGAGCCGGCGAAGCTTAGGGAGCTTAAGGATCAGCTGCAGAGATGTTTGTTTGGGGGCTTGTGCGTCTGAGTGTTTCGCTTTGAGGAGCTCCTATTTCTGTTCGTCAAGGAGGTGGACGGCAGTTGAGGTTGTGTATTGGTTGATCGTCAATTGAACCGGCTTACAGTGCGGATAGGTATCCTTTACCTCATATTGACGATTTCTTGATCAGCTTCTGAGTGCGAGACATTTTTTTCTAAGTTTGTTTAGGATCAGGTCATCATTGTTGCGGGTTCGGAGTGATGACATTCCGAAGCTTGATTAGGTTTAGCTTCCCCTAGAAGCTTGATTAGGTTTAGCTTCCTTTGGAATCTAAGCTAGGTTTAGCTTCCTTTGCAAGCTTGGTAGTTGAGTAGAAGCTTCTAGATTAAGGTAGTTAGCTAGCTTGCTTGAGAAGCTTGGTAGGTATTAGGCTTGTACAAGAAGCTTGGTTGTTAGGGAAGAAGCTTCTGGAGATATCTGGAGACCGAAATGCCTTGAAGAAGTTTGGCCAGTGAAAGGAGAGATCTGAGATAGCAATCAGCCGCTGACGTGTCACCATGGCCGCGGATCCGCCGATAATAGGCCCATTCGGCCGCGAATCCGCGGCCGTTTAGAGGTATTGGTGCATGCAATTTCTAGGGTAGTTTGGTGCTGGCTTTAGAGATATTTTCTGATGTCTGGAATCTTATAAATCTTTCTTGTTTACTGCCAAATCACAAGTCTTGGACTTGGCATATTTTATCAGCACTTTTAGCAGTTTCGCCTCTTTACCTGGAATTTCCTGCACACAATCTCGAGACAAGTGTTGCGATGTACAAAGATCATGCGTGCTACAAAGATCATGCATGCAATAATAAACACTCAATTTCCCTCAAAATGCCGGTTATAATGTATTACACATGTTATTTAGTATTTTACAGACAAATTGCTAATATGTGCTATATTCATACCGAACACCTTTAGATGATTGCAAATAGTAGGGAAGTTGATGTGTTAAAAATGCAATATTTTCAACTGATCAAATTCCCCCAAACTTAATTTTGGTCGTCTCGAGCAAACTTGTTTTATTAGAAAGAGAAGGAGAAAATAAAGAAAAAGAAAAACTAACTAGCACACTTTCGTAGGCAACACGATTGCACTGAGCACGTGCAACAAGCCTTTAAACCTCTAGGTGTCCCTAGTAGAAGGAGTGTTGTCTCCTGAGGGTTTTCAGCGGATTGCACCCACAAAATCCCATAATAAAAGGAAGACCGTGAAAGTTACATATAAAGATAAGAATTGTAAAAGAAAGACTTTGAAAATTAGAGTTTCCAACTATACTAGCTTTTCGGTTGTCATGAACCCTATGTTAATAGTCATGAAAAGATATCAGAAATCACATCATCTCTCAATAAAACATCGTCTTTATTCTTCATTCCTATCTTTCTTCCAAACATCGATCATATACCCCTACGTGTGTGTAAAAGACATCCCTACACTCGGAGAATTCAATTCAAGCTATCATACTCTTGTCCATCTACCTCAGTACTTTTTTAATTAATAAATATTTAGATGGATTTGCTCACACATTTTTCATGCGACCGTTAATACTTCTTGAGGTACTAACCGATCGATTACTCATGTGTTTGCTTATTAGGTGTTTTCCTCGCCTTGCACCACCTAAGGCTTAGCAGTGACTCTCAAACCAGTTGGTCTAAGGCACTAGGTGATGAAGCACCCTCGCTATATTTTTTTATTGCTTCCTTGGCAAAAACAAAACCAGTGTTCATTTTTCTACACCATTTTAAATTTTATTCATTTTTTTATTTCCTTCATACTTTGGCTTTTAGACAAGAGTGTTTCAAGGTATCCTCTACTATCCCAAGTTTCAAGACGTGTGTAAGTGCGAATAGTAGGGTATCAACGTTCAAATGTTTGGCTTCCAGAATAGGAACTATTTTTCAGACTTATTTTTATCCTCAGATTAGTGACTTCCTTCATCTTTCTAACCCTTAGGACAACGGCTCATAACTACTTATTACTAGTTCGTTTAAGAAAACTTCTAATTTTCTAGGTTTTCTTAAATTTTTCCAATCTTTTGGATGTAATTTTTCACTATCTAATCTTTTATTATCAAATTAAATATTAAATATTTTTATCTTTTGAAAAAAAAATTAAAATTTTTATATGTTTTTTTTAAAACTTTTTGTGCTTATGCAAAGTATGATGCAAATGATGCGAAAATAAGCACAAACCTCCCCCAAATTTGTTTTCAACAGTGTCATCACTGTTGCCATCCGCTAGATCACAAGAAACCTGTAAGCTTGGGTGGAAATTTATTAATGGGGGCAATAAATATGATCGTGAAAATCCTCCCCCAAACTTATTTTTGGCTCACAATTTTTTGAGTTAAAATTTTCTTTTCAGGAGCCAGATTATCCCTCCCCAAACTTGAGTTAAACAATATTAATCTTTTGAAAATCACAAGAGGGGATCAAGATTACTGGTCAATGCCAAGCTTTGCAAAGACCGAAAGTCAACACCAACCATTCGAAGATTTTATCAGTGTAGTACACCGATTGGTGGAAGAACAAGTTGAAAAGAGCCAAGAAGAAGTGGGGAAAAGATAAGTGGTGTGAAAGAATGTGTTTGCGTCTCGTTTTGGAGAGACGACTCAGTGATTGTGATGGATTACTCGCATTTTCTTTATAGTCCAGAAGAAGGGGTGGAGGTTCAATTTCTTTGTTTGGGAGATGATTCATCTCAACACCCGTGTCTTTCAAAAATGCGAGTTCATCAGCGAAAATTTCCTCAAAACTCTCATCGATACCCCAAAGAATAATGTCATCACAAAGCACGGGGTGATCTTCAGACTCCAAAAACGGTTCATAATCAGTGTTAGTTGTTGACCCGGACAACTCGGTGAAGAGTCCGTATGTGAATGATACATAGTTGGGTCAAACAACAACATATGAAAAGAGTTAAGATCAGTATCATGAGGATCGTCAAATTCGCTGCTGTCGACATCCATTAATTCGACAGAACAGACCTGAGCAGTAGGTTCGGAGGGTACACTTCCCAACTTGTAAATGTTCAGCTCAATTGACATCTTCCCGAAGGATAGGGTCACAGAGCCGTTACGACAGTTGATTATCGCATTGGAAGTGGCCAAAAAGGGGCGACCAAGAATCGCCGGAATTTGATTCCGTGAGTTTGCTACAGGCTGTGTATCAAGAAAAATAAAGTCCACAGGGAATACAAATTCCCCGATTTTTATCAACACATCCTCTAGTTCACCCCTAAGTTTGGTGATTGATCGGTCGGCCATCTGGAGAGTGCAGTGGGCTGGTTTCAACTCTCTGATCCCTAACTGCTCATAAACCGAGAAAGGAAGCAGGTTAACACTTGCGCCAAGGTCAAGTAGAGAACGGTTAATGTGTTTATCCCCAATAGAAATAGAAATAGTAGGATAGCCAGGATCCTTACGTTTCCTAGGTAATTGTTGGGGAAAAGCTGTGTCTACAGTCTTTGACATGAACACCTTCTTTGGCACTTGAGTCTTCCTCTTCCTAGTGCACAAGTCTTTGAGAATTTTCGCATAAGCGGGGACTTGTTGTATAGAATTTAGGAGAGGGATGTTGATGTTAACCTGTTTAAAGATTTCAGCGATCTTCTCCATTTGCGGACTTGGTCTGTTTCCCCTTAACCGATTCGGATAAGGAGCTTTAGCAATAAGAGTGGGGTCCAACATTGGAGAAGATCGTGTGGGTAGGAACGATCTAAGAATGGGAGTGGGGATCGTCTTTGGTGGACTAGAAGAGGTTTGCTGAGGGGTCGAGCCTTGGGGAAAACGGAGAATAGGCTCGGAAGAAAATGGTGGGGTAGACGAATTGGGGACAGAAGTAGAAGCAGAAGTGGAAGGAAAAGTCTCATCCGAGGCATCATCGATTGATTCTTCATTATTATCAATCTTTTCACCGACATGGTTGTCAAGCACTCTTCCATATCTCAACGTGGTGATAGCATTCACATGATGTGAATAGCCAGGATTGGGTAAAGGTTGAGCTGGAAGTTTCCCTTTCTCTCTAGCACTCAATTCGGCATTTATACGGGCAATTTGTGCTTCCATCGATTTAATATTTTCATTTTGAGAGACAATGTTCTTCATCATATTATCGAAGGAAGATAGAAAATTTTCAGTCACTTGGATGGATTTTTTCATAAAAGTATCCAAGGTTTGTTCGAGTGCAGAGGAATTATCAGTACCGGCCATTTGCAAAGAATTTTCATATGGTGCAGAAGTGTTGGCCGGATTTGTTGGATATATGTATGCCCTAGAGGCCATTATATGATAGTGGATGTATCTATACATGTATATATATTCAGTATGCATTCTTGCTCTGTAGGGTTGCTAGGCACGCGCACAAGGGTCTACGAGGCATCAAACATGCCCGAATAAAAAATTAGCCGTGCCGAACTACCCGAATACGGAACTTTAAACTAGAGATTAGGCGAAAACAACATGCTAAACATTTTAACACTAAGTGAGAGGGACTACAACCTTTGTAGATCCGGTCCTTCACTTCATATGCTCCGTGTTGTGGTCCCTTCGCTGCGATCATCGGGATCCGGACTCTCGAGAGGTTCCACGAAGAGAAAGACGCAACCTTTGCTTCTGATCTTCGATACTAAGATGATCTACCTCGAAGTTTCTTTAACACAAGCTAACACTCATGAAATGATGTGAACACCCTCATCTAAATGGCAAGGGAAGATGAGGATGATGAAGTAGGAATTTTGCTCTATTTATTTATATTTTTCTCACATTTATCCATCACCTTTGAAAAATCAAGCAAGCTTTTCATGGAAGAATGAAGGAGGAAGAAGATGATAATTCATTTGTGATGAATAGAAAAAGGTTATCATAATTATTTATGCAACCATGGTTCACTTAACCATTGTAGAGAGTTTACTAGGGTTAGGGTTTGGGTTGGGTTAAGTGTGACTCATGGATAAAGATCAACACAAATATCTTTATCATGACAAAGTAAAAGCTTCTAGAATCAACTAGAAGGTTTAACCCTAATCCAAACCCTAATCATGTTTAAACTCCTCTAATCATGTTGCATTAATAATTATAATATGTTACAATATTATATATCACATATACAATATTTATTGTAACAAAATAAAATAATACATTTAACATATATCGCATATATATCAATGTATTACCCGAGTGAGAAAAAGAATCTTTTAGTGAGAAAATATTAGTTAATGCAATTTAATATATCAAATATATTATTATACATTAAATTATCGAATCAACACTTGATCCGACAATCCGGCTATATCGCATATAACCGGCTAATATTTATCCGTACCGATTCATCGAATCAACACTTGATCCGATGACCCGGCTGATATCAAATATCGCGAGAATATAATACGGTATCACATATCGCATTATCCTCGGTCCCGCACATATCACATATGTGCTCCTACTCCGTTTTGCCTGAGTCAAGAAACCTCTGTGTAGGACTCTAAAGAATCGTCAATACGCCGGCAGTAGGTGATGATCATATCAAACACCTACAAGCTGCAAGCGGTCAGCTAAACGTAACAGCTACCCAGGTATTGAGCGCTCAGAAGATCAACAAGAAAGCCTGTACTTTCTCCAGTGGATCCAAACAGCAACACTCCCGTACAGTCTGGTCTCGTCGTCTGATATGTCGCATATCTCGCCTAGGGGTGGTAAACGTCAGACCCCAGTAGCTCGATAAGTCGTGTCGATATGAGGTCTATAACAGTTCGAGAAACTACTGATAACACTTACCAGTAAATCTCAGCAACCCTGGCCAGGGATTTCCGGTTATAGCCAATCGAACACAGCACAACATCAACTCCCTATACCCGGAGAGACGAATCCCCTCCTATCGCTCATTGCCTCCATATGATTCGGGACTGTACCCAAAAGCCACCTTTTTGCACGCCCTCTTGGACGTGGTATGATGGAAATCAAAGCACAGTGGGAATCACACAAGACTCTATGACGATCTCGGGTCAACAGACTACTCTGTACCAGTGTCACCGGAGAACTGCCATCTGACGTATGGTATAATACCATCTGGGAGTTCTCGGTTAGTCCGTCCAGTGTACCCAGTCTCCACTGAGCACCCGTACACCATCCTTGATGTCAAACACCGATGGATATGGGATCATCCATCGCCCATCATATGGGTCAAGATGCGTATACGCTAGTCTACTCTGGTGCGTCGATGCCCTGTCTCGATACACCCTCGACTAGGAACAGTTATAGGATGTACTCGTCGACTACCGTGGCCCCACTAGTATGATCTCATCATAGTCCCAGTAGTCGAGTACATATCCTAAGGGCTTTATCAACATGTAATATAGAGACAATCAGAGTACATGTTAAGATAAAGTACAACCAGATAGCATACTATCATGTCGAGCAAGAAAGTCCTCCCTATATATGTCCTAGCATCCACTACAATATACATCGTATGTACAGTAATGGCCTCTAGGGCATACATATAACTAACAATCTCCCACTTGCACTAGGGCCATCTGATATGGTATCGCATACCCAACAATTAGCTGCGGTTGAAGTATCTCATACTCAACCATCCCATAAAAGTCTCTACTGGGAAAAAGGCCTTTGTGAGTGGATCCGCGCTGTTGTCCTCTGTGTCTACTCTCCTAACCTCGATCTCCCTGGAGATCAACCATCTCCATGATCAGGTGATACTGCCTAAGAATTATATCTGGATTTCTGATGGGACGGTAGTTCCTTGGCTAAAGCCACAACTCCATTGTCACACAATGGTAGGAACGAAGTTCATCTCATGAACTTATATATATCCAGACTGCCTCTTTGGTAGCATCCTTGGTAACGATGTATCTTGCCTTTAATCGTCTAGTATGTCACGGTATCTAGCTTGGAACTCTTCCAACATACCGTCCCTCCACTGAGGGCATAGACAATGCCTGCGACCGACATTCAGTCGTCCTTATCACCCTGGAACCTTTCCAGTGATTCTCCCCAGGATCGATTGATACCATCTCACTACAACTAGTGAGTATCCTATCATCCAATTAGATCTATCTCATAGATCCAAAACCCCGGATTTAGGAGGTATCGCTTTGATCCTATATGGAGAATCCTTGTGATAAGCGGAGATTGACCGATCGTAGCATAGGAAACTCCTTCCCTATCAAGAGTATGTCATCCACGTACTCTACGAGGATCACCACCATACACTCTACTACCTTTTCGTATATACAAGGTTCATCTACCATTTTGATGAAGTCAAACTCTTTGACTACCACATCAAAACAGATGTTCCAACTCCGCGATGCCTGTTTTATCATATAAAACATCTTGCACACGTTTCCGCTGCTCCGACTGTCTACGAAGCCCTCTGGCTGTGTACTTATAGACGCTCTCTTCTAAACATCATTTAGAAAAGCAGTCATGACACCCAACCACCAGATATCGTAGTCATGGTATATAGCCGTGGCAAGTAGGATCTGGATGGACTTAAGCATAGCTTTGAAAGTCTCAACTTTTCCATGCACACCAAGTAATCTTCTCAAGATATACTCGCTCCTGATGGGAATTTAACCCTTCAGATAAAGCAACCAAAGTCCATACTTTGTTGGTGTATAAGGATTCCATCTCAGATCGATAAGCATCCAGCCATTCTTACAGAGTCCCACTCCTGATGGCCAGCTCGAAACTAGTTGGGTCATCATCTCATGATGCAATCCTCGCTCCCACTGTCATAGAGAAACCAAAGTATCTCTCAGGTGGGTGAGGAACCCTACTAGATTGGCGGAGAGGCTGAGGTTCGTTGGAAACTATTGAATCCATTGGTTCTACCAAATCATCAGCTGTAGTTTGTATAGCTGGAACATTTCCAGTTCTACATAACAGACCTTGCCTCGAGCTTGTCCGGATTTTACTATCAGACATAGGCCGGACAACCCCAAATCTTAACAAACTTAAGATATAGGCTCTTCCCCTTCCATATCACATATGAAGTGGTAGGCAACTGATTTGATTTGAACCCTATTCAATAGGTATGCAACTTCACAAGTGCATAACTCCCTAAAAGAAATAGGAAACTCAGTAGTACTCATCATAGAGCACACCATATCACATAGGGTGCTATTGCTCCGCCCCGATACACCGACGTGCTGTGGTGTATTCGAAGGAGTAATGCTGAGAGAGAATCTCATTCTCCTTTAGAATTGTCCAGGAATTCCGTGCTCAAGTATTCTCCTCCTTGATCTCATCAAAGGACATAATACTTATACCCGTATTTTGGTTCTCTACTTCTAACTTATATTCTGTGAATATCTCAAAAGGTTCGGACTTGTGTTTCAGCAGGAACATATGTCTGAATCTTGAGAGATTATCAGAGAATGTAATGAAGTACAAAGAACCGATCTTGGCATTTGTAGACAGGGGACTTTCATACATCAGCATGTATCAATCCCAAAAGTTCACTAACTCTTTCTCTGTTTCCAATAAACAGAGCTGTGGTCATCTTATCTTTGTGACATGACTGGCAAGTTTCACAAGATGTAAATTCAAACTAATTTAAATATGCATCTTTATGTAACTTCAGCCAGTCGGGTCGCATTGATATGACCTAGTCTACAATACCCCAAGAAGGATTCATTCATTTCTGAACTCTTCCTCTTGTGTGTGTTCCGTATACTAAGAACTGTAGTTTGATTTAGAACGTCAATGCTTTTAGATAACGTGCCAGAACCGATCAACTCTTGATATAGGAAATGTTCAAAAAATTATCCAACAGTACAAAATTATATCCTATCTTTACTAATAAAGAGACTGATATGATTTTGTATATCAGGTTCGGTATCTAATAACATTTGTTCAGAATCAATGTATTCTGGTAATACAGGGTGACAGTGACCAACAGACTTGGCTGCAACACTTGCACCGTTTTCTGTCTCATGAAACTTTTCACCCATTCTCAGTTCTCTACCTTTCTGTAGCCCATGTAACAGATTACATATGCGGGATCCTGATCCGGTATCACATACCCAGGACGTAAAGGATACTGAGAAACAGTTCTGTGTAATGAACACACCCGAAGATGATGCATCAACATGCACTTTCTTCGTTTGGGCGGCACAGGAAATCTGGTATTCCCCAATTTCCTGCTCTGTCTTATAACAATTATAAGTTGGAGCGGGACGATCGTTCCCCAGCTCAGTATAACAAGCGGGTTCGGTCAATATATCCATTTTATTATCTTGATTAAGGCGTGATATGGTCGCTATCTGGAGAGAGAGAGAAGAAAACACTCAGCGTATGCTCTTGCAAGATCAGATTGGTTATCTAATATATCTAATCAGGATGTCTCCCACTGTTTTAGTCAAATCTTCCTTCAAACCCTAAAAGGAAAGACTAGCCGGGATTAATTACACGCTACAAGTTCGCCAATCTTTCAGCCAAGCCAGTGTCGGTACATTGAGGGAGGTCCCCCGTGCTTTCGTACGAACCTAATTACAGTAAACCTCGTTTTCCCAGAGGCGTAACCCCGTTAACACCTTTCTAGACACCTAATTGATCGGCTAATTGTAATGTGTAAAACTCTCCCAGGAGTAACTCTTACTCGCAGCGGGTATCGGGATCCAACTATCTTATAGAAGGTATGCAATCTCATTGCAAATTTCAACACTTGAAATTCCCAATAATATTTTGCCCCTAGCAGCTTATGACCTTGGCTAAGGTCAACAAATCATAAGTGCTAGCCAAGTTCAACCCGTCATTTCCCGATTGAATTAAACCCACCCGCACGACCCTTTGCTAAGGTCAACAAAGTCGCACGACTACCCTAACTCAATCGCATCATATGCTTATACAGATAAGCACTAATCAGCTACCGCACAACTACGCCTTGACTAAGGTCAACAAACGTAGCACGAATACTAACCAGTACTTATCTGAAATGACGGAGGGCTACGACGGGTTTTTCAGAAAACCCTTTGCGTAATGAACTTGATATCGTTGTAGAATCGAGTGATTTTAAATGGAGTGTTTTTTAGGCTTTTCTAGTTTTGCTAAAGGGGTCACTCCCGGTGAAGGGATCGTCGGCCTTTCCTCATCGAATAAGGTGCAGGATATATCATATATACCGCTGTGCAAAGCAAGAACTATAGAAGCAATCAAAAGACAGACCGAGTTTGTAGCATCTGCCAGTTATTGCTAAAGGAGTCACTCCCGGTGAAGGGATCTCGGTCCTTTCCTTATCGAATAAGGTGCTGGATGTTCTACAAGGAACACCGCTATGCAAAGCAAGAACTGTAGCTATCAGTTTTTAAACAAGTTTCTACAACATCTTAGGTTTCTTTTATTTCATTAATCTCATTAATGAAGTCCCATTTTAATTATGCTTCAAGCATCTCTTTTTGAAACGAAATCTGCAATATAACATATATCTCATATATATAATATAAACATTCGTCTCAGGCAGTATTATGATCTCATCACAGAACATTGCAGCAGAAGAACATATATGAAATATTGGATATACTAAGGACGTCCGTGTTTTCAATACGAGCCTGTATAAAACACGGATTCCACGGTCGCGATGAATAGCCAAACCCACATCCCTAGACCCCTACAAGAGCGGCAAGCAACACTGCCAATTCTAGGGTTAGGAGACCCGGTCTCGACTCCTCGAGATGGTCTCCCACTGGACCCTAGAACCCGGTTACTTATGCTCCCCACCTTGGGTCTACCTAATGCGGAAAAGTAAATAATATACAACGGTGACAACTTCCGCTACCTGGAAGTGCCCCCAATAAAAGAATATTACATACAATTGAATTTTACATGAATGAAAAAGAAAAACTCTCATCTCACATAAAACCCCCGGCTATTCAAACGCGACGATCCAATAGAACATATCACAGCAACACATAATATCACATATCATCAACGTAAGCAAGTATGCGTATCCCGATTGTCGTTAATGTATAGCAACGAAGCCGGCGATACACCACATACTACGCTTACGGTCACAGAAAAGAAAGTGTAAAACTACAACAGTTGGAATCCGCAACCTTCTTAGACATCGCATGCCTAACCAAATGAATTCCTTTAGACATCGCATGCCTAACAATTATAAACCCCGCATTTTAGTCTCATTATCGAAAACTCTTTTCAATGTCAAGTCGGGCAATTCAACAAGATTCCCGACGTCCTGATCGAATGCTCGTCGCAAACTTTAGTAGACGGCCGCACCCCCGATACCGTCGACAAAGTGCACCAAGGAGGAACACCGCTACCGGGAGCACCCGAACGGATGCTTTCAGCGACGGGGTTCTCCTACAGTCACTTGGTCGGGGCTATGGAGTGAGGCTGCCTATTAAGTTTACCCGGCGAGTATCCGCGTACGCTACGTGATTGTGACGGACTTTTGATCACATCAAAATTCCGTGGCAACCGATCAACTGAGACTAAACCGCTAGATTTATAACATTCATTTTAGTTATCTCATAACTACTTGTGAATTCCAATTATTGTATCACATTCCAGATAAATAGAAAAAATTAAACTTTCGGATCGAATCATCAAGCACCCAAGATTTCCCCAACATATTTCAACACTTGAAAACAGTTTAAAAACATCCATTACATGCCACAGTACCAATGATCCAGCCGTAGAAGGGTCAAGCCAACGCCTCACATGTGGCACGCCGTACTGCCCCAAACCCTAAGGTTGAAAGGGCAGTTCAAGACGGTCACATAATCGAGTTAAGGTTTGTTGTCTTCTAGAGGGTCCACCGAGTTACTTGCACGACTTAGAACATTCTTAAACACGAGGAAAAATCCAACTTTTGAAAAATTTTCCGACAGGGGAAAAAGTGAGTTATTGATATCCGTTCGAACTTTTTAACAGTTTCTTAAATTTATCCGGACAAAACTAAACAAAGTTATAATATCCGATCAAAACTTTAAGTCCCCAATACAACCTGGATGATTCAACAGTTGAATAAAAAAAAAAATTTCCAGAAAATACAACATTAGAAAATAGGAGTTACTGTGAAAAGCACGTGCGCAGAATCGATCACGTGGCCGCGGAACCGCCGCACAAGCTGGGGTGGGGCCGCGGTTCCGCGGCACTTTGAGCGAATTACGCTCACGTACTTCACAGTAACTCTTATAATTACCTGCTGTAATTTTTGGATATTTTTAATGTGGAAAAATCCCAATTTTTAGAAATTTTCCAGAGAGCATGTTTTATCGGGGTTTCGGGTTTCGATCGGACTTTAAATTTCGTTCAGACTTCGCCTAAAGCTCTAGCTTGGCTCTGATACCACTGTAGGGTTGCTAGGCACGCGCACAAGGGTCTACGAGGCATCAAACATGCCTGAATAAAAAATTAGCCGTGCCGAACTACCCGAATACGGAACTTTAAACTAGAGATTAGGCGAAAACAACATGCTAAACATTTTAACACTAAGTGAGAGGGACTACAACCTTTGTAGATCCGGTCCTTCACTTCATATGCTCCGTGTTGTGGTCCCTTCGCTGCGATCATCGGGATCCGGACTCTCGAGAGGTTCCACGAAGAGAAAGACGCAACCTTTGCTTCCGATCTTCGATACTAAGATGATCTACCTCGAAGTTTCTTTAACACAAGCTAACACTCATGAAATGATGTGAACACCCTCATCTAAATGGCAAGGGAAGATGAGGATGATGAAGTAGGAATTTTGCTCTATTTATTTATATTTTTCTCATATTTATCCATCACCTTTGAAAAATCAAGCAAGCTTTTCATGGAAGAATGAAGGAGGAAGAAGATGATAATTCATTTGTGATGAATAGAAAAAGGTTATCATAATTATTTATGCAACCATGGTTCACTTAACCATTGTAGAGAGTTTACTAGGGTTAGGGTTTGGGTTGGGTTAAGTGTGACTCATGGATAAAGATCAACACAAATATCTTTATCATGACAAAGTAAAAACTTCTAGAATCAACTAGAAGGTTTAACCCTAATCCAAACCCTAATCATGTTTAAACTCCTCTAATCATGTTGCATTAATAATTATAATATGTTACAATATTATATATCACATATACAATATTTATTGTAACAAAATAAAATAATACATTTAACATATATCGCATATATATCAATGTATTACCTGAGTGAGAAAAAGAATCTTTTAGTGAGCAAATATTAGTTAATGCAATTTAATATATCAAATATATTATTATACATTAAATTATCGAATCAACACTTGATCCGACAATCCGGCTATATCGCATATAACCGGCTAATATTTATCCGTACCGATTCATCGAATCAACACTTGATCCGATGACCCGGCTGATATCAAATATCGCGAGAATATAATACGGTATCACATATCGCATTATCCTCGGTCCCGCACATATCACATATGTGCTCCTACTCCGTTTTGCCTGAGTCAAGAAACCTCTGTGTAGGACTCTAAAGAATCGTCAATACGCCGGCAGTAGGTGATGATCATATCAAACACCTACAAGCTGCAAGCGGTCAGCTAAACGTAACAGCTACCCAGGTATTGAGCGATCAGAAGATCAACAAGCAAGCCTGTACTTTCTCCTATGGATCCAAACAGCAACACTCCCGTACAGTCCGATCTCGTCGTCTGATATGTCGCATATCTCGCCTAGGGGTGGTAAACGTCAGACCCCAGTAGCTCGATAAGTCGTGTCGATATGAGGTCTATAACAGTTCGAGAAACTACTGATAACACTTACCAGTAAATCTCAGCAACCCTGGCCAGGGATTTCCGGTTATAGCCAATCGAACACAGCACAACATCAACTCCCTATACCGGGAGAGACGAATCCCCTCCTATCGCTCATTGCCTCCATATGATTCGGGACTGTACCCAAAAGCCACCTTTTTGCACGCCCTCTTGGACGTGGTATGATGGAAATCAAAGCACAGTGGGAATCACACAAGACTCTATGACGATCTCGGGTCAACAGACTACTCTGTACCAGTGTCACCGGAGAACTGCCATCTGACGTATGGTATAATACCATCTGGGAGTTCTCGGCGAGTCCGTCCAGTGTACCCAGTCTCCACTGAGCACCCGTACACCATCCTTGATGTCAAACACCGATGGATATGGGATCATCCATCGCCCATCATATGGGTCAAGATGCGTATACGCTAGTCTACTCTGGTGCGTCGATGCCCTGTCTCGATACACCCTCGACTAGGAACAGTTATAGGATGTACTCGTCGACTACCGTGGCCCCACTAGTATGATCTCATCATAGTCCCAGTAGTCGAGTACATATCCTAAGGGCTTTATCAACATGTAATATAGAGACAATCAGAGTACATGTTAAGATAAAGTACAACCAGATAGCATACTATCATGTCGAGCAAGAAAGTCCTCCCTATATATGTCCTAGCATCCACTACAATATACATCGTATGTACAGTAATGGCCTCTAGGGCATACATATAACTAACAACCTCCCACTTGCACTAGGGCCATCTGTTATGGTATCGCATACCCAACAATTAGCTGCGGTTGAAGTATCTCATACTCAACCATCCCATAAAAGTCTCTACAGGGAAAAAGGCCTTTGTGAGTAGATCCGCGCTGTTGTCCTCTGTGTCTACTCTCCTAACCTCGATCTCCCTGGAGATCAACCATCTCCATGATCAGGTGATACTGCCTAAGAATTATATCTGGATTTCTGATGGGACGGTAGTTCCTTGGCTAAAGCCACAACTCCATTGTCACACAATGGTAGGAACGAAGTTCATCTCATGAACTTATATATATCCAGACTGCCTCTTTGGTAGCATCCTTGGTAACGATGTATCTTGCCTTTAATCGTCTAGTATGTCACGGTATCTAGCTTGTAACTCTTCCAACATACCGTCCCTCCACTGAGGGCATAGACAATGCCTGCGACTGACATTCAGTCGTCCTTATCACCCTGGAACCTTTCCAGTGATTCTCCCCAGGATCGATTGATACCATCTCACAACAACTAGTGAGTATCCTAACATCCAATTAGATCTATCTCATAGATCCAAAACCCCGGATTTAGGAGGTATCGCTTTGATCTTATATGGAGAATCCTTGTGATAAGCGGAGATTGACCGATCGTAGCATAGGAAACTCCTTCCCTATCAAGAGTATGTCATCCACGTACTCTACGAGGATCACCACCATACTCTCTACTACCTTTTCGTATATACAAGGTTCATCTACCATTTTGATGAAGTCAAACTCTTTGACTACCACATCAAAACAGATGTTCCAACTCCGCTATGCCTGTTTTATCATATAAAACATCTTGCACACGTTTCCGCTGCTCCGACTGTCTACGAAGCCCTCTGGCTGTGTACTTATAGACGCTCTCTTCTAAACATCATTTAGAAAAGCAGTCATGACACCCAACCACCAGATATCGTAGTCATGGTATGTAGCCGTGGCAAGTAGGATCTGGATGGACTTAAGCATAGCTTTGAAAGTCTCAACTTTTCCATGCACACCAAGTAATCTTCTCAAGATATACTCGCTCCTGATGGGAATTTAACCCTTCAGATAAAGCAACCAAAGTCCATACTTTGTTGGTGTATAAGGATTCCATCTCAGATCGATAAGCATCCAGCCATTCTTACAGAGTCCCACTCCTGATGGCCAGCTCGAAACTAGTTGGGTCATCATCTCATGATGCAATCCTCGCTCCCACTGTCATAGAGAAACCAAAGTATCTCTCAGGTGGGTGAGGAACCCTACTAGATTGGCGGAGAGGCTGAGGTTCGTTGGAAACTATTGAATCCATTGGTTCTACCAAATCATCAGCTGTAGTTTGTATAGCTGGAACATTTCCAGTTCTACATAACAGACCTTGCCTCGAGCTTGTCCGGATTTTACTATCAGACATAGGCAGGACAACCCCAAATCTTAACAAACATAAGATATAGGCTCTTCCCCTTCCATATCACATATGAAGTGGTAGGCAACCGATTTGATTTGAACCCTATTCAATAGGTATGCAACTTCACAAGTGCATAACTCCCTAAAGGAAATAGGAAACTCAGTAGTACTCATCATAGAGCACACCATATCACATAGGGTGCTATTGCTCCGCCCCGATACACCGACGTGCTGTGGTGTATTCGAAGGAGTAATGCTGAGAGAGAATCTCATTCTCCTTTAGAATTGTCCAGGAATTCCGTGCTCAAGTATTCTCCTCCTTGATCTCATCAAAGGACATAATACTTATACCCGTATTTTGGTTCTCTACTTCTAATTTATATTCTGTGAATATCTCAAAAGGTTCGGACTTGTGTTTCAGCAGGAACATATGTCTGAATCTTGAGAGATTATCAGAGAATGTAATGAAGTACAAAGAACCGATCTTGGCATTTGTAGACAGGGGACTTTCATACATCAGCATGTATCAATCCCAAAAGTTCACTAACTCTTTCTCTGTTTCCAATAAACAGAGCTGTGGTCATCTTATCTTTGTGACATGACTGGCAAGTTTCACAAGATGTAAATTCAAACTAATTTAAATATGCATCTTTATGTAACTTCAGCCAGTCGGGTCGCATTGATATGACCTAGTCTACAATACCCCAAGAAGGATTCATTCATTTCTGAACTCTTCCTCTTGTGTGTGTTCCGTATACTAAGAACTGTAGTTTGATTTAGAACGTCAATGCTTTTAGATAACGTGCCTGAACCGATCAACTCTTGATATAGGAAATGTTCAAAACATTTTCCAACAGTACAAAATTATATCCTATCTTTACTAATAAAGAGACTGATATGATTTTGTATATCAGGTTCGGTATCTAATAACATTTGTTCAGAATCAATGTATTCTGGTAATACAGGGTGACAGTGACCAACAGACTTGGCTGCAACACTTGCACCGTTTTCTGTCTCATGAAACTTTTCACCCATTCTCAGTTCTCTACCTTTCTGTAGCCCATGTAACAGATTACATATGCGGGATCCTGATCCGGTATCACATACCCAGGACGTAAAGGATACTGAGAAACAGTTCTGTGTAATGAACAGACCCGAAGATGATGCATCAACATGCACTTTCTTCGTTTGGGCGGCACGGGAAATCTGGTATTTCCCAATTTCCTGCTCTGTCTTATAACAATTATAAGTTGGAGCGGGACCATCGTTCCCCAGCTCAGTATAACAAGCGGGTTCGGTCAATATATCCGTTTTATTATCTTGATTAAGGCGTGATATGGTCGCTATCTGGAGAGAGAGAGAAGAAAACACTCAGCGTATGCTCTTGCAAGATCAGATTGGTTATCTAATATATCTAATCAGGATGTCTCCTACTGTTTTAGTCAAATCTTCCTTCAAACCCTAAAAGGAAAGACTAGCCGGGATTAATTACACGCTACAAGTTCGCCAATCTTTCAGCCAAGCCAGTGTCGGTACTTTGAGGGAGGTCCCCCGTGCTTTCGCACGAACCTAATTACAGTAAACCTCGTTTTCCCAGAGGCGTAACCCCGTTAACACCTTTCTAGACACCTACTTGATCGGCTAATTGTAATGTGTAAAACTCTCCCAGGAGTAACTCTTACTCGCAGCGGGTATCGGGATCCAACTATCTTATAGAAGGTATGCAATCTCATTGCAAATTTCAACACTTGAAATTCCCAATAATATTTTGCCCCTAGCAGCTTATGACCTTGGCGAAGGTCAACAAATCATAAGTGCTAGCCAAGTTCAACCCGTCATTTCCCGATTGAATTAAACCCACCCGCACGACCCTTGGCTAAGGTCAACAAAGTCGCACGACTACCCTAACTCAATCGCATCATATGCTTATACAGATAAGCACTAATCAGCTACCGCACACTACGCCTTGACTAAGGTCAACAAACGTAGCACGAATACTAACCAGTACTTATCTGAAATGACGGAGGGCTACGACGGGTTTTTCAGAAAACCCTTTGCGTAATGAACTTGATATCGTTGTAGAATCGAGTGATTTTAAATGGAGTGTTTTTTAGGCTTTTCTAGTTTTGCTAAAGGGGTCACTCCCGGTGAAGGGATCGTCGGCCCTTTCCTCATCGAATAAGGTGCAGGATATATCATATATACCGCTGTGCAAAGCAAGAACTATAGAAGCAATCAAAAGACAGACCGAGTTTGTAGCATCTGCCAGTTATTGCTAAAGGAGTCACTCCCGGTGAAGGGATCTCGGTCCTTTCCTTATCGAATAAGGTGCTGGATGTTCTACAAGGAACACCGTTATGCAAAGCAAGAACTGTAGCTACCAGTTTTTAAACAAGTTTCTACAACATCTTAGGTTTCTTTTATTTCATTAATCTAATTAATGAAGTCCCATTTTAATTATGCTTCTCAAGCATCTCTTTTTGAAACGAAATCTGCAATATAACATATATCTCATATATATAATATAAACATTCGTCTCAGGCAGTAATATGATCTCATCACAGAACATTGCAGCAGAAGAACATATATGAAATATTGGATATACTAGGACGTCCGTGTTTTCAATACGAGCCTGTATAAAACACGGATTCCACGGTCGCGATGAATAGCCAAACCCACATCCCTAGACCCCTACGAGAGCGGCAAGCAACACTGCCAATTCTAGGGTTAGGAGACCCGGTCTCGACTCCTCGAGATGGTCTCCCACTGGACCCTAGAACCCGGTTACTTGTGCTCCCCACCTTGGGTCTACCTAATGCGGAAAAGTAAATAATATACAACGGTGACAACTTCCGCTACCTGGAAGTGCCCCAATAAAAGAATATTACATACAATTGAATTTTACATGAATGAAAAAGAAAAACTCTCATCTCACATAAAACCCCCGGCTATTCAAACGCGACGATCCAATAGAACATATCACAGCAACACATAATATCACATATCATCAACGTAAGCAAGTATGCTTATCCCGATTGTCGTTGATGTATAGCAACGAAGCCGGCGATACACCACATACTACGCTTACGGTCACAGAAAAGAAAGTGTAAAACTACAACAGTTGGAATCCGCAACCTTCTTAGACATCGCATGCCTAACCAAATGAATTCCTTTAGACATCGCATGCCTAACAATTATAAACCCCGCATTTTAGTCTCATTATCGAAAACTCTTTTCAATGTCAAGTCGGGCAATTCAACAAGATTCCCGACGTCCTGATCGAATGCTCGTCGCAAACTTTAGTAGACGGCCGCACCCCCGATACCGTCGACAAAGTGCACCAAGGAGGAACACCGCTACCGGGAGCACCCGAACGGATGCTTTCGGCGACGGGGTTCTCCTACAGTCACTTGGTCGGGGCTATGGAGCGAGGCTGCCTAATAAGTTTACCCGGCGAGTATCCGCGTACGCTACGTGATTGCGACGGACTTTTGATCACATCAAAATTCCGTGGCAACCGATCAACTGAGACTAAACCGCTAGATTTATAACATTCATTTTAGTTATCTCATAACTACTTGTGAATTCCAATTATTGTATCACATTCCAGATAAATAAAAAAAATTAAACTTTCCGATCGAATCATCAATCACCCAAGATTTCCCCAACATATTTCAACACTTGAAAACAGTTTAAAAACATCCATTACATGCCACAGTACCAATGATCCAGCCGTAGAAGGGTCAAGCCAACGCCTCACATGTGGCACGCCGTACTGCCCCAAACCCTAAGGTTCAAAGGGCAGTTCAAGACGGTCACATAATCGAGTTAAGGTTTGTTGTCTTCTAGAGGGTCCACCGAGTTACTTGCACGACTTAGAACATTCTTAAACACGAGGAAAAATCCAACTTTTGAAAAATTTTCCGACAGGGGAAAAAGTGAGTTATTGATATCCGTTCGAACTTTTTAACAGTTTCTTAAATTTATCCGGACAAAACTAAACAAAGTTATAATATCCGATCAAAACTTTAAGTCCCCAATACAACCTGGATGATTCAACAGTTGAATAAAAAAAAAATTTCCAGAAAATACAACATTAGAAAATAGGAGTTACTGTGAAAAGCACGTGCGCAGAATCGATCACGTGGTCGCGGAACCGCCGCACAAGCTGGGGTGGGGCCGCGGTTCCGCGGCTCTTTGAGCGAATTACGCTCACGTACTTCACAGTAACTCTTATAATTACCTGCTGTAATTTTTGGATATTTTTAATGTGGAAAAATCCCAATTTTTAGAAATTTTCCAGAGAGCATGTTTTATCGGGGTTTCGGGTTTCGATCGGACTTTAAACTTCGTTCAGACTTCCCCTAAAGCTCTAGCTTGGCTCTGATACCACTGTAGGGTTGCTAGGCACGCGCACAAGGGTCTACGAGGCATCAAACATGCCCGAATAAAAAATTAGCCGTGCCGAACTACCCGAATACGGAACTTTAAACTAGAGATTAGGCGAAAACAACATGCTAAACATTTTAACACTAAGTGAGAGGGACTACAACCTTTGTAGATCCGGTCCTTCACTTCATATGCTCCGTGTTGTGGTCCCTTCGTTGCGATCATCGGGATCCGGACTCTCGAGAGGTTCCACGAAGAGAAAGACGAACCTTTGCTTCCGATCTTCGATACTAAGATGATCTACCTCGAAGTTTCTTTAACACAAGCTAACACTCATGAAATGATGTGAACACCCTCATCTAAATGGCAAGGGAAGATGAGGATGATGAAGTAGGAATTTTGCTCTATTTATTTATATTTTTCTCACATTTATCCATCACCTTTGAAAAATCAAGCAAGCTTTTCATGGAAGAATGAAGGAGGAAGAAGATGATAATTCATTTGTGATGAATAGAAAAAGGTTATCATAATTATTTATGCAACCATGGTTCACTTAACCATTGTAGAGAGTTTACTAGGGTTAGGGTTTGGGTTGGGTTAAGTGTGACTCATGGATAAAGATCAACACAAATATCTTTATCATGACAAAGTAAAAGCTTCTAGAATCAACTAGAAGGTTTAACCCTAATCCAAACCCTAATCATGTTTAAACTCCTCTAATCATATTGCATTAATAATTATAATATGTTACAATATTATATATCACATATACAATATTTATTGTAACAAAATAAAATAATACATTTAACATATATCGCATATATATCAATGTATTACCCGAGTGAGAAAAAGAATCTTTTAGTGAGCAAATATTAGTTAATGCAATTTAATATATCAAATATATTATTATACATTAAATTATCGAATCAACACTTGATCCGACAATCCGGCTATATCGCATATAACCGGCTAATATTTATCCGTACCGATTCATCGAATCAACACTTGATCCGATGACCCGGCTGATATCAAATATCGCGAGAATATAATACGGTATCACATATCGCATTATCCTCGGTCCCGCACATATTACATATGTGCTCCTACTCCGTTTTGCCTGAGTCAAGAAACCTCTGTGTAGGACTCTAAAGAATCGTCAATACGCCGGCAGTAGGTGATGATCATATCAAACACCTACAAGCTGCAAGCGGTCAGCTAAACGTAACAGCTACCCAGGTATTGAGCGCTCAGAAGATCAACAAGCAAGCCTGTACTTTCTCCTGTGGATCCAAACAGCAACACTCCCGTACAGTCCGGTCTCGTCGTCTGATATGTCGCATATCTCGTCTAGGGGTGGTAAACGTCAGACCCCAGTAGCTCGATAAGTCGTGTCGATATGAGGTCTATAACAGTTCGAGAAACTACTGATAACACTTACCAGTAAATCTCAGCAACCCTGGACAGGGATTTCCGGTTATAGCCAATCGAACACAGCACAACATCAACTCCCTATACCGGGAGAGACGAATCCCCTCCTATCGCTCATTGCCTCCATATGATTCGGGACTGTACCCAAAAGCCACCTTTTTGCACGCCCTCTTGGACGTGGTATGATGGAAATCAAAGCACAGTGAGAATCACACAAGACTCTATGACGATCTCGGGTCAACAGACTACTCTGTACCAGTGTCACCGGAGAACTGCCATCTGACGTATGGTATAATACCATCTGGGAGTTCTCGGCGATTCCGTCCAGTGTACCCAGTCTCCACTGAGCACCCGTACACCATCCTTGATGTCAAACACCGATGGATATGGGATCATCCATCGCCCATCATATGGGTCAAGATGCGTATACGCTAGTCTACTCTGGTGCGTCGATGCCCTGTCTCGATACACCCTCGACTAGGAACAGTTATAGGATGTACTCGTCGACTACCGTGGCCCCACTAGTATGATCTCATCATAGTCCTAGTAGTCGAGTACATATCCTATGGGCTTTATCAACATGTAATATAGAGACAATCAGAGTACATGTTAAGATAAAGTACAACCAGATAGCATACTATCATGTCGAGCAAGAAAGTCCTCCCTATATATGTCCTAGCATCCACTACAATATACATCGTATATACAGTAATGGCCTCTAGGGCATACATATAACTAACATGCTCGACATGATAGTATGCTATCTGGTTCTTCTTTATCTGACATGTTGTTTTGATCATGCTTTTATTCATTCATACATGCTGATAAAGCCCTGAGGATATCGGCTTGACTACTCTGATTATGATGGAGATCATACTAGTGGGACATCTGTAGTCTATAAGCATATCCTGAAAAGTCCCTAGTCGCAGGTATATCAAGACGGGGCATTGATATACCAGAGTAGACTAGCGTATACGATACTAGACCCATACGATGGGCGATGGATGTTCCCACATTCATCGATGTTTGACATCAAGATCATATACGGGTGCTCAGTGGTGACTGGGTACACTGGACGGACTCACTGAGAACTCCTATATGGAATTATATCTATCTTCGGATAGCAGTTTTCAGGTGACACTGGTACAGGTTAGTCTGTAGACCCGAGATCGTCATAGAGTCTTGTGTGTTCTCCCACTGTACTTTGATTGCCACCCTGCCACGGCTCTACCGAGTCGTGCAAACAGGTGGCCGTTGGGTACAGACCCGAGACACACGAAGGCGATGAGCGATAGGAGGGGTTTCGTCTCTCCCGATATTGGGAGTTGATGCTGTGCTGTGCCCGACTGGTTATATCAGTAAGTCCCTGGCCAGGGCTGCTGAGAATTGCTGATAAGTGTTATCATTAGTTTCTCGATCTGTTATAGACCATTCACCGGCACGACTTATTGAGTTATTGGGGTCGACGTGACCATCCCTAGGCTCGATATGCAGCATATCTGACGAAGAGACCGGACTGTACGGTAGTGTTGCCGGTTGGCTCGACGGGAGTTGTAGCAGGTTCGCTTGTTTTCTTCTGATAGCTCAATACCCGGGTGGCCGTTACGTTTAGCTGACCGCTTGCGGCTTGGGGGTACTTGATATGATCATCACCCTCTGCCGACGTATTGACGAGTCTTAGAGTCCCACACAGGAGTTACCTAGTCCAGGCGAAACGTTGTGGTGCGCGCATGCGATATGCGCATGGACCCGATTAAAATGCGCGTATATGATACCGTACATTGATCGGGCGGCTTGCTTTTGGTGGGGTCATATGTGATATGGCCGGATTGATAAATCAAGTGTTGATTTATCATTTAACCATTAGTTTTCTCACTTAAAACCTTTTCTTGGATGATGGATGTGTGCATGCATGTATGTTTTTCTTTCTTTCTTTCTTACTAGTTTCATGCACATATTGATGTGCATACATACATACATACATACACCCATCTATCATGGTTGTTTATATATGGAATAAGATGGCAATATAAGACTCACACCATGGTTAAATATATGGATTATTATTTGATTTATTGTTTAAAAAAAAATACAAAAGATAAGGATAATTCTTGCTTGCTTCTACATTCTTCTTTAAACCTAACCATTCTCACCTACCTCTAACCTTGAGTTATCCTTCTCTTTGTGTTCTAAAACTCAAGTTAAATAATGTCTCCATCATTTAACCATGGTTCATAGTGAGAAGAAATAAAATATATAAAGATATATTTCCTTTTTCTTTTGATGGTTATCATTCTACTCTTGTGAAAATAAAAAGCCATCTTCTTCCTCCTTCAATATTTGCTCTCTAGTTTCTTCTAGTGAGTAAAATACACATAACGAAAGGTTTTTGAAGTGAGAATATTAACCAAAACATCATTCTATACAAGTTTAGCCAACTTGTTTAGAGTGTTCTCTTCGATTCTCGAAGTTGCGAGCTTGGACGGGGAACTCCGGGTGGATCGTCGTAGACGTGAGAGGACTTCAAGAGGACCTTCTTCCAACACCCAAGAGACCAAGGAGTTTAGCAAAAGGGAGCTACAAAGGTTGTAGTCTCGAAACCTTAATTTTATTAGCTTTAAGTTATGTAACCCTAATTTTCTAGGATTGATTCCTTTGCATGCTTGTTTAGCACCATCAAAATCCGAACTTTGAGACATGTGATGCTTCAAAACTCTACATAGGGTGCTAGGCAAACCTTTCATTCGTATCAGAGCCGACCTAGAACATTAGGCGACGCTTTTACGAAGTAAAAATCCCGATCGGACAAAAATACGCCTTTTTTAGACCCTCTCTGGACAAATTTTAAAATCTGACCTTTTTCAGAATTAAAAATACTTAAAAAATACAGCAGGGAAACCTAAGAAATATGGTGAAATTCGATGCCATGAACAGTTCAAATGGCCGCGGAACCACGGCAATTCCTTGCTTAGGCCGCGGCTCCGCGGCCGTACAGTGGTATCATTGCATGAAAATTACACTATAATTCTTATGTCTGCTTGTACAGTGTTTTAGGTATGTTTAATCTGAATATAGTACTGTATTTTCTGGAGATGGTTTTGGACGCGTAGATTCGATCAGAATTTTCATTTCGTTGCTTATCCGGGTAAATTAGAAAGTATTGAAGTGTTTGAACGAGTATCATTTTCTTACTATTAACGGGGTTTAAATACTTTGGAGATACGTGCAAGTCTTTTTGTGGTGGGCCCTCTAGAAGACAACAAACCTTAACTCGATTATATGACCGTCTTGAACTGCCCTTTGAACCTTAGGGTTTGGGGCAGTACGGCGTGCCACATGTGAGGCGTTGGTTTGACCCTTCTACGGCTGGACCGCTACTAATGTGTCACACTCCGGATTTTTTGAACCCTGCTCAAGTGTTGAGCTTTAGTGAATCTTGGGTACTTGATCGTTCGTTCGAAAACTTTAATACTGTCTGTTTATCTGGAATGTGATACAATATGTGGAATTCATATAGTTTAGGCATGAAATACGAAATATGCGATATTTCGCATTTATGATGTCTAAAGAGAATGTGGATTCCAAATATTGTAGTTTTACACTTTCTTTTCTGTGACCGTAAGTGTAGTATGTTCGATATCGCCGGTTTCGTTGCTATACGTCAACGACAATTGGGGTATGCATACTTACTTACGTTGATGGTATGTGATATTATGTGTTGCTGAGATATGATGTGCAGGATTGTCGCGATTGAATAGCCGGGGGGTTTTATGTGAGATGAGAGCTTTATATTTTCATTCATGTAAATTTAAATGTAATGTAATATTCTTTTATTTGGGGAACTTCCGGGTTGAGGTTGTGTCACCAGTGTTGTATATTATTTACTTTTCCGCATTAGGATAGACCCAAGGTGGGGAGCATAAGTGACCGGGTTCTGGGGTTCAGTGGGAGGCCATCTCGAGGAGTCGAGACCGGGTCTCCTAAACTCCAGGATTGGTAGGGTCGCTTGCCGCTCTCGTAGGGGTCTAGGGGTGTGGGCTTGGCTATTTATCGCGACTGTGGAATCCGTATTTTCTATTATTGGCTAAATACTAAATACGGACGTCCTAGTATATCCCACATTATATATATGTTTCTGCTGCCTGTGTTCTGTGATATCTGAGACGAATGACATATTATATATATGATATATAGTAGACGTTGCTTATGTTTTACACCCGCGCTAGTCCCGTCCTGGTATGCCGTTAGTTAAATAACCTAACGGTGCATAACGGAACATTGCGGTGAATGCGGATGGCATAAGCGTACGTGTTATTTTCGTTTCTTTTCTGTGATTGGCTTAAGGACTTAAATGATGGGATTACATTAATATAATTAATGTAAAGAAAATAAACCTAAAAAGATGTTGTAGAATCAAATTTGAAAACCACTCGGCTCTTTATGAAAAAGCTATATTTCAAAACTGCGGAGCTTAAGCCACTCCTTTTGAAAACTGTTTGATTCTACAACGATATCAAGTTCAAAGCGTTAAAGATTTTCTTAAAAATCATCCGCAACCCTCCGTCATTTTAGGAAGTAGAGTACTTAGTATTCGTTCTACGTTTGTTGACTTTAGTTAAGGCATAGTGTACGGTAGCTAAGTGATGTCTTCCTACACTGCATATGATGCAGATTAATTAGGACATTCATGCGACTTTGTTGACCATAGTTAAGGGTCATATGGGTGGGTCTAATTGATCAAGAAATGACGGGTAGAACTTGACTGGTACTTATGATTTGTTGACCATAGTTAAGGTCATAAATACTAGGGGTAAAAATTACATCGGGAATTTCAAGTGTTGAAATTTGCAATGAGATTGCATACCTTCCATGTGATGGTTGGATCCCGATCCCACTGTGGGCAATAGTTGCTCCTAGGAGAGTTTTGCATTTTACAATTAGCTAACTCATTAGGTGTCTAGAAAGGTGTTAACGGGGCTACGCCTTTGGGAAAACGAGGTTTACTTTAATTAGGTCCGTGCGAAAGCACGAGGAACCTCCCTCAAGTACCGACACTAGCCTGGCTGAACGGTTAGCGAAGTTGTAGACTGTAATTAATCCTGGCTAGTTTTCTTTTTAAGGTTTGAAAGAAAAACTTGATTAAAGCAGTGGGAGACATCGATTAGACAAGATAATAACCAATCTGATCTATGCAAGAGCTTTCGCTGAGTGTATTCTTTTCTCTCTCTTAATGGCAGATACCCATGACTGGACTCAAGCTTCTACTAGATAAAAACAAACTGAATGGGAACAACTATAAAGACTGGCTGAGGAATATGAAAATCGCCTTGACTTATGATAAAGTATCATATGTCCTCACGGCTTCAGCCCCGCCCGTCCCAGGTCCAAAATCCTCAGTTGCGGACATTGAAGTCTGCAAGACATGGGACGCTGACTGTGCCACGGCAAAATGCCTCGCGCTTGCATCGATGGATAACACACATAAAAGCAGCACGAGGATATGGACATTCACGGTATATTGCTCCAAACAAAGGAGTTGTATGGAGAGCAATCCCGCGTATTATGATACGAAGCATCAAAGAAATTGTTTCAGATGCGAATGGCCCCTGGCACACCAGTAGGAGACCATGTTCTGAAGATGATAGCTCTTATAGAAGAGCTTGAGGACCTTGGATGGACGATGGACAATGAACAATATATAGATATTATTCTGCAGTCCCTTCCCTCCACCTTTGCTCAGTTCATAGTGAACTTCAACATGCATAGCATGGAGAAGGAACTCCCTGAACTCCTTAACATAGTAAGGAGTGCAGAGAGCACTATGAAGTCAGCAAGAACTCCCGTTATGACTGTTCGACAATCTTCTTCTTCTCGCCCGAAAGCTAAGGCCAAGGGAAAGAAAAAGAAGAAGCCCGCCAATCCTATAGGTGAAGGGAAAGGAAAAGTCCAAGGCTGGAGACTCGGGGAAGGGCGAATGTTTTCATTGCCACAAGACAGGACATTGGAAGCGCAACTGCACGGAGTACTTAAGTCTCAAGAAGAAGCATGGTGATGCTTCTGCTTCAGGTGCGTTTGTGACAGAAAACTGTTTTTCAATAAACTCTGCTTCCTGGGTATTGGATACAGGTTCAGGTTCTCACATTTGCAATTCTATGCAGGGGCTGAGAAATAGCAAGGTTTTGAAGACAGGTGACCATACTCTCCGCGTTGGAAATGGTTCCAATGTACATACAGTCGCAGTGGGAGAGTATCACTTGGGGTTGCCATCTGGATGTATTTTGATTTTGAATCCATGTTATTTTGTACCAAGTATGCTATGTAATATAATATCCGTTTCTTTGTTGGACAATGAAGGATATAATTTTGTATTGCAGAACAATGTTATGAACATTCACCTGAATCAAATGTTGGTTGGGTATGGTATGCTTAATAACGGAATATATGTCCTAAATCAACACACAGTTTTCAGTATACAACACACTAATAAAAGAAAACTTTCAGAATTAAATGAAGCTTTTCTTTGGCATTGTAGACTTGGTCATATTAACGAAACAAGACTAAACAAGTTACACAAAGATGGATATTTAAACTCTTTTGAATATAAATCTTATGCGACTTGCCAGTCTTGTATCAAGGGTAAAATGACCAAAACTCCGTTTACCGGACACGGAGAAAGAGCTACTCAGCTCCTTGGCCTCATACATAGTGATGTATGTGGGCCAATGTCTACACAGGCTAGAGGCGGTTTTTCATACTTCATTACATTCACCGACGATATCTCAAGATTCGGTCATGTATTTTTATTAAAGCACAAGTCCGAAGCTTTCGAGAAATTCATTGAATATAAACAAGAAGTAGAAAAACAAACCGGCTTGAGTTTCAAGATGCTTCGATCAGATCGAGGTGGTGAGTATCTCAGTACAGAATTTGCAAACTTCCTAAAAGAGAATGGGATTCTCTCTCAGCTCACTCCTCCTTACACACCACAGCACAACGGTGTGTCAGAACGACGGAATAGGACCCTATTAGATATGGTCCGGTCCATGATGAGTGACGCTGAGTTACCAGTCTCGTTTTGGGGGCATGCATTGGAGACTGCAGCGTTTTTACTAAACAAGGTTCCAACCAAAACCGTGTCTACCACGCCATATGAGATATGGCATGGGAAGAGACCATCTCTTAAGAGAATTAAGATTTGGGGTTGCCCGGCCTATGTTAAAAAGCAGAATCCGGACAAACTCGAGACACGGTCAGTCATGTGTAACTTTGTAGGATATCCAAAGAATTCTTATGGATATCTATTCTACCACAAAGAGGAACAAAAAGCGTTTGTTTCTCAGTATGCCACATTCTTAGAAAAAGATTTTTTTCACAGATAAAGATGATGGCAAGGTGGTGGATCTAGAAGAGGTTCTAGAAACACAAACTACTAATGACGATTTGGTTGAACCGGTTGTTGCAATAGAAACTAAAGAACCTCGGCCACTCCGAAGGTCTGGTAGGACTTCTCGCCCACCGGAGAGGTACTACGGTTTCCTCATTGATGGTGACGGAGAAGATTGCATCACGGATGATGATGATCCTACCAGTTTTCAACAAGCTATCACGAGTGGTGACTCTGTGAAGTGGCTGGATGCCATGAGATCCGAAATGGAGTCTATGTACACCAACAAAGTATGGACTTTGGACATTGTACCCCCTGGGGTAAAACCTGTGGGATGCAAATGGATCTTTAAAAGAAAGATTGGTGTGGATGGGCAGGTAGAGACCTATAAGGCAAGACTTGTGGCAAAAGGTTTTCGTCAAAGACCAGGTTTGGACTATGACGAAACTTTTTCGCCCGTAGCTATGCTTAAATCCATTCGGATTCTACTTGCTATTGCTGCTCACTACGACTATGAAATCTGGCAGATGGACGTTAAAACAGCATTTCTAAATGGAGAGTTAGAAGAATGCGTTTATATGGATCAGCCAGAGGGCTTCATTGACAGTGGGAACAGTGGGAAAGCATGTAGACTGCTTAAATCCATATATGGGTTAAAGAAGGCATCTCGGAGCTGGAACATTTGTTTCGATGATGTTATCAAAGAGTTTGATTTCATCAAAAATCCAGATGAACCTTGTGTTTATAAGAAGGCTGTAGGAAGAACTGTCACATTCCTCGTATTGTACGTAGATGACATTCTTCTGATAGGAAATGATATTCCTATGCTACAGTCGGTCAAATCATTCTTATCACTAAGGTTCTCCATGAAGGACCTGGGTGATGCCACATACATCCTGGGCATAAGGATCTATAGGGATAGATCCAAAAAGTTATTGGGATTGTCCCAAACCAGGTACATCAACACCATCCTAAAAAGGTTTAGTATGGAAGACTGCAAGCGGGGTGCCTTACCCGCTTGCCATGGAGTCACTCTCTCCAAGGATTCTTGTCCAAAGACCGATGAAGAGAGAGCTCGCATGAGCATTATACCCTATGCTTCGGCAGTAGGATCTATAATGTATGCGATGTTATGTACACGCCCAGATGTAGCTTATGCACTTAGTGTTGTAAGCAGGTATCAATCCAACCCAGGGGAGAACCACTGGACAGCTGTGAAGAACATTCTTAAGTACTTACGAAGGACTAAAGAATTGTTCTTCGTGTATGGTAATACAGATCTCCAAATGGAGGCCTTTACCGATTCGAGCTTCCAGAGCGATAAGGATGACAGCAAATCTATCTCAGGGTTTGTATTTACCCTCAATAGAGGGGCGGTGAGTTGGAAGAGTTCTAAACAAGATACCGTTGCAGACTCTATGATGGAAGCTGAGTACATTGCTGCAAATGATGCTGCCAAGGAAGCCGTCTGGATGAAGAAGTTCATCTCGGAGCTAGGAGTAGTTCCAACCATTATTGATCCAATACCTTTGTATTGTGATAATAATGGGGCTATGGCGTTAGCCAAGGATCCCAGATCCCATCAGCGGTCCAGACACATCCTGAGACGTTTTCATTTGATCCGGGAGATTGTAGATCGCCGCGAGATCGAGATTAGGAGAGTAGACACAAAGGATAACGCCGCGGATCCATTCACCAAGGCCCTCCCTCAGCCGCTGCATGAGCGACTTTTTGATATGTTGGGTATGAGATACGCCAATAACTGGCCTTAGTGCAAGTGGGAGATTGTTGGATATATGTATGCCCTAGAGGCCATTATATGATAGTGGATGTATCTATACATGTATATATATATATATATTCAGTATGCATTCTTGCTCGACAAGATAGTATGCTATCTGGTTCTTCTTTATCTGACATGTTGTTTTGATCATGCTTTTATTCATTCATACATGCTGATAAAGCCCTGAGGATATCGGCTTGACTACTCTGATTATGATGGAGATCATACTAGTGGGACATCTGTAGTCTATAAGCATATCCTGAAAAGTCCCTAGTCGCAGGTATATCAAGACGGGGCATTGATATACCAGAGTAGACTAGCGTATACGATACTAGACCCATACGATGGGCGATGGATGTTCCCACATTCATCGATGTTTGACATCAAGATCATATACGGGTGCTCAGTGGTGACTGGGTACACTGGACGGACTCACCGAGAACTCCTATATGGAATTATATCTATCGTCGGATAGCAGTTCTCAGGTGACACTGGTACAGGTTAGTCTGTAGACCCGAGATCGTCATAGAGTCTTGTGTGTTCTCCCACTGTACTTTGATTGCCACCCTGCCACGGCTCTACCGAGTCGTGCAAACAGGTGGCCGTTGGGTACAGTCCCGAGACACACGAAGGCGATGAGCGATAGGAGGGGTTTCGTCTCTCCCGGTATTGGGAGTTGATGCTGTGCTGTGCCCGACTGGTTATATCAGCAAGTCCCTGGCCAGGGCTGCTGAGAATTGCTGATAAGTGTTATCAGTAGTTTCTCGATCTGTTATAGACCATTCACCGGCACGACTTATTGAGTTATTGGGGTCGACGTGACCATCCCTAGGCTCGATATGCAGCATATCTGACGAAGAGACCGGACTGTACGGTAGTGTTGCCGGTTGGCTCGACGGGAGTTGTAGCAGGTTCGCTTGTTTTCTTCTGATCGCTCAATACCCGGGTGGCCGTTACGTTTAGCTGACCGCTTGCGGCTTGGGGGTACTTGATATGATCATCACCCTCTGCCGGCGTATTGATGAGTCTTAGAGTCCCACACAGGAGTTACCTAGTCCAGGCGAAACGTTGTGGTGCGCGTATGCGATATGCGCATGGACCCGATTAAAATGCGCGTATATGATACCGTACATTGATCGGGCGGCTTGCTTTTGGTGGGGTCATATGTGATATGGCCGGATTGATAAATCAAGTGTTGATTTATCATTTAACCATTAGTTTTCTCACTTAAAACCTTTTCTTGGATGATGGATGTGTGCATGCATGTATGTTTTTCTTTCTTTCTTTCTTACTAGTTTCATGCACATATTGATGTGCATACATACATACATACATACACCCATCTATCATGGTTGTTTATATATGGAATAAGATGGCAATATAAGACTCACACCATGGTTGAATATATGGATTATTATTTGATTTATTGTTTAAAACAAAATACAAAAGATAAGGATAATTCTTGCTTGCTTCTACATTCTTCTTTAAACCTAACCATTCTCACCTACCTCTAACCTTGAGTTATCCTTCTCTTTGTGTTCTAAAACTCAAGTTAAATAATGTCTCCATCATTTAACCATGGTTCATAGTGAGAAGAAACAAAATATATAAAGATATATTTCCTTTTTTTCTTTTGATGGTTATCATTCTACTCTTGTGAAAATAAAAAGCCATCTTCTTCCTCCTTCAATATTTGCTCTCTAGTTTCTTCTAGTGAGTAAAATACACATAAAGAAAGGTTTTTGAAGTGAGAATCTTAACCACAAAATCATTCTACACAAGTTTAGCCAACTTGTTTAGAGTGTTCTCTTCGATTCTCGAAGTTGCGAGCTTGGACGGGGAACTCCGGGTGGATCGTCGTGGACGTGAGAGGACTTCAAGAGGACCTTCTTCCAACACCCAAGAGACCAAGGAGTTCAGCAAAAGGGAGCTACAAAGTTTGTAGTCTCGAAACCCTAATTTTATTATCTTTAAGTTATGTAACCCTAATTTTCTAGGATAGATTCCTTTGCATGCTTGTTTTTATCACCATCAAAATCCGAACTTTGAGACATGTGATGCTTCAAAACTCTACTAGGGTGCTAGGCAAACCTTTCAGGATTTTGCAAGTTTTGTGATTGGTAGGGATGCTGACTTAATTGAAGTGGTTGCTGTTGTGGTGGAGGACCCCTTTGAAAGTTGTTTTGGTTTGGAACCGTGTTTTAATTTTGTGATTGGTTCCAAGCAAAGTTAGGGTGATTCCTCCTACCCTGATTATAAGTGGAAGAATACGGATCGTTTCTAGGTCTTTGTTGGAAAGAAGCATTGATATGCTCATGACCTTGAAACGGAGAATTTAAAGGACATTCTTCCGTAAGATGTTATGGGTCAGAACAGCATCCACAGACAGTTTTGGAGAGTTGCATCTGATTTAGGGCGGCTGCTAAAAATTTATTTTCCATAGTTTCGAGTTTCTTTTGCATTGCTGACATTTCAGCTCTAACTCCTATGGAAACATCAGATTGGTTATTACCACCCCTAGATGATGATTGACTTACACTCTCCCACTGTAAGGATTTTTCAGAGAAATCTTCTAAAAATCTCCAGGCTTCACCATTATCTTTAGTCATGAAGGTGCCTTGACACATAGATTCAAGGGTCTGTTTTGTTGTAGGATTAATGCCCTCATATATGATTCTGCACAGATCCCGTCTAGGAATTCCATGATGTGGACATTGAACTAACAGATCCTTGAAGCGTTCAAAACACTTCGAGAATGGTTCATTTGGAAGCTGGGTAAATTGATTTATTTCGCTACGGAATCGAGTTGTCTTATGATTGGGGTAGAATTTCTTTAAAAATGCTGTTACGAATTCTCCCCAGTTTGAAATAGAATGTGCGGCTGTGTTATAAAGCCACTTCTCGGCTATATCGCACAAGGTAAATGGAAGAAGACGTAAGCGCATAGCATCCACAGAAAGCTGTGAAGTACTCATCATAGCGCATACATTTTCAAATTTGGTAATAAAGACATATGCGTCTTCAGACTCCAGACCGTGATATTTCGGTAAAAGATTGATGTATTGTGGTTTGATTTCAAAATTGTCCCCATTGGCTGGTGGAATGGTGAGACAGGTCGAAAGAGGACCTCGCATAGGATAACATCTCTCTTGGAGAGAGATGCGGGGTGGATTCTGCACACCTGCGGACGGTGGCAGAGTAGTGGTAAAGAAGTTCGATGGAGAATTGTCCATCGAAGTGGGTGTGGTGGAGGGTAAAGAAAAAGTAGACGTAGAAATACCGACTTCGGAGTCGATAGGAGGAACGCGGACAAGACGGGCACTAGAATCCCGTGTCCAGCCGAGCTTGCACTAAATGGTTTAGCACAAGTGGCAGCGTTGTGATAATTAGAGAAAAGTTTGGATTGGTGTTTGTTTTGAAAAAGAAATACGGATTTTTGAAAAATCAAATCATAAAATATGCACAAGTAACCCTAAATCTAATGGTCACCTAGGTCAAGGCTCTAAACCGCTCCTAGACTTCCAGAAGACAAATCGCAGGATAAATCCTCTACTGCCTCTTTGTCCCTCCTGTGGCCAGGTAAGTGGGAGGTTCTCCACTACGTAAGTAGTGGGTCTAATTAAGTAACCACTTGTCTTAGACACCACAAAAGAAACGCGGAAAAGCAATAGATTACCCATGACCTCCTTCTGTCCTAATTGAGCGCGACGGTCTTCAGAGTCTTGTCTAAATTTCTTTTAATTAATGAGGGTGATGCGGATGCAAGTTTGTGATTTCCGGGGCTTAGGAAGGGTAATGAACTCCCCACCTAATCTGAATTTGGTCTTTGCCCCTTAATTTCCGTATTAAAAATGCAAACAACCAAGATCAAACACGCACAATTTTTCTTTTTGCGGCGCTGTGAATTTTTGCAAAGAAACCTGCAAAAATTGGTTAATGGACAGAGCAGGAAGGAGATAAGAAAGTTAGAAATATACCAGAGAATTTTCGTGCACTGAAGCCCTAATAGAGCCGCGGTTCCGCCGTGAAATGCACACTAATGCTGCGGATCAGCGGTCTGGTAATGTGAAAACTGCACTAAAATTTCAAGAACTGCTCCTGTTCACTCACTGAACTCTCTGGAATATTCAGAAATTTTTTTCTCTTGCTCCACCGATTCCAGATCTCCTTGCAACAAATCACAACAAATCGTTTAGTGTTTGTTCGAATTTTGATCTAAAAATTCTGATGGATTAATAAATCTTTCAACTCAAATTTCAAAATCGAACAAATTAGCACACTATCCCCGGCAACGGCGACATTTGATTGATTCTTAAATTCGATGCCGTGTTTAGAAAAGTGTAAAGATCACAACCAAAGAAATTTGTAAACCGCAATCAATAACGGTGTTAATTGTAGGTTCGTTAGCGAGTGCGGATCGTCCACAGGGAAAGTGTGATTTGATCGTAATTGTTTTAGTTGAATTGAAAATTAAAGGAGAAAAGAAAATGATTCAAGAATTTTGAAATTTAGTTTCAAGAATTATAAAGAACTAGATCTAATATCAAGAAATACTATAGATCAAGAATCAAGAATCAAGAATTGTCCAAATCACATGAATTATCAAGATTTGTAAAGAGGCTCGTAGGAATCGATCCAATCGATAGTGATGATGAAGAATTAGGATTACAAATTCTTATCTATTGATGATTTGTTGCTAGATCGATGACGATCAACGAGAATTAGGGATCTATTGAAGAAACTAGGGTTTCTTCATCATATCCCTTGTCCTTTCGTTGATTAGCATTTAATTTCTAGCCTCTAGGAAATTCAATCATCGATCGTTGATCTCTAGTTAGGAGCGAAAACATTCAAGAAAGCATCTCGCTCGAAACTAGGTTGTCGATGATTCAATTTCCTAAGATTTACAAAACTCATAAGACATAAGAATCGTTCAAGAATTTAATCATCGTCGTCTATCTATTTTCTTGATTCCTCCACGAGCGGAGTTTTCACTCAAACATCATGACAAAAAAAACAATCAAGAATTGAGAACTCATCATAATGCTCAAATATAAAGAAAAGCAAGATCAAGAATTTTCACCTTTTCTTATTCAACGTTTCGTTACAATTCACTCAAAAACTACAAGAATTGAGGAGAGAACTCGATCGTCGAACTAGCTTCGCATCGTCTTCGTGAGTCGCGGATCGTCTTGGATCTCTTGCTCGGATGAAGATCGGCGTTGCTTCAAAAAGGCTCGATGGATTCTTGCTTGATTTTGCACTCGATGAATCTTGATTTGGATTTTGAATTGTATTTGGGCTAGGGTTTGGATGCACAAGTTGTGTCACTCAACTTGTAGGTGAATTGTTGAACAACTTTCAACAACCTTCTAATGATGCCCTTGGGTCCCTTTATATAGCCTTCTTCTTTAGCTTCCCCTAGAAGCTTGATTAGGTTTAGCTTCCTTTGGAAGCTAAGCTAGGTTTAGCTTCCTTTGCAAGCTTGGTAGTTGAGTAGAAACTTCTAGATTAAGGTAGTTAGCTAGCTTGCTTGAGAAGCTTGGTAGGTATTAGGCTTGTACAAGAAGCTTGGCTGTTAGGGAAGAAGCTTCTGGAGATATCTAGAGACCGAAATGCCTTGAAGAAGTTTGGCCAGTGAAAGGAGAGATCTGAGATAACAATCAGCCGCTGACGTGTCACCATGGCCGCGGATCCGCCGCAAATAGGCCCATTCGGCCGGGAATCCACGGCCGTTTAGAGGTGTTGGTGCATGAAATTTCCAGGGTGGTTTGGTGCTGGCTTTAGAGATATTTTCTGATGTCTGGAATCTTATAAATCTTTCTTGTTTACTGACAGATCACAAGTCTTGGACTTGGCGTATTTTATCAGCACTTTTAGCAGTTTCGGCTCTTTACCTGGAATTTCCTGCACACAATCTCGAGACAAGTGTTGCGATGTACAAAGATCATGCGTGCTACAAAGATCATGCATGCAATAATAAACACTCAATTTCCCTCAAAATGCCGGTTATAATGTATAACACGTGTTATTTGGTATTTTACAGACAAATTGCTAATATATGCTATATTCATACCGAACACCTTTAGATGATTGCAAATAGTAGGGAAATTGATGTGTTAAAAATGCAATATTTTTGACTGATCAAGGCACGTATTCCAGAGACTTTAGGAGTTCCGGAACCGTGGAGGACCCGTACCAGTCTAGAGACATAGGCTTAGTCGTCGAGACAGCTTTCGTGACCGTCACGGGAGTAGCAGAGGTTTGGGACGAGGAGAGTCGTGTTAGCTTAATCAGCTGTTTTTTGTGTTAATTTCTGTCAGCGATTCTTTTGTTGCGCAACACGTATTTTAGTCGTGTGCCAATCGGTTAGGAGATTCGTCCGTCACTTTGATCCTTCTAGAGATATTGGATTTGACGTTCTCTTGGGCACGGACTGGTTAGATACGTGCTAGGTGTCTGTGGACTACCGCGAGAAAATAGTCAGGTGTTGTTTTCCCCGGCGAGTCAGTTCTTGTTGTGTAGAGGGACAGTGGTGCCGCCTCTCACAGCTTGAATTCAGCTTTTTTCGCTAGTCGTCTTTTAAGGAGAGAATGTCGAGGATTCTTGGAGTTCATCCGTGATACCGGAGCCACAGTGGGTTGTTGGACCGGCTTTCCTTTCGTGTGAGAGTTTTCTGACGTTGTTCCAGATGAGCCGGCGAAGCTTAGGGAGCTTAAGGATCAGCTGCAGAGATGTTTGTTTGGGGGATTGTGCGTCTGAGTGTTTCGCTTTGAGGAGCTCCTATTTCTGTTCGTCAAGGAGATGGACGGCAGTTGAGGTTGTGTATTGGTTGATCGTCAATTGAACCGGCTTACAGTGCGGATAGGTATCCTTTACCTCGTATTGACGATTTCTTGATCAGCTTCTGAGTGCGAGACATTTTTTTCTAAGTTTGTTTGGGATCAGGTCATCATTGTTGCGGGTTCGGAGTGATGACATTCCGAAGACTGCTTTGTGCGTGCTACGGGCTTTGTGTGTTTTGGTGGTGTCATTGGACTCACCAATGCCCTAGCAGCATTCGTAGATATGATGAACCAGATTTCTTCAGGCCGTTCTTCGACCAGTTATTGTTGTGTTATTGATGATATTCTGGTCTATTCAATGTGTCGTGAGGGACAGTAGTAGCACTTGAGGATTTGTTTTGCAGACATTGGGAGAGCGCCAGCGGTTTGCTATATTCTCGGAGTGTTCCTTCAGGCTTGATTTTGTTAACTCCTAGGTCTTGTAGTTACGGGAGACGGTTTTCGTATGGTTCCGAGGAAGATCGAGACCGTACAGCTTTGGCCCAGACTTGTGTACGGACGGAGGTCCGTTGATTTTTAGGCTTAGCAGGTTTTTACCGCCGTTTCGTGCAGTATTGCTAGTGTAGTGATACACCGTTGACTGGACTGACCGGAAAGGAGGTTCTTTTTGTTTGGACTGAGGTATGCGTATGGAGTTTTTCAGCAGTTGAAGATTCAGTTAACAACTGCATCAGTTCTTTCTTTGCTTTCTGGTTCGGGCGACTTTGTTGTTTTACTGTAATGTTTCGTGAGTGGGGTACGATTGTGTACTGAGGTGACATTATAGAGTTATCGCTTTTGCTTCCTTACAGTTGGAGGAAGTACGAGCAGGATATCCCACTCATGATCTGGAGATGGCCGCGGTGGTCGTGCGTTGGAGATTTGGAGACACTACTTGTTCAGAGAGTCGTGTCAGATTTTCACGGACCACCAGAGCTTAATGTACATCTTCCTGCAGCGGGTTTTGATTGTTGAGATAGTCTTCTACAGATTTACAGTTTTTGTGTGATTGTTGAGTACAGCTTAAGTTCGCCTCTACTGAGGGGACAGCTTGCTCATGTCCACGCCCGTCCACTTTTCCTTAATCGCTTTCGCGAGACACAGCCCGTCGATGCTCGTTCGTCAGAGATACTTGAGCATACTGGGCTGGGTAAAGATTCGGAGACCTTGATTTATGACCGATGTGCTACGTTTAGGGACGCGTTTGTGTACCTGATACCATTGGGTAGAGACGTGAAATCCTAGAGCAGGTACATCTGTCAACTCTCTGTACTCATTCAAGTTCCACCAACATTTGATGTGACTTGTGAGATAGTTACGGGTGGGCAGGGATGTAGAGTGAAGTTTCGGGTTTCGTTTCAAGGTGTCTGTCTTGTTGTGAGCTAAGATTGAGCATCTGAGACCGGCTAGAGAGTTGCAACCTTTAACCGTTCCGGAGTGGGAATGGGAGCAGATCTCCACTAATTTCGTTGTGGCGTCTAACCAGGTTTAGTCAGGGTGTGACTCCATTTAGATATTTGTCGTCCGGTTATACTCGGTTTGCTCAGTTGTTCTTTGTTAAGTTTGTGCGTTGCACGGAGTTCCTTCATGGGTCGTATCTAAGGAAGGCACCCTATTCGCTTTTCGTCTTGGGCAGGAGCTTCAGGAAGCCTTGGGTACTGGTTGAGCTTTAGCTCCGTTTTTCCATCCGCATGATGATGGTTTTGTGAGAGCGGGCTATACCGACTCTGGAGGATATGCTTGTGCGTACGTACTTTGTTGTCGGCAGTTGAGATCGTCACTTGCCATTGTTAGGGTTCTCCTTCGATAGCAGTTATCAGGAGGCACTCCAATTGGCAACCTTTAGGTTTAGTTGTTAGGTCGTGTCGATCTCCAGTCTGTTTTTCTGACTCTGCGTAGCAGGATTTTTGGACCCCAGCTAGTCTAAAGACTTCGGAGATGATCCAGTTGGTTCAGGTCAGGATGAGACTAGTCCATTGCCGACAGAGGTCTTATACCAACCGTGGTGGTAGTAGACTCGAGTTCGCAGTGGAAGATCATGTATTCCTACGGACTTTCCGATGAATGACGTGTTGAGTTTTGGGAAGCTTATCCCAGGATTATAGGTCCTTTTAAGATCCTTAAAGAGAGTTAGTTCTGTTGCCTTTGATTTGGCACTTCCGCCCAGATTATTGATTATTCACCCCGTATTCCTTGTGTCGATACTTTGCAATTACCTTCATGACCTTTCTCACATGATTCAGCACCAGACCATTTAGCTTGGGACGCGATCTTTCGTTCACCCGCAGCCAATGGTGTTAACGGCTCGGCAGGTGGAGAAACTTCGGTTAAGGATCTTTCCATCTATGAAGGGTTTTCTTGGACGTAGCCGTATAGTGAGGTAATCACTTAGGAGGCTGCGAGCAAGATTTGAGAGTTTTGTAACCTTCTCTTTGAAGGTACGCTTAGTGAGAATTTTAAATTCGGTGACGAATTTTTATAAGGGGGGAGATTGTAACGCCTTAGATTTCGGTTAGTGTTCGTTTAGACGTTAATGCGGGTTTACTGTAAACAGTTTACCAATTCGGGTTCCTCACATTTTATAACATTTAATTAATAATTTATTATTATTTGTTATGGACATGCACGCACGTGTGCACGTGAATGTGAGGATTTGTTTGAGCTAATTTTTGTTCTTAGCAACCGTGACACTTAACCATTTATCTAATCCTTGCTTTAATCTAATCCTTAACCCTAATCCTAGATATTTCTTTTGTGTGAGAAGATATTCTTATGGGGTGAGATGAGGTGGCAAGGTGTGTGTGAAAGCATTAATGGTGTTTTAATGCAAGGTGCACTCACCCTTAACCTCACCCCTCTCTCTTTATCAATCACTCTCTCTCTCTCTTTTTCTCTATCTCTTTCTCATTTTCACATCTCTTTCTTTCACTCAAACTGAACACTCTCCATTCCATCATCAATTCATCTCAAAAACTTCACAATTTCATCAAAAATCACATCTTTGAACACATTCTGCCTCTTGGATGCCTTGGAGCATGCAAAGCTTGGATCTTTGAGTTCTTTGGGTTAGGTAATGATCTCTTTCTGTTGTTTATGTGTTTATTATGTAGCTTAGCTTGTTAGTTTCAGTTTAGATAGCGTTTGGTATCGTTTCGTGCAAATATCGTATTTTTAGTGCCTATATATGACATTTGTGATCTGCTGTGACCCGGAGTTTTTACTAGAAAACCAAACAATGTAGTTGTGTTGTACCAGTGACCATAGGACCTCACCTGGAGCACGAACCCTATCAGCTCGGACTCGGCCGGCGACGTCTGAAGGGAATTCCGGCGAGATCGGCCGTGGGTAGGAGTTAGGGTTTGGGTTTTTCTGGGTAGGTGTCTGCAGTGGTTTAGGTGTTTTTGGTCTTGTTTGATTGTTGAGTTTTCTCTGCATACAAAATCTGGGATCACCTAGGTAGATTCTTGTGTTTCGTTTAAGCGCGATACGTTATACGACACGGATCGTGCACTTTGTGTGATTTTGCTCTTAGGTTGTTTTCGTCGTGTCGCTACGCACGTTAGCCACAATACGAACACTTGAGAGTATGTTTTGTGTTGTTGCGTCGGTTAAATGTAGTTTGTATGTGTTTTGGGGTATATTGCTAATATAGTTTTGTTATGTTGTTTTATTGTGTTAGGTTCGCAGGTGGGGACTTCGGACACTGCTACAAAGGGAAAACAGGTGGTTGGTTTCACTTTGCCAGGTGCGTTGGTGAGTAGATTTAACATCTACAGGGGAATCGCCCGCATGGCGTTATGCGTCTGGGCTAGAAATGACTTGACTTGTCGCATATTCTATTTCATATTTAGAATTGCGCATACACCCTACTGCTTAGTTAATTGTTGTGCTTGGACTAGTATCCTTAGGATACTGCACTATTATTGACGGCTCATGTTGCACGAGCACTGATTGTATGCCACACACACCGTCAATAATTTCCATGACACGCACAACCCACTTATAGATATGATATAGTTTGGTTAGGGACATTGTGACATTGTTTCATATTTCTTATTGCATTTTACATGCTAGTTACCTGTATACCTATAGAGTATTGTACCATTAGTGATAGGTACATACACACATAATGACATAGCTACATGTATACTTTGCATACATACTTCACTTATACCTGGAGGGTATATTACATCATTACTGATAGGTAGATACTTATATCTTTCTATACCTTTATGTTTACACATATATCTAGTTTTAGCTACATGTTTACCTTTATTTGATGTTATATAGACTTGGAGAAATTAGGAACCACACGATATTTATTTTAACTTGTTGCGGTTAAATAGCGGCTTTTCCATTATATGCTCGCATTTCAGTTTTATGTTGCATATATTATATTCATGGATTTTCGCATTGAGATATGGATTTTTCATGAATTATGTAAGTATTTCTTATTCTTTACTTGATATTTGGATGCATCCACTCTGAGATTTGTTTTAAACCGATACGTGGATCACGGGTGTCGATACCGGACACTTACGATTCGAGGAACGTATATACCGATACGTGGATCACGGGTGTCGATACCGGACACTTACGATTCGAGGAACGTATAAATATGAGAAAGACCGATACGTGGATCACGGGTGTCGATACCGGACACTTATGATTCGAGGAACGTATAAATTTGTGTATTTCTGTGTCGATGCTTGACACATTGTTTTCATGATATTTTTACTTTTAAGTATATATAACAGTTGAATGGGACGCTGTTATATATGCATATATATATATATTAGTGGAATCGGACGCTAATATATATGTATACATATCAATTTATATACATCATCATATTTATTCATGCAAATATACTTAGGATATTAGAAATTTACGTGATATTGGATTTGGGATATAGTAAATTCATATGAGATTGGATACAGGATATATATGAGATTGCTGATTTTGTACATTCAGGATATATGAGATTTATTCGATATTGTACATTCAGGATTTGTGAGACCTATATGATATGAGAGTCAATTTGAGGGCTGATTTGAGGAATTTGGGATTTGGATTGTCTTGATGGATTTTGATCCTACCACGATGTCAGGATTCCGTGGAAATGACATATTTCATTCCATACTCCACATTTATTGTTTATGCACTGCTTCATGTATTAGTAGTACCTGTTAGTGTACCTTTCATGACTGTTGCATTTACATACCTTTATTTATATGCATTACTTCATGTGTTAGTTGTACCTGCTAGTGTACCTTTCATGACTGTTGCATATATACCTTTTCATATCATTATTGCATGATTATTGCATACCGATTGTCATATTATTGCTTCATGTATTTGTAGTAACCGTTAGTGTACTTTTCATGATTATTGCATTCATATGACCTTTTATTGCTATTAATTGCATATGTTAGATTCGCGTTGTATGTGCATACTTGCGATTACCTGCATATGTTATTTACTATTCACGAGTTGGCAACTCGCCCCCGTTGTGCCATAGTTGTTTTGCAGGTCGTTCCTCACAGTAGTCAAAGACAGGGCTATTATCATCTATCTTATCATCTTTTGCTGCGGATACCGCATCAGCTCACAGTGTGCAGTTTGCTTAGGTGGATTTTGTGGTTATTCGTTGTTGTATTGTATATTCGTTGTATCCTTGTACTCTCCATCTATTATTTTCATGTTGACTTAGAGACTTGGTGAGGACGATATTGTATATTATTTTGTGACTTGGTTGTCTTTTATACAGTTTCCTTTTAATCGTCTTATAATTCTTCGCTACGGCGTCGTATATTTGTTGTGGTGGTTGTTTTCCGCCTTTGGGCGTGTATTTGCTCCCGTTTGGGGATGCTTTCCTTTCATTTATATTGTACCCATTTTTGGGGCTAGTTTTTATAAAGGAGGTGTTGCCAAAATTTTAAAGGAAATAAAGTTGGACTTTTAAAGAATTTGGGTTGCGATTTCAAAAGTTTAAACAATGTTTCTTATCTTTTCTTACTACTTTTAATGGTTTAGATGTCTGGGTTTTGGCTTTCTTTTACTGCGTTATGCCTGTAGACGTTGCATAGTATTAGGGTCGTCACGTGCCAATTTTGGGTCGTGACAAACTATCTCCCGGATCAGGTGATACCGCCTCAGAATATGTCTGGACTTCTGATGGGACCTGGGTTCCTTTGCCAAAGCCACAGCTCCATTGTTATCACAATACAAAGGTATTGGATGCTCAATGGATGGAACCACACCAAGTTCAGTGATGAACTTCTTCATCCAGACAGCCTCTTTGGCAGCATCGTTGGCAGCGATGTATTCAGCCTCCATCGTCGAGTCTGCAACGGTTTCCTATTTGGAACTCTTCCAACACACCGCCCCTCCATTGAGGGTAAAGACAAAACCTGAGTTCGACTTAGAGTCGTCCTTATCACTCTGGAAGCTCGAATCGGTAAAGGACTCCACCTGGAGTTCTCTGTTACCATACATCAAGAACATCTCTTTAGTCCTTCTCAAGTACTTGAGAATGTTCTTCACAGCTATCTAGTGATTCTCTCCAGAATCTTCTTGATACCGACTAATTACACTTAGTGAGTATGCTACATCAGGTCTGGTACATAGCATCGCGTACATGATAGAGCCTACTGCCGAAGCATAGGATATCCCTTGCATGCGAGCTCTCTTCAAATCAGTCTTGGGAGAGATCTCTTTGGAGAGAGTGAGTCCAGAGATCGTGGGTTGGTTCCCACGCTTGAATTCTTCCATACTAAACTTCTTTAGTATAGTGTCAATGTACCTGGATTGGGACAATCCCAGTATCCGTTTAGATCTATCTCTATAGATCTTAATTCCCAAAATGCAGGAGGCATCACCTAGATCTTTCATTGAGAATCTATGTGATAAGAAGAGCTTGACTGAGTGCAGCATAAGAACATCATTTCCTATCAAGAGTATGTCATCCACGTACAATACGAGGAAGACAGCCTTACTCTCTGCAACCTTCTTGTAAATACAAGGTTCATCTACGTTCTTGATGAAGCCAAACTCTTTGACTACAATATCAAAGCAGATGTTCCAACTCCGCGATGCCTGCTTCAACCCGTAGATGGATTTAAGCAGCTTGCACACCTTTCCAGTGCTCCCACTATCTACAAAGCCCTCTGGATGAGTCATGTACACGCACTCCTCTAAATCACCATTTAGAAAGGCGGTCTTAACATCCATTTGCCAGATTTCGTAGTCATGGTATGCAGCAATGGCAAGTAAGATCCGGATGGACTTAAGCATAGCCACTGGAAAAAAAGTTTCGTCATAATCCACACCTGGTCGTTGACAAAAACCCTTTGCAACAAGTCTAGCTTTGAAAGTCTCAACTTTTCCATCTACACCAAGTTTCTTCTTAAAGATCCACTTGCTCCCAATGGGTTTTACCCCTTCAGGAGCAACTTCCAAAGTCCATACTTTGTTGGTGTACATGGATTCCATCTCAGATCGCATTGCATCCAGCCACTTCACAGAGTCCCCACTCGTGATGGCCTGCTCGAAGCTAGTCGGGTCATCATCTTCCATGATGCAATCCTCACTTTCACCATCTATGAGAAAACCATAGTATCTCTCAGGTGGATGAGGAACCCTACTAGATCGGCGGAGAGGCTGGGGTTCGTTGGGAACTATTGAATCCTCTGGTTCCACTAAATCATCAGTTGTAGCCTGTGCTGCTGGAACTTCTTCCAGCTCTACCTCTTCCCCACTAATTTCTTTTGCAAGAAATTCCTTTTCTAAAAAGGTGGCATGTTGAGCAACAAACACCTTTTGCTCCCCACTGTGGTAGAAAAAATATCCATAAGAATTCTTTGGATATCCCACAAACTTGCAGAGAACCGATCGTGCCTCGAGTTTGTCCGGATTTTGCCTTTTGACATAGGTCGGACAACCCCATATCTTAACTCATTTAAGATATAGTCTCTTCCCACTCCATATCTCATATGGTGTGGTAGGTACAGATTTAGATGGAACTTGATTCAATAGGTATGCTGTTGTCTCAAGCGCATAACCCCAAAAGGAAATAGGTAACTCAGCGGTGCTCATCATAGAGCGCACCATATCTAATAGGGTGTGATTCCTCCGCTCCGATACACCGTTGTGCTGTGGTGTATAAGGAGGAGTAAGATGAGAGAGAATCACATTCCCTTTTAGATAGTCCAGGAACTCATTGCTTAAGTATTCTCCTCCTCGATCAGATCGAAGGATCTTAACACTTTTACCCGTTTGGTTCTCCACTTCGTGCTTATATTCTTTGAATTTCTCAAAAGCTTCAGACTTGTGTTTCAACAGGAACACATGTCCGTATCTTGAGAGATCATCAGTGAATGTAATGAAGTACGAGGAACCATTCCTGGCATGTGTAGACATGGGACCGCATACATTACTATGTATCAGTCCCAAGAGTTCCGTAACTCTTTCTCCGTGTCCACTAAATGGAGTTTTGGTCATTTTGCCTTTGAGACATGAATGGAAAGTTTCATAAGATGATAATTCGATCGTATTCAAATATCTATCTTTATGTAACTTAGCTAGTCGTGTCACATTAATATGACCTAGTCTACAATTCCATAAGTAGGATTCATTCATTTCTGAACTCTTCCTCTTGTGTGTGTGTTCCCCTCCGAATGGCGGCGCGACTGGGCGTCTCGCCTGAGATTCGGGGCAGATGCTAATTGGTGCCATCCGTCCACCTCTCCGAAGATGCCAAGTTGATTTATGGCACCATGCATCGAAGGTTTGAACGGATGCGTCCGATGTAGCAGACTTCGTCAGATTCCCCCTCGCTTGAGGGGTTTTTGATTGTGGGGACGCTCTTCCCTGCAGGCGCAAGCCCCTGCAGTTAATTACGCTACCGCATTGAGGTAACCACTTTCTCCTTCTCCAGATGGTCACTTCGTGTCGTGTGTGTTTGTTTTGTGTTTAGTTGCCCATGGATTGTATACGGAGACTGAGTTATGTCGTCGTCCGTAGGGCGTGGACTAGTCCAAATCCGTATTATCTTAGATTTGGGTTTGGGGGTTTGGGGGTTTGGGTTTAAGGATACGTTAGTCTCATTTGAGCCTAAGATCGACTTAAACGTTTGTTAAGGATACGTTAGTCTAGTTTTTAGACTAAGATCAACTTAACGGGATCGTTTAGATCCAACAAGAGAGCAATAAAAAGGGGCTCTGTTGTTTAGTTTAGTGACGTTGCGGTCGGTAGGTAGTTTAAGGACATTGCGGTCCATGGGTAGTTTAAGGACATTGCGGTCCAATGTTAGTTTTAAGACATCTCGGTCAAGGTTAAGGACCTCGTAGTCCGTGGATTTAAGGACTCCACAGTCCAAAGTTAGTTTTAAGACATCTCGGTCAAGGTTAAGGACCTCGTAGTCCATGGGTTTAAGGACCCCACAGTCCACAGTTAGTTTTAAAACATCTCGGTCAAGGTTAAGGATGTCATAGTCCATGGGTTTAAGGACCCCACAGTCCACAGTTAGTTTTAAGACATCTCGGTCAAGGTTAAGGACCACGTAGTCCGTGGATTTAAGGACTCCACGGTCCAAAGTTAGTTGTAAGACATCTCGGTCAAGGTTAAGGACCTCGTAGTCCGTGGATTTAAGGACTCCACAGTCCAAAGTTAGTTTTAAGACATCTCGGTCAAGGTTAAGGGCCTCGTAGTCCGTGGATTTAAGGACTCCACAGTCCAAAGTTAGTTTTAAGACATCTCGGCCAAGGTTAAGGATCTCATAGTCCATGAGTTTAAGGATCCCACAGTCCGTGTCAATGTGTGGTCATCGGGACCCGTCACCTCTTTGAAGACGTTGAGGAATTACAACGCCAAGTATCAAAGGAGTGAAGAGATGTACCCTTGAGCCGGGGTGGATTAAATAGTCTTTGGCCCAATTTGGGATCAAGACCAATTAATTATGTTATGAGCCCATTAGCCCAGTTAAGTCTGAACTGAGGACTTATGGCCATCTTGGGCTAAGTCCAATCATATATGGAATATTGGCTTCCTGTTGGTCCATTGAAGGAGAGGCTTTGCCTCTGGCCATTTAGCCAATTGGGCTAATGCCTAGTGTTAAACACTAAAGACCAATCAGTGTTGAACAATGGGAATGAGATTGACAAGTTAGTGTTTAACACTAAAAGATAGTTGGTGTTAAACACCAGTAACAAGGCTTTCAAATTAGTGTTAAACACTAAAACAGATCAGTGTTAAACACTGGCAACAGAGATCTCAAATTAGTGTCAAACACTAAGGTAATCAGTGTTGAACACTGCAAATAAAGTTCTTTGATTAGTGTTGAACACTAAGGCCCAACAGTGTTTTAACACTGGATTCAGGGGTTCCAATTTAGCGTTAGACGCTAAGGCAAGAGGGGTCACGTGGTAGCACGTGAGGGCGCCCTCCCTTCATTTGTTCTGCTGAGAATATCGCATCTTTTGGAGCATCACGTGCCATCACGTGACGGGTGTTTAAATGGAGTATGTTAAAGCCTCTGCCAAGGGTCACGTGGGTCACGTGAGGCACTGCCTCAAAGGGGCTTTTTTTATAGATCTTTTTGGGGGTCACGTGGTGACACGTGACCCTGCCTCTATGTATGTTTTAAAAGATCTGTTAATCCCTTTCAGGAATTAAATTCCTCGTAGGGTTGAACCCTGACAATAATTTCAGAGGAATTAAATTCCTACTTCCTTTTGAAGATTTATATTCTGGGATAGAGTTGAACTCGGAATTTTCTGTAGGAATTAAATTCCTCATATATGTGAAGAACTGAATAGGGTTAAACCCTAATAAAAGCTTTAAGGATTTAAACTCCCGCTCTCTGTTAAAGGATTATTCTGGGGAATGAGATTAAGGGAATTAAATTCCTGTTGTTTTAACAGAACTAAGTTCTTAACTATGGTTAAACCCTGATTCTGTTCATTCTGAAGGAATTAAATTCCCATAAAACAGGGTCAAACCCTAATTTTATTTTAAAGGAATTAAATTCTTATAGTTCTGTGAGAATTAAATTCTCAGGCTTCCATTCCCTCTCTATGCTTTGGATCTGCATGGCAGGATCTCAACCCATTGAGAATTAAATTCTCAACTCAAGGGGAGATGTGCACTTTACAGATCCTCCACCAAAGAGAGAACTATGTTCTTCTGATTTTATATCTGTTGGAGATAGTGCCCTCAGAGTCGGTTATTAGATCACAGGCACGTAATTGCAATGATTGAGGGAGGACCTATCCCAGGAGGACAGTCTTACTCAAGATGATAGTATGTTATCAGGTTTACCTTTATCATCGTGTACTGCTTTAGGTGACCTGACAGGTCGCTATTGCACGTTGATAGAGCCCCTAGGATTCTTGCTTGACTGCCAGCAGTATGAGGGCGATCATATACGTGGGAGCTGGTAGTCTATAAGCACATCCTTAAATGGTCCCTAGTCGTAGGAGTTTCGAGACAGGGCATCGATACTCCATTAGTAGACTAGTGTATACAGTCGAGACCCCGACGAGGGCGGTGGCCGGTCTCACAAGCCACTGGTGTCAGTTGGTTCATCTAAGATGTATACAGGTGCTCATTGGGTTATGAGTACACCGGACAGGACTCGCCGGGAACATGCTAGTTGGTCTTATACCAGACGTCAGATAGCAATTCCCTGGTGACATGTGTACAGGTTAGTTCATCGACCTGAGATCGTCATTTGTCTCGTGTGAGTTCCCACTGTGCTTTGATTACTACCCTACCACGGCTCAAAGGAGTCGTGCAAACAGGTTTTAGTTGGGTACAGTCCCGAGCCACATGGAGGCAGTGAGCGGATCTGCAGGGGTTCGTCTCTCCCGGTATTGGGGGTGAGGTCGCGCTGTGTCTATTAGAGCCATTACACAAACCCCTCGGCCGAGGCAGGAGATTTACCGGTAGGTATTCCAGTAGTATCTCAGGGTGTTCTGGGCTACGCTCCGACACAACTTGTACCGCTTTTGGGGGTCTGACTTTTACCAACCCCCTAGGCCCGCCATGCGATACTCATAGACGAACGGACCGGACTGTACGGATATTGTCACTGACAGGCTCAGTAGGGTGTCAGGATGAGTTCGCTCATCGACGTCCCTTTTGGTCAATAGCTGGTGGCCCGTCACGTATTGGCTTATACCTCTGACGTGCTAGTGGTTAAATCCACGGCCATAGTATTGACGAGTCTTTAGAGTCCACCACGCATTCAGTTACTCAAGTTTCGGGCGAAACGTTGTAGAGGCCGTATGGAGATATGGCAGGGTTCGATCAGATACATGAGGTATTGCACGGATCGTGATCGGACGGATTTTACTAGCCGGTTTTGTTTTAAGCCGGATCCTAGTGTTAGACAGTGTAGATTTTGTCTCGTTGCATTTGTATTCAGTGGGAATACAAATGCGGGCATGTATATGCAGTAGTGGGGTTTTCCAGTAATTTATTACGGGATCAGTTTTCTGAAGTTGCCAGTTTGCATTCCGTTCCGGCCGTTTTTCCTTTGTTGCTTCGCGGCCGGATTTTTCCGATGGAGGGACTAATTTGCAATTGTGCAAATTAGTCTTTGTGGAGGGGATTTCTTGCACTTGTGGCATTATGATTGATTAAGCATCTTTTGCTTTTTCATTCATGATGGTGGTGCATTAATGAGATTAGAAAGGATTAAGATTGATTTGGTTTTTGATGAGAGGTTTACCTTTTTGGTTGTGGTCACCCTCCACCTTTTACTACCATCACCTCCCTTCTTGTTTTGTTCATTCCTCCACCATATTTCCTAAGGGGAGGCCGGCCACATTTTGTGGAGATGAAAAAAAAAAGGAGAGAGTTTCATTTTGTATGTGGCATTTTTTTTCTTCATCTCATTTTCTTGCTAGGAAAAATGAAAGCACCATTTTTCCTCATCCTCATTCCTCCACATCCATGGCAACTTCACCCCTAGAGACAACCATTCTACACTAAACCTACAGTACCCTTGGACGCGTCGGCTAGCCAACTTCGCGCCCGAGTTGTCTCGGTCCAGAGGTGGGAGCCCGTAAAAGAATCCGGCTACGTGGTGCCCTTTCCGACGAGAAGACGACGCATGGTGATTCCGCGGGAGATCGGGACGACGACGAGAAGACCGAAGGACACGAATCGCTTGGTATATCTCTCACCCCATCTCTTGTTAGCTAGTATCGGTTAATGGTTACGATCCGGGTATATTGTCCGCGGTAGCGCCAGTTTAAAGTTAAGAAAAATTTTGATTCCGCATTTTGGCCTCGGATAGACGGCCGGGGCGCTGCCGTGGCGCAACATGGTATCAGAGCCACGCCATTAACCTAGTCTAGCTTTGTCTAGTGTGTTTACATCTTCGAGCGAACAAAATTCCAAAAACAAGCGTTTTCAAAATTCACAGTTTCTGTCGAAATTTTTTTGGCTCCAAAAATTTTTCAGGTTGTTGCAGAATACTATGCATGGAAATATAAGCAATCTGTGAAAATTTCGTCGCGAGATCTCACCATACCGCCGTGGAACCGCGGCCAAACCCATGCTTGGGCCGCGGTTCCGCCGCGCTTTTGACTTTTCAACGCACCAAATTTTTGTAGTGGGCTTTTGGGCTGGAAATAGGGGTTTTGGTATATTCTTTTTGGGCCCAGATTTCCTTGATGTGCTACAGTAGTACTTGGGGGCCCACTTGGTAAATTTGTTCGATCGGAAATTTTAAACACATTAGTTCACAGTATTTACATTATATCTGCGACCGTGAATGTCACTTGATCGGTAAATCATGTCTAACTGCTATAGCCCGGTTAGAAGGATTTGCGAACGTGACTTTCACGTTGATGTTCTATGTATTGCTGTGATGTTGCGGATCGGTCGTGGGGGATAGCCTTGTTGTAATGCTAGTACAGTTTTGTTGTATTATGTACATTTGATATTGCGGGGCGAGCGTCCGACATGTGGACTGCCGTCACTGCCTGATTGTATTATTCTTTTGGGGCACGACCTGGTTGCGGTCGATGTACCCGGTGTATGTATATTTTACTTTCTGTACTAGGATTACCCCAAGGTGGGGTGCACGGATAGCCGGGTTCTAGAGGGCAACGGGCCCGCATCTCATGGCATTGAGACGGAGGGGGCTTCACTCTAGGATTGGCGGGCTATTCGCCGCACTCGTAGGGGGTACAGGTTAACCCAGGAGGGGTGCCCAAGTTACCGGATTCCGTGAAGTGCTGGGTGGTCCATTCACGGTGCTGGAGGGGACTGCCTCGCTTCAGGTCTTGGCGGGTGACTTGCCGCGCCCGTAAGGGTCTAGGATTTCATTGCACAGGCTATCCACACGACCAGGGGAACGTCGGGTTTCAGTAGCGGCTCTATGAAACCCGGGGATCCCAGATAACTGTATTATTCTGTGATGCTGTACATTTATGTGATGTTGCATTCTTATCACGCCTTGAGCGAATATAAAATATTGGTATATATATTAGTAGATGTTGTATATGTTTTGCATCCGCGCTAGTCCAGTCCCCGCTCTGTCGTTAGTTAGCTAACCTAACGAGTAATGACGGGACCCAGTGGCGAATGCGGATGGCATATACGTACGTCATATTATTTTCGTTCTTTGTGGTGTGATTAATTGATGGGACTGCGTTGGTTCGGATCAACGCAAGTTATAAACAAACCTATTCTGATGTTGTTGGAACACTTTTCAAAAAGCTGTTATTGCAAGGACGTTCTCTTTTGTTTTGCATCGTGGTATTCAGTTGGAATATCCTGCTCCTCAGTCGACGAGGCAAGGGCCGAGATCCCTTCACCGGGAGTGACCCCTTGGACAAAAGTTTGCGTCAGGGCAATAACTTCACTATAGCCGATTACTTTTGCTTTGCATCGTGGTATTCATTTGGAATATCCTGCACCTCATTCTACGGGGAAAGAGCCGAGATCCCTTCACCGGGAGTGACCTCTTTAGCAAAGGTTTTCGTCACTATATTTTTATAAAAACTTTGCAGTTCCTTCAACGATATCAAGTTCATTACGTTAAAAGTTTTTCGCCAAAAACTAGACGTAGCCCTCCGTCACTTCATACAAGTATTACTTAGTATTCGTGCTACGTTTGTTGACTGTGTCAAGGCGTAGTGTGCGGTAGCTAAATAGTGTTTGTTTGCAGCATATTAATAGGATTGGTTAGGACAGTCGTGCGGCCTTGTTGACTGTGTCAAGGGCTCGTACGGGTGGGTTTAATGCAATCCAGGATAATGAGGGGTTGAACTTGACTAGGACTCTTTGATTTGTTGACTGTGTCAAGGTCACTTGGGTCCTAGGGGTAAAAACACACATCGGGAGTTTCTAAAGAAACTGAAACTTGCCAGGCATGCGCATACCTTCTGGAGTGTGATAACGTGAGTGGATTCCGTCACGTTATCATGCGATGATAGTTGGATCCCGATTCCCACTGATGAGTTGGTTTACTCCTCGGGTGATCCCGACTAATTCTTCTTTCAGGTTTGGAGAAGAATTGAAGGTTACAGTGGGAGGTTTCCTGATTAGATAAAGTGATAGCCATTCTAATCTAGGTTAGAGTGCACGCTGAGTGTTTCTTTTCTCTCTCTCTTCGGCAGCGACCATTGACCCGACCCTATACTATGACTCAGTGACCAATATTAACCGAACCTTCTTATTAGACTGGCTTTTAGATTGTCAGAGTTGCAGACCTCATTGCCACTCCTACTTTTACCCTTTTCTCCGGGACACCCCGTATTACTACGAACGTCCACTTCCATTGGACAAAACCATCGTATGGTTATATACGAACTCGAAGGAATTCGAGGATGGTTTCCGGTTCTGGAGAAAACGGATAGGACTATTCAGTTGTCTTTTCCTTTTACCTTCTCTCAGGTTGGGAGTACTCCTTGGTTTAGGAGTAGTACACCTATTACGCAAATTGGATAGTCTTCTTCCAAACCTTAGGCTGGTGCCGAACGGTGGGGAATGAAGAAAACCAATTAGCATAACAATGGTGTGCAGAAGGTATTAAGTTAAGACAAAGCAAGGGATTAGTAGGAGGGCAAAGTAAATTGCGACTGATATTCACGACCAAACCAAGTATTTCTTCGCCAATCCTAAATCAACTATGTATTTCTCCAGGACACTCCGTATCACTACGAAGATCCACAGTTTATTGGATACTCCTTCGTATGGTTATATACAAACTCGAAAGGAACTTGTTCCAGTTCGGGGATGGATTCTGGTTCAGGAGAAATAGGAATAAGGTTTATTCGGTTGTCTTTTATTTTCACCTTCTCTCGTTTTGCGAGTGCTCCTAGGATTAGGACAGTACACCCATTATGCTTATTGGATAGTCTTCTTCCAAACCATAGGCTGGTGCCGAACGGTAGGGAAGGAAGAAAACCATTTGGCCTAAAGGGGTGTACAGAAGGTAATGACTAAAGACATAGAAAGGGATTTAGAAAAATGGCAAAGAATTACAAGGTTACAGTTATGAATCTGGATAATGGAAGAGGCATTACTAGGAATACCAGGATACCCCATCGAAACATTTCAATGTTTCAGTTTCACTGTGTACTGTTAAAGGAAAACTGATTTCCCAGTTAGACACTTGCTCCAGGGTATGTATTTACCAGGTATGATTCTCACATCTGTATGGTTTTACAGATGATGAGTGGGAGTAAGTTATTGGGAATTGGGTGATCATCCTCATTATATCGGGATTCGTTGTAATCGGTGATATTTGAGGAAGTCACCTGGGTTAGTTGCCGGACGGCAAATATTTGGTTTTGAATATCCGCTGTTATGCACCAATTTCAAATCGATATATTTATACGTCTATTTTCATAGAGTGAGATATACCTTTTTGAAATTATGTCTACGACATTTACCTATATCAGTGGATGGTTAGGTAAGGAGCATTAAGCATCGGTGTAATTCTTCATAACCAAAGGTACAGTTTTCAACCTACGACACGCAGTGAATGAGTTATCAGACTCAAGGGACTTATACAGGGTATTGTATGTTGTCCAGGGTCCATCAGGACTGAGGGGTTGGTCCTCGTACTATATTCGGTTTACTTATGACTTCTCTAGTTTTTAGACAGGTGTTTCGTGGAAACACAGGGTCCGAATTTTGAGAAGTTATAGGTATTTGAATAAAGTAGAGAACCAGGTATTGCAAGTATCGGGATTCTTCAAAGTGACCGAGGATGTAGATACTTGTGTATGGTATTCAGTTGATAGTAATGATTAAGAGAACTTGCTTCTCTTTCAGGTTACTCATAATTGGAAGCATTCCTAAGTTGAGTAACGTTGATCGGCATCCTTCCATTTAGTTGACATGCACTGGAGACAGCTGCATGATTTGAATCTGGTTCAATTAAATCAGTGCCTCTGGTTCTATATTGGATATAGAACAGTTCATATCTTAACGATGTTAAGGTACGGGGAGTTGTCCGGCTTATGATTAAAACCAGACAGTGGACAACTCAAGGCACGTTTCTGTAATGGTTGTTTGTGGGTTGACCCAGGCTATGACGAGGGTTGATTTTCTACCATCTGGAAGATCAATAGTGATATTGTTCTTCAGTCGCCACAGTTTTAAATAAAAATGGATTTTTTCAGAAAACAGTAGTGGGAGTATGGTAGAACTGGAAGTGATTCCAGAACCGCAAACGATTACTGAAGATTTGATAAGAACCTAAAGATTCAATCTGGATTGACATTCCATTAGCCACTCTGCAGATATGGTGGGTAACCTCAGGCACTCGAGAGGTACTTCGGTATGCTCAATGACGGTGGCAGGGAGGTTCTTGTTTACCCAGACTTGCCATTGCTGTTGTTCCAGACTGTGAGACCCGGCAGGAGGATGAGTATAGCGTCGTTCTAAACTAGCTTTAGAAGTGTACGTGTATATGACTCTGCCAGAGGGTTATCGTAGTCAGTGGGAGCAGCGGAAGCATTGGTGGACATGTGGCTTATGTCTATTTATAGACTAAAGCAGATGTAGCGGAGATAGATCATCTATTTCTGATGTGACAGTCATAGATTCGACTTCATCAGAATAGGGGATGGATCTGTTAAGGAGGTAGTAGAGTATGATGTCCTGGTATTTGGATGACATACACAGAGTAGGAAGTGATATTCCTATACTACGATCGGTTATACTTTGGTTGTCACACAGTGGCTTCTCCACACAGGACTTGGATATTATATCAGACATTCTGGTTACTAGATCTATGGTTTTAGATCGAGATTTGGGTGGTTTCCCAATCTGGGTACTTTGACAAGCATTCTATGAGTATTTAGAATGGACGACTCCTGGCACGGTAGTGTACCTGCAGGTGATGGAGTCACCCTCTCTAAAGGTGTCTTACAGACTAAAGGGGAGAGGGATGTGCATGATTGGCAGATCACTTGCTCAGGCAATTGAGTCAATCATGAGATGTCAAGTACCATACCAGATGTTGTTTTTGCACTAGATGCAATAAGTTGATCCAATCCTGGAGAAGCAGTCGGAAGCAGTTTTAGAACACAAGTAGATGTTCTAGGGATATGATAACGACAGCCTTATTCGGGAGACAGTTATCATTCTAGGCTTCCAAGGTGACCTGGACGACAAGGAGGTTGTCAGAGTTATAGTTTTTCCTTCTGACGAGGGGCAGTATTTTGGACAGGTGGTCCAAGTCAATACTGAGGGAGGCATGGCGCAGGATACTGATTAAGTTCAGTTGATGATACAGTCTAAGAAGTTTGCATTTGGAGTTCATTTATGAGCTAGGTCCCATCAGACATCCAGACACATTCTAAGACATGTATTGCTCATTTCGAGAGATGGCTTTCTCCGCGAACCTGAGATATAGAGAGACATAGAAAGAAACTTCAAGGCGGATCCACTCACTGAGGCTATTCCTCGAACGCAATAGTTTCGCAAACGGGTTTTGTGAGACTGACTAGTAGAGGAGTTGGGTGTTCGGTATCACACGGGCTGTGAGTATGCGACATCGCAATAATTAGCCTTGAGTGCAAGTAGGAGATTGTTGGAGATAGTGCCCTCAGAGTCAGTTATTGGATCACAGGCACGTAATTGCAATGATTGAGGGAGGACCTATCCCAGGAGGACAGTCATACTCAAGATGATAGTATGCTATCTGGTTTACCTTTATCATCGTGTACTGCTTTAGGTGACCTGACAGGTCGCTATTGCACGTTGATAGAGCCCCTAGGATTCTTGCTTGACTGCCAGCAGTATGAGGGCGATCATATACGTGGGAGCTGGTAGTCTATAAGCACATCCTTAAATGGTCCCTAGTCGTAGGAGTTTCGAGACAGGGCATCGATACTCCATTAGTAGACTAGTGTATACAGTCGAGACCCCGACGAGGGGTGGTGGCCGGTCTCACAAGCCACTGGTGTCAGTTGGTTCACCTAAGATGTATACAGGTGCTCATTGGGTTATGAGTACACCGGACAGGACTCGCCGGGAACATGCTAGTTGGTCTTATACCAGACGTCAGATAGCAGTTCCCTGGTGACATGTGTACAGGTTAGTTCATCGACCTGAGATCGTCATTTGTCTCGTGTTAGTTCCCACTGTGCTTTGATTACTACCCTACCATGGCTCAAAGGAGTCGTGCAAACAGGTTTTAGTTGGGTACAGTCCCGAGCCACATGGAGGCAGTGAGCGGATCTGCAGGGGTTCGTCTCTCCCGGTATTGGGGGTGAGGTCGCGCTGTGTCTAGGAGAGCCAATACACAAAGCCCTCGGCCGAGGCAGGAGATTTACTGGTAGGTATTCCAGTAGTATCTCAGGGTGTTCTGGGCTACGCTCCGACACGACTTGTACCGCTTTTGGGGGTCTGACTTTTACCAACCCCCTAGGCCCGCCATGCGATACTCATAGACGAACGGACCGGACTGTACGGATATTTTCACTGACAGGCTCAGTAAGGTGTCAGGATAAGTTCGCTCATCGACGTCCCTTTTGGTTAATAGCTGGTGGCCCGTCACGTATTGGCTTATACCTCTGACGTGCTAGTGGTTAAATCCACGGCCATAGTATTGACGAGTCTTTAGAGTCCACCACGCATTCAGTTACTCAAGTTTCGGGCGAAACACTGTAGAGGCCGTATGGAGATATGGCAGGGTTCGATCAGATACGTGTGGTATTGCACGGATTGTGATCGGACGGATTTTTCTATCCGGTTTTGTTTTAAGCCGGATCCTAGTGTTAGACAGTGTAGATTTTGTCTCGTTGCATTTGTATTCAGTGGGAATACAAATGCGGGCATGTATATGCAGTAGTGGGGTTTTCTTGCAATTTATTACGGGATCAGTTTTCTGAAGTTGCCAGTTTGCATTCCGTTCCGGCCGTTTTTCCTTTGTTGCTTCGCGGCCGGATTTTTCCAATGGAGGGACTAATTTGCAATTGTGCAAATTAGTCTTTGTGGAGGAGGTTTCTTGCACTTGTGGCATTATGATTGATTAAGCATCTTTTGCTTTTTCATTCATGATGGTGGTGCATTAATGAGATTAGAAAGGATTAAGATTGATTTGGTTTTTGATGAGAGCTTTACCTTTTTGGTTGTGGTCACCCTCCACCTTTTACTACAATCACCTCCCTTCTTGTTTTGTTCATTCCTCCACTATATTTCCTAAGGGGAGGCCGGCCACATTTTGTGGAGATGAAAAAAAAGATGAAAGAGTTTCATTTTGTATGTGGCATTTTTTTTCTTCATCTCCTTTTCTTGCTAGGAAAAATGAAAGCACCATTTTTCCTCATCCTCATTCCTCCACATCCATGGCAACTTCACCCCTAGAGACAACCATTCTACACTAAACCTACAGTACCCTTGGACGCGTCGGCTAGCCAACTTCGTGCCCGAGTTGCCTCGGTCCAGAGGTGGGAGCCCGTAAAAGAATCCGGCTACGTGGTGCCCTTTCCGACGAGAAGACGACTCATGGTGATTCCGCGGGAGATCAGGACGACGACAAGAAGACCGAAGGACACGGATCGCTTGGTATATCTCTCACCCCATCTCTTGTTAGCTAGTATCGGTTAATGCTTACGATCCGGGTATATTGTCCGCGGTAGCGCCAGTTTAAAGTTAAGAAAAATTTTGATTCCGCATTTTGGCCTCGGATAGACGGCCGGGGCGCTGCCGTGGCGCAACAATATCAGAGTTAAACTCTGTTGAGAATTAAATTCTCTTTTTCTTTCAAAAAGCCTTCCCTCTCTTACCTAGGGTTTTCTTTTTGCAGAAGATCCAAATTTCTCCAAAGTATCAAGGCTCTCCTCTTTTTTTTATGCCTCGATTCCTTTTTTTTTTGCCTTTTTATCCCTCTCTCTCCCTATATCTCGCTGTGTCTCTTGGCTCCTATTTATAGGAGAAGCAGCCAAATCAATTAGTTTTGGCGAATCTTTCATTGAGAGATTTGATTTGTATTCACCATTTGTTTTGGACCTTTGGATTATTAGGTGAATTTTATTCACCATTGGATTTTAAATCCAGAGATTCTCCTTTTGTTATTTTGGTTAGATTTAAAGGGGAAATCTTTCCAAATTCGAGATTTTCCCACAGATATATGGTATTTAATCACCTTTAAATCTTTAATTTAATCGGTTGCTTTGGAAAGATTTAAGAGGTCTTTTCTCAGAATTTAATTTCTGTTAACAGATAGGCTTTGAAAGCCGTTCACGTGTGACCACGTGACCCTTGGTCACGTGTGGGCACGTGACCCCCTTGGAACGAGCCCTCTTCTTTCTTTCGGCGCTCTGCTTTCTTCTGCTGCTTAGCCGTCACGTGCCACCACGTGACCCTCGTCTGGAGCCTTTTTCTCTATTTAACCGGAGAATGAGTCTGATGTTTTGAGTGTCACGTGCCAACACGTGACCCTGGTCACGTGGGAGCACGTGACCTCTTCTGAAGCCTTTTTCCTTGATTTAATCAGGGAACCAATGTGCCTTTGCCGCTGCTTTTAGATGTCACGTGCCAACACGTGATTGCTGGTCACGTATAAGCACGTGACCCTTTTGTGAAGCCTCTTCCATAGGCTTTCCTGATTTTAAATCAGGAAACAGATGCCCCCACAGCGTTGTTCTCACATGTCCGCACGTGAGTGCAACGCTGTCACCTTTTGTGACCGTTGGATTCCTCTAGGGATTTGGGGAGATGAAACGTTTCCATCACCTCCTATAAATACCCATGTTTCTTCAGAAGAGCCTTCACCTTGCTCATCTTTTTCTTTGAGAACTTTTTCCCTTGAGAATTTAATTCTCGCTTCCAGAGCTTAGTTCTCTGTCTTGAAACAATCTTCAGAGTTTTAACTCTGTTCAGGTGACCCTTTTTCCTTAGGTAATGTTTCTTGGACAAACAGTAAACTTCCACATTCCTTTGGATTTTAAATCCAAAACAAGGGTTTTTACTCTTTTTCAACAAGGAACCCATTTTTCTTCAAGTTTTTCCATAAGAACAGGAAACCACCTAACCTTCGAACTGTAGATCTCTTAGGGTTTAAATGATCTTTGGGGAGATGATGATGGCGTTTCAACTCCATGTAATTTAATTCCATCCAAAAATGTTTCTGGGAATTTAATTCCCTTCTCTTAATAAGGAATTTAATTCCAATGAAGAACTCAGTTTCTTCACACGGAGGCTTCTTGGGGTCTCTTGACTCGAGGTTGTCCTTCTGCAATTAATGAAACAGGAGCTTTGTAATGATTCTCATGATCTTTATTTCAGGTATCATGGATTCCCATCTATATGGTCTTGACGAGATCATTTCCTATGGGAATATTCGTGCACTGGGCCGCAGTCAGAACCAGGAGTTCACCGATGCTCAGTGTGCCGAGATCATGAGCCGCTTTGACGAGTACAACCATCGGCTACTCCCCCGTCGCTCTTCTCTTCTGAGGCTGATCGTACTGGCGATCCGGGAGGCACTTCCTCTCTTTTGCACCGGCATACCGCTCAGGGCCTTGGACACTGCTGAGGATAAGGTACATTCGGTGTACCTGATGGGCTTGATCTCAAAGAGGAGACGAGATCACCTCATTGATCTCTTGCACCAAGCCTTTCAGCAGTCAGCCATACTTTCCGCCTATCGGAGGGTGGAGGATATTCGTGAGGACCCTGACCCTTGCGACCGCGAGAGGAAGCATACTCGGGAGGTTCGAAATGCTTGGAGAATCTTGGACAAAGTTAATCTTGAGTTTCTCAACCCATGCCCCGCGTCTGAAGTCTTACAATTGTAATCGTTTTCTTTTCATTTTGTATGAACCTTTTTAAAGCATGAATGATAAACTTATCATGTCCTTTTGTGTTTGCGTGCCCCCCCTTTTTGGAATTTTGTCATTCATCATTTTTTTTATTGTTGCTGTTGATGTGGTTAGCGTGCAAGGCATTGTTTCACTGTTTAGTACGCACCAAGCATGGTGCTCACGTGCCCCACACGTGAGGGGCCTTTTATGGGGCTATTCAATTTTTCATGCCATATTTCTGTGCATGGCATTGGATGCAGAGAAGGCGCCTTGGAAATCGCTCCTTTTCCTGATTTCCAATGTCTTCCCTTTTTTGGGCCTTGGAAGGGTTCCATCATGCAATTTTCTTTCGCGCGCAGCATTTAATGCTCCCCTTTATAGTCTTGAGGCCATAGCCTATTTCCTCTTCACAGAGAAATTTATTCCCATATTGACGTGATTTAATTTGAGAAGTAGCTGAGTGCCATGGCCTGCAACCGTCCACATGCTCGTCGACAGCCATGGGAAGTGCCTATCGAGGAGATGATCCCCCGCTTTGCTGCTCGGTTGGTGGATCCACTCCTTATCGACGACGAATGCGACTCAGCAATGTATGAACTCTCGATTCGTAGGGGGTCCCCCCTCCCGATGGGTTCCCTCTGGCTCCGAATGATTCTCACGGCCATGCTTGCCGATATCCCTCTTCACCCGGCAGAGATGACCCTGGCGATGCTTGACGCGGCTGAAGAAAAGCTTGAGGGCTTTCATGAAGCGCGCCTGATTTCTCAGGCTCTGAAGGATTACTCAGTTCATATACTGAGTCAGATAAGAGCCCGTCGGGCCGTCATGTCTGCTTTCGCTGATGAGCACGGCTCCAACCGATGGGAAGCGACTCCTCGTGAAAACCGTCATTTTGACGTACTGGAGAAAGCAGAGAGGGAGCTGGAGAATTTTGTGTTTTGCTTCGTTAACCCTTGCATTTCTGATCCCTTGTTTGGTGATCTTTTCCCATTAGTGTAGTATGTTTGAATCAATGTACTCCTTTAATCATTGGCGGTTTGCATGCTTTCTGTTGAATTTCCATGTTTGTCAGATAGTCGTACGTGTGTCTTGCTTGCGTAAATGAGCTGCCTGTTTTTCTCATAGGAAATTTCTTTAATTGCGAGCACCATCGTTACGTTGCATGCATATCAGTGCCTCGGGCAACATTTCCTTTCAAACATTCGTACAGTTGCAAATGCGGGCCTGATAGGATACAGATCAGAAACTTTCCTTGTTATCTCCCGTATCGGGTGGCTTGCGCTGGCCTTAGATTGAGTATTGTTGTCGAAAGGAGGTTTATAAATGAAGACATATTTTTCTCTTCAATGGTGTGTCCCCCTTTCTATTGAATGTGTTCTGCGGACAATTTATCTTGATCTCTTGGCAGGACAGCGATGGCTCAGGATTCAGGGTTAAGATCTGCTTCCTAAGACTTTTGCATTTTATGAGCCACGAGGGTCTCATAAAGAGTTTTTCTCCCTACAGGTCGAGAGGATCCCATAGGTGTAAGTTCTTCTTAAGAATCGTGAGGATTCTTAAGCGGGTTTTGTAAGTCCACGTTGCCCACCCCGGTGCTTGCGGGGAGGCGGAAAACGGAATAAAAAACGGATTTTTATGAGCTTAGGCAACATGGACTATGCTTAGAAGGATCTTTGCTAAAAAAAACTTGCTAAAGCTAACTAGTAACTAGCTAAGTGCTAGAAAGGTTATACCTTGGGCTCTTAGTCCTTCTCTCCTTGCTCCTTGGAGTAGTGGAAGGAGGTCACCTTGCTCGTCTTCTCACGCCGAAGAAAGATCCACCCGAAAGCCTCAACCTTTGGCTTCAACTCCAAGCTAGAAGTAACTAGGGTTCAAGAAGTGCTAGTCCTTCAACCCTAGATGAGAGTAGAGAAGATCAAGAGAGGGTTTTTCTCAAGCTCAAGTGTTTCTCAACACATGAGAGGGAGAGAGCTTGAGGGAGAGGAAGAACAAGAGAGAGAAAAGATATGATAGAATGAGAAATAATGAACCATTCTCACTAATATGTGTATATTATTTTAATTAAATAATTAGCTAGATAATTGTCATGGTTAATCATGACATGACCATTATCATTTCAATTTGCAAGGATCAAAAAGCATCTTCCAAAAGAAATGATGATGGTCAAAGTGTCAACCTAGGTCAACAAGTCAATAAGGTCAAATGGTCAACAATCAGAACCATGCACAATTATTAAACTAATTATTAATTAACTATAATACACACATAATCATTAGGGTTAATAAAATGACAATAGCCATTAACCCTAATCAAAGTCCTCTCCCTCTGTCTCAAGTAACTGTGCATACGCACCCGCATCCGTGATCCGAGGAACACGAATACAATGAGAAAAACCAATCTCAAATCATATACTAGGATCCGGCTTAAACCAAAGCCCGCTAGTATAAACTGTCCAGACAGCAAACGTGCACAAGTGCGCGAATGTGAACGAACCCTGTCGCAAAACCATGCGACCTCTACTCATTTTGCCTAAACGCGAATAGCTCTCTGTGTGGGACTCTAAAGACTCGACACTACGCTGGCAGTGGGTTTAACCATAGACCGCAAGCGGCACTAGCTGTACGTAACGGTCCCCAGGTAGATGTCGATAAGAAGACTGACGAGGTGAACCCCATCTGAACTCCTACTGAGCCTGTATGTGACAATCTCCGTACAGTCCGGTCTGTTCGTCTGATACATCGCATGGCGGGCCTAGGGGGCGGTGAACGTCAGTCCCCTAATAGCGGTACAAGTCGTGTCGGAGTGTAGCCCAGAACACCCTGAGATAACACTGGAAACCTACCAGTATATCTCGCTTGCCCTGGCCAGGGACTACTCGTGTAATGGCTCTCCTGGACACAGCGCGATGTCAACTCCCAATACCGGGAGAAACGAATCCTGTCTAACCGTCACTGCCTCCAAGTGCTTCGGGACTGCACCCAAAAACTACCTGTTTGTACGACTCCTTTGAGCCGTGGTAGGGTAGTAATCAAATTGCAGTGGGAACACACTCGAGGCGAAATGACAGTGTCAAGTCAGCGGACTAAGCTGTACTCATGTCACTTGGGAACTGTTAACTGACGATAGGTATAATACCAACCAACAGTCCCCGACGAGTCCTGTCCAGTGTACTCGTAACCCAACGAGCACCCGTATACTATCTCAAGTACGACGTACTGACGGCTGTGGGACAGACCGTCTCCCATACTGGGATGAGAAGCGCATACGCTAGTCTACTCCGGAGTATCGATGCCCTGTCTCGATAGTCCAACGACTAGGGACCTGTATAAGGATGTGCTTATAGATCACCCAGCTCCCACGAGTGTGAGCGCCATCACAACGCTGGTAATCAAGCAAAGATCTTAAGGGCTCTACTAATATGTATAATAGTAATATGCTAAAAGAAACACATGCACATATTAAAGCAGAGACAAACCAAGTAGCATACTACCATTTCGAGCAAGATTGTATATACAACTGTGAATATCCCAAGCTTCCATTAAGTAATATACAAACTAGTATGATACAGTAATGGCCTCTAGGGCATATACACTAACAATCTCCCACTTGCACTAAGGCCATGTACTGGCGTATCGAAGACCTATCATCTCGATCAGCTGCTCGAACTGAGTCTGGGGCAAGGCCTTGGTGAATGGATCTGCTGTGTTATCCTCTGATGCAACTCTCCGGACCTCGATCTCCTGGCGATCAACGATCTCCCTGATCAGGTGATACCGCCTTAAGATGTGTCTGGATCACTGATGGGATCTGGGTTCCTTCGCTAAAGCTATAGCCCCGTTGTTGTTGCAATACAGAGGTATTGGGTCAACAATGGACGGAACCACCTGAAGTTCTCTCAAGAACTTCCTCATCCAGACAGCTTCTTTTGCGGCATCAGATGCAGCGATGTATTCCGCTTCCATCGTCGAGTCTGCAACGGTTTCCTGTTTGGAGCTCTTCCAACACACCGCCCCTCCATTGAGGGTGAAGACAAAACCCGACATGGACTTGGAATCATCCTTGTCACTCTGGAAGCTGGAGTCAGCAAAGGCCTTAATCTGCAGGTCTTTTCCTCCATACACCAAGAACATCTCCTTAGTCCTTCTCAAGTACTTGAGAATGTTCTTTACTGCTATCCAATGTTTCTCCCCAGGGTTTGACTGATACCTGCTTACCACACTCAGTGCATAAGCCACATCCGGTCTGGTACACAACATCGCATACATTATAGAGCCTACCGCAGAAGCGTAGGGTATAATAGACATGTGATCCCTCTCCAAATCATTCTTGGGAGACATCTCTTTGGAGAGGGTGATCCCGTGACAAGCCGGTAGATTATCTCGCTTGGAATCTTCCATACTGAATCTCTTCAGTATGGCGTCGATGTACCTGGACTGCGAAAGTCCTAATATCCTCTTGGATCTGTCACGGTAGATCCGGATACCCAGAATGAATGAGGCATCTCCCAGGTCTTTCATGGAGAACCTGTGTGACAAGAACCCCTTGACAGATTGTAGCATAGGAATGTCATTTCCTATTAAGAGAATGTCATCCACGTATAAAACGAGGAATACTACAGTTCTCGCTACAAATCTACAATAGATGCATGGTTCATCTGGATTTTTGATAAAGCCAAATTCCTTGACCGTCTCATCAAAACAGATGTTCCAACTCCGCGATGCCTGCTTTAGTCCATAAATGGACTTAAGCAACTTGCACACCTTTCCGCTACTCCCACTCTGAATGAAACCCTCTGGCTGATCCATATAGACACGCTCCTCTAAATGACCATTTAGAAAAGCTGTCTTTACGTCCATCTGCCAAATCTCATAATCGTGGAAGGCAGCAATGGCAAGAAGGATCCGAATGGATTTCAGCATAGCTACTGGAGAAAAGGTTTCGTCATAGTCCAAACCAGGTCGCTGACGAAAGCCCTTTGCTACCAGTCTAGCTTTATAGGTCTCAACCTGTACATCTACACCAATCTTCCTTTTGAAGATCCACTTGCATCCTACGGGTTTTACCCCATCTGGAGCAATGTCCAACGTCCATACTTTGTTGGTGTACATGGACTCCATCTCGGTCCGCATTGCATCCAGCCATTTTACCGAGTCGACGCTTTGAATGGCTTGCTGGAAGCTAGTAGGCTCATCACAGTCTATGATGCAGTCCTCTCTATCCCCGTCAATGAGAAAACCGTAGTATCTCTCGGGCGGATGAGACTGCCTACTACTCCTGCGGAGTGGTGTGGGAATGTCCTGATCTTTCGAACCCTCTGGTTCAACCAAGCTTTCAGTAATAGCTCGTGGTTCTGGAATTTCTTCCAGTTCTATTGTGCTCCCACTTAATTCTTTTTCTATGAACTGGTGTTCTAGAAAGTGGGCATGGCGAGAAACAAGGACTTTTTTTTCCTCTTCGCAATAGAAGTAATATCCCTTGGAGTTCTTTGGATATCCCACAAACTTGCACTGTACTGAGCGTGCCTCGAGCTTGTCCGCATGCTGCTTTTTTACAAAAGCTGGACATCCCCATGTCTTAATGTGATTAAGATAGGGTCTCTTCCCACACCACATCTGATATGGTGTAGTAGGCACAGTCTTAGTTGGAACCCGGTTCAAAAGGTATGCAGCTGATTCTAGTGCATATCCTCAAAACGATCGCGGCAACTCAGCGTTACTCATCATGGACCGTACCATATCCAATAGGGTTCGGTTCCGTCTCTCCGATACACCATAATGTTGCGGAGTGTATGGAGGAGTAAGCTGAGAGAGAATTCCATTCTCTTTTAAGTAACCCAGGAACTCGGCACTCAAGTATTCACCACCTCGATCAGATCTCAGTGTCTTTATACTTTTGCCTGTTTGTTTTTCTACTTCATTCTTATATTCCTGGAATTTTTCAAAAGCCTCGGATTTATGTTTCATTAAGAAGACATAACCGTACCTTGAAAAGTCATCCGTAAAAGTAATGAAGTAAGAATAACCGCTTCGCGCATGTGTAGACATTGGACCGCACACGTTGCTGTGTACGAGTCCCAAGAGCTCGCTCTTTCTCCGTGTCCAGTAAACGGAGTCTTTGTCATCTTTCCTTTGAGACAGGATTGACAAGTTGCATACGATTGATATTCGAACAGATCCAAATATCCTTCTGAATGTAACTTAGTCAACCTTCTCTCATTGATGTGACCCAGTCTGCAATGCCATAAGAAAGTTTTATTGATTTCTGGAGACTTTCTTTTGTGTGTATTCTGGACATTGAAAATCTGTGGTTGGTTTAATACGTATATACCGTTGTTCAATGTACCTGACCCAATCAAAGCTTGATTAAGGTGAATGTTCACTACATTACTTACAAATGCAAATTCATAACCTTCTTTAGATAATAAAGATACAGAAATGATATTACAGGTTGCATTTGGTACATAATAACAACTACGCAAAACCAAAAAATGTCCATCCGACAATCCCAGGTGATAGTCCCCCACGGCCTCAGCATCCATGCTAGCACCGTTCGCAACTCTGAGGGTCATGTCACCTGCCTTCAAAACTCTACGCTTTCTCAACGCCTGCAAAGAATTATAGATATGAGATCCTGATCCGGTATCCAATACCCAGGATGTAGAGTTTATTGATAGACAGTTTTCAATAACATACACACCTGAAGCTGAGGCTGCAACTCGCTTCAAATCCTGTGTTCTGGCTTTCCAAGCCTTGCAATCCTGTTTCCAGTGACCACTTTTGTGACAATAGAAGCATTCTTCCTTCCCCACTAGCTTCCCCACTAGCTTCCCCGCTATCTTTGTTGCTTTACCTTTTCCCTTCGTATCCACTTTACCGACACCGCCTCTTGGTTTGGCGGGGGCTTTCTTCTTCTTACCCTTGGCTTTCGCCTTGGATCTAGAAGAGGAAGATCCTCCTACAAACAAAGTAGATGTCTCCCTACCTTTCTGTAGGGTGCCCTCAGCACTCCTCAACATGTTCAGAAGTTCGGAAAGTTCTACCTCCTTTCCTTGCATGTTGAAGTTAAGAATAAACTGGGCGTAAGTGGAAGGAAGGGACTGGAGAATCAAATCAATATAGAGTTCATTCTCCAACGTGGTCCCAAGGTCCGCGAGCTCCTCAATGTAGCCAATCATCTTAAGCACGTGTTCCGCTACCGATGATCCGACGGCCAACCTTGCCGAAAATAGCTTCTTCGGCACTTCGTATCTTGCGATACGAGACTGCTCTCCATACAGTTCTTTTGTATGAAGAAATATGGACTCTAGGTCCATATTCTCGTGCTTCCTCTGATGTTCATTGTCCATCGAGGCTAATACGAGGCATTTGGCCTTCGCGCAATCTATCTCCCATGTCTTACGGATTTCCTTATCCGCGACGCTGGAGGTGGGACCTGGGACAGGGGGAGCTTTGGTGGTAAGGACATACCCCAACTTGTCGTAAGTGATTTCCATCTTGACATTCCTGAGCCAATCTTTGTAGTTTGGCCCTGTCAATATGTTTTTATCTAGTAATAACTTAAGTCCGGTCATGTTGAATGGTCGCTGCAATTAGGAGAGAGAAAAGAAACACTTTAGCATGATGCTCTTGCAAGTTTAGAGTGGTTTTTAATTTGTCTAAACTGGATGGCTCCCACTGTATCTCGAATCCCTTCTCAAACCGTAAAGAAAGGATTAGTCAGGATTACTCTCACCGTACAATACTGTAAGTGCACGGCGGCGCCCCGGCCGTCAGTCCGACGGCCAAATGCGGAAGCGGTGATAAACTTTAATTTTACGAACTTAGCAAACCGGCACCACCGCGCACTAAACACCCAGATCGGGCCATTAAACTAGTTCTAGCTAACTACAAGAAGGGGAAGAGATATACCGAATGATCCGAGTCCTCCGGTCTTCTCGTCGTCGTCCCGATCTCCTGCGGAAACTCCGGTTGTCGCCTCCTCACCGGAAGGGCACCACATCGCCTGCATCTTTTACGGGCTCCCACCTCAATACCGAGGCAACTCGGGCGCGAAGTTGGCTGGCCGACGCGTCCAAGATTTGCTGTAGAATGTGTAGGGTTGAAGCTATGTCTCATTTGGGGTTTTGTTGCCTTTGAAGATAATGGAGGAATCAAGATAAGAAAAATGGTGCTTGCATTTTTCTTAACATGAAAAGAGATCAAAATGCTACACTCTCAAAAAAATGAAGCTCTCATCTTCTCCTCTCTCAAATGTCTTCAACCATATCATATGAGAATGGTGGAGGAAAAGAATACAAAACCACAACCTTAGAAGGAAGGTGAGTGTCGGAAAAGGTGGAGGGTGACCACAACCTAAACATCATCATAACAAAATCAAATCAACCTCAAATCCTTTCTAATCTCACAAAAGCAAGAAATGATGATAGAAAAGAATGGTATCAAAAAGATGCTATCATAATCAATACATTTGCAAGAAACCCCTCCACAATGTGTTATTTGCAAACTTGCAAATAACCCCCTCCATCGAAAAAGTCCGGCCGGGAAAGAACAAAGGAAAAACGGCCGGAACGGAATGCAAACTGGCAACTCCAGAAAACTGGTCCCGTAATAAATTACAGGAAAAACCCCCATACTGTGCATACACACCCGCATCTGTATTCCGACCGGATACAAATGCAAAGAGACAAAATCTACACTGTACTATACTAGGATCCGGCTTAAACCAAAGCCGGCTAGTAATATCCGTTCGATCCTGATCCGTGCAATACCGCATGTATCCGATCGAACCTTGCCATATAACCATATGGCCTCTAGTACTAACCGTCTGATCCTGATCCGTGCAATACCGCACGTATCTGATCGGACCCTGCCATATCTCCATACGGCCTCTACAGCGTTTCGCCCGAAAGCTTGAGTAACTGAAAGTGTGGTGGACTCTAAAGACTCGTCAATACTATGGCTGTGGATTTAACCACTAGCACGTCAGAGGTATAAGCCAACACGTGACGGGCCACCAGCTACTGACCAAAAGGGACGTCGATGAGCGAACTCATCCTGACACCCTACTGAGCCTGTCAGTGACAATATCCGTACAGTCCGGTCCGTTCGTCTATGAGCATCGCATGTCGGGCCTAGGGGGTTGGTAAAAGTCAGACCCCCAAAAGCGGTACAAGTCGTGTCGGAGTGTAGCCCAGAACACCCTGAGATACTACTGGAATACCTACCAGTAAATCTCCTGCCTTGGCCAAGGACTTCGTGTAATGGCTCTCCTAGACACAGCGCGACCTCACCCCCGATACCGGGAGAGACGAACCCCTGAAGATCCGCTCACTGCCTCCATGTGGCTCGGGACTGTACCCAACTAAAACCTGTTTGCACGACTCCTTTGAGCCGTGGTAGGGTAGTAATCAAAGCACAGTGGGAAATCACACGAGACAAATGACGATCCCCAGGTCGATGAACTAACCTGTACACGTGTCACCTGGGAACTGCTATCTGACGTCAGGTATAAGACCAACTAGCATGTTCCCGGCGAGTCCTGTCCGGTGTACTCATAACCCAATGAGCACCTGTATACATCTTAGGTGAACCAACTGACACCAGTGGCTTGTGAGACCGGCCACCGCCCCTCGTCGGGGTCTCGACTGTATACACTAGTCTACTCTGGAGAATCGATGCCCTGTCTCGAGACTCCTACGACTAGGGACCTTTTAAGGATGTGCTTATAGACTCCAGCTCTCACTTATATGATCGCCCTCATACTGCTGGCAGTCAAGCAAGAATCCTAGGGGCTCTATCAACGTGCAATAGAGACATGTCAGGTCACCTAAAGCAGTACACGATGATAAAGGTAAACCAGATAGCGTACTATCATCTCGAGTAAGACTGTCCTCCCGGGATAGGTCCTCCCTCAATCATTGCAATCACGTGCCTGTGACCCAATAATTGACTCTGAGGGCACTATCTCCAACAATCTCCCACTTGCACTCAAGGCTAATTATTGCGATGTCGCATACTCACAGCCTGTGTGATACCGAACACCCAACTCCCCTACTAGTCAGTCTCACAAAATCCGTTTGCGAAACTATTGCGTTCGAGGAATAGCCTCAGTGAGTGGATCCGCCTAGAAGTTTCTTTCTATGTCTCTCTATGTCTCAAGTTCGCGGAGAAAGCCATCTCCCGAAATGAGCAATACCTGTCTTAGAATGTCTGGATGTCTGATGGGACCTAGCTCATAAATGAACTCCAAATCCAAACTTCTTAGACTGTATCGTCAACTGAACTTAATCAGTATCCTGCGCCATGCCTCCCTCAGTATCTGCCTGGATCACCTGTCCAGAATACTGCCCCTCGCCAGAGGGAAAACTATAGCTCTGACAACCTCCTTGTCGTCCAGGTCATCTTGGAAGCCTGGAATGATAACTGTTTCCCGAAGGAGGCAGCCGTTATCATATCCCTAGAACATTCACTTATGTTCTAAAACTGCTTCTGACTGTTTCCCCAGGATTGGATCAATATCAACTTATTGCACCTACTGCAAGAACAACATCTGGTGTGGTACTTGACATCTCATGATTGACTCAATTGCCTGAGCAAGTGATCTGCCAATCATGCACATCCCTCTCCACTTTAGTCTGTAAGACACCTTTAGAGAGGGTGACTCCATTACCTGCAGGTACACTACCATGCCAGGAGTCGTCCATTCTAAATACTCTTAGAATGCTGTCTAAGTACCCAGATTGGGAAACCACCCAAATCTAGATCTAAAACTATAGATCTAGTAACCAGTATGTCTTATATAATGTCCAAGTCCCATGTGGAGAAACCACTGTGTGACGACCAAAGTATAACCGATCGTAGTATAGGAATATCACTTCCTACTCTGTGTATGTCATCCAAATACCAGGATATCACACCCTACTACCTTCTCAACAGATCCATCCCCTATTCTGATGAAGTCAAACCTATGACTGTCACGTCAGAAATAGATGATCTATCTCCGCTACATGTGCTCTAGTCTATAAGTAGACATAAGCTTGATGTCCACCAACGCTTTTGCTGCTCCCACTGACTATGACAACCCTCTGGCAGAGTCATATAGACGTGCACTTCTAAAGATAGTTTAGAACGACGCTATACTCATCCTCCCACCGGGTCTCGCAGCCTGGAACAACAGCAATGGCAAGTGTGGGTAAACAAGAACCACCCTACCACCGTCCTTGAGGCTACCGGAGTACCTCTCGGGTGCCTGAGGTTACCCACCGTATCTGCGGAGTGGCCAATGGAATATCAAATCAGATTGAATCTTTAGGTTCCTTATCAAATCTTCGGTAATCGTTTGCGGTTCTGGAATCACTTCCAGTTCTACCATACTCCCACTACTGTTTTTGAAAAAATCCATTTTTAATAAAACTGTGGCGAGTCTAGAACAATATTTCTATTGATCTGCCAGATGGTAGAAAGTCAACCCTCGTCATAGCCTGGGTCAACCCACAAACAGCCATTACAGAAACGTGCCTTGAGTTATCCAGAGTCTGGTTTTAATCATAAGCCGGACAACTCCCCGTACCATAACAATGTTAAGATATGAACTGTACTATATCCAATATAGAACTAGAGGCACTGATTTAATTTAACCAGATTCAAATCATGCAGCTTTCTCCAGTGCATGTCAACTAAATGGAGAGAGGCCGATCAGCGTTACTCAACTTAGGAATGCTTCCAATTATGAGTAACCTGAAAGAGAAGCAATTTCTCTTTATCATTACTATCAACTGAATACCATACACAAATATCTACATCTTCGATCACTTTGAAGAATCCCGATACTTGCTACACCTGGTTCTCTACTCTATTCAAATACCTATAACTCCTCAAAACTTAGACCCTGTGTTTCTACGAAACGCATGTCTAAGAACTAGAGAAGTTAAAAGTAAACAGAATATAGCGTGAGGACCAACCCCTCTGTCCTAATAGACACTAGACAACATACAATACTCTGTATAAGTCCGCTGAGTCTAACAACTCTTTCACTGTGTGTCGTAGGTTCAAAACTGTACTTATGGTTAAGAAGAATTACACCGCTGTTTAATGCTCCTCACCTAACCATCCACTGATATAGGTAAATGTCAAAGACATAATTTCAAAAAGTATATCTCACTCTATAAAAATAGACGTACAGATATATGAATTTGAAATTGGTGCATAACAACGGATATTCAAAACCAAATAATTGCCGACCGGCAAACAGCCCAGGTGATCTCCTCAAATATCACCGATTACAACGAATCCCGATATAATGAGGATGATCACCCAATTCCCAATAACCTACTCCCACTCATCATCTGTAAAACCATACAGATGTGAGAATCAAACCTGGTAAATATATACCCTGGAGCAAGTGTCTAATCGGGAAATCAGTTTTCTTTTAACAGTACACAATTGAACTGAAACATTGAAATGTTTCGATGGGGTATCCTGGTATTCCTAGTAATGCCTCTACCATTATCCAGATTCACAACTATAACCGTATAATTCTTTGCCACCTCTCCAAATCCCTTTATATGTCTTTAGTCATTACCTTCTGCACACCCCTTAGGCCAAATGGTTTTCTTCCTTCCCTACCGTTCGGCACCAGCCTATGGTTTGGAAGAAGACTATCCAATAAACATAATGGGTGTACTGTCCTAGTCCTAGGAGCACTCGCAATGCGAGAGAAGGTGAAGATAAAAGACAACAGAATAAACCTTATTCCTATTTCTCCTGGACCAGAATCCATCCCCGAACTGGAACAAGTTCCTTTCGAGTTCGTATATAACCATACGATGGAGTATCCAATAAACTGTGGATCTTCGTAGTGATACGGAGTGTCCTGGAGAAATACAAAGGTGATTTAGGATTGGCGAAGAAATACTTGGTTTGGTCGTGAATATCGGTCGCAATTTACTTTGCCCTCTTACTAATCCCTTGCTTTGTCTGAACTTAATACCTTCTGTACACCGTTTAGGCTAATTGGCTCTCTTCATTCCCTACCGGTCGGCACCAGCCTATGGTTTGGAAGAAGACTATCCAATTTGCGTAATAGGTGTACTACTCCAAAACCAAGGAGTACTCGCAACCTGAGAGAAGGTGAAAAGAAAAGACAACTGAATAGTCCTATCTGTTTTCTCCAGAACCAGAAACCATCCTCGAAGTCCTTCGAGTTTGTATATAACCATACGATGGTTTTGTCCAATGGAAGTGGACGTTCGTAGTAATACGGGGTGTCCTGGAGAAAAGAGTAAAAGTAGGAGTGGCAATGAGGTTAGCGACTCTGACAATCCAAAAGCCAGTGTTAAGAAGGTTCGGTCAACTTGGTCACTGAGTCATAGTCTTAGGGTCGGGTCAATGGTCGCTGCCAAAGAGAGAGAGAAAAGAAACACTCAGCGTGCACTCTAACCTAGATCAGAATGGTTACCAATTTATCTAATCTGGAAACCTCCAACTGTACCTCAAATTCTCCTCCAAACCTGAAAGAAGAATCAGTCGGGGTCACCCGAGGAGTAAACCAACTCATCAGTGGGAATCGGGATCCAACTATCATCGCATGATAACGTGACGGAATCCGCTCACGGTATCACACTCTAGAAGGTATGCGCATATCTGGCAAGTTTCAGTTCTTCTGAAACTCCCGATGTGATTTTTACCCCATGCTCTTATGACCTTGACTTTGGCCAACAAATCATAAGTCACATGTCAAGTTCTACCCGTCATTCTCCAGGTTGTTTTGAATCCACCCGTACCTACCCTTGACTTTCGCCAACAAGGTAGTACGACTGTTCCAAACCAACGCATCTATCTATGCTGCATATGAATAACCAACAGCTACCAAACACTGTGCCTTGACTTTGGCCAACAAACACAGCTTGAATACTATTGACTACCCATATGAAACGACGGAGGGCTACGAATGGTTTCTGGCGAAAACCTTTAACGTAATGAACTTGATATCGTTGAAGGAACGGATAGCTTTTTAGAAAATATAGTGACGAAAACCTTTACTAAAGAGGTCACTCCCGGTGAAGGGATCTCGGCTCTTTCCCCGTAGAATGAGGTGCAGGATATTCCAACTGAATACCACGATGCAAAGCAAAAGCAATCGGCTATAGTGAAGTTAATGCCCTGACGCAAAATTCTGTCCAAGGGGTCACTCCCAGTGAAGGGATCTCGGCCCTTGCCTCGTCGACTGAGGAGCAGGATATTCCAACTGAATACCACGATGCAAAACAAAAGAGAACGTCCTTGCAATAACAGCTTTTTGAAAAAGTGTTCCAACAACATCAAAATAGGTTTGTTTTAACTTGCATTGATCCGAATCAACGCAGTCCCATCAATTGATCACACCACAAAGAACGAAAATATACTGACGTACGTATATGCCATCCGCATTCGCCACTGGGTCCCGTCATCACCCGTTAGGTTAGCTAACTAACGGCAGAGCGGGGACTGGACTAGCGCGGATGAAAAACATATACAACATCTACTAGTATATATACCAATATATTATATTTCGCTCAAGGCGTGAAAAAAATGCAACATCACAGAAATGTACAGCATCACAGAACAATACAGATATCTGGGATCCCCGGGTTTCACAGAGCCACAACTGAAACCCGATGTTCCCCTGGTCGTGTGGATAGCCTGCGCAATGAAATCCTAGACCCCTACGGGCGCGGCAAGTTACCCGCCAAAACCTGAAGCAGGCAGCCCCCTTCAGCGCCGTGAATGGACCACCCAGCACTTCACGGAATCCGGTAACTTGGGCACCCCTCCTGGGTCAACCTATACCCCCTACGAGTGCGGCGAATAGCCCGCCAATTCTAGAGTGAAGCCCCCTCCGTCCCAATGCCATGAGATGCGGGCTTGTTGCCCTCCAGAACCCGGCTATCCTTGCACCCCACCGCGGGGTAATCCTAGTACAGAAAGTAAAATATACATACAACGGATACATCGACCGCAACCAGGTCGTGCCCCAAAAGAATAATACAATCAGGCAGTGACGGCAGTCCACATGTCGGACGCTCGCCCCGCAAAATCAAATGTACATAATACAACAGAAACTGTACTAGCATTGCATCCAGGCTATCTCCACGACCGATCCGCAACATCACAGCAAAATCACAGAACATCAACGTGAAAGTCACGTTCGCAAATCCGTCTAACCGGGCTATAGCAGTTAGACTGGATTTACCGATCAAGTGACATTCACGGTCGCAGATATAATGTAAATACTGTGAACAAATGTGTTTAAAATATTCCGATCGATCAAACTTTAACAAGTGGGCCCCCAAGTACTACTGTAGCACATCAAGAAATTCTGGGCCCAATATTAATATTCCAAAACCCCCAAAATCAGCCCAGAAGCCCACTGGAGAAATTAGACACACTGATCAACCAATACTGCGGCGGAACCGCGGCAACAAGGGGGGTTTTGCCGTGGTTCCGCGCTCCACTTGAGAGATCAGTGTCTCGAATTTCTCCATAATTCTTATAACTTCCAGTACATTAGTTTTTTACAACCTGAAAAATTTTTGGAGCAAGAAAAAATTCAACAGAAAACTGATGTATGTGAAAATGTGGTTTTTTGGAATTTTGGTCGATCGGAAATGTAAACACATCAAATAAAGCTAGACGAAGTTAATGGCGAGGCTCTGATACCACTGTATGTGCACGGCGGCGCCCCGGCCGTCAGTCCGACGGCCAAATGCGGAAGCGGTGATAAACTTTAATTTTGCGAACTTAGCAAACCGGCACCACCGCGCACTAAACACACGGATCGGGCCATTAAACTAGTTCTAGCTAACTACAAGAAGGGGAAGAGATATACCGAATGATCCGAGTCCTCCGGTCTTCTCGTCGTCGTTCCGATCTCCTGCGGAAACTCCGGTTGTCGCCTCCTCGCCGGAAGGGCACCACATCGCCTGCATCTTTTACGGGCTCCCACCTCAATACCGAGGCAACTCGGGCACGAAGTTGGCTGGCCGACGCGTCTAAGATTTGTTGTAGAATGTGTAGGGTTGAAGCTATGTCTCATTTGGGGTTTTGTTGCCTTTGAAGATAATGGAGGAATCAAGATAAGAAAAATGGTGCTTGCATTTTTCTTAACATGAAAAGAGATCAAAATGCTACACTCTCAAAAAAATGAAGCTCTCATCTTCTCCTCTCTCAAATGTCTTCAACCATATCATATGAGAATGGTGGAGGAAAAGAATACAAAACCACAACCTTAGAAGGAAGGTGAGTGTAGGAAAAGGTGGAGGGTGACCACAACCTAAACATCATCATAACAAAATCAAATCAACCTCAAATCCTTTCTAATCTCACAAAAGCAAGAAATGATGATAGAAAAGAATGGTATCAAAAAGATGCTATCATAATCAATACATTTGCAAGAAACCTGTAACATTTCAAAAAAGATAAAATGTTAATTTTGGGAATTTTTATAATTTAATATTATTTTATTGAATATTTTAATATTTTGGAATTATTAAATACAAATAATTGGGGAAAAATTTTGGAAAATTCTAAAATAGGGTAAATTAGAGAATTATGACATTTTAAAGTTTTTGTGATTAATTTGACACTAATTTAGTGCTAATCGCGATTAAAAATCGCTAATCGGTTTTTAGCTTTTTGTGCAACACATGCACATATCACTTTTTCACACTTGTGCATTTTCTTGCCATGCTTTTCATTTGGGTTTACTATTTGAGTGAGAAGGGTTTTAAAAGGAAAAAGAAAAGGAAAAGAATAAAGAAATGGGTAGTTGGTGAGAGAGAGAGGTATGGGCTTCATTGACTAAGGACTTAACCATTTCTCCCCTCATTTCCCTCCCTCTTCTCCCTTCTCCTGCTGCTGCTCCTGCACCTCCTTTCCCTCCCCTCTTCAAGCTCCAAAACACCTCTAAAACAACCCCAAAACCCAATCTCCATTTCATTAAATGTGTGCACAATCCCTAGATCTACACTTGGTGCTAAAGAAGCAAGGATTTTGGCCACTAGGGGCAACTCAAGAAAATTCTTGAGTTGCCAAATGAGGTATTTTCTGGACCTTAAACTTAGTTTATGCATTTCCTTTACCCTCATATTAAGATCGAATCGATATTGTGTGATATTGTGGACTTGTGGATAACCTAGTTAGGGTTGTGATGATTTATGGGTTGTAATATGGAATTGAGGTCAGTAGAGGTTATACCATCACCCTAGTGTATGAATTGGAAACCCAAAACCTGAAGCTTAAACCATAATACGGATTTTAGAAACCGATATCGGGGAATTTATGAAATCTGTGAAGGGTATATTGAATCTGCTATCACCCGAGACACCCTAAATTAAAATTGATTGGACAGTGACACGTGCAGACACCCAGGAAGCTAACCCCAAGACCCCAGCTCCCACTTCTTCTTCCCGGCCGCCAATTTATCCCCATTGGCCGCAAATTGCGGCCTGGGTCCCACCATTTTGGCTCGTATTGGTTCTGTAGCTCCTACATGTTCATGTTAGACCCCTGATATATATAAATTTGTATAAAGTGACCTAGGGTAAAATCTGGGACATATTTCCTAAGTTGCTGTTTTAGATTCATGTTTCCGTATTCCGTATTTTTAATTCTGCAATTGTGGATTGTGTTTTGCTTCGAGTATTTGGCGTTTATACGACGATATAGAGGATGTGTTGATGGTTTTGAAGGCGTGCCATGGGTTTTAACCTATAGGCCTCTTATCGTATCATTTTGGATTTCATGTGCCGTTTTAGCTTTGATTTGGTTTTAATGCGCATATACGATATTTTGATGTGTAGGTACCCCATGAAGACTTCGGGACGACAAGCAAGCGCGTGGCGACGTCCACAAATGAAGACGCTAGGTGAGTAGATTATATCTACTGGGGGAAGTCGGGTGGATGGCGTATAGCACCCCCGCAGTCCGTAGTTGTTATTATATATGATAGTTAGGTGTATTATGGATAGTGTAGGGTTAGAAGTGACTAGTGTAGTTCATAGTCGCGAACCCTAGAATAGAATTACACCTACACGCACACCCTTGCATATTACTTATACTAGCACTGTGTTGATGATATTGGATGACTTTGGAGATGAGTCAATGATATTGGGCTTTGTGCCGCGAGATCGGTGATGTGATATGATTCGTATTTGGGATACGAAATGTGATTCTTGCGGGCTTGGGATGTGTGTTTACCCCCGCATGCATACTTTATTGATGGTATCGATTTATACTAGACATAGAATAGTACCCCAGATTATATGATATGTTGATAGTGATACCTGAAGTGTGATGAGATGGTGTGATATTGACCCGTACCCAGCTATTGGGATGCCGTACGACGATTTACCGTATGAGCTTTACATTGATGATAGATCCGCACTCATGACTTGAGGATGTCATATGATATACTGTATCGTACGCGATACTATTGAGGCGGAATCACCGACTATTATATCTATATATATATATCGACTTAGATGTTAGGCGGTTTCCTTACCTGTAGCTCAGCTTGTTAGTTCAGCTGTATAGTTTAGTGTAGTTGTTAGATTAGATTAGACTCCTACCTATTTCAAAACTAGCGGGTCGTGGGTATTTTAAAAGACAGGTCAAGGGATCTATGGACATTTCAAAAGGCGTATCTTTTCATAAAAACACCGTAGCCCCTATTTTCAAAACCCCATGATTCGTGATATTTCAAAAGGCACCATTTGTAGGACTTATATTAGATTAATGCAGATTAGTTATAGTTGCGTCTAGATTCAGCTCCCACTTTTTTTGTGGTTCGCTTTGCATCGCATTCTTATATTATGTTTCATACTCCATTATTGATATCATGCTGTTAGGACACCAGCACCATTACCGATGTTGCGTATGTACCACGTACACTTACTTGCCGGCTCACACACATCTTCATCGGTAATTGCCATGTCACGTACACCTTAGAAAATACTATTGCTTGACATAACCTATTAGCTAATAGTTTAGACATTGTAGTTATTACCTGCTACTTCATGCATACTGATATTCATTGTTATGCCGCATTCATGGATTCTCATGCATATATTCACTATTTTACGTGTTACTGAGGTTTTGGATTTGGATTTCCGTGAGATTTTCTGGATTTGGAGGAAAACCGCAAAAACACAGATAAACATTTTCTCTCTTTTAAAATAAAAAGTGCGGTTTTCCCATGATGTATGAGTCGTCCACCATGAGTTTGTTGATGGATTTAGAAACCCGATTCGAGGAGACGGATGAACCGTTTCGGGTACATGGTGGACCCGGTGCGGTACCCCGGGGCAAGATGAATGTGGTGATGACGTTGAGCCTGGCAGGGGAGCACTACCGACCGGTGATTTTACCTGACGCGTCGGATATCCGGAGGATACCGTCGTGGTCTTGAGATTGATGGTAGGGGCCGGTCTGGACTGACGGTGCCCTAGATTTTATGATTGGGATACAGAGATATCGGGATATTTGGATTACGTTTTGTGCCGATGTTAGGCACTGTTTTATGCTGATTTCATTATGATACCTCATTTTAAAAATACAAAGGAAATCTCACTAAAGTATGAAAACGGTTTCTTCATTTACATGTATTATGTTCTCATGCATTCATACCTCATTCTTATGTTATATTGCTACCTGAGGCACTGACACAGGCACAGGAGATTACACTCGGGTTAGATATTTACCCTAGCCTTGTTATAGGCTGCATGTTTTATATTGAGGATTTTGTACTGATCGTTTTGACCTAGGATTATGTCTTGCGTTCGGTTTCTGCTTGTAGTTATTCTCTATTCACGAGTTGGCAACTCACCCCCGTTGTGCCACAGTTCTTGCAGGTTTTGCCGTACAGGTTCCTTTGCGGCATTTCTGGCACATTGCTTCCTTGCGGGTGAATTGCATTTGGTAGGTGGTTCCTTTTGCATCAAAACCACCATTGTACTTATATTATTCTTTGTATCTAGAATTTCCATCAACCAAATTTGTTTATTGTTTCAGACTCAGACTTTAGTGATGTTTTATTTGGCCTTAGAGTCGCGCTTAGTAGTATTGCGGTTTTCATGCTTACTGTGTTTCTTTTGGATCGATCCTCGTCTTTCGGCGTTGTATATTATATTGCATGTGTGGTTGTGACCGTCAATTGACGAATAGCTAGCTCCCGCTTGGGGATGCCTTTTATCATTGTATATATGTTATGCTTGTTGTATCCCGTTCGGGGCCAGTATTTACAAAAGAAACTCTGCCGAAATTTTTAGAAAAGACTTTACCTTTTAAAAATGCACCTTCGGCTTAGTTATTTAAAAACCTCGACTTCAAACATATTTTCCTTCACTTCTTTAAACCAGTTTTCTTCACTTACTCTTAAAATGGTTTTAGATTTCTGGGCTTTGGCTTACTTGGATCAGATGGTGTAACATCTTAGGATAAGGGTTAGTGAATAATTATAATTAAATAATGGTTTTTAATAAAAAGTTTACCAAATTGTGTTTTAAATATTTTTCCTAATCTAATAAATATTTTTCCAAAATTTTCCTAGGCTTGCACCCATATGTGCATGTAAACTAGGGTTTTTAAATTAAGTAAATACAATAATTATTAACCATGGTGGGTTAATTTTAGGATTAAGTCCTTTGGGTTTAAAGTAAGTTTAATTAGCTAATTAAAAAGGTTGCTTTAATTTGAATTTTAGATTTAGTGTTGACTTGTGTGAGAGAGAGAGAATGCATCATGGCTTTAGGCCATGCTTGCATTAAATGAGGTGAGAGAGAGGGGGGGTGACTTTTGTGTGATGATTGTAGCCTCTCATTTTCCTTGTATTTTCTCTCAAACTCTCACACTCACTCACACACACCCACACACTTACCTTCAGCCCAGAACCCCAGCTCCTGAAGCAGCAGCAGCAAGCACTCAGCAGCAGCAGGAGAAGAAGCAACAGCAGCAGCAGGAGAAGAAGCAACAGCAGCAGCAGAAAGAAACAGCAATTCAGCAGCTGCAGCAGTGAGCACCAACAGCAAGTGCAGCCTCTTCCTTCCACTTCTCCACCTTCCTCCAGCTTCCTAGGGTTAAGTATGAGGTATATTTCCTAACTTAGTCCCTAGTTAGCTTGGTTAGTGTAGATTTGCATCGGTTAATGGATATTGGTGCGTTTTAGTGCGATATGGGATGTTTAATAAGAACTTTGTGCTTATAGGATGTAAGTTGGTTCCAGTAGGATGATTGAGGTCTGTTGAGGCCATTGTAACCTAGTCCAACCCCGATTACACTAAAATACCACCAGTTTCCTATTTGATGCAAATGTCGTATTTGGGCAAAATGTGAGTTTTCTGGAACTGCTATTGACCCGGTGAGTGCAGAATGATTTTGGGAAGACTGTAGTGTAGTGGAGTAGAGCTGATACCACAGGTGAAACCCGACCCCCATACTGCTACAGTAGGCCGCCAATTTCCTCATTCTGGCCGCCAATTGCGGCCAGATGGGTAGGGTTTGGGTTAGGGCTTGGTCCAGTGGGTGTCTGCCATTGTGTGTAGTGTTTTGGTATATATATTTTTGGGAGTTTGGTTCTGTAGAAAAATCTGGGACCAAATACCTATTTTGCCGTTTTCTAAACCTTCGCGACACACGCGATACGTGAGTAGGTTTGGGTTTCTGCGTATCGCGGCGCGTCGGGGTAGTTTCGTGGCGCGTGATTACACGTTTTAGCGTATCGCGCACACGCGCGATTGGGTTGCGACATGGGTTTCTTGTTGGATTATAGTGTTGCGTTTTTGTGAATTAAGCTTATGTGTGATATGTGTATGTGATTCTAGGTTCGCAGGCCAGTGAGACGGACGCTGCGAAGAAGGGCAAGCAAGTGATTGGATACACTTAGCGCAAGACACTGTGAGTAGATTTCACATCTACGGGGATATCGCCCGCATGGCGTTATGCGTCAGGGCTGATAGGACTTTATTATTATATGTTGCATGCACCCCATAGACTGTCATCGCATATTGCATTCTCTGCTGTGTTGATATATATATTGCTTAGAACTGATAGAACACCGCACTATTACTAACGGTTTATGTTGCACGGGCACTATTTACATGCTACACACACACCGTTAGTAACTGCCATGCCACACTCACTGTAGAGCTGCCATGATTATATTGCTAGAGTTCGCTTCATATGTGATTTGATATGATTTTCATGTATATTGGGAGCCGCATGACATCTTTTAAAACCGGAAATGAAACTACTTTAAAAAGCGGTTTTCCCCTTATACCCATACCATGGATTGATGTATATTGTACCTCGCATTGGATTTACTATTGGTATTGGATTTTCATGTGATTTCTGTTTTGAGGACCGTGGAATTATTTAAGGAAAGATATGCTATTTGAAAAACCCGGTACCTCGTGATATGATATTTTGGTGTGTCCACCACGCGTTTTCTCGGTGCTGAGACGTGTGCTTGAAACCCGATTCGAGGAGTGGATGTTCCGTTTGCGGGTTCGTGGTGGGCCCGGTATGGTTCCCCTCGGCAAGATGATCGATGGGATTTGCCGATTGAGCCTGGAGGCGGGCGAGTACCTACCGGTGATTGGTTGGACCTGGCAGTTGTCCGGAGGATACTGACCAGAGTCGAGTGATGGATGCGGGATGATCCGTGCTGCCGGGGCCGAGGGCCGATACCGCAGACAGACCCCGTGGGACCGGTCCGGATTGACGGCGCCCGATATTCGAGGATTTACGTGTCGATGCTGGACACGAGTATTTTATGATGTTTTGGGTGCCGATGTTGGGCACTCATGATTCCTCCGAGATATACAGGATTTGAGGGCCGATGGGTGTGCCGGCGCCTGAGTATATGTGGGATTTGGGTGCAGTTTGAGGCACCGATCATTGTTTTCCATGTTGACACGGTCCATGTAGATATTATTTATCCCATACTCAGTATTGATTACTATACATCTCATCCTGTGGCATTTACCTGTTAGAGTACATGCATTACTATTGTATCCACTGTTGACATGCATTGATATCATCTGCTGGCATTAGTAGAGCCACGCTATATGTGCATGCTTGCGATCACCTTTATATGTTATCTCTATTCACGAGTTGGCAACTCACCCCCGTTGTGCCACAGTGTTTGCAGGTTGCCCTTGGGCGTAGTCACGGCTGGCTGTTATCGCATCTTTTGGCACAGATACCTCTTTTGAGCAGAGATAGCCTTTTTGCTGTTTAGGTGGGTTTCGTACGGTATCTGTTATCTTTCAGTTGTATATTGATGTATCTAGTACTCTCCATCTACTTTCTGTATTGACTTAGAGACAGTTGTGAGGACGATATGTATGGTTTTATATTCTGGTGTCGAGCTCGCATGTGAGCCGACTTTACTTTATGCAGTCTCATCTTTTATGATATTGTCCTTGTTTTACTGTGTATTCTTCGCTACGGCGTCGTATATCATATTGTGATGCTTTATTCATGTCACTTATTATTTCTGCTACACCTTGCTTTTACCCGACTTTCGGGGCTAATGTTTTAAAAAGGGAAATGTTACCAAAATTATAAAACTTATAACTATTGAACTTAAAAAGGATTTCTACTAAATAAATGGAAGTTTTTCGGACATGTACGATTGTTTTTACAAAATGTTTTAAATCACTCTATATTTGTTGGTTTTGATTTCTGGGTTCGGCTTACTTAGCCGCGTTGCGCCTGTAGACGTTGCGTGGTTAAGTGCCGGTCACGAGTCGAATTCTCGGGTCGTGACAGATGGAGTCCTATAGATTTCATATGGTTCGAGGGCCAGTCACGTGCTCTTTCGGGTCGTGACAAAGTTGGTATCAGAGCGCTAGGTTGACCTTGGTTCGAGTCTAAGTTTGACTATGTGGAGCCTAGGGCGTTTATATATATACGGAACTTAGGCTTGACCTTACGGAACTTAGACTTAGTCGAGGGGGTATTAGACCCGAACTTTCGTCGTATAGGATGACCCTTGGTTGATGGAATAGGTGACTAAAGTAGAGTGACGTACCGTTGGTATGTTCCGCGGCATACTTACGACACGCCACTCCGCTTAAGGAACCTTAAGATGTACATATTTTCGAGATCAGTGATTCTCTTTATATCCATGATTATACATCCATTTGAGATCCCCGATTCTATTAGTCCATGATCATACCTTCATTGATGCTGTTCCTTCTTATGATCGTGTATCCACTCTGGATCTGTTGTTTCCTTTCTTGCCATTGATCTGCTCTCTTCGATACTCGATTGAGGTTCCTGTCGCCATGTTTGAGCGCAGTTTGGGCTGCTGCTAGGGTTACGGTCAGTGCGAGCTCGTCTGGTTATAGGGCTGACCATTGTGTTTTCTGGTGACATGGGAACGTCTCGAGTTAGTATTGATGACTGTGACCTCAAGTGGAGGCGAGTGCTTGGTTTTGCACCGGATGATCGGGCCATTGTTAGAGCTGCCAGTTGAGAGAGGACTGTTGATGTACATCATACCTCAGAGATTATGATGTCGCCTACCGTGCAGACAGAGGGACCAGCTGTTGCTGAGATTGACGGGATGTCGCTTTCGGAGCTTACGAGCTTAGATTGTCGGAGCTTCCAGACAGATATGAGACAGATTATAGCTAGTCTACTCGATTTGAGAGACGAAGGTGATTCGTCCGATTTATGCACCGGAGCGGGCCCAGTTGAGTTGAAGATTTCCAGTGTGGAGAGTCTTACTCAGATCTAGGGCAGACCGATTCAGAGATGACCGCCAATGCGTCGTCTTTCCTGGAGGATTGAGGCGCTGTTCGGCGTGCAGGTGAATGAGCCAGTTGCTGCTGCAAATGACGAGATATCGCCCAGATGGTTGGAGCTGCTGTAGCGTGAGCATATACTTAGAGAGATGATAGCGAGTCGCCAGTCACCTGAGGATGAATGACTAGGAAATTTGGTTCGTCCGTTTACCGATGCGAGGTCATCAGATAGATTGATTCCAGCTAGAGACGACTTCACGCAGATTCGTTGAGATTCGATTGAGACGATCGAATGTCAGGAGCCCATTTTCCAAGTTTAAAGTATACGGAAAGACATGCAGGTGATTCTATGGACCCTCTAGAAGAATGAAACCCTAACTCGACTTAATGACCGTGTGAAAGCCTTTGAACCTTAGGGTTTACGGCAGTTCCGCGGCGCCATTAGTGAGGCTTGGGTTTGCCCTTCTACGGCTGGACCACCGACGCTGAGGCATGTACTCGATACTATTAAACTGTACTCAAGATGTTGATCTCTTGGGGGATTATAAGGTTCTGACGAGTCGATCGAATGTTTCGACATCATTCGGATATCATGTGATGGGATGCATTGCTTGGGAGACTCCAGATACGAGTATAGCCGTTGGAGCATAGTCCATGCAGCCACGATGAGACGAGTCCGAATCAGTCGACATTGAAGCAGAGTGAAGAAAAGAGTTCGTAAGAGATTTCGACGAGATGACGTCCCACTCCGCTGACATTAGAGATGTGATACGCACCCAGAGGCGTTGTATATGGATATATCTTCCAGAAAGAAGCGCGATAAGTATGCAGCCGTTCCGGAACAAGAATTTGCTTCAGCAAGGGATGATGACTTCTGGGCAATTCGGCAGGGATGAGATTTGAGAGAGACTTCGACATGACCTTTCTGGAATACTATACGAGAAGACCTGACCCAGGAGTGGTCATATTGCGCACAACCAGCAGGCCAGAGTTAGCATTGTCGACGAGGTAGTTGACCAGATTCGGATAAAGGAACTTACCCAGATGCGTTGCGAATCGATCAAGGACGGACGAGTATTGAGTATTCCTCCGATGGTTGGGACGTGTTCCCGAGGGCCTGTTCGGCCTGACATCTTCTACAGAATGATGAAGCTACAGAGTACGCGATTTCGAGTCCGTGTGAGAGACTTCAGATTGACCGTGGCCGAGAACAGTGCAGTGCGTAGATATGCATGGCGTGACGTCATAGTGGACGACGATAGAGACAGGTGGAACCAGAGGTTCGGGCGAGACGCTGATGAGCTGTCATTGCTTCCCGTCGAGACCAGAGGTCAGATATGCTTACAGAGGCATTGGGATGCAACCAGATTCCGAGAAATATTGTGCTGAGGACACAGATGTCTATCGAGTGAGAAGAGATTATGCAGGAGAGCCAGCCTCTGTACAGTTCGGCATAGGCAAGATCGGAAGAGACCTTGAGCAGGATTCCTTCCAGGACATTGCTGCAATGATGTTTGCACCCAGGATCAGATATGTGACGTGCATTCAGAGAGCCAGAGGCCGACGCCAGTGATGGGCTGCCTCACGAGTGGTTGTGAGGATTGACCGATAGGTGACCAGAGAAGTGCCAGAACGGAATCGTCCCCGTTAGCACACCTGACAGGGCTGATGAGCCGATTGACTGTGAGATAGGTAATCCTCAGAGAAGATAAGGACCCAGAGTCAGAGGGCGCCAGACCGTGAGCAAGAGGCAAGTAGATATCTTGCGCTGCTAGCAGTGGATGCACCGACTCCTTCTCGACCTCGAAGGAGGAACTACCGACGACGGTACTATGATTTGTGATTTTGTGATTCGATTATCACGTATTTTTCATTTTGGATTTCGGTATTTTGGGCGTTCTGTTTGCATGATTTAGTTTTGATGACTGAGTTTCATGATATTTGTTTCATGCACCCACTGGATATTTATATTTTGCGCATAGTTATTACATTCGAGGTTTTGATTGTGAATTCACGCCCACCTTATACAGTGATTTGATTTACACTTCCAGCAGAGTTTTCATGCACCTTTAGTGTTTTGATATACGATTTTGGTGCACGCCAGATGCACTAAATCGGGATTCTTCGTGCATGTTACATGCACCTGATTTGGTTGCTGTCAGGCACACACGTTGCCTATGACAGATGTTTCGTGCACACCCGTTGCACCTAGATGTTGTTTTGTACACATGTATGACACATATATGGATTTTGATTCCTTGCGCACCAGACGCATAGGATATTCTCTATGTATTGATGCCTTCGGAGCCCCGACAAATTGGAGTATTACAAAAATTGTTTTAGTATTGGGGGTTTAAATTTAAATTCAGGGACCGAATTTCTTTAAGAGGGGTAGATTGTAACATTTCAAAAAAGATAAAATGTTAATTTTGGGAATTTTTATAATTTAATATTATTTTATTGAATATTTTAATATTTTGGAATTATTAAATACAAATAAATGGGGAAAAATTTTGGAAAATTCTAAAATAGGGTAAATTAGAGAATTATGAAATTTTAAAGTTTTTGTGATTAATTTGACACTAATTTAGTGCTAATCGCGATTAAAAATCGCTAATCGGTTTTTAGCTTTTTGTGCAACACATGCACATATCACTTTTTCACACTTGTGCATTTTCTTGCCATGCTTTTCATTTGGGTTTACTATTTGAGTGAGAAGGGTTTTAAAAGGAAAAAGAAAAGGAAAAGAATAAAGAAATGGGTAGTTGGTGAGAGAGAGAGGTATGGGCTTCATTGACTAAGGACTTAACCATTTCTCCCCTCATTTCCCTCCCTCTTCTCCCTTCTCCTGCTGCTGCTCCTGCACCTCCTTTCCCTCCCCTCTTCAAGCTCCAAAACACCTCTAAAACAACCCCAAAACCCAATCTCCATTTCATTAAATGTGTGCACAATCCCTAGATCTACACTTGGTGCTAAAGAAGCAAGGATTTTGGCCACTAGGGGCAACTCAAGAAAATTCTTGAGTTGCCAAATGAGGTATTTTCTGGACCTTAAACTTAGTTTATGCATTTCCTTTACCCTCATATTAAGATCGAATCGATATTGTGTGATATTGTGGACTTGTGGATAACCTAGTTAGGGTTGTGATGATTTATGGGTTGTAATATGGAATTGAGGTCAGTAGAGGTTATACCATCACCCTAGTGTATGAATTGGAAACCCAAAACCTGAAGCTTAAACCATAATACGGATTTTAGAAACCGATATCGGGGAATTTATGAAATCTGTGAAGGGTATATTGAATCTGCTATCACCCGAGACACCCTAAATTAAAATTGATTGGACAGTGACACGTGCAGGCACCCAGGAAGCTAACCCCAAGACCCCAGCTCCCACTTCTTCTTCCCGGCCGCCAATTTATCCCCATTGGCCGCAAATTGCGGCCTGGGTCCCACCATTTTGGCTCGTATTGGTTCTGTAGCTCCTACATGTTCATGTTAGACCCCTGATATATATAGATTTGTATAAAGTGACCTAGGGTAAAATCTGGGACATATTTCCTAAGTTGCTGTTTTAGATTCATGTTTCCGTATTCCGTATTTTTAATTCTGCAATTGTGGATTGTGTTTTGCCTCGAGTATTTGGCGTTTATACGACGATATAGAGGATGTGTTGATGGTTTTGAAGGCGTGCCATGGGTTTTAACCTATAGGCCTCTTATCGTATCATTTTGGATTTCATGTGGCGTTTTAGCTTTGATTTGGTTTTAATGCGCATATACGATATTTTGATGTGTAGGTACCCCATGAAGACTTCGGGACGACAAGCAAGCGCGTGACGACGTCCACAAATGAAGACGCTAGGTGAGTAGATTATATCTACTGGGGGAAGTCGGGTGGATGGCGTATAGCACCCCCGCAGTCCGTAGTTGTTATTATATATGATAGTTAGGTGTATTATGGATAGTGTAGGGTTAGAAGTGACTAGTGTAGTTCATAGTCGCGAACCCTAGAATAGAATTACACGTACACGCACACCCTTGCATATTACTTATACTGGCACTGTGTTGATGATATTGGATGACTTTGGAGATGAGTCAATGATATTGGGCTTTGTGCCGCGAGATCGGTGATGTGATATGATTCGTATTTGGGATACGAAATGTGATTCTTGCGGGCTTGGGATGTGTGTTTACCCCCGCATGCATACTTTATTGATGGTATCGATTTATACTAGACATAGAATAGTACCCCAGATTATATGATATGTTGATAGTGATACCTGAAGTGTGATGAGATAGTGTGATATTGACCCGTACCCAGCTATTGGGATGCCGTACGACGATTTACCGTATGAGCTTTACATTGATGATAGATCCACACTCATGACTTGAGGATGTCATATGATATACTGTATCGTACGCGATACTATTGAGGCGGAATCACCGACTATTATATCTATATATATATCGACTTAGATGTTAGGCGGTTTCCTTACCTGTAGCTCAGCTTGTTAGTTCAGCTGTATAGTTTAGTGTAGTTGTTAGATTAGATTAGACTCCTACCTATTTCAAAACTAGCGGGTCGTGGGTATTTTAAAAGACAGGTCAAGGGATCTACGGACATTTCAAAAGGCGTATCTTTTCATAAAAACACCATAGCCCCTATTTTCAAAACCCCATGATTCGTGATATTTCAAAAGGCACCATTTGTAGGACATATATTAGATTAATGCAGATTAGTTATAGTTGCGTCTAGATTCAGCTCCCACTTTTTTTGTGGTTCGCTTTGCATCGCATTCTTATATTATGTTTCATACTCCATTATTGATATCATGCTGTTAGGACACCAGCACCATTACCGATGTTGCGTATGTACCACGTACACTTACTTGCCGGCTCACACACATCTTCATCGGTAATTGCCATGTCATGTACACCTTAGAAAATATTATTGCTTGACATAACCTATTAGCTAATAGTTTAGACATTGTAGTTATTACCTGCTACTTCATGCATACTGATATTCATTGTTATGCCGCATTCATGGATTCTCATGCATATATTCACTATTTTACGTGTTACTGAGGTTTTGGATTTGGATTTCCGTGAGATTTTCTGGATTTGGAGGAAAACCGCAAAAACACAGATAAACATTTTCTCTCTTTTAAAATAAAAAGTGCGGTTTTCCCATGATGTATGAGTCGTCCACCATGAGTTTGCTGATGGATTTGGAAACCCGATTCGAGAAGACGGATGAACCGTTTCGGGTACATGGTGGACCCGGTGCGGTACCCCGGGGCAAGATGAATGTGGTGATGACGTTGAGCCTGGCAGGGGAGCACTACCGACCGGTGATTTTACCTGACGCGTCGGATATCCGGAGGATACCGTCGTGGTCTTGAGATTGATGGTAGGGGCCGGTCTGGACTGACGGTGCCCTAGATTTTGTGATTGGGATACAGAGATATCGGGATATTTGGATTACGTTTTGTGCCGATGTTAGGCACTGTTTTATGCTGATTTCATTATGATACCTCATTTTAAAAATACAAAGGAAATCTCACTAAAGTATGAAAACAGTTTCTTCATTTACATGTATTATGTTCTCATGCATTCATACCTCATTCTTATGTTATATTGCTACTTGAGGCACTGACACAGGCACAGGAGATTACACTCGGGTTAGATATTTACCCTAGCCTTGTTATAGGCTGCATGTTTTATATTGAGGATTTTGTGTTAGTGTTTATGCCCTAGAAGGCCATTACTGTATCATACTAGTTTGTATATTACTTAATGGAAGCTTGGGATATTCACATGTATATAACAGTCTTGCTAAACATGGTAGTATGCTACTTGGTTTTTCTATCTTAATATGTGAGTGTACGTATTGATAGAGCTCTTAGGATCTTGCTTGTCTACCAGCGTTGTGATGGCAGTCACACTAGTGGGGGCTGGGTAGTCTACAAGCACATCCTTATTCTGGTCCCTGGTCGTTGGAGTATCGAGACAGAGCATCGATACTCCGGAGTAGACTGGTGTGTACGCTTCTCATCCCAGTTGGGGAGATGGTCTGTCCCACAGCCGTCAGTACGTCGTACTGGAGATAGTATACAGGGGCTCGTTAGGTTACGGGTACACCGGACAGGACTCACAGGGAACTGTTGGTTGGTTTGATACCAGTCGTCAGTGAGCAGTTCCCAGGTGACATGAGTACAGCATAGTCCGCAGACTTGACACTGCTACTTCGCCTCGAGTGTGTCCCACTGTTCTTAGATTGCTACCCTACCACGGCTCAAAGGAGTCGTGCAAACAGGTAGCAGTTGGGTGCAGTCCCGAGCACTTGGAGGCAGTGGCGGTTAGACAGGATTCGTCCCTCCCGGTATTGGGAGTAGATATCGTGCTGTGTCAGAGAGCCATTACGCAAAGTCCCTGGCCAGGGCAAGCGAGATTTGCTGGTAGGTTCCAGTAGTTTCTCAGGGTGTAATGGGCTTCCCTCCGACACGACTTATACCGCTATTAGGGGACTGACGCTTGCCGCCCCCCTAGGCCCGATATGCGATAATCTTGGACGAACGGACCGGACTGTATGGAGATTGTCACATCAGACTCAGTAGGAGTTCGGATGGGTTTTCTCATCGGCCTTCTTATCGACAACTACCTGGGGACCGTTACGTACAGCTAGTGCCGCTTGCGGTCTGTGGTTAAACCCACTGCCAGCGTAGTAGTCGAGTCTCTAGAGTCCCACACAGAGAGTTTCCTATTCCAGGCGAAACGATATAGAGGTTGCATGGTTTTGCGACAAAGGGTTCGGACGCATACGTGCGTTTACGCACGTACGACTTTCGGACAGTTTTTACCAGTCGGCTTTGGTTTAAGCCAGTTGCTGGTATCCGGTTATTGGATTTTTACAGTCTAAAGTTTTTCCGTATTTTTGCGGATTGGAGGGGCGTTCTCGTAATTGTACGAGAAGCTTCTAGAAGATGTGACTAAGGAGGTTAAGGTGACATAAGCTTTGGATAAGATTAGTGAGCCATGAGGGTGATTCATCATGGTCATTAAAGCACAATAAATGCTTAATGACTCATGTTAATGAATCACCTCTTTTCATTTATGAAGCATGCTTTTTCATTTCTATTATTGATTATTATATAATAAGAATGCTTCATAATATATTATGATACACTCAATCTCATCTCATTCACTCATCTCACATTCTCTCTCCTCAAGCTCTCATCTTCAAGAGACTAATCCTTAATCCTCATGTGTTGAGATCAAAGGATTAGTTAGACTTAAACATCCATTACCTTCACTCTATATCATCCTTTCTTCTTTGATTAGCAATCAAAGTAGATTAGTTACCTCAAGTTAGAGGTGTAGCTTGGTGTTTTGCTCTCGGGTAGATCGTCTACTACCTAGAGAAGGTCGAGGAGAACAAAGGAGAACACAAAGACGAAGGACCGGTTTCATTAGGTATAATCCCTAAGCATAGTAGTTTAGAACAACTATATGTTTGGTTAGTTATCGATTAGCTTCGATTTAAGCGGTTAGTCGATGTTCGTTCTTTAAACATGATCGTTTTTGAAAATTCCGCCTCCCCACAAGTACTGGGTTGAAGTACATCGACTTACAGTGGTATCAGAGCCTCGCTAAACAATAAATAACTTGATTGCAAATTTGTACGAATTTCGAACGGAAAAACGAAGCCGGAAAACCCTAAAACTGTTCAGTTTCTGTCGAACTTAAAATGAAGTCCAAAAATTTTTCAGGTGTGCTCAGAAAGCTTGAAAAGAGTCCAGGAGAACACCCATTAAATTCGAGCCCATGACTCGGCTAAAGCGCCGCGGAAGGGCGGGGGATCCCACCGATCCGCCGCGCTTCCACGGCCGAGTTGCCGAGTCATGGACTCATCTTTCATGTGTGGGTCCTCTCTGGTGTTTGGGGTTTACTGGAATATTTTAATTTTGCTCAGGTTTCCAGTATACAGAGCAGATTTTGGAGCAATATTAAAGATGTTTAATCAATCGAAATTGTACAGTATTTGCATATTGGATTATATCTGTGATTGTTTAATGTGTTCGTAAACCTCCCGTAACTGCTAGTATGTCGGTTGGCAGGGGGTTGCACATTTCTGAAATGGTTATATCTGTTTGTGCATATAAACTGTATTGGACTGTTGTGGTGTTTAGCCGGGGTTTAGCAATGGGTTATTGTTTAATTCATTTGTTGTAAATGTAATTTGTTGTAATATTATTTTGCGGGGCACATCCAGGTTGCGGTTGTAGCCACCGTTGTATTATTTCTTTTTACTGTTTTTGCTCCTAGGACTGACCCAAGGTGGGGTACACAAACTGCCGGGTGGGTAGTTTGCCGTACCCGTAGGGGTCGAGGGTGGGGTAACGGCTATTCATCACAACTGTGTAATCTGTCTTTTCTTGCAGGCTCAAAAGAAATACAGATTGCTTGCAAATCCAATATTGTTTATCTGTGTTCTGGAATGAATATCATTGCGTCAGACGAATGTAAAATATCTATATATAATATAGCTATTTAGACGTCACTTATATTTTACACCCGCGCTAGCCCAGCCCCCGCTCTGTCGTTAGTTAAGTAACCTAACGGGTGATGACGGGACCCCGTGGCGAATGCGGATGGCATAAGAGGACGTTGTATTTTCGTTGTTTTCTGCAATGATAGGTTAATAATGGGACGCATTATCTATAATGCAAAGAAAATAAACCAAAGTTTTAATCGTTGGAACAATTTAAAAGAAACCACTCGGTTAATTTTAAAACAGATATTTTTAAACGCGGAGCTTTAACCACTCCTTTTAAAAGCTATCAGGTTCCTTCGGTTATCAAGTTCACTACGTTCACGGTTTCGCCAAAACCAGTCGTAGCCCTCCGTCATTTCATTTGGGTATTCAGTAGTATTCAAGCTATGCATTTTGGCCAAAGTCAAGGCATAGTGTTTGGTAGCTGCTGGGTTTTCATTTGTTGCATAAGATAGATGAGTTGTTTTGGGACAGTCGTATTACCATTTGACCAAAGTCAGGGGTATATACGGATGGGTTCAAATTGACAAGATAATGACGGGTAGAACTTGACATGTGACTTATGACATTTTGACCAAAGCCAAGGTCATAAGAGCATGGGGCAAAAACTTATATCGGGAATTTCTAAAGAAACTGAAATTTGCAAAGAGATGCATACCATTTTTGAGTTTGATGAATGTTGGTAGCATTCCTACAACATTATCAGACGATGATATTTGGATCCCGATCCTACTGTGAGTATATGCTACTTATCAGGATATTCGTCACTTAACGATCAATGCTATAAACCTAGTAGGTGTCCAGAAAAGTGTCAGCGGGGTTACGCCCCCAGAGAAAAGAGGTTATTTAATTAAGGAACTTCGCGAAAGCGTTGGAAAACCTCCCTCGAAGTATCGACACCGGCCTGGCTGAACGGTTAAGCAAGTATTGTACGGTGAGAATAGTCTTGACTAATTCTTCTTTTATGGTTTGAGGAAGGATTCGAGAAACAGTGGGAGCCATCCAGTTTAGATAAACTTAAAACCACTCTAAACTTGCAAGAGCATCATGCTAAAGAGTTTTCTTCTCTCTCTCCTAATTGCAGCGACCCTGAAAATGACTGGACTTAAGTTACTTTTAGAGAAAAATATACTGACGGGGCCAAACTATAAAGATTGGCTGCGGAATGTCAAAATGGCTTTGACCTATGACAAACTGGGGTACGTCCTTACCGCTACGGCACCTGCTGTCCCTGGTCCCAAATCCAGCAATGCGGATAAGGAAATCCGCAAAACCTGGGATTTAGATTGCGCGAGAGCCAAGTGCATCGTGCTTGCCTCGATGAACAATGAACATCAGAGGAGGCACGAGGATATGTCCCTAGATGGCATATTTCTCCATACAAAGGAACTTTATGGAGAGCAATCTCGTATAGCAAGATACGAGACCTCTAAGAACTTGTTTCGAGCGAGGTTGGTTGTCGGGTCATCGGTAGGTGAACATGTCCTACAGATGATCGGCTATATTGAAGAGCTCGCAGACCTTGGGACGACTTTGGATAATGAGCTCTATACAGACCTTATTCTCCAGTCCCTTCCTCACACCTACGCCCAGTTTATCCTGAACTTCAACCTTCAAAGAAAAGAAGTTGAACTTCCGGAACTCCTGAACATGTTAAGGAGTGCAGAGGGCACCTTGAAGACATCAAGGGAAACACCCGCTATGTTTGTTGGCGGTTCATCTTCTTCCGGGTCTAAGGCTAGGGCCAAAGGAAGGAAGAAGAAGGCCGCACCCAGACCTAGAGGAGGTGTTAGTAAGGCGGGAGGGAAGGGAAAGAAAAAGAAAGCAGTACCGATAGTTGGCCAGGATGAGTTCTTCCATTGTCACAGGAAAGGGCACTGGAAGAAGGATTGCAAGGCGTGGAACGCCAAGAACCAGGAACCGAAGCAAGCTGTGGCTTCGACTTCAGGTGTGTTTGTAATTGAGAATTGTCTGTCGATCAACTCTACTTCCTGGGTATTGGATACCGGATCAGGATCTCATATTTGCAATTCATTGCAGGCACTGAGAAACCGTAGAGTGCTGAAGGAAGGTGATATGATCCTCAGGGTTGCTAACGGAGCTAGCGTGGGAGCTGCGTCCGTCGGGGATTATCACCTAGGATTGACGAGTGGACACATTTTGGTTTTACATAACTGTTATTTTGTACCCAGCTTAACGTGTAATATCATATCAGTTTCCTTGTTATCAAATAAAGGTTATGATTTCACGTTTGTAAGAGATGTTGTCAACATCCACCTTAATCATGGTTTGATTGGGTCCGGTACTCTAAATAACGGCATATATGTTTTAAACCAACTCCAAATTTTCAATGTCCAGAACACACTAAAAAGAAAGTCTCCAGATTTAAATAAAGCTTTCTTATGGCATTGTAGACTGGGTCACATCAATGAGAGAAGGTTGACTAAGTTGCATAGAGAAGGATATTTGGACTTGTTCGAATATCAATCTTATGACACTTGTCAATCTTGTCTCAAAGGAAAGATGACAAAGACTCCATTCACTGGACAAGGAGTAAGAGCGAGCGAGCTCTTAGGACTCATACACAGCGATGTATGCGGTCCAATGTCTACACATGCGAGAGGTGGATATTCCTACTTCATTACTTTCACGGATGATTACTCAAGATACGGATTCATTTATCTGATGAAACATAAATCCGAGGCTTTTGAGAAATTCCAAGAGTATAAGAATGAAGTAGAAAACCAAACAGGCAAAAGTATTAAGACACTAAGATCTGATCGAGGTGGAGAATACTTAAGTGCCGAGTTCCTAGGTTACCTAAAAGAGAAAGGAATTCTCTCTCAGCTTACTCCTCCATACACTCCACAGCATAACGGTGTATCGGAGAGACGGAATCGAACCCTATTGGATATGGTACGATCCATGATGACTAATACTGAGTTACCGCGATCTTTCTGGGGTTATGCGCTAGAATCAGCGGCATATCTTCTGAACAGGGCTCCTACCAAGACTGTGCCTACCACTCCATATCAGATGTGGACTGGGAAGAAACCCCATCTTCAGCATATGAAGATTTGGGGATGTCCAGCCTTTGTTAAGAAGCAGCATGTGGACAAGCTCGAGGCACGATCAGTAAAATGTATGTTTGTGGGATATCCAAAGAACTCCAAGGGATATTATTTCTATTACGCAGAGGAACAAAAGGTTTTTGTTTCTCGTAATGCCCATTTTCTGGAAAATCAGTTTTTAGAAAAGGAAATAAGTGGGAGCGAAATAGAACTGGAAGAAATTCCAGAACCACAAACTGCTACTGAAAGTATGGTAGAACCAGAGGTTCAAGAAGAACAGAACATTCCCGCACCCCTCCGCCGGAGTAGTAGGCCGTCTCATCCGTCTGAGAGATACTACGGTTTTCTCATAGATGGGGATAGAGAGGATTGCATCATAGATGATGATGAACCTACTGACTTCCAGCAGGCCATCCAGAGCGGCGACTCGGTACGATGGCTAGATGCAATGCGGACCGAGATGGAGTCCATGTACACCAACAAAGTATGGACTTTGGACTTTGCTCCAGATGGGGTAAAACCCATAGGATGCAAATGGATCTTCAAGAAAAAGATTGGTGTAGATGGACAGGTGGAAACCTATAAGGCTAGACTTGTTGCAAAGGGTTTTCGTCAGAGACCTGGTTTGGACTATGACGAAACTTTTTCTCCAGTGGCTATGCTCAAATCCATTCGGGTCCTTCTTGCTATTGCTGCCTTCCATGATTATGAAATCTGGCAGATGGACGTAAAGACGGCTTTTCTGAATGGAAATTTAGAAGAGAGCGTCTATATGGATCAGCCAGAGGGTTTCAATCAGAGTGGGAGCAGCGGGAAAGTATGCAAGCTGCTTAAGTCTATTTATGGACTAAAGCAGGCATCGCGGAGTTGGAACATCTGTTTTGATGAGACAGTCAAAGAATATGACTTTATCAAAAATCCAGATGAGCCGTGCATATATAGTAAAGTTGTAGCCAGAAGTGTCGTATTCCTCGTCTTGTACGTGGATGACATTCTATTGATAGGAAATGACATTCCTATGCTACAATCTGTCAAAGGATTCTTATCACACAGGTTCTCCATGAAAGACCTGGGTGATGCCTCTTACATTCTGGGGATCCGGATCTATCGTGATAGATCCAAGAGGATGTTGGGACTTTCGCAGTCCAGGTATATCGACACTGTACTGAAAAGATTCAGTATGGAAGATTCTAAGCGCGGTAATCTACCGGCTTGTCACGGAATCACCCTCTCCAAAGAGATGTCTCCCAAGACTGATTTGGAAAGGGAGAGCATGTCTATTATACCCTACGCTTCTGCGGTAGGCTCTATAATGTATGCGATGTTGTGTACCAGACCAGATGTAGCTTACGCACTGAGCGTGGTAAGCCGGTATCAGTCAGACCCAGGGGAGAAACACTGGATAGCAGTAAAGAACATTCTCAAGTACCTGAGGAGGACTAAGGAGATGTTCTTGGTTTACGGCGGAAAAGACCTCAGGTTGGAGGCCTTTGCTGATTCCGGCTTCCAGAGTGATAAGGACGATTCCAAGTCCATGTCGGGTTATGTCTTTACCCTCAATGGAGGGGCGGTGTGCTGGAAGAGCTCCAAGCAGGACACCGTTGCCGACTCGACGATGGAAGCGGAGTATATAGCTGCTTGCGATGCCGCAAAAGAAGCAGTCTGGATGAAGAAGTTCCTAACAGAACTTCAGGTTGTTCCTACCATAGTTGATCCAATACCTCTGTATTGCGACAACAACGGAGCTATAGCTTTAGCGAAGGAACCAAGGTCCCATCAGAAGTCCAGACACATCTTGAGGCGGTATCACCTGATCAGGGAGATCATTGATCGTCAGGAGATCGAGGTTCGGAGAGTTGCTTCAGAAAAGATCATTGCTGATCCATTCACAAAGGCCCTTCCTCAGATTCAGTTCGAGCGGCTACTCGAGATCATCGGTCTTCGATACGCCAGTACATGGCCCTAGTGCAAGTGGGAGATTGTTAGTGTTTATGCCCTAGAAGGCCATTACTGTATCATACTAGTTTGTATATTACTTAATGGAAGCTTGGGATATTCACATGTATATAACAGTCTTGCTAAACATGGTAGTATGCTACTTGGTTTTTCTATCTTAATATGTGAGTGTACGTATTGATAGAGCTCTTAGGATCTTGCTTGTCTACCAGCGTTGTGATGGCAGTCACACTAGTGGGGGCTGGGTAGTCTACAAGCACATCCTTATTCTGGTCCCTGGTCGTTGGAGTATCGAGACAGAGCATCGATACTCCGGAGTAGACTGGTGTGTACGCTTCTCATCCCAGTTTGGGAGATGGTCTGTCCCACAGCAGTCAGTACGTCGTACTGGAGATAGTATACAGGTGCTCGTTAGGTTACGGGTACACCGGACAGGACTCACAGGGAACTGTTGGTTGGTTTGATACCAGTCGTCAGTGAGCAGTTCCCAGGTGACATGAGTACAACATAGTCCGCAGACTTGACACTGCTACTTCGCCTCGAGTGTGTCCCACTGTTCTTAGATTGCTACCCTACCACGGCTCAAAGGAGTCGTGCAAACAGGTAGCAGTTGGGTGCAGTCCCGAGCACTTGGAGGCAGTGGCGGTTAGACAGGATTCGTCCCTCCCGGTATTGGGAGTGGATATCGTGCTGTGTCAGAGAGCCATTACGCAAAGTCCCTGGCCAGGGCAAGCGAGATTTGCTGGTAGGTTCCAGTAGTTTCTCAGGGTGTAATGGGCTTCCCTCCGACACGACTTATACCGCTATTAGGGGACTGACGCTTGCCGCCCCCCTAGGCCCGATATGAGATAATCTTGGACGAACGGACCGGACTGTATGGAGATTGTCACATCAGACTCAGTAGGAGTTCGGATGGGTTTTCTCATCGGCCTTCTTATCGACAACTACCTGGGGACCGTTACGTACAGCTAGTGCCGCTTGCGGTCTGTGGTTAAACCCACTGCCAGCGTAGTAGTCGAGTCTCTAGAGTCCCACACAGAGAGTTTCCTATTCCAGGCGAAACGATATAGAGGTTGCATGGTTTTGCGACAAAGGGTTCGGACGCATACGTGCGTTTACGCACGTACGACTTTCGGACAGTTTTTACCAGTCGGCTTTGGTTTAAGCCAGTTGCTGGTATCCGGTTATTGGATTTTTACAGTCTAAAGTTTTTCCGTATTTTTGCGGATTGGAGGGGCGTTCTCGTAATTGTACGAGAAGCTTCTAGAAGATGTGACTAAGGAGGTTAAGGTGACATAAGCTTTGGATAAGATTAGTGAGTCATGAGGGTGATTCATCATGGTCATTAAAGCACAATAAATGCTTAATGACTCATGTTAATGAATCACCTCTTTTCATTTATGAAGCATGCTTATTCATTTCTATTATTGATTATTATATAATAAGAATGCTTCATAATATATTATGATACACTCAATCTCATCTCATTCACTCATCTCACATTCTCTCTCCTCAAGCTCTCATCTTCAAGAGACTAATCCTTAATCCTCATGTGTTGAGATCAAAGGATTAGTTAGACTTAAACATCCATTACCTTCACTCTATATCATCCTTTCTTCTTTGATTAGCAATCAAAGTAGATTAGTTACCTCAAGTTAGAGGTGTAGCTTGGTGTTTTGCTCTCGGGTGGATCGTCTACTACCTAGAGAAGGTCGAGGAGAACAAAGGAGAACACAAAGACGAAGGACCGGTTTCATTAGGTATAATCCCTAAGCATAGTAGTTTAGAACAACTATATGTTTGGTTAGTTATCGTTTAGCTTCGATTTAAGCGGTTAGTCGATGTTCGTTCTTTAAACATGATCGTTTTTGAAAATTCCGCCTCCCCACAAGTACTGGGTTGAAGTACATCGACTTATATTTTGTACTGATCGTTTTGACCTAGGATTATGTCTTGCGTTCGGTTTCTGCTTGTAGTTATTCTCTATTCACGAGTTGGCAACTCACCCCCGTTGTGCCACAGTTCTTGCAGGTTTTGCCGTACAGGTTCCTTTGCGGCATTTCTGGCACACTGCTTCCTTGCGGGTGAATTGCATTTGGTAGGTGGTTCCTTTTGCATCAAAACCACCATTGTACTTATATTATTCTTTGTATCTAGAATTTCCATCAACCAAATTTGTTTATTGTTTCAGACTCAGACTTTAGTGATGTTTTATTTGGCCTTAGAGTCGCGCTTAGTAGTATTGCGGTTTTCATGCTTACTGTGTTTCTTTTGGATCGATCCTCGCCTTTCGGCGTTGTATATTATATTGCATGTGTGGTTGTGACCGTCAATTGACGAAGAGCTAGCTCCCGCTTGGGGATGCCTTTTATCATTGTATATATGTTATGCTTGTTGTATCCCGTTCGGGGCCAGTATTTACAAAAGAAACTCTGCCGAAATTTTTAGAAAAGACTTTACCTTTTAAAAATGCACCTTCGGCTTAGTTATTTAAAAACCTCGACTTCAAACATATTTTCCTTCACTTCTTTAAACCAGTTTTCTTCACTTACTCTTAAAATGGTTTTAGATTTCTGGGCTTTGGCTTACTTGGATCAGATGGAGTCCTATAGATTTCATATGGTTCGAGGGCCAGTCACGTGCTCTTTCGGGTCGTGACAAAACCCCTCCACAATGTGTTATTTGCAAACTTGCAAATAACCCCCTCCATCGAAAAAGTCTGGCCGGGAAAGAACAAAGGAAAAACGGCCGGAACGGAATGCAAACTGGCAACTCCAGAAAACTGGTCCCGTAATAAATTACAGGAAAAACCCCCATACTGTGCATACACACCCGCATCTGTATTCCGACCGGATACAAATACAAAGAGACAAAATCTACACTGTACTATACTAGGATCCGGCTTAAACCAAAGCCGGCTTGTAATATCCGTTCGATCCTGATCCGTGCAATACCGCACGTATCCGATCGAACCTTGCCATATAACCATACGGCCTCTAGTACTAACCGTCCGATCCTGATCCGTGCAATACCGCACGTATCTGATCGGACCCTGCCATATCTTCATACGGCCTCTACAGCGTTTCGCCCGAAAGCTTGAGTAACTGAAAGTGTGGTGGACTCTAAAGACTCGTCAATACTATGGCTGTGGATTTAACCACTAGCACGTCAGAGGTATAAGCCAACACGTGACGGGCCACCAGCTACTGACCAAAAGGGACGTCGATGAGCGAACTCATCCTGACACCCTACTGAGCCTGTCAGTGACAATATCCGTACAGTCCGGTCCGTTCGTCTATGAGCATCGCATGTCGGGCCTAGGGGGTTGGTAAAAGTCAGACCCCCAAAAGCGGTACAAGTCGTGTCAGAGTGTAGCCCAAAACACCCTGAGATACTACTGGAATACCTACCAGTAAATCTCCTGCCTTGGCCAAGGACTTCGTGTAATGGCTCTCCTAGACACAGCGCGACCTCACCCCCAATACCGGGAGAGACGAACCCCTGAAGATCCGCTCACTGCCTCCATGTGGCTCGGGACTGTACCCAACTAAAACCTGTTTGCACGACTCCTTTGAGCCGTGGTAGGGTAGTAATCAAAGCACAGTGGGAACTCACACGAGACAAATGACGATCCCCAGGTCGATGAACTAACCTGTACACATGTCACCTGGGAACTGCTATCTGACGTCAGGTATAAGACCAACTAGCATGTTCCCAGCGAGTCCTGTCCGGTGTACTCATAACCCAATGAGCACCTGTATACATCTTAGGTGAACCAACTGACACCAGTGGCTTGTGAGACCGGCCACTGCCCTTCGTCGGGGTCTCGACTGTATACACTAGTCTACTCTGGAGAATCGATGCCCTGTCTCGAGACTCCTACGACTAGGGACCTTTTAAGGATGTGCTTATAGACTCCAGCTCTCACTTATATGATCGCCCTCATACTGCTGGCAGTCAAGCAAGAATCCTAGGGGCTCTATCAATGTGCAATAGCGACATGTCAGGTCACCTAAAGCAATACACGATGATAAAGGTAAACCAGATAGCGTACTATCATCTCGAGTAAGACTGTCCTCCCGGGATAGGTCCTCCCTCAATCATTGCAATCACGTGCCTGTGACCCAATAATTGACTCTGAGGGCACTATCTCCAACAAATACTTGCTTAACCGTTCAGCCAGGCCAGTGTCGGTACTTCGAGGAAGGTTTTCCAACGCTTTCGCGAAGTTCCTTAATTAAGTAACCTCTTTTCCCAGTGGGCGTAGCCCCGCTAACACCTTTCTAGACACCTACTAGGTTTATAGCATTGATCGTTAAGTGAGAGTTTTCCCGAGGAGTAGCATATACTCACAGTAGGATCGGGATCCAAATATCATCGCGTGATAAAACCGAAGGAATCAGAATCATCACACTCCAAATGGTATGCAACGCTAGCAAGTTTCAGTACTTATGAAACTCCCGATGTGGATTTTTGCCCCATGCTCTTATGACCTTGACTTTGGCCAAAATATCATAAGTCACATGTCAAGTTCTACCCGTCATTCTCCTAGTTAATTTGGACCCACCCGTACCTACCCTTGACTTTGGCCAAAATGGCAGCACGACTGTCCCAAACCAACGCATCTATCTATGCTGCACATGAATACCCAATAGCTACCAATCACTATGCCTTGACTTTAGCCAAAATACATAGCTTGAATACTTTTTGACCATTCATGTAGAATGACGGAGGGCTACGAATGGTTTTGGCGAAACCGTGAACGTAGTGAACTTGATCTAATCGATGGAACGAGATAGCTTTTAAAAGGAGTGGTTCAAGCTCCGCGTTTAAAAGTTTAGTTTTGAAAAGAACCGAGTGGTTTTCAAAGTGTTCAAATCGACTTTTACTTGGTTTATTTTCTTGCATTAGTTCTTTTAATGCATCCCATCATTTAATCCTACCATTGCAGAAAACAACCAAAATATGACGTACGCTTATGCCATTCGCATTCGCCACGGGGCCCCGTCATCACCCGTTAGGTTACTTAACTAACGACAGAGCGGGGGCTGGGCTAGCGCGGCTGTAAAACATAAGCAATGCCTAAATAGTTATCATATATAAATATATAGCAATAATAGACATTACAGATCACAGATGAATACATTGGATATACTAGGAATCCGCAATCCGTTCGAGCCTGCAACGAAAAGCGGATTACACGGTCGCGGTGAATAGCCAAATACCCCACCCAAGACCCCTACGGGTGCGGCAAACTACCCGCCAAGTACCCGAAGCGAAGCAACCTCCCTCACCACCGTGAGTAGGCCACTCGGCACTTCGAGATATCCGGTAGTTTGTGCACCCCTCCATGGGTCTATCCTAGGAGCAAAAACAGTAAAAAGAATTATACAATGACGGCTACAACCCCGACCCGGTTGTGCGGCCAAACAAATAATAATATTACATCAATTTACATATTACAAATGAATGAAAGAAAAACAACACTCATCTCACATCCATCCCGGCTATTCACCCGCGACAATCCAACCCATTCATATACACATGCCAATATCAAACACAGATCACAGAGATGTATAACCCCGACTAATCGACATATAGCGATTAGCCGACGTTCAATACATACAAACATCACAGATATAACCGTTATAGTCAAAGTGTATTGAAGTTCGAAAAAAATACGGATTTATAGGCCCCCAAAAGTAAATTTCTATTCTGGAAAATCTGGGCACAAATAAACCAACTGAAAAATCCTAAAACCAAGCCAGAAATACACTGCACCAAACTCGACCAAGTGAAGAGCCAAGACGGCCGCGGTTGCGCGGCAATAGCTTGCTATTGCCGCGGAACCGCGGTACTATGGTCGATTCACTTGCTCGTTTTTTGTGGCTATCTTTAAAAAACCCTGAGACGATTTTAGGAGTATAACAAATTTTGTTTTGACCAGAAAAAAATTTAACAGAAAACTAGGGTTTTGAAATTTTGGTTTTTCGATTTTTCGGTTTCGAAATTCGACACACTTCACTACTTAGCTAGTTTATGTTTAGTTAGGCTCTGATACCACTGTAAGTCCATGTTGCCCACCCAGGTGCTTGCGGGGAGGCGGAAAACGGAATAAAAAACGGATTTTTATGAGCTTAGGCAACATGGACTATGCTTAGAAGGATCTTTGCTAAACAAAAACTTGCTAAAGCTAACTAGTAACTAGCTAAGTGCTAGAAAGGTTATACCTTGGGCTCTTAGTCCTTCTCTCCTTGCTCCTTGGAGTAGTGGAAGGAGGTCACCTTGCTCGTCTTCTCACGCCGAAGAAAGATCCACCCGAAAGCCTCAACCTTTGGCTTCAACTCCAAGCTAGAAGTAACTAGGGTTCAAGAAGTGCTAGTCCTTCAACCCTAGATGAGAGTAGAGAAGATCAAGAGAGGGTTTTTCTCAAGCTCAAGTGTTTCTCAACACATGAGAGGGAGAGAGCTTGAAGAAGAGGAAGAACAAGAGAGAGAAAAGATATGATAGAATGAGAAATAATGAACCATTCTCACTAATATGTGTATATTATTTTAATTAAATAATTAGCTAGATAATTGTCATGGTTAATCATGACATGACCATTATCATTTCAATTTGCAAGGATCAAAAAGCATCTTCCAAAAGAAATGATGATGGTCAAAGTGTCAACCTAGGTCAACAAGTCAATAAGGTCAAATGGTCAACAACCATAACCATGCACAATTATTAAACTAATTATTAATTAACTATAATACACACATAATCATTAGGGTTAATAAAATGACAATAGCCATTAACCCTAATCAAGGTCCTCTCCCTCTGTCTCAAGTAACTGTGCATACGCACCCGCATCCGTGATCCGAGGAATACGAATACAATGAGAAAAACCAATCTCAAATCATATACTAGGATCCGGCTTAAACCAAAGCCCGCTAGTATAAACTGTCCGGACAGCAAACGTGCACAAGTGCGCGAATGTGAACGAACCCTGTCGCAAAACCATGCGACCTCTACTCATTTTGCCTAAACGCGAATAGCTCTCTGTGTGGGACTCTAAAGACTCGACACTACGCTGGCAGTGGGTTTAACCACAGACCGCAAGCGGCACTAGCTGTACGTAACGGTCCCCAGGTAGATGTCGATAAGAAGACTGACGAGGTGAACCCCATCTGAACTCCTACTGAGCCTGTATGTGACAATCTCCGTACAGTCCGGTCTGTTCGTCTGATACATCGCATGGTGGGCCTAAGGGGGCGGTGAACGTCAGTCCCCTAATAGCGGTACAAGTAGTGTCGGAGTGTAGCCCAGAACACCATGAGATAACACTGGAAACCTACCAGTATATCTCGCTTGCCCTGGCCAGGGACTACTCGTGTAATGGCTCTCCTGGACACAGCGCGATGTCAACCCCCAATACCGGGAGAGACGAATCCTGTCTAACCGTCACTGCCTCCAAGTGCTTCGGGACTGCACCCAAAAACTACCTGTTTGCACGACTCCTTTGAGCCGTGGTAGGGTAGTAATCAAAGTGCAGTGGGAACACACTCGAGGCGAAGTGACAGTGTCAAGTCAGCGGACTAAGCTGTACTCATGTCACCTGGGAACTGTTAACTGACGATAGGTATAATACCAACCAACAGTCCCCGACGAGTCCTGTCCAGGGTACTCGTAACCCAACGAGCACCCGTATGCTATCTCAAGTACGACGTACTGACGGCTGTGGGATAGACCGTCTCCCACACTGGGATGAGAAGCGCATACGCTAGTCTATTCCGGAGTATCGATGCCCTGTCTCGATAGTCCAATGACTAGGGACCTGTATAAGGATGTGCTTATAGATCACCCAGCTCCCACGAGTGTGAGCGCCATCACAACGCTGGTAATCAAGCAAAGATCCTAAGGGCTCTACTAATATGTATAACAGCAATATGCTAAAAGAAACACATGCACATATTAAAGCAGAGACAAACCAAGTAGCATACTACCATTTCGAGCAAGATTGTATATACAACTGTGAATATCCCAAGCTTCCATTAAGTAATATACAAACTAGTATGATACAGTAATGCCTCTAGGGCATATACACTAACAGGTTTTCCCTTGAGAGTCGTAAGGATCTCACAAGAGAGCTTTTCTTCCTTACAGGTCGTGAGGACTTGCAAGTGCTGGATGTGGTCATCCTTATCCGTGTTTCACGGGGTCAGAGGCTGCTCCAGGTATCGTAGTTTAAAGACATCGCGGTCAAGGTTAAGGACCTCATAGTCCGTGGATTTAAGGACTCCACAGTCCGATGTTAGTTTTAAGACATCACGGTCAAGGTTAAGGACTTCATAGTCCATGGATTTCGGGACTCCACAGTCCGATGTTAGTTTTAAGACATCACGGTCAAGGTTAAGGACCTCATAGTCCGTGGATTTAAGGACTCCACAGTCCGATGTTAGTTTTAAGACATCACGGTCAAGGTTAAGGACCTCATAGTCCATGGATTTAGGGACTCCACAGTCCGATGTTAGGTTGCAGGGACCCGTCACCTCTTTGAAGACGTTGAGGAATTACAGCGTCAAGCATCAAAGGAGTGAAGAGATGTACCCTTAAACCAAGGCAGAATCCGTAGGGAATCGGGGTGGTTGATCGTTAGTTTTAAGACATCACGGTCGAGGTTAAGGACATCATAGTCCGTGGATTTTAAGGACTACACAGTCCGGTATTTGCTCTGGATGCTTCACACGGGTTCACTGCCGTGCTTGGCGAGGACCAGGCTCCGCTCTGGGCGTTTTCCGCGGGGTCAAAGAGTGACGTTATCCGCGTTCCACGTAACCAGGAATTTTGCACTAGATGCTTCACACGGGTGCATTGCCGTGCTCGGCGAGGACTAGGCTCCGCTCTGGATGCTTCACACGGGTTCACTGCCGTGCTCTGCGAGGACCAGGATCCGCTCTGGACGTTTTCCACGGGGTCAAAGAGTGACGTTATCCGCGTTCCACGTAACCAGGAATTTTGCACTAGATGCTTCACACGGGTTCACTGCCGTGCTCGGCGAGGACTAGGCTCCGCTCTGGATGCTTCACACGGGTTCACTGCCGTGCTCCGTGAGGACCACGATCCGCTCTGGACGTTTTCCACGGGGTCAAAGAGTGACGTTATCCGCGTTCCACGTAACCAGGAATTTTGCACTAGATGCTTCACACGGGCTCACTGCCGTGCTCGGCGAGGACTAGGCTCCGCTCTGGATGCTTCACACGGGTTCACTGCCGTGCTCTGCGAGGACCAGGATCCGCTCTGGACGTTTTCCACGGGGTCAAAGAATGACGTTATCCGCGTTCTACGTAACCAGGAATTTTGCACTAGATGCTTCACACGGGTTCACTTCCGTGCTCGGCGAGGACTAGGCTCCGCTCTGGATGCTTCACACGGGTTCACTGCCATGCTCTGCGAGGACCAGGATCCGCTTTGGACGTTTTCCACGAGGTCAAAGAGTGACGTTATCCGCGTTCCACGTAACCAGGAATTTTGCACTAGATGCTTCACACGGGTTCACTGCCGTGCTCGGCGAGGACTAGGCTCCGCTCTGGATGCTTCACACGGGTTCACTGCCGTGCTCTGCGAGGACCAGGATCCGCTCTGGATGTTTTCCACGGGGTTAAAGAGTGACGTTATCCGCGTTCCACGTAACCAGGAATTTTGCACTAGATGCTTCACACGGGTTCACTGCCGTGCTCGGCGAGGACTAGGCTCCGCTCTGGATGCTTCACACGGGTTCACTGCCGTGCTCCGCGAGGACCAGGATCCGCTCTGGACGTTTTCCATGGGGTCAAAGAGTGACGTTATCCGCGTTCCACGTAACCAGGAATTTTGTACTAAATGCTTCACACGGGTTCACTGCCGTACTCGGCGAGGACTAGGCTCCGGTCTGGATGCTTCACACGGGTTCACTGCCGTGCTCCGCGAGGACCAGGATCCGCTCTGGACGTTTTCCACGGGGTCAAAGAGTGACGTTATCCGCGTTCCACGTAACAAGGAATTCTGCTGATTGTATCCGCATTTCACGGGATGGAGGTTTGACTGTTGGCGATATGTATACCACCGAGCCATGGAACTGGGAGTTGCCGTTGTTCCGCTTAGCTTAGAGTTGTGTCCGTTGTTACGAGACGAGTGTTGAAACTATCTCCAGGTCTCCTTTGGCCCATCGAGACTTGGCTTCTTCTTCTGATGAAACCTGGGGGAGACGTATGATCCCTTTTTGTTTACGCCCTTGGATTGTGTACAGGGTGTGATGGAACATCACCTGTAGGGCATAAATTGAAACCCCCTTTTTTTAATTTTATTTCATTTTCCGCGATGCTCTATCATTTCAGCTTTTATATCGCGGAGGTCGCGATTGCCCCATCATTTCGGCTATTTTTCGCAGTGCCCAATCATTTCGACTCTTTATTTATTTTCTGCTCGCTGCTTTTTATTGCGAGTTGCCCCATCATTTCGGCTATTTTTTATGCATACATTTTTACTTGCTACTTTTTATTGCAAGTTGCCCCATCATTTCAGCTATTTCGTATGCATGCATGGCTTGCTAGCTTTTTCGCCGCAAGCTTGGATTTTAGACACCGATTTTAGCATCAGCACCGCTACAACTGGGATGTTGCCAGGAGCGAATCATCATTTGCCTCTGTCGATGTTGAACAAAGGTGGCTTAGCAAACAGGGTTAAGGGTCCTGTCGACCAAGGCTTTTGACTTCATGAACCGTAAGGGTCCCACAAAGGTATTTCTCCCTACAAGTCATGAGGATCTTGTAGGTGTATTTTCTCCCTATGGATCGTGAGGATTCCTAAGTGTATGTTCCTCCGTAAGTCGTAAGGATCCTACAGGAGGGTTTTCTCCTTATAAGTCGAGAGGAATTATAAGGGTTGTTCACCATATGGACATGTCCCTAGTCACGGGTGCGACTTTGCTGGGGAAATGTTTATTCGTGCCCGTGGATTGTGTACAAGGGTCAGTATTGAGCCGCTTGTAGGGCAATATCGAAGGTTGTGGGGGATTTGCTTAAGAACAGGTTTAGGCTTCTGTAACTTAAGACTTTCAAGTCTTATGAGCCGTGAGGGTCCCATAAAAGAATTCTCCTTACGAGTCGTAAGGATCTCGCAAGTATATTTTCTCCTTAGGAATCGTGAGGATCCCTAAGTGTGTCGTTCCCTTGTGAGTCGTAAGGATCCCACGCGGGTGGTTTCTCCTTACAAGGTCGAGAGGATCTTGTAAGTATCTTTTAACGAGGTTGCGCCCTTTCGGGTTTTCACAAACACTTGCCGGTAGTCATGCTGTTTTTACTCACGGAGACCTTTCGGGTTTTCATCCGTGCCCCTTTTGCTTATGGACATACCGTTTTTTTATTCTTTTTCTCTTTTTTTTTACAAGGTCGCGCCCTTTCGGGTTTTCACGAACACTTGCCGGTAGCCCTGCTGTTTTTACTCACGGAGCCCTTTTGGGTTTTCATCCGTGCCCATTTTGCTTATGGACATACCGTTTTTTTTTATTTTATATTTTTCTTATTTTTTTTTATTCATCTTGTCAGCCTAAGGATGCTGCGGTAGTAGTTTAGGGACGTTTCGGTCCGTCGTTAGTTTAAGGACGTTTCGGTCCGTCGTTAGTTTAAGAACGTTTCGGTCCGTCGATAGTTAAAGGACATTTCGGTCCGTTGTTAGTTTAAGGACGTTTCGGTCCGTCGATAGTTTTAAGGACGTTTCGGTCCGTTATTAGTTTAAGGACATTTCGGTCCGTCGATAGTTTTAAGGACGTTTCGGTCCGTTATTAGTTTAAGGACATTTCGGTCCGTCGATAGTTTTAAGGACGTTTCGGTCTGTTATTAGTTTAAGGACATTTCGGTCCGTCGTTAAGGGGAAGGTCGGCTACTGCTTATAAGGTCTGAGCTTAGGAAGATAGCGAGCGGACATAGTCGTCGTCATCTATCATTGACCCAGGCTATGGCTCATTAAGCATAGTATTTCTTTAAGAAGCGGACGTTTATTGGCCTGAAAGGCCTCTCACCGTGCATGTCCATGAGTAGATAGGCTCCACCCTGGTAGACCCTGTCTATGATGTACAGGCCTTCATAGTTTGGCTCGAATTTTCCCCGCTTGACGCGATTGGGGATCATAGGTCTTTTGACCACTAGTACGAGTTCGCCTTGGCGGAATGTCCTCGGCCTGGTCAATCTTTCGTACGAGCGCGTCATCTTTGCTTTGTAGGCCTCTAGATTTTGTTGCGCTATGAGCCGGGTTTCATCGAAGGCATCAAGCTCTTCAAGCCGAAGGTGAGCATTTTCTTCGTCCGTCAGCTCGTGGTGGACTGCCACTCGTAGAGAGGGTAACTCTATCTCAAGGGGGAGCACTGCTTCCGTCCCAAATACCAACGCGTACGGCGTTGTGTCCGTGGCCGTCTTGAATGTAGTTCGATAGGCCCAAAGGGCCTCTTACAGCCTCTCATGCCAGTCCTTCTTATTTCGGGACACCGTCTTTTTTATGATCTTTGTCAAGGTCTTATTGAAGGCCTCGGCCAGACCGTTAGCTCGTGGATTGTAGACTGAAGAATATCTTCAGTCTATATTGTGCTGCTGCGCGAAGCGGCTAATCTTATGGCTTCTGTAGGCTGGCCCGTTATCGGAGATAATTCGCCGTGGGGTTCCAAACCGATAGATGACGTGTGTCTTGAAGAAGTGGAGGATATTCTCCGTCTTCACTTCCCTCAACGGTACTGCTTCCGCCCATTTGGAGAAGTAATCAGTCATCGCCAGGATGAAACGATGTCCCCTGGACGATGCTGGTTCAATGGGGCCGACTATGTCAGTCCCCCACATTTCGAATGGCCAGCTAGCCACCGTTGGATGTAGTGGATTCGGATGCTGGTGGATGAAATCCCCATGGATTTGGCACGAGTGGCATTGCTTCGCATACTCGAGGCAGTCCTGGATCATCGTAGGCCAGTAGTAACCCATCCGTTTAATTTTTAACTTCATCTTCGGGCCTGCTTGATGAGAACCACAGATTCCGTCATGAACCTCTTGAACGACTCTTTCTACTTTGTCCGGTCCTAAACATCTTAGCCACAGAGAATCAAACGACCTCTTATACAGAGTACCATTGACGAAAGCGAAAGATAGAGCTCGTTTCATGAGCTGATATCTTGAGGACGCTCCTTCGGGCATTCGGTGGGACTTAAAGTAGTCTATAAAGACTTCCCTCCAGTCCTCAGCCTTCTCACGGTCTTTTATTTGTAGGGTCGTCTGCTCATTCGCTCCCTTTTCTTCGTATGATTCCGGAGATATTTCTGCCGGGGCGAGCACTCGACGGCTTTGCACCATGATTTTGACGTCATCGAGGTTCTCGTCAGCTAGTTCTTTAGCGAGCTTAGCTAGCGCGGCTGCTTTGCTATTTTCTGTACGTGGTATACTTTCCAAAGTGTAGGAGGGAATTTGGGTCAATAGTTGTTGCACCTTTTCGCCGTACTTCACCAATTCCGGTTTGCACGTTTGGTAGTCGCCGTTTACTTGACTAACGACCAGCTGGGAGTCCCCGTATATAAGGAGGTCTTCAATTCCCATGTCAATGGCGATCTCGAGGCCCGCTATCAAAGCTTCGTATTCGGCTTCATTGTTCGTCTTCGATTCCGTTAAGGAGAAAGCAAAGCGCATTATCCCTCCTTGTGGGGTTACGAAGATAAGGCCTACTCCCGATTTGATTATGGGGGTACATTGTTTGCGCTTCTTCATGGAAGATGCCCCGTCAAAATAGAGTTCCCATCGGGTATCACTGCCGCCGATCGCATCGAATGCATGTTCGTCCGGCAAATCACAGTTCATAGGAGAACCAGCAAGTACTGGATGCTCAGCAAGGAAGTCGGCAATGGCCTGGCCTTTCACTGCCTTAAGAGGTCGATACGTTATCGAGAACTCCATCAGGAGTAGAGCCCATTTAGCGAGTCGACCCGTCAATATAGCCTTTGACATCAAATATTTAAGGGGTCCACCCTCGAGATGAGACGGACTTCGTGAGCCAACGCATAGTGCCTGAGTTTTGTTATCGCGAAGATTAGCGCCAAGCAGTGTTTTTCAATGGGAGAGTAGTTGCTTTCTGCCCCCAGCATAACTCGACTTAAGTAGTAGAGTGCTCTCTCTTTTCCTTGATCGTTCTCTTGTGCCCATAATGCGCCCAAGGAACCTTCGAGGGCGGTTGTATAAAGAATGAGGGGTTTTCCTTTGACCGGCGCAGCCAGCACCGGAGGGTTCTGCAGGTACTGCTTGATCTCGTCTAGTGCACCTTGGCATTTGTGATCCCAAACGAATGGAGTTCCCTTCTGCATCAGGTGGCTGTAAGGACGGCACTTGCCTGAAAGATTGGCGATAAATCGCCGGATGTATGCGAGCTTCCCTTGGAGAGACCGCAACTGTTTGAGGGTTCTTGGCGGAGACATTTCCATGATCGCCTTAATCTTAGATGGATCTATTTCGATACCTCGGTGTCGGATGATGAATCCCAGGAATTTACCCGAGGAGACTCCGAACGCGCATTTGAGGGGATTCATCTTCAAATTATACTGCCGAAGGCGTTGAAATACAGTTTTCAGATGCTCTAAATGCTCTTCGTATGACATGCTCTTTACTACAAGGTCATCGATATAGCACTCGACGATGTCATGTATGAGGTCGTCGAAGATCTTTGTCATGGCCCTTTGGTAGGTAGCGCCGGCGTTCTTTAGACCAAAGGGCATAACCTTGTAGCAGAATATACCCAACGGGGTCCGGAAAGCGGTGTGCTTCTGGTCTTCGGGATGCATCTTTATCTGATTGTACCCTGATGAACCGTCCATAAAGGAGAAAACCTCGTGAATGGACGTGTTATCTATCATTAGCTCGGTTACCGGTACTGGGAAATCGTCCTCCGGACAAGCTTTATAGAGATCCCTGAAATCCATGCATATGCGTACCGTCCCATTTTTCTTCATTACCGGGACGATGTTGGCGATCCAGTCGGGATATTGGACTTCTTGGATAAATCCAGAATCGATCAGCTTCTTGACTTCGGCGTTGATGCTCATCTCAAGCTCGAGCCGCATCCTTCTCGGCGCCTGCTTGACTGGCTTGATATCTGGGGATATTGCTAATTTATGCACAGCAATCTCCGGATCTAATCCTGGCATCTCGGAATAGTTCCACGCGAAGCAATCTTTATGCTGTAGAAGCACGTCCTTTAACGCAGCCACCCTTTCTTCAGATAGCAGCTCGCTGACAAATGTCGGTCGTGGATCATCTGCCGATCCCAACTCAATCTTCTTGAGGTTATTGTAGGGTTCCTAGGCACTCCCAAGAGGTCTCACAAGGTATCAACCATGCCAATTTCAAAAATACGGTGCCGAGAAACCCTAAACTACGGATCGTTGGCTAGAATTCTAGGCGAAACATGAAACTAGTTTACAACTAAACTAAAAGAGCAGAAATACAACCTTTGTAAATCCGGTCCTCCACCTCCATAGCTCCGCAATGAAGTCTCCTCGCTGTCCAAATCGAAATCCGGGCTCTTGCGTCGGCTTCATCGGAGAAAAAGGGGGCTAGGTCATCGACGACGATGCCGAAGATGATCTACGTCGAGGCATCGCTAGATCAAGCTCCAACTTCACCCAGTCAAGAAAACTTGTGAAGGAAACACACTCTACTACTTGGCAAGAGGTAGAGGATGAAGAAATAGGAAGTGGGTTCACTTTAGAATTGGATTTCTCACACTTATGCTCAAATCACCATTGATGAAGTATGCTTTCTTCTTGAAGAAGAAGAAGAAGAAGATGATAAATGTTATGATAAGAAATATTAAAATAGAAAAGAAAATCAATTCTTATCATAAGCAAACCATGGTTAGGTGTAGAGAATTAACAAGGGTTAGTGAATGGTTGGGTTAAGACATGAAGACAAAATGGTCACTTTGGTCAAACCTTCATGAAGCTTCATCTTTGAAAGCAACCCTTTTGTTTTCATTTCTCTTTTTCTTTTTGTCAAAACAAAATAAATAAAGGCATAATTAAATCAAATGAAACCCTAACCATTAACTAACCATGGTTTAATCATACACATAATCAAGTTAGCATGTATCATCAAACATGATACAATCATGTGCACAAAAGTATATCACATATACAACTTGCTCAAATCAAGTGAGAAAATCCATTTAAAGTGAACCAATACTAGTTAATGCAAAGTAATATATCAAATATATAATTATGCATTAAATCATTAAATCAACACTTGATTTAACGATCCGGTCATATCGCATACAACCGACTAATATCCAATGTATCGGCTTATCGAATCAACCCTTGATTCGTTAACTAGGTTATATCGCAAACAACCAATCGATACATTCATCGCGAGAATGAAATACGGTATCACATACACGCATTATTCTCGGTCCCGCACATATCTCATATGCGCTCCTATTTCGTTTCGCTTGAGCCAGGAAACCTCTGTGTAGGACTCTAAAGACTCGTCAATATGCCGGCAGCAGGTGATGATCATATCAAACACCCACAAGCCGCAAGCGGTCTGCTAAACGTAACGGCCACCCGGGTATTGAGCGATCAGAAGATCGACGAGCAAGCCCGCTCACACTCCAGTGAATCCAACCAGTAACACTACCGTACAGTCCGGTCTCGTCGTCTGATATGTCGCATATCTTGCCTAGGGGTGGTAAACGTCAGACCCCAATAGCTCGATAAGTCGTGTCGATATGAGGTCTATAACAGTTCGAGAAACTACTGGTAACACTTACCAGTAAATCTCAGCAACCCTGGCCAGGGATTTCCGGTTATAGCCAATCGAACACAGCGCAACATCAACTCCCTATACCGGGAGAGACGAATCCCCTCCTATCGCTCATTGCCTCCATGTGATTCGGGACTGTACCCAAAAGCCACCGTTTTGCACGCCCTCTTGGACGTGGTAAGGTGGAAATCAAAGCACAGTGGGAACCACACAAGACTCTATGACGATCTCGGGTCAACAGACTACTCTGTACCAGTGTCACCTGAGAACTGCCATCTGACGTGAGGTATAATACCATCTGGGAGTTCTCGGCGAGTCCGTCCAGTGTACCCAGTCTCTACTGAGCACCCGTATATCATCTCTGATGTCAAACACCAATGGATATGGGATCATCCATCGCCCATCTGTATGGGTCGAGAAGGTACACGCTAGTCTACTCTGGTATATCGATGCCCCGTCTCGATACACCCACGACTAGGGACTTTGAAGGATGTACTTATGGACTACCATGTCCCCACTAGTATGATCCGCATCATAGTCCAGGTAGTCAAGCACACATCCTAAGGGCTTTACCAACATGTAATAGAGAGACAGCCTGTGTACACGTTAAGGTAAAGTTCAACCAGATAGCATACTATCATGTCGAGCAAGAAAGTCCTCCCTATATATGTCCCAGCATCCACTACAATATACATCCAGTGTACAGTAATGTCCTCTAGGGCATACATATAACTAACAATCTCCCACTTGCACTAGGGACATCTGTAGCAGTGGTTGTAGTATCTCATACTCAACCATCCCATAAAAGTCTCTCTCTGGGAATAGGCCTTCGTGAGTGGATCCGCCGTGTTGTCCTCTGAGTCTACTCTCCTAACCTCGATCCCTTAGAGATCAACCATCTCCATGATCAAGTGATACTGCCTTAGAGTATGTCTGGATCACTGATGGGACCTGCGTTCCTTGGCATAAGCCACAACTCCATTGTCACACAATGGGAGGAACGTAGTTCATCTCATGAACCAATACACACCCAAACAGCCTCTTTGGTAGCATCTTAAGTAGCGATGTATCCAGCCTTTATCGTCTAGTATGCCACGGTATCTAGCTTGGAACTCTTCCAACATACCGTCCCTTTACTGAGGGTAAAGACAATGCCTGCGACTGACATTCAGTCGTCTTTATCACCCTGGAACCCTTCCAGTGATTCTCCCCAGGATCGATTGATACCATCTCACTACAACTAGTGAGTATACTAACACCCAAATAACATCTATCTCATAGATGAAAACTCAGGATGGAGGAGGTATCACATTGATCCTATCTGGAGAATCCTTGTGATAAGCGGAGATTGACCGAGCGTAGCATAGGAAACTCCTTCCCTATCATGAGTATGTCATCCACGTACTCTACGAGGATCACCACCATACTCCCTACTACCTTTTTGTATATACAAGGTTCATCTACCATTTTGATGATGTCAACTTCCTTGACTAATCCATCAAAACAGATGTTCCAACTCCGCGATGCCTGCTTTATCCTATAAAGCATTTTGCACACGTTTCCGCTGCTCCCACTGTCTACGAGGCCCTCTGGCTGTGTACTTATAGACGCACTCTTCTAAATCAGTATTTAGAAAAGCAGTCATGACACCTAACCGCCAGATATCGTAGTCATGGTATGTAGCCGTGGCAAGTAGTATCTGGATGGACTTAAGCATAGGTACTGGAAAAGGTTTCATCATTATCCACGCCTGGTCAATGACGAAAACCTTTAACAAGTCTAGCTTTGAAAGTCTCAACTTTTCCATCTACACCAAGTAATCTTCTCAAGATATACTTGCTCCTGATGGGGATTTAACCCTTCAGATATAGCAGCCAAAGTCCATACTTTGCTGGTGTACATGGATTCTATCTCAGATTGCTAAGCATCCAGCCATTCTTACAGAGTCTTACTCCTGATGGCCAGCTCGAAATTAGTTGGGTCATCATCTCATGATGCAATCCTCGCTTCCACTGTCATAGAGAAACCTAAGTAACTCTCAGGTGGGTGAGGAACCCTACTAGATCGGCGGAGAGGCTGAGGTTCGTTGGAATCTATTGAATCCTTTGGTTCTATCAAATCATCTGCTGTAGTTTGTATAGCTGGAACCATTCCAGTTCTACATAACAGACGTTGTCTCGAGCTTGTCCGGATTTTGCTTTTAGACATAGGCCGGACAACCCCAAATCTTAACCAACTTAAGATATGGGCTCTTCCCTTTCCATATCTCATATGAAGTGGTAGGCAACTGATTTGATCGTGACCCTATTCAATAGGTATGCAGCTTCTCAAGCGCATAACTCCCAAAAGGAAATAGGTAACTCAGTAGTACTCATCATAGAGCACACTATATCATATAGAGTGTGATTGCTCCGCCCCGATACACCGAGGTACTGTGGTGTATACGGAGGAGTAATGCTGAGAGAGAATCTCATTCTCCTTTAGAATAGTCCAGGAATTCCATGCACAAGTATTCTCCTCCTTGATCACATCAAAGGACACAATACTTATACCCGTATTTTGGTTCTCTACTTCTAACTTATATTCTGTGAATATCTCAAAAGGTTCGGACTTGTGTTTCAACAAGAACATATGTCTGAATCTAAAGAGATCATCAGAGAACGTAATGAAGTATAAAGAACCAATCCTGGTATGTGTAGACAGGGGACCTTACATACATCAACATGTATCAATCCCAAGAGTTCACTAACTCTTTCTCTGTTTTCAATAAACAGAGCTATGGTCATCTTATCTTTGTGACATGACTGGCAAGTTTTCACAAGATGTAAATTCAAACTGATTTAAATATGCATCTAAATGTAACTTTAGCTAGTCGGGTCACATTGATCTGACCTAGTCTACAATACCTCAAGAAGAATTCGTTCATTTCTGAACTCTTCCTCTTGTGTGTGTTCTGTATACTAAGAACTGTAGTTCGATTTAGAACATCAATGCTTTTAGATAACGTGCCTGAACCGATCACCTTTTGATATAGGAAATGTTCAAAAGATTATCCAACAATACAAAATTTTATCATTTCTTTACTAATAAAGAGACTGATATGATTTTGTATATCAGGTTCGGTATCTAATAACATTCGTTCAGAATCAATGTATTGGTAATACAGGGTGACAGTAACCGACAGACTTGGCTGCAACACTTGCCCCGTTTTCTGCCTCATGAAACTTATCACCCGTTCTCAGTTTTTCTACCTTTTTGTAGCCCTATGTAACAGATTACATATCTGGGATCCTGATCCGGTATCATATACCCAGGATTCGGAGGATACTGAGAAACAGTTCTTTGTAATGAACACACCCGAAGATGATGCATCAACATGCACTCTCTTCGTTTGGGCGGCATGGGAATCTTGGTATTCCCCTATTTCCTGCTCTGTCTTATAACAATTATAAGTTGGAGCGGGACCAACGTTCCCCAGCTCAGTATAACAAGCGGGTTCGGTCAATAATCCGTATTATTATCTTGATTAAGGCGTGATATGGTCGCTACCTGGAGAGAGAGAGAAGAAAACGCCCAGCGTGCGCTCTTGCAAGAATAGATTGGTTATTATTTTATCTAATCAGGATGGCTCCCACTGTTTTTATCAAATCTTCCTTCAAACCCTAAAAGGAAAGACTAGCCGGGATTAATTACACACTACAAGTTCGCCAATCTTTCAGCCAGGCCAGTGTCGATACTTTGAGGGAGGTCCCCCGTGCTTTCGCACGAACCTAATTAATGTAAACCTCGTTTTCCCAGAGGCATAACCTCGTTAACACCTTTCTATACACCTACTTGATCGGCTAATTGTAATGTGTAAAACTCTCCCAGGAGTAACAATTACTCGCAGCGGGTATCGGGATCCAACTAACTCATAGAAGGTATGCAATCTCATTGCAAATTTCAACACTTGAAATTCCCGATAATATTTTGCCCCTAGCGTCCTATGACCTTGACAGAGGTCAACAAACCATAGGCTGCTAGTCAAGTTCAACCCGTCATTTCTTGATTGAAGTAAACTCACCCGCACGACCCTTGACAGAGGTCAACAAGGTCGCACGACTACCCTAAATCAATCACATCATATGCTTATGCAGATAAGCGCTAATCAGCTACCGCACACTACGCCTTGACAGAGGTCAACAAACGCAGCACGAATACTAACCAGTACATATCTGAAATGACGGAGGGCTACGACAGGTTTTTCTGAAAACCTATTGCGTAATGAACTTGATATCGTTGTAGGATCGAATGAATTTTGAAATGGAGTGTTTTTGAGGCTTTTCTAGTTTTGCTAAAGGAGTCACTCTCGGTGAAGGGATCGTCGGTCCTTTCCTCGTCGAATGAGGTGCGGGATAATCATATATATCGCTGTGCAAAGAAAAAACACTTAAAAGCTATCAAAAGACAAACCGAGTGTGTAGCATCTGCCAGTTATTGCTAAAGGAGTCACTCCCGGTGAAGGGATCTCGGTCCTTTCCTTATCGAATAAGGTGCAGGATATATCATATATACCGCTGTGCAAAGCAAGAACTGTAGCTACCTGTTTTATTTTGAAATTCGATTCTACAACATCTTTAGGTTTCTTTTCTTTCATTAATCACATTAATGAAGTCCCATCATTTAATGTACCTAATCATCACAGATAAATACGACGTACACTTATGCCATCCGCATTCGCCTCGATGTCCCCTCGTGCACCGTTAGGTTAGGTAACTAACGGCAGAGCGGGGCAGGGCTAGCGCGGATGTAAAACATAAGTAACGTCTATATAATATATCATATATACTATATACTGTATCTATCACAGAACATCACATGATCACATCACAGATATCGCAGCAGAAGAAACATATGAAATATTGGATATACTAGGATGTCCGTGTTTTCAATACGAGCCAGTATAAAACACGGATTCCACGGTCGCGATGAATAGCCAAACCCACACCCCTAGACCCCTATGAGAGCGGCAAGCAACCCTACCAATTCTAGAGTTAGGAGACCCGGACTCGACTCCTCGAGTTGGTCTCCCACTGGACTCCAGAACCCGGTTACTTGTGCCCTCCTCCTTGGGTCTATCCTAGTGCGGAAAAGTAAATAATATACAAATGGTGACAACATCCGCTACCTGGAAGTGCCCCAATAAAAGAATATTACATACAAGTTTTTACATGAATGAAAATGAAAAACACTCATCTCACATAAAAAACCCCGGCTATTCAAACACGACGATCCAATATAACATATCCAGCAACACATAACATCACATGTCATCAACGTAAGTAAACATGCGCATCCCAATTTTCGTTGACATATAGCAACGAAACCGGCGATATCACATATTACACTTACGGTCACAGAAAAGAAAGTGTAAAACTACAACAGTTGGAATTCGCAACCACTTTAGACATCGCATGCCTAATCAAATGAATTACTTAGACATCGCATGCCTAACAATTATAAACCCCGCATTTTAGTCTCAAAATCGAAAACTCTTTTCAATATCAAGTCGGGCAATTCAACAAGATTCCCGACATCCTGATCGAATGCTCGTCGCAAACTTCAGTAGACGGTCGCACCCCCGATACCGTCGACGAAGTGCACCAAGGCGGAACACCGCTACCGGGAGCACCCGAACGGATGCTTTCGGCGACGGGGTTCTCCTGCAGTCACTTGGTCGGGGCTAGGGGGTGTAGCTGTCTATTAAGTTTACCCGGCGAGTATCCGCGTACGCTACGTGATTGCAACGGACTTTTGATCACATCAAAATTCCCTGGCAACCGATCAAGTGAGACTAAACTGCTATGTTTATAACATTCATTCAGTTATCACATAACTATTGTGAATTCCAATTGTTGTATCACATTCCGGATAAACAGAAAATGTTAAACTTTCCGATTGAACATTCGAACACCCAAGTTTTCCCGATACAGATCAACACATGAAGCAAGTCTAAAAACATTCAGTTCGTGCCTCAGTACCAACGGTCCAGCCGTAGAAGGGTCAAGCCAACGCCTCACATGTGGCACGCCGTACTGCCCCAAACCCAAAGGTTCAAAGGGCAGTTCAAGATGGTCACATAATCGAGTTAAGGTTTGTTGTCTTCTAGAGGGTCCATCGAGTTACTTGCACTACTTAGAACGTCTTTAAACCACAGAAAAATCCAACACTTGGAAATTTCCCGACAGGGGAAAAATTGGGTATTTATATCCGGTCGAACTTTTTAACATATTCAAAAAATTATCCGGAAAGCCACTTAGACAAAATCTGATACTCCGATCGAAACACCGAATCCCCAAAACAACTCCAGAAAATTCAACTCTTGAATAAATTTTTTAAAATACCCAGAGAACTCAGCACCTGAAACAATGAATTACTGTGCAAACTGTTAGGGCTGACGTCACACTTCTGCCGCGGAACCGCCGCATAAGCTAGGCTTATGCCGCGGTTCCGCCTCCGATTGCACTGTTCATGAAATAAATTTTGCGCCGTAATTCTTAGAATTCCCTGCTGAGTTTTCTGCATATTTTTAATTTGGAAAAAACCCAGTTTTTAAAAAATGTACAGAGAGCCGTTTTCGGGTTAGGGTTTTGGTTCGATCGGACTTCATACGTCGTCAGGACTTCGCCTAAGGCTCTAGCTAGGCTCTAATACCACTGTAGGGTTCCTAGGCACTCCCAAGAGGTCTCACAAGGTATCAACCATGCCAATTTCAAAAATACGGTGCCGAGAAACCCTAGACTACGGATCGTTGGCTAGAATTCTAGGCGAAACATGAAACTAGTTTACAACTAAACTAAAAGAGCAGAAATACAACGTTTGTAGATCCGGTCCTCCACCTCCATAGCTCCGCAATGAAGTCTCCTCGCTGTCCAAATCGAAATCCGGGCTCTTGCGTCGGCTTCATCGGAGAAAAAGGGGGCTAGGTCATCGACGACGATGCCGAAGATGATCTACGTCGAGGCATCGCTAGATCAAGCTCCAACTTCACCCAGTCAAGAAAACTTGTGAAGGAAACACACTCTACTACTTGGCAAGAGGTAGAGGATGAAGAAATAGGAAGTGGGTTCACTTTAGAATTGGATTTCTCACACTTATGCTCAAATCACCATTGATGAAGTATGCTTTCTTCTTGAAGAAGAAGAAGAAGAAGATGATAAATGTTATGATAAGAAATATTAAAATAGAAAAGAAAATCAATTCTTATCATAAGCAAACCATGGTTAGGTGTAGAGAATTAACAAGGGTTAGTGAATGGTTGGGTTAAGACATGAAGACAAAATGGTCACTTTGGTCAAACCTTCATGAAGCTTCATCTTTGAAAGCAACCCTTTTGTTTTCATTTCTCTTTTTCTTTTTGTCAAAACAAAATAAATAAAGGCATAATTAAATCAAATGAAACCCTAACCATTAACTAACCATGGTTTAATCATACACATAATCAAGTTAGCATGTATCATCAAACATGATACAATCATGTGCACAAAAGTATATCACATATACAACTTGCTCAAATCAAGTGAGAAAATCCATTTAAAGTGAACCAATACTAGTTAATGCAAAGTAATATATCAAATATATAATTATGCATTAAATCATTAAATCAACACTTGATTTAACGATCCGGTCATATCGCATACAACCGACTAATATCCAATGTATCGGCTTATCGAATCAACCCTTGATTCGATAACTAGGTTATATCGCATACAACCAATCGATACATTCATCGCGAGAATAAAATACGGTATCACATACACGCATTATTCTCGGTCCCGCACATATCTCATATGCGCTCCTATTTCGTTTCGCTTGAGCCAGGAAACCTCTGTGTAGGACTCTAAAGACTCGTCAATACGCCGGCAGCAGGTGATGATCATATCAAACACCCACAAGCCGCAAGCGGTCTGCTAAACGTAACGGCCACCCGGGTATTGAGCGATCAGAAGATCGACGAGCAAGCCCGCTCACACTCCAGTGAATCCAACCAGTAACACTACCGTACAGTCCGGTCTCGTCGTCTGATATGTCGCATATCTTGCCTAGGGGTGGTAAACGTCAGACCCCAATAGCTTGATAAGTCGTGTCGATATGAGGTCTATAACAGTTCGAGAAACTACTGGTAACACTTACCAGTAAATCTCAGCAACCCTGGCCAGGGATTTCCGGTTATAGCCAATCGAACACAGCGCAACATCAACTCCCTATACCGGGAGAGACGAATCCCCTCCTATCGCTCATTGCCTCCATGTGATTCGGGACTGTACCCAAAAGCCACCGTTTTGCACGCCCTCTTGGACGTGGTAAGGTGGAAATCAAAGCACAGTGGGCACCACACAAGACTCTATGACGATCTCGGGTCAACAGACTACTCTGTACCAGTGTCACCTGAGAACTGCCATCTGACGTGAGGTATAATACCATCTTGGAGTTCTCGGCGAGTCCGTCCAGTGTACCCAGTCTCTACTGAGCACCCGTATATCATCTCTGATGTCAAACACCAATGGATATGGGATCATCCATCGCCCATCTGTATGGGTCGAGAAGATACACGCTAGTCTACTCTGGTATATCGATGCCCCGTCTCGATACACCCACGACTAGGGACTTTGAAGGATGTACTTATGGACTACCATGTCCCCACTAGTATGATCCGCATCATAGTCCAGGTAGTCAAGCACACATCCTAAGGGCTTTACCAACATGTAATAGAGAGACAGCCTGTGTACACGTTAAGGTAAAGTTCAACAAGATAGCATACTATCATGTCGAGCAAGAAAGTCCTCCCTATATATGTCCCAGCATCCACTACAATATACATCCAGTGTACAGTAATGGCCTCTAGGGCATACATATAACTAACAGTTATCTGCAGTAGTATGTATGCCATCTTCCAGTTCTTTTAGAGCTGGCGGAAATTCTGAGATCACTTCATCACTGCTGTTCTCAAAGCACCAGGGAAGGTCATCCATGTTCTCGGGCTCTTCTTTTAATATCGTAATCATGTAACAGGTGCGAATCCGCTTCTAAGACTGAGGTGGATCCGGTTCTGCTCTCGCGGCTTTTGGTTCGTGCTTTTGTGGCGGCGTTACTTTCCAGCTGTTGGATAAAGCAAATCTGCCTTGTTGGTACTGGTCTTCGACCCAGTTCTTGAAGGTGAAGCAGTCTTCGATAGGGTGTCCTATGGCTCGGTGATAAGAGCAATAGCCCGGATAAGAAACTTCGTTAACTTGCTCAGGGTGCTTAGACTCCGGAAGTGCGATCATTTGATATTTTATAGCAAGCTCGAGTAACCTCTCCGTCTTGTCTCGGGGGAAGGAGTACGCTCGACTCATCTTCTTCATGAGGGACAAATCCGAGCCGCGCAATACCCGATCACGTAACTCTCCAATCCTGCGTCGTTGTTGTCGGCTCCTCTTTCCGCTTCTTGATTTATTTCTGCCTCTGCGTCGGGCCTTTCGTACAACGGGTTGACAGGGATGAGCATCTTTGTCTTTTGCAGCCTGTTGAAATAGACGTTGCGTCCTGGCCTTTTCGTAGATGGCCATCTCGCGGTTGTAGCCTTCCCAAGCTTTTTGACCCGCTTTCCTGATAAGCTTGTCCATCCGTTTTTCAAATGACGGACTCAGCACTTCAATCGTGGGATCTAGTTTTGATGAGGGGTTGGCATTTCCCGACAGGGCGTCCTCTTCTTCATCAAAGGTATATATGGCGTTGTTACTGTGGGCCCGTTCCCGTTTTCCGGCTCTTATGTATCCAAGCCCAAGTGTTTCCATTTTCCCGTTAGGCAATTTGTGCTGAGTCCCAGGGACCTCCCAAATCCTGTTGTAGAACCGAGCTTGTCGAACAGTCTGTTTTAAGGGTACTCATTGGCGCTTCAATAGCCTCTTTAGTCCATTTGTGTAATATCTGGGCAAACGGATGGGTTGGAGCCTGTCGAGTATAGCATCCGCGCCATGCCAGATCTCTTTCTCTATTTTCGACTCTGAGGATCGGTAGAATAGGATCACCTTCTCACCCTTTTGCCTGGGAGGGACGTAAAACGTTTGCAGGTCCTGCACATTGTAAGCTTGAAGTGTGTCGAGATCCTTGTAGTGTTCTCGCGGCACCATGGTGATTTGCAAACTCTGATCATCGCCAGGGGGTGCTTGTATTGACGGCCGATTGGAGAACACGGCATTAACCTCATCTTCCGAGTCGCTTCCGAAGACCAACATGGGGGCGGACGTCCCTAGGTTGTTGCGTTGAGATGGCCCAGCATAAACTATCTCTTCTTCTTCTTCGGTATCGCTCCCGAAAACAGGGATGGTGGCGGCGGCTTTGTTCTCCGGCTTGCGACACTTTTCTGTATCCTCGAAGTCTGGCAAAAAGTACTTCGCATCTTCATACTTGCGGACTTCATTTATGGAAAATGGGTTCAGCTCACCTTTTACGGTATATTCGAAACCATCCTTGAAGTACTTCATACACTGATGTTGTGTCGAAGGGATGATGTTGTATTCGTGTAACCAAGGGCGACCGAGCAAGGCGTTGTAGCAGGTCTTGGCGTCAATGACGTGAAATTTGATGTCTGTGACGAGTAGTCCAAAGCGTAATGTTAGTATCACGGATCCGAGAGTCCGTGACGATTGTGAATCGAAACCGGAGATGGTAATTTTGTCACGAGCGAGGTGTTGCACACTCATGCAAATTTCCTTTAACACCCGAACGTTAAGGAGATTGACGGAGGATCCATTATCCACTAGGATCTTGCCTATCTTGATATCATGGCAGTATCCAGAGACATATAGGGGGCGGTTGTGGTCGCACGTCCCGAGAAGGAGGTCTTCGTCACCGAAAGTGATGTCGGCCGTATGCACTTCCTCCAGTTCATCCTTCATCCTTTCAGTAGCGAGGAAGGCTTGGAATTGCTCAGGTTCTTGTAACGCCTTAATTAGTGAATCTCGCGCTTCTTTTGATAATAGGAGGACATCGAGAATGCTAAGCTGAGAAGGTAGCTTCCTTAGGTGCGCTAGGATGTTGTAGTCCACCTTACCCTTCCTGGGAGGGTCTTTGGTAGTCAGCTCTTTCACGACTTGATCATCTAAAGTGATATCCTCAGTGACCTTTTCCTTTCCCTTATCTTTCCTATTTGCGGGCCCGATATTCTTTTCCGGGAGCATGCGATTGCGCAGCTGAATGTTTTCGCAGGCCTCCGGTTCCTCCTCTTTCCATAAAACGGATTCTTTAAAGAGAGGGCCCAGAGCCATTTCTTCATCAGAGTCACTCCTAAAGGTGAGAACTTGTGACCCCCCGGCGTTAGCCATGTAACAGTTGCCAGTAGTTCTGTTGTGCCCTTCAGCAGTACTTCTTCGTTCCCGACGAGTCTTGCGTTTCATGCGCTTAAAATGTTGCCGATGAGCAACATATCCTTGCCGCCATATCCTAAAGGCGTCGCACTCCTCCGTGGGGTGTGAAATTTTCCGATGGTATGCGCAATAATCAGGGTGCCTCTCCGCCCCATTGTGCGTGTTTTCTTCTGAGGGTGGTAGCTTTATTCCCATTGACATGGCTTTGGCAAACCTTTTCCTCATCTTGAATATTTTCTTGTCTGTCTTGGATGCCTTTCGATCTGGCGGGAGTACTTCAACTCTTTCGTTCAGTCGCCTACATTTGGCTCCTTCTGATGCAGCCATCTCACGCTCCTGATCCGCTTTACTCTTTAGACGAATCTCGTCCAGAAAGGCGTCGATCATTTCATCTGTTGGCCACACACGCTCTTGTTCAGGCTCTGTTCCCAGTTTCTTAGTGCCAGGAGTTTTCTCATCATCGGTAAACGAGTGGGAGATTACGTTACAACTTGCCACATATCCCTCGGATTCATCCGACGAGCTCTCTCCATCATCTTCCTCTTGAAAGATGTGGCTGAGGAACTCTTGCAGCATGACAGGAGTTCGCGCCTTTTGATTGTACTCTTCCAGCGCGTCGATTTGCTTCTGCAAGTTCGTGCGCTTGTCTCCAGGCGTCACGGGCTCCTTAGATTTCTTCTTCTTTTTCTTCGAAGATTTGGACGGTTGGGCGTGAGTATTTGGGCCATCACCACGAGTCTTCATAGATGGGCGCGGCTTCAACATCCCTTCAATAATTTGAGGTTCAAGCGGGTCCTTCCATTCGATCGCAGGGCACGTATGAAGGTCCCTCAGCATTCTTTTGGTTTTAGTTGACAGCATGACCTCCCATGGAGCTTCTTCAATAAAAGAACAGGTTGCCCCCGGTGTATCTGCTTTCTTAGGAGTATGTGGCTGTGGTGGGTTCACCTTCCACTTTTCGGACAGTGCAAACTTCCCCTGGAGGTATTGATCTTCAATCCATCCTTTGAAGACGAAGCAATCTTCAATCGGATGACTTACCGTTTGATGGTAAGGGCAATAGTTAGGGTTATTCACCTCAGTGGGTTGTGGCGGTCGCCTTGGATTTGGTAGGTTTATAAGTCTGTTGCGTACTGCCAGCTCGAATAACCGTTTCGTCTTGTCTCGTGGGAACGAGTAGGGACGCTTCATCTTTTCATTATAATACCGGCGTCTTTCTTCCAATTGATCCGCCATCTTCGGGGCGTTAGGTTGCTGCTGGGCATTCGCGATGAAGGTTGCCCTTCCTTTACCCTTGTCATTCCGAGGTTCCGACTTCGGGGGAGGTGGTCTATGACCCATCTGGTCCATCTGAGCCAACTTGTCGATTAAAGCCCGAAATGTGGTTGGCTTAAAGAACATCATAAACTGGGAGATAGTCGCGTGAGGGTCTAGGGTTCCCACGAACATGCCCACCGCGGGCGCTTCCTCAATGCGTTGCTCGCATTTTGACCATAAATTTCGCCAGCGTATAGCATACCGGACCAACGTTTCGCCTGGTTTCACCCTGGCATTAATCAATGCCGTTATTGGAGTGCGTTCGCTGGCGCTTGCGAATCGCTGAGTGAATAGCAACTCCATTTCAGCGAACGTCTTGATAGAATCGTTCGGGAGTTCCGAATACCATTCGAACGCTGTTTCTGATAAGCTGCCCACGAATTGGCGAAGCAACAGTTTATCATCACCGCCGGTGTTACCACAAAGGGCCCTGAACTGGGCGACATGTTGGTGGGGATTGCCGGTCCCCTTGTAAACATGGAACTTGGGAATTGTGTAACCTGGCGGGTACTTGATTTGGTCGTACCAGCTTGGATATGGCCGCCCCGTTTTTACGATTTGACCAGCTACCTCAGTCGCATGGTGAACCCGGATTTGCTGGGCTATATAGTCGACCAAATCAGCCTTAGAGATTGTCTCCTCTTTGGCAGTTGAGAGGGCCGGTGGTGGATTTGACGTTTCTCCCCGGTCGTCTTCAAGGACGATCGGGGGATCCTCAGTGGGTGGGTCCTGTTGGATCATCATTCCTATCATATCTTGGAAGAGGAGGCCCATACGCTATATGTTGGCTGCTTGTTCAGCAGCCTCTTTGTCCTTCTTCTCCAGTATTCGGCGAAGGAATTCGGCGTCGGTTTCTTCCTCATGGCGTTCGTCCGAGGAAGTTTCTGGGTTTTCTTTTAGCCCGGTAAGTGCGGCCATAGCATTCATCATTTCCTGGAGCTTTTTCTATTGCTCCTGAGCTTTGGTTACCGACCGTGTAAGCGGTCTATGACCTGTAGACGCACGGCTGTCTTCCTTTCCTGACGCCATGTATACGGTATGGACCATCATGCCCCCAGACTTAGGGCTTCTGGGCGTGGTGCCTTTAGCTGTCGTTGCAGGCTGGGGGATCTTCTCTGGCTTCCTCCTTTTATGAGCAGTGGAAGTTGAGGGGGTCGTTGAGGCGGGCACCCAGACAGTCTTTCGTGGTTTAGCCTGGTAACTGGTTTCCTGTTGGATTTTTAGCTTCTTGTGCTGGCGGGAGAAGTTTGGATCGATTATCGAGTCTCGGGCCTGCCGCCAAACCTTATAGATTTTGGAAGACAGCCGTTGAAGGGATCGGGGCTGTTCTGACTTTATTTCCGCAACCTTTTTTAGTGGAGGAGGAGACCTCTTTAGCACCGCAGTAGGAGAATTCCTTCGCACCTTATTTAGCATCTCGAAGCTGTTCCCAGTTGGAACAGCAGCATTAACTTCTGCCATCAGGGCTGGTGGGGTTAGCCCAGAGGGGGAGTTGCCCCCAGCCTTCCTTACTCGGCGCCAGTGGCGATGTCGAGCGTGTCGAGCGGACGCGTTGGTTCAGCGGTGAGAATGGCTTCGTCTTGCCCCCTGCGTAGGTGGGGGGTCGTTGCTGGTGTTATCCTGTCAAAGACCGACGTCCTTTGGATAGCGGGAGCGGGAGCTGGAGCCGTCAATCTTGTAAAGACCGACTTTGTGGCAGGGGAAGCCGCTTTGACGACTTCAGGAGTAGGGCCGGTCACTTTCTTCGAAACAGCCTTCTCTGGGATTGTAGGCCCCATTATAGGTCCACAGGAGTTCTGGCCCAATCTAGAGAAGACCGAGGCGCTGGTGTTGGGCGACCCGTTGAGAGGGGCCTCAGCGGGGGTAAGACGATCAAAGACCGACTTCTTGGGAGCTTCCTCTGTCAGCACCGGCGTGGTGAAGCTTTTCGGTGGGAGCATGGTCCCAAAAAACAATCCTGTGGTGGCTCGAGTGACCTGTTCCACGGGCATTGTGAATAGCGAAGCAGCTTGGGGTCCGTAAGCTATACCTCCAGGCGAGGCAGAGCGTTGGTTGCAATTGCAGTCCGAGCAGTTAGAGCATTTCGCAGAAGCCATCGATTCTTTGCTTTCTGCAATAAGCAAGACGCCAAGTCTTAGTATCTTGAAACCCAAGGGCAACCATTAGCGAACCGCGATTGGTTCGCGAATCACGACACACGAAGTGTGGAGTGAAAAGAGGAAAAGGTCCCACCGGGCGTGCCAGAATCTGTTCCCCTCCGAATGGCGGTGCGACTAGGTGTCTCGCCTGAGATTCGGGGCAGATGCTAATTGGTGCCATCCGTCCACCTCTCCGAAGATGCCAAGTTGATTTATGGCACCATGCATCGAAGGTTTGAACGGATGCGTCCGATGTAGCAAACTTCGTCAGATTCCCCCTCGCTTGAGGGATTTTTGATTGTGGGGACGCTCTTCCCTGCAGGCGCAAGCCCTTGCAGTTAATTACACTACCGCATTGCGGTAACCACTTTCTCCTTCTCCATATGGTCACTTCGTGTCGTGTGTGTTTGTTTTGTGTTTAGTTGCCCGTGGATTGTATACGGAGACTGAGTTATGTCGTCGCCCGTAGGGCGTGGACTAGTCCAAATCCGTATTATCTTAGATTTGGGTTTGGGGATTTGGGTTTAAGGATACGTTAGCCTCATTTGAGCCTAAGATCGACTTAAACGTTTGTTAAGGATACGTTAGTCTAGTTTTTAGACTAAGATCAACTTAACGGGATCGTTTAGATCCAACAAGAGAGCAATAAAAGGGGGCTCTGTTGTTTAGTTTAGTGACGTTGCGGTCGGTAGGTAGTTTAAGGACATTGCGGTCCATAAGTAGTTTAAGGACATTGCGGTCCAATGTTAGTTTTAAGACATCTCGGTCAAGGTTAAGGACCTCGTAGTCCGTGGATTTAAGGACTCCACAGTCCAAAGTTAGTTTTAAGACATCTCGGTCAAGGTTAAGGACCTCGTAGTCCATGGGTTTAAGGACCCCACAGTCCACAGTTAGTTTTAAGACATCTCGGTCAAGGTTAAGGACGTCATAGTCCATGGGTTTAAGGACCCCACAGTCCACAGTTAGTTTTAAGACATCTCGGTCAAGGTTAAGGACCTCGTAGTCCGTGGATTTAAGGACTCCACAGTCCAAAGTTAGTTTTAAGACATCTCGGTCAAGGTTAAGGACCTCGTAGTCCGTGGATTTAAGGACTCCACAGTCCAAAGTTAGTTTTAAGACATCTCGGTCAAGGTTAAGGACCTCGTAGTCCGTGGATTTAAGGACTCCACAGTCCAAAGTTAGTTTTAAGACATCTCGGTCAAGGTTAAGGATCTCATAGTCCATGAGTTTAAGGACCCCACAGGCCGTGTCAATGTGTGGTCATCGGGACCCGTCACCTCTTTGAAGACGTTGAGGAATTACAACGCCAAGTATCAAAGGAGTGAAGAGATGTACCCTTGAGCCGGGGTGGATTAAATAGTCTTTGGCCCAATTTGGGATCAAGACCAATTAATTATGTTATGAGCTCATTAGCCCAGTTAAGTCTGAACTGAGGACTTATGGCCATCTTGGGCTAAGTCCAATCATATCTGGAATATTGGCTTCCTGTTGGTCCATTGAAGGAGAGGCTTTGCCTCTGGCCATTTAGCCAATTGGGCCAATGCCTAGTGTTAAACACTAAAGACCAATCAGTATTGAATACTGGGAATGAGATTGACAAGTTAGTGTTTAACACTAAAAGATAGTTGGTGTTACACACCAGTAACAAGGCTTTCAAATTAGTGTTAAACACTAAAACAGATCAGTGTTAAACACTGGCAACAGAGATCTCAAATTAGTGTCAAACACTAAGGTAATCAGTGTTGAACACTGCAAATAAAGTTCTTTGATTAGTGTTGAACACTAAGGCCCAACAGTGTTTTAACACTGGATTCAGGGGTTCCAATTTAGCGTTAGACGCTAAGGCAAGAGGGGTCACGTGGTAGCACGTGAGGGCGCCCTCCCTTCATTTGTTCTGCTGAGAATATCGCATCTTTTGGAGCATCACGTGCCATCACGTGACGGGTGTTTAAATGGAGTATGTTAAAGCCTCTGCCAAGGGTCACGTGGGTCACGTGAGGCACTGCCTCAAAGAGGCTTTTTTTATAGATCTTTTTGGGGGTCACGTGGTGACACGTGACCCTGCCTCTATATATGTTTTAAAAGATCTGTTAATCCCTTTCAGGAATTAAATTCCTCGTAGGGTTGAACCCTGACAATAATTTCAGAGGAATTAAATTCCTACTTCCTTTTGAAGATTTATATTCTGGGATAGAGTTGAACTCGGAATTTTCTGTAGGAATTAAATTCCTCATATATGTGAAGAACTGAATAGGGTTAAACCCTAATAAAATCTTTAAGGAATTAAACTCCCGCTCTCTGTTAAAGGATTATTCTGGGGAATGAGATTAAGGGAATTAAATTCCTGTTGTTTTAACAGAACTAAGTTCTTAACTAGGGTTAAACCCTGATTCTGTTCATTCTGAAGGAATTAAATTCCCATAAAACAGGGTCAAACCCTAATTTTATTTTAAAGGAATTAAATTCTTATAGTTCTGTGAGAATTAAATTCTCAGGCTTCCATTCCCTCTCTATGCTTTGGATCTGCATGGCAGGATCTCAACCCATTGAGAATTAAATTCTCAACTCAAGGGGAGATGTGCACTTTACAGATCCTCCACCAAAGAGAGAACTATGTTCTTCTGATTTTATATCAGAGTTAAACTCGGTTGAGAATTAAATTCTCTTTTTCTTTCAAAAAGCCTTCCCTCTCTTACCTAGGGTTTTCTTTTTGCAGAAGATCCAAATTTCTCCAAAGTATCAAGGCTCTCCTCTTTTTTTTATGCCTCGATTCCTCTTTTTTTTTGCCTTTTTATCCCTCTCTCTCCCTATATCTCGCTGTGTCTCATGGCTCCTATTTATAGGAGAAGCAGCCAAATCAATTAGTTTTGGCGAATCTTTCATTGAGAGATTTAATTTGTATTCACCATTTGTTTTGGACCTTTAGATTATTAGGGGAATTTTATTCACCATTGGATTTTAAATCCAGAGATTCTCCTTTTGTTATTTCGGTTAGATTTAAAGGGGAAATCTTTCGAAATTCGAGATTTTCCCACAGATAGATGGTATTTAATCACCTTTAAATCTTTAATTTGATCGGTTGCTTTGGAAAGATTTAAGAGGTCTTTTCTCATAATTTAATTTCTGTTAACAGATAGGCTTTGAAAGCCGGTCACGTGTGACCACGTGACCCTTGGTCACGTGTGGGCACGTGACCCCCTTGAAACGAGCCCTCTTCTTTCTTTCTGCGCTCTGCTTTCTTCTGCTGCTTAGCCGTCACGTGCCACCACGTGACCCCTGGTCACGTGCGAGCACGTGACCCTCGTCTGGAGCCTTTTTCTTGATTTAACCGGAGAATGAGTCTGATGTTTTGAGTGTCACGTGCCAACACGTGACCCTGGTCACGTGGGAGCACGTGACCTCTTCTGAAGCCTTTTCCTTGATTTGATCAGGGAACCAATTGTCACGACCCGAAGTACGGAACATGACCGGCACTTAGACTACGAACGTCTCAAGGCGTACGTATGCTAAGTAAGCCGAAACCCAGAAATCCAAACCAAGAGTAGTAGAGAATAGGAAAAACCATATGTGAATCAACCTGTAAGCAACATAATATACAACGCCTAAAGGCGAGGATCACAACAAAAAAGGGAACTCCAACCAGCATGAAATCCATAGGATATAACACGCGACTCTACGGTCGAAAGAATAAATATCACCGGTCTCTATCTCAAATAAATACATGTTTTGGTTGATGGAACTTCTAGATACAATGTATAATGATGGGTACGATACAAATAACCCACCTACTAGCAAGTCACCTGAAGAAGATGTGCCCGCAAAGCCGTAATGAAATCCGTACGGCAACACCTGCATGAAACTGGGGCACAACGGGGGTGAGTTGCCAACTCTTGAGTAGAAAAAGATCTACGAACAGTAAATCGCATGTATGACGCAACCTAGGTCATACGATCATAATATATATATAATTCTCAAATATATAATCAGCAATCTCTAACCATGTCTAGGGTAAATATCTAACCCAAGTGTAATCCCATATGTCCATGTCAGTGCATCAGGTAACAATGTATCATATAGATGATGTATGAATGCATGTAACAGAATGCATGTGCTGAAGAAAACAGCTTTTCATAATTTGTGAGATTTCTGTACTTTTAAAATGAGGTATCATAAATGAAATCAGCATAAACAGTGCCTAGCATCGGCACAAAACATAAGTCTCAGTATCTCGATACCTCTGTATCACAATCTCTGTACCTCAATATCTCGAAATCTCAATGTCTCAATTAAAAAATCCAGGGCACCGTCAGTCCAGATCGGCCCCTACCATCCATCTCATGACTACGACGGTATCCTCCGGATATCCGACGCGTCGGGTAAAACCACCGGTAGGTAGTGCTCCCCTGCACAGGCTCAACGCCATCTTCTGCGATCTTCTTGCCCCGGGGTACCGCACCGGGTCCACCATGTACCCGCAATCGGTCTCATCCGCCTCCTCGATTCGGGTTTCATATGTCACTCTCAGCACCGAGAAAACACATGGTGAACGCACTGAAACATCATATCAAGGGTAACCGGGTTTTTAAAACATTTACATAATCTCTTTGAAATACCCACGGTTCCCAAATCCAGAAATAACATAGAAACAACATATCTCAATGAGTATAATCAGGAAGCATGATGTATGTGACATATAAATGGAATGCAAGTGTAACAGTATGTCCTGCAACATGGAATAATAGTATGCACATACAAGGGTCATATCCTGATGCAATAATACTACTGTGTAGTGACATGGCAATTACCGATGAAGATGTGTGTGAGCTGGCAAGTAAGTGTATGTGAACATACGCATCAGCGGTAATGGTGCTGGTGTCCTAACAGCATGATATCAATACTGGGATATGAATCACAATGAGTATACGATGCAGAGTAACAACAATAATATGCGGGAGCTGAGTGCTAAAACACAATGATAACTGAACTGCATCTAATGTCATAAGAGTCATACAGCTATGCCAACAATAAGGCTGAGCTAATAAGCTAACTGCAGGTAAGGGAAACCGCCTAACCTCTGAGTCGATACATAAATATAAGTATATATAGTCGGTGATCCGCCTCAATAATATCACATCCGATAACATATCTATATAATCAATTATTCCCAAGTCAAGAGTGCGAATCGAACATCAATTTATGGCTCGTACGTAAATCCGTCGTACGGCCTCCCCAATCTGGGTACGGGTCAATATCGCATTTGTCATATCATTCATCGAGTATTCTCTTTATCAATATCATCATCTGTGTACTGACCTATGTCTAGTACAATTCTAACATCATTGCTACAATCAAGATCTAACTACTGGTCGACAATCCCGTATAAATCGATATCATCAGCACATATCATCTCAAGGAGTATACCCCGTCCAAGGCGGCCTATTATAAATGTCTTGTCATATCATATCATTTCATATCCTATCTCGTATCATAATCACCTGTAGATCATTTTATACATATATCACTATTCATATGGCATCATCATCCAAAATACGCTAAAGCATCAAGATTTATCTCAAATATGAATTTTACCATATCACCGATATCATAATCTCGGATCAAACTCATCGACTCATCTCAATCCCATGTATCATTCTCAAATCTGTATGTGAGCATATGGTCCCATATCCATATGAACACATGACAATATAGAATCCCAAAGTACATATGAGTAAGGATGTATGCAAGTATGTATATGTGTGCATGTATGTGTAGTGCACCCACTACCTTATGGTTTCGTAACCAAAATCATCCAAGTCCACCAATATCCATTTAAACATCAATATTTAGTCCCAACAACAAATAATAGATTGTAGGTGTGTATACGCATCCGTATACATCACCACGGACAGCGGGGGTGCTAAACGCCATCCACCAGACTTCTCCCCGTAGATATAAATCTACTCACCTTTCTTTAAGCGTGCCGGTGCCGATGTCTCCATTTGCATCTCCAACGCTTCGACGCCACGTGGGGTACCTACAAGGATTTCACATGTTAAAACACATGAAAACCATGTCGGAAACCAAAATGGTGCACACTACGCCGATAGGTAAAAACCTGTGACCTTGTGTGCAAACACTGCCAAAATCCACTGTCGTTGACGTCCAAACGCCACCCGACAGAAACGAATCACCAAATAACAAAACTTAAATCTATAAACATCATGAAAAACATGGCAGCAACCCAGAAAAGTGGTCCCAGATTTCTGTTCTGGTCAAAACAAGGCAATTAAACAACTCTAGGGTGATGTACAGGGTAAATATGATCTACCGAAGCCATTTGGGCACCTAACTTTACAGGGGGGCCGGCCACATACCCCTAAAAACCGGCCTGGCCGGCCCTACAAGGGATTTGGGCTCTCGTCTGCGTAGGGTGGTTTCCTGGTGGTCTATCTAAGCCCCTAGTATTGTTTACTTTCCCCGTAATGACCCCGGATCACTCCAGATTCACCTGCACGCTATATATCCTCACAAACCGACATGAAAAGTTCTATAAATCCGTATTTGGTGAAACCTGAGACAAATCTTGGTTTAACTGGTTTCAAACACACTTAATAAGGTTACACTAATAATCAAAACCATCACTTGGCCAAATCTCACTCAAATCACCTAAACTAGCACTAGATCACAATATAAACACTAAATTTCAGCTTTAACGACCATATCGAGCAAGAAAGGAGTTAGTTTGCGGAATTATACCTCAAGGGGGTCCTAGGAGGAAGGAGAAGGGAAGGAGAAAGGGTTGTGCTGTTGAGGAGCTGCTCCATTGCTCCAAAGATGATGTTTCTGCAGCTGTTGCTGCTGCAACTCTCTCTCTCTCTCTCTTGCTTTTCTTTCTTTCTTTCTTTATTTCTTTTCTCTATGTGTTGCAGTAGCAGCTGCAACACTTGAGGAAGTGTTATTTGTAGTGAATTTTGATGTGGTGTGATGAGGGTATGGGTTGGTTAAAGGCTGGTGGGTGTTGTGATTGATGCTGCCGCTGTTTTGTTGAAACCATTGGCTGAAATGCATTGTTTCAGCAACTAATGTAGCTGCAGGTGTAGGGGGGCTGATTTATGGCTGAAGTCAGCTATTGGGGGCTGAAAAGTATGGTTTGGGAGTGTGCAGGTCAGCTATTATGGCTGAAAGTGTTGATGGGCTGGTGGCTGCAGTCATTGGGGGATGAAAAGTGATGATGGGAGTGTGCAAGTCAGCTATGGTGGGCTGAAAATGTTGAAGGTAGGCCGATGTTCACATCAGCTGCTGTTGCAGCTCATGATGGTGTTGCTGATGCTGATGTAGCTGATGTATTTTTTTTTGAAATGTTACAGTCTACCCCCCTCAAAGAAATTCGGTCCCCGAATTTAAATTTAAACCTCCTAATTCTAATACATTTCAAATAAATGTCCAAGTCGACGGGGCTCCGAAATCATCAATATATAAAAGGCATCATAGCGCAATACATGCGCATGAGTAACGAGCAGATAACTCGAAGTCAAAACTCCGTCAAGCATCCTGCAATCATCGGAGTCAAGATGAAAACACGAATGCCAAATACAAGACAAAAACCGATATGCTAGAAATCGGAACTATGCACGTAAATACCAAATCCGTACATGTAAATATCTGAAGGGAATGCATGCCAAATTTCTTTAAAGTCGATGTACAATGCGCATAGCACTGCACAGTGGCGGACGTCTCTATAAGAAAATAGCCGTATACGTATATATCTTTTGTTTAATATGCACGATCCGCCATTTGAAAACAAATTTAAAAGGGTTTCCTCACTTTAAATATCTTGTATCATATCGGACACGTATGTAAATAATGAGACTATAGCTCGCCTTTGGAAATCCCTTTGAAATCTATCAATGCATGCAAAATATACCCAGGCACTGTCCTCTGACTAGTCCTGCTCAGTACGGAAACACATAGCAAATATCATAAAAACATACTGCTCCATAAGAAATCAGTCCCAAAATGTGCATATGAAAACCCGGTGCGTCCGGTGCGCACGGAAATCAAAATCCATACCTATGCCAAGCAGGTGCACAAAACGACATCAAGGTGCAATGGGTGTGCACACAACATCTGTCATAGGCAACGCGTGTGCCTGCCCGCAAAATCTGGTGCATCTGACATGCCCGAAAAATCTCGATTTAGTGCATCTGGTGTGCACCAAATCACATCTCATAATATGCGCTGAAAATCGAAATCCAGTGCATCCATCATGCACGAAATCATGAAATCCAATATCGAGCGCCGAACATACGCAAAAATCCAGTCGGGTGCATAAAATGCACGAAACAATTATCGAGCATCACCCTCGAAATTGAAGTCCAGTGCATCCAAGTGCACAAAATATGTCACTGCACTGCAAGCATATGTGAACTATACCGAGTGCAAAAACCAAATCGTGTGTGTATATACGCACAAAATCAACTCCAATGTCTAAAACCCATAAAATCACAAACATGTGAAACCAAGGCACGAAAATAATATCAAGTGCAACAACTGTGTAAAAATCGTAAATCCTCAATCATCAAAATCAGTCATGCGAATAGATCGCCCAAAATACTGAAATCAAGTATGGCGGAATAGTCCCGCTCAAGCGCATCCTCCAAGAATCTCTGGCCAACTGGCGTGGTCACTCATAACATATCTCGTCGACGATTCTGAATCTCTGGCCTGCCGGTGTGCATAACATGACCACTCCTGGGTCCAAGTCTTCTCTGTAGATTACCAATCTCACGATCCATCGGCTCATCGGCCCTGTCAGGTGTGCTAACGGGGACGATTCTGTTTTGGCACTCTCTGGTCATTTCTCGGTTAATCATCGCGATCACTTGTAAAGTTGTATGTCACTGGCGTCGGCCTATGGCTTTCTGAATGCACGTGACACCTCCGATCCTGGGTGCAAATATCATTGCAGCAGTGTCCTGAAAGGAATCCTGCTCAAGGTCTCTTCCAAGTCTCATCTCTGCCAACTGTCCGGGAGTCATCGTCCTTTACTGTATTTGCTTCTTGTTCTGGAGCGGCTGCATACTCATCGCAACTCCTTCTGAAAGGTATTTCTAAGTACAATGCCTCGGCATGCCTACCGCATCACTGATGTTGGCGGAGTAGAACGTCATCTTATCCAGATCTTGTACGAACCTCTTACTCCACTTTTCTCTAATGTCGACTGCTTCGGACTCGTCTTGTCGTGGCTGCATGGACTGAGCTCCAACGGCTATCCTCGTATCTGGAGTCTCCCAAGAAATGCATCTCACCATCTAGCATCCGAATGAAGTCGAACCATTCGATCGATTCGTCAAAACCTCATAATCCCCCAAGAGCTCAACATCTTGGGTACAGTATAATAGTATCGAGTACATACCCCAGCATCGGTGGTCCAGCCGTAGAAGGGCAAATCCAAGCCTCACTAATGGCGCCGCAGAACTGCCGCAAACCCTAAGGTTCAAAGGCTTTCGCACGGTCATTAGGTCGAGTTAGGGTTTCATTCTTCTAGAGGGTCCATAGAATTGCCTGCATGTTTCTTCCGAACACTTTAAACTTTGGAATAATAGGTTTCTGACATCCGATCGTCTCTGTCGACTCTCCACGTCTCCGCATGAAGTCGTCTCTAACTGGAATCAATCTATCTGATGACCTCGCATCGGTAAGCGAATGATTCACATGTCCTAGTCATTCATCCTCGGGGACTAGAGACCTTCTATCATCTCTTAGTACAACTTGTATCGCAATAGCTCCATCATCTGGGGCAATATCTCGTCATTTGCAGGAACAACTAGCTCACTCGTCTGCATGCTGAATTGTGCCTCAATCATCATGAGCAGCAATACGCCAACGGTCATCAAAATCTGGCTGGCCTCTACCAGTGGCTCAATCCTCTGGTGCTAATCTGCACGTCCGAGTAACCTCATACGGCGATCCATCCCACGCTCATGGCACAAAATACAAACAAAAGACACACCTCCACAATCGTGTGTCGCCGGAATCATGCCCTGGTCAGTCCTCGTTCGTAACGAGCTCATGCTGACCGCAACTCTAGCCGTAGCTCTCCCTGCCCGTAGTCGTGGCAGCAAAATCGTACTGGTACTGATGAGGCTAGATCAGAAATGAATATGATACTGAATAAGGAAATGTACATCTTAAGGCTCCTTAAGTGGAGTGGCGTGTCGTAAATATGCCGCGGAACATACCAACGGTACGTCACTCTACTTTAGTCACCTATTCCATCAACCAAGGGTCATCCTATGCTCCGAAGGTAAAACCTAACGCGTTGATACCAACTTTGTCACGACCCGAAGTACGGAACATGACCGGCACTTAGACTACGAACGTCTCAAGGCGTACGTATGCTAAGTAAGCCGAAACCCAGAAATCCAAACCAAGAGTAGTAGAGAATAGGAAAAACCATATGTGAATCAACCTGTAAGCAACATAATATACAACGCCTAAAGGCGAGGATCACAACAAAAAAGGGAACTCCAACCAGCATGAAATCCATAGGATATAACACGCGACTCTACGGTCGAAAGAATAAATATCACCGGTCTCTATCTCAAATAAATACATGTTTTGGTTGATGGAACTTCTAGATACAATGTATAATGATGGGTACGATACAAATAACCCACCTACTAGCAAGTCACCTGAAGAAGATGTGCCCGCAAAGCCGTAATGAAATCCGTACGGCAACACCTGCATGAAACTGGGGCACAACGGGGGTGAGTTGCCAACTCGTGAGTAGAAAAAGATCTACGAACAGTAAATCGCATGTATGACGCAACCTAGGTCATACGATCATAATATATATATAATTCTCAAATATATAATCAGCAATCTCTAACCATGTCTAGGGTAAATATCTAACCCAAGTGTAATCCCATATGTCCATGTCAGTGCATCAGGTAACAATGTATCATATAGATGATGTATGAATGCATGTAACAGAATGCATGTGCTGAAGAAAACAGCTTTTCATAATTTGTGAGATTTCTGTACTTTTAAAATGAGGTATCATAAATGAAATCAGCATAAACAGTGCCTAGCATCGGCACAAAACATAAGTCTCAGTATCTCGATACCTCTGTATCACAATCTCTGTACCTCAATATCTCGAAATCTCAATGTCTCAATTACAAAATCCAGGGCACCGTCAGTCCAAATCGGCCCCTACCATCCATCTCATGACTACGACGGTATCCTCCGGATATCCGACGCGTCGGGTAAAATCACCGGTAGGTAGTGCTCCCCTGCACAGGCTCAACGCCATCTTCTGCGATCTTCTTGCCCCGGGGTACCGCACCGGGTCCACCATGTACCCGCAATCGGTCTCATCCGCCTCCTCGATTCGGGTTTCATATGTCACTCTCAGCACCGAGAAAACACATGGTGAACGCACTGAAACATCATATCAAGGGTAACCGGGTTTTTAAAACATTTACATAATCTCTTCGAAATACCCACGGTTCCCAAATCCAGAAATAACATAGAAACAACATATCTCAATGCGTATAATCAGGAAGCATGATGTATGTGACATATAAATGGAATGCAAGTGTAACAGTATGTCCTGCAACATGGAATAATAGTATGCACATACAAGGGTCATATCCTGATGCAATAATACTATTGTGTAGTGACATGGAAATTACCGATGAAGATGTGTGTGAGCTGGCAAGTAAGTGTATGTGAACATACGCATCATCGGTAATGGTGCTGGTGTCCTAACAGCATGATATCAATACTGGGATATGAATCACAATGAGTATACGATGCAGAGTAACAACAATAATATGCGGGAGCTGGGTGCTAAAACACAATGATAACTGAACTGCATCTAATGTCATAAGAGTCATACAGCTATGCCAACAATAAGGCTGAGCTAATAAGCTAACTGCAGGTAAGGGAAACCGCCTAACCTCTGAGTCGATACATAAATATAAGTATATATAGTCGGTGATCCGCCTCAATAATATCATATCAGATAACATATCTCTATAATCAATTATTCCCAAGTCAAGAGTGCGAATCGAACATCAATTTATGGCTCGTACGTAAATCCGTCGTACGGCCTCCCCAATCTGGGTACGGGTCAATATCACATTTGTCATATCATTCATCGAGTATTCTCTTTATCAATATCATCATCTGTGTACTGACCTATGTCTAGTACAATTCTAACATCATTGCTACAATCAAGATCTAACTACTGGTCGAAAATCCCGTATAAATCGATATCATCAGCACATATCATCTCAAGGAGTATACCCCGCCCAAGGCGGCCTATTATAAATGTCTTGTCATATCATAAAATTTCATATCCTATCTCGTATCATAATCACCTGTAGATCATTTTATACATATATCACTATTCATATGGCACATCATCCAAAATACGCTAAAGCATCAAGACTTATCTCAAATATGAATTTTACCATATCACCGATATCATAATCTCGGATCAAACTCATCGACTCATCTCAATCCCATGTATCATTCTCAAATCTGTATGTGAGCATATGGTCCTATATCCATATGAACACATGACAATATAGAATCCCAAAGTACATATGAGTAAGAATGTATGCAAGTATGTATATGTGTGCATGTATGTGTAGTGCACCCACTAACTTATGGTTTCGTAACCAAAATCATCCAAGTCCACCAATATCCATTTAAACATCAATATTTAGTCCCAACAACAAATAATAGATTGTAGGTGTGTATACGCATCCGTATACATCACCACGGACAGCGGGGGTGCTAAACGCCATCCACCCGACTTCTCCCCGTAGATATAAATCTACTCACCTTTCTTTAAGCGTGCCGGTGCCGATGTCTCCATTTGTATCTCCAACGCTTCGATGCCACGTGGGGTACCTACAAGGATATCACACGCTAAAACACATGAAAACCATGCCGGAAACCAAAATGGTGCACACTACGCCCATAGGTAAAAACCTGTGACCTTGTGTGCAAACACTGCCAAAATCCACTGTCGTTGACGTCCAAACGCCACCCGACAGAAACGAATCACCAAATAACAAAACTTAAATCTATAAACATCATGAAAAACATGGCAGCAACCCAGAAAAGTGGTCCCAGATTTCTGTTCAGGTCAAAACAAGGCAATTAAACAACTCTGGGGTGATGTACAGGGTAAATATGATCTACCGAAGCCATTTGGGCACCTAACTTTACAGGGGGGCCGACCACATACCCCTAAAAACCGGCCTGGCCGGCCCTACAAGGGATTTGGGCTCTCGTCTGCGTAGGGTGGTTTCCTGGTGGTCTATTTAAGCCCCTAGTATTGTTTACTTTCCCCGTAATGACCCCGGATCACTCCAGATTCACCTGCACGCCATATATCCTCACAAACCGACATGAAAAGTTCTATAAATCCGTATTTGGTGAAACCTGAGACAAATCTTGGTTTAACTGGTTTCAAACACACTTAATAAGGTTACACTAATAATCAAAACCATCACTTGGCCAAATCTCACTCAAATCACCTAAACTAGCACTAGATCACAATATAAACACTAAATTTCAGCTTTAACGACCATATCGAGCAAGAAAGGAGTTAGGTTGCGGAATTATACCTCAAGGGGGTCCTAGGAGGAAGGAGAAGGGAAAGAGAAAGGGTTGTGCTGTTGAGGAGCTGCTCCATTGCTCCAAAGATGATGTTTCTGCAGCTGTTGCTGCTGCAACTCTCTCTCTCTCTTGCTTTTCTTTCTTTCTTTCTTTATTTCTTTTCTCTATGTGTTGCAGTAGCAGCTGCAACACTTGAGGAAGTGTTATTTGTAGTGAATTTTGATGTGGTGTGATGAGGGTGTGGGTTGGTTAAAGGCTGGTGGGTGTTGTGATTGATGCTGCCGCTGTTTTGTTGAAACCATTGGCTGAAATGCATTGTTTCAGCAACTAATGTAGCTGAGGTGTAGGGGGGCTGATTTGTGGCTGAAGTCAGCTATTGGGGGCTGAAAAGTATGGTTTGGGAGTGTGCAGGTCAGCTATTATGGCTGAAAGTGTTGATGGGCTGGTGGCTGCAGTCATTGGGGGATGAAAAGTGATGATGGGAGTGTGCAAGTCAGCTATGGTGGGCTGAAAATGTTGAGGGTAGGCCGATGTTCACATCAGCTGCTGTTGCAGCTCATGATGGTGTTGCTGATGCTGATGTAGCTGATGTATTTTTTTTTGAAATGTTACACCAATGTGCCTTTGCCGCTGCTTTTAGATGTCACGTGCCAACACGTGATTGCTGGTCACGTGTAAGCACGTGACCCTTTTCTGAAGCCTCTTCCGTAGGCTTTCCTGATTTTAAATCAGGAAACAGTGTGTTCTGTACATTAAGAACTGTAGTTTGATTTAGAACGTATATGCCATTATTTAACGAGCCTGATCCAATCAACTTTTGATCTAGGAAGATGTTCATAACATTATCTTGTACTACAAAATTATATCCAGCTTTACTTAATAAAGAAACTGATATAAGATTGCATATCAGGGTCGGAATGTAATAGCATTCATTCAGAATCAATGTATTACCATTTGGTAATACAAGGTGATATTCGCCAACTGCATTGGCTGCAACATCTGCACCATTCCCTACTCTTACAGAATGATCACACATTCCCAGTTCTCTACCTTTACGTAGCCCACGTAACATATTACATATGTGGGATCCCGATCCGGTATCTAATACCCAGGACGTAGAGTGAACTGAGAAACAGTTCTTGATAACTAACACACCCGAAGAAGATGCATCAGCATGCTTGTTCTTCGTTTGGGCGGCGTGAGAATCCAGATATACTCCTATTCCCTGCTCAGTCTTATAACACTTATAAGAAAGAACGGGACCAACGTTCCCTTGCTCAGTATAATAAGCAAGTTCAGTCAATACATCTATATTATTATCTTAATTAAGGCCTGACAGGGTCGTTACCTGGAGAGAGAGAGAAGGAAACACTTTTATCGTATGCTCTTTCAAGATTAGATTGGTTATTATCTTATCTAATCAGGATGGCTCCCACTGTTTTCATCAAATCTTCCTTCAAATCCTAAAAGGAAAGACTAGCCGGGATCAATTACACCTTACAAGTTCGCCAATCTTTCAGCCAGGCCAGTGTTGGTATTTTGAGGGAGGTTCCCTGTGCTTTCGCACGGACCTAATTAAAATAAACCTCGTTTTCCCAGAGGTCTAACCCCGTTAACACCTTTCTAGACACCTACTTGATCGGCTAATCGTCCTGTGTAAAACTCTCCCAGGAGTAACTCTTACTCGTAATGGGTATCAGGATCCAACTATCTCATAGAAGGTATGCAATCTCATTGCAAATTTCAACACTTGAAATTCCTGATAATATTCTGCCCCTAGCGATCTATGACCTTGACAAGGTCAACAAACCATAAATCGCAAGTCAAGTTCAACCCGTCATTTCCCGATTGAATTAAACCCACCCGCATGACCTTTGACAAGGCCAACAAGGCCGTACGAATACCCTAATCCAATCACATCTCATGTTTTAGAAGATAAACACTAATTAGCTACCGTACACTGTGCCTTGACAAAGTCAACAAACGCAGCACGAATACTAAGTAGGATTTATCTGAAATGACGGAGGGCTACGCAGGTTTTTCAGAAAACCTATTGCGTAATGAACTTGATATCGTTGTAGAAACAGGTGATTTTGAAAAGGAGTGTTTTTTAGGCTTTTCTAGTTTCTCTAAAGAGGTCACTCCTGGTGAAGGGATCTCGGCTCTTTCCTTATTAAATAAGGTGCAGGATATTTCACAAATACCGCTGTACAAAGCAAGAACTATAGAAGCAATCAAAAACTAAATCGTGAGTTTGTAGCATCTGCCAGTTTTGCTAAAGAGGTCACTCCCGGTGAAGGGATCTCGGCTCTTTCCTCATCGAATAAGGTGCAGGGTATATCACATATACCACTATGCAAAGCAAAAAACTGTAGCTACCCTTATTGAAAATTTGATTCTACAACATCTTTTAGGTTTCTTTTCTTTTATTAATCTCATTAATAAATCCCATCATTTATGCTTCCTAAGCATCACAGAAGAAATGAAAGCAGTAATATTTATATATCATCATATATATATATAGTATAAGTATTCGTCTCAGGCAGTAATATGATCTCATCACAGAACATTGCAGCAGAAGATAACATATGAAATATTGGATATACAAGGACATACGTGTTTTGTATCGAACCAGTATAAAACACGGATTCCACGGTCGCGATGAATAGCCAAACCCACATCCCTAGACCCCTATGAGAGCGGCAAGTAACACTGCAATTTTAGGGTTAGGAGACCCAGTCTCCACTCCTCGAGATGGCCTCTCACTGGACCCTAGAACCCGGTTACTTGTGTTCCCCTCCTTGGGTCTATCCTAATGCGGAAAAATAAATAATATACAATGGTGACATCAACCTCAACCCGGAAGTGCCCCAATAAAAGAATATTACATACAATGAATTTTACATGAATGGAAATAAAAACCCTCATCTCACATAAAAATCCCGGCTATTCAGAATACGACGATCCAATATAACATATCACAGCAACACATAATATCTTATATCATCAACGTAAGCAAGTATGCGCATCCCGATTGTCGTTGATGTATAGCAACAAAGCCGGCAATACCCCGCATACTACACTTACGGTCGCAGAAAAGAAAGTGAAAAACTACAACATTTGGAATCCATAATCTCCTTAGACATCGTAAACCCGAAATATCACATATTACGATTCCATGCCTAACTATATGAATTCCACATATTGTATCACAATCACAGAATATCAAGACGATGTTTAACGTTTCGATCGAATCAACATGCACTCACAAATTACCCCCGTGAGCTCAACACTTGAGCAAAGTCAAAACACTAAAAAACCGTGCCACAGTGTCCATGGACCAGCCGTAGAAGGAGTTAACCAACGCCTCACCTAAGACACCACGGAACTACGGCAAACTCAAAGGTTCGAACGCGGTTCTGTGGGCATATAATCGAGTTAAGGTTATTATAGTCTTCTAAGGGGTCCATAGGGATACTTGCACGATTTTACGAGTACAATTAACTTCGGAAAATTACAACACTTGGAAATTTCAGCGGGGTACAAAATGTGGTGTGCGATGTTCGATCGAACTGCCAAAAATAGTCAAGGTTACCAATACAGTGTTAAGTTATACGATTACGAAGCACTACGAATTAGCCCCAGGTCAATCTAATCATCACATGAAAATTGGGCTAAATAAACAATACTAAGAAACCCAAAATGAAGACATAAGAGCACTGGGGGAATACGGGGGGGAGAGGAGCCTTGGGGGCCGGCCTGGCCGGAATTTCAGGCTAGGGGATCGGCTAAAATCCGAGCCCCTCCCTCCGTGTTTCTCCCATGTTCTTAGAATGTCCCAAATATCATTTTTCACTTGTTTGAAAAAATTTTAAAGAACTTTTTGCAAAATTTCCAGAGAGCAAAATCGGGTGTTCATAATATCGTATTTCGGAGTGGATTTCATTTTCGTAATTGTTATAACACCGTATCTAGAATTCTAGTTTGGCTCTGATACCACTGTTGGTCTTCCCTTACACCTAGTCTAGGGTTTGGTAGCATCACTCATGCCACTTTAAAATTTAGAGAGGTGCAAAGCAAGTAAACCATGAATCTTTAGGGTAACAAGTTTGTATCACATACAAAAAGGGTAAAGAGAGTAGGATTACAACCTTTGTAGTCCGTTCCTTCGCTTCATAAGCTCCGTGTTGAGGTCCCTTCGCTGTGATCATCAAGAACTCCGACTCTCGTGAGGCTCCAAGAGGTGAATGATGTATCTTACTTGAAGTCTTCTTAATCTAAGATGATCTACCTTGAAGAATCTCTAACCCAAGCTTACACTTCACTAATGAAGTAATTAGAGAAGTGAACACCTTAATCTAAATGGCTAGAATATATGAGGATGATGAAGTAGGAATATTACTCTCTTTTGTTTTCAATTTCTCACTATTAATCACCACAACTCAAAAAGCTAGCAAGCTTTTTCAAGAGCAAGAAGAAGAAGAAGAAGCAAAAGCTTTTGTGATGAATAATGAATTATTGCTGTGGTTACAATTGCAATCATGAGTTAAGAATGAAGACTTTAACTCATGTAGAGAATAAACTATGGTTAAGGGTTTGGGTTGGGTTAACAAATATCTACACAAAATATTAAGCATGAAGACAAAAGTCAAACCTTCATGAAGCTTCATGAAAGCTCATCCAAAAGCTAACCCAAAAGCTAACCCTAACTTGGTTTAAACTCAAGAACCATGTTGCATTTGTAACCCTAACATATTACAATATTATATATCACATATATAATATATTTTGTAACAAAAGAAAATAATACAATTAACATATATCACATATATATCAATGTATTATCCAGTGAGAAAAAGAATCAATAAAGCGAGCTTATATTAGTTAACGTAATGTAATATATCACATATATAATTATATATTAAATCATCGAATCAACTCCTTATCCGACAATCCGGCTATATTGCATATAACCGACTAATATAACATGTACCAATTCATCGAATCAACACTTGATCCGATGACCCGGCTATATCACATATACCCGGCCGATATCACATATCGCGAGAATAGAATACGGTCTCTCATATCGTATTATTCTCGGTCCCGCACATATCGCATATGTGCTCCTACTCCGTTTTGCTTGAGCCAGGAAACCTCTGTGTAGGACTCTAAAGAATCGTCAATACGCCGGCAGTAGGTGATGATCATATCAAACACCCACAAGCTGCAAGCGGTCAGCTAAACGTAACAGCCACCCAGGTATTGAGCGATCAAAAGATCAACAAGCAAGCCTGTACATTCTCCTGTGAATCCAATCAGTAACACCACCGTACAGTCCGGTCTCTTCTTCTGATATGTCGCATATCCAGTCTAGGGGTGGTAAACGTCAGACCCCAATAATCGATAAGTCGTGTCGATGTGAGGCTCATAACAGGTCGAGAAACTACTGATAACTCTTACCAGTAGCACTCCATATCAGCCCTGACCAGGGACTTCCAGTTATAGCTAATCGAACACAGCGCAACATCAACTCCCTATACAGGGAGAGACGAAACCCCTCCTATCGCTCATTGCCTTCATGTGATCCGGGACTGTACCCAAAAGCCACTGTTTTACACGCCCTCTTGGACGTGGTAAGGTGGAAATCAAAGCACAGTGGGAATCACACAAGACTCTATGACGATCTCAGATCTCCAGACTAACCTGCACCAGTGTCACCGGAGAACTGCTATCTGACGATAGGTATAATACCATCTAGGAGTTCTCGGTGAGTCCGTTCAGTGTACCCAGTCTCCACTAAGCATCCGTACACCATCTTTGATGTCAAACACCGATGGATATGTTATCATCCATCGCCCATCATATGGGTCAAGATGCGTATACGCTAGTCTACTCTGGTGTATCGATGCCCTGTCTCGATACACCCTCACTAGGAACAGTTATAGGATGTACTCTTTGACTACCCTGGCCCCACTAGTATGATCTCATCATAGTCCCAGTAGTCAAGTACATATCCTAAGGGCTTTATCAACATGTGAGAGTAAGACAGTAAACCAATACAAGTCAACATGTTAAGACAAAGTGTAACCAGATAGCATACTATCATATCGAGCAAGAAAGTCCTCTCTCTATATATCCAAGCATCCACTATAATATACATCATATGTACAATAATGGCCTTTAGGGAATATACATAACTAACAGGCCAGACCCGAAACCGCCTTCTGAGGAAGTTTCGGGTCACCATCCCCAAAGGCCACCATTTGGGTGGTCTCAGGGTGTTGGCCCTCCCTAGGTCCCCCGCGACGTCCCTGGGGTCCTCGCGCACCTCCCTGCAGCTTCTCGGTCCAAATCGAGAGCCCGCGGGGAGTCAAAATATCAATGTAACATGAAATTCCTTACTTTTTTATCGGAAGTTTTTGCGGGGCAAAAACCGGCGAGATTCGGAAGTCGTAACTATCTAGTTTAGGATGTTTTGGTGGCTCTGATACTGTTGAAAGTTCCTAGTGCCCTCACCGCTAACCCGCGGCCAATGTGGAATTCAAAAGCAAAAATTTTCGTGGCACTAGAAACTAAAACTCAAGAATCGAACCAAACACCTAAACTAGAACCATAACAAGACAAAAATCACAACCTATATAGCGTCTTCATTTTCTCCAATTGGGTTGGACTCTAGCATGCTCTCAAGAGCTCCGGGTCGCCTTTACAAGACGGTCCTCCTTTGCCGAAGATGATCCACCTGAGAGAACCGATCCAAGCTCCGGCTTCACCTAGTGAAGCAACCGACGCTCCAAGCTCGCTCGGAACGAAGAGTGGGGATATAGGAATATTCCATTATCTTTTTCTCTCAAATCTAAGCTCAAAAGAGCAAGGAAAGAAGAAGAAGAAGGAGGAGGAGGAGGTGAGGAAAAATTGCCATGAGCAACTCAAGAAGGCATGAGAGAATGATAGTATGAAGAATAGAAAAGAGATTGACTTCATAATCATTTTACAACCATACAAATAAAAATCATAACACTTTATAATATAATAATGAAGCTCATTCCTCTCTACATGTCTTCAACCATGCTCAATACCACCTCACCCTCCACCTTATTTTATGAATATTCACAAATTAGGTGTCCATTTTCTAGAACAAATTTCGTAGAAATACGGAATACAACCAGTATACGTATTGAAATTCATATACGCGTATCCGTATAAAAATACGAATAACCAAGAGAAAAAATGAATAGTGACCAATAACACTAGAATACATATATATATATATATATATATATATATATAATTAAATCAAAACTTGATTTAATAATCCGGCTTAATTCTAAGTCGCTAGTATTATCAACTGTCCAATTAAGGTCTGCGTAGCCTGTACACATTTAATCGGACATCTGTATGTACCAACATACGTCATCTATATTATATCGTCCGAACCGGGAAAACCCTTTGTGAGACTCTAAAGACTCGTCAATACACTCGCTGTGGGTTTAACTACAAGCACATCAGCAGCATTAGCTGTACGTAATGGATACCCAGGTGTTGAGTGAAAAGAAGGCCAACGAGCAAACTCATCTGTACCCCTGCTGAGCCTGTTGTTAGTGTATATGCTCTAGAGGCCATTACTGTATCATACTAGCTTGTATATTACTTAATGGAAGCTTGGGATATTCACAGTTGTATAGACAATCTTGCTCAAAATGATAGTATGCTACTTGGTTTGTGTAACGCTTTGAAAATCGTTTCGGTGAAATTTCGAAAAAAATCGGTAAAATAAGGGGGTTTCTGTAAAAAGTCAAAATACAAATATCTTATTATAAAAATTAAATATACATATTCAAGCTATGTAATTGCTATTATTTGGTGTTTATTGAGCCGCTGGTGAAATTTCAAATTTTCTGAAAAAAATATTATTTTATTATTATTTTAAGCCGTCACTAATACAATTAATTAGGGAAAATTACAAATTGGAATGAGTTGAAACAAATTTTGTGCATCATAAAACATTAAATAAAATTTTATCATGTGGTTTTTGAAATAAAATTTTTTGCCAAAACGGTTTAGATAATATTGAAGAAAAAGGCTTATTTTGTGAAAATAAAAGGGTTTTGGTGCATATTGTATTGGTGTTTGGTGTTCGTTGCTCCACACACACACCCTCTCATCCTCACCCACTCACATGGCCGGCCCCACCACCACATTCCAGCAGCCCTCTCTTTTGAAAAAAAAAATAGAAGAAGAAAAGAAAGAAGAATGAATAGATTAATTGATGAGGTATGGTATTTAACATAAAGTGGACTTTGTTGACTTCAACCCACACCCCAACCTCATTCTCTCTCTCTCTCTTCCTCCCCTCAATTTTGGCCGAACCCCTCCCATCCTCACTGCAGTAACAGCCCCCCCCCCCCTTTCTCTTCTCATTTCACCTCAAAATTTCTTCATATTATGCCCAAAAATCAACACAAGAAATCCCACAAAATCCAAATCCAAGCCCTACCCATTTTTCCTTAGCCTATCTAGCATGGATCTTGGTGAAAAGTTTGCATTTTGGAGATAAGTTTCATGTTGATCTCAAGATGGTTATGAGGTATAAATCTTGTTCGTTTTTGAGTTGTTTGTTATTACTTCAAATTATGTTAATGAAAGATTTAGTTTAGATTTTAAATTTAGAGTCCAAATTCAAGATTAGGGTTTATAAAATTGAAGTGGGGTTTTGTTTTGGAGTTGAATGGTGATCAATTGTGCATGGTTATGTGATATATTTTTGTATCTTAGGGCATGCAAAATGTAATCTTGTTGCTTAGTGCTAATTGTAACATTAAAATATCCAATTTAGCTTTATTTAAGCAAACTAGTTTTTAGCTTTTGGTTCCAAATGGGTGATTTAAAATCTAATTAAGGTTTTGATGACTTTATTAACATTTTAATTTGTTGTTTAGCAATTTAGATCATGCAAAACCAAGCTTAATTGATGAATTGTGAATTTTGCTATAAAAGGTGTTAAAAATTGATATTTTTGCAAACTAGGATTTTGGAAATGAGGCAAATTTATGAGAATAAATTATAGAAATGGTTTATATGACTTAGTTATGATATTTAGTGGATATTGTGGTCGCTAAATTTGTTTAAACATCGTGTTTTGTACAAAAACGGCGAATTGTGCTTGCTAGATTTTCGGAAAAATGACTTTTTAAGTGAAATTGGCGTTTTTGTGAGTTTTAACCTAGTTTTTATTAAAATTAGTGTTCGTGAATGTGCAAATGAGTGTGATTGGATTTTCTCGATGGTTTGACGTTCGTGTAAGTGCACGGCGGCGCCCCGGCCGTCAATCCGACGCCGGAATGCGGAAACGGTGAATAACTTAAATTTTGCGGACTTTGCAAACCGGCACCACCGCGCACTAAACTCCGGATCGTAACCATTAACAAGTCTAAGCTAACTAGAATACGGGTTAGAGATGTACCGACTGATCCGAGTCCTCCGGTCTTCATCTCCTCTCCGATCTCCTCGCGGGATCTCCGGTCGTCGCCTCCTCGCCGGAAGGGCACCACGTCGCCTGCATCTTTTACGGGCTCCCGCCTCTATACCGAGGCAACTCGGGCATGAAGCCGGCAACTCGACATGCTCAAGATGTGCTGTAGGAAGTGTAGTGCTTTGTCTCTTTAGGGTTTGTTGCCTTTGGATGGAGGAATGGAGAATAGAGAAATGGTGCTTGCATTTCTCTAGCAAGAAAATGAGATCATCGATGAAACTCTCAAGATGAAGCTCTCTTCTTCTTCTTCTCTCTTTCTTTTTCTCTCTTTCTTTTTCTCTCTTGAATGATGAAAAAAATTTCATGCAAAAGAGAATGGTGGAGGAGGTAATAGCAAAACATTAAGGGAGGTGAGTGTAGGAGATGAAAGAGGTGACCACATCCAAGGGACAAAGAAACATACAACCATGCTTCACCTTTTTCAAACCATACCCTCATCAAATCACAAGTCAAAGCAAGTCATGGTGCAAAGAAAAGAAAGCTATCATAATCAATCCATTATGCAAGAAAACCCCTCCACAAAAGTAATTTGCAAAACTGCAAATTACCCCCTCCATCGGAAAAGTCCGGCCGGGAAAGAACAAATGAAAACCGGCCGGAACGGAATGCAAACTGGCAACTCCAGAAAACTGGTCCCGTAATAAATTACAGGAAAACCCCACACTGTGCATACACACCCGCATTTGTATTCCGACCGGATACAAATGCAAAGAGACAAAATCTATACTGTACTAAACTAGGACCGGCTTAAACCAAAGCCGGCTAGTAATATCCGTTCGATCCTGATCCGTGCAATACCGCACGTATCTGATCGAACCCTGCCATATACCTATACGGCTACTAGTACAAACCGTCCGATCCTGATCCGTGCAATACCGCACGTATCTGATCGGACCCTGCCATATCTCCATACGGCCTCTACAGCGTTTCGCCCGAAAGCTTGAGTAACTGAAAGTGTGGTGGACTCTAAAGACTCGTCAATACTATGGCTGTGGATTTAACCACTAGCACGTCAGAGGTATAAGCCAATACGTGACGGGCCACCAGCTATTGACCAAAAGGGACGTCGATGAGGAAGCTCACCCCGACACCCAACTGAGCCTGTCAGTGACAATATCCGTGCAGTCCGGTCCGTTCGTCTATGAGTATCGCATGGCGGGCCTAGGGGGTTGGTAAAAGTCAGACCCCCAAAAGCGGTACAAGTCGTGTCGGAGTGTAGCCCAGAACACCCTGAGATACTACTGGAATACCTACCAGTAAATCTCCTGCCTTGGCCAAGGTCTTCGTGTAATGGCTCTCCTAGACACAGCGCGACCTCACCCCCAATACCGGGAGAGACGAAACCCCCGAAGATCCGCTCACTGCCTCCATGTGGCTCGGGACTGTACCCAACTAAAACCTGTTTGCACGACTCCTTTGAGCCGTGGTAGGGTAGTAATCAAAGTACAGTGGGAACTCACACGAGACAAATGACGATCCTCAGGTCGATGAACTAACCTGCACACATGTCACCAGGGAACTGCCATCTGACGTCTGGTATATGACCAACTAGCATGTTCCCGGCGAGTCCTGTCCGGTGTACTCATAACCCAATGAGCACCTGTATACATCTTAGGTGATCCAACTGACACCAATGGCTTGTGAGACCGGCCACCGCCCCTCGTCGGGGTCTCGACTGTATACACTAGTCTACTAATGGAGTATCGATGCCCGGTCTCGAAACTCCCACGACTAGGGACCTTTTAAGGAAAAGCTTATAGACCCCCAGCTCCCACTTATATGATCGCCCTCATACTGCTGGTGGTCAAGCAAGAATCCTAGGGGCTCTATCAACGTGTAATAGCGACGTGTCATGTCACTTAAAACAGTACACGATGATAAAGGTAAACCAGATAGCATACTATCATCTCGAGTAAGACTGTCCTACCGGGATAGGTCCTCCCTCAATCATTACAATCACGTACCTGTGACCTAATAATTGACTCTGAGGGCACTACCTCCAACAATCTCCCACTTGCACTCAAGGCTCATTATTGCGATGTCGCATACTCACAGCCCGTGTGATACCGAACACCCAACTCCTCTACTAGTCAGTCTTACAAAGCTTGTTTGCGAAACTCTTGCGTTCGAGGAATAGCCTCAGTGAGTGGATCCGCTTAGATGTTTCTTTCTATGTCTCTCTAAATCTCAAGTTCGCGGAGAAAGCCATCTCCCGAAATGAGCAATACCTGTCTTAGATTGTCTGGATGTCTGATGGGACCTAGCTCATGAATGAACTCCAAATCCAAACTTCTTAGACTGTATCGTCAACTGAACTTAATCAGTATCCTGCGACATGCCACCCTCAGTATTGCCTTGGACCATCCGTCCAAAATACTGCCCCTCGTCAGAGGGAAAAACTATAACTCTGACAACCTCCTTGTTGTCCAGGTCACCTTGGAAGCCTGGAATGATAACCGTCTCCTAAAAGAGGCAGCCGTTATCATATCCCTAGAACAGCCACTTATGTTCTAAAACTGCTTCCGACTGTTTCTCCAGGATTGGATCAATATCAACTTATTGCATCTAGTGCAAGAACAACATCTGGTGTGGTACTTGACATCTCATGATTGACTCAATTGCCTGAGCAAGTGATCTGCCAATCATGAACGTCCCTCTCCCCTTTAGTCTATAAGACACCTTTAGAGAGGGTGACTCCATTACCTGCAGGTGTACTACCGTGCCAGGAGTCGTCCATTCTAAATACTCATAGAATGCTGTCAAGGTACCCAGATTAGGAAACCACCCAAATCTAGATCTAAAACCATAGATCTAGTAACCAGAATGTCTGATATAATGTCCAAGTCCTTTGTGGAGAAACCACTGTGTGACGACCAAAATATAACCGATCGTAGTATAGGAATGTCACTTCCTACTACCTTCTCAACAGATCCATCCCCTATTCTGATGACGTCAAACCTATGACTGTCACATCAGAAATAGATGATCTATCTCCGCTATATCTGCTTTAGTCTATAAATAGACACAAGCCTGATGTCCACCAATGCTTCCGCTGCTCCCACTGACTACGACAACCCTCTGGCAGAGTCATATAGACGTGCACTTCTAAAACTAGTTTAGAAAAACGCTATACTCATCCTCCTGCCGGGTCTCGCAGCCTGGAACAACAGCAATGGCAAGTGTGGGTAAACAAGAACTTCCCTGTCACCGTCCTTGAGGCTACCGAAGTACCTCTCGGGTGCCTGAAGTTACCCACCTTATCTGCGGAGTGGCCAATGGAATGTCATATCAGATTGAATCTTTAGGTTCTTTATCAAATCTTCAGTAATCGTTTGCGGTTCTGGAATCGCTTCCAGTTCTACCATACTCCCACTGCTGTTTTTGAAAAAATCCATTTTTAATAAAACTGTGGCGAGTCTTGAACAATATTTCTATTGATCTCCCAGATGGTAGAAAATCAACCCTCGTCATAGCCTGGGTCAACCCACAAACAGTCATTACAGAAACGTGCCTATGAGTTATCCAGAGTCTGGTTTTAAGCATAAGCTGGACAACTCCCCGTACCTTAACATCGTTAAGATATGAACTGTTCTATATCCAATATAGAACCAGAGGCACTGATTTAATTGAACCAGATTCAAATCATGCAGCTGTCTCCAGTGCATGTCAACTAAATGGAAAAAGGCCGATCAGCGTTACTCAACTTAGGAATGCTTCCAATTATGAGTAACCCGAAAGAGAAGCAAGTTCTCTTAATCATTACTATCAACTGAATACCATACACAAGTATCTACATCTTCGATCACTTTGAAGAATCCCGATACTTGCAACACCTGGTTCTCTACTTTATTCTTATACCTATAACTTCTCAAAACTTCGACCCTGTGTTTCTACGAAACACCTGTCTAAGAACTAGAGAAGTCATAAGTAAACAGAATACAGTACGAGGACCAACCCCTCTGTCCTAGTGGACACTGGACAATATACAATACTCTGTATAAGTCCCTTGAGTCAGATAACTCATTCACTGTGTGTCGTAGGTTGAAAACTGTACTTTTGGTTAAGAAGAATTACACCGCTGTTCAATGCTCCTTACCTAACCATCCACTGATATAGGTAAATGTCATCGACATAATATCAAAAGGTATATCTCACTCTATGAAAATAGATGTACAGATATATCAATTTGAAATTGGTGCACAACAGCGGATATTCAAAACCAAATATTTGCCAACCGGCAAACAACCCAGATGATCTCCTCAAATATCACCGATTACAACGAATCCCGATATAATGAGGATGATCACCCAATTCCCAATAACTTACTCCCACTCACCATCTGTAAAACCATACAGATGTGAGAATCAAACCTGGTAAATACATACCCTGGAGCAAGTGTCTAATCAGGAAATCAGTTTTCTTTTAACATTACACAGTGAGACTGAAACATTAAAATGTTTCGATGGGGTATCCTGGTATTCTTAGTAATGCCTCTTCCAGATTCACGACTGTAACCGTATAGTTCTTTGCCACCTCTCCAAATCCCTTCATATGTCTTTAGTCTTTACCTTCTGTACACCCCTTTAGGCCAAATGGTTTTCTTCCATCCCTACCGTTCGGCACCAGCCTATGGTTTGGAAGAAGACTATCCAAAAAGCATAAAGGGTGTACTGTCCTAATCCTAGGAGCACTCGCAACGCGAGAGAAGGTGAAGATAAAAGACACCTGAATGTACTTTATTCCTATTTCTCCTGAACCAGGATCCATCCCCGAACTGGAACAAGTTCCTTTCGAGTTCGTATATAACCATACGATGGATTATCCAATAAAATGGGATCTTCGTAGTGATACGGAATGTCCTGGAGAAATACAAAGGTGATTTAGGATTGGCGAAGGAATACATGGTTTGGTCGTGAATATCTGTTGCAATTTACTTTGCCCTCTTACTAATCCCTTGCTTTGTCTTAATCTTAATACCTTCTGTACACCGTTTAGGCTAACTGGTTTTCTTCATTCCCTACCGGTCGGCACCAGCCTATGGTTTGGAAGAAGACTATCCAATTTGCGTAATAGGTGTACTACTCCTAAACCAAGGAGTACTCGTAACTTGAGAGGAGGCAAAAAGGAAAAGACAACTGAATAATCCTATTCGTTTTCTCCAGAACCGGAAACCATCCTCGAATTCCTTCGAGTTCGTATCTAACCATACGATGGTTTTGTCCAATGGAAGTGGACGTTCGTAGTAATACGGGGTGTCCTGGAGAAAAGGGTAAAAGTAGGAGTGGCAATGAGGTTCGCAACTCTGACAATCCAAAAGCCAGTGTTAAGTAGGTTCGGTCAACTTGGTCACTGAGTCAAAGTCTTAGGGTCGGGTCAATGGTCGCTGCCAAAGAGAGAGAAAAGAAACACTCAGCGTGCACTCTAACCTAGATCAGAATGGTTATCACTTTTTCTAATCAGGAAACCTCCCACTGTACCTCAAATTCTCCTCCAAACCTGAAAGAAGAATTAGTCGGGGTCACCCGAGGAGTATACTAACTCATCAGTGGGAATCGGGATCCAACTCTCATCGCATGACAACGTGACGGAATCCGCTCACGGTATCACACTCCAGAAGGTATGCGCATATCTGGCAAGTTTCAGTACTTTTGAAACTCCCGATGTGATTTCTGCCCCATGCTCTTATGACCTTGACTTTGGCCAACATATCATAAGTCACATGTCAAGTTCTACCCGTCATTCTCCAGGTTAATTTGAATCCACCCGTACATACCCTTGACTTTGGCCAAAATGGCAGTACGACTGTCCCAAACCAACGCATCTATCTATGCTGCATATGAATACCCCAATAGCTACCAATCACTGTGCCTTGACTTTGGCCAACATACACAGCTTGAATACTATTGACCACCCATATGAAACGACGGAGGGCTACGAATGGTTTCTGGCGAAAACCTTTAACGTAAAGAACTTGATATCGTCGAAGGAACGGATAGCTTTTAAAAAATATAGTGACGAAAACCGTTGCTAAAGAGGTCACTCCCTGTGAAGGGATCTCGGCTCTTTCCCCGTAGAATGAGGTGCAGGATATTCCAAATGAATACCACGGTGCATAGCAAAAGTAATCGGCTATAGTGAAGTTAATGCCCTGACGCAAACTTCTGTCCAAGGGGTCACTCCCGGTGAAGGGATCTCGGCCCTTGCCTCGTCGACTGAGGAGCAGGATATTCCAAATGAATACCACGATGCAAAACAAAAGTGAACGTCCTTGCAATAACAGCTTTTTGAAAAGTGTTCCAACAACATCAGATTAGGTTTGTTTAACTTGCATTGATCCGAATCAATGCAGTCCCATCATTGATCACACCACAAAGAACGAAAATATACTGACGTACGTATATGCCATCCGCATTCGCCACTGGGTCCCGTCATCACTCGTTAGGTTAGCTTACTAACGACAGAGCGGGGACTGGACTAGCGCGGATGCAAAACATATACAACATCTACTAATATATATACCAATATATTATATTTCGCTCAAGGCGTGAAAAGAAATGCAACATCACAGAAATGTACAGCATCACAGAACAATACAGATATCTGGGATCCCCGGGTTTCACAGAGCCACTACTGAAACCCGACGTTCCCCTGGTCGTGTGGATAGCCTGTGCAATGAAATCCTAGACCCCTACGGGCGCGGCAAGTCACCCGCCAAAAACCTGAAGCGAGGCAGCCCCCTTCAGCTCCGTGAATGGACCACCCAGCACTCCAGGGAATCCGGCAACTTGGGCACCCCTCCTGGGTCAACCTGTACCCCTTACGAGTGCGGCGAATAGCCCGCCAATCCTAGAGTGAAGCCCCCTCCGTCCCAATGCCACGAGATGCGGGCTTGTTGCCCTCTAGAACCCGGCTATCCGTGCACCCCACCGCGGGGTAAACCTAGTACAGAAAGTAAAATATACATATACCGGGTACATCGACCGCAACCAGGTCGTGCCCCAAAAGAATAATACAATCAGGCAGTGACGGCAGTCCACATGTCGGACGCTCGCCCCGCAATATCAAATGTACATAATACAACAACACAGTACTAGTATTGCATCCAGGCTATCCCCACGACCGATCCGCAACATCACAGCATAAACATAGAACATCAACGTGAAAGTCACGTTCGCAAATCCGTCTAACCGGGCTATAGCAGTTAGACCGGATTTACCGATCGAGTGACATTCACGGTCGCAGATATAATGTAAATACTGTGAAAAATGTGTTTAAAATTTTCCGATTGATCAAACAATTAACAATTGGGCCTCAAAGAAAACTGTAGCACTCACAGAAATAATTGGCCCAATTTTAATATTCCATAAACCACATTTTCAACTCAGGAACATACTGGAAAAATTTGGGGGGGTGAACAGTAAAATCCGCGGCGGAAGCGCCGCACGAGGTGGGGTTTCGCGGCGCTTGCGCGGCGGAATAGTGAGATCATGGTACCAATTTTTTTCAGCATGGTTAAAATTCCCTGCACATCACTCTGAGACAACCAGAAAAATTTTTGGACTCAAAAAAAATTCGACAGAAACTGATGTGCATGAAATACGTGTTTTCGGGATTTTGTTCGATCGGAAACGTAAAACACATTACACAAAAGCTAGACGAAGTTAATGGCGAGGCTCTGATACCACTGTAAGTGCACGGCGGCGCCCCGGCCGTCAATCCGACGCCGGAATGCGGAAACGGTGAATAACTTAAATTTTGCGGACTTTGCAAACCGGCACCACCGCGCACTAAACTCCGGATCGTAACCATTAACAAGTCTAAGCTAACTAGAATACGGGTTAGAGATGTACCGACTGATCCGAGTCCTCCGGTCTTCATCTCCTCTCCGATCTCCTCGCGGGATCTCCGGTCGTCGCCTCCTCGCCGGAAGGGCACCACGTCGCCTGCATCTTTTACGGGCTCCCGCCTCTATACCGAGGCAACTCGGGCATGAAGCCGGCAACTCGACATGCTCAAGATGTGCTGTAGGAAGTGTAGTGCTTTGTCTCTTTAGGGTTTGTTGCCTTTGGATGGAGGAATGGAGAATAGAGAAATGGTGCTTGCATTTCTCTAGCAAGAAAATGAGATCATCGATGAAACTCTCAAGATGAAGCTCTCTTCTTCTTCTTCTCTCTTTCTTTTTCTCTCTTTCTTTTTCTCTCTTGAATGATGAAAAAAATTTCATGCAAAAGAGAATGGTGGAGGAGGTAATAGCAAAACATTAAGGGAGGTGAGTGTAGGAGATGAAAGAGGTGACCACATCCAAGGGACAAAGAAACATACAACCATGCTTCACCTTTTTCAAACCATACCCTCATCAAATCACAAGTCAAAGCAAGTCATGGTGCAAAGAAAAGAAAGCTATCATAATCAATCCATTATGCAAGAAAACCCCTCCACAAAAGTAATTTGCAAAACTGCAAATTACCCCCTCCATCGGAAAAGTCCGGCCGGGAAAGAACAAATGAAAACCGGCCGGAACGGAATGCAAACTGGCAACTCCAGAAAACTGGTCCCGTAATAAATTACAGGAAAACCCCACACTGTGCATACACACCCGCATTTGTATTCCGACCGGATACAAATGCAAAGAGACAAAATCTATACTGTACTAAACTAGGACCGGCTTAAACCAAAGCCGGCTAGTAATATCCGTTCGATCCTGATCCGTGCAATACCGCACGTATCTGATCGAACCCTGCCATATACCTATACGGCTACTAGTACAAACCGTCCGATCCTGATCCGTGCAATACCGCACGTATCTGATCGGACCCTGCCATATCTCCATACGGCCTCTACAGCGTTTCGCCCGAAAGCTTGAGTAACTGAAAGTGTGGTGGACTCTAAAGACTCGTCAATACTATGGTTGTGGATTTAACCACTAGCACGTCAGAGGTATAAGCCAATACGTGACGGGCCACCAGCTATTGACCAAAAGGGACGTCGATGAGGAAGCTCACCCCGACACCCAACTGAGCCTGTCAGTGACAATATCCGTGCAGTCCGGTCCGTTCGTCTATGAGTATCGCATGGCGGGCCTAGGGGGTTGGTAAAAGTCAGACCCCCAAAAGCGGTACAAGTCGTGTCGGAGTGTAGCCCAGAACACCCTGAGATACTACTGGAATACCTACCAGTAAATCTCCTGCCTTGGCCAAGGTCTTCGTGTAATGGCTCTCCTAGACACAGCGCGACCTCACCCCCAATACCGGGAGAGACGAAACCCCCGAAGATCCGCTCACTGCCTCCATGTGGCTCGGGACTGTACCCAACTAAAACCTGTTTGCACGACTCCTTTGAGCCGTGGTAGGGTAGTAATCAAAGTACAGTGGGAACTCACACGAGACAAATGACGATCCTCAGGTCGATGAACTAACCTGCACACATGTCACCAGGGAACTGCCATCTGACGTCTGGTATATGACCAACTAGCATGTTCCCGGCGAGTCCTGTCCGGTGTACTCATAACCCAATGAGCACCTGTATACATCTTAGGTGATCCAACTGACACCAATGGCTTGTGAGACCGGCCACCGCCCCTCGTCGGGGTCTCGACTGTATACACTAGTCTACTAATGGAGTATCGATGCCCGGTCTCGAAACTCCCACGACTAGGGACCTTTTAAGGAAAAGCTTATAGACCCCCAGCTCCCACTTATATGATCGCCCTCATACTGCTGGTGGTCAAGCAAGAATCCTAGGGGCTTTATCAACGTGTAATAGCGACGTGTCATGTCACTTAAAACAGTACACGATGATAAAGGTAAACCAGATAGCATACTATCATCTCGAGTAAGACTGTCCTACCGGGATAGGTCCTCCCTCAATCATTACAATCACGTACCTGTGACCTAATAATTGACTCTGAGGGCACTACCTCCAACAGTTCGTACATCGACATCGAGGGTTGGTTTGACTATTCCTGCATGCGTGGGCGATAGGTTTGGACCTATGCGTGATACGCGTGCCGATTTGATTTTCGTATGCCGTTTCGATTTTGAATTTAGTTTTAATGCGATATGGTACGTTATGATATGTAGGTACCCCCATGTGGACTTCGAGACGACAAGCAAGCGCGTGGCGACGTCGGCACCGGCTAGCGAGGACCAGGTGAGTAGATTTATATCTACGGGGAGAAGTCGGGTGGATGGCGTATAGCACCCCCGCAGTCCATGGTGGTGTATACGGATGCGTATACACACCAACAATTATTATATGTTATTTGGGATTAATAACGATGCTTAGGATGGATATTGGTGTGTTGGATTACTTTAGTGTTGCGAACCCTAGGGTAGTGTTACACACACACATACACACATACATACTTGCATACATTCCTATTGATATGTGCTCATGGGATTCTTTATAGTTATGTGTTCACATGGGTATGGGACTATGTGTTCACGTACAGATTGAGGATGATACTTGGGATTGAGCTGAGTCGATGAGATTTGATTTGAGGCCGTGAGATCGATGATATAACAGGGTTCGTATCTTAGATACGACATGACGTTGTAGCGGGTCCTTGACGTAGTGTTTCACACACGTCCATGCATACATAGGCGGTATCAGTATGGTACTAGACGTAGATCAGTATCCCGATCATGATATTTGATAAAGAGGATACCAGGTGAATAGTATGATGAATGTGATAATAAACCGTACCCAGATTGGGATGCCGTACGACGGATTTACGTACGAGCTATATTGATGATTGATCCGCACTCTTGACTTGGGATGCCTGATTATAGATATGGTATCGGATATGATATTATTGAGGCGGGATCACCGACTATACATATACAGGTATGTATATGTATCGACTCAGATGATAGGCGGTTTCCTTACCTGTAGTTCAGCTTGTTAGTTCAGCCGTATAGTTTAGTGTAGTTGTTAGATTAGATTAGACTTCTTACCTATTTCAAAAACTAACGAATCGTGGGCATTTTTAAAGACAGCTCAAGGGAATCTACGGATATTTCAAAAACGACGTATCTATTCATAAAAACACCGTAGCCCCTATTTTCAAAACCCCATGATTCGTGTTATTTCAAAAGGCACCATTTGTAGGACTTATATCAGATTATTGCAGATTAGTTATCGTTGTGTCTAGTATTCAGCTCCCGCACATTATTGTTGTTCGCTCTGCCTCGCATATTTATTTTGTTGCATATTCCATTATTGATATCATGTTGTTAGGACACCAGCACCATTACCGATGATGCGTATGTACCACGTACACCTACTTGCCGGCTCACACACATCTTCATCGGTAATTGCCATGTCACGTACACTTTAGAGAATATAATTGTTTGACTTAGATTGTTAGCTAGTAGTGTTGACATGATATTAGTGTACTTCCCTTATATGTCATATTAGACATTGTAGTTATTACCTACCACTTCATGCATACTGTTATTCAGTTGTTCATGCCTAGTTCATTATCATTGACATATGCACTTGTGATGATTTCTTGAGATTTATGATATTTCTGGATTTCGGGGAAAGCCGCAAAATTTACAACTTATGATCTTTTAAAATATAAAATGTTGCGGTTTTCTAGTGATGTAAGTGTCGTCCACCATGAGTTTGCTGTGGTTTTGGAGATCCGTGTCGAGGAGTGGAGGAACCGTCACGGGTACATGGTGGGCCCGGTATGGTATCCCGGGGCAAGAGGAATGTGGTGTTGACGTTGAGCCTGGCTGGGGAGCACTACCTACCGGTGATATTACCCGACGCGTCGGATATCCGGAGGATACCGTCGTGGTCTTGAGATGGATGGTAGGGGCCGGTCTGGACTGACGGCGCCCTAGATATTGAGATTGAGACATTGATATTTCGAGACGGTGAGATTTATGTTTTGTGTCGATGCTAGACACTGTTGATACTGATTTCATTTATGATACCTCAGTTTAAAAATACGAAGGAAATCTCACTAATTTATGAAAACAGTTTCTTCATTTACATGTATTCTGTTTCATGCATGCATACCTCATTCATATGATATATTGCTACCTGAGGCACTGACACGGGCACATGAAATTATACTCGGGTTAGATATTACCCTAGCCATTGTTATAGATTGCCTGTTATACTTATATTTGAGGATATATTATGATCATTGACCTAGGTTGCGTTATTTATGCGATTTCTGTGCGTAGATGTTTTTCTATTCACGAGTTGGCAACTCACCCCCGTTGTGCCCCAGTTTCTTGCAGGTTTGCCGTACAGGTTTCATTACGGCTTTGCGGGCTCAGTTTCATTCGGGTGACTTGCTAGTAGGTGGGTTTTTTCTTGTATCGTACCCATCATATTATCTTGTATATTATTATTCTGTTGTATCTAGAAGTTCCATCAACCAAACATGTAGCTATTGAGATAGAGACCAGTGTTGTTTATTCTTTCGACCTTAGAGTCGCTCGTTATATTTCTGGTGGTTTTGAGTTCCCTTTTGAGTTTTTGATCCTCGCCGTTGGCGTTGTATATTATATTGCTTGTGTGGTTGTGACCGTCGATTGACGAAGAGCTAGCTCCCGCTTGGGGATGCCTTTTTCTTGATTTCGTATACTATTCATGTTGTATCCTGTTTGGGGGCCAGTATTTACAAAGGAGACTCTGCCGAAATTTTCAGTAAATTTTTGATGTTTTTAGAAACCCGCATAATTCGGCTTATGCTATTAAAACTACTTGATTTAAATTGGTTTTTCCTACTCTCTACTACTCTTCTTGGTTTGGATTTCTGGGTTTTCGGTTTACTTAGATTACGTACGTCTCGAGACGTTCGTAGTTTAAGTGCCGGTCATGTTCCGTACTTTCGGGTCGTGACAGTTTGTCTCTACTTCAATATGTGCATGTGTTTCTTTTAGCATATCGCTTATATACATATTAGTAGAGCCCTTAGGATCTTTGCTTGATTACCAGCGTTGTGATGGCAGTCATACTCGTGGAGGCTGGATAATCCATAAGCACATCCTTATACAGGTCCTTAGTCGTAGGACTATCGAGACAGGGCATCGATACTCCGGAGTAGACTAGCGTATGCGCTTCTCATCCCAGCGGGGGAGACGGTCTGTCCCACAGCCGTCAGTACGTCGTACTTGAGATAGTATGCGGGTGCTCGTTAGGTTACGAGTACACTGGACAGGACTCGTCGGGAACTGTTGGTTAGTACTATACCTATCGTCAGTTATCAGTTCCCAGGTGACATGAGTACAGCTTAGTCCGCTGACTTGACACTGTCACTTCGCCTCGAGTGTGTTCTCACTGTACTTAGATTACTACCCTACCACGGCTCAAAGGAGTCGTGCAAATAGGTAGTAGTTGGGTGCAGTCCCGAAGCACTTGGAGGCAGTGACGGTTAGACAGGATTCGTCTCTCCCGGTATTGGGGGTTGACATCGCGCTGTGTCTAGGAGAGCCATTACACAAGTAGTCCCTGGGCAGGGCAAGCGAGATATACTGGTAGCTTTCCAGTGTTATCTCAGGGTGTTCTGGGCTACACTCCGACATGACTTGTACCGCTATTAGGGGACTGACGTTCACCACCCCCTAGGCCCGCCATGCGATGTATCAGACGAACAGACCGGACTGTACGGAGATTGTCACATACAGGCTCAGTAGGAGTTCGGATGGGTTTACCTCATCGGCCTTCTTATCGACATCTACCTGGGGACCGTTACGTACAGCTAGTGCCGCTTGCGGTCTGTGGTTAAACCCACTGCCAGCGTAGTGTCGAGTCTTTAGAGTCCCACAAAGAGAGTTTCCCTGCACTGAGCGAAACGTGTAGAGGCCGTATGGTTTTACGGCAGGGCTACGTGCACTTGTGTGCGTATGCTGTTCGGGCAGGCAATACTAGTGGGCTTTGGTTTAAGCCATATCCTAGTATTGCACAGATGGATTTGTTTTGTTTTCTGTGCATTCGCATTCTACGGAATGCGGATGCGGGTGTGTATGCACAGTTTTGAGGAGCGATAAAGGAGGAGGTGCCCCATTAGGGTTTTGGCAGTTGGTTCGGCCAAAACCGTAATGTGGCAAACTCATTAGGGTTTTGACAATTCGTTTGGTCAAAACCATTATGAGCCGGAGACATTGTTTACTAATCCTTTTAGTGATAGATTAGTGATGGCTAATTGCATTGACCATTTGACCACTTAGACCTCTCTTGACTTTGTTGACCTGTTGACCGTGTTGACCATTGACCTTCAAGAGATGTCTACACTCTTCTTTGATTTTCTTTTTAATTCTTGAGTTATGAAAATGGCCAATTCAATGTAGCATCAACTTTATCATGATAGGATTAGTAATGATGGTTTTAGTGTATTATTGCAACCATGGTTCATTTTCCTTTAGTTGATCTTTTCATTATTCTCTTCTCATTCTCTCTCTTGAATTGAGAAGAAAAGAAAAGCTCCATGGTTGCTAGGTTTTCTCCTTCATCTTCCTCCTCTTGATAATTCTTTTGATCTTATGTGTTGAGAGAAAAAGAATCCACATAGACAAACACTTCCATCTATCTCTTCTACACAATCTAGGGCATCCAGATTAGCTATCTCGTTTCCTTAGTTGCCTCGGCTTGAGGTGGAGCTCGGTGTACAACTCTCGGGTGGATCGTCTTCGACTTAAGAAGGCCGCGGAGGTGACCTAGATCCGGATCAACCCTCGGAGTGTGGATGGACGAGCCGGACAGCGGAGAGAAGACCCGAAGGACCGGTTTCGTGAGGTATATTTTCTACAGCATAGTAGTTAAAGCCTCTTCTTGTTTGCTAGTTTCTAGTTTAGCCAAGATCTTGCTTTTGAGTCCATGTTTCCTTGCACCAAAATTTATTGTTTTTCGCCGTTTCCGCCTCCCCGTAAGAACCGGGGTGAGCAACGTGGACTTACACCTGTCTGTGACAATCTTAGTACAGTCCGGTCTGTTCGTCTAAGAGTATCGTATAGCGGGTCTAGGAGGTAGATAAATTCAGACCTCTAATACCGCGATATTTCATGTCGGTGTGAATCCCATCACCTACTGAGAAACTAATGATCCAAATCAGTAATTCTCGTCCTCCTTGGCTAAGGATTTCTGGTGATAGCCACCCGTGCACAGCGCGACATCTACCCCCAATACCGGAAGAGATGAATCCCCGACAATCCGCTCACTGTCTCCATGTAGCTCGGGACTGTGCCCAACTAAAATCTGCATGCACGACTCCTTTGAGTCGTGGTAGGGTAGTAATCAAAGCACGGTGGGAACTCACACGAGACAAATGACGATCTCAGGTCAACAGACTAATCTGTACTCATGTCACCTGAGAACTGCTATCTGACAATAGGTATAATACCATCTAGTATGTTTCCGGCGAGTCCCTCCAGTGTAACTCATAATCCAATGAGCACATGTATACTATCTTAGGTGACTAACTGACACCAATGGCTTGTGAGACTGACCACCACCCCTCGTCGGGGTTTCGAAAAGTATATACTAGTCTACTCCGGTGTATCGATACCCGGTCTCGATATTCCCTCGACTAGGGATATTTAAGGATGTGCTTATGGACCACCTAGCTCTCACATATATGATTGCCATCATAATGCTGGTAGTCAAACAAGAATCCTATGGGCTCTATAAACATGTAATAGTGATCTGTAATACCACATAATGCATGTACATACTGATAAAGACAAACTAGATAGAATACTATCATCTTGAGTAAGACTATTCTATCCGTATAGGACCTCTCAGAATCATCATAATCGCCTGCGATTATGATGACTGCCTTGAGGGCACTATATCCAACAAGTGAAAGAGAGAAAGGTGAGAAATAAGAAAAGTTAATGCATCGTATCGATTTAAGTAAGGGAATGAGCGCACTTTGAAAGTGTGCCCTATTATTTTGGATAAAAATATATGGGCACAGTTTGAAACTACACCCATTACATTTGTATGGGGGCACAGTTTAAAACTGCGCCTCATACATTTGTAATGGGCATAGTTTAAACCGCGCCCTGTACAATTGTAAGGGGTGCAGTTTGAAAGTGTGTTCTATGCATTTGTAATGAGCACAGTTTAACCCAGTACAATTGTAAGGGGGCGCAGTTTGAAAGTACGTCCCATACATTTGTAATGGACGCAGTTTCAAACCGCGCCTCTTAATAAAAAAAATTTGATTCACATCAGCGCCAGCGATGAGCTGGTGCCGACGTGGCAGAAAGTGGTATGTTTTTGTAATATGTTTTGAAAGTTGTTTTTCTTTTTAAAAAATATTATTTTAATAAAAAAATTGTCCTAATGAAAAAATTGTCCTAATAAAAAATATTAATTATTGTTTGTTAATAGCTTTTCTCTGAAAATTATGAGGATTTTTTTATCAGCAAGTCGCCGTTGGTTTTTTTTATCAGTAGGCTTTGGAGAGAGGGATTGAACCCTCTAGGCCCATGAGAATTTTTTCCATATAATTAGTTGAAAATCCCTCTTGTCATTCTAAGTGAGGGGTTTCGAACCCAAGATATCCCATCAAGTGGGAAAGTGCCACCGCCGCCCGAGCAAAAGCTCTTTGGCATTGTTGTTGTTGGATTGTAAAGTGTCGTGGTAGTATAGAAAACATTGAAGATTCACCTTTAGGGTTGGAAACTAAGGCCTTTTACCCTTTCTTTTTGGGTTTTTTTTATACAAAATGATCCCTCAAAACTTGGCTAATTATTGATAAAAACCATAATACTTGATAATTACTATTTATTTTTCCAAAAGCTTAAAGCTAACGGCAAGGCTACTGAAATGATGTGGCATGCTCTAGTTTACTATAAATTGTAATATTCGTTCTCTTTTTTCCCCTTGCATTTTCCCTAAAAATCCAGACTTGTTAACGAGCTAGATATCAACGCAGCATTCCTACACGGAAAAAACTACTCTAGAGGGGCTTGCATGGTGCAAGCCCCTCTAGAGCTATTGGATGGGCTTCCCTTGCAAGTGGGGGGAGCCCATCCAAGGGCTATGCAATGGTTTGCACCATGCAAGCCCTTGCATAGTAACTTTTTCCTTCCTACACGGAAAATCCCTTGGCTGCAGATTGGGTGGGGGCCGCCCTTATGTCGCATAGGAATTGCGTGGGAATCCCTTGGTGCGGGAACTCTTTTCTCTTGATTTTTCTCTACCAGTCTCTTATTATTATTTTTTTTTGACAAAATTCTTTTTCCTTTTCCTTTTTTTTTCCTTTTTCAATCAGTGGGAACCAAAGTCATCTTTCGTCGCTCTTGCTGTTAAGTACTGGTGGTGTTCATTTTATTTCGAAATACATGAAAAAAGAAAAATGGCGGCGGAGGCAAAGAGAGCAGCGCGAGGTATAATAGTGGGAGGGAGCATCGCAGGGCTATCGTGCGCCCACGCCCTGAACTCCATCGGATGGGAACTGACCCTAATCGAGAAGTCCACATCAGCACCCTCCGGCAGCCCCACCGGCACCGGCGCCGGCCTCGGCCTCGACCCGCTGTCACGTGACCTCCTCGGCCGCTGGGTCTCCGATCCCGACCTCGTCCACGGCTCCACTTTCCCTCTCTCCATTGATTTGGTAATATTATAATTTATTTTCTCTTAAAACCCCAATCACAACCTCAATTTGCATGTTTTGCTTGTAAATTTTATTTGTCGGAATTCCAAATCTTTTTATGGTTAATGCAATGATAGGTTTTTTTTTACCTGCTTTGCTTTGCTTTGTATATTCTATAAGAAAACGCAAAGTAGAAACTTGTCTGGAAATTCAAGGGTACAATAGCAATGCAGTCGTGATCTTGTGGGGGGAAAAAAATTCCCTTCTTCATTTGTTTCGAGGGGAATGAGGTGACAACAATCGATGATTCCTGTCCGCTCGAGCTCAGGAAACCAATTCATCTCTATATAATCATGATTGGATTATTATTAGGGAAAGAGAGAATACAAATTTAACATTTCTACAACCAATGGAATGCTGACTATTTTTGTTTCATTCTTAGCCTTCATCCCTAGAATCAAATGATATGGTTAGAAAAGCCATTTCTTAGGCATTATTTTCTCGAAGCAAACAAAAGGAATTTTAAATAAGTTAAAACATGTCCTAAATCCTAATGTTGGCATGTTGCGACTCACCACTTTGAAAACCAGGGAGAGGGAGGTGTGTTATTAGTTCTTGGATATAAATTTGCTTGGTTGTGTAAATGTATTGGAAATATCACTTGAGGAGGTTCTTGATTTGTTAATGGAGATCTTACAGGTGCAGTAAAAAGGGATGGGAGATTAAGATCCAAATCCTTGAAGGCACAACAAAGTGAATACACACAACATTCTGGTTATTTGAATCTGGTACACAAAACAAATTGATTTCTTCGTGTGCATTTTTTTTTAATCCAACCCACATTGATAGAAAAGGATGATATATTTATGCACATATTTCTTTCTAGAACAAATCAATACGTGATCAAATCGGTATCTTGTACTAGAATGTAACATAACATATGCACATATCTTTCGGCTTTTATCTACCGAATATGCCGTGCGAAAAACATCTAGGAAATATACTATTATTTAATTCTGAATCGTGGAGACATGTACTCTTGACGTATTGATACGACTGCCGTCATTGGTATGAACCAATGACTATTCATACAAGCTAACTCGGTAATTGGGTCAAAGAAATTATTTAAATTTAATGAATTTATTGCATCCGAATAAGATGTTTGTCCTTGTGCATCGTTTTTTTGTTGATTTGATTGCAAATCATTGGATTTCTATTTACAAGGTTGCAGTTTCAACAATTGGCACAAATTAGAATTCCCATTCCTTTTTTTTTTGAGAACAGAAAATATATTACAAAAATTATATTGCAACTTACGGACACTTTCTTTCACAGAATTGTGTCACAGATAGCAAGAAGAAACTTACTCGTACACTGGCTAGAGATGACAACTTCAATTTCAGAGCATCCCATTGGGCGGATCTCCACGCAATTTTACACAATGCTTTTCCACCTAACATTATATTATGGGGCCACCAATTTCTCTCTTTCCAAACTTCTCACGATAAGTCTTCTGTTACAGTTACAGCCAGAATAATCCAAACTGGTGAGATTGTTGAAATTGTCGGTGATTTGCTGGTTGCTGCTGATGGGTGCTTGTCTTCAATTCGTCGAAATTTCCTTCCTGATTTCAAACTAAGGCATGTGATTAAATTTGAAGCCATATTATGGTGAATAGATCTTTGAGATTTATTACTATGTCATGCTTGGATAATTGTAGGTATGCAGGCTACTCTGCTTGGAGAGGGGTGCTTGATTTCTCATGTAAAGAGAGTTCAGAAACTATTACAGGCATTCGCAAAGCTTACCCTGAACTTGGAGATTGCTTGTACTTCGATCTTGCTTGTAAAACGCACTGTGTGTTCTATGAGCTTAAACACAAGAGGCTCAATTGGATTTGGTACATCAATGGACCTGAACCAGAACTAAAGGTGACATGTTTATATTTTCTGATCTCCTTCTGTCTTGATTGGAATCTATTAAATAAATTCAATTTGTTGATCTCATTACGGACATGGACACCAAATACAAATATGATGTGGCACAGCAATTCCTTTTAAAGTAGAACATGTGGAAATAATAGAATGAGTATTGATTTTAAATATTGAAGAAAGAATAAATTGAACTCAAGACAATATAATGATAATGCACACAAATAGATATATATGTAGTCACGCATTCACTTTCAATTGCACACACATGTTTCTAATATTATGACCACATATGATGTTTCTTCCTACCCTAAAAATTAACCTGAATTTATTATACATACATCAGATATGGAATAAGACTTGAACTCTTCAACTTATAGGGAAAAATTTCATGTATCTTGCTTCATATAATGAGAACTCACTAAAATTGTTATACTTTTAACCAATCACCAATTTCACATTTTCCTAAATAAAATATAATCTTTATATGTAATGAGTATACAAATGTTTTGAATTATAGAACAAGTTCCCAGGGAGTGCCTAAAAATTGTTAGGCCCCATTTGGCAACAGGGATCACGGTTTCGGAAACCATGGTTTCATGGAGTTTCGAGGCTGAACTCCAAACCGTGTAACCGAGTCCCATCTGGCAACCAAAATAGAGTTTCCAAAATAGCGGTTTCAAAAAGTTTGGAGGGCTAGAAATCCCATTATCTTAAACTCCAAAAAGTCTAGAGTTCCGCAAAGTTCAAAGTCTTTCGCTTTTTCTAACCCTATTTTTTTTAATGAAACCTTAGTTTCAAGACTATGTTGTCAAGGACCCTAAACTTTAGCGGCTTGCTTTGTTTTAGCTGAAACAAAACTGAAGTTTCGAAAACCTTGTTGCCAAACTAGGTCTTAAAACTAATATATTATAGAAATGAGGTGGGCTTGAGAAGTGTCTGATACATGCTCACAATGAGTGCTGTAATTCTAGTGGGATAGGGAACTTATTGGAAATGCCTGTGCTACATAATATCCATGTAACATCCCTCAACCTTCTAGACCTTAAATCGTGTTAGTAGAAAAGGATACACCAACAGATATTCGAAGATAATTAGTTGTTAGCATGAGCAAACTGTTTATTGAGAAGGGAAAACAATGCAATGCAGGGCAACTCGATGACTACCCAAGTAAGCAAAGAAATGATTGAGAAGATGCATGAAGAGGCAGAACAAACATGGGTTCCTGAACTAGTCAAGGTCATGAAAGAAACAGAAGAGCCTTTCATCAACATCATTTACGACAGCGATCCCTTACCTCAACTTTACTGGGACAATGTTGTATTAGTAGGAGACGCGGCGCATCCAACAACTCCTCATGGCTTGAGAAGCACCAACATGTCTATTCTTGATGCTGGAGTATTAGGGCACTGCCTCCAGAAATGGGGTTTGGAGAATTTGAGCTCGGCCCTCAAGGAATTTCAATCTATCAGGCTTCCACTGGTATCGAAGCAAGTATTGCATGCACGAAGATTAGGGCGAATAAAGCAAGGGTTGGTTTTTGAAGATGAGAAGGTTTTTGATCCGATGACGGCGACCATGGAGGAATCACAACTGCTTCAGCAAAGGAATATGCCATTCTTTGAGTCTACTTATTTCTAAGACCTTGTGTAGATCAACACCTGTGAATTCTAAACATAAGTGTATATATATTGCAGGAAACTATACATATATGCCAGTTAACTGCATACATATTGCAAGAAACTAGATATTGCGGGCAACTATGCAGATATTATATGCTGGGGGTATTTGACGAGATTCTTTGGGCCATAGGTATTTTGACAGCGGAAAACTTTGTCAGTTTTTTTATTTATTTTGTGGACAATTTACCCTTTAAACAATAAATCTATCAATCAATGAAAATGATAAAGAAGACAGTTCAGAACAAAAGCAAATAATAGATAAGTTTTCTCATGCCTTGTAAAAACATTTTACAAAGCTCAAGCAAGCAGTAATTCCAAGAGCTGTAGTCATCATCCAAGTAAAGCTACAGTATGTTGGAGTCGGTTTTACAACGAAACATCGGTAACTTTACATACATACCTACATTTTTATAATTTATAGACTGTGATGAATGGCATGATTACGGATCCAATCCAAAGCTCCCCATCCCTTTCCTCAACTTCGTTCACGGCTCGAACCACCTTCCCATGTCTATCCTCCATTATTTGCATCAACTCCCCGCTCGAACTATACTTTACGGCTTTAATCAGAAGCTTCAACATAGACTTTCTCAACTGTGGAAACTTACCAATCAAATGCGCAAAAGCTGCATGTCGACAATGAATGCCCACCCAAAATTCTCCCCTTTTTTCATCCTCACGTTATCTAGGATTCCTGGCAAAATAGTGAAAATTTCGGTTGTTCCCGACTTTTCGCCTTTTAACCAGTATTTACTTGATCTGCCACGAGATCCTTCACATAACACAAGGAACGATTGATCTTTGCTTAGAGATACGCCATTGGGGAGATGAAGGTTTCGGTGGAGAACAGTGGTTTTGTTTGTTGACGGATTGAATTTTAGAAGGCGGCCTGATGGCTCGGCTGTTAACCCTAGCTGCCTGAAGTTCCTGAAAACCAAAGGAAGCTTGAGATAGTCGTTTCTTGTATTTTGCTTAACCATGAGTACATCTCTATCGGAGATATAGATTACACAACATTATTGTGCTCGGAAATTGTTTATAAATACACATAAATTCCTGGAACTTGCTTTAATTTAGAAAAGAAACCACCTCTGGGTGTACCCTGTATACCAAACCACTTATACACTCAGGTTTATTAGAATATAAAATACCAGCCCTCCACCCTCATTATAACTTCGGAGTTGTGGTGTAGTGGAAGATTTCACAAAGTTATTATCGACGAAAAGCCTTCAAAACGCTCAAATCCAACTCTAAACATCTCAAATGATTGCCTACTCTGTTTCATGGAATTTTTTCAGTAGAATTTGAGTGTATTAGAAGGTTTTGGTTGATGATCGGAAGGGGTGCTTGAGCTAATAAATCGCCTGGGGGGTTGTAAGTGCTATACGAATAAACTACAGCGCATTTTGTTCGATTAATCCTGGGAAAAATCAGAGGATTCGGTGATGGCTTAGTCATAAACAGTAATTATCATGAAACACTATATTAATAAAAGCTCAAATTCTGTAACTGTTTTAAATTTTTTAAAAGCATTGCATTGCTTGTTACAGTAGAGAGAAAGTGCGAAATTTCTTTTAAACCTCGAGTTTTATACCTTCTTTGAAAATTTGTGCTACTATCCGTAAAATAGGCATTCCCCTGATCACCAGTATCCAAATCATTTGTGAAGTTGAATGGAACCCCTTCTGCCTCTGTAACTAACTGTGTTGCTAATCCACCTTCACGACCAACTTTCAACAAACCAAAATATGCGGCGATGTATAAATCCCCCGTTTTCTTGTGAAATCGAAGACCCAACGTCCGTCCGCAGATATGCTCATACTCCAAATATCTCAGAGGTGAAGGCTTTGGGATCTGTGACCAGAATCAAAAGCCATTGAATTTGTTAGGATGGGCTATATAAAAATGTGAATGAACCAAGAGTTTTCTGCTTCAGCACTTTATTCACCTGAATGTGCTTTAACTAAGAAAGGGTAAAATTGCATGAAATCATCCTTGCATTTGCCTGATTATCAAGAAACCAGCTCGGGTTCGAAAAACCTGCACCTTACCCGCCCTATTTCAAGGACCGCAACATTTTTCTGTTTCTATTTTTTTTGTTTCAAAGATACCCTTATGTAAAGATGTAATTATGATAAATTAATGAAACAATGACAGAAATACGATAGAAGCTTAGGGGTATTTCAGGAATCATAATAAGAAAGCCGTTGGGATCGGAGGGTTAAATTGCAGGTTTTCGAAATTAAGGACGGGTTCATGCTCTTCTTGCAAAAGCGAAGGGGGTTTCCAGCAATCTAGCGAAATCAGACCAAGAATCTCCATTCCAGAAGAGGATCCTTCCATCAGCAACCCCCGTGTAGGGCCCACGCCCTTCCGGATCGAACACGATGCTCTCCGACCCCTGGACCTGATCCAAGAATCTAATCTCCGCCTTTTGGAGTAGATCCTCTTCATCCCTCGCGCTCGAGATCTCCTCGAGCGGTGGTACCTCCACCGGGTAATTTAGCCCTCAACAGGAATATGGCATTAGTGTAGAGAGGGTTGATGTCTGGTCGTGAGCCTGCTATAAAACTTTCTCATAGCTTACTTCATAGCCGAGCCCCATTTTTACGGCAAGAGGCTGACGCCAATGTGTCACCATGTGATGGTGATGGGAGTGTAGTGTATCTGGATATATAGGTTCCTTTCCCTCTCATTACATATTTATCATTGTGCACGGGTGCACACGATTTCAGAACATAGGCTGCCCACATGACCCTAGTACATCAGTGTGAACCTAAACCGATTCCAAGTTCATTTTAAAACCGAACATACAAGCTAAGCAAACGAAGGAGAAATGGAATGGATAAGTTTGCGCCTAATTTATAACAAATTTGTGGAGACGAGGATTTATGTGACAAGAGATTAAGTAGAATTAAAGAAATCGATGCAAGGGGATAAAAGAAAGCCGGAACTGAAGTTAAGAAATTTATGATTAAATGCGATGAAACAGAGAGTATTGGTTCAACTTACATAAGCGTACGCAGTGTAGCGACCACCGCCCATGTTTCCATAATGGTTGCTGATAGCATAGAGAGCGTATCGGTGAGAAGGTTGTCTGGTCTTAGAAGCAACATATATACTTTTGACAAGTCCAAGTCATGAATGGGAAAATCTACGAATGTCTCCAGCTTATTTTTCAGAAACCGGCTAAATGAAAATCTTTTTATATGAATAACTAGAATTTCCGGCAGCCTCCAGAGATCTAACTTCTTGCTAGCCTGCTGATGTTTCTTGCAGCTCGGACAGTACCTACAGTTTTAATAAATTATTACATACCTTGAGGCAATACAACACTTTTGAAGTATCAAAAAGCTACAAGATTATGATCTGATACAAATGTCCAAATTTTAAAGAACAGGTTACCGTGAAAAAGAGTTTACGTCATTAGCCCTTAATCTAACACAGTCTGAAGCCAACAAATCATCATTCACTTGTAATAAAAGACATCATAGGGCCCTCAACCTTGCTAATAAGGTGTCAAGAAGGGATATATCATAATCGTTTAGTGCTTTATATTGCCAGGTAACAAGCACATACAGTTGTTTTTGTAACCCTGAAAGTGGCATTGATTCATCCATATTGATCTTCGAATGCATCGCTTGGCACTTTTCATCAGTTACATAGAACTGAAATTCATCCTCAACGCAACCGTCCTCATTTGCAGCATCCACTGTACCTTCATCCTCGAGCAGATTCGAAGGGTCGGTTTTAGGATCTTCACTCAAATCACCATTGCCATTATCAACACCAGAGGTAGCATTCGATAACCGAAGAAATGGATTCAACAGCTTTAGAAAAATATCACGGATCGTGATTCCATTAGCCTCATTAGGAAGCCTTGCAACAAGAGGGACACCAAATGCCTTCTTTGAAGCCACTATGTCGTGGATGTAACGCCTAGAATGTTCAGTAGTTTTGGTTAGAGTTGAAGACAACATGCACAAGTAAGAGATATATAATATAAAAGTTGGGATTCTTAATGAATCCTATTTATCTTCAACCATGCGACTTTGTCAACATGTTCCAAGTATTTTTTGGAAGTGTCTGACATTGAAGCAACAATTTAGTTCACACCACATATAAGGTGCATAGAGAATCAGGGAACCACATGATATTAGATGACTTGTTTTGAAAGGTGGACTCTTATTTACCTACATCAGGTGAGAGCAGGAACTAATTACTATTTTATTTATATGTACCAATTCTGTTTCCAGGAAATGTTGTTCAGAGTATAAATGTTTTCACGCTGCCACCATCAGATATTGCAGGACAATGACTAGCACCTTCTAGATCAGTTGGCGTTGACCTTAGACCACATCGCTGAATTCGGATAGGAGTGCCTCTACTGGTAGGCATTGTTAATAAATGGAAAGTCTTTAATTACTGAACACAAACATCAAGAAATTGTTAATGGCCGGAGACTTGGACATTTCAGGAAATCAGGAACCTGACAGTATGGCGATGAGCATTTCAAGCTTATTTACGATACAAAAGTTTGAGGAATCCAGACACAATGAATAATGGCTGATATAATCTATGCAGGTTAAAAATGATTATCTTATGTCTACTTGCTGTACAACCGCTTCAAATTGTCAATGAAAACACAGTACTAATCAAAAAAATTATACATGCAACTCTATATAGCCTCATGCTACAGTATAAAAAGCTTAGCTGAAAACTAAAACGAACATTATCCAAATTTAAAAAATACTGAATATTTAGAGAAGAAAGAAGGCTATTGAACAACTAGAATATCGTCAAAAATAATAAAACAATTGAAACAATTTGATCAAACAGTTTCCTGACAGAAAAAGTATGAGGACAACCTCTCATCTTTCTCAATAGTTCAAAACCTTGGCTGTGGTTCCAAACTAATCCTCCTGTTTTACTAAAATGATGCAGAAAACTACTGCCTAATAATATGCTTATCAATGAATCCTATTTTTTTTTACTAAAAATGACGCCGAAAATTATTTATTGAGAAGTTTGTTTTCATTTCGAAGTACAGCGCTGATAAAAATTCATCTATAAGTAGTTTCCTATAAACCTTTTCGATCTATATGGATATAGCTGCAACACAAGGAGTTCTCTGTATTCTCAGGAAAAAAATGAAGGGGTTATATGCTATAAATTAAATTATATAAGTCGAGCATTAATATCCATCAGTACAGAAGCACTAGTACAGTGGCAATTGTTCTCTAGTCCTTCGCACGGCACTAGCACGAAAAATTTAAGAATTTAGGATTACCAAAACAATATGGTACTCGGCAAACACCAACTATGATAGAACCATTCCGAGCCAAATGATTCGACCAATACTCATCTGCAACTTCTTCGTCTGGACGACCACATGCATCCTTAACTTCAGCATACGGCTTGCATTTTACACGATTTAGATCCTCACGGAGCCCATCCAATAAAAAAGCAAGAAGCTCCTACAAACCAATCACAAAAATAATAGTTAATTATTCTTCTATTCCATTTTTCAGTTTTTTAGTACCAAGCTGTACGAGTATACAAACTAACAGTGACCACAAACCACTTCACTGGAAGAGACTTAACTAACATCAGATGAGTATTAGGAAGACTAACACCGACCGTAAATCTCTTTATCCCAGTAATACTGGACTGAAGAGGTAATAAAATCAGTGCTAGACTGCTAGCTATAAGGCTGCTCAGTAAACTAATCAGGGATCTGCAGTCTACCGATTTTTTAAGCTGGGTACCCCTCCGCCTACAGCTACAAGATATATATAAGTATTTTAAGAACAAGTAATCAACACAAACTTGTGGGGCGAAACGAGCAAGCTTTGCCTTGAAAATCCGTGGAACAACTGGTGTTCTATGAGGAGCCCATAGTCTCCTCAATAGTTCTCCGAATGCTAAAGCAATCTCACCCTGACCAAAATGCAACATACTTAGTCTCAACAAGATACAAGTTTTTCAACCAAAAATATGGAATTTCTGCCAAGGCCATGGTGACCAGTTAACTAATCGGAAGAAAGAGGCATAAAACCTTAATACTTTATGACCTGACAAGAAACAACAAGATATATAGTAAATGCCACCTGCATCCATTCCTAAAGGATTATGATGATTTATTTCCCTGCTGTAATCTCCAAGGAAATAATCAACAAGCTTTGGGGCGTGAGACAAGCACTGAATTGCACTATTCATGAAGCATGTATTTCCAAGATTTTCCAGTCCTACTAATCCCAAAGAACCAAGTGCTTTGGGATTTCCACTGAATCGAAAATCAGAATTTCCTAAGCTTCCATTGGTCATAAATGAGCCGCTGTGGATAACCAGTCATTTTAGTCTGTTGAACTGACAAATCATCTTTTCTGCCTTCAATTCTACAATTTAAAGGCTTCGATATCGCCCACACTTGTAACTCAAGAAGAATCTGCAATGATAGTAATATTCAATGTTAGCATTAGATAGGCAGCACTAAAATGTAGCATCATATAAGGTTTGGAGTGTGCATTAATTATCAAATAGCGAACTCTGCAGGATTAACTCCCTTTGATAACTCCGCAGAATGAAATAACTTCCCACCTCCTAATCCTCTGCTCTACATATAAAGGAGCTGTTAGTAGCAAGCATCCATCCACTAAACTCCATAGTCTTCCTCACATGTATGGATACGTAAAAGAATAACCCTACAGTTCATCAATCTCCACTTGTGGCAGGGGTGTGTGTGTCTTTCGGGTTTATTTGTCTGTTTGTTATCAAAGAATAAGGCCAGGACATGCATGTTAGTATATTATATCCAAACTCCAAAGATAAAAGGTATGGCCTACTGATAAAAGATATCGGAATGCTACCTCTTGATCTGCCTGGCGCTGACCGTCCTGAGTCAATCTATTCCATTCATTCATAAAAATAAGATTTGTTTGCCGTGAAAAGTCCCAAATACGTACCTAAACCGCAAACATAAAGTAAATCAATGAACAAACAATAATGTAAACAAACCAAAAAGGGAGTGACGCGGTATAGGAAACATACCGCCTCAGAGTCAACACCGAAATTCTTGGATGCCCGTTTGTAATTATCAACTGCACTGTCCTAAGAGTCAAACAGTACATTAGGACTAAGAAGAAAAATCAGGTTCTCCAAGTTTATCAATAGCTCAAGTAATGTGATGCATGCATAATTGCATAGTACCATTTTAATGTACCACCACCCACATTGCTACCATTTAAAGAGATCCTACGAATGAACTCAATGAAGAAAAAGAAAAAAATAATTCTGATGACGATGACAATGACAATAATCATCATCTCCTTTTCTTATCGAAATGGGGTTGGCTATGAAGACCATAGTTTTAAAAAATGGTTCTGAGGACCTCTTGGGCAAAAGCAGCCATATGGTTTGCTTTGTTTTAGGGCTAACCGCAGGAATTAAGTGATCCAAGCATCAACCGAATTGTTAAGCAGGTTGCTCACTTATGCATGAAATTTATTTCAGCGGCAACTAAGCTTTTCTTTTCGATATTATTTGTCAAATTTCATTGTTGTTAATTGTTAACCAACTCCGTTTGTATTACAACAGATCTTATAACGTTATATGTATATTCACTATAGTTTTAAGGATTAGTTGTCCAAAAAGAAAAAAAACCTATATACCTGCTCAACTGATTTGTTAGTGCAAGCACCTCGGTTGTTCATCGATTAGGATTCTCAAAATCACTCAAAATCTGCTCTAAATAAGACAAACATGTTCTATGGTAAATCAAACAATCATTTGTGTTCTTTAGTTTTGATTTGAGCGTTTTCAAAGGGTCTTGAACAATGAGCAGGGTGGTGTTTGCCCTAATTAAGGGGGTGTAAATTCTATATACTACAAGAAAAATTCATGAATTCTTTTTTTGCACTTTGTTGCTATTTTATGCAAAGACGTGTGCATTTATGGGGGAAAAGAGGCAAAACCACCTAGGGGGCACCCTACCGCTCAAACATTAATAAAGATTTGAATGGACATGCACTACAAGAAAAACATAGTGTTTTTGTGGGGACCTTTTTCGTCGGCAGCTGGCCCACTGAAAAAATCATAAAATCAATAAAAACTATAGATTAAATATTAACAAATATTTTATGTTATTCCGTCAGCTAATGCCCGACGGAATAATCAAAAATCAATAAAAGCTTTCGATCAGATCATATCCCTCACCTTTTCCCTCTTCTCCAACTCTAAAACTCCTCCTCACCCACCACCCGCCATCCTCCTCTCCCTTTGCCTCTGACTCCTCGCCAACCCCTTCCACGCCGCCGTCACCCTCCCTAGCCGATCCCCTCCTCTCGAATTCTCCTCTCTCTGCGATACCTCCCCCGTCGACCCCTTTCTCCTCCCCCACCGCCCACCTCCTCAGCCGACCCCCTCTTCTCGAATCCCCCTCTCCCTCCTCCCTCCTCCCCGGCCGACCCCTTTCTCCTCCCGTCGCCGACCCTCCTCTCCCGTCGCCCCTCCCCGCCGACCGTTTCCCCTGCCGACCCCCCAGTAAGCTCTCTCCCTCTCTCTCGCTCCGCCTCTCTCTATCTCACTCATACACTCTCTCTCCCTCTCAGCTGCAGTCGACCCCCTCCGCGCCACAGATCTTCCGATGTCCCAGATCCGCCGTCGTGGCATCCTCGACGCATGTCGGCCGCCGTCCGTACAGTTGCCGCTGATCAAGGTGCACCCCAATCTCCGGCTTCTCGCACACTTTTATTTCTATGCGGCGTTCAAGTTAATTTTATTTCTATATGATATTTGTGATCAAGAGTTAGAACTATTGAGCAGTAAATATGTGTCTAATGAAGGGATTGGTATTGTGTGTGTGATGTGTATGTGAGTATGTTTGCGTGTGATGTGTATGTTTGTATATGAGAGTGTGTGTGCGTGTGCGCATGTGAGTATGTGTGTGTGTATGAGTGTGTGTGTGTAAGAGAGAGAGAGAGAGAGAGAGTATGTGTGTGTATGAGAAAGAGTATATATGTATATGTTTGTGTGTGTGTGTCTCTTTGCGTGTGAGTATGTGTGTGTGTGAGAGAGAGAGTATGTGTGTGCAATCGTTTGTTGCAACATAGGTAGTGACACCCTTTCAAAGTGACATTAATGTAACCCCTCCCCCTCCACTAGTCGACCAACCCCCCCTCAAATTGTACTTCAAACTATCTAAAAACGAATTCTAGATTTCAAATAGATCGAAAAGGCATATAACGCATTCTTTTTCCGTATCTTTTCTTAAATTTTCATATTGTGAATGCTTGGATAGCTTAATTTATAGGAATGCTTGGATTTGTGGTTGTGGCTCATCTACTCGTATCACCTATTCATCTTTTCGATGTGAAAAATGAGTTAGCGTTAACAGACCTAGGGTTTGGATTCCTATTCCAGCGTGAAGTATGCAAGGCATACAAATCAATAGTTGTCATTCTCTCTTTATGCACCGAGGGAAGAAAATACCGAATGTAAGTTTGATAATTCTTACTTTATATACATTTTTCATATAATTATCGATAGCATCGTGTACTAATTAGTACTTGTCTATAGATAACACTATAGTACATACTCGATCGATTGCACTAATTCAAATTTTATTAGTTTCGATGGCATAAAAAAATTTTAAAGTTAGTTTACTAAATAAGTAGCAATAGTTTAAAGTATTTTAGTGTAATTAGTAAAATTGAGCAAAATTAAGATAATTTATCAATTTGTTCCTTATTTGCAGTGCCTCGGCTTATTATGCACATCTATCTTGTTTCTTTCCACAAATAAACCAAACAACCATCCCAGTCTCTCTCCCTCTATCCATTCATTTTTCACATCGAAAAGATGGATAGAGAGTGAGACACAAGGCACAACTGTAGCGTTTCAGAAAATATAAAATAATATTTTTGGAATTTAAATAATAAAATAATAAATTTCACGAAAACTGTACGAGTATGGCTTTGAGTTTTCGTAGAATAGTATAATTATATACATATATTTTGGGAAATATTTGGAAATTAATATGAATTATTAATTATGGAAGTATTTATTGGATTTGGGAATTTTATAAAGCATTATACAATTATTTATATATAAATTTATGTTAAACTTGATTAGTATATTACTAATTATGGATTAAGCCAAATGCATTTTTGTTAACTATGTTTGATGTGCCATGACACATTTCATTTGTTGCATGTTTGGTTTCATTTTTATTTGTTGTTATTTGGTTTTAAAAAGAAAAAGAAAAGGGAAAATGTCACAGCCCGAAAGTACGGAACATAACCGGCACTTAAACTATGAACGTCTCGAGACGTACGTAATCTAAGTAAACCGAAAATCCAGAAATCCAAACCAAGAAAAGTAGTAGAGTGCAGGAAAAACCAACTTAAAGCAAGTAATTTCAATAGCATAAGCCGAATTATGCGGTTTTTAAAACATCAAAAATTTACTGAAAATTTCGGCAGAGTCTCCTTTGAAATACTGGCCCCCAAACGGGATACAACATGAATAGTATACGAAATCAAGAAAAAGGCATCCCCAAGCGGGAGCTAGCTCTTCGTCAATCGACGGTCACAACCACACAAGCAATATAATATACAACGCCAACGGCGAGGATCAAAACTTAAAAGGAAACTCAAAACCCCCAGAAATATAACGAGCGACTCTACGGTCGAAAGAATAAACAACACTGGTCTCTATCTCAATAAATACATGTTTGGTTGATGGAATTTACTAGATACAACGGAATAATATTATACAAGGTAATATGATGGGTACGATACAAGAAAAACCCACCTACTAGCAACTCACCTGAAGGAAACTATGCCCGCACAGCCGTAAAGAAACCTGTACGGCAAACCTGCAAGAAACTGGGGCACAACGGGGGTGAGTTGCCAACTCGTGAATAGAAAAACATCTACGCAAAGAAATCGCATAAATAACGCAATCCTAGGTCAATGATCATAATATATCCTCAAAAATGTATATAACATGCAACCTAACAATGGCTAGGGTAAATATCTAACCCGAGTGAAAACTCATGGGCCCGTGTCAGTGCCTCAGGTAGCAATATATCATATGGATGATGTATGAATGCATGAAACAGAATGCATGTACTGAATAAAGCTACTTTCATAAATCAGTGAGATTTCTGTATTTTAAAATAGGAGGTACCATAAATGAAATCAGCATAAGACAGTGCCCAGCATCGACACAAAACAAGTATCCAAATATCTCGATATCTCTGTGTCACAATCTCTGTACCTTAATACCTCAAAATCTCAATGTCTCAATCACAATATCTAGGGCGCCGTCAGTCCAAACCGGCCCCTACCATCCATCTCAAGACCACGACGGTATCCTCTGGATATCCGACGCGTCGGGTAAAATCACCGGTAGGTAGTGCTCCCCTGCCAGGCTCACATCGTCATCATCACGCGCTTCTTGCCCCGGAGTACCTTACCGGGCCCACCATGTACCCGAAACGGTTCCTCCACTCCTCGAATCGGATCTCGAAATCCATCAGCAAACTCATGGTGGATGACTTATACATCATAGGAAAACCACACTTTTTATTTAAAAAGGGAGAAAAGGTTTATTTATGTTTTTGCGGTTTTCCTCCAAATCCAAGAAATCTCATGAAATCCGAATCCAAGTCATCAATAGCATGTAAACAGTGAATATAGGCATGAGAATCCATGAATGCGATACAACAGTGAATAATAACATGCATGAATTAGTATTTTTTAAAGTGTTCGTGACATGTCAATTACCGATGAAGATGTGTGTGAGCCGGCAAGTAAGTGTACGTGGTACATACGCGTCATCGGTAATGGTGCTGGTGTCCTAACAACATGATGTTAATAATGCAATAAGAAATTATAATATAAGTATGCGATGCGGAGCGAACAGTAAAAATGAGCGGGAGCTGAATACTAGATGCAACTAAAACTAATCTGCACTAATCTAATATAAGTCCTACAAATGGTGCCTTTTGAAATAACACGAGTCATGGGGTTTTGAAAATAGGGCTACGGTGTTTTTATGAAAAGATACGTCTTTTGAAATATCCGTAAGATCCCTTGGGCTGTCCTTTAAAATAACCACGATTCGTTAGTTTTGAAATAGGTAAGAATCGAATCTAATCTAACAACTAAACTAAACTAAAGGGCTAAGCTAACAAGCTGGACTACAGGTAAGGAAACCGCCTATCATCTGAGTCGATACATATACATACCTGTATATGTATAGTCGGTGATCCCGCCTCAATAATATCATATCCATAACCAGACATCCCAAGTCAAGAGTGCGGATCAATCATCAAAATATAGCTCGTACGTAAATCCGTCGTACGGCATCCCCAAATCTGGGTACGGGTCAATATCACATTCATCATATTATTCACCTGGTATCCTCTTTATCAAATATCATGTTCGGGGTACTGATCTACGTCTAGTACAATACTGATACCGCCTAAGTAAGCATGCACGTGTGTGAAACACTACGTCAAGGACCCGCTACAACGTCATGTCGTATCTCAAATACGAACCCTGCCATATCACCGATCTCACGGCCTCAAATCAAATCTCATCGACTCACATAAATCCCAAGTACTATCCTCATTATCCATGCATGCGCATATGAATGTACATATGCATAGTCCCATACCCACGCATATATACATATATACACATCCCAATCTACGCACAAGAAAGTAAAGTATGCAAGTCTATGTATGCGTATGTGGGTATAACAACTACTCTAGGGTTTCGCAACTAACCCAAAGGTAAACCATGAACACATAAACATAACATGAATAAACATTCTCGTATCATAAAACACCTATATAAATATACATATATGAGCTACACTACGGACTGCGGGGGTGCTATACACCATCCACCCGACTTCTCCCCGTAGATATAAATCTACTCACCTGGTCCTCGCTAGCCGGTGCCGACGTCGCCACGCGCTTGCTTGTCGTCTCGAAATCCACATGGGTACCTACATATAATAACGCACCGTATCGCATTATAATCCGACTCATGACCAAACGACACACGAAACCCACATAGGTCAAAACCTATGGTTGCTTTCACAAATCGACCCAAAAACCCTCGACGTCGGCGTACAAACGCCAAACCATCGAGGAAACTCCCAACACACTCATTTGTACAATTACAAGCACTAATTATAATATAAAATAGCTTAAAATTCACAAAACCCCCAAATTTCACTTAAAAAGTCATTTTTCTGAAAATCTAGCAAGCACCAATCACCGTTTTAGTACAAAAATCGATGTATAAACGAATCTAGCGGCCACAATATTCACTAAATATCTTAAATAAGTCATAAAAACAATTCCCATAATTTAATCTCGTTAAATTCCAAAAACCCTAAAATTCTAGTTTACAAAATACCTAAATTTTAACAATTTTATAGCAAAATGCACAAACAACAATTTAGGTTGGATTTGCAAGATCTAAGTTGCTAAACAACAAATTAAGATGTTAATAATGTGATAAAAACCCTAACCATAATTTAATCTCACCTATATATGCATTTCATAAAAACCTAGTTTGCATAAAATGCTTATTTATTGCAAATTTTAAATTAACAAATTACAACTAGCAACTAGATTAGGTTTTACATTTCCACAAGATGATAATCTACACTTGATTATCCTATTAGTGATGGTTAAACCCAAATTAGCTTCAAACCATACTCTTGAATTCTCAAATCAGCAACAAGAGCAAAATTAACACTTTAATAACTTAGCTTTAAGAAATTAACTAACAAATTAAGCAAAAATGGTTAGAATTTATACCCAATAAATTGAAGATCCACAAGCACACACATAGCCCCCCAAATTGGAATCTTGTTCCCTAGATCCATGCAATTCTGGCTATAGAGAAATGGGTAGGAGTCGGATTTTGATTTTGTGAGGGTTTGTGTTGATTTTTGTTGATTTTTTGAAGGAAAATGGAGGTGAAGGAAGATGGATACTTGGAGAAAATGGGAGGGGGGGCTGATTCTGGCTGAGAGTGGGGAGGGTGAGGTGAGTGGGAGAGTGAGAGAGAGAGGGTGTTGGTTTCAAAGTCAAAGAAAAAGTGAAAAGCCCATTCTTATACATTCTTTTATCCTTTCTTTTCCTTTTCTTTTCTTTTGAAATTCAAGTGGGGAAAATTGATGCGGGCTACTAAATTCAGCCAAGGGAAGAACTAAATAGGGGTGTGTGAGTGTGGGTATGGGTGTGGGGTGATGGAAAATGACAAATACAATACCCCAGACATCCATTTACACTAAAAAAAGTATTTTTTCTTCAATAATTTCTAAACCGTTTTAGCAAACGATTTTGTTTCAAACACCACATGATAAAATTTTATTTAAAGTTTTATGATGCACAAAATTTGTTTCAACTCATTCCAATTTGTAATTTTACCTAATTAAATATATTAGTGACGGCTTAAAATAATATTAAAATAATTAATTTCGGAAATTTTTTTCAGAAAATTTGAAATTTCACCAGTGGGTCAATAAACACCAAATACTAGCAATTACATAGCTAGAATATGTATATTTAATTTTATAATAAAGATATTTGTATTTTGACTTTTTACAGAAACCCCCTTATTTTACCGTTTTTTCGAAATTTCACCGAAACGATTTTCAAAACGTTACAATCTTCCCCCCTTAAAGAAATTCGGTCCCTGAATTTAAATTAAAACTCCCCCCAAATACTAAAATTTTTCAGCCAGAACTATCAAATCGCCGGGGCTACGAAATCATAAATACATAAACGCGTCATAGCGCAATGCATGCGCATTAGTAATGAGTAGATAGCTCGAAATCAAAACTCCGTCAAGCATCCCGTAATCATCGGAGTCAATGTGAAGACATGAATGCCAAATCTCAAGCAAGACCGATATGCTATAAATCGGAACTATACATGTAAATATCAAATCTATATATGTAAGTATCTAAAGGAAATGCATGCCAAATCTCTTTAAGTCGCTGTGCAACGCGTATAACACTACACAGTGGCGGACGTCTATCATAAGAAAATAACTATATATATATATACCTTTGTTTGAAATGTACGTTCCGCCGTTTTGGAAACAATTTAGAAGGGTCTCCTTGTTTTAAACATTTCGTGTCATATCAGACGCGTAGGTAAATGCTGAGGCTATAGCTCGCATTTTGGAAATCCCTTCAATAACTATCAATGCATGCAAAATATATTCAGGTACTGTTCTCTGACTAGTCCTGCTCAGTACGAAAACACATAGCAATATCATAAAAACGTACTACTTTATAAGAAAAATCAATCCCAAAATACGCGTATGAACACTACGTGCGTCTGATGCGCACGGAAATCAAAATCCAAATATGTGCCATACATATGCATAGAAACAACATCTAAGTGCATCGGGTGTGCACGAAACATCTGTCGTAGGCAACATGTGTGCCTGACAGCAAAATCAGGTGCATCTGACATGCACGAAAAATCTCGATTTAGTGCATCTGGTGTGCACCAAAATCACACTTCAAAACATGCGCCCAACATGCGCGAAAATCCAAATCAGGTGCATCCATCATGCACGAAATTATGAAATCCAATATCAAGTGCCGAATATACGCAAAATCCAATCAGGCGCACAAGGTGCACAAAATAAATATCGAACATCACCATCGAAATCGAAGTCCAGGACATCTAAATGCACAACATACGTAACACTGCACTGCAAGCATATATGAACTATACCGAGTGCAAAAACCAAATCGTGTGCGTATATACACACAAATCAACTCAACTGTATGAAATCCATATAATCACAAACATGAGAACCAAGGCACGAAAACGATATAAAGTGCAACAACCGTGCAAAAATCGTAAATACTCAGCAGGTGCAACCATGGTCCATGAAGACAAATATCATGAAACTCAATCATGCGAATAAATCGCCCAAAATACGCAAATCAAGTATGGCGGAATAGTCCTGCTCAAGCACATCCTCCAAGAATCTCTGGCCAACTGCCGTGGTCACTCATAGCATATCTCGTCGACGATCCTGAACTCTGGCCTGCCGGTGTGCATAACATGACCACTACTGGGTCCAAGTCTTCTCGTAATTTATTCCAGAAAGGTCCTATCGAGATCTCTCCCAAATCTCGTCTCTGCCGAACTGTCCGGAAGTCATCATCCCTTACTAGATCTGTTCTCGTTCTGGAACGGCTGCATACTCAACACGACTCCTTCTGGAAGGTATATCCAAGTACAATGCCTCGGCATACGTATCGCATCTCTGATGTCGGAGGAGTGGAACGTCATCTTATCTAGATCTGGTACGAACCTCTTACTCCACTTTCTCTAATGTTGACTGCTTCGGACTCGTCTCATCGTGGCTGTATGGACCGAGCTCCAACGGCTATCCTCGTATCGGGAGTCTCCCAAGAAATGCATCTCACCACCTAGCATCCGAATTAAGTCGAGCCATCCGATCGAGTCGTCAAAACCTCATAATCCCCCAAGAGCTCAACCTCTTGGGCACAATTTAATAGTATCGAGTACATACCACAGCATCGGTGGTCCAGCCGTAGAAGGGCAAACCCAAGCCTCACTAATGGCGCCGTAGAACTGCCGCAAACCCGAAGGTTCAAAGGCTTTCACACGGTCATTAAGTCGAGTTAGGGTTTCATTCTTCTAGAGGGACCATAGAATTGCCTGCATGTCTTTCCGACTACTTTAAACTTATAATAATAGGTTTCTGACATTCGATCGTCTCTGTTGACTCCCAACGTCTCCACGTGAAGTCGTCTCTAGCTGGAATCAATCTATCCGATGACCTCGCATCGGGGTAGGCGAATGATCCACATGTCCTAGTCATTCATCCTCGATGACTAGCGACCTTCTATCATCTCTTAGTACAACTCATTCTGCACTAACTCCAGCATCTGGGGCAATATCTCGTCGTTCGCAGCAATAACTGGCTCGCTCGTCTGCACGCTGAACGGTGCCTCAATCATCATGAGTAAGCAATACTTCAATGGTCATCAAAATCTGGCTGGCCTCTATCAGTGGCTCAATCCTCTAGTGCAAATCGGCACGTCCGAGTAATCTCATACAGCAATCCACCCAACGCTCGTGGCGCGAAGACACAATGAAAAGACACATCTCTGCAATCGTGTGTCGCCGGAATCATGCCCTGGTCAGTCCTCGTTCTTGACGAGCTCATGCTGACCGCAACTCTAGCCGTAGCTCTCCCTGCCCGTAATCGTAGCAGCAAAACCATAACTGGTACTGATGAGGCTAGATCGGAATGAATATAATACTGAGCAAAGAAATGTACATCCTAATTCTTCTTAAGTGGAGTAGCGTATCGTAAATATGCCGCGGAACATACCTACAGTACGTCACTCTACTTTAGTCACCTATTCCATCAACCAAGGGTCATCCTACGCTCCGAAGATAAAACCTCGCTCTGATACCAACTTTGTCACAGCCCGAAAGTACGGAACATGACCGGCACTTAAACTATGAACGTCTCGAGACGTACGTAATCTAAGTAAACCGAAAACCCAGAAATCCAAACCAAGAAAAGTAGTAGAGTGCAGGAAAAACCAACTTAAAGCAAGTAATTTCAATAGCATAAGCCGAATTATGCGGTTTTTAAAACATCAAAAATTTACTGAAAATTTCGGCAGAGTCTCCTTTGTAAATACTGGTCCCCAAACGGGATACAACATGAATAGTATACGAAATCAAGAAAAAGGCATCCCCAAGCGGGAGCTAGCTCTTCTTCAATCGACGGTCACAACCACACAAGCAATATAATATACAACGCCAACGGCGAGGATCAAAACTCAAAAGGAAACTCAAAACCCCCAGAAATATAACGAGCGACTCTACGGTCGAAAGAATAAACAACACTGGTCTCTATCTCAATAAATACATGTTTGGTTGATGGAATTTACTAGATACAACGGAATAATATTATACAAGGTAATATGATGGGTACGATACAAGAAAAACCCACCTACTAGCAAGTCACCTGAAGGAAACTATGCCCGCACAGCCGTAAAGAAACCTGTACGGCAAACCTGCAAGAAACTGGGGCACAACGGGGGTGAGTTGCCAACTCGTGAATAGAAAAACATCTACGCACAGAAATCGCATAAATAACGCAATCCTAGGTCAATGATCATAATATATCCTCAAAAATGTATATAACATGCAGCCTAACAATGGCTAGGGTAAATATCTAACCCGAGTGAAAACTCATGGGCCCGTGTCAGTACCTCAGGTAGCAATATATCATATGGATGATGTATGAATGCATGAAACAGAATGCATGTACTGAATAAAGCTACTTTCATAAATCAGTGAGATTTCTGTATTTTAAAATAGGAGGTACCATAAATGAAATCAGCATAAGACAGTGCCCAGCATCGACACAAAACAAGTATCCAAATATCTCGATATCTCTGTGTCACAATCTCTGTACCTCAATACCTCAAAATCTCAATGTCTCAATCACAATATCTAGGGCGCCGTCAGTCCAAACCGGCCCCTACCATCCATCTCAAGACCACGACGGTATCCTCCGGATATCCGACGCGTCGGGTAAAATCACCGGTAGGTAGTGCTCCCCTGCCAGGCTCACATCGTCATCATCACGCGCTTCTTGCCCCGGGGTACCTGTTCAGACCATAATATTGCATTTATCATTCCCCTATTCTTATCCTTTTTATAAATAAACAGGTACTCTTGACGCACGTTTGTTGCATATTACAGGATACAGGTTTCTGGAGCAAATACAGTGAAAAAGACACAAAACAACAGAAAAAGGGACTTTTGACCAACTATTAGACGGATCCTAGTCAAGCCTAGACGGAGAACAGTACAAGGTCCAAAATGTCAAGTGAACGGTCAAAAGACACGAACAAGTTTTCACTGAAGATCTGGAGAAGACCCAGAAGCCCAACAGAGAAAATACATATAAAAATACAGAGCCCAAGATCCCCTGAAGAAAGCCCAAAAGTTTGGCAGCCCAAGACCACCAAAGGGCCGCGGATCCGCGGCCCAAGCCTACCAATGCCGCGGATCCGCGGCCGTCTAATACACGTGTCGGTGGATTTTTCTTCTGTTGCCGTGTCGGTGTGGGTGTTGGGATTCTTAGGGGGCAAATCAGTAATTGCGCATGTGCGAGACTCTGAAACCCTAATTCTCCTGTTTACTTATAAATTGTAATCTAAAATTGTAAAACCCTATGCCTCTTTTCAATCAATAAAATTCAGAATTTCTGAGAGCAAAATTCAGATCTGTTCTTCTTGTTTGGAGGGAGCCGTCAACCTAGTAAGTATTTTATTTATGTTTCTTTTAATTATAATGTCTTCTCATCCCCTAATGAGCGAGTAGTCTCCTCGCTTGTTAGGGTTAGCCTTAGGGAAAGGGTTGGGAGATGAGATCTCTCACCCCTTTCAATGCCACTTTAACCTAATGAATTAGAACTCCACGCATACGAGCACAACCGCTCCCTGCGGCATCCTACCCATCGAGGTAACGATGAACCGTAGTTTAAAGGACCGGTTGCGCGCGTTTTCCGTGGGGGTTAGGTAATTATCAACAAAGGAAGGATACAAACCTAGAGGAAGAAACATCTTCCCAAAAGATTCGTATCCACTTTATTGATAATTAACTTAACACCTAATAGATCTAAAAAAAAGATGGCATTGAAAGCGGTGATGAAAAACGTTAATCTCCAAAACTTCCCCTAAGCCTAACCCTAGCAAGACTTTTAATTAGATTAATTAGATCCAGTTTTCATAGATTTTTATAAACCAACCAAAACGACAAATTGAATCAACTCGTCAAAACACATAAAAGGAATTTACCCGTCTCTGTGGATCGACCCGTACTCACCGGCTAGCTGCGAAGCGACGTCGTTTCTGATTGCGGTAAACTCATGTTTTTAACATCTAATCAAATGGCGCCGTTGCCGGGGACGGCGTAATCTTTCTTTTTGTGAATTTTCGGGTTGATATAAATTTTTAAAAAAATTATAAAAATCTGAAAATATAAAAAAAAAAAATTATCAAATTTGATCTGTTTGAACGGTGTATCTTTTGAATCTTGCAGGAACAGCGAAGAATTGAGGATCTGGAATTTTACAGAGGGCAAATCAAAATTTGGTACATAAGAACAGAGAAGAATTACAAGCACAGAATAGCAGAATTCTTTCCAGAGCCTGACCCCACTTCCCCGCCGCGCTTCCGCCGCAAATAGCCCATCAAGGCCGCGGATCCGCCGCGTGGCTGCCACGTCAGCGCACCAAATTTTGCTGGTTTGATTTCTTCTTCTCCCCTCTGCCAGCCTCCATATATCCACTGTAAAAATTTTCTGCAGGATTTCTTTGCGTAAAGAGTCTTTCTCCCCCTTCTCGATAACAGATTTTCTGCAGGTTTCTTTGCGCCGCGCTAAAATTGAATGCAAGTGAAATTTTATTTGTTTTGCATAATTTAACCGGACTCTAAGGGGCTAATTGACCAATCTCAGATTGGGTGGGGATTTCATCACCCTTCCCAGGACCCCAGAAAACACCTAAAGCATTTTGCATCGACCACAATTAATTAAAAAAGATTAGACTCAGACCTAAGGACATCGAGCTCAATAGGAAAAGGACTAGTATAGGCATCGGCCGTTTATCCTAACCGACTTTGCGGTGTCTAGGCTAGTGGTTATTAATTAGGCCCACTGTAGTGGTGGTTCCTTCCCACTTACCTGGCCGTATTTGTCCGTGAAGAGGCGGTTTGAGGTCCTATTTCTAGCCCTAGTTAGGAGCTGTCTAGCAGACCTAGGCAACCCTAGATCTAGGCCTGATTGTGCATGTGTGGTTGATACATTTGTGTCACGAGTCCCATTTTCTAAAACCGTCTTGCAAAACTCTCCAATAATAAAAAATAAAGAAAAATCTTTTCAAAACTTGCAACTTGCCGCTAAGAAAACTTGCACTTCACTTCCACCAATCCTCCTTCATTGACGTTATCTTACCCCCACATTCTGTTTTTCTATTTTTTTTTCTGACTGCACTACCCTTTAGTGTATGTCATCTTGGACTAGGGATACTAACGCCCGATTAGTCCGTGTTTCATTGGTACCGACCAACGAACCCTTCGACGAACCCTTCGTCGACATTCCATCCATTTCCTTACCTCAATCCTCAAATTCTTTTTTCGAAGGTATGTCGGGACACGACCCCAACTATACCTTACCGACGGGAATGATTCCACCTCCGCCAGGTGAGAATAACCCGAATCTTCCGCCTGTTGTAGAGCCCGCACGAGTCGCACTCCAGGATCTCTTCTACCCCGTCCGCACTTCCTTACCTACATGTCTTTCACCCCCACCGGTGAATGGGGATAATTTTGAAATAAAACCACACTTCATCAATATGCTGCCTAAGTTTCATGGTTTGGAATCCGAAGATGCATATATTTTCATTAATAAATTCCAAAACGTTTGCGCAATGATGAAGACAACCCAATTAAGTGATGACGCAATAAGGCTAAAGGTCATTCCTTTTACCTTATGTGACCTAGCCGAGAAGTGGCTATACAGCACTGCATCACATTCCATTAGAAATTGGGACGAGTTTGTGAGAGCTTTTCTAAAAAAGTTCTATCCTCATCATAAAACTGCTAGAATCCGAAACGAGATTATACAATTTTCACAGCTTCCGTCCGAACTATTTTGGAAGTGCTTCGAGAGATTTAAAGACCTACTTGTTCAATGCCCTCATCATGGGATAGAAAATTGGCAACTTTGCCAAACATTATACGAGGGATTGAATGCTGCAACAAAGCAGTTGCTAGAAACAATATGTCAAGGTCATTTTCTCTCCAAGTCTAGCGACGAAGCTTGGCAGTTTCTTGAGGACCTAAGTGAGCAAACAATTCAGTGGGAGAGTACCAAGACCACATCATCTTCTTCAGTTGGTCAATCTAGGGCAGGCATACATCAAATAGATATGTCGATAGCTATGAAGGCCGAGATGGCCTCACTTATGAAAAAGCTAGAAGCCATTGAGACAAAAATCTCATCGTCTTCTCCTGCCCCTACTCTACCCACACGAACTGTTTGTGCTTGTTGTTCAAACCCATCGCATTTAACCGAAGAGTGTCCTTATAATGCACCTATTCAAGGACAGGATCAAGTCAATGCTGCATTTCAGCAACGACAAAGAAACGATCCGTACTCTTCGGCATACAACCAGGGGTGGAGGAGTCACCCAAATCAACAGTTCCAAGGGAATAACAATTTTCAAAGAGCTCCTCCACAACAACAACAAGCACCCTTACAAACTCAAAACCAGCAACCTTTCCAACAACAACCTTATACAAATCAAACGAACAATTTGGTTCAACCAAATGATGATAAGGTTACCTCGCTCGAAAAAAGTCTAGATGCATTTCTTAAGCAAACTACAGAATCCGCAGCAAGATTTGAAAGTTATGTTCAATCTTTAATGAATAACAATGCCCTCACACGATCAAAGTATCAAATCTATTGAGGCACAAATTGCACAATTGACTGCTGCGTTGAGCGAGAGAGAAAAGGGAAAGCTTTCATCTCAACCATTGCCTAATCCTGGTCACACACAAAACGTATATCACAATCACAATATAAATGCGGTGACCACGTTGAGATCCGGAAGAGAGTTGCAAAATAATGTGGGAACTAGTGATGACATCCCCGCCGGTGGTTCTTCTTCCCCTTCTTCATTTTCTTCACTTCCTTCTTCACCTTTTTCTTTAGAGCCTATTCTCCACCCTTCACACGGCTCTACTTCTTCTGACTCGAACGGACCCATTCCTCACAACACGAACACATCCACACTGGGATCCGTTCCTACTCCACATTCTACTCCACAGACTTTTGACTCAACAAATTTTCAGAACGCTCCATTCCCAAACAGGTTGAGTCCTAATAAACCAAATACACAAGTGGAGAAGATTGTGGAGATATTTAAGCAGGTTAGCATAAATATACCTCTCTTGGATGCTATCCAACAAGTCCCTTCATATGCGAAAATCTTAAAGGGCTTGTGCACCTCGAAGAGAAAGGCATCTCAAGTACCCAAGAAAGTGCTAGTCGCTAGTGCAGTGAGCAATGCTATTAACCACCATCAAACCTTACCCCAAAAACGAAAGGACCCCGGCTGTCCTACTATTTCAATCACAATTGGGGATAAGAAAATTAATCGAGCACTTTTAGATCTTGGGTCTAGTGTTAACCTGATTCCTTACTCCGTGTACGAACAATTAGGGGTTGGAGAGTTGAAACCCACTCGTTGCACTCTCCAAATGGCTGATCGATCAATCACCTATCCAAGGGGTCAACTAGAGGATGTGTTGATCAAAGTCGGGGAATTCATATTCCCAGTTGATTTTATCGTTATGGATACACAACCTGTTGCTAACCCAAGAAACTAAATTCCGGTGATTCTTGGTCGACCATTTTTGGCCACTTCCAATGCCGTAATAAATTGTCGCAATGGCTCCATGATTCTATCCTTCGGAAAGAGGTCTAGTGAGTTCAATATTTATAAGATGGGAAGTCTGCCCCACGTGCCTAAAACAAGCACACGAGAAGTTTGCTCTATTCACGAAATCACTCAGGAGGACTGCGAGCTTGAAAGATTTCTATTTGATGAAAACAGTTTTGACGCCACTAGTGCGTCCCTCCTTGAGCCTACTACCGTTGACACAACCGATGTTGATTATGAATGTTTTACTTTTTTGGATGATGACGACTCATAGCCCGAATATGAGTCGTTTGAATTTTTGGATGAGTCAGTCGAACCATCCGAATCGGTTGTTTGCAGTGATTTCGAACCTGTGTTAGAGTCCTTTGAGTTCGAGGTAGATTCCGCAATGATTCTTTCGCCTCAGAAATTCGAACTCATGTCCTTACCCGCCTCACCTTAAATATGCTTACATAGGTGAGAATGAGACTTTTCCCATTATCATATTAGCCTCTCTAGCCTTCGAGCAAGAGAACGCTATTTTAAAAGTCTTACAAGATAGGCGGCAAGTTTTCAGTTGGACTATGGCGGACATTGAGGAGATAAGTTCCCTCATAATTGAATATCATACACAATTGATGGATGATGCCATGTCAATAGAGGACCCACAGGAACATCTTGGGGGTATTGTGGTGAGCCAACTTCCTCCCTTAGAAGTTGAAATACCCCCATTTCTTTTAATAAGGTACGAGAATGCCAACACTCTACTGATTGCTGATCATTTCCATTCTCGTTTCGATGCATCACCATCCCCTGTATATTTACCTCCACACCTCCCATACCACTACTTCTATCTTCCCCAATTCTTTGCGGACCACCACAACTTATTTTTCCACCAACCAATATTCTTTACTGATAAATTTTTCAACTGGTTGGTGTTAACTTTTGGCCGATGCAAAGTTTGGCAGTAATGTCTAACATAGTTTAAATGAAGTTTGGGGGAGGGTCTTTTTGTATATATTTTTGTTTTTCTTAACAATAAAAAAAATAAAAAAATAAAAAAATTATGGATAAATAAACAGGGGAGTATCGGTAGTTTGACCCTCTTGGTTTAGCATGACAGTGAGGACACTGTCAAGTTCAAGTTTGGGGGTATGCTCGGTACGTCTTCTTCCTTCGCATTCATTTGTATATATCTTTGCATTTGCATACTTATTGAAAAACCCATAAAAATTTGAAAAAATTTGAAAAATTATAAAATTATCGTATTCAATTTTGGCTTATTTGACTTGAGTTTGACAAATAGGTTAACTGGTTAGGAACAACTACATCTTAGACTTAGTAAATTAAAAACCCTAAAAATAACATTCCTTAAAGTTTAACGGTAGAAAGTATATGCCTTGTAGTTTATTTAGAAATAGGCAAATTTTGGGTTCACTTTTTGGGCTAAGTTGAAACAAGGGAAGAGTATTGATGTTCTTATTAGAGTATAAGTTTGAAAAATAGTTCCTAGCTTAAGTCTAGATTCTGAAAACGTATACCCTACAATCTGCACAATCACGCGCCTTGAAACTTGGAATAGTAGAAGAGACCTTGAAATGCTCTTGTCTAAAGTCCTTAGTACGAAGAAAATAAAAAAAAGTGTGAATAAAGAAAAGAAAAAAATGGACACTGGTTTTTGTGATTACCTAAGGCTGTAAAAATAGAAAAATATTTAGCGAGGGTGCCTTATCACCTAGTGCCTTAAACCAACTGGTTTGGGAGTCACTACTAAAGCCTTGGGTGTTGCAAAACTAGGAAGTACGCTTTAAAGTGCTAACGCATCTTATAGTCGGTTTTTGGTACCTCAAGAAGTATTAACGGTCGCATGAAGGATGTGTAAGCAAATTTCATTTAAAAATTCACTAATTAATAAGTTCTTTGGACAAAGGACGAGAGTACGATTGCTTGATTTGAATTTTCAAGTGTAGGGGTGATCTATACACACACGTAGGGGTATGTGATTAGATTTTAGATGAGAGAAAGGAATGAAGGATAGAACTTATATCTTTAATACAGTTGATAGAAATTCCTAAGTAGAGATTGAACCCTAGAAGGAAGACTTAAGAAATGCCGAAAGCTAAGTAGATCTGCAAGATATATATAATCTTAAGTTAAATGATGAGAAAGTGTGAAGAATATGGGTGGATAATTTACAAGTATAAGATAATAGAATTCCTTGTTAGAAAACCTAATTGGAGAACAAAAGTCAATGGGCCAAGTTGATAGGATTTTGTGGGTGTAATCCGCTGAAAACCCTCAGGAGACAACACTCCTCCTACTAGGGACACCTAGAGGTTTAACGGCTTGTTGCACGTGCTCAGTGCAATCGCGTTTCCCTGCGAAAGTGCGGTTAGGATTTTAGTGAATAAATAATAAGTTTGCTCGAGGACGAGCAAAAGGTAAGTTTGGGGGTATTTGTTCAGACCATAATATTGCATTTATCATTCCCCTATTCTTATCCATTTTATAAATAAACAGGTACTCTTGACGCACGTTTGTTGCATATTACAGGATACAGGTTTCTGGAGCAAATACAGTGAAAAAGACACAAAACAACAGAAAAAGGGACTTTTGACCAACTATTAGACGGATCCTAGTCAAGCCTAGACGGAGAACAGTACAAGGTCCAAAATGTCAAGTGAACGGTCAAAAGACACGAACAAGTTTTCACTGAAGATCTGGAGAAGACCCAGAAGCCCAACAGAGAAAATACATATAAAAATACAGAGCCCAAGATCCCCGAAGAAAGCCCAAAAGTTTGGCAGCCCAAGACCACCAACAGGGCCGCGGATCCGCGGCCCAAGCCTACCAATGCCGCGGATCGCGGCCGTCTAATACACGTGTCGGTGGATTTTTTCTTCTGTTGCCGTGTCGGTGTGGGTGTTGGGATTCTTAGGGGGAAAATCAGTAATTGCGCATGTACGAGACTCTGAAACCCTAATTCTCCTGTTTACTTATAAATTGTAATCTAAAATTGTAAAACCCTATGCCTCTTTTCAATCAATAAAATTCAGAATTTCTGAGAGCAAAATTCAGATCTGTTCTTCTTGTTTGGAGGGAGCCGTCTACCTAGTAAGTATTTTATTTATGTTTCTTTTAATTATAATGTCTTCTCATCCCCTAATGAGCGAGTAGTCTCCTCGCTTGTTAGGGTTCGCCTTAGGGAAAGGGTTGGGAGATGAGATCTCTCACCCCTTTCAATGCCATTTTAACCTAATGAATTAGAACTCCACGCATACAAGCACAACCGCTCCCTGCGGCATCCTACCCATCGAGGTAACGATGAACCGTAGTTTAAAGGGCCGGTTGCGCGCGTTTTCCGTGGGGGTTAGGTAATTATCAACAAAGGAAGGATACGAACCTAGAGGAAGAAACATCTTCCCAAAAGATTCGTATCCACTTTATTGATAATTAACTTAACACCTAATAGATCTAAAAAAAAGATGGCATTGAAAGCGGTGATGAAAAACGTTAATCTCCAAAACTTCCCCTAAGCCTAACCCTAGCAAGACTTTTAATTAGATTAATTAGATCCAGTTTTCATAGATTTTTATAAACCAACCAAAACGACAAATTGAATCAACTCGTCAAAACACATAAAAGGAATTTACCCGTCTCTGTGGATCGACCCGTACTCACCGGCTAGCTGCGAAGCGACGCCGTTTCTGATTGCGGTAAACTCATGTTTTGACATCTAATCAGTACCTTACCGGGCCCACCATGTACCCGAAACGGTTCCTCCACTCCTCGAATCGGGTCTCGAAATCCATCAGCAAACTCATGGTGGACGACTTATACATCATGGGAAAACCACACTTTTTATTTAAAAAGGGAGAAAAGGTTTATTTATGTTTTTGCGGTTTTCCTCCAAATCCAAGAAATCTCATGAAATCCGAATCCAAGTCATCAATAGCATGTAAACAGTGAATATAGGCATGAGAATCCATGAATGCGATACAACAGTGAATAATAACATGCATGAATTAGTATTTTCTAAAGTGTTCGTGACATGTCAATTACCGATAAAGATGTGTGTGAGCCGGCAAGTAAGTGTACGTGGTACATACGCGTCATCGGTAATGGTGCTGGTGTCCTAACAGCATGATGTTAATAGTGCAATAAGAAATTATAATATAAGTATGCGATGCGGAGCGAACAGTAAAAATGAGCTGGAGCTGAATACTAGACGCAACTATAACTAATCTGCACTAATCTAATATAAGTCCTACAAATGGTGCCTTTTGAAATAACACGAGTCATGGGGTTTTGAAAATAGGGCTACGGTGTTTTTATGAAAAGATACGTCTTTTCAATTATCCGTAAGATCCCTTGGGCTGTCCTTTAAAATACCCACGATTCGTTAGTTTTGAAATAGGTAAGAATCGAATCTAATCTAACAACTAAACTAAACTAAATAGCTAAGCTAACAAGCTGGACTACAGGTAAGGAAACCGCCTATCATCTGAGTCGATACATATACATACCTGTATATGTATAGTCGGTGATCCCGCCTCAATAATATCATATCCATAACCAGACATCCCAAGTCAAGAGTGCGGATCAATCATCAAAATATAGCTCGTACGTAAATCCGTCGTACGACATCCCCAAATCTGGGTACGGGTCAATATCACATTCATCATATTATTCACCTGGTATCCTCTTTATCAAATATCATGATCGGGGTACTGATCTACGTCTAGTACAATACTGATACCGCCTAAGTAAGCATGCACGTATGTGAAACACTACGTCAAGGACCCGCTACAACGTCATGTCGTATCTCAAATACGAACCCTGCCATATCACCGATCTCACGGCCTCAAATCAAATCTCATCGACTCACATAAATCCCAAGTACTATCCTCATTATCCATGCATGCGCATATGAATGTACATATGCATAGTCCCATACCCACGCATATATACATATATACACATCCCAATCTACGCACAAGAAAGTAAAGTATGCAAGTCTATGTGTGCGTATGTGGGTATAACAACTACTCTAGGGTTTCGCAACTAACCCAAAGGTAAACCATGAACACATAAACATAACATGAATAAACATTCTCGTATCATAAAACACCTATATAAACATACATATATGAGCTACACTACGGACTGCGGGGGTGTTATACGCCATCCACCCGACTTCTCCCCGTAGATATAAATCTACTCACCTGGTCCTCGCTAGCCGGTGCCGACGTCGCCACGCGCTTGCTTGTCGTCTCGAAGTCCACATGGGTACCTACATATAATAACGCACCGTATCGCATTATAATCCGACTCATGACCAAACGACACACGAAACCCACATAGGTCAAAACCTATGGTTGCTTTCACAAATCGACCCAAAAACCCTCGACGTCGGCGTACAAACGCCAAACCATCGAGGAAACTCCCAACACACTCATTTGTACAGTTACAAGCACTAATTATAATATAAAATAGCTTAAAATTCACAAAAACCCCAAATTTCACTTAAAAAGTCATTTTTCTGAAAATCTAGCAAGCACCAATCACCGTTTTAGTACAAAAATCGATGTATAAACGAATCTAGCGGCCACAATATTCACTAAATATCTTAAATAAGTCATAAAAACAATTCCCAAAATTTAATCTCGTTAAATTCCAAAAACCCTAAAATTCTAGTTTACAAAATACCTAAATTTTAACAATTTTATAGCAAAATGCACAAACAACAATTTAGGTTGGATTTGCAAGATCTAAGTTGCTAAACAATAAATTAAGATGTTAATAATGTGATAAAAACCCTAACCATAATTTAATCTCACCTATATATGCATTTCATAAAAACCTAGTTTGCATAAAAAGCTTATTTATTGCAAATTTTAAATTAACAAATTACAACTAGCAACTAGATTAGGTTTTACATTTTCACAAGATGATAATCTACACTTGATTATCCTATTAGTGATGGTTAAACCCAAATTAGTTTCAAACCATACTCTTGAATTCTCAAATCAGCAACAAGAGCAAAATTAACACTTTAATAACTTAGCTTTAAGAAATTAACTAACAAATTAAGCAAAAATGGTTAGAATTTATACCCAATAAATTGAAGATCCACAAGCACACACATAGCTTCCCAAATTGGAATCTTGTTCCCTAGATCCATGCAATTCTGGCTATAGAGAAATGGGTAGGAGTCGGATTTTAATTTTGTTACGGTTTGTGTTGATTTTTGTTGATTTTTTGAAGGAAAATGGAGGTGAAGGAAGATGGATACTTGGAGAAAATGGGAGGGGGGGGGGGGGGCTGATTCTGGCTGAGAGTGGGGAGGGTGAGGTGAGTGGGAGAGTGAGAGAGAGAGGGTGTTGGTTTCAAAGTCAAAGAAAAAGTGAAAAGCCCATTCTTATACATTCTTTTATCCTTTCTTTTCCTTTTCTTTTCTTTTGAAATTCAAGTGGGGAAAATTGATGCGGGTTGCTAAATTCAGCCAAGGGAAGAACTAAATAGGGGTGTGTGAGTGTGGGTATGGGTGTGGGGTGATGGAAAATGACAAATACAATACCCCAGACATCTATTTACACTAAAAAAAGTATTTTTTCTTCAATAATTTCTAAACCGTTTTAGCAAACGATTTTGTTTCAAAAACCACATGATAAAATTTTATTTAAAGTTTTATGATGCACAAAATTTGTTTCAACTCATTCCAATTTGTAATTTTCCCTAATTAAATATATTAGTGACGGCTTAAAATAATATTAAAATAATTAATTTCGGAATTTTTTTTCAGAAAATTTGAAATTTCACCAGTGGGTCAATAAACACCAAATACTAGCAATTACATAGCTAGAATATGTATATTTAATTTTATAATAAAGATATTTGTATTTTGACTTTTTACAGAAAACCCCCTTATTTTACCGTTTTTTCGAAATTTCACCGAAACGATTTTCAAAACGTTACAGAAAAATATTTGATGAGAGAGGGAGACAAGATGTGACCATAATAATGAGGAGTGAGAGAGAGAGAGAGAGAGAGAGAGAGAGAGAGAGAGAGATGTATGGCTACCCTTCACCCTTTTCCTTCTCATTTCCTTCATTCTTCATCATCATCTCCTCCTTCATCTTCTTCATCCTCCACCCTCACTACCACTACAAACCATCCCCAAAACTTCATCTAAACCTCACACCACCTTCATAAAAAAAATATTCACAATCTCATCCTATACCTCATGGTGGAAGCAAGCTGGAGTTTTGAGCATTTTGGGTCATCTAAGAATTTTCTTGAGTTACTTCCATGAGATAAAACCTTCACATTCCTTCAAGTTTTCTTAAGCTCAAGTGTTAGATTAGGGTTAAACAAGTTATGTTTTATGATCTTGGAAAATTCTAGGATGAGGGTTAGTGGATTATAATAGAGGTTAGGAGAGGTGTAGTGAGTGCTCTTTGGCCTAGTAGTGATGGTAGCCTTGTCAGAATGAGTTTTGAAATCCCAAACATGAACTTGGAATTTTCCAATATTGGGTTTTTGACGAATTGTGATGATCAAATAGAATCTAGTATAACTCGAGAGCTCTGAAAAATATTTTTCCGATATAATAGGATATGCAGGCTATTAGGAATATATCGTAGAAACCCGAGCCCCCAACTCTCTCACTTGGCCGCCAAAATATCCGTATTGTGTTAGTTATATGTATGCCCTAGAGGCCATTACTGTACATACGATGTATATTGTAGTGGATGCTTGGACATATATAGGGAGGACTTTCTTGCTCGACATGATAGTACGCTATCTGGTTGCTCTTTATCTTAACATGTATTCTGATTGTCTCTATATTATATGTTGATAAAGCCCTTAGGATGAGTACTTGACTATCAGGACTATGATGCGGTTCATACTAGTGGGGACAGTGTAGTCGCCAAGTACATCCTTCAAAAGTTCCTAGTCGTAGGTGTATCGAGACAGGGCATCGATATACCAGAGTAGACTAGCGTATGCGCTTCTTGACCCATATGATGGGCGATGGATGATCCCATATCCATTGGTGTTTGACATCAGAGAAGGTATATGGGTGCTCAGTAGAGACTAGGTACACTGGACGGACTCGCCGAGAACTCCCAGATGGTATTATACCTCACGTCAGATGACAGTTCTCTGGTGACACTGGCACAGGTTAGTTTGTAGACCCGAGATTGTCATAGAGTCTTGTGTGATTCCCACTATGCTTTGATTTCCATCATACTACGTCCAAGAGGGCGTGCAAAAAGGTGGCTTTTGGGTACAGTTCCGAATCACATGGAGGCAATGAGCGATAGGAGGGGATTCGTCTCTCCCGGTATAGGGAGTTGATGTTGCGCTGTGTTCGATTGGCTATAACTGGAAATCCCTGGCCAGGGTTGCTGAGATTTACTGGTAAGTGTTATCAGTAGTTTCTCGAACTGTTATAGACCTCATATCGACACGACTTATCAAGCTACTGGGGTCTGACGTTTACCACCCTTAGGCGAGATATGCGACATATCAGACAAAGAGACCGGACTGTACGGGAGTGTTACCGATTGGATTTGTAGGAGAATGTACAGGCTTGCTTGTTGATCTTCTGATCGCTCAATACCTGGGTGGCTGTTACGTTTAGCTGACCGCTTGTAGCTTATGGGTGTTTGATATGATCATCATCTACTGCTGGCGTATTGACGATTCTTTAGAGTCCTACACAGAGGTTTCTTAGCTCAGGCAAAATGGAGTAGGAACACATATATGATATGTGCGGGACCGAGAACAATACGTGTATGTGATACCGTATTAGATTCTCACGATATGAGATATCGGCCGGGTATATGTGATATAGCCGAGTCGTCAGATCAAGTGTTGATTCGATGAACTGATACAGATTATATTAGTCGGTTATTTGTGAAATAGCCGGATTATCGGATCAAGTGTTGATTCGATAATTTAATGTATAATTATATATTTGATATATTAAATTACATTAACTAATATAAGCTCACTAAAACATTCTTTTTCTCACACGGGTAATACATTGATATATATGCGATATATGTTAATTGTATTATTTTATTTTGTTACAATAAATATTGTATATGTGATATATAATATTGTAACAAGTTATGTTTACAAATACAACATGATTAGTGGAGATTAAACATGGTTAGGGTTTGATTTGGGTTAACTTCTTCTTGAAGCTTCTAGAAGCTTATGTTTTGTTTCTTGCAAAGATATTATGTGTTGATATTTTTGCAAGATATTATTTAACCTAACCAAAACCCTTCACCCTAGGTTAAATCTTTACATGAGTTAAAGTAACTCAAGGGTTGTATTTGTAACCATAGGTTTTATTCATTATTCATTATTCATCACAAAAGAAATGCTTCTTCTTTTTCCTTCTCTTTTTCAATGGAAAAGCTGTTAGTTATGTATATACCCTAGAGGCTATTGTTGTACATATGATGTATATTATAATGGATTCTTGGATATATATAGATAGGACTTTCTTGCTCGTCATGATATTATGCTATTTGGTTTCACATTATCTTAACATGTTGACTTATATTAGTTTACCGTCTTACTCTCACATGTTGATAAAGCCCTTAGGATCTGTACTCGACTACTGGGACTATGATGAGATCATACTAGTGTAGCCACGGTAGTCGATGAGTACATCCTATAACTGTTCCTAGTCGAGGGTGTGTCAAGATAGGGCATCGATACACCAGAGTAGACTAGCGTATACGCATCTTGACCCATATGATGGGCGATGGATGATCCCACATCCATCGGTGTTTGACATCAAGGATGGTGTACGGGTGCTCAGTGGAGACTGGGTATACTGGACGGACTCGCCGAGAACTTTCAGATGGTATTATATCTCACGTCAGATGGCAGTTCTCCGGTGACTCTGGTACATGATAGTCTGTAGACCCGAGATCGTCATAGAGTCTTGTGTGATTCCTACTGTGCTTTGATTTCCACCTTACCACGTCCAAGAGGGCGTGCAAAACGGTGGCTTTTGGGTGCATTCCCGAATCACATGAAGGCAATGAGCGATAGGAGGGGATTCGTTTCTCCCGGTATAGGGAGTTGATGTTGTGCTGTGTTCGATTGACTATAACTGGAAGTCCCTGGTCAGGGCCGATATAGAGATTTACTGGTAAGTGTTACCGGTAGTTTCTCGACTTGTTATGAGCCTCACATCGACACGACTTATCGGTTACTGGGGTCTGACGTATACCACCCCTAGACTAGATATACAACATATCAGACGAAGAGACCGGACTGTACGGGAGTGTTACTGATTGTATTCACATGAGAATGTACAGGCTTGCTTGTTGATCTTCTGATCGCTCAATACCTGGGTGGCTGTTACGTTTAGCTGACCGCTTGCAGCTTGTGGGTGTTTGATATGATCATCACCTACTGCCGGCGTATTGACGATTCTTTAGAGTCCTACACAGAGGTTTCTTGACTCAGGCAAAACAGAGTAGGAGCACATATGTGATATGTGCAGGGTCGAGGATAATACGATATGAGATACTGTATTATATTCTCGTGATATTTTGATATGAGACGGATCATCGGATAGTGTTGATTCAATGAATCGGTACATGATATATTAGTCGGTTATATTCGATATAGCCGGATTGTCGGATCAAGTGTTGATTTGATAATTTAATGTATAATTATATATGTGATTTATTACATTACATTATCTAATATTGGCTCGCTTTATTGATTCATTTTCTTACCGGATAATACATTGATATATATGCGATATATGTTAATTGTATTATTTTCTTTTGTTACAAATATATATTATATATGTGATATATAATATTGTAACATGATATGATTACTAATGCAACATGTTTAGTGGAGATTAAACAAGGTTAGGGTTTGATTTGGGTTAGTTCTTTCTTGATGCTTCTAGAAGGTTTTTCTTTGTTTCAAAAGATATTATGCTTGATATTTTGCTAGATATTTCTAATCCAACCCAAACCCTTCACCCTAGGTTAAATCTCTACATGGGTTAGCCTTGTCATCCTTGACCATGGTTACATTTGTAATCATATTAACATTTCATTATTCATCACAAAAGGAATTATTCATTCATATTCTTCTTCTTCTTTCTTGAGCTTTGAAAAAGCTTTCTATGTTTTCTTTATATGATGAATTAGAGTGAGAATATGATAATAAAAGAGAACATAAATCCTACTTCTTCATCCTCATCTAATCTTGCCAATTAGATTAGGGTGTTCACCTCATTAGTGAGAAAGAGCTTGAGTTAAAGGAACTTCGAGGTAGATCATCGGAGAAAAAGAAGACTACAAGCTAGCATGGATCATTCAGGTTGTGGAGCCTCTCTTGAGTCCGGGAGATCATGGATCGCGGCGAAGGGACTTATACTCGGAGCTTATGAAGCGAAGGAGCGGACTACAAAGGTTGTAATCCCTCACTCTTAGTTGTAAAGATATTTACTTGCATGTTAAACCCTAATAATCTAGCAAAGATCCCGGCTTTGGGTTATTCGGCACGTCTAAATTTTAAATTGGGCATGGTTGATGCCTTATAGACCCTTGTATGGGTGCCTAGGAACCCTACAGTGATATCAGAGCCTAGCTAGAGCATTAGGCGACGTGTATACGAAGTTAAAACTCCGATTGAACCCCGAAACATCGAACATGACCCCCTCTCTGGAAATTTTGTAAAAATGTTATTTTTCTGCATTAAAAATACACAAAAAAATCAGCAGGGAATTCTAAAAGTTATTGTGAAAAACGACACCCAAATTCCTCTAAAGCGCCGCGGAACCGCGGCAGAACCATGCCTTGCGCGGCGGTCCCGCGGCGGCACTGTAGAATTAGGGTTAGTTTTTTGGCACAGTACATCCGTATGTACTTGTACATGATTCTGGCTATTTTTAATCTTACTCAAGTGTTGAGTGTTGTGGGGATTATTTTGTATTCGATGATTCGATCGGAAAATTTAATTTCGTTTTGTTTTCCGGATATTTTAGAAACTGTTAAAATGTTTGAACGGATATCATTAACTCACTTTTTCCCGGCATGAAAAACTTTCAAGTGTTGCATTTTTCTTGAGTTTAAATCTTTCAGAAAAACGTGCAAGTAACTCGGTGGACCCTCTAGAAGAACACAAACCTTAACTCGATTATGTGACCGTCTGAACCGCCTCTAAAGCTTAGGGTTTGGGGCAGTACGGCGTTGCCACATGTGAGGCGTTGGCTTGACCCTCCTACGGCTGGACCATTGGTATTGTGACATATTCTAGGACTTTTTGAACTCCGCTCAAGTGTTGAGCTATTTAGGAAATCTTGGGTATTTGATTATTCAATCGGAAAGTTTAATATTGTCTATTTATCTGGAATGTGATACAATATGTGGAATTCATATAGTTAGGCATGAAATGCGAAGTATGTGATATTTCGGATTTACGATGTCTAAAGTGATTGTGTATTCCAAATGTTGTAGTTTTACACTTTCTTTTCTGTGACCGTAAGTGTAGTATGTAGTTGTATTGCCGGTTTTCGTTGCTATACATCAACGACGATCGGTGTATGCATACTTACTTATGTTGATGATATGAGATATTATGTATTGCTGTGATATGTTATATTGGATCGTCGTGTTCTGAATAGCCGGGTTTTTTTATGTGAGATGAGGGTTTTTATTTTCATTCATGTAAAATTCATTTGTATGTAATATTCTTTTATTGGGGCACTTCCGGGATGAGGTTGATGTCACCAGTGTATATTATTTACTTTTCCGCATTAGGTAGACCCAAGGAGGAGAACACAAGTAACCGGGTTCTAGGGTCCAGTGGGAGGCCATCTTGAGGAGTCGAGACCGGGTCTCCTAACCCTAGAATTGACAGTGTTACTTGCCGCTCTCGTAGGGGTCTAGGGATGTGGGTTTGGCTATTCATCGCGACCGTGGAATCCATGTTTTATACAGGCTCGTATTAAAAACACGGACATCCTAGTATATCCAATATTTCATATGTTATCTTCTGCTGCAATGTTCTGTGATGAGATCATATTACTGCCTGAGACGAATGCTTATTATATATATTTATATGTTGATATATAAATATTACTGCTTTCGTTTCTTCTGTGATGCTTAGGAAGCATTAATTGATGGGATTTTTATTAATGAGATTAATAAAAGAAAAGAAACCTAAAAGATGTTGTAGAATCAAAACTTTATAAAAAGTTAGCTACAGTTTTGCTTTGCATAGCGGTATATATGATATACCCTGCACCTTATTCGATGAGGAAAGAGCCGAGATCCCTTCACCAGGAGTGACCTCTTTAGCAAAACTGGCAGATGCTACAAACTCGCGGTTTAATTTTTGACAGCTTATATAGTTCTTGCTTTGCACAACGGTATATATGATATACCCTGCACCTTATTCGATGGGGAAAGAGCCGAGATCCCTTCACCGGGAGTGATCTCTTTAGCGAAACTAGAAAAGCCTAAAAAACACTCCTTTTCAAAATCACTTGTTTCTACAACGATATCAAGTTCATTACGCTCATGGTTTTCTGAAAAACCTGCGTAGTCCTCCGTCATTTCAGATAAAGACTATTTAGTATACGTACTACGTTTGTTGGCCTGTGTCAAGACGTAGTGTGCGGTAACTAACTAGTACTTATCTGTAACATGAGATGTGATTGGATTATGGTAGTCGTACGACTTTGTTGGCCTGCGTCAAGGGTCGTACGGGTGAGTTTAATTCAATCAAGAAATGTATGGGTTGAACTTGACTAGCGGACTATGGTTTCTTGGCCTGCGTCAAGGTCATAGCACGCTAAGGGTAAAAGCTTTATCGGGAATTTCAAATGGTGAAATTTGCAATGAGATTACATACCTCCTATGAGATAGTTGGATCCCGATACCCACTGCGAGTAAGAGTTACTCCTGGGAGAATTTTACACAGGACAATTAGCCGATCAAGTAGGTGTCTAGAAAAGTGTTAACGGGGTTATGCCTATGGGAAAATGAGGTTTATTTTAATTAGGTCCGTGCAAAAGCTCGGGGAACCTCCCTCAAGTACTAACACTGATCTGGCTGAAAGATTGACGAAATTGTAGGGTGTAATTAATCCCGGCTAATCTTACCTTTTAGGGTTTGAAGAAAGATTTGATAAAAACAGTGGGAGACATACTGATTAGATAAGATAATAACCAATCTAATCTTACAAGAGTATACGCTAAAGTGTTTTCTTCTCTCTCTCTCCAGGTAGCGACCATGTCAGGCCATAATCAAGATAACAATATGGATGTATTGACTGAACCCGCTTATTATATTGAGCAGGGGAATGTTGGTTCCGTTCTTTCTTATAAGAGTTATAAGACTGAGCGGGAAACAGGAGAATATCTGGATTCTCACACCGCCCAAACGAAGAACAAGCATACTGATGCATCTTCTTCGGGTGTGTTAGTTATTGAGAACTGTTTCTCAGTTCACCCTACGTCCGGGTTGTTAGATACTGGATCGGGATCCTACATATGTAAATTGTTACGTGGGCTACGTAAATGTAGAGAACTGGGAAAGGGTGATCATTCCGTACAAGTAGGGAATGGTGCAAGTATTGCAGCTAAAGCAGTTGGCGAATATCACCTTTTATTACCAAGTAGTAATACATTGATTCTGAACGAGTGCTATTATATACCGAACATGATGTGCAACATTATATCAGTTTCTTTATTAAGTAAAGAAGGATATAATTTTGTAGTACAGGATAATGTTATGAACATATTCCTAGATCAAAAGTTGATTGGATCAGACTCGTTACATAATGGCATATACGTTCTCAATCAAAATACAGTCCTTAATATACAAAACACACATAAGAGGAAGAGTTCAGAAATGAACGAATCCTTCTTATGGCATTGTAGACTTGGTCATATCAATGCGACACGGCTAGCTAAGTTACATAAGGATGGATTTTTGAATCTGTTCGAATTATCATCTTATGATACTTGCCATTCATGTCTCAAAGGCAAAATGACCAAAACTCCATTTAGTGGACACGGAGAAAGAGTTGAGGAACTCTTAGGATTGGTACATAGTGATGTATGCTGTCCCATGTCTACACATGCCAGAAACGGTTCTTCCTACTTCATTACATTCACTGACGATCTCTCAAGATACGGACATGTGTTCCTGATAAGACACAAGTCTGAAGCTTTTGAGAAATTCAGAGAATATAAGCACGAAGTAGAGAACCAAACGGGCAAAAGTATTAAGATCCTTCGATCTGATCGAGGAGGAGAATACTTGAGCAATGAGTTCCTAAATTATCTAAAAGAGAATGGGATTCTCTCTCAGCTTACTCCTCCTTATACACCATATCACAACGGTGTATCGGAGCGGAGGAATCGCACCCTATTAGATATGGCGCGCTCTATGATGAGCACAGCTGAGTTGCCTATTTCCTTCTGGGGATATGCACTGGAGACAGCTGCAGACCTATTAAATATGGTTCCCACCAAATCTGTGCCAACCACTCCATATGAGATATGGAAAGGAAAGTGATCAAATCTAAATTATGTTAGGATATAGGGTTGTCCGGCATATGTGAAAACACAAAATCCGGACAAGCTCGGGGAAAGGTCTATTGTCACGACCCGCAGGGTACGGAACGTGACTGGCACTTAAGTTTACGAAACGTCTAAAGGCGTCCGTAAAATAAGTAAGCCAAAGCCCAGAAAACAAAACCCATTAAGCAAAGAGTGAAGAAAACCCAATCATTTGAAAGCAAGTTTATCAAATAAGTCATGAAAAACACTTTTAAAAACAATACCAATTTTTCCCGAAAATTTCGGCAGAGTCTCCTTTGTAAATACTGGCCCCCAAAAATGGGTACAACAAAATATATACATGAATCCAACAAAATAGGGCATCCCCAAGCGGGAGCTAGCTCTTCGCCATACGGCGGTCACAAATCCCACGCAATGTAAATGACAACAAGCATAATAAAGCATAAGGAAGCATGAAAAAGTAGCATGTCGGCTCAAGTGAGCTCGACCCCAAAATACAGCATAAAATCCACAAACCTCACTGTCTCATCTCTAGGTCAATATACAATAATCTGGTGGAAACAGTAGATGGTGTACACTAGATACAAAGAATATACAAGTGGTACAAAAAAAGTAACATAACCCACCTATGAGCAAATCTCGAGCTCAGGCAAAAGAGGCAAAAGACAAGTGCGCCCGCCGCTACTGAACTGACGGAGCGGACCTGCAAAAGACTATGGCACAACGGGGGTAAGTTGCCAACTCGTGAGTAATAAATAACATCTACAAAGGCTATCGTATGCATGCACACAAGCATCCTAGCATCTAAAATACAGGTATGACTGGATGCACTAGCAGGTGTGTATACAACATCAGTGTGCTAATATGTATGCAACATGGAAATCTGGGGTCTCAATAGGTATATATAAGAAATATTTTATCTTCTTTTGTTTTTGAAACTCTTTTAGAATGCCAGCATAATGTCAATGAATCGACGAAAATCGGTGTCCAGCAACGACACCCAAAAGCTGTCTCAAATCCCATAAATCCATGTCATAGTGTCTCTGGCCTCAGCCATCCGGCTGACCCATCTCAGTATCAATATATCATCCTCTCGCGGCCCCGGTCGGTATCCTCTGGATATCCGCCGTGCCCAATGAAGTCACCGGTAGGTAATCCGTCCCCTGCCAGGCTCAACGTCATCACCACATTCCTCTTGCCCCGGGGTACCTTACCGGGCCCACCATGTACCCGTGCCGGTTCCTCCACTCCTCGACACGGATTTCCAAAGCCACAGCAAACTCATGGTGGACGACACTTACATCACTAGAAAACCGCAATTTGCATAATTTAAAAATATAATAATTTTAGAAATTTTGCGGCTTTCCCCCGAAATCCAGCAATATCATAAAATCTCAAGAAATCCTCATAAGTGCATATATCAGTGATAATGAATGCATATGGTATCAATAATCAAGTTGCGATGTGTGATTAATGTATTAAGCATGAACAATGAATATGATGAAGTACATGCACATGAATAGCAATACTACGGTTTCATTTTAAGGAAATAGCACAATTTAAGTATCAATTAGTAAAAGGTTTCAATTAAAGGTCATCTAGTGTGGTGGCATGGCAATTACCAGGGTGTGTGTGTAGGCATGAATAGTGCTCGTGCTGCATATAAAAACCTGGTAATGGTGCATGTGTCCTACAATTGAGTTTGCGTATATGGGTATAACATATTGATCTAATTGCAGCAATTATCATGCCAGTAATATTATTCTAATGTCACAAGTGGTTATCCAATTTACTATTTTCCAGTTTACTAAATCTATCGGGCGACTTGCGCCATCCAAACGATCGTCCCCCGTAGATGTTAAATCTACTCACCGGGATCCCTGGCTAGCTGTGTCCAATCACCGCCTTTCCCTTTCGCGCCGCGTCTGACGTCTCCGCGACCGAACCTGGAATTTACATCAATACCCAACATAAGGTTACCTATCAAGAACGACGCAAAACCCCAACGAAACTACTAAAGTTCGCTAGCTAAGAACAACGTGCACAAAGTGCGCGGAACACACGCGAAAATCGCAAAAACTGCCGAAAAACGCCGATTTGCGACAAAACGACAACAATATAGCACAATCACCCAACCACACTACAAGCAATCTACAAACACTAATTATAACACAACAACAATGATTCCAATCCTAATTTCCATAAACAACCAATTCTTGATTTTTGTAATTAGCAAACATAAACCAAACTATATATGAAAAACCTTAATTTAACACTAGATTTTAGCCTAATAAGCAAATTAACCACTTAGATTAAGGTTAGCAAAACACTAGATAGCAAATTAGGTTTAATCAATTAGATAATGTTTTCTAAAACTTAATCAACTCACTAATCATGTTTCAAATACCATTTCTATACAAAAACCTTTTCTTGAAAATCCTAAAAAGCAATTTCACACTTCTAAATTTAACCAAATTAGCATAATTGGAAACTATATAAACAAGTTAACCATATAAATTAGTTAATTAACAACTAGATTAACTACAAAACAACTTAATTAATTATCATGGCTTCAAAACCCTAATTTAAACAAACTACTCTTTTAAACTAGATTAGAAATAAGCTAACTTTTAACACTAACCATACAATTAAAGGAATTTTTAGCAAAAGAAAGCAACTTGATGAGAATTATACCTCTTGATCAATGGATCAAGCAAGAGAATTTGCTCCAATTGATGGCCTCAACACCAAGGTCCAAGCAAGAATGGCTAAGGATAATGATAGCATAAGGATTTTTGTTTGGATTTTTGAATTAAATCATGGATTTTGATGTATTTCTTGAAGAAATTGAAGAAAAATGAAAAGAAAAGAGAGGAAGAAGAGGGTGTGCAGGAATTTCGGCCAGAATGAGGTATGGGGGAGGGTGTGGGCAAGTGGGGAAAGTCATGGTCAAGTCCACAAAAGTCAATGTATCATACATTATCCATTTTAATTAAAATAATACCATAAACTATCAAATTAACTCAAGAAAGAAACCAAGAAGAGAGAGGCCAGAAATTTCTGGCCTCACACAAGGTGGGGCTGTCCTAGGGCTGAGAAAAAAGAGAGAGGGGTTTTACAAAAGAAATTTTATGCAAAAAGGCCCCCTACAACTCAAAAATTGCAAGTTTTAGCCCAAAATTCAATAATTTCGTTTCAAATCATAAAAATTTGTTAAAAATCAAAATAAATTACTAAAATTCATGTTATCACTAGATTATAATTATCATAATTTTAGAGATTAAAATTAGCCCGGAAAAATTTGTATTTATCGCTTATTTAATGTATTTTCTTACCGGCTTAAAATAATATTAAAAAATTGAAAAATAGGGAAAAATTTTTAAATGACCAAAATTTCATAATTAACTCATTAGCTACTAAAAACAAGTAATTACCTATCCATTTAAGGTATAATTAGCCCTAAACTGCAAAATATCGAGAAAGACGGTTTTCGGAAAAATACCGAATTTTCACCGAATTTCAAGAAAACACCAAAACGACTTTTCAAGACGCTACAATCTTCCCCCCTTAAAGAAATTCGGTCCCCGAATTTAAAAATATAGCTACGCGTACCTTCAAAGAGATGGGGATACTTCTTCCTCATCTCGCCCTCGGTCTCCCAGGTAACCTCCTCGCTGCTCGGGCTACGCCAAAGGACCTTGACGGTTGGTATAATCTTCGACCTCAACTTCTTCACCTGCCGATCCAGGATGGCCACCGGCTGCTCTGCAAAAGAAAGGTCGCGCTCTAGCTGGACTGTCGGGTGCTGAATCGCATGCGAAGGGTCGTGAAGGTACTTGCGGAGCATCGAAACATGGAAGACGGGGTGAACATCGGGAAAGCTGGGAGGAAGAGCCAAACGATATGCAACAGCGCCGACACGCTCGAGGATCTCGAAGGGACCTACGAATCTAGGGCTAAGCTTCCCCTTTCGCCCAAAACGCATCACGCCCTTCATCGGAGAGACCCTCAGAAAAACATGGTCGCCAACTGCGAACTCTAAACTGCGACGGCGCCTGTCTGCATAGGATTTCTGTCTGCTCTGAGCCGCTCTCATCCGGTCTCGGATCAACTGTATCTTCGCTGTCGTCTCCTCAACAAGCTGCGGCCCCAAAATGCTGCTCTCGCTGAGCTCTGTCCAACAAACGGGCGATCTGCATCTCCTCCCATACAATGCCTCGAAAGGTGCCATCTGAATAGTATCCTGGAAGCTGTTGTTGTAGGAGAACTCCACTAGAGGTAAATGACGATCCCAGCTACCACCAAAGTCTAAAACGCACGCTCTGAGCATGTCCTCGAGTGTCTGAATGGTCCGCTCTGACTGTCCGTCTGTCTGCGGATGAAACGCTGTGCTGAAGCTCAAACGAGTGCCCAAAGCCTCCTGAAGTCTCTGCCAAAGTCGGCTGGTGAACTGAGTGCCTCGATCTGACACGATACAAGTCGGTACGCCATGTAGTCGCACGATCTCTTCAATATAGAGCTGAGCATACTGAGCGAAGCTGAAAGTCGTCTTCACTGGCAGGAAGTGAGCCGCTTTCGTCAATCTATCCACGATCACCCAGATAGAGTCGTACCCTCGACTGGTCCTGGGTAGACCCACAACGAAATCCATCGAAATCTGCTCCCATTTCCACTCTGGAATGGGTAACGGCTGCAGCTCTCCTGCGGGCCTCTGGTGCTCGGCCTTGACTTGCTGACAAGTCAGGCATCTCGAAATGAACTCCGCAATGTCCCTCTTCATCCCGCCCCACCAGTAGGTCTCTCTCATATCATGGTACATCTTGGTGGAACCGGGGTGGACACTATACACTGATCGGTGTGCCTCCTCAAGAATGTCGCGCCGTAATCCATCAGCATCTGGTACGCACAGTCTAGATCCATATCGTAAAATCCCCTGATCGTCAACCACGAACTCGGAAAATCTGCCCTGTCCCATCTGTGCCATGATCTCTGAGCAACGGTCGTCACTGCGCTGCGCCTCATATATACGGTCAAGCAACTGTGGGCGTGCACGAACATGCGCGAGCTTTCCCCCTGCCTGAGTGAACTCGAACTCAACTCGGCTGTCGCATAACATCTGCCAATCTGCTGACGACTGCCTCTGCACTGCGCGCAAAAAGGATAGAGTACCCCCGGGCCTCCTACTCAACGCATCTGCCACCACATTCGCCTTGCCGGGGTGATATAAGATCTCGCAGTCGTAGTCTTTCACCAACTCCATCCAACGACGCTGTCTGAGGTTCAGGTCTCGCTGCTGAAATATGTACTTTAAGCTCTTGTGATCGGTGAATATCTGACATGACTCGCCGTAAAGGTAATGTCGCCAAATCTTCAGTGCAAAGACCACTGCAGCCATCTCCAAATCATGAGTGGGGTAGTTCTGTTCATGCTTCTTCAACTGCCGAGAAGCGTAAGCGATCACCCGCCCATGCTGCATCAATACGCATCCTAATCCCACTCGCGAAGCATCACAGTAGACAATAAATCCGCCTGATCCCGAAGGTAAAGATAATACCGGCGCCGTAGTCAAACATGTCCGCAGCTGCTGAAAACTGCGCTCGCACTCCTCCGTCCAGATGAAAGGAACTCCCTTCCGGGTCAAACCGGTCAACGGTGCAGCTATACGGGAGAAGTCCTGAACAAAACGCCTGTAGTAGCCCGCCAAGCCTAGAAAACTACGGATCTCAGTAACCGATGTAGGTCGGGGCCACTGCTGAACAGCCTCAATCTTCTTCGGGTCCACACAAATGCCGTCTCTCGTAACCACGTGACCCAAGAATCCGACGCTGTCCAGCCAGAAGGCACACTTGGAGAACTTCGCGAACAGCTGGTGCTCCCTCAGAGTCTGTAACGTAATCCGCAAGTGCTGCTCGTGCTCCTCTCTGCTCCGGGAGTACACCAAGATATCGTCGATAAACACGATGATGAACAAGTCAAGATACGGCCTGAAAGTACGGTTCATCAAATCCATAAATGCTGCTGGGACGTTGGTGAGTCCGAACGACATCACCAAAAACTCGTAGTGGCCGTAGCGCGTGCGGAAAGCTGTCCTCGGTATATCCTCCTGTCGGACTCGCAGCTGATGGTATCCTGATCGCAAGTCGATCCTCGAAAAATACCCCGCACCCTGAAGCTGGTCGAACAAATCATCAATGCGCGGCAACGGATATCTGTTCCGAACGGTAACTTTGTTCAGCTGGCGGTAGTCGATACATAAGCGCAAACTTCCATCCTTCTTCTTGACAAACAGGACCGGAGCACCCCACGGAGAAACACTCGGTCGAATAAGCCCCTTGTCCAACAAATCCTGCAGCTGATCCTTCAGCTCTCGAAGCTCTGCCGGGGCCATCCGATAAGGCGGTATAGAAATAGGCCCCGAACCGGGAATCAAATCAATGCAGAACTCAACATCGCGCTCAGGCGGTAGCCCAGGTAGCTCATCAGGGAAAACATCAGGGAACTCACAAACTACCGGGACCCGGTCTAACGGAACCTCTGCAGCTCGAGTATCACAAATAAATGCTAAGAATCCCTGACATCCCTTCCGCAAGAGTTGACCAGCGCGAAGAGAAGAAATTAAGCTGGGAAGGGCGACACTGCGGTCTCCCTGAATAACCAGGACTGGCTCTCCCGGAAAGCTAAATCTGACTGCCTTCTCACGGCAGTCCACCGAAGCATAACAAGTGGCTAGCCAATCCATGCCCAGAAGCACATCAAAGTCCAACATATCGAGGAGTATCAAATCAACTGATGAATCCCTCTCCCCGATACGAACGGAACACAAACGAAATACAAACCGAGCGACAAACGACTCGCCTACCGGAGTAACAACAACAAGCGGCTGATCTAACGACGACGACTCACGGCCCAACATCGGTGCAAAGTGTGTAGAGACGTACGAATGTGTGGAACCTAGGTCGAATAATACCCGTGCGTCGAAAGAACAAACTGGCAAAGTACCTGTCACAACGGCATTGGATGCCTGCGCATCCTGCGGTGTCAAAGCAAATACTCGGGCCTGTCCTCCGCCGATAGCGGGCTGACCTCGACCTCGGCCTCTGCCTCCTCGTCCTCTCTGAACAGGACCGCCGCGTCCACGGCCTCTCGGTGCACCTAACTGGCGTGGAGCATCGCCTGGGGTAGGAAGTAGGGCTCTCTGAGGAGGGGGTGGTGAGGGTGGTAGGGTCACGTGCGGAACTGTCGCTGCTCCCTGTCGTCTCACCGGGCAGTCTCTGACAAGATGGTGCAAACTCCCGCACCCAAAACATCCTGGCGACGGCTGCTGCCCCTGGGAATAAGAACCATATAACTGTCCCCGCCCAAATCCTCTGCCAGGCCTATCTCTCGAAAAGAATCTGGCGCGCTGCCTCTGAGGCGGTACATCGGTGCGCATCCTCTTCGGCCCAGAAACGGCCGGAGTCTGTGATATGCGTGCCTCCATCCGTAATGCCGTATCTATAGCAGCTGAATAGGTGTCGTAGTGCTGGGCGCCAATGGCAAGGTATAGCTGGGCATCAAGTCCCTGTATGAACCTCTTCACCATCTTCTCCTCGGTATCCACCAAATACTGAGCATATCGGGATAACTGTGTAAACTGGATATCATACTCAGACACCGTCATCCCAGGTGTCTTGACTAAGGCCTCGAAGCTGCGAGCTCTGGCGTCACGAACGCTCTCTGGAAGGAAACGGGCTAGAAAGACCGCTGTAAACTCGGCCCAAGTCATAGGCGGTAGACCTGCAGCTCGACCTCTCAAGACTGACTCCCACCATGTCTGCGCGAGACCCTCTAGTCGGAAACTCGCAAGCTCTACCCATCGATCATCCGAACATCTCAGCGAACGGCAGATCCTGGCTAAACTATCAAGGAACGTCTGTGGGTCCTCCGCTGCCTCGGTGCCGGTGAATACTGGAGGTCTCAGCCTCATGAAATCCTGTAGTGAAACCGGAATGGCCACGGTGGTAGTAGTAGGAGCAGGTATCATGGTCGTCTGTGACGTAGTAGGTACGTCATCCGGCCTCGGTGTACGACTGGCTGCAACTAGGGATCCTACCATCTGACGCAGCTCCTGCATGCCTCCCATCATCTGTCGCAACTCCTCCATACCGGTCTTGAGCCTATCCATACGGCCTGGGGAAGGTGGATCGGTCTGTCCCTGCGGCGTAGGCATACCACCCTGCTCAGTCCTAGTCTCGGACGAGCCAGCTCGAATCTCGTCTCTGGCGGCAGCCCTCTGTGCCCTCGTAGACTTCGGCGGCATAGTGGCTGTTACAGGAAAACGGATAGTAAGGACAGTGCAATAGGATCATAGGATACATGGAATTGAAGAAGGAAATTTCCAAGCAAGTATCCTAAAGTCACTTAGGCGGAGTATCATATCGTAAGTATGCCGCGGACATACGCACGCTACGTTACCCTGCTTAAGTCACTTACTCCATCTACCAAGGGTCATCCTACACTCACAAAGGTAAAACCTATCGCTCTGATACCAACTTTGTCACGACCCGCAGGGTACGGAACGTGACTGGCACTTAAGTTTACGAAACGTCTAAAGGCGTCCGTAAAATAAGTAAGCCAAAGCCCAGAAAACAAAACCCATTAAGCAAAGAGTGAAGAAAACCCAATCATTTGAAAGCAAGTTTATCAAATAAGTCATGAAAAACACTTTTAAAAACAATACCAATTTTTCCCGAAAATTTCGGCAGAGTCTCCTTTGTAAATACTGGCCCCCAAAAATGGGTACAACAAAATATATACATGAATCCAACAAAATAGGGCATCCCCAAGCGGGAGCTAGCTCTTCGCCATACGGCGGTCACAAATCCCACGCAATGTAAATGACAACAAGCATAATAAAGCATAAGGAAGCATGAAAAAGTAGCATGTCGGCTCAAGTGAGCTCGACCCCAAAATACAGCATAAAATCCACAAACCTCACTGTCTCATCTCTAGGTCAATATACAATAATCTGGTGGAAACAGTAGATGGTGTACACTAGATACAAAGAATATACAAGTGGTACAAAAAAAGTAACATAACCCACCTATGAGCAAATCTCGAGCTCAGGCAAAAGAGGCAAAAGACAAGTGCGCCCGCCGCTACTGAACTGACGGAGCGGACCTGCAAAAGACTATGGCACAACGGGGGTAAGTTGCCAACTCGTGAGTAATAAATAACATCTACAAAGGCTATCGTATGCATGCACACAAGCATCCTAGCATCTAAAATACAGGTATGACTGGATGCACTAGCAGGTGTGTATACAACATCAGTGTGCTAATATGTATGCAACATGGAAATCTGGGGTCTCAATAGGTATATATAAGAAATATTTTATCTTCTTTTGTTTTTGAAACTCTTTTAGAATGCCAGCATAATGTCAATGAATCGACGAAAATCGGTGTCCAGCAACGACACCCAAAAGCTGTCTCAAATCCCATAAATCCATGTCATAGTGTCTCTGGCCTCAGCCATCCGGCTGACCCATCTCAGTATCAATATATCATCCTCTCGCGGCCCCGGTCGGTATCCTCTGGATATCCGCCGTGCCCAATGAAGTCACCGGTAGGTAATCCGTCCCCTGCCAGGCTCAACGTCATCACCACATTCCTCTTGCCCCGGGGTACCTTACCGGGCCCACCATGTACCCGTGCCGGTTCCTCCACTCCTCGACACGGATTTCCAAAGCCACAGCAAACTCATGGTGGACGACACTTACATCACTAGAAAACCGCAATTTGCATAATTTAAAAATATAATAATTTTAGAAATTTTGCGGCTTTCCCCCGAAATCCAGCAATATCATAAAATCTCAAGAAATCCTCATAAGTGCATATATCAGTGATAATGAATGCATATGGTATCAATAATCAAGTTGCGATGTGTGATTAATGTATTAAGCATGAACAATGAATATGATGAAGTACATGCACATGAATAGCAATACTACGGTTTCATTTTAAGGAAATAGCACAATTTAAGTATCAATTAGTAAAAGGTTTCAATTAAAGGTCATCTAGTGTGGTGGCATGGCAATTACCAGGGTGTGTGTGTAGGCATGAATAGTGCTCGTGCTGCATATAAAAACCTGGTAATGGTGCATGTGTCCTACAATTGAGTTTGCGTATATGGGTATAACATATTGATCTAATTGCAGCAATTATCATGCCAGTAATATTATTCTAATGTCACAAGTGGTTATCCAATTTACTATTTTCCAGTTTACTAAATCTATCGGGCGACTTGCGCCATCCAAACGATCGTCCCCCGTAGATGTTAAATCTACTCACCGGGATCCCTGGCTAGCTGTGTCCAATCACCGCCTTTCCCTTTCGCGCCGCGTCTGACGTCTCCGCGACCGAACCTGGAATTTACATCAATACCCAACATAAGGTTACCTATCAAGAACGACGCAAAACCCCAACGAAACTACTAAAGTTCGCTAGCTAAGAACAACGTGCACAAAGTGCGCGGAACACACGCGAAAATCGCAAAAACTGCCGAAAAACGCCGATTTGCGACAAAACGACAACAATATAGCACAATCACCCAACCACACTACAAGCAATCTACAAACACTAATTATAACACAACAACAATGATTCCAATCCTAATTTCCATAAACAACCAATTCTTGATTTTTGTAATTAGCAAACATAAACCAAACTATATATGAAAAACCTTAATTTAACACTAGATTTTAGCCTAATAAGCAAATTAACCACTTAGATTAAGGTTAGCAAAACACTAGATAGCAAATTAGGTTTAATCAATTAGATAATGTTTTCTAAAACTTAATCAACTCACTAATCATGTTTCAAATACCATTTCTATACAAAAACCTTTTCTTGAAAATCCTAAAAAAGCAATTTCACACTTCTAAATTTAACCAAATTAGCATAATTGGAAACTATATAAACAAGTTAACCATATAAATTAGTTAATTAACAACTAGATTAACTACAAAACAACTTAATTAATTATCATGGCTTCAAAACCCTAATTTAAACAAACTACTCTTTTAAACTAGATTAGAAATAAGCTAACTTTTAACACTAACCATACAATTAAAGGAATTTTTAGCAAAAGAAAGCAACTTGATGAGAATTATACCTCTTGATCAATGGATCAAGCAAGAGAATTTGCTCCAATTGATGGCCTCAACACCAAGGTCCAAGCAAGAATGGCTAAGGATAATGATAGCATAAGGATTTTTGTTTGGATTTTTGAATTAAATCATGGATTTTGATGTATTTCTTGAAGAAATTGAAGAAAAATGAAAAGAAAAGAGAGGAAGAAGAGGGTGTGCAGGAATTTCGGCCAGAATGAGGTATGGGGGAGGGTGTGGGCAAGTGGGGAAAGTCATGGTCAAGTCCACAAAAGTCAATGTATCATACATTATCCATTTTAATTAAAATAATACCATAAACTATCAAATTAACTCAAGAAAGAAACCAAGAAGAGAGAGGCCAGAAATTTCTGGCCTCACACAAGGTGGGGCTGTCCTAGGGCTGAGGAAAAAGAGAGAGGGGTTTTACAAAAGAAATTTTATGCAAAAAGGCCCCCTACAACTCAAAAATTGCAAGTTTTAGCCCAAAATTCAATAATTTCGTTTCAAATCATAAAAATTTGTTAAAAATCAAAATAAATTACTAAAATTCATGTTATCACTAGATTATAATTATCATAATTTTAGAGATTAAAATTAGCCCGGAAAAATTTGTATTTATCGCTTATTTAATGTATTTTCTTACCGGCTTAAAATAATATTAAAAAATTGAAAAATAGGGAAAAATTTTTAAATGACCAAAATTTCATAATTAACTCATTAGCTACTAAAAACAAGTAATTACCTATCCATTTAAGGTATAATTAGCCCTAAACTGCAAAATATCGAGAAAGACGGTTTTCGGAAAAATACCGAATTTTCACCGAATTTCAAGAAAACACCAAAACGACTTTTCAAGACGCTACATCTATTCTGTGTAAGTTTATTGGATATTCCAAACATTCGCGCGGGTATATCTTCTACCACACCGAGGAACATGTAAGTCGATGTACAACACCCCACGACTTGCGGGGAGGCGGAAATATGAAAAACGATCTTGTTTTTATGCTAAACATCGACTAACCGCATGAATCGAAGCTAAACGATAACTAACATCAAACATAGAAGTTAACAACTACTATGTTAAGGGATTATACCTAACGAAACGTGTCCTTCGTCTTTACGAACTCCACCTCCTCCTCGGCCTTCTCCAAGTAGTAGACGATCCACCACGAGAGCTAAACTCCAAGCTTTGCCTCTAAACTTGAGGCAACTAGGTATCTTTAAGTGCTAATCAAAGTACCTAGATGAAATAGAGTATGGTTATGGATTAAGTAGTCTAACTAATCCTTGTACTCAACACATGAGAGGGAAGGATTAGGGTTTGAAGAGGGAGAGCTTGAGGAGAGAGAATATGAACATAATAATAAAGTGAGAATAATGAGTTATGATAATATATATCAAGCATTTCTTTTAATCAAGAAAAGAAAATAAATCAATTTAACAACCATGCTTGATAATATCTAGTGATGATTCATCTCCATGAGTCATTAAGCATTTATGATGCATTAATGACATGGATGAATCATCCATATGACTCACTAATCACATTCATTGTATATGCCACCTAAACCTCTTTAGTCACCACCTTCTAGAAGCTTCTCGCGCAATTACGAGAACGCCCCTCCTTTCCGCAAAAATACGGAAAAACTTTAAACTGTATAAATCCAATAACCGGATACCAGTAACTGGCTTAAACCAAAGCCGACTGGTAAAAACTGTCCGAACGACGTACGTGTGTAAACATACGTAAGCGTCCGAACCCTTTGTCGTAAAACCATACGACCTCTATATCGTTTCGCCTGGAGTAGGAAAACTCTCTGTGTGGGACTCTAGAGACTCGACTACTACGCTGGCAGTGGGTTTAACCACAGACCGCAAGCGGCACTAGCTGTATGTAACGGTTCCCAGGTAGATGTCGATAAGAAGGCCGATGAGGAAACCCATCTGAACTCCTACTGAGTCTGATGTCACAATCTCCATACAGTCCGGTCCGTTTGTCTAAGACTATCGCATATCGGGCCTAGGGGGCGGCAAGCGTCAGTCCCCTAATAGCGGTATAAGTCGTGTCGGAGGGAAGCCCATTACACCCTGAGAAACTACTGGAACCTACCAGCAAATCTCGCTTGCCCTGGCCAGGGACTTTGCGTAATGGCTCTCTGACACAGCGCGATATCAACTCCCAATACCGGGAGAGACGAATCCTGTCTAACCGCCACTGCCTCCAAGTGCTCGGGACTGCACCCAACTGCTACCTGTTTGCACGACTCTTTTGAGCCGTGGTAGGGTAGCAATCTAAGAACAATGGGACACACTCGAGGTGAAGTAGCAGTGTCAAGTCTGCGGACTATGCTGTACTCATGTCACCTGGGAACTGTTCACTGACGACTGGTATAAAACCAACCAACAGTTCCCTGTGAGTCCTGTCCGGTGTACCCATAACCTAACGAGCACCTGTATACTATCTCCAGTACGACTTACTGACGGCTGTCGGACAGACCATCTCCCCAACTGGGATGAGAAGCGTACACACTAGTCTACTCCGGAGTATCGATGCTCTGTTTCGATAATCCAACGACTAGGGACCTGAATAAGGATGTGCTTGTAGACTACCCAGCCTCCACTAGTGTGACTGCCATCACAACGCTGGTAGTCAAGCAAGATCCTAAGAGCTCTTTCAATACGTATACTCACATATTAAGATAGAAAAACCAAGTAGCATACTACCATGTTTAGCAAGACTGTTATATACATGTGAATATCCCAAGCTTCCATTAAGTAATATACAAACTAGTATGATACAATAATGGCCCCTAGGGCATATACACTAACAATCTCCCACTTGCACTAGGGCCATGTACTGGCTTATCGAAGACCGATGATCTCGAGTAGCCTCTCGAACTGAATCTGAGGTAGGGCCTTCGTGAATGGATCAGCAATGTTCTCTTCAGAAGCAACTCTCCGTACCTCGATCTCCTGACGATCAATGATCTCCCTGATCAGGTGATACCGCCTTAAGATGTGTCTGGACTTCTGATGGGACCTTGGTTCCTTCGCTAAAGCTATAGCTCCGTTGTTGTCGCAATACAGAGGTATTGGATCAACTATGGTAGGAACCACCTGAAGTTCTGTTAGGAACTTCTTCATCCAGACTGCTTCTTTTGCGGCATCGCAAGCAGCTATATACTCCGCTTCCATCGTCGAGTTAGCAACGGTGTCCTTCTTGGAGCTCTTCCAGCACACCGCCCCTCCATTGAGGGTAAAGACATAACCCGACATGGACTTGGAATCGTCCTTATCACTCTGGAAGCCGGAATCAGCAAAGGCCTCCATCCTGAGGTCTTTTCCGCCGTAAACCAAGAACATCTCCTTAGTCCTTCTCAGGTACTTGAGAATGTTCTTTACTGCTATCCAGTGCTTCTCCCCAGGGTCTGACTGATACCTGCTTACCACGCTCAGTGCGTAAGCTACATCTGGTCTGGTGCACAACATCGCATACATTATAGAGCCTACCGCAGAAGAGTAGGGTATAATAGACATGCGTTCCCTTTCCAAATCAGTCTTGGGAGACATCTCTTTGGAGAGGGTGATTCCGTGACAAGCCGGTAAATTACCGCGCTTAGAATCTTCCATACTGAATCTTTTCAGTACAGTGTCGATATACCTGGACTGCGAAAGTCCCAACATCCTCTTGGATCTATCACGATAGATCCGGATCCCCAGAATGTAAGAGGCATCACCCAGGTCTTTCATGGAGAACCTGTGTGACAAGAATCCTTTGACAGATTGTAGCATAGGAATGTCATTTCCTATCAATAGAATGTCATCCACGTACAAGACGAGGAATACGACACTTCTGGCTACAACTTTACTATATATGCACGGTTCATCTGGATTTTTGATAAAGTCATATTCTTTGACTGTCTCATCAAAACAGATGTTCCAACTCCGCGATGCCTGCTTTAGTCCATAAATGGACTTAAGCAGCTTGCATACTTTCCCGCTGCTCCCACTCTGATTGAAACCCTCTGGCTGATCCATATAGACGCACTCTTCTAAATTTCCATTTAGAAAAGCCGTCTTTACGTCCATCTGCCAGATTTCATAATCATGGAAGGCAGCAATAGCAAGAAGGACCCGAATGGATTTGAGCATAGCCACTGGAGAAAAAGTTTCGTCATAGTCCAAACCAGGTCTTTGACGAAAACCCTTTGCAACAAGTCTAGCCTTATAGGTTTCCACCTGTCCATCTACACCAATCTTTTTCTTGAAGATCCATTTGCATCCTATGGGTTTTACCCCATTTGGAGCAAAGTCCAAAGTCCATACTTTGTTGGTGTACATGGACTCCATTTCGGTCCGCATTGCATCTAGCCATCGTACCGAGTCGCCGCTCTGGATGGCCTGCTGGAAGTCAGTAGGTTCATCATCATCTATGATGAAATCCTCTCTATCCCCATCTATGAGAAAACCATAGTATCTCTCAGGCGGATGAGACGGCCTACTACTCCTGTGGAGGGGTGCGGGAATGTCCTGTTCTTCTTGAACTACCGGTTCTACCAAACTTTCAGTATTAGTTTGTGGTTCTGGAATTTCTTCCAGTTCTATTTCGCTCCCACTTGATTCCTTTTCTAAAAACTGATGTTCTAGAAAATGGGCATTACGAAAAACAAATACCTTTTGTTCCTCTGTGTAATAGAATAGATATCCCCTGGAGTTCTTTGGATATCCCACAAACTTACACTTTACTGATCGTGCCTCGAGCTTGTCCACATGCTGCTTTTTAACAAAAGCTGGACATCCTCAAATCTTTATTTACTGTAGATAGGGTTTCTTCCCGCTCCACATCTGATATGGAGTGGTAGGCACAGTCTTGGTAGGAACCATGTTCAAAAGATATGCCGCTGATTCTAGCGCATAACCCCAGAAAGATCGCGGTAACTCAGCATTACTCATCATGGATCGTACCATATCCAATAGGGTTCGATTCCATCTCTCCGATACACCATTATGCTGTGGAGTGTATGGAGGAGTAAGCTGAGAGAGAATTCCTTTCTCTTTTAGGTAACCTAGGAACTCGGCACTCAAGTATTCACCACCTCGATCAGATCTAAGTGTCTTGATACTTTTGCCGGTTTGGTTTTCTACTTCATTCTTATACTCTTGGAATTTCTCAAAAGCCTCGGATTTATGTTTCATCAGATAAATGAATCCGTATCTTGAGTAATCATCCGTGAAAGTAATGAAATAAGAAAAATCACCTCTTGCATGTGTAGATATTGGACCGCATACATCGCTGTGTATGAGTCCTAAGAGCTCGCTCGCTCTTACTCCATGTCCAGTAAATGGGGTCTTTGTCATCTTTCCTTTGAGACAAGATTGACAAGTGTCATAAGTTTGATATTCGAACGAGTCCAAATATCCTTCTCTATGCAACTTAGTCAACCTTCTCTCATTGATGTGACCCAGTCTACAATACCATAAGAAAGCTTTATTTAAATCTGGAGACTTTCTTTTTAGTGTGTTCTGGACATTGAAAATTTGGAGTTGGTTTAAAACATATATACCGTTATTTAGTGTACCGGACCCAATCAAACCATGATTAAGGTGGATGTTAACAACATCTCTTACAAACGTGAAATCATAACCTTTATTTGATAACAAGGAAACTGATATGATATTACACGTTAAGCTTGGTACAAAAAAACAGTTATGTAAAACCAAAATGTGTCCACTCGTCAATCCTAGGTGATAATCCCCGACAGACGCAGCTCCCACGCTAGCTCCGTTAGCAACCTTTAGGGTCATATCACCTTCCTTCAGCACTCTACGGTTTCTCAGTGCCTGCAATGAATTGCAAATATGAGATCCTGATCTGGTATCCAATACCCAGGAAGTAGAGTTGATCGACAGACAATTCTCAATTACAAACACACCTGAAGTCGAAGCCACAGCTTGCTTCGGTTCCTGGTTCTTGGCGTTCCACACCTTGCAATCCTTCTTCCAGTGCCCTTTCCTGTGACAATGGAAACACTCATCCTGGCCCACTACTGGTACTGCAAACTTTTTCTTTCCCTTCCCTCCCACCTTACTAACACCTCCTCTAGGTTTGGTGGTGGCCTTCTTCTTTCTTCCTTTGGCCCTAGCCTTGGACCCGGAAGAAGATGCACCGCTAACAAACATAGCGGGTGTTTCCCTTGCCTTCTGCAAGGTGCCCTTTGCACTCCTTAACATGTTCAGGAGTTCCGGAAGTTCAACTTCTTTTCTTTGAATGTTGAAGTTCAAGATAAACTGGGCGTAGGTGTGAGAAAGGGACTGGAGAATAAGGTCTGTATAGAGCTCATTATCCAAAGTCGTCCCAAGGTCTGCGAGCTCTTCTATATAGCCGATCATCTTCAGGACATGTTCTCCCACTGATGACCCGACAGCCAACCTCACTCGAAACAAGTTCTTAGAGGTCTCGTATCTTGCTATACGAGATTGCTCTCCATAAAGTTCCTTTGTATGGAGAAATATGACATCTAGTTCCATATCCTCGTGCCTCCTCTGATGTTCATTGTTCATCGAGGCAAGCACGATGCACTTGGCTTTCGCGCAATCGAAATCCCAGGTTTTGCAGATTTCCTTATCCGCATTACTGGATTTGGGACCAGGGACAGCAGGTGCCGTAGCGGTGAGGACGTACCCCAATTTGTCATAGGTCAAAGCCATTTTGACATTCCGCAGCCAATCTTTATAGTTTGGCCCTGTCAGTATATTTTTCTCTAAAAGTAACTTAAGTCCAGTCATTTTCAGGGTCGCTGCAATTAGGAGAGAGAGAAGAAAACTCTTTAGCATGATGCTCTTGCAAGTTTAGAGCGGTTTTTAGTTTATCTAAACTGGATGGCTCCCACCGTTTCTCGAATCCTTCCTCAAACCATAAAAGAAGAATTAGCCAGGACTATTCTCACTGTACAATTCTTGCTTAACCGTTCAGCCAGGCTAGTGTCGATACTTCGAGGGAGGTTTTCCAACGCTTTCGCGAAGTTCCTTAATTAAAGAACCTCTTTTCTCTGGGGGCGTAACCCCGCTGACACCTTTCTGGACACCTACTTGGTTTATAGCATTGATCGTTAAGTGACGAATATCCTGATAAGTAGCATATACTCACAGTAGGATCGGGATCCAAATATCATCGTATGATAATGTTGAAGGAATCCTACCAACATTCATCAAACTCCAAATGGTATGCATCTCTTTGCAAATTTCAGTTTCTTTAGAAATTCCCGATATGTATTTTTGCCCCATGCTCTTATGACCTTGGCGTTAGGTCAAAATGTCATAAGTCACATGTCAAGTTCTACCCATCATTATCTTGTCAATTTGAACCCATCCGTATGTTAGTTATATGTATGCCCTAGAGGCCATTACTGTACATACGATGTATATTGTAGTGGATGCTAGAACATATATAGAGAGGACTTTCTTGCTCGACATGATAGTATGCTATCTGGTTGTACTTTATCTTAACATGTACTCTGATTGTCTCTATGTTACATGTTGATAAAGCCCTTAGGATGTGTACTCGACTACTGGGACTATGATGAGATCATACTAGTGGGGCCACGGTAGTCGACGAGTACATCCTATAACTGTTCCTAGTCGTGGGTGTATCGAGACAGGGCATCGATGCACCAGTGTAGACTAGCGTATACGCATCTTGACCCATATTATGGGCGATGGATGATCCCATATCCATCGGTGTTTGACATCAAGGATGGTGTACGGGTGCTCAGTGGAGACTGGGTACACTGGACGGACTCGCCGAGAACTCCCAGATGGTATTATACCATACGTCAGATGGCAGTTCTCCGGTGACACTGGTACAGAGTAGTCTGTTGACCCGAGATCGTCATAGAGTCTTGTGTGATTCCCACTGTGCTTTGATTTCCATCATACCATGTCCAAGAGGGCGTGCAAAAAGGTGGCTTTTGGGTACAGTCCCGAATCATATGGAGGCAATGAGCGATAGGAGGGGATTCGTCTCTCCCGGTATAGGGAGTTGATGTTGTGCTGTGTTCGATTGGCTATAACCGGAAATCCCTGGCCAGGGTTGCTGAGATTTACTGGTAAGTGTTATCGGTAGTTTCTCGAACTGTTATAGACCTCAAATCGACACGACTTATCGAGCTACTGGGGTCTGACGTTTACCACCCCTAGGCGAGATATGCAACATATCAGACGACGAGACCGGACTGTACGGGAGTGTTACTGTTTGGATCCACAGGAGAAAGTACAGGCTTGCTTGTTGATCTTCTGAGCGCTCAATACCTGGGTAGCTGTTACGTTTAGCTAACCGCTTGCAGCTTGTGGGTGTTTGATATGATCATCACCTACTGCCGGCGTATTGACGATTCTTTAGAGTCCTACACAGAGGTTTCTTGACTCAGGCAAAACGGAGTAGGAGCACATATGTGATATGTGCGGGACCGAGGATAATGCGATATGTGATACCGTATTATATTCTCGCGATATTTGATATCAGCCGGGTCATCGGATCAAGTGTTGATTCGATGAATCGGTACGGATAAATATTAGTCGGTTATATGCGATATAGCCGGATTGTCGGATCAAGTGTTAATTCGATAATTTAATGTATAATAATATATTTGATATATTATATTGCATTAACTAATATTTGCTCACTAAAAGATTCTTTTTCTCACTCGGGTAATACATTGATATATATGCGATATATGTTAATTGTATTATTTTATTTTGTTACGGTAAATATTATATATGTGATATATAATATTGTAACATGATATGATAACTAATGCAACTCTATTAGTGGAGTTTAAACTTGATTAGGGTTCGGATTAGGGTTAATCTTTCTAGAAGTTTCTAGAAGGATTTGTTTTGTTTTGTGAAAGATATTTGTTCATGACTCATTCTTTTATTTACCCAAAACCCTAACCCTAGTCAATTCTCTACAAAGGTTAAGTGAACCATGGTTGCTTTATCTATCATATTATTATTTCCTATTCATCACAAATGGATTGATTCTTCTTCTTCCTCCATTTTCTTTCATGGAAAAACCTTTCTTGATTTTTCCAAGTGATGAATAATAGTGAGAAAATGATAAATAAATAGAGCAAAATTCCTACTTCATCATCCTCATCTTCCCTTGCCATTTAGATGAGGGTGTTCACATCATTTCATGAGTGTTAGCTTGTGTTAAAGAAACTTCGAGGTAGATCATCGTAGTATCGAAGATCGGAAGCAAAGGTTGCGTCATTCTCTTCGTGGAACCTCTCGAGAGCCCGGAACCCGATGATCGCAGCGAAGGGACCACAACACGGAGCATATGAAGTGAAGGACCGGATCTACAAAGGTTGTAATCCCTCTCACTTAGTGTTAAAGTGTTTAGCATGCAAGTTATCGCCTAATCTCTAGTTTAAAGTTCCGTATTCGGGTAGTTCGGCACGGCTAAATTTTTATTCGGGCATGGTTGATGCCTCGTAGACCCTTGTGCGCGTGCCTAGCAACCCTACAGTGGTATCAGAGCCAGGCTAGAGCTTTAGGCGAAGTCTAGACGGAATTTGAAGTCCGAACGAACCCGAAAACCCAAACGAAACATGCTTTCTGTCCGGATTTTAAATCGTGGATTTTTCCGTATTAAAAATGCCCCAAAAATTCAATAAATAATTATAAGAATTACTGTGCAAACTCAGGCGAACAATTCGTCAAACAGAGCGCGGAACCGCGGCAGAAGCCCAGCTTCTGCGGCGGTTCCGCGGCAAGGTGATGACGTCACCTCCCGAATATTCCACAGTAATTCCTATTTTAATTTTCTGGGTTTTCTGGGAATTTTCAATATTTATTCAAGTGTTGAATTTTCTGGAGTTGTTTTGGGGATTCGGTGTTTCGATCGGGGTATCAAATTTTGTCTATGTGGTTTTCCGGATAACTTTTAGAAACTGTTAAAAAGTTCGAACGGATATCAATAACTCACTTTTTCCCCTGTCGGATTTTTTTTTCAAAAGTTGGATTTTTTCCTCGTGTTTAAGAATGTTCTAAGTCATGCAAGTAACTCGATGGACCCTCTTGAAGACAACAAACCTTAACTCGATTATGTGACCGTCTTGAACTGCCCTTTGAACCTTAGGGTTTGGGGCAGTACGGCGAGCCACATGTGAGGCGTTGGCTTGACCCTTCTACGGCTGGACCATTGGTACTGTGGCATGTGATGGACGTTTTTAAACTGATTTCAAGTGTTGAGATATATTGGGGAAATCTTGGGTGCTTGATGATTCGATCGGAAAGTTTAACTTTTTCTGTTTATCTGGAATGTGATACAATAATTGGAATCCACAGGTAGTTATGAGATAACTAATTTGAATATTATAAACATAGCAGTTTAGTCTCAGATGATCGGTTGCCACGGAATTTTGATGTGATCAAAAGTCCGTCGCAATCACGTAGGGTACGCGGATACTCGCCGGGTAAACTTAATAGACAGCCTCACTCCATAGCCCCGACCAAGTGACCGTAGGAGAACCCCGTCACCGAAAGCATCCGTTCGGGTGCTCTCGGTAGCGGTGTTCCGCCTTGGTGCACTTCGTCGACGGCATCGGGGGTGCGGCCGTCTACTAAAGTTTGCGACGAGCATTCGATCAGGACGTCGGGAATCTTGTTGAATTGCCCGACTTGGTATTGAAAAGAGTTTTTCGATAAAGAGACTAAAATGCGGGGTTTATAATTGTTAGGCATGCGATGTCTAAGGAATTCATTTGGTTAGGCATGCGATGTCTAAGGAGATTGCGGATTCCAACTGTTGTAGTTTTACACTTTCTTTTCTGTGACCGTAAGCGTAGTATGTGGAGTATCGCCGGCTTCGTTGCTATACATCAACGACAATCGGGATACGCATACTTGCTTACATTGATGATATGAGATATTATGTGTTGCTGTGATATGTTGTATTGGATCGTCGCGTTTGAATAGCCGGGGGTTTTATGTGAGATGAGAGTTTTTTCTTTTTCATTCATGTAAAATTCATTTGTATGTAATATTCTTTTATTGGGGCACTTCCAGGTAGCGGAAGTTGTCACCGTTGTATATTATTTACTTTTCCGCATTAGGTAGACCCAAGGAGGGGAGCACAAGTAACCGGGTTCTAGGGTCCAGTGGGAGACCATCTCGAGGAGTCGAGACCGGGTCTCCTAACCCTAGAATTGGCAGTGTTACTTGCCGCTCTCGTAGGGGTCTAGGGATGTGGGTTTGGCTATTCATCGCGACCGTGGAATCCGTGTTTTATACAGGCTCGTATTGAAAACACGGACGTCCTAGTATATCCAATTTTTCATATATGTTTTTCTGCTGCAATGTTCTGTGATGAGATCATATTACTGCCTGAGACGAATGTTTAAATTATATATATGAGATATATGTTATATTGCAGATTTCGTTTCAAAAGACATGCTTGTGAAGCATAATTAAAATGGGACTTCATTAATGAGATTAATGAATTAAAAGAAACCTAAGATGTTGTAGAAACTTGTTTATAAAAACTGGTAACTACAGTTCTTGCTTTGCATAGCGGTGTTCCTTGTAGAACATCCAGCACCTTATTCGATAAGGAAAGGACCGAGATCCCTTCACCGGGAGTGACTCCTTTAGCAATAACTGGCTGATGCTACAAACTCGGTCTGTCTTTTGATTGCTTCTATAGTTCTTGCTTTGCACAGCGGTATATATGATATATCCTGCACCTTATTCGATGAGGAAAGGGCCGACGATCCCTTCACCGGGAGTGACCCCTTTAGCAAAACTAGAAAAGCCTAAAAAACATTCCATTTAAAATCACTCGATTCTACAACGATATCAAGTTCATTACGCAAAGGGTTTTCTGAAAAACCCGTCGTAGCCCTCTGTCATTTCAGATAAGTACTAGTTAGTATTCGTGCTGCGGTAGTTTGGCATGCGTCAAGGCGTAGTGTACGGTAGCTAACTAGTGCTTATCTGCTTGCATACGATGCGATTGGATTAGGGTATTCGTACGGCGTTGTTTGGCATGCGTCAAGGGTCGTGCGGGTGGGTTTAATTCAATCAAGAAATGTACGGGTTGAACTTGACTAGCGGACTATGGGTTGTTTGGCATGCGTCAAGGTCATAGCACGCTAGGGGTAAAATATTATTGGGAATTTCAAGTGTTGAAATTTGCAATGAGATTGCATACCTTCTATGTGATAGTTGGATCCCGATACCCGCTGCGAGTAAGAGTTACTCCTGGGAGAGTTTTACACATTACAATTAGCCGATCAAGTAGGTGTCTAGAAAGGTGTTAACGGGGTTACGCCTCTGGGAAAACGAGGTTTACTGTAATTAGGTTCGTGCGAAAGCACGGGGGACCTCCCTCAAAGTACCGACACTGGCCTGGCTGAAAGATTGGCGAACTTGTAGCGTGTAATTAATCCCGGCTAGTCTTTCCTTTTAGGGTTTGAAGGAAGATTTGACTAAAACAGTGGGAGACATCCTGATTAGATATATTATATAACCAATCTAATCTTGCAAGAGCATACGCTGAGTGTTTTCTTCTCTCTCTCTCCAGATAGCGACCATATCACGCCTTAATCAAGATAATAAAACGGATATATTGACCGAACCCGCTTGTTATACTGAGCTGGGGAACGTTGGTCCCGCTCCAACTTATAATTGTTATAAGACAGAGCAGGAAATTGGGGAATACCAGATTTCCCGTGCCGCCCAAACGAAGAAAGTGCATGTTGATGCATCATCTTCGGGTGTGTTCATTATAGAGAACTGTTTCTCAGTATCCTTTACGTCCTGGGTATGAGATACCGGATCAGGATCCCGTATATGTAATCTGTTACATGGGCTATAGATTGGTAAAGAACTGAGAACGGGTGATAAGTTTCATGAGGCAGAAAACGGTGCAAGTGTTGCAGCCAAGTCTGTTGGTCACTGTCACCCTGTATTACCAGAATACATTGATTCTGAACGAATGTTATTAGATACCGAACCTGATATACAAAATCATATCAGTCTCTTTATTAGTAAAGAAAGGATATAATTTTGTATTGTTGGATAATGTTTTGAACATTTCCTATATCAATAATTGATCGGTTCAGGCACGTTATCTAAAAGCATTGATGTTCTAAATCAAACTACAGTTCTTAGTATACGGAACACACACAAGAGGAAGAGTTCAGAAATGAACGAATCCTTCTTGAGGCATTGTAGACTAGGTCATATCAATGCGACCCGACTGGCTGAAGTTGCATAAAGATGCATATTTAAATTAGTTTGAATTTACATCTTGTGAAACTTGCCGGTCATGTCACAAAGATAAGATGACCACAGCTCTGTTTATTGGAAACAGAGAAAGAGTTAGTGAACTTTTTGGGATTGATACATGCTGATGTATGAAAGTCCCCTGTCTACACATGCCAAGATTGGTTCTTAGTACTTCATTACATTCTCTGATAATCTCTTAAGATTCAGACATATGTTCCTGTTGAAACACAAGTCCGAACCTTTTGAGATATTCACAGAATATAAGTTAGAAGTAGAGAACCAAAATACCGGTATAAGTATTATGTCCTTTGATGAGATCAGGGAGGAGAATACTTGAGCACGGAATTCCTGGACTATTCTAAAGGAGAATGAGATTCTCTCTCAGCATTACTCCTCCGTATACACCATAGCACGTTGGTATATCGGGGCGGAGCAATAGCACCCTATGTAATATGGTGTGCTCTATGATGAGTACTACTGAGTTTCCTATTTCCTTTTGGGAGTTATGCACTTGTGAAGCTGCATACCTATTGAATGTGGATTCAATAGTTTCCAACGAACCTCAGCCTCTCCGTCGATCTAGTAGGGTTCCTCACCCACCTGAGAGATACTTCGATTCCTCTATGACAGTGGGAGCGAGGATTGCATCATGAGATGATGACCCAACTGGTTTCGAGCTGGCCATCAGGAGTGCGACTCTGTAAGAATGGCTGGATGCTTATCGATCTGAGATGGAATCCTTATACACCAACAAAGTATGGACTTTGGTTGCTTTATCTGAAGGGTTAAATCCCCATCAGGAGCAAGTATATCTTGAGAAGATTACTTGGTGTACATGGAAAAGTTGAGACTTTCAAAGCTAGACTTGTTAAAGGTTTGCATCATAGACCAGGTATGGATTTTGTTGAAACCTTTTCTAAGGATCTATGCTTAAGTCCATCCAGATCCTACTTGCCACGGCTACATACCATGACTACGATATCTGGTGGTTGGGTGTCATGACTGCTTTTCTAAATGATCTTTTAGAAAAGAGCGTCTATAAGTACACAGCCAGAGGGCTTCGTAGACAGTGGGAGCAGCGGAAACGTGTGCAAGATGTTTTATATGATAAAACAGGCATCGCGGAGTTGGAACATCTGTTTTGATGTGGTAGTCAAAGAGTTTGACTTCATCAAAATGGTAGATGAACCTTGTATATACAAAAAGGTAGTAGGGAGTATGGTGGTGATCCTCGTAGAGTACGTGGATGACATACTCTTGATAGGGAAGAAGTTTCCTATGCTATGCTCGGTCAATCTCCGCTTATCACAAGGATTCTCCATATAGGATCAAAGTGATACCTCCTAAATCCTGGGTTTTGGATCTATGAGATAGATCTAATTGGATGTTAGGACACTCACTAGTTGTAGTGAGATGGTATCAATCGATCCTGGGGAGAATCACTGGAAAGGTTCCAGGGTGATAAGGACGACTGAATGTCAGTCGCAGGCATTGTCTTTACCCTCAGTGGAGGGACGGTATGTTGGAAGAGTTCCAAGCTAGATACCGTGACATACTAGACGATTAAAGGCAAGATACATCGTTACCAAGGATGCTACCAAAGAGGCAGTCTGGATATATATAAGTTCATAAGATGAACTTCGTTCCTACCATTGTGTGACAATGGAGTTGTGGCTTCAGCCAAGGAACTTCCGTCCCATTAGAAATCCAGATATAATTCTTAGGCAGTATCACCTGATCATGGAGATGGTTGATCTCCAGGGAGATCGAGGTTAGGAGAGTAGACACAGAGGACGCAGCGCGGATCCACTCACAAAGGCCTTTTTCCCAGTAGAGACTTTTACGGGATGGTTGAGTATGAGATACTTCAACCGCAGCTTATTGTTGGGTATGCGATACCATAACAGATGGCCCTAGTGCAAGTGGGAGATTGTTAGTTATATGTATGCTCTAGAGGCCATTACTGTACATACGATGTATATTGTAGTGGATGCTAGAACATATATAGAGAGGACTTTCTTGCTCGACATGATAGTATGCTATCTGGTTGTACTTTATCTTAACATGTACTCTGATTGTCTCTATGTTACATGTTGATAAAGCCCTTAGGATGTGTACTCGACTACTGGGACTATGATGAGATTATACTAGTGGGGCCACGGTAGTCGACGAGTACATCCTATAACTGTTCCTAGTCGTGGGTGTATCGAGACAGGGCATCGATGCACCAGTGTAGACTAGCGTATACGCATCTTGACCCATATGATGGGCGATGGATGATCCCATATCGATCGGTGTTTGACATCAAGGATGGTGTACGGGTGCTCAGTGGAGACTGGGTACACTGGACGGACTCGCCGAGAACTCCCAGATGGTATTATACCATACGTCAGATGGCAGTTCTCCGGTGACACTGGTACAGAGTAGTCTGTTGACCCGAGATCGTCATAGAGTCTTGTGTGATTCCCACTGTGCTTTGATTTCCATCATACCACGTCTAAGAGGGCGTGCAAAAAGGTAGCTTTTGGGTACAGTCCCGAATCATATGGAGGCAATGAGCGATAGGAGGGGATTCGTCTCTCCCGGTATAGGGAGTTGATGTTGTGCTGTGTTCGATTGGCTATAACCGGAAATCCCTGGCCAGGGTTGCTGAGATTTACTGGTAAGTGTTATCGGTAGTTTCTCGAACTGTTATAGAACTCAAATCGACACGACTTATCGAGCTACTGGGGTCTGACGTTTACCACCCCTAGGCGAGATATGCAACATATCAGACGACGAGACCGGACTGTACGGGAGTGTTACTGTTTGGATCCACAGGAGAAAGTACAGGCTTGCTTGTTGATCTTCTGAGCGCTCAATACCTGGGTAGCTGTTACGTTTAGCTGACCGCTTGCAGCTTGTGGGTGTTTGATATGATCATCACCTACTGCCGGCGTATTGACGATTCTTTAGAGTCCTACACAGAGGTTTCTTGACTCAGGCAAAACGGAGTAGGAGCACATATGTGATATGTGCGGGACCGAGGATAATGCGATATGTGATACCGTATTATATTCTCGCGATATTTGATATCAGCCGGGTCATCGGATCAAGTGTTGATTCGATGAATCGGTATGGATAAATATTAGTCGGTTATATGCGATATAGCCGGATTGTCGGATCAAGTGTTAATTCGATAATTTAATGTATAATAATATATTTGATATATTAAATTGCATTAACTAATATTTGCTCACTAAAAGATTCTTTTTCTCACTCGGGTAATACATTGATATATATGCGATATATGTTAATTGTATTATTTTATTTTGTTACGGTAAATATTATATATGTGATATATAATATTGTAACATGATATGATAACTAATGCAACTCGATTAGTGGAGTTTAAACTTGATTAGGGTTCGGATTAGGGTTAATCTTTCTAGAAGTTTCTAGAAGGATTTGTTTTGTTTTGTGAAAGATATTTGTTCATGACTCATTCTTTTATTTACCCAAAACCCTAACCCTAGTCAATTCTCTACAAAGGTTAAGTGAACCATGGTTGCTTTATCTATCATATTATTATTTCCTATTCATCACAAATGGATTGATTCTTCTTCTTCCTCCATTTTCTTTCATGGAAAAACCTTTCTTGATTTTTCCAAGTGATGAATAATAGTGAGAAAATGATAAATAAATACAGCAAAATTCCTACTTCATCATCCTCATCTTCCCTTGCCATTTAGATGAGGGTGTTCACATCATTTCATGAGTGTTAGCTTGTATTAAAGAAACTTCGAGGTAGATCATCGTAGTATCGAAGATCGGAAGTAAAGGTTGCGTCATTCTCTTCATGGAACCTCTCGAGAGCCCGAAACCCGATGATCGCAGCGAAGGGACCACAACACGGAGCATATGAAGTGAAGGACCGGATCTACAAAGGTTGTAATCCCTCTCACTTAGTGTTAAAGTGTTTAGCATGCAAGTTATCGCCTAATCTCTAGTTTAAAGTTCCGTATTCGGGTAGTTCGGCACGGCTAAATTTTTATTCGGGCATGGTTGATGCCTCGTAGACCCTTGTGCGCGTGCCTAGCAACCCTACACCGTATATATCCTTGACGTTGGGCCAAAATGATAATACGACTGTCCCAAACTAACTCATCTATCTATGCAACAAATGAATATCCAGTAGCTACCAAACACTATGCCTTGGCGTTAGGTCAAAATACATAGCTTGAATACTACTGAATACCCAGATGAAATGACGGAGGGCTACGAATGGTTTTGGCGAAACCGTGAACGTAGTGAACTTGATATAACCGAAGGAACCTAATAGCTTTTTAAAAGGAGTGGTTAAAGCTCCGCATTTAAAAAATATCTGTTTTTAAAATTAACCGAGTGGTTTCTTTTAAATTGTTCCAACGATTAAACTTTTGGTTTATTTTCTTTGCATTATAAATAATGCGTCCCATCATTAACCTATCATTGCAGAAAACAACGAAAATACAACGTTCTCTTATACCATCCGCATTTGCCACGGGGTCCCGTCATCACCCGTTAGATTACTTAACTAACGACAGAGCGGGGGCTGGGCTAGCACGGGTGTAAAACATAAGTGACGTCTAAATAGCTATCATATATATAGATATTTTACATTCGTCTGACGCAATGATATTCATTCCAAATCACAGATGAACTTAATTGGATTTGCAAGCAATCCGTATTTGTTTTGAGCCTGCAACAAAAGACGGATTACACAGTTGTGATGAATAGCCATTACCCCACCCAAGACCCCTACGGGTGCGGCAAACTACCCTCCCGGCAGTTTGTGCACCCCACCTTGGGTCTATCCTAGGAGCAAAAACAGTAAAATGAAATAATACAACGGTGGCTACAACCGCAACCTGGATGTGCCCCGCAAAATAATATTACAACAAATTACATTTACATCAAATGAATTAAATAATAACCCATCACATAACCCCAGCTATACATCACAACAGTCCAACACAGTTCATATGCACAAACAGATAAAATCCATTTCAGAAATGTGCAACCCCCTGCCAACCGACATACTAGCAGTTAGGGGAGGTTTACGAACACATTATACAATCACAGATATAATCCAACAAGCAAATACTGTATAATTTCGATCGATTAAACACTTTTAATTTTGCTCCAATACTTCTCTGTAAATCTGAAACCTGAGCAAAAATTAAAAATTTCCAGAAAATACCAAATATCACAGAGAAGCAACACAGGAAAATTGGGTTCCTGAATCGCCAACTCGGCGGCGGAATCGCGGCGGATCGGTGGGATCCGCGGCTCTTTAGGCGATTCAGGGGCCTAATTTTCTTGGGTGTTCTTCTACTGTCTTTTCAAGCTTTTTGAACCTTCCTGAAAAATTTTTGAACTTCATTTAAAAATCGACAGAAACTCATGATTTCGGGCTTTTCCGGTTTCGTATTTTTTGTTCGAAATTCGGACAAATTTGCAAGTAAGTTATTTATTGTTTAGCCAGGCTCTGATACCACTGTAAGTCGATGTACAACACCCCACGACTTGCGGGGAGGCGGAAATATGAAAAACGATCTTGTTTTTATGCTAAACATCGACTAACCGCATGAATCGAAGCTAAACGATAACTAACATCAAACATAGAAGTTAACAACTACTATGTTAAGGGATTATACCTAACGAAACGTGTCCTTCGTCTTTACGAACTCCACCTCCTCCTCGGCCTTCTCCAAGTAGTAGACGATCCACCACGAGAGCTAAACTCCAAGCTTTGCCTCTAAACATGAGGCAACTAGGTATCTTTAAGTGCTAATCAAAGTACCTAGATAAAATAGAGTATGGTTATGGATTAAGTAGTCTAACTAATCCTTGTACTCAACACATGAGAGGGGAGGATTAGGGTTTGAAGAGGGAGAGCTTGAGAAGAGAGAAGATGAACATAATAATAAAGTGAGAATAATGAGTTATGATAATATATATCAAGCATTTCTTTTAATCAAGAAAAGAAAATAAATCAATTTAACAACCATGCTTGATAATATCTAGTGATGATTCATCTCCATGAGTCATTAAGCATTTATAATGCATTAATGACATGGATGAATCATCCATATGACTCACTAATCACATTCATTGTATATGCCACCTAAACTTCCTTAGTCACCACCTTCTAGAAGCTTCTCGCGCAATTACGAGAACGCCCCTCCTTTCCGCAAAAATACGGAAAAACTTTAGACTGTATAAATCCAATAACCGGATACCAGTAACTGGCTTAAACCAAAGCCGACTGGTAAAAACTGTCTGAACGACGTACGTGTGTAAACACACGTACGCGTCCGAACCCTTTGTCGTAAAACCATACGACCTCTATATCGTTTCGCCTAGAGTAGGGAAACTCTCTGTGTGGGACTCTAGAGACTCGACTACTACGCTGGCAGTGGGTTTAACCACAGACCGCAAGCGGCACTAGCTGTACGTAACGGTCCCCAGGTAGATGTCGATAAGAAGGCCGATGAGGAAACCCATCCGAACTCCTACTGAGTCTGATGTGACAATCTCCATACAGTCCGGTCCGTTTGTCTAAGACTATCGCATATCAGGCTTAGGGGGCGGCAAGCGTCAGTCCCCTAATAGCGGTATAAGTCGTGTCGGAGGGAAGCCCATTACACCCTGAGAAACTACTGGAACCTACCAGCAAATCTCGCTTGCCCTGGCCAGGGACTTTGCGTAATGGCTCTCTAACACAGCGCGATATCAACTCCCAATACCGGGAGAGACGAATCCTGTCTAACCGCCACTGCCTCCAAGTGCTCGGTGTTAGTGTTTATGCCCTAGAAGGCCATTACTGTATCATACTAGTTTGTATATTACTTAATGGAAGCTTGGGATATTCACATGTATATAACAATCTTGCTAAACATGGTAGTATGCTACTTGGTTTTTCTATCTTAATATGTGAGTGTACGTATTGATAGAGCTCTTAGGATCTTGCTTGACTACCAGCGTTGTGATGGCAGTCACACTAGTGGGGGCTGGGTAGTCTACAAGCACATCCTTATTCAGGTCCCTAGTCGTTGGATTATCGAGACAGAGCATCGATACTCCGGAGTAGACTAGTGTGTATGCTTCTCATCCCAGTTGGGGAGATGGTCTGTCCCACAGCCGTCATTACGTCGTACTGGAGATAGTATACAGGTGCTCGTTAGGTTACGGGTACACCGGACAGGACTCACAGGGAACTGTTGGTTGGTTTTATACCTGTCGTCAGTGAACAGTTCCCAGGTGACATGAGTACAGCATAGTCCGCAGACTTGACACTGCTACTTCGCCTCGAGTGTGTCCCACTGTTCTTAGATTGCTACCCTACCACGGCTCAAAGGAGTCGTGCAAACAGGTAGCAGTTGGGTGCAGTCCCGAGCACTTAGAGGCAGTGGCGGTTAGACAGGATTCGTCCCTCCCGGTATTAGGAGTTGATATCGCGCTGTGTCAGAGAGCCATTATGCAAAGTCCCTGGCCAGGGCATGCGAGATTTGCTGGTAGGTTCCAGTAGTTTCTCAGGGTGTAATGGGCTTCCCTCCGACACGACTTATACCGCTATTAGGGGACTGACGCTTGCCGCCCCCTAGGCCGGATATGCGATAGTCTTGGACGAACGGACCGGATTGTATGGAGATTGTCACATCAGACTCAGTAGGAGTTCGGATGGGTTCCCTCATCGGCCTTCTTATCGACATCTACCCGGGGACCGTTACGTACAGCTAGTGCCGCTTGCGGTCTGTGGTTAAACCCACTGCCAGCATAGTAGTCGAGCCTCTAGAGTCCTACACAGAGAGTTTCCCTACTCCAGGCGAAACAATATAGAGGTCGTATGGTTTTACGACAAGGGTTCGGACGCATACGTGCGTTTACGCGCGTACGACTTTCGGACAGTTTTTACCAGTTGGCTTTGATTTAAGCCAGTTACTGGTATCCGGTTATTGGATTTATACAGTCTAAAGTTTTTCCGTATTTTTGCGGAAAGGAGGGGCGTTCTCATAATTGCACGAGAAGCTTCTAAAAGGTGGTGACTAAGGGGGTTAAGGTGGCATAAGCAATGAATGTGATTAGTGAGTCATATGGATGATTCATCCATGTCATTAATGCATGATAAATGCTTAATGACTCATGGAGTGAATCATCACAAGATATTATCAAGCATGGTTGCTAAATTCATTTCTTATTCTTTTCTTGATAAAAGAAATGCTTGATATATATTATCATATCTCACTATTCTCATTTTATTATTATCCTCACCTTCTCTCTCCTCAAGCTCTCCCTCTTCAAACCCTAATCCTCCCCTCTCATGAGTTGAGTACAAGGATTAGTTAGACTACTTAATCCATAACCCTCTCTATATTACACCTAGCTTCTTTGATTAGCACTTAGAGAAGTTTAGTTGCCTCAAGTTTAGAGGCTAAGCTTGGAGTAAAGCTCTCGGGTGGATCGTCTACTACTTCGAGAAGGACGAGGAGGAGGTGGAGTTCGCAAAGACGAAGGACACGATCCGTTAGGTATAATCCCTAAACATAGTAGCATAGAAACTCTATGTTTTAAGTTAGTTATCGTTTAGCTTCGATTCAAGCGGTTAGTCGATGTTTGTTCACTAAACAAGTTCGTTTTCGAAAATTCCGCCTCCCCACAAGTATTGGGGTGTTGTACATCGACTTACACTCGGGACTGCACCCAACTGCTACCTGTTTGCACGACTCCTTTCAGCCGTGGTAGGGTAGCAATCTAAGAATAATAGGACACACTCGAGGCGAAGTAGCAGTGTCAAGTCTGCGGACTATGCTGTACTCATGTCACTTGGGAACTGTTCACTGACGACTGGTATAAAACCAACCAACAGTTCCCTGTGAGTCCTGTCCGGTGTACCCATAACCTAACGAGCACCTGTATACTATCTCCAGTACGACGTACTGACGGCTGTAGGACAGACCATCTCCCCAACTGGGATGAGAAGCGTACACACTAGTCTACTCCGGAGTATCGATGCTCTATTTCGATAATCCAACGACTAGGGACCTGAATAAGGATGTGCTTGTAGACTACCCAGCCCCCACTAGTATGACTGCCATCACAACGCTGGTAGTCAAGCAAGATCCTAAGAGCTCTATCAATACGTATGCTCACATATTAAGATAGAAAAACCAAGTAGCATACTACCATGTTTAGCAAGACTGTTATATACATGTGAATATCCCAAGCTTCCATTAAGTAATATACAAACTAGTATGATACAATAATGGCCCCTAGGGCATATACACTAACAGAACAAAAGGTGTTTGTTTCTCGGCACGCCACTTTTTTAGAAAAGGAATTTCTTGCAAAAGAGATTAGTGGCTCTGAGGTAGAACTGGAAGAAGTTCCAGTAACACAAACTATGGCAGATGATTTGATGGAACCAGAGGATTCAGTAGTTCCCGACGAACCCCAGCCTCTCCGCCGATCTAGCAGGGTTTCTCATCCACCTGAGAGATACTACGGTTTTCTCATTGATGGTGAGAGCGAGGATTGCATCATAGAAGATGATGACCCGACTAGTTTCGAGCAGGCCATAACGAGTGGTGACTCTGTGAAGTGGCTGGATGCAATGCGATCTGAGATGGAATCCATGTACACCAACAAAGTATGGACTTTGGAAGTTGCTACTGAAGGGGTAAAACCCATTGGGAGCAAATGGATCTTTAAGAAGAAAATTGGTGTAGATGGAAAAGTTGAGACTTTCAAAGCTAGATTTGTTGCAAAGGGTTTTCGTCAACGAACAGGTGTGGATTATGACGAAACCTTTTCTCCAGTGGCTATGCTTAAGTCCATCCGGATCCTACTTGCCATTGCTGCATACCATGACTACGAAATCTGGCAAATGGATGTTAAGACCGCCTTTCTAAATGGTGATTTAGAAGAGTGCGTGTACATGACTCAGCCAGAGGACTTCTTAGATAGTGGGAGCAGCGGAAAGGTGTGTAAGCTGCTTAAATCCATCTATGGGTTAAAACAAGCATCACGGAGTTGGAACATCTGCTTTGATGTTGTAGTCAAAGAGTTTGACTTCATCAAAAACATAGATGAACCTGTATCTAGGTTGCAGAGAGTAAGGTTGTCTTCCTCGTATTGTACGTCGATGCCATACTCTTGATAGGAAATGATGTTCCTATGCTGCAATAAGTCAAGCTCTTCTTATCATAAAGATTCTCAATGAAAGATCTAGGTGATGCCTCCTGCATACTGGGAATTATGATCTATAGAGATAGATCTAAACGGATACTGGGATTGTCCCAATCCAGGTACATTGACACCATACTAAAGAGGTTTAGTATGGAAGAATCCAAGCGTGGTAACCAACCCACGATCTCTGGACTCACTCTCTCCAAAGAGATGTCTCCCAAGACTGATTTGGAGAGAGCTCGCATTCAAGGGATACCCTATGCTTCGGCAGTAGGCTCTATCATGTATGCGATGCTATGTACGAGATCCGATGTAGCATACTCACTAAGTGTAGTGAGTCGGTATCAAGCAGATCCTGGAGAGAGTCACTGGACAGCTGTGAAGAACATTCTCAAGTACTTGCGAAGGACTAAAGAGATGTTCTTGGTGTATGGTAACGGAGAACTCCAGGTGGAGTCCTTTACCGATTCAAGCTTCCAAAGTGATAAGGACGACTCTAAGTCGCACTCGAGATTTGTCTTTACTCTCAATGGAGGGGCGGTATGTTGGAAGATTTCCAAACAGGATACCGTTGCAGACTCGACGATGGAGGCTGAATACATCGCTGCCAACGATGCTGACAAAGAGGCTGTCTGGATAAAGAAGTTCATTAGTGAACTTGGTGTGTGTTCATACCATAATATTGTATTATATATTCCCCATTCTTATTCGTTTTATAAATAAACAGGTGCTTTTGATGCATGGCTGTTACATATTACAGGATACAGGTTCTTGGAGCGAAAACAGTGAAAAAGACAAAAGATGATACAAAAGAGGGACTTTTGACCAACAAGTAGAAGGATCCTAGTCAAGCCTAGACGAAGAACAGTTCACAAAGGTATAAGGCAACATAAGATCCAAAACGTCAAAGTGAATGGTTAAAAGACCATTACAAGTTTTCACTGAAGATCTGGAGAAGACCCAGAAGCCAAATGGAGAAAAGAACTAAAGAAATAAAAAGCCCAAACAGCCGTGAAGCAGCCCACAAAAATTAATCCAATGATCTCATCAATGGGCCACGGAACCGTGGCCCTACCCCCACCCATGCCGCGGTTCCGCGGCCATCTACTGCACGTGTCGGTGCAGAAAACTCCTAGCGGTGCGTCGGTGCTTTTGTTGGGATTTTTAGGAGGTATATCTGTAATATAACATGTGCGAGAAATTGTAACCCTAATTTTCCTATTTCCTATAAATATGTATTCAAAATATTGTATGAGGGATGCCTCTTTTTGATAAATAAAAATTCAGATTCAATTGAAATTGGGAGAGCATCATTCTTGTAAGTTCATTTTTATTTTTTGCCTTAAGTTTTCTAATTAAATTCTTGCCCTAGATAAATCATTCCTTTGCCCTAGTTTAATCTAGTGTAGAATCTTTTAACCTGCAGTAGGTAACTAATCTATTAGATCTAAAAAATACATACAATAAAAATGATGTTTTTAACAGATCCCCTAATGAGCGAGTAATTTCTTCGCTTGTTAGGGTTAGGAATAGGGAGGAGTTTGAGAGATGAAGATCTCTCATCTCTTTCGTGCCCAATCATTTGTAAGAATTAGAACTTCATGCATGCATGCATGATCCGCTCCCTACGGCACCCTACCCACGAGGTAACGGTGAAACAGTAGTATAAAGGACCGGACATGCATGACTTCCATGAAGGTTAGAGCAATTATTAGGAAAGGACGGACAAGGATCTAGAGGAAGAAACTTCGTTTCTTCCCATTCATCCTAATCCCCTTTACTAATATTTGCTATAACTCCTAAAGTTTTAATTTAGGGCATTGAAAGAGGTGGGAAATTTATTCTTACCAAACTCCACCTTAGACCTAATCCTAGCAAGTTTCTTAACTCTAGTACAACTTAGTTTTTAGATTTAATAAAAAAACCAAACACCCATTGGAATTAGCTCGTAAAAACACTTAGGAAAATTACAACATCCCTGTGGACCGACCCGTACTCACCGGCTAGCTGCAAAGCGACGCCGTTCTTGATTGCGGTAAATTATCTTTGATCGTTAAAATCCTACACTAATCAGTGTGGTTCCATCCATTGAACATCCAATACCTCTGTATTGCGATAACAATGGAGCTGTGGCTTTGGCCAAGGAACCCAGGTCCCATCAGAAGTCCAGACATATTCTGAGGCGGTATCACCTGATCAGGGAGATAGTTGATCGCCGGGAGATCGAGGTCAGGAGAGTAGATACGAAGGACAACACTGCGGATCCACTCATGAAGACCATTCCCCAGATACAGTTTGAGAGATTATTCGGGATGCTAGGTATGAGATACTACAACAGCCGGCCTTAATGCAAGTGGGAGATTGTTAGTTATGTATATACCCTAGAGGCCATTGTTGTACATATGATGTATATTATAATGGATTCTTGGATATATATAGAGTGGACTTTCTTGCTCGTCATGATAGTATGCTATTTGGTTTCACTTTATCTTAACATGTTGACTTATATTAGTTTACTGTCTTACTCTCACATGTTGATAAAGTCCTTAGGATCTGTACTCGACTACTGGGACTATGATGAGATCATACTAGTGTGGCCATGGTAGTCGATGAGTACATCCTATAACTGTTCCTAGTTGAGGGTGTGTCGAGATAGGGCATCGATACACCAGAGTAGACTAGTGTATACGCATCTTGACCCATATGATGGGTGATGGATGATCCCACATCCATCGGTGCTTGACATCAAGGATGGTGTACGGGTGCTCAGTGGAGAATGGGTACACTGGACGAACTCGCCGAGAACTCTCAAATGGTATTATACCTCACGTCAGATGGCAGTTCTCCGGTGACACTGGTACATGGTAGTCTGTAGACCCGAGATCGTCATAGAGTCTTGTATGATTCCCACTGTGCTTTGATTTCCACCTTACCACGTCCAAGAGGGCGTGCAAAACGGTGGCTTTTGGGTGCAGTCCCGAATCACATGGAGGCAATGAGCGATAGGAGGGGATTCGTCTCTCCCGGTATAGGGAGTTGATGTTGTGCTGTGTTCGATTGGTTATAACTGGAAGTCCCTGGCCAGGGCTGATATAGAATTTACTGGTAAGTGTTACCAGTAATTTCTCGACCTGTTATGAGCCTCACATCGACACGACTTATCGGTTACTGGGGTCTGACGTATACCACCCCTAGACTAGATATGCAACATATCAGACGAAGAGACCGGACTGTACGGGAGTGTTACTGATTGGATTCACAGAAGAATGTACATGCTTGCTTGTTGATCTTCTGATCGTTCAATACCTGGGTGGCTGTTACGTTTAGCTGACCGCTTGCAGCTTGTGGGTGTTTGATATGATCATCACCTACTGCCGACGTATTGACGATTCTTTAGAGTCCTACACAGAGGTTTCTTGACTCAGGAAAAACGGGGTAGGAGCATATATGTGATATGTGCAGGGTCTAGGATAATACGATATGAGGTACTGTATTATATTCTCGTGATATTTTGATATGAGCCGGATCATCGAATCAAGTGTTGATTCGATGAATCGGTACATGATATATTAGTCGGTTATATTCGATATAGCCGAATTGTCGGATCAAGTGTTGATTCGATAATTTAATGTATAATTATATATGTGATATATTACATTACATTATCTAATATTGGCTCGCTTTATTGATTCATTTTCTCACCGGATAATACATTGATATATATGCGATATATGTTAATTGTATTATTTTCTTTTGTTACAAATATATATTATATATGTGATATATAATATTGTAACATGATATGATTACTAATGCAACATGTTTAGTGGAGATTAAACAAGGTTAGGGTTTGATTTGGGTTAGTTCTTTCTTGATACTTCTAGAAGGTTTTTCTTTGTTTCTAGCAAAAGATATTATGCTTGATATTTTGCTAGATATTTCTAACCCAACCCAAACCCTTCACCCTAGGTTAAATCTCTACATGGGTTAGCCTTGTCATCCTTGACCATGGTTACATTTGTAATCATATTAACATTTCATTATTCATCACAAAAGGAATTATTCATTCATATTCTTCTTCTTCTTCTTCCTTGAGCTTTGAAAAAGCTTTCTAGGTTTTCTTTATGTGATGAATTAGAGTGAGAATTTGATAATAAAAGAGAGCATAAATCCTACTTCATCATCCTCATCTAATCTTGCCAATTAGATTAGGATGTTCACCTCATTAGTGAGAAAGAGCTTGAGTTAAAGGAGCTTCGAGGTAGATCATCGGAGAAAAGGAAGACTACAAGCTAGCATGGATCATTCGGGTTGAGGATCCTCTCTTGAATCCGGGAGATCATGGATCGCGGAGAAGGGACTTATACTCGGAGCTTATGAAGCGAAGGAGCGGACTACAAAGGTTGTAATCCCTCACTCTTAGTTATAAAGATGTTTACTTGCATGTTAAACCCTAATAATCTAGCAAAGATCCCGGCTTTGGGTTGTTCGGCACGTCTAAATTTTAAATTGGGCATGGTTGATGCCTTATAGACCCTTGTATGAGTGCCTAGGAACCCTACAAAAGCTTTCTAGCTTTTTCGTTAGTGATGATTTTGAGTGAGATTAAGAAAACAAATGAGAGCAAAAATCCTACTTCATCATCCTAATCTATCCTAGCCATTTAGATTAGGGTGTTCACTTCATTAGTGAGTGAGAGCTTGAGTTAAAGTTTCTTCAAGGTAGATCATCTTTGTTATCGAAGATCGGAAGCAAGCTCTTCGTGGAGCCTCTCTAGAGTCCGGGTAAATGATAATCGCAGCGAAGGGACCTCAACACGGAGCTTATGAAGCGAAGGACCGGACTACAAAGATTGTAATCCCAAACTCTTAGATGTTAAAGTGTTTAACATGCTTTGTTTCGCCTAATCTCTAGTTTAAAGATCTTAGTTAGGGTTGTTCGGCACGTCTAAATTTTAAATTGGGCATGGTTGATACCTTATAGACCCTTATGAGAGTGCCTAGTAACCCTACAGTGGTATTAGAGCCAAGCTAGAGCTTTAGGCGAAGTCGAGACGAAGTTTAAAGTCCGATCGAACTCCGAATACCCATAAAACCCTAGTTTCTGGAAATTTTTTCAAAAGTTGACATTTTTCATATTAAAAATGCTCAGAAAATTCAGCAGGTGATTTTATAGGTTACTGTAAAAAAAAACGAGCCCAAAATACATTTATTGCGCCGCGGAACCGCGGCAATACCCTTGCTTGCGCGACGGTTCCACGGCCAAACAGTAAGATTATGGGATCGGTTTTCAACAGTAATATCCGTAGGTACTTATGGATGTTTCTGGGAATTTTTAATTTTACTCAAGTGTTGAGTTTTCTGGGTTGTATAGGGAACTCGTTAATTCGATCGGAAAGTATAACTTCGTTTAGCTTGTCCGGGTATTTTTTTAGAACGTGTTAAAAAGTTCGAACGGATATCAATAACTCACTTTTTCCCCTGCCGGAAAATTTCCAAGTGTTGGGTTTTTCCGTAGTTTAAGAACTTTCTAAGTCGTGCAAGTAACGCGGTGGACCCTCTAGAAGAACACAAACCTTAACTCGATTATGTGACCGTCCGAACCATCTCTAAACCTTAGGGTTTAGGGCAGTACGACGTTGCCACATGTGAGGCGTTGGTTTGACCCTTCTACGGCTGGACCATTGGTATTGTGGCATGTGATGGATGCTCTTAAACTAATTTCAAGTGTTGAGAACTATTTGGGAAAACTTGGGTGTTTGATTATTCGATCGGAAAGTTTAACATTTTCTATTTATCTGGAATGTGATACAATATTTGGAATCCACAAGTAGTTATGAGATAACTAATTTGAATGTTATAAATCTAGCAGTTTAGTCTCATTTGATCGGTTGCCACGGGATTTTGATGCGATCAAAATTCCGTCGCAATCACGTAGCATACGCGGATACTCGCTTGGTAAACTTAATAGATAGCCACGCCCCATAGCCCCGACCAAGTGACTGTAGGAGAACCCCGTCGCCAAAAGCATCCGTTCGGGTGCTCGTGGCAGCGGTGTTCCGTCTTAGTGCACTTCGTTGACGGCATGCGGGGGTGCGGCCGTCTACTAAAGTTTGCGATGAGCATTCGATCAGGATGTTGGGAATCTTGTTGAATTGCCCGACTGGATATTGAAAAGTGTTTTCGATATTGAGACTAAAATATGGGGTTTATAATTGTTAGGCATGCGATGTCTAAGGAATTCATTGTTGGATATATGTATGCCCCAGAGGCCATTATATGATAGTGGATGTATTTATACATGTATATATAAATATATATATATATATATATATATATATATATATATATATATTCAGTGTACATTCTTGCTCGACATGATAGTATGCTATCTGGTTCTTCTTTATCTGACATGTTGATTTGATCATACTTTTATTCATTCACACATGTTGATAAAGCCCTGAGGATATAGAATTGACTACTGTGATTATGATAGAGATCATACTAGTGGGACATATGTAGTTTATAAGCATATCCTGGAATGTCCCTAGTCGTAGGTGTATTAAGACGGGGCATCGATATACCAGAGTAGACTAGTGTATATGATACTAGACCCATATGATGGGCGATGGATGTTCCCACATTCATCGATGTTTGACATCGAGATCATATACGGGTGCTCAGTGGTGACTGGGTACACTGGACGAACTCGCCGAGAACTCCTATATGGAATTATATCTATCGTCGGATAGCAGTTCTCAGGTGACACTGGTGCAGGTTAGTCTGTAGACACGAGATCTTCATAGAGTCTTGTGTGTTCTCCCACTGTACTTTGATTACCACCCTACCACGGCTCTACTGAGTCGTGCAAACATGTGGCCATTGGGTACAGTCCCAAGACACACGAAGGCGATGAGCGATAGGAGGGGTTTCGTCTCTCCCGGTATTGGGAGTTGATGCTGTGCTGTGCACGACTGGCTATATCAGTAAGTCCCTGGCCAGGGCTGTTGAGATTTGCTGATAAGTGTTATCAGTAGTTTCTCGATCTGTTATAGACCATTCATCAACACGACTTATTGAGTTATTGGGGTCGACGTTACCATCCCTAGACTCGATATACAACATATCTGACGAAGAGACCGGACTGTACGGTAGTGTTGCCGGTTGGCTCGACGGGAGTTGCAACAGGTTCTCTTGTTATCTTCTGATCGCTCAATACCCGGGTGGCCATTACGTTTAGCTGACCGCTTGCGGCTTGTAGGTATTTGATATGATCATTACCTACTGCCGGCGTATTGACGAGTCTTAGAGTCCCACAATGAAGTTTCCTGGCTCAGGCGAAAAGATGTGGTATGCATATGAGATATGCGCGGGGACCCGATTAAATACGGATATGTGATACCGTATATTAATCGGCCATTTTCTATTGGTCGGGTCGTATGTGATATGACCGGTTTGCAAAATCAAGTGTTGATTTAACAAATGACTTTTAGATTAATTCTTTAATCAAACTCTTTTTCTATTTTTGTATGCATACATGTATGCACATGATGATGTGCATGGATACATACATACATACATTGTATCATGGTTGTTGATACATATTCGGTGGCAATGCAAGACTTACATTGTAGAATTATCTATTTATTTATCGTTTTGTAAAAATGAAAGGATAATTCACAAGAGGTTAATATTTATCATCTTTGACTATGCTTCAACCACTTCTTAACCTTGAGTTAATTATCCTTTTACCTTTTAACTCATTTTGAAAAAGATCTAGATAATTCTAACCATGGTTGAAGTGAGAAAGATTAATATAGATTATTCTTTTCTCATTATTATTATTCACTCTCATACTTTTCTTTTGTGAGAAAGCTTAGCCACCATCTTCTTCTTCCTCTCTTGATAATTTCCTTTGAGTGAGGTTGATAAAAGAAAGAGTTTTGATTATAGAATACAAACCACATCATCACACTACACACATCTAGCCCATTTGTGTAGGGTATTTGCTCTACTTCATTCACATATCGAGTAAAGCAAGTAGCTTTGGACAAAGGAGCTTCGGGTGGATCGTCGTGGACTTAGAAGATCTCAAGCCAACCTTTTTCCAACCCTCAAGTAGCCAAGGAGTCTAGCATAGAGAGCTACAAAGGTTGTACTCTCAAAACCCTAGCTTTTTCTACTTGTGATGATGTACTTGTAATGAAATCCTAAACTTCTAGTGATGATTCTTTGTATGTTCACTTAGCACCTTAAAAATTTGATTTTGAGACATGTGATGCTTCCAAACCCTTCATGAGGTGCTAGGTAAACCTAACATTGGTATCAGAGCCGACCTAGAACTTTAGGCGGCACTTTAGCGAAGTTAAAACTCCGATCGAACAAAAAAATCACCCGCAACCCTCCGTCATTTTAGGAAGTAGAGTACTTACTATTCGTGCTACGTTTGTTGACCTTAGCCAAGGCGTAGGGTACGGTAGCTAAGTGATGTCATCCTACAAAGCATATGATGCAGATTAATTGGGACGGGCATGCGACTTTGTTGACCTTAGCCAAGGGTCATGTGAACGGGTCTAATTAATCAAGAAATGACGGGCTGAACTTGACTAGTGCTTGTGATTTGTTGACCATAGCCAAGGTCATAGGTACTAGGGGTAAAAACCACATCGGGAATTTCAGGTGTTGAGATTTGCAATGAGATTGCATACCTTCCATATGATGGTTGGATCCCGATCCCACTGTGGGCAATAGTTGCTCCTAGGAGAGTTTTGCGGTTTAAAATTAGCTAACTCATTAGGTGTCTGGAAAGGTGTTAACGGGGCTACGCCTATGGGAAAACGAGGTTTACTTTAATTAGGTCCGTGTGAAAACATGGGGAACCTCCCTCAAGTACCGACACTGGCCTGGCTGAATGGTTAGCGAAGTTGTAGACTGTAATTAATCCTGGCTAGTTTTCTTTTTAAGGTTTAAAAGAAAAACTTGATTAAAGCAGTGAGAGACATCGATTAGACAAGATAATAACCAATCTGATCTTTGCAAGAGCTTTCGCTGAGTGTATTCTTTTCTCTCTCTTAATGGCAGATACCAATGACTGGACTCAAGCTTCTACTAGATAAAAATAAACTGAATATGACCAATTATAAAGACTGGCTGAGGAATCTGAAAATTGCCTTGACTTATGATAGAGTATCATATGTCCTCACGGCTTCAGCCCCGCCCGTCCCAGGTCCAAAATCCTCAGTTGAGGATAAAGAAGTCCACAAGACATGGGACGCTGACTGTGCCACGGCCAAATGCCTCGCGCTTGCATCGATGGACAACACACATCAAAAGAAGCACGAGAATATGGACATTCAAGCCATATTCCTCCATACAAAGGAGTTGTATGGAGAGCAATCCCGCGTATTACGATACGAAGCATCAAAGAAATTGTTTCAGATGCGAATGGCCCCTGGCACATCAGTAGGAGACCATGTTCTGAAGATGATAGCTCTCATTGAAGAGCTTGAGGACCTCGGATGGACGATGGACAATGAACAATATACGGATATTATTCTGCAGTCCCTCCCCTCCACCTTTGCTCAATTCATAGTTAACTTCAACATGCACAACATGGAGAGGGAACTACCTGAACTCCTTAATATGTTAAGGAGTGCAGAGAGCATACTGAAATCAGTGAAAACTCCCGTTTTGACTGTTGGACAATCTTCCTCTTCTCGCCCAAAGGCTAAGGCCAAGGGATAGAAAAAGAAGAAGCCCACCAATCCTAAGGGTGGAGTTAAAAAGGTTAAGGGAAAGGAAAAGACCAAAGCTGGAGAATCGGGGAAAGGGGAATGTTTTCATTGCCACAAAACAGGACATTGGAAGCGCAACTGTACCGAGTACTTAAATCTCAAGAAGAAGCATGGGGATGCTTCCGCTTCAGGTGTGTTTGTGACAAAAAACTGTTTTTCAATAAACTCTGCTTCCTGGGTATTAGATACCGGTTCAGGTTCTCACATTTGCAATTCTATGCAGGGGTTGAGAAATAGCAAGGTTTTGAAGACAGGTGACCATACTCTCCGCGTTGGAAATGGTTCCAATGTACATACAGTCGCAGTGGGAGAGTATCACTTGGGGTTGCCATCTGGGTATATATTGGTTTTGAACCCATGTTATTTTGTACCAAGTATGCTTTGTAATATAATATCTGTTTCTTTGTTAGACAATGAAGGATATAATTTTGTATTGCAGAATAATGTTATGAATATTCACCTGAATCAAATGTTGGTTGGGTATAGTACGCTTAATAACGGGATATACGTCCTAAATCAACACACAGTTTTCAGCATACAACACACTAATAAAAGAAAACTTTCAGAAATAAATGAAGCTTTTCTTTGGCACTGTAGACTTGGTCATATTAACGAAACAAGACTAAACAAGTTACACAAAGATGGATATTTAAATCCTTTTGAATATAAATCTTATGCGACTTGCCAGTCTTGTATCAAGGGTAAAATGACCAAAACTCCGTTTACCGGACACGGAGAAAGAGCTTCCGAGCTCCTAGGACTCAAACATAGCGATGTATGTGGGCCAATGTCTATACAGGCTAGAGGCGGTTTTTCTTACTTCATTACTTTCACTGACGATTTCTCAAGATTCGGTCATGTATTTTTATTAAAGCACAAATCCGAAGCTTTCGAGAAATTCACTGAATATTGTTGGAGATAGTGCCCTCATAGTCAATTATTGGATCGCAGGTACGTGATTGCAATGATTGTGGAGGACCTATACCGGTATGACAGTCTTACTCGAGATGATAGTATGCTATCTGGTTTGCCTTTATCAGTCGTGTACATGATCAGGTGACTGATTACATGTTACACTTTGATAGAGCCCTTAGGATCTTGCTTTACCACCAACAGTATGATGGCGATCATATAAGTGAGAGTTGGGTGGTTTATACGCATATCCTTAATTGTGGTCCCTAGTCGTGGGAGTTTCGAGACAGGGCATCGATACTCCGGAGTAGACTAGTGTGTACAGTTGAGACCCCGGCGAGGGGCGGTAGCCGGTCTCACAAGCCACTGGTGTCAGTTGGATCACCTAAGATGTATACAGGTGCTCATTGGGTTATGAGTACACCGGACAGGACTCGCCGGGAATCTGCTAGTTAGTATTATATCTACCGTCAGATAGCAGTTCCCTGGTGACATGTGTACAGGTTAGTTCATCGACCTGAGGTCGTCATTTGTCTCGTGTGAGTTCCCACTGTGCTTTGATTTCTACCCTACCACGGCTCAAAGGAGTCGTGCAAACAGGTAGCTTTTGGGTACAGTCTCGAGCCATATGGAGGCACGTGAGCGGATCGGCAGGGGATTCGTCTCTCCCGGTATTGGGGGCGAGGTCGTGCTGTGTCTAGGAGAGCCATTACACAAAGTCCATGGCCATGGCAGGAGATTTACTGGTAGGTACTCCAGTAGTATCTCAGGGTGTTATTGGGCTTCACTCCGACACGACTTATACTGCTATTGGGGGTCTGACGTTACTAGCCCCCTAGGCAGATATGCGATACTCATAGACGAACGGACCGGACTGTATATACATTGTCACTGTTAGGCTCAGTAGGGTTTTCCGGATGAGTGCGCTCATCGGCATCCCTTGAGGTCAGTCCATGGGCAGCCGTTACACATTGCTAGTGCCGCTGACGGTTTGTGGTTAAACCCACTGCCAGGGTACTGACGAGTCATTAGAGTCCCCCACAGACAGTTTCCCAAGTTCGGGCGAAACGTTGTAGAGGCCATATGGTTTTATGGCAGGGTTCGGAAAATGCACGTGCGTTTACGCACGTGTTATTTTTCGGGCAGATGATACTGGTCGGCTTTGGTTTAAGCCGGATCCGAGTATCATATTGAGTAGGTATAATATCTTTGTCTCAGTTGCATTTGTATTCGGTCGTAATACAAATGCGGGTATATTTATACAGTTTCGGGGTTGTCCTGAAATTCGTTTCAGGATCACTTTTGGAAGTTGCCAGTTTCCAGTTTTCTATCAGCCGTCTTTTAATATTTGGTTAAAGACGGGTTTATCTTTTCTTGAGATGATTGTGGAAGCTTCTAGATGATGACTAGGATGGTGACTTGACATGGTGAGTCATTAGTGCATTAATGGTGTCATTAATGCAAAGAAGACTAAGGGTTTTAAGGTTCATTGTTTCTAATGACTCATGGTTTTTGCATTTATTGTATTCATACATGATAGCTTTCTTATGGTCACTCTCTCCCTCCTCCTACACTCACCCCCCCATCTATATATGGCCGGCCCCCTCTCCCACTCTCACACATGAGTTTTCATTTTGTAGAAAAGATTATGATAGTGTTAAGGGTGTATGGAAATTTCATTGCCTCATTTCATTCCATCACCCGATTCCCTCGGCAACTTCATTTACCGATCGTCCACGGATTTGGACCAAGTGAGACAAAGTCATCTACTCATTCTCTACATCATTCTTGGTTGTCTCTTTTAGCAAACTTGACGATCGAGTTGCCTCAAGACAGAGGCGGGAGCCCGTTTAAAAAATCGGTGATGTGGTGCCACCTCGACGAGGCTATCGGAGATCGACGAGATCGGAGCAGCCGCAACGGAGCGTGGGATGATGGTTGAAGAACGAAGGACTCGGATCGTTCGGTATAACCTTTCTACACTCTTTACAGTTTGTTAGTTTAGCAATAATGGCAGATCCGGGTTAAAGTATACGATAGCGCCAGTTAAAAAGTTTTTGTTCCGCATTTGGCGTCTGTAGACTGCTGGGGCGCTAGCGTAGACTTACAGTGGTATCAGAGCCTCACCATTTTGCTATACTAACTTGTGCTAACGCGTTTAAAACATCGATCGAACAAGAAATCGAAAATTGCAAAATCCTAGCTCGACAGTTTCTGTTGATTTTAAATGGTCTCAAAAATTAATTCTACATGTCTTAAAAATCTGTGCAGGCTTTTCTAAGAACCACGACGAAATTTGGGCACGTGTTTCCACCAAAGCGCCGCGGAAACGCGGCCAAACCCATGGTTTGGCCGCGCATTCGCGGCCACGTGGTGAGCTCGTGCTCCCAAATTTTGTCAGTGGGTTCTTCTCTGGATTTTGTGATTTTTGGTATATATCTTTTTGACCCAGGTTTTGTTACTGTTCACCAGTAAGACGTGGGGCCCACTTTTTGATATTTGGTCGATCGAAATTTAAACATGTTAGTTTACAGTGCTTACATTATATCTCCGACCGGGAATGTCATTTAATCGGTAAACCGCGTCTGATTGCTATAGTTCTTTTAGACGGGTTTGTGAACGTGACATTCGCCTTGATGTTCTGTGTTGTGCTGTGATGTTGCGGATATGTCGTGGTAGATAGCAGTGTGCAATGGTAGTACAGTTTGAGTTTATTTGTACATTTGATATTGCGGGGCGAGCGTCCAACTTGTGGACTGCCGTCACTTCCTGTTGTATAATATTCTTTTGGGGCACGACCAGGTTGCGGTTGATGTACCTATTGTACTATTTTTCATTACTGTACTAGGTTTTTCCCCGCGACGGAGTGCACGGATAGCCGGGTTCTGGGGGGCAACGGGTCCGCATCTCATGGCTTTGAGAGGCAGAGGGGTCCCACTCTAGAATTGGCAGACTATTCGCCGCACTCGTAGGGGGTACAGGTTGACCCAAGGAGGGGTGCCCAAGATTACCGGATTCCGTGAAGTGCTGGGTGGTCCATTCACTATGCTGTAAGGGGGCTGCCTCACTTCAGGTTTTGGTGGGTAACTTGCCGCACCCGTAGGGGTCTAGGTTTCATTGCACAGGCTATCCAGACGACAGGGGAACGTCGGGTTTCAGCAGCGGCTCTGTGAAACCCGGGGATCCCAGATTATCTGTATTGTTCTGTGATGCTTATTACTTTTCTGTAATGTTGCATATTATCACGCCTGGAGCGATTATTGTATATTGGTTTATATACTATTAGATGTTGTATATGTTTTACACCCGTGCTAGTCCAGTCCCCGCTCTGTCGTTAGTTAAGTAACCTAACGAGTGATGACGGGACCCAGTGACGAATGCGGATGGCATATACGTACATTTTATTTTCGTTCTTTTCTGGTGTGATTATTGATGGGACTGCGTTGATTCTGATCAACGCAAAGTAAAACAAACCTTTTTACAGTTGTTGGAACAAATTTAAAAAGTGTTATTGCAAAGACGTTTCCTTTTGTTATGCATAGCGGTATTCAGTGGAATATCCTGCACCTCATTCGACGGGGCAAGGGCCGATATCCCTTCACCGGGACTGACCCCTTGGGCAGAAGTTTGCGTCAGAGTAATAACTTCACTATAGTCGATTAAAAGTTGCTTTGCATAGCGGTATTCAGTGGAATATCCTGCACCTCATTCCACGAGGAAAGAGCCGAGATCCCTTTACCGGGAATGACCTCTTTAGCAAAAGGTTTTCGCCACTATATTTTAAAAAAGCTATCAGGTTCCTTCAGCGATATCAAGTTCACTACGTTAAAGGTTTTTCGCCAAAAACCAGCCGTAGCCCTCCGTCACTTCTTTTGGGTATTCAGTAGTATTCAAGCTATGTATTTTGACCTAACGCCAAGGCATAGTGTTTGGTAGCTGCTGGGTATTCAATTGTTGCATAGATAGATGAGTTGGTTTGGGACAGCCGTTCTGCCATTTTGACCTAACGCCAAGGGCATGTGCGGGTGGGTTCAAATTAACAAGATAGTGATGGGTAGAACTTGGCATGTGACTTATGACATTTTGACCTAACGCCAAGGTTATAAGAGCATGGGGCAAAAACTATATCGGGAGTTTCTAAAGAAACTGAAACTTGCCAAGTATGCGCATACCATCTGGAGTATGAGTAACGTGGATGCATTCCATCACGTTATCATGCGATGAGAGTTGGATCCTGATTCCCACTGATGAGTTGGTTTACTCTTCGGGTGATCCCGATTGATTCTTCTTTAGGTTTGGAGGAGAATTTGACAGGACAGTGGGAGGTTTCCGGATTAGATAAAGTGATGACCATTCTGATCTAGGATAGAGTGCACGCAGAGTGTTTCTTTTCTCTCTCTCTTTGGCAGCGACCTTTGACCGACCCTAGACTATGACTCAGTGACCAGGTTGACCGAACCTTCTTAAAATACTGGCTTTTGGATTGTCTGAGTTGCATAAGTCATTGCCACTCCTTCTTTTACCCTTTGAATTTCTCAGAACACCCGTATTACTACGGATATCCACTTCCATTGGATAGGGCCATCGTATGGTTATATACGAACTCGAAGGGACTTCTTCGAGGATGGATCCAGGTTCAGGAGAAATAGAATTGGTTTATTCAGTTGTCTTTTATTATCACCTTCTCTCAGGTTGCGAGAGCTCCTTGGTTTAGGAGAGTACACCTATTACGCTTATTGGATAGTCTTATTCCAAACCATAGGCTGATGCCGAAAGGTAGGGAATGAAGAAAACCAATTAGCCTAAGTAGGGTGTGCAGAAGGTAATATGTAAAGACAAAATAAAGGGATTAGAAAGAGGGCAAAGTAAATTGCGACTGATATCATTCACGAACAAAACCGCGTACTTCATCGCCACTCCTATTTCACCTTTAAAAGAATAAGGTATTATTCAGTTGTCTTTTATCATCACCTTCTCTCAATATGCGAGTACTCCTTAGTTTAGGAGGGTACACCTATTATGCTTACTGGATAGTCTTCTTCCAAACCATAGGCCGGTGCCGAACGGTAGGGAAGAAAGAAAACCATTTAGCCTAACGATGGTGTACAGAAGGTAACGACTAAAGACAAATAAAGGGATTTGGAGAGACGGCAATAAAATATACGGTTGAAGTCATGAATTGGATTATGGAAGAGGCATTACTATGAATACCAGGATACCCCTACGAAACATTTTCATGTTTCAGTGCATTGTTAAAAGAAAAACTGTTTTCCCGATTAGATACTTACTCCAAGGGTATGTATTTACCAGGTTTCATTCTCATATCTGTATGGTTTTACAGATAATGAGTGGGAGTAAGTTATTGGGAATTGGGTGATTATCCTCATTATATCGGAATTCGTTGTAATTGGTGATATTTGAGGAAATCGCCAGGGTACAGTTTTCCATCTACAACGCACAGGTTTTGAGTTGTTCAACTCAGTGGACTTATACAGAGTATTGTATGTTGTCCAAGTGTCCATCAGGACAAAGGGGTAGGTCCTCGTACTATGTTCTATTTACTTATAACTTCTCTAGTATTTAGACGAGTGTTTCGTAGAAATACAAGGTCTAAGTTTTGAGAAGTTGTGGGTATAAGAATAAAGTAGAGAACCAGGTATCACAAGTATCGGGATTCTTCAAAGAGATCGAAGATGTAGATTCTTGTGATTGGTATTCAGATGATAGTGATGGTTTTGAGAAACGTGTTTCTCTTTTAGGTTACTCTTAATTGGATGGATTCCTAAGTTGAGTAATGCTGATTAGCCTCTTTCCATTAAGTTGATATGCACTGGAGACAGCTGCATGGTTTGAATATGGTTCCAATTAAATAAGTGCCAAAGTTTCTATATTGGATATAGAATAGTTCGTACCTTAAAAGATATTAAGGTACGGGGAGTTGTCCAGCTTATGCTTAAAACCGGACTCTGGATAACTCATGGCACGTTTCTGTAATGGCTGTTTGTGGGTTGACCCTGGCTATGACGAGGGTTGATATTCTACCATTTGGAAGATCAATAGTGATATTGTTCTTGACTCGCCACAGTTTTAGTAAAAATGGATCTTTTTCAGAAAACAGTAGTGGGAGTATGGTAGAACTGGAAGTGATTCCAGAACCGCGAACGATTACGGAAAATTTAATAGGACCTATACATTCAATCAGGTTTGACATTCCAATAGCCACTCCGCAGGTATGGTAGGTAACCTCAGACACCCGAGAGGTACCTCGGTAGCCTCAAGGACGGTGACAGGGAGGTTCTTATCTACCCAGACTTGACACTACTGTTGTTCCAGGATATGAGACCCGGTAGGAGGGTTGTCGTAGTCAGTGGGAGCAGCGGAAGCATAGTGGGCAAGATGCTTATATCTATTTATAGACTTGAGCAGTTATAGCGGAGATTGATCATCTAATTTTGATATGAAAGTCATGGGTTTGACTTCAATCAGAATAGGGGATGGATCAGTTAAGAAGGTAGTAGGGTGTGATGTCATGGTATCTGGATGACATACACAGAGTAGGAAGTAAAATTCCTATACTACGATCGGTTGTACTGTGGTCGTCACACAGTTGTTTCTCCAGACAGGATATGGATATAATATTTGACATTCTGGTTTCTAGATCTATGGTTTTAGATCTGGATTTGGGTAGTTTCCTAATGTGGGTACTTTGGCAAATATTCTAATGGTTTTTGGAATAGTTGACTCCTAGCATGGTGGTGTACCTGCAGGTGATGGAGTCACCCTCTCTAAAGGTGTCGTATAGACTAAAGGGGAGAGGGATGTGCATGATTGACAGATCACTTGCTTAGGCAATTGAGTCAATCATGAGATGTCAAGTACCACACCAAATGTTGGTTTTGCACTAGATGCAATAAGTTTGTATTAATCCAATCCTGGAGAAACATAAGGAAGCAGTTTTAGAACATAAGTACATGTTCTACGGATTTGATGACGGCAACCTCTTTCGGGAGACGGTTATCATTCCAGGCTTCAAAGGTGACATGGTTGACAGAGTGATTGTCAGAGTTATAGTTTTTCCCTCTGACGAAGAGGGACAGTATTATGGACAGGTGGTCCAAGAGGATACTGTGGGTGGCATGGTGCCGGATACTGATTAGGTTCAGTGATCGATACAGTCTAAGAAGTTTGGATTTGGAGTTCATTTATGAACTAGGTCCCATCAGATATCCAGACATATTCTAAGACAGGTATTACTCATTTCGGGAGATGGCTTTCTCCGCGAACTTGAGATTTAGAGAGATATAGAAAGAAACTTCTAGGCGGATCCACTCACTGAGGCTATTTCTCGAACATAATAGTTTTACAAACGGGCTTTGAGAAACTGATTAGTAGAGGAGTTGGGTGTTGGTTTCACACGGGCTGTGAGTACGCAACATCGCAATAATTAGCCTTGAGTGCAAGTGGGAGATTGTTGGAGATAGTGCCCTCATAGTCAATTATTGGATCGCAGGTACGTGATTGCAATGATTGCGGAGGACCTATACCGGTATGACAGTCTTACTTGAGATGATAGTATGCTATCTGGTTTGCCTTTATCAGTCGTGTACATGATCAGGTGACTGATTACATGTTACACTTTGATAGAGCCCTTAGGATCTTGCTTTACCACCAACAGTATGATGGCGATCATATAAGTGAGAGTTGGGTGGTTTATACGCATTTCCTTAATTGTGGTCCCTAGTCGTGGGAGTTTCGAGACAGGGCATCGATACTCCGGAGTAGACTAGTGTGTACAGTCGAGACCCCGGCGAGGGGCGGTGGCCGGTCTCACAAGCCACTGGTGTCAGTTGGATCACCTAAGATGTATACAGGTGCTCATTGGGTTATGAGTACACCGGACAAGACTCGCCGGGAATCTGCTAGTTTGTATTATATCTACCGTCAGATAGCAGTTCCCTGGTGACATGTGTACAGGTTAGTTCATCGACCTGAGGTCGTCATTTGTCTCGTGTGAGTTCCCACTGTGCTTTGATTTCTACCCTACCACGGCTCAAAGGAGTCGTGCAAACAGGTAGCTTTTGGGTACAGTCCCGAGCCATATGGAGGCACGTGAGCGGATCGGCAGGGGATTCGTCTCTCCCGGTATTGGGGGCGAGGTCGTGCTGTGTCTAGGAGAGCCATTACACAAAGTCCATGGCCATGGCAGGAGATTTACTGGTAGGTACTCCAGTAGTATCTCAGGGTGTTATTGGGCTTCACTCCGACACGACTTATACTGCTATTGGGGGTCTGACGTTACTGGCCCCCTAGGCAGATATGCGATACTCATAGACGAACGGACCGGACTGTATATACATTGTCACTGTTAGGCTCAGTAGGGTTTTCCGGATGAGTGCGTTCATCGGCATCCCTTGAGGTCAGTCCATGGGTAGCCGTTACGCATTGCTAGTGCCGCTGATGGTTTGTGGTTAAACCCACTGCCAGGGTACTGACGAGTCATTAGAGTCCCCCACAGACAGTTTCCCAAGTTCGGGCGAAACGTTGTAGAGGCCGTATGGTTTTATGGCAGGGTTCGGAAAATGCACGTGCGTTTACGCACGTGTTATTTTTCGGGCAGATGATACTGGTCGGCTTTGGTTTAAGCCGGATCCGAGTATCATATTGAGTAGGTATAATATCTTTGTCTCAGTTGCATTTGTATTCGGTCGTAATACAAATGCGGGTATATTTATACAGTTTCGGGGTTGTCCTGAAATTCGTTTCAGGATCACTTTTGGAAGTTGCCAGTTTCCAGTTTTCTATCAGCCGTCTTTTAACATTTGGTTAAAGACGGGTTTATCTTTTCTTGAGATGATTGTGGAAGCTTCTAGATGATGACTAGGATGGTGACTTGACATGGTGAGTCATTAGTGCATTAATGGTGTCATTAATGCAAAGATGACTAAGGGTTTTAAGGTTCATTGTTTCTAATGACTCATGGTTTTTGCATTTATTGTATTCATACATGATAGCTTTCTTATGGTCACTCTCTCCCTCCTCCTACACTCACCCCCCCATCTATATATGGCCGGCCCCCTCTCCCACTCTCACACATGAGTTTTCATTTTGTAGAAAAGATTATGATAGTGTTAAGGGTGTATGGAAATTTCATTGCCTCATTTCATTCCATCACCCGATTCCCTCGGCAACTTCATTTACCGATCGTCCACGGATTTGGACGAAGTGAGACAAAGTCATCTACTCATTCTCTACATCATTCTTGGTCGTCTCTTTTAGCAAACTTGACGATCGAGTTGCCTCAAGACAGAGGCGGGAGCCCGTTTAAAGAATCGGTGATGTGGTGCCACCTCGACGAGGATATCGGAGATCGACGAGATCGGAGCAGCCGCAACGGAGCGTGGGATGATGGTTGAAGAACGAAGGACTCGGATCGTTCGGTATAACCTTTCTACACTCTTTACAGTTTGTTAGTTTAGCAATAATGGCAGATCCGGGTTAAAGTATACGATAGCGCCAGTTAAAAAGTTTTTGTTCCGCATTTGGCGTCTGTAGACTGCCGGGGCGCTAGCGTAGACTTACAAATATAAACAAGAAGTAGAAAACAAACCGGCTTGAGTATCAAAATGCTTCAATCGGATCGAGGTGGGGAGTACCTCAGTACAGAATTTGCAAACTTCCTAAAAGAGAATGGGATTCTCTCTCAGCTCACTCCTCCTTACATACCACAACACAACGGTGTGTCTGAACGACGGAATCAGACCCTATTAGATATGGTCCGATCCATGATGAGTGATATTGAGTTACCCGTCTCATTTTGGGGGCATGCATTGGAAACTGCAGCGTTTCTACTGAATAGGGTTCCAACCAAAACCGTGTCTACCACGCCATATGAGATATGGCATGGGAAGAGACCATCTCTTAAGAGAATTAAGATTTGGGGTTGCCCGGCCTATGTTAAAAAGCAGAATCCGGACAAACTCGAGACACGGTCAGTCATGTGTAATTTTGTGGGATATCCAAAGAATTCTTATGGATATCTTTTCTACCATAAGGAGGAACAAAAGGTGTTTGTTTCTCAGCATGCCACATTCTTGGAAAAAGAGTTTTTCACACATAAAGATGATGGCAATGTGGTGGATCTAGAAGAGGTTCTAGAGACACAAACTACAAATGTCGACTCGGTTGAACCTGCTGTTGCAATAGAAACTGAGGAACCTCGGCCACTCCATAGGTCTGGTAGGACTTCTCGCCCACCGGAGAGGTACTACGGTTTCCTCATTGATGGTGACAGAGAAGACTGCATCATGGAGGATGATCCTACCAGTTTTCAGCAAGCTATCACGAGTGGAGACTCTGTGAAGTGGCTGGATGCCATGAGATCCGAAATGGAGTCTATGTACACCAACAAAGTATGGACCTTGGACGTTGTACCCCTTGGGGTAAAACCTGTGGGGTGCAAATGGATCTTTAAAAGAAAGATTGGTGTAGATGGACAGGTAGAGACCTATAAGGCAAGACTTGTGGCGAAGGGTTTTCGTCAATGTCACGACCCAAAAAGGTACGTGATGGCCCTAATACTACGCAACGCCTCCAGACGTAACGCAGTAAAAGAAAGCCAAAACCCAGAAATCTAAACCATAAAAATACGGAAAAGATAATGAAAAGTTTTGGAAACATTTGAAATCACAACCCAAATTCTTTAAAAGAGTCCACATTTTTCCTTAAAATTTTGGCAGCACCGCCTTTGTAAAACAAGCCCCTAAAAAGGGTACAACATAGATATAAAGTAAAGCATCCCAAACGGGAGCAAAATCCACGCCCAACGGCGGAAAACAACACCACAACATATATACGACGCCGTAGCGAAGAAATAAGAGACAAAAGAAAGGAACTGTATAAAATCCACAAATCCACAATAATATACAAATCGTCCTCACCAAGTCTCTAAGTCACAACATACTGGTAATAGATGGAGAGTACAATATACAACGAATATACAATATACTCTCTGAATACCACAAACCCACCTGGGCAAAACTGCACACTAACAGGCGAAGTGGTATCCGCAACCCAAAAGATGATAGATGAGTGTGTAGCTGAAAAGCTGAATAGCTTGCCTTGACTACTTTGGGGAAACACCTGCAATACCTGTGGCACAACGGGGGTGAGTTGCCAACTCGTGAATAGTAAATAACATATGCAGGTAATCGCAAGAATGGACGTACATCATGAATCTAATATAAGACATTTCAGTGATAATAGTCATGAGTACGAAATAATGGAAAGTACACTAGCAAGTACTACCAATATATCCAGCAATAATGATATGACAACAGTATGCAATAATCATGCACTGAGGATATGAGAAAGTAAATGTGCAACTCTCATGAAGGTACTCTCACAGGTACTCCTAATACATGGAATAGTGCACAAGTATATAAAGATGAGGTATGGAGTGAAATATGTCATTTCCACGGAATCCTGACATCGTGGTAGGATCACAATCCAGCAAGACAATCAAATTCACAATCCCTCAATCAATCCTCAAACTGGATCTCATATCACCTAAGTGTCACATCTCCTCAAATCCGCTCTATCAAATGTATCTCACATAAGTGTCGAATATACACATCAAGTAGATCTCACATATCTAATATGTACAATATCAGTATATCTCCCATATATCAAATGTACAACATCAAGTGAATCTCACATCTCTCGTATGTACACAGCAAGTAGATCTCACATCGCTCGTATGTACAATCTCAGTATATCTCACATATGTCTCATGTACAACAGCTAGTGGATCCTACATATCTCGTCTGTACAATATCAGGTATATCTCACATATATCTCATGTACAACAGCTAGTGGATCCCACATATCTCGTCTGTACAATATCAGGTATATCTCACATATATCTCATGTACAACAGCTAGTGGATCCCACATATCTCGTCTGTACAATATCAAATCCAATCCCAATGAATCTCTTATCTCCTGAATCCAATCTCCAACACAGTTCTAACATCCTAAATATAATGTCATAATAATATGATGAGGGCAATACACATATATTAGCGTCCCATTCCACTAATATTGGTGTAAGAGCATATATAACAGCGGCTCAATCCCCTGTTATATATACAAAGAGTATTTAGAAATATCATGAAACCAGTGTGTCAAGCATCGACACAGAAATACTGATCAGTACGTATCACACGCTATCCGGAAAGCACGAGTGTCCATCTCTGACCCTCCCATCTTTCCACGTATCCATACGTACAGGACTCCCAACGGTATCCCCATGATATCCGCCGAGTCTCTGGTAATGTCACCGGAAAGTATGGCTCCCCTAGGCCTCATCGCCTCACTGCGACGTCGACTCACTCCGACAACATTCTTGCTTCGGGGTACCTCCGGGCCCCACCATGTATCCTCATGCGGCTCACGACGCCTCCTCGCATAGGATATATATCAGCACCGATAAATCTCATGGTGGATGCTATAATATCATCTCAAGGAAACCGGGTCTTTCAATGTATGTATAATTTCATGAACTACCACGGTTCCCAAATCAAGAAAACATCATGAAAAATCCATATAACAATGCGATAATCCATGAATAAAGTATACGCAATATGATAACTGTAATGAAAGCGTATAAAAGAACAGCATAGCATTCACCAGATATAAATGAACAAATGAATGGTATAGCAGAAATATAGGTATCTACCTACAAGATGATGTGATATACCTATCAGGTATAAGGAAAGCATGAAATGCAAGTACACCTGCCAATAGGATGGTGTGATATACCTATCAGGTATAAGGAAAGTGTGAAATAAAAGTACACCTGTAGCTATGTCCCTAGGTGTATATGTACCTAACACTAATGGTACAAAACCCTATAAGTAAACAGGAACTAGCACGTCAATGTCTAAGTGATAACCGATAAGAAATATGTATCAAAGTCACAATGTCCCTAACCATACAGTATCATTTCTAAGATATGGATTGTGTATGACATGGCAATTATTGACGGTGTGTGTGGCATACAATCAGTGCTCTCGCAATCTGAGCCGTCAATAATAGTGCAGTGTCCTAAGGATACTACTCCAAACACAACTATCACTAAGCAGTAAGGTATATGCGCAATTCTAAACATGATATAGAATATGCGACAAGGTAAAGATTTCTAGCCCAGACGCATAACGCCATGCGGGCGATTCCCCTGTAGATGTTAAATCTACTCACCCACACTCCAAGCTAGATGAAATCTACCACCTGAATCCTCCTGTGGCAGTGTCCGTAGTCCTCATCTGCGAACCTGCAACATATAAACAACAAGCAATATATATATCAATAATAGCTACGAAATACAAACTAGTTACATCTAACCGACATAACAACACACAACCACCTCTTAAGTGTTCGTATCGTGGCTAACGAGAGTAGCGACACGACGAAAACAACTTAAGAGCGAAACCACGAAAACGGCACGACGCGTGTCGTAACACGTATCGCACGAACACGAAACACTAGAAACTGCACAATTGATCCCAGATTTTCTTACTGTGAAAACTAAACAATTTAAATAAGACCAGAGAAACCCAAACCCTAGCAGACACCTATGGAACAAAACCCAAACCCTAACTCCTCAAGATGGCCGGCGCCGCCGGCCCCTCCTTCAGCCGTCGCCGGCCCTGGCCGGTGGGATGGGGTCCGTCTCTCTGGTGGTGCTCCAGGTTCTCTAGTACATCACTACTACAATGTTTAATTTCTCAGTAAACTACCTAGGTTAAAGCAGATCCTAGAAACCACAAACCGACACTAAAATACGATATTTTGCATCAAACCCTAATTTAACAATCTAAACAGAATTTAATTAGCTAAGCTACACTAAAAGCACTTAAATAACAGTAAAGGAATTTTACCTACACAAAAGAACACCAAGAACCAAGCTTAGCATGCTCCAAGGCAAGAAAATGAGAAAACATGCACAAGATATGATTTTTGTGAAGAAATTTGGATTTGTGATGGATTTATGATAAAAGAGAGAAGGAAAATAGCTAAGTGCAGAAGTGGGAGAAAGGGAGCTCGGCCAAGGTGAGAGGGAGAGAGAGAGAAGGGAATTTCCATGAAGTTTCCACACATAAATGCAAATTAATGCATTCAAACACCAAGGTCAACACATGCATGCACCTTCTCTTCTTATCCTTTCTATTCTTTTCTTTTCTTTTTCCCTTTAATCCTAGGCCACACACTCACTTCCTATGTGGTTTTAGATTACTTAAGAAAATTTTTAAGAAAAGTTGAAAGGAAAGATTTCCAGAAAAGTGCAAACCGGATTAAAATAACATTAAAAATGGGAAAAATTCAAATTGGACCAAAACGTCATATATACTCCCAAAGTGTGCGCACTAGCTTTATTTTATCAAAACTAGGTGCTGACAAGTCGATATGGCCGTTTGATCACAATCGGTATAAAACTGAAAATACCGATGAATTTCACCCAAAAACAGAAACAAACACAAAATGATTTCTAAAACGTTACTGTCAAAGACCAGGTTTGGACTATGACGAGACTTTTTCTCCCGTAGCCATGCTTAAATCCATTCGGATCCTACTTGCTATTGCTGCTCACTACGACTATGAAATCTGGCAGATGGACGTTAAAACAGCATTTCTAAATGGAGATTTAGAAGAATGCGTTTATATGGATCAGCCAGAGGGCTTCATTGACAGTGGGAGCAGCGGGAAAGCATGTAGATTGCTTAAATCCATATATGGGTTAAAGCAGGCATCACGGAGTTGGAACATCTGTTTCGATGATGTTATCAAAGAGTTTGATTTCATCAAAAATTCAGATGAACCTTGTGTTTATAAGAAGGCTGTAGGGAGAGCTGTCACATTCCTCGTATTGTACGTGGATGACATTCTTTTGATAGGAAATGACATTCCTATGCTACAGTCGGTCAAATCTTTCTTATCACTAAGGTTCTCCATGAAGGACCTGGGTGATGCCACATACATTCTAGGCATTAGGATATATAGGGATAGATCCAAAAGGTTATTGGGATTGTCCCAAACCAGGTACATCAACACCATCCTAAAAGGGTTTAGTATGGAAGACTCCAAGCGGGGTGCCTTACCCGCTTGCCATGGAGTCACTCTCTCCAAGGACTCTTGCCCAAAGACCGATGAAGAGAGAGCTCGCATGAGCATTATACCCTATGCTTCGGCAGTAGGATCTATAATGTATGCGATGTTATGTACACGCCCAGATGTAGCTTATGCACTTAGTGTTGTAAGCAGGTATCAATCCAACACAGGGGAGAATCACTGGATAGCTGTGAAGAACATTCTTAAGTACTTGCGAAGGACTAAAGAATTGTTCTTGGTGTATGGTAATGGAGATCTCCAAATGGAGGCCTTTACCGATTCGAGCTTCCAGAGCGATAAGGACGACAACAAATCTATCTCAGGGTTTGTATTTACCCTCAATGGAGGGGCGGTAAGTTGGAAGAGTTCCAAACAGGATACCGTTGCAGACTCTACGATGGAGGCTGAGTACATTGCTGCGAATGATGCCGCCAAGGAAGCCGTCTGGATGAGGAAGTTCATCTCGGAGCTAGGAGTAGTTCCAACCATTATTGATCCAATACCATTGTATTGTGATAATAATGGGGCTATGGCGTTAGCCAAGGAGCCAAGGTCCCATCAGCGGTCCAGACACATCCTGAGGCGTTTTCATTTGATCCGGGAGATTGTTGATCGCCGCGAGATCGAGATTAGGAGAGTAGACACAAAGAATAACTCCACGGATCCACTCACCAAGGTCCTCCCTTAGCCGCAGCATGAGCGATTTTTTGAGATGTTGGGTATGAGATACGCCAATAACTGGCCTTAGTGCAAGTAGGAGATTGTTGGATATATGTATGCCCTAGAGGCCATTATATGATAGTGGATGTATTTATACATGTATATATATATTCAGTGTACATTCTTGCTCGACATGATAGTATGATATCTGGTTCTTCTTTATCTGACATGTTGATTTGATCATGCTTTTATTCATTCACACATGTTGATAAAGCCCTGAGGAAATAGACTTAACTACTGTGATTATGATAGAGATCATACTAGTGGTGTTGGAGACAGTGCCCTCAGAGTCAATTATTGGATCACAGGCACGTGATTGCAATGATTGAGGGAGGACCTATCCCGGTAGGACAGTCTTACTCGAGATGATAGTATGCTATCTAGTTTACCTTTATCATCGTGTACTGCTTTAGGTGACCTGACAGGTCGCTATTGCACGTTGATAGAGCCCCTGGGATTCTTGCTTGACTGCCAGCAGTATGAGGGCGATCATATACGTGGGAGCTGGTAGTCTATAAGCACATCCTTAAAAGGTCCCTAGTCGTGGGAGTTTCGAGACAGGGCATCGATTCTCCAGAGTAGACTAGTGTATACAGTCGAGACCCCGACGAGGGGCGGTGGCCGGTCTCACAAGCCACTGGTGTCAGTTGGTTCACCTAAGATGTATACAGGTGCTCATTGGGTTATGAGTACACCGGCCAGGACTCGCCGGGAACATGCTAGTTGGTCTTATACCTGACGTCAGATAGCAGTTCCCAGGTGACATGTGTACAGGTTAGTTCATCGACCTGGGGTTCATCATTTGTCTCGTGTGAGTTCCCACTGTGCTTTGATTACTACCCTACCACGGCTCAAAGGAGTCGTGCAAACAGGTTTTAGTTGGGTACAGTCCCGAGCCACATGGAGGCAGTGAGCGGATCTTCAGGGGTTTGTCTCTCCCGGTATTGGGGGTGAGGTCGCGCTGTGTCTAGGAGAGCCATTACACGAAGTCCTTGGCCAAGGCAGGAGATTTACTGGTAGGTATTCCAGTAGTATCTCAGGGTGTTCTGGGCTACACTCCGACACGACTTGTACCGCTTTTGGGGGTCTGACTTTTACCAACCCCCTAGGCCCGACATGCGATGCTCATAGACAAACAGACTGGACTGTACGGATATTGTCACTGACAGGCTCAGTAGGGTGTCAGGATGAGTTCGCTTATCGACATCGCTTTTGGTCAATAGCTGGTGGCCCGTCACGTATTGGCTTATACCTCTGACGTGCTAGTGGTTAAATCCACAGCCATAGTATTGACGAGTCTTTAGAGTCCACCACACTTTCAGTTACTCAAGCTTTCGGGCGAAACGCTGTAGAGGCCGTATGGAGATATGACAGGGTCCGATCAGAAACGTGCGGTATTGCACGGATCAGGATCAGACGGTTAGTACTAGAGACCGTATGGATATATGGCAGGGTTCGATCGGATACGTGCGGTATTGCACGGATCAGGATCGAATGGATATTACTAGCCGGCTTTGGTGTAAGCCGGATCCTAGTATAGTACAGTGTAGATTTTGTCTCATTACATTTGTATCTGGTCGGAATACAGATGCGGGTTTGTATGCACAGTATCGGGGTTTTACTGTAATTTATTACGGGACCAGTTTTCTGGAGTTGCCAGTTTGCATTCCGTTCCGGCCGGTTTTCCTTTGTTCTTTCCCGGCCGGTCTTTTCCGATGGAGGGGGTTGCAAATAACACCTTGTGGAGGGGTTTCTTGCAAATGTATTGATTATGATGACATCTTTTCTTTTCAACCATCATTTGATTCTCTTTACATCACTTGATTTGTTTTAAAGGTGATTAGAGTTGATTAGAGTTTGATGTGAGATTGTTATCATGATGTTTGGTTATGGTCACCCTCCACCTTTTCCTACACTTTGGTTTTATTCTTCCACCATTCTCACTTGAAGAGAGAGGCTTCACTTGAGAGAAGAGAAGAAGAGAGTTTCATTTTGAGCTTGTGGCATTTTTCTTGATCTCATTTTCATGCTAGGAAAAATGCAAGCACCATTTTTCCTTATCTTGATTCCTCCATCATCTTCAAAGGCAACACAAACCCCAAATGAGACATAGCCTCTACACTACACATTCTACAGCACATCTTGGACGCGTCGGCCAGCCAACTTCGCGCCCGAGTTGCCTCGGTATTGAGGTGAGAGCCCGTAAAAGATACAGGCGATGTGGTGCCCTTCCGGCGAGGAGGCGACGACCGAATACTCCGCAGGAGATCGGGACGACGACGAGAAGACCGGAGGACTCGGATCACTCGGTATATCTCTAACCCGTCTTGTAGTTTGCTAGAACTAGTTTAATGGTCCGATCCGGGTGTTTAGTGCGCAGTGGTGCCGGTTTGCTAAGTTCGCAAAATTAAAGTTTATCACCGCTTCCGCATTTGGCCGTCGGATTGACGGCCGGGGCGCCGCCGTGCACTTACAGTGGTATCAGAGCCTCGCCATTAACATAGTCTGGCTTTGTTTAATGTGTTTGCATTTCCGATCGACCAAAATTCCAAAAACCGTATTTTCTTCATATCAGTTTTCTGTTGAAATTTTTTGAAGCCCAAAAATTTTTCAGGTTGTAAAAAACAAATGTACTAGAAGTTCTAAGAGTTCTGGGAAAATTCGACACATTGATCGCTCAGGTAGAGCGCGGAACCGCAGCCAAACCCCACTTGACGCCTCGGTTCCGCCGCAGGTTTGAGAGATCAATGCGTCGAAATTTTCCAGTGGGCTTCTGGGCTGATTTTAGGGGTTTTGGAATAATAACATTGGGCCCAGAATTTCTTGATCTGCTACAGTATTGCTTGGGGGCCCGCTTGTTAAAATTTGATCGATCGGATATTTTAAACACATTATTTCACAGTATTTACAATATATCTGCGACCGTGAATGTCACTTGATCGGTAAATCCAGTCTAACTGCTATAGCCCGGTTAGACGGATTTGCGAACGTGACTTTCACGTTGATGTTCTGTGATTTTGCTGTGATGTTGCGGATCGGTCGTGGGGGATAGCCTGGATGCAATGCTAGTACAGTTTTGTTGTATTATGTACATTTGATATTGCGGGGCGAGCGACCGACATGTGGACTTCCGTCACTGCCTGTTTGTATTATTATTTTAGGGCACGACCAGGTTGCGGTCGATGTACCCGTTGTATGTATATTTTACTTTCTGTACTAGGTTTGCCCCGCGGTGGGGTGCGCGGATAGCCGGGTTCTGGAGGGCAACAAGCCCGCATCTCATGGCATTGGGACGGAGGGGGCTTCACTCTAGGATTGGCGGGCTATTTGCCGCACTCGTAGGGGGTACAGGTTGACCCAGGAGGGGTGCCCAAGTTACCGGGTTCCGTGAAGTGCTGGGTGGTCCATTCACGGTGCTGAAGGGGGCTGCCTCGCTTCAGGTTTTGGCGGGTAACTTGCCGCGCCCGTAGGGGTCTAGGATTTCATTACACAGGCTATCCACACGACCAGGGGAACGTCGGGTTTCAGTAGTGGCTCTGTGAAACCCGGGGATCCCAGATATCTGTATTGTTCTGTGATGCTGTACATTTCTGTGATGTTGCATTTTTTATCACGCCTTGAGCGAATATAATATATTGGTATATATATTAGTAGATATTGTATATGTTTTACATCCGCGCTAGTCCAGTCCCCGCTCTGTCGTTAGTTAGCTAACCTAACGGGTAATGACAGGACCCAGTGGCGAATGCGGATGGCATATACGTACATCAGTATATTTTCGTTCTTTGTGGTGTGATCAATTGATGGGACTGCATTGATTCGGATCAATGCAAGTCAAAACAAACCTATTCTGATGTTGTTGGAACACTTTTCAAAAAACTGTTATTTCAAGGATGTTCACTTTTGTTTTGCATCGTGGTATTCATTTTGGAATATCCTGCTCCTCAGTCGACGAGGCAAGGGCCGAGATCCCTTCACCGGGAGTGACCCCTTGGACAGAAGTTTGCGTCAGGGCATTAACTTCACTATAGCCGATTACTTTTGCTTTGCATCGTGGTATTCATTTGGAATATCCTGCACCCCATTCTACGGGGAAAGAGCCGAGATCCCTTCACCGGGAGTGACCTCTTTAGTAAAGGTTTTCGTCACTATATTTTCTAAAAAGCTATCCGTTCCTTCAACGATATCAAGTTCATTACGTTAAAGGTTTTCGCCAGAAACCATTCGTAGCCCTCCATCGTTTCATATGGATAGTCAATAGTATTCAAGCTGTGTATGTTGGCCAAAGTCAAGACACAGTGTTTGGTAGCTGTTGGGTATTCATATGCAGCATAGATAGATGCGTTGGTTTGGGACAGCCGTACTGCCATTTTGGCCAAAGTCAAAGGTAGGCACGGGTGGGTTCAAATTAACCTGGAGAATGACGGGTAGAACTTGACATGTGACTTATGATATGTTGGCCAAAGTCAAGGTCATAAGAGCATGGGGTAAAAATCCACATCGGGAGTTTCAAAAGAACTGAAACTTGCCAGATATGCGCATACCTTCTGGAGTGTGATAGCGTGAGCGGATTCCGTCACGTTATCATGCGATGATAGTTGGATCCCGATTCCCACTGATGATTTAGTTTACTCCTCGGGTGACCCCGACTAATTCTTCTTTCAGGTTTGGAGGAGAATTTGAGCTACAGTGAGAGGTTTCCAGATTAGATAAATTGGTAACCATTCTGATCTAGGTTAGAGTGCACGCTGAGTGTTTCTTTTCTCTCTCTCTCTGGCAGCGACCATTGACCCGACCCTAGACTATGACTCAGTGACCAAGTTGACCGAACCTTCTTAACACTGGCTTTTGGATTATCAGAGTTGCAGACCTCATTGCCACTCCTACTTTTACCCTTTTCTCCAGGACACCCCGTATTACTGCGAACGTCCACTTCCATTGGACAAAACCATCGTATGGTTAGATACGAACTCGAAGGAATTCGAGGATGGTTTCCGGTTCTGGAGAAAACGGATAAGGTTTATTCAATTGTCTTTTCCTTTTTGCCTTCTCTCAAGTTACGAGTACTCCTTAGTTTAGGAGATAGTACACCTATTACGCAAATTGGATAGTCTTCTTCCAAATCTTAGGCTGGTGCCGACCGGTAGGGAATGAAGAAAACCAATTAGCCTAAACGGTGTGCAGAAGGTATTAAGATTATGACAAAGCAAGGGATTAGTAAGAGGGCAAAGTAAATTGCGACTGATATTCACGACCAAACCAAGTATTTCTTCGCCAATCCTAAATCACCTTTGTATTTCTCCAGGACACTCCGTATCACTACGAAGATCCACAGTTTATTGGATACTCCATCGTATGGTTATATACGAACTCGAAAGGAACTTGTTCCAGTTCGGGGATGGATTCTGGTTCAGGAGAAATAGGAATAAGGTTTATTCTGTTGTCTTTTATCTTCACCTTCTCTCGCATTGCGAGTGCTCCTAGGATTAGGACAGTACACCCATTATGCTTATTGGATAGTCTTCTTCCAAACCATAGGCTGGTGCCGAACGGTAGAGAAGGAAGTAAACCAATTGGCCTAAAGGGGTGTGCAGAAGGTAATGACTAAAGACATATAAAGGGATTTGGAGAGGTGGCAAAGAATTATACGGTTATAGTTGTGAATCTGGATAATGGTAGAGGCATTACTAGGAATACCAGGATACCCCATCGAAACATTTCAATATTTCAGTTCAACTGTGTACTGTTAAAGGAAAACTGATTTCCCGATTGTACACTTGCTCCAGGGTATGTATTTACCAGGTTTGATTCTCACATCTGTATGGTTTTACAGATGATGAGTGGGAGTAAGTTATTGGGAATAGGGTGATCATCCTCATTATATCGGGATTCGTTGTAATCGGTGATGTTTGAGGAGATCATCTTGGCTGTTTGCCGGTCGGCAAATATTTGGTTTTGAATATCCGCTGTTGTGTACCAATTTCAAATTGATATATCTGTACGTCTATTTTCATAGAGTGAGATATAACTTTTGATATTATGTCGATAACATTTACCTATATCAGTGGATGGTTAGGTAAGGAGCATTAAACAGCGGTGTAATTCTTCTTAACCATAAGTACAGTTTTCAACCTACGACACACAGTGAAAGAGTTGTTAGACTCAGCGGACTTATACAGAGTATTGTATGTTGTCCAGTGTCCATTAGGACAGAGGGGTTGGTCCTCATACTATATTCCGCTTACTTTTAACTTCTCTAGTTCTTAGACATGTGTTTCGTAGAAATACAGGGTCTAAGTTTTGAGGAGTTATAGGTATTTGAATAGAGTAGAGAACCAAGAGTAGCAAGTATCGGGATTCTTCAAAGTGATCGAAGATGTAGATACTTGTGTATGGTATTCAGTTGATAGTAATGATAAAGAGAAATTGCTTCTCTTTCAGGTTACTCATAATTGGAAGCATTCCTAAGTTGAGTAACGCTGATCGGCCTCCTTCCATTTAGTTGACATGCACTGGAGATAGATGCATGATTTGAATCTGGTTCAATTAAATCAGTGCCTCTGGTTCTATATTGGATATAGAACAGTTCATATCTTAACGATGTTAAGGTACGGGGAGTTGTCCGGCTTATGATTAAAACCAGACACTGGACAACTCAAGGCACGTTTCTGTAATGGCTGTTTGTGGGTTGACCCAGGCTATGACGAGGGTTGACTTTATACCATCTGGGAGATCAATAGTAATATTGTTCTAGACTCGCCACAGTTTTAATAAAAATGGATTTTTCAGAAAATAGTAGTGGGAGTATGGTAGAACTGGAAGTGATTCCAGAACCGCAAACGATTACTGAAGATTTGATAAGGAACCTAAAGATTCAATATGGTTTGACATTCCATTGGCCACTCCGCAGATAAGGTGGGTAACTTCAGGCACCCGAGTGGTGCTCCGGTAGCCTCAAGGACGGTGACAGGGAAGTTCTTGTTTACCCACACTTGCCGTTGCTGTTGTTCCAGGCTGCGAGACCCGGCAGGAGGATGAGTATAGCGTCATTCTGAACTAGCTTCAGAAGTGTACGTGTATATGACTCTGCCAGAGGGTTGTCGTAGTCAGTGGGAGCAGCGGAAGCATTGGTGGACATCAGGCTTATGTCTATTTATAGACTAAAGCACATATAGCGGAGATAGATCATCTATTTCTGATGTGACAGTCATGGGTTTGACTTCATCAGAATTGGGGATGGATCTGTTGAGAAGGTAGTAGGGTGTGATGTCCTGGTATTTGATGACATACACAGAGTAGGAAGTGATATTCCTATACTACGATCGGTTATACTTTGGTCGTCACACAGTGGTTTCTCCACAAAGGAAATGGATTTTGTATCAGACATACTGGTTACTAGACCTATGGTTTTAGATATAGATTTGGGTGGTTTCCCAATCAGGGTACTTTGACAGCATTCTAAGAGAATTTAGAATGGACGACTCTTGGCACGGTAGTGTACCTGCAGGTGATGGAGTCACACTCTCTAAAGGTGTCTTACAGACTAAAGGGGAGAGGGATGCGCATGATTGGCAGATCACTTGCTCAGGCAATTGAGTCAATCATGTGATATCAAGTACCACACCAGATGTTGTTCTTGCACTAGATGCAGTAAGTTGACATTGATCCAATCCTGGAGAAACAATCGGAAGCAGTTTTAGAACATAAGTGGATGTTCTAGGGAGATGATAACGACAGCCTCATTTGGGAGACAGTTATCATTCCAGGCTTCCAAGGTGACATGGACGACAAGGAGGTTGTCAGAGTTATAGTTTTCCTTCTGACGAGGGGCAGTATTTTGGACAGGTGGTCCAAGGCAATACTGAGGGTGGCATGGCGCAGGATACTGATTAAGTTCAGTTGACGATACAGTCTAAGAAGTTTGGATTTGGAGTTCATTTATGAACTAGGTCCTATCAGACATCCAGACATTCCAAGATATTGCTCATTTCGGGAGATGGCTTTCTCCGCGAACTTGAGATATAGAGAGACATAGAAAGAAACATCTAGGCGGATCCACTCACTGAGGCTATTCCTCGACCGCAATAGTTTCACAAACGGGTTTTGTGAGACTGACTAGTAGAGGAGTTGGGTGTTCGGTATCACACGGGCTGTGAGTATGCGACATCGCAATAATTAGCCTTGAGTGCAAGTGGGAGATTGTTGGAGACAGTGCCCTCAGAGTCAATTATTAGATCACAGGCACGTGATTGCAATGATTGAGGGAGGACCTATCCCGGTAGGACAGTCTTACTCGAGATGATAGTATGCTATCTAGTTTACCTTTATCATCGTGTACTGCTTTAGGTGACCTGACAGGTCGCTATTGCACGTTGATAGAGCCCCTAGGATTCTTGCTTGATAGCCACCAGTATGAGGGCGATCATATACGTAGGAGCTGGTAGTCTATAAGCACATCCTTAAAAGGTCCCTAGTCGTGGGAGTTTTGAGACAGGGCATCGATTCTCCAGAGTAGACTAGTGTATACAGTCGAGACCCCGACGAGGGGCGGTGGTCGGTCTCACAAGCCACTGGTGTCAGTTGGTTCACCTAAGATGTATACAGGTGCTCATTGGGTTATGAGTACACCGGACAGGACTCGCCGGGAACATGCTAGTTGGTCTTATACCTGACGTCAGATAGCAGTTCCCAGGTGACATGTGTACAGGTTAGTTCATCGACCTGGGGATCGTTGATTGATACGAAAAAGTATGTTTTTGTAGTTTAACCGCAATCAATAACGGTGTCGCGTGTAGCTAGACCAAGATGAGTACGGGTCGTCCTCTGGGAAACGTGGAACCTTTTACTTTTACTTTAGATGTGTTGAGAAAGAGAGGAGGGATAAAGAATTTTATAGAAAGATTTCTAGATCTACGTTAAACAAGAATGTAAAAATATAGATCTAGATTATTTTAAAGATGTAATTAATATAATAATAGGGCTTGTAGGGTTCGTTAGGATTTAGTAGTTATGGACGATTAATTAAAAGTTACCCTTTTTATCCATTAATAGATTTAGAACTAGAACGACGGTGATGCGTGTAGATTAGGGTTTCTGGACGGAAAAAGGAATCCCACTCTTAACCCTTATCTCGACACGGAACTCCGTTCATATCTAGCCTTTACCAAAACAATCATTAATCTAATCTCTAATCGCGGTCGGAACTAGCAAAGAATTGCTAGCGCGCCCGATTAGGATGTTAATGATTCTTTTGGTAAAGTTCCTAAACTTTATAGGACTTAAAAGGGGTTTAATTATTTTCATCGTCCATTAGCCTACCCTAGTCCTACGAACCCTAACAAGCGGAGAATTACTCGCGCATGTTGGGAGAAGAAGATGAAAAGACAAAGAGGGAAAACATAATGTAAAATGCAAAAATAATTAAATAAAATAACTACCTTTATTAATCAACTGAACAATCTACACTTTTATTCCGTAGAAAATGATTACAAACTAGTTGCTTCTCGATCTTTCCTAAGGAGGCAGATGAACAGTTGATGATCAGCCTGGATGCGTGAGCGTCAGGGGCTTCGTGATCTCTTCGGCTTGATGTCTTCTAAATTTAGCCCTTGGTCCTTTATATAGCCCTCAAAGAAGAAAAACTAGTTACCATATATGGTGACTTCCTAATATGGTAACTTTCCATGCCTGGATTCTGAGTCCCTGTCAGTATTGATTTTATGATTTTGGCAGATTTTTGATCCTGACATCTTGAACATCTTGATCTTTTGACTTGAGCTAAATCTTGCACAATATCTCTATGAATAATGTTAGTTTATTTATTAAATTAGAGAGAGTGTCTTAATCACTATATATGGTAATAAATCTTTAAGAAACTTGATTAAGAATATTTAATATGCTATGCACTTTATATGGTAATAAATATTTAACAAACATGATTAAGAATATTTGATATGCTATGCATCTTTTAATTAATAAAATATTATGCATATATTTTGAAATATTATTCTAACCATTTGTATGATATTATATCTTTTAAGAATTGTGATTAGAATATTTGATATGATATGCATATTTTCAATTACCAAAATATTATATAAATTTAAAATGCCTATATTTTCCTTCATAATATTAATGGCAAATAGTATTTTGCAGATAAATCCAAATATGTTTAATATTTATAATAAACACCTTTTATTATTTAAGAAATGTAAGGAAAATACTATACCAAAGTGCAATATTTTCAACTGAACAAATACCCCCAAACTTATTTTTGATCGTCCCGAGCAAACTAGTTTATTCAAGAGAAGAAGAAAAAAAGAAAGGAGAAAACTAAGCACGCTTTCGTAGGCAAACACGATTGCACTGAGCACGTGCAACAAGCCGTTAAACCTCTAGGTGTCCCTAGTAGGAGGAGTGTTGTCTCCTGAGGGTTTTCAGTTGATTACACCCACAAAATCCTATAATAAAAGAGAGATGGTGAAATTTACATATAAAGATAAGAACCATAAAAGAAATACTTTGAAAATTTAGAGTTTCCAACTACACTAGTTTTTCAGTTGTCATGAGCCCTATCTTAATAGTCATGAAAAAATGTTAGAAATCACATCATCCCTCAATAAAACATCGTCTTTATTCTTCATTCCTACCTTTCATCCAAACATTGATCATATAACCCCACGTGTATGTAAAGAACATCCCTACACTCGGAGAATTCAATTCAAGCTATCATACTCTTGTCCATCTACCTCAGTACTTTTTAATTTGATGAATATTTAGATTTGCTCACACATTTTCATGCGACCGTTAATACTTCTTGAGATACTAACCGACCGATTACTCATGTGCTTGCTGATTAGGTGATAATATTTTCCTCGTCTTGCACCACCTAAGGCTTAGCAGTGACTCCCAGACCAGTTGGCCTTAGGGCACTAGGTGAAGAGGCACCCTCGCTATATTTTTTTATTGCTGCCTTGGCGATAACAAAACCAGTGTTCATTTTTCTTTTCACCATTTTTATATTTTCTTCATTTTTTTATTTCCTTCATACTTTGGCTTTTAGACAAGAGCATTTCAAGGTATCCTCTACTATCCCGAGTTTCAAGACGTGTGTAAGTGCATATAGTAGGGTATCAACATTCAAATGTTTGGCTTCCAGAATAGAAACTATTTTTCAGACTTATTTTTATTCTCAGATTAGTGACTTCCTTCATCTTACTAACCCTTGGGACAACAGCTCATAACTACTTATTACTAGTTCGTTTAAGAAAACTTCTAATTTTCTTGGTTTTCTTACACTATTCCTATCTTTTGTATATAATTTTTCACTTTCTACTCTTTTGTTATAAAAGAATTTTTTTTTCTTTTTTTTCTAAAAAAGTTGTGCTTATGCAAAATATGATGCAAATTGATGTGTAAATAAGCACAAACCTCCCCCAAACTTGTTTTCAACAGTATCCTCACTGTTGCAATCTGCTGGATCACAAAAACCTGTAAGCTTGGGAGGACATTATTAATGGGGGCAAAAATATATGAAAATGAAAATCCTCTCCCAAACTTATTTTTGGCTCACAAATTTGAGGACAAAAGTTATGTTCAAGAGCCAAAAATATACCCCCCACTCAAACATAAGTTAGACAATACGAAGCATTTTAAGAGGGGGTGAGTCGTTTGGTCAAAATAAGACTTTACAAAGACCGAAAGTTAACACCAACCATTCAAAGATTTTATCAGTATAGCGTATAGGTTGGTGGAAGAATGTGTTGTACCGAGTCAAGAAAAAATGGGGAAGGGATAAGAGGTGGTCTGGAAAGGGTTTGAAATTAGAGAAAAGAAAGAATGGGGATGAATGTGAATGATTAGGAAGAAGGAATGGTGACGGTTCAACCTCTATAGGTGGAGATTGATTAATCACGAAACCCGTATTGTTTAAAAATTCAAGTTCGTCAGCAAAAAGTTCTTCAAAACTTTTATCAATGGTGTGATTGAACATTTTGCTGTCAAAGAGTTTTGTGCCAGAATTTATTCTACGTGATTCATAAAAAATCATTGAGGTAGGGGACTCGAAAAACTCATCTACCTCATTTTCAAAAATATCCAAATCAAGTTGAATTTCTGGTATTATTGAACTTGAATTAACGGATTGTGATTCATCAAAACTCACTGAAACTATAGGAACAGAAGAAGAACCGGAGAAAATGGAAGGTGAGATGGGTAAAAAAATTGGTGTGTCGAGTGTTGCTGTATCAGATGTGGAAGATGGAGGCTGTATTTTGGTCTGATCTTCGGGTATACCATTATCATCAACTTCAAGACATATTTGGGGTTCGGGAAGAATTAAAGGCTCAAGATGATGACCCCAAGGAAGTGAAAGGATTTGATGAATTGGTGGGACAAAATCATCCAAAATTTCGGGTTCATCAATCAATATATCCCCAATGTCAATTACTTCATTCAAGTGAAAGTTAAAATTTTCAAACACCTCATCAAAAGTATGGTTTTCAATCAGTTTTGGTTCAAGAGTGGAGGTGTAGAGATCACAAGGGTTGGTATGGTTTCACTTGAAATGGACCCTTCACAGTCGGGTAAATCAAACACTACAAAGTCACACAACTTATCAGTCATTCTATTTGGTGTACTTAATGAATCTATGAAACTGGAGTTGTGGATTTCAGTTTGGAAAGGGGAGGTTTGATTAGGAAGGGTGTACAGTTCTGTCTTACTACGCAAATCCTTCATAATTTGATTTGTCGGTTCCATATATTTTTCTAATGTCTGCTCCAGACTAGTCTTGGGTTGATAAGGGGTTTCAGTATAAGATTGAAATTCCTGTGGATAATTAAAACTCCCAAATGACTGATTAGAAGAACTGTCTAGAGTAGGTGGAAAAGTCGGATTGGATTGATATGAACAGAATGGTTGCTGAACTTGGGTAGGAGTAGGATCAATATTATGATAAGAAGAATATTGATATGGGTTGGTTAGTTGGCTATATACAAACCGCATATCAAACTCTTTTCCGGACAGTGGTGGTGATGGTTGATATTGGTTCGGGTTGAAACTTTGGCCTCTAGACCTAGCTATGTGCTCAGCAATGGACATTCGTCTAGGGGCTTCCTCATTCTGGGTATGAACTGAAGCAGGTGTAGGATTAGGATACGGTTGATAAGACCTAGACTGAGGTGGCCAACTGTTTCTTCCTGCTTGTTCTATATGATCTCTTAAGGACATGGAAGAGCCGGACGGTATACCGAAGGGATTTCGAAAACAAGAGATATCTGGTTGTGGACAGCAAAGCTCGGCAAGTGTTCTTCTGTTTAGGTCACCCATTATAAGAAGAGAAGAAGGGGGAAGGGGTAAAAAGGAGAGAAAGTAATTGGTTTGTTTTAAAAAAAAGACGGATTTAGACAAATCACAAAAAATGCACAACCCTAGAACTATGGTTACCTAGGTCCAGTCTCTAGACCGCTCCTAGACTTCTAAAGGACAAGCCGCAGGATAAATCCTCTACCACCTCCGTACTACTCTTGTAGCCAGGTAAGTACCAGGTAAGTGGGAAGGAACCACGTCGTGGGCCTAATTAAAAACCACTAGCCTTCGACACACTTGCCTAGGCACTACAAAAATAATGCGGATAAACGATAGATTACCCACGACCTTCCTCTGTCCTTATTGAGCGCGACAGTCCTTAGAGTCTGGTCTAGATATTTTTTAAATTAATGAAGGGTTGATCTATATGCTTGTTTTGTGATTTGTGGGGTTTAGGAAGGGTGATGAAATCCCCACCTAATCTTGATTTGGTCCTTGCCCCTTAAAGATCCGTATTAAAATATGCAAAAACAAACCGAAAAACAAAACTTTGCAAAAAGATTTTTGAGCGGCGATATTTTGCAAAGAATCCTGCAGAAAATAGATTTTATTGGATTTTAGAGGAGAGAGAAGGGAGTTAGAATCTTACCAGAGAAGTGTCAACCCTAGATCTCCTGTTTCCTCAAGTCCGTGACTCCAGATTTTCTCGCAAAAATTCACACAATAATCGTTAAATATACAATTTGCAGTTTTATTTTAATAATGATATGACTCGTCTAAGAATTCAACACAAATAGTAAAAATAAAAAATTACGCACGTTTCCCCGGCAACGGCGCCATTTGATTGATACGAAAAAGTATGTTTTTGTAGTTTAACCGCAATCAATAACAGTGTCGCGTGTAGCTAGACCGAGATGAGTACGGGTCGTCCTCTGGGAAACGTGGAACCTTTTACTTTTACTTTAGATGTGTTGAGAAAGAGAGGAGGGATAAAGAATTTTATAGAAAGATTTCTAGATCTACGTTAAACAAGAATGTAAAAATATAGATCTAGATTATTTTAAAGATGTAATTAATATAATAAGAGGGCTTGTAGGGTTCGTTAGGATTTAGTAGTTATGAACGATTAATTAAAAGTTACCCTTTTTATCCATTAATAGATTTAGAACTAGAACGACGGTGATGCGTGTAGATTAGGGTTTCTGGAGGGAAAAAGGAATCCCACTCTTAACCCTTATCTTGACACGGAACTCCGTTCATATCTAGCCTTTACCAAAACAATCATTAATCTAATCTCTAATCGCGGTCGGAACTAGCAAAGAATTGCTAGCGCGCCCGATTAGGATGTTAATGATTCTTTTGATAAAGTTCCTAAACTTTATAGGACTTAAAAAGGGTTTAATTATTTTCATCGTCCATTAGCCTACCCTAATCCTACGAACCCTAACAAGCGGAGAATTACTCGCGCATGTTGGGAGAAGAAGATGAAAAGACAGAGAGGGAAAACATAATGTAAAATGCAAAAACAATTAAATAAAATAACTACCTTTATTAATCAACTGAACAATCTACACTTTTATTCCGTAGAAAATGATTACAAACTAGTTGCTTCTCGATCTTTCCTAAGGAGGTAGATGAACAGTTGATGATCAGCCTGGATGCGTGAGCGTCAAGGGCTTCGTGATCTCTTCGGCTTGATGTCTTCTAAATTTAGCCCTTGGTCCTTTATATAGCCCTCAAAGAAGAAAAACTAGTTACCATATATGGTGACTTCCTAATATGGTAACTTTCCATGCCTGGATTCTGAGTCCCTGTCAGTATAGATTTTATGATTTTGGCAGATTTTTGATCCTGACATCTTGAACATCTTGATCTTTTGACTTGAGCTAAATCTTGCACAATATCTCTATGAATAATGTTAGTTTATTTATTAAATTAGAGAGAGTGTCTTAATCACTATATATGGTAATAAATCTTTAAGAAACTTGATTAAGAATATTTAATATGCTATGCACTTTAAATGGTAAAAAATCTTTAACAAACATGATTAAGAATATTTGATATGCTATGCATCTTTTAATTAATAAAATATTATGCATATATTTTGAAATATTATTCTAACCATTTGTATGATATTATATCTTTTAAGAATTGTGATTAGAATATTTGATATGATATGCATATTTTCAATTACCAAAATATTATATAAATTTAAAATGCCTATATTTTCCTTCATAATATTAATGGCAAATAGTATTTTGCAGATAAATCCAAATATGTTTAATATTTATAATAAACACCTTTTATTATTTAAGAAATGTAAGGAAAATACTATACCAAAGTGCAATATTTTCAACTGAACAATCGTCATTTGTCTCGTGTGAGTTCCCACTGTGCTTTGATTACTACCCTACCACGGCTCAAAGGAGTCGTGCAAACAGGTTTTAGTTGGGTACAGTCCCGAGCCACATGGAGGCAGTGAGCGGATCTTCAGGGGTTCGTCTCTCCCGGTATTGTGGGTGAGGTCGCGCTGTGTCTAGGAGAGCCATTACACGAAGTCCTTGGCCAAGACAGGAGATTTACTGGTAGGTATTCCAGTAGTATCACAGGGTGTTCTGGGCTACACTCCGACACGACTTGTACCGCTTTTGGGGGTCTGACTTTTACCAACCCCCTAGCCCCGACATGCGATGCTCATAGACAAACGGACCAGACTGTACGGATATTGTCACTGACAGGCTCAGTAGGGTGTCAGGATGAGTTCGCTTATCGACGTCCCTTTTGGTCAATAGCTGGTGGCCCGCCACGTATTGGCTTATACCTCTGACGTGCTAGTGGTTAAATCCACAGCCATAGTATTGACGAGTCTTTAGAGTCCACCACACTTTCAGTTACTCAAGCTTTCGGGCGAAACGCTGTAGAGGCCGTATGGAGATATGGCAGGGTCCGATCAGATACGTGCGGTATTGCACGGATCAGGATCGGACGGTTAGTACTAGAGACCATATGGATATATGGCAGGGTTCGATCGGATACGTGCGGTATTGCACGGATCAGGATCGAACGAATATTACTAGCCGGCTTTGGTGTAAGCCGGATCCTAATATAGTACAATATAGATTTTGTCTCATTGCATTTGTATCCGGTTGGAATACATATGCGGGTGTGTATGCACAGTATCGGGGTTTTACTGTAATTTATTACGGGACCAGTTTTCTGGAGTTGCCAGTTTGCATTCCGTTCCGGCCGGTTTTCCTTTATCTTTCCCGGCCGGACTTTTCCGATGGAGGGGGTTATTTGCAAGTTTTCAAATAACACCTTGTGGAGGGGTTTCTTGCAAATGTATTGATTATGATGGCATCTTTTCTTTTCAACCATCATTTGATTCTCTTTACATCACTTGATTTGTTTTAAAGGTGATTAGAGTTGATTAGAGTTTGATGTGAGATTGTTATCATGATGTTTGGTTATGGTCACCCTCCACCTTTTCCTACACTCACCTTCCTTCTAGGGTTGGTTTTATTCCTCCACCATTCTCACTTGAAGAGAGAGGCTTCACTTGAGAGAAGAGAAGAAGAGAGTTTCATTTTGAGCTTGTAGCATTTTTCTTGATCTCATTTTCATGCTAGGAAAAATGCAAGCACCATTTTTCCTTATCTTGATTCCTCCATCATCTTCAAAGGCAACACAAACCCCAAATGAGACATAGCCTCTACACTACACATTCTACAGCACATCTTGGACGTGTCGGCCAGCCAACTTCACGCCCGAGTTGCCTCGGTATTGAGGTGGGAGCCCGTAAAAGATACAGGCGATGTGGTGCCCTTCCGGCGAGGAGGCGACGACCGAACATTCCGCAGGAGATCGGGACGACGACGAGATGACCGGAGGACTCGGATCACTCGGTATATCTCTAACCCGTCTTTTAGTTTGCTAGAACTAGTTTAATGGTCCGATCTGGGTGTTTAGTGCGCGGTGGTGTCGGTTTGCTAAGTTCGCAAAATTAAAGTTTATCACCGCTTCCGTATTTGGCCGTCGGATTGACGGTCGGGGCGCCGCCGTGCACTTACAAGTGGGACATCTGTAGTTTATAAGCATATCCTGGAATGTCCCTAGTCGTAGGTATATCGAGACGGGGCATCGATATACCAGAGTAGACTAGCGTATATGATACTAGACCCATATGATGGGCGATGGATGTTCCCACATTCATCGATGTTTGACATCGAGATCGTATACGGGTGCTCAGTGGTGACTGGGTACACTGGACGGACTCGCCGAGAACTCCTATATGGAATTATATCTATCGTCGGATTGCAGTTCTCTGGTGACACTGGTGCAGGTTAGTCTGTAGACTCGAGATCGTCATAGAGTCTTGTGTGTTCTCCCACTGTACTTTGATTACCACCCTACCACGGCTCTACTGAGTCGTGCAAACAGGTGGCCGTTGGGTACAGTCCCGAGATACACGAAGGCGATGAGCGATAGTGTAGCGTTTTGAAAATCGTTTCGGTGAAATTTCGGAAAATCGGTAAAATGAGGGGGTTTTCTGTAAAAAGTCAAAATACAAATATCTTATTATAAAAATTAAATATACATATTCTAACTATGTAATTGCTATTATTTGGTGTTTATTGAGCCGCTGGTGAAATTTCAAATTTTCTGAGAAAAATATTATTTTATTATTATTTTAAGCCGTCACTAATACATTTAATTAGGGAAAATTACAAATTGGAATGAGTTGAAACAAATTTTGTGCACCATAAAATATTAAATAAAAATTTATCATGTGGTTTTTGGAACGAAATCATTTGTCAAAACGGTTTAGAAATTATTGAAGAAAAAAGGCTTTTTTTTAGCGTAAATGGATGTTTGGGGTATTGTATTTATCATTTTTCATCACCCCACACCCGTGCCCACACCCACACACCCCCACTTACCCTTCCCCTTAGCCAAATTCAGCAGCCCTCACTTTTTCCCTACTTGGTTTGCAAAGGAAAAAGAAATGAAAAGAAATAAAAGAAAAGATTAGAAAATAGATAAAGTAGTTTGACTTTGACCTTACCTTGACCTTGACTTTCCTCCCTTGCATTTTCCTCACCTCCCTCTCTCTCCCCTCACCCACTTCTGGCCGAAAATGATCCCCACAGCAGCAGCCCTTTCCCCCCCAAAATCCACACTATTTTGCTTCAAAAATCCAAAAAAAAGCTTCAAAATCCATACAATTTCAAAGCTTTTTTCCAAATCCAACACTTACCCATTATTCCTTAGCATTTCAAGCATGGATCCTTGTGAAAAGAGAGCATTTTGGAGTGCCATGGATGCTTGTGGATCTTCATATGCTTTTGGGTATATTTCTAAACATTTTTGTTGCTTAAATTGTTACTAATTTCTTAAGCTAATTTATTTAAGTATTATTTGGATATGTGAGTTTAATTGCACGTTTTGGAATTCAAGAAAAGGGTTTGAATGCAAGTTAGGTTATTGTGAATTGGTGTATGGTTGTGATGGGTAGCTTACCATCTTAGAATTTGTAGAAAGTAATTTAGTAGTTAAATTTCATATTGTTGCATGGAAATGTCTAAATTAAGTTTTGTTTTTGCTAACTAGAGTTTTTGAAAAATTATCAAATGCTTAGATTAAAATATAATTAAGTGTTCATGTCATTATAACTATTATAATGAGTGGTTTAATTACTCTGGTTCATGCAAAACGAAGCTTAATTGATGAATTGTGAATTTTGCTTTAAAGGGTGTTAAATTTGATATTTTGCAAAGTAGGATTTTGGAAATTATGCAAATTTATGAGTTTAAATTATGGAAATGGTTTTTATGACTTATTTAAGATAGTTAATAAATATATTGGCCGCTACATTCATTTAAATATCGTGTTTTGTACAAAAACGGCGAATTGTGCTTGCTAGATTTTCGGAAAAATGACTTTTTGAGTGAAATTGGCGGTTTTGTGAGTTTCAACCTAGTTTATATTAAAATTAGTGTTAGTGAATGTGCAAATGAGTGTATTTGGGTTTTTATCGATGGTTTGGCGTTTGTACGCCGACGTCGAGGGTTTTTGGGTTGATTTGTGAAAGCAACCATAGGTTTTGACCTATGTTGGATTCGTGCGTCGTTTTGATCATGAGTCGGATTTTAATGAGATATGGTGCGTTATGATATGTAGGTACCCCCATGTGGACTTCGAGACGACAAGCAAGCGCGTGGCGACGTCGGCACCGGCTAGCGAGGACCAGGTGAGTAGATTTATATCTACGGGGAGAAGTCGGGTGGATGGCGTATAGCACCCCCGCAGTCCGTGGTGGTGTATACGGATGCGTATACACACCAGCAATTTTTATATGTTATTTGGGATTAATAACGATGCTTAGGATGGATATTGGTGTGTTGGATTACTTTAGTGTTGCGAACCCTATGGTAGTGTTACACACACATACACACATACATACTTGCATACATTCCTATTGATATGTGCTCATGGGCTTCTTTATAGTTATGTGTTCACATGGGTATGGGACTATGTGTTCACATACGGATTGAGGATGATACTTGGGGTTGAGCTGAGTCGATGAGATTGGATCGAGGCCGTGAGATCGGTGATATAGCAGGGTTCGTATCTTAGATACGACATGACGTTGTAGCGGGTCCTTGACGTAGTGTTTCACACACGTCCATGCATACGTAGGCGGTATCAGTATGGTACTAGACGTAGATCAGTACCCCGATCATGATATTTGATAAAGAGGATACCAGGTGAATAGTATGATGAATGTGATATTGACCCGTACCCAGATTGGGATGCCGTACGACGGATTTACGTACGAGCTATATTGATGATTGATCCGCACTCTTGACTTGGGATACCGGATTATAGATATGGTATCGGATATTATATTATTGAGGCGGGATCACCGACTATACATATACAGGTATGTATATGTATCGACTCAGATGATAGGCGGTTTCCTTACCTGTAGTTCAGCTTGTTAGTTCAGCCGTATAGTTTAGTGTAGTTGTTAGATTAGATTAGACTTCTTACCTATTTCAAAAACTAACGAACCGTGGGCATTTTTAAAGACAGCTCAAGGGAATCTACGGATATTTCAAAAAAACGACGTATCTTTTCATAAAAACACCGTAGCCCCTATTTTCAAAACCCCATGATTCGTGTTATTTCAAAAGGCACCATTCGTAGGACTTATATTAGATTATTGCAGATTAGTTATCGTTGTGTCTAGTATTCAGCTCCCGCACATTATTGTTGTTCGCTCTGCCTCGCATATTTATTTTGCTGCATATTCCATTATTGATATCATGCTGTTAGGACACCAGCACTATTACCGATGATGCGTATGTACCACGTACAACTACTTGCCGGCTCACACACATCTTCATCGGTAATTGCCATGTCACGTACACTTTAGAGAATATAATTGCTTGACTTAGATTGTTAGCTGGTAGTTTTGACATGATATTAGTGTACTTCCTTTATATGCCATATTAGACATTGTAGTTATTACCTACCACTTCATGCATACTGTTATTCAGTTGTTTATGCCTAGTTCATTATCATTGACATATGCACTTGTGATGATTTCTTGAGATTTATGATATTTCTGGATTTCGGGGAAAGCCGCAAAATTTACAACTTATGATCTTTTAAAATATAAAATGTTGCGGTTTTCTAGTGATGTAAAGTGTCGTCCACCATGAGTTTGCTGTGGTTTTGGAGATCCGTATCGAGGAGTGGAGGAACCGTCACGGGTACATGGTGGGCCCGGTATGGTACCCCCGGGCAAGAGGAATGTGGTGTTGACGTTGAGCCTGGCTGGGGAGCACTACCTACCGGTGATATTACCCGACGCGTCGGATATCCGGAGGATACCGTCGTGGTCTTGAGATGGATGGTAGGGGCCGGTCCGGACTGACGGCGCCCTAGATATTGAGCTTGAGACATTGATATTTCGAGACAGTGAGATTTATGTTTTGTGTCGATGCTAGACACTGTTGATACTGATTTCATTATGATACCTCAGTTTAAAAATACGAAGGAAATCTCACTAATTTATGAAAACAGTTTCTTCATTTACATGTATTCTGTTTCATGCATTCATACCTCATTCATATGATATATTGCTACCTGAGGCACTGACACGGGCACATGAAATTATACTCGGGTTAGATATTACCCTAGACATTGTCATAGGCTGCCTGTTATACATATATTTGAGGATATATTATGATCATTGACCTAGGTTGCGTTATTTATGCGATTTCTGTGCGTAGATGTTTTTCTATTCACGAGTTGGCAACTCACCCCCGTTGTGCCCCAGTTTCTTGCAGATTTGCCGTACAGGTTTCTTTACGGCTTGCGGGCTCAGTTTCATTCGGGTGATTTGCTAGTAGGTGGGTTTACTTGTATCATACCCCCATTATATATCTTGTATATCATTATTCTGTTGTATCTAGAAGTTCCATCAACCAAACATGTATCTATTGAGATAGAGACCAGTGTTGTTTATTCTTTCGACCTTAGAGTCGCTCGTTATATTTCTGGTGGTTTTGAGTTCCCTTTTGAGTTTTTGATCCTCGCCGTTGGCGTTGTATATTTATTGCTTGTGTGGTTGTGACCGTCGATTGACGAAGAGCTAGCTCCCGTTTGGGGATGCCTTTTTTCTTGATTTCGTATACTATTCATGTTGTATCCCGTTTGGGGGCCAGTATTTACAAAGGAGACTCTGCCGAAATTTTCCGTAAATTTTTGATGTTTTAAAAACCGCATAATTCGGCTTATGCTATTGAAATTACTTGCTTTAAGTTGGTTTTTCCTGCACTCTACTACTTTTCTTGGTTTGGATTTCTGGGTTTTCGGTTTACTTAGATTACGTACGCCTCGAGACGTTCGTAGTTTAAGTGCCGGTCATGTTCCGTACTTTCGGGTCGTGACAGATAGGAGGGGTTTCGTCTCTCCCGGTATTGGGAGTTGATGTTGTGCTGTGCTCGACTGGCTATATCAGTAAGTCCCTGGCCAGGGCTGTTGGGATTTGCTGATAAGTGTTATCAGTAGTTTCTCGATCTGTTATAGACCATTCATCGGCACGACTTATTGAGTTATTAGGGTCGACGTTACCATCCCTAGACTCGATATGCAGCATATCTGACGAAGAGACCGGACTGTACGGTAGTGTTGCCGGTTGGCTCGACGGGAGTTGTAACAGGTTCGCTTGTTATCTTCTGATCGCTCAATACCCGGGTGGCCGTTACGTTTAGCTGACCGCTTGCGGCTTGTAGGTATTTGATATGATCATTACCTACTGCCGGCGTATTGACGAGTCTTAGAGTCCCACAATGAAGTTTCCTGGCTCAGGCGAAAAGATGTGGTGTGCATATGAGATATGCGCGGGGACCCGATTAAATACGGATATGTGATACCGTATATTAATCGGGCATTTTCTATTGGTCGAGTCGTATGTGATATGACCGGTTTGCAAAATCAAGTGTTGATTTAACAAATGACTTTTAGATTAATTCTTTAATCAAACTCTTTTTCTATTTTTGTATGCATACATGTATGCACATGATGATGTGCATGGATACATACATACATACATTGTATCATGGTTGTTGATACATATTCGGTGGCAATGCAACTGTTAGGTCCACGTTACCTCTCCCGGTACTTTCGGGGTTGCGAAAACGGTAAAACAAAATTTTTTCTGGACTTGGTAACATGGACCGTAAAAGCCAGATCTTTGCTAAACAATACACTAGCAACCTAACTTGAGATGTTATCTACTCGGTTAGGGGTTATACCTCAACTTGAACTCCTTCTCTTCTTGTTGTTCTTCACTTCTTGTTGTTCTTCTCTTCCTGTTGTTCTTCTCTTTGCTTTCTCAATGGTTGATCCGGACTTTGGTCACCTCCGCGGCCTCCTTGAGTCGAAGACGATCCACCCGAGAGATGTACACCGAGCTCCACCTCGAGCCGAGGTAACTAGGGCAAGGAGATTGCTAATCTAGAAGCCCTAGGTTGTATAGAAGTGGTAGATGAATGGTTTTGTCTTTGTGGGATCTTTATCTCTCAACACATGAGATCAAAAGATAAATCAAGAGGAGGAAGAAGGAGGAGCTAGCTTGCAACCATGGAGCTTCTCATTTCAAGAGAGAGAATGAGAATGAGCAAATGAAAAGCCTTACCAAGAGAAAACCCAACCATGGTTGCAATAATGCAAAAACATTATCATTACTAATCACATCAAGATAAAGGTGATGGCTACAAATGACATGACCATTATCATAACCAAAAAGAAAAAGAAAACCAAAGAATACTTTAGATCTTTCAAGAAGATCCTAGTCAACTTTGGTCAAATGGTCAACAAAGTCAAGATGGTCAAATGGTCAATGTATTTAGCCATAACATAATTATCAATGAAAGGATTAGTAAATAATGTCCCCGGCTCATAATGGTTTTGACCAAACGAACTGTCAAAACCCTAATGAGTCCGCCTCAAAATGGTTTTGACCGAATCAACTGTCAAAACCCTAATGAGCCCGCCACATAACGGTTTTGGCCGAACCAACTGCCAAAACCCTAATGAGGCACCTCCTCCTTCATCACTCCGGAAAACTGTGCATACACACCTGCATCCGCATTCCGCAGAATGCGGATGCGCAGAAGACAAAACAAATCCATCCGTACAATACTAGGATCCGGCTTAAACCAAAGCCTACTAGTACTGCCTGCCCGAACACCATACGCACACAAGTGTACGTAAGTGATCGCAGCCCTGCCGTAAAACCATACGGCCTCTACACGTTTCGCTCAGTGCAGGGAAACTCTCTGTGTGGGACTCTAAAGACTCGACACTACGCTGGCAGTGGGTTTAACCACAGACCGCAAGCGGCACTAGCTGTACGTAACGGTCCCCAGGTAGATGTCGATAAGAAGGCCGATGAGGTAAACCCATTCGAACTCTTACTGAGTCTGTATGTGACAATCTCCGTACAGTCCGGTCTGTTCGTCTGATACATCGCATGTCGGGCCTAGGGGGGTGGCAAGCGTCAGACCCCTAATAGCGGTACAAGTCATGCCGGAGTGAAGCCCAGAACACCCTGAGATAACACAGGAACCTACCAGTATATCTCGCTTACCCTGGCCAGGGACTACTTGTGTAATGGCTTTCCTAGACACAGCGCGATGTCAACCCCCAATACCGGGAGAGACGAATCCCGTCTAACCGTCACTGCCTCCAAGTGCTTCGGGACTGCTCCCAACTACTACCTGTTTGCACGACTCAGTAGAGCCGTGGTATGGTAGTAACCAAAGAACAGTGGGAACACACTCGAGGCGAAGTGACAGTGTCAAGTCAGCAGACTAAGCTGTACTCATGTCACCTGGGAACTGATAACTGACGATAGGTATAATACCAACCATCAGTTCCCGATGAGTCCTGTCCAGTGTACTCGTAACCTAACGAGCACCCGCATACTATCTCAAGTACGACGTACCGACGGCTGTGGGACAGACCGTCTCCCATGCTGGGATGAGAAGCGCATACGCTAGTCTACTCCGGAGCATCGAGGCCCTATCTCGATACTCCCACGACCAGGGACGTGTATAAGGATGTGCTTGTAGATTACCCAGCCCCCACGAGTGTGATCGCCATCACAACGCCGGTAATCAAGCAAAGATCCTAAGGGCTCTACTAATGCGTATAGGTGATATAATAAATAAACACACATGTACACATTAAAGCAGAGACAAACCAAGTAGCATACTACTATATTGAGGAAGATTGTCTGTACAACTGTGAATATCCCAAGCTTCCATCAAGTAATATACATACTAGTATGATACAGTAATAGCCTCTAGGGCATATACACTAACAATCTCTCACTTGCACTAAGGCCATGTACTGGCGTATCGAAGACCTATCATCTCGATCAGCCTCTCGAACTGAGTCTGGGGTAAAGCCTTCATGAATAGGTCCGCTGTGTTGTCCTTTGTGTCCACTCTCCGCACCTCGATCTCCGGGCGATCAATGATCTCCCTGATCAGGTGATACCGCCTTAAGATGTGCCTGGATTTCTGATGGGACCTTGGTTCCTTCGCTAAAGCTATAGCCCGATTGTTATCGCAATACAAAGGTACTGGGTCAATAATGGACGGAACCACCTGAATTTCACTAATGAACTTCTTTATCCAGACCGCCTCTTTTGCGGCATCGCTTGCAGCAATGTATTCAGCCTCCATCGTCGAGTCTGCGACGGTATCCTGCTTGGAACTCCTCCAACATACCGCCCCTCCGTTGAGGGTAAACATAAAACCCGAGACAGACTTGCTGTCATCTTTGTCACTCTGGAAGCTTGAATCGGTAAAGGACTCGACCCTGAGGTCTCCATTACCGTATACCAGGAACATCTCCTTAGTCCTTCTCAGGTACTTGAGAATGTTCTTCACCGCTGTCCAGTGGTCCTCCCCTGGGTCTGACTGATACCGGCTTACCGCGCTCAATGCGTAAGCTACATCTGGTCTTGTACATAGCATCGCATACATTATAGATCCTACCGCCGAAGCGTAGGGTATAGTGCTCATGCGAACCCTCTCCTCGTCAGTCTTAGGAGACATCTTCGTGGAGAGGGTAATTCCGTGCAATGCGGGTATGTTACCGCGCTTGGAACCCTCCATACTAAATCTCTTTAGTACGGTCTCTATGTACCTGGACTGTGAAAGTCCCAATAGTTTCTTGGATCTATCTCTATAGATCTTGATCCCCAGAATGTACGAGGCATCACCCAGGTCCTTCATGGAGAACCTTTGTGACAAAAATAGCTTGACCGATTGTAGCATAGGAATGTCATTTCCTATCAAAAGAATGTCGTCCACGTACAAGACTAGGAATACGACAGTTCGTCCTACAATCTTCTTATATACACAGGGTTCATCTTCGTTCTTGATGAAATCAAATTCCTTGATTGCCTCATCAAAATAGATGTTCCAGCTCCGCGATGCCTGCTTTAATCCATAAATGGATTTAAGCAACTTGCACACCTTTCCGCTGCTCCCACTGTCTACGAAACCTTCTGGTTGATCCATGTAAACGCACTCTTCCAAACAACCGTTTAGGAAAGCCATTTTAACATCCATCTGCCAGATTTCATAGTCATGGAAGGCAGCAATGGCAAGTAGGATCCGAATGGATTTGAGTATAGCCACCGGAGAAAAAGTTTCATCATAGTCCAAACCAGGTCTTTGACGAAAACCTTTTGCAACGAGTCTAGCTTTATAGGTTTCCGCCTGCCCATCTACACCAAGTTTTCTTTTGTAGATCCATTTGCATCCAACGGGTTTTACCCCAGGTGGAGCAATATCCAAGGTCCACACTTTATTGGCGTACATGGACTCCATTTCGGATTGCATTGCTTCCTGCCACTTATCAGAGTCCCTACTGACAATGGCCTGCCTGAAACTGGTAGGGTCATCTTCTTCCAAGATGCAATCCTCTCGATCCCCGTCTATGAGAAAACCATAGTATCTCTCGGGCGGATGAGAAATCCTACCAGATCTGCGGAGTGGCTGAGGTTCGTTTGGGGTTATTGAATCTAGCGGTTCCTCCAAATTTTCAGTTACATTTTGTGGTCGCTGAATTTCTTCCAGTTCTACCGAACTCCCACTAGTTTCTTTTGCAAGAAACTCCCTTTCTAAGAAGGTAGCGTGGCGAGATACAAACACCTTCTGTTCCTCAGGGTGGTAGAACAGATATCCTAGTGAGTCTTTAGGATATTCCACAAATTTACAGAGAACTGACCGTGCCTCTAACTTGTCCGGTTTCTGTGTTTTCACATAGGCCGGACAACCCCATATCTTAAATCGCTTAAGATACGTATTTCTTCCACTCCATATTTCATATGGAGTCTTAGGCACTGATTTGGATGGAACATAGTTCAATAGGTATGCCGCCGTCTGAAGCGCATGTCCCCAAAATGAAAGAGGCAACTCAGCACTACTCATCATGGAGCGAACCATATCCAATAGGGTACGATTCCTCCGCTCCGAAACACCGTTGTGCTGTGGTGTATAAGGAGGAGTAAGCTGAGAGAAAATACCATTCTCTTTTAAGTAATCTAGGAATTCCGTGCTTAAGTACTCCCCTCCTCTATCAGACCGGAGGATCTTGATACTTTTGCCAATCTGGTTCTCTACTTCCTTTCTAAATTCCTTGAATTTCTCAAAAGCTTCAGATTTGTGTTTCATCAGATACACATATCCGAACCTAGAGAGATCGTCAGTGAATGTGATGAAGTAGGAGAACCCACCCCTTGCATGTATAGACATCGGACCACACACATCACTGTGTATGAGTCCCAAGAGCTCTGTTGCCCTTTCTCCATGTCCGGTGAACGGAGATTTGGTCATCTTCCCTTTGAGACAAGATTGACAAGTTTCATAAGATGAAAACTCGAACGCATTCAAGAGTCCATCTTTATGCAACTTACTCAGTCTTTTCTCTCCGATATGACCAAGTCTACAATGCCACAAGTAGGATTCATTCGTATCTGAATTCTTCCTCTTGCGTGTGTTTTGTATATTGAGAACTGTATTCTGATTTAGAACGTAGATACCATTACACAGTGTACCCTCTGCAACCAGTACCTTATGAAGGTAAATGTTCATGATATTCTTTTCAAGAACAAAGTTATATCCATCTTTATCGAGTAAAAAAACTGATATGATGTTGCAAACCATGGAGGGTACATAGTAGCAATCGTTCAAAATCATAGTCTTTCCATTTGGCAATACTAGGTGATATTCACCGACGGCTACCGCATTAACTTGTGCTCCGTTCGCTACTCTGAGCGACATATCACCCGGTGCAACTTTCCTACTTTTTCTCCGTCCCTGCAATAAATTACAGATATGAGATCCTGATCCGGTATCAAGTACCCAGGAGGTAGGGCTGACCGTAAAACAGTTCTCAATTACAAGAACACCTGAAGTAGATGCAAAACCATGCTTCTTCTTCAACTGGGTATCTTGGAAATCCTTACTTTCCCCTTTCCCTTTCTCATACTTATGACTGTTGTCACAAGTTAGAGCTGAACCAACTTTCCCCAGTCCCGAATAAGAATTCGGATCGGTTAAGCGATACATTTTATTATCTTGATTAGGGCGTGAAAAGGTTGCTGCCTGGAGAGAGAGAAAAGAAACACTCAGCGTATGCTCTTGCAAGATTAGATTGGTTTATTAATTTATCTAACCAGGATGTCTCCCACTGTTTACTCAAATTCTTCTTAAAACCTTTTTAAAAGAAGAACTAGCCGAGTTTTAATTCACGTCACAATACTTGCTTAACCCTTCAGCCAGGCTAGTGTCGGTACTTCGAGGGAGGTTTTCCAACGCTTTTGCGAAGTTCCTTAATTCAAGAACCTCTTTTTCCTGGGGGCGTAGCCCCGCTAACACCTTTCTAGACACCTACTAGGTTTATAGCATTGATCGTTAAGTGAAATAATCTCCCGAGAGTAATCCAACTCATCAGTGGGATCGGGATCCAACTGTCATTGTGTGATAACCTAGATGGAATCCACTCTAGTCACCACACTCCAGAAGGTATGCTAAATCTGCAAGTTTCAGTACTTTTGAAACTCCCGATGTGGTTTTTGCCCCTAGGACCCAAGTGATCTTGACGGAGTCAACAAATCAAAGAGTCCTAGTCAAGTTCAAGCTGTCATTATCTGGATTGCATTAAACCCACCCGCATAACCCTTGACGGAGTCAACAAGGTTATACGACTGTCCTAATCAATCCCATATACCGATATAAACAAGCAGCACTTAGCTACCGTACACTACGCCTTGACGGAGTCAACAAACGTAGCACGAATACTAAGTGTTACTTGTAGGAAATGACGGAGGGCTACGGCTGGGTTTTTGGCGAAAAACCCGTTAACGTAATGAACTTGATATCGTTGAAGGAACCTGGTAATCTTTTTTTTTTGAAAATATAGTGGCGAAAACTTTTGCTAAAGAGGTCAGTACCTGTGAAGGGATCTCGGCTCTTTCCTCGTCGAATGAGGTGCAGGATATTCCAAACTGAATACCTCGATGCAAAGCAAGAATAATCGACTATAGTGAAGTTATTACCCTGAAGCAAACTTTTGTCCAAGGGGTCACTCCCGATGAAGGGATCTCGGCCCTTGCCTCGTCGACTGAGGTGCTGGGCATTCACAACCGAATACCGCGATGCAAAACAAAAATGAACGTCCTTGCAATAACAACTTTTTGAAAAATTGTTCCAACAACGTCTTTTAGGTTTATTTTCTTGCATTAGTTCTTTTAATGCGTCCCATCATTTAAATCCTACCATTGCAGAAAACAACTAAAATATGATGTACGCTTATGCCATTCGCATTCGCCACTGGGCCCCGTCATCACCCGTTAGGTTACTTAACTAACGACAGAGCGGGGGCTGGGCTAGCGCGGCTGTAAAACATAAGCAACGCCTAAATAGTTATTATATATAGATATACTGCAATGATAGCTAATCCAGATCACAGACGAACACTTTGGATATACTAGGAACCCGCGATTCGTTCAAGCCTGCAACGAAAAACGGATTACACGGTCGCGATGAATAGCCAAAACCCTACCCAAGACCCCTACGGGTGCGGCAAACTACCCGCCAAGTACCCGAAGCGAAGCAACCTCCCTCAACGCCGTGAGTAGGGCACTCGGCACTTCGAGATACCCGGTAGTTTGTGCACCCCCTCTATGGGTCAATCCTAGGAGCAAAAACAGTAAAAAGAATTATACAATGACGGCTACAACCCCGACCCGATTGTGCGGCCAAACAAATAATATTACATCAATTTGCAAATTTATTACATGAATGAAAGAAAAAGAAACTCTCATCTCATATCCACCTCGGCTATTCATCCACGACAATCCAACGAGTTCATATACACAAACCATCAACAACACAGATCACAGATATGTATAACCCCGACTAATCGACATATAGCGATTAGCCGACGTTCAATACATATGAACATCACAGATATAACGTTTGTAGTCAAAGTATATTGAAGTTCGGAAAAAAATACGGATTTATAGGCCCCTAAAAACAAATTTCTATTCTGAAAAATCTGGGCACATATAAACCATCTTAAAAATCCTAAAACCAAGTCAGAAATACACTGCACCAAAATCGACCCAGTGACTCACCAAGATGGCCGCGGTTCCGCGGCAATAGCTTACTATTGCCGCGGAAACGCGGCTCTTTGGTCGAGTTGCTGGCTCGTTTTTGGTGGCTTTCTTCTAAAAACCCTGAGATGATTTTTGGAGTATGACAAATTTTGTTTTGACCAGAAAAAATTTTAACAGTAACTCGGGGTTTTCGTAACTCGGTTTTTCGATTTTTCCGTTTCGAACTTCGATACACTTCACTACCTAGCTAGTTTATGTTTAGTTAGGCTCTGATACCACTGTTAGGTCCACGTTACCTCTCCCGGTACTTTCGGGGTTGCGGAAACAGTAAAACAGAAATTTTTCTGGACTTGGTAACATGGACCGTAAAAGCCGGATCTTTGCTAAACAATACACTAGCAACCTAACTTGAGATGTTATCTACTCGGTTAGGGGTTATACCTTAACTTGAACTCCTTCTCTTCTTGTTGTTCTTCACTTCTTGTTGTTCTTCTCTTCTTGTTGTTCTTCTCTTTGCTTGCTCAATGGTTGATCCGGACTTTGGTCACCTCCGCGGCCTCCTTGAGTCGAAGACGATCCACCCGAGAGATGTACACCGAGCTCCACCTCGAGCCGAGGTAACTAGGGCAACGAGATTGCTAATCTAGAAGCCCTAGGTTGTATAGAAATGGTAGATGAATGGTTTTGTCTTTGTGGGATCTTTATCTCTCAACACATGAGATCAAAAGATAAATCAAGAGGAGGAAGAAGGAGGAGCTAGCTTGCAACCATGGAGCTTCTCATTTCAAGAGAGAGAATGAGAATGAGCAAATGAAAAGCCTTACCAAGAGAAAACCCAACCATGGTTGCAATAATGCAAAAACATTATCATTACTAATCACATCAAGATAAAGGTGATGGCTACAAATGACATGACCATTATCATAACCAAAAAGAAAAAGAAAACCAAAGAATACTTTAGATCTTTCAAGAAGATCCTAGTCAACTTTGGTCAAATGGTCAACAAAGTCAAGATGGTCAAATGGTCAATGTATTTAGCCATAACATAATTATCAATGAAAGGATTAGTAAATAATGTCCCCGGCTCATAATGGTTTTGACCAAACGAACTGTCAAAACCCTAATGAGTCCGCCTCAAAATGGTTTTGACCGAATCAATTGTCAAAACCCTAATGAGCCCGCCACATAACGGTTTTGGCCGAACCAACTGCCAAAACCCTAATGAGGCACCTCCTCCTTCATCACTCCGGAAAACTGTGCATACACACCTGCATCCGCATTCCGCAGAATGCGGATGCGCAGAAGACAAAACAAATCCATCCGTGCAATACTAGGATCCGGCTTAAACCAAAGCCTACTAGTACTGCCTGCCCGAACACCATATGCACACAAGTGTACGTAAGTGATCGCAGCCCTGCCGTAAAACCATACGGCCTCTACACGTTTAGCTCAGTGCAGGGAAACTCTCTGTGTGGGACTCTAAAGACTCGACACTACGCTGGCAGTGGGTTTAACCACAGACCGCAAGCGGCACTAGCTGTACGTAACGGTCCCCAGGTAGATGTCGATAAGAAGGCCGATGAGGTAAACCCATCCGAACTCCTACTGAGTCTGTATGTGACAATCTCCGTACAGTCCGGTCTGTTCGTCTAATACATCGCATGTCGGGCCTAGGGGGGTGGCAAGCGTCAGACCCCTAATAGCGGTACAAGTCGTGTCGGAGTGAAGCCCAGAACACCCTGAGATAACACTGGAACCTACCAGTATATCTCGCTTGCCCTGGCCAGGGACTACTTGTGTAATGGCTCTCCTAGACACAGCGCGATGTCAACCCCCAATACCGGGAGAGACGAATCCTGTCTAACCGTCACTGCCTCCAAGTGCTTCGGGACTGCTCCCAACTACTACCTGTTTGCACGACTCAGTAGAGCCATGGTAGGGTAGTAACCAAAGAACAGTGGGAACACACTCGAGGCGAAGTGACAGTGTCAAGTCAGCGGACTAAGCTGTACTCATGTCACCTGGGAACTGATAACTGACGATAGGTATAATACCAACCATCAGTTCCCGATGAGTCCTGTCCAGTGTACTCGTAACCTAATGAGCACCCGCATACTATCTCAAGTACGACGTACCGACGGCTGTGGGACAGACCGTCTCCCATGCTGGGATGAGAAGCGCATACGCTAGTCTACTCCGGAGCATCGATGCCCTATCACGATACTCCCACGACTAGGGACATGTATAAGGATGTGCTTGTAGATTACCCAGCCCCCACGAGTGTGATCGTCATCACAACGCCGGTAATCAAGCAAAGATCCTAAGGGCTCTACTAATGCGTATAGGTGATATAATAAATAAACACACATGTACACATTAAAGCAGAGACAAACCAAGTAGCATACTACTATATTGAGCAAGATTGTCTGTACAACTGTGAATATCCCAAGCTTCCATCAAGTAATATACATACTAGTATGATACAGTAATGGCCTCTAGGGCATATACACTAACAAGACTTACATTGTAGAATTATCTAGTTATTTATCATTTTGTAAAAAAGAAAGGATAATTCACAAGAGGTTAATGTTTATCATCTTTGACTATGCTTCAACCACTTCTTAACCTTGAGTTAATTATCCTTTTACCTTTTAACTCATTTTGAAAAAGATCTAGATAATTCTAACCATGGTTGAAGTGAGAAAGATTAATATAGATTATTCTTTTCTCATTATTATTATTCACTCTCATATCTTTTCTTTTGTGAGAAAGCTTAGCCACCATCTTCTTCTTCCTCTCTTGATAATTTCCTTTGAGTGAGGTTGATAAAAGAAAGAGTTTTGATTATAGAATACAAACCACATCATCACACTACACACATCTAGCCCATTTGTGTAGGGTGTTTACTCTACTTCATTCACATATCGAGTAAAGCAAGTAGCTTTGGACAAAGGAGCTTCGGGTGGATCGTCGTGGACTTAGAATATCTCAAGCCAACCTTTTTCCAACCCTCAAGTAGCCAAGGAGTCTAGCGTAGGGAGCTACAAAGGTTGTACTCTCAAAACCCTAGCTTTTTCTACTTGTGATGATGTACTTGTTATGAAACCCTAAACTTCTAGTGATGATTCTTTGTATGTTCACTTAGCACCTTAAAAATTTGATTTTGAGACATGTGATGCTTCCAAACCCTTCATGAGGTGCTAGTAAACCTAACATTCATTTGGTTAGGCATGCGATGTCTAAGGAGGTTGCGGATTCCAACTGTTGTAGTTTTACACTTTCTTTTATGTGACCGTAAGCGTAGTATGTGGTGTATCGCCGGCTTCATTGCTATACATCAACGAAAATTGGGATACGCATACTTGCTTACGTTGATGATATGAGATATTATGTGTTGCTGTGATATGTTATATTGGATCGTCGTGTTCTGAATAGCCGGGGGTTTTATGTGAGATGAGATTATTTCTTTTTCATTCATGTAAAATTCATTTGTATGTAATATTCTTTTATTGGGGCACTTCCGGGATGAGGATTATGTCACCATTGTATATTATTTACTTTTCCGCATTAGGTAGACCCAAGGAGGGGAGCACAAGTAACAGGGTTCTAGGGTCCAGTAGGAGACCATCTCGAGGAGTCGAGACCGGGTCTCCTAACCCTAGAATTGGCAGTGTTGCTTGCCGCTCTCGTAGGGGTCTAGGGATGTGGGTTTGGCTATTCATTGCGACCGTGGAATCCATGTTTTATACAGACTCGTATTAAAATACGGACGTCCTAGTATATCCAATATTTCATATATGTTCTTCTGCTGCAATGTTCTATGATGAGATCATATTACCGCCTCAGACGAATGTTTATATTATATATATAACATATATGTTATATTGCAGATTTCGTTTCAAATGTGATGCTTGTGAAGCATAATAAAATGGGACTTCATTAATGAGATTAATGAAACTAAAAGAAACCTAAAAGTATTGTAGAAACTTGTTTAAAACTGGTAGCCCTAGTTCTTGCTTTGAATAGCGGTGTTCCTTGTAGAACATCCAGCACCTTATTCGATAAGGAAAGAGCCGAGATCCCTTCACCGGGAGTGACCTCTTTAGCGAAACTAGCAGATGCTACAAACTCGGTTTGTATTTTGATTGCTTCTATAGTTCTTTCTTTGCATAGTGGTATTTGCGAAATATCCTGCACCTTATTCGATGAGGAAAGAGCCGAGATCCCTTCACCGGGAGTAACCTCTTTAGCGAAACTAGAAAAGCCTCAAAAACATTCCATTCAAAATCACTCGATTCTACAACGATATCAAGTTCATTATGTTAGTTATATGTATGCCCTAGAGGCCATTACTGTACATACGATGTATATTGTAGTGGATGCTAGGACATATATAGGGAGGACTTTCTTGCTCGACATGATAGTATGCTATCTGGTTGTACTTTATCTTAACATGTACTTTGATTGTCTCTATGTTACATGTTGATAAAGCCCTTAGGATATGTACTCGACTACTGGGACTATGATGAGATCATACTAGTGGGGCCACGGTAGTCGACGAGTACATCCTATAATTGTTCCTAGTCGTGGGTGTATCGAGACAGGGCATCGATGCACCAGAGTAGACTAGCGTATACGCATCTTGACCCATATGATGGGCGATGGATGATCCCATATCCATCGGTGTTTGACATCAAGGATGGTGTACGGGTGCTCAGTGGAGACTGGGTACACTGGACGGACTTGCCGAGAACTCCCAGATGGTAATATACCATACGTCAGATGGCAGTTCTCCGGTGACACTGGTACAGAGTAGTCTGTTGACCCGAGATCGTCATAGAGTCTTGTGTGGTTCCCACTGTGCTTTGATTTCCATCATACCACGTCCAAGAGGGCGTGCAAAAAGGTGGCTTTTGGGTACAGTCCCGAATCACATGGAGGCAATGAGCGATAGGAGGGGATTCGTCTCTCCCGGTATAGGGAGTTGATGTTGTGCTGTGTTCGATTGGCTATAACCGGAAATCCCTGGCCGGGGTTGCTGAGATTTACTGGTAAGTGTTATCAGTAGTTTCTCGAACTGTTATAGTCCTCGAATCGACACGACTTATCAAGCTACTGGGGTCTGACGTTTACCACCCCTAGGCGAGATATGCAACATATCAGACGACGAGACCGGACTGTACGGGAGTGTTACTGTTTGGATTCACAGGAGAAGTTACAGGCTTGCTTGTTGATCTTCTGAGCGCTCAATACCTGGGTAGCTGTTACGTTTAGCTGACCGCTTGCAGCTTGTGGGTGTTTGATATGATCATCACCTACTGCCGGCGTATTGACGATTCTTTAGAGTCCTACACAGAGGTTTCTTGACTCAGGAAAAACGGAGTAGGAGCACATATGTGATATGTGCGGGACCGAGGATAATGCGATATGTGATACCGTATTATATTCTCGCGATATTTGATATCAGCCGGGTCATCGGATCAAGTGTTGATTCGATGAATCGGTACGGATAAATATTAGTCGGTTATATGCGATATAGCCGGATTGTCGGATCAAGTGTTGATTCGATAATTTAATGTATAATAATATATATGATATATTAAATTACATTAACTAATATTTGCTCACTAAAAGATTCTTTTTCTCACTCGGATAATACATTGATATATATGCGATATATGTTAATTGTATTATTTTATTTTGTTACGATAAATATTATATATGTGATATATAATATTGTAACATGATATGATAAATAATGCAACTTGTTTAGTGGAGTTTAAACATGATTAGGGTTTGGATTAGGGTTAAACTTTCTAGAAGTTTCTAGAAGGTTTTATTTTGTTTTGTGAAAGATATTTGTTCATGAGTCATGCTTTAACCAAACCCAAACCCTAACCCTAGTCTATTTTCTACAATGGTTAAGTGAACCATGGTTGCATAATTCTATCATATCTCCTTTTCCTATTCATCACAAAGAGATTAACATTATTCATTCATCTTCTTCCTTCATTTTCTTTCATGAAAAAACCTTTCTTGATTTTTCCAAGTGATGAATAATAGTGAGAAAAAGATAAATAAATAGAGCAAAATTCCTACTTCATCATCCTCATCTTCCCTTGCCATTTAGATGAGGGTGTTCACATCATTTCATGATTGTTAGCTTGTGTTAAAGAAACTTCGAGGTAGATCATCTTAGTATCGAAGATCGGAAGCAAAGGTTGCGTCTTTCTCTTCGTGGAACCTCTCGAGAGTCCGGATCCCGATGATCGCAGCGAAAGGACCACAACACGGAGCATATGAAGTGAAGGACCGGATCTACAAAGGTTGTAATCCCTCTCACTTAGTGTTAAAGTGTTTAGCATGCTTGTTTTCGCCTAATCTCTAGTTTAAAGTTCCGTATTCGGGTTGTTCGGCACGGCTAATTTTTAAATCGGGCATGGTTGATGCCTCGTAGACCCTTGTGCGCGTGCCTAGCAACCCTACAGTGGTATCAGAGCCAAGCTAGAGCTTTAGGCGAAGTCTAGACGGAATTTGAAACCCGGACGAACCGAAAACCCGAACCCAAAATTGCTCTCTGGACGATTTCTGAAATCTGGTCTTTTTCAAAATTAAAAATATCCAGAGAACACATCACAAACATCTAAGAGTTACTGTAAAATTTGGAGGCCCAATTCAATACTTAGAGCGCGGATCCGCGGCATGAGCAATAGCTCATGCGGCGGTTCCGCGGCCGTATGGCCAAAATATTTAATTTATTTTGCACAGTAACTGTTAGTTTCCAGTGGTGATTTTTCTGGGAATTTTTAATATTTTTTCAAGAGTTGAATTTTCTGAGTTGTTTTGGGGATTCGGTGTTTCGATCGGGGTATCAAATTTTGTCTATTTGGCTTTCCGAATAATTTTTAGAAACTGTTAAAAAGTTCGAACGGATATCAATAACTCACTTTTTCCCCTGTCGGAAAATTTTTCAAAAGTTGGATTTTTCCTCGTGTTTATGAATGTTCTAAGTCGTGCAAGTAACTCGATGGACCCTCTAGAAGACAACAAACCTTAACTCGATTATGTGACCGTCTTGAACTGCTCTTTGAACCTTAGGGTTTGGGGCAGTACGGCGTGCCACATGTGAGGCGTTGGCTTGACCCTTCTACGGCTGGACCATTGGTACTGTGGCATGTGATGGACGTTTTTAAACTGATTTCAAGTGTTGAGATATATTGGGGAAATCTTGGGTACTTGACAATTCGATCGGAAAGTTTAACATTTTCTATTTATCTGGAATGTGATACAATAATTGGAATCTACAGGTAGTTATGTGATAACTAATTTGAATATTATAGACATAGCAGTTTAGTCTCAGATGATCGGTTGCCACGGAATTTTGATGCGATCAAAACTCCGTCGCAATCACGTAGCGTACGCGGATACTCGCCGGGTAAACTTAATAGACAGCCTCACTCCGTAGCCCCGACCAAGTGACTGTAGGAGAACCCCGTCGCCGAAAGCATCCGTTCGGGTGCTCCCGGTAGCGGTGTTCCGCCTTGGTGCACTTCGTCGACGGTATCAGGGGTGCGGCCGTCTACTAAAGTTTGCGACGAGCATTCGATCAGGACGTCGGGAATCTTGTTGAATTGCCCGACCTGATATTGAAAAGAGTTTTCGATAATGAGACTAAAATGCGGGGTTTATAATTGTTAGGCATGTGATGTCTAAGGAATTCATTTGGTTAGGCATGCGATGTCTAAGAAGGTTGCGGATTCCAACTGTTGTAGTTTTACACTTTCTTTTCTGTGACCGTAAGCGTAGTATGTGGTGTATCGCCGGCTTCGTTGCTATACATCAACGACAATCGGGATACGCATACTTGCTTACGTTGATGATATGAGATATTATGTGTTGCTGTGATGTGTTGTATTGGATCGTCGCGTTTTGAATAGCCGGGGGTTTTATGTCAGATGAGAGTTTTTCTTTTTCATTCATGTAAAATTCATTTGTATGTAATATTCTTTTATTGGGGCACTTCCAGGTAGCGGAAGTTGTCACCGTTGTATATTATTTACTTTTCCGCATTAGGTAGACCCAAGGCGGGGAGCACAAGTAACCGGGTTCTAGGGTCCAGTGGGAGACCATCTCGAGGAGTCGAGACCGGGTCTCCTAACCCTAGAATTGGCAGTGTTACTTGCCGCTCTCGTAGGGGTCTAGGGATGTGGGTTTGGCTATTCATCACGACCGTGGAATCCGTGTTTTATACAGGCTCGTATTGAAAACACGGACGTCCTAGTATATCCAATATTTCATATATGTTCTTCTGCTGCAATGTTCTGTGATGAGATCATATTACTGCCTGAGACGAATGTTTATATTATATATATGAGATATATGTTATATTACAGATTTCGTTTCAAAAGAGATGCTTGTGAAGCATAATAAAATGGGACTTCATTAATGAGATTAATGAAATAAAAGAAACCTAAGATGTTGTAGAAACTTGTTTATAAAAACTGGTAGCTCTAGTTGTTGCTTTGCATAGCGGTGTTCCTTGTAGAACATCCAGCACCTTATTCGATAAGGAAAGGACCGAGATCCCTTCACCGGGAGTGACTCCTTTAGCAATAACTGGCAGATGCTACAAACTCGGTTTGTCTTTTGATTGCTTCTATAGTTCTTGCTTTGCACAGCGGTATATGTGATATATCCTGCACCTTATTCGATGAGGAAAGGGCCGACGATCCCTTCACCGGGAGTGACCCCTTTAGCAAAACTAGAAAAGCCTAAAAAACACTCCATTTAAAATCACTCGATTCTACGACGATATCAAGTTCATTACGCAAAGGGTTTTCTGAAAAACCCGTCGTAACCCTCCGTCATTTTAGGAAGTAGAGTACTTAGTATTCGTGCTGTGTTTGTTGACCATAGTTAAGGCACAGTGTGCGGTAGCTAAGTGATGTCTTCCTATAAAAGCATATGATGCGATTAGTTAGGACAGTCATATGACTTTGTTGACCTTAGTTAAGGGTCATGTGGGTGGGTCTAATTAATCAAGAAATGACGGGTAGAACTTGACTAGTGCTTATGATTTGTTGACCATAGTTAAGGTCATAAGTCACTAGGGGTAAAATATTATTGGGAATTTCAAGAGTTGAAATTTGCAATGAGATTGCATACCTTCTATTAGATAGTTGGATCCCAATACCAGCTGCGAGTAAGAGTTACTCCTGGGAGAGTTTTACACATTAAAATTAGCCGAACAAGTAGGTGTCTAGAAAGGTGTTAACGGGGTTACGCCTCTGGGAAAACGAGGTTTACTGTAATTAGGTTCGTGCGAAAGCACGGGGGACCTCCCTCAAAGTACCGACACTGGCCTGGCTGAAAGATTGGCGAACTTGTAGCGCGTAATTAATCCCGGCTAGTCTTTCCTTTTAGGGTTTGAAGGAAGATTTGACTAAAACAGTGGGAGACATCCTGATTAGATATATTAGATAACCAATCTAATCTTGCAAGAGCATACGCTGAGTGTTTTCTTCTCTCTCTCTCCAGATAGCGACCATATCACGCCTTAATCAAGATAATAAAACGGATATATTGACCGAACCCGTTTGTTATACTGAGCTGGGGAACGTTGGTCCCGCTCCAACTTATAATTGTTATAAGACAGAGCAGGAAATTGGGGAATACCAGATTTCCCGTGCCGCCCAAACGAAGAAAGTGCATGTTGATGCATCATCTTCGGGTGTGTTCATTACACAGAACTGTTTCTCAGTATCCTTTACGTCCTGGGTATGTGATACCGGATCAGGATCCTGTATATGTAATCTGTTACATGGGCTATAGATAGGTAAAGAACTGAGAACGGGTGATAAGTTTCATGAGACAGAAAACGGTGCAAGTGTTGCATCCAAGTCTGTTGGTCACTGTCACCCTGTATTACTAGAATACATTGATTCTGAACAAATGTTATTAGATACCGAACCTGATATACAAAATCATATCAGTCTCCTTATTAGTAAAGAAAGAATATAATTTTGTATTGTTGGATAATGTTTTGAACATTTCCTATATCAAGAGTTGATCGTTTTAGGCACGTTATCTAAAAGCATTGACGTTCTAAATCAAACTACAGTTCTTAGTATATAGAACATACACAAGAGGAAGAGTTCAGAAATGAACGAATCCTACTTGAGGTATTGTAGACTAGGTCATATCAATGCGACCAGACTGGCTGAAGTTACATATAGATGCATATTTAAATTAGTTTGAATTTACATCTTGTGAAACTTGCCGGTCATGTCACAAAGATAAGATGACCACAGCTCTGTTTGTTGGAAACAGAGAAAGAGTTAGTAAACTTTTGGGATTGATACATGCTGATGTATGAAAGTCTCCTGTCTACATATGCCAAGACTGGTTCTTTGTACTTCATTACATTCTCTGATGATCTCTCAAGATTCAGACATATGTTCCTGCTGAAACACAAGTCTGAACCTTTTGAGATATTCACAGAATATAATTTAGAAGTAGAGAACCAAAATACGGGGATAAGTATTATGTCCTTTGATGAGATCAAGGAGGAGAATACTTGAGCACGGGATTCCTGGACTATTCTAAAGGAGAATGAGATTCTCTCTCAGCATTACTCCTTCGAATACACCACAGCACGTCGGTGTATCGGGGCGGAGCAAAAGCACCCTATGTGATATGGTGTGCTCTATGATGAGTACTACTGAGTTGCCTATTTCCTTTTTGGGAGTTATGCACTTGAGAAGCTGCATACCTATTGAATAGGGTTCAAATCAAATCAGTTACCTACCACTTCATATGTGATATGGAAAGGGAAGAGCCTATATCTTAAGTTGGTTAAGACTTGGGGTTGTCCGGCCTATGTCTAAAAGCAAAATCCGGACAAGCTCGAGGTAAGGTCTGTTATGTAGAACTGGAAATGTTCCAGCTATACAAACTGCAGCTGATGATTTGATAGAACCAAAGGATTCAATAGTTACCAACGAACCTCAGCCTCTCTGCCGATCTAGTAGGGTTCCTCACCCACCTGAGAGATACTTTGGTTTCTCTATGACAGTGGGAGCGAGGATTGCATCATGAGTTGATGACCCAACTAGTTTCCGGCTGGCCATCAGGAGTGGGACTCTGTAAGAATGGCTGGATGCTTATCGATCTGAGATGGAATCCTTATACACCAACAAAGTATGGACTTTGGTTGCTTTATCTGAAGGGTTAAATCCCCATCAGGAGCAAGTATATCTTGAGAAGATTACTTGGTGTACATTGAAAAGTTGAGACTTTCAAAGCTAGACTTGTTAAAGGTTTGCATCATAAGACCAGGTATGGATTATGTTGAAACCTTTTCTGAGGATCTATGCTTAAGTCCATCCAGATCCTACTTGCCACGGCTACATACCATGACTACGATATCTGGTGGTTGGGTGTCATGACTGCTTTTCTAAATGATGTTTTAGAAAAGAGCGTCTATAAGTACACAGCCAGAGGGCTTCGTAGACAGTGGGAGCAGCGGAAACGTGTGCAAGATGTTTTATATGATAAAACATGCATCGCGGAGTTGGAACATCTGTTTTGATGTAGTAGTCAAAGAGTTTGACTTCATCAAAATGGTAGATGAACCTAGTATATACGAAAAGGTAGTAGAGAGTATGGTGGTGATCCTCGTAGAGTACGTGGATGACATACTCTTGATAGGGAAGGAGTTTCTTATGCTACGCTCGGTCAATCTCCGCTTATCACAAGGATTCTCCATATAGGATCAAAGTGATACCTACTAAATCCTAGGTTTTGGATCTGTGAGATAGATCTAATTGGATGTTAGGATACTTACTAGTTGTAGTGAGATGGTATCAATCGATCCTGGGGAGAATCACTGGAATGGTTCCAGGGTGATAAGGACGACTGAATGTCAGTCGCAGGCTTGTCCATACCCTCAGTGGAGGGACGGTATGTTGGAAGAGTTCCAAGCTAGATACCGTGACATACTAGACGATTAAAGGCAAGATACATCGTTACCAAGGATGCTACCAAAGAGGCAGTCTGGATATATTTAAGTTCATAAGATGAACTTCGTTCCCACCATTGTGTGACAATGGAGTTGTGGCTTTAGCCAAGGAACTTCCGTCCCATCAGAAATCCAGATATAATTCTTAGGCAGTGTCACCTGATCATGGAGATGTTTGATCTCCAGGGAGATCGAGGTTCGGAGAGTAGGCACAGAGGACAACAGCGCGGATCCACTCACAAAGGCCTTTTTCCCAGTAGAGACTTTTATGGGATGGTTGAGTATGAGATACTTCAACCGCAGCTAATTGTTGGGTATGCGATACCATAACAGATGGCCCTAGTGCAAGTGGGAGATTGTTAGTTATATGTATGCCCTAGAGGCCATTACTGTACATACGATGTATATTGTAGTGGATGCTAGGACATATATAGGGAGGACATTCTTGCTCGACATGATAGTATGCTATCTGGTTGTACTTTATCTTAACATGTACTTTGATTGTCTCTATGTTACATGTTGATAAAGCCCTTAGGATATGTACTCGACTACTGGGACTATGATGAGATCATACTAGTGGGGCCACGGTAGTCGACGAGTACATCCTATAATTGTTCCAAGTCGTGGGTGTATCGAGACAGGGCATCGATGCACCAGAGTAGACTAGTGTATACGCATCTTGACCCATATGATGGGCGATGGATGATCCCATATCCATCAGTGTTTGACATCAAGGATGGTGTACGGGTGCTCAGTGGAGACTGGGTACACTGGACGGACTCGCCGAGAACTCCCAGATGGTAATATACCATACGTCAGATGGCAGTTCTCCGGTGACACTGGTACAGAGTAGTCTGTTGACCCGAGATCGTCATAGAGTCTTGTGTGGTTCCCACTGTGCTTTGATTTCCATCATACCACGTCCAAGAGGGCGTGCAAAAAGGTGGCTTTTGGGTACAGTCCCGAATCACATGGAGGCAATGAGCGATAGGAGGGGATTCGTCTCTCCCGGTATAGGGAGTTGATGTTGTGCTGTGTTCGATTGGCTATAACCGGAAATCCCTGGCCAGGGTTGCTGAGATTTACTGGTAAGTGTTATTAGTAGTTTCTCGAACTGTTATAGACCTCGAATCGACACGACTTATCAAGCTACTGGGGTCTGACGTTTACCACCCCTAGGCGAGATATGCAACATATCAGACGACGAGACCGGACTGTACGGGAGTGTTACCGTTTGGATTCACAGGAGAAGTTACAGGCTTGCTTGTTGATCTTCTGAGCGCTCAATACCTGGGTAGCTGTTACGTTTAGCTGACCGCTTGTAGCTTGTGGGTGTTTGATATGATCATCACCTACTGCCAGCGTATTGACGATTCTTTAGAGTCCTACACAGAGGTTTCTTGACTCAGGCAAAACGGAGTAGGAGCACATATGTGATATGTGCGGGACCGAGGATAATGCGATATGTGATACCGTATTATATTCTCGCGATATTTGATATCAGCCGGGTCATCGGATCAAGTGTTGATTCGATGAATCGGTACGGATAAATATTAGTCGGTTATATGCGATATAGCCAGATTGTCGGATCAAGTGTTGATTCGATAATTTAATGTATAATAATATATATGATATATTAAATTACATTAACTAATATTTGCTCACTAAAAGATTCTTTTTCTCACTCGGATAATACATTGATATATATGCGATATATGTTAATTGTATTATTTTATTTTGTTACGATAAATATTATATATGTGATATATAATATTGTAACATGATATGATAAATAATGCAACTTGTTTAGTGGAGTTTAAACATGATTAGGGTTTGGATTAGGGTTAAACTTTCTAGAAGTTTCTAGAAGGTTTTATTTTGTTTTGTGAAAGATATTTGTTCATGAGTCATGCTTTAACCAAACCTAAACCCTAACCCTAGTCTATTCTCTACAATGGTTAAGTAAACCATGGTTGCATAATTCTATCATATCTCCTTTTCCTATTCATCACAAAGAGATTAACATTATTCATTCATCTTCTTCCTTCATTTTCTTTCATGGAAAAACCTTTCTTGATTTTTCCAAGTGATGAATAATAGTGAGAAAAAGATAAATAAATAGAGCAAAATTCCTACTTCATCATCCTCATCTTCCCTTGCCATTTAGATGAGGGTGTTCACATCATTTCATGATTGTTAGCTTGTGTTAAAGAAACTTCGAGGTAGATCATCTTAGTATCGAAGATCGGAAGCAAAGGTTGCGTCTTTCTCTTCGTGGAACCTCTTGAGAGTCCGGATCCCGATGATCGCAGCGAAGGGACCACAACACGGAGCATATGAAGTGAAGGACCGGATCTACAAAGGTTGTAATCCCTCTCACTTAGTGTTAAAGTGTTTAGCATGCTTGTTTTCGCCTAATCTCTAGTTTAAAGTTCCGTATTCGGGTTGTTCGGCACGGCTAATTTTTAAATCGGGCATGGTTGATGCCTCGTAGACCCTTGTGCGCGTGCCTAGCAACCCTACACATTACGCAAAGGGTTTTCTTAAAAACCTGTCGTAGCCTTCCGTCATTTCAGATAAGTACTACTTAGTATTCGTGCTGCGTTTGTTGACCTTAGCCAAGGCGTAGTGTGCGGTAGATAATTAGTGCTTATCTGTATAAGCATATGATGCGATTGAGTTAGGGTAGTCGTGCGACTTTGTTGACTTTAGCCAAGGGTCGTGCGGGTGGGTTTAATTCAATCGGGAAATGATGGGTTGAACTTGGCTAGCACATATGATTTGTTGACCTTAGCCAAGGTCATAAGCTGCTAGAGGTAAAATATTATTGGGAATTTCAAGTGTTGAAATTTGCAATGAGATTGCATACCATCTATGAGATAGTTGGATCCCGATACCCACTGCGAATAAGAGTTACTCCTGGGAGAGTTTTACACATTACAATTAGCCGATCAAGTAAGTGTCTAGAAAGGTGTTAACGGGGTTACACCCCTAGGAAAACAAGGTTTATTTTAATTAGGTCCGTGCGAAAGCACGGGGAACCTCCCTCAAAGTACCGGCACTGGCCTGGCTGAAAGATTGGCGAACTTGTAGGGTGTAATTAATCCCGGCTAGTCTTTCCTTTTAGGGTTTGAAAGAAGATTTGACAGTACAGTGGGAGCCATCCTGGTTAGATAACCAATCTAATCCTGTAAAAAGCGCACGCTGAGTGTTTTCTTATCTCTCTCTCCTGGTAGGGACCATGTCACGCCTTAATCAAGATAATAATACGGATGTATTGACCGAACCCGCTTGTTATACTGCGCTAAGGAACATTGGTCCCGCTCTAACTTATAATTGTTATAAGACAGAGCAGGAAATAGGGGATTACCAGAATTCCCGTGCCGCCCAAACGAAGAAAGTGCATGCTGATGTATCTTCTTCGGGTGTGTTCATTACAGAGAACTGTTTCTCAGTATTCTTTACGTCCTGGGTATGAGATACCGGATCAGGATCCCACATATATAATCTGTTACATGGGCTACAGATAGGTAGAGAACTGAGAACGGGTGATAAGTTTCATGAGATAGAAATGGTGCAAGAGTTGCAGCCAAGTCTGTTGGTAATTATCACCCTGTATTACTAGAATACATTGATTCTGAACGAATGTTATTAGATACCGAACCTGATATACAACATCATATCAGTCTCTTTATTAGTAAAGAAGGATATAATTTTTTAATGTTGGATAATATTTTAAACATTTCCTATATCAAGAGTTGATCGGTTCATGCACGTTATCTAAACGCATGGACGTTCTAAATCAAACCACAGTTCTTAGTGTAAAGAACACACACAAGATGAAGAGTTCAGAAATGAACAAATCCTTCTTGAGGTATTGTAGACTAGGTCATATCAATGTGACCCGACTAGCCGAAGTTACATTTAGATGCATATTTAAATTAGTTTGAATTTACATCTTTTGAAACTTGCCGGTCATGTCACAAAGATAAGATGACCATAGATCTGTTTATTGGAAACAGAGAAAGAGTTAGTGAACTCTTGGGATTGATACATGATGATGTATGAAAGTCCCCTGTCTATAAATGCCAGGACCGGTTCTTTGTACTTCATTACATTCACTGATGATCTTTTAAGATTCAGACATATGTTCCTGTTGAAACACAAGTCCGAAACTTTTGAGATAATCACAGAATATAAGTTAGAAGTAGAGAACCAAAAACGGGTATAAGTATTATGTCCTTTGATGAGATCAAGGAGGAGAATACTTGAGCACGGAATTCCTGGACTATTCTAAAGGAAAATAAGATTCTCTCTCAGCATTACTCCTCCGAATACACCACAGCACGTCGGTGTATCGGGGCGGAGCAAACACACCCTATTTGATATGGTGTGCTCTATGATGAGTACTACTGAGTTTCCTATTTCCTTTTGGGAGTTATGCACTTGAGAAGCTGCATACTTATTGAATAGGGTTTCAATCAAATCAGTTGCCTACCGCTTCATATGTGATATGGAATAGGAAGAGCCCATATCTTAAGTTTATTAAGATTTGAGGTTGTCCATCATATGTCAAAAAGCATAATCCGGACAAGCTCGAGGCAAAGTCAGTTATGTGAAAGTTTGTTGGATATCCCAAGCATTCGCAAGGGAATATCTTCTACCAAACCGAGGAACAAAAGATGTTTTGTTTCTCAGCATGCCACCTTTGTGAAAGGGAATTTCTTGTGAAGAAATTAGTGTTCATGAGGTAGAACTGGAAAAAGCTCCAGCTATACAAACTGCAGCTGATGATTTGGTAAACCCGAAGGATTCAATAGTTTCCAACGAACCTCAGCCTCTCCGCCGATCTAGTAGGGTTCCTCACCCACCAGAGAGATACTTAGGTTTCTCTATAAAAGTGGGAGCGAGGATTGCATCATGAGATGATGACCCAACTAGTTTCGAGCTGGCCATCAGGAGTGGGACTCTGTAAGAATGGCTGGATGCTTAGCGATCTAAGATGGAATCCTTATACACCAACAAAGTATGGACTTTGGTTGCTTTATCTAAAGGGTTAAATCCCCATCAGGAGCAAGTATATCTTGAGAAGATTGCTTGGTGTACATGGAAAAGTTGAGACTTTCAAAGCTATGCTTAAGTCCATCCAGATCCTACTTGCCGTGGCTACATACCATGACTACGATATCTGGCGGTTGGGTGTCATGTCTGCTTTTCTAAATGTTGATTTGGAAGAGAGCGTCTATAAGTACACAGCCAGAGGGCTTCGTAGACATTAGGAGCAGCGGAAACGTGAGCAAGATGTTTTATGTGATAAATCAGGCATCGCGGAGTTGGAACGTCTGTTTTGATTTGGTAGTCAAATAGTTTGACTTCATCAAAATGGTAGATGAACCTTGTATATACAAAAAGGTAGTAGAGAGTATGGTGGTGATCCTCGTAGACTACGTGGATGACATACTCTTGATAGGGAAGGAGTTTCCTATGCTACGCTCGGTCAATCTCCGCTTTGTTCCCCTCCGAACAACGGAGACGCGACCGCGCAGGTCCGTCTTGCCTGAATTTCGGGGCAGATGCTAATTGGTGCTATCTGTCCACCTCTCCGAAGATGCCAAGTTGATTTATGGCACCATGTATCGAAGGTTTAAACGGATGCGGCCGATGTAGCAGACTTCGTCAGATTCCCCCTCGTTTGAGGGGTTTTTGGTTGTGGGGACGCTCTTCCCTGTAGGCGCAAGCCCCTGCAGTTAATTACGCTACCGCATCGCGGTAACAACTTTCTCCTTCTCCATATGGTCACTTCGTGTCGTGGGTGTTTGTTTTGTGTTTGGTTGCCCGTAGATTGTATACGGAGACTAATTTGTGTTGTCGCCCGTAGGACGTGGATTAGTCCAAATCCGTATCTTTCTTAGATTTGGGTTTGAGGGGGTTGTGTTTAAGGATACGTTAGCCTTATTTGAGGCTAAGATCGACTTAAACATTTGTTAAGGACACGTTAGCCTAATTTTAGACTAAGATCGACTTAACGGGATCGTTTAGATCCGACAAGAGAGCAATTGGGCTCTATTGTTTAGTTTAGTGACATTGCGATCGATAAGTAGTTTAAGGACATTACGGTCCAACATTAGTTTTAAGACATTGCGGTCAAGGTTAAGGACGTCATAGTCCGTAAGCTTAAGGACCTCACAGTCCGATGTTAGTTTTAAGACATCACGGTCGAGGTTAAGGACATCATAGTCCGGTATTAGTTTTAAGACATCACGGTCGAGGTTAAGGACATCATAGTCCATGAGTTTAAGGACCCCACAGTCCGTGTTAGTTTTAAGACATCACGGTCGAGGTTAAGGATATCATAGTCCATGAGTTTAAGGACCCCACAGTCCGTTGTTAGTTTTAAGGCATCACGGTCGAGGTTAAGGACATCATAGTCCATGAGTTTAAGGACCCCACAGTCCATGAAATGTGTGGTTGTTGGTATCCGTCACCTCTCTAACGACGTTGAAGGATTACAACGACGGATTTCAGAGGAGTGAAGAGATGTACCCTTGAACCGGGTGTAAATTGAGTGGAAGAGTAGATGTGCTCAGTTCAATTTATATTGAGGACTTATGGCCAGAATTGGGCTAAGTCCAGTTAAAAATGTTTAACATTTTATTCATGTTGGGCCTGTTAGGCCTTTATTTGGGCTCTGCCCTTTTAATAATGCATAGCATTGGGCTCTGTAATTAAATGCATAGCATTTATCAGGGAAAAAACAGTGGTCTGAGAGTGCGCCACGTGGCGCATCAGGCGCTTTGCGCCAATTAAAGAGCGCATTGCGCTAGCGCACATAAGAGTGACCCGTGTCGCCTAGCGCTGAGCGCAAGTCTGTTAGCGCACTGCGCTTTATGAGTGCGCTGAGCCCGTGCGCTGCGCTAGTGAATGACACGTGGCGCGCTCTGGTGCTATGCGCCAATCCAAGAGCCCAGTGCGCTGTTTTAGAAGCGCAGATTGTGTCTGTAGTTGACACGTGGCGCGTTCTGGTGCAATGCGCCACTCCAAGGAGCGCAAAGACGCATTTCAAAAGTGCAAGGCACTGTCCAATAGCGCAGAGCGCATCTTGATCAAATTAAGATCAAAGAACAAGTTGTTTGTTCTCTCAAAAGAGGTTTTACCTCAAGATTCAAGAACCAAAGTTCTTGTTCTCAACAAAAGGCTGCGCCTTTATAGATCAAATGATCTGTGGATGAAGTAAATTACTTCTTTAAATTTTTATGATTAGATCTTTCTTTGATCTTTTTCTTTTTTATTGAAGATCTTGATCTTGTTCTTAGATCTTTGATCTTTTTAGAAGAGAATTCTTCTTTTTGTGAGATGTTTTCATCTCCGTTCTTCAAGAATTAAATTTTTTACCTTTAAAGATGAAGAAGATGATCTTCTTTCTTCAAAGGCTTGCCTTTTCTTTCTCTTTGAGTTTTTTCTCAAAGTTTGCAGAGGGTTCTCTCTCTTCTGTATCTGTGTCTGAGACTTGGAGTCTAGGGGCCTTTATATAGGGCCAATTGATTTGTTAAGTTAGTTATAGAGATCTTTCTCTGATTGATCTGGGGATATTTCCCCACCGTTGGATCTTTGATCCTAAGGCCTCTGTTTTACATAAGATAATCTTCTTATTTTAATAAGATTGGAAAGATTTTTCTAGAATTTTAATTCTGATTAATTAATAATTTATTATTTAAATTCCAGTGCTGGCGCAATTGGCGCTAGCGCGCCTGCGTTTGACACGTGGCGCGCAGTGCAGCTGCGCTAGCACGCCAGCGTTTGACATGTGGCTGCGCTAGCGCGCCTGCGTTTGACACGTGGCGCGCAGCGCAGAGCACAAGTGATCTGAAGCGTTGCTTCATTTTTTATTTTGAATTTTGAAATAGAGCTTTGCTCTGATTGGGGGTGCGCTGCCTTGGGCACAGCGCTCTTGGCGCTGGCGTGTCTGCTTTAGATACGTGGCGCTCTACGTGCAGCGCAAGGAATTTGAAGCGTTGCTTCAATTTTTGAATTTTGAAACAGAGCTTTGCTCTGATTGGGGGAAACAAATGCCCCCCATTGCGCTCACGTGGCGCACACATGAGTGTAGCGGTGGCAACATCCGAGCTATTGGATCAACTCAGAAGTTGAGGAGGCGCTTCAGCGCCTATAAATAGGACCCTTGGTCCTCAGATGATTATCATCTCCTTCAAGAATTTTTATCTCAGAGCCTTGCTCTCATTTCTAAGAACTTTAAGAGTTAAAACTCTAGAAAATTTTAGGTAAAAATTAAATTTAATTAAATCAATTTTAATTAACAGAGCCTTGCTCTTATAGATCTTTTGATCTAAAGAAATCCTTTTTGGGGTTTCATAAACAGAGCTTTGCTCTCAAGAACCCATAGATCTAAATAGATCTTTCCTTAGGGTTTCTTAGCCCATGGGTCAGAGCTCTGCTCTATTGACAATGTATAGATCTTTTGATCTTTTGATGAAGAACTCTTAAGAGTTTTTTCATGGATCTTTAAGATCCCAGAACCTTAATTCTTAAGAATTAATTTTTCTTTGATGGATTTTTCCATCATTATTACAGAGCTAGGCTCTTTAAGGAATTTTATTCCCTTGTGACCAGAGTTTGATAAGTGTCACCCTGTGACAGAGCTTTGCTCTGAAAGGGAGATTTTCTCCTTGTCTCGACGGATTTCTCATTTAATGAGAACATTCTTTGAGGATTTCCTCATTAATTGACAGTCTCATCCAATGTGTAACACCTGAGTTTAGGGTTAGTGGTAATTGTGTGTTAATGTGGGGTTTTTGGTAAAAAGTTTACCAAAACGGGATTCTAGTAATTTATCTGGTTTTATGGTTATTTTTGTAGAAATTTATCTCGACCGCACACACTTGTGCACGTTAACTAGGGTTAAGCTTAGGGTGACCTAGTTTGGGTGTGCATGGTGGGTTAACCTTGTTTAACCAACCATGGCGGGTTAGGCCTTAGTTAAGATAATTGAGTGGATTTTGAGCTAATTAGTTTAATTGAGGGTGATTAAGGTTTAGGTTGATTTGTGGTGAGAGAGAGAGAGATGTGATGGTTGTCATGATGATTTAAGGTTGTGTCACACCATTTCAACTCAAACCTTTTTCCATGTCTCTTCACACTCACACCTCTCATGTAAGTCGATGTAGTACACCCCAGTAGTTGTGGGGAGGCGGAATTTACAAAAACTTATCAAGTTTAAACAACGAACATCGACTAACCGCTTGAATCGAAGCTAAACTCTAAAAACCGTATTCTATGAGTTTCTTTTCATAAGTGATTAGGGATTATACCTAATGAAACCGGTCCTTCTTCTTTACGTCCTCCTTTGTTCTCCTCGGCCTTCTCTAGGTAGTAGACGATCCACCCGAGAGCGAAACTCCAAGCTAAACCTCTAACTTGAGGTAACTAATCAACTTTGATTGCTAATCAAAGATGAGAGGATGATATAGAGTGAGGGTTATGGATTGTTTAGTCTAACTAAACCTTTGATCTCAACACATGAGGATTAAGGATTAGTATTAGAAGATGAGAGCTTGAGGAGAGAGAATGTGTGATATGATAATGAGAGAAGAGAGAGAGTGTATCATAATATTATGAAGCATTCTTTTTATCAAATAATCAATAAAGGAAATGAATAAGCATGCTTCACAAAATATCTTGTGATGATTCATTAACATGAGTCATTAAGCAATAAATGTGCATTAATGAAGTGAATGAATCACCACTATGACTCACTCTCTTTCCAAAACAAACCTCCTTAGTCACATCTTCTAGAAGCTTCTCGAGTAATTACGAGAACGCCCCTCCGATCCGTAAAAATACGGAAAAACTTTAGACTGTAAAAATCCAATAACCGGATACCAGTAACTGGCTTAAACCAAAGCCGACTGGTAAAATCTGTCCGAAAGTCGTACGCGCGTAAACGCACGTATGCGTCCGAACCCTTTGTCGCAAAACCATGCAACCTCTATATCGTTTCGCCTGGAGTAGGAAACTCTCTGTGTGGGACTCTAGAGACTCGACTACTACGCTGGCAGTGGGTTTAACCACAGACCGCAAGCGGCACTAGCTGTACGTAACGGTCCCCAGGTAGTTGTCGACAAGAAGGCCGATGAGTAAACCCATCCGAACTCCTACTGAGTCTGATGTGACAATCTCCATACAGTCCGGTCCGTTCGTCCATAACTATCGCATATCGGGCCTAGGGGGGCGGCAAGCGTCAGTCCCCTAATAGCGGTATAAGTCGTGTCGGAGTGAAGCCCATTACACCCTGAGAAACTGCTGGAACCTACCAGCAAATCTCGCTTGCCCTGGCCAGGGACTTTGCGTAATGGCTCTCTGACACAGCACGATATCTACTCCCAATACCGGGAGGGACGAATCCTGTCTAACCGCCACTGCCTCCAAGTGCTCGGGACTGCACCCAACTGCCACCTGTTTGCACGACTCCTTTGAGCCGTGGTAGGGTAGCAATCTAAGAACAGTGGGACACACTCGAGGCGAAGTAGCAGTGTCAAGTCTGCGGACTACGCTGTACTCATGTCACCTGGGAACTGTTCACTGACGACTGGTATCAAACCAACCAACAGTTCCCTGTGAGTCCTGTCCGGTGTACCCGTAACCTAACGAGCACCTGTATACTATCTCCAGTACGACGTACTGACGGCTGTGGGACAGACCATCTCCCCAACTGGGATGAGAAGCGTACACACTAGTCTACTCCGGAGTATCGATGCTCTGTCTCGATAATCCAACGACCAGGGACCTGAATAAGGATGTGCTTGTAGACTACCCAGCCCCCACTAGTGTGACTGCCATCACAACGCTGGTAGACAAGCAAGATCCTAAGAGCTCTATCAATACGTATACTCACATATTAAGATAGAAAAACCAAGTAGCATACTACCATGTTTAGCAAGACTGTTATATACATGTGAATATCCCAAGCTTCCATTAAGTAATATACAAGCTAGTATGATACAGTAATGGCCTTCTAGGGCATAAACACTAACAATCTCCCACTTGCACTAGGGCCATGTACTGGCATATCGCAGACCAATGATCTCGAGCAGCCTCTCGAACTGAATCTGAGGAAGGGCCTTCGTGAATGGATCAGCAATGTTCTCTTCTGAAGCAACTCTCCGAACCTCGATCTCCTGACGATCAATGATCTCCCTGATCAGGTGATACCGCCTCAAGATGTGTCTGGACTTCTGATGGGACCTTGGTTCCTTCGCTAAAGCTATAGCTCCGTTGTTGTCGCAATACAGAGGTATTGGATCAACTATGGTAGGAACCACCTGAAGTTCTGTTAGGAACTTCTTCATCCAGACTGCTTCTTTTGCGGCATCGCAAGCATCTATATACTCCGCTTCCATCGTCGAGTCAGCAACGGTGTCCTGCTTGGAGCTCTTCCAGCACACCGCCCCTCCATTGAGGGTAAAGACATAACCCGACATGGACTTGGAATCGTCCTTATCACTCTGGAAGCCGGAATCAGCAAAGGCCTCCAACCTGAGGTCTTTTCCGCCGTAAACCAAGAACATCTCCTTAGTCCTCCTCAGGTACTTGAGAATGTTCTTTACTGCTATCCAGTGCTTCTCCCCTGGGTCTGACTGATACCGGCTTACCACGCTCAGTGCGTAAGCTACATCTGGTCTGGTACACAACATCGCATACATTATAGAGCCTACCGCAGAAGCGTAGGGTATAATAGACATGCGTTCCCTTTCCAAATCAGTCTTGGGAGACATCTCTTTGGAGAGGGTGATTCCGTGACAAGCCGGTAGATTACCGCGCTTAGAATCTTCCATACTGAATCTTTTCAGTACAGTGTCGATATACCTGGACTGCGAAAGTCCCAACATCCTCTTGGATCTATCACGATAGATCCGGATCCCCAGAATGTAAGAGGCATCACCCAGGTCTTTCATGGAGAACCTGTGTGACAAGAATCCTTTGACAGATTGTAGCATAGGAATGTCATTTCCTATCAATAGAATGTCATCCACGTACAAGACGAGGAATACGACACTTCTGGCCACAACTTTACTATATATGCACGGTTCATCTGGATTTTTGATAAAGTCATATTCTTTGACTGTCTCATCAAAACAGATGTTCCAACTCCGCGATGCCTGCTTTAGTCCATAAATGGACTTGAGCAGCTTGCATACTTTCCCGCTGCTCCCACTCTGATTGAAACCCTCTGGCTGATCCATATAGACGCTCTCTTCTAAATTTCCATTCAGAAAAGCCGTCTTTACGTCCATCTGCCAGATTTCATAATCATGGAAGGCAGCAATAGCAAGAAGGACCCGAATGGATTTGAGCATAGCCACTGGAGAAAAAGTTTCGTCATAGTCCAAACCAGGTCTTTGACGAAAACCCTTTGCAACAAGTCTAGCCTTATAGGTTTCCACCTGTCCATCTACACCAATCTTTTTCTTGAAGATCCATTTGCATCCTATGGGTTTTACCCCATCTGGAGCAAAGTCCAAAGTCCATACTTTGTTGGTGTACATGGACTCCATTTCGGTCCGCATTGCATCTAGCCATCGTACCGAGTCACCGCTCTGGATGGCCTGCCTGAAGTCAGTAGGTTCATCATCATCTATGATGCAATCCTCTCTATCCCCGTCTATGAGAAAACCGTAGTATCTCTCAGGCGGATGAGACGGCCTACTACTCCTGCGGAGGGGTGCGGGAATGTTCTGTTCTTCTTGAACCTCTGGTTCTACCAAACTTTCAGCAGTAGTTTGTGGTTCTGGAATTTCTTCCAGTTCTATTTCGCTCCCACTTATTTCCTTTTCTAAAAACTGATTTTCCAGAAAATGGGCATTACGAGAAACAAAAACCTTTTGTTCCTCTGCGTAATAGAAATAATATCCCTTGGAGTTCTTTGGATATCCCACAAACATACATTTTACTGATCGTGCCTCGAGCTTGTCCACATGCTGCTTTTTAACAAAAGCTGGACATCCCCAAATCTTCATATGCTGAAGATGGGGTTTCTTCCCAGTCCACATCTGATATGGAGTGGTAGGCACAGTCTTGGTAGGAGCTCTGTTCAGAAGATATGCCGCTGATTCAAGCGCATAACCCCAGAAAAATCGCGGTAACTCAGCATTACTCATCATGGATCGTACCATATCCAATAGGGTTCGATTCCGTCTCTCCGATACACCGTTATGCTGTGGAGTGTATGGAGGAGTAAGCTGAGAGAGAATTCCTTTCTCTTTTAGGTAACCTAGGAACTCGGCACTCAAGTATTCTCCACCTCGATCAGATCTAAGTGTCTTTATACTTTTGCCGGTTTGGTTTTCTACTTCATTCTTATACTCTTGGAATTTCTCAAAAGCCTCGGATTTATGTTTCATCAGATAAATGAATCCGTATCTTGAGTAATCATCCGTGAAAGTAATGAAATAGGAAAAACCACCTCTCGCATGTGTAGACATTGGACCGCATACATCACTGTGTATGAGTCCTAAGAGCTCGCTCGCTCTTACTCCTTGTCCAGTGAATGGAGTCTTTGTCATCTTTCCTTTGAGACAAGATTGACAAGTGTCATAAGTTTGATATTCGAACGTGTCCAAATATCCTTCTCTATGCAACTTAGTCAACCTTCTCTCATTGATGTGACCTAGTCTACAATGCCATAAGAAAGCTTTATTTAAATCTGGAGACTTTCTTTTTAGTGTGTTCTGGACATTGAAAATTTGGAGTTGGTTTAACACATATATGCCGTTATTTAAAGTACCGGACCCAATCAAACCATGATTAAGGTGGATGTTGACAACATCTCTTACAAACGTGAAATCATAACCTTTATTTGATAACAAGGAAACTGATATGATATTACACGTTAAGCTGGGTACAAAATAACAGTTATGTAAAACCAAAATGTGTCCACTCGTCAATCCTAGGTGATAATCCCCGACGGACGCAGCTCCCACGCTAGCTCCGTTAGCAACCCTGAGGATCATATCACCTTCCTTCAGCACTCTACGGTTTCTCAGTGCCTGCAATGAATTGCAAATATGAGATCCTGACCCGGTATCCAATACCCAGGAAGTAGAGTTGATCGACAGACAATTCTCAATTACAAACACACCTGAAGTCGAAGCCACAGCTTGCTTCGGTTCCTGGTTCTTGGCGTTCCACGCCTTGCAATCCTTCTTCCAGTGCCCTTTCCTGTGACAATGGAAGCACTCATCCAGGCCAACTACCGGTGCTGTAAACTTTTTCTTTCCCTTCTTTCCCACCTTACTAACACCTCCTCTAGGTCTGGGTGCGGCCTTCTTCTTCCTTCCTTTGGCCCTAGCCTTGGACCCGGAAGAAGATGAACCGCCAACAAACATAGCGGGTGTTTCCCTTGCCTTCTGCAAGGTGCCCTCTGCACTCCTTAACATGTTCAGGAGTTCCGCAAGTTCAACTTCTTTTCCTTGAAGATTGAAGTTGAGGATAAACTGGGCGTAGGTGGGAGGAAGGGACTGGAGAACAAGGTCTGTATAGAGCTCATTATCCAAAGTCGTCCCAAGGTCCGCGAGCTCTTCAATATAGCCGATCATCTGTAGGACATGTTCACCTACCGATGACCCGACAGCCAACCTCGCTCGAAACAGTTTCTTAGAGGTCTCGTATCTTGCTATACGAGATTGCTCTCCATAAAGTTCCTTTGTATGGAGAAATATGCCATCAAGGGACATATCCTCGTGCCTCCTCTGATGTTCATTGTTCATCGAGGCAAGCACGATGCACTTGGCTCTCGCGCAATCTAAATCCCAGGTTTTACGGATTTCCTTATCCGCATTGCTGGATTTGGGACCAAGGACAGCAGGTGCTGTAGCGGTGAGGACGTACCCCAGTTTGTCATAGGTCAAAGCCATCTTGACATTCCGCAGCCAATCTTTATAGTTTGGCCCTGTCAGTATATTTTTCTCTAAAAGTAACTTAAGTCCAGTCATTTTCAGGGTCGCTGCAATTAGGAGAGAGAGAAGAAAACTCTTTAGCATGATGCTCTTGCAAGTTTAGAGTGGTTTTTAGTTTATCTAAACTGGATGGCTCCCACTGTTTCTCGAATCCTTCCTCAAACCATAAAAGAAGAATTAGCCAAGACTATTCTCACCGTACAATTCTTGCTTAACCGTTCAGCCAGGCCGGTGTCGATACTTCGAGGGAGGTTTTCCAACGCTTTCCCGAAGTTCCTTAATTAAATAACCTCTTTTCTCTGGGGGCGTAACCCCGCTGACACTTTTCTGGACACCTACTAGGTTTATAGCATTGATCGTTAAGCGACGAATATCCTGATAAGTAGCATATACTCACAGTAGGATCGGGATCCAAATATCATCGTCTGATAATGCTGTAGGAATGCTACCAACATTCATCAAACTCAAAATGGTATGCATCTCTTTGCAAATTTCAGTTTCTTTAGAAATTCCCGATATTAGTTTTTACCCCATGTTCTTATGACCTTGGCGTTGGTCAAAATGTCATAAGTCACATGTCAAGTTCTACCCATCATTATCTTGTTAATTTGAACCCATCCGTATTTATCCCTGACGTTGGCCAAATGATAATACGACTGTCCCAAACCAACTCATCTATCTATGCAACAAATGAATATCCAGCAGCTACCAAACACTATGCCATGACGTTGGCCAAAACTGCATAGCTTGAATACTACTGAATACCCAAATGAAATGACGGAGGGCTACGACTGGTTTTGGCGAAACCGTGAACGTAGTGAACTTGATATAACCGAAGGAACCTGATAGCTTTTAAAAGGAGTGGTTAAATCTCCGCATTTAAAAATATCTGTTTTAAAAATAACCGAGTGGTTTCTTTTAAATTGTTCCAACGATTTAAACTTTGGTTTGTTTTACTTTGCATTATAGATAATGCGTCCCATCATTAACCTATCATTGCAGAAAACAACGAAAATATAACGTCCTCTTATGCCATCCGCATTCGCCACGGGGTCCCGTCATCACCCGTTAGGTTACTTAACTAACGACAGAGCGGGGGCTGGGCTAGCGCGGGTGTAAAACATAAGTGACGTCTAAATAGCTATAATAAATATAGATATTTTACATTCGTCTGACGCAATGATATTCATTCCAGAACACAGATAAACAATATTGGATTTGCAAGCAATCTGTATTTCTTTTGAGCCTGCAAGAAAACACAGATTACACAGTTGTGATGAATAGCCGTTTACCCCACCCTCGACCCCTACGGGTACGGCAAACTACCCACCCGGCAGTCTGTGTACCCCACCTTGGGTCAGTCCTAGGAGCAAAAACAGTAAAATGAAATAATACAACGGTGGCTACGACCGCAACCTGGAAGTGCCCCGCGAAAATAATATTACAACAAATTACAATTACAACAAATGAATTAATCAATAACCCTTTGCTAACCCTGGCTATACACCACAACAGTCCAATACAGTTTATATGCACAAACAGATATAACCATTTCAGAAATGTGCAACCCCCTGCCAACCGACATACTAGCAGTTGGGGGAGGTTTACGAACACATTAAACAATCACAGATATAATCCAATACGCAAATACCGTATTTTTCGATCGAATAAACAACATCAATATTGCTCCAAAATCTGCTCTGTTAAACAGTAACCTGAGCAATAATTAAATATTCCAGAAAACCCCAAATGTCACAGGGGACCCACACAAGAAAGACGAGTCCATGACTCGGCCAAAGCGCCGCGGAAGGGCGGCGGATCCCACCGATCCGCCGCGCTTGCGCGGCCGAGTTGCCGATTCATGGGCTCGAATTTCTTGGGTGTTCTCCTGGACTTCTTTCTAGCTCTCTGAACACATTAAAAAAATTTTAGGACTTGATTTTAAGTTCGACAGAAACTAAACAGAATTAGGGTTTTCCGGGTTCGTTTTTTCGTTCGAAATTCGTACAAATTTGCGATTAAGTTATTTAGTGTTTAGCGAGGCTCTGATACCACTGTAAGTCGATGTAGTACACCCCAGTAGTTGTGGGGAGGCGGAATTTACAAAAACTTATCAAGTTTAAACAACGAACATCGACTAACCGCTTGAATCGAAGCTAAACTCTAAAAACCGTATTCTATGAGTTTCTTTTCATAAGTGATTAGGGATTATACCTAATGAAACCGGTCCTTCTTCTTTACGTCCTCCTTTGTTCTCCTCGGCCTTCTCTAGGTAGTAGACGATCCACCCGAGAGCGAAACTCCAAGCTAAACCTCTAACTTGAGGTAACTAATCAACTTTGATTGCTAATCAAAGATGAGAGGATGATATAGAGTGAGGGTTATGGATTGTTTAGTCTAACTAAACCTTTGATCTCAACACATGAGGATTAAGGATTAGTATTAGAAGATGAGAGCTTGAGGAGAGAGAATGTGTGATATGATAATGAGAGAAGAGAGAGAGTGTATCATAATATTATGAAGCATTCTTTTTATCAAATAATCAATAAAGGAAATGAATAAGCATGCTTCACAAAATATCTTGTGATGATTCATTAACATGAGTCATTAAGCAATAAATGTGCATTAATGAAGTGAATGAATCACCACTATGACTCACTCTCTTTCCAAAACAAACCTCCTTAGTCACATCTTCTAGAAGCTTCTCGAGTAATTACGAGAACGCCCCTCCGATCCGTAAAAATACGGAAAAACTTTAGACTGTAAAAATCCAATAACCGGATACCAGTAACTGGCTTAAACCAAAGCCGACTGGTAAAATCTGTCCGAAAGTCGTACGCGCGTAAACGCACGTATGCGTCCGAACCCTTTGTCGCAAAACCATGCAACCTCTATATCGTTTCGCCTGGAGTAGGAAACTCTCTGTGTGGGACTCTAGAGACTCGACTACTACGCTGGCAGTGGGTTTAACCACAGACCGCAAGCGGCACTAGCTGTACGTAACGGTCCCCAGGTAGTTGTCGACAAGAAGGCCGATGAGTAAACCCATCCGAACTCCTACTGAGTCTGATGTGACAATCTCCATACAGTCCGGTCCGTTCGTCCATGACTATCGCATATCGGGCCTAGGGGGGCGGCAAGCGTCAGTCCCCTAATAGCGGTATAAGTCGTGTCGGAGTGAAGCCCATTACACCCTGAGAAACTGCTGGAACCTACCAGCAAATCTCGCTTGCCCTGGCCAGGGACTTTGCGTAATGGCTCTCTGACACAGCACGATATCTACTCCCAATACCGGGAGGGACGAATCCTGTCTAACCGCCACTGCCTCCAAGTGCTCGGGACTGCACCCAACTGCCACCTGTTTGCACGACTCCTTTGAGCCGTGGTAGGGTAGCAATCTAAGAACAGTGGGACACACTCGAGGCGAAGTAGCAGTGTCAAGTCTGCGGACTACGCTGTACTCATGTCACCTGGGAACTGTTCACTGACGACTGGTATCAAACCAACCAACAGTTCCCTGTGAGTCCTGTCCGGTGTACCCGTAACCTAACGAGCACCTGTAAACTATCTCCAGTACGACGTACTGACGGCTGTGGGACAGACCATCTCCCCAACTGGGATGAGAAGCGTACACACTAGTCTACTCCGGAGTATCGATGCTCTGTCTCGATAATCCAACGACCAGGGACCTGAATAAGGATGTGCTTGTAGACTACCCAGCCCCCACTAGTGTGACTGCCATCACAACGCTGGTAGACAAGCAAGATCCTAAGAGCTCTATCAATACGTATACTCACATATTAAGATAGAAAAACCAAGTAGCATACTACCATGTTTAGCAAGACTGTTATATACATGTGAATATCCCAAGCTTCCATTAAGTAATATACAAGCTAGTATGATACAGTAATGGCCTTCTAGGGCATAAACACTAACATCTCACTCAAACCTTCACCTCAGCCCAAATCCAGCACTTTTCAGCCACCCAAAACAGCAACATCAGCCACCCAAATCATCACCAGATCAGCACATCAGCTGCTGAGACAGCAGCTGTTTCAGCCACCCCAGCCCCTATTTTATCCTCAGCAACAGCCCCTTAACCCCACAGCAACACATGAAACAACACAACAACATACACAACCTTTTCCCCCAGCTACTACAGCAGCAACTCACACATAAACAAACAACACAACACAAAAATTTAACTTCAGCAGCAGCAATGCAACAGTAGGCTTCAGCAGCAGCAATGCAATAGTAGCAACAACAACTAGGCAGCAGTTCAGCAGTAGCAACAGCCCTCTTTCCCTCTCCTCCTTGTTCTCTTCTCCTTCACCAAGGATCTCTAGAGGTATAACCCCTCAACTAAACTCTTTATTGTGAGGTTATTGTCGATAGTGTAACTAGTGTTCATAACTTGTAGTTAATGCTAGTTTTAGCAACTTTGAGTGAGATATTGTATTACGACCCGCAAGGTACGGAACGCGACCGGCACTTAAGTTATGAAACGTCTCAAGGCGTCCGTAAAATAAGTAAGCCGAAGGCCAGAATACAAAACCCAATTAAGAATTTGAGTGAAGGAAAACCAATTTATTTAAAACATTTTTCACCATTAATCCACATCAAGTCCCTTTTTAAAATAACCTTCCTCTTTCCAAAATTCCTGCAGAATTTCCTTTGTAAACCAGGCCGCAAACGGGCGCAAAACCGAAAAATAAATAACATGAATATGGCATCCCCAAGCGGGAGCTAGCTCTTCGCCTCAAGGCGGTCACAAATCCCACGCAATGTAAAACAACAATATACATAAATAAGTATAAAGCATGGGTAAAATAACATGTCGACTCAAGTGAGCTCGACCCCAAATAACATAGCATAAAACCCCAAGTCTCACAACCTCGTCTCTAGGTCAATATACAGTAATCCAAATAACTGGTACAACTGAAATAGTAGTAGTGGTGGCAGCAGCAGCAGCATCAGTAGCAGTAGATGGAGTACTTTAGATACAATGAGCATATATAAGGTGGTACAAAATGATAACAACCCACCTATGAGCAAAAGCCTCGAGTCCAAGCAAAAAGGGCAAAATGAGCAAAAGTGTCCGCCGCTACAGTGCTGACGGAATGGAACTGCAGAAAAGCTGGGGCACAACGGGGGTGAGTTGCCAGCTCGTGAGTAATAAATAACATTTACTAAGGCTATCGTATGCATGCACACAAGTATCCTAGCATCTCTAAAACAGGTATGGCTATATGTACTAGCAGGTATGTATGCATCATCAGGGTTCTAACCAGCGTGTCACATGGGTGTAATAACAGGTATGTATGCCACATGAGTCAACTAAGGATTTCATCATGAAGGTATAAAAATTGTTCCTTCATTTGTTTTGAAAAACTTCTTTTAAACATCAGCATAATATCCATGAAATCAATAAAATCCGTGTCCAGCAACGACACCTCAAATCTGTCTAAATCTCATATATCCATATCAAATATCTCTAGCCTCAGCCATCCGGCTGATCCATGTCAAATATCCAAATCTCAATCTAGCGGCCACGGTCGGTATCCTCTGAATATCCGCCGTGCTAAATGAAGTCACCGGTAGGTAATCCGTCCCCTGCCAGGCTCAACGCCATCTCCTGCGATCTTCTTGCCCCGGGGTACCGTACCGGGCCCACCATGTACCCGAGACGGTTCATCCACCTCCTCGAAACGGGTCTAGAAAACCACAGCAAACTCATGGTGGATGACACTTTACATCACTAGAAAACCACAACTTTTATATTAAAAAATCGTAAGTTTGAAAATCTTGCGGCTTTCCCCGAAATCCAGAAATATCATAAATCTCATGAAATCATCATGGGTGCATATGTCAATGATAATGAATGCATAAGGTATCAATTTGCAATGTATGATTTATACTAAGCATGAGCAAGTGAATTAATGCATTTGCATGAGAATAGCAATTCTTATGATTTCATTTTAAGTATTTATTGCAATAGCACAATTCTAAGCAATTAACATGTTTCAGATTTGCAGTTATCTAGTGTTGTGACATGGCAATTACCAGGGTGTGTGTCCACATGAATAGTGCTCGTGCTACGTATAAAAACCTGGTAATGGTGCATGTGTCCTACTAATGAGTTTGCGTATATGGGTATAACATATTGATCTAATTGCAGCAATTATCATGCCAGTATTATTATTCTAATGTCACAAGTGATTATCCAGTTTACTATTTTCCAGCTTACTAAATCTATCGGGCGACTTGCGCCATCCAAACGATCGTCCTCCGTAGATGTTAAATCTACTCACCCGTGATCCTGCGCTAGGTATGTCCGACCACCTGCTTCCCTTTCTCCGCTGCGCTCGAAGTCCCTGCCTGCGAACCTAGAATTTACAAAAGTCACCATATAAGGAAAAATCCTGCAAAACACGATATATCTATAAAAAGGATACGCGTGCGTGAAACTAAACGCGCGTGCACACGACACGACGCGACGCGCACAAACCCACCAGAACCTATGCTGACGCGCTGTGTCGCGCAGCATGCCACAGAACCACGCGTATCACGCGCGTGTCGCACGAGACTTAAAACATTGGAAACACGTTATTAGCTCCAGATTTCTTCTGGGACAAAAACAAGGGAAATAAACAATACCAAACACATAACCCAACCTACAGACACTACATACCCAAAAACCAGGGCAATCCTACCCTATTGGGCCGGTGGCAGGGCGGGTCAGGCCAGCCCAAATCCGGCGAAAAGGGTGTCCAGGTTGCTACCCTATGGTCCTAGTACAGTTTATATACTAATGTATATGCTTGCTTATTTAAAATATCACCCTAAGTATAGCAGATTTTAAATATCCAAGAAGGCTAGTTAAAGCACCAAGTGTGCACAAAGGGGGTATTTTAAGGAACTAGGTAGGTTAAACAGGAAACAAGTGATACCAACAGCATACCTAGGGTTATCTTAACTTTAAACACCCTGAAATTCCCGGTTCTCCACAAAGTCACCCAGGTTAGCATCAAAGTCCACCAAAATCACAATAATATGGCTACACAACTCCAGATTTGGTCTCAGGTGGAAACTTAACAAGTAAACAATGCCAACCTCAGGAAAAATACCTACAAACACCCCTACACATAAACACACACACTCTCTCACACAGGTGGCCGGCATCGCCGGTCAGGGAAGAGGAGGCCGCCGGCCATCCTCCGATCAGAGGGGTTCGGGTCCCACACAAAACTCCAGAAAACCCTGCATACTAATCTAGTCTTGTTTGCTAATCTAGAACAAGTATATTTTAATAGCAGATCCTAATATCACCACACAATTCTAACACTAATTAGCTAACAACTCATATTCTAGCAACATGGACAGAGTTTAGGAAATATACCCCCTAGGAATCTCACAAAAAAGGAGAAGGAGGAGAAGGAGGGAGTGTGTGCTGTTGCTAAAGCTCCTGGTGTTGCAAAACTTGGCTGGAACAGAGCTGAATTGTTGCTGTTGATCTTGTTTGTGTATATCCCTGGGGAGATGATACAAGGTGAATATCCCAAGTCTTCTTGTCGGCATCTACCTGGGGACCGTTACACACAGCTAGTGCCGCTTGCGGTCTGTGGTTAAACCCACTGCCAGCGTAGTGTCAAGTCTTTAGAATCCCACACAGAAAGCTATTCACCTTTACGCAAAAGAGTAGAGGTCGCATGGTTTTGCGGTAGGTCGCATGGTTTTGCGACAGGGTTCGGTCACATCCGTGCACTTATGCACGTACAGTGTCCGGACAGTTTACACTAGCGGGCTTTGGTTTAAGCCAGATCCTAGTGTACGTATTGGGATTGGATTTATCCAGTATGTATTCGTGTTCCTCGGAACGCGGATGCGGGTGTGTATGCACAGTTGACGGAGAGACAGAGGCAGAGGATTCTCATTAGGGTTGTTGACCGTTGACTGTTGACTATTGACTTTTTGCTCAACCCTAATGAGAATATGATATATGATTAACAATAATACTAATTAAGTATTGTGATGACATGGTTGATGAGGGGTTGACTTTGTTGACTTGTTGACTTTGTTGACCGGTTGACTAGGTTGGACTAGTTGACCATCATGATGACAATGGCTATCATTTCATGGCAAAGACTTTTTACTTGCTTGTTTCTCTTGTGAGAAATGAGTGCATAAAATGATATGGCTATTGTAGCTTAAACCATTTACACAATACTTGATTACTATTTTGTGATGATGGTTTTGGATTATGAGAGCCAAGAGAGAAAAGTCTTCTATCATTCTATCATTCTCATTCTCTCTCTTGTTCTTGAGCTCTCATCTTCTTCCTCTTGCTCCCCCTCTCTTGAGTCTATGGTTCACTTGTCTCATGTGTTGAGAACCAAGAACCATAGAGTAAAATCCCAACACACTCTTCTCTACTCATTCTAGTTCATAAGGTTTGGCAAACCAAATGAACTAGTTTCTTCAAAGACCGAAGAAGAAGCCAAAGGTAGAAGCTTTCGAGGTGGATCTATCTTCGGCGCAAGGAGACGACGGAGTGAAGCCGATCCGGACAACCATCGAGGCTTGAAGACGAAGGAGATCGGGAAAGAAAGGTATAACCCCCTAACCGAGTAGTTAACAACTCCTAGCTAGGTTGTTAGCTAGATGTTTAACAAAGATCCGATTTTGAGTCCATGTTACCACCTCTAGAAAAATTGTTTTTCACCATATTCCGCATGCCCGAAAGAACCGGGAGAGGTAGCATGGACTTACAGCGGTATCAGGGCCTAGTTAAACTCTATCTAACATGTTAGCAAAGTAACTAGAAGATCGATCAAAGAAAAAGTCACGAAACGAACCCGGGATTGTCAAGTTTCTGCCGATTTTTATTCTGTTCAAAAGTTGATAAATTTCATCTTAAAAATCGGCTCAGGCTTTTTATAGAATAACCACCAAATTTGGTCCCACGAACCATTCAAAGCGCCGCGGAAACGTGGCGGGAGCACGCTCCCGCCGCGGTTCCGCGGCCGAGTTGACTCGGCCGAGGTCCATCTTTGGTGCAGTGTATTTCTGGGGTTGTTTTGGGATTTTTGGAATATGTATTTTCTGCCCAGATTTTCCAGAACGAAAATTTTGTGTTTGGGGCCTATAAATACGTATTTTTGATCGAACTTCTAAAAGACTTAAGCTGACGGGTATTTCTGTGATGCGATATTTGTATTGAACGTCTACTAATCGCTATATGTCGATTAGTGGGGGTTATACAAATCTGTGATCTGTAATGTCATTGGAATGTGTATATGAATTCATTGGATTGTCGCGGGTGAATAGCCGGGAGTTGTGAGACGAGAGTTTTCTTTTCTTTCAATTCATGTAAATTTGTAAATTGATGTAATAATTATTTGTATGGCCGCACAACCGGGTCGGGGTTGTAGCCGTCATTGTATAATTTCTTTTTACTGTTTTTGCTCCTAGGATAGACCTATGGAAGGGGTACACAAACTACCGGGTATCCCGAAGTGCCGAGTGGCATACTCACGCGGATGAGGGAGGTTGCTTCGCTTCGGGTACTTGGCGGGTAGTTTGCCGCACCCGTAGGGGTCTTGGGTGGGGTATTGGCTATTCACCGCGACCGTGTAATCTGCTTTTCGTTACAGGCTCGTACGAATTGCGGGTTCCTAGTATATCCAATGTGTTCATCTATGATCTGAAATGGCTATCATTGCAATATATCTATATATGATATTATTTAGGCGTTGCTTATGTTTTACAGCCGCGCTAGCCCAGCCCCCGCTCTGTCGTTAGTTAAGTAACCTAACGGGTAATGACGGGGCCCCGTGGTGAATGCGAATGGCATAAGCGTACGTCATATTTTGGTTGTTTTCTGCAATGGTAGGATTAAATGATGGGACGCATTAACTAATGCAAGAATATCACGCATTAAAAGAACTAATGCAAGAAAATAAACCAAGTTAAAATCGTTGGAACACTTTCAAAAAACCCCTCGGTTCATTTCAAAACCAACTTTTAAATGCGGAGCTTGAGCCACTCCTTTTAAAAGCTATCTCGTTCCATCGATCATATCAAGTTCACTACGTTCACGGTTTTGCCAAAACCATCCGTAGCCCTCCATCATTTCAGTTAAATATTCGGTAGTATTCAAGCTATGTATTTTGACCTCACGCCAAGGCATAGTGATTGGTAGCTGCCGGATATTTATCTGTTGCATAGATAGAATGCGTTGGTTTGAGACAGTCGTACTTCCATTTTGGCCTACGTCAAGGATATGTACGGGTGGGTTCAAATTAACCTGGATAATGATGGGAAGAACTTGACATGTGACTTATGACATTTTGACCTCACGCCAAGGTCATAAGAGCATGGCGCAAAAATCCACATCGGGAGTTTCAAAAGAACTGAAACTTGCTAGTGTTGCATACTATTTGGAGTATGATGATTCTGGTAGGATTCCTTCAGTTTCGTCACGCGATGATATTTGGATCCCGATCCTACTGTGAGTATATGCTACTCCTCGGGAAATTTCTCACTTAACGATCAATGCTATAAACCTAGTAAGTGTCTAGAAAGGTGTTAGCGGGGCTACGCCCCCAGGGAAAAGAGGTTCTTAAATTAAGGAACTTCGCGAAAGCGTTGGAAAACGTCCCTCGAAGTACCGACACCAGCCTGGCCGAACGGTTAAGCAAGTATTGTACGGTGAGATTGATCCTGACAAATTCTTCCTTTTTGGTTTGAGGAGGGATTCGAGAAACAGTGGGAGCCATCCTGTTTAGACAAACTAAAAACCACTCTAAACTTGCAAGAGCATCCTGCTGAGTCTTTCTTCTTCTCTCTCCTAATTGCAGCGACCAATCGAAATGACTAGACTTAAGTTACTTCTAGATAAAAATATACTGACAGGGCCAAACTACAAAGATTGGCTCAGGAATGTCAAGATGGCAATCACTTACGACAAGCTGGGGTATCTTCTTACCACCAAAGCTCCCCCTGTCCCAGGTCCCAAAACCAGCGTCGCGGATAAGGAAATCCGTAAGACCTGGGAACTAGATTGCGTGAAGGCCAAATGCCTCGTGCTTGCCTCTATGGACAACGAACATCAGAGGAGGCACGAGAATATGGACCTCGAATCCATATTTCTCTATACAAAAGAACTGTATGGAGAGCAGTCTCGTATCGCAAGATACGAAGTGTCGAAGAAGTTATTTTCGGCAAGGTTGGCCGTCAGATCATCGGTAGCGGAACACGTGCTTAAGATGATTGGCTTCATTGAGGAGCTCGCGGAACTTGGGACCACGTTGGAGAATGAGCTCTATACGGACTTGATTCTCCAATCCCTTCCTTCCACTTACGCCCAGTTTATCCTAAACTTCAACTTACAAGAAAAGGAAGTTGAACTTTCAAAACTCCTCAACATGCTGAGGAGCGCAGAGGGCACCCTACAGAAAGGTAGGGAAACAACCACTTTGTTTGTAGGAGGATCATCTTCTTCTAGGTCCAAGGCGAAAGCCAAGGGAAAGAAGAAGAAAGCCCCCGCCAAACCAAGGGGCGGTGTTAGTAAAGTGGATACGAAGGGAAAAACAAAAGCAAAAGCAACAAAGAAAGCGGGGCCGCTTGTGGATAAAGAAGAATGCTTCTATTGTCATAAGAAAGGACACTGGAAGAATGATTGCAGGGCTTGGAAAGCCAGGACACAGGAATTGAAGCAGGTTGCAGCTTCAGCTTCAGGTGTGTATGTTATTGAAAACCGTCTTTCAATAAACTCTACTTCCTGGGTATTGGATACCGAATGAGGATCTCATATCTGTAATTCTTTGCAGGCGTTGAGAAACCGTAGGGTTTTGAAGGCAGGTGACATGACCCTCAGAGTTGCAAATGGAGCTAGCGTGGATGCTAAGGCCGTGGGGGACTATCACCTGGGAATGTCAGATGGACATGTTTTGGTTTTGCGTAATTGTTTTTTTGTACCCAACGCAACTTGTAATATCATTTCTGTATCTTTGACTTCTAAAGAAGGTTATGAATTTGCGTTTGTAAGTAATGTTGTAAACATTCACCTTAATCAGGTTCTGATTGGGTCAGGTACATTGAGCAATGGTATATACGTTCTAGACCAACCACAGATTTTCAATGTCCAGAATACACACAAAAGAAAGTCTCCGGAAATAAATCAGACTTTCTTATGGCATTGTAGACTGGGTCACATCAATGAGAGAAGGTTGACGAAGTTACATATAGAAGGATATCTGAATGCGTTCGAATATCAATCGTATGCCACTTGTCAATCCTTTCTCAAAGGAAAGATGACAACGACTCCGTTCACTGGACATGGAGTAAGAGCGAGCGAGCTCTTGGGACTCGTACACAGCGACGTGTGCGGTCCAATGTCTACACATGCGCGAAGCGGTTATTCTTACTTCATTACTTTTACGGATGACTTTTCAAGGTACGGTTATGTCTTCTTAATGAAACATAAGTCCGAAGCCTTTGGAAAATTCCAGGAATATAAGAATGAAGTAGAAAAACAAACCGGCAAAAGTATCAAGATCCTAAGATCGGATCGAGGTGGTGAATACTTGAGTTCCGAATTCCTGAACTATTTAAAAGAGAACGGAATTCTCTCTCAGCTTACTCCTCCATGTAGGGTTCCTAGGCACTCTCAAGAGGTCTCACAAGGCATCAACCATGCCAATTTCAAATTTTACGGTGCCGAGAAACCCTAGACTACGGATCGTTAACTAGAAATTTAAGCGAAAAACGAAACTAGTTAACATCTTAACTAAAGGAGAGAGGCTACAACTTTTGTAGATCCATTTCTCCACTTCCTTAGCTCCACGTAGGCGTCCTCTCGCTGTCCGTCTCGAATCCCGAACTCAATCGTCGGCTTCATCGGAGAAATGGGCGGGCTAGGTCGTCGGCTTCATGCCGAAGATGATCTACGTCGAGGCATCACAAGTTCAAGCTCCAACTTCACCAAGTTGTGAAACTTGTGAAGAAAACACCCTATACTACTTGGCAAGAGGTAGAGGGTGAAGAAATAGGAGGTGGGTTCACTTTAGAATTGGATTTCTCACACTTTTGCTCGAGTTGCCATTGATGGCATCAAGCTTTCTTTCTTGAAGAAGAAGACCAAGAAGAAGGAAATATTATGATAAGTCAATCAAAAATGAAAAAGAAATGAATACTTATCATAATAGGAACCATGGTTAGGTGTAGAGAATTGACCAAGGTTAGAAGAGTGGTTAGGGTTAAGCATGAAGACAAATTGGTCACTTTGGTCAAAGCTTCATGAAGCTTCATAAAGGTTCAAGAATGAAAGCAACCATTTTGTATTATTATCCCATTCTTTTTCCAAAATCAATAAATAAAAGAATGGATAATTAAAACCCTAATCACTTTCTTAACCTAGGTTTAATTCTTTACACTTAACCATTTGAGCAGGCATCATCAAACATGATACAAAGATGTGCACAAAAGTATATCACATATACAACTTGCACATCAAGTGAGAAAATCCATTTAAAGTGAACCAATAATAGTTAATGCAAAATAATATATCAAATATATAATTATACATTAAATCATTAAATCAACACTTGATTCAATGATCCGGTCAGGTCACACATAACCGCCTAGTATACAATGTATCGATTTATCGAATCAATGATTCGATAACTAGGTTATATCGAATATAACCAATCGATATATTCATCGTGAGAATAGAATACGGTATCACATACACGCATTATTCTCGGTCCTGCACATATCTCATATGCGCTCCTATTTCGTTTCTCTTGAGCCAGGAAACCACTGTGTAGGACTCTAAAGACTCGTCAATACGCCGGTAGCAGATGCTGATCATATCAAGCACCCACAAGCCGCAAGCGGTCTGCTAAACGTAACGGCCATCCGGGCATTGAGCGATCAGAAGATCGACGAGCTAGCCCGCTCACACTCCTGTGAATCCAACCAGTAACACTTACCGTACAGTCCGGTCTGTTCGTCTGATATGTCGCATATCATGTCTAGGGGTGGTAAACGTCAGACCCCAATAACCGATAAGTCGTGCCAATGTGAGGCTCATAACGGGTCGAGAAACTACTGGTAACACTTACCAGCAAATCTCTGATCAGCCCTGGCCAGGGACTTCCCTGTTATGGCCAATTGAGCACAGCGCAACATCAACCCCTAATACCGGGAGAGACGAAACCCCTCCTATCTCTCATTGTCTCCATGTGACTCGGGACTGTACCCAAAGACCACCGTTTTGCATGCCCTCATGGACGTGGTAAGGTGGAGATCAAAGCACAGTGGGAATCACACAAGACTCTATGACGATCTCGGGTCTACAGACTAACCTGCACAAGTGTCACCTGAGAACTGCCATCTGACGTGAGGTATAATACCATCTGGGAGTTCTCGGCGAGTCCGTCCAGTGTACCCAGTCTCCACTGAGCACCCGTATACCATCTCTGATGTCAAACACCAATGGATATGGGATCATCCTGTAAGTCCATGCTACCTCTCCCGGTACTTTCGGGCATGCGGAATCTGGTAAAAAACGATTTTTATAGAGGTTGTAACATGGACTTATAACCTGGATCTTGGTTAAACATCTAACTAACAACCTAACTACGAGTTTCTAACTACTCGGTTAGGGGGTTATACCTTTCTTGTCTTGAACTCCTTCGTCTTCAAGCTCCGATGGTGGTCCGGATTGGCTTCTTCCCGTCGTCTCCGTACGCCGAAGATAGATCCACCTGAAAGCTCCAACCTTTGGCTCCTTCTTCGTTCTTTGAAGAAACTAGTTCACTCGGTTTGCTAAACCTTGTGAACTAGAGTGAGTAAAGAAGAGTTTGTATGGGATTTTATCTATGGTTCTTGATTCTCTACTCATGAGACAAGAGAACCATAGAGTCAAGAGAGGGAGCAAGAGGAAGAGGGTGAGAGCAAAACAAGAGAGCTCAAGAACAAGAGAGAGAATGGTCAAGAAAGAATGAGCAACTCTTTTTGTCTTCCACCCTCTCATAATCCAAAGCCATCATAACTCATTATACCAAATCAAGTGTTATGTGATGGTTGAAGCAACCATAACCATATCATTTCATGCACAAATGAGCAAGCAAGCAAAAGTCTTTGCCATGAAATGATGGCTATGGTTATCATGATGGTCAACTAGTCAAGCCTAGTCAACCGGTCAACAAAGTCAACAAGTCAACAAAAGTCAACAAGTCAACAAAGTCAACAAAAGTCAAAAACCATGTCACCATAATACTTAATTAATATAATAGTTAATCACATATCATATTCTCATTAGGGTTGAGCAAAAAGTCAATAGTCAACGGTCAACTGTCAACAACCCTAATGAGAATCCGCTGCCTCTGTCTCCCTGTCAACTGTGCAACACACCCGCATCCGCGTTCCGAGGAACACGAATGCATACTGGATAAATCCAATCCCAAAACGTACACTAGGATCTGGCTTAAACCAAAGCCCGCTAGTGCAAACTGTCCGGACACTGTACGTGCACAAGTGCACGGATGTGACCGAACCCTGTCGCAAAACCATGCAACCTGTCGCAATACCATGCGACCTCTACTCTTTTGCTTAAAGGCGAAAAACTTTCTGTGTGGGACTTTAAAGACTCGACACTACGCTGGCAGTGGGTTTAACCACAGACCGCAAGCGGCACTAGCTGTGCGTAACGGTCCCCAGGTAATGCCGACAAGAAGACCGACGAGGGGAAACCCATCTGAACTCCTACTGAGCCTGAATGTGACATTCTCTGTACAGTCCGGTCTGTTCGTCTGATACATCGCATGGCGGGCCTAGGGGGCGGTAAACGTCAGTCCCCCAATAGCGGTACAAGTCGTGCCGGAGCGAAGCCCAAAACACCCTGAGATAACACTGGAAGCCTACCAGTATATCTCGTTTGCCCTGGCCAGGGACTACTCGTGTAATGGCTCTCCTAGACACAGCGCGATGTCAACCCCCAATACCGGGAGAGACGAATCCTGTCTAACCGTCACTGCCTCCAAGTGCTTCGGGACTGCACCAAACCACTACCTGTTTGGATGACTCTTTTGAGCCGTGGTAGGGTAGTGATCAAAGTACAGTAGGAACACACTGGAGGCGAAGTGACAGTGTCAAGTCAGCGGACTAAGCTGTACTCATATCACCTGGGAACTGATAACTGACGATAGGCATAATACCAACTAGTCAGTTCCCGACGAGTCCTGTCCAGTGTACCCGTAACCTAACGAGCACCCGCATACTATCTCAAGTACGACGTACTGACGGCTGTGGGACAGACCGTCTCCCACACTGTGATGAGAAGCGCATGCGCTGGTCTACTCCGGAGTATCGATGCCCTGTCTCGATAGTCCTGCGACCAGGGACCTGCATAAGGATGTGCTTATAGATTACCCAGCCCCACTAGTGTGACGGCCATCACATCGCTGGTAATCAAGCAAAGATCATAAGGGCTCCACTAATGTGTATAGGCGATATACAAAAATAAACACATGTACACATTGAAGTAGAAACAAACCAAGTAGCATACTACTATTTTGAGCAAGATTGTATATACAAGGTGAATATCCTAAGCTTCCATTAAGTAATATACAAACTAGTACGATACAGTAATGACCTCTTGGGCATATACACTAACAATCTCCCACTTGCACTAAGGCCATGTACTGGCGTATCGAAGACCTATCATCTCGATCAGCCGCTCGAACTGAGTCTGGGGCAGGACCTTGGTGAATGGATCTGCAGTGTTATCTTCTGAAGCGACTCTCCGAACCTCGATCTCCTGGCGATCCACGATCTCCCTGGTCAGGTGATACCGCCTCAAGATGTGTCTGGATCTCTGATGGGACCTGGGTTCCTTCGCTAAATCTATAGCCCCGTTGTTGTCGCAATACAGAGGTATTGGATCAACAATGGACGGAACCACCTGAAGTTCTTTTAAGAACTTCCTCATCCAGACAGCTTCTTTTGCGGCATCAGATGCAGCGATGTATTCCGCTTCCATCGTCGAGTCTACAACGGTTTCCTGTTTGGAACTCTTCCAACACACCGCCCCTCCATTGAGGGTAAAGACAAAACCCGGCATGGACTTGGAATCATCCTTGTCACTCTGGAAGCTGGAGTCAGCAAAGGCCTCGATCTGGAGGTCTTTTCCGCCATACACCAAGAACATCTCCTTAGTCCTTCTCAGGTACTTGAGAATGTTCTTTACCACTATCCAGTGTTTCTCCCCAGGATTTGACTGATACCGGCTTACCACACTCAGTGCATAAGCTACATCCGGTCTGGTACACAACATCGCATACATTATAGAGCCTACCGCAGAAGCGTAGGGTATAATAGACATGCGATCCCTCTCCAAATCAGTCTTGGGAGACATCTCTTTAGAGAGGGTGATCCCGTGACAAGCCAGTAGGTTACCGCGCTTGGAATTTTCCATACTGAATTTTTTCAGTACGGTGTCGATGTACCTGGACTGTGAAAGTTCTAATATCCTCTTGGATCTATCACGATGGATACGGATCCCCAGGATGTATGAGGCATCACCCAGGTCTTTCATGGAGAACCTGTGTGACAAGAACCCCTTGACAGATTGTAGCATAGGAATGTCATTTTCTATTAAGAGAATGTCATCCACGTATAAAACGAGGAATACTACAGTTCTCGCTACAAATCTACTATAGATGCATGGTTCATCTGGATTTTTGATAAAGCCAAATTCCTTGACTGTCTCTTCAAAACAGATGTTCCAACTCCGCGATGCCTGCTTTAGTCCATAGATGGACTTAAGCAACTTGCACACCTTTCCGCTGCTCCCACTCTGAATGAAACCCTCTGGTTGGTCCATATAGACACACTCTTCTAAATTTCCATTTAGAAAAGCGGTCTTTACGTCCATTTGCCAGATCTCATAATCGTGGAAGGCAGCAACGGCAAGAAGGATCCGAATGGATTTCAGCATGGCTACTGGAGAAAAGGTTTCGTCATAGTCCAAGCTAGGTCTTTGACGAAAACCCTTCGCTACCAGCCTAGCTTTATAGGTCTCAACCTGTCCATCTACACCAATCTTCCTTTTGAAGATCCACTTGCATCCTACGGGTTTTACCCCATCTGGAGCAATGTCCAACGTCCATACCTTGTTGGTGTACATGGACTCCATTTCGGACCGCATTGCATCCAGCCATTTCACTGAGTCAACGCTCTGAACGGCCTGCTGGAAGCTAGTAGGCTCATCATAATATATGATGCAATCCTCTCTATCCCCGTCTATGAGAAAACCGTAGTATCTCTCGGGCGGATGAGTCTGCCTACTACTCCTGCGGAGCGACATAGGAATGTCCTGTTCTTTCGAACCTTCTGGTTCCACTAAACTTTCAGTAATAGTCCGTGGTTCTGGAATTTCTTCCAGTTCTACTGCGCTCCCACTAATTTCCTTTTCTAAGAACTGGTATTCTAGAAAGTGGGCATGGCGAGAAACAAGAACTTTTTGTTCCTCTTTGCAGTAGAAGAAATATCCCTTGGAATTCTTTGGATATCCCACAAACTTGCACAGTACTGAGCGTGCCTCGAGCTTGTCCGCATGCTGCTTTTTGACAAAAGCTGGACTTCCCCATGTCTTAATGTGATTAAGATGGGGCCTCTTCCCACACCACATCTCAAATGGTGTGGTAGGCACAGTCTTAGTGGGAACTCGGTTCAAAAGGTATGCGGCTGATTCTAGCGCATATCCCCAGAATGATCGCGGCAACTCAGCGTTACTCATCATGGACCGCACCATATCCAATAGGGTGCGGTTCCGTCTCTCCGATACACCGTTATGTTGCGGAGTGTATGGAGGAGTAAGCTGAGAGAGAATTCCGTTCTCTTTTAAATAGTCCAGGAACTCGGCACTTAAGTATTCTCCACCTCGATCCGATCTTAGGATCCTAATACTTTTGCCGGTTTGTTTATCTACTTCATTCTTATACTCCTGGAATTTTCCAAAGGCTTCGGACTTATGTTTCATTAAGAAGACATAACCGTACCTCGAGAAGTCATCCATAAAAGTAATGAAGTAAGAATAACCGCTTCGCGCATGTGTAGACATTGGACCGCACACGTCATTGTGTACGAGTCCCAAGAGCTCGCTCGCTCTTACTCTATGTCCAGTAAACGGAGTCTTTGTCATCTTTCCTTTGAGACAGGATTGACAAGTGGCATATGATTGATATTCGAACGAATTCAAATATCCTTCTGTATGTAACTTAGTCAACCTTCTCTCATTGTTGTGACCCAGTCTACAATGCCACAAGAAAGTCTGATTTGTTTCCGGAGACTTTCTTTTGTGTGTATTCTGGACATTGAAAATCTGTGGTTGGTTTAATACGTATATACCATTACTCAGTGTACCTGACCCAATCAGAACTTAATTAAGGTGAATGTTTACAACATTGCTTACAAACGCAAATTCATAACCTTCTTTAGAAACTAAAGATACAGAAATGATATTACAAGTTGCGTTGGATACAAAAAAGCAATTACGCAAAACCAAAACATGTCCATCTGACATTCCCAGGTGATAGTCCCCCACGGCTTTAGCATCCACGCTAGCTCCGTTCGCAACTCTGAGGGTCATGTCACCTGCCTTCAAAACCCTACGGTTTCTCAACACCTGAAGCTGAAGCTGCAACCTGCTTCAATTCCTGTGTCCTGGCTTTCCAAGCCCTGCAATCATTCTTCCAGTGACCTTTCTTATGACAATAGAAGCATTCTTCCTTATCCACAAGCTTCCCCGCTTTCTTTGTTGCTTTGGGTTTTCCCTTCGTATCCACTTTACTAACACCGCCCCTTGGTTTGGCGGGGGCTTTCTTCTTCTTTCCCTTGGCTTTCGCCTTGGACCTAGAAGAAGATGATCCTCCTACAAACAAAGTGGATGTTTCCCTACCTTTCTGTAGGGTGCCCTCTGCGCTCCTCAGCATGTTGAGGAGCTCTGAAAGTTCAACCTCTTTTTCTTGTAAGTTGAAGTTCAGTATAAACTGGGCATAAGTGGAAGGAAGGGACTAGAGAACTATGTCCGTATAGAGCTCACTCTCCAATGTGGTCCCTAGGTCCGCAAGCTCCTCAATGTAGCCGATCATCTTTAGCACGTGCTCGCTACTGATGATCCGATGGCCATCTTTGCCGAAAATAACTTTTTCGACGCTTCGTATCTTGCGATACGAGATTGCTCTCCATACAGTTCTTTTGTATGGAAAAATATGGATTTGTAACACTTTGATTTTCCCGTTTGTTTGGTGTTGGTGATAATTAGAAGTCGTGCATGTTTTTATGTTTGTGTGTGCGTAGGATTTATAGTTGTTATTGGTGGTGTGTGCATTTTGGGATAGGTCTTGTGCTTGTGTACACCTTGCATACTTAGACATTTCTTGCAACTTGTTAACCCTTCATATGCATGGTTGCAAACTCTTTTCCCACCATTTAATCTTTTCTAAAACCCATTATATAATTCAAAGTCCAAATAAAACAAGGAAGCATGGAGGGTAGGTAAAGGGTGGACTTTTTTTGACCATTTCCCTCTCTTCTCTCTCTCTCTCTCTTCCTCATTCTGAATTCCTGCAACTCTCCAGCAGAAAACCCTCCCCATTCTTCATCATTTCTTTCCCTTTTCTTTACCCTTGATTCCCAAACCAAACCCTACCCAAAACAATACTTTTTCCTTCATTAAAACATGAAAAATTGAGGTTTTTGGGGTGTTCAAGGGCCAATCTGCGCAACTGAGGGAAAAGCTGAAAACTTTGGTGTCTCTAAGGTCATTTGAAGGTATAAATCTTAATCCTAGCACCCAATTTCCATAACTTGCATGTTTAGTTTAGAAATATCACATTTTTGTACCATTTTAGTGCTTTTGGAGGGGGTTTAGTGTATCATGTTAAAACTTATGTTGTTGTGGCTTGATTAGCTTATTAACAAGTTATTGGTGAGTGATTAGACCTAGGTTTGTTTCAGATTTCATCAAAATACCATAAAGTTCCATTTTTGTGCAAAATGTGTGTTTTGAACTGATTTTAGACACTGTAGGAATCTGCTGCTATCCGAGACTTTTCAGAACAAATCTAGTGATTGATTTGGCATGTATGTATGGTATGGAGTGCACCGACCAAACCTGGGGACCCAATTCCCAAGTCTGGCCGCCAAAAATGGCATTCTGGCCGCAAATTGCGGCCAGACTGGGGAGATTTGGGTTGGGGTTTGGGGTGTGGGTCTCTGCTTATATGTAGGTTATTTTGGTATATATATATTTTCAATATCTTTTCTGTATCAAAATCTGGGGTAGAATACCTATTTTCCCGTATTTTCAACCTTTCGCGACACGCGTGTTACGTGTGTGTGGGTTTTAGGTTTCTGCGTATCGCGACGCGTCGGAGTGATTTCAGACGCGTAACCACACGTTTTAGCGTATCGCGCACACGCGTGCTTGGTTCGCGACATGAGTTACTTGTTGGGCTTTAATGTCGCGTTTGTGTGATTTCGAGCTTACATATGATATATTGTGTAATTCTAGGTTCGCAGGCGAGTACGGCGGACGCAGTGAAGAAAGGGAAGCAGGTTGTTGGCTACACCTAGCGAGAGACTACGGTGAGTAGATTTCACATCTACGGGGATATCGCCCGCATGGCGTTCTACGTCAGGGCAGATAGGACCTTATAGTGTTCCATATATATATTGCATGTTCATGGTTACTAGCTAGTGCATTGCATACCTTCTACACACCTATATCACATCGGATCATAGCATTGTAGTTCATCTATTTGTGACATGACCATATATTCATACTTGATGCCTATATCACATCGGATCATAGCATTGTAGTTCATCTATTTGTGACATGACCATATATTCATACTTGATGCCTATATCACATCGGATCATAGCATTGTAGTTCATCTATTTGTGACATGACCATATATTCATACCTGCTACACATATCACATCGGATCATCATATTGTAGTTCATCTATTTGTGACATGACTTGATATTCATACCTGCTACACATATCACATCGGATCATAGCATTGTAGTTCATCTATTTGTGACATGACCATATATTCATACTTGATGCCTATATCACATCGGATCATAGCATTGTAGTTCATCTATTTGTGACATGACCATATATTCATACTTGATGCCTATATCACATCGGATCATAGCATTGTAGTTCATCTATTTGTGACATGACCATATATTCATACCTGCTACACATATCACATCGGATCATCATATTGTAGTTCATCTATTTGTGACATGACTTGATATTCATACCTGCTACACATATCACATCGGATCATAGCATTGTAGTTCATCTATTTGTGACATGACCATATATTCATACCTGCTACACATATCACATCGGATCATCATATTGTAGTTTATTATATATGACATGACTTGATATTCATACCTGCTACACATATCACATCGGATCATCATACTGTAGTTTATTATATATGACATGACTTGATATTCATACCTGCTACACATATCACATCGGATCATCATACTGTAGTTTATTATATGTGACATGACTTGATGTTCATACCTGCTACACATATCACATCGGATCATTGCATTGTAGCACATTATATGTGACATGATTTGATATTCATACCTGATGCATATGTCACATCGGATTATTGTCTTGTAACTTATCTATATGTAACTTGACCGGATATTTACATTTGACGCACATATCATATCGGATCATTGACATGTATTTGTTTGGATTATATGTGATTTCTGGATTTGGGAACCGTGGCTATTTCAAATATGTAATCATTTAAAAACCCGGTTCCCTTGATATGATATTTCGGTGCGTCCACCATGTGTTTTCTCGGTGCTAGAGTGATATATGGAAACCCGAATCGAGGAGGCGGTTGAGGCCGATTACGGGTACATGGTGGACCCGGTATGGTACCCCGGGGCGAGAACGGTTTCGCTGTGTAGTAGACGGTGAGCCTGGCAGAGGGACCACTACCTACCGGTGATTGGTTGGACCTGACAGTTATCCGGAGTATACTGATCAGAGTCTATAGATGGATGTGGGTGACCCGGACTGACGGGGCCCGATGGATGAGGATTTGCGTGTCGATGCTGGACACGAGTATTTATGATATTTGGGTGCCGATGTTGGGCACTCGGGACTCTCAGAGGTGTACAGGATTCGAGGGCCGATGAGGGTGCCGGTGCCTGAGCTATTTGGGGGATCTGGGTTCATTGATGGCCACCGATATACATTTATCCCACGTTGACATTCCGTGTAGATACTATATTTCCCCATGCTCAGCATTTATTATTTGTACCTCATCCTGTAGTTACATTACCTGATAAAGCATTTGTACCTCATCCAGTAGATGCATTACCTGATAGAGCATTTGTACCTCACCCAGTAGATGCAGTACCTGATAGAGCACCTGCATGATTATTGCACATACCGCTTATCACCTTTTGATATCACCTGTTGGCATATGTTAAAGTAGCGTAGTATGTGCATGCTCGCGATTACCTTTATATGTTATCTCTATTCACGAGTTGGCAACTCACCCCCGTTGTGCCACAGTGTTTGCAGGTTGCCCTTCGGAGTAGTCGCGGCAGGCTGCGGTTACATCTTTTGACTCAGATACCCCCATAGTTGGTGTACTAGCTCTTTTGCTGATAGGTGGGTTTTGTGTGGTATCTGTTTATCTTTCTGTATGTACATTGTTGTATCTAGTATTCTCCATCTACCATGTATGTATTTGACTTAGAGACAGTGTGAGGACGATGTTGTACCTTATTTGTGTTTCTGGGTGTCGTGCTCGTTGTGAGCCGACTTTTCTTATACAGTTTTTATGCTATCTGTGATGTTCCCACTTGTGGATCTTGAGCTTCGCTACGGCGTCGTATATTGTTATCTTGGGATTGTATACTTAGATTTCTTATCATGTTAGTTGGTGTTTTTCATTTAATTCTTATCACACTCTATACTTTCACTGGTTTGTTTTCTGGGTTTCCGGTTCCCTTAGTCACGTTACGCCTGTAGACGTTACGTGGTTAAGTGCTGGTCACGGGCCGAACTTTGGGTCGTGACAGGATTCAAGGTCCATATTCTCGTGCCTCCTCTGATGTTCGTTGTCCATCGAGGCAAGTACGAGGCACTTGGCCTTTGCGCTATCAATCTCCCAAGTCTTGCGGATTTCCTTATCCGCGACGCTGGAAGTGGGACCAGGGACAGGGGGAGCTTTGGTGGTAAGAAGATACCCCAGCTTGTCGTAAGTGATTGCCATTTTGACATTCCTGAGCTAATCTTTGTAGTTTGGCCCTGTCAGTATGTTTTTATCTAGAAGTAACTTAAGTCCAGTCATGTCGATTGGTCGCTGCAATTAGGAGAGAGAAGAAGAATCACTCAGCATGATGCTCTTGCAAGTTTAGAGTGGTTTTTAGTTTGTCTAAACAGGATGGCTCCCACTGTTTCTCGAATCCCTCCTCAAACCATAAAGGAAGAATTAGTCGGGATCAATCCCACCGCACAATACTTGCTTAACCGTTCAGCCAGGCCGGTGTCGGTACTTCGAGGGAGGTTTTCCAACGCTTTCGCGAAGTTCCTTAATTAAAGAACCTCTTTTCCCTGGGGCGTAGCCCCTCTAACACCTTTCTAGGCACCTACTAGGTTTATAGCATTGATCGTTTAGTGAGAAATTTCCCGAGGAGTAGCATATACTCACAGTAGGATCGGGATCCAAATATCATTGCGTGACGAAACTGAAGGAATCCTACCAGAATCATCACACTTCAAATGGTATGCAAATCTAGCAAGTTTCAGTACTTATGAAACTCCCGATGTGGATTTTTGCCCCATGCTCTTATGACCTTGACTTTAGCCAAAATATCATAAGTCACATGTCAAGTTCTACCCGTCATTATCCAGGTTAATTTGGATCCATCCGTACCTACCCTTGACTTTGGCCAAAATGGCAGTACGACTGTCCCAAACCAACGCATCTATCTATGGTACACATGAACACCCAATAGCTACCAATCACTATGCCTTGACTTTGGCCAACATACACAGCTTGAATACTATTGACTATTCATGTGAAACGACGGAGGGCTACGAATGGTTTTGGCAAAACCGTGAACGTAGTGAACTTGATTTGGTCGATGGAATGAGATAGCTTTTAAAAGGAGTGGCTCAAGCTCCGCATTTAAAAGTTGGTTTTGAAAAGAATCGAGTGGTTTTTCGAAAGTGTTCCAACAACTTTAACTTGGTTTATTATCTTGCATTAGTTCTTTTAATACGTGATATTCTTGCATTAGTTCTTTTAATGCATCCCATCATTTAATCCTACCATTGCAGAAAACAACCAAAATATGAAGTACGCTTATGCCATTCGCATTCGCCACTGGGCCCCGTCATTACCCATTAGGTTACTTAACTAACGACAGAGCAGGGGCTGGGCTAGCGCGTCTGTAAAACATAAGCAACGCCTAAATAATATCATATATAGATATACTGCAATGATAAACATTTCAGATCACAGATGAATACATTGGATATACTAGGAATCTGTAATTCGTACGAGCCTGTAACGAAAGACAGATTACACGGTCGCAGTGAATAGCCAATACCCCACCCAAGACCCCTACGGGTGCGGCAAACTACCCGCCAAGTACCCGAAGCGTAGCAACCTCCCTCATCTCCATGAGTAGGCCACTCGACACTTCGGCATACCCGGTAGTTTGTGCACCCCCTCCATGGGTCTATCCTAGGAGCAAAGACAGTAAAAAGAAATTATACAATGACGGCTATAACCCCGACCCGGTTGTGCGGCCATACAAATAATTATTACATCAATTTACAAATTTACATGAATTGAAAGAAAAGAAAACTCTCGTCTCACAACCCCCGGCTATTCACCCGCGATAATCCAACATATTCATATACACATTCCAGCAACATTACAGATCATAGATTTGTATAACCCCCACTAATTGACATATAGCGATTAGTAGACGTTCAATACAAATATCACATTACAGAAAAACCCGTTAGCTTAAGTCTTTTAGAAGTTCGATCAAAAATACGGATTTTCGGGACCCCAAAAATAAAATTTTCGTTCTGGAAAATCTGGGCAGAAAACACATATACCAAAAATCTCAAAATACCCCTATGAGAATACTGTAGCAAAGAAAGAACAGAGAGGAGCCAAGTCGGCCGCGGAACCGCGGCAATAGCAAGCTATTGCCGCATTTCCGCGGCTCTTTGATGGGATCACTGGACGAAATTTCTACAGTATTCACAGAAAACCCTGAGTCGATTTTAGGTGTGAAAATAATCAACTTTTGAACAGTATAAAAATCGACAGAAACTTCGAATTTTGGGGTTCGTTTTCGGGACTTTTTCTTTGATCGATCTTCTAGTTACTTGCTAACATGTTAGATAGAGTTTAACTAGTCTCTGATACCACTGTAAGTCCATGCTACCTCTCCCGGTACTTTCGGGCATGCGGAATTTGGTAAAAAATGATTTTTATAGAGGTGGTAACATGGACTTATAACCCGGATCTTGGTTAAACATCTAACTAACAACCTAACTACGAGTTTCTAACTACTCGGTTAGGGGGTTATACCTTGCTTGTCTTGAACTCCTTCGTCTTCAAGCTCCGATGGTGGTCCGGATTGGCTTCTTCCCGTCGTCTCCGTACGCCGAAGATAGATCCACCTGAAAGTTCCAACCTTTGGCTCCTTCTTCGTTCTTTGAAGAAACTAGTTCACTCGGTTTGCTAAACCTTGTGAACTAGAGTGAGTAGAGAAGAGTTTGTATAGGATTTTATCTATGGTTCTTGATTCTCAACTCATGAGACAAGAGAACCATAGAGTCAAGAGAGGGAGCAAGAGGAAGAGGGTGAGAGCAAAACAAGAGAGCTCAAGAACAAGAGAGAGAACGGTCAAGAAAGAATGAGCAACTCTTTTTGTCTTCCACCCTCTCATAATCCAAAGCCATCATAACTCATTATACCAAATCAAGTGTTATGTGATGGTTGAAGCAACCATAACCATATCATTTCATGCACTCATTTTGCACAAATGAGCAAGAAAGCAAAAGTCTTTGCCATAAAATGATGGCTATGGTTATCATGATGGTCAACTAGTCAAGCCTAGTCAACCGGTCAACAAAGTCAACAAGTCAACAAAGTCAACAAAAGTCAACAACCATGTCACCATAATACTTAATTAATATAATAGTTAATCACATATCATATTCTCATTAGGGTTGAGCAAAAAGTCAATAGTCAACGGTCAACTGTCAACAACCCTAATGAGAATCCGCTGCCTCTGTCTCCCTGTCAACTGTGCATACACACCCGCATCCGCGTTCCGAGGAACACGAATGCATACTGGATAAATCCAATCCCAAAACGTACACTAGGATCTGGCTTAAACCAAAGCCCGCTAGTGCAAACTGTCCGGACACTGTACGTGCACAAGTATACGGATGTGACCGAACCCTGTCGCAAAACCATGCGACCTGTCGCAATACCATGCGACCTCTACTCTTTTGCCTAAAGGCGAAAAACTTTCTGTGTGGGACTCTAAAGACTCGACACTACGCTGGCAGTGGGTTTAACCACAGACCGCAAGCGGCACTAGCTGTGCGTAACGGTCCCCAGGTAATGCCGACAAGAAGATCGACGAGGCGAAACCCATCTGAACTCCTACTGAGCCTGAATGTGACATTCTCCGTACAGTCCGGTCTGTTCGTCTGATACATCGCATGGCGGGCCTAGGGGGCGGTAAACGTCAGTCCCCCAATAGCGGTACAAGTCGTGCCGGGGCGAAGCCCAAAACACCCTGAGATAACACTGGAAGCCTACCAGTATATCTCGTTTGCCCTGGCCAGGGACTACTCGTGTAATGGCTCTCCTAGACACAGCGCGATGTCAACCCCCAATACCGGGAGAGACGAATCCTGTCTAACCGTCACTGCCTCCAAGTGCTTCGGGACTGCACCTAACCACTACCTGTTTGCATGACTCCTTTGAGCCGTGGTAGGGTAGTGATCAAAGTACAGTGGGAACACACTCGAGGCGAAGTGACAGTGTCAAGTCAGCGGACTAAGCTGTACTCATGTCACCTGGGAACTGATAACTGACGATAGGCATAATACCAACTAGTCAGTTCCCGACGAGTCCTGTCCAGTGTACCCGTAACCTAACGAGCACCCGCATACTATCTCAAGTACGACGTACTGACGGCTGTGGAACAGACCGTCTCCCACACTGGGATGAGAAGCGCATGCGCTGGTCTACTCCGGAGTATCGATGCCCTGTCTCGATAGTCCTGCGACCAGGGACCTGCATAAGGATGTGCTTATAGATTACCCAGCCCCACTAGTGTGACGGCCATCACATCGCTGGTAATCAAGCAAAGATCCTAAGGGCTCCACTAATGTGTATAGGCGATATACAAAAATAAACACATGTACACATTGAAGTAGAAACAAAACAAGTAGCATACTACTATTTTGAGCAAGATTGTATATACAAGGTGAATATCCCAAGCTTCCATTAAGTAATATACAAACTAGTATGATACAGTAATGGCCTCTATGGCATATACACTAACACATCCATCGCCCATCTCATGGGTCGAGAAGCATATACGCTAGTCTACACTGGTATATCGATGCCCTGTCATGATACACCCACGACTAGGGACCTTGAAGGATGTACTTATGGACTACCATGTCCCCACTAGTATGATCTGCATCATAGTCCAGGTAGTCAAGTACATATCCTAAGGGCTTTACCAACATGTAACTATAAGACAGATTAAAGAGACTAGTATACATGTTAAGATAAAGAGTAGCCAGATAGCATACTATCATATCGAGCAAGAAAGTCATCTCTATATATGTCCAAGCATCCAATATATTCTACATCATCTGTACAATACTGGCCTCTAGGGCATACATACAACTAACAATCTCCCACTTCCACTAGGGCCAGCTGCTGTAGTATTGCATACCGAGCATCCCGAAGAGTCTCTCAAACTGTATCTGGGGAATGGCCTTCGTGAGTGGATCCGCTGTGTTGTTCTTCGTGTCAACTCTCCTGACCTCGATCTCCCGGCGATCAACTATCTCCCGGATCAGGTGATACCGCCTCAGAATATGCCTGGATCGCTGATGAGACCTGGGTTCCTTGGCCAAAGCCACCGCTCCATTGTTATCGCAATACATAGGTATTGGACGCTCAATGGATGGAACCACTCCAAGTTCAGTAATGAACTTCTTGATCCAGACAGCTTCTTTAGCAGCATCGTTGGCAGCGATGTATTCAGCCTCCATCGTCGAGTCTGCCACGGTTTCCTGCTTGGAACTCTTCCAGCTAACCGCCCCTCCGTAAAGGGTAAAGACAAAGCCCGACTGCGACTTAGAGTCGTCCTTATCACTCTGGAAGCTCGAATCGGTAAAGGACTCCACTTGGAGTTCTCCGTTACCATACACCAAGAGCATCTCTTTAGTCCTTCGCAAGTACTTGAGAATGCTCTTCACAGTTGTCCAGTGATTCTCTCCAGGATCAGCTTGATACCTGCTCACTACACTTAGTGAGTATGCTACATCGGGTCTGGTACATAGCATCGCGTACATGATAGAGCCTACTGCCGAAGCATAGGGTATCCCTTGCATGCGAGCTCACTCCAAATCAATCTTGGGAGACATCTCTTTGGAGAGAGTGACTCCAGAGATCGTGGGCAAATTCCCACGCTTGGATTCTTCCATACTAAACCTCTTTAGTATGGTGTCAATGTACCTGGATTGGGACAATCCCAGTATCCTTTTGGATCTATCTCTATAGATCCTAATTCCCAATATGCAGGTGGCATCACCAAGATCTTTCATTGAGAATCTTTGTGATAAGAAGAGCATGACCGATTGCAGCATAGGAATATCATTTCCTATCAAGAGTATGTCGTCCATGTACAATACGAGGAAGACAACCTTACTCTCTGCCACCTTCTTGTAAATACAAGGTTCATCTGGATTTTTGACGAAATCAAACTCTTTGATAACGACATCAAAGCAGATGTTCCAACTCCGCGATGCTTGCTTTAATCCATAAATGGATTTAAGCAGCTTATACACCTTCCCGCTGCTCCCACTATCTACGAAGCCCTCTGGCTGAGTCATGTACACGCACTCTTCTAAATCACCATTTAGAAAGGCGGTCTTAACATCCATTTGCCAGATTTCTTAATCATGATATGCAGCGATGGCAAGCATGATCCGGATGGATTTAAGCATAGCCACTGGAGAAAAGGTTTCGTCATAGTCCACACCTGGTCTTTGACGAAAACCCTTTGCAACAAGTCTAGCTTTGAAAGTCTCCACTTTCCCATCTACACCAAGTTTCTTCTTGAAGATCCACTTGCTCCCAATGGGTTTTACCCCTTCAGGAGCAACTTCCAAAGTCCATACTTTGTTGGTGTACATGGATTCCATCTCGGACCGCATAGCATCCAGCCATTTCACTGAGTCCCTACTCGTGATGGCCTGCTCGAAGCTAGTTGGGTCATCATCATCCATGATGCAATCCTCGCTCCCTCCATCCATGAGAAAACTGTAGTATCTCTCAGGTTGGCGAGGAACCCTACTAGATCGGCGGAGAGGCTGGGGTTCGTCGGGTACTACTGAATCCTCTGGTTCTACCATGTCTTCTGTTATAGTTTGTGCTGCTGGAACCTCTTCCAGTTCTACTTCAATGCCACTTGTCTGTTTCATAAGAAAACTTTTTTCTAAGAAAGTGGCATGTCGAGAAACAAACACCTTTTGTTCCTCGGGATGGTAGAAGATATACCCTTGTGAATTTTTGGGATATCCTACAAACTTACATAAGACTGATCTTGCCTCGAGTTTGTCTGGATTTTGTCTTTTGACATAGGCTGGACAACCCCATATCTTAATGTAATTAAGATGTGGTCTCTTCCCATTCCATATCTCATACGGAGTGGTAGGCACTAATTTGGTAGGAACTCTATTCAATAGGTCCATGGCTGTCTCAAGCGCATATCCCCAGAAGGAAATAAGTAACTCAGCTGTGCTCATCATAGAGCGCACCATATCTAATAGGATGCGGTTCCTCCGTTCTGATACACCGTTGTGCTGTGGTGTATAGGGAGGAGTCAACTGAGAGAGAATCTCATTCTCTTTTAGGAAGTCCAGGAATTCATTGCTCAAGTATTCACCTCCTCAATCAGATCGAAGGATTTTAATACTTTTTCCGGTTTGGTTTTCGACTTCTTGTTTATATTCTCTAAATTTCTCAAAAGCTTCTGATTTGTGTTTCATCAGGAACACATATCCGAATCTAGAGAGATCGTCAGTGAATGTAATGAAGTACGAAGAACCATCCCTGGCATGTGTAGACATGAGACCGCATACATCACTATGTATCAGTCCCAAGAGTTCGGTAACTCTTTCTCCGTGTCCCGTAAACGGAGTTTTAGTCATCTTGCCTTTGAGACATGACTGGCAAGTGTCATAAGATGAAAATTCAAACGGATTTAAATATCCATCTTTATGGAACTTAGCTAGTCGTGTCGCATTGATGTGACCCAGTCTACAATGCCACAAGAAGGATTCGTTCAATTCAGAACTCTTCCTCTTGTGTGTGTTAGTTATGCTCAGAACTGTTGATTGATTTAGAACATAAATGCCATTGCACAACGTGCCTGATCCAACCAACTTTTGGTTACGGAAAATGTTCATAACATTGTCCTGTAATACAAAATTATATCCCTCTTTACTCAATAAAGAAACCGATATAATGTTGCATATCAGGTTCAGCATGTAATAGCATTCGTTCAGAACCAACGTATTACCAGTTGGTAACACAAGGTGATATTCCCCGACAGTCTTAGATGCAACAATTGCACCATTTCCAACTCTAATGTCTTTATCACCTTCTCCAAGTTCTCTACCTTTTCTAAGCCCATGTAACTGATTACATATATGGGATCCTGACCCGGTATCTAATACCCAGGACGTAGGGCAAATGGAGAAACAGTTCTCTGTAACGAACACACCCGAAGAAAATGCATCAACATGTACTTTCTTCAATCGGGTGGCATGGGAATCCTGGTATTCCCCTATATCCTGTTCAGTCCTATAACCCTTATAGGAAAGAACGGAACCAACGTTCCCCAGCACAGTAAAACATGCGGGTTTAGTCAATACATCCATATTATTATCTTTGTTAGGGCATGAAATGGTCGCTACGTGGAGAGAGAGAGAAGAAAACACTTTAGCGTAAGCTCGTGCAAGATCAGATTGGTTATTATCCTATCTAATCAGGATGGCTCCCACTGGTTTTTATCAAATCTTCCTTCAAACCCTAAAAGGAAAGACTAGCCGGGATTAATTACACACTACAAGTTCGCCAATCTTTCAGCCAGGCCAGTGTCGGTACTTTGAGGGAGGTCCCCCGTACTTTCGCACGAACCTAATTAATGTAAACCTCATTTTCCCAGAGGCGTAACCCCGTTGACACCTTTCTAGACAACTACTTGATCGGCTAATTGTAGTGTGCAAAACTCTCTCAGGAGTAACTCTTACTCGCAGTGGGTATCGGGATCCAACTATCTCATAGAAGGTATGCAATCTCATTGCAAATTTCAACACTTGAAATTCCCGATAATGCTTTTGCCCCTAGCGTGCTATGACCTTGACGCATGCCAAACAACCCATAGTCCGCTAGTCAAGTTCAACCCGTACAATTCGTGATCGAATTAAACCCACCCGTACGACCCTTGACGCATGCCAAACAACGCCGTACGAATACCTTAATCCAATCGCATCTCATGCTACAGATAAGTAATAATCAGCTACCGTACACTACGCCTTGACGCATGCCAAACAACCGTAGCACGAATACTGAATATTACATATCTGAATTGACGGAGGGCTACGCTGGTTTTTCTGAAAACCATAAGCGTAATGAACTTGATGTAAGTCGATGTACAACACCCCACGACTTGCGGGGAGGCGGAAATTTGAAAAATGATCTTGTTCTTTGCTTAAACATCGACTAACCGCATGAATCAAAGCTAAACGATACTAACATGAAACATAGAAGTTCTATACTACTATGCTTAGGGATTATACCTAACGAATCGTGTCCTTCGTCTTTGCGAACTCTTCCTCCTCCTCGGCCTTCTCGAAGTAGTAGACGATCCACCCGAGAGCTTTACTCCAAGTTTAGCCTCTAAACTTGAGGCAACTAACATTCTTTAAGTGCTAATCAAAGAAGCTAGGTGATATAGAGTGAGGGTTATGATTTAGTTAGTCTAACTAATCCTTGTACTCAATATATGAGAGGGGAGGATTAGGGTTTGAAGAGGGAGAGCTTGAGGAGAGAGAAGATGATAATAATAATGAAATGAGAATAGTGAGTTATGATAATATATATCAAGCATTTCTTTTTATCAAGAAAAGAAAAGAAATGAATTTAACAACCATACTTGATAATATCTAGTGATGATTCACATCCATGAGTCATTAAGCAATTATGAAGCATTAATGACATGGATGAATCATCCATATGACTCACTAATCACAGTCATTATATATGCCACCTAAACCTCCTTAGTCACCACCTTCTAGAAGCTTCTCGCGCAATTACGAGAACGCCCCTCCTTTCCGCAAAAATACGGAAAAACTTTAGACTGTATAAATCTAATAACTGGATACCAGTAACTGGCTTAAACCAAAGCCGACTGGTAAAAACTGTCCGAAAGTCGTACGTGCGTAAACACACGTATGCGTCCGAACCCTTGTCGTAAAACCATACGACCTCTATATCGTTTCGCCTGGAGTAGGGAAACTCTCTGTGTGGGACTCTAGAGACTCGACTACTACGCTGGCAGTGGGTTTAACCACAGACCGCAAGCGGCACTAGCTGTACGTAACGGTCCCCAGGTAGATGTCGATAAGAAGGCCGACGAGGAAACCCATCCGAACTCGTACTGAGTCTGATGTGACAATCTCCATACAGTCCGGTCCGTTCGTCTAAGACTATCGCATATCGGGCCTAGGGGGGCAGCAAGCGTCAGTCCCCTAATAGCGGTATAAGTCGTGTCGGAGGGAAGCCCATTACACCCTGAGAACCTACTGGAACCTACCAGCAAATCTCGCTTGCCCTGGCCAGGGACTTTGCGTAATGGCTCTCTGACACAGCGCGATATCAACCCCCAATACCGGGAGAGACGAATCCTGTCTAACTACCACTGCCTCCAAGTGCTCGGGACTGCACCCAACTGCTACCTGTTTGCACGACTCCTTTGAACCGTGGTAGGGTAGCAATCTAAGAACAGTGGGACACACTCGAGGCGAAGTAGCAGTGTCAAGTCTGCGGACTATGCTGTACTCATGTCACCTGAGAACTGTTCACTGACGACTGGTATAAAACCAACCAACAGTTTCCTGTGAGTCCTGTCCGGTGTACCCGTAACCTAACGAGCACCTGCATACTATCTCCAGTACGACGTACTGAAGGCTGTGGGACAGACCATCTCCCTAACTGGGATGAGAAGCGTACACACTAGTCTACTCCGGAGTATCGATGCTCTGTCTCGATAATCCAACGACTAGGGACCTGAATAAGGATGTGCTTGTAGACTACCCAGCCCCCACTAGTGTGACTGCCATCACAACGCTGATAGTCAAGCAAGATCCTAACAGCTCTATCAATACGTATACTCACATATTAAGATAGAAAAACCAAGTAGCATACTACCATATTTAGAAAGGCTGTTATATACATGTGAATATCCCAAGCTTCCATTAAGTAATATACAAACTAGTATGATACAATAATGGCCCCTAGGGCATATACACTAACAATCTCCCACTTGCACTAGGGCCATGTACTGGCATATCGAAGACCAATGATCTCGAGTAGCCTCTCGAACTGAATCTAAGGTAGGGCCTTCGTGAATGGATCAGCAATGTTCTCTTCAGAAGAAACTCTCCGAACCTCGATCTCCTGACGATCAATGATCTCCCTGATCAGGTGATACCTCCTTAAGATGTGTCTGGATTTCTGCTGGGACCTTGGTTCCTTCGCCAAAGCTATAGCTCCGTTGTTGTCATAATACAGAGGTATTGGATCGACTATGGTAGGAACCACCTGAAGTTCTGTTAGGAACTTCTTCATCCAGACTGCTTCTTTTGCGGCATCGCAAGCAACTATATACTCCGCTTCCATCGTCGAGTCAGCAACGGTGTCCTGCTTGGAGCTCTTCCAGCACACCGCCCCACTATTGAGGGTAAAGACATAACCCGACATGGACATGGAATCGTCCTTATCACTCTGGAAGCCGGAATCAGCAAAGGCCTCCAACCTGAGGTCTTTTCCGCCGTAAACCAAGAGCATCTCCTTAGTCCTTCTCAGGTACTTGAGAATGTTCTTTACTGCTATCCAGTGCTTCTCCCCTGGGTTTGACTGATACCGGCTTACCACGCTCAGGGCGTAAGCTACATCTGGTCTGGTGCACAACATCGCATACATTATAGAGCCTACCGCAGAAGCGTAGGGTATAATAGACATGCGTTCCCTTTCCAAATCAGTCTTGGGAGACATCTCTTTGGAGAGGGTGATTCCGTGACAAGCCGGTAGATTGCCGCGCTTAGAATCTTCCATACTGAATCTTTTCAGCACAGTGTCGATATACCTGGACTGCGAAAGTCCCAACATCCTCTTGGATCTATCACGATAGATCCGGATCCCCAGAATGTAAGAGGCATCACCCAGGTCTTTTATGGAGAATCTGTGTGACAAGAATCCTTTGACAGATTGTAGCATAGGAATGTCATTTCCTATCAATAGAATGTCATCCACGTACAAGACGAGGAATACGACACTTCTGGCTACAACTTTACTATATATGCACGGTTCATCTGGATTTTTGATAAAGTCATATTTTTTCACTGTCTCATCAAAACAGATGTTCCAACTCCGCGATGCCTGCTTCAGTCCATAAATAGACTTAAGCAGCTTGCATACTTTCCCGCTGCTTCCACTCTGATTGAAACCCTCTGGCTGATCCATATAGACGCACTCTTCTAAATTTCCATTCAGAAAGGCCATCTTTACGTCCATCTGCCAGATTTTGTAATCATGGAAGGCAGCAATAGCAAGAAGAACCTGAATGGACATGAGTATAGCCACTGGAGAAAAAGTTTCGTCATAGTCCAAACCAGGTCTTTGACGAAAACCCTTTGCAACAAGTCTAGCCTTATAGGTTTCCACCTGCCCATCTACACCAATCTTTTTCTTGAAGATCCATTTGCATCCTATGGGTTTTACCCCATCTGGAGCAAAGTCCAAAGTCCATACTTTGTTGGTGTACATGGACTCCATTTCGGTCCGCATTGCATCTAGCCATCGTACCGAGTCGCCGCTCTGGATGGCCTGCTGGAAGTCAGTAGGTTCATCATCATCTATGATGCAATCCTCTCTATCCCCATTTATGAGAAAACCGTAGTATCTCTCAGGCGGATGAGACGGCCTACTACTCCTGCGGAGGGGTGCGGGAATGTCCTGTACTTCTTGAACTTCTGGTTCTACCAAACTTTCAGTAGCAGTTTGTGGTTCTGGAATTTCTTCCAGTTCTACTACGCTCCCACTCTTCTGAGTTTCTAAAAATTCAGTTTCTAAGAAGCGGGCATGACGAGAAACAAAAACCTTTTGTTCCTCTACGTCATAGAAACAATATCCCATAGAGTTCTTTGGATATCCCACAAACTTACACTCAACTGAGCGTACCTCGAGCTTGTCCGGATGCTGCTTTTTTACAAAAGCTGGACATCCCCATGTCTTCAGGTACTGAAGATAGGGTTTCTTCCCACTCCACATCTGATATGGTGTGGTAGGTACAGTTTTGGTTGGAACCCTGTTCAGAAGATATGCTGCTGATTCTAGCGCATAACCCCAAAAAGATCGCGGTAACTCAGCATTACTCATCATGGATCGTACCATATCCAATAGGGTTCGATTCCGTCTCTCCGATACACCGTTATGCTGTGGAGTGTATGGAGGAGTAACCTGAGAGAGAATTCCTTTCTCTTTTAGGTAACCTAGGAACTCGGCACTTAAGTATTCTCCACCTCGATCAGATCTCAGTGTCTTAATACTTTTGCCTGTTTGGTTTTCTGCTTCACTCTTGTATTCCTGGAATTTCTCAAAGGCCTCGGATTTATGCTTCATTAAGAAGATATGTCCATACCTAGAGAAATCATCTGTAAAAGTAATGAAGTAGGAATAACCACCTCTCGCATGTGTAGACATTGGACCACATACATCACTGTGTATGAGTCCTAAGAGCTCGCTCGCTCTTACTCCTTGTCCAGTGAATGGAGTCTTTGTCATCTTTCCTTTGAGACAAGATTGACAAGTGTCATATGTTTGATATTCGAACGAGTCTAAATATCCTTCTCTATGCAACTTAGTCAACCTTCTCTCATTGATGTGACCCAGTCTACAATGCCATAAGAAAGCTTTATTTAAATCTGGAGACTTTCTTTTTAGTGTGTTCTGGACATTGAAAATTTGGAGTTGGTTTAAAACATCTATACCGTTATTTAGTGTACCTGACCCAATCAAACCATGATTAAGGTGGATGTTAACAACATCTCTTACAAACGTGAAATCATAACCTTTATTTGATAACAAGGAAACTGATTTGATATTACACGTTAAGCTTGGTACAAAAAAACAGTTATGTAAAACCAAAATGTGTCCACTCGTCAATCCTAGGTGATAATCCACGACAGACGCAGCTCCCACGCTAGCTCCGTTTGCAACCTTTAGGGTCATATCACCTTCCTTCAGCACTCTACGGTTTCTCAGTGCCCGCAATGAATTGCAAATATGAGATCCTGATCCGGTATCCAATACCCAGGAAGTAGAGTTGATTGACAGACAATTCTCAATTACAAACACACCTGAAGTCGAAGCCACAGCTTGCTTCGTTTCCTGGTTCTTGGCGTTCCACGCCTTGCAATCTTTCTTCCAGTGCCCTTTCCTGTGACAATGGAAGCACTCATCCTGGCCCACTACCGGTACCGCAAACTTTTTCTTTCCCTTCCCTCCCACCTTACTAACACCTCCTCTAGGTTTGGTGGCGGCCTTCTTCTTCCTTCCTTTGGCCCTAGCCTTGGACCCGGAAGAAGATGCACCGCCAACAAACATAGCGGGTGTTTCCCTTGTCTTCTACAAGGTGCCCTCTGCACTCCTTAACATGTTCAGGAGTTCCGGAAGTTCAACTTCTTTTCTTTGAATGTTGAAGTTCAGGATAAACTGGGCGTAGGTGTGAGGAAGTGACTGGAGAATAAGGTCTGTATAGAGCTCATTATCCAAAGTCGTCCCAAGGTCTGCGAGCTCTTCAATATAGCCGATCATCTTTAGGACATGTTCTCCTACCGATGACCCGACAGCCAACCTCGCTCGAAACAAGTTCTTAGAGGTCTCGTATCTTGCTATACGAGATTGCTCTCCATAAAGTTCCTTTGTATGGAGAAATATGCCATCTAGGTCCATATCCTCGTGCCTCCTCTGATGTTCATTGTTCATCGAGGCAAGCACGATGCACTTGGCTTTCGCGCAATCTAAATCCCAGGTTTTGCGGATTTCCTTATCCGCATTACTGGATTTGGGACCAGGGACAGCAGGTGCCGTAGCGATGAGGACGTACCCCAATTTGTCATAGGTCAAAGCCATTTTGACATTCCGCAGCCAATCTTTATAGTTTGGCCCTGTCAGTATATTTTTCTCTAAAAGTAATTTAAGTCCAGTCATTTTCAGGGTCGCTGCAATTAGGAGAGAGAGAAGAAAACTCTTTAGCATGATGCACTTGCAAGTTTAGAGTGGTTTTTAGTTTATCTAAACTGGATGGCTCCCACTGTTTCTCGAATCCTTCCTCAAACCATAAAAGAGGAATTAGCCAGGACTATTCTCACTGTACAATTCTTGCTTAACCGTTCAGTCAGGCCAGTGTCGATACTTCGAGGGAGGTTTTCCAACGCTTTTGCGAAGTTCCTTAATTAAAGAACCTCTTTTCTCTGGGGGCGTAACCCCGCTGACACCTTTCTGGACACCTACTTGGTTTATAGCATTGATCGTTAAGCGATGAATATCCTGATAAGTAGCATATACTCACAGTAGGATCGGGATCCAAATATCATCGTATGATAATGTTGAAGGAATCCTACCAACATTCATCAAACTCAAAATGGTATGTGTTCCCCTCCGAACGGCGGCCTGGACGCGTGGCGTCCGTGCCTGAGGTTCGGGGCAGATGCTAATTGGTGCTATCCGTCCACCTCTCCAAAGATGCCAAGTCGATCTATGGCACCGTGTATCGAAGGTTTAGACGGATGCGGCCGATGTAGCAGACTTCGTCAGATTCCCCCTCGTTTGAGGGGTTTTTGATTGTGGGGACGCTCTTCCCTGCAGGCGCAAGCCCCTGCAGTTAATTACGCTACCGCATCGTGGTAACAACTTTCTCCTTCTCCAGATGGTCACTTCGTGTCGTGGGTGTTTATTTTGTTTTTATTGCCCGTGGATTGTTTACGGAGACTGAGTTATGTCGTCGCCCGTAGGGCGTGGACTAGTCCAAATCCGCGTTTATCTTAGATTTGGGTTTGGGGGTTTGGTTTGAGGATACGTTAGCCATACTTGAGGCTAAGATCAACTCAAACGTTTGTTAAGGATACGTTAGTCTAGTTTGAGACTAAGATCAACTTAACGGGATCGTTTAGATCCGATAAAGGAGCATTTGGGCTCTATTGTTCCAGTTTAGGGACATAATGGTCCATCGTATGTGTGGCCATCGGGACCCGTCACCTCTCTGACGACGTTGAAGGATTACAACGACGGATGTCAGAAGAGTTCAAAGATGTACCCTCGAGCCAGAGTTAATTGGGGGGATTCATAGTCCAATCTGTTTGAAGGTTTAAGGATACGTTAGCCATCTTTAAGGCTAAGATCAGCTTAAACGGGACCGTTTAGATCCGAAAAAAGAGCACATGGGGCTCTATTGTTCTAGTTTAAGGACATCGCAGTCCATGGGTAGTTTAAGGACATTGCGGTCCATGGGTAGTTTAAGGACGTTGCAGTCCATGGGTAGTTTAAGGACATTGCGGTCCATGGGTAGTTTAGGGACATTGCGGTCCATGGGTAGTTTAAGGACGTTGCGGTCCATGGTTAGTTTTAAGACATCTCGGTCAAGGTTAAGGACGTCATAGTCCGTGGGTTTAAGGACTCCACAGTCCGGTATGTGCTCTGGATGCTTCACACGAGTTCACTGCCGTGATAGGCGAGGACCAGGCTCCGCTCTGGACGTTTTCCACGGGGTCAAAGAGTGACGTTATCCGCGTTCCACGTAACCAGAAATTTTGCACTAGATACTTCACACGGGTTCACTGCCGTGCTTGGCGAGGACTAGGCTCCGCTCTGGGCGTTTTCCGCGGGGTCAGAAAGTGACGTTATCCGCGTTCCACGTAACCAGGAATTTTGCATTAGACATGGGTTTAAGGACCCCACAGTCCATATCATGGGTGGTCGTCGGGACCCGTCACCTCTTTGAAGACATTGAGGGATTACAATGCCAAGTATCAAAGGAGTGAAGAGATGTACCCTAGAACCGGAATGTCTTAAGTAGTCCTTGGCCCAATTTGGGGTCAAGACCGATTAATTATGTTATGTGCCCATTAGCCCAGTTAATTACGAGTTGAAGACTCATGGCCTAGCTCGAGCTAAGTCCTATCATGTCTGGAATATTGGCTTCTTGTTGGTCCATTGAAGGAGAGGCTTTGCTTCTATCCATTTAGCCAATTGGGCCAAAGCCTAGTGTTAAACACTATAGAGCAATCAGTGTTGAACACTGGGAATGAGGTTGACAAGTTAGTGTTTAACACTAAAAGATAATTGGTGTTAAACACCAGCAAAAAGGCTTTCAAATGATCATAAACACTAAAACAGATCAGTGTTGAACACTGGCAATGGAGATCTCAGATTAGTGTTAAATATTAAGGTAATCAGTGTTGAATACTGCGAATAAAATTCTTTGATTAGTGTTGAACACTAAGGCCCGACAGTGTTTCAATACTGTATTCGAGAGTTCCAATTTAGTGTTAAACACTAAGGCAAGAGGGGTCACGTGGCAACACGTGAGAGCGCCCTCCCTTCATTTATTTTGCTGAGATTATCGCATCCTTCTGAGCATCACGTGCCCTCACGTGACAGGCATTTAAATGCTTGTATGCTAAAGCTTCTGCCGAGGGTCACGTGGGTCACGTGGGGTGCTGCCTCAAAGGGGCTTTCTGTAGATCTCTTGGGGGGGTCACGTGGTGACACGTGACCCTGCCTCTATGTTTAGAGGATCTGTTAATCTTTTCCAAGAATTAAATTCCTCATAGGGTTAAACCCTGACAGTAATTTCAGAAGAATTAAATTCCTACTTCCTTTTGAAGATTTATATTCTGAATAGAGTTGGACTCTGAATTTTCTGTAGGAATTAAATTCCTCATAAATATGAAGAACTGAATAGGGTTAGACCCTAATAAAAGCTTTTAAGGAAATTAAACTCCCATTTTAAAGAATTATGATTAAGGGAATTAAATTCCTGCTGTTTCAACAGAACTATGTTCTTAATTAGGGTTAAACCCTGCTTCTTTTGCTATGCAGGAATTAAATTCCCATAACACAGGGTCAAACCCTAGTTTTGTCTTAAAGGAATTAAATTCCTATAGTTCTGTGAGAATTAAATTCTCATGTTTCCATTCCCTCTTTATGTTTTGGATCTGCATGGCAGGATCTCGACCCATTGAGAATTAAATTCTCAACCTAAAGGGGAGATGTGCACTTTGCAGATCCTCTATCAAAGAGAGAAGAAATATGTTCTTCTGTTTTATATATCAGAGTTAAACTCTGTTGAGAATTCAATTCTCCCTCCTTCAAAAAGCCTTCCCTTTCTTACCTAGGGTTTTCCTTTGCAGAAGCTCCAAATTCCTCAAAGTAATCAAGGCTCTCTCCTTTTTTCTCCCTCTGTGTATATATCCCTTTTTTGTATCTCTTGGCTCCTATTTATAGGAGAAGCAGCCGAGTCAATTAGTTTTTGACGAATCTTCGTTGAGATATTTGATTTGCATCCATTATTCGTTCTGGACCTTTGGATTATTAGGTGAATTTTATTCACCATTGGATTTCAAATCCGTGGATTCTCCCTTGTTATTTCGGTTAGATTTAAAGGGGAAATCTTTCCAAACCCGAGATTTTCCCATAGATAGATGATATTTAATCGCCTCTAAATCTTTAATTCGATCGGCTCCAGATAATCACTTTCCTTTGGAAAGATTTGAATCTCCTTCAGAATTTAATTCTGTTAACAAAACGGGCTTTGAGAGCCGGTCACGTGTGACCATGTGACCCCCCTTGGAACGAGCCTTCCTCTTTCTTTTTGTTCTTTGTCTTCTAGTTGCTGTTTAGTCATCACGTGTCAACACGTGACCATTGGTCACGTGTGAACACGTGACCCTGTCTGGAGCCTTTTTCTTTGATTCAACTGGAGGACGAGTCTGCTGCTTTGAGCGTCACGTGCCAACACGTGACCTCTTCTGAAGCCTTTTCTTTGACTTGATCAGGGAACCAATGTGCCTTTTCCGCTGCTTTTATATGTCACGTGTCAACACGTGACTGCTGGTCACGTGTAAGCACGTGGCCCCCTTTCTGAAGCTTTTCCCATAAGCTTTTCTGATTTTAAATCAGGAAACAAATGCCCCCACAGCGTTGTTCTCACGTGTCTGCACGTGAGTGCAACGCTGTCACCTTTGTGACCGTTGGATTCCTTTAGGGATTTGGGGAGATAAAACGTTTCCATTGCTTTCTATAAATACCACTGTCTATTCATAGGAGCCTTCACTTTGCTCATCTTCATCTTTTTCTTCTGAGGACTTCTTCTTTGAGAATTTAATTCTTGCTTTCAGAGCTTAGTTCTCTGTCTTGAAACAATCTTCAGAGTTTAACTCTATTCGAAAAGAATCCTTTTTCTCAGGTAATGTTCTTGGACAACGATGGACCTTCACATTTCTCTGGATTTTAAATCCAAAACAAGGGTTTTTACCCTTTTTCCTTCATATTTTCCATAAGAACATGAAACCGCTTAACCTTCAATCTGTAGATCTCTTAGGGTTTAGATGATCTTTGGGAAGATGATGATGGCGTTTCAACCCCATGGAATTTAATTCCATCAAAAATATTTCTGGGAATTTGATTCCCTTTTTCTTAATAAAGAATTTAATTCCAATGAAGGACTTGATTTCTTCACACGGAGGCTTCTTGGGGTCCCTTGGCCCTAGGTCATTCTTCCTGCCATTAATGCAATGGGGGCTTTGTAATGATGTCTTTTTGTGGGAATTTAATTCCTTTGATTTTGTTGGATTCATTGTAGAGCCCGAGACAAATCCTGCATGGTCATCATTCTTTATTAAATGAGGATATTCCCTTTGTTTTATTGTAACGATTTGGCCTCATTATTAATGCGCCGTCATCTGGATTCTGTGGGGCCCATGTGTTTTGTAGCCCATGGTCCCAGAAAATTCTGCTGTTGCTTTCTTTAACTAGTCTTCATGTTCATGTATGAATATATATCGCTGACTTTCCTTTTAACGGTCTTCCTTTATTGGATTTCAGGTGCGATGGCTTCTGTTCCACGCTTTCCCTTTTCTCGCTCGGAGGCGGCTTTTCCTCAGTCACCATCTGATGAGGAAGCGATGGCGATGATTCGGGCCCATGACCCGAACTGTACCAACCTTCTTCAATGGGGATCTTGGTATAGTCAGATTATTCAAGGTCGCAGGAGTTTTCTTTGCACGGTGCCGACGGAGCCCACTTTCCCCTTTTTACCGATGGATCCTCCAAGGACAGCTTTTGCTGTGGAAATGCCCAACTGGACTCCAACGGGGAGGCTGGAGCCTTCGACGACCGGTATTCCGAACCATCCGATCTCAGCCATAGACATCTTGGGACGGCGTATCTGCCAGGGTGAGGCCCACCCGTGGGGGAAAATTTATAAGATAGGGCTCACTCCTAGGCATCCTGCGGGCTACCTTCTCTGGGCTCGTTACATCCTTTCTGCCCATCGGGCGCGGTTGCAGAAAGTCGGGCTCTACCAGGCCATATACGCGTCACTATTCCATTACAAGTCCCCGCATGCCTGGTGGGTCAAGGCGTTTTTGAACCAGTGGAATCTTCCCACTAATACTTTCATTCTGGGAGATCGCGAGGTTTCGATTTCTTTGGCTGAATTCTATGATATCTCGGGGTTGCCAATAAGGGGTAATCTGTATGAGGAGTTGTTGCCTCCTGACGAGTACGTCTTTGAACCTGAGCCCGCCCCAGTTGACGGCCTATCTGCTGAGAATGCTATTCGCCACAAGCGCCCCAGTTTAATTAGGGCCCTAGGCATCTACGACCGATTATTCACCGAGTCCGAGGAGCAGGGTGTCACTTTCAAGAGCTTCATTGCTTGTTTCCTTCGTGAGGACGCTCTATCGAAGACAGCCCCGAAGTTTGCCAACATTGGGGACCCCTTTGGGTTCGGTCCGAAGAGGTTGCCGACCAACGAATCAGATTTACCTCAGTATTACATCCCTATTATATCGCCGATACCTTTTGAATCCATTGCTGTCCCAGGCATGGACGAGGAGACGTTCTTTGTGGGGTTTGTTAGTGTCTGGCTTAGTTGGTTCGTTATCCCCATGCATCGCCGCTTCATGAGAGCCTCGGTCATCTACCCGGCTCATCGTATTGCTGAGGGGATGCGGTTGGCTGTCGGCATCCCGGCCTTGGCGCACCTCTATAACGGATTGGACACCGCAGCTAATACCTCTACGCCTGGCGAGGACGTAGTGAACTTTTCGCTTCATTATTTCACGTCGTGGATCGAAATGCATGTGCTGGGGTCTTTTGCTATGCATCAGAGGCCTGCTTTTTACGACGCCTATCCCTTCCCGCGACTTATGCGACTGGTGGGTGCTTCTGCTGCCGACCCAACTCAATTTGGGGCTATTCGGGTGCTGATTTCTCCTCATGCCACTGCTGGCGGGTTGGTTTTTAATGATCGGGTTTTGTCTACTCCTTCGGGTCCCGTTCAACAACTCTGGGACCAGTCGAAAGACAACGCGCCTTCTCTGAAGCCCCGGGAGGCCACGCATTTGTATACAATTAAACCGGGCTACTTGGTGTTTCGCCAGGACAGTGCAGCTCTTTTTATGCGGTACAATCCGCATCGATTTGCCCGGCTGCTTGGATACGACCAGGGTGTTCCTTTTGAGGCTTTTATAGTCGCCCCGATCCCTTCGCTCGATGCTGTTCGCGATGCCGCTCATCATTTCATGAGGCTGAACACCGGCTCTCATTTCATGGTCCCTGAAGCCGAGTACATCCCCCGATGCGTGGGTGCATTTACGGGCTGGTATCTTCATCGGATCACCCCAATTATTGCTGAAGAAAGAAGGGTTCTTCTTGGTCACGACGCCCCTCCTCAGGTCTCGGCAGCTAAGCTGCGACCGAGGGTTCCAGTCCGCTTCCCTTTGAGGGAGATTGGCGCCGCCCTCATTCCGGGGGAGTCAGGGGTAGACCTTACTCCAACAGCTGGTATGCCCTTGGGTTCCCGATCGCGAGGTAGACGGGCTCCAGTAGTGGCACCTCTGCCGGTGGCGGCACCGCCCCCCGTGGCGTCGACAATGGCGATGTCGTCCTCGGTCGTGGCACTGAGCGAAAGTAACAGGGATGAGGGCGCTGAAGGCGATGTGGGCCAGCGCCGCCCTAAGGCTTCGCGAGGGAGGAAGCAGTCATCCTCAGCGACCGGCTCCGGGTCCAAACGGCGGAGGAAAGCGGCTACCATCCCGCTTGATTCTGTGGTGGAGTCTCAGCCTATCCTTGAAGACGAACCATTGGCCTTGCAAGAGTCAAATGCTGGACTTCTCTTCCCGAGTTCGGCTGATGAGGAGGCTGCACAGTTGGCTGAGGCCATACGGCGTTCAAAAGACGCGTCCTATAACGCCAAGGTTCCGAAGAAGTCTTATCCTGCTGTAATTTTTTACGAAGACCCTTCGTGGATTCGGCGACGGTTTATCGGCCCTTTGGAGGAATGGGGGGAAAGGGCTTTGAAGCAGGCCGCTTCAGAAGATGCCGCTGATGCGCTTTCTTTATGGACCGGCGGTCATGAATCTACCCTTAAACCCCGGCGAGCTCACCTCTTTGAGAAGGAGAAGCGGCTTGAAGAAGCCATATTGAGGGCTTCTTTGCGTATAGGTACGTTGTGCTTCTTTTGTAGTCTTTTCGCTTATTTATGCTCGTGGGTATGTACCATTATTCTTATTTAAATCGTGCAGAATCTTCGACGCTGGGGGAGCTCCCTACTGTCCCATTAAAGCTAAAGCCCGCCGAAATTCTCAATGAAGCCTTGCTGGATGTGGAGGGGGCTGATGAGGCTGCTCCTCTCATGATAGAACCTCCAGCGGCGATTCTTGATCAGGGAGTGCTTGCCCCTTAGGGGGAGGCTCCCTTGGAGGCCGCCACCCCAATGACTCTTACTGAGGGCGGCCTAAAGGCTGGAAGCGAGGTAGTCGGGACTACTCTCCCTTTGTTGGAGCCTGAGGTCACGGCGGAGACCGTTGAAGCTGCTATCCCCCCGGCTCAGAATGGGAGGAGTGTTGAAGGTATCCCTCTGCGTTTTAATTTAGTAACCCCTTCATAGTCTGAACTCTTTTATCTTTCCCAGAATTGCGCGGCTTAGCGGCCACGATCGCGGATCTGTCGCCTCGCCAGTCATTTCAGCGTTTATTAGAGATGGCAGCTCCACAGGCGATCTCCCCTCAGCGTATTGTCCTTTCCTCTGGGCAAGGTTAGTGTCATTCGCCATTTTTTACCATAGCATTGTTACTATTTTGCGAAATGACGTTGATGTCTCTTATAGTTTTAGAAGCCGACGATGAGGTTGAGGTCGTTGAAGGGCCAGGGGAACCTTCAGCTCCTACTTGCATGACTGTCGGTGAGTGATATTTTATTATAGTCCCGTTCATTCTGTGTTTAAAAGTTTTACTAACATTCGCCGAATTTGAACAGCCCTGCCAGTCTCCATGGCTTTGGAATCGCGCATTGTGATGCCGCCCGGCCCCTACGCCTTGCGGGCTTCAGAACGCTTGGCCCAATTGAGCCTTGTCTCCCTATCTTCTTTCATCGAGGAGCTCCGTGCTGGTAGTGCGACCACAGCCGAAGCGTTTGCCGCTGAAGCTAACGGCTCCCTCCCTTTTCTCGCCACCTATCATAGCGAGGAGGTGGTGCGGGTCTGGGTGGAGTTCTGTAGGAAGGTGGAGGCTTGTTTGTACGCCCTGGAATGTTCTCGCCTTTCCTTGGAAGTCGTGGCTGCAAAAGCGGAGTTACGAGGTCTGATAGCACGATGTGCGGCCAACATGACGTCGTGCGAGAAGAGACTTGGCTGCAAGTTCTCGGAGAGGGAGCTAGCCTCCAAGGCGCTGGGTGAGCTTCAAGCCAGTCTCACAGCTAAAGCCAACAAAGCGTATGAACTTTGGCGGGTGCTTCAGGAGTCTATCAAGGAGGTGGTGGCTCTTGATAAAGCTGCCACGTTCACTCGTGAGAGGGTCGAGGCTCATAAAGCCACCGAGAAAGAGCTCGAAGCTCGGCTTGCTTCGTATCAGGCTCAGCAAGCTCAGGCGGAGGCTCGTCTTTTGGAGATCTTGCGTCATGAAGCTGTGGCTCAGCAACAGAACGATGAGCTGGTAAAATTATTGCACCGCCCGTCGGCTTGAGGACTTGTATCTTTTCTCCTCTTTTTTTTACATACTCATGGATAAGAGTATCTTTCTTTTTGTTTCTTTCATGAATTGTACTTTGTATCCATTTTGGCTTATGAATAAAAGATACAATTTTCCCCTCAATGGTGTATCCCCTTTTTATTGAATGTATTCTGCGAATATTCTATCTTGATCTCCTTGCAGGATAGTGATGGCTTAGGATACAGGGTTAGGATCTGCTTCCTAAGGCTTTTGCACTTTATGAGCCACGAGGGTCTCATAAAGAGTTTTTCTCCATACAGGTCGAGAGGATCCCATAGGTGTAAGTTCTTTTTAGAGATCGTGAGGATTTTAAGCGGGTTTTCCCTTGAGAGTCGTAACGATCTCACAAGGGAGTTTTTTATTCCTTACAGGTCGTGAGGACCTGCAGGTGCTGAATGTGGTCACCCTTATCCGTGTTTCACGGGGTCAGAGGCTGCTCCAGGTATCGTAGTTTAGAGACGTCGCGGTCAAGGTTAAGGGCCTCATAGTCCGTGGATTTAGGGACTCCACCATCCGCTGTTAGTTTTAAGACATCACGGTCAAGGTTAAGGACCTCATAGTCCGTGGATTTAGGGACTCCACAGTCCGATGTTAGTTTTAAGACATCACGGTCAAGGTTAAGGACCTCATAGTCCGTGGATTTAGGACTCCACAGTCCGGTGTTTGGTTGCAGGGACCCTTCACCTCTTTAAAGACGTTGAGGAATTACAACGCCAGGTATCAAAGGAGTGAAGAGATGTACCCTTAAACCAAGGCAGAATTCGTAAGGAATCGGGGTGTTTGATCGTTAGTTTTAAGACATCACGGTCGAGGTTAAGGACGTCTTAGTCCGTGGATTTTAAGGACTCCACAGTCCGGTATTTGCTCTGGATGCTTCATACGGGTTCACTGCCGTGCTTGGCGAAGACCAGGCTCCGCTCTGGGCGTTTTCCGCGGGGTCAAAGAGTGACGTTATCCGCGTTCCACGTAACCAGGAATTTTGCACTAGATGCTTCACACGGGTTCACTGCCGTGCTCGGCGAGGACTAGGCTCCGCTCTGGATGCTTCACACGGGTTCACTGCCGTGCTCTGCGAGGACCAGGATCCACTCTGGACGTTTTCCACGGGGTCAAAGATGGACATTATCCGCGTTCCACGTAACCAGGAATTTTGCACTAGATGCTTCACACGGGTTCATTGTCGTGCTCGGTGAGGACTAGGCTCCGCTCTGGACGTTTTCCGCGGGGTCAAAGAGTGACATTATCCGCGTTCCACGTAACCAGGATATTGCACTAGATGCTTCACACGGGTTCATTGCCGTGCTCGGCGAGGACTAGGCTCCGCTCTGGACGTTTTCCGCGGGGTCAAAGAGTGACATTATCCGCGTTCCACGTAACCAGGAATTTCGCACTAGATGCTTCACGCGGGTTCACTGCCGTGCTCGGCGAGGACTAGGCTCCGCTCTGGATGCTTCACACGGGTTCACTGCCGTGCTCTGCGAGGACCAGGATCCGCTCTGGACGTTTTCCATGGGGTCAAAGAGTGACATTATCCGCGTTCCACGTAACCAGGAATTTTGCACTAGATGCTTCACACGGGTTCATTGCCGTGCTCGGCGAGGACTAGGCTCCGCTCTGGATGCTTCACACGGGTTCACTGCCGTGCTCTGGGATGACCAGGATCCGCTCTGGACGTTTTCCACGGGGTCAAAGAGTGACATTATCCGCGTTCCACGTAACCAGGAATTTTGCACTAGATGCTTCACACGGGTTCATTGCCGTGCTCGGCGAGGACTAGGCTCCGCTCTGGATGCTTCACACGGGTTCACTGCCGTGCTCTGCGAGGACCAGGATCCGCTCTGGACGTTTTCCACGGGGTCAAAGAGTGACATTATCCGCGTTCCACGTAACCAGGAATTTCGCACTAGATGCTTCACACGCGTTCATTGCCGTGCTCGACGAGGACTAGGCTCCGCTCTGGATGCTTCACACGGGCTCACTGCCGTGCTCTGCGAGGACTAGGATCCGCTCTGGACGTTTTCCACGGGGTCAAAGAGTGACGTTATCCGCGTTCCACGTAACCAGGAATTTTGCACTAGATGCTTCACACGGGTTCACTGCCGTGCTCGGCGAGGACTAGGCTCCGCTCTGGATGCTTCACACGGGCTCACTGCCGTGCTTTGCGAGGACCAGGATCCGCTCTGGACGTTTTCCACGGGGTCAAAGAGTGACGTTATCCGCGTTCCACGTAACCAGGAATTTTGCACTAGATGCTTCACACGGGTTCATTGCCGTGCTCGGCGAGGACTAGGCTCCGCTCTGGATGCTTCACACGGGCTCACTGCCGTGCTCTGCGAGGACCAGGATCCGCTCTGGACGTTTTGTTAGTGTTTATGCCCTAGAAGGCCATTACTGTATCATACTGGCTTGTATATTACTTAATGGAAGCTTGGGATATTCACATGTATATAACAGTCTTGCTAAACATGGTAGTATGCTACTTGGTTTTTCTATCTTAATATGTGAGTGTACGTATTGATAGAGCTCTTAGGATCTTGCTTGTCTACCAGCGTTGTGATGGCAATCACACTAGTGGGGGCTGGGTAGTCTACAAGCACATCCTCATTCAGGTCCCTGGTCGTTGGATTATCGAGACAGAGCATCGATACTCCGGAGTAGACTAGTGTGTACGCTTCTCATCCCAGTTGGGGAGATGGTCTGTCCCACAGCCGTCAGTACGTCGTACTGGAGATAGTATGCAGGTGCTCGTTAGGTTACGGGTACACCGGACAGGACTCACAGGGAACTGTTGGTTGGTTTGATACCAGTCGTCAGTGAACAGTTCCCAGGTGACATGAGTACAGCGTAGTCCGCAGACTAGACACTGCTACTTCGCCTCGAGTGTGTCCCACTGTTCTTAGATTTCTACCCTACCACGGCTCAAAGGAGTCGTGCAAACAGGTAGCAGTTGGGTGCAGTCCCGAGCACTTGGAGGCAGTGGCGGTTAGACAGGATTCGTCCCTCCCGGTATTGGAAGTAGATATCGTGCTGTGTCAGAGAGCCATTACGCAAAGTCCCTGGCCAGGGCAAGCGAGATTTGCTGGTAGGTTCCAGTAGTTTCTCAGGGTGTAATGGGCTTCCCTCCGACACGACTTATACCACTATTAGGGGACTGACGTTTGCCGCCCCCCTAGGCCCGATATGCGATAGTCTTGGACGAACGGACCGGACTGTATGGAGATTGTCACATCAGACTCAGTAGGAGTTCGGATGGGTTTTCTCATCGGCCTTCTTATCGACAACTACCTGGGGATCGTTACGTACAGCTAGTGCCGCTTGCGGTCTGTGGTTAAACCCACTGCCAGCGTAGTAGTCGAGTCTCTAGAGTCCCACACAGAGAGTTTCCTACTCCAGGCGAAACGATATAGAGGTTGCATGGTTTTGCGACAAAGGGTTCGGACGCATACGTGCGTTTACGCACGTACGACATTCGGACAGTTTTTTCCAGTCGGCTTTGGTTTAAGCCAGTTACTGGCATCCGGTTATTGGATTTTTTCAGTCTAAAGTTTTTCCGTATTTTTGCGGATTGGAGGGGCGTTCTCGTAATTGTACGAGAAGCTTCTAGAAGATGTGACTAAGGAGGTTAAGGTGACATAAGCTTTGGATAAGATTAGTGAGTCATGAGGGTGATTCATCATGATCATTAATGCACCATAAATGCTTAATGACTCATGTTAATGAATCACCTCTTTTCATTTATGAAGCATGCTTATTCATTTCTATTTATTCATTATTCTTTAATAAGAATGCTTCATAATATATTATGATACACTCTCTCTCATCTCATTATCTCATCTCACATTCTCTCTCCTCAAGCTCTCATCTTCAAGAGACTAATCCTTAATCCTCATGTGTTGAGATCAAAGGTTTAGTTAGACTTAAACATCCATTACCTTCACTCTATATCATCCTTTCTTCTTTGATTAGCAATCAAAGTAGATTAGTTACCTCAAGTTAGAGGTGTAGCTTGGTGTTTTGCTCTCGGGTGGATCGTCTACTACCTAGAGAAGGTCGAGGAGAACAAAGGAGGACACAAAGACGAAGGACCGGTTTCATTAGGTATAATCCCTAAACACAATTGATAAGAAACTCTTTGTGTACGGTTATTTATAGTTTAGCTTCGATTCAAGCGGTTAGTCGATGTTCGTTCTTTAAACATGATCGTTTTTGAAAATTCCGCCTCCCCACAAGTACTGGGGTGTACTACATCGACTTACAGTGGTATCAGAGCCTCGCTAAACACTAAATAACTTAATTGCAAATTTGTACGAATTTCGAACGGAAAAACGAAGCCGGAAAACCCTAAAAAATGCAAGTTTCTGTCGAAATTTAAATGATGTCCAAAAATTTTTCAGGTGAGTTCAGAGAGCTTGAAAAGACACCAGAAGAACACCCAAGAAAAACAGTCGCCTAATTCGTCTAACTCGCCGCGGAACCGTGGCCTCAGCCTACTGAGTCGCCGCGCTTCCGCCGCCGAGTTGGCGAGTCAGGAGCCGATTTTTCTTCTGTTGCTTCTGTGTAATATTTGGGGTTTTCTGGAATATTTAATATTTGCTCAGGTTACTGTTTAACAGAGCAGATTTTGGAGCAATATTGATGTTGTTTAATCGATCGAAATTTTACAGTATTTGCATATTGGATTATATCTGTGATTGTTTAATGTGTTCGTAAACCTCCCCTAACTGCTAGTATGTCGGTTGGCAGGGGGTTGCACATTTCTGAAATTGTTATATTTGTTTGTGCATATAAACTGTATTGGACTGTTGTGGTGTATAGCCGGGGTTAGCAATGGGTTATTGTTTAATTCATTTGTTGTAAATGTAATTTGTTGTAATATTATTTTTGCGGGGCACTTCCAGGTTGCGGTCGTAGCCACCGTTGTATTATTTCATTTTACTGTTTTTGCTCCTAGGACTGACCCAAGGTGGGGTACACAGACTGCCGGGTGGGTAGTTTGCCGTACCCGTAGGGGTCGAGGGTGGGGTAACGGCTATTCATCACAACTGTGTAATCTGTCTTTTCTTGCAGGCTCAAAAGAAATACAGATTGCTTGCAAATCCAATATTGTTTATCTGTGTTCTGGAATGAATATCATTGCGTCAGACGAATGTAAAATATCTATATATATTGTAGCTATTTAGACGTCACTTATGTTTTGCACCCGCGCTAGCCCAGCCCCCGCTCTGTCGTTAGTTAAGTAACCTAACGGGTGATGACGGGACCCCGTGGCGAATGCGGATGGCATAAGAGGACGTTGTATTTTCGTTGTTTTCTGCAATGATAGGTTAATGATGGGACGCATTATCTATAATGCAAAGAAAATAAACCAAAGTTTAAATCGTTGGAACAATTTAAAATAAACCACTCGGTTATTTTTAAAACAGATATTTTTAAATGCGGAGATTTAACCACTCCTTTTAAAAGCTATCAGGTTCCTTCGGTTATATCAAGTTCACTACGTTCACGGTTTCGCCAAAACCAGTCGTAGCCCTCCGTCATTTCTTATGAATGGTCAGTAGTATTCAAGCTATGTTTGTTTGGCCCTTAGTCAAGACATAGTGATTGGTAGCTGCTGGGGTATTCATTTGTTGCATAGATAGATGAGTTGGTTTGGGACAGTCGTATTACTTTGTTTGGCCTTTAGTCAAGAGTATACGGATGGGTTCAAATCAACAGGATAATGATGGGCAGAACTTGACATGTGACTTATGATTTGTTGGCCCTTAGTCAAGATCATAAGAGCATGGGGCAAAAATCCATATCGGGAATTTCTAAAGAAACTGAAATTTGCAAAGAGATGCATACCATTTGGAGTTTGATGAATGTTGGTAGGATTCCTTCAACATTATCATACGATGATATTTGGATCCCGATCCTACTGTGAGTATATGCTACTTATCAGGATATTCGTCACTTAACGATCAATGCTATAAACCTAGTAGGTGTCCAGAAAAGTGTCAGCGGGGTTACGCCCCCAGAGAAAAGAGGTTATTTAATTAAGGAACTTCGCGAAAGCGTTGGAAAACCTCCCTCGAAGTACCGACACCAGCCTGGCTGAACGGTTAAGCAAGTATTGTACGGTGAGAATAGTCTTGACTAATTCTTCTTTTATGGTTTGAGGAAGGATTCGAGAAACAGTGGGAGCCATCCAGTTTAGATAAACTAAAAACCACTCTAAACTTGCAAGAGCATCATGCTAAAGAGTTTTCTTCTCTCTCTCCTTATTGCAGCGACCCTGAAAATGACTGGACTTAAGTTACTTTTAGAGAAAAATATACTGACGGGGCCAAACTATAAAGATTGGCTGTGGAATGTCAAAATGGCTTTGACCTATGACAAATTGGGGTACGTCCTCACCGCTACGGCACCTGCTTTCCCTGGTCCCAAATCCAGCAATGCGGATAAGGAAATCCGCAAAACCTGGGATTTAGATTGCGCGAGAGCCAAGTGCATCGTGCTTGCCTCGATGAACAATGAACATCAGAGGAGGCACGAGGATATGTCCCTAGATGGCATATTTCTCCATACAAAGGAACTTTATGGAGAGCAATCTCGTATAGCAAGATACGAGACCTCTAAGAACTTGTTTCGAGCGAGGTTGGCTGCCGGGTCATCGGTAGGTGAACATGTCCTACAGATGATCAGCTATATTGAAGAGCTCGCAGACCTTGGGACGACTTTGGATAATGAGCTCTATACAGACCTTATTCTCCAGTCCCTTCCTCACACCTACGCCCAGTTTATCCTGAACGTCAACCTTCAAAGAAAAGAAGTTGAACTTCCGGAACTCCTGAACATGTTAAGGAGTGCAAAGGGCACCTTGAAGACATCAAGGGAAACACCCGCTATGTTTGTTGGCGGTTCATCTTCTTCCGGGTCCAAGGCTAGGGCCAAAGGAAGGAAGAAGAAGGCCGCACCCAGACCTAGAGGAGGTGTTAGTAAGGTGGGAGGGAAGGGAAAGAAAAAGAAAGCAGTACCGATAGTTGGCCAGGATGATTGCTTCCATTGTCACAGGAAAGGGCACTGGAAGAAGGATTGCAAGGCGTGGAACGCCAAGAACCAGGAACCGAAGCAAGCTGTGGCTTCGACTTCAGGTGTGTTTGTAATTGAGAATTGTCTGTCGATCAACTCTACTTCCTGGGTATTGGATACCGGATCAGGATCTCATATTTGCAATTCATTGCAGGCACTGAGAAACCGTAGAGTGCTGAAGGAAGGTGATATGATCCTCAGGGTTGCTAACGGAGCTAGCGTGGGAGCTGCGTCCGTCGGGGATTATCACCTAGGATTGACGAGTGGACACATTTTGGTTTTACATAACTGTTATTTTGTACCCAGCTTAACGTGTAATATCATATCAGTTTCCTTGTTATCAAATAAAGGTTATGATTTCACGTTTGTAAGAGATGTTGTCAACATCCACCTTAATCATGGTTTGATTGGGTCCGGTACTCTAAATAACGGCATATATGTTTTAAACCAACTCCAAATTTTCAACGTCCAGAACACACTAAAAAGAAAGTCTCCAGATTTGAATAAAGCTTTCTTATGGCATTGTAGACTGGGTCACATCAATGAGAGAAGGTTGACTAAGTTGCATAGAGAAGGATATTTGGACTCGTTCGAATATCAATCTTATGACACTTGTCAATCCTGTCTCAAAGGAAAGATGACAAAGACTCCATTTACTGGACAAGAAGTAAGAGCGAGCGAGCTCTTAGGACTCATACACAGCGATGTATGTGGTCCAATGTCTACACATGCGAGAGGTGGTTATTCCTACTTCATTATTTTTACAGATGATTTCTCTAGGTATGGATATGTTTTCTTAATGAAGCATAAATCAGAGGCCTTTGAGAAATTCCTGGAATTCAAGAGTGAAGCGGAAAACCAAACAGGCAAAAGTATTAAGACACTAAGATCTGATCGAGGTGGAGAATACTTAAGTGCCGAGTTCCTAGGTTACATAAAAGAGAAAGGAATTCTCTCTCAGCTTACTCCTCCATACACTCCACAGCACAACGGTGTATCGGAGAGACGAAATCGAACCCTATTAGATATGGTACGATCCATGATGAGTAATGCTGAGTTACCGCGATCTTTCTGGGGTTATGCGCTAGAATCAGCGGCATATCTTTTGAACCAGGTTCCAACCAAGACTGTTCCTACCACACCATATCAGATGTGGAGTGGGAAGAAACCCTGTCTAAAACATTTTAGGACATGGGGGTGTCCAGCTTTTGTAAAAAAACAGCATGTGGACAAGCTCGAGGCACGTTCAGTACAGTGTAAGCTTGTGGGATATCCAAAGAACTCCAAGGGATATTATTTCTATTACGCAGAGGAACAAAAGGTCTTTGTTTCTCGTCATGCCACCTTCTTAGAAACTGAATTTTTAGAAAATCAGAAGAGTGGGAGCGAAATAGAACTGGAAGAAATTCCAGAACCACAAGCTGCTACTGAAAGATTGGTAGAACCAGAAGTTCAAGAAGAACAGAACATTCCCGCACCCCTCCGCAGGAGTAGTAGGCCGTCTCATCCGCCTGAGAGATACTACGGTTTTCTCATTGACGGGGATAGAGAGGATTGCATCATAGATGATGATGAACCTACTGACTTCCAGCAGGCCATCCAGAGCGGCGACTCGGTACGATGGCTAGATGCAATGCGGACCGAAATGGAGTCCATGTACACCAACAAAGTATGGACTTTGGACTTTGCTCCAGATGGGGTAAAACCCATAGGATGCAAATGGATCTTCAAGAAAAAGATTGGTGTAGATGGACAGGTGGAAACCTATAAGGCTAGACTTGTTGCAAAGGGTTTTCGTCAAAGACCTGGTTTGGACTATGACGAAACTTTTTCTCCAGTGGCTATGCTCAAATCCATTCGGGTCCTTCTTGCTATTGCTGCCTTCCATGATTATGAAATCTGGCAGATGGACGTAAAGACGGCTTTTCTGAATGGAAATTTAGAAGAGAGCGTTTATATGGATCAGCCAGAGGGTTTCAATCAGAGTGGGAGCAGCAGGAAAGTATGCAAGCTGCTTAAGTCTATTTACGGACTAAAGCAGGCATCGCGGAGTTGGAACATCTGTTTTGATGAGACAGTCAAAGAATATGACTTTATCAAAAATCCAGATGAACCGTGCATATATAGTAAAGTTGTGGCCAGAAGTGTCGTATTCCTCGTCTTGTACGTGGATGACATTCTATTGATAGGAAATGACATTCCTATGCTACAATCTGTCAAAGGATTTCTTGTCACACAGGTTCTCCATGAAAGACCTGGGTGATGCCTCTTACATTCTGGGGATCCGGATCTATCGTGATAGATCCAAGAGGATGTTGGGACTTTCGCCGTCCAGGTATATCGACACTGTACTGAAAAGATTCAGTATGGAAGATTCTAAGCGCGGTAATCTACCGGCTTGTCACGGAATCACCCTCTCCAAAGAGATGTCTCCCAAGACTGATTTGGAAAGGGAACGCGTGTCTATTATACCCTACGCTTCTGCGGTAGGCTCTATAATGTATGCGATGTTGTGTACCAGACCAGATGTTGCTTACGCACTAAGCGTGGTAAGCCGGTATCAGTCAGACCCAGGGGAGAAACACTGGATAGCAGTAAAGAACATTCTCAAGTACCTGAGGAGGACTAAGGAGATGTTCTTGGTTTACGGCGGAAAAGACCTCAGGTTGGAGGCCTTTGCTGATTCCGGCTTCCAGAGTGATAAGGACGATTCCAAGTCCATGTCGGGTTATGTCTTTACCCTCAATGGAGGGGCGGTGTGCTGGAGGAGCTCCAAGCAGGACACCGTTGCTGACTCGACGATGGAAGCGGAGTATATAGCTGCTTGCGATGCCGCAAAAGAAGCAGTCTGGATGAAGAAGTTCCTAACAGAACTTCAGGTTGTTCCTACCATAGTTGATCCAATACCTCTGTATTGCGACAACAACGGAGCTATAGCTTTAGCGAAGGAACCAAGGTCCCATCAGAAGTCCAGACACATCTTGAGGCGGTATCACCTGATCAGGGAGATCATTGATCGTTAGGAGATCGAGGTTCGGAGAGTTGCTTCAGAAGAGAACATTGCTGATCCATTCACAAAGGCCCTTCCTCTGATTCAGTTCGAGCGGCTACTCAAGATCATCGGTCTTCGATAAGCCAGTACATGGCCCTAGTGCAAGTGGGAGATTGTTAGTGTTTATGCCCTAGAAGGCCATTACTGTATCATACTGGCTTGTATATTACTTAATGGAAGCTTGGGATATTCACATGTATATAACAGTCTTGCTAAACATGGTAGTATGCTACTTGGTTTTTCTATCTTAATATGTGAGTGTACGTATTGATAGAGCTCTTAGGATCTTGCTTGTCTACCAGCGTTGTGATGGCAGTCACACTAGTGGGGGCTGGGTAGTCTACAAGCACATCCTCATTCAGGTCCCTGGTCGTTGGATTATCGAGACAGAGCTTCGATACTCCGGAGTAGACTAGTGTGTACGCTTCTCATCCCAGTTGGGGAGATGGTCTGTCCCACAGCCGTCAGTACGTCGTACTGGAGATAGTATGCAGGTGCTCGTTAGGTTACGGGTACACCGGACAGGACTCACAGGGAACTGTTGGTTTGTTTGATACCAGTCGTCAGTGAACAGTTCCCAGATGACATGAGTACAGCGTAGTCCGCAGACTTGACACTGCTACTTCGCCTCTAGTGTGTCCCACTGTTCTTAGATTGCTACCCTACCACGGCTGAAAGGAGTCGTGCAAACAGGTAGCAGTTGGGTGCAGTCCCGAGCACTTGGAGGCAGTGGCGGTTAGACAGGATTCGTCCCTCCCGGTATTGGGAGTAGATATCGTGCTGTGTCAGAGAGCCATTACGCAAAGTCCCTGGCCAGGGCAAGCGAGGTTTGCTGGTAGGTTCCAGTAGTTTCTCAGGGTGTAATGGGCTTCCCTCCGACACGACTTATACCGCTATTAGGGGACTGACGCTTGCCGCCCCCTAGGCCCGATATGCGATAGTCTTGGACGAACGGACCGGACTGTATGGAGATTGTCACATCAGACTCAGTAGGAGTTCGGATGGGTTTTCTCATCGGCCTTCTTATCGACAACTACCTGGGGACCGTTACGTACAGCTAGTGCCGCTTGCGGTCTGTGGTTAAACCCACTGCCAGCGTAGTAGTCGAGTCTCTAGAGTCCCACACAGAGAGTTTCCTACTCCAGGCGAAACGATATAGAGGTTGCATGGTTTTGCGACAAAGGGTTCGGACGCATACGTGCGTTTACGCACGTACGACTTTCGGACAGTTTTTTCCAGTCGGCTTTGGTTTAAGCCAGTTACTGGCATCCGGTTATTGGATTTTTTCAGTCTAAAGTTTTTCCGTATTTTTGCGGATTGGAGGGGCGTTCTCGTAATTGTACGAGAAGCTTCTAGAAGATGTGACTAAGGAGGTTAAGGTGACATAAGCTTTGGATAAGATTAGTGAGTCATGAGGGTGATTCATCATGATCATTAATGCACCATAAATGCTTAATGACTCATGTTAATGAATCACCTCTTTTCATTTATGAAGCATGCTTATTCATTTCTATTTATTCATTATTCTTTAATAAGAATGCTTCATAATATATTATGATACACTCTCTCTCATCTCATTATCTCATCTCACATTCTCTCTCCTCAAGCTCTCATCTTCAAGAGACTAATCCTTAATCCTCATGTGTTGAGATCAAAGGTTTAGTTAGACTTAAACATCCATTACCTTCACTCTATATCATCCTTTCTTCTTTGATTAGCAATCAAAGTAGATTAGTTACCTCAAGTTAGAGGTGTAGCTTGGTGTTTTGCTCTCGGGTGGATCGTCTACTACCCAGAGAAGGTCGAGGAGAACAAAGGAGGACACAAAGACGAAGGACCGGTTTCATTAGGTATAATCCGTAAACACAATTGATAAGAAACTCTTTGTGTACGGTTATTTATAGTTTAGCTTCGATTCAAGCGGTTAGTCGATGTTCGTTCTTTAAACATGATCGTTTTTGAAAATTCCGCCTCCCCACAAGTACTGGGGTGTACTACATCAACTTACACGTTTTCCATGGGGTCAAAGAGTGACGTTATCCGCGTTTCACGTAACCAGGAATTTGCTGATTGTATCCACATTTCATAAAATGGAGGTTTGACTCTCGGTGATATGTATATCGCCGAGCCATGGAACTGGGGGGTCGCCACTGTTCCGTTTCACTTGATGTTGTGTCTGCTGCCATGAGACGAACGACGAGATGATCTCTAGGCTATCCGTGAACCGTCGAGATTTGGCTTCTCCTTATGATGAAACCTGGGGAAGGAGTATGATCCCTTCTTTGTTTGCGCCCCTGGATTGTATACAGGGGTAGATGTAGCATCAACTGTAGGGCGAGGATTTCACTTTTATTTTATTTCTTTTTCCGCGATGCTCTATCATTTCAGCTTTTATATCGCGAAGGTCGCGATTGCCCCATCATTTCGGTTATTTTTTGCGGTGCCCAATCATTTCGGCTATTTATTTATTTTCTGCTCGCTGCTTTTTATTGCGAGTTGCCCCATCATTTCGGCTATTTTTCATGCCTTCATTTTTACTTGCTGCTTTTTATTACAAGTTGCCCCATCATTTCGGCTATTTTGTAGGCATGTGTGGCTTGCTAGCTTTTTCGCTGCAAGCCTGGATTTTTGGCACCGATTTCGGCATCAGCACCGCTACAACTGGAATGTTGCCAGGAGCGAATCATCATTTGCCTTTGTCGATGATGAACAAAGGTGGCTCAGCAAACAGGGTTAAGGGTCCTGTCGACCAAGGCTTTTGACTTCATGAGCCGTAAGGGTCTCACAAAGGTATTTCTCCCTACAAGTCGTGAGGATCTTGCAGGTGTATTTTCTCCTTAGGGATCGTGAGGATTCCTAAGTGTGTGCTCCTCTGTAAGTCGTAAGGATCCTACAAGAGGGCTTTCTCTTTATGGATCGAGAGGACCTACAAGGGTTGGACTTTGCTGGGGAAATGTTTATTCGCGCCCGTGGATTGTATACAAGGGTCAGTATGAGCCGCTTGTAGGGCAATATCGAAGATTGTGGAGGATTGCTTAAGCACAGGTTTAGGTCTCTGTAACTTAAGACTTTCAAATCTTATGAGCCGTAAGGGTCCCATAAGAGAGTTCTCCTTACAAGTCGTGAGGATCTCGTAAGTGTATTTTCTCCTTAGGAATCGTGAGGATCCCTAAGTGTGCTGCTCCTTTGTGAGTCGTAAGGATCTCACGCAGGTGGTTTCTCCTTACAAGGTCGAGAGGACCCTATAAGTGTCTTTTTAACAAGGTTGCGCCCTTTCGGGTTTTCACAAACACTCGCCGGTAGTCCTGCTGTTTTTACTCACGGAGCCCTTTCGGGTTTTCATCCGTGCCCATTTTGCTTATGGACATACCGTTTTTATTTTATATATATATATATATATATATATTTTTATCTCGTCAGCCCAAGGATGCTGCGGTAGTAGTTTAAGGACGTTTCGGTCCGTCGAAAGTTTAAGGACGTTTCGGTCCGTCGATAGTTTAAGGACGTTTCGGTCGGTCGTTAGTTTAAGGACGTTTCGGTCCGTCGTTAGTTTAAGGACGTTTCGGTCCGTCGTTAGTTTAAGGACGTTTCGGTCCGTTGATAGTTTAAGGACGTTTCGGTCCGTCGATAGTTTAAGGATGTTTTCGGTCCGTCGATAATTTAAGGACGTTTCGGTCCGTCGATAGTTTAAGGACGTTTTTGTCCGTCGTTAGTTTAAGGACGTTTCGGTCCGTCGTTAGTTTAAGGACGTTTCGGTCCGTCGATAGTTTACGGACGTTTCGGTCCGTCGTTAGTTTAAGGACGTTTTCGGTCCGTCGTTAGTTTAAGGACGTTTCGGTCCGTCGTTAGTTTAAGGACGTTTCCGGTCCCTTGATAGTTTAAGGACGTTTCGGTCCGTCGTTAGTTTAAGGACGTTTCGGTCCGTCGATAGTTTAAGGACGTTTCGGTCCGTCGTTAGTTTAAGGACGTTTCGGTCCGTCGTTAGTTTAAGGACGTTTTCGGTCCGTCGTTAGTTTAAGGACGTTTCGGTCCGTCGATAGTTTAAGGACGTTTCGGTCCGTCGATAGTTTATGGACGTTTCGGTCCGTCATTAGTTTAAGGGCGTTTCGGTCCGTCGTTAGTTTAAGGACGTTTTCGGTCCGTCGATAGTTTAAGGACGTTTCGGTCCGTCGTTTGTTTAAGGACGTTTCGGTCCGTCGTTAGTTTAAGGACGTTTTCGGTCCGTCTTTAGTTTAAGGACGTTTCGGTCCGTCGTTAGTTTAAGGACGTTTTCGGTCCGTCGTCATGGGAAGGCCAGCTGCTGCTTGTAAAGTCTGAGCCTAGGAAGATAGCGAGCGGACATAGTCGTCGTCATCTATCATTGACCCAGGCTATGGCTTATCAAGCATAGTATTTCTTTAATAAGCGGCCGTTTATTGGCCTGAAAGGCCTTTCACCGTGCGTGTCCACGAGTAGATAGGCTCCACCCTGGTAGACCTTGTCTATGATGTAAGGGCCTTCGTAGTTTGGCTCAAATTTCCCCCGCTTGGCACGATTGGGGATCATGGGTCTTTTGACCACTAGCACGAGTTCGCCTTGGCGGAATGTCCTCGGCCTGGTCAATCTTTCGTACGAGCGTGTCATCTTCGCTTTGTAAGCTTCTAGATGTTGTTGCGCTATGAGCCGGGTTTCGTCGAGGGCATCAAGCTCCTCAAGCCGAAGGTGAGCGTTTTCTTCGTCCGTCAGCTCGTGGTGGACCGCCACTCGCAGAGAGGGTAACTCTATCTCGAGGGGGAGTACTGCTTCCGTCCCAAATACCAACGCGTACGGCGTTGTGTTCGTGGCCGTCTTGAATGTAGTTCGATAAGCCCAAAGGGCTTCTTGCAGCTTCTCGTGCCAGTCTCTCTTATTCCGGGAAACGGTCTTTTTTATGATCTTCTTCAAGGTCTTATTGAAGGACTCGACCAGACCGTTAGCTCGTGGGTTGTAAACTGAAGAATATCTCCAGTCTATATTGTGCTGCTGCGCGAAGCGGCTAATCTTATGGCTTCTGTAGGCTGGCCCGTTGTCGGAGATAATCCGCCGTGGGGTTCCGAACCGATAGATGACGTGCGTTTTGAAGAAATGGAGGATATTCTCCGTCTGCACTTCCCTCAGCGGTATTGCTTCTGCCCATTTGGAGAAGTAATCAGTTGTCGCCAGGATAAAACGATGTCCCCGGGATGATGCTGGCTCGATGGGGCCGACTATGTCAGTCCCCCACATTTCGAATGGCCAACTAGCCACCGTTGGATGTAGTGGATTCGGATGTTGGTGGATAAAGTCTCCGTGGATCTGGCACGAGTGGCACTGCTTCGCATACTCAAGGCAGTCCTGGATCATCGTGGGCCAGTAGTAACCCATCCGTTTAATTTTTAACTTCATCTTTGGGCCTGCTTGGTGAGAACCGCAAAGTCCGTCGTGGACTTCCTGAATGACTCTTTCCGCTTCGTCAGGTCCTAAGCATCTCAGCCATAGAGAATCAAACGATCTCTTGTATAGAGTATCGTTGACGAAGGCGAAAGATAGAGCTCGTTTCATGAGCTGATGCCTTGAGGATGTATCTTTGGGCATTCGGTGGGACTTAAAGTAGTCTATGAAGACTTCCCTCCAGTCCTCGGCCTTCTCATGGTCTTTTGTTTGTAGGGTCGTCTGCTCAGTCGCTCCCTTTTCTTTATATAATTCCGGAGGTATTTCTGCCGGGGCAAGCACTTGACGGCTTTGTACCACGATTCTTACATCATCGAGGTTTTCGTCCGCCAGTTCTTTAGCAAGTTTGGCTAACGCGTCTGCTTTGCTGTTTTCCGCGCGCGGTATATTCTTTAAAGTGTAGGAGGGAATTTGGATCAATAGTTGTTGCACCTTTTCGCCGTACCTCACCAACTCCGGTTTGCACGTTTGGTAATCACCATTTACTTGACTAACAACCAGTTGAGAATCCCCGTATATAAGGAGGTCTTCAATTCCCAAGTCGATGGCGATTTCGAGGCCCGCTATCAGAGCTTCGTATTCAGCTTCATTGTTTGTCCTCGGCTCTGTTAAGGAGAAGGCGAAGCGCATTATCCCTCCTTGTGGAGTTGCAAAGATGAGGCCTATCCCCGATTTGATCATTGGGATACCCTGTTTCTGTTTCTTTACGGAGGACGCTCCATCGAAATAGAGTTCCCATCGGGTGCTACCGCCGCCAATCGCATCAAATGCATGCTCTTCCGGCAAATCACAGTTCAGAGGAGAATCGGCCGGTATCGGGTGCTCAGCGAGGAAATCGGCAATGGCCTGGCCTTTCACTGCCTTGAGAGGTTGATACGTTATCGAGAACTCCATCAAGAGCAGGGCCCATTTAGCGAGTCGTCCCGTCAGTATGGCTTTTGACATCAAGTATTTAAGGGGATCCACCTTTGAAATGAGACGGACTTCATGCGCTAACGCATAGTGCCTGAGCTTTGTTATCGCGAAGAGTAACGCCAAGCAATGTTTTTCAATGGGAGAGTAGTTGCTTTCTGCCCCCAGTAGAACTCGACTTAAGTAGTAGAGGGCCCTCTCTTTCCCCTGATCGTTATCTTGTGCCCATAATGCGCCCAAGGAACCTTCGAGGGCGGTCGTATAAAGAATGAGGGGTTTTCCCTTGACCAGTGCAGCCAACACCGGAGGGTTTTGCAGGTATTGCTTGATCTCGTCTAGTGCACCTTGGCATTTATGATCCCAAACGAATGGAGTTCCCTTTTTCATCAGGTGGCTGTAAGGACGGCATTTGCCTGAAAGATTGGCGATAAATCGCCGGATGTATGCGAGCTTCCCTTGGAGAGACCGCAACTGTTTGAGGGTTCTTGGCGGAGGCATTTCCATGATCGCTTTAATCTTTGAAGGATCTATTTCAATACCTCGGTGTCGAACGATGAATCCCAGGAATTTTCCCGAGGAGACTCCAAACGCGCATTTGAGGGGATTCATTTTCAAATTATATTGCCGAAGGCGTTGAAATACAGTCTCCAGGTGGTTTAAATGCTCTTCGTATGACATGCTCTTTACTACGAGGTCATCAATATAGCACTCGACGATGTCATGTATGAGGTCGTCGAAGATCTTTGTCATGGCCCTTTGATAGGCAGCGCCAGCGTTCTTTAGACCAAAGGGCATAACCCTGTAGCAGAATATACCCAAAGGGGTCCGGAAAGCGGTGTGCTTCTGGTCTTCGGGATGCATCTTTATCTGATTGTATCCTGACGAACCGTCCATAAAGGAGAAAACCTCGTGAGTGGACGTGTTATCTATCATTAGCTCGGTTACCGGTACTGGGAAATCATCCTTTGGACAGGCTTTATTGAGATCCCTGAAATCCACGCATATGCGTACCGTCCCATTCTTCTTCATTACCGGGACAATATTGGCGATCCAATCGGGATATTGGAATTCTTGGATAAATCCAGAATCGATCAGCTTCTTGACTTCGGCGTTGATGCTCATCTCAAGCTCGAGTCGCATCCTTCTTGGCGCCTGCTTGACTGGCTTGATATCTGGGGATATTGCTAATTTATGCACAGCAACCTCCGGATCTAAACCTGGCATCTCGGAGTAGTTCCACGCGAAGCATTCTTTATGCCGCAGAAGCACGTTCTTTAACGCGGACACCCTTTCTTCAGAGAGTAGCTCGCTGACAAATGTCGGTCGCGGGTCATCCGCCGATCCCAACTCAATCTTCCTGAGGTTATCTGCCGTAGTATGTATACGGTCTTCCAGTTCTTTCGGAGCTGGCGGAAATTCTGAGATCACCTCATCATCGCCGTTCTCAAAGCACAGGGGAAGGTCATCCATGTTCTCGCGCTCTTCTTTTAATATCGTAATCGTATAACAGGTGCGAATCCGCTCCCAGGACCGAGGCGGATCCGGTTCTGCTCTTGCGGCCTTAGGTTCATGCTTTTGTGGCGGCGTTACCCTCCAGCCATTGGATAAAGCGAATCTGCCCCGTTGGTACTGGTCCTCGACCCAGTTCTTGAAGGTGAAGCAGTCTTCGGTAGGATGTCCTATGGCTCGGTGATAAGAGCAATAGCTCAAACGAGAAGCCTTATTAGCTTTCTCAGGGTGTCTAGACTCCGGAAGCGCGATCATTTGATGTTTTAAAGCGAGCTTGAGTAACCTCTCCGTCTTGTCTCGGGGGAAGGAGTACGCTCGACTCATCTTCTCCATGAGGGACGGATCCGAGCCGTGCAGTACCCGTAACCCTCTAATCCTGCGTCGTTGTTGTCGGCTCCTCTTCCCACTTCTTAATTTATTTCCGTCTCCGCATTGGGCCTTTCGTACAACGGGTTGACAAAGATGAGCATCTTTGTCTTTTGGAGCCTGTTGGAATAGACGTTGCGTCCTGGCCTTCTCGTAGATGGCCATCTCGCGGTTGTGGTCTTCCCGAGCTTTCTGACCCATTTTCCTGATAGGCTTGTCCGTTCGTTCTTCAAACGACGGACTCGGTGCTTCAATCGCGGGGTCTGGTTTTGATGAGGGGTTGGCATCTCCTGACGAGGCGTCCTCTTCTTCATCAAAGGTGTATATGGCGTAGCTACTGTGGGCCCGTTCCCGTTTTCCCGCTCTCGCGTATCCAAGCCCGAGTGTTTCCATTTTCCCGTTGGGCAATTTGCGTTGAGTTCCGGGGACATCCCAAATTTTGTTGTAGAACCGAGCCTGCCGAACAGTCTGTTTTAAGGGTATTCCCTGGCGCTTCAACAGCTTCTTTAATCCATTTGTATAGTATCTAGGCAGACGGATGGGTTGGAGCCTGTCAGGTGTAGCATCCGCGCCATGCCAGATCTCTTTCTCTACTTTCGACTCTGAGGATTGGTAGAATAGGATCACTTTCTCACCCCTTTGCCTGGGAGGGACGTAAAATGTTTGCAGGTCCTGCACCTTATGAGCTTGCAGCGTGTCGAGATCCTTGTAGTGTTCTCGCGGTACCATGGTGATTTGCAAACTATGGTCACCGCCAGGGGGTGCTTGTATTGACAGCCGATTGGAGAACACAGCATTAACTTCATCTTCTGAATCACTTCCGAAGACCAGTATGGGGGCGGGCATCCCCAGGTTGTTGCGTTGAGATGGCCCTGCATAAACTATCTCTTCCTCTTCTTCGGTATCGCTCCCGAAAACAGGGATGGTGGCGGCGGTTTTGTTCTCCGGGTCGCGACACCTTTCTGTATCCTCGAAATCTGGCAAAAAGTATTTCGCATCTTCGTATTTGCGGATTTTGTTCACGGAAAATGGGTTCAACTCACCTGTTACAGTATACTCGAAACCATCCTTAAAGTACTTCATACACTGATGTTGTGTAGAAGGGATGATGTTGTACTCGTGTAGCCAAGGACGGCCGAGCAAGGCGTTGTAGCAAGTCTTGGCGTCGATGACATGGAATTTGATGTCCGTGACGAGAAGTCCAAAGTGTAATGTTAGTATCACAGATCCGAGAGTCCGTGACGATTGTGAATCGAAACCGGAGATAGTAATTTTGTCACAAGCGAGGTGTTGCACACTCATGCAGATTTCCTTCAACACCCGAACATTAAGGAGATTGACGGAGGATCCATTATCCACCAGGATCTTGCCTATCTTGATATCATGTCAGTATCCGGAGACATATAGGGGACGGTTGTGGTCGCACGTCCCGAGAAGGAGGTCTTCATCACCGAAAGTGATATCGGCCGTATGCACTTCCTCCAGTTCATCCTTCATCTTTTCAGTGGCGAGGAAGGCTTGGAATTGCTCAGGTTCTTCTAACGCCTTAATTAGTGAGTCTCGCGCTTCTTTTGATAATAGGAGGGCATCGAGAATGCTAAGCTGAGAAGGTAGCTTCCTTAGGTGCACGAGGATGTTATAGTCCACCTTACCCTTCCTGGGAGGGTCTTTGGTAGTTAGTTCTTTCATGACTTGGTCATCTAAAGTGATATCCTCAGTGCCCTTTTCCTTTCCCTTATCTTTTCTATTCGCGGGCCCGAGATTCTTTTCTGGGAGTGTGCGATTGCGCAGCTGAATGTTTTCGCAGGCTTCCGATTTCTCCTCTTTCCCTAAAACGGATTCTCTAAAGAGAGGGCCCAGAGCCATTTCTTCATCAGAGTCGCTCCCAAAGGTGAGAACTTGTGACCCCTCGGCGTGAGCCATATAATAGTTGCCAGTAGTTCTGTTGTGCCCTTCGACAATGCTTCTTTGCTCTCGACGGATCTTGCGCTTGACATGTTGCCGACGAGCAACATATCCTTGCCACCATATCTTAAAGGCGTCGCACTCCTCCGTGGGGTGTGAGATTTTCCGATGATATGCGCAATAATCAGGGTGCTTCTCCGCCCCATCGTGCGTGTTTCCTTCCGAGGGTGGTAGATTCATTCCCATCGACATGGCTTTGGCAAACCTTTTCCTCGTCTTGAATATCTTCTTGTCTACTTCGGATGCCTTTTGCTCTGGCAGGGGTAGTTCAACTCTTTCGTCCAGTCGCCCGCCTTTGGTTCCTTCTGACGTTGCCATCTCACGCTCCTGATCCGCTTTACTCTTTAGACGAATCTCGTCTAGAAAGGCATTGATCATTTCATTTGTTAGCCACGCACGCTCTGATTCGGGCTCCATCTCTAGCTTCTTAGTGTCAGGAGTTTTCTCATCGTCGGTAAACAAGTGGGAGATTACGTTACAACTTGCCACATACTCCTCGGATTCATCCGATGAGCTCTCTTCATCATCTCCCTCTTGAAAGATGTGGTTGAGGAACTCTCGCAGTGTGACAGGAGTTCGCGCATTTTGATTGTATTCTTCCAGCGCGTCAATTTGCTTCTGCAAGTTCGTGTGCTCGTCTCCGGGCTTCTTGGATTTCTTCTTCTTTTTCTTCAAAGATTTTGACGGTTGGGCGTGAGTATTTGGGCCATTATCGCGAGTCTTCGTAGTTGGGCGGGGCTTCAACATCCCTTCGATAACTTGAGGTTCAAAAGGGTCCTCCCATCTGATCGCGGGGCACGCATGAAGGTATCTCAGCATTCTTTTGGTTTTAGTTGATAGCACGACCTCCCATGGAGCTTCTTCAATAAAGGAGCAGGTTGCCCCCGGTGTATCTGCTTTCTTAGGAGTATGCGGCTGTGGTGGGTTCACCTTCCACTTTTCGGATAGTACAAATTTCCCCTGGAGGTATTGATCTTCAATCCATCCTTTGAAAACGAAGCAATCCTCAATCGGATGGCTTACCGTTTGATGGTGAGGGCAATAGTTGGGGTTATTCACCTCAATGGGTTGTGGCGGTCGCCTTGGATTTGGCAAGTTTATAAGTCTGTCGCGTACTGCCAGCTCAAATAACCGTTTCGTCTTGTCCCGTGGGAACGAGTAGGGACGTTTCATCTTCTCATTATAATACCGGCGTCTTTCTTCCAGTTGATCTATCGGTTTCGGGGCGTTAGGTTGCTGTTGGGCATTCGCGACGAAGGTTGCCCTTCCTTTACCCTTGTCATTCCGAGGTTCCGACTTCGGGGGAGGTGGTCTATGACCCATCTGGTCCATCTGAGCCAACTTTTCGATTAAAGCCTGGAATGTGGTTGGCTTAAAGAACATCATAAACTGGGAGATAGTTGCGTGGGGGTCTAGGGTTCCCACGAACATGCCCACTGCGGGTGCTTCCTCAATGCGCTGCTCGCATCTCGACCACAAATTCCTCCAGCGTATAGCATACTGGACCCAGGTTTCGCCTGGTTTTACCCGGGCGTTAATCAATGCAGTTATTGGAGTGCGTTCGCTGGCACTTGCGAATCGCTGAGTGAACAACAGCTCCATTTCAGCGAACGTTTTGATAGAATCGTTCGGGAGTTCCGAATACCATTCAAACGCCGTTTCTGATAAGCTGCCTACGAACTGGCGGAGCAACAGTTTATCATCGCCGCCGGTGTTACCGCAGAGGGCCCGGAACTAGGCGACATGTTGATGGGGGTTGCCGGTCCCCTTATACACGTGGAATTTTGGTATCGTATAGCCTTGCGGGTATTTAATTTGGTCGTACCAGCTCGGATACGGCCGCCCCGTTTTTACGACTTGACCAGCTGCCTTAGTCGCATGGTGAACCCGGATTTGCTGGGCTATGTAGTCAACCAAGTCAGCCTTAGAGATTGCCTCCTCCTTGGCCGTTGATAGGGCTGGTGGTGGATTTGACGTCTCCCCTCGGTCGTCTTCAAGAACGATTGGGGGATCCTCGGCGGGTAAGTCCTGCTGGATCATCATGCCTATCATATCTTGGAAGAGAAGGCCCATACGTTGTATGTTGGCTGCTTGTTCAGCAGCCTCTTTGTCCTTTTTCTCCAGTATCCGGCGAAGAAATTCAGCGTCGGTTTCTTCCTCCTGGCGTGCGTCCGAGGACGTTCCTGGGCTTTCTTTTGGCCCGGTAAGTGCGGCCATAGCATTCATCATTTCCTGAAGCTTTTGTTGCTGCTCCTGGGCTTTCGTCATGGATCGGGTAAGTGGTCGGTGGCCTGTAGAAGTGCGGCTTTCCTCCTTTCCAGAGGCCATGTAAACAGTGTGCACCACCATGCCCCCAGACTTAGGGCGTCTGGGCTCAGTGCTTTTAGCCGTCGTTGCATGCTGGGGGGTCTTCTCTGGCTTCCTCCTTTTATGAGCCATGGAGGTTGAGGGGGCCGTTGAGGTGGGCGTCCAGACATCCTTTCGGGGTTTAGCCTGGTGACCAGCCTCCGGTTGGAATTTTAGCTTCTTGTGCTGGCGGGAGAAGTTTGGATCGATGATCGAGTCTCGGGCCTGCCGCCAAACCTTATAGATTCTGGAAGACAGCCGTTGAGGAGATCGGGGCTGTTCTGATTCTATTTCCACAACCTTTTTTGATGGGGGAGGAGACCTCTTCAGCACTGCAGTAGAAGAATTCCTCCGCACCTTATTTAGCATCTCGAAGTTGTTCGCAGTTGGAACAGCAGCATTAACTTCTGCCATCGGGGCTGATGGAGTCAACCCGGAGGGGGAGTTGCCCCCAGCCTTCCTCACTCGGCGCCAATGACGACGTCGAGCGTGTCGAGCGGACAGCGTTGGGTCAGCGGTAAGAATGGTTTCGTCTTGCCCCCTGTGTGGGTGGGGGGTCGCTGTTGGTGTTAGCCTGTCGAAGACCGATGTCCTTTGGGCAGCAGGAGCGAGAGCTGAAGCCGTCAATCTTATAAAGACCGACTTTTTGGCCGGAGAAGCCGCCTTGGCGATTTCGGGGGCAGGAGCGGCCACCTTCTTAGAAGCAGCCTTCTCTGAGATTGTAGGCCCCATGATGAGTTTGCAGGATTTCTGGCCTAATCTAGAGAAGACCGAGGCGTTGACGTTGGGCGACTCGTTGAGAGAAGCCGCGGCAGGGGTAAGACGATCAAAGACCGATTTCTTGAGAGCTTCCTTTGTCAGCACCGGCGCCGCGAAGCTTGTTGGTGGGAGTATAGTCCCAAAGAACAATCCGGTAGTGGCCTGAGTCACCTGGTCCACCGGCATTGTGAATAACGAAGCAGCTTGGGGTCCGTAGGCTATACCTCCTGGCGAGGCAAAGCGTTGGTCGCAATTGCAGTTTGAGCAGTTGGAGAATTTCGCAGAAGTAGAAGCCATCGATCCTTTGCTTTCTGCAATAAGCAAGACACCAATTCTTAGTATCTTGAAACCCAAGGGCAACCATTAGCGAACCACGACACACGAAGTGTGGAGTGGAAAGAGAAAAAGGTCCCACCGGGCGTGCCAGAATCCGTTCCCCTCCGAACGGCGGCCTGGACGCGTGGCGTCCGTGCCTGAGGTTCGGGGCAGATGCTAATTGGTGCTATTCGTCCACCTCTCCGAAGATGCCAAGTCGATCTATGGCACCGTGTATCGAAGGTTTAGACGGATGCGGCCGATGTAGCAGACTTCGTCAGATTCCCCTTTGTTTGAGGGGTTTTTGATTGTGGGGACGCTCTTCCCTGCAGGCGCAAGCCCCTGCAGTTAATTACGCTACCGCATCGTGGTAACAACTTTCTCCTTCTCCAGATGGTCACTTCGTGTCGTGGGTGTTTATTTTTTTTTTATTGCCCGTGGATTGTTTACGGAGACTGAGTTATGTCGTCGCCCGTAGGGCGTGGACTAGTCCAAATCCGCGTTTATCTTAGATTTGGGTTTGGGGGTTTGGTTTGAGGATACGTTAGCCATACTTGAGGCTAAGATCAACTCAAACGTTTGTTAAGTATACGTTAGTCTAGTTTGAGACTAAGATCAACTTAACGGGATCGTTTAGATCCGACAAAGGAGCATTTGGGCTCTATTGTTCCAGTTTAGGGACATAGTGGTCCATCGTATGTGTGGCCATCGGGACCCGTCACCTCTCTGACGACGTTGAAGGATTACAACGACGGATGTCAGAGGAGTTCAGAGATGTACCCTCGAGCCAGAGTTAATTGGGGGGATTCATAGTCCAGTCTGTTTGAAGGTTTAAGGATACGTTAGCCATCTTTAAGGCTAAGATCAGCTTAAACGGGACCGTTTAGATCCGACAAAAGAGCACATGGGGCTCTATTGTTCTAGTTTAAGGACATCGCGGTCCATGGGTAGTTTAAGGACGTTGCGGTCCATGGGTAGTTTAAGGACGTTGCGGTCCATGGGTAGTTTAGGGACATTGCGGTCCATGGGTAGTTTAAGGACGTTGCGGTCCATGGTTAGTTTTAAGACATCTCGGTCAAGGTTAAGGACGTCATAGTCTGTGGGTTTAAGGACTCCACAGTCCGGTATGTGCTCTGGATGCTTCACACGGGTTCACTGCCGTGCTAGGCGAGGACCAGGCTCCGCTCTGGACGTTTTCCACGGGGTCAAAGAGTGACGTTATCCGCGTTCCACGTAACCAGGAATTTTGCACTAGATACTTCACACGGGTTCACTGCCGTGCTCGGCGAGGACTAGGCTCCGCTCTGGGCGTTTTCCGCTGGGTCAGAAAGTGACGTTATCCGCGTTCCACGTAACCAGGAATTTTGCATTAGACATGGGTTTAAGGACCCCACAGTCCATATCATGGGTGGTCGTCGGGACCCGTCACCTCTTTGAAGACATTGAGGGATTACAATGCCAAGTATCAAAGGAGTGAAGAGATGTACCCTAGAACCGGAATGGCTTAAGTAGTCCTTGGCCCAATTTGGGGTCAAGACCGATTAATTATGTTATGAGCCCATTAGCCCAGTTAATTACGAGTTGAAGACTCATGGCCTAGCTCGAGCTAAGTCCTATCATGTCTGGAATATTGGCTTCTTTTTGGTCCATTGAAGGAGAGGCTTTGCCTCTATCCATTTAGCCAATTGGGCCAAAGCCTAGTGTTAAACACTACAGAGCAATCAGTGTTGAACACTGGGAATGAGGTTGACAAGTTAGTGTTTAACACTAAAAGATAATTGGTGTTAAACACCAGCAACAAGGCTTTCAAATGATCATAAACACTAAAACAGATCAGTGTTGAACACTGGCAATGGAGATCTCAGATTAGTGCTAAATATTAAGGTAATCAGTGTTGAACACTGCGAATAAAATTCTTTGATTAGTGTTGAACACTAAGGCCCGACAGTGTTTCAATACTGTATTCGAGAGTTCCAATTTAGTGTTAAACACTAAGGCAAGAGGGGTCACGTGGCAACACGTGAGAGCGCCCTCCCTTCATTTATTTTGCTGAGATTATCGCATCCTTCTGAGCATCACGTGCCCTCACGTGACGGGCATTTAAATGCTTGTATGCTAAAGCTTCTGCCGAGGGTCACGTGGGGTGCTGCCTCAAAGGGGCTTTCTGTAGATCTCTTGGGGGGGTCACGTGGTGACACGTGACCCTGCCTCTATGTTTAGAGGATCTGTTAATCTTTTCCAGGAATTAAATTCCTCGTAGGGTTAAACCCTGATAGTAATTTCAGAGGAATTAAATTCCTACTTCCTTTTGAAGATTTATATTCTGAATAAAGTTAGACTCTGAATTTTCTGTAGGAATTAAATTCCTCATAAATATGAAGAACTGAATAGGGTTAGACCCTAATAAATGCTTTTAAGGAAATTAAACTCCCATTTTAAAGAATTATGATTAAGGGAATTAAATTCCCGCTGTTTCAACAGAACTATGTTCTTAATTAGGGTTAAACCCTGCTTCTTTTACTCTGCAGGAATTAAATTCCCATAACACAGGGTCAAACCCTAGTTTTGTCTTAAAGGAATTAAATTCCTATAGTTCTGTGAGAATTAAATTCTCATGTTTCCATTCCCTCTTTATGTTTTGGATCTGCATGGCAGGATCTCGACCCATTGAGAATTAAATTCTCAACCTAAAGGGGAGATGTGCACTTTGCAGATCCTCTATCAAAGAGAGAAGAAATATGTTCTTCTGTTTTATATATCAGAGTTAAACTCTGTTGAGAATTCAATTCTCCCTCCTTCAAAAAGCCTTCCCTTTCTTACCTAGGGTTTTCCTTTGCAGAAGCTCCAAATTCCTCAAAGTAATCAAGGCTCTCTCCTTTTTTCTCCCTCTGTGTATATATCCCTTTTTTGTATCGCTCCTATTTATAGGAGAAGCAGCCGAGTCAATTAGTTTTTGACGAATCTTCGTTGAGATATTTGATTTGCATCCATTATTCGTTCTGGACCTTTGGATTATTAGGTGAATTTTATTCACCATTGGATTTCAAATCCGGGGATTCTCCCTTGTTATTTCGGTTAGATTTAAAGGGGAAATCTTTTCAAACCCGAGATTTTCCCATAGATAGATGATATTTAATCGCCTCTAAATCTTTAATTCGATCGGCTCCAGATAATCACTTTCCTTTGGAAAGATTTGAATCTCCTTCAGAATTTAATTCTGTTAACAAAACGGGCTTTGAGAGCCGGTCACGTGTGACCACGTGACCCCCCTTGGAACGAGCCTTCCTCTTTCTTTTTGTTCTTTGTCTTCTGGTTGTTGTTTAGTCATCACGTGTCAACACGTGACCATTGGTCACGTGTGAACACGTGACCCCTGTCTGGAGCCTCTTTCTTTGATTCAACTGGAGGACGAGTCTGCTGCTTTGAGCGTCACGTGCCAACACGTGACCTCTTCTGAAGCCTTTTCTTTGACTTGATCAGGGAACCAATGTGCCTTTTCCGTTGCTTTTATATGTCACGTGTCAACACGTGACTGCTGGTCACGTGTAAGCACGTGGCCCCCTTTCTGAAGCTTTTCCCATAAGCTTTTCTGATTTTAAATCAGGAAACAGTATGCATCTCTTTGCAAATTTCAGTTTCTTTAAAAATTCCCGATATAAGTTTTTGCCCCATGCACTTATGACCTTGACGTAAGCCAACAAATCATAAGTCACATGTCAAGTTCTGCCCATCATTATCTTGTTAATTTGAACCCACCCGTATATACCCTTGACGAAAGCCAACAAGGTAATGCGACTGTCCCAAACCAACACATCTATCTATGTAACAAATGAATACCCAGTATCTACCAAACACTATGCCTTGACGAAAGCCAACAAACATAGCTTGAATACTACTGACTATCCATAAGAAATGACGGAGGGCTACGACTGGTTTTGGCGAAACCGTGAACGTAGTGAACTTGATATAACCGAAGGAACCTGATAGCTTTTAAAAGGAGTGGTTAAAGCTCCGCATTTAAAAATATCCGTTTTTAAAATTAACCGAGTGGTTTCTTTTAAATTGTTCCAACGATTAAAACTTTGGTTTATTTTCTTTGCATTATAGATAATGCGTCCCATCATTAACCTATCATTGCAGAGAACAACGAAAATATGACGTCCTCTTATGCCATCCGCATTCGCCACGGGGTCCCGTCATCACACGTTAGGTTACTTAACTAACGACAGAGCGGGGGCTGGGCTAGCGCGGGTGTAAAACATAAGTGACGTCTAAATAACTATCATATATATAGATATTTTACATACGTCTGACGCAATGATATTCATTCCAGATCACAGATGAACTTAATTGGATATGCAAGCAATCCGTGTTTGTTTTGAGCCTGCAACAAAGGACGGATTACACAGTTGTGATGAATAGCCATTACCCCACCCAAGACCCCTACGGGTGCGGCAAACTACCCGCCCGGCAGTTTGTGCACCCCACCTTGGGTCTATCCTAGGAGCAAAAACAGTAAAATGAAATAATACAACGGTGGCTACAACCGCAACCTGGATGTGCCCCACAAAATAATAGTACAACAAATTACATTTACATCAAATGAATTAAATAATAACCCATCAAATAACCCCGGCTATACATCACAACAGTCCAACACAGTTCATATGCACAAACAGAAAAAAACCATTTCAGAAATGTGCAACCCCCTGCCAACCGACATACTAGCAGTTAGGGGAGGTTTACGAACACATTTTACAAACACAGATATAATCCAACAAGCAAATACTGTATAATTTCGATCGATTAAACACTTTTAATTTTGCTCCAATACTTCTCTGTAAATCTGAAACCTGAGCAAAAATTAAAAATTTCCAGAAAATACCAAATATCACAGAGATGCAACACAGGAAAATTGGGTTCCTGAATCGCCAACTCGGCGGCGGAATCGCGGCGGATCGGTGGGATCCGCCGCGGTTCCGCGGCTCTTTAGGCGATTCAGGGGCCCAATTTTCTTGGGTGTTCTTCTATTGTCTTTTCAAGCTTTCTGAACATCCCTGAAAAATTTTTGGACTTCATTTAAAAATCGACAGAAACTTGTGATTTCGGGGTTTTCCGGTTTCGTTTTTTCCGTTCGAAATTCATACAAATTTGCAAGTAAGTTATTTATTGTTTAGCGAGGCTCTGATACCACTGTAAGTCGATGTACAACACCCCACGACTTGCGGGGAGGCGGAAATTTGAAAAACGATCTTGTTCTTTGCTTAAACATCGACTAACAGCATGAATCGAAGCTAAACGATAACTAACATGAAACATAGAAGTTCTATACTACTATGCTTAGTGGTTATACCTAACGAATCGTGTCCTTCGTCTTTGCGAACTCTTCCTCCTCCTCGGCCTTCTCGAAGTAGTAGACGATCCACCCGAGAGCTTTACTCCAAGCTTAGCCTCTAAACTTGAGGCAACTAACCTTCTTTAAGTGCTAATCAAAGAAGCTAGGTGATATAGAGTGAGGGTTATGATTTAGTTAGTCTAACTAATCCTTGTACTCAACACATGAGAGGAAAGGATTAGGGTTTGAAGAGGGAGAGCTTGAGGAGAGAGAAGATGATAATAATAATGAAATGAGAATAGTGAGTTATGATAATATATATCAAGCATTTCTTTTTATCAAGAAAAGAAAAGAGATGAATTTAACAACCATGCTTGATAATATCTAGTGATGATTCACATCCATGAGTCATTAAGCAATTATGAAGCATTAATGACATGGATGAATCATCCATATGACTCACTAATCACATTCATTGTATATGCCACCTAAACCTCCTTAGTCACCACCTTCTAGAAGCTTCTCACGCAATTACGAGAACGCCCCTCCTTTCCGCAAAAATACGGAAAAACTTTAGACTGTATAATTCCAATAACCGGATACCAGTAACTGGCTTAAACCAAAGCCGACTGGTAAAAACTGTCCGAAAGTCGTACGTGCGTAAACACACGTATGCGTCCGAACCCTTATCGTAAAACCATACGACCTCTATATCGTTTCGCCTGGAGTAGGGAAACTCTCTGTGTGGGACTCTAGAGACTCGACTACTACGCTGGCAGTGGGTTTAACCACAGACCGCAAGCGGCACTAGCTGTACGTAACGGTCCCCAGGTAGATGTCGATAAGAAGGCCGATGAGGAAACCCATCCGAACTCCTACTGAGTCTGATGTGACAATCTCCATACAGTCCGGTCCGTTCGTCTAAGACTATCGCATATCGGGCCTAGGGGGCGGCAAGCGTCAGTCCCCTAATAGCGGTATAAGTCGTGTCGGAGGGAAGCCCATTACACCCTGAGAAACTACTGGAACCTACCAGCAAATCTCGCTTGCCCTGGCCAGGGACTTTGCGTAATGGCTCTCTGACACAGCGCGATATCAACCCCCAATACCTGGAGAGACGAATCCTGTCTAACTGCCACTGCCTCCAAGTGCTCGGGACTGCACCCAACTGCTACCTGTTTGCACGACTCCTTTGAGCCGTGGTAGGGTAGCAATCTAAGAACAGTGGGACACACTCGAGGCGAAGTAGCAGTGTCAAGTCTGCGGACTATGCTGTACTCATGTCACCTGGGAACTGTTCACTGACGACTGGTATAAAACCAACCAACAGTTCCCTGTGAGTCCTGTCCGGTGTACCCGTAACCTAACGAGCACCTGCATACTTTCTCTAGTATGACGTACTGACGGCTGTGGGACAGACCATCTCCCCAACTGGGATGAGAAGCGTACACACTAGTCTACTCCGGAGAATCGATGCTCTGTCTCGATAATCCAACGACTAGGGACCTGAATAAGGATGTGCTTGTAGACTACCCAGCCCCCACTAGTGTGACTGCCATCACAACGCTGGTAGTCAAGCATGATCCTAAGAGCTCTATCAATACGTATACTCACATATTAAGATAGAAAAACCAAGTCGCATACTACCATATTTAGCAAGACTGTTATATACATGTGAATATCCCAAGCTTCCATTAAATAATATACAAACTAGTATGATACAATAATGGCCCCTAGGGCATATACACTAACACTTGATATCGTTGTAGAATCAAATGAAGTTTTAAAATGGAGTGATTTTGAGGCTTTTTCTAGTTTTGCTAAAGGGGTCACTCCCGGTGAAGGGATCGTCGGCCCTTTCCTCGTCGAATGAGGTGCGGGATATATCATATATATCACTGTGCAAAGCAGATACTATAGAAGCAATCAAAAGTCAAACCGAGTGTGTAGCATCTGCCAGTTATTGCTAAAGGAGTCACTCCTGGTGAAGGGATCTCGGTCCTTTCCTCATCGAATAAGGTGCAGGATATATCACATATATCGCTGTGCAAAGCAAGAACTGTAGCTACCTGTTTTATTTAAAATTTGATTCTACAACATCTTAGGTTTCTTTTCTTTCATTAATCACATTAATCAAGTCCCATCATTTAACTCACCTAAACATCACAGATAAATACGACGTACACTTATGCCATCCGCATTCACCTAGATGTCCCCTCGTGCACCGTTAGGTTAGGTAACTAACGAAAGAGCAGGGCAGGGCTAGCGCGGGTGCAAAACATAAGTAACGTCTATATAATATATCATATATACTATATACTGTATCTATCAGAGAACATCACATGATCACATCATAGATATCGCAGCAGAAGAAACATATGAAACATTGGATATACTAGGACGTCCGTGTTTTCAATACGAGCCAGTATAAAACACGGATTACACGGTCGTGATGAATAGCCAATCCCACACCCCTAGACCCCTACGAGAACGACAAGCAACCCTACCAATTCTAGGTTTAGGAGACCCGGACTCGACTCCTCGAGTTGGTCTCCCACTGGACCCCAGAACCCGGTTACTTGTGCTCCCCTCCTTGGGTCTATCCTAATGCGGAAAAGTAAATAATATACTAAAGGTGACATCTTCCGCTACCTGGAAGTGCCCCAAATAAAAGAATATTACATACAAGTTTTTACATGAATGAAAATGAAAAACACTCATCTCACATAAAAACCCCCGGCTATTCAAACACGACAATCCAATATAACATATCCAGCAACACATAACATCACATGTCATCAACGTAAGTAAATATGCGCATCCCAATTGTCGTTGACATATAGCAACGAAACCCGCGATATCACATATTACACTTACGGTCACAGAAAAGAAAGTGTAAAACTACAACAGTTGGAATCCACAACCTCTTTAGACATCGCATGCCTAATGAAATGAAATACTTAGACATCACATGCCTAATAGTTATAAACCCCTCATTTTAGTCCCATTCTCTTTTCAATATCAAGTGAGACTAAACCGCTAGATTTATAACATTCATCCAGTTATCTCATAACTGTTTGTGAATTCCAATTATTGTATCCCATTCCAGATAAATAGAAAATATTAAACTTTCCGATCGAACATTCGAACACCCAAGTTTTCCCGAAACCGTTCAACACATGAAATAAGTTCAAAGACATTCATTTCATGCCTCAGTACCAACGGTCCAGCCGTAGAAGGGTCATGCCTACGCCTCACATATGGCACGCCGTACTGCCCCAAACCCGAAGGTTCAAAGGGCAGTTCAAAACGGTCACATAATCGAGTTAAGGTTTGTTGTCTTCTAGAGGGACCATCACGTTACTTGCACTACTCAGAACGTCCTTAACCCACAGAAAAATCCAACACTTGGAAATTTTCCGGCAGGGGAAAAGTTGGGTATTTATATCCGGTCGAACTTTTTAACATATTCAAAAATTATCCGGAAAAGCACATAGACAAAACTTGATAATTCGATCGAATCTTCGATTCCCAATGCAACCCCAGAACACTCAACTCTTGAGTCAATTTAAAAATTCCCAGAAAACTCAGCACTGTGAAATAAGAATTACTGTGCAAAGGAGGAGGGCTGACGTCATCATTAGTCCGCGGAACCGCCGCAGAAGCCATGCTCCTGCCGCGGTTCCCCCGCACACTATACTGTTCATTGTAAAGAATTTGCACCGTAATTCTTAGAATTCCCTGCTGAATATTTTAAGCATTTTTAATCTAGAAAAATCCCAGTTTTTGAAAAAAGTCCAGAGAGCACATCGGGAATTTGGATTTCGGTTCGATCGGGTTTCAAACGTCGTCTACCCTTCGCCTAAGGCTCTAGCTAGGCTCTGATACCACTGAAGGGCAGGCAGCCACCCTATCCAATGGGGTCGCCGTGGCACCAACGGGTCCCTCAGCCGCTACTTTTTACGCATGCCCCCTCGCGAGGACTACAACCCGCCGGAACACCTTCCGGTCTCGGGACACCCTGGGGGTAAGAGCCTATGCTTCGCCACACTGTCACACAGTGAGAACCCCCCATAGGTCGACATCCAATGCCTAGTAGCTCTGATACCATTGTAGGGTTCCTAGGCACTCTCAAGAGGTCTCACAAGGCATCAACCATGCCAATTTCAAATTTTACGGTGCCGAGAAACCCTAGACTACGGATCGTTAACTAGAAATTTAGGCGAAAAACGAAACTAGTTAACATCTTAACTAAAGGAGAGAGGCTACAACCTTTGTAGATCCGTTTCTCCACTTCCTTAGCTCCACGTAGGCGTCCTCTCGCTGTCCGTCTCAAATCCCGAACTCAATCGTCGGCTTCATCAGAGAAATGGGCGGGCTAGGTCGTCGGCTTCGTGCCGAAGATGATCTACGTCGAGGCATCACAAGTTCAAGCTCCAACTTCACCAAGTTGTGAAACTTGTGAAGAAAACACCCTATACTACTTGGCAAGAGGTAGAGGGTGAAGAAATAGGAGGTGGGTTCACTTTAGAATTGGATTTCTCACACTTTTGCTCAAGTTGCCATTGATGGCATCAAGCTTTCTTTCTTGAAGAAGAAGATCAAGAAGAAGGAAATATTATGATAAGTCAATCAAAAATGAAAAAGAAATGAATACTTATCATAATAGGAACCATGGTTAGGTGTAGAGAATTGACCAAGGTTAGAAGAGTGGTTAGGGTTAAGCATGAAGACAAATTGGTCACTTTGGTCAAAGCTTCATGAAGCTTCACAAAGGTTCAAGAATGAAAGCAACCATTTTGTATTCTTATCCCATTCTTTTTCCAAAATAAATAAATAAAAGAATGGATAATTAAAACCCTAATCACTTTCTTAACCTAGGTTTAATTCTTTACACTTAACCATTTGAGCAAGCATCATCAAACATGATACAAAGATGTGCACAAAAGTATATCACATATACAACTTGCACATCAAGTGAGAAAATCCATTTAAAGTGAACCAATACTAGTTAATGCAAAATAATATATCAAATATATAATTATACATTAAATCATGAAATCAACACTTGATTCAATGATCCGGTCATGTCACACATAACCGCTTAGTATACAATGTATCGATTTATCGAATCAATGATTCGATAACTAGGTTATATCGAATATAACCAATCGATATATTCATCACGAGAATGGAATATGGTATCACATACAAGCATTATTCTTGGTCCTGCACATATCTCATATGCGCTCCTATTTCGTTTCGCTTGAGCCAAGAAACCTCTGTGTAGGACTCTAAAGACTCGTCAATACGCCGGTAGCAGATGATGATCATATCAAGCACCCACAAGCCGCAAGCGGTCTGCTAAACGTAACGGCCATCCGGGCATTGAGCGATCAGAAGATCGACGAGCTAGCCCGCTCACACTCCTGTGAATCCAACCAGTAACACTTACCGTACAGTCCGGTCTGTTCGTCTGATACGTCGCATATCAAGTCTAGGGGTGGTAAACGTCAGACCCCAATAACCGATAAGTCGTGCCGATGTGAGGCTCATAACGGGTCGAGAAACTACTGGTAACACTTACCAGCAAATCTCTGATCATCCCTAGCCAGGGACTTCCCTGTTACGGCCAATCGAGCACAGCGCAACATCAACCCCCAATACCGGGAGAGACGAAACCCCTCCTATCCCTCATTGTCTCCATGTGACTCGGGACTGTACCCAAAGACCACCGTTTTGCACGCCCTCATGGACGTGGTAAGGTGGAGATCAAAGCACAGTGGGAATCACACAAGACTCTATGACGATCTCGGGTCTACAGACTAACCTGCACAAGTGTCACCTGAGAACTGCCATCTGACGTGAGGTATAATACCATCTGGGAGTTCTCGGCGAGTCCGTCCAGTGTACCCAGTCTCCACTGAGCACCCATATACCATCTCTGATGTCAAACACCAATGGATATGGGATCATCCATCGCCCATCTCATGGGTCGAGAAGCGTATACGCTAGTCTACACTGGTATATCGATGCCCCGTCTCGATACACCCACGACTAGGGACCTTGAAGGATGTACTTATGGACTACCATGTCCCCACTAGTCTGATCTGCATCATAGTCCAGGTAGTCAAGTACATATCCTAAGGTCTTTATCAACATGTAACTATAAGACAGATTAAAGAGACTAGTATACATGTTAAGATAAAGAGTAGCCAGATAGCATACTATCATATCGAGCAAGAAAGTCATCTCTATATATGTCCAAGCATCCAATATAATATACATCATCTGTACAATACTGGCCTCTAGGGCATACATACAACTAACACTCCATACACTCCGCAACATAACGGTGTATCGGAGAGACGGAACCGAACCCTATTGGATATGGTACGGTCCATGATGAGTAACGCTGAGTTACCGCGATCATTCTGGGGGTATGCGCTAGAATCAGCTGCATACCTTTTGAACCGAGTTCCCACTAAGACTGTGCCTACCACACCATATGAGTTATGGAGTGGGAAGAAACCCTATCTTCAATATCTGAAGATCTGGGGATGTCCGGCTTTTGTCAAAAAGCAGCATGCGGACAAGATCGAGGCACGCTCAGTACTGTGCAAGTTTGTGGGATACCCAAAGAACACCAGGGGGTATCTTTTCTACCACGCAGAGGAACAAAAAGTCCTTGTTTCTCGTAATGCCCACTTTCTAGAACACCAGTTCTTGGAAAAGGAAATTAGTGGGAGCGCAGTAGAACTGGAAGAAATTCCAGAACCACAGCCTATTACTGAAAGCTTAGTAGAACCAGAGGGTTCAAAAGAACAGGACATTCCTACACCGCTCCGCAGGAGTAGTAGGCAGTCTCATCCGCCCGAGAGATACTACGGTTTTCTCATAGACGGGGATAGAGAGGATTGCATCATAGATTATGATGAGCCTACTAGCTTCCAGCAAGCCGTTCAGAGCATTGACTCGGTAAAATGGCTGGATGCAATGCGGACCGAAATGGAGTCCATGTACACCAACAAGGTATGGACGTCGGACATTGCTCTAGACGGTGTAAAACCCGTAGGATGCAAGTGGATCTTCTAAAGGAAGATTGGTGTAGATGGACAGGTTGAGACCTATAAAGCTAGACTTGTTGCAAAGGGTTTCCGTCAAAGACCTGGCTTAGACTATGACGAAACCTTTTCTCCAGTGGCTATGCTGAAATACATTCGGATCCTTTTTTCCATTGCTGCCTTCCACGATTATGAGATCTGGCAGATGGACGTAAAGACCACTTTTCTAAATGGAAATTTAGAGGAGTGTGTCTATATGGACCAACCAGAGGGTTTCAGTCAGAGTGGGAGCAGCGGAAAGGTGTGAAAGTTGCTTAAGTCCATCTATGGACTAAAGCAGGCATCGCGGAGTTGGAACATCTGTTTTGATGAAACGGTCAAGGAATTTGGCTTTATCAAAAATCCAGATGAACCATGCATCTATAGTAGATTTGTAGCGAGAACTGTAGTATTCCTCATTTTATACGTGGATGACATTCTCTTAATAGGAAATGACATTCCTATGCTACAATCTGTCAAGGGGTTCTTGTCACACCGGTTCTCCATGAAAGACCTGGGTGATGCCTCATACATCCTGGGGATCCGGATCCATCGTGATAGATCCAAGAGGATATTAGGACTTTCACAGTCCAGGTACATCGACACCATACTGAAAAGATTCAGTATGGAAGATTCCAAGCGCGGTAACCTACCGGCTTGTCACGGGATCACCCTTTCTAAAGAGATGTCTCCCAAGACTGATTTGGAGAGGGATCACATGTCTATTATACCCTACGCTTCTGCGGTAGGCTCTATAATGTATGCGATGTTGTGTACCTGACCGGATGTAGCTTATGCACTGAGTGTGGTAAGCCGGTAGCAGTCAAACCCTGGGGAGAAACACTGGATAGCGGTAAAGAACATTCTCAAGTACCTGAGAAAGACTAAGGAGATGTTCTTGGTGTATGGCGGAAAAGACCTCCAGATCGAGGCCTTTGCTGACTCTAGCTTCCAGAGTGACAAGGATGATTCCAAGTCCATGTCGGGTTTTGTCTTTACCCTCAATGGAGGGCCGGTGTGTTGGAAGAGTTCCAAACAGGAAACCGTTGCAAACTCGACGATGGAAGCGGAATACATCGCTGCATCTGATGCCGCAAAAGAAGCTGTCTGGATGAGGAAGTTCTTGAAAGAACTTCAGGTGGTTCCGTCCATTGTTGATCCAATACCTCTGTATTGTGACAATAACGGGGCTATAGCTTTAGCGAAGGAACCCAGGTCCCATCAGAGATCAAGACACATCTTGAGGCGGTATCACCTGATCAGGGAGATCGTGGATCGCCAGGAGATCGAGGTTCGGAGGGTCGCTTCAGAAGATAACACTGCAGATCCATTCACCAAAGCCTTGCCCCAGACTTAGTTCGAGCGGCTGATCGAGATGATAGGTCTTCGATACGCCAGTACATGGCCTTAGTGCAAGTGGGAGATTGTTTGTGTATATGCCCTAGAGGCCATTACTGTATCATACTAGTTTGTATATTACATAATGGAAGCTTGGGATATTCACCTTGTATAAACAATCTTGCTCAATATAGTAGTATGCTACTTGGTTTGTTTCTACTTCAATGTGTACATGTGTTTATTTTAGTATATCACCTATACACATTAGTGGAGCCCTTAGGATCTTTGCTTGATTACCAGCGTTGTGATGGCAGTCACACTAGTGGGGGCTGGGTAATCTATAAGCACATCCTTATACAGGTCCCTAGTCGCAGGACTATCGAGACAGGGCATCGATACTCCGGAGTAGACTAGCGTATGCGCTTCTCATCCCTGTATGGGAGATGGTCTGTCCCACATCCATCAGTACGTCGTACTGGAGATAGTATACGGGTGCTCGTTAGGTTACGAGTATACTGGACATGACTCGTCGGCAACTGACCGGTTGGTATTATACCTATCGTCAGTTATCAATTCCCAGGTGACATGAGTACAGCTTAGTCCGCTGACTTGACACTGTCACTTCGCCGCGAGTGTGTTCCCACTGTACTTTGATTACTACCCTACCACGGCTCAAAGGAGTCGTGCAAACAGGTGGTAGTTGGGTGCAGTCCCGAAGCACTTGGAGGCAGTGACAGTTAGACAGGATTCGTCTCTCCCGGTATTGGGGGTTGACATCGCGCTGTGTCTAGGAGAGCCATTACACGAGTAGTCCCTGGCTAGGGCGATCGAGATATACTGGTAGGCTTCCAGTGTTATCTCAGGGTGTTTTGGGCTTCACTCCGACACGACTTGTACCGCTATTAAGGGACTGACGTTTACCGCCCCTAGGCCCGCCATACGATGTATCAGATGAACAGACCGGACTGTACGGAGATTTTCACACTCAGGCTCAGTAGGAGTTCAGATGGGTTTCACCTCGTCAGTCTTCTTGTCGGCATCTACCTGGGGACCGTTACGCACAGCTAGTGCCACTTGCGGTCTGTGGTTAAACCCACTGCCAGCTTAGTGTCGAGTCTTTAGAGTCCCACACAGAAAGCTATTCGCCTTTAGGCAAAAGAGTAGAGGTCGCATTGTTTTGCGGCAGGTCGCATGGTTTTGCGACAGGGTTCGGTCACATCCGTGCACTTATGCACGTACAGTGTCCGGACAGTTTACACTAGAGGGCTTTGGTTTAAGCCAGATCCTAGTGTACGTATTGGGATTGGATTTATCCAGTATGTATTCGTGTTCCTCGGAACGCGGATGCGGGTGTGTATGCACAGTTGACGGAGAGACAGAGGCAGAGGATTCTCATTAGGGTTGTTGACCGTTGACTGTTGACTATTGACTTTTTGCTCAACCCTAATGAGAATATGATATATGATTAACAATAATACTAATTAAGTATTGTGATGACATGGTTGATGGGGGGTTGACTTTGTTGACTTGTTGACTTTGTTGACCGGTTGACTAGGTTGGACTAGTTGACCATCATGATGACAATGGCTATCATTTCATGGCAAAGACTTTTTACTTGTTTGTTTCTCTTGTGAGAAATGAGTGTATGAAATGATATGGCTATTGTAGCTTAAACCATTTACACAATACTTGATTACTATTTTGTGATGATGGTTTTGGATTATGAGAGCCAAGAGAGAAAAGTCTTCTATCATTCTATCATTCTCATTCTCTCTCTTATTCTTGAGCTCTCATCTTCTTCCTCTTGCTCTCCCTCTCTTGAGTCTATGGTTCACTTGTCTCATGTGTTGAGAACCAAGAACCATAGAGTAAAATCCCAACACACTTTTCTCTACTCATTCTAGTTCATAAGGTTTGGCAAACCAAATGAACTAGTTTCTTCAATGACCGAAGAAGAAGCCAAAGGTAGAAGCTTTCGAGGTGGATCTATCTTCGGCGCAAGGAGACGACGGAGTGAAGCCGATCCGGACAACCATCGAGGCTTGAAGACGAAGGAGATCGGCAAAGAAAGGTATAACCCTCTAACCGAGTAGTTAACAACTCCTAGTTAGGTTGTTAGTTAGATGTTTAACAAAGATCCGGTTTTGAGTCCATGTTACCACCTCTAGAAAAATTGTTTTTCACCATATTCCGCATGCCCGAAAGAACCGGGAGAGGTAGCATGGACTTACAGATCTTGTTGTTGCGGATGCTGCTTGCTGATGCTGTTCTTTTGCTAGTGTTGCTGTTTTGAAGCAGTAGCAGCAGGTGGAGAAGATGTTGAAGTATTTATGGTGGAGTGTGGTGTTGTGTGCTGAACTATGGGCTGGTATGATGTGATGCTGCTGCTGTTTTTCATGGGGTTAGGTGGCTGTTGCAGCAGCAATTGCTGACTTTAAGGCTGAAATTGGGCAGAATTTGGGCTGATGTGATGTTGGTGCTGCTGTTGCAGCAGCTCCGGCTGAGCTATGGGGTTATAGGAGTTGCTAAAGTTGACTTTTGGTGGCTGAAATGATGATATAAGGCTGATTTTTCTTTGGCTGATGTGATGTTGATGAAATGGGCTGATATGTGGGGTTGAAATGAGCTGTTTTGGTAAACTTTTTACCAAAAGATCCCACATTAACACGCAACTACTACTAAACACAGACTCAGGTGTTACAGTCTTCCCCCCTTAAGAAAATTCGTCCCCGAATTTTAAAATATGCAACTACGCGCACCTTCAAAAAAAGATAAGGGAATTTCTCTCTCGGCCTCCCAAGTGATCACCTCACCATTCGGGCTACGCCAAAGAACCCTTACCGACGGCAGGACTTTTGATCGAAGTTTCTTCACCTGCCGATCTAATATCTCAACTGGCTGCACGGTGAACGAAAGGTCGGGCTCAAGCTGAACGGTCTGATGCTGAATCGTGTGGGAAGGGTCATGAAGATATCTGCGAAGCATTGACACGTGGAAGACGGGGTGAACATCTGAAAAGCTGGGTGGAAGCGCCAAACGATATGCAACTGCGCCGATGCGCTCGAGAATCTCGAAGGGACCTACGAATCTAGGGCTAAGCTTTCCCTTTCGCCCAAATCGCATCACGCCCTTCATTGGAGAGACCCTCAGAAAGACATGATCGCCAACTGCGAACTCTAATCCGCGACGGCGCCTATCTGCATATGATTTCTGCCTGCTCTGAGCTGCTCTCATCCGGTCTCGAATCAACTGCACTTTCTCGGTCGTCTCCTGCACAACCTGTGGCCCAAAAATACTGCTTTCGCTCAGCTCAGTCCAACAGACGGGCGATCTTCATCTCTTTCCATACAATGCCTCGAAAGGTGCCATCTGAATAGTATCCTGGAAGCTGTTGTTGTAGGAGAACTCCACTAAAGGTAAATGACGATCCCAGCTACCTCCGAAGTCTAAAACACACGCTCGAAGCATGTCCTCGAGAGTCTGAATGGTCCGCTCTGATTGTCCGTCGGTCTGCGGATGAAATGCCGTGCTGAAACTCAAACGAGTGCCCAATGCCTCCTGAAGTCTCTGCCATAGTTGACTGGTAAACTGGGTGCCTCGATCTGACACGATACAAGTCGGTACGCCATGCAATTGTACGATCTCGTCGATGTAAAGCTGGGCATACTGAGCGAAGCTGAAAGTGGTCTTCACTGGCAGGAAGTGAGCCGCTTTCGTCAATCGATCCACGATCACTCAAATGGAGTCGTACCCTCGACTGGTCCTGGGTAGACCCACAACAAAGTCCATCGAAATCTACTCCCATTTCCACTCTGGAATGGGCAAAGGCTGCAACTCTCCTGCTGGCCTTTGGTGCTCGGCCTTAACTTGCTGACAAGTCAGGCATCTTGATACGAAGTCGCCCTTTTCATGCCGTCCCACCAATTGACATCTCTCAAATCACGGTACATCTTGGTGGAACCTGGATGAACGCTGTATGTAGATCTATGCGCCTCGTCAAGAATCTCACGTCGTAGTCTCTCGGAATCTGGTACGCACAATCGAGTCCCAAATCGTAGTTCTCCATGATCGTCGATCATGAACTCGGAATCTCTGCCCTGCCAAATCTGTTCCATGATCTCTGAGAGTCGGTTATCACTGGGTTGTGCCTCTCGAATACGGTCAAGTAACTGCGGACGTACACGAATGTGCGCAAGCTGTCCCCCTGTCGGAGTGAACTCGAACTTAACTCGGCTTTCGCATAAAATCTGCCAATCTGCTGACGACTGTGTAGCATCTTGAAAAGTCGTTTTGGAGTTTTCCTGAAAATCGGTGAAAATTCGGTATTTTTCAGTAAACCGTCTTTTTTGTTATTTTGCAGTTTAGGACTAGTTATACCTAAAATGGATAGGTAATTGCTTGTTTTTAGTAGCTAATGAGTTACTTATTAAATTTTGGTCATTTAAAAATTTTTCCCTATTTTTCAATTTTTTAATATTATTTTAAGCCGGTAAGGAAATACATTAAATTAACGATAAATACAAATTTTTTGGGCTAATTTTAATCTTTAAAATTATGTTAATTAAAATCTAGTTGTAACAAAAATTTTTAGTATTTTATTTTGAGTTTTAACTAATTTTTATTATAGAAAACGAAATTTATTGAATTTAAGCTTAAACTTGCAGTTTTTGACTTGTAGGGGGTCTTTTTGCATAAATTTTTTTTTCGTGCACTCTCTCTCACTTTTCCCTCACCCTAGGCCGGCCCATTTCCAGCAGCTCATGGATGAAAATTCCATGCTCTTTTGACTTGTATATTGTGTGGAAATGGGGTTTTATTTTAAAGGTTTTTGAATTGTTTTTTGGGTATGGTCTTTTGTGGTTGGTAGGAGTTGACAAAGACCTTTTTTCCCACACCCCACACCATCCCCTCTCCCTCATTCTGATCGAATTCCAGCAGCCCCCCTTCATCTCTTTTCTTTTCATCTTCTTCAAAAAATTCTTCAAAGTTTGCTCCAAAAATTGCAATTTAAAGCTCACAATTTAAACCCCATCCTTCATCCATTTTTCCTTCACCTCCGTTGCTTGGATCATGATGCTTTGAGGCCATCAATTGAAGCAAATTTCTTCTTGCTATATCCATAGATTTGAGGTATAATTTCTACTCTTTTAAGTTGATATGGTTAGAATTCTTTAATCTAGTTGTTTAGTGTTAATTTTAGTGTTAATCCTAATCTAGTTTTTTTTAGTTAATGGTTGAAAATTTAACTAGGGTTTCTTGAGACCATGTTTTAGTTAATTAAATCATTTTAATTAACCTAGTTGTTACTTAACCAATCTATATGGTTACTTTGCTTAAATGGCTTGATATTATGCTAATCTAAGTTAACTTGTGTGAAATTTTCATTGTTGTTGCTAATTACCAAAAATCAAGAGAAGGGTTGTGTTGGAATTATGGTTTGATGCATAGTTAATGATTTAAAATTTGTGTAATGGCTAGCTAGTGGGTTAGTTTGGATTGTTGTGTTGGATTGTGTTAACTTTGTCTCTAATTGTCGATGTTTGCACCAAATTTGCAAACTTCTAGCTTACTAGGTTTTTATTATATTATTGTGGCGAATTAATTGCGATATCTAGATTATATTGTTGGCATATCCTTTAACATTTAGGATGCGTGAGTGCGGATTTTTGAGTAATCGTGTTTTAGTTTTGCCGGGCGACCAAATCGACGATTTTTGCAGTTTTTGCGATTTTCGCGTGTGTTCCGCGCACATTGTGCACGTTGTACCAAGCTTGTGAACATTAGTATTTTCGTTTGGGTTTTGCGTCGTTCTTGATATGTAACCTTATGTTTGTATTGATGTAAATTCAAGGTTCAGTCGCGGAGACGTCAGACGCGACACGAAAGGGGAAAGCGGTGATTGGACGTGACTAGCTTGGGATTCCAGTGAGTAGATGTAACATCTACGGGGGACTATCATTGGATGGCGCAAGCCGCCCGATAGTTTTAGTAACTTAAAAGATTCTTGGTGATGTTAGTAATTAGGGGTGTAATACTTATATGATTATTTGCTGCATCCATGCCTTATATTGACATACATATGCGAACCCATTTTATAAGACACCTGCACCATTTCCAGGGTTTTTATATGCAGCACGAGCACTGTTCATGCTTACACACACGCCTTGGTAATTGCCATGCCACCACACTAGATAACCTATAATTTGAAACCTTTTACTAATTGATGCTTAAACCTGTGCTATTGCCTTTAATTCCTTAAAATGAAATCGTAGAATTGCTATTCATGTGCATGTACCTCATCATATTATTTGTTCATGCCTAGTCTATTAATCATACATCGTAGCTTAATTATTGATACCATATGCATTCATGAACATTGATATATGCACTTATGAGGATTTCTTGAGATTTTATGATATTTCTGGATTTCGGGGGAAAGCCGCAAAATTTCTAAACTTATTATGTTTTTAAAATATGTAATTGCGGTTTTCTAGTAATGTAAAGTGTCGTCCATCATGAGTTTGCTGTGGTTTTCGAGATCCGTGTCGAGGAGTGGAGGAACCGTCACGGGTACATGGTGGGCCCGGTATGGTACCCCGGGGCAAGATGAATGTGGTGTTGACGTTGAGCCTGGCAGGGGACGGATTACCTACCGTTGACTGTTTGGCACGGCGGATATCCAGAGGATACCGACCGTGGCCGCGAGATGATGAGATTTTGATATTGAGCTGGGTCAGCCGGATGGTTGAGGCCAGAGATACTATGACATGGATATATGAGATTTGTGATAGTTTTGAGATGTCGTTGCTGGACATAGGTTCTTGTTGATTCTATTGGTATTGTGCTGGTATTTCAAAAGAGATTCCTAAAGGAAAAACATGATTCTTATAATTACACATTCAGATCATGAGTTGATTCGTATTGCATTCATACCTGCTAGTATATTCATATTGCATACATACCTGCTATTATGTCCTGCCATACCTGTATTAGAGATGCTAGAATACTTGTGTGCATGCATACGATAGCCTGTGTAGATGTTATTTATTACTCACGAGTTGGCAACTCACCCCCGTTGTGCCACAGCCTTTTTCAGGTCCGCTCCGTCGGTACAGTAGCGGCGGGCGCACTTGCTTCTTTTGCCTGGACTCGAGGTTTTGCTCTTAGGTGGGTTATATTATTATTTTTGCACCACCTTGTATATTATTTGTATCTAGAGTACTCCATCTACTGTATCTACCAGTATTGTTGTATTTTGACCTAGAAATGAGACTGTGAGATTTGTGGACTTTTTATGCTGTATTTTGGGTTCAAGCTCACTTGAGTCGACATGCTGTTTTTCTCATGCTTCCTTATGATTATTTCGCATGTTGTTGCTTTATATTGCGTGGGATTTATGACCGCCTTGTGGCGAAGAGCTAGCTCCCGCTTGGGGATGCCTTATTTGTTGGATTCATATATATTCTTGTTGTACCCATTTTGGGGTCCAGTATTTACAAAGGAGACTCTGCCGAAATTTTCGGAAAAATTTGTATTGTTTTTAAAATGGGTTTTACATGACTTATTGATAAACTCGCTTTCAACTGATTGGGTTTTCTTCACTCTTTTGCTTATTTGGTTTTGGTTTCTGGGCTTTGGCTTACTTATTTTACGGACGTCTTGAGACGTTTCGTAAACATAAGTGCCAGTCACGTTCCGTACCTTGCGGGTCGTGGCAAAGTTGGTATCAGAGCGATAGGTTTTACCTTTTTGAGTGTAGGATGACCCTTGGTAGATGGAGTAAGTGACTTAAGTAGGGTAACGTAGCGTGTGTATGTCCACGGCATACTTGTGATACGGTACTCCGCCTAAGTGACTTTAGGATACTTGCTTGAAAATTCCTTCTTCAATTCCGTGTATCCTATGATCCTATTGCACTGTTCTTACTATCCGTTTTCCTGTAACAGCCACTATGCCGCCGAAGGCTACAAGGGCACAGAAGGCTGCCGCCAGAGACGAGATTCGAGCTGGCTCGTCCGAGACTAGGACTGAGCATGGTGGTATGCCTACGCCGCAGGGACAGACCGATCCACCTTCCCCAGGCCGTTTGGATAGGCTTGAGACTGGTATGGAGGAGTTGCGACAGATGATGGGGAGTATGCAGGAGCTACGTCAGATGGTAGGATCCCTAGTTGCAGCCAGTCGTACACCGAGGCCGGATGACGTACCTACTACATCACAGACGACCATGATACCTTCTCCTACTACTACCACCGTGACTATCCCGGTTTCACTGCAGGATTTCATGAGGCTGAGACCTCCAGTATTCACCGGCACCGAGGCAGCGGAGGACCCACAGACGTTCCTTGACAGTTTAGCCAGGATCTGCCGTTCGCTGAGATGTTCGGATGATCGATGGGTGGAGCTTGCGAGTTTCCGTCTAAAGGGTCTCGTGCAGACATGGTGGGAGTCAGTCTTGAGAGGTCGAGTTGCAGGTCTACCGCCTATGACGTGGGCCGAGTTTACAGCGGTCTTTCTAGCTCGTTTCCTCCCAGAGAGCGTTCGTGACGCCAGAGCTCGTAGCTTCGAGGCCTTAGTCAAGACACCTGGGATGACGGTGTCTGAGTATGACGTCCAGTTTACACAGTTATCCCGATATGCTCCGTATTTGGTGGATACCGAAGAGAAGATGGTGAAGAGGTTCGTACATGGACTTGATGCCCAGCTATATCTTTCCATTGGCGCCCAGCACCACGACACTTATTCAGCTGCTATAGATACGGCATTACGGATGGAGGCACGCATATCACAGACTTCGGCCGTTTCTAGGCCGAAGAGGATTCGCACCGATGTACCGTATTGGAGGCAGCGCACCAGATTTTTTCCGAGAGATAGGCCTGGCAGAGGATTTGGTTGGGGACAGTTATATGGTTCTTATCCCCAGGGACAGCAGCCGTCGCCAGGGTGTTTTGGGTGCGGGAGTCCGCACCATCTTGTCAGAGACTGTCCGGTGAGACGACAGGGAGCAGCGACAGTTCCGCATGTGATCCTACCACCATCACCACCCCCTCCTCAGAGAGCCCTACTTCCTACCACCGGCGATGCTCCACGCCAGTTAGGTGCACCCAGAGGCCGTGGACGCGGCGGTCCTGTTCAGAGAGGATGAGGAGGCAGAGGCCGGGGTCGAGGTCAGCCCGCTATTGGTGGAGGACAGGCCCGAGTATTTGCTTTGACACCGCAGGATGCGCAGGCATCCAATGCCGTTGTGACAGGTACCTTGCCAGTTTGTTCTTTCGACGCTCGGGTATTACTCGACCCAGGTTCCACACATTCGTACGTCTCTATACACTTTGCACCGATGTTGGGCCGTGAGTCGTCGTCGTTAGATCGTCCGCTTGTTGTTGTTACTCCGGTAGGCGAGTCGTTTGTCGCTCGCTTTGTATTTCGTTTGTGTTCCGTTCGTATCGGGGAGAGGGATTCATCGGTTGATTTGATTCTCCTCGATATGTTGGACTTTGATGTGCTTCTGGGCATGGATTGGCTAGCCACTTGTTATGCTTCGGTGGACTGCCGTGAGAAGGAAGTCATATTTAGCTTTCCGGGAGAGCCAGTCCTTGTTATTCAGGGAGACCGAAGCGTCACCCTTCCCAGCTTGATTTCATCTCTTCGTGCTGGTCAGCTCTTGCGGAAGGGATGTCAGTGATTCTTAGCGTGTATTTGTGATACTCAAGCTGCAGAGGTTCCGTTGGACCAGGTTCCGGTTGTTTGTGAGTTCCCTGATGTTTTCCTTGACGAGCTGCCTGGGCTACCGCCTGAGCGCGATGTTGAGTTCTGCATCGATTTGATTCCCGGCTCGGGGCCTATTTCTATACCACCTTATCGGATGGCCCCGGCAGAGCTTCGGGAGCTGAAGGATCAGTTGCCGGATTTGTTAGATAAGGGGCTCATTCGACCTAGTGTTTCTCCGTGGGGTGCTCCGGTCCTGTTTGTCAAGAAGAAAGATGGAAGTTTGCGCTTATGCATCGACTACCGCCAGCTGAACAAAGTTACCGTTCGGAACAGATATCCGTTGCCATGCATTGATGATTTGTTCGACCAGCTTCAGGGTGCGGGATATTTTTCGAGGATCGACTTGCGATCAGGATACCATCAGCTGCGGGTTCGACAGGAGGATATACCGAGGACAGCTTTCCGCACGCGCTATGGCCACTATGAGTTTTTGGTGATGTCGTTCGGACTCACCAACGCCCCAGCAGCATTCATGGATTTGATGAACCGTACATTCAGGCCGTACCTTGACTTGTTCATTATCGTGTTTATCGACGATATCTTGGTGTACTCCTAGAGCAGAGAGAAGCACGAACAGCACTTGCAGATTACGTTACAGACTCTGAGGGAGCACTAGCCGTTCGCAAAGTTCTCCAAGTGTGCATTCTGGCTGGACAACGTCGGATTCATGGGTCACGTGGTTACGAGAGACGGCATATGTATGGACCCGAAGAAAATTGAGGCTGTTCAGCAGTGGCCCCGACCTACATCGGTTACTGAGATCCGTAGTTTTCTAGGCCTGGCGGGCTACTACAGGCATTTTGTCCAGGACTTCTCCCGTATAGCTGCACCTTTGACCGGTTTGACCCGGAAGGGAGTTCCTTTCGTCTGGACGGAGGAGTGTGAGCACAGTTTTCAGCAGCTGCGGACATGTTTGACTACGGCGCCGGTATTATCTTTGCCTTCGGGATCAGGCGGATTTGTAGTCTACTGTGATGCTTCGCGAGTGGGGTTAGGATGCGTATTGATGCAGCATGGCCGGGTGATCGCTTATGTTTCTCGGCAGTTGAAGAAGCATGAACAGAACTACCCCACTCATGATTTGGAGATGGCTGCAGTGGTCTTTGCACTGAAGATTTGGCGACATTACCTATACGGCGAGTCGTGTCAGATATTCACCGATCACAAGAGCTTAAAATACATATTTCAACAGCGAGACCTGAACCTCAGACAGCATCGTTGGATGGAGTTGGTGAAAGACTACGACTGCGAGATCTTATATCACCCAGGCAAGGCGAATGTAGTGGCAGATGCGTTGAGTAGGAGGCCCGGGGGTAGTCTATCCTTTTTGCACGCAGTGCAGAGACAGTCGTCAGCAGATTGGCAGATGTTATACGACAGCCGAGTTGAGTTCGAGTTCACTCAGACAGGGGGACAGCTCGCGCATGTTCGTGCACGCCCACAGTTGCTTGACCGTATATATGAGGCACAGCGCAGTGACGACCGTTGCTCAAAGATCATGGCACAGATGGGACATGGCAGATTTTCCGAGTTCATGATTGATGATCAGGGGATTTTAAGATATGGATCTAGACTGTGCGTACCAGATGCTGATGGATTGCGGCGTGACATTCTTGAGGAGGCACATCGATCAGTGTATAGTGTCCACCCCGGTTCCACTAAGATGTACCATGATATGAGAGAGACCTACTGGTGGGACGGGATGAAGAGGGACATTGCGGAGTTTGTATCGAGATGCCTGACTTGTCAGCAAGTCAAGGCCGAGCACCATAGGCCCGTAGGAGAGCTACAGCCGTTACCCATTCCGGAGTGGAAATGGGAGCAGATTTCGATGGATTTCGTTGTGGGTCTACCCAGGACCAGTCGAGGGTATGACTCCATCTGGGTGATCGTAGATCGATTGACGAAAGCGGCTCACTTCCTGCCAGTGAAGACGACTTTCAGCTTCGCTCAGTATGCCCAGCTTTACATCGACGAGATCGTGCAGTTGCATGGCGTACCGACTTGTATCGTGTCAGATCGAGGCACCCAGTTCACCAGCCGACTTTGGCAGAGACTTCATGAGGCATTGGGCACCCGTTTGAGTTTTAGCACAGCGTTTCATCCGCAGACCGACGGCCAGTCAGAGCGGACTATTCAGACTCTCGAGGACATGCTCTGAGCATGCGTTTTAGACTTCGGCGGTAGCTGGGATCGTCATTTACCGTTAGTGGAGTTCTCCTACAACAACAGCTTCCAGGATACTATTCAGATGGCACCTTTCGAGGCATTGTATGGGAGGAGATGCAGATCGCCCGTCTGTTGGACAGAGCTCAGCAAGAGCAGCATTTTGGGGCTGCAGCTTGTTGAGGAGACGACAGCGAAGATACAGTTGATCCGAGACCGGATGAGAGCGGCTCAGAGCAGGCAGAAATCGTATGCGGAAAGGCGCCGTCGCAGATTAGAGTTCGCAGTTGGCGACCATGTTTTTCTGAGAGTCTCTCCGATGAAGGGCGTGATGCGTTTTGGGCGAAAGGGGAAGCTTAGCCCTAGATTCGTAGGTCCCTTCGAGATCCTCGAGCGTGTCGGCGCTATTGCATATCGTTTGGCCCTTCCACCCAGCTTTCCCGATGTTCATCCCGTCTTCCATGTTTCGATGCTCCGCAAGTACCTTCACGACCCTTCGCATGCGATTCAGCACCCGACAGTCCAGCTGGAGCACGACCTTTCCTTTGTAGAGCAGTCGGTGGCCATCCTGGATCGGCAGGTGAAGAAGTTGAGATCGAAGATTATACCAACCGTCAAGGTCCTTTGGCGTAGCCCGAGCAGCGAGGAGGTTACCTGGGAGACCGAGGGCGAGATGAGGAAGAAATATCCCCATCTCTTTGAAGGTACGTGTAGTTATATTTTTAAATTCGGGGACCGAATTTCTTTATGGGGGGAAGATTGTAGCGTCTTGAAAAGTCGTTTTGGAGTTTTCCTGAAAATCGGTGAAAATTCGGTATTTTTCAGTAAACCGTCTTTTTTGTTATTTTGCAGGTTAGGACTAGTTATACCTAAAATAGATAGGTAATTGCTTGTTTTTAGTAGCTAATGAGTTACTTATTAAATTTTGGTCATTTAAAATTTTTTCCCTATTTTTCAATTTTTTAATATTATTTTAAGCCGGTAAGGAAATACATTAAATTAACGATAAATACAAATTTTTGGGCTAATTTTAATATTTAAAATTATGTTAATTAAAATCTAGTTGTAACATAAATTTTTAGTATTTTATTTTGAGTTTTAACTAATTTTTATTATAGGAAACGAAATTTATTGAATTTAAGCTTAAACTTGCAATTTTGGACTTATAGGGGGTCTTTTTGCATAAATTTTTTTTGTGCACTCTCTCTCACTTTTCCCTCACCCTAGGCTGGCCCATTTCCAGCAGCTCATGGAAGAAAATTCCATGCTCTTTTGACTTGTATATTGTGTGGAAATGGGGTTTTATTTTAAAGGTTTTTGAATTGTTTTTCGGTTATGGTCTTTTGTAGTTGGTAGAAGTTGACCAAGACCTTTTTTCCCACACCCCACACCATCCCCTCTCCCTCATTCTGGTCAAATTCTAGCAGCCCCCCTTCATCTCTTTTCTTTTCATCTTCTTCAAAAAATTCTTCAAAGTTTGCTCTAAAAATTGCAATTTAAAGCTCACAATTTAAACCCCATCCTTCATCCCTTTTTCCTTCACCTCCCTTGCTTGGATCATGATGCTTTGAGGCCATCAATTGAAGCAAATTTCTTCTTGCTAGATCCATAGATTTGAGGTATAATTTCTACTCTTTTAAGTTGATATGGTAAGAATTCTTTAATCTGGTTGTTTAGTGTTAATTTTAGTGTTAATCCTAATCTAGTTTTTTTTAGTTAATGGTTGAAAATTTAACTAGGGTTTCTTGAGACCATGTTTTAGTTAATTAAATCTTTTTAATTAACCTAGTTGTTACTTAACCAATCTATATGGTTACTTTGCTTAAGTGGCTTGATGTTATGCTAATCTAAGTTAACTTGTGTGAAATTTTCATTGTTGTTGCTAATTACCAAAAATCAAGAGAAGGGTTGTGTTGGAATTATGGTTTGATGCATAGTTAACGATTTAAAATTTGTGTAATGGTTAGCTAGTGGGTTAGTTTGGTGTTGTGTTGGATTGTGTTAACTTTGTCGCTAATTGTCGATGTTTGCACCAAATTTGCAAACTTCTAGCTTACTAGGTTTGTATTATATTATTGTGGCGAATTAATTGCGATATCTAGATTATATTGTTGGCATATCCTTTAACATTTAGGATGCGTGAGTGAGGATTTTTGAGTAATCGGGTTTTAGTTTTGCAGGGCGACCAAATCGACAATTTTTGTAGTTTTTGCGATTTTCGCGTGTGTTCCGCGCACATTGTGCACGTTGTACCAACCTTGTGAACGTTAGTATTTTCGTTTGGGTTTTGCGTCGTTCTTGATATGTAACCTTATATTTATATTGATGTAAATTCCAGGTTCAGTCGCGGAGACGTCAGACGCGGCACGAAAGGGGAAAGCGGTGATTGGACGTGACTAGCTAGGGATTCCAGTGAGTAGATATAACATCTACGGGGGACTATCGTTGGATGGCGCAAGCCGCCCGATAGTTTTAGTAACTTAAAAGATTCTTGGTGATGTTAGTAATTAGGGGTGTAATACTTATATGATTATTTGCTGCATCCATGCCTTATATTGACATACATATGCGAACCCATTTTATAAGACACCTGTACCATTGCCAGGGTTTTTATATGCAGCACGAGCACTGTTCATGCTTACACACACGCCCTGGTAATTGCCATGCCACCACACTAGATAACCTATAATTTGAAACCTTTTACTAATTGATGCTTAAACCTGTGCTATTGCCTTTAATTCCTTAAAATGAAATCGTAGAATTGCTATTCATGTGCATGTACCTCATCATATTATTTGTTCATGCCTAGTCTATTAATCATACATCGTAGCTTAATTATTGATACCATATGCATTCATCACCATTGATATATGCACTTATGAGGATTTCTTAAGATTTTATGATATTTCTGGATTTCGGGGGAAAGCCGCAAAATTTCTAAACTTATTATGTTTTTAAAATATGTAATTGCGGTTTTCTAGTGATGTAAAGTGTCGTCCACCATGAGTTTGCTGTGGTTTTCGAGATCCGTGTCGAGGAGTGGAGGAACCGTCACGGGTACATGGTAGGCCCGGTATGGTACCCCGGGGCAAGATGAATGTGGTGTTGACGTTGAGCCTGGCAGGGGACGGATTACCTACCGGTGACTGTTTGGAATGGCAGATATCCAGAGGATACCGACCGTGGCTGCGAGATGATGAGATTTTGATATTGAGCTGGGTCAGCCGGATGGCTGACGCCAGAGATATTATGACATGGATATATGAGATTTGTGATAGTTTTGAGGTGTCGTTGCTGGACACAGGTTCTTGTTGATTCTATTGGTATTGTGCTGGTATTTCAAAAGAGATTCCTAAAGGAAAAACATGATTCTTATAATTACACATTCAGATCATGAGTTGATTCGCATTGCATTCATACCTGCTAGTATATTCATATTGCATACATATCTGCTATTATGTCCTGCCATACCTGTATTAGAGATGCTAGAATACTTGTGTGCATGCATACGATAGCCTGTGTAGATGTTATTTATTACTCACGAGTTGGCAACTCACCCCCGTTATGCCACAGCCTTTTTCAGGTCCGCTCCGTCAGTACAGTAGCGGCGGGCGCACTTTCTTCTTTTGCCTGGACTCGAGGTTTTGCTCTTAGGTGGGTTATATTATTATTTTTGCACCACCTTGTATATTCTTTGTATCTAGAGTACTCCATCTACTGTATCTACCAGTATTGTTGTATTTTGACCTAGAAATGAGACTGTGAGATTTGTGGACTTTTTATGATGTATTTTGGGGTCGAGCTCACTTGAGTCGACATGCTGTTTTTCTCATGCTTCCTTATGATTATTTCGCATGTTGTTGCTTTATATTGCGTGGGATTTGTGACCGCCTTGTGGCGAAGAGCTAGCTCCCGCTTGGGGATGCCTTATTTGTTGGATTCATATATATTCTTGTTGTACCCATTTTGGGGGCCAGTATTTACAAAGGAGACCCTGCCGAAATTTTCGGAAAAATTTGTATTGTTTTTTAAAAAGGGTTTTAAAAATGGTTTTACATGACTTACTGATTGGGTTTTCTTCACTCTTTTGCTTATTTGGTTTTGGTTTCTGAGCTTTGGCTTACTTATTTTACGGACGTCTTGAGACGTTTCGTAAACTTAAGTGCCAGTCACGTTCCGTACCTTGCGGGTCATGACAGACTGCCTCTGCACTGCGCACATATAAGATAGATTACCCCCGGGCCTCCTGCTCAGAGCATCCGCTACTACATTTGCCTTGCCCGGGTGGTATAAGATCTCACAGTCGTAATCTTTTACCAGTTCCATCCAACGACGCTGTCTCAGATTCAGGTCTCGCTGCTGAAATATATATTTTAAGCTCTTGTGGTCAGTGAATATCTGGCACGACTCGCCGTATAGGTAATGTCGCCAGATCTTAAGTGCAAAGGCCACTGCAGCCATCTCCAAATCGTGAGTGGGATAGTTCTGTTCATGTTTCTTCAGTTGCCGCGAAGCATACGCGATCACCCTGTCATATTGCATCAATACACATCCTAGCCCCACCCGCGAAGCGTCACAATAAACCATGAATCCGCCTGATCCTGAAGGCAATGATAATACAGGTGCCGTAGTCAAACAGGTCCGTAGCTGCTGAAAACTGTGCTCACACTCCTCCATCCAAACGAAAAGAACTCCCTTCCGGGTCAAACCGGTCAAAGGTGCAGCAATACGGGAGAAATCCTGTACAAATCGCCTGTAGTAGCCTGCAAGGCCTAGAAAACTACGGATCTCCATAACCGATGTCGGTCTGGGCCACTGCTGGACGGCCTCGATCTTCTTCGGATCCACACATATGCCGTTTCTCGTAATCACATGACCCAAGAATCCGACGCTGTCCAACCAGAATGCACACTTGGAAAATTTTGCGAAAAGCTGGTGCTCCCTCAAGGTCTGCAAAGTCATCCGCAAATGCTTCTCGTGCTCCTCTCGGCTCTGGGAATACACCAAAATATCGTCGATGAATACGATGATGAACAAGTCAAGATACGGCCTGAATGTACGGTTCATCAAATCCATGAATGCGGCTGGGGCATTGGTGAGTCCGAACGACATCACCAAAAATTCATAGTGGCCATAGCGTGTACGGGAGGCTGTCTTCGGTACATCCCCCTGTCGGACTCGCAGCTGATGGTATCCCGATCGCAAGTCGATCCTAGAAAAATAACCCGCACCCTGAAGCTGGTCGAACAAATCATCAATGCGTGGCAACGGATATCTGTTCCGTATGGTAACCTTGTTCAGCTGGCGGTAGTCGATACATAAGCGCAAACTTCCGTCCTTCTTCTTGACAAACAAGACCGAAGCACCCCATGGAGAAACGCTAGGTCGAATAAGGCCCTTATCTAACAAATCCTATAGCTGAACCTTCAATTCACTAAGTTCCGCCGGGGCCATCCGATAAGGCGGTATAGAAATAGGCCCCGAGCCGGGAATCAAATCAATACAGAACTCGACATCGCGCTCAGGCGGCAGTCCAGGAAGCTCATCAGGGAAAACATCAGGGAACTCACAAACAACCGGGACCTGGTCCAACGGAACATCTGTAGCTCTAGTATCACTGACATAAGCCAAGAATCCCTGACATCCTTTTCTCAACAGCTGAACAGCGCGAAGAGAAGAAATCAACATGTGAGGGGTGGCACCACGGTCCCCCTTCACAACAAAAACCGACTCGCCGGGAAAACAAAATCTAACTGTCTTCTCACGGCAATCCACAGACGCATAGTACATGTCTAACCAATCCATGCCCAAAAGGACGTCGAAGTCCAACATCTCAAGAAGGATCAAGCCGACAGGCAGCTCTCGCTCGCCAATACGGACGGTACAGGATCAGAACACGTGCCAAGCAATAAATGACTCTCCCACAGGAGTGGTCACAACAAGTGGCTGATCTAACGACGATGACTCACGACCCATCATCGGTGCAAAGTGTGAAGAGACATACGAATGTGTGGAACCTGGGTCGAATAATACCCGTGCATCAAAAGAACAAACTGTCAAGGTACCTGTCACAACGGCGTTGGATGCCTGCGCATCCTGCTGTGTCAAAATGAACACTCGGGCCTGTCCTCCACCGATAGCGGGCTGTCCTTGGCCTCGACCTCTGCCTCCTCGTCCTCTCTGGATCGGTCCGCCGCGTCCACGGCCTCTGGTTGCACCTAGCTGACGTGGAGCATTGCTTGTGGCAGGAAGTAAAGCTCTCTGAGGAGGGGGCGGTGATGGTGGTAGGGTCACATGCGGAACTGTCGCTGCTCCATCTCGTCTCGTTGGACAATCTCTAACACGATGGTGCAGACTCCCGCACCCATAACATCCTGGCGATGACTGTTGTCCCTGTGTGTATGATCCATACAGCTGACCGCGTCCAAACCCTCTGCCGGCCCTATCTCTCGGAAGGAATCTGGCATGTTCTCTGATCTGGAATGCCAGTACGAATCCTCTTCGGCCCGGTAACAGCCGAAGTTGCTGAAATACGTTCCTCCATCCGCAATGCTGTATCCATAGCCGCTGAAAAAGTGTCGAATTGCTGGGCTCCAATGGCAAGATATAGTTGGGAATCCAGTCCCTGTATGAACCTCTTCACCCTCTTCGCTTCGGTATCCACCAGATACGGAGTATATCGGGACAACTGTGTAAACTGGATGTCATACTCAGACACCGTCATCCCTGGTGTCTTGATCAAGGTCTCAAAACTACGAGCTCTGGCGTCATGAACGCTTTCCAGAAGGAAACGGGCTAGAAAAACTGCTGTGAACTCGGTCCAGGTCATGGACGGTAGACCTGCAGCTCGACCTCTCAGAACCGACTCCCACCATATCTGTGCGAGGCCCTCTAGTCGGAAACTCGCCAGCTCTACCCATCTGTCATCAGAACACCTCAGCGAGCGGCATATTCTGGCCAAACTGTCAAGGAATGTCTGCGGGTCTTCTGCCACATCGGTACCCGTGAAGACTGGAGGTCTCAGCCTCATGAACTCCTGTAGCGAAACCGGAATGGTCACGGTGGTAGTAGTAGGAGCAGGTATCATAGTAGTCTGGGATGCAGTGGGTACGTCCTCCGGCCTCGGTGCATGACTGGCCGCAACGAAGGATCCCACCATCTGACGTAGCTCCTGCATACTCCCCATCATCTGTCGCAGCTCTTCCATACCAGTCTCCAGCCTATCCACACGGCCTGGGGAAGGAAGATCAGTTTGTCCCTGCAGTGTAGGCATAGTACCCTACTCAGTCCTAGTCTCGGACGAGCCAGCTCGAACCTCGTTTCGGGCGGCAGCCCTCTGCGCTCTGGTAGTCTTTGGCGGCATAGTAGCTGGTACAGGAACAGGAAATTAAGATCGGTGCAATAAGATCGTAGGATACACGGAATTGAAGAAGAAATTTCAAGCAAGTATATCCTAAAGTCACCTAGGCGGAGTACTGCATCGCAAGTATGCCGCGGACATACGTACGCTACGCTACCCTGCTTAAGTCACTTACTCCATCTACTAAGGGTCATCCTACACTCGGAAAGGTGAAACCTATCGCTCTGATACCAACTTTGTCACGACCCGCAAGGTACGGAACGCGACCGGCACTTAAGTTACGAAACGTCTCAAGGCGTCCGTAAAATAAGTAAGCCGAAGCCCAGAATACAAAACCCAATTAAGAATTTGAGTAAAGGAAAACCAATTTATTTAAAACATTTTTCACCATTAATCCACATCAAGTCCCTTTTTAAAATAACATTCCTCTTTCCAAAATTCCTGCAGAATTTCCTTTGTAAACCAGGCCCCAAACGGGCGCAAAACCGAAAAATAAATAACATGAATATGGCATCCCCAAGCGGGAGCTAGCTCTTCGCCTCAAGGCGGTCACAAATCCCACGCAATGTAAAACAACAATATACATAAATAAGTATGAAGCATGGGTAAAATAACATGTCGACTCAAGTGAGCTCGACCCCAAATAACACAGCATAAAACCCCAAGTCTCACAACCTCGTCTCTAGGTCAATATACAGTAATCTAAATAACTGGTACAGCTGAAATAGTAGTAGTGGTGGCAGCAGCAGCAGTAGTAGTAGCAGTAGATGGAGTACTCTAGATACAATGAGCATATATAAGGTGGTACAAAATGATAACAACCCACCTATGAGTAAAAGCCTCGAGTCCAAGCAAAAAGGGCAAAATGAGCAAAAGTGTCCGCCGCTACAGTGCTGACGGAACGGACCTGCAGAAAAGCTGGGGCACAACGGAGGTGAGTTTCCAGCTCGTGAGTAATAAATAACATTTACTAAGGCTATCGTATGCAAGTATCCTAGCATCTCTAAAACAGGTATGGCTATATGTACTAGCAGGTATGTATGCATCATCAGGGTTCTAACCAGCGTGTCACATGGGTGTAATAACAGGTATGTATGCCACTTGAGTCAACTCAGAATTTCATCATGAAGGTATAAAAATTGTTCCTTCATTTGTTTTGAAAAACTTCTTTTAAACATCAGCATAATATCCATGAAATCAATAAAATCCGTGTCCAGCAACGACACTTCAAATCTGTCTAAATCTCATATATCCATGTCAAATATCTCTAGCCTCAGCCATCCGGCTGATCCATGTCAAATATCCAAATCTCAATCTAGCGGCCACGATCGGTATCCTCTGGATATCCGCCGTGCCAAATGAAGTCACCGGTAGGTAATCCGTCCCCTGCCAGGCTCAACGCCATCTCCTGCGATCTTCTTGCCTCGGGGTACCGTACCGGGCCCACCATGTACCCGAGACGGTTCATCCACCTCCTCGAAACGGGTCTAGAAAACCACAGCAAACTCATGGTGGACGACACTTTACATCACTAGAAAACGACAACTTTTATATTAAAAAATCGTAAGTTTGAAAATCTTGCGGCTTTCCCCGAAATCCAGAAATATCATAAATCTCATGAAATCATCATGGGTGCATATGTCAATGATAATGAATGCATAAGGTATCAATTTGCAATGTATTATTTAAACTAAGAATGAGCAAGTGAATTAATGCATTTGCACGAGAAAAGCAATTCTTATGATTTCATTTTAAATATTTATTCCAATAGCATAATTCTAAGCAATTAACATGTTTCAGATTTGCAGTTATCTAGTGTTGTAACATGGCAATTACCAGGGTGTGTGTCCATATGAATAGTGCTCGTGCTACGTATAAAAACCTGGTAATGGTGCATGTGTCCTACTAATGAGTTTGCGTATATAGGTATAGCATATTGATCTAATTGCAGCAATTATCATGCCAGTATTATTATTCTAATGTCACAAGTGATTATCCAGTTTACTATTTTCCAGTTTACTAAATCTATCGGGCGACTTGCGCCATCCAAACGATCGTCCCCCGTAGATGTTAAATCTACTCACCCGTGATCCCGCGCTAGGTATGTCCGACCACCTGCTTCCCTTTCTCCGCTGCGCTCGAAGTCCCTGCCTGCGAACCTAGAATTTATAAAAGTCACCATATAAGGAAAAATCCTGCAAAACACGATATATCTATAAAAAGGATACGCGTGCGTGAAACTAAACGCGCGTGCACACGACACGACGTGACGCGCACAAACCCACCAGAACCTATGCTGATGCGCTGTGTCGCGCAGCGTGCCACAGAACCACGCGTATCACGCGCGTGTCGCACGAGACTTAAAACATCGGAAACACGTTATTAGCTCCAGATTTCTTCTGGGACAAAAACAAGGGAAATAAACAATACCAAACACATAACCCAACCTACAGACACTACATACCCAAAAACCAGGGCAATCCTATCCTATTGGGCCGGTGGCAAGGGGGGTCAGGCCGGCCCAAATCCGGCGAAAAGGGTCCAGGTTGCTACCCTATGGTCCTAGTACAGTTTATATACTAATGTATATGTTTGCTTATTTAAAATATCGCCCTAAGTATAGCAGATTTTAAATATCCAAGAAGGCTAGTTAAAGCACCAAGTGTGCACAAAGGGGGTATTTTAAGGAACTAGGTAGGTTAAACAGGAAACAAGTGATACCAACAGCTTACCTAGGGTTATCTTAACTTTAAACACCCTGAAATTCCCTGTTCTCCACAAAGTCACCCAAGTTAGCATCAAAGTCCACCAAAATCACAATAATATGGCTACACAACTCCAGATTTGGTCTCAGGTGGAAACTTAACAAGTAAACAATGCCAACCTCAAGAAAAATACCCACAGACACCCCTACACACAAACACACACACTCTCTCACATAGGGGTTCGGGTCCCACACAAAACTCCAGAAAACCCTGCATACTAATCTAGTCTTGTTTGCTAATCTAGAACAAGTACCTTTTAATAGCAGATCCTAATATCACCACACAATTCTTACACTAATTAGCTAACAACTCATATTTTAGCAACATGGACAGAGTTTAGGAAATATACCCCCTAGGAATCTCACAAACAAGGAGAAGGAGGAGTAGGAGGGAGTGTGTGCTGTTGCTAAAGCTCCTGGTGTTACAAAACTTGGCTGGAACAGAGCTGAATTGTTGCTGTTGATCTTGTTGTTGCTGATGCTGCTAGCTGATGCTGTTCTTTTGCTAGTATTGCTATTTTGAAGCAGTAGCAGCAGGTGGAGAAGATGTTGAAGTATTTGTGGTGGAGTGTGGTGTTGTGTGTTGAACTATGGGCTGGTATGATGTGATGCTGCTGCTGTTTTTCATGGGGTTAGGTGGCTGTTGCAGCAGCAATTCCTGACCTTAAGGCTGAAATTGGGCAGAATTTGGGCTGATGTGATGTTGGTGCTGCTGTTGCAGCAGCTACGGCTGAGCTATGGGGTTATAGGAGTTGCTAAAGTTGACTTTTGGTGGCTGAAATGATGATATAAGGCTGATTTTTCTTTGGCTGATGTGATGTTGATGAAATGGGCTGATATGTGGGGTTGAAATGAGCTGTTTTGGTAAACTTTTTACCAAAAGATCCCACATTAACACGCAACTACTACTAAACACAGACTCAGGTGTTACATATTGCCAAGTGATGGTTTTAATGGTTAGTATAACCTTAGTAAGTGTTGTTAAGGCTAGTGAAACCAAGATTTATCCCAGATTTCACCGGATACCCGTTTTGTCCGACTTGGCGTAAATTAGCGATTTTAGTGATTTTATAGCCTCTGTTAGATCTGCTGTTGACCCGAACCTTTAATCATAAAATTGTGAAGACTGTAGCACAGTGACCTTACCAGAGATACACACAGAGCACGGGGACCCACCTCCAAGGTAAGGCCGCCGGTTTATTCCTTCTGGCCGCAAATTGTGGCCAGAACAGGGGCTATGGTGTTGGGTTCTTCTGGGTAGCTTAGGGTTTCAGTATCTGTAACTTTTTAGGTTTGGCCCAGAGGAAAAATCTGGAGCTATAAACGTGTTTCGATGTTTTAAACCTTGTGCGGCACGCGCGTGATCCGCGTGGTTCTGTGGCGCGCTGCACGACACAGCGCGTCGAAGTTGGTTCTGGTAAGTTCACACGCGTTGTGACGTGTCATGTGCACGCGTGTTCAGTTTCACGCACGCGTATCCTTTTAGCAATAATTATAAGATTTTGGTGATTTGTGTGAATTTGTGTTAAGTGATATTGGTGTTACTCAAACTTTCCTAATTAGGTATTGTTAGGGCCAAGTTAACCTAGGAAAACCCCAGATTACGCAAAAATACCCTGAGTTTCAAATTGGTGCAAAACTTGACGTTTTTGTGCAAAACATAGCTTTTTAAAATCTGCTTTGACCCAGTGAGTTCAGAATGAATTTGAGTGGACTGTAGCCTACTTGAGAGACCCTGACCGCACCACCTGAGCCCGACCCCACCAACCTAAACCCAGGCCGCCAGAAAATCCATTCTGGCCGCAAATTGTGGCCAGTCTAGGGAGATAGGTCCTAGGGTTTTTGCTTCAGGTGTCTGCTACATTTTATAGGTCTCCGATATATATAGTTTTGTAATATTTGGATCTGGGTAAAATCTGGGGCACTATATCGTTTTCTGGTGTTTATGGTTTGCGCGATACGCGCGATACACGAGTGGTTCTGTGATTCAGCGTATCGCGGCGTATCGGGTTAAGCGTTAGGTACATACGCGCACGCTTCAGCGAATCGCACACACGCGCGTCAATTAGCGACATGAGTTTCTCGCTTTGTTATGATATCGCGTTTGCGAGATTTATATTTGGATTCTTGTGTAAATTCCAGGTTCGCAGGCGGGTACGTCAGACGCCGCCAGGAAAGGGAAGCTGGTGGTTGGCTATACTTAGCACGCGACCAGGTGAGTAGATTTAACATCTACGGGGAAATCGCCCGTATGGCGTTAAGAGTCAGGGCGTAGTAGGATGTTTATTTTCATGCAAACATACTAGAATAACATACCTTTGTTACGTACATAGAACTGGTAGTATAGAACACTGCACTGTCACTAACGGTACCAGTTGCACGAGCACAACTTATATGCTACACTCACACCGTTTGTGATTGCCATGACACGCACAGTATAGGATTGCTAGAAATCATATATCATATTGATTCCGTGTTATTGACGTTGTCATGTTTTGTCACATACTAGCATATGTTATATTCATACCATTGTGCATACCTTCATTTATATGTCGCTACCTGTGCACATGTACCTCTATACTTTATCATAGTGCGCGCACGCGCGCACACACACACACACACACACACACACACACACACACACACACACACACACACATATATATATATATATATATATATATCTTGACAGGATTACCCTTGTACCCCTACACTGCATATATTCAGACTTGGGTACACATTCATTACATGTTCATACCTGTACCACATATATCACCTATTCGTACTTGGACACAAATACATCATATGGCCACATCAGTGCATATGTACATTGCTACATTCATTTAGCTTTTCGCACATCCATACCTATACTCATATTCATATGTTACATACATGGATGTTATTGACTTAATTCAAAAACTAAGGGACCACTTACGATACTTTCCAAAATGGATCTTTTTAAAAGGAGTGGTTTTCCCTTTTCTTTTACTCTTAGTGTCATACGACGCATGCCATGGATTTACGCATTAGATTGATTCATGTGATTTCTGGATTTGGGAACCGGAGTACTATTTTAAGAAAATATGCACTGTTTAAAAACCCGATTTCCCTTGATATGATATTTCAGTGTGTCCACCATGTGTTTTCTCGGTGCTAGAGCGATACATGTGAACCCGAGTCGAGGAGCTGGACGAGGCCGATTGCGGGTACATGGTGGAACCGGTTGTAAGTCCATGTTGCCTACCTCGGTGCTTGCGGGGAGGCGGAAAACGGAATAAAAATCGGATTTTTATCATGCTAGGCAACATGGACTAGACAAAGGAGGATCTTTGCTAAACAAAAACTAGCTAAAGCTAACTAGAAATTAGCTACAAGGAAGAATGATTATACCTAGGGCCTTATGTCCTTCTCTCCTTTCTCCTTGGAGTGTAAGAAAGAGATCGCCTTGTCGCCTTCTCGAGTCGAAGAAGGATCCACCCGAAAGCCTCAACCTTTGGCTTCAACTTCAAGCTAGAAGTAACTAAGGTGCTAGAAGTGCTAACCCTAGAACCCTAGAGGAGAGTAAAGATTATCTAGAAGAGGTTTTCTCTCAAGCTCAAGTGTTTCTCAACACATGAGAGGGGAGAGCTTGAGGAAGAGGAAGAGCAAGAGAGAGAAAGTATATGATAGAATGAGAGAATAATAAGCCATTCTCACATATATGTGTGAATTATAAAAAATAGATAATTAGCTAGATAATTGTCATGGTTAATCAAGACTTGACCATTATCATTTCACATTAAATGAAAATTGCAAGGATCAAAGAGCATCTTTTATATGGAATGATGATGGTCAACATGTCAACTAAGATCAACAAGTCAAGTATGGTCAAAATGTCAACAATCCTAACCATGCACAATTATATATATATATATATATATATATAGCTAATATCAATTAATTATAATACACACATAAGCATTAGGGTTAATAAAATGACAATGGTCATTAACCCTAATCAAAGTCCTCTTCCTCTGACTCAATCAACTGCGCATACGCACATTCGTGATCCGAGGAACACGAATACAAAGAGATAAAACCAATCCCAAATCATATACTAGGATCTGGCTTAAACTAAAGCCCGCTAGTATAAGCTGTCCGGACAGCAAACGTGCACAAGTGCGCGGATGTGAACGAACCCTGTCGCAAAACCATGCGACCTCTACTCATTTTGCCTAAAGGCGAATAGCTCTCTGTGTGGGACTCTAAAGACTCGACACTACGCTGGCAGTGGGTTTAACCACAGACCGCAAGCGGCACTAGCTGTACGTAACGGTCCCTAGGTAGATACCGATAAGAAGACTGACGAAGTGACCCCATCTGAACTCCTACTGAGCCTGTATGTGACAGTCTCCGTACAGTCCGGTCTGTTCGTCTGATACATCGCATGGGCGGGCCTAGGGGGCGGTGAACGTCAGTCCCCTAATAGCGGTACAAGTTGTGTCGAAGTGTAGCCCAGAACACCCTGAGATAACACTGGAAACCTACCAGTATATCTCGCTTGCCCTGGCCAGGGACTACTTGTGTAATGGCTCTCCTGGACACAGTGCGATGTCAACCCCCAATACCGGGAGAGACGAATCCTGTCTAACCGTCACTGCCTCCAAGTGCTTTGGGACTGCACCCAAAAACTACCTGTTTTCACGACTCCTTTGAGCCGTGTAGGGCAGTAATAAAAGTGCAGTGGGAACACACTCGAGGCGAAGTGACAGTGTCAAGTCAGCGGACTAAGCTGTACTCATGTCACCTGGGAACTGATAACTGACGATAGGTATAATACCAACCAACAGTTCCCGACGAGTTCTGTCCAGTGTACTCGTAACCTAACGAGCACCCGCATACTATCTCAAGTACGACGTACTGACGGCTGTGGGACAGACCGTCTCCCACGCTGGGATGAGAAGCGCATACGCTAGTCTACTCCGGAGTATCGATGCCCTGTCTCGATAGTCCAACGACCAGGGACCTGTATAAGGATGTGCTTATGGATTACCCAGCCCCCACGAGTGTGAGCGCCATCACAACGCTGGTAATCAAGCAAAGATCCTAAGGGCTCTACTAATATGTATATAAGCGATATGCTAAAAGAAACACATGCACATATTAAAGTAGAGACAAACCAAGTCGCATACTACCATTTCGAGCAAGATTGTATATACAACTGTGAATATCCCAAGCTTCCATCAAGTAATATACAAACTAGTATGATACAATAATGGCCTCTAGGGCATATACATTAACAATCTCGCACTTGCACTAAGGCCATGTACTGGCGTATCGAAGAGCTATCATCTCGATCAGCCGCTCGAACTGAGTCTGGGGCAAGGCCTTGGTGAATGGATCTGCGGTGTTATCTTCTGAAGCAACCCTCCGAACCTCGATCTCCCTGATCAGGTGATACCGCCTCAAGATGTGTCTGGATTTCTGATGGGACTTAGGTTCCTTCGCTAAAGCTATAGCCCCGTTGTTGTCGCAATACAGAGGTATTGGGTCAACAATGGACGGAACCACATGAAGTTCTTTCAAGAACTTCCTCATCCAGACAGCTTCTTTTGCGGCATCAGATGCAGCGATGTATTCCGCTTCCATAGTCGAGTCAGCAACGGTTTCCTGTTTGGAACTCTTCCAACACACCGCCCCTCCATTGAGGGTAAAGACAAAACCCGACATGGACTTGGAATCATCCTTGTCACTCTGGAAGCTGGAGTCAGCAAAGGCCTCAATCTGGAGGTCTTTTCCGCCATACACGAAGAACATCTCCTTAGTCCTTCTCAGGTACTTGAGAATGTTCTTTACCGCTATCCAATGTTTCTCCCTACGGTTTGACTGATACCTGCTTACCACACTCAGTGCATAAGCCACATCTGGTCTGGTATACAACATCGCATACATTATAGAGCCTACCGCAGAAGCGTAGGGTATAATAGACATGCGATCCCTCTCCAAATCAGTCTTGGGAGACATCTCTTTGGAGAGAGTGATCCCGTGACAAGCCGGTAGATTACCGCGCTTGGAATCTTCCATACTGAATCTTTTCAGTATGGTGTCGATGTACCTGGACTGTGAAAGTCCTAATATCCTCTTGGATCTGTCACGGTAGATCCGGATACCCAGAATGTATGACGCATCACCCAGGTCTTTCATGGAGAACCTGTGTGATAAGAACCCCTTGACAGATTGTAGCATAGGAATGTCATTTCCTATTAAGAGAATGTCATCCACGTATAAAATGAGGAATACTACAGTTCTCGCTACAAATCTACAATAGATGCATGGTTCATCTGGATTTTTGATAAAGCCAAATTCCTTGACCGTCTCATCAAAACAGATGTTCCAACTCCGCGATGCCTGCTTTAGTCCATAAATGGACTTAAGCAATTTGTACACCTTTCCGCTGCTCCCACTCTGAATGAAACCCTCTGGCTGGTCCATATAGACACACTCCTCTAAATGTCCATTTAGAAAAGCGGTCTTTACGTCCATCTGCCAAATTTCATAATCGTGGAAGGCAGCAATGGCAAGAAGGATCCGAATGGATTTCAGCATAGCTACTGGAGAAAAGGTTTCGTCATAGTCCAAACCAGGTCGCTGACGAAAACCCTTTGCAACCAGTCTAGCTTTATAGGTCTCAACCTGTCCATCTACACCAATCTTCCTTTTGAAGATCCACTTGCATCCTACGGGTTTTACCCCATCTGGAGCAATGTCCAACGTCCATACTTTGTTGGTGTACATGGACTCCATTTTGGTCCGCATTGCATCCACCCATTTTACCGAGTCGACGCTCTGAATGGCTTGCTGGAAGCTAGTAGGCTCATCATAATCTATGATGCAATCCTCTCTATCCCCGTCAATGAGAAAACCGTAGTATCTCTCGGGCGGATGAGACTGCCTACTACTCCTGCGGAGTGGCGTAGGAATGTCCTGATCTTTCTATTAGTGTATATGCCCTAGAGGCCATTACTGTATCATACTAGTTTGTATATTACTTAATGGAAGCTTGGGATATTCACCTTGTATATACAATCTTGCTCAAAATAGTAGTACGCTACTTGGTTTGTTTCTACTTCAATGTGTACATGTGTTTATTTTAGTATATCACCTATACACATTAGTGGAGCCCTTAGGAACTTTGCTTGATTACCAGCGTTGTGATGGCAGTCACACTAGTGGGGGCTGGGTAATCTATAACACATCCTTATGCAGGTCCCTAGTCGCAGGACTATCGAGACAGGGCATCGATACTCCAGAGTAGACTAGCGCATGCGCTTCTCATCCCAGTGTGGGAGACGGTCTGTCCCACAGCCGTTAGTACGTCGTACTGGGGATAGTATGCGGGTGCTCGTTGGGTTACGAGTACACTGGAAAGGACTCGTCGGTAACTGACCGGTTGGTATTATACCTATCGTCAGTTATCAGTTCCCAGGTGACATGAGTACAGCTTAGTCCGCTGACTTGACACTGTCACTTCGCCTCGAGTGTGTTCCCACTGTACTTTGATTACTACCCTACCACAGCTCAAAGGAGTCGTGCAAACAGGTGGTAGTTGGGTGCAGTCCCGAAGCACTTGGAGGCAGTGATGGTTAGACAGGATTCATCTCTCCCAGTATTGGGGGTTGACATCGCGCTGTGTCTAGGAAAGCCATTACACGAGTAGTCCCTGGCCAGGGCAAGCGGGATATACTGGTAGGCTTCCAGTGTTATCTCAGGGTGTATTGGGCTTCACTCCGACACGACTTGTACCGCTATTAGGGGACTGACGTTTACCGCCCCCCTAGGCCCGCCATGCGATGTATCAGACGAACAGACCGGACTGTACGGAGATTGTCACATTCAGGTTCAGTAGGAGTTCAGATGGGTTTCACCTCGTCAGTCTTCTTGTCAGCATCTACCTGGGGACCGTTACGCACAGCTAGTGCCGCTTGCGGTCTATGGTTAAACCCACTGCCAGCGTAGTGTCGAGTCTTTAGAGTCCCACACAGAAAGCTATTCGCCTTTTAGGCAAAAGAGTAGAGGTCGCATGGTTTTGCGACAGGTCGCATGGTTTTGCGACAGGGTTTAGTCACATCCGTGCACTTGTGCACGTTTAGTGTCCGGACAGTTTACACTAGCGGGCTTTGGTTTAAGCCAGATCCTAGTGTTCGTATTGGGATTGGTTTTATCCAATTTGTATTCGTGTTCCACGGAACGCGGATGCGGGTGTGTATGCACAGTTGGCGGAGAGACAGAGGCAGAGGATTCTCATTAGGGTTGTTGACGGTTGACTGTTGACTATTGAATTTTTTGCTCAACCCTAATGAGAATATGATATATGATTAACAATAATATTAATTAAGTATTGTGGTGACATGGTTGTTGAGAAGTTGACTTTGTTGACTTGTTGACTTTGTTGACCGGTTGACTAGGTTGGACTAGTTGACCATCATGATGACAATGGCTATCATTTCATGGTAAAGACTTTTCACTTGCTTGTTCTCTTGTGCAATATGAGTGCATGAAATGATTTAGCCATTTTGACTTGAACCATTTTACACAATACTTGATTACTATTTTTGTGATGATGGTTTTGGATTATGAGAGCCAAGTGAGAAAAGTCTTTCTCATTCTATCATTTTCATTCTCTCTTTTGTTCTTGAGCTCTCATCTTCTTCCTCTTGCTCTCCCTCTCTTTAGTCTATGGTTCACTTGTCTCATGTGTTGAGAACCAAGAACCATAGAGAAAATCCCAACACACTCTTCTCTACTCACTCTAGTTCATAAGGTTTAGCAAACCAAGTGAACTAGTTTTCTTCAAAGACCGAAGAAGAAGCCAAAGGTAGAAACTTTCAGGTGGATTGATCTTCGGCTCAAGGAGACGACGGGGTGAAGCCGATCCGGACAACCATCGAGGCTTGAAGAAGAAGGAGTTCAAGAAAGAAAGGTATAACCCCCTAACCGAGTAGTTAACAATTCTTAGTTAGGTTGTTAGTTAGACGTTTAACAAAGATCCGGTTTTGAGTCCATGTTACCACCTCTAGAAAATTGTTTTTCACCAAATTCCGCATGCCCGAAAGTACCGGGAGAGGTAGTATGCACTTACAGTGGTATCAGAGCCTAGTTAAACTATATCTAACATGTTAGCATAGTAACTAGAAATTCGATCGGAGAAAAAGTCGCGAAATACACCCGGATTTCAAACTTTCTGTCGATTTTCAAAGTGCTGCAAAAATTATTTGAGATAGACAAAAAATCGACTCGGGGTTTTTAGAAGAAACGGCAGAAATTCGACCCACTGAATCGATCAACGCGCCGCGTTTCCGCGGCGGAAGCTTGCTCCCGCCGCGGAACCGCGGCCAAGTTGACTCGGTCGTGGTGTTTTATTTTTGCAGTTTGTTCTGTTAGTTGTATGTATGCCCTAGAGGACAGTATTGTACAGATGTCGTATATTATATTGGATGCTTGGACATATATAGAGATGAATTTCTTGCTCGATATGATAGTATGCTATCTGGTTACTCTTTATCTTAACATGTACACTAGTCTCTTTATACTGTCTTGTAGTTACATGTTGGTAAAGCCCTTAGGATGTCTACTTGACTACCTGGACTATGATGCAGATCATACTAGTGGGGACATGGTAGTCCATAAGTACATCCTTCAAGGTCCCTAGTCGTGGGTGTATCGAGACGGGGCATCGATATACCAGAGTAGACTAGCGTATACGCTTCTCGACCCATGTGATGGGCGATGGATGATCCCATATCCATTGGTGTTTGACATCAGAGATGGTATACGGGTGCTCAGTGGAGACTGGGTACAGTGGACGGATTCGCCGAGAACTCCCAGATGGTATTATACCTCACGTCAGATGGCAGTTCTCAGGTGACACTTGTGCAGGTTAGTCTGTAGACCCGAGATCGTCATAGAGTCTTGTGTGATTCCCACTGTGCTTTGATCTCCACCTTACCACGTCCATGAGGGCGTGCAAAACGGTGGTCTTTGGGTACAGTCCCGAGTCACATGGAGGCAATGAGCGATAGGAGGGGTTTCGTCTCTCCCGGTATTGGGGGTTGATGTTGCGCTGTGCTCGATTGGCCGTAACAGGGAAGTCCCTGGCCAGGGCTGATCAAAGATTTGCTGGTAAGTGTTACCAGTAGTTTCTCGACCCGTTATGAGCCTCACATCGGCACGACTTGTCGAGTATTGGGGTCTGACGTTTACCACCCCTAGACTTGATATGCGACGTATCAGACGAACAGACCGGACTGTACGGTAAGTGTTACTGGTTGGATTCACAGGAGTGTGAGCGGGCTAGCTCGTCGATCTTCTGATCGCTCAATACCCGGGTGGCCGTTACGTTTAGCAGACCGCTTGCGGCTTGTGGGTGCTTGATATGATCATCATCTGCTACCGGCGTATTGACGAGTCTTTAGAGTCATACACAGAGGTTTCCTAGCTCAAGCGAAACGAAATAGGAGTGCATATGAGATATGTGCGGGACCGAGAATAATGCGTGTATGTGATACCGTATTTGATTCTCGCGATTAATGTTTCGATTGGTTGTATGAGATATGACCTAGTTATCGAATCATTGATTCGATAAATCGATGCATTGAATACTAGTCGGTTATGTGCGACATGACCGGATCATTGAATCAAGTGTTGATTTAATGATTTAATGTATAATTATATATTTGATATATTACTTTGCATTAACTAGTATTGGTTCATTTTAAACGGATTTTTCTCACTTGATTTACACATTGTATATGTGATATAATTTTGTGCAAATATTTGTATCATGTTTGATGATACTTGATCATATGGTTAAGTGTATAGAATTAAACCATAGTTAACTTGAGATTAGGGTTTTGATTATGCATTTATTCATTTATTTGTTTATTCATTTATTTGGATAAACTTTAAGATGAAAATGGTGGCAATTTTTGTTTCATATTGAAGCTTCATGAAGCTTTGACTTTGCTAACCATTCTTGTCTTCATGCTTAACTCTAACCCACTCAAATGACCATGGTTTATTCTCTACACTTAACCCGAGTTAAAGTTATGATAAGTTTGGATTTTCTTTTCATTTTAAAATAGAACTTATCATAACTAGCTTCATCATCATCTTCTTCTAAAAGGAAAAAGCTTGCTACTTTAATGGCAACTTGAGTTCTAGTGAGAGAAATCCAATTCTAAAGTGAACCCACCTCCTATTTCTTCACCCTCTACCTCTTGCCAAGTTGTTTTGGGTGTTTTCTTCACAAGTTTCACAACTTTGTGAAGTCGGAGCTTGAGCTTGTGCAACCTCGACGTAGATCATCTTTGACATGAAGCCGACGACCTATTCCGCACGTTTCTCCGATGAAGCCGTCACGAGAGTCCAAGGTTCAAGATGGAAAGCGAGAGGACGCCCTCGTGGAGCTAAGGAAGTGGGTATCCGGATCTACAAAGGTTGTAGCATCCTAACTATTAGTTAATTTGTTAACTAGATTATCTTTTCGCCTAAACATCTAGTCTAAGATCCGTAGTCTATGGTTTCTCGGCTCCATTTTTTTTAAATTGGCATGTTCGATACCTTGTGAGACCACTATAGCATGCTTAGGAACCTTTCACTGGTATCAGAGCCTAGCTAGAGCCTTAGGCGAAGTCCCGACGACGTTTGAAACTCGATCGAACCGAAACCGAAAACCCTAAAATGCTCTCTGGACTTTTTCTAAAAAATGCGATTTTTGTCAATTAAAAATATGCAGAAAATCAAGCAGGGTGTTATTTGAATTACTGTGAAATACGAGGGCCTAAGTCAACTTTTCCACCACGGAACCGCGGCACGTGCTATGCATGATGCGGCGGTTCCGCGGCCGTACTATTCCCTTATATGATAATTTCTGCACAGTAACTCATATTACATAATGCTATATTTTCTGGGACATTTTTATTGTGACTCTACAGAAGAGTACTCTGGGGTTGTATTGGGAATCAAAGATTCGATCGGATTATCAAATTTCGACTTTGTGTATTTCCAGATAATTTATAGAATATGTTAAAAAGTTCGACCGGATATAAATACCCATTTTTTCCCCTGTCGGGAAATTTCCATGTGTTGGATTTTTCCGTAGTTTAACAACGTTCTAAGTAGTGCAAGTAACGCGATGGACCCTCTAGAAGACAACAAACCTTAACTCGATTATGTGACCGTCTTGAACTGCCCTTTGAACCTTCGGGTTTGGGGCAGTACGGCATGCCACATGTGAGGCGTTGGCTTGACCTTTCTACGGCTGGACCGTTGGTACTGAGGCACGAACTGAATGTTGTTAGACTTATTTTATGTGTTGAGCTGTATCGGGAAAACTTGGGTATTCGACTGTTCGATCGGAAAGTTTAACATTTTCTGTTTATCTGGAATGTGATACAATAATTGGAATTCACAAACAGTTATGAGATAACTGAATGAATGTTATAAATCTAGCAGTTTAGTCCCACATAATATTGAAAAAAGTTTTCGATAATGTGGCTAAAATGCGGGATTTATATCTGTTAGGCATGTGATGTCTAAGTATTTCATTTGATTAGGCATGCGATGTCTAAAGAAGTTGCGGATTCCAATTGTTGTAGTTTTACACTTTCTTTTCTGTGACCGTAAGTATAGTATGTTCATATCGCCGGTTTCGTTGCTATACGTCAACGACAATTGGGGTATGCATACTTACTTACGTTGATGGCATGTGATGTTATGTGTTGCTGGATATGTTATATTGGATCGTCGTATTCGAATAGCCGGGGGTTTTTATGTGAGATGAGTGTCTTTCATTTTCTTTCATGTAAAAACTTGTATGTAATATTCTTTTATTTGGGGCACTTCCAGGTAGCGGAAGATGTCACCTTTTGTATATTATTTACTTTTCAGCATTAGGATAGACCCAAGGAGGGGAGCACAAGTAACCGGGTTCTGGGGTCCAGTGGGGGACCAACTCGAGGGGTCGAGTCCGGGTCTCCTAACCCTAGAATTGGCAGGGTTTCTTGCCGCTCCCGTAGGGGCATAGGGGTGTGGGATTGGCTATTCATCACGACCGTGGAATCCGTGTTTTATACTGGCTCGTATTGAAAACACGGACGTCCTAGTATATCCAATATTTCATATGTTTATTCTGCTGCGATATCTGTGTTGTGACTCTGTGATGGATATAGTATATAGTATATATGATATATTATATAGACGTTACTTATGTTTTACACCCGCGCTAGCCCTGCCCTGCTCTGTCGTTAGTTACCTAACCTAATGGTGCACGAGGGGACATCGAGGCGATTGCGGATGGCATAAGTGTACGTCATATCTATCTGTGATGTTTAGGTATTTAAATGATGGGACTTCATTAATGTGATTAATGAAAGATAAGAAACCTAAGATGTTGTGGAATCGAATTTTAAAATAAAACAGGTAGCTACAGTTCTTGCTTTGCACAGCGGTATATATGATATACCCTACACCTTATTCGATGAGGAAAGGACTGAGATCCCTTCACCGGGAGTGACTCCTTTAGCAATAACTGGCTGATGCAAGACACTCGGTTTGGTTTTTGATTGCTTTTAAGAGTTTTTGCTTTGCACAGCGATATATATGATATATCCCGCACATCATTCGACGAGGAAAGGACCGAGATCCCTTCACCGGGAGTGACTCCTTTAGCAAAACTAGAAAGCCTCAAAATCACTCCATTTCAAAACTTCATTTGATTCTACAACGATATCAAGTTCATTACGCTTATGGTTTTCAGAAAAACCTAGCGTAGCCCTCCGTCATTTCAGATGAGTAGTAGTTAGTATTCGTGCTACGTTTGTTGGCCTGCGTCAAGGCGTAGTGTGCGGTAGCTAACTAGTATTTATCTGCTTATGCATATGATGCTGATTGGATTAGGGTAGTCGTGCGACTTTGTTGGCCTGCGTCAAGGGTCGTACGGGTGGGTTTAATTCGATCAGGAAATGACGGGTTGAACTTGACTAGCGCACTATGGTTTGTTGGCCTGCGTCAAGGTCATAGGACGCTAGGGGCAAAAATATTATCGGGAATTTCAAGTGTTGAAATTTGCAATGAGATTTCATACCTTCTATGAGATAGTTGGATCCCGATACCCGCTGCGAGTAAGACTTACTCCTGGGAGAGTTTTACACATTGCAATTAGCTGATCAAGTAGGTGTCTAGAAAGGTGTCAACGGGGTTACGCCTCTGGGAAAACGAGGTTTACATTAATTAGGTTCGTGCGAAAGAACGGGGGACCTCCCTCAAAGTACCGACACTGGCCTGGCTGAAAGATTGGCGAACCTGTAGTGTGTAATTAATCCCGGCTAGTCTTTCCTTTTAGGGTTTGGAGGAAGATTTGATAAAAAGCAGTGGGAGCCATCCTGATTAGATAAGATAATAACCAATCTGATCTTGCACGAGCATACGCTAAAGTGTTTTCTTCTCTCTCTCTCCAGGTAGAGAATAGTTCATGCCTTAATCAAGATAATAATATGGATGTATTGACCGAACCCGCATGTTATACTGTGCTGGGGAACGTTGGTTCTGTTCTTTCCTATAAGAGTTATAGGAATGAACAGGATATAGGGGAATACCAGGATTCCCATGCCACCCGATTGAAGAAAGTACATGTTGATGCATTTTCTTCGGGTGTGTTCGTTACTGAGAACTGTTTCTCTATTTGCTCTACGTCCTGGGTATTGGATACCGGGTCAGGATCCCATATATGTAATCAGTTACATGGGCTTAGGAAAGGTAGAGAACTTGGAGAAGGTGATAAAGACATAAGAGTAGGAAATGGTGCAATTGTTGCAGCCAAGACTGTCGGGGAATATCACCATGTATTACCAACTGGTAATACATTGGTTCTGAACGAATGCTATTACATGCCGAACCTGATATGCAACATTATATCGGTTTCTTTATTAAGTAAAGAGGGATATAATTTTGTATTACAGGACAATATTATGAACATTTTCCATAACCAAAAGTTGGTTGGATCAGGCACGTTGTGCAATGGCATTTATGTTCTAAATCAATCAACAGTTCTGAGCATAACAAACATACACAAGAGGAAGAGTTCTGAACTCAACGAATCCTTCTTGTGGCATTGTAGACTGGGCCACATCAATGCGACACGACTGGCTAAGTTGCATAAAGATGGATATTTAAATCCGTTTGAATTTTCATCTTATGACACTTGCCAGTCATGTCTCAAAGGCAAGATGACCAAAACTCCGTTTACGGGACACGGAGAAAGAGTTACCGAACTCTTGGGACTTATACATAGTGATGTATGCGGTCCCATGTCTACACATGCCAGGGATGGTTCTTCATACTTCATTACATTCACTGACGATCTCTCTAGATTCGGATATGTGTTCCTGATTAAACACAAATCAGAAGCTTTTGAGAAATTTAGAGGATATAAACAAGAAGTTGAGAACCAAACCGGAAAAAGTATTAAAATCCTACGATCTAATCGAGGAGGAGAATACTTAAGCAATGAATTCCTGGACTTCCTAAAAGAGAATGGGATTCTCTCTCAGCTGACTCCACCATATACACCACAGCACAACGGTGTATCAGAACGGAGGAACCGCACCCTATTAGATATGGTGCGCTCTATGATGAGCACAGCTGAGTTACCTATTTCCTTCTTGGGATATGCACTGGAAACAGCTGCAGACCTATTGAATATGGTTCCCACCAAAACCGTGCCGACCACTCCATATGAGATATGGAAAGGAAAGAGACCATGTCTTAATTATGTTAAGATATGGGGTTGTCCGGCCTATGTAAAAACGCAAAATCCGGACAAACTCGCGGCAAGGTCCATTCTGTGTAAGTTTATTGGATATCCCAAACATTCGCGAGGGTATATCTTCTACCACTCTGAGGAACAAAGAGTGTTTGTTTCTCGGCATGCCACCTTTTTAGAAAAGGAATTTCTTGAAAAAAAGATTAGTGGTCATGAGGTAGAACTGGAAGAGGTTCCAGCTGCAGAAACTACAACAGAAGATCTGGTGGAACCAGAGGATTCCGTAGTTCCCGATGAACCCCAGCCACTCCGCCGATCTAGTAGGGTTCCTCGCCAACCTGAGAGATACTACGGTTTTCTCATGGACGGTGGGAGCGAGGATTGCATCATGGAGGATGATGACCCAACTAGCTTCGAGCAGGCCATCACGAGTGGGGACTCAATGAAATGGCTGGATGTTATGCGGTCCGAGATGGAATCCATGTACACCAACAAAGTATGGACTTTGGACGTTGCTCCTGAAGGGGTAAAACCCATTGGGAGCAAGTGGATCTTCAAGAAGAAACTTGGTGTAGATGGGAAAGTGGAGACTTTCAAAGCTAGACTTGTAGCAAAGGGTTTTCGTCAAAGACCAGGTGTGGACTATGACGAAACCTTTTCTCCAGTGGCTATGCTTAAATCCATCCGGATCATGCTTGCCATCGCTGCATATCATGATTACGAAATCTGGCAAATGGATGTTAAGACCGCCTTTCTAAACGGTGATTTAGAAGAGTGCGTGTACATGACTCAGCCAGAGGGCTTCGTAGACAGTGGGAGCAGCGAAAAGGTGTGCAAGCTGCTTAAATCCATTTATGGATTAAAGCAAGCATCGCGGAGTTGGAACATCTGCTTTGACGTCTCTATCAAAGAGTTTGATTTCGTCAAAAATCCAGATGAACCTTGTATCTACAAGAAGGTGGCAGAGAGTAAGGTTATCTTCCTCGTATTGTACGTGGACGACATACTCTTGATAGGAAATGATATTCCTATGCTACAATCGGTCAAGCTCTTCTTATCACAAAGATTCTCAATGAAAGATCTTGGTGATGCCTCTTGCATATTGGGAATTAGGATCTATAGAGATAGATCCAAACGGATTTTGGGATTGTCCCAATCCAGGTACATTGATACCATACTAAAGAGGTTTAGTATGGAAGAGTCCAAGCGTGGGAACTTGCCCACGATTTCTGGAGTCACTCTCTCCAAAGAGATGTCTCCCAAGACTGATTTGAAGAGAGCTCGCATGCAAGGGATACCCTATGCTTCGGCAGTAGGCTCTATCATGTATGCGATGCTATATACCAGACCCGATGTGGCATACTCACTAAGTGTAGTGAGCAGGTATCAAGCTGATCCTGGAGAGAGTCACTGGACAGCTGTGAAGAGCATTCTCAAGTACTTGCGAAGAACTAGAGATATGTTCTTGGTGTATGGTAACGGAGAGCTCCAAGTGGAGTCCTTTACCGATTCGAGCTTCCAGAGTGATAAGGACGACTTTAAGTCGCAGTCGGGTTTTGTCTTTACCCTTTACGGAGGGGCGGTTAGCTGGAAGAGTTCCAAGCAGGAAACCGTGGCAGACTCGACGATGGAGGCTGAATACATCGCTGCCAACGATGCTGCCAAAGAGGCTGTCTGGATCAAGAAGTTCATTACTGAACTTGGAGTGGTTCCATCCATTGAGCATCCAATACCTTTGTATTGCGATAACAATGGAGCGGTGGCTTTGGCCAAGGAACCCAGGTCCCATCAGCGGTCCAGGCATATTCTGAGGCGGTATCACCTGATCCGGGAGATAGTTGATCGCCGGGAGATCGAGGTCAGGAGGGTTGACACGAAGAATAACACGGCGGATCCACTCACGAAGGCCATTCCCCAGACACAGTTTGAGAGACTCTTCGGGATGCTCGGTATGCGATACTACAGCAGCTGGCCCTAGTGCAAGTGGGAGATTGTTAGTTGTATGTATGCCCTAGAGGCCAGTATTGTACAGATGTTGTATATTATATTGGATGCTTGGACATATATAGAGATGAATTTCTTGCTCGATATGATAGTATGCTATCTGGTTACTCTTTATCTTAACATGTACACTAGTCTCTTTATACTGTCTTGTAGTTACATATTGGTAAAGCCCTTAGGATGTCTACTTGACTACCTGGACTATGATGCAGATCATACTAGTGGGGATATGGTAGTCCATAAGTACATCCTTCAAGGTCCCTAGTCGTGGGTGTATCGAGACGGGGCATCGATATACCAGAGTAGACTAGCGTATACGCTTCTCGACCCATGTGATGGGAGATGGATGATCCCATATCCATTGGTGTTTGACATCAGAGATGGTATACGGGTGCTCAGTGGAGACTGGGTACACTGGACGGACTCGCCGAGAACTCCCAGATGGTATTATACCTCACGTCACATGGCAGTTCTCAGGTGACACTTGTGCAGGTTAGTCTGTAGACTCGAGATCGTCATAGAGTCTTGTGTGATTCCCACTGTGCTTTGATCTCCACCTTACCATGTCCATGAGGGCGTGCAAAACGGTGGTCTTTGGGTACAGTCCCGAGTCACATGGAGGCAATGAGCGATAGGAGGGGTTTCGTCTCTCCCGGTATTGGGGGTTGATGTTGCGCTGTGCTCGATTGGCCGTAACAGGGAAGTCCCTGGCCAGGGCTGATCAGAGATTTGCTGGTAAGTGTTACCAGTAGTTTCTCGACCTGTTATGAGCCTCACATCAGCACGACTTGTCGAGTATTGGGGTCTGACGTTTACCACCCCTAGACTTGATATGCGACGTATCAGACGAACAGACCGGACTGTACGGTAAGTGTTACTGGTTGGATTCACAGGAGTGTGAGCGGGCTAGCTCGTCGATCTTCTGATCGCTCAATACCCGGGTGGCCGTTACGTTTAGCAGACCGCTTGCGGCTTGTGGGTGCTTGATATGATCATCATCTGCTACCGGCGTATTGACGAGTCTTTAGAGTCCTACACAGAGGTTTCCTAGCTCAAGCGAAACGAAATAGGAGTATATATGAGATATGTGCGGGACCGAGAATAATGCGTGTATGTGATACCGTATTTGATTCTCGCGATTAATGTTTCGATTGGTTGTATGAGATATGACCTAGTTATCGAATCATTGATTCGATAAATCGATGCATTGAATACTAGTCGGTTATGTGCGACATGACCGGATCATTGAATCAAGTGTTGATTTAATGATTTAATGTATAATTATATATTTGATATATTACTTTGCATTAACTAGTATTGGTTCATTTTAAACGGATTTTTCTCACTTGATTTACACATTGTATATGTGATATACTTTTGTGCAAATATTTGTATCATGTTTGATGATACTTGATCATATGGTTAAGTGTATAGAATTAAACCATAGTTAACTTGAGATTAGGGTTTTGATTATGCATTTATTCATTTATTTGTTTATTCATTTATTTGGATAAACTTTAAGATGAAAATGGTGGCAATTTTTGTTTCATATTGAAGCTTCATGAAGCTTTGACTTTGCTAACCATTCTTGTCTTCATGCTTAACCCTAACCCACTCAAATGACCATGGTTTATTCTCTACACTTAACCCTAATTAAAGTTATGATAAGTTTGGATTTTCTTTTCATTTTAAAATAGAACTTATCATAACTAGCTTCATCATCATCTTCTTCTAAAAGGAAAAAGCTTGCCACTTTAATGACAACTTGAGTTCTAGTGAGAGAAATCCAATTCTAAAGTGAACCCACCTCCTATTTCTTCACCCTCTACCTCTTGCCAAGTTGTTTTGGGTGTTTTCTTCACAAGTTTCACAACTTTGTGAAGTCGGAGCTTGAGCTTGTGCAACCTCGACGTAGATCGTCTTTGACACGAAGCCGACGACCTATTCCGCACGTTTCTCCGATGAAGCCGTCACGAGAGTCCAAGGTTCAAGATGGACAGCGAGAGGATGCCCTCGTGGAGCTAAGGAAGTGGGTATCCGGATCTACAAAGGTTGTAGCATCCAAACTATTAGTTAATTTGTTAACTAGATTATCTTTTCGCCTAAACATCTAGTCTAAGATCCGTAGTCTAGGGTTTCTCGGCACCATTTTTTTTTAATTGGCATGTTCGATGCCTTGTGAGACCACTATAGAGTGCTTAGGAACCTTTCACTTTCATAGGGGTATTTTGGGATTTTTGGAATATGTATTTTCTGCCCAGATTTTCCAGAAAGAAAATTTTGTGTTTGGGGCCTTAAAATCCGTATTTTTGATCGAACTTCTAAAAGACTTAAGCTGACGGGTTTTTCTGTGATGTGATATTTGTATTGAACGTCTGCTAATTGCTAAATGTCGATTAGTGGGGGTTATACAAATCTGTGATCTGTAATGTTATTGGAATGTGTATATGAATTCATTGGATTGTCGCGGGTGAATAGCCGGGGGTTGTGAGACGAGAGTTTTCTTTTCTTTCAATTCATGTAAATTTGTAAATTGATGTAATAATTATTTGCATGGCCGCACAACCGGGTCAGGGTTGTAGCCTTGATTGTATAATTTCTTTTTACTATTTTTGCTCCTAGGATAGACCCATGGAGGGGGTGCACAAACTACCGGGTATGCCGAAGTGCCGAGTGGCCTACTCACGGAGATGAGGGAGGTTGCTTCGCTTCGGGTACTTGGCGGGTAGTTTGCCGCACCCGTAGGGGACTTGGGTGGGGTATTGTCTATTCACCGCGACCGTGTAATCTGCTTTTCGTTACAGGCTCGTACGAATTGCGGGTTCCTAGTATATCCAATGTGTTCATCTGTGATCTGAAATGGCTATCATTGCAATATATCTATATATGATATTATTTAGGCGTTGCTTATGTTTTACAGCCGCGCTAGCCCAGCCCCCGCTCTGTCATTAGTTAAGTAACCTAACGGGTAATGACGGGGCCCCGTGGCGAATGCGAATGGTATAAGCGTACGTCATATTTTGGTTGTTTTCTGCAATGGTAGGATTAAATGATGGGACGCATTAAAAGAACTAATGCAAGAATATCACGCATTAAAAGAACTAATGCAAGAAAATAAACCAAGTTAAAATCGTTGGAACACTTTCGGAATACCACTCGGTTCTTTTCAAAACTAACTTTTAAATGCGGAGCTTGAGCCACTCCTTTTAAAAGCTATCTCGTTCCATCGATTATATCAAGTTCACTACGTTCACGGTTTAGCCAAAACCATTCGTAGCCCTCCGTCGTTTCACATGGATGGTCAATAGTATTCAAGCTATGTTTGTTGGCCAAAGTCAAGGCATAGTGATTGGTAGCTATTTGGTATTCATGTGCAGCATAGATAGATGCGTTAGTTTGGAACAGCCGTACTACCTTGTTGGCCAAAGTCAAGGGTAGGTGCGGGTGGATTCAAATTAACCTGGAGAACGACGGGTAGAACTTGACATGTGACTTATGATTTGTTGGCCAAAGTCAAGGTCATAAGAGCATGGGGCAAAAATCCACATCGGGAGTTTCAAAAGAACCGAAACTTGCTAGTGTTGCATACCATTTGGAGTGTGGTGATTCTGGTAGGATTCCTTCAGTTTCGTCACGCGATGATATTTAGATCCCGATCCTACTGTGAGTATATGCTACTCCTCGGGAAATTTCTCACTTAACGATCAATGCTATAAACCTAGTAGGTGTCTAGAAAGGTGTTAGCGGGGCTACGCCCCCAGGGAAAAGAGATTCTTAAATTAAGGAACTTCGCGAAAGCGTTGGAAAACCTCCCTCGAAGTACCGACACTGGCCTGGCTGAACGGTTAAGCAAGTATTGTACGGTGAGATTGATCCTGACTAATTCTTCCTTTTTGGTTTGAGGAGGGATTCGAGAAACAGTTGGAGCCATCCTGTTTAGACAAATTAAAAACCATTCTAAACTTGCAAGAGCATCGTGCTGAGTGTTTCTTCTCTCTCTCCTAATTGCAGCGACCAATCGACATGACTGGACTTAAGTTACTTCTAGATAAAAACATACTGACAGGGCCAAACTACAAAGATTGGCTCAGGAATGTCAAGATGTCAATCACTTACGACAAGCTGGGGTATCTTCTTACTACCAAAGCTCCTCCTGTCCTAGGTCCCAAAACTAGCGTCACGGATAAAGAAATCCGTAAGACCTGGGAACTACATTGCGTGAAGGCCAAATGCCTCGTGCTTGCCTATATGGACAACGAACATCAGAGGAGGCACGAGAATATGGACCTCGAATCCATATTTCTCCATACAAAAGAACTGTATGGAGAGCAGTCTCGTATCGCAAGATACGAAGTGTCGAAAAAGTTATTTTCGGTAAGGTTGGCCGTCGGATCATCGGTAGCGGAACACATGCTTAAGATGATTGGCTACATAGAAGAGCTCGCGGACCTTGGGACCACGTTGGAGAAAGAGCTCTATACGGACTTGATTCTCCAGTCCCTTCCTTCCACTTACGCCCAGTTTATCCTGAACTTCAACTTACAAGAAAAGAAAGTTGAACTTTCAGAACTCCTCAACATGCTGAGGAGCGCAGAGGGCACCCTACAGAAAGGTAGGGAAACATCCACTTTGTTTGTAGGAGGATCTTCCTCTTCTAGGTCCAAGGCGAAAGCCAAGGGAAAGAAGAAGAAAGCCCCCGCCGAACCAAGGGGCGGTGTTAGTAAAGTGGATACGAAGGGAAAGGCAAAAGCAACAAAGAAAGTGTGGAAGCTTGTGGATAAGGAAGAATGCTTCTATAATCATAAGAAAGGACACTGGAAGAATGATTGCAGGGCTTGGAAGGCCAGAACACAGGATCTGAAGCAGGTTGCGGCTTCAGCTTCAGGTGTGTATGTTATTAAAAACTGTCTTTCAATAAACTCTACTTCCTGGGTATTGGATACCGGATCAGGATCTCATATCTGTAATTCTTTGCAGGCGTTGAGAAACCGTAGGGTTTTGAAGGCAGGTGACATGACCCTCAAAGTTGCAAACGGAGCTAGCATGGATGCTAAGGCCGTGGGGGACTATCACTTGGGAATGTCAGATGGACATGTTTTGGTTTTGCGTAATTGCTTTTTTGTACCCAACGCAACTTGTAATATCATTTCTGTATCTTTGGTTTCTAAAGAAGGTTATGAATTTGCGTTTGTAAGTAATGTTGTAAACATTCACCTTAATCAAGTTCTGATTGGGTCAGGTACATTGAGCAATGGTATATACGTATTAAACCAACCACAGATTTTCAATATCCAGAATACACACACAAGAAAGTCTCCGGAAATAAATCAGACTTTCTTGTGGCATTGTAGACCGGGTCACATCAATGAGAGAAGGTTGACGAAGTTACATACAGAAGGATATCTGAATGCGTTCGAATATCAATCGTATGCCACTTGTCAATCCTGTCTCAAAGGAAAGATGACAAAGACTCCATTCACTGGACACGGAGTAAGGGCGAGCGAGCTCTTGGGACTCGTACACAGCGACGTGTGCGGTCCAATGTCTACACATGCGCGAAGCGGTTATTCTTACTTCATTACTTTTACGGATGACTTTTCAAGGTACGGTTATGTCTTCTTAATGAAACATAAGTCCGAAGCCTTTGGAAAATTCCAGGAATATAAGAATGAAGTAGAAAAACAAACCGGCAAAAGTATCAAGATCCTAAGATCGGATCGAGGTGGTGAATACTTGAGTGCCGAGTTCCTGGACTCTTTAAAAGAGAACGGAATTCTCTCTCAGCTTACTCCTCCATACACTCCGCAACATAACGGTGTATCGGAAAGACGGAACCGAACCCTATTGGATATGGTACGGTCCATGATGAGTAACGCTGAGTTACCGCGATCATTCTGGGGGTATGCGCTAGAATCAGCCGCATACCTTTTGAACCGAGTTCCCACTAAGACTGTGCCTACTACACCATATGAGATGTGGTGTGGGAAGAGACCCTATCTTAATCACATTAAGACATGGGGAACTCCAGCTTTTGTCAAAAAGCAGCATGTGGACAAGCTCGAGGCACGCTCAGTACAGTGCAAGTTCGTGGGATATCCAAAGAACTCCAAGGGATATTTCTTCTACTGCGAAGAGGAACAAAATGTTTTTGTTTCTCGTCAAGCCTACTTCTTGGAAACTGAGTTTTTGGAAAACCAGATAAGTGGGAGCACAGTAGAACTGGAAGAAATTCCAGAACCACGAGCTATTACTGAAAGCTTAGTGGAACCAGAGGGTTCAAAAGAACAAGACATTCCTACGCCGCTCCGCAGGACTAGTAGGCAGTCTCATCCGCCCGAGAGATACTACGGTTTTCTCATTGACGGGGATAGAGAGGATTGCATCATAGATTATGATAAGCCTACCAGCTTCCAGCAGGCCGTTCAGAGCGTTGACTCGGTAAAATGGCTGGATGCAATGCGGACCGAAATGGAGTCCATGTACACCAACAAGGTATGGACGTTGGACATTTCTCCAGATAGGGTAAAACCCGTAGGATGCAAGTGGATCTTCAAAAGGAAGATTGGTGTAGATAGACAGGTTGAGACCTATAAAGATAGACTTGTTGCAAAGGGTTTTCGTCAAAGACCTGGTTTGGACTATGACGAAACCTTTTCTCCAGTGGCTATGCTGAAATCCATTCGGATCCTTCTTTCCATTGCTGCCTTCCACGATTATGAGATCTGGCAGATGGACGTAAAGACTGCTTTTCTAAATGGAAATTTAGAGGAGTGTGTCTATATGGACCAACCAGAGGGCTTCATTCATAGTGGGAGCAGTGGAAAGGTGTGCAAGTTGCTTAAGTCTATTTATGGACTAAAGCAGGCATCGCGGAGTTGGAACATCTGTTTTGATGAGACGGTCAAGGAATTTGGCTTTATCAAAAATCCAGATGAACCATGCATCTATAGTAGATTTGTAGCGAGAACTGTAGTATTCCTCGTTTTATACGTGGATGACATTCTCTTTATAGGAAATGACATTCCTATGCTACAATCTGTCAAGAGTTTCTTATCACACAGGTTCTCCATGAAAGACCTGGGTGATGCCTCATACATCCTGGGGATCCGGATCCATCGTGATAGATCCAAGAGGATATTAGGACTTTCACAGTCCAGGTACATCGACACCATACTGAAAAGATTCAGTATGGAAGATTCCAAGCTCGGTAACCTACCGGCTTGTCACGGGATCACCCTTTCTAAAGAGATGTCTCCCAAGTATGGAAGATTCCAAGCGCGGTAACCTACCGGCTTGTCACGGGATCACCCTTTCTAAAGAGATGTCTCCTAAGACTGATTTGGAGAGGGATCGCATGTCTATTATACCCTACGCTTCTGCGGTAGGCTCTATAATGTATGCGATGTTGTGTACCAGACCAGATGTAGCTTATGCACTGAGTGTGGTAAGCCGGTATCAGTCAAACCCTGGAGAGAAACACTGGATAGCAGTAAAGAGCATTCTCAAGTACCTGAGAAGGACTAAGGAGATGTTCTTGGTGTATGGCGGAAAAGACCTCCAGATCGAGGCCTTTGGTGACTCCAGCTTCCAGAGTGACAAGGATGATTCCAAGTCCATATCGGGTTTTGTCTTTACCCTCAATAGAGGGGCGGTGTGTTGGAAGAGTTCCAAACAGGAAACCGTTGCAGACTCGACGATGGAAGCGGAATACATCGCTGCATCTGATGCCGCAAAAGAAGCTGTCTGGATGAGGAAGTTCTTGAAAGAACTTCAGGTGGTTCCGTCCATTGTTGATCCAATACCTCTGTATTGCGACAACAACGGGGCTATAGCTTTAGCGAAGGAACCCAGGTCCCATCAGAGATCCAGACACATCTTGAGGCGGTATCACCTGATCAGGGAGATCGTGGATCGCCAGGAGATCGAGGTTCGGAGGGTCGCTTCAGAAGATAACACTGCAGATCCATTCACAAAGGCCTTGCCCCAGACTCAGTTCGAGCGGCTGATCGAGATGATAGGTCTTCGATACGCCAGTACATGGCCTTAGTGCAAGTGGGAGATTGTTAGTGTATATGCCCTAGAGGCCATTACTGTATCATACTAGTTTGTATATTACTTAATGGAAGCTTGGGATATTCACCTTGTATATACAATCTTGCTCAAAATAGTAGTACGCTACTTGGTTTGTTTCTACTTCAATGTGTACATGTGTTTATTTTAGTATATCACCTATACACCTTAGTGGAGCCCTTAGGATCTTTGCTTGATTACCAGCGTTGTGATGGCAGTCACACTAGAGGGGGCTGGATAATCTATAAGCACATCCTTATACAGGTCCCTAGTCGCAGGACTATCGAGACAGGGCATCGATACTCCGGAGTAGACTAGCGCATGCGCTTCTCATCCCAGTGTGGGAGACGGTCTGTCCCACAGCCGTTAGTACGTCGTACTGGGGATAGTATGCGGGTGCTCGTTGGGTTACGAGTACACTGGGAAGGACTCGTCGGGAAATGACCGGTTGGTATTATACCTATCATCAGTTATCAGTTCCTAGGTGACATGAGTACAGCTTAGTCCACAGACTTGACACTGTCACTTCGCCTCGAGTGTGTTCCCACTGTACTTTGATTACTACCCTACCACAGCTCAAAGGAGTCGTGCAAACAGGTGGTAGTTGGGTGCAGTCCCGAAGCACTTGGAGGCAGTGACGGTTAGACAGGATTCGTCTCTCCTGGTATTGGGGGTTGACATCACGCTGTGTCTAGGAGAGCCATTACACGAGTAGTCCCTGGCCAGGGCAAGCGGGATATACTGGTAGGCTTCCAGTGTTATCTCAAGGTGTATTGGGCTTCACTCCGACACGACTTGTACCGCTATTAGGGGACTGACGTTTACCGCCCCCCTAGGCCCGCCATGCGATGTATCAGACGAACAGACCGGACTGTACGGAGATTGTCACATTCAGGCTCAGTAGGAGTTCAGATGGGTTTCACCTCGTCAGTCTTCTTGTCGGCATCTACCTGGGGACCGTTACGCACAGCTAGTGCCGCTTGCGGTCTGTGGTTAAACCAACTGCCAGCGTAGTGTCGAGTCTTTAGAGTCCCACACAGAAAGCTATTCGCCTTTTAGGCAAAAGAGTAGAGGTCGCATGGTTTTGCGACAGGTCGCATGGTTTTGCGACAGGGTTCAGTCACATCCGTGCACTTGTGAACGTTTAGTGTCCGGACAGTTTACACTAGCGGGCTTTGGTTTAAGCCAGATCCTAGTGTTCGTATTGGGATTAGTTTTATCCAGTTTGTATTCGTGTTCCTCGGAACGCGGATGCGGGTGTGTATGCACAGTTGGCGGAGAAACAGAGGCAGAAGATTCTCATTAGGGTTGTTGACCGTTGACTGTTGACTATTGACTTTTTGCTCAACCCTAATAAGAATATGATATATGATTAACAATAATATTAATTAAGTATTGTGGTGACATGGTTGTTGAGGGGTTGACTTTGTTGACCGGTTGACTAGGTTGGACTAGTTGACCATCATGATGACAATGGCTATCATTTCATGGCAAAGACTTTTCACTTGCTTGTTCTCTTGTGCAATATGAGTGCATGAAATGATTTAGCCATTTTGACTTGAACCATTTTACACAATACTTGATTACTATTTTTGTGATGATGGTTTTGGATTATGAGAGCCAAGTGAGAAAAGTCTTTCTCATTCTATCATTTTCATTCTCTCTCTTTTTCTTGAGCTCTCATCTTCTTCCTCTTGCTCTCCCTCTCTTTAGTCTATGGTTCACTTGTCTCATGTGTTGAGAACCAAGAACTATAGTGAAAATCCCAACACACTCTTCTCTACTCACTCTAGTTCATAAGGTTTAGCAAACTGTTCAGACCATAATATTGCATTTATCATTCCCCTATTCTTATCCTTTTTATAAATAAACAGGTACTCTTGACGCACGTTTGTTGCATATTACAGGATACAGGTTTCTGGAGCAAATACAGTGATAAAGACACAAAACAACAGAAAAGGAACTTTTGACCAGCAATTAGACGGATCCTAGTCAAGCCCAGTTCACATAGGTTCAAGGCAACGAATGTCAAGGTGAAACGGTTAAAAGACCAATACAAGTCTTCACTGAAGATCTGGAGAAGAACCAGAAGCCCAAAAGAGAAACTAAATGAAGAAACAGAAGCCCAAAGAGCCAAGGAAAAAAGCACAAAAAATCACAGAGTTTGACTCCTCAGTTTGGCCGCGGAACCGCGGCCAAACCTATGCTGGCGCCGCGGTTCCGCGGCCATCAAGTGCGCGTGTCGGTGGAGTTTTTCGGACTCGGCGCGTCGGTGCATATGTTGGGATTTTACGTGGGCAAATCTGTAATTTTGCATGTGCGAGAGTCTGTAACCCTAGGTTTCCTATTTTCCTATAAATTGTAATTTTAGATCTGTAAAACCGGATGCCTCTTTTCAATCAATAAAATTCAGAAATTCTGAGAGAAAAATTCAGATATGTTTTTCTTCTTTGGAGGGAGCCATCAACCTAGTAAGTATTTTATTTATGTTTCTTTTAATTATAATGTCTTCTCATCCCCTAATGAGCGAGTAGTCTCCTCGCTTGTTAGGGTTAGCCTTAGGGAAAGGGTTGAGAGATGAGATCTCTCACCCTTTCAATGCTACTTTAACCTAATAAATTAGAACTCCACGCATACGAGCACAACCGCTCCCTGCGGCATCCTACCCATCGAGGTAACGATGAACCGTAGTATAAAGGGCCGGTTGCGCGCGTTTTCCGTGGGGGTTAGGTAATTATCAACAAAGGAAGGATACGAATATAGAGGAGGAAACATCTTCCCAAAAGATTCGTATACACTTTATTGATAATTAACTTAACATCTAACAGATCTAAAAAGTAGGCATTGAAAGCGGTGATGAAAAACGTTAATCTCCAAAACTTCCCCTAAGCCTAACCCTAGCAAGACCTTTAATTAGATTAATTAGATCTAGTTTTCATAGATTGTTAGAAACCAACCAAAACGACAAATTGAATCAACTCGTTAAAACACATAAAAGGAATTTACCCGTCTCTGTGGATCGACCCGTACTCACCGGCTAACTGCGAAGCGTCGCCGTTTCTGATTACGGTAATTATATTTTTGATCGTAAAAACTCTATAATCAAATGGCGCCGTTGCCGGGGACGGCGTAATCTTTCTTTTTGTGAATTTTCGGGTTGATATAAATTTTAAAAATTATAAAAATCTGAAAATAAAAAAAATAAAAAAAAAATTATCAAATTTGATCTGTTTGAATGGTGTATCTTTTGAATCTTGCAGGAACAACGAAGAATTGAGGATCTGGAAATTTACAGAGAGCAAAACAAAAATTGTTACATAAGAACAGAGAAGAATTTTTTTCCAGAACCTGATCCCCTCACTTGGCCGTGTTTCCGCCGCAACTTGGCCACGTCTGCAGTTCAAAATTAGTGGGTTTGTTCTCTTTTCTTCCCCTCTGCAACCTACAATATATCTCTCTGTAAAAAGTTTTCTGCAGAAATTCTTTGCGTAAAGAGTCTTTCTCCCCCTTCTCAATAACAGATTTTCTGCAGGTTTCTTTGCGCCGCGCTAAAAAATTTTGAATGCAAGTGAAATTTTATTTGTTTTGCATAATTTAACCGGACTCTAAGGGGCTAATTGACCAAACTCAGATTGGGTGGGGATTTCATCACCCTTCCCAGGACCCCAGAAAACACCTAAAGCATTTTGCATCGACCACAATTAATTAAAAAAAGATTAGACTCAGACCTAAGGACATCGAGCTCAATAGGAAAAGGACTAGTATAGGCATCGGCCGTTTATCCTAACCGACTTTGCGGTGTCTAGGCTAGTGGTTATTAATTAGGCCCACTGTACTGGTGGTTCCTTCCCACTTACCTGGCCGTATTTGTCCGTGAAGAGGCGGTTTGAGGTCCTACTTCTAGCCCTAGTTAGGAGCTGTCTAGCAGACCTAGGCAACCCTAGATCTAGGCCTGATTGTGCATGTGTGGTTGATACATTTGTGTCACGAGTCCCATTTTCTAAAACCTTCTTGCAAAACTCTCCAATAAAAAATAATAACGAAAAATCTTTTCAAAACTTGCAACTTGCCGCTAAGAAAACTTGCAACTCACTTCCACTCACTTCTTCTCATTGACGTTATCTTACCCCCACATTCTGTTTTTCTATTTTTTTTCTGACTGCACTACCCTTTAGTGTATGTCATTTTGGACTAGGGATACTAACGCCCGATTAGTCCGTGTTTCGTTGGTACCGACCAACGAACCCTTCGTCGACATTCCGTCCATTTCCTTACCTCCAACCTCAAATTCTTTCACCGAAGGTATGTCGGGATTCAACCCCAACGATACCTTACCTACAGGAATGATTCCACCTCCGCCAGGTGCGAATAACCCGAATCTTCCGCCTGTTGTAGCGCCCGCACGAGTCGCGCTCCAGGATCTCTTCTACCCCGTCCGCACTTCCTTACCTACATGTCTTTCACCCCCACCGGCGAATGGGGATAATTTTGAAATAAAACCACACTTCATCAATATGCTGCCTAAGTTTCATGGTTTGGAATCCGAAGATGCATATATTTTCATTAATAAATTCCAAAACGTTTGCGCCATGATGAAGACAACCTAATTAAGTGATGACGCAATAAGGCTAAGGGTCATTCCTTTTACCTTATGTGACCTAGCCGAGAAGTGGCTATACAGCACCGCATCACATTCCATTAGAAATTGGGACGAGTTTGTGAGAGCTTTTCCGAAAAAGTTCTACCATCATCATAAAACTACTAGAATCCGAAACGAGATTATACAATTTTCACAGCTTCCGTCCGAACCATTCTGGAAGTGCTTCGAGAGATTTAAAGACCTACTTGTTCAATGCCCTCATCATGGGATAGAAAATTAGCAACTTTGCCAAACATTATACGAGGGATTGAACGCAGCAACGAAGCAGTTGCTAGAAACAATATGTCAAGGTCATTTTCTCTTCAAGTCAAGCGACGAAGCTTGGCAGTTTCTTGAGGACCAAAGTGAGCAAACAATTCAGTGGGAGAGTACCAAGACCACATCATCTTCTTCAGTTGGTCAATCTAGGGCAGGCATACATCAAATAGATATGTCGATAGCTATGAAGGCCGAGATGGCCTCACTTATGAAAAAGCTAGAAGCCATTGAGACAAAAATCTCATCGACTTCTCCTGCCCTACTCCACCCACACGAACTGTTTGTGCTTGTTGTTCGAACCCATCGCATTTAACCGAAGAGTGTCCTTCTAATGCACCTATTCAAGGACAGGATCAAGTCAATGCTGCATTTCAGCAACGACAAAGAAACGATCCGTACTCTTCGGCATACAACCAGGGGTGGAGGAGTTACCCAAATCAACAGTTCCAAAGGAATAACAATTTTCAAAGAACTCCTCCACAACAACAACAAGCACCCTTACAAACTCAAAACCAGCAACCTTTCTAACAACAACCTTATACAAATCAGATGAACAATTTGGTTCAACCAAACGATGATAAGGTTACCTCGCTCGAAAGAAGTCTAGATGCATTTCTTAAGCAATCTACAGAATCCGCAGCAAGATTTGAAAGTTATGTTCAATCTTTAATGAATAACAATGCCTCACACGACCAAAGTATCAAATCTATTGAGGCACAAATTGCACAATTAACTGCTGCGTTGAGCGAGAGAGAAAAGGGAAAGCTTCCATCTCAACCATTGCCTAATCCAGGTCACACACAAAACGCATATCACAATCACAATATAAATGCGGTGACCACGTTGAGATCCGGAAGAGAGTTGCAAAACAATGTGGGAACTAGTGATGACATCCCCGCCGGTGGTTCTTCTTCCCCTTCTTCATTTTCTTCACTTCCTTCTTCACCTTTTTCTTTATAGCCTATTCTCCACCCTTCACACGGCTCTACTTCTTCTGACTCGAACGGACCCATTCCTCACAACATGAACACATCCACACTTGGATCCGTTCCTACTCCACATTCTACTCCACAGACTTTTGACTCAACAAATTTTCAGAACGCTCCATTCCCAAACAGGTTGAGTCCTAATAAACCAAATACACAATTGGAGAAGATTGTGGAGATATTTAAGCAGGTTAGCATAAATATACCTCTCTTGGATGGTATCCAACAAGTCTCTTCATATGCGAAAATCTTAAAGGGCTTGTGCACCTCGAAGAGAAAGGCATCTCAAGTATCCAAGAAAGTGCTAGTGGCTAGTGCAGTGAGCAATGCTATTAACCACCATCAAACCTTACCCCAAAAACGAAAGGACCCCGGCTGTCCTACTATTTCAATCACAATTGGGGATAAGAAAATTAATCGAGCACTTTTAGATCTTGGGTCTAGTGTTAACCTGATTCCTTACTCCGTGTACGAACAATTAGGGGTTGGAGAGTTGAAACCCAGTCGTTGCACTCTCCAAATGGCTGATCGATCAATCACCTATCCAAGGGGTCAACTAGAGGATGTGTTGATCAAAGTCGGGGAATTCATATTCCCCGTTGATTTTATCGTTATGGATACACAACCTGTTGCTAACCCAAGAAACCAAATTCCGGTGATTCTTGGTCGACCATTTTTGGCCACTTCCAATGCCGTAATAAATTGTCGCAATGGCTCCATGACTCTATCCTTCGGAAAGAGGTCTAGTGAGTTCAATATTTATAAGATGGGAAGTCTGCCCCCAGTGCCTAAAACTAGCACACGAGAAGTTTGCTCTATTCACGAAATCACGCAAGAGGACTGCGAGCTTGAAAGATTTCTATTTGATGAAAACAGTTTTGACGCCACTAGTGCGTCCCTCCTTGAGCCTACTACCGTTGACACAACCGATGTTGATTATGAATGTTTCACTTTTTTGGATGATGACGACTCACAGCCCGAATATGAGTCGTTTGAATTTTTGGATGAGTCAGTCGAACCATCCGAATCGGTTGTTTGCAGTGATTTCGAACCTGTGTTAGAGTCCTTTGAGTTCGAGGTAGATTCCGCAATGATTCTTTCGCCTCAGAAATTCGAACTCACGCCCTTGCCGCCTCACCTTAGATATGCCTACATAGGTGAGAATGAGACTTTTCCCATTATCATATCAGCCTCTCTAGCCTTCGAGTAAGAGAACGCTATTTTAAAAGTCTTACAAGATAGGCGGCAAGTTTTCAGTTATACTATGGCGGACATCGAGGAGATAAGTTCCCTCATAAGTGAATATCATACACAATTGATGGATGATGCCATGTCAATAGAGGACCCACAGGAATATCTTGGGGGTATTCTGGTGAGTCAACCTCCTCCCTTAGAAGTTGAAATACCCCCATTTCTTTTTATAAGGTACGAGAATGCCAACATTCCACTGATTGCTGATCATTTACATTCTCGTTTCGATGCATCACCATCACCTGTATATTTACCTCCACACCTCCCATACCACTACTTCTATCTTCCCCAATTCCTTGCGGACTACCACAACTTATTTTTCCACCAACCAATATTCTTTACTGAAAAATTTTTCAACTGGTTGGTGTTGACTTTTGGCCGATGCAAAGTTTGGCAGTAATTTCTAACATAGTTTAAATGAAGTTTGGGGGAGGGCCTTTTTGTATATATTTTTGTTTTCTTGACAATAAAAAAAACTATAAATAAATAAACAAGGGAGTATCGGTATTTTGACCCTCTTGGTTTAGCATGACAGTGAGGATACTGTCAAGTTCAAGTTTGGGGGTATGCTCGGTACGTCTTCTTCCTTCGCATTCGCATTCATGTGTACATATTTTTGCATTTGAAAACCTATAAAAATTTGAAAAATTTCAAAAATTATAAAAATAAATGTATTCAATTTTGTCTAATTGACTTGAGTTTGACAAATAGGTCAACTAGCTAGGAATAACTAGATCTTAGACTTAATGAATTAAAAACCCTAAAAATAACATTCCTTAAAGTTTAACGGTAGAAAGTATATGCCATGCAGTTTATTTAGAAATACGCAAATTTTGGGTTCACTTCTTGGGCTAAGTCGAAACAAGGGAAGAGTATTGATGTTCTTATTAGAATATAAGTTTGAAAAATAGTTCCTAGCTTAAGTCTAGATTCTGAAAACGTATACCCTACAATTTGCACAATCACGCACCTTAAAACTTGGAATAGTAGAAGAGACCTTGAAATGCTCTTGTCTAAAGTCCTTAGTACGAAGAAAAAAAAATGTGTGTGAATAAAGAAAAGAAAAAAATGGACACTGGTTTTTGTGATTACCTAAGGCTGTAAAAATAGAAAGATATTTAGCGAGGGTGCCTTATCACCTAGTGCCTTAGACCAACTGGTTTGGGAGTCACTGCTAAAACCTTGGGTGTTGCAAAGACTAGGAAGTATGCTTTAAAGTGCAAACGCATTTTGTAATCGGTCGTTGGTACCTCAAGAAGTATTAACGGTCGCATGAAGGATGTGTAAGCGAATTTCATTTAAATTCACCAACTAATTAGTACTTTGGCAACGGACAAGGGGTTGATTGCTTAATTTGAATTTCCAAGTGTAGGGGTGACTTATACACACACGTAGGGTATGTGATTGGAATTTAGATGAGAGAGAGGAATGAAGAATAGAACTTGTATCTTTAGTCGAATTGATAAAAATTCCTAAGTGGAGGTGGAACCTGTAGGGTGTTTTTCGTCACCCCAGTGAGATGGGAATACGCGCGCGCTTGTCAGGCGTACTACAGATTCCCCCTGCCTGGGGTAGGCCGGGGTTTAATGATTGTGGGGATCCGAATCTCCGGCAGCCGCGAACTAAGCTGCCGTTAATTACCCATCGCCTTTGGGGCGAGGGAACCTCCGATTGACGGGTTAAACTGGTCATGCGAACTCAATGTGCAGTGTGCGTGTGTTTTGAAAGGGGGTTTTGGATATATCGGGAGCCACGCAGAGTTTTTACGGGGGTCCCGCTACCCGGATAGCGGGCTGGGGGTCAAGGGGGCTAGCAGCCCCCTTGCGGGGTTCGGGGCAGCGCCCCGGCCCGAAAATTTTTTGGAGGGGGAGAATGTTGCGGAGTATGTGTATGTGTACATTTGTATACAAATGTATGTATATACATATATGTATAAATAAAGGGGAAAAGGCATCCAAAGGATGCGTGGGGGCCACGTGTCGGCACGCGGGCGCCTTGCGCACTTGCACAGGTGCGCAAGCGCGCGCGCCACGTGTCGGCGCGCGGGCGCCTTGCGCACTTGCGCACTTGCGCAAGCGCGCGCGCCACGTGTCGGCACGCGGGCGCCTTGCGCACTTGCGCAAGCGCGCAGGTGCGCACGCCACGTGTCGGCGCGCGGGCGCCTTGCGCACTTGCGCAAGCGCGCAGGTGCGCACGCCACGTGTCGGCACGCGGGCGCCTTGCGCACTTGCGCAAGCGCACAGGTGCGCAAGCGCGCGCGCAACGTGTCGGCACGCTAGCGCCTTGCGCACTTGCGCTGCGCGCCGGAGAGGCACAAGAGGCTTTTAGCCCGAAAAATTTCTCAGACGAGAAATCAGAGAGGAGTTAGACTCCTGAATGTGTTTTTGGGGTTAATGGAAGGGGTTCTTCTTCTTCCTCCTGTTGCTTGCTGGATCTTGAAGATCAAGAGATGTGAAATCTCAAAATCTCTCCTTTTTAAGATCTGATGACAGATCCAAGTTCCCCTTTGTGGGTTTTGTGGTGGAAAACTATTTAGTTTTGAAAAAGAAAGAGTAAAACTCTTGATTTAATTCAAAAGAAAGAAGAAGCTTTTGGAACCTTGAAGAAGAAAGAAAGAGCTCAGCTCTGAAACTTTTTTTTTGGAGAGAGAAAAAGTTGTTGGGATATTTCATTATCTTTGCCTTTATAGGCCATACACTTTACATATAGCCCCTTGGGCTTCACAAAATGGCATTTTGCCTATTTCATGGCTCATGTGCCATTTCTTTTGGCACATAAGCCTTGGGCTTTACAAAAATTTGGCTTTATGCCTATTTTTCTTACGTTTATCCATAAATAAAATAAAAGAAATGCAACAAAATTGCTTATTACAAAAATTTTATCTTGGTGTGGGGGAGGCCGGCCGCTTCATGGTCGGGCTCGACCCAGGCATGGGCCTACTGGATCTGGGCTTGGGCCCACTTGGCTTGGGGTTGACTTTGATTTTGACTTGGTCAACCGGGGTGTAAATTTTTACCCCAACAAATTGCCCCCCATCAATTAATGCACACCACATATGTGGGTCGTGTGCGTGAAGTTGATGGATCTTCTTTCACGTGGAGGGGACTTGATTCGGTTCCCACCTTTTGGGAAGCTGGCACTGCCCTTTTCGCGACATGGACGGTCGATGCTTGACACGTCTCCGAGACGGAGTGTCCGTGATAGACGTTTCCCTGGCCCGGAGCGATCTGGTTCCCGCTTTGTAGGAATCCTGTGCTGCCATTTTTACGACGTGGACGGTCGGTTCTGCCCTTTTTACGACATGGACGGTCGGTTATGCCCTTTTTACGACGTGGACGGTCGGTCTGCCCTTTTTGCGACATGGTCGGTCGATGCTGCCCTTTTAGCGACGTGGACGGTCGATGCTGCCCTTTTTGCGACTTGGACGGTCGGTTCTGCCCTTTTTCCTACTTGGACGGTCGGTGCTGCCCTTTTTGCGACGTGGACGGTCGATGCTGCCCTTTTTGCGACTTGGACGGTCGATGCTGCCCTTTTAGCGACTTAGACGGTCGATGCTGCCCTTTTAGCGACTTGGACGGTCGATGCTGCCCTTTTTGCGACGTGGACGGTCGATGCTGCCCTTTTTGCGACTTGGACGGTCGATGCTGCCCTTTTAGCGACTTGGACGGTCGATGCTACCCTTTTAGCGACGTGGACGGTCGATGCTTGGTTTGACTTGCTCTGCTTCTCGTAGTGTCAGGGGTAGACTTGACTTGCTCCGCTTCTTGCGGTGTCGGAGTGGAAGTTGACTTGTTGATTTTGATTTGGGTTGACATCAGCATCGCTATACTGGAATATGGTACCAGGAGCGAATCATCATCTGTCATGGAGAGGATTTTGGGATTTTGGTTTTTGTTTGGCATCTGCATTGCTGCACTGGAATAATGCCAGGAGCAACTCATCATTTGCCCCGAGAGGATTTGGGAGAAATTGGGATTGTTTTACGCCCGTGGATTGTATACGGTTTTGCAGGATGTATGATCCAGACCGTAGGGCCGGAAAAATTTCGGGACTTTGTCGGCGTCTGCATCGCTGCACTGGAATATGGTACCAGGAGCGACTCATCATCCGCCGTTGGGGTATGGGATTTGGAATTTGGTTGGCGTCTGCATCGCTGCACTGGAATATGGTACCAGGAGCGACTCATCATTCGCCGTTTGGGGATTGGGGAGCGATGGCTTAGGAGACAGGTTTAGATCCCTATCGCCTAAGGCTTTTCAATTTTATGGGCCGTGAGGGTCCCATAAAAGCATTTTCTCCCTACGAGTCGTAAGGATCCCGCAGGTGTATTTTCTCCTTAAGAGTCGTGAGGACTCTTAAGTGTGTTTTTCCTTTATGAGTCGTAAGGATCCCACAAAGGTTTGTTCTCCTCATGTATCGTGAGGACACATGAGTGGGTCTTCTCAATGGAGCATAATTCCAAAGGCGGAGACCAGCCGCGTGACTGGTAATTGTGGTGGGGCAAGGGTATGACGAGAATTATTTGAGCCCGTGGATTGTATACGGCAGTCAATTTGGGGACCAACCGTAGGGCTGGGAGAATTTTGAGAAATTGGATTTTTGTTGGCGTCTGCATCGCTGCACTGGAATATGGTACCAGGAGCGACTCATCATTCGCCGTTTGGGGACTTGGAATTTGGATCTTGTTTGGCATCAGCATTGCTGCACTGGAATAATGCCAGGAGCAACTCATCATTTGCCTTGGGAGGACTTGGGATTTGGGTTTTTGGTCGGCATCAGCACCGCTAACACTGAAGCAAAATGCCAGGAGCGAATCATCATTTGCCGTTGCCCGTTGGGGAACGATGGCTTAGGAGATAGGTTTGGGTCCCTACCACCCAAGGCTTTTCAATTTTATGGGCCGTGAGGGTCCCATAAAAGCATTTTCTCCCTACGAGTCGTAAGGATCCCGCAGGTGTATTTTCTCCTTAGGAATCGTGAGGATTCCTAAGTGTGTTGCTCCTTTGTGAGTCGTAAGGATCTCATGCAGGGGTTTTCTCCTCACAAGGTCGAGAGGACTTTGTGAGTGTGTTTCATCTCTTTTCACGAGTTTGCGCCCTTTCGGGTTTTCACAGACTCGCCGGTAGTCCTGCTGTTTTTACTCACGGAGCCCTTTCGGGTTTTCATCCGTGCCCATTTTGCTTGTGGACATGCCGTTTATTTCTTCTTCTTCTTTTTTCCTTTTACTTCTTTTTTTATTATTTTTTATTTATTTATTTTTTTTTGCCGCTGGTGGGACTTTAAAAGTGGTCTCACCGGCAGGATTTGGGAGAAATAGGGGTCATTTACGCCCGTGGATTGTATACGGTTTTGCAGGATGTCTGATCCATACCGTAGGGCTGATATGCTCAATTCGACTGCGACTTGGAGCATTCACGTGTAGTATTTCTTGAGATATCGGCCATTGATGGGTGGCATGGGCCTTTCTCCCTCGGCACTTATTAGTTGGTAGGATCCTCCGTCAAACACTTTCTCGATGACGTATGGTCCTTCCCAGTTTGGCTCGAATTTTCCCTTGGCATGTCGATTGGGGATAATCGGTCTTTTGAGGACCAACACCAATTCACCTTTCTTGAAGGCGCGGAGACGGGTTATCTTGTCATAAGCCCGTGACATTTGGGCTCGGTATAGCTCCAGATTTTGTTGCACCGCGAGCCTCTTTTCTTCGAGGGCATCGAGTTCTTCAAGTCGAAGGAGCACGTTTTCTTCCTCCGTCAACTCATGTTGGACGGCCATTCTTAAGCTCGGAACTTCAACTTCGAGGGGGAGGACCGCCTCCACTCCGAAGAGCAATGAGTATGGAGTGGACTGAGTTGGAGTACGGTGCGTGGTACGATATGCCCACAATGCCTCGTGAAGCTTGAGATTCCAGTCTCTCTTGTTGGCTGAAGCATTTTTCCTCAGAAGCTTGCATAGAGTCTTATTGAAGGCTTCGGCTAGCCCATTGGCTCTTGGATTATAGATGGAGGAATACCTCCAGTCTATCTTGTGCTGAGTAGCGAATCTTGAGACATTGAAGCTCTTGAAAGAAGGCCCGTTGTCAGAAATGATTCTTCTTGGTGTACCGAAGCGGTATAGAATATTATGCTGGAAGAATGTCAGAATATCCTTTGTCTTGACTTCTTTTAGCGGGACAGCTTCAGCCCACCAGGAGAAGTAGTCTGTTGCGGCCAGTATGAACCGGTGGCCTTTAGATGACGGAGGATCAATTGGGCCAACAATGTCGGTGCCCCAAACTTCGAAGGGCCACGACGCCACTGTAGGGTGCAATGGGTTGGGATGCTTGTGAATAAAATCACCGTGAATTTGGCAGATGTAACATTTCTTTGCATGCTCTCCACAATCCCGTATCATGGTGGGCCAGTAATACCCAAGCCGTTTGATTTGAAGTCGCATCTTGGGGCCAGATTGGTGAGCACCGCAAACGCCCGAGTGGACATCTTTCATGACCTTTTGGGCTTCGGCCAATGACAGACACCTGAGCCAGAGTTGGTCATATGACCTGCGGTATAACGTGTCATTTACGAACACGTATCGGAGAGCTCTTTTCTTCAGCTGAATCCTCGCAGATTTTTCTTCGGGCAGCTTGTCGTATCGGAGGTACTCTATGAAGGGTTCTCTCCAATCGGGCTCGTCTTGGATGATCGAAGCTTCTTCCGCCGGACTGCTTTTCTGTTTCGCGCTTTCCTCTTCTCGTAGAGAGACTGGGGGTAGAATTTGCCGGCTCCTGACTGTGATCAGAATTTCGTCCATTTCAGGATCAGCCAGTTCCTTGGCCAAGCGAGCGAGTACATCAGCCTTTCCGTTCAACGCTCTAGGGACTCTCGTTAGTTCAATATGAGTGAACCGTTTCATGAGTTCCACCACTCGACCTCTGTACCGAGCTAACTCGGGTTTGTATATCTTATAGTCGCCGCTTACTTGGTTGACGACGAGCTGGGAGTCACCGTAAACTTGCAGCCGACGGATTTCCATTTCTATGGCGAGCTCCAAACCAGCTATCAGAGCTTCATGCTCAGCTTCATTGTTTGTCCGAGGCTCGGTGAGAGCAAAAGAACGCCGTAGGGTCCCCATTGATGGTGTGATGAACACCAATCCTATCCCTGCTTTTATCTCCGGGACGCTTGATTTACTGGAGGTTCTTAACGATGAGGCCCCATCGAAGTAGAGCTCCCAACATGGCTCGTCATTCTCGAGATGCAGCACTTGTTCGTCGGGTAACTCACAATTTAGTGGCGACCCTTCTGGTATGGGATGAGCAGCGAGAAAGTCTGCAAGAGCTTGCCCTTTTACTGCTTTCTGAGGAGTGTAAACTATGTCAAACTCAAGTAGCATGACAGCCCATCTTGCCATTCTGCCGGCTAGGCTTGCTTTGATCATCAAGTGTTTGAGCGGGTCGACTTTGGAGATCAGCATAACCCGATGAGCGAGCAGATAGTGCCTCAGCTTCTTCACAGCAAATATCAGAGCCAGGCATTGCTTTTCGATTGGGGAGTAGTTGTGTTCCGCCCCGACTAGAGTTCGACTGAGGTAGTAGAGGGCATTTTCTTTTCCTTCCTCATTATTCTGGGCAAGGAGAGCACCGAGTGACTCGTCCAGCGCGGCAGTGTAGAGAATAAGCGGTTTATTCGGAATGGGAGCGGCCAGCACTGGAGGGTGCAACAAGTATTGTTTAATGCTTTCGAACGCTGCTCGACATTCGGCATCCCAGATAAAAGGAGCTCCTTTCTTCATGAGCTTTGAGAAGGGCCTACATCTCCCTGATAAATTTGAGATAAACCTCCGTATATAAGCAAGCTTGCCTTGAAAAGATCTTAGCTGCGTCAGACTCTTCGGAGGGGGCATCTCCATGATGGCCTTTATCTTTGATGGGTCAACTTCGATCCCTCGATGTCGGACTATGAAGCCCAGGAATTTTCCCGATGACACGCCAAAAGCGCACTTCAGAGGATTCATCTTCAGATCGTATTCCCTCAGTCTGGTGAGAACGGTCCTGAGATCTTGGATATGATCGGCCTTGGCTTTAGTCTTGACGACCAGATCATCAACATAGCATTCGACGACTTTATGGATTAGGTCATCAAAGATATTAGTCATCGCCCTTTGATATGTAGCACCTGCGTTCTTCAGTCCGAATGGCATTACCTTGTAGCAATATATTCCGATCGGGGTTCGAAATGCTGTGTGCTTCTCATCCTCAGGCGACATCTTGATCTGATTATACCCAGACGAGCCATCCATAAATGTGAACAGTTCGTAATTTGAGGTGTCATCGACCATCATTTCCATGACCGGTAGCGGGAAGTCGTCTTTAGGACATGCCTTATTGAGGTCCCTGAAATCGACACAAACTCGGATCTGCCCATTTTTCTTCTTCACTGGGACTATGCATGCGATCCATTCTGCATATTTCTCTTCCCTGATGAAGCCGGCATCGATGAGCTTCTTGGTTTCCTCGATGACCTTTTCTTCCAACTCCCTTCTCATTCTTCGAGGAGCTTGTTTGACTGGCTTAGCATCAGGAGATATAGCCAGCTTATGCACGGCTACCTCAGGGGAAAGGCCAGGCATTTCTTTGTACGTCCACGCGAAGCAGTGGACGAACTCACGCAGCAAGGCAATTATTTGCTCTTTCATTTCCTCCGATAAGAGTGAGCTGATGTAGGTCGGCCTTGGATTATCGGGCGTTCCTAAGTCAATCTCGGTTAGCTCATCAAAGGTTGCTTGTCCGCCATCTTCAAGCTCTTGAGGAGCTTCTTCTGGCTCGGCTATCTCGTCATCATCATTCGATCTTTCGCTGGCCTCACCAACATGGATCATGTAGCACGCTTTAGAATCAGGTTGAATGTAGCCTATGCCCCGTCTATCTGGAATTCGTCCATCGATGAGTGCTCGGACCTGGGGCGGATACCATAGCCCTTCGTAAAACTTTGCTTCGGACTCCGTTTGATATAACCGGCATCCGCACTTCTTAAAGTATTCCCGCATCTCGGGCGCATAGTATCTGGGATTGAGGACGGCTCTTATGCCTCTCTCATAGGGAAGGCACGCGACAGAAAGGTCGTCCGGGTGCACAACGGGGTTTGACCTATAAAACAAGATGCCCTTCTGTCCACTTTTCCTCCCGGGAACGTAGAAAGTTTTCAGCTGGTCCACGGTGGAGATTGATAATGCATCGAGCTCTTTGCACATTTTCTCTGGTACCCTTGTAACGGCTAGGGACCCTTCTGCAACTTCGAAGGTCTCTCGTAGTTTCGCTTGTTGCGTGGGGGTCCAATCTGCACCGCTGTTGCACGACATGTCCTCCTCCTCTGACTCTTCAGTGTCACTGCCAAGATGAGGGCGGACTTTGCTGCTAGATGGGCCTTCAGTAACAGATTCATCCGTATCGCTGCCGAAATGAGGGCGAGTTTTGCGGAAGGACAGGCTTCCAGCGTCGGACTCATCAGAGTCGCTGCCGAAATGCGGGCGCACTTGGGTATTTTTGCTTTTGAAAGTGATAGCCGGCGCAGATTTGCTTTTGAGTCTTGGGGCCGTTCTATCCTCGGTCAGTTGTGGCTTGGCATTTTGGTGGTTCGTAAAGTACCGAGAATCTTCATATCGGACTTCATGCACACCGAACGGCTGGATGTCTCCGTCAATGCGTCTTTCTTCGCCATTTTTAGTGTACTTCATGCATTGATGGAGAGTTGACGGAATAATGCCGTAATCGTGGAGCCACGGCCGCCCCAAGAGAATCTTATAAGACGTGTCGGCGTCGATCACGTATATCTTAGCTTCAGTTTGCAGATCCCCAAATTTGATTGGCAGAGCTATAGACCCCAGAACTTGCTTGCAATTTTGGTTGAAGCCTTGAATGACAATCCTTTCCCTTGACAGGTGTCGGACGTCCATTGACAAAATCTTCAGAGTTCGCAAGTTCATGATGTTCACTGAGGACCCTGGATCAATCAATATGCGATTAATTCGATCTCCGTCGCTGTACCCGGTCACGTAAAGCGGCCGATTATGTTCAGCCGTTCCCAGTAGCAAGTCTTCATCCTTAAATGTGACTGCGGCGGCATACAAAGCATGCTGGGCTTCTTTCATGTTAATTTCCGCAAAGTGAGCCTGATACCGCTCGGGGTTTTGCAGAGCGTGGATGAGAACATCTCTAAGCTCCTTAGATAGGACCAAGGCGTCGTAGATGCTCAGGAGAGACGGAAGCTTCCGGAGATGCGCCAAGACATTATAGTCCATCGAGGAAGGACTTATGTTTTCATCAGCCGGTTCTCTGCCATCTTCTTCATTAGCGACTTGTTTTTCCTTCCCTTTTGGGGCGTTGCCCTGATTTTGCGGTAGAGCCCTGCCGCTTCTGAGCTGGATTTGATTGGCCTTTGTGGTGAGCTCCTCGTCCTCTTCCGGAAAACAGAGATCATCCTCAGAGTCGCTGCCAAGATGGATGGCGTAGCAGGTCACTACTGGAATTTCTTCATTGGAGTCTTCTTCTAACTCCTCCAGAATTTCAGCCGCTTGTACAGGGAAGAACTCCTTCAATTGAATAAATGTTCTTTCCTTTTGCTCATATTCTTCGAGGGAATCGATATACTTTTGAATGGTCGATCTCCCTGCAGACTCTTTTTCGCGCCGAGCTGCACTTTTCTTCTTCTTGAGCTTCTTGGATTTTGAGCCTGATGGAGCCGCATTGGCAGCTGGACTGGTAGGCTTCTTCTGTCCTTCCCATTCCATCCTGGGTTCTTTCCGAAGTAGCTTTATCATCTTCTTCGTCTTATTAGATATGTGCGTACTCCACGGAGGCCGCGATGAGTCAGTTTCGTTTGTCAGGGCAGCGGGTCCGGCTGTCTGCTCCCAGAAGGCTTCAGCTTCCGTCTGTATAAAGTTGGCGGTTGCAACTTGATTGTTCACCAACACGCTTTTGGACAACTCGATCTCTCCAGCCTTGTACTGCTTCTCGACCCAATCCTTGAAGATATAGCAATCCTCGATCGCATGGCTCACTACTCGGTGGTACGGGCAATACAGGGGATTGTCGGTCATTTTTGCTTCTTGGGGTCTTTTCGACTCCGGCAGTTGTAGGCCATTGTTCAAGGCATCTTTAAATATCTTGCGGACCTTGTCCCTTCTGAATGAGTAAACCTTGTTCTTTTTCTCCTCTAGGGAAGGCCCATCTCCTCCCAGCAATGGCTTTCGAGACCGGTTGGCTTTGGATTCGCCCGCCCTTCGCTTTTCTTCATTTTCGGACGCATTGAAGACATTGGTACTGCTGGAACTCCCGCTTCTACGGTTGTCGTCCCGCTTGCTTTTCCAAGTTTTGTCTCACTGAGAATCCGGCGGGGACTCTTGCTTCGAGCGTTCCAGCATTTGGACTTTCTTGGTTAGCTCCTGGAATGTCTTGAGGCCCGCTGTACACAAGAATGGGACCATCCAATTGCTGAGGTTCCCAATAAGAAGGCTGACGGACTGGTCCTGCTCCAGCGGCGGTTCGCACTTGACCGTGAGATTACGCCATCGGGCGATAAAATCAGTGTTGCTTTCATTCTTCCCCGGCTTGGTCCTCACAAGGTCGGCAATGGAGATTTTATCACTGACGCTCATGAATCTTTGTCGGAACAGAGACTCCATTTGTGCAAAGGTAATGACGGACCTGTCTGGTATGCTCGCGTACCAGTCAAAAGCGACACCGGTCAGGCTGTTGACAAATTGACGAAGAAGGAGCGCGTCATTGCCCCCTGTATTTCCGCACGATGCTTTGAAGTGGGCGACGTGCTGGTTTGCATTCCCCGTTCCATCAAATCTTCCGAACTTAGGAATGACGTAGCCGCTTGGGAACTCAATCAGATCGTACTGCGCGGGATATGGCCGCCCACTACTGCCGATTTCTTTCTGAGCTTCAGCTTCGGCCACCAATGTTTTAACCTTGCTGGTGACCAAATCCATTATCCGATCCTGTGTTAGCGGGATAGTGCTATCTGGGGCCAAGGCGTCCCCAGAAGCGGAATGTAGCCGGCTTTCATTCGGCTCGACCAGTCTTGGTCCCAAAGGAACAGGCATTGGCTGCCTCGGATTGTCATCACCCGGCTGATTAGTAGCGGCTTGTGCTTGATTAGGAGGCGCTCCAGCAATTTGAGCCGTAAGCTGCATCACCACGTTCGTTAAGTCGTCAATCTTTGAATAGAGCTTGGCCATCTCTTTATCTTTGCTCCTGAGCTGTTTTCGAAGCTCCTGAAGCAGCTCTTGCTCCGCAGTCCTGGGGCGGAAAGTCGGCTCTTCCTCGCTGTCCGATCTTGACTCTGCATGGATCGAGGGGTCTTTCTGCCTATCATCCTCATCGAGAGGGTTTTCTTCATCCAGCGGGGGCGTCTGTTCTTGGGCGGCGGCAACCACATTCAGGCTAGATTGGGCTTGGGATGTGGTGGCCCCGTCCTTGCTTTTGCTGCGAAGGTTGTCGCTAGGGCGCCCGCCCGCCATATAGACCGTATGGGTGATATATCCGGCCGTCTTTCTATCATTGGCGGCTGATTTCACGGATCGTTGTCTTGACCCCCTTGTTTCGGTAGATGGTAGTCGATTGAAGGCGGCCGGCCTAACCAGGTTCTTGAATGGTGCTGGCGCTTCTTTTCTGGGTTTGCCCCGCTGCTTTCGCGCGGCACAGAGTGCTTGATAGACTCTTAAAGAGACAGTGTCATACTTTTTCTGTTGGGGCCAGGACACGTCTCTTTGTGGCACTGTTCGGACTGCTGTCTTCTTGATTCTGGCGGTCATGGCGTTTTTCTGAACCCACTTCAGAGGCTCGAAGGAATTGCTGATTCTTACGTCTGACTCGGCCGTCGTCGCCGGGCAACCCTGCACTTGGAACTTCACACGATTCCATTTGGCCGAAGCCTTGGCCCTCTTGTTGGCTCGATACCTGAGCCGCTTCTGCCTTAACTTTTCTGTTCTAAGCACCTGGCAGACTTCGGCTTTTTGGGAAGATGCCGCAGACCGGTTGATGGAGGGCCTTGGAGATATGCCCGATTGTGCATTTGTTAGAGTCATCGCCTGAGCTCGTCCGCGACATTTGATGTTGCCCTTCGCATCGGAAGTCTTGCCCCCAGCTAGAGCGCCAGGGAGTCGTTCAGATAGCGTCTTGAGTTTCGGTTGTGGTGCCTTGGCGATCACGACATTCGGCCTCTTTCCCCTTGAGACCGGCTTGGCCACCTTTTCCGCTGGGATCTCCGCCAAATGAGCGCTCCCGGCAGGGTAGATGATGACGGAGCCAAACTGGCGGGGCGGTTCCTCCCACTGTCGACTGAGGCTTGCAGGGAGAACCACACGAGCGTTGATCTTGACCACGTACGGAATCGGGGTCACGTTGGAAGCTGAATTCGTCTGGAGAGACATTGTCGTCGAAGGTTGATTGCTGCATGGAAAAAAAACATCATTTCAGTATAGGCAATCGATATGTATATTGATTGAGTTCGCATGAACGTTTAACCCGAAATATGGGGGGAGAGATTGGTCCCACCGGGCGTGCCAGAATCTGTAGGGTGTTTTTCGTCACCCCAGTGAGATGGGAATACGCGCGCGCTTGTCAGGCGTACTACAGATTCCCCCTGCCTGGGGTAGGCCGGGGTTTAATGATTGTGGGGATCCGAATCTCCGGCAGCCGCGGACTAAGCTGCCGTTAATTACCCATTGCCCTTGGGGCGAGGGAACCTCCGATTGACGGGTTAAACTGGTCATGTGAACTCAATGTGCAGTGTGCGTGTGTTTTGAAAGGGGGTTTTGGATATATCGGGAGCCACGCAGAGATTTTACGGGGGTCCCGCTACCCGGATAGCGGGCTGGGGGTCAAGGGGGCTAGCAGCCCCCTTGCGGGGTTCGGGGCAGCGCCCCGGCCCGAAAATTTTTTGGAGGGGGAGAATGTTGCGGAGTATGTGTATGTGTACATTTGTATACAAATGTATGTATATACATATATGTATAAATAAAGGGGAAAAGGCATCCAAAGGATGCGTGGGGGCCACGTGTCGGCACGCCGGCGCCTTGCGCACTTGCGCAGGTGCGCAAGCGCGCGCGCCACGTGTCGGCACGCGGGCGCCTTGTGCACTTGCGCACTTGCGCAGGCGCGCGCGCCACGTGTCGGCACGCGGGCGCCTTGCGCACTTGCGCAAGCGCGCAGGTGCGCGCGCGCCACGTGTCGGCACGCGGACGCCTTGCGCACTTGCGCAAGCGCGCAGGTGCGCGCGCCACGTGTCGGCGCGCGGGCGCCTTGCGCACTTGCGCAAGCGCGCAGGTGCGCACACCACGTGTCGGCGCGCGGGAGCCTTGCGCACATGCACAAGCGCGCAGGTGCGCAAGCGCGCGCGCCACGTGTCGGCACGCTAGCGCCTTGCGCACTTGCGCTGCGCGCCGGAGAGGCACAAGAGGCTTTTAGCCCGAAAAATTTCTCAGACGAGAAATCAGAGAGGAGTTAGACTCCTGAATGTGTTTTTGGGGTTAATGGAAGGGGTTCTTCTTCTTCCTCCTGTTGCTTGCTGGATCTTGAAGATCAAGAGATGTGAAATCTCAAAATCTCTCCTTTTTAAGATCTGATGAAAGATCCAAGTTCCCCTTTGTGGGTTTTGTGGTGGAAAACTATTTAGTTTTGAAAAAGGAAGAGTAAAACTCTTGATTTAATTCAAAAGAAAGAAGAAGCTTTTGGAACCTTGAAGAAGAAAGAAAGAGCTCAGCTCTGAAACTTTTTTTTTTGGAGAGAGAAAAAGTTGTTGGGATATTTCATTATCTTTGCCTTTATAGGCCATACACTTTACACATAGCCCCTTGGGCTTCACAAAATGGCATTTTGCCTATTTCATGGCTCATGTGCCATTTCTTTTGGCACATAAGCCACGGGCTTTACAAAAATTTGGCTTTATGCCTATTTTTCTTACGTTTATCCATAAATAAAATAAAAGAAATGCAACAAAATTGCTTATTACAAAAATTTTATCTTGGTGTGGGGGAGGCCGGCCGCTTCATGGTCGGGCTCGACCCAGGCATGGGCCTACTGGATCTGGGCTTGGGCCCACTTGGCTTGGGGTTGACTTTGATTTTGACTGGGTCAACCGGGGTGTAAATTTTTACCCCAACAGAACCCTAGAAGGAAAACTTAAGAGATGCAGAAAGCTAAGTAAGTCTGCCGGATATATATAATCTTAAGTTAAATAATAAGAAAGAGTGAAAAATATGGGTGGATAATTTGCAAGTCAAAAGATAATAGAATTCCTTGTTAGAAAACCTAATTAGAGAACAAAAGTCAATGGGCCGAGTTGATAGGATTTTGTGGGTGTAATCCGCTGAAAACCCTCAGGAGACAACACTCCTCCTACTAGGGACACCTAGAGGTTTAACGGCTTGTTGCACGTGCTCAGTGCAATCGCGTTTCCCTGCGAAAGTGTGGTTAGGATTTTAGTGAATAAATAATATGTTTGCTCGAGGACGAGCAAAAGGTAAGTTTGGGGGTATTTGTTCAGACCATAATATTGCATTTATCATTCCCCTATTCTTATCCTTTTTATAAATAAACAGGTACTCTTGACGCACGTTTGTTGTATATTACAGGATACAGGTTTCTGGAGCAAATACAGTGAAAAAGACACAAAACAACAGAAAAGGAACTTTTGACCAGCAATTAGACGGATCCTAGTCAAGCCCAGTTCACATAGGTGCAAGGCAACGAATGTCAAGGTGAAACGGTTAAAAGACCAATACAAGTCTTCACTGAAGATCTGGAGAAGAACCAGAAGCCCAAAAGAGAAACTAAATGAAGAAACAGAAGCCCAAAGAGCCAAGGAAAAAAGCACAAAAAATCACAGAGTCTGACTCCTCAGTTTGGCCACGGAACCGCGGCCAAACCCATGCCGGCGCCGCGGTTCCGCGGCCATCAAGTGCGCGTGTCGGTGGAGTTTTTCTGACTCGGCGCGTCGGTGCATATGTTGGGATTTTACGTGGGCAAATCTGTAATTTTGTATGAGCGAGAGTCTGTAACCCTAGGTTTCCTATTTTCCTATAAATTGTAATTTTAGATCTGTAAAACCGGATGCCTCTTTTCAATCAATAAAATTCAGAAATTCTGAGAGAAAAATTCAGATATGTTTTTCTTGTTTGGAGGGAGCCGTCAACCTAGTAAGTATTTTATTTATGTTTCTTTTAATTATAATGTCTTCTCATCCCCTAATGAGCGAGTAGTCTCCTCGCTTGTTAGGGTTAGCTTTAGGGAAAGGGTTGAGAGATGAGATCTCTCACCCCTTTCAATGCCACTTTAACCTAATAAATTAGAACTCCACGCATACGAGCACAACCGCTCCCTGCGGCATCCTACCCATCGAGGTAACGATGAACCGTAGTATAAAGGGCCGGTTGCGCGCGTTTTCCGTGGGGGTTAGGTAATTATCAACAAAGGAAGGATACGAATCTAGAGGAAGAAACATCTTCCCAAACGATTCGTATCCACTTTATTGATAATTAACTTAACATCTAACAGATCTAAAAAGTAGGCATTGAAAGCGGTGATGAAAAACGTTAATCTCCAAAACTTCCCCTAAGCCTAACCCTAGCAAGACCTTTAATTAGATTAATTAGATCTAGTTTTCATAGATTGTTAGAAACAAACCAAAACGACAAATTGAATCAACTCGTTAAAACACATAAAAGGAATTTACCCGTCTCTGTGGATCGACCCGTACTCACCGGCTAGCTGCGAAGCGACGCCGTTTCTAATTGCGGTAATTATATTTTTGATCATAAAAACTCTATAATCACAAACCAAGTGAACTAGTTTTCTTCAAAGACTGAAGAAGAAGCCAAAGGTAGAAGCTTTCAGGTGGATCGATCTTCGGCGCAAGGAGACGACGGGGTGAAGCTGATCCGGACAACCATCGTGGCTTGAAGACGAAGGAGTTCAAGAAAGAAAGGTATAACCCCCTAACCGAGTAGTTAACAACTCCTAGTTAGGTTGTTAGTTAGATGTTTAACAAAGATCCGGTTTTGAGTCCATGTTATCACCTCTAGAAAATTATTTTTCACCAATTTCCGCATGCCCGAAAGTACCGGGAGAGGTAGCATGGAGTTACACTTTCGAACCCTCTGGTTCTACTAAGCTTTCAGTAATAGCTTGTGGTTCTGGAATTTCTTCCAGTTCTATTCCGCTCCCACTTATTTCTTTTTCTAAGAACTGATGTTCCAGAAAATGGGCATTACGAGAAACAAGGACTTTTTGTTCCTCTGCGTAATAGAAAAGATACCCCCTGGAGTTCTTTGGGTATCCCACAAACTTGCACAGTACTGAGCGTGCTTCTAGTTTATCCGTATGCTGCTTTTTGACATAAGCTGGCCATCCCCAAATCTTCAGGTATTGAAGATAGGGTTTCTTCCCACTCCATAACTCATATGGTGTGGTAGGCACAGTCTTAGTGGGAACTCGGTTCAAAAGGTATGCAGTTGATTCTAGTGCATATCCCCAGAACGATCACGGTAACTCAGCGTTATTTATCATGGACCGTACCATATCCAATAGGGTTCGGTTCCGTCTCTCCGATACACCGTTATGTTGCGGAGTGTATGGAGGAGTAAGCTGAGAGAGAATTCCATTCTCTTTTAAGTAACCCAGGAACTCGGCACTCAAGTATTCTCCACCTCGATCGGATCTTAGTGTCTTGATACTTTTGCCTGTTTGTTTTTCTACTTCATTCTTGTATTCCTGGAATTTCTCAAAAGCTTCGGATTTATGCTTCATTAAGAAGACATGTCCGAACCTTGAAAAAACATCCGTAAAAGTAATGAAGTAAGAATAATCGCTTCGCGCATGTGTAGACATTGGACCGCACACGTCGCTGTGTACGAGTCCTTAGAGCTTGCTCGCTCTTACTCCGTATCCAGTGAACGGAGTCTTTGTCATCTTTCCTTTGAGACAGGATTGACAAGTTGCATACGATTGATATTCGAACGGATCCAAATATCCTTCTGCATGTAACTTAGTCAACCTTCTCTCATTGATGTGACCCAGTCTACAATGCCATAAGAAAGTTTTATTGATTTCTGGAGACTTTCTTTTGTGTGTATTCTGGACATTGAAAATCTGTGGTTGGTTTAATACGTATATACCGTTGTTCAATGTACCTGATCCAATCAAAACTTGATTAAGGTGAATGTTCACTACATTACTTACAAATGCAAATTCATAACCTTATTTAGATAATAAAGATATAGAAATGATATTACAGGTTGCATTTGGTACATAATAACAACTACGCAAAACCAAAAAGTGTCCAGCCGACAATCCCAGGTGATAGTCCCTCACGGCCTCAGCATCCATGCTAGCACCGTTTGCAACTCTGAGGGTCATGTCACCTGCCTTCAAAACTCTACGCTTTCTCAACGCCTGCAAAGAATTACAGATATGAGATCCTGATCCGGTATCCAATACCCTCGAAGTAGAGTTTATTGATAGACAGTTTTCAATAACATACACACCTGAAGCTGAAGCCGCAACTCTCTTCAGATCCTGGGTTCTGGCCTTCCAAGCCTTGCAATCCTGTTTCCAGTGACCACTTTTGTGACAGTAGAAGCATTCTTCCTTCCCCACCAGCTTTCCGGCTACCTTTGTTGCCTTTCCTTTTCCCTTCGTATCCACTTTACTGACACCGCCTCTTGGTTTGGCGGGGGCTTTCTTCTTCTTACCCTTGGATTTTGCCCTGGATCTAGAAGAGGAAGATCCTCCTACAAACAAAGTGGATGTCTCCCTACCCTTTTGTAGGGTGCCCTCAGCACTCCTCAACATGTTCAGAAGTTCGGAAAGTTCAACCTCCTTTCCTTGCATGTTGAAGTTAAGGATAAACTGGGCGTAAGTGGAAGGAAGGGACTGGAGAATCAAATCAGTATAGAATTCATTCTCCAACGTGGTCCCAAGGTCCGCGAGCTCCTCTATGTAGCCAATCATCTTAAGCACGTGTTCCGCTACCGATGATCCGACGGCCAATCTTGCCGAAAATAACTTCTTCGACACTTCGTATCTTGCGATACGAGACTGCTCTCCATACTGTTATTTTGTATGGAGAAATATGGACTCTAGGTCCATATTCTCGTGCCTCCTCTGATGTTCGTTGTCCATCGAGGCAAGTACGAGGCAATTGGCCTTCGCGCAATCTATCTCCCATGTCTTTCGGATTTCTACATCCGCGACGCTGGAGGTGGGACCTGTTAGTGTATATACCCTAGAGGCCATTACTGTATCATACTAGTTTGTATATTACTTAATGGAAGCTTGGGATATTCATCTTTTATATACAGTCTTGCTCAAAATAGTAGTATGCTACTTGGTTTGTTTCTACTTCAATGTGTACATGTGTCTATTTTAGTATATCACCTATACACATTAGTGGATCCCTTAGGATCTTTGCTTGATTACCAGCGTTGTGATGGCAGTCACACTAGTGGGGCTGGGTAATCTATAAGCACATCCATATGCAGGTCCCTAGTCGCAGGACTATCGAGACAGGGCATCGATACTCCGGAGTAGACTAGCGCATGCGCTTCTCATCCCAGTGTGGGAGACGGTCTGTCCCACAGTCGTCAGTACGTCGTACTTGAGATAGTATGCGGGTGCTCGTTAGGTTACGAGTACACTGGACATGACTCGTCGGGAACTGACTAGTTGGTATTATGCCTATCGTTAGTTATCAGTTCCCAGGTGACATGAGGACAGCTTAGTCCGCTGACTTGACACTATCACTTCGCCTCGAGTGTGTTCCCACTGTACTTTGATTACTACCATACCACGGCTCAAAGGAGTCGTGCAAACAGGTAGTAGTTGGGTGCAGTTCCGAAGCACTTGGAGGTGTTGGAGATAGTGCCCTCATAGTCAATTATTGGATCGCAGGTACGTGATTGCAATGATTGCAGAGGACCTATCCCGGTAGGACAGTCTTACTCGAGATGATAGTATGCTATCTGGTTTGCCTTTATCAGTCGTGTACATGTTCAGGTGACTGATTGCATGTTACACTTTGATAGAGCCCTTAGGATCTTGCTTTACTACCAACAGTATGATGGCGATCATATACGTGAGAGTTGGGTAGTTTAAATGCATATCCTTAATTGTGGTCCCTAGTCGTGGGAGTTTCGAGACAGGGCATCAATACTCCGGAGTAGACTAGTGTGTACAGTCGAGACCCCGTCGAGGGGCGGTGGCCGGTCTCACAAGCCACTGGTGTCAGTTGGATCACCTAAGATGTATACAGGTGCTCATTGGGTTATGAGTACACCGGACAGGACTCGCCGGGAATCTGCTAGTTAGTACTATACCTATCGTCGGATAGCAGTTCCCTGGTGACATGTGTACAGGTTAGTTCATCGACCTGAGGTCATCATTTGCCTCGTGTGAGTTCCCACTGTGCTTTGATTTCTACCCTACCACGGCTCAAAGGAGTCGTGCAAACAGGTAGCTTTTGGGTACAGTCCCGAGCCACATGGAGGCACGTGAGCGGATCGGCAGGGGATTCGTCTCTCCCGGTATTGGGGGCGAGGTCGTGCTGTGTCTAGGAGAGCCATTACACAAATCCATGGCCATGGTAGGAGATTTACTGGTAGGTACTCCAGTAGTATCTCAGGGTGTATTGGGCTTCACTCCGACATGACTTATACTGCTATTGGGGGTCTGACGTTACTAGCCCCCTAGGCAGATATGCGATACTCATTGACGAACGGACCGGACTGTATATACATTGTCACTGTTAGGCTCAGTAGGGTTTTCCGGATGAGTGCGCTCATCGGCATCCCTTGAAGTCAGTCCATGGGCAGCCGTTATGCATTGCTAGTGCCGCTGACGGTTTATGGTTAAACCCACTGCCAGGGTACTGACGAGTCATTAGAGTCCCCCACAGACAGTTTCCCAAGTTCGGGCGAAACATTGTAGAGGCCGTATGGTTTTATGGTAGGGTTCGGAAAATGCACGTGCGTTTACACACGTGTCGATTTTCGGACAGATAATACTGGTCGGCTTTGGTTTAAGCCGGATCCGAGTATTATATTGAGTAGGTATAATATCTTTGTCTCAGTTGCATTTGTATTCGGTCGTAATACAAATGCGGGTATATTTATACAGTTTCGGGATTGTCCTGAAATTCGTTTCAGGATCACTTTTGGAAGTTGCCAGTTTCCAGTTTTCTATCAGCCGTCTTTTAACATTCGGTTAAAGACGGATTTATCTTTTTTTGGATGAGAGTGAGTCATGCTTCTAGAAGATTCTAGAAGGTTCTAGATTGGGTGAGGTGTCGTGTGACTCATGCTTTGTAATCAACCATTTCTTGTTATGCTTAAGATCTTTTTGCAAGATATTTAGTTTGTGTTCATATTATGATAAGGATGTTTGGTTATGGTTACCTCCTTATCTTCTCCTACACTCACCCTCCTCCTTTATATATATATAGCCTCCTCTCTCTCTCTCATTCCCACACTTGATTCAAGAGAGAAAAGATTATGATAGTATTCGGGGTGTATGGAATTTTACAGTTCATTTCATTCCATCACCCGATTTCCACGGCAACTTCATTAACCGATCGTCCACGGATTTGGACGAAGTGAGACAAAGTCATCTACTCATTCTCTACATCAATCTTGGTCGTCTCTTTTAGCAAACTTGACGATCGAGTTGCCTCGAGTCAGAGGCGGGAGCCCGTTTAAAAACCGATCATGTGGTGCCACTTCGACGAGGACATCGGAGATCGACGAGATCGGAGCAGCCGCAACGGAGCGTGGGATGATGGTTGAAGAACGAAGGACTCGGATCGTTCGGTATAACCTTTCTACACTCTTTACAGTTTGTTAGTTTAGCAATAATGGCAGATCCGGGTTAAAGTATACGATAGCGCCAGTTAAAAGTTTTTTGTTCCGCATTTGGCTTCTGTAGACTGCCGGGGCGCTAGCGTAGACTTACAGTGGTATCAGAGCCTTACCATTTTGCTATTCTAACTTGTGCTAACGCGTTTAAAACATCGATCCGACCGAAAATCGAAAAACACAAAATCCATGCCCGACAGTTTCTGTTAATTTTAAACGGTCTCGAAATTTATTTCTGGATGTCTTAAAAATCTGTGCAGGCAATTTTAAGAGCCACGACAAAATTTGGGGTCGTGATCCCTCCAAGCTGCCGCGGAAGGGCGGCCAAACCCATGGTTTGGCCGCGCATCCGCGGCCACGTGGGGAGTACGTGCTCCCAAATTTTGTCAGTGTGTTCAGTGTTGGATTTTGGGGTTTTTGGTATATATAGTTTTGGCCCAGGTTTTGTTACTGTTCACCAGTAAGCAGTGGGGCCCACTTTTTGACAATTGGTCTTTGGTCGATCGTAATTTAAACACGTTAGTTTACAGTGCTTACATTATATCTCCGACCGGGAATGTCATTTGATCGGTAAACTGCGTCTGATTGCTATAGTTCTTTTAGACGGGTTTGCGAACGTGACATTCGCGTTGATGTTCTGTGTTGTGCTGTGATGTTGCGGATTTGTCGTGGTGGATAGCAGTGTGCAATGGTAGTACAGTTTGAGTTTATTTGTACATTTGATATTGCGGGGCGAGCGTCCAACTTGTGGACTGCCGTCACTGCCTGTTGTATAATATTCTTTTGGGGCACGACCAGGTTGCGGTCGATGTACCTATTGTACTATTTTTCATTACTGTACTAGGTTTTGCCCCGAGACGGAGTGCACGGATAGCCGGGTTCGGGAAAGCAACGGGTCCGCATCTCATGGCTTTGAGAGGCAGAGGGGCCCCACTTCAGAATTGGAAGACTATTCGCCGCACTCGTAGGGGGTACAGGTTGACCCAAGGAGGGGTGCCCAAGATTACCGGATTCCGTGAAGTGCCGGGTGTTCAATTCACTATGCTGTGGGGACTACCTCGCTTCAGGTTTTGGCGGGTAACTTGCCGCACCCGTAGGGGTCTAGGTTTCATTGCACAGGCTATCCACACGACAGGGGAACGTCGAGTTTCAGCAGCGGCTCTGTGAATCTCGGGGATCCCAGATATCTGTATTGTTCTGTGATGCTTATTACTTTTCTGTAATGTTGCATATTATCACGCCTGGAGCAATTATGTATATTGGTTTATATACTATTAGATGTTGTATATGTTTTACACCCGCGCTAGTCCAGTCCCCGCTCTGTCGTTAGTTAAGTAACCTAACGGGTGATGACGGGACCCAGTGACGAATGCGGATGGCATATACGTACATTTTATTTTCGTTCTTTTCTGGTGTGATTGAATGATGGGACTGCGTTGATTCTGATCAACGTAAAGTTAAAACAAACCTGTATACAGTTGTTGGAACAATTTAAAAAGTGTTGTTACAAAGACGTTTCCTTTTGTTATGCATAGCGGTATTCAGTGGAATATCCTGCACCTCATTCGACGGGGCAAGGGATGATATCCCTTCACCGGGACTGACCCCTTGGGCAGAAGTTTGCGTCAGCGTAATAACTGCACTATAGTCGATTACAAGTTGCTTTGCATAGCGGTATTCAGTGGAATATCCTGCACCTCATTCCACGAGGAAAGAGCCGAGATCCCTTTACCGGGAGTGACCTCTTTAGCAAAAGGTTTTCGCCACTATATTTTAAAAAAGCTATCAGGTTCCTTCAGCGATATCAAGTTCACTACGCTAATGGTTTTTCGCCAAAAACCAGCCGTAGCCCTCCGTCATTTCATATGGATGGTCAGTAGTATTCAAGCTATGTTGGTCTAGCCCTTAGCTAGGACATAGTGATTGGTAGCTGCTGGGGTGTTCACATGTTGCATAGATAGATGAGTTGGTTTGGGACAGTCGTACAGCCTTGTTGGCCCTTAGTCAAGGGCGAGTACGGGTGGGTTCAAATTAACAAGATAATGATGGGCAGAACTTGACATGTGACTTATGATTTGCTGGCCCTTAGTCAGGATCATAAGAGCATGGGGCAAAAACTATATCAGGAGTTTCTAAAGAAACTGAAACTTGCCGAGTATGCGCATACCTTCTGGAGTATGAGTAACGTGGATGCATTCCATCACGTTATCATGCGATGAGAGTTGGATCCTGATTCCCACTGATGAGTTGGTTTACTCTTCGGGTGATCCCGATTGATTCTTCTTTAGGTTTGGAGGAGAATTTGACAGGACAGTGGGAGGTTTCCGGATTAGATAAAATGATGACCATTCTGATCTAGGTTAGAGTGCACGCAGAGTGTTTCTTTTCTCTCTCTCTCTTTGGCAGCGACCTTTGACCGACCCTAGACTATGACTCAGTGACCAGGTTGACCGAACCTTCTTAAAATACTGGCTTTTGGATTGTCTGAGTTGCATAAGTCATTGCCACTCCTTCTTTTACCCTTTGCATTTCTCAGAACACCCGTATTACTACGGATATCCACTTCCATTGGATAGATCCATCGTATGGTTATATACGAACTCGAAGGGACTTCTTCGGGGATGGATCCAGGTTCAGGAGAAATAGAATTGGTTTATTCAGTTGTCTTTTATTATCACCTTCTCTCAGGTTGCGAGAGCTCCTTGGTTTAGGAGAGTACACCTATTACGCCTATTGGATAGTCTTATTCCAAACCATAGGCTGGTGCCGAAAGGTAGGGAATGAAGAAAACCAATTAGCCTAAGTAGGGTGTGCAGAAGGTAATATGTAAAGACAAAATAAAGGGATTAGAAAGAGGGCAAAGTAAATTGCGACTGATATCATTCACGACCAAAACCGCGTACTTCATCGCCACTCCTATTTCACCTTTAAAAAGAATAAGGTATTATTCAGTTTTCTTTTATCGTCACCTTCTCTCGAGATGCGAGTACTCCTTGGTTTAGGAGGGTACACCTATTATGCTTACTGGATAGTCTTCTTCCAAACCATAGGCTGGTGCCGAACGGTAGGGAAGGAAGAAAACCAGTTAGCCTAACGATGGTGTACAGAAGGTAACGACTAAAGACAAATAAAGGGGATTTGGAGAGATAGCAAAGAGATATACGGTTGAAGTCATGAATTGGATTATGGAAGAGGCATTGCTATGAATACCAGGATACCCCTACGAAACATTTTCATGTTTCAGTGCATTGTTAAAGAAAAACTGTTTTTCCCGATTAGACACTTACTCCAAGGGTATGTATTTACCAGGTTTCATTCTCATATCTGTATGGTTTTACAGATGATGAGTGGGAGTAAGATATTGGGAATTAGGTGATCATCCTCATTATATCGGAATTCGTTGTAATTGGTGATATTTGAGGAAATTGCCAGGGTACAGTTTTCTACCTACGACGCACAGGTTTTGAGATGTTTAACTCAGCGGACTTATACAGAGTATTGTATGTTGTCCAACTGTCCATCAGGACAAAGGGGTAGGTCCTCGTACTATGTTCTGTTTACTTATAACTTCTCTAGTATTTAGACGAGTGTTTCGTAGAAATACAAGGTCTAAGTTTTGAGAAGTTGTGGATATAAGAATAGAGTAGAGAACCAAGTATCACAAGTATCGGGATTCTTCAAAGAGATCGAAGATGTAGATTCTTGTGATTGGTATTCAGATGATAGTGATGATTTTGAGAAACGTGTTTCTCTTTCAGGTTACTCATAATTGGATGGATTCCTAAGTTGAGCAATGCTGATTAGCCTCTTTCCATTAAGTTGATGTGCACTGGAGACAGCTGCATGGTTTGCATATGGTTCCAATTAAATTAGTGCCAAAGTTTCTATATTGGATATAGAATAGTTCGTACCTTAAAAGATATTGAGATACGTGGAGTTGTCCAGCTTATGATTAAAACCAGACACTGGATAACTCAGGGCACGTTTCTGTAATGGCTGTTGGTGGGTTGACCCTGGTTATGACGAGGGTTGATATTCTACCATTTGGAAGATCAATAGTAATATTGTTCTTGACTCGCCACAGTTTTAGTAAAACAGATCTTTTTCAGAAAACAGTAGTGGGAGTATGGTAGAACTGGAAGTGATTCCAGAACCGCGAACGATTACGGAAAATTTAATAGGACCTATACATTCAATCAGGTTTGACATTCCAATAGCCACTCCGCAGATATGGTAGGTAACCTCAGACACCCGAGAGGTACTTCGGTAGGCTCAAGGACGGTGAAAGGGAGGTTCTTATCTACCAAGACTTGACACTACTGTTGTTCCAGGATATGAGACCCGGTAGGAGGGTTGTCGTAATCAGTGGGAGCATCGGAAGCATAAGTGGGCAAGTAGCTTATATCTATTTATAGACTTGAGCAGTTATAGCGGAGATAGATCATCTAATTTTGATGTGACAGTCATGGGTTTGACTTCAATCAGAATAGGGGATGGATCAGTTAAGAAGGTAGTAGGGTGTGATGTCATGGTATCTGGATGACATACACAGAGTAGGAAGTAAAATTCCTATACTACGATCGGTTGTACTGTGGTCGTCACACAGTTGTTTCTCCAGACAGGATATGGATATAATATTTGAAATTCTGGTTTCTAGATCTATGGTTTTAGATCTGGATTTGGGTAGTTTCCCAATGTGGGTACTTTGACAGATATTCTAATGGTTTTTGGAATAGTTGACTCCTAGCATGGTGGTGTACCTGCAGGTGATGGAGTCGCCCTCTCTAAAGGTGTCTTACAGACTAAAGGGGAGAGGGATGTGCATGATTGGCAGATCACTTGCTTAGGCAATTGAGTCAATCATGAGATGTCAAGTACCACACCAAATGTTGGTTTTGCACTAGATGCAATAAGTTTGTATTAATCCAATCCTGGAGAAACATAAGGAAGCAGTTTTAGAACATTAGTACATGTTCTATGGATTTGATAACGGCAGCCTCTTTCGGGAGACGGTTATCATTCCAGGCTTCAAAGGTGACATGCATGACAGAGTGAATGTCAGAGTTTTAGTTTTCCCTCTGACGAGGGACAGTATTATGGACAGGTGGTTCAAGAGGATACTGTGGGTGGCATGGTGCCGGATACTGATTAGGTTCAGTGATCCATACAGTCTAAGAAGTTTGGATATGGAGTTCATTTATGAACTAAGGTCCCATCAGATATCCAGACATATTCTAAGACAGGTACTACTCAATTCGGGAGATGGCTTTCTCCGCGAACTTGAGATTAAGAGAGATACAGAAAGAAACTTCTAGGCGGATCCACTCACCGAGGCTATTTCTCGAACACAATAGTTTTACAAACGGGCTTTGTGAAACTGATTAGTAGAGGAGTTGGATGTTCGGTTTCACACGGGCTGTGAGTAGTCGACATCGCAATATTAGCCTTGAGTGCAAGTGGGAGATTGTTGGAGATAGTGCCCTCATAGTCAATTATTGGATCCCAGGTACGTGATTGCAATGATTGCGGAGGACCTATCCCGGTAGGACAGTCTTACTCGAGATGATAGTATGCTATCTGGTTTGCCTTTATCAGTCGTGTACATGTTCAGGTGACTGATTGCATGTTACATTTTGATAGAGCCCTTAGGATCTTGCTTTACTACCAACAGTATGATGGCGATCATATACGTGAGAGTTGGGTAGTTTAAATGCATATCCTTAATTGTGGTCCCTAGTCGTGGGAGTTTCGAGACAGGGCATCGATACTCCGGAGTAGACTAGTGTGTACAGTCGAGACCCCGTCGAGGGGCGGTGGCCGGTCTCACAAGCCACTGGTGTCAGTTGGATCACCTAAGATGTATACAGGTGCTCATTGGGTTATGAGTACACCGGACAGGACTCGCCGGGAATCTGCTAGTTAGTACTATACCTATCGTCGGATAGCAGTTCCCTGGTGACATGTGTACAGGTTAGTTCATCGACCTGAGGTCGTCATTTGTCTCGTGTGAGTTCCCACTGTGCTTTGATTTCTACCCTACCACGGCTCAAAGGAGTCGTGCAAACAGGTAGCTTTTGGGTACAGTCCCGAGCCACATGGAGGCACGAGAGCGGATCGGCAGGGGATTCGTCTCTCCCGGTATTGGGGGCGAGGTCGTGCTGTGTCTAGGATAGCCATTACACAAATCCATGGCCATGGTAGGAGATTTACTGGTAGGTACTCCAGTAGTATCTCAGGGTGTATTGGGCTTCACTCCGACATGACTTATACTGCTATTGGGGGTCTGACGTTACTAGCCCCCTAGGCAGATATGCGATACTCATTGACGAACGGACCGGACTGTATATACATTGTCACTGTTAGGCTCAGTAGGGTTTTCCGGATGAGTGCGCTCATCGGCATCCCTTGAAGTCAGTCCATGGGCAGCCGTTATGCATTGCTAGTGCCGCTGACGGTTTATGGTTAAACCCACTGCCAGGGTACTGACGAGTCATTAGAGTCCCCCACAGACAGTTTCCCAAGTTCGGGCGAAACATTGTAGAGGCCGTATGGTTTTATGGCAGGGTTCGGAAAATGCACGTGCGTTTACGCACGTGTCGATTTTCGGACAGATAATACTGGTCGGCTTTGGTTTAAGCCGGATCCGAGTATTATATTGAGTAGGTATAATATCTTTGTCTCAGTTGCATTTGTATTCGGTCGTAATACAAATGCGGGTATATTTATACAGTTTCGGGGTTGTCCTGAAATTCGTTTCAGGATCACTTTTGGAAGTTGCCAGTTTCCAGTTTTCTATCAGCCGTCTTTTAACATTCGGTTAAAGATGGATTTATCTTTTTTTGGATGAGAGTGAGTCATGCTTCTAGAAGATTCTAGATGGTTCTAGATTGGGTGAGGTGTCGTGTGACTCATGCTTTGTAATCAACCATTTCTTGTTATGCTTAAGATCTTTTTGCAAGATATTTAGTTTGTGTTCATATTATGATAAGGATGTTTGGTTATGGTTACCTCCTTATCTTCTCCTACACTCACCCTCCTCCTTTATATATATATAGCCTCCTCTCTCTCTCTCATTCCCACACTTGATTCAAGAGAGAAAAGATTATGATAGTATTCGGGGTGTATGGAATTTTACAGTTCATTTCATTCCATCACCCGATTTCCACGGCAACTTCATTAACCGATCGTCCACGGATTTGGACGAAGTGAGACAAAGTCATCTACTCATTCTCTACATCAATCTTGGTCGTCTCTTTTAGCAAACTTGACGATCGAGTTGCCTCGAGTCAGAGGCGGGAGCCCGTTTAAAGAACCGATCATGTGGTGCCACTTCGACGAGGACATCGGAGATCGACGAGATCGGAGCAGCCGCAACGGAGTGTGGGATGATGGTTGAAGAACGAAGGACTCGGATCGTTCGGTATAACCTTTCTACACTCTTTACAGTTTGTTTGTTTAGCAATAATGGCAGATCCGGGTTAAAGTATACGATAGAGCCAGTTAAAAGTTTTTTGTTCCGCATTTGGCGTCTGTAGACTGCCGGGGCGCTAGCGTAGACTTACAGGAGGCAATGACGGTTAGACATGATTCGTCTCTCCCGGTATTGGGGGTTGACATCGCGCTGTGTCTAGGAGAGCCATTACACGAGTAGTCCCTGGCCAGGGCAAACGAGATATACTGGTAGGCTTCCAGTGTTATCTCAGGGTGTTTTGGGCTTCACTCCGACACGACTTGTACCGCTATTAGGAGACTGACGTTTACCGCCCCCTAGGCCCGCCATGCAATGTATCAGACGAACAGACCGGATTGTACGGAGAATGTCACATTCAGGCTCAGTAGGAGTTCAGATGGGTTTCGCCTCGTCAGTCTTCTTGTCGGCATCTACCTGGGGACCGTTACGCACAGCTAGTGCCGTTTGCGGTCTGTGGTTAAACCCACTGCCAGCGTAGTGTCGAGTCTTTAGAGTCCCACACAGAAAGTTATTCGCCTTTTGGCAAAAGAGTAGAGGTCGCATGGTTTTGTGACAGGTCGCATGGTTTTGCGACAGGGTTCGGTCACATCCGTGCACTTGTGAACGTACAGTGTCCGGACAGTTTACACTAGCGGGCTTTGGTTTAAGCCAGATCCTAGTGTACGTATTGGGATTGGTTTTATCCAGTATGCATTCGTGTTCCTCGGAACGCGGATGCGGGTGTGTTTGCACAGTTGACGGAGAGACAGAAGCAGAGGATTCTTATTAGGGTTGTTGACCGTTGACCGTTGACTATTGACTTTTTGCTCAACCCTAATGAGAATATGATATGGTTAACAATTATATTAATTAAGTATTATGGTGTCATGGTTGTTGAGGGGTTGACTTAGTTGACTTGTTGACTTTATTGACCAGTTGACTAGGCTTGACTAGTTGACCATCATGATAACAATAGCTATCATTTCATGGCAAAGACTTTTGCTTGCTTGCTCTCTTGTGCAAAATGAGTGCATGAAATGATATGGCTATTGTTGCTTAAACCATCACATAATACTTGATTGCTATGATGTGTTATGATGGTTATGGATTATGAGAGCCAAATGAGAAAAGTCTTCTCTCATTCTATCATTCTCATTCTCTCTCTTGTTCTTGAGCTCTCATCTCCTTCCTCTTGCTCTCCCTCTCTTTAGTCTATGGTTCACTTGTCTCATGTGTTGAGAACCAAGAACCATAGAGAAAATCCCAACACAATCTTCTCTACTCATTCTAGTTCATAAGGTTTAGCAAACCAAGTGAACTAGTTTCTTCAAAGACCGAAGAAGAAGCCAAAGGTAGAAGCTTTCAGGTGGATCTATCTTCGGCACACGGAGACGACGGAGTGAAGCCGATCCGGACAACCATCGAGGCTTGAAGACGAAGGAGTTCAAAAAAAAGAAAGGTATAACCCCCTAACCGAGTAGTTAACGACTCCTAGTTAGGTTGTTAGTTAGATGTTTAACAAAGATCCGGTTTTGAGTCCATGTTACCACCTCTAGAATAATTGTTTTTCACCAAATTCCGCTTGCCCGAAAGTACCGGGAGAGATAGCATGGACTTACAGTGGTATCAGAGCCTAGTTAAACTCTATCTAACATGTTAGCAAAGTAACTAGAAGATCGATCAAAGAAAAAGTCACAAAACGAACCCGAGTCGTCTAGTTTCTGCCGATTTTTATTCTCTTCAAAAGTTGATAATTTTCATCTTAAAAATCGGCCCAGGCTTTTGTTTGAATAACCACCAAATTTGGTCCCACGAACCGTTCAAAGAGCCGCGGAAACGCGGCGGGAGCACGCTCCCGCCGCGTTTCCGCGGCCGAGTTGACTCGGCCGAGGTCCAAATTTGGTGCAGTGTATTTCTGGGGTTGTTTTGGGATTTTTGGAATATGTATTTTCTGCCCAGATTTTCCAGAACGAAAATTTTGTGTTTGGGGCCTATAAATCCGTATTTTTGATCGAACTTCTAAAAGACTTTAGCTGACGGGTATTTCTGTGATGTGATATTTTGTATTGAACGTCTGTTAATCGCTATATGTCGATTAATGGGGGTTATACAAATCTGTGATCTGTAATGTTATTGGAATGTATATATGAATTCATTGGATTGTCGCGGGTGAATAGCCGGGGGTTGTGAGATGAGAGTTTTCTTTTCTTTCAATTCATGTAAATTTGTAAATTGATGTAATAATTATTTGTATGGCCGCACAACCGGGTCGGGGTTGTAGCCGTCATTGTATAATTTCTTTTTACTGTTTTTGCTCCTAGGATAGACCCATGGAGGGGGTGCACAAACTACCGGGTATGCCGAAGTGCCGAGTGGCCTACTCACGGGGTTGAGGGAGGTTGCTTCGCTTCGGATACTTGGCGGGTAGTTTGCCGCACCCGTATGGGTCTTGGGTGGGGTTTTGGCTATTCACCGCGACCGTGTAATCTGCTTTTCGCTACAGGCTCGTACGAATTGCAGGTTCCTAGTATATCCAATGTGTTCATCTGTGATCTGAAATGGCTATCATTGCAATATATCTATATATGATATTATTTAGGCGTTGCTGATGTTCTACAGCCACGCTAGCCCAGCCCCCGCTCTGTCGTTAGTTAAGTAACCTAACGAGTAATGACGGGGCCCTGTGGCGAATGCGAATGGCATAAGCGTACGTCATATTTTGGTTGTTTTCTGCAATGGTATGATTAAATGATGGGACGCATTAAAAGAACTAATGCAAGAATATCACGCATTAAAAGAACTAATGCAAGAAAATAAAACAAGTTAAAATCGTTGGAACACTTTCGAAAAACCACTCGGTTCTTTTCAAAACCAACTTTTAAATGTGGAGCTTGAGCCACTCCTTTTAAAAGCTATCTCGTTCCATCGATTATATCAAGTTCACTACGTTCACGGTTTCGCCAAAACCATTCGTAGCCCTCCGTCGTTTCACATAAATAGTCAATATTATTCAAGCTATGTATGTTGGCCAAAGTCAAGGCATAGTGATTGGTAGCTATTGGGTATTCATGTGTAGCATAGATAGATGCGTTGGTTTGGGACAGTCGTACTTCCATTTTGGCCAAAGTCAAGGGTAGGTACGGGTGGATCCAAATTAACCTGGAGAATGATGGGTAGAACTTGACATGTGACTTATGATATTTTGGCCAAACTCAAGGTCATAAGAGCATGGGGGCAAAAATCCACATCGGGAGTTTCAAACGAACTGAAACTTGCTAGTGTTGCATACCAATTGGAGTGTGATGATTCTGGTAGGATTCCTTCAGTTTCGTCACGCGATGATATTTGGATCCCGATCCTACCGTGAGTATATGCTACTCCTCGGGAAATTTCTCACTTAACGATCAATGCTATAAACCCAGTAGGTGTCTAGAAAGGTGTTAGCGAGGCTACACCCCCAGGGAAAAGAGGTTCTTAAATTAAGGAACTTCGCGAAAGCGTTGGAAAACCTCCCTCGAAGTACCGACACCAGCCTGGCCAAACGGTTAAGCAAGTATTGTACGGTGAGATTGATCCTGACTAATTCTTCCTTTTTGGTTTGAGGAGGGATTCGAGAAACAGTGGGAGCCATCCTGTTTAGACAAACTAAAAACCACTCTAAACTTGCAAGAGCATCATGCTGCGTGTTTCTTCTTCTCTCTCCTAATTGCAGCGACCAATCGACATGACTGGACTTAAGTTACTTCTAGATAAAAACATACTGACAGGGCCAAACTACAAAGATTGGCTCAAGAATGTCAAAATGGCAATCACTTACGACAAGCTGGGGTATCTTCTTACCACCAAAGCTCCCCCTGTCCCAGGTCCCACTTCCAGCGTCGCGGATAAGGAAATCCGTAAGACTTGGGAGATTGATAGCGCGAAGGCCAAGTGCCTCGTGCTTGCCTCTATGGACAATGAACATCAGAGGAGGCACGAGAATATGGACCTGGAATCCATATTTCTTCATACAAAAGAACTGTATGGAGAGCAATCTCGTATCGCAAGATACGAAGCGTCGAAGAAGTTATTTTCGGCAAGGTTGTCCGTCGGATCATCAGTAGCAGAACACGTGCTTAAGATGATCGGCTACATTGAGGAGCTCACGGACCTTGGGACCATATTGGAGAGTGAGCTCTATACGGACTTGATTCTCCAGTCCCTTCCTTCCACTTACGCCCAGTTTATACTGAACTTCAACTTGAAAGAAAAAGAAGTTGAACTTTCATAGCTCCTCAACATGCTGAGGAGCGCAGAGGGCACCCTACAGAAAGGTAGGGAAACATCCACTTTGTTTGTAGGAGGATCTTCTTCTTCTAGGTCCAAGGTAAAAGCCAAGGGAAAGAAGAAGAAAGCCCCCGCCAAACCAAGGGGCGGTGTTAGTAAAGTGGATACGAAGGGAAAAGCAAAAGAAAAAGCAACAAAGAAAGCGGGGCTGCTTGTGGATAAAGAAGAATGCTTCAATTGTCATAAGAAAGGACACTGGAAGAATGATTGCAGGGCTTGGAAAGCCAGGACACAGGAATTGAAGGAGGTTGCGGCTTCAGCTTCAGGTGTGTATGTTATTGAAAACTGTCTTTCAATAAACTCTACTTCCTGGGTATTGGATACCGGATCAGGATCTCATATCTGTAATTCTTTGCAGGCGTTGAGAAACCGTAGGGTTTTGAAGGCAGGTGACATGACCCTCAAAGTTGCAAACGGAGCTAGCATGGATGCTAAGGCCGTGGGGGACTATCACCTGGGAATGTCAGATGGACATGTTTTGGTTTTGCGTAATTGCTTTTTTGTACCCAACGCAACTTGTAATATCATTTCTGTATCTTTAGTTTCTAAAGAAGGTTATGAATTTGCGTTTGTAAGTAATGTTGTAAACATTCACCTTAATCAAGTTTTGATTGGGTCAGGTACATTGAGCAATGGTATATACGTATTAAACCAACCACAGATTTTTAATGTCCAGAATACACACAAAAGAAAGTCTCCGGAAATAAATCAGACTTTCTTGTGGCATTGTAGACTGGGTCACATCAATGAGAGAAGGTTGACGAAGTTATATACAGAAGGATATTTGAATCCGTTCGAATATCAATCATATGCCACTTGTCAATCCTGTCTCAAAGGAAAGATGACAAAGACTCCGTTCACTGGACACGGAGTAAGAGCGAGCGAGCTCTTGGGACTCGTACACAGTGACGTGTGCGGTCTAATATCTACACATGCGCGAAGCGGTTATTCTTACTTCATTACTTTTACGGATGACTTTTCAATGTACGGTTATGTCTTCTTAATGAAACATAAGTCTGAAGCCTTTAGAAAATTCCAGGAATATAAGAATGAAGTAGAAAAACAAACTCGCAAAAGTATCAAGATTCTAAGATCAGATCGAGGTTGTGAATACTTGAGTGCCGAATTCCTGAACTATTTAAAAGAGAACGGAATTCTCTCTCAGCTTACTCCTCCATACACTCCGCAACATAACGGTGTATCGGAGAGACGGAACCGAACCCTATTGGATATGGTACGGTCCATGATGAGTAATGCTGAGTTACCGCGATCATTCTGGGGGTATGCGCTAGAATCAGCTGCATACCTTTTGAACCGAGTTCCCACTAAGACTGTGCCTACTACACCATATGAGATGTGGTGTGGGAAGAGACCCTATCTTAATCACATTAAGACATGGGGAAGTCCAGCTTTTGTCAAAAAGCAGCATGTGGACAAGCTCGAGGCACGCTCAGTACAGTGCAAGTTCGTGGGATATCCAAAGAACTCCAAGGGATGTTTCTTCTACTGCGAAGAGGAACAAAAGGTTTTTGTTTCTCGTCATGCCCATTTTCTAGAACACCAGTTCTTAGAAAAGGAAATTAGTGGGAGCGCAGTAGAACTGGAAGAAATTCCAGAACCACGAGCTATTACTGAAAGCTTAGTGGAACCAGAGGGTTCAAAAGAACAGGACATTCCTACGCCACTCCGCAGGAGTAGTAGGCTGTCTCATCCGCCCGAGAGATACTACGGTTTTCTCATAGACGGGGATAGAGAGGATTGCATCATAGGTTATGATGAGCCTACTTGCTTCCAGCAAGCCGTTCAGAGCGTCGACTCGGTAAAATGGCTGGATGCAATGCGGACCGAAATGGAGTCCATGTACACCAACAAAGTATGGACGTTGGACATTGCTCCAGACGGGGTAAAACCCGTAGGATGCAAGTGGATCTTCAAAAGGAAGATTGGTGTAGATGGACAGGTTGAGACCTATAAAGCTAGACCGGTTGCAAAGGGTTTTCGTCAAAGACCTGGTTTGGACTATGACGAGACCTTTTCTCCAGTAGCTATGATGAAATCCATTCGGATCCTTCTTGCCATTGCTGCCTTCCACGATTATGAGATCTGGAAAATGGACGTAAAGGCCGCTTTTCTAAATGGAAATTTAGAGGAGTGTGTCTATATGGACCAACCAGAGGGCTTCATTCAGAGTGGGAGCAGCGGAAAGGTGTGCAAGTTGCTTAAGTCCATTTATGGAATAAAGCAGGCATCGCGGAGTTGGAACATCTGTTTTGATGAGACGGTCAAGGAATTTGGCTTTATAAAAAATCCAGATGAACCATGCATCTATAGTAGATTTGTAGCGAGAACTGTAGTATTCCTCGTTTTATACGTGGATGACATTCTTTTAATAGGAAATGACATTCCTATGCTACAATCTGTCAAGGGGTTCTTGTCACACCGGTTCTCCATGAAAGACCTGGGTGATGCCTCATACATCCTGGGGATCCGGATCCATCGTGATAGATCCAAGAGGATATTAGGACTTTCACAGTCCAGGTACATCGACACCATATTGAAAAGATTCAGTATGGAAGATTCCAAGCGCGGTAACCTACCGGCTTGTCACGGGATCACCCTTTCTAAAGAGATGTCTCCCAAGACCGATTTGGAGAGGGATCGCATGTGTATTATACCCTACGCTTCTGCGGTAGACTCTATAATGTATGCGATGTTGTGTACCAGACCGGATGTAGCTTATGCACTGAGTGTGGTAAGCCGGTATCAGTCAAACCCTGGGGAGAAACACTGGATAGCGGTAAAGAACATTCTCAAGTACCTGAGAAGGACTAAGGAGATGTTCTTGGTGTATGGCGGAAAAGACCTCCAGATTGAAGCCTTTGCTGACTCCAGCTTCCAGAGTGACAAGGATGATTCCAAGTCCATGTCGGGTTTTGTCTTTACCCTCAATGGAGGGGCGGTGTGTTGGAAGAGTTCCAAACAGGAAACCGTTGCAAACTCGACGATGGAAGCGGAATACATCGCTGCATCTGATGCCGCAAAAGAAGCTGTCTGGATGAGGAAGTTCTTGAAAGAACTTCAGGTGGTTCCGTCCATTGTTGATCCAATACCTCTGTATTGCGACAACAACGGGGCTATAGCTTTAGTGAAGGAACCCAGGTCCCATCAGAGATCCAGACACATCTTGAGGCGGTATCACCTGATCAGGGAGATCGTGGATCGCCAGGAGATCGAGGTTCGGAGGGTCGCTTCAGAAGATAACACTGCAGATCCATTCACCAAGGCCTTACCCCAGACTCAGTTCGAGCGGCTGATCGAGATGATAGGTCTTCGATACGCCAGTACATGGCCTTAGTGCAAGTTGGAGATTGTTAGTGTATATGCCCTAGAGGCCACTACTGTATTATACTAGTTTGTATATTACTTAATGGAAGCTTAGGATATTAACCTTGTATATACAGTCTTGCTCAAAATAGTAGTATGCTACTTGGTTTGTTTCTACTTCAATGTGTACATGTGTCTATTTTAGTATATCACCTATACACATTAGTGGAGCCCTTAAGATCTTTGCTTGATTACCAGCGTTGTGATTGCAGTCGCACTAGTGGTGCTGGGTAATCTATAAGCACATCCTTATGCAGGTCCCTAGTTGCAGGACTATCGAGACAGGGCATCGATACTCCGGAGTAGACTAGCGCATGCGCTTCTCATCCCAGTGTGGTAGACGGTCTGTCCCACAGCCGTCATTACGTCGTACTTGAGATAGTATGCGGGTGCTCGTTAGGTTACGAGTACACTGGACATGACTCGTCGGGAACTGACTAGTTGGTATTATGCCTATCGTCAGTTATCAGTTTCCAGGTGACATGAGTACAGCTTAGTCCGCTGACTTGACACTATCACTTCGCCTCGAGTGTGTTCCCACTGTACTTTGATTACTACCCTACCACGGCTCAAAGGAGTCATGCAAACAGGTAGTAGTTGGGTGCAGTCCCGAAGCACTTGGAGGCAGTGACGGTTAGACAGGATTCATCTCTCCCGGTATTGGGGGTTGACATCGCGCTGTGTCTAGGAGAGCCATTACACGAGTAGTCCGTGGCCAGGGAAAACGAGATATACTGGTAGGCTTCCAGTGTTATCTCAGTGTGTTTTGGGCTTCACTCCGACACGACTTGTACCGCTATTAGGGGACTGACGTTTACCACCCCCTAGGCCCGCCATGCGATGTATCAGACAAACAGACCGGACTGTACGGAGAATGTCACATTGAGGCTCAGTAGGAGTTCAGATGGGTTTCGCCTCGTCAGTTTTCTTGTCGGCATCTACCTGGGGACCGTTACGCACAGCTAGTGCCGCTTGCGGTCTGTGGTTAAACCCACTGCCAGCGTAGTGTCGAGTCTTTAGAGTCCCACACAGATTGCTATTCGCCTTTAGGCAAAAGAGTAGAGGTCGCATGGTTTTGCGACAAGTCGCATGGTTTTGCGACAGGGTTCGGTCACATCCGTGCACTTGTGCACGTATAGTGTCCGGACAGTTTGCACTAGCGGGCTTTGGTTTAAGCCAGATCCTAGTGTACGTATTGGGATTGGTTTTATCCAGTATGCATTCATGTTCCTCGGAACGCGGATGCGGGTGTGTATGCACAGTTGACGGAGAGACAGAGGCAGAGGATTCTCATTAGTGTTGTTGACCGTTGACCGTTGACTATTTACTTTTTGCTCAACCCTAATGAGAATAAGATATGGTTAACAATTATATTAATTAAATATTATGGTGTCATGGTAGTTGAGGGGTTGACTTTGTTGACTTGTTGACTTTGTTGACCGGTTGACTAGGCTTGACTAGTTGACCATCATGATAACAATTGCTATCATTTCATAGCAAAGACTTTTGCTTGCTTGCTCTCTTGTGCAAAATGAGTGCATGAAATGATATGGATATTGTTGATTAAACCATCACATAATACTTGATTGCTATGATGTGTTATGATGGTTATGGATTATGAGAGCCAAATGAGAAAAGTCTTCTCTCATTCTATCATTCTCATTCTCTCTCTTGTTCTTGAGCTCTCATCTCCTTCCTCTTGCTCTCCCTCTCTTTAGTCTATGGTTCACTTGTCTCATGTGTTGAGAACCAAGAACCATAGAGAAAATCCCAACACAATCTTCTCTACTCATTCTAGTTCATAAGGTTTAGCAAACCAAGTGAACTAGTTTCTTCAAAGACCGAAGAAGAAGCCAAAGGTAGAAGCTTTCAGGTGGATCTATCTTCGGCGTAAGGAGACGACGGAGTGAAGCCGATCCGGACAACCATCGAGGCTTGAAGACGAAGGAGTTCAAAAAAAGAAAGGTATAGCCCCCTAACCGAGTAGTTAACGACTCCTAGTTAGGTTGTTAGTTAGATGTTTAACAAAGATCCGGTTTTGAGTCCATGTTACCACCTCTAGAAAAATTGTTTTTCACCAAATTCCGCTTGCCCGAAAGTACCGGGAGAGGTAGCATGGACTTACAGGACCTGGGACAGGGGAAGCTTTGGTGGTAAGGATATACCCCAACTTGTCGTAAGTGATTGCCATCTCGACATTCCTGAGCCAATCTTTGTAGTTTGGCCCTGTCAGTATGTTTTTATCTAGTAATAACTTAAGTCCGGTCATGTTGAATGGTCGCTGCAATTAGGAGAGAGAAAAGAAACACTTTAGCATGATGCTCTTGCAAGTTTAGAATTGTTTTTAGTTTTTCTAAACAGGATGGCTCCCACTGTCTCTCGAATCCCTTCTCAAACCGTAAAGAAATGATTAGTCGGGATCAATCTCACCGTACAATACTTGCTTAACCGTTCAGCCAGGCCAGTGTCAGTACTTCGAGGGAGGTTTTCCAACGCTTTCGTGAAGTTCCTTAATTAAGTAACCTCTTTTCTCTGTGGGCGTAGTCCCGCTAACACCTTTCTAGACACCTACTAGGTTTATAGCATTGATCGTTAAGTGAGAGTTTTCTCGAGGAGTAGCATATACTCACAGTAGGATCGGGATCCAAATATCATCACGTGATAAAACCGAAGGAATCCTACCAGAATCATCACACTCCAAATAGTATGCAGCGCTAGCAAGTTCCAGTGCTTATGAAACTCCCGATGTGGATTTTTGCCCCATGCTCTTATGACCTTGGCGTGAGGTCAAAATGTCATAAGTCACATGTCAAGTTCTTCCCATCATTATCCCGGTTAATTTGAACCCACCCGTACCTACCCTTGACGTAGGCCAAAATGGCAGTACGACTGTGTCAAACCAACACATTCTATCTATGCAACAGATAAATATCCGGCAGCTACCAATCACTATGCCTTGGCGTGAGGTCAAAATACATAGCTTGAATACTACCGAATATTTAACTGAAATGATGGAGGGCTATGAATGGTTTTGGCGAAACCGTGAACGTAATGAACTTGATATAATCGATGGAACGAGATACCTTTTAAAAGGAGTGGTTCAAGCTCCGCATTTAAAAGTTTAGTTTTGAAAAGAACCGAGTGGTTTTCAAAGTGTTCCAATCGACTTTTACTTGGTTTATTTTCTTGCATTAGTTCTTTTAATGCGTCCCATCATTTAATCCTACCATTGCAGAAAACAACCAAAATATGACGTACGCTTATGCCATTCGCATTCGCCACGGGGCCCCGTCATCACCCGTTAGGTTACTTAACTAACGACAGAGCGGGGACTGGGCTAGCGCGGCTGTAAAACATAAGCAACGCCTAAATAGTTATAATATATAAATATATAGCAATGATAGACATTACAGATCACAGATAAATACATTGGATATACTAGGAATCCGCAATCCGTTCGAGCCTGCAACGAAAAGCGGATTACACGGTCGCGGTGAATAGCCAAATACCCCACCAAGACCCCTACGGGTGCGGCAAACTACCCTCCAAGTACCCGAAGTGAACCAACCTCCCTCAACACCGTGAGTAGGCCACTCGGCACTTCGAGATACCCGGTAGTTTGTGCACCCCCTCCATGGGTCTATCCTAGGAGCAAAAACAGTAAAAAGAATTATACAATGACGGCTACAACCCCGACTCGGTTGTGCGGCCAAACAAATAATAATACATCAATTTACATATTACAATGAATGAAAGAAAAAGAAACACTCATTTCACATCCACCCCGGCTATTCACCCGCGACAATCCAACGCATTCATATACACATACCATCATCAAACACATATCACAGATATGTATAACCCCCACTAATCGACTTAGAGCGATTAGCAGACGTTCAATACATATAAACATCACAGATATAACCCATTGGTCAAAGTGTAGTGAAGTTCGATCAAAAATACGGATTTATAGGCCCCCAAAAACAAATTTCTTTTCTGGAAAACCTGGGCACAAATAAACCATCTTAAAAATCCCAAAACCAAGCCAGAAGAACACTGCATCAAACTCGACCCAGAACCGAGTCAAAACGGCCGCGGTTCCGTGGCAATAGGCATGCTTTTGCCGCGGAACCGCCGCGCTTTGAGCGATTCACTGGATCGTTTTTGGTGGCTCTCTTCACAAAACCCTGAGATGATTTTTGACGTAAGATTTATTTTATTTTGAACAGAAAAAATTTCAACAGAAAGTTAGGGTTTTGTATTTTTAGTTTTGTGATTTTTTCCGATTGAACTTCCATACACTTTACTACCTAGCTAGTTTATGTTTAGTTAGGCTCTGATACCACTGTAAGTCCACGTTTCCCACCCCGGTGCTTGCGGGGAGGTGGAAAACGGAATAAAAATCGGATTTTTATCATGCTAGGCAACATGGACTAGACAAAGGAGGATCTTTGCTAAACAAAAACTAGCTAAAGCTAACTAGAAATTTGCTACAAGGAAGAATGATTATACCTAGGTTTTTATGTCCTTCTCTCCTTGCTCCTTGGAGTGTAAGAAAGAGATCGCCTTGTCGCCTTCTCGAGTCGAAAAAGGATCCACCCGAAAGCCTCAACCTTTGGCTTCAACTTCAAGCTAGAAGTAACTAAGGTGCTAGAAGTGCTAATCCTAGAACCCTAGAGGAGAGTAAAGATTATCTAGAAGAGGTTTTCTCTCAAGCCCAGGTGTTTCTCAACACATGAGAGGGGAGAGCTTGAGGAAGATGAAGAGCAAGAGAGAGAAAGTATATGATAGAATGAGAGAATAATAAGCCATTCTCACATATATGTGTGAATTATAAAAAGTAGATAATTAGCTAGATAATTGTCATGGTTAATCAAGACTTGACCATTATCATTTCACATTAAATGAAAATTGCAAGGATCAAAGAGCATCTTTTATATGGAATGATGATGGTCAACATGTTAACTAAGGTCAACAAGTCAAGTATGGTCAAAATGTCAACAATCCTAACCATGCACAATTATATATATATATATAGCTAATATCAATTAATTATAATACACACATAAGCATTAGGGTTAATAAAATGACAATGGTCATTAACCCTAATCAAAGTCCTCTTCCTCTGACTCAATCAACTGTGCATACGCACCCACATTCGTGATCCGAGGAACACGAATACAAAGAGATAAAAACAATCCAAAATCATATACTAGGATCTGGCTTAAACCAAAGCCCGCTAGTATAAGCTGTCCGTACAGCAAACGTGCACAAGTGCGCGGATGTGAACGAACCCTGTCGCAAAACCATGCGACCTCTACTCATTTTGCCTAAAGGAGAATAGCTCTCTGTGTGGGACTCTAAAGACTCGACACTACGCTGGCAGTGGGTTTAACCACAGATAGCAAGCGGCACTAGCTGTACGTAACGGTCCCCAGGTAGATACCGATAAGAAGACTGACGAGGTGACCCCATCTGAACTCCTACTGATCCTGTATGTGACAGTCTCCGTACAATCCGGTCTGTTCGTCTGATACATCGCATGACGGGCCTAGGGGGCGGTGAACGTCAGTCTCCTAATAGCGGTACAAGTCGTGTCGGAGTGTAGCCCAGAACACCCTGAGATAACACTGAAAACCTACCAGTATATCTCGCTTTCCCTGGCCAGGGACTACTTGTGTAATGGCTCTCCTGGACACAGCGTGATGTCAACCCCCAATACTGGGAGAGACGAATCCTGTCTAACCGTCACTGCCTCCATGTGCTTCGGGACTGCACCCAAAAACTACCTGTTTGCACGACTCCTTTGAACCGTGGTAGGGCAGTAATCAAAGTGCAGTGGGAACACACTCGAGGCGAAGTGGCAGTGTCAAGTCAGCGGACTAAGCTGTACTCATGTCACCTGGGAACTGATAACTGACGATAGGTATAATACCAACCAACAGTTCCCGACGAGTCCTGTCCATTGTACTCTTAACCTAACGAGCACCCGCATACTATCTCAAGTACGACGTACTGACGGCTGTGGGACAGACCGTCTCCCACGCTGGGATGAGAAGCGCATACGCTAGTCTACTCCAGAGTTTTGATGCCCTGTCTCGATAGTCCAATGACCAGGGACCTGTATAAGGATGTGCTTATGGATTACCCAGCCCCCACGAGTGTGAGCGCCATCACAACGCTGGTTATTAAGCAAAGATCCTAAGGGCTCTTCTAATATGTATATAAGCGATATGCTAAAAGAAACACATGCACGTATTGAAGTAGAGACAAACCAAGTAGCATACTACCATTTCGAGCAAGATTGTATATACAACTGTGAATATCCCAAGCTTCCATCAAGTAATATACAAACTAGTATGATACAGTAATGACCTCTAGGGCATATACACTAACACCGGTATGGTACCCCAGGGCGAGAACGGATCGCTGTGCAGTAGACGGTGAGCCTGGCAGAGGGACTACTACCTACCGGTGATTGGTTGGACCTGGCGGTTATCCGGAGGATACCGACCAGAGTCGAGAGATGGATACGGGACGACTCGTACTGCCGGGGCCAAGGGCCAATACCGCAGACAGAGCCCGTGGGCTAACCCGGACTGACGGATGCCCGAGATATGAGGTTTTCCGTGTCGATGCTGGACACGGGTTTTCTTTATATTTGGGTGCCGATGTTGGGCACTCACGATTTTATGTGATTACAGGATTTGAGGGCCGATGTGGATGACGGCGCCTGAGTTGTATTGGGATTGGGGTATATTGTCAGACACCAGTTATGTTTTTCACGTTGACATTCCGTGTAGACATTATATCTTCCCATTCTCAGCATTTATTACTTGACATCTCATCCTGTAACTAGCATACCTGATAGAGTACACATGCTTGCATATCATGGCGTACCCAGCTCATCCTATATAGGATTGTTAGATTACATTGCCATGTCTGATTATCACTTATCTGCTCGTTACATAGAGATGTCATTAGATCATACATGTTGCATGATATTGAGCATCCAGTTCATCATGTAGATGTTACCTGTTGGCATAGATTAGAGTATCGCAGCACGTGCATACTCGCGATTACCTTTATATGTTATCTACTACTCACGAGTTGGCAACTCACCCCCGTTGTGCCACAGTGTTTGCAGGTTGCCCTTTGGAGTAGTCGCGGCTGGCTATTTACCGCACCTTTTGACACAGATACTTTTGCTGAGGCGTGTTAGTCCTTTTGCTAGTAGGTGGTTTTTGTACGGTATCTGTTTACTTTCAGTTGTATATTGATATATCTAGTATTCTCCATCTACCTTCATGTATTGACTTAGAGACAGTTGTGAGGACGACATATGTTATTTTGTACTCTGGTGTCGAGCTCGTTGTGAGCTGAGTTCATTTATGCAGTCTTATATTTCTTGCTATCTTCATTTCATTTTTACTCAGTCATTGAGATGCTCTATTTATTCCACATATCTTGTCTTCACCCGATTTTCGGGACAAACTCTTGTATAAGAAAATGTTGCAAATAAAATTATTAAATAACACATGAACTCAAAAAGGATTTCTACTAAATTAACTAAAAAGGTTTTCTAAACATTTGAAACCGTTTTTACAAAAAATGTCTGAACAGTCTACATTTAAATGGTTTTGATTTCTGGGTTGTCGGCTTACTTAGTCATGTTACGCCTTTAGACGTTACGTGGTTAAGTGCCGGTCACGGGCCGAACTTTAGGTCATGACAAAGTTGGTATCAGAGCGTAGATTTTACCTTCGGAGTGTAGGATGACCCTGGTATGATGGAGTAGGTAGCTGCAGCAGAGTGGCGTGGCGTGTGTATGTTCCGCGGCATACTCACGATGCGGTACTCCGCCTAAGCGACCTTAGGACTTATTGATTGAAATTCCTTCTTGATATACATTTTTGTGATTCGAATTCCGTATCCTCATCGAATCCTACTTTCCTTTCAGCCATTATGCCGCCAAAGACTACGAGTGTCACGACCCAAGTGTGGATGTGACCGGCACTTAGATTGTATCATATCTAAAGATATGCACAAAGTCCAAGTAAGCCGAAAACCAAGATTATAATACCTTAATGCGGAATTATTTATGAAAATTTTGTTTTTAAGTAAAAATCCCAATTTATGAGGTTAATTTATTAAACAACTAATAAAGGTTAAGTTTAGTTGTATTCCTAGTTGGAATCAACAATATTAACAATGAACATGAATATAAACATATAGAACATCACTATGAATCTCATAAAGAAAGAAACTATGATATACTGACCAAATGATCTCAACTGTCCATATATATATAAAATCTCTCATTCTAAGTCAAAATACAGGTTTGATGGAGACTTTCTAGATACAAATACAAAATCAAAAAGGAAGGTTACTACAGGTAACCTACCTATCAAAAGATGAAATACAACTGCAAATGTAGCTCTGCCTCGCAGCTACCCGTCCACTCTATCCCTGCAAGGAACTGTGGCACAACGGGGGTGAGTTGCCAACTCAGTGAATATGACTAACATATAACGGTGAATAAAGTAAATATGACAATCATACTACTGAAATATGAATCAAAATGAGGTATGAGTATATGTGAAATTCAACAATAAATCTCCTGATACTAGGGAAATCTTAACTCAATAAAATCATTTCTCAGTGTCCATCAATGACACAAAACTTCCATTTCATATAGGCATCATTCCCCGAATGATCCTGAATCAACAATACCGGTCGTTATCATCTAGATACACACCGTATATTTATCACTAACTCCGGTATCGAGTAACCTCGCTAGGCTCCCCCGTCTCAATACGGCTATCCTGCCCCTCGGTCTCGACCGGGTCCACCATGTATCCAACTGTATATCTCCCCCACTTACTATGGATAACGTAAAATCCGTGACCGTATATCTCCCCCACTCGGTCCGGAATAAAACCAAAACGGAAAACATCTCATGGTGGACATGACACATCAATCATGAAAACTCTAGATTTATGTAATAGTATTCAAAACTCAAAACCATAAATCCTCAATTCTGCAGTTACCTCATATATAACACAGAAATACGCATATGGTAACATAATGTAAACATTGCAATTTACTACTATTATTGATAGGTGAAACACGATATAAATTCATTTTAACAAGAATGATGTTTAAGTGTAAGTGACATAGCAATATCGATGAGGTGTGTGTAGCATGTAATATGTGCACGTGGCATGACTCATCGATAATTGTGAAGTGTTGTAACAACTAAGCAATTTATATGTGTATATAATGAATGTAATTTATCAATTGGGCATAACAATATATAACATTAAGTTAAATAAAATTACGGGCGAAACACGCCATCTTTACAAAATTCCCCGGTAGATGTTTAGTCTACTCACCGGAAAGGTCGAATCTACTCCGGAATTGCTAATCCTTTCCCTTTTCTCGCTGCTTCTGAATTTCTCGTATCCGAATCTAAATTTACAATTTAACGCATATAAGAAACATGGCTATTCCGATATGTCGGAAATGAAAAACACCCTTTCCTACTTACAAGTTACATACTATTCGATTATATCAAGTTCTTAAACACTTAATCTTGCTGGATTTTAACCTCAATCTGCACTGTTACAAAATATAAAACGCGACGTGTTTTAGTCGTATCGTATATAGTGTTTTGAATTACCCTTTCCGATATATGTTCCCAGATTTTAACTACTGTGAATCTAATTTAATTAAATAACACCAAAATATCCAAAATTGTGTACTGTAAACTACCCAACAGAGAAAACCCACAAAGTCCTCCACATGGCCGGCGACGCCGGATTTCCTTGTATGGCCGCCGGCCCAAAACCGGCCCCTTGGTGTCGTGGTCTTGTGGTTTACTCTAGTTGTTACCTATATCATTTTAACTCTGTTTAGTTCAATTAATTATCTTCTAAATATTAGCAGATTTTAACAGAGCTTAATTTTAACTAAAATACGATATTATGTGACTTAGCTAAAATTTAGTTAACTAACTACAGAGCTTTTTATCTCTACTGTGATTAAGGATTTTACCCTCCTATAATGCTGTAGGAATAACCCTCCAAGATGCTAAGTCCTTCCTAGCTTGATGATGAACAACACTCAAGAACAAAGCTCCTTCTTCTTCTTCTTCTTGTTGTTGTTCTTTCTTTTCTCTTTTAACTTTTCTTTTCTTTTAATTCATTTGAATTTTAATGTCACGACCCGAAAGTACGGAACATGACCGGCACTTAAACTACGAACGTCTCGAGGCTTACGTAATCTAAGTAAACCGAAAACCCAGAAATCCAAACCAAGAAGAGTAGTAGAGAGTAGGAAAAACCAATTTAAATCAAGTAGTTTTAATAGCATAAGCCGAATTATGCGGGTTTCTAAAAACATCAAAAATTTACTGAAAATTTCGGCAGTCTCCTTTGTAAATACTGGCTCCCAAACGGGATACAACATGAATAGTATACGAAATCAATAAAAGGCATCCCCAAGCGGGAGCTAGCTCTTCGTCAATCGACGGTCACAACCACACAAGAAATATAATATACAACGCCAACGGCGAGGATCAAAAACTCAAAAGGGAACTCAAAACAACCAGAAATATAACGAGCGACTCTAAGGTCGAAAGAATAAACAACACTGGTCTCTATCTCAATAGATACATGTTTGGTTGATGGAATTTACTAGATACAACTGAATAATTTCATACAAGGTAATATGATGGGTACGATACAAGAAAAACCCACCTACTAGCAAGTCACCCGAATGAAACTGAGCCCGCAAGCCGTAATGAAACCTGTATGACAAACCTGCAAGAAACTGAGGCACAACGGGGGTGAGTTGCTAACTCGTGAATAGAAAAACATCTACGCACAGAAATCGAATAAATAACGCAACCTAGGTCAATGATCATAATATATCCTCAAATATAAGTATAACATGCAGCCTATAACAATGGCTAGGGTAATATCTAACCCGAGTATAATTTCATGTGTCCGTGTCAGTGTCTCAGGTAGCAATATATCATATGAATGAGGTATGAATGCATGAAACAGAATACATGTAAATGAAGAAACTGTTTTCATAAATTAGTGAGATTTCCTTCGTATTTTTAAACTGAGGTATCATAAATGAAATCAGCATCAACAGCGTCTAGCATCGACACAAAACATAAATCTCACTGTCTCGAAATATCAATGTCTCAATCTCAATATCTAGGGCGACGTCAGTCCAGACCGGCCCCTACCATCCATCTCAAGACCACGACGGTATCCTCCGGATATCCGACGCGTCGGGTAATATCACCGGTAGGCAGTGCTCCCCAGCCAGGCTCAACGTCAACACCACATTCCTCTTGCCCCGGGGTACCATACCGGGCCCACCATGTACCCGTGACGGTTCCTCCACTCCTCGACACGGATCTCCAAAACCACAGCAAACTCATGGTGGACGACACTTTACATCACTAGAAAACCGCAACATTTTATATTTTAAAAGATCATAAGTTGTAAATTTTGCGGCTTTCCCCGAAATCCAGAAATATCATAAATCTCAAGAAATCATCACAAGTGCATATGTCAATGATAATGAACTAGGCATGAACAACTGAATAACAGTATGCATGAAGTGGTAGGTAATAACTACAATGTCTAATATGACATATAAGGGAAGTACACTAATATCATGTCAACACTACTAGCTAACAATCTAAGTCAAGCAATTATATTCTCTAAAGTGTACGTGACATGGCAATTACCGATGAAGATGTGTGTGAGCCGGCAAGTAGGTGTACGTGGTACATACGCATCATCGGTAATGGTGCTGGTGTCCTAACAGCATGATATCAATAATGGAATATGCAGAAAAATAAATATGCGAGGCAGAGCGAACAACAATAATGTGCAGGAGCTGAATACTAGACACAACGATAACTAATCTGCAATAATCTAATATAAGTCCTACAAATGGTGCCTTTTGAAATAACACGAATCGTGGGGTTTTGAAAATAGGGGCTAAGGTGTTTTTATGAAAAGATACGTCGTTTTTAAAATATCCGTAGAATCCCTTGAGCTGTCTTTAAAAATGCCCACGATTCGTTAGTTTTTGAAATAGGTAAGAAGTCTAATCTAATCTAACAACTACCCTAAACTATACGGCTGAACTAACAAGCTGAACTACAGGTAAGGAAACCGCCTATCATCTGAGTCGATACATATACATACCTGTATATGTATAGTCGGTGATCCCGCCTCAATAATATCATATCCGATACCATATCTATAATCAGGCATCCCAAGTCAAGAGTGCGGATCAATCATCAATATAGCTCGTACGTAAATCCGTCGTACGGCATCGCAATCTGGGTACGGTTCAATATCACATTCATCATACTATTCACCTGGTATCCTCTTTATCAAATATCATGATCGGGGTACTGATCTACGTCTAGTACCATACTGATACCGCCTACGTATGCATGGACGTGTGTGAAACACTTCGTCAAGGACCCGCTACAACGTCATGTCGTATCTAAGATACGAACCCTGCTATATCACCGATCTCACGGCCTCAAATCAAATCTCATCGACTCAGCTCAATCCCAAGTATCATCCTCAATCCGTATGTGAACACATAGTCCCATACCCATGTGAACACATAACTATAAAGAATCCCATGAGCACATATCAATAGGAATGTATGCAAGTATGTATGTGTGTATGTGTGTGTGTAACACTACCCTAGGGTTCGCAACACTAAAGTAATCCAACACACCAATATCCATCCTAAGCATCGTTATTAATCCCAAATAACATATAATAATTGTTGGGATGTATACCCATCCGTATACACCACCACGGACAGCGGGGGTGCTATACGCCATCCACCCGACTTCTCCCCGTAGATATAAATCTACTCACCTGGTCCTCGCTAGCCGGTGCCGATGTCGCCACGCGCTTGCTTGTCGTCTCGAAGTCCACGTGGGGGTACCTACATATCATAACGCACCGTATCGCATTAAAATCCGACTCATGACCAAATCGACACACGAATCTCACATAGGTCAAAACCTATGGTTTGCTTTCACAAATCAACCCAAAAACCCTCGACATCGGCGTACAAACGCCGATTGATCGAGAAAAACACCAAACATACCAAATCATGGTTTTACAATTCACTAAAATATATAAAATACGATGCAATTCATCAAAACCAATAAATTGATTAAATCGATTTATTACAAGAAACCTAGTAAGCATTAATTAGCCGTTTCACTTTAAAACTCGATGTTTAAACGAAACTAATGGCCACAATATCCACCAATTATCATAACCATGTTATAGAAACCATATCAATAATTTATTCTCATCAACTTGTATAAATTCCAAAACTCTAGTTTTGCAAAAATATCCAATTTAACACTTTTTAACGCAAAATTTCACAATTTAACAATTTATCTTGGCTTTGCATATTTTAAATGGTTAAACCACTCATGGAAACCTTAATGATATGCTAAAAACCCTAACTAGATTTTAATCCCACATTTTAATAAAATTTCTAAAACCTAGTTAGCAAATTAGCATAATTATCACAATTTGGGCAAATTAAATATAACAATATGCAAATTAGTTACAAGATTTGGTTTTGCATAACTTAAGATGCTAAAATACATCACACTACCATGAACAAATTAACACAACCATAACTTTAATTTAACCCTTCTCTTGAATTTAAACTTGCAATTTAAAACCTAAATTAAACACCTAATTAAGTTGATTTAAAGTATCTAACATAAATTAAGCAAAAGGGTTAGAGTTATACCTTCACAACCCATGAGATCAAATATGGAACTTGACCTCCAAATTGAGATCTTTGCATCAAGATCCATGCTATAAGGGCTAAGGAAAAATGGGTAGGGAATGGATTTGGGATTTGTGAGGTTTTGTGTTAATTTGTGAGGCAATTTTGATGAGTTTTTTGAAGAGAAATGTGATGAGAAAAGAGGAAGGGCTGTTGTGTGCAGGAAATGGGGAGGGTCGGCCACTTGTGGGTGATTGGAGAGAGAGTGAGGTGAGGAAAGTAGCAAGTAAAGAAGTCCAAGTCAACACAAGGTCAAAGTCCAACACAATTATCCATTTTCTTTTCTTTTCTTTCATTTCCTTTCCTTTGAAAATTCAAGTGGGAAAAATATGGTGGCTGCTGAATTCAGCCATGGGGAGGGGTAAGTGGGGGTGTGTGGGTGTGGGTACGGGTGTGGGGTGATGAAAAATCATAAATACAATACCCCAAACATCTATTTACGCTAAAAAAAGCCTTTTTTTTTCAATAATTTCTAAACCGTTTTGGCAAATGATTTCGTTCCAAAAACCACATGATAAAATTTTATTTAATGTTTTATGATGCACAAAATTTGTTTCAACTCATTCCAATTTGTAATTTTCCCTAATTAAATGTATTAGTGACGGCTTAAATAATAATAAAATAATATTTTTTTTCAGAAAATTTGAAATTTCACCAGCGGCTCAATAAACACCAAATAATAGCAATTACATAGCTAGAATATGTATATTTAATTTTTATAATAAGATATTTGTATTTTGACTTTTTACAGAAAACCCCCGCATTTTACCGATTTTCCGAAATTTCACCGAAACGATTTTCAAAATGCTACAATCTTCCCCCCTTAAAGAAATTCGGTCCCCGAATTTAAATTCAAACTCCCCCAAATACTAAAACATCTAAGAAAAACCATCAAGTCGTCGGGGCTCCGAAATTGTAAATACATAAAACAAATCGTTGCGCAGCGCATGCGCTTGAAAAATGAGTATATAACTCAAATCAAAACACCGTCAAGCATCCCGCAATCATCGGAGTCATGGAGAAGACATCAACGCCAAATCCAAATCAAAACCAATATGATATAACTCGAAACTATACATGTAAATATCGAATCTATATCTGTAAGTATCTGAAGGAAATGCATGCCAAGCCCCTTTAAGTCGATGTGCAACGCGTATAACACTGCACGGTGGCGGACGTCTATCATAAGAAAATAACTATATACATATATACCTTTGTTTGAAATGTACGTTCCGCCGTTTTGGACACAATTTAGAAGGGTCTCCTTATTTTAAACATTTCGTGTCATATCAGATACGTAGGTAAATACTGAGGCTATAGCTCGCATTTTGGAAATCCCTTCCATAACTATCAATGCATGCAAAATATATTCAGGTACTGTCCTCTGACTAGTCCCGCTCAGTACGAAAACACATAGCAATATCATAAAAACGTACTGCTCTATAAGAAATCAATCCCAAAATATGCACATGAATACTACGTGCGTCTGGTGCGCACGGAAATCAAAATCCATGAATGTGCCATACATGCGCACAGAAACAACATCTAAGTGCATCGGGTGTGCACGAAACATCTGTTGTAGGCAACATGTGTGCCTGACAGCAAAATCAGGTGCATCTGACATGCACGAAAAAAAATCTCGATTTAGTGCATCTGGTGCGCACCAAAATCACCCTTCAAAACATGCGCCCAACATGCGCGAAAATCCAAATCAGGTGCATCCATCGTGCACGAAATCATGAAATCCAATATCAAGCGCAACACTGTGCAAAGATCGTAAAACCTCAATCATCAAAATCAAATCATATGAATAAATCACCCAAAACATCGTAATCAATAATGGCGGAACAGTACCGCTCAAGTGCATTCTCTAAGAATCTCGGCCAACTGTCGCGGTCACTAGTGGGACGTCTCGTCGATGATCATGAACTCTGTCCTGCTGGTGTGCGTAACCATGACCACTCCTGGGTCAAGGTCTTCACTATGAATTACCAATCTTTCGGTCCATCGGCTCATCGGCCCTGTCAGGTGTGCTAACGGGGACGATTCCGTTCTGGCACTTCTCTGGTCATCTCTTGGTCAATCATCGCGACCACTCGTAAGACAGCATATCACTGGCGTCGGCCTCTGGCTCTCTGAATGTACGTGACACATCTGATCCTGGGTGCAAGTATCATTGCAGCAGTGTCCTGGAAGGAATCCTGCTCACTGTCTCTCCCATGTCTCGTCTCTGCCAACTGTCCGGAAGTCATTGTCCTTTCTTATATCTGCATCTTGCTCTGGAACGACTGCATACTCATCGCGACTCCTTCTGGAAGGTATATCCAGTATTCTGCCTCGGCATGCGCATCGCATCTCTGATGTCGCCGGAGGGGAACGTCATCACATCTAGATCTGGTATGAACCTCTTACTTCACTTTTCTCTAATGTCGTCTGCTTTAGACTCGTCTCGTCGCGGCTGCATGGACTGAGCTCCAACGGCTATCCTCGTATCGGGAGTCTCCCAAGAAATGCATCTCACCACCTAGCATCCGAATTAAGTCGAGCCATCCGCTCGAGTCGTCAAAACCTCATAATCCCCCAAGAGCTCAACATCTTGGGCACAGTTTAATAGTATCGAGTACATACCACAGCATCGGTGGTCCAGCCGTAGAAGGGCAAACCCAAGCCTCACTAATGGCGCCGTGGAACTGCCGCAAACCCGAAGGTTCAAAGGCTTTCACACGGTCATTAAGTCGAGTTAGGGTTTCATTCTTCTAGAGGGACCATAGAATTGCCTGCATGTCTTTCCGACTACTTTAAACTTGGACAAATAGGTTTCTGACATTCGATCGTCTCTGTCGACTCCCAACGTCTCCACGTGAAGTCGTCTCTAGCTGGAATCAATCTATCTGATGACCTAGCATCGGGGTAAGCGAACGAACCACCTGTCCTAGTCATTCATCATCGGGTGACTAGAGACCTTCTATCATCTATTCGTACAACTCGCCCCGCCATAGTTCCAACATATGGGGCGATATCTCGTCGCTCGCAGCAACAACTGGCTCGCTCGTCTGCACGCTGAACAGTGCCTCAATCATCAGGAGTAAGCAACACACCAACGGTCATCAAAATCTGACTGGCCTCTGTCAGTGGCTCAATCCTCTAGTGTCGATCAGCACATCCGAGTAACCTCATAAAGGCGATCCGCCAAATGCTCATGGCGTGGAAACACAGTAAAAAGACACATCTCTGCAATCGTGTGTCGCCGGAATTTCGCCCTGGTCAGTCCTCGTTCGTGATGAGCTTGTGCTGACCGCAACTCCAGCCGTAGCTCTCCCTGCCTGTAACCGTAGCAGCAAAACCAAACTGGTACCGACGAGGCTAGATCAGGAAGGAATATAATACTGAACAAGGAAATGTACATCCTAAGGCTTCATAAGTGGAGTGGCGTGTCGTAAATATGCCGCGGAACATACCAACGGTACGTCACTCTACTTTAGTCACCTATTCCATCAACCAAGGGTCATCCTACGCTCCGAAGGTTAAAACCTAACGCTCTGATACCAACTTTGTCACGACCCGAAAGTACGGAACATGACCGGCACTTCAACTACGAACGTCTCGAGGCGTACGTAATCTAAGTAAACCGAAAACCCAGAAATCCAAACCAAGAAGAGTAGTAGAGAGTAGGAAAAACCAATTTAAATCAAGTAGTTTTAATAGCATAAGCCGAATTATGCGGGTTTCTAAAAACATCAAAATTTTACTGAAAATTTCGGCAGTCTCCTTTGTAAATACTGGCTCCCAAACGGGATACAACATGAATAGTATACGAAATCAATAAAAGGCATCCCCAAGCGGGAGCTAGCTCTTCGTCAATCGACGGTCACAACCACACAAGAAATATAATATACAACGCCAACGGCGAGGATCAAAAACTCAAAAGGAACTCAAAACCACCAGAAATATAACGAGCGACTCTAAGGTCGAAAGAATAAACAACACTGGTCTCTATCTCAATAGATACATGTTTGGTTGATGGAATTTACTAGATACAACTGAATAATATCATACAAGGTAATATGATGGGTACGATACAAGAAAAACCCACCTACTAGCAAGTCACCCGAATGAAACTGAGCCCGCAAGCCGTAATGAAACCTGTACGGCAAACCTGCAAGAAACTGAGGCACAACGGGGGTGAGTTGCCAACTCGTGAATAGAAAAACATCTACGCACAGAAATCGCATAAATAACGCAACCTAGGTCAATGATCATAATATATCCTCAAATATAAGTATAACAGGCAGCCTATAACAATGGCTAGGGTAATATCTAACCCGAGTATAATTTCATGTGCCCGTGTCAGTGTCTCAGGTAGCAATATATCATATGAATGAGGTATGAATGCATGAAACAAAATACATGTAAATGAAGAAACTGTTTTCATAAATTAGTGAGATTTCCTTCGTATTTTTAAACTGAGGTATCATAAATGAAATCAGCATCAACAGTGTCTAGCATCGACACAAAACATAAATCTCACTGTCTCGAAATATCAATGTCTCAATCTCAATATCTAGGGCGCCGTCAGTCCAGACCGGCCCCTACCATCCATCTCAAGACCACGACGGTATCCTCCGGATATCCGACGAGTCGGGTAATATCACCGGTAGGTAGTGCACCCCAGCCAGGCTCAACATCAACACCACATTCTTCTTGCCCCGGGGTACCATACCGGGCCCACCATGTACCCGTGACGGTTCCTCCACTCCTCGACACGGATCTCCAAAACCACAGCAAACTCATGGTGGATGACACTTTACATCACTAGAAAACCGCAACATTTTATATTTTAAAAGATCATAAGTTGTAAATTTTGCGGCTTTCCCCGAAATCCAGAAATATCATAAATCTCAAGAAATCATCACAAGTGCATATGTCAATAATAATGAACTAGGTATGAACAACTGAATAACAGTATGCATGAAGTGGTAGGTAATAACTACAATGTCTAATATGACATATAAGGGAAGTACACTAATATCATGTCAACACTACTAGCTAACAATCTAAGTTAAGCAATTATATTCTCTAAAGTGTACGTGACATGGCAATTACCGATGAAGATGTGTGTGAGCCGGCAAGTAGGTGTACGTGGTACATACGCATCATCGGTAATAGTGCTGGTGTCCTAACAGCATGATATCAATAATGGAATATGCAGAAAAATAAATATGCGAGGCAGAGCGAACAACAATAATGTGCGGGAGCTGAATACTAGACACAACGATAACTAATCTGCAATAATCTAATATAAGTCCTACAAATGGTGCCTTTTGAAATAACACGAATCGTGGGGTTTTGAAAATAGGGGCTACAGTGTTTTTATGAAAAGATACGTCGTTTTTGAAATATCCGTAGATTCCCTTGAGCTGTCTTTAAAAATGCCCACGATTCGTTAGTTTTTGAAATAGGTAAGAAGTCTAATCTAATCTAACAACTACACTAAACTATACGGCTGAACTAACAAGCTGAACTACAGGTAAGGAAACCGCCTATCATCTGAGTCGATACATATACATACCTGTATATGTATAGTCGGTGATCCCGCCTCAATAATATCATATCCGATACCATATCTATAATCAGGCATCCCAAGTCAAGAGTGCGGATCAATCATCAATATAGCTCGTACGTAAATCCGTCGTACGGCATCCCAATCTGGGTACGGTTCAATATCATATTCATCATACTATTCACCTGGTATCCTCTTTATCAAATATCATGATCGGGATACTGATCTACGTCTAGTACCATACTGATACCGCCTACGTATGCATGGACGTGTGTGAAACACTACGTCAAGGACCCGCTACAACGTCATGTCGTATCTAAGATACGAACCCAGCTATATCACCGATCTCACGGCCTCAAATCAAATCTCATCGACTCAGCTCAATCCCAAGTATCATTCTCAATCCGTATGTGAACACATAGTCCCATACCCATGTGAACACATAACTATAAAGAATCCCATGAGCACATATCAATAGGAATGTATGCAAGTATGTATGTGTGTATGTGTGTGTGTAACACTACCCTAGGGTTCGCAACACTAAAGTAATCCAACACACCAATATCCATCCTAAGCATCGTTATTAATCCCAAATAACATATAATAATTGTTGGGGTGTATACGCATCCGTAAACACCACCACGGACTGCAGGGGTGCTATACGCCATCCACCCGACTTCTCCCCGTAGATATAAATCTACTCACCTGGTCCTCGCTAGCCGGTGCCGACGTCGCCACACGCTTGCTTGTCGTCTCGAAGTCCACGTGGGGGTACCTACATATCATAACGCACCGTATCGCATTAAAATCCGACTCATGACCAAATCGACACACGAATCTCACATAGGTCAAAACCTATGGTTTGCTTTCACAAATCAACCCAAAAACCCTCGACATCGGCGTACAAACGCCGATTGATCGAGAAAAACACCAAACGTACCAAATCATGGTTTTACAATTCACTAAAATATATAAAATACGACGCAATTCATCAAAACCAATAAATTGATTAAATCGATTTATTACAAGAAACCTAGTAAGCATCAATTAGCCGTTTCACTTTAAAACTCGATGTTTAAAGGAAACCAATGGCCACAATATCCACCAATTATCATAACCAAGTTATAGAAACCATATCAATAATTTATTCTCATCAACTTGTATAAATTCCAAAATTCTAGTTTTGCAAAAATATCCAATTTAACACTTTTTAACGCAAAATTTCACAATTTAACAATTTATCTTGGCTTTGCATATTTTAAATGGTTTAACCACTCATGGAAACCTTAATGATATGCTAAAATCCCTAACTAGATTTTAATCCCACATTTTAATAAAATTTCTAAAACCTAGTTAGCAAATTGGCATAATTATCACAATTTGGGCAAATTAAATATAACAGTATGCAAATTAGCTACAAGATTTGGTTTTGCATAACTTAAGATGCTAAAATACATCACACTACCATGAACAAATTAACACAACCATAACTTTAATTTAACCCTTCTCTTGAATTTAAACTTGCAATTTAAAACCTAAATTAAACACCTAATTAAGTTGATTTAAAGTATCTAACATAAATTAAGCAAAAGGGTTAGAGTTATACCTTCACAACCCATGAGATCAAATATGGAACTTGACCTCCAAATTGAGATCTTTGCATCAAGATCCATGCTATAAGGGCTAAGGAAAAATGGGTAGGGAATGGATTTGGGATTTGTGAGGTTTTGTGTTGATTTGTGAGGCAATTTTGAAGAGTTTTTTGAAGAGAAATGTGATGAGAAAAGAGGAAGGGCTGTTGTGTGCAGGAAATGGGGAGGGTCGGCCACTTGTGCGTGATTGGAGAGAGAGTGAGGTGAGGAAAGTAGCAAGTAAAGAAGTCTAAGTCAACACAAGGTCAAAGTCCAACACAATTATCCATTTTCTTTTCTTTTCTCTCATTTCCTTTCCTTTGAAAATTCAAGTGGGAAAAATATGGTGGCTGCTGAATTCAGCCATGGGGAGGGGTAAGTGGGGGTGTGTGGGTGTGGGTACAGGTGTGGGGTGATGAAAAATCATAAATACAATACCCCAAACATCCATTTACGCTAAAAAAAGCCTTTTTTTTTCAATAATTTCGAAACCGTTTTGGAAAATGATTTCGTTCCAAAAACCACATGATAAATTTTTATTTAATGTTTTATGTTGCACAAAATTTGTTTCAACTCATTCCAATTTGTAATTTTCCCTAATTAAATGTATTAGTGACGGCTTAAATAATAATAAAATAATATTTTTTTTCAGAAAATTTGAAATTTCACCAGCGGCTCAATAAACACCAAATAATAGCAATTACATAGCTAGAATATGTATATTTAATTTTTATAATAAGATATTTGTATTTTGACTTTTTACAGAAAACTCCCTCATTTTACCGATTTTCCGAAATTTCACCGAAACGATTTTCAAAATGCTACATTTAATCTGAAGTTGAACTGAAAAGTAGCTATATATAGGAGAGGAGGAAGGGATAGGATGAAGGAGGAGGTGTCAAGGGTTGAAGTGTGCATGTTTCATGCAAGGAGGAGGTGTGAGACGAGAGGTTGCTTGCAAGCATGAGGTGTTTTTGCATTATCTTCAAATTTTTGTTTAATTTAATTATATTTTCAGAACTGAAATGATTTCATCTACTTTCACTTAAACCCTTAACAATACCCTATTTTTCATAAAAACTTAAACTTTACAAATTAACCCCTCACAACTTAACTTATTATAAAACACACATTTTATTAAAATGAAGTTAAATTTATCATTAAAACCCTTATAACTTATTTATTTTGCATATAAAAATTTTGATTTAATTTGTATTACATATAACTTATGAAGACTGACTTATTTGATTTTAACCGTTTTGTGATTTATCAAATTATTATTAATTTAATTAATTTTATTTGTTTTTAAATCTTCCAAATGCTACAATATCCCCCCCTTAAGAAAATTCGGTCCCCGAATTTAAAATAATTATTAGACATACCTATGAAAAGATGTGGAAATTTCTTTCGCATTGCGTCCTCCGTCTCCCAAGTAATCTCCTCGCGATTCTTTCCTTGCCAGAGAACCTTTACAGACGGAAGTATCCTAGATCGTAGTTGCTTTGCCTGCCTGTCTAGAATAGCGACTGGCTGCACTGTGTAGGATAAATCTGGCTCAAGCTGTAAGGTCTGATGCTGGATCGCGTGAGATGGATCATGAAGATATTTGCGAAGCATCGAAATGTGAAACACCGGATGCACGTCAGGAAAACCAGGTGGAAGGGCTAACCGATAAGCTACAGCGCCCACCCTCTCTAAAATCTCGTAAAGTCCAACATATCTGGGGCTGAGCTTCCCTTTCTTCCCGAAGCGCATCACACCTTTCATTAGAGATACTCGAAGGAACACATGATCTCCCACATCAAACTCGAGTTTACGTCGTCGTCGATCTGCGTATGACTTCTGTCTACATTGAGCCGCTTTCATTCTTTCTCGTATCAATTGAATCTTCTCTGTAGTTTCCTGTACTATTTGCGGTCCCAATATACCACTCTCGCTAAGTTCCGTCCAGCAAACGGGTGATCGACATTTCCTCCCATACAAAGCTTCAAAGAGTGCCATCTGGATCGTCTCCTGAAAACTGTTATTGTACGAGAATTCTATCAAAGGTAGGTGACGATCCCAACTACCACCGAAATCTAGGCTACAAGCCCGAAGCATATCCTCTAGTATCTGAATGGTCCGTTCCGACTGACCATCTGTCTGTGGGTGGAAAGCTGTACTAAAACTCAGTCGTGTACCAAGAGCGTCCTGAAGTTTCTGCCATAACCTGCTAGTGAACTGGGTACCTCGATCTGATACTATGCATGTCGGCACTCCATATAGACGTACAATCTCATCGATATAAACCTGTGCATACTGAGCAAATCCATACGTCGTCTTTACTGGAAGAAAATGAGCAGCCTTTGTCAACCTATCCACAATCACCCAAATGGAATCATACCCTCTGCTAGTACTGGGTAGACCCACCACGAAATCCATGGAAATCTGTTCCCATTTCCACTCTGGAATGGGTAAGGGCTGCAGTTCCCCGGCTGGCCTCTGGTGTTCTGCCTTGACTTGCTGACAAGTCAAGCATCGTGAAACATAATCTGTAATATCCTTCTTCATTCCTTCCCACCAATAAATATCTTTCAAATCACGATACATTTTGGTGGAACCAGGATGAATACTGTATGCTGATCTGTGTGCATCCTCCAAAATCTCACGCCTCAATCCGTCAGAATCTCGTACATAGAGACGAGTCCTAAAACGTAATACTCCATAATCATCAATCACGAACTCCGTCTCCTTGCCCTGCCTAACCTGTCCCAATATCTCCATCATACGAGCATCTGTGGGCTGCGCCTCTCGAATGCGATCTAATAACTGAGGTCTGGTGCGAACATGTGCTAGCTGGCCTCCTGCTGACGTGAATTCAAACTGCATACGACTATCACATAAGATCTGCCAGTCTGTAGAAGACCGTCTCTGCAAAATGCTCAAATAAGATAAATTACCTCCAGGCCTCCGACTCAAGGCATCTGCTACCACATTTGCCTTGCCTGGGTGGTACAAGATCTCACAGTCGTAATCTTTCACCAGTTCCATCCACCTACGCTGCCTTAGGTTCAGATCTTTCTGCTGAAAGATATACTTTAAGCTTGTATGATCTGTGAAGATTTGACACGATTCTCCATACAAGTAATGTCTCCAAATCTTTAATGCGAATACTACAGCAGCCATCTCTAGATCATGAGTGGGGTAGTTTTGTTCATGCCTCTTCAACCGTCGAGAAGAATAAGCTATAACTCTGCCGTGTTGCATCAACACACAGCCTAGACCCACTCTAGAAGCATCGCAATACACCATGAAACCCCCTGACTCGGAAGGTAAAGATAATACAGGCGCAGTCGTCAAACGCGTCTTTAACTGTTGGAAACTCTGCTCACACGCATCTGTCCACTGAAATGGAACATCCTTCTTAGTCAATCCTGTCAAAGGTGCCGCTATCCGTGAGAAATCCCGTACGAAGCGTCTGTAATAACCTGCCAGACCTAAGAAACTCCGAACCTCCGTAACTGACATAGGCCTGGGCCAGTGTTGTACCGATTCAATCTTCTTGTTGCGCCCCGGCAGCGCCCCGGCCGTCTATCCGAGGCAAAAATGCGGAATCAAAATTTTTCTTATCTTTGAACTGGCGCTACCGCGGACAATATACCCGGATCGTAACCATTAACCAATCTAGCTAACAAGAGAGGGGGTGAGAGATATACCGAGTGATCCGAGTCCTCCGGTCTTCTCGTCATCGTCCCAATCTCCCGCGGAAAGTCTTGTCTCCATATCATCGCCTCCTCGCCGGAAGGGCACCACATCGCCTGCGTCTTTTACGGGCTCCCGCCTCAATACCGAGGCAACTCGGGCATGAAGCCGGCAAGTCAACATGCCCAAGATATGCTGTAGAATGTAGTGTAGAAACTTTGTCTCTTGGAGTTTATGTAGTTGCCATTGATGGATGGAGGAAGAGGTAAAGAAAATTTGTGCATTCAATTTTCTAGCAAGAAGAAGATGAGATGAAGAATTCCCCACATAACAAAATGAACTATCTCATTCCTTTTCTCTCAAGTCAAGCCTCTCCTTCTTTTGTGCGAATGGTGGAGGAATGAAATACAAACCATAACAAGAAGGGAGGTGAGTGTAGTAAAAGCAAGGGGGTGACCACAACCCTAAATAAATGATAACCATCTCAAATCACAATCTAATCACTTCTAATCTCAAAAAGCAAGCCATCATGAAAAGCAAAGATGCTTAATCTATCATAATGCCACAAGTGCAAGAAACCCCTCCTCAAAAAGTTATTTGCAAACTTGCAAATAACCCCCTCCATCGGAAAAGTCCGGCCTGGAAAGAACAAAGGAAAACCGGCCGGAACGGAATGCAAACTGGCAACTCCAGAAAACTGGTCCCGTAATAAATTACATGAAAAACCCCAATACTGTGCATACACACCCGCATCTGTATTCCGACCGGATACAAATGCAATGAGACAAAATCTACACTGTACAAAACTAGGATCCGGCTTAAACCAAAGCCGGCTAGTAATATCCGTCCGATCATGAACCGTGCAATACCGCACGTATCTGATCGAACCTTGCCATATATCCATACGGCCTCTAGTACAAACCGTCCGATCCTCATCCGTGCAATACCGCACGTATCTGATCGGACCCTGCCATATCTCCATACGGCCTCTACAGCGTTTCGCCCGAAAGCTTGAGTAACTGAAAGTGTGGTGGACTCTAAAGACTCGTCAATACTATGGTTGTGGATTTAACCACTAGCACGTCAGAGGTATAAGCCAATACGTGACGGGCCACCAGCTATTGACCAAAAGGAACATCGATGAGCGAAATCATTCTGACACCCTGCTGAGCCTGTCAGTGACAATATCCGTACAGTCCGGTCCGTTCGTTTATGAGCATCGCATGTCGGGCCTAGGGGGTTGGTAAAAGTTAGACCCCCAAAAGCGGTACAAGTCGTGTTGGAGTGTAGCCCAGACGCCCTGAGATACTACTGGAATACCTACCAGTAAATCTCCTGCCTCGGCCGAGGGCTTTGCGTAATGGCTCTCCTAGACACAGCGCGACCTCACCCCCAATACCGGGAGAGACGAACCCCTGAAGATCCGCTCACTGCCTCCATGTGGCTCGGGACTGTACCCAACTAAAACCTGTATGCACGACTCCTTTGAGCCGTGGTAGGGTAGTAATCAAAGTACAGTGGGAACTCACACGAGACAAATGACAATCCCCAGGTCGATAAACTAGCCTGTACACATGTCACCAGGGAACTGCTATCTGACGTCAGGTATAAGACCAACTAGCATGTTCCCGGCGAGTCCTGTCCGGTGTACTCATAACCCAATGAGCACCTGTATACATCTTAGGTGAACCAACTGACACCAGTGGCTTGTGAGACCGGCCACCGCCCCTCGTCGGGGTCTCGACTGTATACACTAGTCTACTCTGGAGAATCGATGCCCTGTCTCGAAACTCCCACGACTAGGGACCTTTTAAGGATGTGCTTATAGACCACCAGCTCTCACATATATGATCGCCATCATACTGCCGGCAGTCAAGCAATAATCCTAGGGGCTCTATCAGCGTGTAATAGCGACCTGTAAGGTCACCTGAAGCAGTACACGATGATAAAGGTAAACCAGATAGCATACTATCATCTCGAGTAAGACTGTCCTATCGGGATAGGTCCTCCTTCAATCATTGCAATCACGTGCCTGTGATCCAATAATTGACTCTGAGGGCACTATCTCCAACAATCTCCCACTTGCACTCAAGGTTAATTATTGCGATGTCGCATACTCACAGCCCGTGTGATACCGAACACCCAACTCCTCTACTAGTCAGTCTCACAAAGCTCGTTTGCGAAACTATTGCGTTCTAGGAATAGCCTCAGTGAGTGGATCCGCTGTGATGTTTCTTTCTATGTCTCTCTATATCTCAAGTTCGCAGAGAAAGCCATCTCCCGAAATGAGCAATACCTGTCTTAGAGTATGTCTGGATATCTGATGGGACCTAGCTCATAAATGAACTCCAAATCCAAACTTCTTAGACTGTATCGATAACTAAACTTAATTAGTACCCAGCGCCATGCCTCCCTCAGTATTGCCTTGGACCACCTGTCCAAAATACTGCCCCTCGTCAGAGGGAAAAACTGCAACTCTGACGGCCATTCTGCCATCCATGTCACCTTGGAAGCCTGGAATGATAACCGTCTCCTGAAAGAGGCTGTCATTACCACATCCATAGAACATCAACTTATGTTCTAAAACTGCTTCCGACTGTTTCTCCAGGATTGGATTAATATCAACTTATTGCACCTACTGCAAGAACAACATCTGGTGTGTTACTTGACATCTCATGATTGACTCAATTGCCTAAGCAAGTGATCTGCCAATCATGCGTATCCCTCTCCCCTTTAGTCTGTAAGACACCTTTAGAGAGGGTGACTCCATCACCTGCATGTACACTACCATGCCAGGAGTCGTCCATTCTAAATACTCATAGAATGCTATCAAGGTACCCAGATTAGGAAACCACCCAAATCTAGATCTAAAACCATAGATCTAGTAACCAGAATGTCGGATATAATATCCAAGTCCTGTATGGAGAAACCACTGTGTGATAACCAAAGTATAACCGATCGTAGTATAGGAATATCACTTCCTACTCTGTGTATGTCATCCAAATACCAAGACATTACACCCTACTACCTTCTTAACAGATCCATCCCCTATTCTGATGAAGTCAAACCTATGACTTCACATCAGAAATAGATGATCTATCTCCACTATATCTGCTTTAGTCTATAAATAGACATAAGCCAACTGTCCACCAATGCTTCCGTTGCTCCCACTGACTACGACAACCCTCTGGAAGAGTCATATAGACGTACATCTTTAAAGCTAGTTTAGAATGACGCTATACTCATCCTCATGCCGGGTTTCACAGTCTGGAACAACAGCAATGGCAAGTCTGGGTAAACAAGAACCTCCCTGCCACCGTCCTTGAGCATACCGAAGTACCTCTCGAGTGCCTGAGGTTACCCACCATATCTGCGGAGTGGCCAATGGAATGTCAAACCAGATTGAATCTTTAGGTTCTTTATCAAATCTTCCGAAATCGTTTGCGGTTCTGGAATCACTTCCAGTTCTACCTGTAGGGTTCCTAGGCACTCCTAAGAGGTCTCACAAGGCATCAACCATGCCAATTTTCAAAAAACGGTGCCGAGAAACCCTAGACTACGGATCATTAACTAGATATTTAGGCGAAAAAGAAACTAGTTAACTACTTTAACTACATGAACGGATATACAACCTTTGTAGATCCGGTGCTCCACCTCCATAGCTCCGCAATGATGTCTCTCCGCTGTCTAAAATGAATCCCGGGCTCTAGCGTCGGCTTCATCGGAGAATGGACGGGCTAGGTCATCGACGACGTGCCGAAGATGATCTACGTCGAGGCATCACTAGGTCAAGCTCCACCTTCACCAAGCCTTGAAAACTTGTGAAGGAAACACACTCTACTACTTGGCAAGAGGTAGAGGATGAAGAAATAGGAAGTGGGTTCTCTTTAGATTTGGATTTCTCACTTATTTGCTCAAGTTGCCATTGTTGAAGCAAGCTTTCTTCAAGTGAAGAAGAAGAAGAAGCAAGAAAGAATATGATAAGTGTTAATTAAAAAAGGAAAAGAAAATCAATACTTATCATATTCAAACCATGGTTATGTGTAGAGAATGAATCATGGTTGGGTGGAATGGTTAGGGTTAAGCATGAGACAAAATGGTCAAATGGTCAAAGCTTCATGAAGCTTCAATATGAAACAAAATAAGCAACCATTTTTCTCTTTATGCTTTTCATTTTCCAAAAAGAATAAAGAATAAATAAATGAATAAGAAAATGAAAACCCTAATCATTACACAACCATGGTTTAAACTTTACACAAACCCTAATGAGCATGCATCATCAAACATGATACAAACAAGTGTACAAAAGTATATCACATATACAATGTGCACAATCCAAGTGAGAAAATCCATTTAAAGTGAACCAATACTAGTTAATGCAAAGTAATATATCAAATATATAATTATACATTAAATCATTAAATCAACACTTGATTTAACGATCCGGTCATATCGTATATAACCGACTAGTATCCTATGCATCGGCTTATCGAATCAATCTTCGATTCGATAACTAGGTTATATCGCATACAACCAATCGATATATTCATCGCGAGAATAGAATACGGTATCATATACACGCATTATTCTCGGTCCCGCACATATCTCATATGCGCTCCTATTTCGTTTCGCTTGAGCCAGGAAACCTCTGTGTAGGACTGTAAAGACTCGTCAATACGCCGGCAGCAGATGATGATCATATCAAACACCCACAAGCCGCAAGCGGTCTGCTAAACGTAACGGCCACCCGGGTATTGAGCGATCAGAAGATCGACGAGCAAGCCCGCTCAAACTCCAGTGAATCCAACCAGTAACACTACCGTACAGTCCGGTCTGATCGTCTGATATGTCGCATATCTTGCCTAGGGGTGGTAAATGTCAGACCCCAATAGCTCGATAAGTCGTGTCGATATGAGGCTCATAAAGGGTCGAGAAACTACTGGTAACACTTACCAGCAATTCTCTGATCAGCCCTAGCCAGGGACTTCCTGTTATAGCCAATCGAACACAGTGCAACATCAACTCCCTATACCGGGAGAGACGAATCCCCTCCTATCGCTCATTGCCTCCATGTGACTCGGGACTGTACCCAAAAACCACCGTTTTGCACGACCTCTTGGACGTGGTAAGATGGAAATCAAAGCACAGTGGGAGCCACACAAGACTCTATGACGATCTCGGGTCAACAGACTACTCTGTACCAGTGTCACCAGAGAACTGCCATCTGACGTGAGGTATAATACCATCTGGGAGTTCTCGGCGAGTCCGTCCAGTGTACCCAGTCTCTACTGAGCACCCGTATATCATCTCTGATGTCAAACACCAATGGATATGTGATCATCCATCGCCCATCTGTATGGGTCGAGAAGGTACACGCTAGTCTACTCTGGTATATCGATGCCCCATCTCGATACACCCACGACTAGGGACTTTCAAGGATGTACTTATGGACTACCATGTCCCCACTAGTATGATCCGCATCATAGTCTAGGTAGTCAAGTACACATCCTAAGGGCTTTACCAACATGTAACAGAGAGACAATCAGTGCACACGTTAAGGTAAAGAGTAACCAGATAGCATACTATCAGGTCGAACAAGAAAGTCCTCCCTCTATATGTCCCAGCATCCATACAATATACATCCAATGTACAGTAATGGCCTCTAGGGCATACATATAACTAACAATCTCCCACTTGCACTAGGGCCATCTGTAGCAGTGGTTGAAGTATCTCATACTCAACCATCCCATAAAAAGTCTCTCTCTGGGAATAGGCCTTCGTGAGTGGATCCACCGTGTTATCCTCTGAGTCTGCTCTCCTTGCCTCGATCACCTTAGAGATCAACCATCTCCATGATCATGTGATACTGCCTTAGAATATGTCTGGATCACTGATGGGACCGGGGTTCCTGGGCCAGAGCCACACTTCCATTGTCACACAATGGTAGGAACCTAGTTCATCTCATGAACCAATATACACCCAAACAGCCTCTTTGGTAGCATCTTAAGTAGCGATGTATCCTGCCTTTATCATCTAGTATGCTACGGTATCTAGCTTGGAACTCTTCCAACATACCGTCCCTTTACTGAGGGTAAAGACAATGCCTGCGACTGACATTCAGTCGTCTTTATCATCCTGGAACACTTCCAGTGATTCTCCCCAGGATCGATTGATACCAACTCACTACAACTAGTGAGAATCCTAACATCCAATTAAATCTATCTCATAGATCTAAAACGCAGGATTTAGGAGGTATCACTTTGATCCTATATGGAGAATCATGTGATAAGCGGAGATTGATCGAGCGTAGCATAGGAAACTCTTTCCCTATCAAGAGTATGTCATCCACGTACTCTACGAGGATTTTCACCATACTCCCTACTACCTTTTTGTTTATACAAGGCTCATCTACCATTTTGATGATGTCAAACTCTTTGACTAATCCATCAAAACAGATGTTCCAACTCCGCGATGCCTGCTTTAATCCTATAAAGCATCTTGCACACGTTTCCGCTGCTCCCACTGTCTACGAAGCCCTCTGGCTGTGTACTTATAGACGCACTCTTCTAAAACATCATTTAGAAAAGCAGTCATGACACCCAACCACCAGATATCGCAGTCATGGTATGTAGCCGTGGCAAGTAGGATCTGGATGGACTTAAGCATAGGTACTGGAAAAGGTTTCATCATTATCCACGCCTGGTCAATGATGAAAACCTTTAACAAGTCTATCTTTGAAAGTCTCAACTTTTCCATTTACACCAAGTAATCTTCTCAAGATATACTTGCTCCTGATGGGGATTTAACCCTTCAGATATAGCAACCAAAGTCCATACTTTGTTGGTGTATAAGGATTCCATCTCAGATCGCTAAGCATCTAGCCATTCTTACAGAGTCTCGCTCCTGATGGCCAGCTCGAAACTAGTTGGGTCATCATCTCATGATGCAATCCTCGCTCCCACTGTCATAGAGAAACCGAAGTATCTCTCAGGTGGGTGAGGAACCCTACTAGATCGGCGGAGAGGTTGAGGTTCGTTGGTATCTACTGAATCCTTTGGTTGTACCAAATCATCTGCTTTATTTTGTATAGCTGGAACCTTTCCAGTTCTACATTACAAACCTTGCCTCGAGCTTGTCCGGATTTTGCTTTTAGACATAGGCCGGACAACCCCAAATCTTAACTAACTTAAGATATGGGCTCTTCCCTTTCCATATCTCATACGAAGTGGTAGGCAACTGATTTGATCGTGACCCTATTCAATAGGTATGCAGCTTCTCAAGCGCATAACTCCCAAAAGGAAATAGGTAACTCAGTAGTACTCATCATAGAGCATACCATATCAAATAGGGTGTATCTGCTCCGCCCCGATATACCATCGTGCTATGGTGTATGCGGAGGAGTAATGCTGAGAGAGAATCTCATTCTCGTTTTGAATAGTCCAGGAATTCCATGCACAAGTTTTCTCCTCCCTGATCTCATCATAGGACATAACACTTATACCCGTATTTTGGTTCTCTACTTCTAACTTATATTCTGTGAATATCTCAAAAGGTTCGGACTTGTGTTTCAACAGGAACATATGTCTGAATCTTGAGAGATTATCAGAGAATGTAATGAAGTACAAAGAACCGGTCTTGGTATATGTAGACAGGGGACCTACATACATCATCATGTATCAGTCCCAAGAGTTCACTAACTCTTTCTCTGTTTCCTATAAACAGAGCTATGGTCATATTATCTTTGTGACATGACAGGCGAGTTTCACAAGATGTAAATTCAAACTGATTTAAATGTTGGAGATAGTGCCCTCATAGTTAATTATTGGATCGCAGGTACGTGATTGCAATGATTGCGGAGGACCTATACCGGTATGACAGTCTTACTCGAGATGATAGTATGCTATCTGGTTTGCCTTTATCAGTCGTGTACATGTTCAGGTGACTGATTACATGTTACACTTTGATAGAGCCCTTAGGATCTTGCTTTACCACCAACAGTATGATGGCGATCATATACGTGAGAGTTGGGTGGTTTATACGCATATCCTTAATTGTGGTCCCTAGTCGTGGGAGTTTCGAGACAGGGCATCGATACTCCGGAGTAGACTAGTGTATACAGTCGAGACCCCGACGAGGGGCGGTGGCCGGTCTCACAAGCCACTGGTGTCAGTTGGATCACCTAAGATGTATACAGGTGCTCATTGGGTTATGAGTACACCGGACAGGACTCGCCGGGAATCTGCTAGTTAGTATTATATCTATCGTTAGATAGCAGTTCCCTGGTGACATGTGTACAGGTTAGTTCATCGACCTGAGGTCGTCATTTGTCTCGTGTGAGTTCCCACTGTGCTTTGATTTCTACCCTACCACGACTCAAAGGAGTCGTGCAAACAGGTAGCTTTTGGGTACAGTCCTGAGCCATATGGAGGCACGTGAGCGGATCGGCAGGGGATTCGTCTCTCCGGGTATTGAGGGCGAGATCGTGCTGTGTCTAGGAGAGCCATTACACAAAGCCCACGGCCGTGGCAGGAGATTTACTGGTAGGTACTCCAGTAGTATCTCAGGGTGTTATTGGGCTTCACTCCGACATGACTTATACTACTATTGAGGGTCTGACGTTACTAGCCCCCTAGGCAGATATGCGATACTCATAGACGAACGGACCGGACTGTATATACATTGTCACTGTTAGGCTCAGTCGGGATTTCTGGATGAGTTCGCTCATCAGCATCCCTTGAGGTCAGTCCATGGGCAGCCGTTACGCATTGCTAGTGCCGCTGACGGTTTGTGGTTAAACCCACTGCCAGGGTACTGACGAGTCATTAGAGTCCCCCACAGACAGTTTCCCAAGTTCGGGCGAAACGTTGTAGAGGCCGTATGGTTTTATGGCAGGGTTTGGAAAATGCACGTGCGTTTACGCATGTGTTATTTTTCGGGCAGTTGATACTGGTCGGCTTTGGTTTAAGCCGGATCCGAGTATTATATTGAGTAGGTAAAATATCTTTGTCTCAGTTGTATTTGTATTCGGTCATAATACAAATGCGGGTATATTTATACAGTTTCGGGGTTATCTTGAAAGTCATTTCAGGATCACTTTTGGAAGTTGCCAGTTTCCAGTTTTCTATCAGCCGTCTTTTAACATTCGGTTAAAGACGGATTTATCTTTTCTTGGATGAGAGTGAGTCATGCTTCTAGAAGGTTCTAGAAGGTTCTAGATGAGGTGACTAGGATTAATTGGTGTTGAGTTTTCATTGGATGCATTAAAGGCTTGATGAGGTGTTTATGTGAGTCATTGTTTTCATTAAAGAGTTTTGTTAAGCTTAAGATATTTTGTGAGAAGTTTCATGTCTTATGGTCACCTCCCTCCTCCTACACTCACCCTCCTCCTTCTCTTTATATGGCCGGCCACTATTTGTGAGAGAGAGTGAGAATGATTTCATTTTTGGAGAGAAAAGACTATGGTTAAGGGTGCATGGAAATTTCATTACCTCTTTCATTCCATCACCCGATAAAAATGGCAGCTTCATTTACCGATCGTCCACGGACTTGGACAAAGTGAGACAAAGTCATCTACTCATTCTCTACATCATTCTTGGTCGTCTCTTTTAGCAAACTTGACGATCGAGTTGCCTCAAGTCAGAGGCGGGAGCCCGTTTAAAGAATCGTCGATGTGGTGCCACCTAGACGAGGATATCGGAGATCGACGAGATCGGAGCAGCCGCAACGGAGCGTGGGATGATGGTTAAAGAACGAAGGACTCGGATCGTTCGGTATAAACTTTCTACACTCTTTACAGTTTGTTAGTTTAGCAATAATGGCAGATCCGGGTTAAAGTATACGATAGCGCCAGTTAAAAGTTTTTTGTTCCGCATTTGGCGTCTGTAGACTGCCGGGGCGCTAGCGTAGACTTACATTAAATATGCATCTAAACGTAACTCAGCTTGTCGGGTCGCATTGATATGACCTAGTCTACAATACCTCAAGAAGGATTCATTCATTTCTGAACTCTTCCTCCTGTGTGTGTTCCATATACTAAGAACTGTAGTTTGATTTAGAACATCAATGCTTTTAGATAACGTGCCTGAACCGATCAACTTTTGATATAGGAAATGTTCAAAACATTATCCAACAATACAAAATTTTATCATTTCTTTACTAATAAAGAGAGTGATATGATTTTGTATATTAGGTTCGGTATCTAATAACATTCGTTCAGAATCAATGTATCGGTAATACAGGGTGACAGTGACCGACAGACTTGGCTGCAACACTTGCCCCGTTTTCTGCCTCATGAAACTTATCACCCGTTCTCAGTTTTTTCTACCCTTTTGTAGCCCTATGTAACATCTTACATATCTGGGATCCTGATCCGGTATCAAATACCCTGGATACGGAGGATACTGAGAAACAGTTCTTTGTAATGAACACACCCGAAGATGATGCATCATATGCACTTTCTTCGTTTGGGCGGCACGGGAATTCTGGTAATCCCCAATTTCCAGCTCTGTCTTATAACAATTATAAGGTGGAGCGGGACCAACGTTCCCCAGCTCAGTATAACAAGCGGGTTCGGTCAATATTCCGTATTATTATCTTGATTAAGGCGTGATATGGTCGCTACCTGGAGAGAGAGAGAAGAAAACACTCAGCGTGCGCTCTTGCAAGAATAGATTGGTTATTATTTTATCTAATCAGGATGGCTCCCACTGCTTTTTATCAAATCTTCCTTCAAACCCTAAAAGGAAAGACTAGCCGGGATTAATTACACACTACAAGTTCGCCAATCTTTCAGCCAGGCCAGTGTCGGTTCTTTGAGGGAGGTCTCCCGTGCTTTCGCACGAACCTAATTAATGTAAACCTCGTTTTCCCAGAGGCGTAACCCCGTTGACACCTTTCTAGACACCTACTTGATCGGCTAATTGTAATGTGTAAAACTCTCCCAGGAGTAACTCTTACTCGCAGCGGGTATCGGGATCCAACTATCTCATTGAAGATATGCAATCTCATTGCAAATTTCAACATTTGAAATTCCCGATAATATTTTGCCCCCAGCACCCTATGACCTTGACGGAGGTCAACAAACCATAGGCTACTAGTCAAGTTCAACCCGTCATTTCTTGATCGAATTAAACCCACCCGCACGACCCTTGACAGAGGTCAACAAGGCCGCACGACTACCCTAATCCAATCTGCATCATATGCATAAGCAGATAAATACTAGTTAGCTACCGCACACTACGCCTTGACGGAGGTCAACAAACGTAGCACGAATACTAAATAGGACTTATCTGAAATGACGGAGGGCTACGACAGGTTTTTCTGAAAACCTATTGCGTAATGAACTTGATATCGTTGTAGAATCAAATGATTTTGAAATGGAGTGTTTTTCAGGCTTTTCTAGTTTTTCTAAAGGAGTCACTCCCGGTGAAGGGATCGTCAGTCCTTTCCTCGTCGAATGAGGTGCGGGATATATCATATATATCACTGTGCAAAGCAAAACTCTTAAAAGCAATCAAAAGACAAACCGAGGTTGTAGCATCTGCCAGTTGTTGCTAAAGGAGTCACTCCCGGTGAAGGGATCTCGGTCCTTTCCTTATCGAATAAGGTGCAGGATATATCGTATATACCGCTGTGCAAAGCAAGAACTGTAGCTACCTATTTTATTTTGAAATTCGATTCTACAACATCTTAGGTTTCTTTTATTTCATTAATCATATTAATGAAGTCCCATCATTTAATGTACCTAAACATCACAAATAAATACGACGTACACTTATGCCATCCGCATTCGCCTCGATGTCCCCTCGTGCACCGTTAGGTTAGGTAACTAACGACAGAGCGGGGCAGGGCTAGCGCGGGTGTAAAACATAAGTAACGTCTATATAATATATCATATATACTATATACTGTATCTATCACAGAACATCACATGATCACATCACAGATATCGCAGCAGAAGAATCATATGAAATATTGGATATACTAGGATGTCCGTGTTTTCAATACGAGCCAGTATAAAACACGGATTCCACGGTCGTGATGAATAGCCAAACCCACACCCCTAGACCCCTACGAGAGCGGCAAGCAACCCTACCAATTCTAGAGTTAGGAGACCCGGACTCGACTCCTCGAGTTGGTCTCCCACTGGACTCCAGAACCCGGTTACTTGTGCCCTCCTCCTTGGGTCTATCCTAGTGCGGAAAAGTAAATAATATACAAAAGGTGACAACTTCTGCAACCTGGAAGTGCCCCAATAAAAGAATATTACATACAAGTTTTTACATGAATGAAAATGAAAAACACTCATCTCACATAAAAAAAACCCCGGCTATTCGAACACGACGATCCAATATAACATATCCAGCAACACATAACATCACATGTCATCAACGTAAGTAAATATGTCCATCCCAATTGTCGTTGACATATAGCAATGAAACCGGCGATATCACATATTACACTTACGGTCACAGAAAAGAATGTGTAAAACTACAACAGTTGGAATCCGCAACCATCTCAGACATCGCATGCCTGACCAAATGAATTCTTTAGACATCGCATGCCTAACAATTATAAACCCCGCATTTTAGTCTCATTATCGAAAACACTTTTCAATATCAAGTCCGGCAATTCAACAAGATTCCCGACATTTTGATCGAATGCTCGTCGCAAACTTTAGTAGACGGCTGCACCCCCGATACCGTCGACGAAGTGCACCAAGGCGGAACACCGCTACCGCGAGCACCGGGACGGATGCTTTCGGCGACGGGGTTCTCCTACAGTCACTTGGTCGGGGCTATGGGGTGAGGCTGTCTATTAAGTTTATCCGGTGAGTATCCGCGTACGCTACGTGATTACGGACTTTTGATCACATCAAAATTCCGTGGCAACCGATCAAGTGAGACTAAAGTGCTACGTTTATAACATTCATTCAGTTATCTCATAACTTTTGTGAATTCCAATTATTGTGTCCCATTCCGGATAAATAGAAAATGTCAAACTTTCCGATCGAACAATCGAACACCCAAGTTTTCCCGATACAGATCAACACATGAAACAAGTCTAAAAACATTCAGTTCGTGCCTCAGTACCAACGGTCCAGCCGTAGAAGGGTCAAGCCAACGCCTCACATGTGGCATGCCGTACTGCCCCAAACCCGAAGGTTCAAAGGGCAGTTCAAGACGGTCACATAATCGAGTTAAGGTTTGTTGTCTTCTAGAGGGTCCATCGCGTTACTTGCACTACTTAGAACGTCGTTAAACTACGGAAAAATCCAACACTTAGAAATTTCCCGACAGGGGAAAAATTGGGTATTTATATCCGGTCGAACTTTTTAACATATTCAAAAAGTTATCCGGAAAACCAAAAAGAAAAAGTCTGATAAACCCGATCGAATCATCGAAGCTCCAAAACATCCCAGATTATTCAACTCTTGAATAAATATTAAAAATACCCAGAGAACTCATCACTGTTAAATAGGAATTACTGTGAAAAAGTCAACGCACGAGGAGAACATACGGCCGCGGAACCGCCGCACATGCCTAGCTCGTGCCGCGGTTCCGCGGTGGAATAATTGAATTAGGCCCCCGTATTTCACAGTAATTCATATAAAACCCTGCTTAATTTTCTGCATAATTTTAATGTGGAAAAATGCACAGTTTTGAAAAAAGGACAGAGAGCATGGGAAAAATGGGGTTTCGGGTTCGATCGGGATTCAAACGTCGTCTAGACGTCGCCTAAGGCTCTAGCTAGGCTCTGATACCACTGTAGGTCAGGCAGCCACGCCATCCAATAGGGTCGCCGTGGCACCAACGGGTCCCTCAGCCGCTACTTTTTACGCATGCCCCCTCGCGAGGACTACAACCCGCCGGAACACCTTCCGGTCTCGGGACACCCTGGGGGTAAGAGCCTATGCTTCGCCACACCATCACACAGTGAGAACCCCCCATAGGTCGACATCCAATGCCTAGTAGCTCTGATACCACTGTAGGGTTCCTAGGCACTCCCAAGAGGTCTCACAAGGCATCAACCATGCCAATTTTCAAAAAACGGTGCCGAGAAACCCTAGACTACGGATCGTTAACTAGATATTTAGGCGAAAAAGAAACTAGTTAACTACTTTAACTACATGAACGGATATACAACCTTTGTAGATCCGGTGCTCCACCTCCATAGCTCCGCAATGATGTCTCTCCGCTGTCCAAAATGAATCCCGGGCTCTAGCGTCGGCTTCATCGGAGAATGGACGGGCTAGGTCATCGACGACGTGCCGAAGATGATCTACGTCGAGGCATCACTAGGTCAAGCTCCACCTTCACCAAGCCTTGAAAACTTGTGAAGGAAACACACTCTACTACTTGGCAAGAGGTAGAGGATGAAGAAATAGGAAGTGGGTTCTCTTTAGATTTGGATTTCTCACTCATTTGCTCAAGTTGCCATTGTTGAAGCAAGCTTTCTTCAAGTGAAGAAGAAGAAGAAGCAAGAAAGAATATGATAATTGTTAATTAAAAAAGGAAAAGAAAATCAATACTTATCATATTCAAACCATGGTTATGTGTAGAGAATGAATCATGGTTGAGTTGAATGGTTAGGGTTAAGCATGAGACAAAATGGTCAAATGGTCAAAGCTTCATGAAGCTTCAATATGAAACAAAATAAGCAACCATTTTTCTCTTTATGCTTTTCATTTTCCAAAAAGAATAAAGAATAAATAAATGAATAAGAAAATGAAAACCCTAAGTATTACACAACCATGGTTTAAACTTTACACAAACCCTAATGAGCATGCATCATCAAACATGATACAAACAAGTGTACAAAAGTATATCATATATACAATGTGCACAATCCAAGTGAGAAAATCCATTTAAAGTGAACCAATACTAGTTAATGCAAAGTAATATATCAAATATATAATTATACATTAAATCATTAAATCAACACTTGATTTAACGATCCGGTCATATCGTATATAACCGACTAGTATCCTATGCATCGGCTTATCGAATCAATCTTCGATTCGATAACTAGGTTATATCGCATACAACCAATCGATACATTCATCGCGAGAATAGAATACGGTATCATATACACGCATTATTCTCGGTCCCGCACATATCTCATATGCGCTCCTATTTCGTTTCGCTTGAGCCAGGAAACCTCTGTGTAGGACTCTAAAGACTCGTCAATACGCCGGCAGCAGATGATGATCATATCAAACACCCACAAGCCGCAAGCGGTCTGCTAAACGTAACGGCCACCCGGGTATTGAGCAATCAGAAGATCGACGAGCAAGCCCGCTCAAACTCCAATGAATCCAACCAGTAACACTACCGTACAGTCCGGTCTGATCGTCTGATATGTCGCATATCTTGCCTAGGGGTGGTAAACGTCAGACTCCAATAGCTCGATAAGTCGTGTCGATATGAGGCTCATAACGGGTCGAGAAACTACTGGTAACACTTACCAGCAATTCTCTGATCAGCCCTGGCCAGGGACTTCCTGTTATAGCCAATCGAACACAGTGCAACATCAACTCCCTATACCGGGAGAGACGAATCCCCTCCTATCGCTCATTGCCTCCATGTGAGTCGGGACTGTACCTAAAAACCACCGTTTTGCACGCCCTCTTGGACGTGGTAAGATGGAAATCAAAGCACAGTGGGAGCCACACAAGACTCTATGACGATCTCGGGTCAACAGACTACTCTGTACCAGTGTCACCAGAGAACTGCCATCTGACGTGAGGTATAATAACAACTGGGAGTTCTCGGCGAGTCCGTCCAGTGTACCCAGTCTCTACTGAGCACCCGTATATCATCTCTGATGTCAAACACCAATGGATATGGGATCATCCATCGCCCATCTGTATGGGTCGAGAAGGTACACGCTAGTCTACTCTGGTATATCGATGCCCTATCTCGATACACCCACGACTAGGGACTTTCAAGGATGTACTTATGGACTACCATGTCCCCACTAGTATGATCCGCATCATAGTCCAGGTAGTCAAGTACACATCCTAAGGGCTTTACCAACATGTAACAGAGAGACAATCAGTGCACATGTTAAGGTAAAGAGTAACCAGATAGCATACTATCATGTCGAGCAAGAAAGTCCTCCCTATATATGTCCCAGCATCCACTACAATATACATCCAATGTACAGTAATGGCCTCTAGGGCATACATATAACTAACACTACCATACTCCCACTACTGTTTTCTGAAAAAATCCATTTCTTTAAAAATGTGGCGAGTCAAGAACAATATCACTATTGATCTTCCAGATGGTAGAAAGTCAACCATCGTCATAGCCTGGGTCAACCCACAAACAGCCATTACAGAAACGTGCCTTTAGTTGTCCGGAGTCTGGTTTTAAGCATAAATCGGACTACTCCCCGTACCTTAACAATGTCAAGATATGAACTGTTCTATATCCAATATAGAAACAGAGGCACTGATTTAATTGGAACCAGATTCAAATCATGCAGCTCTCTCCAGTGCATGTCAACTAAATGGAAAGGGGTCGATCAGCGTTACTCAACTTAGGAATACTTCCAATTATGAGTAACCTGAAAGAGAAGCAAGTTCTCTTAATCATTACTATCAACTGAATACCATATACAAGTATCTACATCTTCGATCACCTTGAAAAATCCCGATACTTGCAATACTTGGTTCTCTACTTTATTCAAATACCTATAACTTCTCAAAATTCGGACCCTGTGTTTCCATGAAACAGCTGTCTAAAATCTAGAGAAGTCATAAGTAAACCGAATATAGTACGAGGACCAACCCCTCTGTCCTGATGGACGCTGGACAACATACAATACTCTGTACAAGTCCCTTGAGTCTGATAACTCATTCACTGTGTGTCGTAGGTTGAAAACTGTACTTATGGTTAAGAAGAATTACACCGCTGTTCAATGCTCCTTACCTAACCATCCACTGATATAGGTAAATGTCATAGACATAATTTCAAAAAGGTACATCTCACACTATAAAAATAGACGTACAGATATATCAATTTGAAATTGGTGCATAACAACGGATATTCAAAACCAAATATTTGCCGACCGGCAAACAACCCAGGTGGCTTCCTCAAATATCACCAATTACAACGAATTCCGATATAATGAGGATGGTCACCTAATTCCCAATAACTTACTCCCACTCTTCATCTTTAAAACCATACAGATGTGAGAATCCTACCTGGTAAATACATACCCTGGAGCAAGTGTCTAATCGGGAAATCAGTTTTCTTTTAACAGTACACAGTTGAACTGAAACATTGAAATGTTTCGATGGGGTATCCTGGTATTCCTAGTAATGCCTTTTCCATTATCCAGATTCACAACTGTAACAGTATAATTCTTTGCCATCTCTCCAAATCCCTTTATATGTCTTTAGTCATTACCTTCTGTACACCCCTTTAGGCCAAATGGTTTTCTTCCTTCCCTACCGTTCGGCACCAGCCTCTGGTTTGGAAGAAGACTATCCAATAAGCATAATGGGTGTACTGTCCTAATCCTAGGAGCACTTGCAATGCGAGAGAAGGTGAAGATAAAAGACAACCGAATAAACCTTATTCCTATTTCTCCTGAACCAGAATCCATCCCCGAACTGGAACAAGTTCCTTTCGAGTTCGTATATAACCATACGATGGATTATCCAATAAAGTTGGGATCTTCGTAGTGATACGGAGTGTCCTGGAGAAATACAAAGGTGATTTTAGGATTGGCGAAGAAATACTCGGTTTGGTCGTGAATAGCAGTCGCACTTTACTTTGCCCTCTTACTAATCCCTTTCTTTGTCTTAACTTAATACCTTTTGTACACCATCGTTATACTAATTGGTATTCTTCATTCCCCACCGTTCGGCACCAGCCTAAGGTTTGGAAGAAGACTATCCAATTTGCATAATAGGTGTACTATCTCCTAAACCAAGGAGTACTCGCAGCCTGAGAGAAGGTAAAAGGAAAAAACAACTGAATAGTCTTATTCGTTTTCTCCAGAACCGGAAACCATCCTCGAATAAATTCCTTCGAGTTCATATCTAACCATACGATGGTTTTGTCCAATGGAAGTGGACATTCGTAGTAATACGGGGTGTCCTGGAGAAAAGAGTAAAAGTAGGAGTGGCAATGAGGTTTGCAACTCAGACAATCCAAAAGCCTGTGTTAAGAAGGTTCGGTCAACTTGGTCACTGAGTCATAGTCTTAGGGTCGGGTCAATTGTCGCTGCCAAAGAGAGAGAGAAAAGAAACACTCATCGTGCACTCTAACCTAGATCAGAATGGTTATCACTTTATCTAATCTGGAAACCTCCCACTATAACCTCAAATTCTTCCCCAAACCTGAAAGAAGAATTAGTCGGGGTCACCCGAGGAGTAAACCAACTCATCAGTGGGAATCGGGATCCAACTATCATCGCATGATAACTTGACGGAATCCACTCAAGTCACCACACTCCAGAAGGTATGCGCATGCCTGGCAAGTTTCAGTTTCTTTAGAAACTCCCGATGTGATTTTTACCCCAAGCGGTTTATGACCTTGACTAGGTCAACAAACCATAAACCGCCAGTCAAGTTCAAACCGTCATTATTCTGGATTGCATTAAACTCACATGTTTGTGCCTTTGACTAGGTCAACAAGGCCGTACGACTGTCTTAACCAATCCCGCTTATGCAACAAACAAGTACCACTTAGCTACCGAACACTACGTCTTGACTAGGTCAACAAACACAGCACGAATACTAAATAATACTTGTAGGAAATAACGGAGGGCTACGGCTGGTTTTTGGCGAAAAACCTTTAACGTAATGAACTTGATATCGTTGAAGGAACTGCATAACTTTTTATAAAAATATAGTGACGAAAACCTTTGCTAAAGAGGTCACTCCCGGTGAAGGGATCTCGGCACTTTCCCCGTTGAATGAGGTGCAGGATATTCCAACTGAATACCACGATGCAAAGCAAAAGTAATCGGCTATAGTGAAGTTAATGCCCTGACGCAAACTTCTGTCCAAGGGGTCACTCCCGGTGAAGGGATCTCGGCCCTTGCCTCGTCGACTGAGGAGCAGGATATTCCAAATGAATACCACGATGCAAAACAAAAGTGAACGTCCTTGCAATAACAGCTTTTGAAAAATGTTCCAACAACATCAGAATAGGTTTGTTTATCTTGCATTGATCTGAATCAACGCAGTCCCATCAATTGATCACACCACAAAGAACGAAAATATACTGATGTACGTATATGCAATCCGCATTCGCCACTGGGTCCCGTCATTACCCGTTAGGTTAGCTAACTAACGACAGAGCGGGGACTGGACTAGCGCGGATGCAAAACATATACAACATCTACTAATATATATACCAATATATTATATTCGCTCAAGGCGTGATAAAATGCAACATCACAGAAATATACAGCATCTCAGAACAATACAGATATCTGGAAGCCCCGGGTTTCACTGAGCCGCTGTTGAAACCCGACGTTCCCCTGGTCGTGTGGATAGCCTGTGCAATGAAATCCTAGACCCCTACGGGCGCGGCAAGTCACCCGCCAAAACCTGAAGCGAGGCAGCCCCCTTCAGCACCGTGAATGGACCACCCAGCACTTCATGGAATCCGGTAACTTGGGCACCCCTCCTGGGTCAACCTGTACCCCCTACGAGTGCGGCGAATAGCCCGCCAATCCTAGAGTGAAGCCCCCTCCGTCTCAATGCCATGAGATGCGGGCCCGCTTGTAAGTCGATGTAGTACACCCCAGTACTTATGGGGAGGCGGAATTTTCAAAAACGATCAAGTTTAAACAACGAACATCGACTAACCGCTTGAATCGAAGCTAAACAAATAATAACCGAACACATAGCTATACTAAACCATAGTGTTAAGGGATTATACCTAACGAAACTAGTCCTTCGTCTTTGTGTCCTCCTTTGTTCTCCTCGACCTTCTCTAGGTAGTAGACGATCCACCCGAGAGCAAAACACCAAGCTACACCTCTCACTTGAGGTAACTAATCAACTTTGATTGCTAATCAAAGATGAAAGGATGAGATAGAGTGATGGTTATGGATGCTTAAGTCTAACTAAACCTTTGATCTCAACACATGAGGATTAAGGATTAGTCACTTGAAGATGAGAGCTTGAGGAGAGAGAATATGAGATAAGATAATGAGAAGAGATAGAGTGTATCATAATATATTATGAAGCATTCTTTTTTAAGAATAATGAATAAAGGAAATGAATAAGCATGCTTCATAAAATATCTAGTGGTGATTCATTAGCATGAGTCATTAAGCAATAAATGTGCATTAATGAAATGAATGAATCACCACCATGACTCACTTTCTTATCCAAAAGAAACCTCCTTAGTCACATCTTCTAGAAGCTTCTCGTACAATTACGAGAACGCCCCTCCAATCCGCAAAAATACGGAAAAACTTTAGACTGTAAAAATCCAATAACCGGATACCAGTAACTGGCTTAAACCAAAGCCGACTGGTAAAAACTGTCCGAAAGTCGTACGCGCGTAAACGCACGTATGCGTCCGAACCCTTTGTCGCAAAACCATGCAACCTCTATATCGTTTCGCCTGGAGTAGGAAACTCTCTGTGTGGGACTCTAGAGACTCGACTACTACGCTGGCAGTGGGTTTAACCACAGACCGCAAGCGGCACTAGCTGTACGTAACGGTCCCCAGGTAGTTGTCGATAAGAAGGCCGATGAGTAAACCCATCCGAACTCCTACTGAGTCTGATGTGACAATCTCCATACAGTCCGGTCCGTTCGTCCAAGACTATCGCATATCGGGCCTAGGGGGGCGGCAAGCGTCAGTCCCCTAATAGCGGTATAAGTCGTGTCGGAGTGAAGCCCATTACACCCTGAGAAACTACTGGAACCTACCAGCAAATCTCGCTTGCCCTGGCCAGGGACTTTGCGTAATGGCTCTCTGACACAGCACGATATCTACTCCCAATACCGGGAGGGACGAATCCTGTCTAACCGCCACTGCCTCCAAGTGCTCGGGACTGCACCCAACTGCTACCTGTTTGCACGACTCCTTAGAGCCGTGGTAGGGTAGCAATCTAAGAACAGTGGGACACACTCGAGGCGAAGTAGCAGTGTCAAGTCTGCGGACTACGCTGTACTCATGTCACCTGGGAACTGTTCACTGACGACTGGTATCAAACCAACCAACAGTCCCCTGTGAGTCCTGTCCGGTGTACCCGTAACCTAACGAGCACCTGTATACTATCTCTAGTACGACGTACTGACGGCTGTGGGACAGACCATCTCCCCAACTGGGATGAGAAGCGTACACACCAGTCTACTCCGGAGTATCGATGCTCTGTCTCGATAATCCAACGACCAGGGACCAGAATAAGGATGTGCTTGTAGACTACCCAGCCCCCACTAGTGTGACTGCCATCACAACGCTGGTAGACAAGCAAGATCCTAAGAGCTCTATCAATACGTACACTCACATAGAAAAACCAAGTAGCATACTACCATGTTTAGCAAGACTGTTATATACATGTGAATATCCCAAGCTTCCATTAAGTAATATACAAGCTAGTATGATACAGTAATGGCCTTCTAGGGCATAAACACTAACAATCTCCCACTTGCACTAGGGCCATGTACTGGCATATTGAAGACCAATGATCTCGAGCAGCCTCTCGAACTGAATCTGAGGAAGGGCCTTCGTGAATGGATCAGCAAGGTTCTCTTCTGAAGCAACTCTCCGAACCTCGATCTCCTGACGATCAATGATCTCCCTGATCAGGTGATACCGCCTCAAGATGTGTCTGGACTTCTGATGGGACCTTGGTTCCTTCGCTAAAGCTATAGCTCCGTTGTTGTTGCAATACAGAGGTATTGGATCAACTATGGTAGGAACCACCTGAAGTTCTGTTAGGAACTTCTTCATCCAGACTGCTTCTTTTGCGGCATCGCAAGCAGCTATATACTCCGCTTCCATCGTCGAGTCAGCAACGGTGTCCTGCTTGGAGCTCTTCCAGCACACCGCCCCTCCATTGAGGGTAAAGACATAACCCGACATGGACTTGGAATCGCCCTTATCACTCTGGAAGCCGGAATCAGCAAAGGCCTCCAACCTGAGGTCTTTTCCGCCGTAAACCAAGAACATCTCCTCAGTCCTCCTCAGGTACTTGAGAATGTTCTTTACTGCTATCCAGTGTTTCTCCCCTGGGTCTGACTGATACCGGCTTACCACGCTTAGTGCGTAAGCTACATCTGGTCTGGTACACAACATCGCATACATTATAGAGCCTACCGCAGAAGCGTAGGGTATAATAGACATGCGTTCCCTTTCCAAATCAGTCTTGGGAGACATCTCTTTGGAGAGGGTGATTCCGTGACAAGCCGGTAGATTACCGCGCTTAGAATCTTCCATACTGAATCTTTTCAGTACAGTGTCGATATACCTGGACTGCGAAAGTCCCAACATCCTCTTGGATCTATCACGATAGATCCGGATCCCCAGAATGTAAGAGGCATCACCCAGGTCTTTCATGGAGAACCTGTGTGACAAGAATCCTTTGACAGATTGTAGCATAGGAATGTCATTTCCTATCAATAGAATGTCATCCACGTACAAGACGAGGAATACGACACTTCTGGCCACAACTTTACTATATATGCACGGTTCATCTGGATTTTTGATAAAGTCATATTCTTTGACTGTCTCATCAAAACAGATGTTCCAACTCCGCGATGCCTGCTTTAGTCCATAAATAGACTTAAGCAGCTTGCATACTTTCCCGCTGCTCCCACTCTGATTGAAACCCTCTGGCTGATCCATATAGACGCTCTCTTCTAAATTTCCATTCAGAAAAGCCGTCTTTACGTCCATCTGCCAGATTTCATAATCATGGAAGGCAGCAATAGCAAGAAGGACCCGAATGGATTTGAGCATAGCCACTGGAGAAAAAGTTTCGTCATAGTCCAAACCAGGTCTTTGACGAAAACCCTTTGCAACAAGTCTAGCCTTATAGGTTTCCACCTGTCCATCTACACCAATCTTTTTCTTGAAGATCCATTTGCATCCTATGGGTTTTACCCCATCTGGAGCAAAGTCCAAAGTCCATACTTTGTTGGTGTACATGGACTCCATTTCGGTCCGCATTGCATCTAGCCATCGTACCGAGTCGCCGCTCTGGATGGCCTGCTGGAAGTCAGTAGGTTCATCATCATCTATGATGCAATCCTCTCTATCCCCGTCTATGAGAAAACCGTAGTATCTCTCAGGCGGACGAGACGGCCTACTACTCCTGCGGAGGGGTGCGGGAATGTTCTGTTCTTCTTGAACCTCCGGTTCTACCAAACTTTCAGTAGCAGCTTGTGGTTCTGGAATTTCTTCCAGTTCTATTTCGCTCCCACTCTTCTGATTTTCTAAAAATTCAGTTTCTAAGAAGTGGGCATGACGAGAAACAAAAACCTTTTGTTCCTCTGCGTAATAGAAATAATATCCCTTGGAGTTCTTTGGATATCCCACAAGCTTACACAGTACTGAGCGTGCCTCGAGCTTGTCCACATGCTGCTTTTTTACAAAAGCTGGACACCCCCATGTCCTAAAATGTTTTAGACAGGGTTTCTTCCCACTCCACATCTGATATGGTGTGGTAGGCACAGTCTTGGTTGGAACCTGGTTCAAAAGATATGCCGCTGATTCTAGCGCATAACCCCAGAAAGATCGCGGTAACTCAGTATTACTCATCATGGATCGTACCATATCCAATAGGGTTCGATTCCGTCTCTCCGATACACCGTTGTGCTGTGGAGTGTATGGAGGAGTAAGCTGAGAGACAATTCCTTTCTCTTTTAGGTAACCTAGGAACTCGGCACTTAAGTATTCTCCACCTCGATCAGATCTTAGTGTCTTAATACTTTTGCCTGTTTGGTTTTCCGCTTCACTCTTGAATTCCAGGAATTTCTCAAAGGCCTCTGATTTATGCTTCATTAAGAAAACATATCCATACCTAGAGAAATCATCTGTAAAAGTAATGAAGTAGGAAAAACCACCTCTCGCATGTGTAGACATTGGACCGCATACATCACTGTGTATGAGTCCTAAGAGCTCGCTCGCTCTTACTCCTTGTCCAGTGAATGGAGTCTTTGTCATCTTTCCTTTGAGACAAGATTGACAAGTGTCATAAGTTTGATATTCGAACGTGTCCAAATATCCTTCTCTATGCAACTTAGTCAACCTTCTCTCATTGATGTGACCCAGTCTACAATGCCATAAGAAAGCTTTATTTAAATCTGGAGACTTTCTTTTTAGTGTGTTCTGGACATTGAAAATTTGGAGTTGGTTTAACACATATATTCCGTTATTTAGAGTACCGGACCCAATCAAACCATGATTAAGGTGGATGTTGACAACATCTCTTACAAACGTGAAATCATAACCTTTATTTGATAACAAGGAAACTGATATGTTATTACACGTTAAGCTGGGTACAAAATAACAGTTATGTAAAACCAAAATGTGTCCACTCGTCAATCCTAGGTGATAATCCCCGACGGACGCAGCTCCCACGCTAGCTCCGTTAGCAACCCTGAGGATCATATCACCTTCCTTCAGCACTCTACGGTTTCTCAGTGCCTGCAATGAATTGCAAATATGAGATCCTGATCCGGTATCCAATACCCAGGAAGTAGAGTTGATCGACAGACAATTCTCAATTAGAAACACACCTGAAGTCGAAGCCACAGCTTGCTTCGGTTCCTGGTTCTTGGCGTTCCACGCCTTGCAATCCTTCTTCCAGTGCCCTTTCCTGTGACAATGGAAGCACTCATCCAGGCCAACTACCGGTGCTGTAAACTTTTTCTTTCCCTTCTTTCCCACCTTACTAACACCTCCTCTAGGTTTGGGTGCGGCCTTCTTCTTCCTTCTTTTGGCCCTAGCCTTGGACCCGGAAGAAGATGCACCGCCAACAAACATAGCGGGTGTTTCCCTTGCCTTCTGCAAGGTGCCCTCTGCACTCCTTAACATGTTCAGGAGTTCCGCAAGTTCAACTTCTTTTCCTTGAAGATTGAAGTTGAGGATAAACTGGGCGTAGGTGGGAGGAAGGGACTGGAGAACAAGGTCTGTATAGAGCTCATTATCCAAAGTCGTCCCAAGGTCCGCGAGCTCTTTAATATAGCCGATCATCTGTAGGACATGTTCACCTACCGATGACCCGACAGCCAACCTCGCTCGAAACAATTTCTTAGAGGTCTCGTATCTTGCTATACGAGATTGCTCTCCATAAAGTTCCTTTGTATGGAGAAATATGCCATCTAGGGACATATCCTCGTGCCTCCTCTGATGTTCATTGTTCATCGAGGCAAGCACGATGCACTTGGCTCTCGCGCAATCTAAATCCCAGATTTTGCGGATTTCCTTATCCGCATTGCTGGATTTGGGACCAAGGACAGCAGGTGCTGTAGCGGTGAGGACGTACCCCAGTTTGTCATAGGTCAAAGCCATCTTGACATTCCGCAGCCAATCTTTATAGTTTGGCCCTGTCAGTATATTTTTCTCTAAAAGTAACTTAAGTCCAGTCATTTTCAGGGTCGCTGCAATTAGGAGAGAGAGAAGAAAACTCTTTAGCATGATGCTCTTGCAAGTTTAGAATGGTTTTTAGTTTATCTAAACTGGATGGCTCCCACTGTTTCTCGAATCCTTCCTCAAACCATAAAAGAAGAATTAGCCAAGACTATTCTCACCGTACAATACTTGCTTAACCGTTCAGCCAGGCCGGTGTCGATACTTCGAGGGAGGTTTTCCAACGCTTTCGCGAAGTTCCTTAATTAAATAACCTCTTTTCTCTGGGGGCGTAACCCCGCTGACACTTTTCTGGACACCTACTAGGTTTATAGCATTGATCGTTAAGCGACGAATATCCTGATAAGTAGCATATACTCACAGCAGGATCGGGATCCAAATATCATCGTATGATAATGTTGAAGGAATCCTACCAACATTCATCAAACTCCAAATGGTATGCATCTCTTTGCAAATTTCAGTTTCTTTAGAAATTCCCGATATGGATTTTTGCCCCATGCTCTTATGATCTTGACTAAGGGCCAACAAATCATAAGTCACATGTCAAGTTCTGCCCATCATTATCCTGTTGATTTGAACCCATCCGTATACTCTTGACTAAGGGCCAAACAAAGTAATACGACTGTCCCAAACCAACTCATCTATCTATGCAACAAATGAATACCCCAGCAGCTACCAATCACTATGTCTTGACTAAGGGCCAAACAAACATAGCTTGAATACTACTGACCATTCATAAGAAATGACGGAGGGCTACGACTGGTTTTGGCGAAACCGTGAACGTAGTGAACTTGATATAACCGAAGGAACCTGATAGCTTTTAAAAGGAGTGGTTAAGACTCCGCATTTAAAAAATATCTGTTTTAAAAATAACCGAGTGGTTTCTTTTAAATTGTTCCAACGATTAAAACTTTGGTTTGTTTTACTTTGCATTACAGATAATGCGTCCCATCATTAACCTATCATTGCAGAAAACAACGAAAATACAACGTCCTCTTATGCCATCCGCATTCGCCACGGGGTCCCTTCATCACCCGTTAGGTTACTTAACTAACGACAGAGCGGGGGCTGGGCTAGCGCGGGTGTAAAACATAAGTGGCGTCTAAATAGCTATCATAAATATAGATATTTTACATTCGTCTGACGCAATGATATTCATTCCAGAACACAGATAAACAATATTGGATTTGCAAGCAATCTGTATTTCTTTTGAGCCTGCAAGAAAAGACAGATTACACAGTTGTGATGAATAGCCGATACCCCACCCTCGACCCCTACGGGTACGGCAAACTACCCACCCGGCAGTCTGTGTACCCCACCTTGGGTCAGTCCTAGGAGCAAAAACAGTAAAATGAAATAATACAACGGTGGCTACAACCGCAACCTGGAAGTGCCCCGCGAAAATAATATTACAAAAAATTACATTTACAACAAATGAATTAAACAATAACCCATTGCAAACCCCGGCTATACACCACAACAGTCCAATACAGTTTATATGCACAAACAGATATAACCATTTCAGAAATGTGCAACCCCCTGCCAACCGACATACTAGCAGTTGGGGGAGGTTTACGAACACATTAAACAATCACAGATATAATCCAATACGCAAATACTGTACAATTCGATCGAATAAACAACATCAATATTGCTCCAAAATCTGCTCTGTTAAACAGTAACCTGAGCAATAATTAAATATTCCAGAAAACCCAAAACACCACAGGGGACCCACCCAAAAAAAACGAGTTCCTGACTCGTCAACTCGGCCGCGGTTGTGCGGCGGATCGGTGGGATCCGCCGCCCTTCCGCGGCACTGTAGACGAATCAGAAGCCCAAATTTTTTGGGTGTTCTCCTGTGGTCATGTCAAGCTCTCTGAACACACCTGAAAAATTTTCTGACTTGATTTTAACTTCGACAGAAACTTGACAGAATTAGGGTTTTGCGGCTTTGTTTTTCCGTTCGAAATTCGTACAAATTTGCAATTAAGTTATTTATTGTTTAGCGAGGCTCTGATACCACTGTAAGTCGATGTAGTACACCCCAGTACTTATGGGGAGGCGGAATTTTCAAAAACGATCAAGTTTAAACAACGAACATCGACTAACCGCTTGAATCGAAACTAAACAAATAATAACCGAACACATAGCTATACTAAACCATAGTGTTAAGGGATTATACCTAACAAAACTAGTCCTTCGTCTTTGTGTCCTCCTTTGTTCTCCTCGACCTTCTCTAGGTAGTAGACGATCCACCCGAGAGCAAAACACCAAGCTACACCTCTCACTTGAGGTAACTAATCAACTTTGATTGCTAATCAAAGATGAAAGGATGAGATAGAGTGATGGTTATGGATGCTTAAGTCTAACTAAACCTTTGATCTCAACACATGAGGATTAAGGATTAGTCACTTGAAGATGAGAGCTTGAGGAGAGAGAATATGAGATAAGATAATGAGAAGAGATAGAGTGTATCATAATATATTATGAAGCATTCTTTTTTAAGAATAATGAATAAAGGAAATGAATAAGCATGCTTCATAAAATATCTAGTGGTGATTCATTAGCATGAGTCATTAAGCAATAAATGTGCATTAATGAAATGAATGAATCACCACCATGACTCACTTTCTTATCCAAAAGAAACCTCCTTAGTCACATCTTCTAGAAGCTTCTCGTACAATTACGAGAACGCCCCTCCAATCCGCAAAAATACGGAAAAACTTTAGACTGTAAAAATCCAATAACCGGATACCAGTAACTGGCTTAAACCAAAGCCGACTGGTAAAAACTGTCCGAAAGTCGTACGCGCGTAAACGCACGTATGCGTCCGAACCCTTTGTCGCAAAACCATGCAACCTCTATATCGTTTCGCCTGGAGTAGGAAACTCTCTGTGTGGGACTCTAGAGACTCGACTACTACGCTGGCAGTGGGTTTAACCACAGACCGCAAGCGACACTAGCTGTACGTAACGGTCCCCAGGTAGTTGTCGATAAGAAGGCCGATGAGTAAACCCATCCGAACTCCTACTGAGTCTGATGTGACAATCTCCATACAGTGCGGTCCGTTCGTTCAAGACTATCGCATATCGGGCCTAGGGGGGCGGCAAGCGTCAGTCCCCTAATAGCGGTATAAGTCGTGTCGGAGTGAAGCCCATTACACCCTGAGAAACTACTGGAACCTACCAGCAAATCTCGCTTGCCCTGGCCAGGGACTTTGCGTAATGGCTCTCTGACACAGCACGATATCTACTCCCAATACCGGGAGGGACGAATCCTGTCTAACCGCCACTGCCTCCAAGTGCTCGGGACTGCACCCAACTGCTACCTGTTTGCACGACTCCTTAGAGCCGTGGTAGGGTAGCAATCTAAGAACAGTGGGACACACTCGAGGCGAAGTAGCAGTGTCAAGTCTGCGGACTACGCTGTACTCATGTCACCTGGGAACTGTTCACTAACGACTGGTATCAAACCAACCAACAGTCCCCTGTGAGTCCTATCCGGTGTACCCGTAACCTAACGAGCACCTGTATACTATCTCCAGTACGACGTACTGACGGCTGTGGGACAGACCATCTCCCCAACTGGGATGAGAAGCGTACACACCAGTCTACTCCGGAGTATCGATGCTCTGTCTCGATAATCCAACGACCAGGGACCAGAATAAGGATGTGCTTGTAGACTACCCAGCCCCCACTAGTGTGACTGCCATCACAACGCTGGTAGACAAGCAAGATCCTAAGAGCTCTATCAATACGTACACTCACATAGAAAAACCAAGTAGCATACTACCATGTTTAGCAAGACTGTTATATACATGTGAATATCCCAAGCTTCCATTAAGTAATATACAAGCTAGTATGATACAGTAATGGCCTTCTAGGGCATAAACACTAACACCGCTGCCCTCTAGAACCCTGCTATCCGTGCACCCCTCCGCGGGGTAATCCTAGTACAGAAAGTAAAATATACATACAACGGGTATATCGACCGCAACCAGGTCGTGCCCCAAAAGAATAATACAAACAGGCAGTGACGGCAGTCCACATGTCGGACGCTCGCCCCGTAATATCAAACGTACATATAAAACAAAACTGTACTAACATTGCATCCAGGCTATCCCCCACGACCGATCCGCAACAACACAACACAATCGCAGAACATCAACGTGAAAGTCACGTTCGCAAATTCGTCTAACCGGGCTATAGCAGTTAGACAGGATTTACCGATCAAGTGACATTCACGGTCGCAGATATTATGTAAATACTGTGAAATAATGTGTTTAAAATATCCGATCGATTAAATTTTATCAAGTGGGCCTCCAAGTACTACTGTAGCACATCAAGAAATTCTGGGCCCAAAAATAATATTCCAAAACCCCTATTCTGAACACTTAAGCATTCTGTAAAATTTTGGGCGACTGAATAGTCCAAGTCGCGGCGGAACCGTGGCCCAAGCATGGCTTTGGCCGCGGTTCCGCGGCGTTTTGAACTGTTCACGAGCCCAAATTTTTAGATAACTCTTAGAATGTCCTACACATCATTCTGAAACAACCTGAAAAATTTTTAGACTTCAAAAAAATTCGACAGAAACTGATGCAAGGGAAAAACGCGGGTTTTGGAATTTTATCTCGATCGGAAATGTAAACACATTAAACAAAGCTAGATTAGGTTAATGGCGTGGCTCTGATACCATGTTGCGCCACGGCAGCGCCCCGGCCGTCTATCCGAGGCCAAAATGCGGAATCAAAATTTTTCGTATCTTTGAACTGCCGCTACCGCGGACAATATACCCGGATCGTAACCATTTACCGATACTAGCTAACAAGAGAGGGGGTGAGAGATATACCGAGTGATCCGAGTCCTCCGGTCTTCTCTTCATCGTCCCAATCTCCCGCGGAAAGTCTTGTCTCCATATCGTCGCCTCCTCGCCGGAAGGGCACCACATCGCCTGCGTCTTTTACGAGCTCCCGCCTCAATACCGAGGCAACTCGGGCATGAAGCCGACAAGTCAACATGCCCAAGTTATGCTGTAGAATGTAGTGTAGAAACTTTGTCTCTTGGAGTTTATGTAGTTGCCATTGATGGATGGAGGAAGAGGTAAAGAAAATTGGTGCTTTCAATTTTCTAGCAAGAAGAAGATGAGATGAAGAATTCCACACATAACAAAATGAACTCCCTCATTCCTTTTCTCTCAAGTCAAGCCTCTCCTTCTTTTGTGAGAATGGTGGAGGAATGAAATACAAACCATAACAAGAAGGGAGGTGAGTGTAGTAAAAGCAAAGGGGTGACCACAACCCTAAATAAATGATAACCATCTCAAATCACAATCTAATCACTTCTAATCTCAAAAAGCAAGCCATCATGAAAAGCAAAGATGTTTAATCTATCATAATGCCACAAGTGCAAGAAACCCCTCCTCAAAAAGTTATTTGCAAACTTGCAAATAACCCCCTCCATCGGAAAAGTCCGGCCGGGAAAGAACAAAGGAAAACCGGCCGGAACGGAATGCAAACTGGCAACTCCAGAAAACTGGTCCCGTAATAAATTACAGGAAAACCCCCGATACTGTACATACACACCCGCATCTGTATTCCGACCGGATACAAATGCAATGAGACAAAATCTACACTGTACAAAACTAGGATCCGGCTTAAACCAAAGCCGGCTAGTAATATCCGTCCGATCCTGAACCGTGCAATACCGCACGTATCTGATCGAACCTTGCCATATATCCATACGGCCTCTAGTACAAACCGTTCGATCCTGATCCGTGCAATACCGCACGTATCTGATCGGACCCTGCCATATCTCCATACGGCCTCTACAATGTTTCGCCCGAAAGCTTGAGTAACTGAAAGTGTGGTGGACTCTAAAGACTCGTCAATACTATAGTTGTGGATTTAACCACTAGCACGTCAGAGGTATAAGCCAATACGTGACGGGCCACCAGCTATTGACCAAAAGGGACGTCGATGAGCTAACTCATCCTGACACCCTACTGAGCCTGTCAGTGACAATATCCGTACAGTCCGGTCCGTTCGTCTATGAGCATCGCATGTCGGGCTTAGGGGGTTGGTAAAAGTCAGACCCCCAAAAGCGGTACAAGTCGTGTCGGAGTGTAGCCTAGAACGCCCTGAGATACTACTGGAATACCTACCAGAAAATCTCCTGCCTCGGCCGAGGGCTTTGGGTAATGGCTCTCCTAGACACAGCGCGACCTCACCCCCAATACCGGGAGAGACGAACCCCTGAAGATCCGCTCACTGCCTCCATGTGGCTCGGGACTGTACCCAACTAAAACCTGTTTGCACGACTCCTTTGAGCCGTGGTAGGGTAGTAATCAAAGTACAGTGGGAACTCACACGAGACAAATGACGATCCCCAGGTCGATGAACTAACCTGTACACATGTCACCAGGGAACTGCTATCTAACGTCAGGTATAAGACCAACTAGCATGTTCCCGGCGAGTCCTGTCCGGTGTACTCATAACCCAATGAGCACCTGTATACATCTTAGGTGAACCAACTGACATCAGTGGCTTGTGAGACCGGCCACCGCCCCTCGTCGGGGTCTCGACTTTATACACTAGTCTACTCTGGAGAATCGATGCCCTGTCTCGAAACTCCTACGACTAGGGACCTTTTAAGGATGTGCTTATAGACCACCGGCTCTCACGTATATGATCGCCATCATACTGCCGGCAGTTAAGCAAGAATCCTAGGGGCTCTATCAGCGTGTAATAGCGACCTGTAAGGTCAACTGAAGCAGTACACGATGATAAAGGTAAACCAGATAGCATACTATCATCTCGAGTAATACTGTCCTACCGGGATAGGTCCTCCCTCAATCATTGCAATCACGTGCCTGTGATCCAATAATTGACTCTGAGGGCACTATCTCCAACACTTCTTTGGGTCCACACATATACCTTCTCTTGTAACTATGTGACCCAAGAACTCCACACATTCGAGCCAAAATGCACACTTAGAAAATTTTGCATACAGCTGATGCTCCTTCAAGGTCTGCAATGTGATACGTAAATGCTGCTCGTGCTCCGTCTGACTCCGAGAATATACAAGAATATCATCTATGAATACTATAATAAACCGATCGATAAATGGTCTAAAGATACGGTTCATCATATCCATAAAAGCTGCTGGAGCATTGGTGAGTCCGAACGACATCACCAGGAATTCATAATGCCCATATCTCGTACGAAACGCCGTCTTCGGAATATCGTCCTTCCGAACTCTCACCTGATGATACCCTGACCTCAAGTCAATCTTCGAGAAGAACCCAGCTCCTTGTAACTGATCGAACAAGTCATCAATACGTGGTAATGGATACCTGTTTCGTACAGTGACGCGATTCAGCTGTCGGTAGTCAATGCACATTCTCATACTACCATCCTTCTTTTTAACAAATAAGACAGGAGCTCCCCATGGTGAAACACTGGGACGAACAAGTCCTCTATCTAACAACTCTTGCAACTAGCTTTTGAGTTCTTTCAATTCCGTCGGTGCCATTCGATAGGGTGGTATAGAAATAGGCCCTGCACCCTTAATCAAGTCGATACAAAATTCGATGTCGCGATCTGGTGGCAATCCTGGTAACTCAGCAGGAAATACCTCAGGAAATTCTCGCGCGATCGGAATCTGATCCAATCGAACTTCCGTGACCCCTAAGTCTTGAACGAAGGCCAAGAACCCATGACAACCCTTCTTCAAGAGCCGCCCCGCACAAAGAGCAGAAATCATGTTGACAGGGGTTAACTTGCAATCCCCCTGCACAACAAACACCGGTTCACCTGGAAAACAAAATCTAACCGCTTTTCCTCGATAATCTACATAGGCATGACAAGCGGCTAACCAATACATACCAAGAAGTATGTCAAAATCTAACATGTCAAGGAGGATCAGATCAACTAGCGAATCTCTATCACCAATGCGCACCGAACACGATCTGAATACGTGTCGTGCAATAAAAAAATCTCCAACCGGAGTAATCACTACCAAAGGTAACTCTAATAATGACGACTCTTTCCCCAACAAAAGTGCGAATCGTGAAGATACAAAGGAATGAGTAGAACCGGGATCAAATAAAACATGTGCCTCTAATGAGCATACTGTAAGAGTACCTGTCACGGCCGCATTTATTGCCTGGGCATCCTGTAGAGTCAGCGCAAATACTCGTGCCTGGCCCCTGCTCGCATCCTGTCATCCTCTACCTCGATCTCCTCGACCTCTCTGAGCACGTCCTGCAAAGCCTCGACCTCGTGGTGCAACTGCCTGGCGTGTAGCGCCAACTGGGGGAGGAAGTAAAGCCATCGGTGTGGGAGGTGGAAGGGGTAAAGCAACCTGTGGAGCAACGGTCCCTCCCTGAGATCTACAATCCCGCGCAAAGTGTCCGGGATGTCCACAACTAAAACAGGTAGATGGTGGTCTCTGATCATCAGGATAAGAACTGAACATCTGGCCCTGTGTCCTACCTCGTCCGACACTGCGGCCTGGAGTATATCTGCCTGGATATGACCCTCTACCTCTGCCAAACTGTCTATTCGTCGGCACGACCGATCTACTCCTCTTTGGCTCTAGAACGCCTATTGACTCGCTCAACCGCTCCTCTACTCGAATCGCCGCATCCATGGCCTGTGCATATGTATCAAAATGCTGGGAGCCTATCGCCAAATACAACTGTGTGTCCAAACTCCTTAGGAACCTCTTCACCCGAAGTTCCTCCGTAGGTACTAAGTATGGGGCATATCGCGACAGCTGGGTGAATCGTAAGTCATAATCTGCTACTGACATACTTGCTGATTTCCTCAACGCTTCGAAACTGCTAGCTCTAGCGTCCCTCACACTCTGGGGAAGAAATCTGGCAAGAAAGACTGTAGAAAACTCGGTCCACGTCATCGGAGGAAGATTCGTAGCTCGCCCTCTCTCCATCGACTCACACCACTCCTGTGCAAGTCCCTCCAAACGAAAGCTAGTCAGCTCAACTGACCTTACATCAGAACATCGCAATGGTCTGCCAATCCTCGCTATCCTATCAAGAAAAGACTGAGGATCTTCCGCCACATCGATCCCTGTAAATACCGGGGGTCTCAATCTCATAAACTCTGCAAGTGATACCTCCAGCACTCTCGTATCTATTAGCGCCATCGTCTGTGTAGGCTGTACCTCGGACTCTGCTACGGTCGGTGCTGGATCTGGTCTCAGTACTCGAGTGGCCTCAGCTAACTGTCCTACCACTCGCTGTAATCCCAACATACCCTCCTCAATCCTAGTCATGCGATCTGGAGGAGGAGGATCAACATTCTCATGCACCGCCGGAACGTCCGGTGTACCAGTCGTCGTCACAGGCGGACTCGCCCTAGCTGCATCTCTGGCTGTGGCTCGCCTAGCCCGCGTAGCCATAGTAACTGGAACAAGAAACGAGAGTTGATAAGGTGTAGGAACAGAAGCAATCAATAACGGAGAATCAACGGAAGAATAGATCAAGATAAACATCCTAAGGTTAGTTAGGCTGAATACGATAATGTAAATATGCCGCGGAACATACGTACGGTACTACATTTATCCTAATTCACCTACTCCATCAAACCAAAGGTCATCCTAACTCTCGGACTTACATCAACCAATTGAAATCCCTTACTGAAATCCGTAAGGTTACTCCTAAGCTCTGATACCAACTTTGTCATGACCCAAGTGTGGATGTGACCGGCACTTAGATTGTATCATATCTAAAGATATGCACAAAGTCCAAGTAAGCCGAAAACCAAGATCATAATACCTTAATGCGGAATTATTTATGAAAATTTTGTTTTTAAGTAAAAATCTCAATTTATGAGGTTAATTTATTAAACAACTAATAAAGGTTAAGTTTAGTTGTATTCCTAGTTGGAATCAACAATATTAACAATGAACATGAATATAAACATATAGAACATCACTATGAATCTCATAAAGAAAGAAACTATGATATACTGACCAAATGATCTCAACTGTCTATATATATATAAAATCTCTCATTCTAAGTCAAAATACAGGTTTGATGGAGACTTTCTAGATACAAATAAAAAATCAAAAAGGAAGGTTACTACAGGTAACCTACCTATCAAAAGATGAAATACAACTGCAAATGTAGCTCTGCCTCACAGCTACCCGTCCACTCTATCCCTGCAAGGAACTGTGGCACAACGGGGGTGAGTTGCCAACTCAGTGAATATGACTAACATATAACGGTGAATAAAGTAAATATGACAATCATACTACTGAAATATGAATCAAAATGAGGTATGAGTATATGTGAAATTCAACAATAAATCTCCTGATACTAGGGAAATCTTAACTCAATAAAATCATTTCTCAGTGTCCATCAACGACACAAAACTTCCATTTCATATAGGCATCATTCCCCGAATGATCCTGAATCAACAATACCGGTCGTTATCATCTAGATACACGCCGTATATTTATCACTAACTCCGGTATCGAGTAACCTCGCTAGGCTCCCCCGTCTCAATACGGCTATCCTGCCCCTCGGTCTCGACCGGGTCCACCATGTATCCAACTTTATATCTCCCCCACTCAGTATGGATAACGTAAAATCCGTGACTGTATATCTCCTCCACTCGGTCCGGAATAAAACCAAAACGGAAAACATCTCATGGTGGACATGACACATCAATCATGAAAACTCTGGATTTATGTAATAGTATTCAAAACTCAAAACCATAAATCCTCATTTCTGCAGTTACCTCATATATAACACAGAAATACACATATGGTAACATAATGTAAACATTGCAATTTACTACTATTATTGATAGGTGAAACACGATATAAATTCATTTTAACAAGTATGATGTTTAAGTGTAAGTGACATAGCAATATCGATGAGGTGTGTGTAGCATGTAATGTGCACGTGGCATGACTCATCGATAATTGTGAAGTGTTCTAACAACTAAGCAATTTATATGTGTATATAATGAATGTAATTTATCAATTGGGCATAACAATATATAACATTAAGTTAAATAAAATTACGGGCGAAACACGCCAACTTTACAAAATTCCCCGGTAGATGTTTAGTCTACTCACCGGAAAGGTCGAATCTACTCCGGAATTGCTAATCCTTTCCCTTTTCTCGCTGCTTCTGAATTTCTCGTATCCGAATCTAAATTTACAATTTAACGCATATAAGAAACATGGCTATTCCGATATATCGGAAATGAAAAACACCCTTTCCTACTTACAAGTTACATACTATTCGATTATATCAAGTTCTTAAACACTTAATCTTGCTGGATTTTAACCTCAATCTGCACTGTTAAAAAATATAAAACGCGACGTGTTTTAGTCGTATCGTATATAGTGTTTTGAATTACCCTTTCCGATATATGTTCCCAGATTTTAACTACTGTGAAACTAATTTAATTAAATAACACCAAAATATCCAAAATTGTGTACTGTAAACTACTCAACAGAGAAAACCCACAAAGTCCTCCCCATGGCCGGCGACGCCGGATTTCCTTGTATGGCCGCCGGCCCAAAACCGACCCCTTGGTGTCGTGGGCTTGTGGTTTACTCTAGTTGTTACCTATATCATTTTAACTCTGTTTAGTTCAATTAATTATCTTCTAAATATTACCAGATTTTAACAGAGCTTAATTTTAACTAAAATACGATATTATGTGACTTAGCTAAAATTTAGTTAACTAACTACAGAGCTTTTTATCTCTACTGTGATTAAGGATTTTACCCTCCTATAATGCTGTCGGAATAACCCTCCAAGATGCTAAGTCCTTCCTAGCTTGATGATGAACAACACTCAAGAACAAAGCTCCTTCTTCTTCTTGTTGTTGTTGTTGTTCTTTCTTTTCTCTTTTAACTTATCTTGTCTTTTAATTCATTTGAATTTTAATCTGAAGTTGAACTGAAAAGGAGCTATATATAGGAGAGGAGGAAGGGATAGGGTGAAGGAGGAGGTGTCAAGGGTTGAAGTGTGCATGTTTCATGCAAGGAGGAGGTGTGAGATGAGAGGTTGCATGCAAGCATGAGGTGTTTTTGCATTATCTTCAAATTTTTGTTTAATTTAATTATATTTTCAGAACTGAAATGATTTCATCTACTTTCACTTAAACCCTTAACAATACCCTATTTTTCATAAAAACTTAAACTTTACAAATTAACCCCTCACAACTTAACTTATTATAAAACTCACATTTTATTAAAATGAAGCTAAATTTATCATTAAAACCCTTATAACTTATTTATTTTGCATATAAAATTTTTGATTTAATTTGTATTACATATAACTTATGAAGATTGACTTATTTGATTTTAACCGTTTTGTGATTTATCAAATTATTATTAATTTAATTAATTTTATTTGTTTCTAAATCTTCCAAATGTTACAACGAGGGCACAGAGAGCGGCCGCGAGGGCCGAGATGTGAGTTGACTTCTCCGAGACGAGGACTGATCCGGGTAGTACCCGAGCAGACTGTCCCTCCTATGACAGATCAGATCGCCATCCTAGGGGCGGGTGTGCAGGAGATGCGCCAGACGATGTGATCCAGCATGCAGGAGATGCATCAGATGATAGGGTCGCTAGTTGAGACGCTTTGAGCACAGCGACCAGAGGTAGCTCCACCATTCGCGGGGACCGCGATGGTACCTACAGCACAGGCAGTTTCCCCTGCAGCCACGGAGGTGATTACGGTATCGTTAGCAGAATTCATGAGGCTGAATCCTCCGGTCTTCACAGGCACCGATCCAGCCGAGGACCCGCAGTCTTTCACTGACAGGATGGCCCGGATATGTCGTTCCCTCAAATGCTCAGATGCGCGATGGGTAGAGTTCGCGAGCTTTCGCCTGGAAGGACTTGCGCAGAAGTGGTGTGAATCAGTTGAGAAGGGCAGGGCAACAGGTCTTCCTCCTATGACCTGGACAGAGTTCGTGACGATGTTCCTTGCCCGCTTCCTTCCCCAGAGTGTTAGGGATGCCCGAGCACTCAGATTTGAGTCCTTGCGCCAGACGCCAGAGATGACCGTGGCAGTGTACGATGTGCTATTCACCGAGCTATCAGTCTATGCTCCGTACTTAGTGGCTACTGAGGAGTTGCGAGTCAAGAGATTCGTCCGAGGCTTGCTTACACCACTGTTCCTTGCGGTCAGCGCACACCATTACGAGACATATGCAGCAGCCGTAGACGCAGCCCTATTAGTCGAGGCGCGCCTTGCAGAGACTTCGGCAGTCCCAAAGCCGAAGAGGGTTCATACTGATACATCGGCACGGAGACGGCCGTTCAGGTGCCGCGACAGACACCTTGCAGGTGGCAGAGACTCGAGACGAGGTAAGCTTTTCAGCTCTTATCCCCAGGAGGGTCAGCCAGCATCATCCGGATGTTACCGATGCAGGAGTTCCTATCATCGTGTTCGAGAGTGTCCTGAGATACCCCGTAGAGAGGTAGCCATACTACATGTCACACTACCACCTTCACCACCTCAGAGGGCGTTGCCTATTGTACCCACAGTCGCCCCGCGTCAGACTCAGGCACAGAGAGGCCGGGGTCGCGGAAGGTTTGTTCCTAGAGGGCGAGGCGGTCGAGGCATAGGACAGCCAGCCACCGGTCGAGTACAGCCAGTTGCTAGTAGGGGACCGCCAGTTGCAGGTGGAGGACAGGCACGGGTTTTCGCGTTGACGCATCAGGACGCGCAGGCGTCCAACGCGGTGGTCTCAGGTACCTTATCTGTATGTTCTGTTGATGCACACGTATTATTCGATCCCGGATCCACGCACTCATACGTTTCCACGCATTTTGTGCCGAGCTTGGGTAGAGAGTCTGGGTTGCTTGATCAGCTGCTTGTTGTGACCACTCCCGTAGGAGAGTCGTTTGTTGCTAGGCATGTGTTCCGATCCTGTGTTGTCCGTATTGGCGAGAGAGATTTGCCTGTCGACTTGATCCTTCTTGAGATGTTGGACTTCGACGTTCTTTTGGGCATGGATTGGTTGGCCACGTGCTATGCGTCGGTGGACTGCTGCGAGAAGACAGTGAGATTTTGTTTTCCCGGCGAGTCGGCTTTTGTTGTGCAAGGGGACCATGGTGTCGCCCCTCACAGATTGATTTCTTCTCTTCACGCTGGACAGCTTTTAAAGAAGGGATGTCAGGGATTTCTAGCCTATGTTTGCGATACTGGAGCCACAGATATTCCATTGGACCAGGTTCCGATTGTATGTGAGTTCCCTGACGTGTTCCCTGACGAGCTTCCTGGGCTACCGCCTGAGCGTGATGTTGTGTTCTGTATTGATTTGATTCCCGGCACGGGGCCTATTTCTATACCGCCTTATCGGATGGCCCCGGCGGAGCTTAGTGAGTTGAAGAGTCAGTTGCAAGATTTGCTGGACAAGGGACTTATTCGACCCAGTGTTTCTCCTTGGGGTGCTCCGGTCCTGTTTGTTAAGAAGAAGGACAGCAGTTTGCGTCTGTGTATCGACTACCGGCAGTTGAACCGGGTGACCGTGCGGAACAGATATCCGTTGCCACGCATCGACGACTTGTTCGACAAGCTTCAAGGGGCAGGATATTTTTCGAGGATCGATTTGCGATCGGGCTATCATCAGCTGCGAGTTCGGCAGGAGGACATTCCGAAGACAGCATTCCGTACGCGTTATGGCCATTATGAGTTTTTGGTGATGTCGTTCGGACTCACCAACGTGCCGGCAGCCTTCATGGACTTGATGAACCGTATATTCAGGCCGTATCTCGACTTGTTCATCATCGTATTTATTGACGATATATTGGTGTAAGCAAAGAGGAGCACGAGCAACATCTGCGGATCACACTGCAGACATTGAGGGAGCACCAGCTTTATGCAAAATTCTTCAAGTGCGCGTTTTGGTTAGACAGCGTAGACTTCTTAGGCCACGTGATTACACGGGATGGTATATGTGTAGACCCGAGGAAGGTCGAGGCCGTTCGGAGTTGGCCCAGACCTACATCTGTTACTGAGATACGCAGCTTTCTAGGACTGGCCGGCTACTACAGGCGATTTGTACAGGATTTCTCCCGTATTGCTGCACCCTTGACCGGATTGACCGGGAAGGGAGTCCCTTTCGTTTGGACGGAGGAGTGCGAGCGCAGTTTCCAGCAGCTACAGACTTGCTTGACTACGGCGCCGGTGTTATCATTGCCTTCAGGATCGGGCGGATTTGTAGTCTATTGTGACGCTTCATGAGTGGGGCTAGGATGCGTACTGATGCAGCACGGCAGGGTGATCGCTTATGCTTCCCGGCAATTGAAGAAGCATGAATAGAACTACCCCACTCACGATTTGGAGATGGCTGCAGTGGTCTTTGCACTTAAGATCTGGCGATATTACCTCTACGGAGAGTCGTGCCAGATATTCACTGATCACAAGAGCCTCAAGTATATATTTCAGCAGCGAGACCTGAATCTCCGACAGCGCCGTTGGATGGAACTGGTGAAAGACTACGACTGAGAGATCTTATATCACCCGGGCAAGGCTAACGTAGTGGCAGATGCTTTGAGTAGGAGGCCCGAGGGTAGTCTAGCGTGTTTGAGTGCAGTACAGAGGCAGTCGTCGGCAGATTGGCAGATATTATGCGATAGCCGAGTGCAGTTCGAGTTCACGCAGATCGGGGGACAGCTTGCGCACGTTCGTGCACGCCCACAGTTGCTTGACCGTATATATGAGGCACAACGCAGGGATGACCGTTGCTTAGAGATCATGACACAGATTGGACAGGGCAGATTCTCCGAGTTCATGATTGATGATCAGGGGATGTTACGATTTGGGTCAAGACTGTGCGTACCAGATGCTGAGGGATTGCGGCACGATATTTTGGAGGAGGCGCATCGATCGGTGTACAGTGTCCACCCCGGTTCCACCAAGATGTACCACGATATGAGAGAGACCTACTGGTGGGACGGAATGAAGAGGGACATCACGGAGGGCGTATCGAGATGCCTGACTTGTCAGCAAGTCAAGGCCGAACACCAGAGGCCCGCAGGAGAGCTACATCTGTTACCCATTCCGGAGTGGAAATGGAAACAGATTTCGATGGATTTCGTTGTAGGTCTACCCAGGACAAGGCGGGGGTATGACTCCATTTGGGTGATCGTGGATCGTCTGACGAAAGCGGCTCACTTCCTGCCGGTGAAGACGACTTTCGGATTTGCGCAGTATGCCCAGATTTATATCGACGAGATTGTACGGCTACATGGGGTCCTGACGTGTATTGTGTCCGACCGAGGCACCCAGTTTACCAGCAGACTATGGCAGAGGCTTCAGGAGGCTTTGGGCACTCGTTTGAGTTTCAGCACGGCATTTCATCTGCAGACCGACGGACAGTCAGAGCGGACCATTCAGACTCTCGAGGACATGCTCCGAGCGTGCATTTTAGACTTTGGTGGTAGCTGGGATCATCATTTACCCTTGATAGAGTTCTCCTACAACAATAGCTTCTGTTGGAGATAGTGCCCTCAGAGTCAATTATTGGATCACAGGCACGCGATTGCAATGATTGAGGGAGGACCTATCCCGGTAGGACAGTCTTACTCGAGATGATAGTATGCTATCTGGTTTACCTTTATCATCGTGTACTGCTTTAGGCGACCTGACATGTCGCTATTGCACGTTGATAGAGCCCCTAGGATTCTTGCTTGACTGCCAGCAGTATGAGGGCGATCATATAAGTGAGAGCTGGAGTCTATAAGCACATCCTTAAAAGGTCCCTAGTCGTAGGAGTTTCGAGACAGGGCATCGATTCTCCAGAGTAGACTAGTGTATACAGTCGAGACCCCGACGAGGGGCGGTGGCCGGTCTCACAAGCCACTGGTGTCAGTTGGTTCACCTAAGATGTATACAGGTGCTCATTGGGTTATGAGTACACCGGACAGGACTCGCCGGGAACCTGCTAGTTGGTCATATACCAGACGTCAGATGGCAGTTCCCTGGTGACATGTGTGCAGGTTAGTTCATCGACCTGGGGATCGTCATTTGTCTCGTGTGAGTTCCCACTGTACTTTGATTACTACCCTACCACGGCTCAAAGGAGTCGTGCAAACAGGTTTTAGTTGGGTACAGTCCCGAGCCACATGGAGGCAGTGAGCGTATCTTCAGGGGTTCGTCTCTCCCGGTATTGGGGGTGAGGTCGTGCTGTGTCTAGGAGAGCCATTACACGAAGTCCTTGGCCAAGGCAAGGAGATTTACTGGTAGGTATTCCAGTAGTATCTCAGGGTGTTCTGGGCTACACTCCGACACGACTTGTACCGCTTTTGGGGGTCTGACTTTTACCAACCCCCTAGGCCCGCCATGCGATGCTCATAGACGAACGGACCGGACTGTACGGATATTGTCACTGACAGGCTCAGTTGGGTGTCGGGGTGAGCTTCCTCATCGACGTCCCTTTTGGTCAATAGCTGGTGGCCCGTCACGTATTGGCTTATACCTCTGACGTGCTAGTGGTTAAATCCACAGCCATAGTATTGACGAGTCTTTAGAGTCCACCACACTTTCAGTTACTCAAGCTTTCGGGCGAAACGCTGTAGAGGCCGTATGGAGATATGGCAGGGTCGGATCAGATACGTGCGGTATTGCACGCATCAGGATCGGACGGTTTGTACTAGTGGCCGTATGGTTATATGGCAAGGTTCGATCAGATACGTGCGGTATTGCACGAATCAGGATCGAACGGATTTTACTAGCCGGCGTTGGTTTAAGCCGATCCTAGTATAGTACAGTGTAGATATTGTCTCTTTGCATTTGTATCCGGACGGAATACAGATGCGGGTGTGTATGCACAGTATGGAGGTTTTCCTGTAATTTATTACGGGACCAGTTTTCTAGAGTTGCCATTTTGCTTTCCGTTCCGGCCGGTTTTCCTTTGTTCTTTCCCGGCCGGACTTTTCCGATGGAGGGGGTAATTTGCAGTTTTGCAAATTACACTTTGTGGAGGATTTATTTGCATAAGGATTAATTATGAAAGCATCTTTGCTTTTCTTGCATTCATTGTGATAAGAAAGGATTAGAAATGAAGTGAGGTTTGATTTGAGTTTAGTGATGATTATGCTTTGGATATGGTTACCCTCCACCTTTCACTACCATCACCTCCCTTCATGCTTCATAATCTTTTCCTCCACCATTTTCTAAATATGATAGGTTTTTTCATTTTAGAGAAGTGAGAAGAAGAAAAGAGAAGAAGAGAGAGCTTCATCTTTGAGAGAGGTTTTCATTCTTGATCTCATTCCATGCCAAGAAAAATGCAAGCACCATTTTTCTTATCTTTGTTTCCTCCATCCTCTTCAAATGGCAACCAACCCCAAAGTGAGACATACATTCTACATTACACTCCCTACAGCATATCTTGAGCATGTCGAGTAGCCGGCTTCATGCGCGAGTTGCCTCGGTATTGAGGTGGGAGCCCGTAAAAGTACCCGGCTTCGTGGTGCCCTTTCCGACGAGGAGGAGACGGACGGAGATCCCACGAGGAGATCGGAGTGGAGATGAAGACCGGAGGACTCGGATCGTATGGTATACTTCTCTACCCCCTCTCTAGATAGCTTAGACTAGTTTAATGGCACGATCCGGAGTTTAGTGCGCGGTGGTGCCGGTTTTCTATGTCCGCAAAATTTAAAGTTCATCACCGTTTCCGCGTTTGGCCGTCGGGTTGACGGCCGGGGCGCCGCCGTGCACTTACAGTGGTATCAGAGCCTCGCCATTAACTTCGTCTGGCTTTGTGTAATGTGTTTATCAGTTCCGATCGATCGAAATGTCCAAAAACCCGTATTTTGTTCACATCAGTTTCTGTTGAAATATTTTGGTCTCGAAAAATTTTTCAGGTGGTCTCAGAATGATGTGCAGGGAGTTCTAAGACATCTGGGAAAATCCGAGTCATTGACCTTTCAACAGGAGCGCGGAACCGCGGCCAATACCCACTTGGGGCCGCGGTTCCGCCGCCGTTTGTAAGGATCAATGGGCCGGGTTTTTCTAGTGGGCTTCTGGGCTAAAATTAGGGGTTTTGGAATGTTAAAGTTGGGCCAATTATTTCTGTGAGTGCTACAGTTTTCTTTGGGGCCCACTTGTTAATTGTTTGATCAATCGGAAAATTTTAAACACATTTTTCACAGCATTTACATTATATCTGCGACCGTGAATGTCACTCGATCGGTAAATCGGGTCTAACTGCTATAGCCCGGTTAGACGAATTAGCGAACGTGACTTTCACGTTGATGTTCTGTTTTTGCTGTGATGTTGCGGATCGGTCGTGGGGATAGCCTGGATGCAATGCTAGTACAGTGTTGTTGTATTATGTACATTTGTTGCTGCGGGGCGAGCGTCCGACATGTGGACTGCCGTCACTGCCTGATTGTATTATTCTTTTGGGGCACGACCTGGTTGCGGTCGATGTACCCGGTGTATGTATATTTTACTTTCTGTACTAGGATTACCCCGCGGAGGAGTGCACGGATAGCCGGGTTCTAGAGGGCAACAAGCCCGCTTCTCATGGCATTGGGACGGAGGGGGCTTCACTCTAGGATTGGCGGGCTATTCGCCGCACTCGTAGGGGGTACAGGTTGACCCAGGAGGGGTGCCCAAGTTGCCGGATTCCGTGGAGTGCTGGGTGGTCCATTCACGGCGCTGAAGGGGGCTGCCTCGCTTCACGTTTTGGCGGGTAACTTGCCGCGCCCGTAGGGGTCTAGGATTTCATTGCACAGGCTATCCACACGACCAGGGGAACGTCGGGTTTCAGTAGTGGCTCTGTGAAACCCGGGGATCCCAGATATCTGTATTGTTCTGTGATGCTGTACATTTCTGTGATGTTGCATTTCTATTCACGCCTTGAGCGAGATATAATATATTGGTATATATATTAGTAGATGTTGTATATGTTTTTCATCCGCGCTAGTCCAGTCCCCGCTCTGCCGTTAGTTAGCTAACCTAACGGGTGATGACGGGACCCAGTGGCGAATGCGGATGGCATATACGTACGTCAGTATATTTTCGTTCTTTGTGGTGTGATCAATTGATGGGACTGCGTTGATTCGGATCAATGCAAGTTAAACAAACCTAATCTCATGTTGTTGGAACACTTTTCAAAAAGCTGTTATTGCAAGGACGTTCACTTTTGTTTTGCATCGTGGTATTCATTTGGAATATCCTGCTCCTCAGTCGATGAGGCAAGGGCCGAGATCCCTTCACCGGGAGTGACCCCTTGGACAGAAGTTTGCGTCAGGACATTGACTTCACTATAGCCGATTACTTTTGCTTTGCACCGTGGTATTCAGTTGGAATATCCTGCACCCCATTCTACGGGGAAAGAGCCGAGATCCCTTCACCGGGAGTGACCTCTTTAGTAAAGGTTTTCGTCACTATATTTTCTAAAAGGCTATCCGTTCCTTCAACGATATCAAGTTCATTACGTTAAAGGTTTTCGCCAGAAACCATTCGTAGCCCTCCATCATTTCAGTTAAATATTCGGTAGTATTCAAGCTATGTATTTTGACCTCACGCCAAGGCATAGTGATTGGTAGCTGCCGGGTATTTATCTGTTGCATAGATAGATGCGTTGGTTTGGGACAGTCGTACTACTATTTTGGCCTACGTCAAGGGTATGTACGGGTGGATTCAAATTAACCTGGATAATGATGGGTAGAACTTGACATGTGACTTATGATATTTTGACCTCACGCCAAGGTCATAAGAGCATGGGGCAGAAATCACATCGGGAGTTTCAAAAGTACTGAAACTTGCCAGATATGCGCATACCTTCTGGAGTGTGATACCGTGAGCGGATTCCGTCACGTTATCATGCGATGAGAGTTGGATCCCAATTCCCACTGATGAGTTAGTTTACTCCTCGGGTGACCCCGACTAATTCTTCTTTAAGGTTTGGAGGAGAATTTGAGGTACAGTGGGAGGTTTCCAGATTAGATAAATTGGTAACCATTCAGATCTAGGATAGAGTGCACGCTGAGTGTTTCTTTTCTCTCTCTCTCTGGCAGCGACCATTGACCCGACCCAAGATTATGACTCAGTGACCAAGTTGACCGAACCTACTTAACACTGGCTTTTGGATTGTCAGAGTTGCAGACCTCATTGCCACTCCTACTTTTACCCTTTTCTCCAGGACACCCCGTATTACTACGAACGTCCACTTCCATTGGACAAAACCATCGTATGGTTATATACGAACTCGAAGGACTTCGAGGATGGTTTCTGGTTCTGGAGAAAACGGATAGGATTATTCAGTTGTCTTTTCTTTTCACCCTCTCTCAGGTTGCGAGTACTCCTTAGTTTAGGAGTAGTACACCTATTATGCAAATTGGATAGTCTTCTTCCAAACCATAGGCTGGTGCCGACCGGTAGGGAATGAAGAAAACCAGTTAGCCTAAACGGTGTACAGAAGGTATTAAGTTCAGACAAAGCAAGGGATTAGTAAGAGGGCAAAGTAAATTGCGACTGCTATTCACGACCAAACCAAGTATTTCTTCGCCAATCCTAAATCACCTTTGTATTTCTCCAGGACACTCCGTATCACTACGAAGATCCCATTTTATTGGATAATCCATCGTATGGTTATATACGAACTCGAAAGGAACTTGTTCCAGTTCGGGGATGGATCCTGGTTCAGGAGAAATAGGAATAAAGTACATTCAGGTGTCTTTTATCTTCACCTTCTCTCGCGTTGCGAGTACTCCTAGGATTAGGACAGTACACCCTTTATGCTTTTTGGATAGTCTTCTTCCAAACCATAGGCTGGTGCCGAACGGTAGGGAAGGAAGAAAACCATTTGGCCTAAAGGGGTGTACAGAAGGTAATGACTAAAGACATATAAAGGGATTTGGAGAGGTGGCAAAGAATTATACGGTTATAGTTGTGAATATGGATAATGGAAGAGGCATTACTGGGAATACCAGGATACCCCATCGAAACATTTCAATGTTTCAGTTCAGCTGTGTACTGTTAAAAGAAAACTGATTTCCCGATTAGACACTTACTCCAGGGTATGTATTTACCAGGTAAGATTCTCACATCTGTATGGTTTTACAGATGATGAGTGGGAGTGAGTTATTGGGAATTGGGTGATCATCCTCATTATATCGGGATTCGTTGTAATTGGTGATATTTGAGGATGCCGCTTAGGTTGTTTGCCGGTCGGCAAATATTTGGTTTTGAATATCCGCTGTTGTGCACCAATTTCAAATTGATATATCTGTACGTCTATTTTCATAGAGTGAGATATACCTTTTGATATTATGTCGATGACATTTACCTATATCAGTGGATGGTTAGGTAAGGAGCATTGAACAGCGGTGTAATTCTTCTTAACCATAAGTACAGTTTTCAACCTACGACACACAGTGAATGAGTCATCAGACTCAAGGGACTTATACAGAGTATTGTATGTTGTCCAGGGTCCATCAGGACAGAGGGGTTGGTCCTCGTACTGTATTCTGTTTACTTATGACTTCTCTAGTTCTTAGACAGGTGTTTCGTAGAAACACAGGGTCGAAGTTTTGAGAAGTTATAGGTATAAGAATAAAGTAGAGAACCAGGTGTTGCAAGTATCGGGATTCTTCAAAGTGATCGAAGATGTAGATACTTGTGTATGGTATTCAGTTGATAGTAATGATTAAGAGAACTTGTTTCTCTTTCGAGTTACTCATAATTGGAAGCATTCCTAAGTTGAGTAACGCTGATCGGCCTCCTTCTATTTAGTTGACATGCACTGGAGACAGCTGCATGATTTGAATCTGGTTCAATTAAATCAGTGTCTCTGGTTCTATATTGGATATAGAACAGTTCATATCTTAACGATGTTGAGGTACGGGGAGTTGTCCGGCTTATGATTAAAACCAGACTCTGGATAACTCAAGGCACATTTCTGTAATGGCTGTTTGTGGGTTGACCCAGGCTATGACGAGGGTTGACTTTCTACCATCTGGGAGATCAATAGAAATATTGTTCAAGACTCGCCACAGTTTTATTAAAAATGGATTTTTCCAAAAACAGCAGTGGGAGTATGGTAGAACTGGAAGTGATTCCAGAACCGCAAACGATTACTGAAAATTTGATAAGGAACCTAAAGATTCAATCTGATTTGACATTCCATTGGCCACTCCGCAGATAAGGTGGGTAACTTCAGGCACCCGAGAGGTACTCCGGTAGCCTCAAGGACGGTGACAGGGAAGTTCTTGTTTACCCACACTTGCCATTGTTGTTGTTCCAGGCTGCGAGACCCGGCAGGAGGATGAGTATAGCGTCGTTCTAAACTTGCTTTAGAAGTGCACGTCTATATGACTCTGCCAGAGGGTTGTCGTAGTCAGTGGGAGCAGCGGAAGCATTGGTGGACATCTGGCTTATGTCTATTTATAGACTAAAGCAGATATAGCGGAGATAGATCATCTATTTCTGATGTGACGGTCATAGGTTTGACGTCATCAGAATAGGGGATGGATCTGTTGAGAAGGTAGTAGGAAGTGATATTCCTATACTACGATCGGTTAGACTTTGGTCGTCACACAGTGGTTTCTCCACACAGGACTTGGATATATATCAGACATTCTGGTTACTAGATCTATGGTTTTAGATCTAGATTTGGGTGGTTTCCTAATCTGGGTACCTTGACAGCATTCTTTGAGTATTTAGAATGGACGACTCCTGGCATGGTGGTGTACCTGCAGGTAATGGAGTCACCCTCTCTAAAGGTGTCTTACAGACTAAAGGGGAGAGGGATATTCATGATTGGCAGATCATTTGCTTAGGCAATTGAGTCAATCATGAGATGTCAAGTACCACACCAGATGTTGTTCTTGCACTACATGCAATAAGTTAATATTGATCCAATCCTGGAGAAACAGTCGGAGGCAGTTTTAGAACATAAGTGGATGTTCTAGGGATATGATAACGGCTGCCTCCTTTAGGAGACGGTTATCATTCCAGGCTTCCAAGGTGACATGGACGACAAGGAGGTTGTCAGAGTTATAGTTTTTCCTTCTGACGAGGGGCAGTATTTTGGACAGGTGGTCCAAGGCAATACTGAGGGTGGCATGGCGCAGGATACTGATTAAGTTCAGTTGACGATACAGTCTAAGAAGTTTGGATTTGGAGTTCATTTATGAGCTAAGTCCCATCAGACATCCAGACACTCTAAGACAGGTATTGTTCATTTCGGGAGATGGCTTTCTCCGTGAACATGAGGTATAGAGAGACATAGAAAGTAACACCTGAGCGGATCCACTCACTGAGGCTATTCCTCGAACGCAATAGTTTCGCAAACAAGCTTTGTGAGACTGACAAGTAGAGGAGTTGGGTGTTCGGTATCACACGGGCTGTGAGTATGCGACATCGCAATAATTAGCCTTGAGTGCAAGTGGGAGATTGTTGGAGATAGTGCCCTCAGAGTCAATTATTGGATCACAGGCACGCGATTGCAATGATTGAGGGAGGACCTATCCCGGTAGGACAGTCTTACTCGAGATGATAGTATGCTATCTGGTTTACCTTTATCATCGTGTACTGCTTTAGGCGACCTGACATGTCGCTATTGCACGTTGATAGAGCCCCTAGGATTCTTGCTTGACTGCCAGCAGTATGAGGGCGATCATATAAGTGAGAGCTGGAGTCTATAAGCACATCCTTAAAAGGTCCCTAGTCGTAGGAGTTTCGAGACAGGGCATCGATTCTCCAGAGTAGACTAGTGTATACAGTTGAGACCCCGACGAGGGACGGTGGCCGGTCTCACAAGCCACTGGTGTCAGTTGGTTCACCTAAGATGTATACAGGTGCTCATTGGGTTATGAGTACACCGGACAGGACTCGCCGGGAACCTGCTAGTTGGTCATATACCAGACTTCAGATGGCAGTTCCCTGGTGACATGTGTGCAGGTTAGTTCATCGACCTGGGGATCGTCATTTGTCTCGTGTGAGTTCCCACTGTACTTTGATTACTACCCTACCACGGCTCAAAGGAGTCGTGCAAACAGGTTTTAGTTGGGTACAGTCCCGAGCCACATTGAGGCAGTGAGCATATCTTCAGGGGTTCGTCTCTCCCGGTATTGAGGGTGAGGTCGTGCTGTGTCTAGGAGAGCCATTACACGAAGTCCTTGGCCAAGGCAAGGAGATTTACTGGTAGGTATTCCAGTAGTATCTCAGGGTGTTCTGGGCTACACTCCGACACGACTTGTACCGTTTTTGGGGGTCTGACTTTTACCAACCCCCTCGGCCCGCCATGCGATGCTCATAGACGAACGGACCGGACTGTACGGATATTGTCACTGACAGGCTCAGTTGGGTGTCGGGGTGAGCTTCCTCATCGACGTCCCTTTTGGTCAATAGCTGGTGGCCCGTCACGTATTGGCTTATACCTCTGACGTGCTAGTGGTTAAATCCACAGCCATAGTATTGACGAGTCTTTAGAGTCCACCACACTTTCAGTTACTCAAGCTTTCGGGCGAAACGCTGTAGAGGCCGTATGGAGATATGGCAGGGTCGGATCAGATACGTGCGGTATTGCACGCATCAGGATCGGACGGTTTGTACTAGTGGCCGTATGGTTATATGGCAAGGTTCGATCAGATACGTGCGGTATTGCACGAATCAGGATCGAACGGATTTTACTAGCCGACGTTGGTTTAAGCCGATCCTAGTATAGTACAGTGTAGATATTGTCTCTTTGCATTTGTATCCGGACGGAATACAGATGCGGGTGTGTATGCACAGTATGGGGGTTTTCCTGTAATTTATTACGGGACCAGTTTTCTAGAGTTGCCATTTTGCTTTCCGTTCCGGCCGGTTTTCCTTTGTTCTTTCCCGGCCGGACTTTTCCGATGGAGGGGGTAATTTGTAGTTTTACAAATTACACTTTGTGGAGGATTTATTTGCATAAGGATTAATTATGAAAGCATCTTTGCTTTTCTTGCATTCATTGTGATAAGAAAGGATTAGAAATGAAGTGAGGTTTGATTTGAGTTTAGTGATGATTATGCTTTGGATATGGTTACCCTCCACCTTTTACTACCATCACCTCCCTTCATGCTTCATAATCTTTTCCTCCACCATTTTCTAAATATGATAGGTTTTTTCATTTTAGAGAAGTGAGAAGAAGAAAAGAGAAGAAGAGAGAGCTTCATCTTTGAGAGAGGTTTTCATTCTTGATCTCATTCCATGCCAAGAAAAATGCAAGCACCATTTTTCTTATCTTTGTTTCCTCCATCCTCTTCAAATGGCAAGCAACCCCAAAGTGAGACATACATTCTACATTACACTCCCTACAGCATATCTTGAGCATGTCGAGTAGCCGGCTTCATGCGCGAGTTGCCTCGATATTGAGGTGGGAGCCCGTAAAAGTACCCGGCTTCGTGGTGCCCTTTCCGACGAGGAGGAGACGGACGGAGATCCCGCGAGGAGATCGGAGTGGAGATGAAGACCGGAGGACTCGGATCGTATGGTATACTTCTCTACCCCCTCTCTAGATAGTTTAGACTAGTTTAATGGCACGATCCGGAGTTTAGTGCGCGGTGTTGCCGGTTTGCTAAGTCCGCAAAATTTAAAGTTCATCACCGTTTCCGCGTTTGGCCGTCGGGTTGACGGCCGGGGCGCCGCCGTGCACTTACAGCTTCCAGGACACTATTCAGATGGCACCTTTCGAGGCTTTGTATGGGAGGAGATGTAGATCGCCCGTCTGTTGGACAGAGCTGAGCGAGAGCAGTATTTTGGGGCCCCAGATCGTACAGGAGACAACCGAGAAGATTCAGCTGATTCGAGACAGGATGAGGACAGCTCAGAGCAGGCAGAAATCGTATGCTGACAGACGCTGCCGCAGATTAGAGTTCGCAGTTGGCGATCACGTTTTTCTGAGGGTCTCTCCAATGAAGGGAGTGATGAGGTTCAGACGAAAAGGGGAAGCTTAGCCCCAGGTTCATAGGTCCTTTCGAGATCCTCGAGCGGGTGGGCACAGTCGCATATCGTTTAGCTCTTCCACCCAGTCTTTCATATGTTCACCCCGTTTTCCATGTATCGATGCTACGTAGATATCTTCATGACCCTTCCCACACGATCCAACATCAGACAGTCCCGCTTGAGCCCGACCTTTCGTTCACCGTGCAGCCTGTTGAGATATTAGATCGGCAGGTGAAGAAACTTTGATCTAGGGTCCTACCGTCGGTAAAGGTTCTTTGGCGCGGGCCGAATGGTGAGGAGATCACTTGGGAGACCGAGGGGGAGATGCAGAAGAAATTCCCTCAACTCTTTGAAGGTACGCGTAGTTATATATTTTAAATTCGGGGACAAATTTTCTTAAGGAGGGGAGACTGTAACACCTGAGTTTAGGGTTAGTGGTAATTGTGTGTTAATGTGGGGTTTTTGGTAAAAAGTTTACCAAAACAGGATTCTAGAAATTTATCTGGTTTTATGGTTATTTTTGTAGAAATTTATCTCGACCGCACACACTTGTGCACGTTAACTATGGTTATGCTTAAGGTGACCTAGTTTGGGTGTGCATGGTGGGTTAACCTTGTTTAACCAACCATGGTGGGTTAGGCCTTAGTTAAGATAATTGAGTGGATTTTGAGCTAATTAGTTTAATTGAGGGTGATTAAGGTTTAGGTTGACTTGTGGTGAGAGAGAGATAGAGATGTGATGGTTGTCATGATGATTTAAGGTTATGTCACACCATTTCAACTCAAACCTTTTTCCATGTCTCTTCACACTCACACCTCACTCAAACCTTCACCTCAGCCCAATTCCAGCACTTTTCAGCCACCCAAAACAGCAACATCAGCCACCCAAATCATCACCAGATCAGCACATCAGCTGCTAAGACAGCAACTGTTTCAGCCACCCCAGCCCCTATTATATCCTCAGCAACAGCCCCTTAACCCCACAGCAACACCTGAAACAACACAACAACACACACAACCTTTCCCCCCAGCTGCTACAGCAGCAACTCACACACAAACAAAACAACACAACACAAAAATTTAACTTCAGCAGCAGCAATGCAACAGCAGGCTTCAGCTGCAGCAATGCAACAGTAGCAACAACAACTAGGCAGCAGTTCAGCAGTAGCAACAGCCCTCTTTCCCTCTCCTCCTTGTTCACTTCTCCTTCACCAAGGATCTCTAGAGGTATAACCCCTCAACTAAACTCCTTATTGCGAGGTTATTGTCGATAGTGTAACTAGTGTTCATAACTTGTAGTTGTAGCGTTTTGAAAATCGTTTCGGTGAAATTTCGGAAAATCGGTAAAATAAGGGGGTTTTCTGTAAAAAGTCAAAATGCAAATATCTTATTATAAAAATTAAATATACATATTCTAGCTATGAAATTGCTATTATTTGGTGTTTATTGAGCCGCGGGTGAAATTTCAAATTTTCTGAAAAAAATATTATTTTATTATTATTTTAAGCCGTCACTAATATATTTAATTAGGGAAAATTACAAATTGGAATGAGTTGAAACAAATTTTGTGCATCATAAAACATTAAATAAAATTTTATCATGTGGTTTTTGAAACGAAATCGTTTGCCAAAACGGTTTAGAAAAATATCGAAGAAAAAGGCTTTTTTCGGTGAAATTAGTGTTAATGGGAATTGGGGTAATACATTTATCTTTTTTCCTAACCCACACACCCACACCTCACCCTCTCTTCCCCTCCCCATGTGGCCGGCCCCACCATGACAGCCATCCCCCTCTCTCTCTCTCCAATCACCAAGAAAAGAAAAGAAAAGAAAGGAAAATGATAGAAAAAGGGTGGACTTTGACTAGATATTACTTTCTCCACCTCACTCTCTCTCCTCCCTCACCCAAACCCCCTCCATTTCTGGCCAAATCTGAAACCCCCCACAGCAGCAGCCCTTCACCAAAATCCCACACCATTTTGCCTCAAAAATCCATTAAAATGCTTCAAAAATCCATGCAAATTCAAAGCGAACTCAAAATCCAAGCTATACCCATTTTCCCTTGGCCAATCTAGCTTGGATTTTCATGAACTAAAGTATTAAACTACACATTATAATATTAATAATGACATGAAACCTTAATTTAGATTTTAATCCCAAATATAAAACCATTTCAAAAAAACCTAGTTAGCAAAAAGAACATTTATCACAATTTCCAACTAACAATTTGAAATTTGTAACTAGATTTGGTTTTAGCAAGAATTAATATGTTAATCCACTCATTAAGATCAATACCCAAAGATGAAAACCCTAATTTAATTTACAAACCCTTCTCTTGAATTTTGAATCACAAATTTAAAACCATAATTAAACATCTAGTTAAACTAGACTAAAGCATTAGCAACAAATGAACATGGGTTTAGGGTTTATACTTCACTATCCATGGATCAAACATGGAACTAAGCCACCCAAAAATAGCTCCCATACACCTAGATCCATGCTACATAGGCCAAGGGAAAATGGGTATAGCTTGGATTTTGAGTTCGCTTTGAATTTGCATGGATTTTTGAAGCATTTTAATGGATTTTTGAGGCAAAATGGTGTGGGATTTTGGTGAAGGGCTGCTGCTGTGGGGGGTTTCAGATTGGGCCAGAAATGGAGGGGGTTTGGGTGAGGGAGGAGAGAGAGTGAGGTGGAGAAAGTAATATCTAGTCAAAGTCCACCATTTTTCTATCATTTTCCTTTATTTTCTTTTCTTTTCTTGGTGATTGGAGAGAGAGAGAGGGGGAGGGCTGTCATGGTGGGGCCGGACACATGGGGAGGGGAAGAGAGGGTGAGGTGTGGGTGTGTTGGTTAGGGAAAAAGATAAATGTATTACCCCAATTCCCATTAACACTAATTTCACCGAAAAAAGCCTTTTTCTTCGATATTTTTCTAAACCGTTTTGGCAAACGATTTCGTTTCAAAAACCACATGATAAAATTTTATTTAATGTTTTATGATGCACAAAATTTGTTTCAACTCATTCCAATTTGTAATTTTCCCTAATTAAATATATTAGAGACGGCTTAAAATAATAATAAAATAATATTTTTTTCAGAAAATTTGAAATTTCACCCCCGGCTCAATAAACACCAAATAATAGCAATTTCATAGCTAGAATATGTATATTTAATTTTTATAATAAGATATTTGCATTTTGACTTTTTACAGAAAACCCCCTTATTTTACCGATTTTCCGAAATTTCACCGAAACGATTTTCAAAACGCTACAATCTTCCCCCCTTAAAAAAATTCGGTCCCCGAATTTAAAGTAAAACTCCCCCCAAATACTAAAACATCTAAACCAAAACCATCAAGTCGTCGGGGCTCCGAAATTGTAAATACATAAAACAAATTGTAGCGCAGCGCATGCACATGAAAAATGAGCATATAACTCAAATCAAAACTCCGTCAAGCATCCCGCAATCATCGGAGTCATGGTAAAGACACAAATGTCAAATCCAATATAAAACCAATATGATATAATCTTGAAACTATACATGTAAATATCAACTCTATATATGTAAATATCTGAAGAAAATGCATGCCATATCTTTTAAAGTCGCTGTGCAATGCGAATACACTGCACAGTGGCGAACGTCTATCATAAGAAAATAATCATATACATATATACCTTTTGTTTGAACTGTACGTTCCGCCATTTTGGGAAACAATTTGGAAGGGTTTTCTTTATTTAAACGTTTCGTGTCATATGAGACACGTAGGTAAATACTGAGACTATAGCTCGCTTTTTGGAATTCCCTTCGATAGCTATCAATGCATGAAAAATACATTCAGGTACTGTCCTCTGACTAGTCCTGCTCAGTACGAAAACACATAGCAAATATCATAAAAACGTACTGCTCTATAAGAAATCAATCCCAAAATATGCATATGAATACTACGTGTGTCTGGTGCGCACGGAAATCAAAATCCATATATGTGTCAACATGTGTACAGAAACAAGATCTAAATGCATCGGGTGTGCATGAAACATCTGTCATAGGCAACGTGAGTGCCTGACAGCAAAACGGATGCATCTGACATGCACGAAGAATCTCGATTTAGTGCAACTGGTGTGCACCAAAATCGTATCTCAAAACATGCGCTCAACATGCGCGAAAATCCAAACCAGGTGTATCCATCATGCACGAAATCATGAAATCCAATATCAAGTGCCGAACATGCGCAAAATCAAATCAGGTGCACAAGGTGCACAAAACAAATATCGAACATCACCATCGAAATCAAAGTCCAGGGCATCTAAATGCACAACATACGTAACACTGCACTGCAAGCATATATGAACTATACCGCGTGCAAAAACCAAATTGTGTGCGTATATACGCACAAAATCAACTAAAATGTCTAAAACCGTAAAATCATAAACATGTGAAACCAAGCACGAAAACGATATCAAGTGCAACACTGTGCAACGATCGTAAATCCTCAATCATCAAAATCAAATCATGCGAATAAATCACCCAAAACATCGAAATCAATAATGGAAGAATAGTACCGCTCAAGCGCATCCTCTAAGAATCTCGGGCCAACTGTCGCGGTCACTAGTGGGACGTCTCGTCGATGATCATGAACTCTGGCCTGCTGGTGTGCGTAACAATGACCACTCCTGGGTCAAGGTCTTCACTGTGAATTACCAATCTCTCGGTCCATCGGCTCATCGGCCCTGTCAGGTGTACTAACGGGGATGATTCCGTTCTGGCACTTCTCTGGTCATCTCTCGGTCAATCATCGCGACCACTCGTAAGACAGCATATTACTGGCGTCGGCCTAAGGCTCTCTGAATGTACGTGACACCTCTGATCCTGGGTGCAAGTATCATTGCAGCAGTGTCCTGTAAGGAATCCTGCTCACGGTCTCTTCCATATCTCGTCTCTGCCAACTGTCCGGAAGTCATTGTCCTTTCCTATATCTGCATCTTGCTCTGGAACGACTGCATACTCATCGCAACTCCTTCTGGAAGGTAAGACCAAGTACCATTCCTCGGCATGCGCATCGCATCTCTGATGTCGGCGGAGTGGAACGTCATCTCATCTAGATCTGGTATGAACCTCTTACTTCACTTTTATCTAATGTCGTCTGCTTTGGACTCGTTTCGTCGCGGCTGCATGGACTGAGCTCCAACAGCTATCCTCGTATCTGGAGTCTCCCAAGAATGCATCTCACCACCTAGCATCCGAATTAAGTTGAGCCATCCGATCGAGTCGTCAAAACCTCATAATCCCCCAAGAGCTCAACATCTTGGGCACAGTTTAATAGTATCGAGTACATACCACAGCATCGGTGGTCCAGCCGTAGAAGGGCAAACCCAAGCCTCACTAATGGCGCCGCAGAACTGCCGCAAACCCGAAGGTTCCAAGGCTTTCACACGGTCATTAAGTCGAGTTGGGATTTCATTCTTCTAGAGGGACCATAGAATTGCCTGCATGTCTTTCCGACTACTTTAAACTTGGAATAATAGGTTTCTGACATTCGATCGTCTATGTCGACTCCCAACGTCTCCGCGTGAAGTCGTCTCTAGCTGGAATCAATCTATCTGATAACCTTGCATCGGGGTAGGCGAACGAACCACCTGTCCTAGTCATTTATCCTCGGGTGACTAGCGACCTTCTATCATCTCTTAGTACAACTCGTACTGCAATAGCTCCAACATCTGGGGCGATATCTCGTCGTTCGCAGCAATAACTGGCTCACTCGCCTGCATACTGAACAGTGCCTCAATCAACATGAATAAGCAATGCGCCAACGGTCATCAAAAATCTGGCCGGCCTCTGTCGGTGGCCCAATCCTCTGGTACTGATCGGCACGTCCGAGAAATCTCGTAAAGGCGATCCGCCAAACGCTCGTGGCGCGAAAACACAGTAAAAAGACATATCTCTGCAATCGTGTGTTGCCGGAATTATGCCCTGGTCAGTCCTCGTTCGTGACGAGCTTGTGCTGACCGCAACTCTAGCCGTAGCTCTCCCTGCCTGTAACCATAGCAGCAAAACCAAACTGGTACCGATGAGGCTAGATCAGGAAGGAATATAATACTGAACAAGGAAATGTACATCCTAAGGCTTCATAAGTGGAGTGGCGTGTCATAAATATGCCGCGGAACATATCAACGGTACGTCACTCTACTTTAGTCACCTATTCCATCAACCAAGGGTCATCCTACGCTCTTAAGGTTAAAACCTAACGCTCTGATACCAACTTTGTCACGACCCGAAAGTACGGAACATGACTGACACTTAGACTACGAACGTCTCAAGGCGTACGTATGCTAAGTAAGCCGAAACCCAGAAATCCAAACCAAGAGAAGTAGTAGAGAATAGGAAGAACCATATCAAATCAACCTGTATGCAACATAATATACAACGCCTAAAGGCGAGGATCACAACAGAAATGGAACTCAACCAGCAAGAAACTCAAGAAATATAACATGCTACCCTATGGTCGAAAGAATAACATTACTGGTCTCTATCTCAAAAAATACAAGTTTGGTTGATAGAACTTCTAGATACAACTGAAATATAATATACAAGGTATAATGATGGGTAAGATACAATAAACCCACCTACTAGCAAGTCACCCGAAAAGAAACCGTGCCCGCAAAGCCGTAATGAAATCCGTACGACAACACCTGCAAGAAACTGGGGCACAACGGGGGTGAGTTGCCAACTCGTGAGTAGAAAAAGATCTACGAACAGAAAATCGCATGAATAACGCAACCTAGGTCAATGATCATAATATATCCTCAATATATGAATAACATGCAGCCTATAACAATGGCTAGGGTAATATTTAACCTGAGTGTGATCTCATGTGCCCGTGTCAGTGCCTCAGTTAGCAATATATCATATGAATGAGGTATGAATGCATGAAAACAGAATACATGTAAATGAAGAAACTGTTTTCATAAATTAGTGAGATTTCCTTTGTATTTTTAAAATGAGGTATCATAAATGAAATCAGCACCAACAGTGTCTAGTATCGACACAAAACATAAATCGCAATGTCTCAAAACCTCAGGCTCCGGCCATCCGGACTGGCCTGTATCATCAAATATCAGTACCTCAATATCTCGAAATCTCAATGTCTCAATCTCAATATCTAGGGCGCCGTCAGTCCAGACCGGCCCCTACCATCCATCTCAAGACCACGACGGTATCCTCCGGATATCCGACGCGTCGGGTAAAATCACCAGTAGGTAGTCTCCCTCTGCCAGGCTCATCGTCATCACCACGAGCTTCTTGCCCCGGGATACCTTACCGGGTCCACCATGTACCCGAAACGGTTCATCCAACTCCTCGAATCGGGTCTCCAAATCCATCAGCAAACTCATGGTGGACGACTCATACATCATGGGAAAAACCGCGCTTTTTATTTAAAAAGAGAAAGAAGAAGTTTGTATATGTTTTGCGGTTTTCCCCAAATCCAAAAAATCTCATGGAAATCCAAATCCAAAACCTCAATAGCACGTAAAAAGTGAATATATGCATGAGAATCCATGAATGCGGCATAACAATGAATAACAGTATGCATGAGGTAGCAGGTAATAACTACAATGTCTAAACTAACATATAAGGTAAGTACACTAATATCATTTCTAAACTATTAGCTAACAGGCTATGTCAAGCAATAATATTTTCTAAGGTGTACGTGACATGGCAATTACCGATGAAGATGTGTGTGAGCCGGCAAGTAAGTGTACGTGGTACATACGCATCATCGGTAATGGTGCTGGTGTCCTAACCACAATATATCAACAGTAGAATATGAAGCATAATATAAGCATGTGATGCAGAGCAAACAACAATAATGAGCGGGAACTGAATACTAGACGCAACGATAACTAATCTGTTTTAACCTAATATAAGTCCTATAATGGTGCTTTTTGAAATAACACGAATCGTGGGGTTTTGAAAATAGGGGCTACGGTGTTTTTAAGAAAAGATACGTTTTTTTTGAAATATCCGTAGGATCCCTTAGGCTGTCTTTAAAAATACGCACGATTCGAAAGCTTTGAAATAGGTAGGAACCGAATCTAATCTAACAACTAACTAAACTAAAGGGCTACGCTACAAGCTAGACTACAGGTAAGGAAACCGCCTAACATCTGAGTCGATACATATACATACCTGTATATATATTAGTCGGTGATCCCGCCTCAATAATATCATATCCGATACCATATCTATAATCAGACATCCCAAGTCAAGAGTGCGGATCAATCATCAAGATATAGCTCGTACGTAAATCCGTCGTACGGCATCCCCCAATTCTGGGTACGGGTCAAAATCACATTCATCATACTATTCATCTGATATCCTCTTTATCAAATCATGATCGGGGTACTGATCTACGTCTAGTACCATACTGATACCGCCTACGTATGCATGGACGTGTGTGAAACACTACGTCAAGGACCCGCAACAACGTCATATCGTATCTCAAATACGAACCCTGCTATATCACCGATCTCACGGCCTCAAATCAAATCTCATTGACTCAGCTCAATCCCAAGTATCATCCTCAAATCCGTATGTGAACACATAGTCCCATACCCATGTGAACCCATAACTATATAACCCCATATAAGCACATATGAAGAAAAATGTATGCAAGTATGGGTGTGTATATAAATGTGGTGCAGCCTCTACTCTAGGGTCTCGCAACACTAAACCTATCTATTCACACCTAAAATCTATCTTTATCATCAATAACCTCAATAAATAATAATCAATATATATGTGTGTATACGTATTCGTATACATCACCACGGACTGCGGGGGTGCTATACGCCATCCACCCGACTTCTCCCCGTAGATATAAATCTACTCACCTGGTCCTCGCTCGCCGGTGCCGACGTCGTGACGCGCTTGCTTGTCGTCTCGAAGTCCACATGGGTTACCTACATATCATAACGCACCATATCGCATTAAAATCCGACTCAAGACTAAAACGACTCACGAATCTCACATAGGTCAAAACCTATGGTTGATTCGTGAGTCGTTTTGGTCTTGAGTCGGATTTTAATGCGATACGGTGCGTTATGATATGTAGGTAACCCATGTGGACTTCGAGACGACAAGCAAGCGCGTCGCGACGTCGGCACCGGCGAGCGAGGACCAGGTGAGTAGATTTATATCTACGGGGAGAAGTCGGGTGGATGGCGTATAGCACCCCCGCAGTCCGTGGTGATGTATACGAATACGTATACACACATATATATTGATTATTATTTATTGAGGTTATTGATGATAAAGATAGATTTTAGGTGTGAATAGATAGGTTTAGTGTTGCGAGACCCTAGAGTAGAGGCTGCACCACATTTATACACACACCCATACTTGCATACATTTTTCTTCATATGTGCTTATATGGGGTTATATAGTTATGGGTTCACATGGGTATGGGACTATGTGTTCACATACGAATTTGAGGATGATATTTGGGATTGAGCTGAGTCGATGAGATTTGATTTGAGGCCGTGATATCGGTGATATAGCAGGGTTCGTATTTGAGATACGACATGACGTTGTAGCGGGTCCTTGACGTAGTGTTTCACACACGTCCATGCATACGTAGGCGGTATCAGTATGGTACTAGACGTAGATCAGTACCCCGATCATGATTTGATAAAGAGGATATCAGATGAATAGTATGATGAATGTGATTTTGACCCGTACCCAGAATTGGGGGATGCCGTACGACGGATTTACGTACGAGCTATATCTTGATGATTGATCCGCACTCTTGACTTGGGATGTCTGATTATAGATATGGTATCGGATATGATATTATTGAGGCGGGATCACCGACTAATATATATACAGGTATGTATATGTATCGACTCAGATGTTAGGCAGTTTCCTTACCTGTAGTCTAGCTTGTAGCGTAGCCCTTTAGTTTAGTTAGTTGTTAGATTAGATTCGGTTCCTACCTATTTCAAAGCTTGCGAATCGTGCGTATTTTTAAAGACAGCCTAAGGGATCCTACGGATATTTCAAAAAAAACGTATCTTTTCTTAAAAACACCGTAGCCCTTATTTTCAAAACCCCACGATTCGTGTTATTTCAAAAAGCACCATTGCAGGACTTATATTAGGTCAAAACAGATTAGTTATCGTTGCGTCTAGTATTCAGTTCCCGCTCATTATTGTTGTTTGCTCTGCATCACATGCTTATATTATGCTTCATATTCTACTGTTGATATCTTGTGGTTAGGACACCAGCACCATTACCGATGATGCGTATGTACCACGTACACTTACTTGCCGGCTCACACACATCTTCATCGGTAATTGCCATGTCACGTACACCTTAGAAAATATTATTGCTTGACATAGCCTGTTAGCTAATAGTTTAGACATGATATTAGTGTACTTACCTTATATGTTAGTTTAGACATTGTAGTTATTACCTGCTACCTCATGCATACTGTTATTCATTGTTATGCCGTATTCATGGATTCTTATGCATATATTCACTTTTTACGTGCTATTGAGGTTTTGGATTTGGATTTCCATAAGATTTTTTGGATTTGGGGAAAACCGCAAAACATATACAAACTTCTTCTTTCTCTTTTTAAATAAAAAGCGCGGTTTTTCCCATGATGTATGAGTCGTCCACCATGAGTTTGCTGATGGATTTGGAGACCCGATTCGAGGAGTTGGATGAACCGTTTCGGGTACATGGTAGACCCGGTAAGGAACCCCGGGGCAAGAAGCTCGTGGTGATGACGATGAGCCTGGCAGGGGGAGACTACCTACCGGTGATTTTACCCGACGCGTCGGATATCCGGAGGATACCGTCGTGGTCTTGAGATGGATGGTAGGGGCCGGTCTGGACTGACGGCGCCCTAGATATTGAGATTGAGACATTGAGATTTCAAGATATTGAGGTACTGAGATTTGACGATACAGGCCAGTCCGGATGGCCGGAGCCTGAGGTTTTGAGACATTGAGATTTATGTTTTGTGTCGATGCTAGACACTGTTGGTGCTGATTTCATTTATGATACCTCATTTTAAAAATACAAAGGAAATCTCACTAATTTATGAAAACAGTTTCTTCATTTACATGTATTCTGTTTTCATGTATTCATACCTCATTCATATGATATATTGCTACCTGAGGCACTGACACGGGCACATGAGATCACACTCAGGTTAAATATTACCCTAGCCATTGTTATAGGCTGCATGTTATTCATATATTAAGGATATATTATGATCATTGACCTAGGTTGCGTTATTCATGCGATTTTCTGTTCGTAGATCTTTTTCTACTCACGAGTTGGCAACTCACCCCCGTTGTGCCCCAGTTTCTTGCAGGTGTTGTCGTACGGATTTCATTACGGCTTTGCGGGCACGGTTTCTTTTCGGGTGACTTGCTAGTAGGTGGGTTTATTGTATCTTACCCATCATTATACCTTGTATTTTATATTTCAGTTGTATCTAGAATTTCCATCAACCAAACTTGTATTTTTTGAGATAGAGACCAGTAATGTTATTCTTTCGACCATAGAGTAGCATGTTAAATTTCTTGAGTTTCTTGCTGGTTGAGTTCCATTTCTGTTGTGATCCTCGCCTTTAGGCGTTGTATATTATGTTGCATACAGGTTGATTTGATATGGTTCTTCCTATTCTCTAATACTTCTCTTGGTTTGGATTTCTGGGTTTCGGCTTACTTAGCATACGTACGCCTTGAGACGTTCGTAGTCTAAGTGCCAGTCATGTTCCGTACTTTCGGGTCGTGACAGTAGTTAATGCTAGTTTTAGCAACTTTGAGTGAGATATTGCCAAGTGATGGTTTTAATGGTTAGTATAACCTTAGTAAGTGCTGTTAAGGCTAGTGAAACCAAGATTTATCCCAGATTTCACCGGAATACCCGTTTTGTCCGACTTGGCGTAAATTAGCGATTTTAGTGATTTTATAGCCTCTGTTAGATCTGCTGTTGACCCAAACCTTTAATCATAAAATTATGAAGACTGTAGCACAGTGACCTTAGCAGAGACACACACACCGAGCATGGGGACCCACCTCCAAGGTAAGGCCGCTGGTTTATTCCTTCTGGCCGCAAATTGCGGCCAGAACAAGGGCTATGGTGTTGGGTTTTTGGCTGTAGGGTTCTTCTGGGAGCTTAGGGTTTCAGTATCTGTAACTTTTTAGGTTTGGCCCAGAGGCAAAATCTGGAGCTATAAACGTGTTTCGATGTTTTAAACCTTATGCGGCACGCGCGTGATCCGCGTGGTTCTGTGGCGCGCTGCACGACACAGCGCGTCGAAGTTGGTTCTGGTAAGTTCACACGCGTCTCGACGTGTCGTGTGCACGCGCGTTCAGTTTCACGCACACGTATCCTTTTAGCAATAATTATACGATTTTGGTGATTTGTGTGAATTTGTGTTAAGTGATATTGGTCTTACTCAAACTATCCTAATTAGGTATTGTTAGGGCCATGTTAACCTAGAAAAACCCCAGATTACGCAAAAATACCCTGAGTTTCAAATTGGTGCAAAACTTGACGTTTTTGTGCAAAACTTAGCTTTTTAAAATCTGCTTTGACCCAGTGAGTTCAGAATGAATTTGAGTGGACTGTAGCCTACTTGAGAGACCCTGACCACACCACCTGAGCCCGACCCCACCAACCCAAACCCAGGCCGCCAGAAAATCCATTCTGGCCGCAAATTGCGGCCAGTCTAGGGAGATAGGTCCTAGGGTTTTTGCTTCAGGTGTCTGCTACATTTTATAGGTCTCTGATATATATAGTTTTGTAATATTTGGATCTGGGTAAAATCTGGGGCACTATATTGTTTTCTGGTGTTTATGGTTTGCGTGATACGCGCGATACGCGAGTGGTTCTGTGATTCAGCGTATCGCGGCGTATCGGGTTAAGCGTTAGGCACATACGCGCATGCTTTAGCGTATCGCACACACGCGCGTCAATTCGCGACACGAGTTTCTCGCTTTGTTTTGATATCGCATTTGCGAGATTTATATTTGGATTCTTGTGTAAATTCCAGGTTCGCAGGCGGGTACGTCAGACGCCACCAGGAAAGGGAAGCAGGTGGTCGGCTATACTTAGCACGCGACCAGGTGAGTAGATTTAACATCTATGGGGAAATTGCCCGTATGGCGTTAAGCGTCAGGGCGTAGTAGGATGTTTATTTTCATGCAAACATACTAGAACAGCATACCTTTGTTACATACATAGAACTGGTAGTATAGAACACTGCACTGTCACTAACTGTACCAGTTGCACGAGCACGATTTATATGCTACACCCACACCGTTAGTGATTGCCATGACACGCACAGTATATGATTGCTAGAAATCATATATCATATTGATTCCGTGTTATTGACGTTGTCATGTTTTGTCACATACTAGCATATGTTATATTCATACCATTGTGCATACCTTCATTTATATGTCGCTACCTGTGCACATGTACCTCTATACTTTATCATAGTGCATATATATATATATATATATATATATATATCTTGACAGGATTACCCTTGTACCCCCACACTGCATATATTCAGACTTGGGTACACATTCATTACATGTTCATACTTGTACCACATATATCACCTATTCGTACTTGGACACAAATACATCATATGGCCACATCAGTGCATATGTACATTGCTACATTCATTTAGCTTTTCGCACATCCATACCTATACTCATATTCATATGTTACATACATGGATGATATTGACTTAATTCAAAAACTAAGGGACCGCATACGATACTTTCCAAAATGGATCTTTTTAAAAGGAGCGGTTTTCCCTTTTCTTTTACTCTTAGTGTCATACGACGCATGTCATGGATTTACGCATTAGATTGATTCCTGTGATTTCTGGATTTGGGAACCGGAGTACTATTTTAAGAAAATATGCACTGTTTAAAAACCTGATTTCCCTTGATATGATATTTCAGTGCGTCCACCATGTGTTTTCTCGGTGCTAGAGCGATACATGTGAACCCGAGTCGAGGAGCTGGACGAGGCCAATTGCGGGTACATGGTGGACCCGGTATGGTACCCCGGGGCGAGAACGGATTGCTGTGCAGTAGACGGTGAGCCTAGCAGAGGGACTATTACCTACCGGTGATTGGTTGGACCTGGCGGTTATCCGGAGGATACCGACCAGAGTCGAGAGATGGTTACGGGACGACTCGTACTACCCGGGCCGAGGGCCGATACCGTAGACAGAGCCCGTGGGCTAACCCGGCCTGACGGATGCCCGAGATATGAGGTTTTGCGTGTCGATGCTGGACACGAGTTTTCTTGATATTTGGGTGCCGATGTTGCGCCCTCATGATTTTATGAGATTGCAGGATTTGAGGGCCGATGTGGATGACGGCGCCTGAGTTGTATTGGGATTGGGGTGTATTGACAGACACCGGTTATGTTTTTCACGTTGACATTCCGTGTAGACATTATTTCTTCCCATTCTCAGCATTTATTACTTGACATCTCATCCTGTAGCTGGCATACCTGATAGAGTACACATGCTTGCATATCATTGCATATCCTGCTCATCCTATATAGGATTGTTAGATTACATTGCCATGTCTGATTATCACTTATCTTCTCATTACATAGAGATGTCATTAGATCATACTTGTTGCATGATATTGAGCATCCAGTTCATCATGTAGATGTTACCTATTGGCATAGATTAGAGTATCGCAGCACGTGCATACTCGCGATTACCTTTATATGTTATCTACTACTCACAAGTTGGCAACTCACCCCCGTTGTGCCACAGTGTTTGCAGGTTTCCCTTTGGAGTAGTCGCGGCTGGATGTTTACCGCACCTTTTGACACAGATACTTTTGCTGAGGCGTGTTAGTCCTTTTGCTAGTAGGTGGTTTTTGTACGGTATCTGTTTACTTTCAGTTGTATATTGATATATCTAGTATTCTCCATCTACCTTCATGTATTGACTTAGAGACAGTTGTGGGGACGACATATGTTATTTTGTACTCTGGTGTCAAGCTCGTTGTGAGCCGACTTCATTTATGCAGTCTTATATTTCTTGCTATCTTCATTTCATTTTTACTCAGTCATTGAGATGCTCTGTTTATTCCACATATCTTGTCTTCACCCGATTTCTGGGACAAACTCTTGTATAAGAAAATGTTGCAAATAAAATTATTAAATAACACATGAACTCAAAAAGGATTTCTACTAAATTAACTAAAAAGGTTTTCTAAAAATTTGAAACCGTTTTTACAAAAAAATGTCTCAACACTCTACATCTAAAAGGTTTTGATTTCTGGGTTGTCGGCTTACTTAGTCATGTTACGCCTTAGACGTTACGTGGTTAAGTGCCGGTCACGGGCCGAACTTTGGGTCATGACACAATGATGAGACTGTCTTATTAACTGATGCATTATCATCTGGATTTTGTGGGTCCCCCTTTGGTCCCTTCTCCACTGCATTGCAGTGTGGTACAAATTTTAAAGTACCAAGCGTCGGGACATTAAAATTAAATTACGATATCGATAATTGAATTTCGCTTTTTCTTGCAGGAAATATGTCGTCTGACCTCTCGTTCCCGTTTTTCCGTTCAGAGGGAGGATTCCCTGAGACACCGGAAGACCGGGAGGTTCTTGCTCTCATTAAGGACTACGACCCGGAGTACAAGAACCTTCACCTGTGGGGTAGGTGGTACAACGAAATTATCAAAGGTTGCCGAAGCTTCTCTTGCACGACGCCGTCGGATCCAATCTTGTCGATTTCGTACGCAGATATACCCCCGTTGAACTATGCCGTGGAGGTTGTTAACTGGACTTCGGAGGGTCTTTTTCAACCCTCGATCGCTGCCATACCCATGCAGCTGCCGGCAGCCGTGGATATTTTAGGACGGCGTATATGCCAGGGCGAATCGCGCCCTTCGGGATAACCCTACAACATCGGGTTGACCCCTCGACACTCGGCAGGGTATCTGCAGTGGGCCAGGTACATTTTGTCAGCGAGGAAGGTGCATCTGCTGAAGATCGGTCTATACCCTGCAGTTTACGCCTCGCTGTTCGAGTATTATGCTCCTCCGACATGGTTGACTAAGGCGTTCATAGAGCAATGGAACATCCCCACCCATACCTTTCTACTGATGGACAGGGAAGTTTCCATCTCTTTGGAAGAATTTGTTGAAATTTCTGGTTTGCCGGTGAGGGGGGAGCACTATGAGGAGCTGCTTCCTCCTGATGACTATGTCATCGCCACCAAGCCGTTGGTAATGGACCTAACGCCAGAGAATGCTATTCAGCTCCAGTTCTCGGGTCTGGTAAAGGTGCTGAATATGTATGAAAGTCTTTACTTGGAATCGGGAGGCCGGGGAGTTAGTTTTGCAGACTTCATCGCCCGCTTTCTTCGACCGGAGCTTCTATCGCAACGGGGCGAAATTTTTTCCAAGCTTGACCACCCCTTCGGCCTTGGCTTAGATCGTCAACCAGCACTGGAAGACGACCAAAAGGGTTTTTACCTCCCCGATGCTGCAATCATCCCCTTATCGGAAATCGCCGCTCCGGGCATCGACGAGGAGACTTTCTTTCTCGGGTTTCTGGGGCTATGGCTGTGCTGGTTCGCGCTCCCCATGCACCCGCACTACATGAGGCCGTCCATCTTCTACCCAGCGCATCAGATGGTGGCTGGCATACAATTGTCCATCGGAATTGCCGGATTGGCCAACCTGTACCATGGTTTTAGCGTGGCGGCAGACGCAAATGAACCGGGGGTGCAACCCGCCAATTTCTCGATGCACTACTTTACTTCATGGATGGAAATGCATGTGCTCGGGGTATTTGGTACTCATAAGAGACCCTCATTTTACATGAAGTACAGATTCCCGAGAGTTATGCGGCTGATCGGCGTTTCTATCGTGAATCCGTCTCTGCGGGAGGCTAGGGCGCTGCTTCTTCGTCCGCGCACGGTCGGAGCGGGTACTTCTTTCATGGACAAGGTCCTGACAATCGGCCCGGAGACCTCTAAGTCGGTGTTGGCGTTGCGTGATAACTTCAAGGACGGGGCCTCTGTATCGAAAGCCCGGGAGATTCTACATCTATACTCCATCCGGCCGGGCTTCCTCGTGTTCAGGCAGAACGATGCGACGCTTTTCATTAGGTACAACACCCATCGGTTCGCCCAACAACTAAGCTATAACCAAGGGGTCCAACTGGAGGCGTTTTTGGAAGAGCCTGCGGCCACCTGGGAGGGGATACGGAGTGCACTACATCATTTTATGCGGCTGAATACGGGCTCCCACTTCTTCATTAGCGAGCCGAGTTGCATTCCATGGGCCCTCAATGTATACGGGGCTTGGTATCAGCACGCGATGGGCCCTGTTATCCGGGAAGAGAAACGGCTGCTGCTTGATCGCAAGGGTGCGCCCCCGGCCAGCGATCGCAACGTTCCCCTAAGGCGAAGGACCCCTGTCCCTCCTCCACTAAGAGGAGATGCTGGAGATGAGCCTCCACGTATGCTAAGCCCCATGCGTGGATTGCCACGTGATCCTGTGGACATGCCCTCAGCCCCCCGTGCTCTCGTGGAGACGGTAAACGTGGTTTCGCCTGAATCCGGCATGGGCTCGGACATCGGGACCCGCCGTCCCAAGGTGCCCATGAAGTGTATGCTGATCTTGGGTCCGGCCGGAGTTCGCACGCAAAAGATGAAGAAGAAGTCGGTTCTTTCTCTTGATGTCGTACTCGGCTTAGAGCCTCAGGCCCCACTTACCGAAGTTTTAAGCGAGTATGGAACCAACGAGGGTTTCTTTGTAGAGCCAGAAGACACCGATCTGGCGGCCGCCATCGCAGCTTCTGAGCGATTGGAAAGGCGCGACGCGTGGTTGGCTAAACTCGCGCAATCAGGTAATCACCAGTTGTATTCTTCGTCATTTCATCGTACTTTTATCATTGTTTTTGACTAACGCTCTTCCTTTTTAAACAGGCATTTCTACCGAAGAAGCCATCGCTGCTTCTCTCAAAACTTTCGAGGAGGAAGAGAGGAAACACGCTCTATCGGGCATTGGTACGTCTCGGCTCAGTGGGTATTCATTTTCCTTTTTACGGCCAATCTAACCCTTTCTTATCTCATTGCAGGGACCGCAAGACCTACTTCGCAAGCCGATGCGGGAGTTCCGAAGTCTCGGCCTCTTCAGGGTTGCCGCGAGAGGCCCTACTTAAAAAGCCGATGATGGATGCCTTGAAGGCTCTGGAGGCAACCCTGAACGCGGACGACGACGCCTTGCTTAAGGAGGCTTTAAAAAGGTCTGTAGCAACGGCTCGGGAGGAAAGGAAAGGTAACGCCTAAGGCGCGCAGCGAGGGAGCGTAGCGCTGCTTTGGCCGTGGGAGCGGGCTCAAGCAACGTTACTCCCACTGCTACTCCTTCAGAGGAGCTCCCGGTCGCCTTGTCTACTGCTCATAGACGGGCGGCGCGTGCAGTTCGGGAAGCCAACGGTAAATCTGTCTCAGGTAATGTGCTTTCGAGGCTTTGTTATCAAAGTTTTAAAACCGTCGGTTCTTATATATTTTGTCCTGCAGGGCCGAGTCTCACTGAAGTGGTGGCGACGAACGTCGAGCCTGAGGGGACGGTGGAGGAGGTGGCTGCGGAACCCGAGGCGACGGCAGGCGGTGTAACCATAGTTGCTGGGCCCGAGATAGTGGCTGACGAGATAGTCAGAACTGCTATGCCCGAGAAGGCTGCCGATGCCGAGCCCGAGGTGGCGGAGGGTGAGACGGCTGCTATGGCCGGTCCTGAGGCAACAGTGGATGAAACGGCTGCTACGGGCGAGCCTATGGTAGCGATGGACGAGACGGCTGCGACCGCTGAGCCCGCGGTGGTAATGGGTGAGATGGTTGCTACGGCCGAGCCTGAGGTGGCAGTGGATGAAATGGCTGCCACGGACGAGCCTATGGCAGCGATGGACGAGACGGTTGCTGTAACATTTCAAAATAATAAAATATTATTTTTGGGAATTTTTATAATTTAATATTATTTTATTGAATATTTTAATATTTCGGTATAATTAAATACCGATAAATGGAAAAATTATGGAAAATTCTAAAATGGGGTATTTATTGGAATTATGCCATTTTTAAGTTTTTGTGATCATTTATATTCTAATTTAGTGCTAATCGCGATTAAAAATCGCTAATCAGTTTTTAGCAATTTTGTGCAAAACATGCACATATCTTTCTCTCTACACTTGTGCATTTCTACCATGGCTTTTATTTTGGGTTTACTGTTCAAGTGAGAAGAGATTTAGTGAAGAAAAGAAAATAAGAAAAAGAAAAGAAAATAGGTATGGTGAGAGAGAGGGTAGGTGAGGGTGTTGACCTAGCCATTTCCTCTCATTTTCTCCAACTCATTTCATCTCTCCCTCTCCTTCTTTGCTGCTGCTGCTCCTGCTCCTCATTCTCCCCCTCCTCAAATAGCCCCAAATCATCTCTAAAACTACACCAAAACCCTATCTTCATTTCATTAAAAGTGTGCACAAGCACAAGATCTACACATTGGACCAAGAAAGCAAGGACTTTGGCCACTAGTGGCAACTCAAGAAAATTCTTGAGTTGCCAAATGAGGTATTTTTCTGGACCATTAGCTTAGTTTTTGCATTAATTATACCCCCATGCTAGATTAGAATCGATATCGTGTGATTTTGTGGATTTAAGAAAAACCTAGTTAGGGTTATGGAAATTTGAGAGTTGTAATGTGAAATTGAGCTCATTAGAGGCTGAACAAACACCCTAGTGCTTTAATTAAGACCCAAACCCGAGACTTGAAATCTCAAAACACGGATTTAGAAACCCCGACATCGGATAAATGTGTGATTTTAGAGGGTATTTTGGAATCTGGAGCAACCCGGGGACACTAGAAATGATTTTGGGATTACTGAGAGTCGTGCAGGCACCTAGGAAGCTACCACAGAGACCCGAGCCCCTAAATCCAAACCCAAGCCGCAGATATATTCATTTTGGCCGCAATTTGTGGCCAGAGCAGGGAAATAGGGGCCCAGATTTGGTCCATTGCTCCTTTTGCACTAAAATAGACCCCTCCTATATGCAGTTTTGGCTAATTGTCACCTGGGGAAAATCTGGGAGCATTTTGGTGTGTTTTAGGCTATGTTTTCCGTATTTTAAAATCTACTTTCTTGATACTTGGATTTGTATTGGGTTGTTGGGTATTTGTACATCGACAACAGGGGTTGTTTGATTGATATGTACGTTTAGGCCATAGGTTTTAACCTATGAGCACACCGAGCGTCGTATCGGTTTTCTGCCTCGATTTTAATATGTATTGCGACTGTTTATTATTGTTGGTACCCTCGCAAGGATTCCGAGGTGAAGAAGCGCGGCGCCATCGATTTCGGCGAGCGAAGACCAAGTGAGTAGATTATATCTACGGGGGAAGTCGGGTGGATGGCGTATAGCACCCACGGATTTCGATATCTAGTATACTATATATACTATATATATGATAGCTTATTGAGTGACATGGAGATCATAGATGTGTTAGGTGTAATATGGATATTTAGGGTTAGAAGTGCACTAGTGTATTTTCCAGTTGCGAACCCTAGCATAGGTTTACACCCACACACACACATGCTTATTGCTATACTTATATCATGATGATGAGGATAGTGTATGATACTGGAGATGAGTCGATGAGTTTGGGCATGGTGCCGTGAGATCGGCGATATGATGTGATTCGTATTTGGGATACGATACGAGATTTTAGCGGGCCTTTGGACGTTTGTTTTACACACGCGCTTATATTTGTTTAGATGGTATCGATTGTACTAGACTTAGATCAGTACCCCAGATCATGAGAGATGATGATAAGGATACCAGATAATTGATGAGCTGACCGTGATATTGACCCGTACCCAGATTTGGGATTGCCGTACAACGGATTTACGTACGAGCTATATATTGATGATAGATCCGCGCTCATGACTCGAGGATATTATATGATGTATATTGTATCGTATGTGATACTATTAAGGCGAGATCACCGACTATTATAATTATATTTATATATATATCGACTCAGATGTTGGTGGTTTCCATAACCCTCCTGTTTAGCTTGTTAGTCAGGTCTGTAGATTACTTAGTAAACATTAGACTAGACCCGAGTCATACCTATCTCAAAACTAACGAATCGGGGATATTTTAAACATAGGCAAAAGGGATTCTACGGATATTTCCCAAACGACGCATCTTTTCTTAAAACACCGTAGCCCTTATTTTACCAAAACCCCCGATTTGTCTTATTTCAAATGGCAAAGCTGCATGATATATTTATTGAGGTAGATTCTTCAATGTTGCGTTGATTATTCGATTCCGCATATTCATGCTATTTGCATTGCATTGCTTGTGTTTATTGATATATTACTATCATGCTGCTAGGACACCAGCACCATTATCGATGATGCATATGTTCTACGTACACTGCTCGCCGGCTCACACACTTCATCATCGATAATTGCCATGTCACTACACTGTAGTACTGTTGCATTCGGATATGACTCTTGCGTGGCATACTTGTGTACCTATACACTGTGCACCCATACGTGCATACATACGTATTTGCACTTACATTGATGGTTCTGGCTTGATGAGAGATTTGGGAACCGCAAAATACCTTTTAAATCTGATTCATTTTAAAGAAGAGGTCTTCCCTACATATGTGCTTATTACTATTCCATGTTGCATGACATACTGATATGTTTACAGTTCTTTTACATGTCGCATACATCATGCTTTCTGATTATACGCATTGAGATATGTTGTTTCCATGATATTTCTGGATTTGGGAACCGTGGGTATTTCAAAAGAGTATGTAATTGTTTTAAGAACCTGGTTGCCCTTGATATGATATTTCAGTGCGTCCACCATGTGTTTTCTCGGTGCTGATAGCGACATGTGAAACCAGATTCGAGGAGCGGACGAGGCCGATTGTGGGTACATGATGGAACCGGTATGGTACCCCGGGGCGAGAACGGATCTGCTGTGTAGCTAGACGGTGAGCCTGGAGAGGGACCACTACCTACCGGTGATTGGTTGGACCTGGCGGTTATCCGGAGGATACTGACCAGAGTCGATAGATGGATATGGGCGTACTGCTGGGGCCGAGGGCCGATTCCGCAGACAGAGCCCGTGGGCTGATCCGGACTAACGGAGCCCGATATATAATATGATTTACGTGCCGATGCTGGGCACAGCTTTCATGATGTTTTCGTGGACACTCTGGTTCCACGATTTTGACGTGTCGCGAGGGACACACATGGTTTATATCCTCATATTTCCATGCATATGCTTTATGATATTTACATGCAAGATGGTTATTATCATTGGGTGACGAGTGGACGGGATCCACATATATACAGATTTGATTACATTGATCATACCTCATATTTTTGATATGTTATTACCTGAGGCACTGGCATGAGCACTTGGCACTACACTCATGTATAAAGGTTATACTGCCACTTTAGCATGCTTCAGACTTATTCATATTGAGGTTATATATATCTGATCGTATTGACCTAGGATGAGTCATACATACGATTTCTGCTTGTAGATATTTTCTATTCACGAGTTGGCAACTCACCCCCGTTGTGCCACAGTTCTTGCAGGTTTTGCCGTACAGGTTTCATTGCGGCTTTTCTGGCACATTGCTTCCATTACGGGTGACTTGCTTTGGTAGGTGGGTTCTTTGCATCAGAACCACCATTATACATGTATTATTCATTTTATCTAGAAATTCCATCAACCAAAACTTGTATATTGTTTCAGACTTAGAAATCAGTTATGTATTATTTCGACCTTAGAGTCGCGCATAGCAGTATTATGGTTTTCATGTTGATTTTGAGTTTCTTTCTTAGTTTTGATCATCGCCTTTCGGCGTTGTATATTATATTGCTTGTGTGGTTATGACCGTCAATTGACGAAGAGCTAGCTCCCGCTTCGGGATGCCTTTTATCATTGCTTATATGTTATCCTTGTTGTACACCGTTCGGGGCCAGTGTTTACAAAGGAAACTCTGCCGATATTTTCAGAAAAGACTATACATTTTAAAAATGCATATTCGGCTTAGTTATTTAAAAACCTTGATTTCAAAACATGTTTTCTTCCCTCCTTAAAACTACTTTTCTTTATTTACTCCTTAAAATGGTTTTAGATTTCTGGGCTTTTGGCTTACTTGGATTAGATGGGGTCCTATAGACTTCATATGATTCAAGTGCCAGTCACGGGCTATTTCGGGTCGTGACAGCTGCGACCGTTGAGCCCGCGGTGGTAGCGGGTGAGACGGCTGCTATGGTCACTGAGCAAGAGATGGCCGCTCTTTCTCAAGAGTCGGGCAACGCTCCGATCATCGCTCTCCCTGCTTACGGTCCCTTGTCGTCTCCCGGTGCCGCGAGCATGACGATGGCTCCTGTAGAGTCGGGCGATGAGGCAACGGGGGGTGAGACCATCCCAATGGAGGAGGGAAACATAACCGTTGTATCATGTGACGCCCTCATTAAGGCTCCGGTCGGCGACTCTTCAGGTAAATTCTGGGTTACCGTCCTTTTTTTTATTCTGCAATCCTTCCTGACAGGGCTTATCTTGTTTCTAACGCAGGTGCGGCTAGTGCTGATGCCGCGTTACCCGAGGGAGCGCCGTCAGTTACCGCTCTGACGGTGACCATTCTTCTGCCCTCTCTCGCACCGTCGCAAATGCTGGAAGGTATGGATTTGTAACCCATTAGTCTTATCCTTTGGGTGTATAATTTATGTATTGACGTTGTACTATTGCGTCTTTGCAGGAGTCCTTTTTGACCACCTGTACCAGGTGCTGCATCCCCACTTCTCCTTCCCGTCGGAGCTTGCTTCATCCAGTGGCGCTGGTGAATATAGCCTTCAATTAATGCTCTTTCTTTTACCGATAATGAAATTGTTTCTGATTCTTCTTTGCCCTGATTGCAGTGCTACAGATTGAAGGAGGAGATGTGAGCTCAGTTGCGCCTCCGGTCCTCCCGGGTTTGCCGCCTGCTGCAGCTGGTATAGTAAATTCTATTGTTCATGAATCTCTTATATTTCTAGATCCGTCATCTGATTGTGATTTGTTTCGCAGCTGTCGCTTCGACTCCGGTCCCTTTCGAGTCTCGCATTATGATGCCGGTAGGCCCATTCTCCAGACGTCCATCCTCAAAGGGTGCTACGATGAGTCTGAGTATGCTGAGCGGATGCGTCGAGGAGCTTGACGCAAAAGCTCCTATATCTGCCGCAGATTTTGCTGCCGAGGTCAATCCGATGCTGGCGACGCTTGTAAATTTCCATAGTGAAGGCGTTGTCGAGTCTTGGGTTAATCACTGCAGAGAGATCGAGGCCTGTCTGCATCAACTTGAATTTATGCATCCTGCCCCCGAGACTCAGGCTTTGAACTCCCAGCGGGCCACATGGGTTGAGCAAAGTGTTCCGTTCCTTCTCCATTTCGAACGAGAGGCAACCCTTAAGCGAAAGGAACGTGAGGCGACTGCTGCTAAATCTGCCCAACTGTGCGCCGAGGTTGCGGCTAATACTGCCCAGCTGAACACCATTTTTGAAAACATTCAACGATGTATCTAAGATGGGTTGGTGCTGAGGAAGAAGCTTGGTCTTAACGAGCAGGTCGCGCAGAGTCAGGAGGCTGCCCAGCAGGAAGTTGATCAGCAACTCTCGTCCTGTTTGCAGCAACAGGCCCAAGTTGAAGCAGAGCTGGCTGTGGCGGCTGATCATGAGAAGGCATTGAAAGAAGTGCAAGAACAGCTCGCGAATTTATTTAAAACGATTCCTTCTCAATGAAAATTTTGTATCATTTCTAATTGTGAATAAAATGTATTTGTTTCTTTTATTCTTTAACACGATGTATTTTGTACTCAATCGAATTCATGAATAAAAGATACACGTTCTTCATAATGTCTTGTGTCATTTCTCAGCTTTCTTCTTTCTTGTTGTGTTGTTTGTCATGTGATTTTAGCAAGTGCGGTCTGTTGATAGCGTATAGTTGTCAGTCTTAGGCTCTTTGTAGAGTGGCGATGGCTTTGAAAACAGGGTTAGGATCTGTCACCTAAGACTTTTCAACTTTATGAGCCATGAGGGTCTCATAAAGAATTTTCTCCCTACCGGTCGAGAGGGTCCCGTAGGTGTAATTTCTCCTTAAGAATCGTGAGGATCCCTAAGTGTGTTTTTCTCTTGAGAGTCGCAAGGATCTCATAAGAGAATTTACTTCCTTACGAGTCGTGAGGACTCGCAAGTGATGGGTGAAGTTGCCCTTATCCGCATTTCACGGAATCAGGGGTTGCTCTGGATGCTTCCCACAGGTTCACTGCCGTGTTTGGCGAGGACCAGGCTCCGCTCTGGACGTTTTCCAGGATACCGTAGTTTAAAGACATCGCGGTCGAGGTTAAAGACATCAGAGTCCGTGGATTTAAGGACTCCACAGTCTATTGTTAGTTTTAAGACATCACGGTCGAGGTTAAGGACATCATAATCCATGAGTTTAAGGACCTCACAGTCCAATGTTAGTATTAAGACATCATAGTCCATGAGTTTAAGGACCTCACAGTCCAATGTTAGTTTTAAGACATCACGGTCGAGGTTAAGGACATCATAGTCCGTGGATTTGAGGTCTCCACAGTCCAATGTTAGTTTTAAGACATCACAGTCGAGGTTAAGGACATCATAGTCCGAGAGTTTAAGGACCTCACAGTCCGCGGAATGTGCGGTTATTGGGACCCGTCACCACTCTGAAGACATTGAGGAATTACAACAACAAATATCAAAGGAGTGAAAAGATGTACCCTTGAACCAAGGTAAAATCAGTTTAAAATCATTATGGTTGATTGTTAGTTTTAAGACATCACGGTCAAGGTTAAGGACATCATAGTCCATGAGTTTAAGGACCTCATAGTCTGATGTTTACTCTGGATGCTTCCCACGGGTTCACTGCCGTATTTGGCGAGGACCAAGTTCCGCTCTGGATGCTTCACACGGGTTCACTGCCGTGGTCTGCGAGGACCAGGATCCGCTCTGGACGTTTTCCACGGGGTCAGAAGTGACGTTATCCGTGTTCCACGTGGCCAGGAATTTTGCTCTAGATACTTCCCATGGGTTCACTGCCGTGTTCGGCGAGGACTAGGCTCTGCTCTGGATGCTTCACACGGGTTCATTGCCATGCTCTGCGAGGACCAGGATCCGCTCTAGATGTTTTCCACGGGGTCAGAAGTGACGTTATCCGCGTTCCACATGACCAGGAATTTTGCTCTAGATGCTTCCCACGGGTTCACTGCCGTGTTTGGCAAGGACTAGGCTCCGCTCTGGAAGCTTCACACGGGTTCACTGCCGTGCTCTGCGAGGACCAGGATCCGCTCTGGACGTTTTCCACGGGGTCAGAAGTGACGTTATCCGTGTTCTACGTGACCAGGAATTTTGCTCTAGATGCTTCCCACGGGTTCACTGCCGTGTTCGAAGAGGACTAGGCTACGCTCTGGATGCTTCACACGGTTTCACTGCCGTGCTCTGCGAGGACCAGGATCCTCTCTGGACGTTTTCCACGGGGTCAGTAGTGACGTTATCCGTGTTCCACGTGACCAGGAATTTTGCTCTAGATGCTTCCCACGGGTTCACTGCCGTGTTCGGCGAGGACTAGGCACTGCTCTGGATGCTTCACATGGGTTCACTGCCGTGCTCTGCGAGGACCAGGATCCGCTCTGGACGTTTTCCATGGGGTCAGAAGTGACGTTATCCGTGTTCCACGTGACCAGGAATTTTGCTCTAGATGCTTCCCATGGGTTCACTGCCGTGTTCGGAGAGGACTAGGCTCTGCTCTGGATGCTTCACACGGGTTCACTGCCGTGCTCTGCGAGGACCAGGATCCGCTCTGGACGTTTTCCACGGGGTCAGAAGTGACGTTATCCGTGTTCCACGTGACCAGGAATTTTGCTTGTTGGTTATATCCGCATCTCACGGAGTTGGGATTTGACTCTCGGTCATCTGTATACCGCCGAGTCATGGAACTGGGAGTTGCCGCTATTCCGCTTTGCTTGATGTTGTGTCTGCTGGGACAAATGTTGAGATGATTTCCAGGCTATCTGTGACTCATCGAGATTTGGCTTCTTCTTCTGATGAAACCTGGGGGGGGAGGAGTGTGATTCCTTCTTTGTTTGTGCCCCTGGATTGTATACAGGGATTGATGTAATATCACCTTAGGGCATAAATTTCATTTTATATATTTTTTATTTTATTTCATTCCGCGATGCTCTATCATTTCAGCTTTTATATCGCGAAGGTCGCGATTGCCCCATCATTTCGGCTATTTTTCGCGGTGCCCAATCATTTCGGCTCTTTATTTTATTTTTACTCGCTATTTTTTATTGCGAGTTGCCCAATCATTTCGGCTCTTTTGCATGCATACGTTTTTACTTGCTGATTTTGTTGCAAGTTGCCGCATCATTTCGGCTATTTCGTATGCATGTGTGGCTTGCTGGCTTTTCGCTGCAAGCGTGGTATTAGACACTGATTTCGGCATCAGCACCGCTACAACTGGGATATTGCCAGGAGCGAATCATCATTTGCTTCTGTCGATATCGAACAAAGGTGACTTAGCAAACAGGGTTAGGGTCCTGTCGACTAAGGCTTTTGACTTCATGAGCCGTAAGGATCTCACAAAGGTATTTCTCCCTGCGAGTCGTGAGGATATCGTAGGTGTGTTTTCTCCTTAGGAGTCGTGAGGACTCCTAAGTGTATGTCCTCCTGTAAGTCGTAAGGATCTTACAAGAAAGTTTTCTCCTTATAAGTCAAGAGGACTCATAAGAGTTGTTCACCTTGTAGACATATCCCTAGTCATGGATGGGACTTTGTTGGGGAAATGTTTATTCACGCTCGTGGATTGTATACAAGGGTCAGTATTGAGCCACTTGTAGGGAAGCATCGGAGGTTATGGGGGTTTCTTAAGAACATGTTCAGGTCTCTGTAACTTAAGACTTTCAAATCTTATGAGCCGTGAGGGTCCCATAAGAGGATTCTCCTTACGAGTCGTGAGGATCTCGCAAGTGTAATTTCTCCTTAGGAATCGTGAGGATTCCTAAGTGTGTTGCTCCCTTGTGAGTCGTAAGGATCTCACGCGGGTGATTTCTCCTCACAGGGTCGAGAGGACCTTGTAAGTGTCTTTTAACGAGGTTGCGCCCTTTCGGGTTTTCACAAGCTCGAGATGTTCCTCGTATGATTTGCTTTTCACCATGAGGTCGTCGATATAGCATTCGACGATTTCATGTATAAGGTCATCGAAGATCTTCGTCATGGCCCTCTGATAGGTGGCACTGGCGTCTTTTTGACCGAAGGGCATCACCTTGTAGCAGAATATACCCAAAGGGGTCCGGAAAGCAGTATGCTTCTGGTCTTCGGGATGCATCTTTATTTGATTGTATCCTGACGATCCGTCTATAAAGGAGAAGACTTTGTGAGTGGACATATTGTCTATCATCAGCTCGGTAACTGGCACTGGGAAGTCATCCTTCGGGCAGGCTTTATTGAGATCTCGAAAGTCCACACATATGCGCACTGTCCCATTCTTCTTCATCACTGGGACGATGTTGGCGATCCAGTCAGGATACTGAACTTCTTGGATGAAGCCGGAGTCGATTTGCTTCTTGACCTCGACGTTGATACTCATCTCAAGCTCGAGACGCATTCTTCTCGGTGCTTGTTTGATTGGCTTGACGTCCGGGGATATTGACAGTTTATGGACAGCAATCTCTGGATCTAGTCATGGCATCTCGGAATAGTTCCATGCGAAGCAATCTCTATGCTGCATAAGCAGGTCTTTTAGTGCAGCCACCCTTTCTTTAGATAATAGCTCACTGACGAATGTAGGTCGCGGGTCACTTGCCGTCCCCAAATCAATTTTCTTAAGGTTATCTGCAGTGGTGTGTATTCTATCTTCCAGCTCTTTTGGCGCCGGAGAAAATTCTGAGATCACCTCGTCATCATTGTTTTCGAAGAACCAGGGGAGGGCATCCATATCCTCGGGCTCTTCTTTTGATAGCGTTATCATATGACAAGTACGGGCTCGCTTCCAAGACCGATGTTGATCTAGTTCTATTCTTGCTATATGCGTGGCTTTGGGTTCATGCTTCTGCGGCGGAGTTATCCTCCAACTGTTGGATAGAGCGAACTTGCCGAGCTGATATTGGTCTTCGACCCAGTTCTTGAAGGTGAAGCAGTCTTCGAGAGGATGTCCTATTGCCCTATAATAGGAGCAATAGTCTGGGTCAGAGACTTCGCCTGCCTGCTCGCGGTGCTTTTGTTGGAGATAGTGCCCTCAGAGTCAATTATTGGATCACAAGCACGTGATTGCAATGATTGAGGAAGGACCTATCCCGGTAGGACAGTCTTACTCGAGATGATAGTATGCTATATGGTTTACCTTTATCATCGTGTACTGCTTCAGGTGACCTTACAGGTCACTATTACACGCTGATAGAGCCCCTAGGATTCTTGCTTGACTGCCGGGAGTATGATGGCGATCATATACGTGAGAGCTCGTGGTCTATAAGCACATCCTTAAAAGGTCCCTAGTCGTGGGAGTTTCGAGACAGGGCATCGATTCTCCAGAGTAGACTAGTGTATACAGTCGAGACCCCGACGAGGGGCGGTGGCCGGTCTCACAAGCCACTGGTGTCAGCTGGTTCACCTAAGATGTATACAGGTGCTCATTGGGTTATGAGTACACCGGACAGGACTCGCCGGGAACATGCTAGTTGGTCTTATACCTGACGTCAGATAGCAAATCCCTGGTGACATGTGTACAGGTTAGTTCATCGACCTGGGGATCGTCATTTTTCTCGTGTGAGTTCCCACTGTACTTTGATTACTACCCTACCACGGCTCAAAGGAGTCGTGCAAACAGGTTTTAGTTGGGTACAGTCCCGAGCCACATGGAGGCAGTGAGCGGATCTTCAGGGGTTCGTCTCTCCCGGTATTGGGGGTGAGGTCGCGCTGTGTCTAGGAGAGCCATTACGCAAAGCCCTCGGCCGAGGCAGGAGGTTTACTGGTAGGTATTCCAGTAGTATCTCAGGGTGTTCTGGGCTACACTCCGACACGACTTGTACCGCTTTTGGGGGTCTGACTTTTACCAACCCCGTAGGCCCGACATGCGATGCTCATAGACGAACGGACCGGACTGTACGGATATTGTCACTGACAGGCTCAGTAGGGTGTCAGGATGAGTTCGCTCATTGACGTCCCTTTTGGTCAATAGCTGGTGGCCCGTCACGTATTGGCTAATATCTTTGACGTGCTAGTGGTTAAATCCACAGCCATAGTATTGACGAGTCTTTAGAGTCCACCACACTTACAGTTACTCAAGCTTTCGGGCGAAACGCTGTAGAGGCCGTATGGAGATATGACTGGGTCCGATCAGATACGTGCGGTATTGCACGGATCAGGATCGGACGGTTTGTACTAGTGGCCGTATAGTTATATGGCAAGGTTCGATCAGATACGTGCGGTATTGCACGGATCAGGATCGAACGGATATTACTAGCCGGCTTTGGCTTAAGCCGGTCCTAGTTTAGTACAGTGTAGATTTTGTCTCATTGCGTTTGTATCAGGTCGGAATACAGATGCGGGTGTGTATGCACAGTATCGGGGTTTTCCTGTAATTTATTACGGGACCAGCTTTCTGGAGTTGCCAGTTTGCATTCCGTTCCGGCCGGTTTTCCTTTGTTCTTTCCCGGCCGGACTTTTTCGATGGAGGGGGTTGCAAATAACACATTGTGGAGGGGTTTCTTGCAAATGTATTGATTATGATGGCATCTTTTCTTTTCCACCATCATTTTGATTCTCTTTACATCAACCTTTTGCATTAATGGTGATTAGGGTTGATTTGGAGTTGATGTGAGTTTTGTTATGATGATGTTTGGTTGTGGTCACCCATCCTCTTCTCCTACACTCACCTCCCTTCTTGTTATGTTTCATATATTCTTTCCTCCACCATTCTTGCTTGATAAGTTTTCATTTGAGAAAAGAGAAGAAGAGTTTTTCATTCTTGAGAGTTTCATTCTTGATCTCATTTTCATGCTAGAAAAATGCAAGCACCATTTTTCTAATCTTGATTCCTCCATCATCTTCAAAGGCAACAAACCCCAAATGAGACATAGGCTCTACACTACACATTCTACAGCAAATCTTGGGCATGTCGACTTGTCGGCTTCATGCCCGAGTTGCCTCGGTATTGAGGCGGGAGCCCGTAAAAGACGCAGGCGATGTGGTGCTCTTCCGGCGAGGAGGCGACGATATGGAGACAAGACTTTCCGCGGGAGATCGGGACGATGACGAGAAGACCGGAGGACTCGGATCACTCGGTACATCTCTCACCCTTTCTCTTGATAGCTAGCATTAGGTTAATGGTTACGATCCGGGTTTTCATTGTCCGTGGTAGCGCCAGTTTCCAAGTATGAAAAATTTTGATTCCGCATTTTGGCCTCGGATAGACGGCCGGGGCGCTGCCGTGGCGCAACATGGTATCAGAGCCTCGCCATTAACCTTGCTTAGCTTGTTCTAATGCATTATACTTATCCGATCGACTAAAATTCCAAAAACCGTGTTTTTCCTTCACATCAGTTTCTGTCGAAATTTTTTGGACTCTAAAAATTTTTCAGGTGATTGCAGAATGATGTACAGAGAATCCTAAGAACACTGGAAAAATTTGGAAGCCCAATTCTTCCGTACGACCGCGGAACCGCGGCCTTAACCCCTCTTTGGCCGCGGTTCCGCTGCAGGAAGTTGGGATCATTCCACCAAGTTTTTGCAGTGGGCTTTTGGGCTTCAGATAGGGGTTTTGGAATATTAAAATTGGGCCCAGAATTTCTGTGAGTGCTACAGTATTACTTGGGGGCCCACTTGCTAATTTTTTTGGTCGATTGGATATTTTAAACACATTATTTCACAGCATTTACATTATATATGCGACCGTGAATGTCACTTGATCGGTAAATCCCGTCTAACTGCTATAGCCCGGTTAGACGGATTTGCGAACGTGACTTTCACGTTGATGTTGTGTGTTTATGCTGTGATGTTGCGGATCGGTCGTGGGGGATAGCCTGGATGCAATGTTAGTACAGTTTTGTTTTATATGTACATTTGATATTGCGGGGAGAGCGTCCGACATGTGGACTGCCGTCACTGCCTGATTGTATTATTCTTTTGGGGCACGACCTGGTTGCAGTCGATGTACCCGGTGTATGTATATTTTACTTTCTGTACTAGGATTACCCCGCGGAGGGGTGCACGGATAGCCGGGTTCTAGAGGGCAACGGGCCCGCATCTCATGGCATTGAGACGGAGGGGGCTTCACTCTAGGATTAGCGGGCTATTCGCCGCACTCGTAGGGGGTACAGGTTGACCCAGGAGGGGTGCCCAAGTTACCGGATTCCGTGAAGTGCTGGGTGGTCCATTGACGGTGCTGAAGGGGGCTGCCTCGCTTCAGGTTTCGGCGGGTGACTTGCCGCGCCCGTAGGGGTCTAGGATTTCATTGCACAGGCTATCCACACGACCAGGGGAACGTCGGGTTTCAGCAGCGGCTCTGTGAAACCCGGGGCTTCCAGATATCTGTATTGTTCTGAGATGCTGTACATTTCTGTGATGTTGCATTTTATCACGCCTTGAGCGAAAATTATATATTAGTTTATATATTTGTAGATGTTGTATATGTTTTGCATCCGCGCTAGTCCAGTCCCCGCTCTGTCGTTAGTTAAGTAACCTAACGAGTGATGACGGGACCCAGTGGCGAATGCGGATGGCATATACGTACATTATTATTTTCGTTCTTTATTGGTTTGATCAATTGATGGGACTGCGTTGATTCGGATCAATGCAAGATAAACAAACCTATTTTGATGTTGTTGGAACACTTTTTCAAAAAGCTGTTATTGCAAGGGCGTTCACTTTTGTTTTGCATCATGGTATTCATTTGGAATATCCTGCTCCTCAGTCGACGAGGCAAGGGCCGAGATCCCTTCACCGGGAGTGACCCCTTGGACAGAAGTTTGCGTCAGGGCATTAACTTCACTATAGCCGATTACTTTTGCTTTGCATCGTGGTATTCAGTTGGAATATCCCGCACCTCATTCTACGAGGAAAGAGCCGAGATCCCTTCACCGGGAGTGTCCTCTTTAGCAAAGGTTTTCGTCACTATATTTTTATAAAAGGCTATGCAGTTCCTTCAACGATATCAAGTTCTTTACGTTAAAGGTTTTTCGCCAAGAACCAGCCGTAGCCCTCCGTCATTTCCTATAGGTATTATTTGGTATTCGTGCTGCGTTTGTTGACCAAGTCAAGACGTAGTGTTCGGTAGCTAAGTGGTACTTGTTTGTTGCATAAGTGGGATTGGTTAAGACAGTCGTGCGGCCTTGTTGACTTAGTCAAGGGCACGTACGGGTGGGTTTAATGCAATCCAGAATAATGACGGGTTGAACTTGACTGGCGGTTTATGGTTTGTTGACCTAGTCAAGGTCATAAACCGCTTGGGGTAAAAATCACATCGGGAGTTTCAAAAGAACTGAAACTTGCCAGACATGCGCATACCTTCTGGAGTGTAGTGACGTGAGTGGATTCCGTCACGTTATCATGCGATGATAGTTGGATCCTGATTCCCACTGATGAGTTGGTTTACTCCTCGGGTGATCCTGACTAATTCTTCTTTCAGGTTTGGAGGAGAATTTGACGGTACAGTGGGAGGTTTCCAGATTAGACAAAGTGATAACCATTATGATCTAGGTTAGAGTGCATGCTGATTGTTTCTTTTCTCTCTCTCTTTGGCAGCGACCATTGACCCGACCCTGGACTATGACTCAGTGACCAAGTTGACCGAACCTTCTTAACACTGGCTTTTGGATTGTCAGAGTTGCAAACCTCATTGCCACTCCTACTTTTACCCTTTTCTCCAGGACACCCCGTATTACTACGAACGTCCACTTCCATTGGACAAAACCATCGTATGGTTATATACGAACTCGAAGGACTTCGAGGATGGTTTCTGGTTCTGGAGAAAACGAATAGGATTATTCAGTTGTCTTTTCCTTTTACCTTCTCTCAGGTTGCGAGTACTCCTTGGTTTAGGAGATAGTACACCTATTACGCAAATTGGATAGTCTTCTTCCAAACCTTAGGCTGGTGCCGAACGGTGGGGAATGAAGAAAACCAATTAGCATAACGATTGTGTATAGAAGGTATTAAGTTAAGACAAAGCAAGGGATTAGTAAGAGGGCAAAGCAAAATGAGACTGATATTTACGACCAAACCAAGTATTTCTTCGCCAATCCTAAATCACCTTTGTATTTCTCCAGGACACTCCGTATCACTACGAAGATCCACAGTTTATTGGATACTCCATCGTATGGTTATATACGAACTCGAAAGGAACTTGTTCCAGTTCGGGGATGGATTCTGGTCCGGAAGAAATAGGAATAAGGTTTATTCGGTTGTCTTTTATCTTCACCTTCTCTCGCTTTGCGAGTGCTCCTAGGATTAGGACAGTACACCCTTTATGCTTATTGGATAGTCTTCTTCCAAACCATAGGCTGGTGCCGAACGGTAGGGAAGGAAGAAAACCATTTGGCCTAAGGGGTGTGCAGAAGGTAATGGCTAAAGACATATAAAGGGATTTGGAGAGGTGGCAAAGAATTATACGGTTATAGTCGTGAATCTGGATAATGGTAGAGGCATTACTTGGAATACCAGGATACCCCATCGAAACATTTCAATGTTTCAGTTCCGCTGTGTACTGTTAAAAGAAAACCGATTTCCCGATTGGACACTTGCTCCAGGGTATGTATTTACCAGGTTTGATTCTCACATCTGTATGGTTTTACAGATGATGAGTGGGAGTAAGTTATTGGGAATAGGGTAATCATCCTCATTATATCGGGATTCGTTGTAATCGGTGATATTTGAGGAGATCATCTAGGTTGTTTGCCGGTCGGCAAATATTTGGTTTTGAATATCCGCTGTTGTGCACCAATTTCAAATTGATATATCTGTACGTCTATTTTCATAGAGTGAGATATACCTTTTGATATTATGTCGATGACATTTACCTATATCAGTGGATGGTTAGGTAAGGAGCATTAAACAGCGGTGTAATTCTTCTTAACCATAAGTACAGTTTTCAACCTACGACACACAGTGAAAGAGTTGTTAGACTCAGCGGACTTATACAGAGTATTGTATGTTGTCCAATGTCCATTAGGACAGAGGGGTTGGTCCTCTTACTATATTCTGTTTACTTTTAACTTCTCTAGTTCTTAGACATGTGTTTCGTAGGAACACAGGGTCTAAGTTTTGAGGAGTTATAGGTATTTGAATAGAGTAGAGAACCAGGTGTAGCAAGTATCGGGATTCTTCAAAGTGATCGAAGATATAGATACTTGTGTATGGTGTTCAGTTGATAGTAATGATAAAGAGAAATTGTTTCTCTTTCAGGTTACTCATAATTGGAAGCATTCCTAAGTTGAGTAACGCTGATCGGCCTCTCTCCATTTAGTTGACATGCACTGGAGACAGCTGCATGATTTGAATCTGGTTAAATTAAATCAGTGCCTCTGGTTCTATATTGGATGTAGAACAGTTCATATCTTAACGTTGTTAAGGTACGGGGAGTTGTCCGGCTTATGATTAAAACCAGACACCGGACATCTCAAGGCACGTTTCTGTAATGGCTGTTTGTGGGTTGACCCAGGCTATGACGAGGGTTGACTTTCTACCATCTGGCAGATCAATAGAAATATTGTTCTAGATTCGCCACAGTTTTATTAAAAATGGATTTTTTCAAAAACAGTAGTGGGAGTATGGTAGAACTGGAAGTGATTCCAGAACCGCAAACGATTACTGAAGATTTGATAAGGAACCTAAAGATTCAATCTGGCTTGACATTCCATTGGCCACTCCGCAGATAAGGTGGGTAACTTCAGGCACCCGAGAGGTACTCCGGTAGCCTCAAGGACGGTGACATGGAAGTTCTTGTTTACCCACACTTGCCATTGCTGTTGTTCCAGGCTGCGAGACCCGGCAGGAGGATGAGTATAGTGTCGTTCTGAACTAGCTTCAGAAGTGTACGTGTGTATGACTCTGCCATAGGGTTGTCGTAGTCAGTGGGAGCAGCGGAAGCATTGGTGGACAGGTAGCTTATGTCTACTTATAGACTAAAGCAGATATAGCGGAGATAGATCATCTATTTCTGACATGACAGTCATAGGTTTGACGTCATCAGAATAGGGGATGGATCTGTTGAGAAGGTAGTAGGGTGTGATGTCATGGTATTTGGATGACATACACAGAGTAGGAAGTGATATTCCTATACTACGATCGGTTATACTTTGGTTGTCACACAGTTGTTTCTCCACACAGGACTTGGATATTATATCAGACATTCTGGTTACTAGATCTATGGTTTTAGATCTAGATTTGGGTGGTTTCCCAATCTGGGTACCTTGACAGCATTCTATGAGTATTTAGAATGGACGACTCCTGGCACGGTAGTGCACCTGCAGTTGATGGAGTCACCCTCTCTAAAGGTGTCTTATAGACTAAAGTGGAGAGGGATATTCATGATTGGCAGATCACTTGCTTAGGCAATTGAGTCAATCATGAGATGTCAAGTACCACACCAGATGTTGTTCTTGCACTAGATGCAATAAGTTGACATTGATCCAATCCTGGAGAAACAGTCGGAAGCAGTTTTAGAACATAAGTGGATGTTCTAGGGATATGATAATGACAGCCTCATTTGGGAGACGGTTATCATTCCAGGCTTGTAAGGTGACATGGACGACAAGGAGGTTGTCAGAGTTATAGTTTTCCTTCTGACGAGGGGCAGTATTTTGGACAGGTGGTCCAAGGCAATACTGAGGGTGGCATGGCGCAGGATACTGATTAAGTTCAGTTGACGATACAGTCTAAGAAGTTTGGATTTGGAGTTCATTTATGAGCTAGGTCCCATCAGACATCCAGACATTCTAAGATAGGTATTGCTCATTTCGGGAGATGGCTTTCTCCACGAACTTGAGATATAGAGAGACATAGAAAGAAACATCACAGCGGATCCACTCACTGAGGCTATTCCTCGAACGCAATAGTTTCGCAAACGAGCTTTGTGAGACTGACTAGTAGAGGAGTTGGGTGTTCGGTATCACACGGGCTGTGAGTATGCGGCATCGCAATAATTAACCTTGAGTGCAAGTGGGAGATTGTTGGAGATAGTGCCCTCAGAGTCAATTATTGGATCACAAGCACGTGATTGCAATGATTAAGGGAGGACCTATCCCGGTAGGACAGTCTTACTCGAGATGATAGTATGCTATCTGGTTTACCTTTATCATCGTGTACTGCTTCAGGTGACCTTACAGGTCACTATTACACGCTGATAGAGCCCCTAGGATTCTTGCTTGACTGCCGGCAGTATGATGGCGATCATATAAGTGAGAGCTGGTGGTCTATAAGCACATCCTTAAAAGGTCCCTAGTCGTGGGAGTTTCGAGACAGGGCATCGATTCTCCAGAGTAGACTAGTGTATACAGTCGAGACCCCGACGAGGGGCGGTGGCCGGTCTCACAAGCCACTGGTGTCAGCTGGTTCACCTAAGATGTATACAGGTGCTCATTGGGTTATGAGTACACCGGACAGGACTCGCCGGGAACATGCCAGTTGGTCTTATACCTGACGTCAGATAGCAGTTCCCTGGTGACATGTGTACAGGTTAGTTCATCGACCTGGGGATCGTCATTTGTCTCGTGTGAGTTCCCACTGTACTTTGATTACTACCCTACCACGGCTCAAAGGAGTCGTGCAAACAGGTTTTAGTTGGGTACAGTCCCGAGCCACATGGAGGCAGTGAGCGGATCTTCAGGGGTTCGTCTCTCCCGGTATTGGGGGTGAGGTCGCGCTGTGTCTAGGAGAGCCATTACGCAAAGCCCTCGGCCGAGGCAGGAGGTTTACTGGTAGGTATTCTAGTAGTATCTCAGGGCGTTCTGGGCTACACTCCGACACGACGTGTACCGCTTTTGGGGGTCTGACTTTTACCAACCCCCTAGGCCCGACATACGATGCTCATAGACGAACGGACCGGACTGTACGGATATTGTCACTGACAGGCTCAGTAGGGTGTCAGGATGAGTTCGCTCATCGACGTCCCTTTTGGTCAATAGCTGGTGGCCCGTCACGTATTGGCTAATATCTCTGACGTGCTAGTGGTTAAATCCATAGCCATAGTATTGACGAGTCTTTAGAGTCCACCACACTTACAGTTACTCAAGCTTTCGGGCGAAACGCTGTAGAGGCCGTATGGAGATATGGCAGGGTCCGATCAGATACGTGCGGTATTGCACGGATCAGGATCGGACGGTTTGTACTAGTGGCCATTTAGTTATATGGCAAGGTTCGATCAGATACGTGCGGTATTGCACGGATCAGGATCGAACGGATATTACTAGCCGGCTTTGGCTTAAGCCGGTCCTAGTTTAGTACAGTGTAGATTTTGTCTCATTGCGTTTGTATCCGGTCGGAATACAGATGCGGGTGTGTATGCACAGTATCGGGGTTTTCCTGTAATTTATAACGGGACCAGCATTCTGGAGTTGCCAGTTTGCATTCCGTTCCGGCCGGTTTTCCTTTGTTCTTTCCCGGCCGGACTTTTCCGATGGAGGAGGTTATTTGCAAGTTTGCAAATAACACATTGTGGAGGGGTTTCTTGCAAATGTATTGATTATGATGGCATCTTTTCTTTTCCACCATCATTTTGATTCTCTTTACATCAACCTTTTGCATTAATGGTGATTAGGGTTGATTTGGAGTTGATGTGAGTTTTGTTATGATGATGTTTGGTTGTGGTCACCCATCCTCTTCTCCTACACTCACCTCCCTTCTTGTTATGTTTCATATATTCTTTCCTCCACCATTCTTGCATGATGAGTTTTCATTTGAGAAAAGAGAAGAAGAGTTTTTCATTCTTGAGTGTTTCATTCTTGATCTCATTTTCATGCTAGAAAAATGCAAGCACCATTTTTCTAATCTTGATTCCTCCATCATCTTCAAAGGCAACAAACCCCAAATGAGACATAGGCTCTACACTACACATTCTACAGCAAATCTTGGGCATGTCGACTTGCCGGCTTCATGCCCGAGTTGCCTCGGTATTGAGGCGGGAGCCCGTAAAAGACGCAGGCGATGTGGTGCTCTTCCGGCGAGGAGGCGACGATATGGAGACAAGACTTTCCGCGGGAGATCGGGACGATGACGAGAAGACCGGAGGACTCGGATCACTCGGTACATCTCTCACCCTTTCTCTTAATAGCTAGCATTAGGTTAATGGTTACGATCCGGGTTTTCATTGTCCGCGGTAGCGCCTGTTTCCATGTAAGGAAAATTTTGATTCCGCATTTTGGCCTCGGATAGACGGCCGGGGCGCTGCCGTGGCGCAACAGCTTGGACTCAGGGAGGATAATCAGCTGATGTTTTATAGCAAGATCAAGTATCTTCTTTGTCTTTTCTTGAGGAAAAGAGTATGCTCGACTCATCTTCTTCATAAGGGATAAATCCGGACCGCTCGATTCTCGATCGCGTGGCTTCTTGATCCCGTTTTGTCGTTGTCGAATGATTTTTCCATTCTTTGGTTTATTTCTGCCTCTGCGTCGGGCCTTTTGCACAACGGGTTGACATGGAGGAGCATTTTCATCTTTCGCAGCCTGTTGAAGAAGGCGTTGCGTCCTGGCTTTCTCGTAGATGGCCATTTCGCGATTATGGTCGTCTCGAACTTTTTGACCTACTTCCCTTATAAGCTTGTCCATTTGTTCTTCGAACGACGGACTGGGCATTTTCACGTCGGGGGCTCTTTCTGGTTCAGGGTTAGCATTCTCCCATTGAGCATCTCCTTCTTCATCAAAGTCATGTACAACATAGCAGTCGCGGAGTAGCTCCCGTTTCATGGACCGAACATATCCAAGCCCGATCGCTTCCATTCTCCCATTGGGCAACTTGCGCTGAGTTCCGGGAACGTTCCAGATCCTGTCATAGAACTTAGCTTTTCGAGCGGTCTGTTTGAAAGGTATCCCTTGGCGTCTCAAGAGTCTCCTTAGTCCGTCTGTGTAATATCTGGGCAAACGGATGGACTGGAGCCTGTCGAGTGTGGAATCCGCGCCGTGCCAGATTTCTTTCTCCACTTTAGTTTCTCCGGATCGGTAGAATAGGATCGCCTTTTCACCTTCTTGCCTAGGAGGGACATAAAATGTTTGTAGCTCTTGCACTCTATAAGCTTCAAGTGCGTCGAGATCTTTGTAGTGCTCCCGCGGAATCATGGTAATTTGCAAACTCTGATTATCACCAGCGAATGCTTGTATTGGTGGCCGAGCGAAGAATATAGCATGGACTTCATCTTCCGAGTCGTTGCCAAAGATCAACATAGGAGTGGACGGTCCCGGCTTGTTGTGCTGAGGTAGACCTGAATAAACTATCGCTTCTTCTTCTTCAGTATCACTCCCGAAGACTGGAATGGCGGTGATAGCTTTGTTCTCCGGTTTGTGACATCTCTCCGTGTCCTCGAAATCTGGCAAAAAGTATTTTGCATCTTCGTACTTGCGGACTTCGTTCACGGAGAAAGGGTTCAGCTCTCCTATTACGGTATACTCGAGACCATCCTTGAAATACTTCATACACTGATGTTGTGTGGAAGGGATGATGTTGTACTCGTGTAACCAAGGCCGGCCGAGGAAAGCGTTATAGCATATCTTGGCGTCAATGACATGAAATTTGATATCCGTGACAAGTAGCCCGAATCGTAATGTTAATATCACAGACCCGAGAGTTCGCGATGACTGGGAGTCAAAACCAGAGATAGTGATTTTATCACGAGCGAGATGCTGGACGCTCATGCAGATTTCCTTCAACACTCGCACGTTGAGGAGATTAACGGAAGACCCATTGTCGACCAGGATTTTTCCAATCTTTATATCGTGGCAGTATCCTGAGATATAGAGGGGACGGTTGTGCTCGCACGTCCCAAGGAGGAGGTCTTTGTCGCCGAAGGTGATATCGGCTGTGTGTACTTCCTACGGCTCGTCCTTCATCTTTTCCTCGGCAAGGAACGCTTGGAATTGCTCTGGCTCTTGTAGCGCCTTGATCAATGAATCCCTCGCTTCTTTGGATAGTAAAAGGGCGTCGAGAATACTGAGCTGCGAGGGTAACTTCCTCAAGTGTGCCAGAACGTTGTAGTCTACCTTGTTCTTCTTTGGCGGGTCCTTGGCGGTCAGCTCTTTCATGACTTGGTCATCCAGGGCGATATCCTCAGAGACCTTTTCTTTTCCCTTATCTTTTCTGTTTGTGGGTCCGAGATTCTTTTCGGGCAGCGTACGATTGCGCAGCTGAATGTTTTCATAGGCCTTCGGTTCTTCCTCCTTCCCCAAGGTGGATTCTTTAAAGAGAGGGCCAAGAGCCATCTCTTCGTCATAGTCGCTTCCGAAAGTGAGAATTTGCGATTCCCCGGTGTTGACCATGCGGCAGTTACCAGTATTTCTTTTATGCTCCTCAGTCGCATTTCTTTGCTCCCGACGAGTTTTGTGTTTCATCCGCTTGAAATTTTGCCGGTGAGCAACATACCCTTGCCACCATCTTTTAAAAGCGTCGCATTCCTCGGTGGGGTGCGAAATCTTTCGATGATATGAGCAGTAGCTAGGATGCATCTCTGCTTCACCGGGAGTGTTTTCTTCGGAGGGTGGTAGCTTCTTTCGATCATCGTGTTGTGGACTCTCGAGAGGCTTCACGAAGAGAATGATGCAACCTTTGCTTCCGATCTTCGATACCAAGATGATCTACCTTGAAGTTTCGATAACACAAGCTAACACTCATAATATGAAGTGAACACCCTCATCTAAATGGCAAGGATAGATGAGGATGATGAAGTAGGATTTTTGCTCTCATTTAAAATCTTTTTCTCACTCACTTTCATCACAAAAGAAAGCTTTTTCATGAAGGAACTCAAGCATGAAGAAGAAGAATGAAGAAGATAACCTTAATCCTTTTGTGAAGAATAATGAATTATTGTAGTGGTTACAAATCTAACCAAGGGTTAAACATGAGAGAGTTAACCCTTGTAGAGAGTTAACTAGGGTTAATGGTTTGGATTGGGTTAACATAATATCTCACAAAAATATCAAGCAACCACAAAGTCAATGCTTCATGAAGCTTCATGCAAAAGCTAACCCTAATCCAAACCCTAACCAAGTTTAAACCCTAATCCAATGTTAAATTTGTAACCCTAACATATTACAATATTATATATCACATATACAATATATTTTGTAACAATAGAAAATAATACAATTAACATATATCGCATATATATCAATGTATTATCCCGTGAGAAAATGAATCTTTTAGTGAGCTAATATTTGTTAATGTAATTTAATATATCATATATATTATTATACATTAAATTATCGAATCAACTCTTGATCCGACAATCCGGCTATATCGCATATAACCGACTAATATAATGACCCGGCTATATCACATATACCCGGCCGATATCTCATATCGCGAGAATCCAATACAGTATCATATACCGCATTATCCTCGGTCCCGCACATATCACATATGTGCTCCTACTCCGTTTTGCCTGAGCTAAGAAACCTCTGTGTAGGACTCTAAAGAATCGTCAATACGCCGGCAGTAGGTGATGATCATATCAAACACCCACAAGCTGCAAGCGGTCTGCTAAACGTAACAGCCACCCAGGTATTGAGCGCTCAGAAGATCAACAAGCAAGCCTGTACATTCTCCTGTGAATCTAAACAGTAACACTCCCGTACAGTCCGGTCTCGTCGTCTGATATGTCGCATATCTTGCCTAGGGGTGGTAAACGTCAGACCCCAGTAGCTCGATAAGTCGTGTCGATATGAGGTCTATAACTGTTTGAGAAACTACTGATAACACTTACCAGTAAATCTCAGCAACCTTGGCCAGGGATTTCTGGTTATAGCCAATCGAACACAGCACAACATCAACTCCCTATACCGGGAGAGACGAATCCCCTCCTATCGCTCATTGCCTCCATGTGATTCGGGACTGTACCCAAAAGCCACCTTTTTGCACGCCCTCTTGGACGTGGTATGATGGAAATCAAAGCACGGTGGGAATCACATAAGACTCTATGACGATCTCGGGTCAACAGACTACTCTGTACCAGTGTCACAGAAGAACTGCCATCTGGCGTGATGTATAATACCATCTGGGAGTTCTCGGCGAGTCCGTCCAGTGTACCCAGTCTCCACTGAGCACCCGTACACCATCCTTGATGTCAAACACCGATGGATATGGGATCATCCATCATATGGGTCAAGATGCGTATACGCTAGTCTACTCTGGTGCATCGATGCCCTGTCTCGATACACTCTCGACTAGGAACAGTTATAGGATGTACTCGTTGACTACCGTGGCCCCACTAGTATGATCTCATCATAGTCCCAGTAGTCGAGTACATATCCTAAGGGCTTTATCAACATGTAACATATAGAAAATCAGAGTACATGTTAAGATAAAGTACAACCAGATAGCATACTATCATGTCGAGCAAGAAAGTCCTCCCTATATATGTCCAAGCATCCATTACAATATACATCGTATATACAGTAATGGCCTCTAGGGCATACATATAACTAACAATCTCGCACTTGCACTAGGGACATCTGTTGTGGTATCACATACCCAACAATTAGCTGCGGTTGAAGTATCTCATACTCAACCATCCCATAAATGTCTCTACTGGGAAAAAGGCCTTTGTGAGTGGATCCGCGCAGTTGTCCTCTGTGTCTACTCTCCTAACCTCGATCTCCCTGGAGATCAACCATCTCCATGATCAGGTGATACTGCCTAAGAATTATATCTGGATTTCTGATGGGACGGTAGTTCCTTGGCTAAAGCCACAACTCCATTGTCACACAATGGTAGGAACGAAGTTCATCTCATGAACTTATATATATCCAGACTGCCTCTTTGGTAGCATCTTTGGTAACGATGTATCTTGCCTTTAATCGTCTAGTATGTCACGGTATTTAGCTTAGAACTCTTCCAATATACCGTCCCTCCACTGAGGGTATAGACAATGCCTGCGACTGACATTCAGTCGTCCTTATCACCCTGGAACATTTCCATTGATTCTTCCCAAGATCGATTGATACTATCTCACTACAACTAATGAGTATCCTAACATCCAATTAGATCTATCACATAGATCCAAAAACCCAGGATTTAGGAGGTATCACTTTGATCCCATATAGAGAATCCTTGTGATAAGCGGAGATTAACCGAGCGTAGCATAGGAAACTCCTTCCCTATCAAGAGTATGTCATCCACGTACTCTACGAGGATCACCACCATACTCCCTACTACCTTTTTGTATATACAAGGTTCATCTACCATTTTGATGAAGTCAAACTTTTTGACTACCACATCAAAACAGATGTTCCAATTCCGCCATGCCTGTTTTATCACATAAAACATCTTGCACACGTTTCCGCTGCTCCAACTGTCTATGAAGCCCTCTGGCTGTGTACTTATAGACACTCTTTTCTAAAACATCATTTAGAAAAGCAGTCACGACACCCAACCGCCAGATATCGTAGTCATGGTATGTAGCCGTGGCAAGTAGGATCTGGATGGACTTAAGCATAGCTTTGAAAGTCTCAACATTTCCATGTACACCAAGTAATCTTCTCAAGATATACTTGCTCCTGATGGGGATTTAACCCTTCAGATAAAGCAACCAAAGTCCATACTTTGTTGGTGTATAAGGATTCCATCTCAGATCGCTAAGCATCCAGCCATTCTTACAGAGTCCTACTCCTGATGGCCAGCCCGAAATTAGTTGGGTCATCATCTCATGATGCAATCCTCGCTCCCACTGTCATAGAGAAAACCGAAGTATCTCTCAGGTGGGTGAGGAACCCTACTGGATCGGCGGAGAGGCTGAGGTTCGTTGGTTACTGTTGAATCCTTTGGTTCTAATAAATCATCTTCTATAGTTTGTATAGCTGGAACCTTTCCAGTTCTACATAACAGACCTTGCCTCGAGCTTGTTCGGATTTTGCTTTTAGACATAGGCCGGACAACCCCAAATCTTAACAAACTTAAGATATGGGCTCTTCCATTTCCATATCACATATGAAATGGAAGGCAACTGATTTGATTTGAACCCTATTCAATAGGTATGTAGCTTCTCAAGTGCATAACTCCCAAAATGAAATAGAAAACTCAGTAGTACTCATCATAGAGCACACTATATCACATAGGGTGCTATTGCTCCGCCCCGATATACCATCGTGCTATGGTGTATACGAAGGAGTAATGCTGAGAGAGAATCTCATTCTTCTTTAAAATAGTCCAGGAATCTCCATGCTTAAGTATTCTCCTCCTTGATCTCATCAAAGGACATAATACTTATACCCGTATTTTGGTTCTCTACTTCTAGCTTATATTCTGTGAATATCTCAAAAGCTTCGGACTTGTGTTTCAACAGGAACATATGTCTAAATCTTGAGAGATAATCAGAGAATGTAATGAAGTACAAAGAACCGGTATTGGCATATGTAGACAGGGGACTTTCATACATCAGCATTTATCAATCCCAAGAGTTCACTAACTCTTTCTCTGTTTCCAATAAACAGAGCTATGGTCATCTTATCTTTGCGACATGACCGGCAAGTTTCACAAGATGTAAATTCAAACAAATTTAAATATGCATCTTAATGTAACTTCAGCTAGTCGGGTCGTATTGATATGACCTAGTCTACAATGCTTTAAGAAGGATTCATTCATTTCTTAACTCTTCCTTTCGTGTGTGTTCTGTATACTAAGAACTGTAGTTTGATTTAGAACGTTAATGCTTTTAGATAACGTGCCTGAACCGATCAACTCTTGATATAGAAAATGTTCAAAACATTATCCATCAATACAAAATTATATCCTTTCTTTACTAATAAAGAGACTGATATGATGTTGTATATCAGGTTCGGTATTTAATAACATTCGTTCAGAATCAATGTATTCTGGTAATACAGGGTGATAGTGACCAACAGACTTGGTTGCAACACTTGCACCGTTTTCTATCTCATGAAACTTATCACCCGTTCTCAGTTCTCTATCTATCTATAGCCCATGTAATAGATTACATATGCGGGATCCTGATCCGGTATATCATACCCAGGACGTAAAGGATACTGAGAAACAGTTCTATGTAATTAACACACCCGAAGATGATGCATCAGCATGCACTTTCTTTGTTTGGGCGGCACAGAAAATCTGGTATTCCCCAATTTCCTGTTCTGTCTTATAACAATTATAAATTGGAGCGGGACCAATGTTCCCCAGCTCAGTATAACAAGCGGGTTCGGTCAATATATCCGTATTATTATCTTGATTATGGCGTGATATGGTCGCTACCTGGAGAGAAAGAGAAGAAAATACTCAGCGTATGCTCTTGCAAGATTAGATTGGTTATCTAATATATCTAATCAGGATGTCTCCCACTGTTTTAATCAAATCTTCCTTCAAACCCTAAAAGGAAAGACTAGCCGGGATTAATTACACGCTACAAGTTCGCCAATCTTTCAGCCAGGCCAGTGTCGGTACTTTAAGGGAGGTCCCCCGTGCTTTCACACGAACCTAATTAAAGTAAATCTCGTTTTCCCAGAGGCGTAACCCCGTTAACACCTTTCTAGACACCTACTTGATCGGCTAATTGTAATGTGTAAAACTCTCCCAGGAGTAACTCTTACTAGCAGCGGGTATCGGGATCCAACTATCTCATAGAAGGTATGCAATCTCATTGCAAATTTCAACACTTGAAATTCCCAATAATATTTTACCCCTAGCATCCTATGACCTTGACAGAGATCAACAAACCATAGGCTGCTAGTCAAGTTCAACCCGTCATTTCCTGATTGAAGTAAACCCACCCGCACGACCCTTGATAGAGGTCAACAAGGTCGCACGACTACCCTAAATCAATCACATCATATGCTTATACAGATAAGCACTAATCAGCTACCGCACACTACGCCTTGACAGAGGTCAACAAACGCAGCACGAATACTAACTATTACTTATCTGAAATGACGGAGGGCTACGACAGGTTTTTAAGAAAACCCTTTGCGTAATGAACTTGATATCGTTGTAGAATCGAGTGATTTTTAAATGGAGTGTTTTTAAGGTATTTCTAGTTTTGCTAAAGGGTTCACTCACGGTGAAGGGATCGTCGGCCCTTTCCTCATCGAATAAGGTGCATAATAAATCATATATTCCACTATGCAAAGCAAAAACACCAAAAGCAATCAAAAGACAAACCGAGGGGTGTAGCATCTGCCAGTCATTGCTAAAGGGGTCACTCCCGGTGAAGGGATCTCGGCCCTTTCCTTATCGAATAAGGTGCAGGATGTTCTACAAGGAACACCGCGATGCAAAGCAAGAACCGTAGCTACCTGTTTTTGAAACAAGTTTCTACAACATCTTAGGTTTCTTTTAGTTTCATTAATCTCATTAATGAAGTCCCATTTTAATATGCTTCACAAGCATCTCTTTTGAAACGAAATCTGCAATATAACATATATCTCATATATATAATATAAACATTCGTCTCAGGCAGTAATATGATCTCATCACAGAACATTGCAGCAGAAGAACATATATGAAATATTGGATATAATAGGACGTCCGTGTTTTAGTACGAGCCTGTATAAAACACGGATTCCACGGTCGCGATGAATAGCCAAACCCACATCCCTAGACCCCTAAGAGAGCGGCAAGCAACACTGCCAATTGTAGGGTTAGGAGACCCGGTCTCAACTCCTCAAGATAGTCTCCCACTGGACCATAGAACCCGGTTACTTGTGCTCCCCGCCATGGGTCTACCTAATGCGGAAAAGTAAATAATATACAACGGTGACATCATCCGCTACCTAGAAGTACCCCAATAAAAGAATATTACATACAAATGAATTTTACATGAATGAAAAAGAAAAACTCTCATCTCATATAAAACCCCCGGCTATTCAAAACGCGACGATCCAATATAACATATCACAACAACACATAATATCTCATATCATCAACGTAAGCAAGTATGCGTATCCCGATTGTCGTTGATGTATAGCAATGAAGCCGGCGATACACCACATACTACGCTTACGGTCACAGAAAAGAAAGTGTAAAACTACAACAGTTGGAATCCGAAACCTCATGTTAGTTATATGTATGCCCTAGAGGCCATTACTGTACATTGGATGTATATTGTAGTGGATGCTAGGACATATATAGGAATGACTTTCTTGCTCGACATGATAGTACGCAATCTGGTTGCTCTTTATCTCAACATGTATACTTTCTGTCTCTCTATTACATGTTGATAAAGCCCTTAGGATGTGTACTCGACTTCCAGGACTGTGATGCAGATCATACTAGTGGGGCCTGGATAGTCCATGAGTACATCCTTCAATGTTCCTAGTCGAAGGAATATCGAGACGGGGCATCGATATTCCAGAGTAGACTAGCGTATATCTTCTTGACCCATGCGATGGGCGATGGATGATCCCATATCCATTGGTGTTTGACATCGAAGATGGTATGCGGGTGCTCAGTGGAGACTGGGTACACTGAACGGACTCGCCGAGAACTCCCAGATGGTATTATACCGCACGTCAGATGGCAGTTCTCTGGTGACACTGGTACAGCTTAGTCTGTTGACCCGAGATCGTCATAGAGTCTTGTGTGTCTTCCACTGTGCTTTGATTTCCACCCTACCACGGCTCTACTGAGTCGTGCAAACGGGTGGTTTTTGGGTACAGTCCCGATTCACATGGAGGCAATGAGCGATAGGAGGGGATTCGTCTCTCCCGGTATTGGGGGTCGATGTTGCGCTTTGCACGACTGGCCATAACAGGAAATCCCTGGCCAGGGTTGCAGTGATATACCGGTAAGAGTTATCAGTAGTTTCACGATAGTTATGGACCCTACGTCGGCATGACTTATCAAGCTATTAGGGTCTGACGTTCACCACCCCTAGGCGAGATATACGACATATCAGATGAACAGACCGGACTGTACGGTAAGTGTTACTGGTTAGATTCACAGGAGTGTGAGCGGTCTTGCTCGTCGATCTTCTGATCGCTCAATACCCGGGTGGCCGTTACGTTTAGCAGACCGCTTGCGGCTTGTGGATGTTTGATATGATCATCATCCGCTGCTGGCGTATTGACGAGTCTTTAGAGTCCTACACAGAGGTTTCCTGGATCAATCGAAACGAAATAGGAGCGCATATGAGATATGTGCGGGACCGAGAATAATACCAGTATGTGATACTGTATTCGATTCTCGCGATTTGTGAAATTGATCGGTTATATGCGATATAGCCGGGTTATCGAATCAAGTGTTGATTCGATAAGATGTTACTAATGATACTATTCGGTTATGTGCGACATGACCGGATCATTGAATCAAGTGTTGATTTAATGATTTAATGTATAATTATATATTTGATATATTACTTTGCATTAACTAGTATTGGTTCACTTTAAATGGATTTTCTCACTTGGTGTGTACATTGTATATGTGATATATTTTTGTGTGCACTTGTTTGTATCATGTTTTATGATACATGCAAAATTGGTTAAGTGTAAAGTTTGAACCATGGTTATATGAATGGTTAGGGTTATGATTACTTATTCATTCTTTTAATTATTTATTAGTTTTGGAAATTAAAGCATAAAGAGAAAAAACAAAATGGTTTTCTTTTATTCTTTTCTTTCATGAAGCTTGTTGAAGCTTCATGAAGCTTTTGACCAAGTGACCATTTTGTCTTCTTCTTTAACCCTAACCATTCACATAAACTCTAGTTAGCTCTCTACACTTGACCATGGTTCATGATATGATAAGAAATCATTTATTTTCTATTTAGAAATATACTTATCATATTATTCATCATCTTCTTCTTCTTCTTTCAAAGTAGAAAAAGCTTGACCATCAATGGTGATTGATGAAAAAGAGTGAGAAATCTAATTCTAAAGTGAACCCACTTCCTATTTCTTCATCCTCTACCTCTTGCCAAGTAGTATAGGGTGTTTCCTTCATAAGTTTTCATGGCTTGGTGAAGGTGGAGCTTGATCTAGTGGGGCCTGGGTAGTCAGTGAGTACATCCTTCATTGTTCCTAGTCGTGGGAATATCGAGACGGGGCATCGATATTCCAGAGTAGACTAGCGTATATCTTCTTGACCCATGCGATGGGCGATGGATGATCCCATATCCATTGGTGTTTGACATCGAAGATGGTATGCGGGTGCTCAGTGGAGACTGGGTACACTGAACGGACTCGCCGAGAACTCCCAGATGGTATTATACCTCACGTCAGATGGCAGTTCTCTGGTGACACTGGTACAGCTTAGTCTGTTGACCCGAGATCGTCATAGAGTCTTGTGTGTCTCCCACTGTGCTTTGATTTCCACCCTACCACGGCTCTACTGAGTCGTGCAAACAGGTGGTTTTTGGGTACAGTCCCGATTCACATGGAGGCAATGAGCGATAGGAGGGGATTCGTCTCTCCCGGTATTGGGGGTTGATGTTGCGCAATGCACGACTGGCCATAACAGGAAATCCCTGGCCAGGGTTGCTGTGATATACTGGTAAGAGTTATCAGTAGTTTCACGAATGTTATGGACCTCAAGTCGGCATGACTTATCGAGCTATTGGGGTCTGACGTTTACCACCCCTAGGCGAGATATGCGACATATCAGACGAACAGACCGGACTGTACGGTAAGTGTTACTGGTCGGATTCACAGGAGTGTGAGCGGGCTTGCTCGTCGATCTTCTGATCGCTCAATATCCGGGTGGCCGTTACGTTTAGCAGACCGCTTGCGGCTTGTGGGTGTTTGATATGATCATCATCTGCTGCCGGCGTATTGACGAGTCTTTAGAGTCCTACACAGAGGTTTCTTGGCTCAAGCGAAACGAAATAGGAGCGCATATGAGATATGTGCGGGACCGAGAATGATACCAGTATGTGATACTGTATTTGATTCTCGCGATTTGTGACATTGATCGGTTATATACGATATAGCCGGGTTATCGGATCAAGTGTTGATTCGATAAGTTGTTACTGTTGATATTAGTCGGTTATATGCGATATGACCGGATCATTAAATCAAATGTTGATTTAATGCATAATTATATATTTGATATATTACTTTGCATTAACTAGTATTGGTTCACTTTAAATGGATTTTCTCACTCGGATGTGCGCATTGCATATGCGATATGATTTTGTGCACTTGTTTGTATCATGGTTGATGATGCATGCCTACTTGGTTAGGTGCAAAGAATTAAACCATGGTTAACTAAATGATTAGGGTTTTATTTTCTTAAATTATTCATTTATTCCTTTTTGGAAATTATTTTGCATAAGAAGAATTGGTGGCTTTCTTTTATTCTTTCATGAACTTTCATGAATGTTTGACTTTGTCACCAATTTTGTCTCATGCTTAACCCTAACCATTTCTTTTAACCATGATTGATTCTCTACACCTAACCATGGTTCTAATATGATAAGTATTCATTTCTTTTCCAATTTTAAAATAACTTATCATATTGATAATCTTCTTCTTCTTCATCTTCTTCCTTGAAGAAAACCTTACCTCATCAATGGTGGATTGATGAAACAAGTGAGAAATCCAATTCTAAAGTCTACCCACTTCCTATTTCTTCATCCTCTACCTCTTGCCAAGTAGTAGTGTGTGTTTCCTTCACAAGTTTTCATGCTTTGGTGAAGTCGGAGCTTGATTTAGCGATGCCTCGACGTAGATCATCTTCGGCATGGACATCGATGACCTAGCCCGTCCATTCTCCGATGAAGCCGACGCTAGAGCCCGAGACTTGTTATGGACAGCGAGGAGACTTTATTGCGGAGCTATGGAGGTGGACAAACGGATCTACAAAGGTTGTATTTCCGTATTCCCTTAGTTAATTGTTAACTAGTTCTTTTATCGCCTAAACATCTAGTTAACGATCCGTTCTAGGTTTTCTCGGCACCGTAATTTTTAGAAATTTGCGTGTTTGATCACTTGGTAGACCTCACTATGGTTCCTAGGAACCCTACACCTCCTTAGACATCTCATGCCTAACCAGATGAATTCCTTAGACATCGCATGCCTAACAATTATAAACCCCGCATTTTAGTCTCATTATCGAAAACTCTTTTCAATATCAAGTCGGGCAATTCAACAAGATTCCCAACATGCTGATCGAATGCTCGTCGCAAACTTTAGTAGACGGCCGCACCCCCGATGCCGTCGATGAAGTGCCCTAAAGCGGAACACCGTCGCCGGGAGCACCCGAACGGATGCTTTTGGCGACGGGGTTCTCCTATAGTCACTTGGTCGGGGCTATGGGGCATGGCTGTCTATTAAGTTTACCCGGCGAGTATCCGCGTACGCTACGTGATTGCGACGGACTTTTGATCACATCAAAATTCCGTGGCAACCGATCATCTGAGACTAAACTGCTATGTTTATAACATTCATATTAGTTATCTCATAACTACTTGTGGATTCCAAATATCGTATCACATTCCAGATAAATAGACAATGTTAAACATTCTGATCGAATAATCAAACACCCAAGTTTTCCCAAATATATCTCAACACTTGAAATCAGTTTAAAAACATCCATCACATGCCACAGTACCAATGGTACAGCCGTAGAAGGGTCAAGCCAACGCCTCACATGTGGCACGCCGTACTGCCCCAAACCCTAAGGTTCAAAAGGCAGTTCAAGACGGTCACATAATCGAGTTAAGGTTTGTTGTCTTCTAGAGAATCCACCGCGTTACTTGCACGACTTAGAACGTTCTTAAACTCGAGAAAAAATCCAACTTTTGAAAAATTTTCCGACTGGGGAAAAAGTGAGTTATTGATATCCGCCCGAACTTTTTAACAATTTCTAAAATTATCCGGACAAAACTAAACAAAGTTAAATTATCTGATCGAATCAAAGAGTCCCCAATACAACCCTAGAAAACTCAAAACTTGAGTGGAATTAAAATATTCCCAGAAAAACTTGCCAAGAAAGGACCTAAGAATAATTAAGTGAAACTACAGGGACTAAGTCTAAATTTTAGCCGCGGAACCGCCGCAAAAATCATGGTTTGGCCACGGTTCCGCGGTCAAATTGTTGACTCAGAGATCCGTACTTCACAGTAATTCTTAGTTTTTCCTGCTTTTTTTTCTGAGCATTTTTAATTCAGAAAAAATCAACTTTTTGAAAATTGTCCAGAGAGGGTTCCGTATCGGGATTTCGTCGTTCTATCGGACTTTACACTTCTTCTAGACTTCGCCTAAAACTCTAGCTTGGCTTTGATACCACTGTAGGGTTGCTAGGCACGCGCACAAGGGTCAACCATGCCCGATTAAAATTTTAGCCGTGCCGAACAACTCTAATACGGATCTTTAAACTAGGGTTTAGGCGAAAACGAACATGTTAAACGCTTTAACACTAAGTGAGAGGGATTACAACCTTTGTAGATCCGGTCCTTCACTTCTTAAGCTCCGTGTTGAGGTCCCTTCGCTGCGATCATTGTGTTGTGGACTCTCGAGAGGCTTCACAAAGAGAATGATGCAACCTTTGCTTCCGATCTTCGATACCAAGATGATCTACCTTGAAGTTTCGATAACACAAGCTAACACTCATAATATGAAGTGAACACCCTCATCTAAATGGCAAGGATAGATGAGGATGATGAAGTAGGATTTTTGCTCTCATTTAAAATCTTTTTCTCACTCACTTTCATCACAAAAGAAAGCTTTTTCATGAAGGAACTCAAGCATGAAGAAGAAGAATGAAGAAGATAACCATAATCCTTTTGTGATGAATAATGAATTATTGTAGTGGTTACAAATCTAACCAAGGGTTAAGCATGAGAGAGTTAACCCTTGTAGAGAGTTAACTAGGGTTAATGGTTTGGATTGGGTTAACATAATATCTCACAAAAATATCAAGCAACCACAAAGTCAATGCTTCATGAAGCTTCATGGAAGCTTCATGCAAAAGCTAACCCTAATCCAAACCCTAACCAAGTTTAAACCCTAATCCAATGTTAAATTTGTAACTCTAACATGTTACAATATTATATATCACATATACAATATATTTTGTAACAATAGAAAATAATACAATTAACATATATCGCATATATATCAATGTATTATCCCGTGAGAAAATGAATCTTTTAGTGAGCTAATATTTGTTAATGTAATTTAATATATCATATATATTATTATACATTAAATTATCGATTCAACTCTTGATCCGACAATCCGGCTATATCGCATATAACCGACTAATATAATGACCCGGCTATATCACATATACCCTGACGATATCTCATATCGCGAGAATCCAATACAGTATCATATACCGCATTATCCTCGGTCCCGCACATATCACATATGTGCTCCTACTCCGTTTTTCCTAAGCCAAGAAACCTCTGTGTAGGACTCTAAAGAATCGTCAATACGCCTGCAGTATGTGATGATCATATCAAACACCCACAAGCTGCAAGTGGCCAGCTAAACGTAACAGCCACCCAGGTATTGAGCGCTTAGAAGATCAACAAGCAAGCCTGTACATTCTCCTGTGAATCCAGACAGTAACACTCCCATACAGTCCGGTCTCGTCGTCTGATATGTCGCATATCTCGCCTAGGGGTGGTAAACGTCAGACCCCAGTAGCTCGATAAGTCGTGTCGATATGAGGTCTATAACAGTTCGAGAAACTACTGATAACACTTAACAGTAAATCTCAGCAACCTTGGCCAGGGATTTCTGGTTATAGCCAATCGAACACAGCACAACATCAACTCCCTATACCGGGAGAGACGAATCCCCTCCTATCGCTCATTGCCCCCATGTGATTTGGGACTGTACCCAAAAGCCACCTTTTTGCACGCCCTCTTGGACATGGTATGATGGAAATCAAAGCACGGCGGGAATCACATAAGACTCTATGATGATCTCGGGTCAACAGACTACTCTGTACCAGTGTCACCGGAGAACTGCCATCTGACGTGATATATAATACCATCTGGGAGTTCTCGGCGAGTCCGTCCAGTGTACCCAGTCTCCACTGAGCACCCGTACACCATCCTTGATGTCAAACACCGATGGATATGGGATCATCCATCGCCTATCATATGGGTCAAGATGCGTATACGCTAGTCTACTCTGGTGCATCGATGCCCTGTCTCGATACACCCTCGACTAGGAACAATTATACGATGTACTCATCGACTTCCGTGGCCCCACTAGTATGATCTCATCATAGTCCCAGTAGTCGAGTACATATCCTAAGGGCTTTATCAATATGTAACATAGAGAAAATCAGAGTACATGTTAAGATAAAGTACAACCAGATAGCATACTATCATGTCGAGCAAGAAAGTCCTCCCTATATATGTCCAAGCATCCATTACAATATACATCGTATGTACGGTAATGGCCTCTAGGGCATACATATAACTAACACTATCGACGAGTGAGAGATCACATGACAACTTGCCACGTACTCCTCATATCCATCCAACGAGTCTTCTCCATCATCTTCGTCCTTAAGGACATGGCTGAGGAACTCTTGGAGCGTGATTGGAGTCCGTGACTTTTGGTTGTACTCTTCCAGCGCGTCAATCTGTTTCTGCAGGTCTGTGCGCTTGTCACCAGGTTTCACGGGCTTCTTGGGTTTCTTTTTCTTCTTCGAAGATTTCGACGGCTGGGTGTGCGAGCTTTGGCTATCGCCACTGATCTTTGGAGTTGGGCAGGGCTTCAGCATCCCTTCGATGATCTGGGGTTCCAGTGGATTCTTCCACCTGATTGCCGGGCATGTCTGGAGATCATTTAGCATCCTTTTGGTTTTGGCCGAAAGAGCCACCTCCCATGGAGCTTCCTCAACAAAAGAGCCCGTTGTCCCCGGTGTGTCCGTCTTCTTAGGAGTATGCGGTTGTGGTGGGTTTACTTTCCACTTCTCTGACAGCGCAAACTTCCCCTGTAGGTACTGATCTTCGATCCTTCCTTTAAAGACGAAGCAATCCTCGATCGGATGGCTTACCGTTTGGTGGTAAGGGCAATAATTGGGATTATTCACTTCGCTAGGTTGCGGTGGTCGAATTGGATTCGGAAAATTGATAAGCCTGTTGCGCATAGCTAGTTCGAAAAGCCTCTTTGTTTTGTCCCGTCAGAATGAGTAAGGATGCTTCATTTTTTCATTGTAATAGCGCCGTCTCTCTTCCAGTTGATCTGCTAGGTTTGGGGCACTGGGATGCTGTTGGATGTTCGCAACGAAGGCCGCCTTCCCTTTGCCCTTGTCGTTCCGAGGTTCCGGCTTCGGGGGAGACGGTCTGTGACCCATTTGATCCATTTGGGCTAGCTTATCGATTAAAGCCTGGAACGTGGTCGGTTTAAAGAACATCATGAATTGTGAAATAGTTGCATGAGGATCTAGGGTGCCCACGAACATGCTGTCACGACCCGCAGGGTACGGAACGTGACTGGCACTTAAGTTTACGAAACGTCTAAAGACGTCCCTAAAATAAGTAAGCCAAAGCCCAGAAAACAAAACCAATTAAGCAAAAGAGTGAAGAAAACCCAATCAGTTGAAAGCGAGTTTATCAAATAAGTCATGTAAAACCCTTTTTGAAAACAATATCAATTTTTCCGAAAATTTCGGCAGAGTCTCCTTTGTAAATACTGGCCCCCAAAATGGGTACAACAAAAATATATATGAATCCAACAAATAATGCATCCCCAAGCGGGAGCTAGCTCTTCGCCATAAGGCGGCCACAAATCCCACGCAAAATAAAGCAACATGCGAAATAAACATAATGAAGCATAAGAAAAACAGCATGTCGACTCAAGTGAGCTCGACCCCAAAATACAGCATAAAGGTCCACAAATCTCACAGTCTCATCTCTAGGTCAATATACAATAATGCTGGTAGATACAGTAGATGGAGTACTCTAGATACAAAGAATATACAAGGTGGTGCAAAAATAATAATATAACCCACCTAAGAGCAAAACCTCGGGTCCAGGCAAAAGAAGCAAGTGCGCCCGCAGCTACTGTACTGACGGAGCGGACCTGAAAAAGGCTGTGGCACAACGGGGGTGAGTTGCCAACTCGTGAGTAATAAATAACATCTACACAGGCTATCGAAAGCATGCACACAAGTATCCTAGCATCTAAAATACAGGTAAGGCAGGACATAATAGCAGGTAGGTATGCAATATGATTATGCTAGCAGGTATGAATGCAATGCGAATCAACTAATGATCTGAATGTGTATTTATAAAAGTCATGTTTTTCCTTTTGAAATACCAGCATAATACCACTAGAATCAACAAGAACCTGTGTCCAGCAACGACACCTCAAAACTATCACAAATCTCATATATCCATGTCATAGTATCTCTGGCCTCAGCCATCCGGCTGACCCAGCTCAATATCAAAATCTCATCATCTCGCGGCCATGGTCGGTATCCTCTGGATATCCGCCGTGCCAAACAGTCACCGGTAGGTAATCCGTCCCCTGCCAGGCTCAACGTCAACACCACATTCCTCTTGCCCCGGGGTACCTTACCGGGCCCACCATGTACCCGTGACGGTTCCTCCACTCCTCGACACGGATTTCCAAAACCACAGCAAACTCATGGTGGACGACACTTACATAACTAGAAAACCGCAATTTACATATTTTTAAAATATAATAAGTTTAGAAATTTTGCGGCTTTCCCCCGAAATCCAGAAATATCATAAAATCTCAAGAAATCCTCATAAGTGCATATATCAATGATAATGAATGCATATGGTATCAATAATCAAGTTGCGATGTGTGATTAATAGATTAAGCATGAACAATTAATATGATGAAGTACATGCACATGAATAGCAATCCTACGGTTTCATTTTAAGGAATTAAAGGCAATAGCACAAGTTTAAGTATCAATTAGTAAAAGGTTTAAATTTAAAGATTATCTAGTGTGGTGGCATGGCAATTACCAGGGTGTGTGTGTAAGCATGAATAGTGCTCGTGCTGCATATAAAAACCTGGCAATGGTGCAGGTGTCCTATAAAATGGTTTCGCATAGGTATGCCAATATAATGCATGGATGCAGCAAATAATCATATACGTATTTCACCCCTAATTACTAACATCACTAAGAATCTTGTAAGTTACTAAAACTATCGGGCGACTTGCGCCATCCAACGATAGTCCCCCGTAGATCTTATATCTACTCACCGGAATGCCTGGCTAGCTGTGTGCAATCACCGCTTTTCCCTTTCGCGCCGCGTCTGACGTCTCCGCGACCGAACCTGGAATTTACATCAATACCAAACATAAGGTTACATATCAAGAACGACGCAAAACCCCAACGAAACTACTAATGTTCGCTAGCTAGGTACAACGTGCACAAAGTGCGCGGAACACACGCGAAAATCGCAAAAACTGCCAAAAAAACGCCGATTTGGTCGCCCGGCAAAACTAAAACCCGACTACTCAAAACTCCGCACTCACGCATCCTAAACGTCATAGGAGATGCTAAAAACATCCCCAAGGTATCATAAATAATTCACCAATTAATTTTAATAAAAACCTAGTAAGCACAAAACTTGAAATTTTGGTGCAAATATCGAAAATTAGCGATACGGTTATCACAATCCAACACAATATCCAACCACACAACAAGCAATCTACAAACACTATAATTACAACACATTATCAAAGATTCAAAACCTATTTTCCATAAACAACCATTACTTGAATTATATAACCTAGCAAATCTTAATCCAAACTATATATGAAAACCTTAAATTAACACTAATTTATAACTCAATTAGCAAGTTAACCTTCTAGATTAGGTTAGCAAAACAACTAGATAACAAATTAGATTTAATTAACCTAATAATGGATTTCTAAACCCTAATTCAATTCAAACCATTCACTTTAAAAAAACAAGATTAGAAATTAGCAATGAAATTTAACACTAAAACAATTTCATTCAAGGAATCAAACCATAAGTATTTAAATGGGTCAAAATTATACCTCAATTTGAGATCTAGCAAGAATAAATTTGCTTCAAATGATGGCCTCAAGCATCAAGATCCAAGCTAGGGAGGTGAAGGAAAAGAAAGATGAAGGATGGGTTTAATTTGTAAGCTTTAAATTGCAATTTTTTTGGAATTAAACTTGAAGAATTTGAAGAAAATGAAAAGAAAAGAGATGAAGAGGAGGGGGTGTAGGTTTCGGCCAGATGAGAGGTAAGGGGAGGGTGTGGGTGTGTGGGGAAAATTCATGAGTCAACTCTCCCAAAAGTTAATGCACCATACCTCATCAAACTATATTTAAAATAAATTCATAAACCAACTAATTCAACACATGAAACAAACACAAGGTGAGGCCAGAAATTTCTGGACCTGAACAAGGTGGGCCTGTCCTAGGGCTGAGGGAAGAGAGAGAGGGGTTTTACAAAAGAAATTTTACGCAAAAAGACCCCCTACAAGTCAAAAATTGCAAGTTTTAGCTTAAAATTCAATAATTTCGCTTCCTATAATAAAAATTAGTTAAAAATCAAAATAAAATACTAAAAATTTATGTTACAACTAGATTTTAATTATCATAATTTTAAAGATTAAAATTAGCCCGGAAAAATTTGTATTTATCGCTAATTTAATGTATTTTCTTACCGGCTTAAAATAATATTAAACAATTGAAAAATAGGGAAAAAATTTTAAATGACCAAAATTTCATAAGTAACTCATTAGCTACTAAAAACAAGTAATTACCTATCCATTTTAGGTATAATTAGTCCTAAACTGCAAAATAACAAAAAGGACGGTTTTCGGAAAAATACCGAATTTTCACCGATTTTCAGGAAAACACCAAAACGACTTTTCAAGGCGCTACACATGCCCACTGCTGGCGCTTCTTCGATGCGTTGTTCGCACTTCGACCACAGATTTCGCCACCGGATTGCATATTGAACCCAAGTTTCGCCCGACTTCACCCTTGCATTGATCAACGCCGTGTAAGTCGACGTTGTACACCCCACGAGTTGCGGGGAGGCGGAAATATGAAAAATAATCTTTTTCTTTAAACTAACATCGACTAACCGAAAGGATCTTTGCTAAACTATAACTAACACTATCATAGGAGTAGTTAGCTATTATGAAAGAAGATTATACCTAAAGAACCAAGTCCTTCTTCTTCTCGTTAACCACCTCCTCGTCGGCCTCCTCTTTGTAATAGACGATCCACCCGAAAGCTACTACTCCAAGCTTTGCCTCTAACTTGAGGAAACTAGGTTACTAAAATTTCTAATCAAAGTAACCTAGGTAATTTAGAGTGTGATTGTAAGTCCACGTTGCCCACCCTGGTGCTTACGGGGAGGCGGAAACGGTAAAAACGATTTTTCTAAACTCAAGGCAACATGGACTAAAAGGAGGATCTTTGCTAAACAAAAACTAACATCCAAGCTAAAAAAGTTTAGCTATTCGGTTAGAGATTTATACCTAAGTCTTGAACTCCTTCTCTTCTTGCTCCTTGGATTGGGTTGAACGAGTCCTCCTCGTCGCCTTCTCTTGCCGAAGAAAGATCCACCCGAGGGCCCCTACCTTTGGCTCATACCTCAACCTAGAGGTAACTAAAGTGCTTGGCTTGCTAAACCTAGAACCCTAGAATGAGTAGAGAGGAGTTTTGGTGTTTTATCTCAAAAGCAAATGGTTCTCAACATATGAGAGAGGAGAGCTTTGAGAGAGAGGAAGAGGATGAGCTTTGGATGAGAGAGAATGAGCAAGAGAGAATGAGGATAATTATCAACCATTCTCACATATATGTGAATTATGATAATTAAATAATTAATCAAAGATAATAGTGATGGTTAACTTGAAATGACCATTATCATTTCACATTAATGAATTTTGCAAGAATCAAAGAGTATCTTTCATGTGGAATGATGATGGTCAATATGTCAACATGAGTCAACAAGTCAACCAAAGTCAAATGGTCAAAAACCCTAACCATAACACAATTATCTTTAATTAATATCAATAATCATATTTCACATATTCATTAGGGTTTGGAAAAAGACAACGGTCATCAACCCTAATGAGAATCCTCTGCCTCTGCCTCGGTCAACTGTGCATACACACCCGCATCTATATTCCGAGGAACACGAATACAATGAGATAAAACCAATCCCAAAACATATACTAGGATCTGGCTTAAACCAAAGCCCGCTAGTAATAACTGTCTGGACACAAAACGTGCACAAGTGCGTGGATGTGAACGAACTCTGTCGCAAAACCATGCGACCTATACTCTATTTTGCCCAAAGGCGAATAACCCTCTGTGTGGGACTCTAAAGACTCGACACTACGCTGGCCGTGGGTTTAACCACAGGCCGCAAGTGGTACTAGCTGTACGTAACGGTCCCCAGGTAGATACCGATAAGAAGACTGATGAGGTGAACCCATCCGAACTCCTACTGAGCCTGATTGTGACAATCTCCGTACAGGGTCTGTTCGTCTAAGAGTATCGCATGGCGGACCTCAGTCCCCTAGTAGCGTTACAAGTCGTATCAGAGTGTAGCCCAGAACACCCTAAAATAACACTGGAAAGGCTACCAGTATATCTCGCTAGCCCTGGCCAGGGACTTTGTGTAATGGCTCTCCTAAACACAGCGCGATATCAACCCCCAATACCGGGAGAGACGAATCCTGTCTAACTGTCACTTCCTCCAAGTGCTTCGGGACTGCACCCAACTGCTTCCTGTTTGCATGACTCATTTGAGCCGTGGTAGGGTAGCAATCTAAGAACAGTGGGAACAAACTCGAGGCGAAGTGACAGTGTCAAGTCAATGGACTAAGCTGTACTCATGTCACCTGGGAACTGATAACTGACGATAGGTATAGTACCAACCAACAGTTCCCGATGAGTCTTGTCCAGTGTACTCATAACCTAACGAGCACCCGCATACTATCTCACGTACGACGTACTAATGGCTATGGGACAGACCATCTCCCCTGCTGGGATGAGAAGCGCATACGCTAGTTTACTCCGGAGTATCGATGCCCCGTCTCGATAATCCTACGACTAGGGACCTGTATAAGGATGTGCTTGTAGATTACCCGGCCCCCACTAGTGTGACTGCCATCATAACGCTGGTAATCAAGCAAAGATCCTAAGGGCTCCACTAATGTGTAAAGGCGATATGCTAAAACAAACACATGCACACATTAAAGTAGAAACAAACCAAGTAGCATACTACTATTTTGAGCAAGATTGTCGATACAACTGTGAATATCCCAAGCTTCCATTAAGTAATATACAAACTAGTATGATACAGTAATAGCCTCTAGGGCATATACACTTGTTGGATATAGTGCCCTCTAAGTCAATTATTGGATCGCAGGTACGTGATTGCAATAATTGAGGGATGACCTATACCGATATGACTGTCTTACTCGAGATGATAGTATGCTATCTGGTTTGTCTTTATCATCGTATACATACTTTAGTTCACTATTGCATGTTGATAGAGCCCATAGGATTCTTTCTTGACTGCCAGCAGTATGATGGCGATCATATACGTGGGAGCTGGGGTCTGTAAGCACATCCTTAAAGTGTCCCTAGTCGTGGGAGTTTCAAGACAGGGCATCGATACTCCAGAGTAGACTAGTGTATACAGTCGAGACCCCGACGAGGGGCGGTGGCCGGTCTCACAAGCCATTGGTGTCAGTTAGTTCACCTAAGATGTATACAGGTGCTCATTGAGTACACCGGACAGGACTCGCCGGGAACATGCTAGTTGGTATTATATATATCGTCAGATAGCAGTTCCCTGGTGACATGTGTACAGGTTAGTCTGTCGACCTGAGATCTTCATTTGTCTCATGTGAGTTCCCACTGTGCTTAGATTACTACCCTACCATGCTCAAAGGAGACGTGCAAACAGGTTTTAGTTGGGTACAGTCCTGAGCCACATGGAGGCAGTGAGCGGATCGTCGGGGATTCGTCTCTCCCGGTATTGGGGGTTGATGTCGCACAGTGCACGGATGGCCATCACTAGAAATCCTCGGCCGGGGTAGTAGAGAATTACTGATTTGGATCAGTAATTTCTTAGGAGGTGATGGGCATCATACCGACATGAATTATCGCGTTATTAGGGGTCTGACTTTATCCACCCCCCTTGACTCGATATGCGATACTCTTAGACGAACGGACCGGACTGTACGGATATTGTCACTGTCAGGCTCAGTAGGGTTTCCGGATGAGTTCGCTCGTCAGCTTCCCTTCCAATCAATACATAGGCAACCGTTACGTACAACTTGTACCTCTGACGTGCTAGTGGTTATACCCAGTGCCAGTGTGTTGATGAGTCATTAGAGTCCCCCACAGACAGTTTCCCATATTCGGGCGAAACGTTGTAGAGGCCGTATGGTTTTATGGCAGGGTTCGGAAAATGCACGCGCGTTTACGCATGTGTCATTTTTCGGGCAGATAATACTGGTGGGCTTTGGTTTAAGCCGGATCCGAGTATTACACTTGTAAGTCCTTGTCACGCACCCTACAAACTTGCGGGGAGGCGGAATATATGAAAAACGATTATCAAAGCTTCGTAACACGGACTTGAGCGCATGAATCGTTTCTAAACCATTGCTAACTATCTACTAGAGGTTTAACTATTAGGATACGAAGTTATACCTCACGTTACTTGTCTTTTGGGTCTTCATCGCGGTCCTCCACTCCTCGTAGGCTCCTTGGAACATCGGCACCTCAACGGCCTCCTCGAATCAAAGACGATCCACCCGAAAGCTCCTACGCCAAGCTTAATCTCAAACTTGAGATAACTAGGTTGCTTAAAGTGCTAATCTAAGCTACCTAGGGGATATAGAGTGAGGTTATGGATGTATTAGTCTAGCTAACCCTTGATCTCAACTCATGAGAGGTTAGGGTTAGGGTTTGAAGAGAGAGTGAGCTTGAAGAGAGAGAAGGTGAAGATTATCTATCAAATGAGATAATGATCTATCATCATATATATGAAGCATTATTTATTTATCCAAAAATGAAATAATAGAATTAACAACCGTGCTTCATAAATATCTATGAGTGATTCATTTCCATGAGTCATTAAGCATTTATGATGCATTAATGACATGGATGAATCACACAAATGAGTCACTAATCTCATTTAATGCAATGCCACCTTAACCCTCCAAGTCACCACTCTTCTAGAAGCTTCTCGACAAATTATGAGAACGCCCCTCTAATCCGTGAAAACATGGAAAAAATTTAGACTGTATAAATCCAATAACCTGATACTAGAATCTGGCTTAAACCAAAGCCGGCTAGTAAAAACTGTCCGAAAAGTCGTACGTGCGTAAACACATGTATGCGTCCGAACTCTTGTCGTAAAACTATACGACCTCTATATCGTTTCGCCTGGAGCAGGGAAACTCTCTGTGTGGGACTCTAAAGACTCGACACTACGCTGGCAGTGGGTTTAACCACAGACCGCAAGCGGCACTAGCTGTACGTAACGGTCCCCAGGTAGATGTCGATAAGAAGGCCGATGAAGAAAACCATCCGAACCCCTACTGAGCCTGATGTGACAATCTCCGTACAGTCCGGTCTGTTCGTCTAAGACTATCGCATATCAAGCCTAGGGGGCGGTAAGCGTCGATCAGTCCCCTAATAGCTGTATAAGTCGTGTCGGAGCGAAGCCCATTACACCCTGAGAAGCTACTGGAACCTACCAGTATATCTCGCTTGCCCTGGCCAGGGACTTTGCGTAATGGCTCTCTGACACAGCACTATATCAACTCCCAATACCGGGAGAGACGAATCCTATCTAACCGCCACTGCGTCCAAGTGCTCGGGACTGCACCCAACTGCTACCTGTTTGCACGACTCCTTTGAGCCGTGGTAGGGTAGCAATCTAAGAACAGTGGGACACACTCGAGGCGAAGTAGCAGTGTCAAGTCTGCGGACTATGCTGTACTCATGTCACCTGGGAACTGTTAACTGACGATGGGTATAATACCAACCAATCAGTTCCGTGGCGAGTCCTGTCCGGTGTACCCGTAACTTAACGAGCACCTGTATACTATCTCCAGTACGACGTACTGATGGCTGTAGGACAGACCATCTCCCCAACTGGGATGAGAAGCGTACACACTTAGTCTACTCCGGAATATCGTTGCCCTATCTCGATAATCCAACGACCAGGGACCTGTATAGGATGTTGCTTACAGACTACCCAGCCCCCACTAGTGTGACTGCCATCACGACACTGGTAATCAAGCAAAGATCTTATGGACTCTACTAATATGTATAAGTGATACGTTGCAAGAAACATATGCACATATTAAAGTAGACATAAACCAAGTAGCATACTACCATTTTTAGCAAGACTGTTATATACAACTGTGAATATCCCAAGCTTCCATTAAGTAATATACAACCTAGTATGATACAATAATGGCCCCTAGGGCATATACACTAACAATCTCCCACTTGCACGAGGGCCATGAGCTGGCATATCGTAGACCTATAATCTCGAATAGCCTCTCGAACCGCGTCTGAGGAAGGGCCTTTATGAATGGATCAGCAATGTTATTCTCCGTCTCTACTCTCTTCACCTCGATCTCCCGGCAATCTACGATCTCCCTGATCAGGTGATACCGCCTTAAGATGTGTCTGGACTTCTGATGGGACCTGGGTTCCTTCGCTAAAGTTATAGCGCCGTTGTTGTCACAATACAGAGGTATTGGACCAACACTGGTAGGAACCACCTGAAGTTCTGTGAGGAACTTCTTCTTCCAGACTGCTTCTTTTGCGGCATCGCAAGCAGCTATGTACTCTGCTTCCATCGTTGAGTCGGCAACGGTCTCCTGTTTGGAACTCTTCCAACAGACCTCCCCTCCATTGAGGGTAAAGACATAACCCGACATGGATTTGGAGTCATCTTTGTCACTCTGAAAGCCGGAATCGGCAAAGGCCTCCAACTGGAGGTCTTTTTCGCCATACGTCAAGAACATCTCCTTAGTCTTTCTTAGGTACTTGAGAATGTTCTTTACTGCTATCCAGTGATTCTCCCGTGGGTTTGCCTGATACCGGCTTACAATGCTCAATGCGTATGCTACATCTGGTCTGGTACATAACATCGCATACATTATAGAGCCTATCGCAGAAGCGTAGGGTATAATCGACATGCGATCCCTTTCCAAATTTGTCTTGGGAGACATCGCTTTGGAGAGGGTGATTCCGTGACAAGCCGGTAGGTTACCGCGCTTAGAATCATCCATTTTGAAGCTCTTCACTATGGTGTCTATGTACCTGGACTGCGAAAGTCCCAACATCCTCTTTGATCTATCACGATAGATCCGGATCCCCAGAATGTAGGTGGCATCACCCAGGTCTTTCAAGGAGAATTTATGTGACAAGAATCTTCTGACTGACTGTAACATAGGAATATCATTTCCTATTAGGAGAATGTCATCCACGTACAAGACGAGGAATACTACAGCTCTCCCTACAATCTTACTGTATATGCAAGGTTCATCTGGATTTTTGATAAAGTCAAATTCTTTGACAGCATCATCAAAACAGATGTTCCAACTCCGCAATGCCTGCTTTTGTCTATAAATGGACTTAAGCAGCTTTCATACTTTATTGTTGCTCCCACTCTGAACGAATCCCTCTGGCTGATCCTGTAAGTCGATGTACAACACCCCACGACATGCGGGGAGGCGGAATAATGAAAAACGATCTTGTTTTAGGCGTAAACATTGACTAACCGAGAATCTTTGCATAAACAATAACTAACAAGAAACCATAGAAGAGTTAACTACTATGATAAGTGATTATACCTAAAGAACCAAGTCCTTCGTCTTGTCGTTCTCCACATCCTCTCCGGCCTTCTCTATGTAGTAAAAGATCCACCCGAGAGCTTAACTACAAGCTTCACCTCTAACTTGAGATAACTAGCTTTCTTAAATCGCTAATCTAAGTAACCTAGGTGATATAGAGAATGGTTAAGGATTAAGCAATCTACTCTAATCCTTGGTCTCAACACATAAGATGGGAGGATTAGGGTTTGAAGAAAGAGAGCTTGAGGAGAGAGAAAGTGAGCAAGAGAATGGAATGAAATAATAATCTTTCATAATATATATGAAGCATTAACAATATCACGATAAATCAAATAAATGATTTAACAACCATGCTCCATAAATATCTAATGGGTGATTCATCTCCATGAGTCATTAAGCATTTATGATGCATTAATGACATGGATGAATCACTAAAATTAGTCACTAATCTCATTTAATGCATATGCCACCTTAACCCTCAAGTCACCATCTTCTAGAAGCTTCTCACGTAATTATGAGAATGCCCCTCCTATCCGTGAAAACACGGAAAAACTTTAGACTTTATAAATCCAATAACCGGATACTAGAAACTGGCTTAAACCAAAGCCGGCTAGTAAAAACTGTCCGGATGTCGTACGTGCGTAAACACACGTATGCGTCCGAACCCTTGTCGTAAAACCATACGACCTCTATATCTTTTCGCCTGGAGTAGGGAAACTCTCTGTGTGGGACTATAGAGACTCGACTACTACGCTGGCAGTGGGTTTAACCACAGACCGCAAGCGGCACTAGCTGTACGTAACGGTCCCCAGGTAGATGTCGATAAGAAGGCCGATGAGGAAACCCATCCGAACTCCTACTGAGTGTGATGTGACAATCTCCGTACAGTCCGGTCTGTTCGTCTAAGACTATCTCATATCGGGCCGAGGGGGCGGCAAGCATCAGTCCCCTAATAGCGGTATAAGTCGTGTCGGAGTGAAGCCCATTACACCCTGAGAAACTACAGGAACCTACCAGCAAATCTCGCTTTCCCTGGCCAGGGACTTTGCGTAATGGCTCTCTGACACAACGCAATATCAACTCCCAATACCGGGAGAGACGAATCCTGTCTAACCGCCACTGCCTCCAAGTGCTCGGGACTGCACCCAACTGCTACCTGTTTGCATGACTCCTTTGAGCCGTGGTAGGGTAGCAATCTAAGAACAGTGGGACACACTTGAGGCGAAGTAGCAGTGTAAAGTCTGCGGACTATGCTGTACTCATGTCACCTGGGAACTGTTCACTGACGACTGGTATAAAACCAACCAACAGTTCCCTGTGAGTCCTTTCCGGTGTACCCGTAACCTAACGAGCACCTGCATACTATCTCTAGTACGACGTACTGACGGCTGTGGGACAGACTATCTCCCCAACTGTGATGAGAAGCGTACACACTAGTCTACTTCGGAGTATCGATGCCCTGTCTCGATAATCCTACGACTAGGGACCTGAATAAGGATGTGCTTGTAGACTACCCAGCCCCTACTAGTGTGACTGCCATCACAACGCTGGTAGTCAAGCAAAATCCTAATAGCTCTATCAATACGTATACTCACATATTAAGATAGAAAAATCAAGTAGCATACTACCATATTTAGCAAGACTGTTATATACATGTGAATATCCCAAGCTTCCATTAAGTAATATACAAACTAGTATGATACAATAATGGCCCCTAGGGCATATACACTAACAATGTCCCACTTGCACTAGGGCCATGTACTGGCATATCGAAGACCGATGATCTCGAGTAGCCTCTCGAACTGAATCTGAGGTAGGGCCTTTATGAATGGATCAGCAATGTTCTCTTCAGTAGCAACTCTCCGAACCCCGATCTCTCGACGATCAATGATTTCCCTGATCAGGTGATACCGCCTTAAGATGTGTCTGGACTTCTGATGGGACCTTGGTTCCTTTGCTAAAGCTATAGCTCCGTTGTTGTCGCAATACAGAGGTATTGGATCAACAATGGTAGGAACCACCTGAAGTTCTGTTAGGAACTTCTTCATCCAGACCGCTTCTTTTGCAGCATCGCATGCAGCTATATACTCCGCTTCCATCGTCGAGTCAGCAACGGTGTCTTGCTTGGAGCTCTTCCAGCACACCGCCCCTCCATTGAGGGTAAAGACATAACCTGACATGGGCTTGGAATCGTCCTTATCACTCTGGAAGCCGGAATCAGCATAGGCCTCCATCCTGAGGTCTTTTCCACCGTAAACCAAGAACATCTCCTTAGTCCTCCTCAGGTACTTGAGAATGTTCTTTACTGCTATCCAGTACTTCTCCCCTGGGTATGACTGATACTGGCTTACTACGCTCAGTGCGTAAGCTACATCTGGTTTGGTGCACAACATCGCATACATTATAGAGCCTACCACAGAAGCGTAGGGTATAATAGACATGCGTTCCCTTTCCAAATCAGTCTTGGGAGACATCTCTTTGGATAGGGTGATTCCGTGACAAGCCGATAGATTACCGCGCTTAGAATCTTCCATACTGAATCTTTTCAGTACGGTGTCGATATACCTGAACGGCGAAAGTCCCAACATCCTCTTGGATCTATCACGATAGATTCGGATCCCTAGAATGTAAGAGGCATCACCCAGGTCTTTCATGGAGAACCTATGTGACAAGAATCCTTTGACAGATTGTAGCATAGGAATGTCATTTCCTATCAATAGAATGTCATTTCCTATCAATAGAATGTCATCTACGTACAAGACGAGAAATACGATAGTTTGTGCTACAACTTTACTATATATGCACGGTTCATCTGGATTTTTGATAAAGTCATATTTTTTGACCGTTTCATCAAAACAGATGTTCCAACACCGCGATGCCTGCTTCAGTCCATAAATGGACTTAAGCAACTTGCATACTTTCCCGCTGCTCCCACTCTGATTGAAACCCTCTGGCTGATCCATATAGACGCACTCTTCTAAATTTCCATTCAGAAAAGATGTCTTTACGTCCATCTGCCAGATTTCATAATCATGGAAGGCAGCAATAGCAAGAAAGACCCGAATGGATTTGAGCATAGCCACTGGAGAAAAAGTTTCGTCATAGTCCAAACCAGGTCTTTGATGAAAACCCTTTGCAACAAGTCTAGCCTTATAGGTTTCCACCTGTCCATCTACACCAATCTTTTTCTTGAAGATCCATTTGCATCCTATGGGTTTTACCCCATCTGGAGCAAAGTCCAAAGTCCATACTTTGTTGGTGTACATGGACTCCATTTCGGTCCGCATTGCATCTAGCCATCATACCGAGTCGCCGCTCTGGATGGCCTGTTGGAAGCCAGTAGGTTCATCATCATCTATTATGCAATCCTCTCTATCCCCATCTATGAGAAAACCGTAGTATCTCTCAGGCGGATAAGACGGCCTACTACTCATGCGGAGGGCTGCGGGAATTTCCAGTTCTTCTTTAACTACTTGTTCTACCAAACTTTCAGTATTAGTTTGTGGTTCTGGAATTTCTTCCAGCTCTATTTCGCTCCCACTTATTTCCTTTTCTAAAAACTGCTGTTCTAGAAAATGGGCATTACGAGAAACAAAAACCTTTTGTTCCTCTGCGTAATAGAAATAATATCCCTTGGAGTTCCTTGGATATCCCACAAACTTACACTTTACTGATCGCGCCTCGAGCTTGTCCACATGCTGCTTTTTAACAAAAGCTGGACATCCCCAAATCTTCATAAGTTGAAGATGGGGTTTCTTCCCACTCCACATCTGATATGGGATGGTAGGCACAGTCTTGGTAGGAGCCCTGTTCAGAAGATATGCCGCTGAATCTAGCGCATAACCCCAAAAAGATCGTGGTAACTCAGCATTACTCATCATGGAACGTACCATATCCAATAGGGTTCGATTCCTTCTCTCTGATACACCGTTATGCTGTGGAGTGTATGGAGGAGTAAGCTGAGAGAGAATTCCTTTCTCTTTTAGGTGACCTAGGAACTCGGCACTCAAGTATTCACCATCTCGATCAGATCTTAGTGTCTTGATACTTTAGCCGGTTTGGTTTTCTACTTCATTCTTATACTCTTGGAGTTTCTCAAAAGCCTCGGATTTATGTTTCATCAGATAAATGAATCCGTACCTTGAGTAATCATCCGTGAAAGTAATGAAATAGGAAAAACCAACTCTTGCATGTGTAGACATTGGACCACATACATCGCTGTGTATGAGTCCTAAGAGCTCGCTCGCTCTTACTCCATGTCCAATAAATGGAGTCTTTGTCATCTTTCCTTTGAGACAAGATTGACAAGTGGCATAAGTTTGATATTTGAACGAGTCCAAATATCCTTCTCTATGTAACTTAGTCAACCTTCTCTCATTGATATGACCCAGTCTACAATGCCATAAGAAAGCTTTATTTAAATCTGGAGACTTTCTTTTTAGTGTGTTCTGTACATTGAAAATTTAGAGTTGGTTTAACACATATGTACCGTTTTCCAGTGTACCGAACCCAATCAAACTATGATTAAGGTGGATGTTAACAACACCACTTCCAAACGTGAAATCATAACCTTTATTTGATAACAAGGAAACAGATATGATATTACACGTTAAGCTGGGTACACAAAAACAGTTATGTAAAACCAAAATGTGTCCACTCGTCAATCCTAGGTGATAATCCCCTACGGACACAGCTCCCACGCTAGCTCCGTTAGCAAACATCAGGGTCATATCACCTTCCTTCAGCACTCTACGGTTTCTCAGTGCCTGTAATGAATTGCAAATATGAGATCCTGATCCGGTATCCAATACCCAGGAAGTAGAGTTGATTGACAGAAAATTCTTAATTACAAACATACCTGAAGTCGAAGCCACAGCTTGCTTCGGTTCCTGGTTCTTGGCGTTCCACGCCTTGCAATCCTTTTTCCAGTGCCCTTTCCTGTGACAATGGAAGCATTCATCCTGGGCCACTACCGGTACCGCAAACTTTTTCTATCCCTTCCCTCCCACCTTACTTACACCTCCTCTAGGTTTGGTGGCGGCCTTCTTTTTCCTTCCTTTGGCACTAGCCTTGGATCCGAAAGAAGAAGCACCGCTAACAAACATAGCGGGTGTTTCCCTTGCTTTCTGCAAGGTGCCCTCTGCACTCCTCAACATGTTAAGGAGTTCCGGAAGTTCAACTTCTTTTCTTTGAATGTTGAAGTTCAGAATAAACTGGGCGTAGGTGGAAGGAAAGGACAGGAGAATAAGGTCTGTATAGAGCTCATTATCCAAATTCGTCCCAAGGTCTGCGAGCTCTTCTATATAGCCGATCATCTTTAGGACATGTTCTCCCACCGATGATCCGACAGCCAACCTCGCTCGAAACAAGTTCTTAAAGGTCTCGTATCTTTCTATACGAGATTGCTCTCCATAAAGTTCCTTTGTATGGAGAAATATGGCATCTAGTTCCATATCTTCGTGCCTCCTCTGATGTTCATTGTTCATCGAGGCAAGCACGATGCACTTGGCTTTCGCGCAATCGAAATCCCAGGTTTTGCGGATTTCCTTATCCGCATTACTGGATTTAGGACCGGGGACAGCAGGTGCCTTAGCGATGAGGACGTACCCCAATTTGTCATAGGTCAAAGCCATTTTGACATTCCGCAGCCAATCTTTATAGTTTGGCCCTGTCAGTATATTTTTCTCTAAAAGTAACTTAAGTGCAGTCATTTTCAGGGTCGCTGCAATTAGGAGAGAGAGAAGAAAACTCTTTAGCATGATGCTCTTGCAAGTTTAGAGTGGTTTTTAATTTATCTAAACTGGATGGCTCCCACTGTTTCTCGAATCCTTCCTCAAACCATAAAAGAAGAATTAGCCAGGACTATTCTCACTGTACAATACTTGCTTAACCATTCAGCCAGGCTGGTGTCGGTACTTCGAGGGAGGTTTTCCAACGCTTTCGCGAAGTTCCTTAATTAAATAACCTCTTTTCTCTGGGGGCGTAACCCCGCTGACACCTTTCTTGACACCTACTTGGTTTATAGCATTGATCGTTAAGTGACGAATATCCTGATGAGTAGCATATACTCACAGTAGGATCGGGATCCAAATAGCATCGTATGATAATGTTGTACCAACATTCATCAAACTCCAAATGGTATGCAACTCTTTGCAAATTTCGGTTTCTTTAGAAATTCCCGATATAAGTTTTTGCCCCATGCTCTTATGACCTTGGCTTTGGTCAAAATGTCATAAGTCACATGTCAAGTTCTACCCGTCATTATCTTGTCAATTTGAACCCATCCGTACATACCCCTGACTTTGGTCAAATGATAATACGACTGTCCCAAACTAACTCATCTATCTATTCAACAAATGAATACCCAGCAGCTACCAAACACTATGCCTTGACTTTGGCCAAAATTCATAGCTTGAATACTACTGAATACCCAAATGAAATGACGGAGGGTTACGAATGGTTTTGGCGAAACCGTGAACGTAGTGAACTTGATATGACTGAAGGAACCTGATAGCTTTTAAAAGGAGTGGTTAAAGCTCCGCAATTAAAAATATCATCTGTTTTAAAATAACCGATTGGTTTCTTTTAAATTGTTCCAACGATTTAACTTTTTGGTTTATATTCTTTGCATTATAAATAATGCGTCCCATCATTAACCTAACATTGCAGAAAACAACGAAAATACAACGTCCTCTTATGCCATCCGCATTCACCACGGGGTCCCGTCATCACCCGTTAGGTTACTTAACTAACGGCAGAGCGGGGGCTGCGCTAGCGCGGGTGTAAAACATAAGTGACGTCTAAATTGTTATCATATATAGATATTGTACATTCGTCAGACGCAATAATAGGCATTCCAGATCTCATATGAACTTTATTGGATTTGCAAGCAATCCGTGTTTGTTTAGAGCCTGCAACAAAAGACGGATTACACAGTTTTGATGAATAGCCATTACCCCACCCTAGACCCCTACGGGTACAGCAAACTACCCGTAAAATATCCAAAGTGAAGCGGTCTACCTCAACAAAGTGAGTAGTCCACTAAACACTTCAAAGTACCCGGTAGTTTGTGCACCCCATCTTGGGTCTATCCTAGGAGCAAAAACAGTAAAATGAAATAATACAACGGTGGCTACAACAACAACCTGGATGTGCCCCGTAAAATAATATTACAACATATTACAATTACACAGAATGAATGAATATAACAACCCATCTCAAACCCCGGCTAATCATCACAACAGTCCAATACAGTTCACAACCACAAATAGTAAAAACCATTACAGAAATGTGCAACCCCCTGCCAACCGACATACTAGCAGTTAGGGGAGGTTTACGAACACATTATACAAACACAGATATAATTATATTAGCAAACATCGTAAAATTTCGATCGAGCAAACACTTTAAATTCAACTCCCAAAACTTCTCTGTGCACCTGAGACTTGAGCAGAAAATAAAATATCCCAGAAACATCACTATTAACACAGGAGAGTTACAGAAGGAATTTGGGCTGACTCGGCCCCAACTCAGCCGCGGATCTGCGGCGGATCGCATGGATCCGCCGCGGTTCCGCGGTGAGTTGGACGAGTCAGGAGTCCAAATTTCGTCAGTAGCCCTATTATTCTATGCATGTTAATCTGAAGGTCCCTGAAAAATTTTTAGGGCCTGTTTTAAATTCGACAGAAACTGTGTTAACACGATGATCTTTCCGGTTCTTTTTGCGTTCGAAATACTTACGACTTTGCTAATGAGTTAATTATTGTTTAGCGAGGCTCTGATACCACTGTAAGTCGATGTACAACACCCCACAACATGCAGGGAGGTGGAATAATGAAAAACAATCTTGTTTTAGGCGTAAACATCGACTAACCGAGAATCTTTGCATAAACAATAACTAACAAGAAACCATAGAAGAGTTAACTACTATGATAAGTGATTGTACCTAAAGAACCGAGTCCTTCGTCTTGTCGTTCTCCACGACCTCTCCGGCCTTCTCTATGTAGTAGAAGATCCACCCGAGAGCTTAACTGCAAACTTCACCTCTAACTTGAGGTAACTAGGTTTCTTAAATCACTAATCTAAGTAACCTAGGTGATATAGAGAATGGTTAAGGATTAAGCAGTCTACTCTAATCCTTGGTCTCAACACATGAGAGGGGAGGATTAGGGTTTGAAGAGAGAGAGCTTGAGGAGAGAGAAAGTGAGAAAGAGAATGGAATGAGATAATGATCTCTCATAATATATATAAAGCATTAACAATATCAAGATAAATCAAATAAATGATTTAACAACCATGCTCCATAAATATCTAATAGGTGATTCATCTCCATGAGTCACTAAGCATTTATGATGCATTAATGACATGGATGAATCACTCAAATGAGTCACTAATCTCATTTAATGCATATGCCACCTTAACCCTCAAGTCACCATCTTCTTGAATCTTCTCGCGTAATTACGAGAACGCCCCTCCTATCCGTGAAAACACGGATAAACTTTAGACTGGATAAACCCAATAACCGGATACTAGAAACTGGCTTAAACCAAAGCCGGCTAGTAAAAACTGTCCGGATGTCATACGTGCATAAACACACGTATGCGTCCGAACCCTTGTCGTAAAACCATACGACCTCTATATCGTTTCGCCTGGAGTAGGGAAACTCTCTGTGTGGGACTTTAGAGACTCGACTACTACGCTGGCAGTGGGTTTAACCACAGACCGTGAGCTGCAGTAGCTGTACGTAACGGTCCCCAGGTAGATGTCGATAAGAAGGCCGATGAGGAAACCCATCCGAACTCCTACTGAGTGTGATGTGACAATCTCCGTACAGTCCGGTCTGTTCGTCTAAGACTATCGCATATCCGGCCTAGGGGACGGCAAGCGTCAGTCCCCTAATAGCGGTATAAGTCGTGTCGGAGTGAAGCCCATTACACCCTGAGAAACTACAGGAACCTACCAGCAAATCTCGCTTGCCTTGGCCAGGGACTTTGCGTAATGGCTCTCTGACACAGCGCGATATCAACTCCCGATACCTGGAGAGACGAATCCTGTCTAACCGCCACTGCCTCCAAGTGCTCGGGACTGCACCCAAAGTCTACCTGTTTGCATGACTCCTTTGAGCCGTGGTAGGGTAGCAATCTAAGAACAGTGGGACACACTCGAGGCGAAGTAGCAGTGTCAAGTCTGCGGACTATGCTGTACTCATGTCACCTGGGAAGACACACTCGAGGCGAAGTAGCAGTGTCAAGTCTGCGGACTATGCTGTACTCATGTCACCTGGGAACTGTTCACTGACGACTGGTATAAAACCAACCAACAGTTCCCTGTGAGTCCTGTCCGGTGTACCCGTAACCTAACGAGCACCTGCATACTATCTCCAGTACGACGTACTGACGGCTGTGGGACAGACCATCTCCCCAACTGGGATGAGAAGCGTACACACTAGTCTACTCCGGAGTATCGATGCCCTGTCTCGATAATCCTACGACTAGGGACCTGAATAAGGATGTGCTTTTAGACTACCCAGCCCCCACTAGTGTGACTGCCATCACAACGCTGGTAGTCAAGCAAAATCCTAAGAGCTCTATCAATACGTATACTCACATATTAAGATAGAAAAACCAAATAGCATACTACCATGTTTAGCAAGACTGTTATATACATGTGAATATCCCAAGCTTCCATTAAGTAATATACAAACTAGTATGATACAATAATTGCCCCGAGGGCATATACACTAACAGATCCATATAGACGCTCTCTTCCAAATTACCATTTAGAAAGGCCGTCTTTACGTCCATCTGCCAGATTTCATAATCGTGGAAGGCAGCAATAGCAAGAAGGACCCGAATAGATTTAAGCATAGCTACTGGAGAAAAGGTTTCGTCATAGTCCAAACCAGGTCTTTGACGGAAACCCTTTGCAACAAGTCTAGCCTTATAGGTTTCAACCTGTCTATCTACACCAATCTTCTTTTTGAAGATCCATTTGCATCCTACGGGGTTTACCCCATCTGGAGCAATGTCCAAAGTCCATACTTTGTTAGTGTACATGGACTCCATTTCGGTCCGCATTGCATCCAGCCATTTTACCGAGTCACCGCTTTGAATGACTTGCTGGAAGCTAGTAGGCTCATCATAGTCAATAGTGCAATCCTCTCTATCCCCGTCTATGAGAAAACCGTAGTATCTCTCGGGCGGATGAGATTGCCTACTACTCCTACGGAGTGGCGTCGGGATGTCCCGTTCTCCTGAACCTTCTGGTTCTTCCAAGCTTTCAGTAATGGCTTGTGGTTCTGGAATTTCTTCTTGTTCTACTTCGCTCCCACTTGTTCCTTTTTCTAAAAACTGATGTTCCAGAAAGTGGGCATGACGAGAAACAAAAACTTTTTGTTCCTCTGCGTAATAGAATAGATACCCCTTGGAGATCTTTGGATATCCCACAAACTTACAATGTACTGATCGTGCCTCGAGCTTGTCCTCATGCTGCTTTTTAACAAAAGCAAGACATCCCCAAATCTTTAGATACTGAAGATAGGGTTTTTTCCCACTCCACATCTGATATGGTGTGGTAGGCACAGACTTGGTATGAACTAGGTTCAAAAGATATGCAGCTGATTCTAGTGCATATCCCCAGAATGATCGCGGTAACTCAGCGTTACTCATCATGGAACGAACCATATCCAATAGGGTTCAATTCCTCCTTTCCGATATACCGTTGTGTTGTGGTGTGTATGGAGGAGTAAGCTGAGAGAGAATTCCATTCTCATTTAAGTAACCCTAGAACTCGGCACTTAAGTATTCACCACCTCGATCAGATCTCAGTGTTTTTATACTCTTGTCTGTTTGTTTTTCCACTTCATTCTTGTATTCTTGGAATTTATCAAAGGCCTCGGATTTATGCTTTATCAAGAAGATATATCCATACCTAGAGAAATCATCCGTAAAAGTAATGAAGTAGGAATAACCACCTCGCGCATGTGTAGACATTGGACCGCATACGTCACTGTGTACGAGTCCCAAGAGCTCGCTTGCTCTTACCCCGTGTCCAGTAAACGGAGTCTTTGTCATCTTTCCTATGAGACAAGATTCACAAGTAGCATAAGATTGATATTCGAACGGATTCAAATATCCTTCTCTATGTAACTTAGTCAACCTTCTCTCAATGATGTGACCATGTCTACAATGCTATAAGAAAGCCTGATTTATTTCTGGAGACTTTCTTTTAAGTGTGTTCTGGACATTGAAAACCTGAGCTTGACTCAATACGTATATTCCGTTTTGTAATGTACCTGACCCAATCATAACTTGATTTAGGTGGATGTGAACCACATCGCTTATAAAAGTAAAATCATATCCTTCCTTAGAAAGTAAGGATATAGATATAATATTACAAGTTGTACCTGGTACATAAAAATAGTTACGCAGAATCAATATCTTCCCAGTTGTCAGTCCAAGATGATATTCCCCTACGGATTAAGCGTCCATGCTCATTCCGTTAGCAACTGTGAGGACCATATCACCTATCCTGATAACCCTACGGTTTCTTAGAGCCTGTAACGAATTACAGATGTGAGATCCTGACCCGGTATCCAATACCCAGGAAGTAGGGTTAACTGACATACAGTTCTTTATCACAAACACACTTGAGGCTGAAGCCACAACATGCTTCAAATCCTGGCTACAGGCTTTGCTAGCCGTGCAATCATTCTGCCAATGTTCATTCCTGTAACAATAGGAACATCCCACTTTTACTATATCCAGTCCCGAAACTTTTGCCCTTCTCTTTCCTTCTACTTCCCTGGTTTCCTTCAGGGTAGAAGGTAGAGACTGAAGAATCAGGTCAGTATCTGACCCGTTCTCCAACGTGGTCTTCAGGTCCTTGAGCTCATCAATATAGCTAGTCATTGTAAGGACGTTGTCCCCTACAGATGACCCGTCAGGTAACCTCGCTTGAATTAATTCGTTCGAGATTTCATATCTTGTGATATGAGATTGCTCTCCATATAAATCTTTGTTATGGAGAAAGACGGAAACTAAGTCCATCTTCTCGTGCTGCTTCTGGTATACACCATCAACTGAAGCTAACATGAGGCACTTAGCTTTCGCTTTATCTTTTTCCCTTGTCTGACGGATATCCATATCCGCGACAGTGGAAACTGGACCTGGGACGGCGGGATCTTGAGTAGTAATAGGGTGGTCCAGCTTGTCATAGGCAATGGACATCTGGACTGACCTTTGCCAGTCATATAAGTAAGATTCAGTCAATTTGTTATCTAGATGCAACCTATGTGTGGTCACAAGGTCGCTGCAATTTTAAGAGAGAGAAGAAAATACTATTAGCATGATGCTCTTGCAAGTTTAGAGTGGTTTAATTTATCTAAACAGGATGGCTCCCACTGTTTCTCGAATCCCTCCTCAAACCATAAAAGAAGAATTAGCCAGGACTATTCTCACCGTACAATTCTTGCTTAACCGTTCAGCCAGGTCAGTGTCGATACTTCGAGGGAGGTTTTCCAACTCTTTCGCGAAGTTCCTTAATTAAATAACCTCTTTTCTCTGGGGGCGTAACCTCGCTGACACCTTTCTAGGAACCTACTTGGTTTATAGCATTGATCGTTAAGTGACGAATCTCCTGATAAGTAGTATATACTCACAGTAGGAACGGGATCCAAAATATCATCGTATGATAATGTTGAAGGAATCCTACCAACATTCATCAAACTCCAAAATGGTATGCTCTCTCTGCAAATTTCAGTTTCTCTAGAAATTCCCGATATAAATTTTTGCCCCATGCTCTTATGACCTTGGCGTTGGTCAAAATATTATAAGTCACATGTCAAGTTCTACCCGTCATTATCCAGGTTAATATGAACCCATCCGTACATATCCTTGACGTTGGCCAAAATGATAATACGACTGTCCCAAACTAACTCATCTATCTATGAAAACAAATGAATATCTAGCAGCTACCAAACACTATGCCTTGGCGTTGGTCAAAATACATAGCTTAAATACTACTGAATACCCAAATGAAATGACGGAGGGTTACGAATGGTTTTGGCAAAAACCGTGAACGTAGTGAACTTGATTTAATCGAAGGAACCTGATACTTTTTAAAAAGGGTGGTTAAAGCTCCGCAATTAAAAATTCTGATCCTTTCAAAATAACCGAGTGGTTTCTTTTAAATTTGTTCCAACGACTTAACTTTGGTTTATTTTCTTTGCATTATAATAATGCGTCCCATCATTTATCCTATCATTGCAGAAAACAACGAAAATACCACGCCCTCTTATGCCATCCATATTTGCCATGGGGTCCCGTCATCACCCGTTAGGTTACTTAACTAACGATAGAGCGGGGGCTGGGCTAGCGCGGGTCTAAAACATAAGTTGTTGGAGATAGTGCCCTTAGAGTCAATTATTGGATCACAGGCACATGATTGCAATGATTGAGGGGAGGACCTATCCCGGTAGGACAGTCTTACTCGAGATGATAGTATGCTATCTGGTTTATCTTTATTATCGTGTACTGCTTTAGGTGACCTAACAAGTCGCTATTACACGTTGATAGAGCCCCTAGGATTCTTGCTTGACCACCAGCAGTATGAGGGCGATCATATAAGTGGGAGCTGGGGGTCTACAAGCACATCTTTAAAAGGTCCCTAGTCGTGGGAGATTCGAGACAGGGCATCGTTTCTCCAGAGTAGACTAGTGTATACAGTCGAGACCCCGACGAGGGGCGGTGGCCGGTCTCACAAGCCACTGGTGTCAGTTGGTTCACCTAAGATGTATACAGGTGCTCATTGGGTTATGAGTACACCGGACAGGACTCGCCGGGAACATGCTAGTTGGTCTTATACCTGACGTCAGATAGCAGTTCCCTGGTGACATGTGTACAGGTTAGTTCATCAACCTGAGATCGTCATTTGTCTCGTGTGAGTTCCCACTGTACTTTGATTACTACCCTACCACGGCTCAAAGGAGTCGTGCAAACAGGTTTTAGTTGGGTACAGTCCCGAGCCACATGGAGGCAGTGAGCGGGTCTGCAGGGGTTCGTCTCTCCCGGTATTGGGGGTGAGGTCGCGCTGTGTCTAGGAGAGCCAGAACATGAAAAGTCCTTGGCCAAGGCAGGAGATTTGCTGGTAGGTATTCCAGTAGTATCTCAAGGTGTTCTGGGCTACACTCCGATACGACTTGTACCGCTTTTGGGGGTCTGACTTTTACCAACCCCCTAGGCCCGCCATGCGATGCTCATAGACGAACGGACCGGACTGTACGGATATTGTCACTGACAGGCTCAGTAGGGTGTCAGGATGAGTTCGCTCATCGACGTCCCTTTTGGTCAATAGCTGGTGGCCCGTCACGTATGGCTTATACCTCCGACGTGCTAGTGGTTAAATCCACAGCCATAGTATTGACGAGTCTTTAGAGTCCACCACACACTCAGTTACTCAGGTTTCGGGCGAAAACCTGTAGAGGCCGTATGGAGATATTGCAGGGTTCGATCAGATACGTGCGGTATTGCACGGATCGTGATCGGGCGGTTTTTACTAGCCGGTTTTGGCTTAAGCCAGTTTCTAGTTTTAGATAGTGTAGTTTTGTCTCTTTGCATTTGTGTTCAGTGGGAATACAAATGCGGGCATGTATTTGCAGTAGCGGGGTTTTCCTGTAATTTATTACGGGATCGGTTTTCTGGGGTTGCCAGTTTGCATTCCGTTCCGGCCGGTTTTCTTTTATTCCTTCACGGCCGGACTTTTCGTTGGAGGGGGTTAATTGCAAGTTTGCAATTAACTTAGTTGTGAGGGGATTTCTTGCATATGTGGTTTTTTGATGAGACTAGCTTCATGATGAGATTCCATTCTTGTCCACTTCATTATCTTTTCTTGTGATGGTTTGAAAATGGAGATTGATGAGTGAGATGAGGGTGACCTTTGATAATTATCTATTCTTTTTTTTCTCCTCTTAATTTATTCCATGATTTTTCCCTCACCCATGTTTTTGAGTGGGCCGGCCACTGTTTGGGAATGGAGTGTGGTTTAATTTTGGTGGAAATTTCCTTTTGCATTAATTAATTTTCTTTGGTTGCATATGCTAATTGATTTGAAAGGGGGGGGCTGATTTGGTATTCCCTGGGACTTAATTTTTGCAACCAACCCACTTGATTTCAGAGTGAGCACAATATTAATGGCTGGCCGAGCTCTTTTGTGGAAATGCTCATTCTTTTTTATTGCATGCCCCATTCTTCATCAAGCTTTGATCCATGAATATCTTTGTGCAAAATTCCTCCAACATGGCAACCTCATAAACCCCAAAAGAGACATGGCTAGTACACTATTCTACAGCATCCCTTGGACGCGTCGGCTAACCAACTTCGCGCCCGAGTTGCCTCGGTCAAGAGGTGGGAGCCCGTAAAAGATTTTGGCAATGTGGTGCCCGTTTCGACGAGGAGGTGATGGACGAAGTATCCGCAGGAGATCGGAGTGGAGACGAAGACCGAAGGACACGGATCGCTCGGTATACTTCTCCACTCTTTTCTTTTTGCTAGTTAGCTAGGTTAATGGCCCGATCCGGGTGAAAAGTGCGCGGTGGTGCCGGTTGCAAGTTTTGCAAAGTTTTTTTTTGTTTCCGCATTTCCGGCGTCGGTTCGACGGCCGGGGCGCCCCCGCGGGCTTACATTGGTATCAGAGCCACGCCATTAACTTAGCCTAGCATGGTCTAGGGTGTTTAAAACCCGATCGAACAAAATTTCCCAAAAACCGTATTTTGTATGCACAAGTGTTCTCTGTCGAAATTTTTTCTGCTCCAAAAATTTTTCAGGTGGTCTCAGAATACTGTGCATGAAATTATAAGAATTCTGGTAAAATGTGATACAGTGATCCCTTAGTACGACCGCGGAAACGCGGCCAAACCCCTGTTTTGGCCGCGGTTCCGCGGTGGGAATGAGTCTTCACTGCACAAAATTTTTCCAGTACTCTTCTGATTAGGAAATAGGGGTTTTGGGATATTATTTTTGGGCCCAGATTTTCTGTAAGTGCTACAGTACTGCTTGGGGCCCACTTGATAAAATTTGTTCGATCGGATATTTTAAACATGCCAGTTCACAGTTTTTACATTATATCTGCGACCGTGAATGTCACTTGATCGGTAAATCCTGTCTAACTGCTATAGCCCGGTTAGACGGATTTGCGAACGTGACATTCACGTTGATGTTCTGTGATTGTACTGTGTTGTTGCGGATCGGTCGTGGGGGATAGCCTGGTTGCAGTGGTAGTATAGTTCTGTTTTATATGTACATTTGTTTTTGCGGGACGAGCGTCCGACACGTGGACTGCCGTCACTGCCTGTTTGTATTATTCTTTTGGGGCACGACCAGGTTGCGGTTGATGTACCCGTTGTATGTATATTTTACTTTCTGTACTAGGATTACCCCGTGGAGGGGTGCACGGATAGCCGGGTTCTAGAGGACAACAAGCCCGCATCTCATGGCATTGAGACGGAGGGGGCTTCACTCTAGAATTGGCGGGCTATTCGCCGCACTCGTAGGGGGTATAGGGTTGACCCATGAGGGGTGCCCAAGTTACCGGATTCCGTGAAGTGCTGGGTAGTCCATTCACGGTGCTGAAGGGGGCTGCCTCGCTTCAGGTTTTGGCGAGTAACTTGCCGCACCCATAGGGGTCTAGGTTTTCATTGCACAGGCTATCCACACGACTAGAGGAACGTCGGGTTTCAGTAGCGGCTCTGTGAAACCCGGGGATCCCAGATATCTGTATTGATCTGTGTTACTATACATTTCTGTGTTGCATTTTATCACGCCTTGAGCGAAATATTATATATTGGTATATATATTAGTAGATGTTGTATATGTTTTCCATCCGCGCTAGTCCAGTCCCCGCTCTGTCGTTAGTTAGCTAACCTAACGGGTGATGACGGGACCTAGTGGCGAATGCGGATGGCATATACGTACATCAGTATATTTTCGTTCTTTGTGGTGTGATCAATTGATAGGATTGCATTGATTCGGATCAATGCAAGATAAAAAAAACCTATTCTAATGTTGTTGGAACACTTTTCAAAAAGCTGTTATTGCATTGACGTTCACTTTTGTTTTGCATCGTGGTATTCAGTTGGAATATCCTGCTCCTCAGTCGACGAGGCAAGGGCCGAGATCCCTTCACCGGGAGTGACCCCTTGGACAAAAGTTTGTGTCAGGGCAATAACTTCACTATAGCCGATCACTTTTGCTTTGCATCGTGGTATTCATTTGGAATATCCTGCACCTCATTCTACGGGGAAAGAGCCGAGATCCCTTCACCGGGAGTGACCTCTTTAGCAAAGGTTGTCGTCACTATATTTTTATAAAGCTATCCGTTCCTTCAACGATATCAAGTTCATTACGTTAAAGGTTTTCGCCAGAAACCATTCGTAGCCCTCCGTCGTTTCATATGGATGGTCAATAGTATTCAAGCTGTGTATGTTGGCCAAAGTCAAGGCACAGTGTTTGGTAGCTGTTGGGTATTCATATGCAGCATAGATAGATGCGTTGGTTTGGGACAGTCGTACTGCCATTTTGGCCAAAGTCAAGGGTAGGTACGGGTGGGTTCAAATTAACCAGGAAAATGACGGGTAGAACTTGACATGTGATTTATGATATGTTGGCCAAAGTCAAGGTCATAAGAGCATGGGGCAGAAATCCACATCGGGAGTTTCAAAAGAACTGAAACTTGCCAGATATGCGCATACCTTCTGGAGTGTGATAACGTGAGCGGATTCCGTCACGTTATCATGCGATGAGAGTTGGATCCCGATTCCCACTGATGAGTTGGTTTACTCCTCGGGTCTTCCTGACTAATTCTTCTTTTAGGTTTGGAGGAGAATTTGACGGTACAGTGGGAGGTTTCCATATTAGATAAAGTGATAACCATTCTGATCTAGGTTTGAGTGCACGCTGAGTGTTTCTTTTCTCTCTCTCACTGGCAGCGACTATTGACCCGACCCTAGACTTTGGCTCAGTGACCAAGTTGACCGAACCTTCTTAACACTGGCTTTTGGATTGTCAGAGTTGCAGACCTCTTTGCCACTCCTACTTTTACCCTTTTCTCCGGGACACCCCGTGTTACTACGAACGTCCACTTCCATTGGACAAAACCATCGTATGGTTATATACGAACTCGAAGGACATCGAGGATGGTTTCCGGTTCTGGAGAAAACGAATAGGACTATTCAGTTGTCTTTACCTTTTACCTTCTCTCAGGTTGCGAGTACTCCTTAGTTTAGGAGATAGTACACCTATTACGCAAATTGGATAGTCTTCTTCCAAACCTTAGGCTGGTGCCGAACGGTGGGGAATGAAGAAAGCCAATTAGCCTAAACGGTGTACAGAAGGTATTAAGTTCAGACAAAGCAAGGGATTAGTAAGAGGGCAAAGTAAATTGCGACTGCTATTCACGACCAAACCATGTACTTCTTTGTCAATCCTAAATCACCTATGAATTAAGTTCATTCGGTTGTCTTTTATCCTCACCTTCTCTCGCATTGCGAGTGCTCCTAGGATTAGGACAGTACACCCATTATGCTTATTGGATAGTCTTCTTCCAAACCATAGGCTGGTGCCGAACGGTAGGGAAGGAAGAAAACCATTTGGCCTAAAGGGGTGTACAGAAGGTAATGACAAAAGACATGTAAAGGGATTTGGAAAGATGGCAAACAATTATACGGTTACAGTCGTGAATCTGGTTAATGGAAGGGGCATTACTAGGAATACCAGGATACCCCATCGAAACATTTCAATGTTTCAGTTTCACTGTGTACTGTTAAAAGAAAACTGATTTCCCGATTAGATACTTACTCCAGGGTATGTATTTACCAGGTATGAGTCTCACATCTGTATGGTTTTACAGATGATGAAGAGGAGTAAGTTATTGGGAATTAGGTGACCATCCTCATTATATCGGGATTCGTTGGAATTGGTGATATTTGAGGAAGCCACCTGGGTTGTTTGCCGGTCGGCAAATATTTGGTTTTGAATATCCGTTGTTGTGCACCAATTTCAAATTGATATATCTGTACGTCTATTTTTATAGAGTGAGACATATCTTTTTGAAATTATGTCTATGAGATTTACCTATACCAGTGGATGGTTAGGTAAGGAGCATTGAACAACGGTGTAATTCTTCTTAACCAAAAGTACAGTTTTCAACCTACGACACACAGTGAATAAGTCACTACACTCAGGGGACTTATACAGAGTATTGTATATTGTCCTGTGTCCAATAGGACAGAGGGGTTGGTCCTCGTACTATATTCTGTTTACTTTTAACTTCTCTAGTTCTTAGACATGTGTTTCGTAGAAACACAGGGTCTAAGTTTTGAGGAGTTATAGGTATAAGAGTAAAGTAGAGAACCAGGTGTTGCAAGTATCGGGATTCTTCAAGGTGATCGAAGAGTAGATACTTGTGAATGGTATTCAGTTGATAGTAATGATTAAGAGAACTAGCTTCTCTTTCAGGTTACTCATAATTGGAAGTACTCCTAAGTTGAGTAACGCTGATCGGCCTCTTTCCATTTAGTTGACATGCACTGGAGACAGCTGCAAGATTTGAATCTGGTTCAATTAAATGAGTGCCTCTGTTTTTGGATATAGAACAGTTCATATCTTGACATTGTTAAGATACGGGGAGTTGTCCGGCTTATGCTTAAAACCAGACTCTGGACAACTCAAGGCACGTTTCAGTAATGGCTGTTTGTGGGTTGACCCGGGCTATGACGAGGGTTGACTTTCTACCATCTGGAAGATCAATAGTGATATTGTTCTTGACTCGCCACAGTTTTATCAAAAATGTTTTTTTTTCTTTTTTTCATAAAACAGTAGTGGGAGTATGGTAGAACTGGAAGTGATTCCAGAACCACAAACGATTACTGAAGATTTCATAAGAACCTAAAGATTCAATCTGGTTTGACATTCCATTGGCCACTCCGCAGATATGGTGGGTAACCTCAGGCACTCGAGAGGTACTTCGGTATGCTCAAGGACGGTGGCAGGGAGGTTCTTGTTTACCCAGACTTGCCATTGCTGTTGTTCCAGACTGTGAGACCCGGCAGGAGGATGGGTATAGTGTCGTTCTAAACTGGCTTTAGAAGTGCACATCTATATGACTCTGCCAGAGGGTTGTCGTAATCAGTGGGAGCAGCGGAAGCATTGGTGGACATCAGGCTTATGTCTATTTATAGACTAGAGCAGATATAGAGGAGATAGATCATCTATTTCTGATGTGACAGTCATAGGTTTGACTTCATCAGAATAGAGGATGGATCTGTTAAGAAGGTAGTAGGGTGTGATGTCCTGGTATTTGATGGCATACACAGAGTAGGAAGTGATATTCCTATACTACAATCGGTTATACTTTGGTCGTCACACGGTGGTTTCTCTACAAAGGACTTGGATATTATATCAGACATTCTGGTTACTAGATCTATGGTTTTAGATCTAGATTTGGGTGGTTTCCCAATCTGGGTACTTTGACCGCATTCTATGAGTATTTAGAATGGACGACTCCTGGCACGGTAGTGTACTTGCAGGTAATGGAGTCACCCTCTCTAAAGGTGTCTTACAGAATAAAGGGGAGAGGGATGTGCATGATTGGCAGATCACTTGCTCAGGCAATTGAGTCAATCATGAGATGTCAAGTACCACACCAGATGTTGTTCTTGCAGTAGGTGCAATAAGTTGATATTGATCCAATCCTGGAGAAACAATCGGAAGCAGTTTTAGAACATAAGTTGATGTTCTAAGGAATTGATAACGGCAGCCTCCTTTAGGAGACGGTTATCATTCCAGGCTTCCAAGGTGACCTGGATGGCAGAGTGGCTATCAGAGTTATAGTTTTCCCTCTGACGAGGGGCAGTATTTTGGACAGGTGGTCCAGGTGGAAACTGAGGGAAGGCATGGTGCAGGATACTGATTAAGTTCAGTTGACGATACAGTCTAAGAAGTTTGGATTTGGAGTTCACTTATGAGCTAGGTCCCATCAGACATCCAGACATTCTAGGACAGGTATTGCTCATTTCGGGAGATGGTTTTCTCTGCGAACATGAGATATAGAGAGACATAGAAAGAAACACCAGAGCGGATCCACTCACTGAGGCTATTCCTCGAACGCAATAGTCTCGCAAACAAGCTTTGTGAGACTGACTAGTAGAGGAGTTGGGTGTTCGGTATCACACGGGCTGTGAGTATGCGACATCGCAATAATTAGCCTCGAGTGCAAGTGGGAGATTGTTGGAGATAGTGCCCTCAGAGTCAATTATTGGATCACAGGCACGTGATTGCAATGATTGAGGGGAGGACCTATCCCGGTAGGACAGTCTTACTCGAGATGATAGTATGCTATCTGGTTTATCTTTATCATCGTGTACTGCTTTAGGTGACCTGACAAGTCGCTATTACACGTTGATAGAGCCCCTAGGATTCTTGCTTGACCACCAGGAGTATGAGGGCGATCATATAAGTGGGAGCTGGGGGTCTACAAGAACATCCTTAAAAGGTCCCTAGTCGTGGGAGATTCGAGACAGGGCATCGTTTCTCCAGAGTAGACTAGTGTATACAGTCGAGACCCCGACAAGGGGCGGTGGCCGGTCTCACATGCCACTCGTGTCAGTTGGTTCACCTAAGATGTATACAGGTGCTCATTGGGTTATGAGTACACCGGACAGGACTCGCCGGGAACATGCTAGTTGGTCTTATACCTGACGTCAGATAGCAGTTCCCTGGTGACATGTGTACAGGTTAGTTCATCGACCTGAGATCGTCATTTGTCTCGTGTGAGTTCCCACTGTACTTTGATTACTACCCTACCACGGCTCAAAGGAGTCGTGCAAACAGGTTTTAGATAGGTACAGTCCCGAGCCACCTGGAGGCAGTGAGCGGATCTGCAGGGGTTCGTCTCTCCCGGTATTGGGGGTGAGGTCGCGCTGTGTCTAGGAGAGCCAGAACATGAAAAGTCCTTGGCCAAGGCAGGAGATTTGCTGGTAGGTATTCCAGTAGTATCTCAGGGTGTTCTGGGCTACACTCCGACACGACTTGTACCGCTTTTGGGAGTCTGACTTTTACCAACCCCCTGGGCCCACCATGCGATGCTCATAGACGAACGGACCGGACTGTACGGATATTGTCACTGACAGGCTCAGTAGGGTGTCAGGATGAGTTCGCTCATCGACGTCCCTTTTGGTCAATAGCTGGTGGCCCGTCACGTATGGCTTATACCTCGGACGTGCTAGTGGTTAAATCCACAGCCATAGTATTGACGAGTCTTTAGAGTCCACCAAACACTCAGTTACTCAGGTTTCGGGCGAAACGTTGTAGAGACCGTATGGAGATATGGCAGGGTTCGATCAGATACGTGCGGTATTGCACGGATCGTGATCGGGCGGTTTTTACTAGCCGGTTTTGGCTTAAGCCGGTTTCTAGTTTTAGATAGTGTAGTTTTGTCTCTTTGCATTTGTGTTCAGTGGGAATACAAATGCGGGCATGTATTTGCAGTAGCGGGGTTTTCCTGTAATTTATTACGGGATCGGTTTTCTGGGGTTGCCAGTTTGCATTCCGTTCCGGCCGGTTTTCTTTTATTCCTTCACGGCCGGACTTTTCGTTGGAGGGGGTTAATTGCAAGTTTGCAATTAACTTAGTTGTGAGGGGCTTTCTTGCATATGTGGTTTTTTTTATGAGACTAGCTTCATGATGAGATTCCATTCTTGTCCACTTCATTATCTTTTCTTGTGATGGTTTGAAAATGGAGATTGATGAGTGAGATGAGGGTGACCTTTGATAATTATCTATTCTTTTTTTTCTCCTCTTAATTTATTCCATGATTTTTCCCTCACCCATGTTTTTGAGTGGGCCGGCCACTGTTTGGGAATGGAGTGTGGTTTAATTTTGGTGGAAATTTCCCTTTGCATTAATTAATTTTCTTTGGTTGCATATGCTAATTGATTTGAAAGGGGGGGGGGCTGATTTGGTATTCCCTGGGACTTAATTTTTGCAACCAACCCACTTGATTTCAGAGTGAGCACATTATTAATGGCTGGCCGAGCTCTTTTGTGGAAATGCTCATTCTTTTTGATTTGCATGCCCCATTCTTCATCAAGCTTTGATCCATGAATATCTTTGTGCAAAATTACTCCAACATGGCAACCTCATAAACCCCAAAAGAGACATGGCTACTACACTATTCTACAGCATCCCTTGGACGCGTCGGCTAGCCAACTTCGCGTCCGAGTTGCCTCGGTCAAGTGGTGGGAGCCCGTAAAAGATTTTGGCAATGTGGTGCCCGTTTCGACGAGGAGGTGACGGACGAAGTATCCGCAGGAGATTGGAGTGGAGACGAAGACCGAAGGACACGGATCGCTTGGTATACTTCTCTACTCTTTTCTTTTTGCCAGTTAGCTAGGTTAATGGCCCGATCCGGGTGAAAAGTGCGCGGTGGTGCCGGTTGCAAGTTTTGCAAAGTTTTTTTTTGTTTCCGCATTTCCGGCGTCGGTTCGACGGCCGGGGTGCCCCCGCGGGCTTACATAAGTGACGTCTATATAGATATTGTACATTTGTGAGACGCAATAATAAGCATTCCAGATCACAGATGAACTTTATTAGATATACTGGCAATCCGTATTTGCTTTGATTCTGCAATAAAAGACGGATTACACAGTTGTGATGAATAGCCATTACCCCACCCTAGACCCCTACGGGTACGGCAAACTACCCGCCAAGTACCCGAAGTGAAGCGGTCTCCCTCAACAAAGTGAGTAGGCCACTAAACACTTCAAAGTACCCGGTAGTTTGTGTACCCCGCCTTGGGTCTATCCAAGGAGCAAAAAACAGTAAAAAGTAATAATACAACGGTGGCTACAACCGCAACCTGGATGCGCCCCGCAAAAGAATATTACATCATATTACATTTACATCGAATGAATGAATATTAAACCCATCTCAAAACCCCGGCTAATCATCACAACACTCCAATACAGTTCATATACACAAACAGTAAACATTACAGAAATGTGCAACCCCCTGCCAACCGACATACTAGCAGTTAGGGGAGGTTTACGAACACATTAAACATTACAGATAAAAACCCAATTAGCAAATAACTTAGAATATCGATCGACTTCCCTTTTCCGTGTCTACCCCAAAAGTAAACCTGCACTGAAGTAACCTGGGCAGAAACAGTATATACAGGAAAACAAAATACCATAAAAAATGAATAACAGAGAAAATCGGAGTCAAAACCGAGTTGACTCGGCGGCGGATCCGCGGCAAAAAGCACCATTTGGCCGCAGATCCGCGGCCGTCTTGTCGTTTTGTGTGCTCGTATTTTCCCAGAATTCATAAAATTCCCTGCTGTGAATTTTAAGGTATGTAAAATATTTTTTTAGACACTTTTAAAATTAACAGAAACTTTAAAGGGGTTAGGGTTTTGTTTTCGTGTTTTCAGTCGATCGAACTTCTAACAAGTTGCTAACATGCTAGTAATGGTTTAGTTGGCTCTGATACCACTGTAAGTCCATGTCACGCACCCCACGAACTTGCGGGGAGACAGAATATATGAAAAACGATCATCAAAGCTTCGTAACACGGACTTGACCGCATGAATCATTTCTAAACCATTGCTAACTATCTACTAGAGGTTCAACTACTCAGATACGAAGTTATACCTCACGTTACTTGTCCTTCGGGTCTTCATCGCGGTCCTCCACTCCTCGTAAGCTCCTTGGAACATCGGCACCTCAACGGCCTCCTCGAATCAAAGACGATCCACCCGAAATCTCCTACGCCAAGATTAATCTCAAACTTCAGATAACTAGGTTGCTTAAAGTGCTAATCTAAGCTACCTAGGGGATATAGAGTGAGGTTATGGATGTATTAGTCTAGCCAACCCTTGATCTCAACTCATGAGAGGTTAGGGTTAGGGTTTGAAGAGAGAGTGAGCTTAAGGAGAGAGAAGGTGAAGATTATCTATCAAATGAGATAATGATCTATCATCATATATATGAAGCATTATTTATTTATCCAAAAATGAAATAATAGAATTAACAACCATGCTTCATAAATATCTATGAGTGATTCATCTCCATGAGTCTTTAAGCATTTTTGATGCATTAATGAGATAGATGAATCACACAAATGAGTCACTAATCTCATTTAATGCAATGCCACCTTAACCCCCCAAGTCACCACTCTTCTAGAAGCTTCTCGACAAATTACGAGAACGCCCTTCCAATCCGTGAAAACACGGAAAAACTTTAGACTGTATAAATCCAATAACCTGATACTAGAATCTGGCTTAAACCAAAGCCGGCTAGTAAAAACTGTCCGAAAAGTCGTACGTGCGTAAACACATGTATGCGTCCGAACCCTCGTCGTAAAACTATACGACCTCTATATCGTTTCTCCTGGAGCAGGGAAACTCTCTGTGTGGGACTCTAAAGACTCGACACTACGCTGGCAGTGGGTTTAACCACAGACCGCAAGCGGCACTAGCTATACGTAACGGTCCCCAGGTAAATGTCGATAAGAAGGCCAATGAAGAAAACCATCCGAACCCCTACTGAGCCTGATGTGACAATCTCCGTACAGTCCGGTCTGTTCTTCTAAGACTATCGCATATCAAGCCTAGGGGGCAGTAAGCGTCAATCCTCTAATAGCTGTATAAGTCGTGTCGGAGCGAAGCCCATTACACCCTGAGAAGCTACTGGAACCTACCAGTATATCTCGCTTACCCTGGCCAGGGACTTTGCGTAATGGCTCTCTGACACAGCGCGATATCAACTCCCAATGCCAGGAGAGACGAATCCTATCTAACTGCCACTGCCTCTAAGTGCTCGGGACTGCACCTAACTGCTACCTGTTTGCACGACTCCTTTGAGCCGTTGTAGGGTAGCAATCTAAGAACAGTGGGACACACTCGAGGCGAAGTAGCAGTGTCAAGTCTGCGGACTATGCTGTACTCATGACACCTGGGAACTGTTAACTGACGATGGGTATAATACCAACTAATCAGTTCCCTGGCGAGTCCTGTCCGGTGTACCCGTAACCTAACGAGCACCTGTATACTATCTCCAGTACGACAAACTGATGGCTTTGGGACAGACCATCTCCCCAACTGGGATGAAAACCGTACACACTTAGTCTACTCCAGAATATCGATGCCCTATTTCGATAATCCAACGACCAGGGACCTGTATAGGATGTTGCTTACAGACTACCCAGCCCCCACTAGTGTGACTGCCATCACGACGCTGGTAATCAAGTAAAGATCCTATGGGCTCTGCTAATATGTATAAGTGATACGTTACAAGAAACATATGCACATATTAAAGTAGACACAAACCAAGTAGCATACTACCATTTTTAGCAAGACTGTTATATACAACTGTGAATATCCCAAGCTTCCATTAAGTAATATACAACCTAGTATGATACAATAATGGCCCCTAGGGCATATACACTAACAATACTGTGTAGATATAATATCTTTGTCTCAGTTGCATTTTTATTCGGTCGTAATACAAATGCGGGTATATTTATACTGTTACGGGGTTATCCTGAAATTCGTTTCGAGATCGCTTTTGGAAGTTGCTAGTTTCCCGTTTTCTATCAGCCGTATTAAACATTCGGTTTAATACGGATTTATCTTTTCTTGATGAGTGTGGAAGGTTCTAGAAGTTTCTAGATGGTGACTAGGATGATGAGGTGGCTAGTGACTCATTAGTGCATTAATTGTGCAATTAATGTATGATGACTAGGTTAGATGATTCATTTGTGTGCATTTAATGTTAATGCAAGGTGTTAACATGACTCATTCTTTCATTCATTGTTGTAGTCAGCCCCCTCTCCTACACTCACCACCCTCCTCCATATAAGTGGCCAGCCCTTTCATTTGGGGATGATGATGGATTGGTAAAAAGATTATGCTTGTAGGAAAAAGATTATAGTAGTGGTTCATGGAAATTTCATATACCAATTTCTCATTTCATTCCACTCCAAAAGGCAACTTCATTAACCGTTCGTCCATGGCTTTGGACGAAGCGAGACAAATTGTTCTACTCATTCTCTACATCAATCTTGGTCATCTCTTTTTGTAACACCTGAGAATATGTTAGCGACTAATTATATTTTAAAAAGTGATTTTTTTTAATAAAAGTTTACCAAATTGATTTTCAAATATTTTATCAAAATTAATAAACATTTTTCTAGAATTTTTCCTAAGCTTGCACAAACATGTGCATGTAAACTAGGGTTAAAATTTGGGTTAAACCATGTTTAGGCAACTATGGTGGTCTAACCCCTTTTTGTTAAGCTAATTCGTTTTAATTAAGGTTTTTAGTTTTGGAAATTCAAATTGGTTTTGGGGTTGACTTGTGTTGAGGAGAGAGAGGTTATGATGGCTCGTGCAAGAAAGCATTAAATAAGAGAGAGAGAATGGAGGCTTTAAGGTTAAGTCACACCATCTCATTTCATAACTTTTTCTTGTCACTCACATCCTTCTCTCTCACTCACACATACACTCATTTCTCACTCATGAAGCTGATTGTGTTTGTTGTTGTGTTTGGGGCTGATGTAGCAGCAGCTATTGTTGGAGTATTTGAGTGAGAGGGTGAGCAGCAGCAGCAGCTGCAGTTTTCAGCCCCAGCAGCAATAGCTGTAACAACAGCAACAACCACACAGCAGTAGCAACACACCCTGTTCCTTCTACTTCTTCTCTTCTCCTTGGTGTCTAGGGTCAAGTGAGGTATACTTCTTTAGCTTAGCTTCTTAGCTTACTAAGTTTATGTGTAGAAATAGCTTCGATTAGTGTAAAATGTGAGATTTTGTGCTTGTTTTTGATGATTTGTCTGAAGTTTTGTTTAAGTGATATTAGTGTTGGGTAGACTAGCCTAAGTAAGTGTTGTTAAGGCCAAGTTAACCTAGGAAAACAATAGATTACACTAAAATACCCTCAGTTTTCAAATTGTACAAAACTTGACATTTTTTTAGCAAAACTTAGCTTTTTGGAAATTTGCTGTTAACTCAGTGAGTTCAGAATGAAATTGAGTGGACCGTAGCCTACTGATGATACCCTGACCCCACCACTCCAACCTACAACCACCGAAAAAATCATTCTGGCCGCAAATTGCGGCCAGACCAGGGAGTTAGGAGCTAGGGGTTTTGGTACAAGTGTCTGCTACATTTTTTAGGTCCATGGTATATATAGTTTTGTAATATTCTAACCTGGGTAAAATCTGGGGCAGTATGTCGTTTTCTAGTATTTTTAGTTTGCGCGATACGCGCGATACGCGAGTGGATTCTGTGATTCAGCGTATCGCGGCGTATCGGGTTGAGGTTTAGACACACACACGTTCCAGCGTATCGCGCGCACGCGCGTTAATTCGCGACGCGAGTTTCTCGTTTCGTTTCGATATCGCGTTTTACAAGATTTTGATATATTGAGATTCTTGTGTAAATTCCAGGTTCGCAGGCGGGTACGTCAAACGCCACCAGGAAAGGGAAGCTGGTGGTCGGCTATGCTTAGCACGCGACCAGGTGAGTAGATTTAACATCTACGGGGAAATCGCCCGTATGGCGTTAAGTGTCAGGGCGTAATAGGATGTTAGTTTTATGTGATCATGTAGACATACTAGAGTAGCATACCTCCTTATATATATAGATATACTTATAGTATAGAACACTGCACTGTCACTAACGGCCAAGTTGCACGAGCACGATTTATATGCTACACTCACACCGTTAGTGATTGCTATGACACTCACATTATAGGATTACTATAAACCGCATATTTGATTCTGCTTTATTGACGTTGTCATGATTTGCCGCATACTATCATATGGATATTCATACCATGCACACTGTATACGCACTTTTGTGAGTACCTTCATTGATATATCACCACTTGGGAACATATGCATCATATGTCTACAATAGTGCACATGTACATTGCTATATTCACTTTGCATATTTTTCCATTCACACATCCATACCTATACACATATTCATATGCTACATACATGGATGATATTGACTTGATTTAAAACTAAGGGACCGCAAGCGATATTTTCAAAACTAGATCTTTCAAAAGAGCGGTTTTCCCTTTCTTTTACTCTTAGCGTCATACGACAAATTGCATGGATTACGCATTGTATTTGATTTATGTGATTTCTGGATTTGGGAACCGGAGTACTATTTTAAGAAAATACGCACTGTTTAAAAACCCGGTTTTCCTTGATATGATATTTTAGTGGGTCCACCTTGAGATTTCTCGGTTCCAGAGAGCTTGTGTGAGTATACCCGATTCGAGGAGAGGTAGGCACCAATTGCGGGTACATGGTGGACCCGGTACGGTACCCCGGGACGAGAAGATTCGTATTGTTAGACGGTGAGCCCGGCGGAGGGACTACTACCTAACGGTGATTGGTTTGACCTGGCGATAATCCGGAGGATACCGACCAGAGTCGATAGATGGATACAGGACGACGCGTGCTGCCGGGGGCCGAGGTCCGATTCCGCAGACGGAGCCCGTGGGCGGATCCGATGGACGGATGCCCCATACTGGAGGATTTGTGTGTCGATGCTGGACACGGCTGATTTTTATGAGATTTCAAGTGCCGATGTTGGGCACTCACGATTGTATGAGATTCACAGGATTTGAGGGCCGATGTGGATGACGGCGCCTGAGTTTTACTTGGATTTGGGTATAGTGATGGACACCGGTCATTTTTCTACGTTGATATTCCGTGTAGACACTATTTGTTCCCATGCTCAGCATTTAGTATTTGACATCTCATCCTGTACCTATTGTACCTGATATAGTACACATGCTATACATGTTTATCGCATACCCGGCTCATGTTATAGGGTTGTTAGATTCCATATCAGACAAGATTATTGCATATCTTGCACATCATATGGAAAGACTTTTAGATTGCACTTGTTGCCTGGTGTGAGCATTTAGTTCATCATACAGATGTTATCTGTTGGCATAGGTTAGAGTATCGCAGCACGTGCATACTCGCGATTACCTTTATATGTTATCTACTATTCACGAGTTGGCAACTCACCCCCATTGTGCAACAGTGCTTGCAGGTTGCCCTTTGGAGTAGTCGCGGCTGGCTGTTTACCGCACCTTTTAACACAGATACCATTGCTGAGGCGTGTTAGCCCTTTCGCTATTAGGTGGGTTTTGTACGGTATCTGTTTACTTTTCAGTTGCATCTTGATGTATCTAGTACTCTCCATCTACCTTCATGTATTGACTTAGAGACAGTGGTGAGGACGATGTATGTTATTTTGTACTCTGGTGTCGAGCTCGTTGTGAGCCGACTTTATTTATGCAGTTTTATCTCTTATGATATTTGTTTTCACTTTACTGTTCATTCTTCGCTTCGGCGTCGTATATTATATTGTGGTGATTGTCCCGCCGTCGGGCGCGATTCTCCCATTGAGATGCTCTATTTAGTTCACATGTCACTTTTACTTATATATCACCTTCTACCCGATTTCGGGACAAATTTTTGGTACAGGAAATGTTGTTAAAATTATTTAGATAATAACTTGGACCAAAAGGATTTCTACTAAACAACTTAAAGTTTTCTAAATGTTTTGACAAATATTCTAATAAATGTTTTAACACTCTATATTTTAATGATTTTGATTTCTGGGTTCGGCTTACTTAGTCACGTTACGCCTATAGACGTTGCGTAGTTAAGTGCCGGTCACAGGCCGAACTTTGGGTCGTGACAAAGTTGGTATCGGAGCCTAGGTTTTACCTTCGGAGTGTAGGATGACCCTGGTATGATGGAGTACGCAGCTGCAGCAGGGTGGCTTGGAGTGTGTATGTTCCGCGGCATACTCACGACACGGTACTCCGCCTAAGCAACCTTAGGATTTATTGTTTGAAATTCCTTCATGACTGTATACATTCTTGTGATTCGATTTCCGTATCCTTATCGAATCCTACCTTACTTTTCAGCCACTATGCCGCCAAAGGCTACGAGGGCACAGAGAGCGGCTGCGAGAGCCGAGGTTCTTGTTGACTCGTCCGAGACGAGGACTGATCCGGGTAGTGCACCTATTGCACCCGAGCAGACTGTCCCTCCTATGACAGATCAGATCGCCACAATAGGGGCTGGTATGCAGGAGATGCGCCAGACGGTGGGATCCAGCATGCAGGAGATGCGTCAAATGATAGGGTCGCTAGTTGAGACGCTTCGAGCGCAGCGACCGGAGGTAGCTCCACCAGTCACGGGGACCGCGATGGTATCTACAGCACAGGCAGTTGCCCCTGCAGCCACGGAGGTGATTACAGTATCGTTAGCAGAATTCATGAGGCTGAAGCCTCCGGTCTTCACAGGCACCGACGTAGCTGAGGACCCGCAGTCCTTCATTGATAGGATGGCCCGGATATGTCGTTCCCTTAGATGCTCAGATACGAGATGGGTCGAGTTCGCGAGCTTTCGCCTGGAAGGACTTGCGCAGAAATGGTGCGGATCGGTCGAGAAGGGCAGAGCAGTAGATCTTCCTCCTATGACCTGGACAGAGTTTGTGACGATCTTTCTAGCCCGCTTCCTTCCCCAGAGTGTCAGGGATGCCCGAGCACGCAGATTTGAGTCCTTGCACCAGACGCCAGAGATGACCGTAGCGGAGTACGATGTGCTGTTCACCGAGCTATAGTTTATGCTCCGTACCTAGTAGCTACTGAGGAACTGCGAGTCAAGAGATTTGTCCGAAGCTTGCTTACACCACTGTTCCTTGTGATCAGTGCACAGCATTACGAGACATATGCTGCAGCTGTAGACACAGCCCTATTAGTCGAGGAGCGCCTTGCCGAGACTTCAGTAGTTCCAGGGCCGAAGAGGGTTCGTACTGACACAGCAGCTCAGAGGCATCCGTTCAGACGCCGTGATAGACGTTATACAGGTAGCAGAGACTCGGGGCGAGGTCAGATGTTTAGCTCATACCCCTAGGAGGGCCAGCAGTCGTCCCGTGGATGCTTTAGATGTGGTAGTCTTCATCACCGCGTCAAAGATTGTACCAAGACATGCCAGAGGGAGCCAGCCGTACCCCATGTCACACTTCCACCTTCTCCACCCCAGAGGGCATTACCTGTTGTACCCACAGTTGCTCCGCGCCAGACTCATGCACAGAGAGGCCATGGTCACGGAGGGTTTGTTCCTAGAGGGCGAGGCGGTCGAGGCAGAGGACAGCCAGCCACCGGCAGAGTACAGCCATATGCTAGTAGGGGACCTCCAGTTACAGGTGGTGGACAGGCATGGGTTTTCGCGTTGACGCATCAGGACACGCAGGTGTCCAAATGTGGTGGTCTCAGGTACCTTATCAGTATGTACTGTTGATGCACACGTATTATTCGATCCCGGATCCACGCACTCATACATTTCCACACATTTTGTGCCGAGTTTGGGTAGAGAGTCTGGGTTACTTGATCAGCCGCTTGTTGTGACCACTCCCGTGGGAGAGTCGTTTGTTGCGAGGAACATGTTCCGATCCCGCGTTGTCCATATTGGCGAGAGAGAGTTGCCTGCCGATTTGATCCTTCTTGAGATGTTGGACTTCGATGTTCTTTTGGGCATAGATTGGTTGGCTACGTGCTATTCGTCTGTGGACTGCCATGAGAAGACAGTTAGATTCTGTTTTCCCGGCGAGTCGACTTTTGTTGTGCAGGATGACCGTGGTGCCACCCCTCACCTTTTGATTTCTTCTCTTCGCGCTGGACAACTTTTGTGGAAGGGATGCCAGGGATTCCTAGCCTATGTTTCTGATATTAGAGCTACGGATGTTCCATTGGACCAGGTTCCGATTGTATGTGAGTTCCCTGACGTGTTCCCTGACGAGCTTCCTGGGCTACCGCCTGAGCGTGAGGTTTTGTTCTGTATTGATTTGATTCCCGGCACGGGGCTTATTTCTATACCGCCTTATCGGATGGCCCCGGAGGAGCTTAGTGAGTTGAAGAGTCAGTTGTAATATTTGCTGGACAAGGGACTTATTCGACCCAGTGTTTCTCCTTGGGGTGCTCCGGTCCGGTTTGTTAAGAAGAAGGACGACAATTTGTGTCTGTGTATCGACTATCGGCAGCTGAACCGGGTGACCGTGCGGAACAGATATCCGTTGCCACGCATCGACGAATTGTTCGACCAGCTTCAGGGGGCAGGATATTTTTCGAGGATTGATTTGCGATCAGGCTATCATCAGCTGAGAGTTCGACAGGAGGACATTTCGAAGACAGCTTTCCGTACGCGTTATGGCCATTATGAGTTTTTAGTGATGTCGTTCGGACTAACCAACGTGCCAGCAGCCTTCATGGACATGATGAACCGTATATTTTTAACTTTTTAAAAATAATTAAATAAATAATTAAATGAATAAAATTGTTTAAGTGAATTTTATGATTTTCGGTAAATTAAAATGTATTTTTCGTAAAACCAAACCGTGATTGTTTTTCATTATAATTTCAAAAATACCTATTTTAATTATGTAATTACTAGTAAATGGTGTTTATTTAGCCACTTATAAATTTTTAGTTTAATTAAATATTTTTCCTAAATTAATTATTTTAAATATTAACATAAGCTTTATTTTTACACTAAATTAGTGTAAATTACAAATTTGAATGGTTTTAATTTGTAAAAATGAACCATGGCATATTAGAATTTAGTGTGTATCATGCAAAATTTATTTGCAAATTTTCCCATTTTTCTCGAGTTTTCTTGAGTTGCTATAATAAAGAAATAAAAGAAAATTTAATAAATCATGAAAAGACAATTTGAGGTGATATTTGGGGGGAAACTTCTACACAACTTTTTTCACACTCTTCTTTCTCTCCCTCACCTCCAAAAATGGCCGGCCTCACCCCCTATGGTAGCCCCATTTTCCTCATTTTATTTTGCTCCAAAATACATCAAAAATCCATCAAAAATTCTACAAAAATTGTACAAAATCCTATTTATTTCCTACCCTTTTATTCTTGCTCATTTTTACATGGATTTTGGAGTGGGAAAGCATGTATTTTTGAGGCTAATTTTCTTGTTTGGACTTGAGGTTGTGAAGGTATAAATATATCTCTTTTGTTTTATTTCTATTAGATATTTCTTTTAAAACATAATTCGATTATTTAGATTAATTCTAGTTGCAAATTCTAAAATTCAAGTTAGGTTTGTAAATTCAAGTTGAGGTTTTTATTAATTAAATAAGGTTATAATAGCTAGTTTAACATCTTTTAGAGTGGAAAAATCTTGCATGGTTGTGGTATAATAATTTGTTTTTCAAATTGTTTAAATGAAGCTATTTAGCTAACTAGTTTTTGTAAAATATATATGTGGGTAATATAAAATTCCAATTAAGGTTTCTATCATTAGATTGTAGTTTTAGTGGGAACTTTAGCATGTTAATGGAAAGAAAAACTTAGTTTGATCACTAGTTTCCTTTGATAATGGGAAAATAGTAAATAAATGCTACTATTTTGTAAACTAGATTTTGGAAATTTCTAAATAAAGTGGATTTAAAATATAATTATGGTTTCATTATATCATTATCATCATGAATTTTTGTTTAAGACATTAATTCATGCAAAATCATGTTTTGTGGTGGAATTTTGGTATTTTGCTTGAAAAATGTTGAAAATTGTTAAAGGTTGCAAACTAGAAATTTCAAATTTATACAAATTTGTGTAATAAAAATATAGTAATGTTTTGTATAGACTAGTTATGCAATTTAATGAGTTTTATGACCATTGGTTTCATTTAAATGTCAAGTTTTGATGAAAAACAGTAAATTGGCATTTTCGGGTTTTACGAAATTGGACGGTTTGATGGATTTTAGGGTTTCGATGGATTTAACCGTTTTATATATTATAAGTAACGAGTTTTAAAACTATGAGTTATTTATTGATGTTATCTCGATCCATCGGCGTTTGTACGCCGATATCGAGCGATATTTGGTGCTTTTGCGTGGATGGGACATAGATTTTAACCTATGCCTGTTCCTTGCGTCGTTTTGACTTTTGTATGTGATTCAGTTTACGATGCTATTTGTATGTTTGCGTTTAGGTACCCCTCACATGGACTGCGGGTGATGAAGAGGAGGATGGCGACACCGTTTTTGGGAGACATGGACCAGGTGAGTAGATGCATATCTACGGGGCGAAGTCGGGTGGATGGCGTTTAGCACCCCCGCAACGTAGAATAGGGATAATACTTACTGACATTAGGAAACAAGATGTGACCCTAGATTCTTAATGAGTAGGACCCTAGTAATGACCCTAGGCTGGACTAGACTGATTTAGGAAAACCATATCAGAGAATGAGGTCCTTGGAAGAGGTTCGTAGGTTTCAGATAGAAACACACACGCATACACTGAACCTCGACATGTTGTTTACGTATATGTGTATGTATATATAGGACTAGTTATAGTTATATAAATATACATACAACACATACATGGGATTCATTGATGTGATATGATATCCGAAGTGTGATGAAACAGTATAACTGGGCTTGATGCCGTGATTCTTGACTATATAGTCGTATTAAAGTGTTAGCGGATCATTAGAGAATGAGATAACGAACATGGATACATAAATTATAATGGGTGGTGATGATATTTAGATACATGGGACTCTAAAATAGTACCTGGACTGTAGCTTATGACTGATCACGATATGGGATACGTATGACTTGATCACGACATCATATAGGTGTGACCTGATGTCGATATCATATAGGTGTGACCTGATGTTCATATCATATAGGTGTGACTTGATGACGATATGATATCAGTATGACTTAATCAAAATATGATACATATGACATGATATTTCTGAGGATAAACTAATGATGCATATTATGAGGGCAATGATATATGATTGAAGTAGGCGATTACAGTTTAGCACCTTGATCATGAGATGTGTTGGTGATGACATTATACGAATGATGAGACACCTAGTAGATACTTGACCCGTACCCCGATATTTGGATGCCGTACGATGGATTTTACCGTACGACTCATAAATATGATGATTGATCCGCACTCTTGATTCGAGGAAGCCGTACTACGTACGTGACGCTATAGAGGCCGGATCGCCGACTATTCGAGATATTGATTCAGACCTTAGGTAGACTCTTGTTTCTTATTGACTAGTTTCTTAGGTTTTGTTCTTTAGGAGGATAGATGGACACAAGGTTAGGTTCGAGTCATATAGTGGTAGTGGTAATGGTATATCAAATGAGTGGATAACACACATCCGTCTTTACTTTCACACTGGAATCATAGTGTTGCATGTTCATACATATGTTGCTATATTCAGTATAAACTTTATATGTTAGGACACCGGCACCATTACCGATGATGTGCATACTCCACGCACACTTATTTGCCGGCTCACACACATCATCATCGGTAATTGCTATGTCACGTACACTTTAGATCATATTGTCTTTTATTGATAAAATCAGTTAACAACTAGACCGGTATAATTTTGAGATTACTCTCAGATGTTAGTCTAGACATGGCATTTATTACTTAGTCATTAATGCATTCATATTTTCATGTTATCATGAAGTATCATGGGCATATGCCGACACTTATCATATACTTACTCATGATTTTGAGATTTGGGTTTCTATGAGATTTCTGGATTTTTGAGGAAAACCGCAAGAATATATAAAAACTTCTCTCTCTCTCCTCCTCTCTTTTTAAAACATAAGATGCGGTTTTCTCGTGATGTATGTGCCGTCCACCATGAGATTTCATCTTTTCTGATGGATTTCGAGACCCGATTCGAGGAGTGGATGAACCGTCTCGGGTACATGGTGTGCCCGGTATGGTACCCCAGGGCAAGAAGATCGAGTTGTAGACGATGAACCTGGCAGGGGAAGGCTACCTACCGGTGATGTCTGGCACGGCGGATATCCGGAGGATACCGACCGTTGTCGTGAGATTTGATGATATGGGCCGATCCGGACTGACGGAGCCCGAGATATTGAGACTTGAGATTACATGTGTGGTGTCGATGCTTGACACGGATTTCCATGGATTTCATTGTTGAGATTTCAGATTCTTATACACATTTTACTATGATAACAGCTAAAGATTTCTTATACAGATATATCTGGATTTCAGGATTTGTTACTTTACATTCATGGTGCATGCATTTCATTTCATATGACATAGTATTATATGAGGCACTGACCCGAGCACGGAGTATCTGCACTTACACGTAGTATTACCCTGCTATTACTAGATGATTGGGATATAGTAGTGTATTATTATGACCTAGGATAGCGTCGTGCATTCGATTTCTTTTCGTAGATGTCTTCTACTCACGAGTTGGCAACTCACCCCCGTTGTGCCAAATTTTATTACAGGTTCGATGTACAGGTTTCCCTGGCAGCTTGCTGGCACATCTTTTCTTCAGGGTGATTTGCACGGTAGGTTGGTTCACTTGTATCTGAACCACCATTGTATTTTTATTCTTTCATTAGTATCTAGTAAGCTCCATCAACCATACTTGTATTACTTGATAAGATTATTGGACCGGTCTTTTATTTCGACCTTAGTGTCGCGCATGTATTATTCTGATCTGGTGGTTTTGTTTTCCTTTGAGTTTTGAGCCTCGCCCTTTGGCGTTGTATATTATTGTGCTTGTTGTTGTTGTTTCCGCCTGTTGGCGTTGAGCTAGCTCCCGTTTGGGGATGCTTTTTATTGCTTATGTATATTATACTTGTTGTACCCGTTTGGGGCCAGTTTTTTCAGAGGAGACTCTGCCGAAATTTTTGGGAAATTTGCTGTTGCGCTTAAACTTGTTTTCTTTTTCTTCTTCTTCTTCTTTTATGGTTTAGATTTCTGGGCTTCAGCTTACTTAGGTTACGTGGCGCCTCTAGATGCTTGGTAATCTAAGTGCCGGTCACGTTCCGTACCATCGGGTCGTGACAAAGTTGGTATCAGAGCGCTAGGTTTAAACTTGTATAAGTCTAGGTGACCCTTGGTTGATGGAGTAGGCGATTTAGGTAGAGTAATGTACCGTGGGTATGGTCCGCGGCATACTTACGATACGCTACTCTTCTTAAGGAGCCTTAGGATGTACAATTGTTTGCACTGTATTCCATTCGTTCTTTTGATCTATCTTCGTCAACGTTGGAGGGTGGTTTCTGTTACCACGGGCACACTAGCAGAGGGAGCTGCGGCTCGAATGCGATAACCATTAGAGTATTGGTTATTCTTGAGGATTGAAGCATTGCTTAGCGCCCGGACGAAGAGTATTCACATGCCGTCCGGATGAAGTTAAAGGGTTTGAACGATTATCAGAAAACCATTTTCCCAAGTTTAAAGTATTCGGAAGAACATGCAGGTATTTCGATGGACCCTCTAGAAGAATGAAACCCTAACTCGACATAATGACCACGAGGATGCCCTTGAACCTTAGGGTTTACGGCAGTTCCGCGGTGTCATTAGTGAGGCTTGGGTTTGCACTTCTACGGCTGGATCATCGATGCTGGGGTATGTACCGGATATTTTTAAGCTGTACTTGAGTGTTGAGCTCTCGGGGAATTATGGGATTTTGATGGATCGATCGAAAAGTTTAATGTAGTCCGGATATCAGGTGAAGGGATCGACTACGTAGAAGACTCTAGATATGAGTATTGCCGTTGGTAGCGCAGTCAGCACACTTATGAAGAGACAAGTTTGAAGCAGCAGACATCAGAGGAAAGAGGCGCACATTGACGATAGTGATTACGATGTGACTTGGTGATTTGAATTTCATATTTCTGTTATTGGATTTTGGTATTTTAAGGATTTTGTTCTACGATTGGTATTTCTTATGTGTACCTTCATTACATTCTATCTGTGTTTCATATATCAGTTGTATTGATGTTGCTTAGTATACACCCAGTACACTTGATTTGGTTTTATATATTTTGAGATTTTTGATTTGATTTCGTGCATATGGGTTACACATGATTTGATATATGCTTCGACCTAGTTTTCATGCATTTTTGTGCTGTGATTTCGATTTTGATATTCGATGTATGTTTTCGTGCACCATGTGCATCTGATTAGGATTCTTGCGCATACTTGGCGCACTTAATGCGATTTTGTGCACACCAGATGCACTAAATCGGGGTTTTGTGCAGATTAGATGCACCTGATATTGAGTCGTGCACACCCGTTGCACTTGACAGATGTTTTTGGTGCACACCTTTTGCACTTAGTTTTGTTGTTTTGTGTATTCGTGGTATCTGTATTTGGTTTCGATTTCAGTGCGCACCGGACGCACATGATATTTTATTGATGTGATTGGGATTGATTTCAGTTTGAGCAGTATGCTTTCATAATCATTGTTATTTGATTTAGTAATCAGGCGGGACGTGTATGTTAAATAAAAGATATATATATATATATATAGCTATTTTTTTAAATTAAACGTCCGCTACTTATGCCGTGACACGTGCATTGCACGGCGATTTTCAAGAGGGGTTTTTGTATGCTTCTTTATTATGATGTTTAGGCGATTTTACTAGGATGCAAACTATATATAAGTTATAGATTGATGTATATTATGATGGTTTTCACAATGGGTTTTGATATTTTATTCTCGCCATAACTCCGATGATTGCGTTATGCTTGACGGAGTTGATTTTTGTTATGTATTGATGATTTCGGAGCCCCGACGATTTGAGTGTTTTGCTAAATGTTTTAGTATTTTGAGGGAGAGTTTTAATTTAAATTCGGGGACCGAATTTATTAAAGGGGGGAAGATTGTAACGTTTTAAAAATAATTAAATGATTAAAATTGTTTAAGTGAATTTTAAGATTTTCGGTAAAGTAAAATGTATTTTTCGTAAAACCAAACCGTGATTGTTTTTCATTATAATTTCAAAAATACCTATTCTAATTATGTAATTACTAGTAAATGGTGTTTATTTAGCCACTTATAAATTTTTAGTTTAATTAAATATTTTTCCTAAATTAATTATTTTTAAATATTAACATAAGCTTTATTTTTACACTAAATTAGTGTAAATTACAAATTTGAATGGTTTTAATTTGTAAAAATGAACCATGGCATATTAGAATTTAGTGTGTATCACGCAAAATTTATTTGCAAATTTTCCCATTTTTCTAGAGTTTTCTTGAGTTGCTATAGTAAAGAAATAAAAGAAAATTTACTTAATCATGAAAAGACAATTTGAGGTGATATTTGGGGGGAAACTTCTACACAACTTTTTTCAGTCTCTTATTTCTCTCCCTCACCTCCAAATATGGCCGGCCTCACCCCCCATGGTAGCCCCATATTCCTCATTTTAGTTTGCTCCAAAATACATCAAAAATCCATCAAAAATTCAACAAAAATTGTACAAAATCCTATTTATTTCCTACCCTTTTAGTCTTGCTCATTTTTACATGGATTTTGGAGTGGGAAAGCATGTATTTTTGATGCTCATTTTCTTGTTTGGACTTGAGGTTGTGAAGGTATAAATCTATCTCTTTTGTTTTATTTCTATTAGATGTTTCTTTTAAAGCATAATTAGATTATTTAGATTAATCCTAGTTGCAAATTCTAAAATTCAAGTTAGGTTGGTAAATTCAAGTTGTGGTTTTTATTAATTAAATAAGGTTATAATAGCTAGTTTAACATCTTTTAGAGTGGAAAAATCTTGCATGGTTGTGGTATAATAATTTGTTATTCAAATTGTTTAAATGAAGCTATTTAGCTAACTAGTTTTTGTAAAATATATATGTGGGTAATATAAAATTCCAATTAAGGTTTCTATCATTAGATTGTAGTTTTAGTGAGAACTTTAGCATGTTAATGGAAAGAAAAACTTAGTTTGATCACTAGTTTCCTTTGATAATGGGAAAATAGTAAATAAATGATACTATTTTGTAAACTAGATTTTGGAAATTTCTAAATAAAGGGGATTTAAAATATAATTATGCTTTCATTATATCATTATCATCATGAATTGTAGTTTAATACATTAATTCATGCAAAATCATGTTTTGTGGTGGAATTTTGGTATTTTGCTTGAAAAATGTTGAAAATTGTTAAAGGTTGCAAACTAGAAATTTCAAATTTATACAAATTTGTGTAATAAAAATATAGTAATGGTTTGTATAGACTAGTTATGCTATTTAATGAGTTTTATGACCATTGGTTTCATTTAAATGTCAAGTTTTGATGAAAAACGGTAAATTGGCATTTTCGGGTTTTACGAAATTGGACGGTTTGATGGATTTTAGGGTTTCGATGGATTTAATCGTGTTATATATTATAAGTTACGAGTTTTAAAACTATGAGTTATTTGTTGATGTTATCTCGATCCATCGGCGTTTGTACGCCGATATCGAGCGATATTTGGTCCTTTTACGTGGATGGGACATAGGTTTTAACCTATGCTTGTTCCTTGCGTCGTTTTGACTTTTGTATGTGATTCAGTTTACGATGCTATTTGTATGTTTGCGTTTAGGTACCCCTCACGTGGACTGCGGGCGATGAAGAGGAGGATGGCGACACCATTTTTGGCAGACATGGACCAAGTGAGTAGATGCATATCTACAGGGCGAAGTCGGGTGGATGGCGTTTAGCACCCCCGCAACGTAGAATAGGGATAGTACTTATTGATATTAGGAAACAAGATGTGACCCTAGATTCTTAATGAGTAGGACCCTAGTAATGACCCTAGGCTGGACTAGACTGATTCAGGAAAACCATATCAGAGAATGAGGTCCTTGGAAGAGGTTCGTAGGTTTCAGATAGAAACACGCACGCACACACTGAACCTTGACATGGTGTTTACGTATATGTGTATGTATATATAGGACTAGCTATAGTAATATATGTATGCATACAACACGTACATGGGATTCATTGATGTGATATGATATCCGATGTGTGATGGGCTTGATGCCGTGATTCTTGACTATATAGCCGTATTAAAGTGTTAGCGGATCATTAGAGAATGAGATAACGAACATGGATACATAAATTATAATGGGTGGTGATGATATTGAAATACATGGGACTCTAAAATAGTACCTGGACTGTAGCTTGTGACTGATCACGATATGAGATACGTATGACTTGATCACGACATCATATAGGTGTGACCTGATGTCGATATCATATAGGTGTGACCTGATGTTGATATCATATAGGTGTGACTTGATGACGATATGATATCAGTATGATTTAATCATAATATGATACATATGACATGATATTTCTGAGGATAAACTAATGATGCATATTATGAGGGCAATGATATATGATTGATGTAGGAGATTACAGTTTAGCACCTTGATCATGAGATGTGTTGGTGATGACATTATACGAATGATGAGACACCTAGGAGATACTTGACCCGTACCCCGATATTTGGATGCCGTACGATGGATTTTACCGTACAAGTCATAAATATGATGATTGATCCGCACTCTTGATTCGAGGAAGTCGTACTACGTACGTGACGCTATTGAGACCGGATCGCCGACTATTCGAGATATTGATTCAGACCTTAGGTAGACTCTTGTTTCTTATTGACTAGTTTCTTAGGTTTTGTTCCTTAGGAGGATAGATGGACACAAGGTTAGGTTCGAGTCATATAGTGGTAGTGGTAATGGTATATCAAATGAGTGGATAACACACATCCGTCTTTACTTTCACACTGGAATCATAGTGTTGCATGTTCATACATATGTTGCTATATTCAGTATAAACTTTACATGTTAGGACACCGGCACCATTACCGATGATGTGCATACTCCACGCACACTTATTTGCCGGCTCACACACATCATCATCGGTAATTGCTATGTCACGTACACTTTAGATCATATTGTCTTTTATTGATAGAATCAGTTAACAACTAGACCGGTATAATTTTGGGATTACTCTCAGATGTTAGTCTAGACATGGCATTTATTACTTAGTCATTAATGCATTCATATTTTCATGTTATCATGCAGTATCATGGGCATATGCCGACACTTATCATATACTTACGCATGATTTTGAGATTTGGGTTTCTATGAGATTTCTGGATTTTTGGGGAAAACCGCAAGAATATATAAAAACTTCTCTCTCTCTCTCTCTTCCTCTCTTTTTAAAACATAAGATGCGGTTTTCTCGTGATGTATGTGTCGTCCACCAAGAGATTTCATGTTTTCTGATGGATTTCGAGACCCGATTCGAGGAGTGGATGAACCGTCTCGAGTACATGGTGGGCCCGGTATGGTACCCCGGGGCAAGAAGAGCGAGTTGTAGACGATGAGCCTGGCAGGGGAAGGCTACCTACCGGTGATGTCTGGCGCGGCGGATATCCGGAGGATACCGACCGTTGTCGTGAGATTTGATCATATGGGCCGATCCGGACTGACGGAGCCCGAGATATTGAGACTTGAGATTACATGTGTTTTGTCGATGCTTGACACGGATTTCCATGGATTTCATTGTTGAGATTTCAGATTCTTTTACACATTTTACTATGATAACAGCTAAAGATTTCTTATACAGATATATCTGGATTTCAGGATTTGTTACTTTACATTCATGGTGCATGCATTTCATTTCATATGACATAGTATTATATGAGGCACTGACCCGAGCACGGAGTATCTGCACTTAAAATAGTATTACCCTGCTATTACTAGATGATTGGCATATAGTAGTGTATTATTATGACCTAGGATAGCGTCGTGCATTTGATTTCTTTTCGTAGATGTCGTCTACTCACGAGTTGGCAACTCACCCTCATTGTGCCAAATTTTATTACAGGTTCGATGTACAGGTTTCCCTGGCAGCTTGCTGGCACATCTTTTCTTCAGGGTGATTTGCACGGTAGGTTGGTTCACTTGTATCTGAACCATCATTGTATTTTTATTCTTTCATTTGTATCTTGTAAGCTCCATCAACCATACTTGTATTACTTGATAAGTTTATTGGACCGGTCTTTTATTTCGACCTTAGAGTCGCGCATGTATTATTCTGATCTGGTGGTTTTGTTTTCTTTTGAGTTTTGAGCCTCGCCCTTTGGCGTTGTATATTATTGTGCTTGTTGTGGTTGTTTTCGCCTGTTGGCGTTGAGCTACCTCCCGTTTGGGGATGCTTTTTATTGCTTATGTATATTATACTTGTTGTACCCGTTTGGGGCCAGTTTTTTCAGAGGAGACTCTGCCGAATTTTTTGGGAAATTTGCTGATGCCCTTAAACTTGTTTTCTTTTTCTTCTTCTTCTTCTTTTATGGTTTAGATTTCTGGGCTTCGGCTTACTTAGGTTATGTGGCGCCTCTAGACGCTTGGTAATCTAAGTGCCGGTCACGTTCCGTACCTTCGGGTCGTGACAATATTCCGGCCGTATCTTGACTTGTTCATCATCGTATTCATTGATGGTATATTGGTGTATTCCCGGAGCAGAGAGGATTACGAGCAGCACCTACGGATTACACTGCAGACTTTGAGGGAGCACCGGCTTTATGCAAAATTCTCCAAGTGCACGTTCTGGCTGGACAGCGTAGACTTCTTGGGTCACGTGATTACACGGGATGGTATATGTATAGACCCGAGGAAGGTCGAGGCCATTCGGAGTTGGCCCAGACCTACATCCGTTACTGAGATACGCAACTTTCTAGGACTGGCCGGCTACTACAGGTGATTTGTACAGGATTTCTCCCATATTGCTGTACCTTTGACCGGTTTGACCCGGAAGGGGGTTCATTTCGTTTGGACGAAGGAGTGCGAGCAAAGTTTCCAGCAGCTACAGACTTGTTTGACTACGGCGCCAGTGATATCATTGCCTTCAGGATCAGGCGGGTTTGTAGTCTATTGTGACGCCTCACGAGTGGGGCTAGGGTGCGTATTGTGCAGCATGGCAGGGTGATCGCATATGCTTCCCGACAATTGAAGAAACATGAACAGAACTACCCCACTCACAATTTGGAGATGGCTGCAGTGGTTTTTGGACTTAAGATCTGGCGACATTACCTCTATGGCGAGTCGTGCCAGATATTCACTGATCACAAGAGCCTAAAGTATATATTTCAGCAGCGAGACCTGAATCTCCGACAGCGTCATTGGATGGAACTGGTGAAGGACTACGACTGCGAGATCTTGTATCACCCGGGCAAGGCTAATGTAGTAGTGGATGCTTTGAGCAGGATGCCCGAGGGTAGTCTATCATGCTTGAGTGCAGTACAGGGGCAGTCGTCAGCAGATTGGCAGATATTATGCGACAGCCGAGTGCAGTTCGAGTTCACGCAGATCGGGGGACAGCTTGCGCACGTTCATGAATGCCCACAGTTGCTTGATCGTATATATGAGGCACAGTGCAGTGATGACCGTTGCTCAGAGATCATGGCACAGATTGGACAGGACAGATTCTCCGAGTTCGTGATCGATGATCAGGGGATATTACGATTTGGGTCTAGACTGTGCGTACCAGATGCTGAGGGATTGCGGCGCGATATTCTTGAGGAGGCACATCGATCGGTGTACAGTGTCCACCCCGGTTCCACCAAGATGTACCATGATATGAGAGAAGTCTACTAGTGGGACGGAATGAAGAGGGACATCGCAGATTTCGTATCAAGATGCCTGACTTGTCAGCAAGTCAAGGCCGAGCACCAGAGGCCCGCAGGAGAGCTACAGCCGTTACCCATTCCGGAGTGGAAATGGGAACAGATTTCGATGGATTTCGTTGTGGGTCTACCCAGGACTAGGCGGGGGTATGACTCCATTTGGGTGATCGTGGATCGTTTGACGAAAGCGGCTCACTTCCTGCCGGTGAAGAAGACCTTCGGATTTGCTCAGTACGCCCAGATTTACATCGACTAGATTGTATGACTGCATGGGGTCCCGACGTGTATTGTGTCCGACCGAGGCACCCAGTTTACCAGTCGACTATGGCAGAGACTTCAGGAGGCTTTGGGCACTCGTTTGAGTTTCAGCACGGCATTTCATCCGCAGACCGATGGATAGTCAGAGCGGACCATTCAGACTCTCGAGGACATGCTCCGAGCGTGCGTTTTAGACTTTGGTTGTAGCTGGGATCATCATTTACCCTTGGTGGAGTTCTCCTACAACAACAGCTTCCACGACACTATTCAGATGGCACCTTTCGAGGCTTTGTATGGGAGGAGATGTAGATCGCCCGTCTGTTAGACAGAGGTCAGTGAGAGCAGTATTTTAGGGCCACAGATCGTATAGGAGACGACTGAGAACATACAGCTGATTCGAGACAGGATGAGGACAGCTCAGAGCAGGCAGAAATCGTATGCTGATAGACGCCGCCGCAGATTAGAGTTCGCAGTTGGCAATCTTGTTTTTCTGAGGGTCTCTCCAATGAAGGGAGTGATGAGGTTTGGACGAAAGGGGAAGCTTAGCCCCAGATTCATAGGTCCTTTCGAGATCCTCGAGCTGGTGGGCACAGTGGCATATCGTTTGGCTCTTCCACCCAGTCTTTCAGATGTTCAACCCGTCTTCCACGTGTCGATGCTACACCGATATCTTCATGACCCTTCCCACACGATCCAGCATCAGACAGTACAGCTTGAGGCCGACCTTTCGTTCACCGTGCAGCCAGCTGAGATATTGGATCGGCAGGTGAAGAAACTTCGATCTAGGGTCCTGCCGTCGGTGAAGGTTCTTTGGCGCAGCCCAAATGGTGAGGAGATCACTTGGGAGGCCGAGGGAGAGACGCGGAAAAAATTCCCTCATCTCTTTGAAGGTACGTGTAGTTATATATTTTAAATTCGGGGACGAATTTTCTTAAGGAGGGAAGACTGTAACACCTGAGAATATGTTAGCGACTAATTATATTTTAATAATTGATTTTTTTAAATAAAAGTTTGCCAAATTGATTTTCAAATATTTTATCAAAATTAATAAACATTTTTCTAGAATTTTTCCTAAGCTTGCACAAACATGTGCATGTAAAGTAGGGTTAAAATTTGGGTTAAACCATGTTTAGGCACCATGGTGGTCTAACCCCTTTTTGTTAAGCTAATTAGTTTTAATTAAGGTTTTTAGTTTTGGAAATTCAAATTGGTTTTGGGGTTGACTTGTGTTGAGGAGAGAGAGGTTATGATGGCTTGTGCAAGCAAGCATTAAATAAGAGAGAGAGAATGGAGGCTTTAAGGTTAAGTCACACCATCTCATTTCATAACTTTTTCTTGTCACTCACATCCTTCTCTCTCACTCACACATACACTCATCTCTCACTCACTCACCATCTCACTCAAATACTCCAGCAGTAGCTGCTGCTACATCATCCCCAAACACAACAACAAACACAATAACAACAGCATCAGCTTCATGTAGCAGCAGCAGCAGTTTTCAGCCCCAGCAGCAGCAGCTGTAACAACAGCAACAACCACACAGTAGCAGCAACACACCCTCTTCCCTCTACTTCTTCTCTTCTCCTTGGTTTCTAGGGTCAAGTGAGGTATACTTCTTTAGCTTAGCTTCTTAGCTTGCTAAGTTTATGTGTAGAAATAGCTTCGATTAGTGTAAAATGTGAGATTTTGTGATTGTTTTGGTGATTTGAGTAAAGTTTTGTTTATGTGATATTAGTGTTGGGTATACTAGCCTAAGTAAGTGTTGTTAAGGCCAAGTTAACCTAGGAAAACCCCAGATTACACTAAAATACCCTCAGTTTTCAAATTGAACAAAACTTGACGTTTTTTAGCAAAACTTAGCTTTTTCGAAATCTACTGTTAACCCAGTGAGTTCAGAAAGAAATTGAGTGGACCGTAGCCTACTGATGATACCCTGACCCCACCACCAGAGCCCGACCCCACCACTCCAACCTACGGCCGCCGAAAAAATCATTCTGGCCGCAAATTGCGGCCAGACTAGGGAGTTAGGAGCTAGGGTTTTGGTACAGGTGTCTGCTACATTTTTTAGGTCCATGGTATATATAGTTTTGTAATATTCTAACCTGGGTAAAATCTGGGGCAGTATGTCGTTTTCTAGTATTTTTAGTTTGCGCGAAATGCGCGATACGCGAGTGGATCTGTGATTCAGCGTATCGCGGCGTATCGGGTTGAGTTTTAGACACACGCACACGTTCCAGCGTATCGCGCACGTGCATTAATTCGCGACGTGAGTTTCTCGTTTCGTTCCGATATCGCGTTTTATGAGATTTTGATATATTGGGATTCTTGTGTAAATTCCAGGTTCGCAGGCGGGTACGTCAGACGCCGCCAGGAATGGGAAGCAGGTGGTCAGCTATGCTTAGCACGTGATCAGGTGAGTAGATTTAACATCTACGGGGAAATCGCCCGTATGGCATTAAGCGTCAGGGTGTAATAGGATGTTAGTTTTATGTGATCATGTAGAAATACTAGAGTAGCATACCTCCTTATATATATAGATATACTTGTAGTATAGAACACTACACTGTCACTAACGGCCAAGTTGCACGAGCACGATTTATATGCTACACTCATACCGTTAGTGATTGCCATGACACTCACATTATAGGATTGCTATAAACCGCATATTTGATTCTGCTTTATTGACGTTGTCATGATTTGTCGCATACTATCATATAGATATTCATACCATGCACACTGTATACGCACTTTTGTGAGTACCTTCATTGATATATCACCACTTGGGAACATATGCATCATATGTCTACAATAGTGCACATGTACATTGCTATATTCACTTTGCATATTTATCCATTTACACATCCATACCTATACACATATTCATATGCTACATACATGGATGATATTGACTTGATTTAAAACTAAGGGACCGCAAGCGATATTTTCGAAACTAGATCTTTCAAAAGAGCGGTTTTCCCTTTCTTTTACTCTTAGCGTCATACGACACATTGTATGGATTACGCATTGTATTTGATTTATGTGATTTCTGGATTTGGGAACCGGAGTACTATTTTAAGAAAATACGCACTGTTTAAAAACCCGGTTTCCCTTGATATGATATTTTAGTGCGTCCACCATGAGTTTTCTCGGTTCCAGAGAGCTTGTGTGAGTATACCCGATTCGAGAAGGGGTAGGCACCGATTGCGGGTACATGGTGGACCCGGTACGGTACCTCGGGACGAGAAGACTCGTATTGTTAGACGGTGAGCCCGGCGGAGGGACTACTACCTACCGGTGATTGGTTAGACCTGGCGATTATTCGGAGGATACCGACCATAGTTGATTGATGGATACAGGACGACGCGTAGTGCCGGAGGCCGAGGGCCGATTCCGCAGACGGAGCCCGTGGGCGGATCCGATGGACGGACGCCCCATACTGGAGGATTTGCGTGTCGATGCTGGACACGGCTGATTTTTATGAGATTTCGAGTACCGATGTTGGGCACTCACGATTGTATGAGATTCACAGGATTTGAGGGCCGATGTGGATGACGGCGCCTGAGTTTTATTGGGATTTGGGTATAGTGATGGACACTGGTCATTTTTCCACATTGATATTCCGTGTAGACACTATTTGTTCCCATGCTCAGCATTTAGTATTTGACATCTCATCCTGTACCTATTGTACCTGATATAGTACACATGCTATACATGATTATCGCATACCCAGCTCATGTTATAGGGTTGTTAGATTCCATATCAGACATGATTATTGCATATCTTGCACATCATATGGAAAGACTTTTAGATTGCACTTGTTGCCTGATGTGAGCATTCAGTTCATCATACAGATGTTATCTGTTGGCATAGGTTAGAGTATCGCAGCACGTGTATACTCGCGATTACCTTTATGTGTTATCTACTATTCATGAGTTGGCAACTCACCCCCGTTGTGCCACAGTGCTTGCAGGTTGCCCTTTGGAGTAGTCGCGGCTGGCTGTTTACCGCACCTTTTAACACAGATACCATTGCTGAGGCGTGTTAGCCCTTTTGCTATTAGGTGGGTTTTGTACAGTATCTGTTTACTTTTCAGTTGCATCTTGATGAATCTAGTACTCTCTATCTACCTTCATGTATTGACTTAGAGACAGTTGTGAGGACGATGTATGTTATTTTGTACTCCGGTGTCGAGCTCGTTGTGAGCCGACTTTATTTATACAGTTTTATCTCTTATGATATTTGTTTTCACTTTACTGTTCATTCTTTGCTTCGGCGTCGTATATTATTTGTGGTGATTGTCCCGCCGTCGGGCGCGATTCTCCCATTGAGATGCTCTATTTATTTCACATGTCACTTTTACTTATATGTCTCCTTCTACCTTATTTCGGGACAAATTTTTGGTAAAGGAAATGTTGTTAAAATTATTTAGATAATAACTTGGACCAAAAAGGATTTCTACTAAACAACTTAAAGTTTTCTAAATGTTTTGACAAATATTCTAATAATTGTTTGAACACCCTATATTTTAATGGTTTTGATTTCTGGGTTCGGCTTACTTAGTCACGTTACGCCTGTAGACATTACGTGGTTAAGTGCCGGTCAAGTGCCGAACTTTGGGTCATGACACTTTTTGCAAACTTGATGATCGAGTTGCCTCGGTTCAGAGGCGGGAGCCCGTTTAAAGATCCGTCGACGTGGTACCACCTGGACGAGAAGATTGGATATTCAGGAGATCGGAGCAGCCGCAACAAAGCATGGGATGATGGTTGAAGACCGAAGGACTCGGATCGTTCGGTATAACATTTCTACCCACTTTTTAGTTTGTTAGTTTAGCTTTAATGGCAGATCCGGGTTATAGTATGAGATAGCGCCAGTTGTAAAAGTTTTTGTTCCGCATTTGGCGTCTGTTAGACGGCCGGGGCGCTACCGTGTACTTACAGTGGTATCAGAGCCTCACCGTTTTGCTTTACTAACTTATGCTAACACGTTTAAAATATCGATCGAACGGATTTTCGAAAACTACAATTTTTCTGCACAAAGTTTCTGTCGATTTTAAATCTGGTCTAAAAATTATTTTGAGCATCACAGAAAATTGTGCACGCTTTTCTAAGGAAACTGGTGAAATTTGGTCACGTGATCCCACATAACGGCCGCGGATCTGCAGCCCAAACCAGGGTTTGGCCGTGGATCCGCCGCGCTTTTGTGGGAACAGTGAGCCAAATTTCTACAATATGTTCTACATGGCAAATTGTGGCTTTTGGAATATTTCTTTTGGGCCCACTTCGGGATGTTTTGTCGATCGAAATTTTAAACTTGTTAGTATGCAGTATTTACATTGTATCTCTGACCGTGAATGTCATTCGAGCGGTAAATTAATTCTAATTGCTATAGTCCTTTTAGACGGATTTGCGAACGTGACATTCGCGTTGATGTTCTGTGTTGTGCTGTGATGTTGCGGATTTGTCGTGGTGGATAGCAGTGTGCAATGGTAGTGCAATTTGGATTTATTTATACATTTGATATTGCGGGACGAGCGTCCAACATGTGGACTGCCGTCACTACCTGTTTGTATAATATTCTTTTGGGGCACGACCGGGCTGAGGTCGATGTACCCGTTGTACATATTTTCTTTTCTGTACTAGGTTTACCCCGCGACGGAGTGCATGGATAGCCGGGTTCTGGAGGGCAACGGGTCCATATCTCATGGCTTTGAGAGGAAGAAGGGCCTCACTCTAGAATTGACAGACTATTCGCCGGACTCGTAGGGGGTATAGGTTGACCCAAGGAGGGGTGCTCAAGTTACCGGATTCCGTGAAATGTCGGGTGGTCCATTCACTATGCTGTAGGGGGCCGCCTCTCTTCAGGTTTTGGCAGGTAACTTGCCGCACCCGTAGGGGTCTAGGTTTCATTGCACAGGCTATCCACACGACTAGGGGAACGTCAGGTTTCAGTAGCGGCTCTGTGAAACCCGGGGATCCCAGATTATCTGTATTGTTCTGTGATGCTTATTACTTTTCTGTAAAGTTGCATATTATCACGCCTGGAGCGATTATTGTATATTGGTATATATACTATTAGATGTTGTATATGTTTTACACCCGCGCTAGTTCAGTCCTCGCTCTGTCGTTAGTTAAGTAACCTAACGGGTGATGACGGGACCCAGTGACGAATGCGGATGGCATATACGTACATTCTATTTTCGTTCTTTTCTGGTGTGATTGATTGATGGGACTGCATTGATTCTTATCAATGCGAGGATAAAAGAAACCTATATTTGATGTTGTTAGAACAAATTTTAAAAGGTGTTATTACAAAGATATTTCCTTTTTTTTTGCATAGCGGTATTCAGTTGAAATATCCTGCACCTCATTCGACGAGGCAAGGGCCGAGATCCTTTCACCGGGAGTGACCCCTTGGGCAGAAGTTTACGTCAGGGTAATAACTTCACTATAGTCGATTACAAGTTGCTTTGCATCGCGGTATTCAGTTGGAATATCCTGCACCTCATTCCATGAGGAAAGAGCCGAGATCCCTTCACCGGGAGTGACCTCTTTAGCAAAGGTTTTCACCACTATATTTTTATAAAAAATACTATCAGGTTCCTTCAACGAGATCAAGTTCATTACGTTAAAGGTTTTTCGCCAAAAACCAGCCGTAGCCCTCCGTCATTTCTTATGGATGGTCAGTAGTATTCAAGCTATGTTTGTTGGCCATAGTCAAGGCATAGTGTTTGGTAGCTGCTGGGTATTCATCTGTTGCATAGATAGATGCGTTGGTTTGGGATAATTGTATTACTTTATTGGCCCTTAGTCAAGAGTATGTACGGGTGGATTCAAATCAACATGGATAATGACGGGAAGAACTTGACATGTGACTTATGATTTGTTGGCCCTTAGTCAAGGACATAAGAGCATGGGGTAAAAATCCACATCGGGAGTTTCTAAAGAAACTGAAACTTGCCAGGCATGAGCATACCTTCTGGAGTATGATAACTTGAGTGGCTTCCATCACGCTATCATGCGATGATAGTTGGATCCCGATTCTCACTGATGAGTTGGTTTACTCTTCGGGTGATCCCGATTGATTCTTCTTTCAGGTTTAGAGGAGAATTTGACGGTACAGTGGTAGGTTTCCTGATTAGATAAAGTGATAACCATTCTGATCTAGGTTAGAGTGCACGTAGAGTGTTTCTTTTCTCTCTCTCTCTTTGGCAGCGACCTTTGACCGACCCTAGACTATAACTCAGTGACCAAGTTAACCGAACCTTCTTAAAATACTGGCTTTTGGATTGTCCGAGGTGCATAAGTCATTGCTGCTCCTTCTTTTACCCTTTGCTTTTATCAGAACACCCCGTATTACTATGGGCATCCACTTCCATTGGATAGATCCATTGTATGGTTATATACGAACTCGGAGGGACTTCTTCGAGGATGGATCAAGGTTCAGGAGAAATAGAATTGGTTTATTCAGTTGTCTTTTATTATCACCTTCTCTCAGGTTGCGAGGGCTCCTTGGTTTTGGAAAGTACACCTATTACACTTATTAGATAGTCTTCTTCCAAACCATAGGCAGGTGCCGAAAGGTAGGGAATGAAAAAAACCAATTAGCCTAAGTAGGGTGTACAGAAGGTAATAACTAAAGAAAAAATAAAGGGATTAGAAAGAGGGCAAAGTAAATTACGACTGCTATCATTCACGACCAAACCGCGTACTTCATCGCTACTCCTATTTCACCTTTGCTTTTTTCCCCAGTTCGGGAGAAATAGAATAAAGTATTATTCAGTTGTCTTTTATTATCACCTTCTCTCAAGTTGCGAGTACTTCTTGGTTTAGGAGAGTACACCTATTATGCTTACTGGATAGTCTTCTTCCAAACCATAGGCTGGTGCCGAACGGTAGGGAAGGAAGAAAACCACTTAGCCTAAAGGGGTGTACAGAAGGAAATGAATAAAGACAAATAAAGGGATTTGGATAGGTGGAAAAGAGGTATACGGTTAAAATTATGAATTGGATTATGGAAGAGGCATTACTAGGAATACCAGGATACCCCTACGAAAGATTTTCATATTTCAGTGCATTGTTAAAGGAAAATTGATTTCCCGATTACATACTTACTCCAGGGTATGTATTTACTAGGTTTCATTCTTATATCTGTATGGTTTTACAGATGATGAGTGGGAGTAAGTTATTAGAAATTAGGTGATCATCCTCATTATATCAGAATTCGTTGTAATTGGTGATATTTGAGGAAATCGTCTGGGTACAGTTTTCAACCTATGATGCACAGGTTTTGAGTTATTCAACTCAGCGGACTTATACAGAGTATTGTATGTTGTCCAGTGTCCGTGAGGACAAAAGGGTAGGTCCTCATACTATGTTCTGTTTACTTATGACTTCTCTAGTTTTTAGACAAGTGTTTCGTTGAAATACAATGTCTAAGTTTTGAGAAGTTGTGGGTATAGGAATAAAGTAAAGAACCCGGTGTCGCAAGTATCAGGATTCTTCAAAGAAATTGAAGATGTAGATTCTTGTGATTGGTATTCAGTTGATAGTAACGGTTTTGAGAAACTTGTTTCTCTTTCAGGTTACTCATAATTGGATGGATTCCTAAGATGAGTAATGCTGATTAGCCTCTCTCCATTAAGTTGATATGCACTGGAGACAATTGTATGATTAGAATCTGGTTCCAATTAAATAAGTGCCAAAGTTTCTATATTAGATATAGAATGGTTCATATCTTAACGATGTTAATGTATAGGGAGTTGTCCAGCTTATGCTTAAAACCAGACACTGGATAACTCAAGGCACGTTTCTGTAATGGCAGTTTGTGGGTTGATCCTGGCTTTGACGAGGATTGATTTTCTACCATCTGGAAGATCAAAAGTGATATTGTTCTTGACTCGCCACAGTTTTAGTAAAATGGATTTTTTCAGAAAACAGTAGTGGGAGTATGGTAGAACTGGAAGAGATTCCAGAACCGCAAACGATTACGGAAAATTTAATAGGACCTATATATTCAATCAGGTTTGACATTCCAATAGGCACTCCGCAGATATGGTGGGTAACCTCAGACACTCGAGAGGTACTCCGGTACCCTCAAGGACGGTGACAGGGAGGTTCTTGTTTACCCAGACTTGACACTACGGTTATTCCAGGCTATGAGACCCGGCAGGAGGTTAAGTATAGCGTCGTTCTAAACTAGCTTTAAAAGTGTACGTATATATTATTCTCCTAGAAGGTTGTCGTAGTCAGTGGGAGCAGCAGAAGCATAGTGGGCAAGAAGCTTATGTCTATTTATAGGCTTGAGCAGATATAGCGGAGATAAGATCATCTATTTTTGATGTGACAGTCATGGGTTTGACTTCATCAGAATAAGGGGTGGATCTGTTAAGAAGGTAGTAGGGTGTGATGTCCTGGTATTTGGATGACATACACAGCGTAGGAAGTAAAATTCCTATACTACGATCGGTTGTACTGTGGTCGTCACACAGTTGTTTATTCGCACAGGATATGGATATAATATCTGATATTCTGGTTACTAGATCTATGGTTTTAGATCTAGAATTGGGTAGTTTCCTAATCTGGGTACTTTGACAGTATTCTAATAGTATTTTAGAATAGATGACTCCTGGCATGGTGGTGTACCTGCAGTTGATGGAGTCACCCTCTCTAAAGGTGTCTTATAGACTAAAGGAGAGAAGGATGTGCATGATTGGCAGATTACTTGCTTAGGCAATTGAGTCAATCGTGAGATGTCAAGTACCACACCAGATGTTGTTTTTGTACTAGATGCGATAAGTTTATATTAATCCAATCCTGGAGAAACATTAGGAAGCAGTTTTAGAACATGAATGGATGTTCTATGGATTTGATAATGGCAGCCTCCTTGTGGAGACGGTTATCATTCCAAGCTTCCAAGGTGACCTGGATGACAAAGTGATTGTCAGAGTTATAGTTTTCCCTCTGACGAGGGATAGTATTATGGACAGGTGGTCCAAGAGGATACTGTGGGAGGCATGGTGCTGGATACTAATTAGGTTCAGTGATCACTACAGTCTAAGAAGTTTGGATTGGAAGTTCATTTATGAACTAGGACCCATCAAATATCCAGACATATTCTAAGACATGTATTACTCAATTCGGGAGATGGCTTTCTCCGCGAACTTGAGATTAAGAGAGACATAGAAAGAAATATCAGGGCGGATCCACTCACTGAAGCTATGAGTATGCGATATCGCAATAATAGCCTTAAGTGCAAGTGGGAGATTGTTGGATATAGTGCCCTCTAAGTCAATTATTGGATCGCAGGTACGTGATTGCAATGATTGAGGGAGGACCAATACCGATATGACTGTCTTACTCGAGATGATAGTATGCTATCTGGCTTGTCTTTATCATCGTATACATGCTTTAGTTCACTATTGCATGTTGATAGAGCCCATAGGATTCTTGCTTGACTGCCAGCAGTATGATGGCGATCATATACGTGGGAGCTAGGGTCTGTAAGCACATCCTTAAAGTGTCCCTAGTCATGGGAGTTTCGAGACAGGGCATCGATACTCCAGAGTAGACTAGTGTATACAGTCGAGACCCCGACGAGGGGCGGTGGCCGGTCTCACAAGCCATTGGTGTCAGTTAGTTCACCTAAGATGTATACAGGTGCTCATTGAGTACACCGGACATGACTCGCCGGGAACATGCTAGTTGGTATTATATATATCGTCAGATAGCAGTTCCCTGGTGACATATGTACATGTTAGTTTGTCGACCTGAGATCGTCATTTGTCTCATGTGAGTTCCCACTGTGCTTAGATTACTACCCTACCACGCTCAAAGGAGACGTGTAAACAGGTTTTAGTTGGGTACAGTCCCGAGCAACATGGAGGCAGTGAGCGGATCATCGGGGATTCGTCTCTCCCGGTATTGGGGGTTGATGTCGCACAGTGCACGGATGGCCATCACTAGAAATCCTTGGCCGGGGTAGTGGAGAATTACTGATTTGGATCAGTAGTTTCTCAGGAGGTGATGGGCTTCATACCGACACGAATTATCGCGTTTTTTGGGGTCTGACTTTAACCACCCCCTAGACTCGATATGCGATACTCTTAGACGAACGGACCGGACTGTACGGATATTGTCACTGTCAGGCTCAGTAGGGTTTCTGGATGAGTTCGCTCGTCAGCTTCCCTTCCAATCAATACATAGGCAACCGTTACGTACAGCTTGTACCTCTGACGTGCTAGTGGTTATACCCAGTGCCAGTGTGTTGATGAGTCATTAGAGTCCCCAACAGACAGTTTTCCATGTTCGGGCGAAACGTTGTAGAGGCCGTATGGTTTTATGACAGGGTTCAGAAAATGCACGCGCGTTTACGCACGTGTCATTTTTCGGGCAGATAATACTGGTTGGCTTTGGTTTAATCCAGATCCGAGTATTATACTATGTAGATATAATATCTTTGTCTCAGTTGCATTTGTATTCGGTCGTAATACAAATGCTGGTATATTTATACTGTTACGGGGTTATCCTGAAATTCGTTTCGGGATCGCTTATGGAAGTTTCCAGTTTCCCGTTTTCTATCAGCCGTATTAAACATTCGGTTTAATACGGATTTATCTTTTCTTGATGAGTGTGGAAGGTTCTAGAAGTTTCTAGATGGTGACTAGGATGATGAGGTGGCTAGTGACTCATTAGTGCATTAATTGTGCAATTAATGTATGATGACTAGGTAAGATGATTCATTTGTGTGCATTTAATGTTAATGCAAGGTGTTAACATGACTCATTCTTTCATTCATTGTTGTAGTCACCCCCCTCTCCTACACTCTCCTCCCTCCTCCATATAAGTGGCCGGCCCTTTAATTTGGGGATGATGATGGATTGGTAAAAAGATTATGCTTGTAGGAAAAAGATTATAGTAGTGGTTCATGGAAATTTCATATACCAATTTCTCATTTCATTCCACTCCAAAAGGCAACTTCATTAACCGTTCGTCCATGGCTTTGGACGAAGCGAGACAAAGTGTTCTACTCATTCTCTACATCAATCTTGTTCATCTATTTTAGCAAACTTGATGATCGAGTTGCCTCGGTTCAGAGGCGGGAGCCCGTTTAAAGATCCGTCGACGTGGTGCCACCTGGACGAGAAGACTGGATATTCAGGAGATTGGAGCAGCCGCAAACAAAGCGTGGGATGATGGTTGAAGACCGAAGGACTCGGATCGTTCGGTATAAAATTTCTACCCACTTTGAAGTTTGTTAGTTTAGCTTTAATGGCAGATCCGGGTTATAGTATGCGATAACACCAGTTGTAAAAGTTTTTGTTCCTCATTTGGCATCTGTTAGACGGCCGGGGCGCTACCGTGTACTTACAGTAACAATCTCCCACTTGCACTAAGGCCATGTACTGGCGTATCGAAGACCTATCATCTCGATCAGCCGCTCGAACTGAGTCTGGGGTAAGGCCTTCGTGAATGGATATGCAGTGTTATCTTCTGTAGCAACCCTCCGAACCTCGATCTCCCGGCGATCCACGATCTCCCCGATCAGGTGATACCGCCTCAAGATGTGTTTGGACTTCTGATGGGACCTGGGTTCCTTCGCTAAACCTATAGCCCCGTTGTTATCATAATACAGAGGTATTGGATCAACAATGGACGGAACCACCTGAAGTTCTGTCAAGAACTTCCTTATCCAGACGGCTTCTTTTGCGGCATCAGATGCAGCGATATATTCCGCTTCCATCGTCGAGTCAGCAACGGTTTCCTGTTTAGAACTCTTCCAACACACCGCCCCTCCATTTAGGGTAAATATATAACCCGACATGGACTTGGAGTCATCCTTGTCACTCTGGAAGCTGGAGTCAGCAAAGGCCTCGATCTGGAGGTCTTTTCTGCCATACACAAGAACATCTCCTTAGTCTTTCTAAGGTACTTGAGAATGTTCTTTACCGTTATCCAGTGCTTCTCCCCAGGGTTTGATTGATACCGGCTTACCACACTCAGTACATAAGCTACATCTGGTCTGGTACACAACATCGCATACATTATAGAGCCTACCACAGATACGTAGGGTATAATAGACATGCGATCCCTTTCCAAATCAGTCTTGGGAGACATCTCTTTGGAGAGGGTGATCCCGTGACAAGCCGGTAAATTACCGTGCTTGGAATCTTCCATACTGAATCTCTTCAGTATGGTGTCGATGTACCTGGACTGTGAAAGTCATAATATCCTCTTGGACCTATCACGATAGATCCGGATCCCCAGAATGTAAGATGCATCACCCAGGTCTTTCATGGAGAACCTGTGTGACAAGAACCCTTTGACAGATTGTAGCATAGGAATGTTATTTCCTATCAAGAGAATGTCATCCATGTATAAAACGAGGAATGCGACAGTTCGTGCTACAATTTTACTATAGATGCATGCTTCATCTGGATTTTTGATAAAGCCAAATTCTTTGACCGTCTCATCAAAACAGATGTTCCAACTGCGCGATGCCTGCTTCAGTCCATAAATGGACTTAAGCAACTTGCACACCTTCCCGCTGCTCCCACTCTGAATGAAACCCTCTGGTTGGTCCATATAGACACACTCTTCTAAATTTCCATTTAGAAAAGTGGTCTTTACGTCCATTTGCCAAATCTCATAATCGTGGAAGGCAGCAATGGCAAGAAGGATCCGAATGGATTTGAGCATAGCCACTGGAGAAAAGGTTTCGTCTTAGTCCAAACCAGGTCTTTGACGGAAACCCTTTGCAATAAGTCTAGCCTTATAGGTCTCAACCTGTCCATCTACACCAATCTTCCTTTTGAAGATCCATTTGCAGCCTACGGGTTTTACCCCTTCTGGAGCAACATCTAAAGTCCATACTTTGTTGGTGTACACGGACTCGATTTCGGTCCGCATTGCATCCAGCCATTTTACCGAGTCAGCGCTCTGAATGGCCTGCTGGAAGCTAGTCGGCTCATCATTATCAATGATGCAATCCTCTCTATCCTCGTCTATGAGAAAACCGTAGTATCTCTCAGGCGGATGAGACTGCCTACTGCTTCTGCGGAGCGGCGCAGGAATGTCGTGTTCTTTTGAACCCTCTGGTTCTACTAAGCTTTCAGTAATAGCTTGTGGTTCTGGAATTTCTTCCAGTTCTATTGCGCTCCCACTTATCTGATTTTCCAAAAATTCAGTTTCCAAGAAGCTGGCATGACGAGAAACAAAAACCTTTTGTTCCTCTGCGCAATAGAAGAAATATCCCTTGGAGTTCTTTGGATATCCCACAAACGTACATTGTACTGAGCGTGCCTCGAGTTTGTCCGCATGCTGCTTTTTAACAAAAGCTGGACATCCCCATGTCTTAATGTGCTTAAGATAGGGTTTCTTCCCACTCCACATCTGATATGGTGTGGTAGGCACAATCTTAGTTGGAACTCGGTTCAAAAGATATGGGGCTGATTCTAGTGCATATCCCCAGAATGATCGCGGCAACTCAGCATTACTCATCATGGAACGTACCATATCCAATAGGGTTCGGTTCCTTCTCTCCGATACACCATTATGTTGTGGGGTGTATGGAGGAGTAAGTTGAGAGAGAATTCCATTCTCTTTTAAGTAACCCAGGAACTCGGCACTCAAGTATTCACCACCTCGATCAGGTCTCAGTGTCTTGATAATTTTGCCTGTTTGTTTTTCTACTTCATTCTTGTATTCCTAGAATCTTTCAAATGCTTCTGATTTATGCTTCATTAAGAAGACATATCCATACCTTTAAAAATCATCCGTAAAAGTAATGAAGTAAGAATAACCACTTCGCGCATGCGTATACATTGGACCGCATACATCGCTGTGTACGAGTCCCAAGAGCTCGCTCGCTCTTACTCCGTGTCCAGTGAACGGATTCTTTGTCATCTTTCCTTTGAGATATGATTGACAAGTTGCATATGATTGATATTCGAACGGATCCAAATATCCTTCTTTATGCAACTTAATTAACCATGTCTCATTTATATGACCCAGTATACAATGCCATAAGAAAGTGTGATTTATTTCTGGAGACTTTCTTTTGTGTGTATTCTGGACATTGAAAATCTATGGTTGGTTCAATACGTATATACCGTTGTTTAATGTACCCGACCTAATCAGAACATGATTAAGGTGAATGTTTACAACATTGCTTACAAATGCAAAATCATAACCTTCTTTAGACATTAAAGATACAGATATGATATTACAAGTTGAACTGGGTACAAAATAACAATCACGCAAAACCAAAACATGTCCATCTGACAATCCCAGGTGATAGTCCCCCACGGCCTCAGCATCCATGCTAGCTCCGTTTGCAACTCTGAGGGTCATATCACCTGCCTTCAAAACCCTATGCTTTCTCAATGCCTGCAAAGAATTACAGATATGAGATCCTGATCTGGTATCCAATACCCAGGAAGTAGAGTTTATTGATAGATAGTTTTCAATAACATACACACCTGAAGCCGAAGCCACAACTTGCTTCGGGTCCTGGTTTCTGGCCTTCCAAGCCCAGCAATCTTTCTTCTAGTGTCCACTCTTGTGACAGTAAGAGAACTCTTCCTTTCCCATAAGCTTTCCCACTAACTTTGCTACTTTTGCCTTTCCCTTGGCTTCCACTTTACTAACACCGCCCCTTGGTTTGGTGGGGGTCTTCTTCTTCCTTCCTTTGGCTCTCATCTTGGACCTGGAAGAGGAAGCTCCTCCAACAAACAAAGTGGATGTTTCCCTACCTTTCTGTAGGGTGCCCTCTGCACTCCTCAACATATTGAGGAGTTCCGGAAGTTCAACTTCTTTTCCTTGCAAGTTGAAGTTCAGGATAAACTGGGCGTAAGTGGAAGGAAGGGACTGGAGAATCAAGTCAGTATAGAGCTCGTTCTCTAACGTGGTCCTGAGGTCCGCGAGCTCTTCAATGTAGCCAATCATCTTAAGCACGTGTTCCGCTACCGATGATCCGAGGGCCAATCTCACCGAAAACAACTTTTTCGAGACTTCGTATCTGGCGATACGGGATTGCTCTCCATATAGTTCCTTAGTATGGAGAAATATGGATTCAAGGTCCATATTCTCATGCCTCCTCTGATGTTCATTGTCCATAGAGGCAAGCATGAGGCACTTGGCCTTCGCGCTATCAATCTCCCAGGTCTTACGGATTTCCTTATCCGCGACGCTGGATTGAGGACCTGGGACATGGGGAGCTTTGGTGGTAAGGAGATACCCCAACTTGTCATAAGTGATTGCCATTTTGATATTCCTGAGCCAATATTTGTAGTTTGGCCCTGTCAGTATATTTTTATCTAGTAGTAACTTAAGCCCGGTCATGATGCTTGGTTGCTGCAATTAGGAGAGAGAGAAGAAACACTTAGCATGATGCTCTTGCAAGTTCAGAGTGATTTTTAGTTTGTCTAAACAGGATGGCTCCACTGTTTCTCGAATCCTTCCTCAAACCAAAAAGAAAGAATTACTCGGGATCAATCTCACCGTACAATACTTGCTTAACCATTCAGCCAGGCCAGTGTTGGTACTTCGAGGGAGGTTTTCCAACGCTTTTGAGAAGTTCCTTAATTAAATAACCTCTTTTCCTTATGGGCGTAGCCCCGCTAACACCTTTCTGGACACCTACTTGGTTTATAGCATTGATCGTTAAGTGAGAAAGTTTCCGAGGAGTAGCATATACTCACAGTAGGATCGGGATCCAAATATCATCGTGTGATAAAACTGAAGGAATCCTATCAGAATCATCACACTCTAAATTGTATGCAGCACTAGCAAGTTTCAGTTTCTTTAGAAACTCCCGATGTAGATTTTTGCCCCATGCTCTTATGACCTTGACTTTGGCCAACAAATCATAAGTCACATGTCAAGTTCTACCCGTCATTTTCCAGGTTAATTTGAACCCACCATTACCTATCCTTGACTTTGGCCAACAAGGCAGTATGACTGTCCCAAACCAACGCATCTATCTATGCTACACATGAATATCCAATAGCTACCAATCACTATGCCTTGACTTTGGCCAACAAACACAGCTTGAATACTATTGACTATCCATATGAAATGACGGAGGGCTACGAATGGTTTTGGCGAAACCGTGAACGTAGTGAACTTGATATAATCGAAGGAACGAGATAGCTTTTAAAGCGAGTGGTTCAAGCTCCGCGTTTTTAAAAGTTTTCTGTTTTGAAAAGAAACCGAGTGGTTTTGAAATTGTTCCAAAGACTTTAACTTTGGTTTATTTTCTTGAATTAATTTAATGCGCCCCATCAATTAATCCTACTATTGCAGAAAATAAGACGTACGTTTATGCCATCCGCATTCGCCACGGGGACCCGTCATCACCCGTTAGGTTACTTAACTAACGACAGAGCGGGGGCTGGACTAGCGCGGATGAAAAACATAAGCAACGCCTACTAGATATCATATATAGATATAAACATTCGTCAGATGCAATGATAGCTATTCCAGACCACAGATGAAAACATTGGATATACTAGGAACCCGCGTTTCGTTCGAGCCTGCAACGAAAAACAGATTACACGGTCGCGATGAATAGCCAAACCCCCACCCTAGACCCCTACAGGTGCGGCAAACTACCTGCCAAGTACACGAAGTGAAGCAACCTCCCTCAACAACGTGAGTAGGCCACTCGGCACTTCAATGTACCCGGTAGTTTATGCACCTCACCTTGGGTCTATCCTAGGAGAAAAAACCGTAAAAAAAATAATATACAATAGCGGCTACAACCTTATCCCGGATGTGCGGCCATAAAAGTAATATTACATCAATTTACATATTACATCAAATGAAAGATAAAGAAAACGCTCATCTCACAAAACCCCGGCTATTCATTCGCGATAATCCAACGAGTTCATATACACAATCCATCAACATTACAGATCACAGATATGCACAACCCCACTAATCGACGTATAGCGATTAGTTGACGTTCAATGCATATATCACATCACAGATATAACCCATTAGCTAAAGTCTATAGAACTTCGATAAAAAATACGGATTTGCAACTACCCCAAACACAACTTTGTTCTCTGGAAATTCTGGGCAGAAACAACATATCCTAAAAATCCCGAAACAGAACACAGTTGAAACTGCAGCGAAGACGAGTCGCGGCCGAGTCAACTCGGCCGCGGAGCCGCGGCAAGAAGCTTGTTCTCGCCGCGGTTCCGCGGCGCGTTGATCGAGTTAGTGTCTCGTTTTTTCTGACAATTCTAAAAAACCCTGAGCCAATTTTTAATGTATGTGGAATTATTTTTAAAGCAGGTTTAAAAATCGGCAGAAAGTTAGCTTTTTGGAACGTGTTTTGTGATTTTTCTCGGATCGAAATTCTAAATAGTTTGCTAACTTGCTAGTTTGTGTTTAGCTAGGCTCTGATACCAATGTAAGTCCACGTTATCCACCCCGGTGCTTACGGGGAGGCAGAAACGGTAAAAACGATTTTTCTAAACTCAAGGCAACATGGACTAAAAGGAGGATCTTTGCTAAACAAAAACAAACAACCAAGCTAAAAAGGTTTAGCTACTCGGTTAGAGGGTTATACCTAATTCTTGAACTCCTTCTCTTCTTTCTCCTTGGAGTGGGTTGAACGGGTCCTCCTCGCCGCCTTCTCTTGCCGAAGAAAGATCCACCCGAGGTCCTCTACCTTTGGCTCCTACATCAACCTAGAGCCAACTAAAGTGCTTGGCTTGCTAAACCTAGAACCCTAGAATGAGTAGAGAGGAGTTTTGGTGTTTTATCTCAAAAGAAAATGGTTCTCAACACATGAGAGAGGAGAGCTTTGAGAGAGAGGAAGATGATGAGCTTTGGATGAGAGAGAATGAGCAAAGAGAATGAGGATAATTATCAACCATTCTCACATATATGTGAATTATGATAATTAAATAATTAATCAAAGATAATAGTGATGGTTAACTTGAAATGACCATTATCATTTCACATTAATGAATTTTACATGAATCAAAGAGCATCTTTCATGTGGAATGATGATGGTCAATATGTCGACATGGGTCAACAAGTCAACCAAAGTCAAATGGTCAACAACCCTAACCATAACACAATTATCTTTAATTAATATCAATAATCATATTTTATATATTCATTAGGGTTTGGAAAAAGACAACGGTCATCAACCCTAATGAGAAACCTCTGCCTCTGCCTCGGTTAACTGTGCATACACACCCGCATCTATGTTCCGAGGAACATGAATACAATGAGATAAAACCAATCCCAAAACATATACTAGGATCTGGCTTAAACCAAAGCCTGCTAGCAATAACTGTCCGGACACTAAACGTGCACAAGTGCGTGGATGTGAACGAACCCCGTCGCAAAACCATGTGACCTCTACTCTGTTTTGCCCAAAGGCGAATAACCCTCTGTGTGGGACTCTAAAGACTCGACACTACGCTGGCAGTGGGTTTAACCACAGGCCGCAAGCGGTACTAGCTGTACGTAACGGTCCCCAGGTAGATGCCGATAAGAAGACTGATGAGGTGAACCCATCCGAACTCCTACTTAGCCTGAATGTGACAATCTCCGTACAGTCCGGTCTATTTGTCTAAGAGTATCGCATGGCAGGCCTAGGGGGCGGTAAACGTCAGTCCCCTAATAGCGGTACAATTCGTGTCGGAGTGTAGCCCAGAACACCGAGAGATAACACTGGAAACGCTACCAGTATATCTCGCTATCCCTGGCCAGGGACTTTGTGTAATGGCTCTCCTAGACACAGCGCGATATCAACCCCCAATACCGGGAGAGATGAATCCTGTCTAACCGTCACTGCCTCCAAGTGCTTTGGGACTGCACCCAACTGCTACCTATTTGCACGACTCATTTGAGCTGTGGTAGGGTAGCAATCTAAGAACAATGGGAACACACTCGAGGTGAAGTGACAGTGTCAAGTCAACGGAATAAGCTGTACTCATGTCACCTGGGAACTGATAACTGACGATTGGTATAGTACCAACCAACAGTTCCCTACGAGTCTTGTCCAGTATACTCGTAACCTAACGAGCACCCGCATACTATCTCAAGTTCTACATACTAATGGCTGTGGGACAGACCATCTCCCCTGCTTGGATGAGAAGCTCATACGCTAGTCTACTCCGGAGTATCGATGCCCCATCTCGATAATCCTACGACTAGGGACCTGTATAAGGATGTGCTTGTAGATTACCCAGCCTCCACTAGTGTGACTGCCATCACAATGCTGGTAATCAAGCAAAGATCCTAAGGGCTCCACTAATGTGTAAAGGCGATATGCTAAAAGAAATACATGCACACATTAAAGTAGAAACAAACCAAGTAGCATACTACTGTTTTGAGCAAGATTGTCTATACAACTGTGAATATCCCAAGCTTCCATTAAGTAATATACAAACTAGTATGATACAGTAATGGCCTCTAGGGCATATACACTAACAGTGATTAGGGATTAACAAGTCTTACTAATCCTTGATCTCAACACATGAGAGGTTAGGATTAGGGTTTGAAGAGAGAGAGCTTGAGGAGAGCGAAGGTGAGAGTTTGAATGAAATGAAATAATAACTCATTTTGAATATATGAAGCATGATGATTTATTAAATGAATAAATCAAATGATTTATCAACCATGCTTCATTCATTCGCCTTGTGTGATTCATCTCATGAGTCATTAGCCATTAAATGCATCATTAACTCTATGGATGAATCACACAAATGAGTCACTAAATCAATAAATGCAAATGCCACCTTAACCCCCAAGTTATCATCCTTCTAGAAGCTTCTCACCAAATTACGAGAACGCCCCTCCTATCCGTGAAATCATGGAAAAACTTAAGACTGTGTAAATCCAATAATCCGATATTAGAATCTGGCTTAAACCAAAGCCGGCTAGTAAAAACTGTCCGAACATCGTACGTGCGTAAAAACACGTATGCCTCCGAACCCTTGTCGTAAAACCATACGACCTCTATATCGTTTCGCCCGGAGCAGGGAAACTGTCTGTGTGGGACTCTAAAGAATCGACTACTACGCTGGCAGTGGGTTTAACCACAGACCGCAAGCGGCACTAGCTGTACGTAACGGTCCCCAGGTAGATGTCGATAAGAAGGCCGATGAGGAAACCCATCTGAACTCCTACTGAGCCTGATGTGACAATCTCCATACAGTCCGGTCTGTTTGTCTAGGACTATCGCATATCGGGCCTAGGGCGGCGGCAAGCGTCAGTCCCCTAAAAACGGTATAGGTCGTGTCGGAGCGTAACCCATTACACCTTGAGAAACTACTGGAAAAACTACCAGTAAATCTCGCTTGCCTTGGCCAGGGACTTTGCATAATTGCTCTCCAGACACAGCGCGATATCAACTCCCAATACCGGGAGAGATGAATCCTGTCTAACCGCCACTGCCTTCAAGTGCTCGGGACTGCACCCAACTGCTACCTGTTTGCACGACTCATTTGAGCCGTGGTAGGATAGCAATCTAAGAACAGTGGGACACACTCGAGGCGAAGCAGCAGTGTCAAGTCTGCGGACTATGCTGTACTCATGTCACCTGGGAACAGTTAACTGACGACGGGTATAATACCAACCAACAGTTCCCCGTGAGTCCTGTCCGGTGTACCCGTAACCGAACGAGCACCTGTATACTATCTTCAGTACGACGTACTGATGGCTGTGGGACAGCCCATCTCCCCAACTGGGATGAGAAGCTTACACACTAGTCTACTCCGGAGTATCGATGCCCTGTCTCGATAATCCTACGACTAGAGACCTAAAAAAGGATGTGCTTGTAGACTACCCAGCCCCCACTAGTGTGACTGCCATCACAACGCTGGTAGTAAAGCAAGATCCTAAGGGCTCTATCAATACGTACACACATATTAAGATAGATATAACCAAGTAGCATACTACCATGTTTAGCAAGACTGTTAATATAACTGTGAATATCCCAAGTTTCCATTAAGTAATATACAAGCTAGTATGATACAATAATGGCCCCTAGGGCATATACACTAACACGCCGTTATTGGGGTGCGTTCACTTGCGCTCGCGAATCGCTGGATGAATAGCAACTCCATCTCTGCGAATGTTTTGACGGAGTCGTTTGGAAGCTCGGAGTACCACTCAAACGTTGTCTCTGATAAGCTGCCGACGAATTGGCGAAGCAAGAGCTTATCATCGCCGCCGGTGTTGCCACAAAGAGCCCTGAACTGGGTGACATGTTGATGGGGATTGCCTGTCCCTTTATAGACATGGAATGTCGGGATCGTGTAGCCCGGCGGGTATTTTATTTGATCATACCAGCCCGGATATGGTCGTCCTGTTTTGACAACTTGGCCGGCTGCCTCATTTGCCTGGTGAACTCTTATTTGCTGAGCAATATAATCATCCAGAGTAGCCTTAGAAATGGTTTCCTCATTGGCCGTTGAAAGAGCTGGAAGAGGGTTCGACGTCTCCCCTCTGTCATCTTCAATAATGATTAGAGGGTCTTCAGCTGGGGGATCCGGCTGTATCATCATGCCGACCATGTCTTGGAATAGAAGAACCATCTGCTTTATATTGGCCGCTTGTTCCGCAGCCTCCTTGTCCTTCTTTTCAAGCATTCTACGAAGAAATTCAGCATCGGTCTCGTGTTCGCGACGTTGTTCCGATGACGCCTCCGGGCTTTCTTTTGGCCCGGTGAGTGCGGCCATTGCAGTCAGCATTTCTTGGAGCTTCTGCTGCTGTTTTTCCTGAGCCCTTGTGATGGATCGGGTGAGTGGTCGGTGGCCCGTAGAAGCGCGGCTATCCTCTTTCCCGGATGCCATGTAGACGGTATGGACCACCATGCCCCCAGACTTCGGGCGTTTGGGCTCAGTGCCTTTAATATTTGTTGCAGGCATGGGGGTCTTCTCCGGCCTTCTCTTCTAGTGAGCGGTCGAAGTTGAGGGGGCCGTCGCAGTGGGAACCCAGACAGCGTTTCTTGGCTTGGAAGGATAGCTTACTTCTTGTTGGACGTTCAGCTTCTTGTGCTGGCGGGACAAATTTGGATCGATCACTGAGTCTCGGACCTGCCGCCAGACTTTGTAGATCTTGGAGGACAGCCGCTGCGGGGACTGTTCTGGCCTTGCTTCCGCAACCTTCTCTAGTGGAGGAGGAGACCTTTTCAGTACATCGGTAGGAGAATTCCTACGCACCTTATTCAATAGCTCAAAGCTGTTCCCGGTTGGAACAGCAACATTAATTTCCGCCGTCGGGGCTGGTGGAGTTAGCCCAGAAGGGGAGTTGCCTCCGGCCTTCCTCACTCGGCGCCAGTGGAGACGTCGAGCATGTCGAGCTGATGGAGTTGGCTCGGTGACGGGGATGGCCTTGTCTTGCCCCTTGTTCAGGTGAGGGGTCGTTGCCGGTGTCAGCCTGTTAAAGACTGATGTTCTTTGAGTAATAGGAGCGGGAGTTGGGACGGTCAGTCTTGTAAAGACTGATCCCTTAGCAGGAGAAGCCACCTTGACGACTTCGGGAGCAGGGTTCGTCACTCTCTTCAGAATAACCTTCTCTGGGATTGTAGGCTTCATTGTGGGCCCACAGGAATTCTGGCCCAATCTAGAGAAGACCGAGGAGCTGGAGCTGGACGACCCGCTGAGAGGGGTCGCAGTAGATATAAGTCGATCGAAAACCGACTTCTTGGGAGCTTCTGGTATGGGTAGAGGAGCAGTGAAGCTCGTTGGCGGGAGCATGGTCCCGAAAAATAGCCCTGTGGTGGCTTGAGTAATCTGCTCCACGGGCATCGTGAATAAAGAAGCCGCTTGGGGCCCGTAGGTTATGCCCCCAGTTGAGGCAGGACGCGAGTTGCAGCTGCAGTTGGAGCACTTCGAGCAGATGAATGCCATTGCTGTTTTTCTTTCTGCGCCAAGCAAGAGACCAAATCTTAGTAACTTGAACCCCAAGGGCAACCATTAACAAACCGTGATTTGTTCGCGAATACGACACACGAAGTGTGGAGTGGAAAGAGGAAAAGGTCCCACCGGGCGTGCCAGAATCTGTTCCCCTCCGAACAACGGAGACGCGACCACGCAGGTCCGTCTTGCCTGAATTTCGGGGCAGATGCTAATTGGTGCTATCCGTCCACCTCTCCGAGGATGCCAAGTTGATTTATGGCACCATGTATTGAAGGTTTAAACGGATGCGGCTGATGTAGCAGACTTCATCAGATTCCCCCTCGTTTGAGGGTTTTTTGATTGTGGGGACGCTCTTCCCTACAGGCGCAAGCCCCTGCAGTTAATTATGCTACCGCATCGCGGTAACAACTTTCTCCTTCTCCATATGGTCACTTCGTGTCGTGGGTGTTTGTTTTGTGTTTGGTTGCCCATTGATTGTATACGAAGACTAATTTGTGTTGTCGCACGTAAGACGTGGATTAGTCTAAATCCGTATCTTTCTTAGATTTGGGTTTGGGGGGGTTGTGTTTAAGGATACGTTAGCCTTATTTGAGGCTAAGATCGACTTAAACGTTTGTTAAGGACACGTTAGCCGAATTTTAGACTAAGATCGACTTAACGGGATCGTTTAGATCTGACAAGAGAGCAATTGGGCTCTATTGTTTAGTTTAGTGACATTGCGGTCGATAAGTAGTTTAAGGACATTGCGGTCCAATATTAGTTTTAAGACATTGCGGTCAAGGTTAAGGACGTCATAGTCCGTGAGCTTAAGGACCTCACAGTCCGATGTTAGTTTTAAGACATCACGGTCGAGGTTAAGGACATCATAGTCCGGTATTAGTTTTAAGACATCATAGTCCGGTATTAGTTTTAAGACATCACGGTCGAGGTTAAGGACATCATAGTCCATGAGTTTAAGGACCTCACAGTCCAATGTTAGTTTTAAGACATCACTGTCGAGGTTAAGGATCATAGTCCATGAGTTTAAGGACCCCACAGTCCGTTGTTAGTTTTAAGACATCACGGTCGAGGTTAAGAACGTCATAGTCCATCAGTTTAAGGACCCCACGGTCCATGAAATGTGTGGTTGTTGGGACCCGTCACCTCTCTAACGACGTTGAAGGATTACAACGACGGATGTCAGAGGAGTGAAGAGATGTACCCTCAAACCGGGTGTAAATTGAGTGGAAGAGTAGATGTGCTCAGTTCAATTTATATTGAGGACTTATGGCCAGAATTGGGCTAAGTCCAGTTAAAAATGTTTAACATTTTATTGATGTTGGGCCAGTTAGGCCTTTATTTGGGCTCTGCCCTTTTAATAATGCATAGCATTGGGCTCTGTAATTAAATGTATAGAATTTATCAGGGGAGAAATAGTGGTCTGATAGTGCGCCACGTGGCGTGATTGATCTTTATTTCTCGTTGTCGGTTTAGAAAATGAATAGAATCACAACCAAAAATATTTTGACCGCAATCAATAACGGTGTCAGATGTAGCGCATTAGTGAGTGCGGATCGTCCCCAGGGATTGCGCGATTCATTCGTATTTTGTTTTGTTTGAATCGAAAATTTAATAGAAAGGAAAAGAAAACATGATTCAAGATTTTTATCAATAAGTTTCAAGTATCATTATTCTAATCAAGAATTAAGAAAATGATAAACATCGAGAATCAAGTATCGAGAGAATTCCATTCAATTTAGGGTTCAAAATTTGAAGTAAAACTCGTAGGAATCGAGTAGATTGTAGATGTGAAGAAGATTCAAGAATACGATTTCTTATCCATTAACAAGTTGATGCTAAATCGATGTATATTCATCGAGGATCAAGGATCTTGCGAAGAATTAGGGTTCCTCATCCTATCCTTTGTCCTTTCGATGAATCACATTCACTAGATAGCTTCTTGAAAGTCGAATGATCAATTTTTGATCTCTAGATCGTGCGAAAGGAATCAAGAATGCATTCGCATTCGATCTAGATCATCGATCAATCGATTTTCAATAATTTATAATTGTTTTAAGACTTAAGAAAACGTTTAAAGATTCATCAACATCATCATTCTACAATCGTTTCGATTCCTCCATGAGCGGAGTTTTATTCAAGCATCATCACGAAGAATACATTCAAGAATTGAAATATAAGCATAATGCTCGAATTGAAATATAAGCAAGTTTAAAGAATCTTCACCTTTATTACATCAGCAAGTAGTTACAACTCTCAAGAATTACAAGAGGTAGGAACTTCGCTCGTCGAATCTAGCATCACTCGGCTCCTTGAGTCTTGGATCGCTTGGATCTCATGCTCTGTTGAAGTCCGGGTTCGCTTCAAAGGATCGTTGAAGACTTGCTTTGCTTGCACTCAAAGTATCTTGAGGTTTCTTGATTTTGGATTGGATTAGGGTTAGGGTTTGGAGGTGGTAGGAGTTGGTTGAAGAACTAGAGATTGATTAGCTTTCAACCCTAATTTTTGAACAACCTTTTTCAAGTGAGCCTTAGGGTCTATTTATAGTTTTCCCAAACCCTAGCTCTAGGAATTCAAATTTGAATTTTCTCTCCAAAAGTTAGTTATAGGGAGAGGCTTCTAGAAGTAGTTAGTTAGGGCTTAGCTTCTACCCTAAGCTAGGAGGTTAGGGGGAAGGTTCTAGGTCCTTAATGGAGTTTAGATGAAGCTTGTTGAGGAAGCTAAGAATGTTTAGTTTAGAACCCAATGGCTTGCTGATCTGGCAGAATGTTCAGGATCTTTCTGGAATTTGCAGAGGTTTAATGAAGTATACACACTGAGGGAAGAGTTCTGGAGCAGAGATGAGGTGCTGACGTGTCCAATCCGCCGCGGAACCGCGGCTCAAGGCGGCTCCGGCCGCGGTTCCACGGCCAAGTAGTGAAGCTAGGGCTTCACATTTCTTCTGTTGACTTCAAGTGTCTTCAAGTGTACATTATAATATGTTGATTCTCTGAATGCTTCTTAGATCATTGCCAGATTCCAAATCCATGAGTTGGCGTATTTTTAGCAGTCTTTGTTTTGTAATTTTGACCGATCTCTTGGAATTTCCTGCACAGACTTCGAAACACAAGTTGCGATATGCAAGAATGATGCGATGCTATGAAATACAGTCAATTTCCCTTATAGTGCCAGTTTTAAAGTCTAACACATGCAATCTGATATTTGATGACTGTTTTGCTAATATGTGCTATATGAATGCCGAACACTTCTAGATGAGTGCAAATGATAGGGAAATTGCCGGTTTAAAGATGCAGTATTTTCGACTGATCAAATTCCCCCAAACTTATTTTCGATCGTCTCGAGCGAACTTTTTATTAAAAAGAGAAGGAGAAAATAAAGAAAGAGAAAAACTAACTAGCACACTTTCGTAGGCAACACGATTGCACTGAGCATGTGCAACAAGCCTTTAAACCTCTAGGTGTCCCTAGTAGGAGGAGTGTTGTCTCCTGAGGGTTTTCAGCGGATTGCACCCACAAAATCCAATAATAAAGAAAGATCATGAATATTACATTTAAAGACAAGAATTGTAAAAGAAAAGCCTTGAAAATTAGGGTTTCCAACTAAGCTAGCTTTTCGGTTGTCATGAGCCCTATCTTAATAATCATGAAAAGATGTCAGAAATCACGTCCTCCCTCAATAAAATATCGTCTTATTCTTCATTCCTATCTTTCTTCCAAACATCGATCATATAACCCTACATGTGTGTAAAGAACATCCCTACACCCGGAGAATTCAATTCAAGCTATCATACTCTTGTCCATCCACCTCAGTACTTTTTTAATTAATGAATATTTAGCTAAATTTGCTAACACACTTTCATGCGACCGTTAATACTTCTTGAGGTACTAATCGACCGATTACTCATGTGCTTGCTTATTTGGTGTTTTTCCTCGTCTTGCACCACCTAAGGCTTAGCAGTGACTCCCAGACTGTTGGATATATATGCCCTAGAGGCCTACATTGTATAGGATGCTTGGGATATGTATGTACAAGACAGTCTTGCTTGATATGATAGTACGCTATTTGGTTTGTCTTTATCTTAACATATGATATATTTTGTGTTGTATTCATTTATATACATGTTGATAAAGCCCATAGGGTGTATGCCTGACTACCGGCGTTGTGATGGCAGTCATACTAGTGGGAGCTGGATAGTCAAAACGCACATCCTTAGATGTCCCTAGTCGCAGGAGTATCGAGACTGGGCATCGATACTCCGGAGTAGACTAGTGTATACATATCTAGACCCTGACGAGGGGCGATGGATTGGTCCCGCAGCCATTGGTGATGTGCACCTAAGATTTTATACAGATGCTCACTGGGTGTGAATACATCGGACATGACTCGCCGAGAACTGGCTGGATGGTATTATACCTAACATCAGATTGCAGTTCTCAGGTGACATGTGTGCAGATAGTCTGTTGACTTAAAGTCATCATTTGTCTCGTGTGAGTTCCCACTGTGCTTTGATTCTTACCCTACCATGGCTCAAAGGAGTCGTGCAAACAGGTTTTAGTTGGGCACAGTCCCGAGCCATGTGGAGACAGTGAGCGACTGTTAGGGATTCATCTCTCCCGGTATAGGGAGTTGATATCGCACTGTGGTCGGTTGGTCATTACCGTAAGTCCCTGGCAAGGGCTGATTGAGAATTACTAATGGACTGATCAGTAGATTCTCGGATGGTCTTGAGCCATACCGACACGACTTGTATGGTTATTAGGGGTCTGACGTCCACCACCTCCCTAGACCATACATGTGATACTCTTAGAAGAACAGACCGGACTGCGCGGATATTGTCACGGACAGGCTCAGTAGGATTTCGGATGGGTTACCTCATCGGCTTTCTTATCGACAACTACCTGGGGACCGTTACGTACAGCTAGTGCCGCTTGCGGTCTGTGGTTAAACCCACTGCCAGCGTAGTAGTCGAGTCTTTAGAGTCCCACACAGAGATTTCCCAAACCCAGGCACAAAGATATAGAGGTCGTACGGTTTTACGACAAGGGTTCGGACGCGCACGTGTGTTTACACACATACGTTGTTCGGACGGTTTTTACTAGTCGGCTTTGGTTTAAGCCAGATTCTAGTATCAGGTTATTGGATTTGTACAGTCTAAAGTTTTTCCGCGTTTTCACGGATAGGAGGGGCGTTCTCGTAATTTTCCGCGAAGCTTCTAGAAGGTGATTACTTGGAGGGAGAGGTGGCATTATTATTTAATGATTTAGTAACTCATTGTGAGTGATTCATCATGTCATTAATGCATCATTAAATGCTTAATGACTCACATGATGAATCACCCACTTGCATTAATGAAACATGATGAATAATCTCATATTATTCATTTCTTTTTAATTCATTATGTTTCATATATCAAGTGAGAAGCTATTTCATTATTATTATTATTATTATTATCATTATCGTCTTCTCACTCTCTCTCTCTTCAAGCTCTCTCTCCTTCACCAAACCCTAATCCTACCCCTCGTGAGTTGAGAACAAGGATTAGGAAAGACTAATTACTCCATAACCTATCTCTACATCACATTAGCTACTCTATTTAGCAACTAGAGAAACTAAGTAACCTCAAGTTTAGAGGTTATAGCTTGGATTAGAGTTCTCGGGTGGATCGTCTATCACGGAAGGAAGCCGAAGAGGACGTGGAGATCCAAAGAGGCCGGAGATAACATAAAGACGAAGGACTAGAACCGTTTGGTATAATCTCTTAACATAGTAGTTTAGAACTCTATAGGTTTTGTTAAGTATTGCTTAGCAAACGATTCATACGGTTATTCGATGTTTAACCAAAGAACAAGATCGTTTTTCCTATTTCTGCCTCCCCACAAGTATTAGGGTGTTTAACATCGACTTACAGTGGTATCAGAGCCTAACTAAACAATAATTAACACACTTGCAAAATTTTATGAATTTCGAACGGAAAAACAAACCGGAAAAACCCCGATATCTTGTAGTTTCTGTCGAATTTTAAATGAGGTCCAAAAATTTTTCAGGGACCTCCAGAATGACCAGAATGATAATATAAGAACACACAAGAAAAATGGTCTCCTGAATCGTCCAAAGCGCCGTGGAACCGCGGCCGATCCTACCGATCCCCCGCGGTTCCGCCGCCGAGTTGGGGCCGATTCAGCCCATTTTTCTTCTGTGCCTTCTTTGTGATATTTGGGATTTTCTGGTATTTTTTAATTTTTGCTCAGGTTTCAGATTTACAGAGAAGTATTGGAGCAAAATTAAAAGTGTTTAATCGATCGAAATTATACAGTGTTTGCATGTTTGATTATATCTGTTAAATGTTTTATGTGTTCGTAAACCTCCCCTAACTGCTAGTATGTCGGTTGGCAGGGAGTTGCACATATCTGTGATGTGAAATATAATTGTTTGTGTATATAAACTGTATTGGACTGTTGTGGTGATTAGCCGGGTTTTGTGATGGGTTATTGTATTAATTCATTCGATGTAATTGTAATAAGTTGTAATATTATTTTGCGGGGCACATCCAGGTTGCGGTTGTAGCCACCGTTGTATTATTCTTTTTACTGTTTTTGCTCCTAGGATAGACCCAAGGCTGGGTACACAAACTACCGGGTATTTTGAAGTGTTGAGGTAGATCGCTTCACTTCTGGTACTTGGCGGGTAGTTTGCCGTACCCGTAGGGATCTGGGGTGGGGTAAATGGCTCTTCATCACAACTGTGTAATCCGTATTTTGCTGCAGGCTCAAAAGAAATGCGGATTGCTTGCAAATCCAATATTGTCTATCTGTGATCTGGAATGCCTATTATTGCGTCTGACGAATGTACAATATCTATATATATGATAGCTATTTAGACGTCACTTATGTTTTACACCCGCGCTAGCCCAGCCCCCGCTCTGCCGTTAGTTAAGTAACCTAACGGGTGATGACGGGACCCCGTGGCGAATGCGGATGGCATAAGAGGACGTTGTATTTTTGTTGTTATCTGTAATGATAGGTTAATGATGGGACGCATTATTATTAATGCAAAGAAAATAAAACCTAAACTGAATGGTTGGAACAATTTCTAAAAACCACTCGGTTTTCTTGAAAAAGCAAATTTTTAATGCGGAGCTTAAACCACTCCTTTTAATAAAAGCTATCATAGTTCCTTCGATCAAATCAAGTTCACTACGTTAACGGTTTTTTGGCAAAAACCAGCCGTAACCCTCCGTCGTTTCAGATAGACAGCACATCGTATTCATGCTATGCTTGTTGGCCTACGTCAAGGCATAGTGAATGGTAGCAGTGTGTGTGCCTATTTGTTGCATAGATAGATGCATTAGTTTAATACAGACATACACCTTGTTGGCCTACGTCAAGGGCTCGTACGATGTACTTAAATTGATCAGGACAACGACGGGTAGAACTTGACTTGCGTCTTATGACTTGTTGGCCTACGTCAAGGTCTATAAGAGCTTGGGGTAAAAATCACATTGGGAGTTTCAAACATAAAGGAAACTTGCAGATTTAGCATACCTTCTGGAGTGTGGTGACTAGAGTGGCTTCTATCTAGGGCATCAAGCAATGATAGTTGGATCCCGATCCCACTGATGAGTAGGATTACTCTTGGGAATTTCTCTCACTTAACAATCAATGCTATAAACCAAGTAGGTGCCTAGAAAGGTGTTAGAGGAGCTACGCCTCCAGGGAAAAGAGGTTCTTTAATTAAGGAACTTCGCGAAAGCGTTGAAAAACCTCCCTCGAAGTACCAACACCAGTCTGGCTGAAAGGTTAAGCAAGTATTGTGACGTGTGATTAAATCCTGACTAGTTCTTCCTTTAGGTTTTGAAGAAGGATTTGAGGAAACAGTGGGATCCATCCTGTTTAGATAAATTAATAACCAATCTAAACTTGCAAGAGCATATGCTGAGTGCTTCTTTTCTCTCTCTCTGGCAGCTACCATGACAGGACTTAAACTATTACTTGAAAAGAATATACCGACCGGGCAGAACTATAAAGATTGGCTAAGAAACGTCAATATTGCGCTGACTTATGACAAAGTTGCATATGTTACCACCGTTGTTCCTCCCCTTATCCCAGGACCAGATTCCTCAGTTGCGGACAAGGAAGTTCGCAAAACCTGGGATCTAGATTGTGAGCGAGCTAAGTGTATCGTGCTGGCGTCCATGAATAATGAACTCCAGAAACAGCACGAGAGTATGGATATTGTATCCATATTCCTCCATTGCAAGGAATTGTATGGTGAACACTCCCGTATCGCGAGGTACGAGACCTCAAGGAAACACTTCCAGATGAGGTTAGCTCCAGGATCGCTTGTTGGAGAGCATGTCCTCTGTAACGTTTTGGAAATCGTTATGCGATTTTGTCCGTTTTAGGGTAAGTTTGTCGGTATTTTCCGTTTTTACCCGACTGTGAACAAACGCCCATATAGACTTGCCAGCCCCTAGATTAGCTAAAATAAAGCTAGTGCGCGAGCTTTGGGAGTATATGGGACGTTTTGGTTCAATTTGTTTTTTTCCCAATTTTTTAATATTATTTTAATGCGGTATTCAAATTTTGGGAAAATTTCTGTTTGCGATCTTTTCTTTAAAACTTTTAAGTTAAGCAATCCTTCTCACTCACCTAGGGAATTATGTGTGGACTAGGTTTAAACTAGGAAATAAAAAAGAAAAGGAAAGAAAAGAGAAGGAATAGATGCATGCATGTGTGTGTAGGTGTGCAAATGCATTAATTAGCAATAAGTGTAGGTAATTGCTAGGAAACCCTCACAAATCTCCACCTCCTCACCCTTGGCCGAAATTCCTCTATTCTCTACTGCCCTTGCTCAATTATTTCTCATAATTTATCATTCTAAACTCACAAAACCCTCAAAAATCCATAAACATATCACAAAATACCAAAAGCTTTGGATTTTCTTGGTTCTTGATCACTTGGTGATAGGGAATGCTTGGAGTTAGGAGCAAAGTTGTTAGGTATATCCCCTCAACTGTGAATTTATAGTTTTTGTGTGGTTTTGATCGTTAATTCCTGCGTAGAACGTAGTTTATATCGATTGAGGCGATATCGGTTTTTAGTGACTTTTTAGAGATATTAGTATCTGCTGTGACCTGGGAGATTTAGTGTCTGTTTCAACAACTTTAGAGAGATGTGCAGGTTGACCTGAGACACCACCTAGGAGACGGGGGCCATCCCACCGGCCGGGGCCGGCGAGACTTGAAGAGGGGGCCGGCGACGCCGGCCGAATAGTAAGGGTTTGGGGTGGGTTTTCTGTGGGTGTTGTCTTCTATGGTTTTGGGTCATTTGGTACTGTTGATTTTATTAGTAGATGCAGTATAAAAAATCTGGGATCGATTACCTATAATCGTGTGTTTTGAGTTCGCGTGATACGTGTTGCGACACGAGTCGTGTGTCGTGCTGCGATGTACTCAGTTTGGGTTTAGGTATCGTTTCGTGTGTTTGCACTAGACGTGCACTCATGAGTTGGTTTAGTGCGTTGATGCGTTTTGTAATACGTAGTTTTTCGTTATTGTGATTGCTTCTGAGATGTTCGCTTTATTTCTTGTGTTTGTGATATTATAGCGTCGCAAGCGGGGACTTCAGACGCTGTGAACAAAGGGAAGCAGGTGGTCGGATCTTCATAGCTGGAGACCACAGTGTGAGTAGATTTAACATCTACGGGGAATCGCCCGTATGGCGCTACGCGTCGGGGCTACACATGATATAATATTAGCCGTATGCTTATTTGCTTATATAGAAACAGTGCATGATTCATGTTGCATATAGTTACTTGTGCTTGATACTGTACCTGTTGTACACTGCACTATTATCGACAGTCCATGTTGCACGAGCACCAATGATATGCTACACACACCCTGTCGGTAATTGCCATGACACGCACAATACAAATGCTTATTGTATACCTTGCTATTGGTTAGCGACATTAAACAGTTATACTTGTGCGACAGTGCATATTACATAGAACATACCTGTATACCTACATGCTCATATGTATACCATGCTATATTACTTGTTCGCACATATACCTTGCTATTGTTATATGATCAGTTTTTATTGCATATATATCGGTGGTATGGGACGCTGTATATATATGTATTCTGAATTTGGATTGATTAGTATTTATAGCATATATATCGGTGGTATGGGACGCTGTATATATATGTATTCTGGATTTGGATTTTTGGGAACCGCGAGATACATTTAATGACTTGATGCATTATTTGGCGAATCGTTCCGTGATATGCTCATATTGATGTTTTATGTTGCAAATGCTACTTTATATGGATTTATGCATTTGAGATGCGATATGGGAAATTAAAGTGTCGATCTTGGGCACTTACTTTCCGAGAGATATATGGATATCAGGAAGACCGATACGTGGAAATACAAATGTCGAGGTGGGATACTTGGATTTCGAGGAACGTATGGATATCAGTATTTATGTGTCGATGATAGGCAGTGGTTTTCATGATGTTTTTGAGTGTCGATGTTTGACACTCAGGTTTCATGAGACGTACAGGATTTGAGGGCCGATCGGAGGGCCGATCTGAGTATTTTATGATTTGGGTGTTGTTGAGTTACACCGTATTTTCCATGCTTATGATTTGTGCATGAGATTATTTACTATCCCGCACTCAGTATAAATTGATATGGATATCATGATAGTTGCATATTTATATTGTCATACTCATGCTATCAGTTCACATGTTATTGATCATTGCTGTTAGTGCATACTTGCGATTACTGTATGATGTTAATTACTATTCACGAGTTGGCAACTCACCCCCGTTATGCCACAGTGTTTTGCAGGATTTACCCTCTGAGTAGTCGCGGCAGGGCAGCTTATCATCACTACTTTTGGGGATACCGCTACCTTTGGCAGTGAGGCCGTTGCATTATAGGTGGGTTTGCGGTTATCCGTTGTACATTGTATATCTTTTTTGATTGGATCTAGTATTCTCCATCTACCCCTGTTGTATATGACTTAGAGACGACTTGTGAGATGTCAGTGTTGTATATTGGTTTTTGGGAACCGTGCTCGTAGAAGCAGGTTATTTTGGAAATTTTTACTTCCTTTATAGTCATTCTCTTTGATATTTCTTCACTTTGGCGTCGTATACTTGTTGTGGTGATTGTCTCCGCCGGTGGGCGTGATTTTTCTCCCACTTGGGATGTTTTATATATTATCTGTGTTGTACCCGTTTCGGGGCTATTTTTACAAAGGAGGTGCTGCAGAAATTTTCATGAAAGAAAACTAGAGTTAGAGATTTTAAATGGCGGCTTCTAATACTTTCAAATTATGTTTTCTCCGTTGATCCAGTTTTGGGTGGTTTAGATTTCTGGGTTTTCGGCTTACTTAAGTTACGTACGCCTATAGACGTTACGTAATTTAAGTGCCGGTTACGGACCGAATTTCGGGTCGTGACAAAGTTGGTATCAGAGCGTTAGGTTTTACCTTTCGGAGTCTAGGATGACCTTGGTATGATGGAGTAGGTAGCTTAAGCAGAGTGACGTAGCGTGTGTATGTTCCGCGGCATACTTACGACACGGTACTCCGCCTAAGCGACCGTAGGACTTGTTGATTGATGTTCCTTCCGTGATTGATATACATCTTGTGATTCGATTTCCGTTTCCTTATCGAATCTTGTTTCAATTTCCAGCCCATATGCCGTCGAAGACTACGAGGGCTCAGAGAGCGGCCGCGAGGGCCGAGGTCAGGGTTGACTCGCCTGAGGCGAGAACTGACCAGGGTGGTACACCTGTTGTACCGGAGTATGTTGCTATGATTGGAGCTCGTATGCAGGATCTGCGCCAGATTGTGGGGACTTTGGTAGAGACCATCCGAGCGCAGGGGCAGGCAGTTGTTCCACCCGCTACGGAGGCCACGATGGTACCTACGGTTCCGGTAGTCGCAGTTTCAGCTCCGGAGGTTATTGCTGTGTCGTTGACGGATTTCATGAGGTTGAGACCTCCGGTGTTTACGGGCACAGATGTTACCGAGGATCCGCAGTCGTTCATCGACCGGATGGCCAGGATTTGTCGCTCACTCCGATGTTCCGACGAGAGATGGGTAGAGTTTGCCAGTTTTCGTCTGGAGGGTATGGCTCAGAAGTGGTGTGAGTCGTTGGAGAGGGGCAGAGCCGCTGGTCTTGCTCCTATGACCTGGGCTGAGTTTGTGGCGTCTTTTCTTGTTCGTTTTCTTCCACCGAGCGTCAGGGATGCGCGAGCGTGCAGATTTGAGTCTTTACGTCAGACGCCGGGGATGACGGTGTCGGATTATGATGTATTGTTTACTGAGCTATCGATTTATGCTCCATACCTGGTGGCGACTGAGGAGATGAGGGTGAAGAGGTTTGTTCGAGGCCTACTTACCCAGATATTCTTAGCCATCAGCATTCAGCATTGTGGCACGTATGCGGCAGCGGTGGATGCAGCTCTTTTGGTAGAGGAGCGTCTAGCGGAGTCATCAGTTGCTCCGGGACCGAAGAGAGTTCGTATAGGTGATCCGGCAGCGAGGCAGGCGTTTAGACGTCGAGACAGTTTCCGTTCTGATAGTGGCGGTTCAGGACGAGGTAGGCTTTATGGTTCTTACCCTCAGGATGATCGGCAGTTTGCTTCGGGATGTTACCGGTGCGGTAGTTTGGGTCATCGGGTTCGAGATTGTATAGAGCCGCGTGTGAACGAGCCAGCTGTACCGCAGGTTACCTTACCACCTTCTCCACCCCAGAGAGCGTTACCTCTTGTTCCTGTAGTTGCGCCGCGTCAGACTCCTGTTCAGCGAGGTCGTGGTCGCGGAGGTTTTGTACCGAGAGGTCGAGGTGGCAGAGCCAGAGGACAGCCAGTAGCCGGTAGAGGTTAGGCTAGGGTTTTTGCCTTGACTCACCAGGACGCTCAGGCGTCCAATGCCGTGGTTTCAGGTACTCTTTCTGTATGTTCTTTTGATGCGCATGTTCTTTTTGATCTGGGATCCACGCATTCGTATGTTTCTACACACTTCGTGCCGAGGTTAGGCCGAGAGTCGTGTTTGCTGGATCAGCCGCTGATCGTGACTACTCCTGTGGGAGAGTCGTTTGTTGCGCGTTTTGTGTTTCGATCTTGTGTCGTCCATATTGGTGACAGAGATCTGCCCGTCGACTTGATCCTTCTGGAGATGTTGGACTTCGACGTTTTGTTGGGTATGGTTTGGCTAGCTACTTGCTATGCGTCCGTGGACTGCCACGAGAAGACAGTTAGATTTTGTTTTCCCGGCGAGTCAGCGTTTGTTGTGCAGGGGGACCGTAGTGCCGCCCCTCACAGCTTGATTTCTGTTTTGTGCGCTAGTCGGCTTTTGAGGAGGGGATGTCGGGGATTCTTGGCGTTCATTCATGATACTGGAGCCACAGTGGAGTTGTTGGACCAGGTTTCTACCGTGCGAGAGTTTCCCGATGAGTTACCTGGGTTGCCGCCAGAGCGCGATATTGAGTTTTGCATTGATCTGATTCCTGGCACGGAGCCTATTTCTATACCGCCTTATCGGATGGCTCCGGCAGAGCTTAGAGAGCTTAAAGATCAATTGCAAGAGTTGCTTGATTTGGGACTTGTGCGTCCGAGTGTTTCGCCGTGGGGAGCTCCTGTTCTGTTCGTCAAGAAAAAGGACGGCAGTTTGAGGTTATGTATGGATTATCGTCAGTTGAACCGTGTTACGGTGCGGAACCGGTATCCTTTACCCCGTATTGACGATTTATTCGATCAGCTCCAGGGTGCGAAACATTTTTCGAAGATTGATTTGCGTTCGGGTTATCATCAGTTGCGGGTTCGGGATGATGACATTCCGAAGACTGCTTTTCGTACGCGCTATGGGCATTATGAGTTTTTGGTGATGTCGTTCGGACTCACCAATGCGCCAGCAGCGTTCATGGATCTGATGAACCGGATTTTCAGGCCGTTCCTCGACCAGTTCATTATCGTGTTTATTGATGACATACTGGTTTACTCTAGGAGTCGAGAGGAGCATGAGCAGCACTTGGGGATTACTTTGCAGATTTTGAGAGAGCACCAGCTGTATGCTAAATTCTCAAAGTGCGCATTTTGGCTTGATAGAGTTGACTTCCTGGGTCATGTGGTGACTAGTGACGGTATTCTTGTGGACCCGAGGAAGATCGAGGCTGTACAGCTTTGGCCCAGACCTGTATCGGTGACTGAGGTCCGTAGCTTTTTGGGCTTAGCTGGTAATTATCGCAGTTTTGTGCAGGATTTTTCGAGTATCGCTGCACCGCTGACTGGATTGACCCGGAAGGAGATTCCTTTTCTCTGGACTGATGCGTGCGAGCAGAGTTTTCAGCAGTTGAAGACTCGATTGACGACAGCACCAGTTCTTTCTTTACCTTCTGGATCGGGAGGCTACGTTGTGTATTGTGATGCTTCTCGAGTGGGGCTCGGCTGTGTTTTGATGCAGCATGATAGGGTGATTGCATATGCTTCCAGGAAGTTGAAGAAGCACGAGCAGAATTACCCCACTTACGATCTTGAGATGGCAGCGGTAGTCTTTGCGTTGAAGATCTGGAGACACTACTTGTATGGGGAGTCGTGTCAGATCTTCACGGATCACAAGAGTCTGAAGTACATCTTCCAGCAGCGAGATCTGAACCTGAGACAGCGCCGATGGATGGAGCTAGTAAAGGATTATGATTGTGAGATCCTTTATCACCCGGGCAGGGCGAATGTGGTAGCCGATACTTTGAGTCGTAGGCCCGTGGGTAGCTTGTCCCAGCTGAGCGCCGTTCGATGTCAGTCTTCTGCAGATTGGCAGCTCTTGTGTGATAGTAGAGTGCAGTTCGAGTTCACCTCCACTGGGGGACAGTTTGCTCATGTTCGCGCCCGTCCACTACTTGTTGATCGTATTCGTGAGGCGCAACCCAGTGATGCTCGTTTGTCTGAGGTTCTTGAGCTTGTTCGACAGGGTACAGTTTCGGAGTTCACGATTGATGACCAGGGTGTGCTACGATGCGGGACTCGCTTGTGTGTACCGGATGTTGATGGGTTGAGACGCGAGATCCTAGAGCAGGCACATCAGTCGGCCTTTAGCGTTCATCCAGGTTCCACCAAGATGTACCGAGACTTGAGAGACTACTACTGGTGGGAAGGGATGAAACGCGATATTTCGGACTTCGTTTCGAGGTGCCTGACTTGTCAGCAAGTCAAGGCTGAGCATCAGAGACCGGCTGGAGAGTTGCAGCCTTTACCCATTCCGGAGTGGAAATGGGAGCAGATTTCCATGGACTTCATTGTGGGTCTACCCAGGACCAGTAGAGGGTACGACTCCATTTGGGTTATTGTAGACCGGTTGACGAAAGCGGCTCACTTCCTTCCAGTGAAGACCACTTTCGGCTATGCTCAGTACGCTCAGCTTTATATAGATGAGATTGTGCGTTTGCACGGTGTTCCCACATGCATAGTATCCGACAGAGGTACCCAGTTTACTAGCCGTCTATGGCAGAAGCTTCAGGAAGCTTTGGGTACCAGATTGAGTTTTAGCACCGCTTTTCATCCGCAGACCGATGGTCAGACGGAGCGGACTATACAGACTCTGGAGGATATGCTCCGTGCTTGTGTGCTTGATTTTGGGGGCAGTTGGGATCGTCACTTGCCGTTGATTGAGTTCTCCTATAATAACAGCTTTCAGGAGACTATTCAGATGACACCTTTTGAGGCTTTATATGGTAGGAAGTGTCGATCGCCAGTCTGTTGGACCGAGCTTAGTGAGAGTTTGGTTTTGGGACCCCAGCTTGTTCAGGAGACTACGGAGAAGATCCAGCTGATTCAGGACAGGATGAGAGCAGCCCAGTGCAGGCAGAAGTCTTATGCCGACCGTCGTCGTCGCAGGCTTGAGTTCGCAGTGGGAGATCATGTATTCCTGAAGATTTCTCCAATGAAGGGCGTTATGCGATTTGGGAAGAGAGGGAAGCTCAGTCCCAGATTTGTAGGTCATTTCGAGATCCTTGAGCGAGTAGGTTCCGTTGCTTATCGTTTAGCGCTCCCGCCTAGTTTTCCAGATGTTCACCCCGTTTTTCATGTGTCGATGCTTCGTAAATACCTTCATGATCCTTCTCATTTGATTCAGCACGAGACCGTTCAGCTTGAGCATGATCTTTCGTTCACCGAGCAGCCGATAGTTATTTTGGATCGGCAGGTGAAGAAACTTCGGTCTAGGGACTTGCCTTCTGTAAAGGTTCTGTGGCGTAGTCCGACTGGTGAGGAGATCACTTGGGAGATTGAGAGCGAGATGCGGAAGAAATTCCCCCATCTTTTTGAAGGTACGTTTAGTATGAAATTGTAATTCAGGGACCGAATTTCTATAAGGGGGGGAGACTGTAACGTTTTGGAAATCGTTATGCGATTTTGTCCGTTTTACGGTAAGTTTGTCGGTATTTTCCGTTTTTACCCGACTGTGAACAAACGCCCATATAGACTTGCCAGCCCCTAGATTAGCTAAAATAAAGCTAGTGCGCGAGCTTTGGGAGTATATGGGACGTTTTGGTTCAATTTGTTTTTTTCCCAATTTTTTAATATTATTTTAATGCGGTATTCAAATTTTGGGAAAATTTCTGTTTGCGATCTTTTCTTTAAAACTTTTAAGTTAAGCAATCCTTCTCACTCACCTAGGGAATTATGTGTGGACTAGGTTTAAACTAGGAAATAAAAAAGAAAAGGGAAGAAAAGAGAAGGAATAGATGCATGCATGTGTGTGTAGGTGTGCAAATGCATTAATTAGCAATAAGTGTAGGTAATTGCTAGGAAACCCTCACAAATCTCCACCTCCTCACCCTTGGCCGAAATTCCTCTATTCTCTACTGCCCTGGCTCAATTATTTCTCATAATTTATCATTCTAAACTCACAAAACCCTCAAAAATCCATAAACATATCACAAAATACCAAAAGCTTTGGATTTTCTTGGTTCTTGATCACTTGGTGATAGGGAAAGCTTGGAGTTAGGAGCAAAGTTGTTAGGTATATCCCCTCTACTGTGAATTTGTAGTTTTTGTGTGGTTTTGATCGTTAATTCCTACGTAGAACGTAGTTTATATCGATTGAGGCGATATCGGTTTTTTAGTGACTTTTTAGAGATATTAGTATCTGCTGTGACCTGGGAGATTTAGTGTCTGTTTCAACAACTTTAGAGAGATGTGCAGGTTGACCTGAGACACCACCTAGGAGACGGGGGCCATCCCACCGGCCGGGGCCGGCGAGACTTGAAGAGGGGGCAGGCGACGCCGGCCGAATAGTAAGGGTTTGGGGTGGGTTTTCTGTGGGTGTTGTCTTCTATGGTTTTGGGTCGTTTGGTACTGTTGATTTTATTAGTAGATGCAGTATACAAAATCTGGGATCGATTACCTATAATCGTGTGTTTTGAGTTAGCGTGATACGTGTTGCGACACGAGTCGTGTGTCGTGCTGCGATGTACTCAGTTTGGGTTTAGGTATCGTTTCGTGTGTTTGTACTAGACGTGCACTCGTGAGTTGGTTTAGTGCGTTGATGCGTTCTGTAATACGTAGTTTTTCGTTATTGTGATTGCTTCTGAGATGTTCGCTTTATTTCTTGTGTTTGTGATATTATAGCGTCGCAAGCGGGGACTTCAGACGCTGCGAACAAAGGGAAGCAGGTGGTCGGATCTTCATAGCTGGAGACCACAGTGTGAGTAGATTTAACATCTACGGGGAATCGCCCGTATGGCGCTACGCGTCGGGGCTAGACAAGATATAATATTAGCCGTATGCTTATTTGCTTATATAGAAACAGTGCATGATTCATGTTGCATATAGTTACTTGTGCTTGATACTGTACCTGTTGTACACTGCACTATTATCGACAGTCCATGTTGCACGAGCACCAATGATATGCTACACACACCCTGTAGGTAATTGCCATGACACGCACAATACAAATGCTTATTGTATACCTTGATATTGGTTAGCGACATTAAACAGTTATACTTGTGTGACAGTGCATATTACATAGAACATACTTGTATACCTACATGCTCATATGTATGCCATGCTATATTACTCGTTCGCACATATAGCTTGCTATTGTTATATGATCAGTTTTTATTGCATATATATCGGTGGTATGGGACGCTGTATATATATGTATTCTGAATTTGGATTGATTAGTTTTTATAGCATATATATCGGTGGTATGGGACGCTGTATATATATGTATTCTGGATTTGGATTTTTGGGAACCGCGAGATACATTTAATGACTTGATGCATTATTTGGCGAATCGTTCCGTGATATGCTCATATTGATGTTTTATGTTGCATATGCTACTTTATATGGATTTATGCATTTGAGATGCGATATGGGAAATTAAAGTGTCGATCTTGGGCACTTACTTTCCGAGAGATATATGGATATCAGGAAGACCGATACGTGGAAATACAAGTGTCGAGGTGGGATACTTGGATTTCGAGGAACGTATGGATATCAGTATTTATGTGTCGATGATAGGCACTGGTTTTCATGATGTTTTTGAGTGTCGATGTTTGACACTCAGGTTTCATGAGACGTACAGGATTTAAGGGCCGATCGGAGGGCCGATCTGAGTATTTTGGGATTTGGGTGTTGTTGAGTTACACCGTATTTTCCATGCTTATGATTTGTGCATGAGATTATTTACTATCCCGCACTCAGTATAAATTGATATGGATATCATGATAGTTGCATATTTATATTGTCATACTCATGCTATCAGTTCATATGTTATTGATCATTGTTGTTAGTGCATACTTGCGATTACTGTATGATGTTAATTACTATTCACGAGTTGGCAACTCACCCCCGTTGTGCCACAGTGTTTTGCAGGATTTACCCTCTGAGTAGTCGCGGCAGGGCAGCTTATCATCACTACTTTTGGGGATACCGCTACCTTTGGCAGTGAGGCCGTTGCATTATAGGTGGGTTTGCGGTTATCCGTTGTACATTGTATATCTTTTTTGATTGGATCTAGTATTCTCCATCTACCCCTGTTGTATATGACTTAGAGACGACTTGTGAGATGTCAGTGTTGTATATTGGTTTTTGGGAACCGTGCTCGTAGAAGCAGGTTATTTTGGAAATGTTTACTTCCTTTATAGTCGTTCTCTTTGATATTTCTTCGCTTTGGCGTCGTATACTTGTTGTGGTGATTGTCTCCGCCGGTGGGCGTGATTTTTCTCCCACTTGGGATGTTTTATATATTATCTGTGTTGTACCCGTTTCGGGGCTATTTTTACAAAGGAGGTGCTGCCGAAATTTTAATGAAAGAAAACTAGAGTTAGAGATTTTAAATGGCGTCTTCTAATACTTTCAAATTATGTTTTCTCCGTTGATCCAGTTTTGGGTGGTTTAGATTTCTGGGTTTTCGGCTTACTTAAGTTACGTACGCCTGTAGACGTTACGTAATTTAAGTGCCGGTTACGGACCGAATTTCGGGTCGTGACATCCTCAAAATGATCACCCTCATTGAGGAACTTGCAAACCTGGGATGCGTGCTAGAGAATGATATGTATATCGATTTGATTTTGCAGTCCCTTCCCCACACCATCTCTCAGTTTGTGCTGAACTTCAATATGCACGAGATGGAAGCCGATCTTCCAAAGCTCCTCAACATGTTGAGGGTAGCAGAGAGCTCCTTGAGAAAGGAGAAGACCCCCGTTCTGTATGTCGGCCATTCATCCTTTTCTAAATCTAAAGCAAAAGCTAAAGGGAAGAAGAAGATGAAAGCCACCAAACCGAAGGGTGGGGTCAAGAAGGTGCAGGGAACAAACAAGGCAGGAAGGGTGAAGGCAGAAAAGAACGAATGCTTTTATTGTCACAAGCAAGGGCACTGGAAGAAGGACTGTTTGGCCTTTAAAGCCATGGACCAGAAGCAAGCTGTTGCTTCTGCTTCAGGTGTGTTCATAATCGAAAATTGTCTTTCAGTAAACTCTACTTCAAGGGTACTTGATACCGGTTCTGGTTCTCACATCTGTAATTTTTTGCAGGATCTGAGAAATAGTAGAGTACTGGGGGCAGGTGATATGACTCTCCGGATGGGCAATGGAATGCATGTAGATGCAGTTGCAATAGGGGAATATCACCTAGGGTTGAATAGTGGACACATTTTGGTATTGTATAGCTATTTTTGTATTCCAGTATGTTGTGTAATATTATATTAGTATCTTTGTTGTCTAATGAAGAATATAATTTTGCGCTTGAAAGAAATGTCATGAACATTATCCTAAATCAAGAACTGATTGGGTTTTGCACACTGGAAAACAGCATATACATACTTAATCAACCTCATATTTTCAATATACAAAAACCACGTAAAAGAAAGGCTCCAGATTCAAATCAAGCCTTCCTATGGCATTGTAGACTTGGTTATATAAACGAAACATGGTTGACTAAGTTACATAAAGATGGATATCTAGATCCGTTCGAATATTCATCATATGCAACTTGTCAATCATGTATCAAAGGAAAAATGACCAATTCTCCGTTCACCGGACACGGAGAAAGAGCCACACAACTCTTGGGACTTGTACACAGTGATGTATGTGGTCCAATATCTACACATGCACGAAGCGGTCACTCCTACTTCATAACTTTTACTGATGACTTCTCTAGGTATGGACATATATTCTTAATGAAACATTAATCCGAGGCCTTTGAGAAGTTTAAGGAGTATAAAAATGAAGTAGAGAAACAGACTGGTAAAAGCATCAAGACACTTCGATCTGATCGAGGTGGAGAATACTTAAGTACCGGTTTCCTTGAATACTTAAAAGAGAATGGAATTGTCTCTCAGCTTACTCCTCCTTATACACCTCAGCATAATGGTGTATCAGAAAGGAGGAATCGCACGCTATTAGACATGGTGCGTTCAATGATGAGTAGTGCTGAGTTGCCACTTTCCTTCTGGGGATTTGCTCTAGAATCAGCGGCATACCTATTAAATAGAGTTCCGACTAAGTCTGTGCCTACCACTCCATATGAAATGTGGAGCGGGAAGAGACCATATCTCAAGTATATCAAGATATGGGGGTGTCCGGTGTATGTTAAAAAGCATAATCCGGACAAGCTCGAGGCACGATCGGTTTTGTGCAAGTTTGTAGGATACCCGAAGCATTCAAGGGGGTATATGGTCTACCATACTGAAGAACAAAAGGTGTTTGTCGCTCGCCACATTGTCTTCTTAGAAAACGAATTTCTTGCAAAAGAAATTAGTGGGAGCGCGGTAGAACTAGAAGAAATTCCAGAACCTCAAACTGTTACTGAGGACTTAGAAGAATCTCATATTTCAATAGAACATGACGAACCAACGCCACTCCGCAGATCTAGTAAACTTTCTCATCTTCCTGAAAGATATTATGGTTTTCTTCTTGATGGGGATCGAGAGGATTGCATCATCGATGATGATGAGCCTGCTAGTTTTCAGCAGGCTATCACGAGTAGCGACTCAATGAAGTGGCTGGATGCTATGAGATCCGAAATGGAATCCATGTACACCAATAAATTATGGACTTTAGAAGTTGCTCTTCCTGGGGTAAAACTAGTTGGGTGCAAATAGATCTTCAAAAAGAAGATTGGTGCATTTGGACAAGTGGAAACCTACAAAGCTAGACTAGTTGCAAAAGGTTTTCATCAAAGACTAGGTTTGGACTATGATGAAACTTTTTCACCAGTAGCTATGCTTAAATCCATTCGGATCATGCTTGCCATTGCTGCCTTCCATGACTATGAAATCTGGCAAATGGATGTAAAAACAGCTTTTCTAAATGGACATTTAGAAGAGAGTGTTTACATGGATCAACCAGAAGGTTTCTTAGACAGTGGGAGCAGCGGAAGAGTGTGCAAATTGCTTAAATCCATTTATGGGTTAAAGCAAGTATTGCGGAGTTGGAACATCTGCTTTGATGAGACAGTCAAGGAATTTGACTTTATCAAAAATATAGATGAACCATGTATTTATAGAAAGATTGTAGAAAGAGCAGTAGTCTTCCTCGTTTTATACGTCGACGACATACTACTGATAGGGAATGATATCCCTATGCTACAATCAGTAAAGCTCTTCTTGTCACAGAAATTCTCCATGAAAGACTTGGGAGATGCATCATACATTCTGGGCATTAAGATCTATCGTGATAGATCAAATAGAATGTTGGGACTTTCACAATCCAGGTATATAGACACTATACTAAAGAGATTTAGTATGGAAGATTCCAAGCGCGGCAATATGCCCGCTTGTCACGGGATCACCCTCTCTAAAGAGATATCTCCAAAGACTGATGAAGAGAGGGCTCGCATGGGCATTATACCCTACGCTTCGGCGGTAGGATCTATAATGTATGCAATGTTATGTACCAGGACAGATGTAGCTTACGCACTTAGTGTGGTAAGCAGGTGTCAATCTGACCCAGGTGAGAAACATTGGATAGCAGTAAAGAACATTCTCAAGTACCTGAGAAGGACTAAGGAGATGTTCTTAATTTACGGTAATGGGGACCTCCAAGTAGAGGCTTTTACCGACTCCGGCTTCCAAATTGACAAAGATGATTCTAAATCCATTTCGGGATTTGTGTTTACCCTCAATGAAGGGGCGGTATGTTGGAGGAGTTCCAAACAGGATACCGTCGCAGACTCAACTATGGAGGCTGAGTATATAGCTGCTAGTGAAGTCGCAAAAGAGGCTGTCTGGATGAAAAAGTTCATTTATGAACTTCAAGTGGTTCCGTCCATTGCCAATCCAATACCTTTGTATTGTGATAACAATTGGGCTGTAGCATTAGCAAAGGAACCAAGGTCCCATCAGAAATCCAGGCATATCTTAAGGCGGTTTCACCTGATCAGGGAGATCGTGGATCGTCGGGAGATCGAGGTACGGAGAGTAAATACAAAAGACAACACGGCAGATCCATTCACCAAGGCCATTCCTTAAGTCCAGTTCGAGAGGCTGTTTGAGATGTTGGGCATGCGGTACGCCAACAACTGGATCTAGTGCAGATAGTGGGTACTCATTGCGCCAATTATAAGCCTTAGTGCAAGTGGGAGATTGTTGGATATATATGCCCTAGAGGCCTACATTGTATAGGATGCTTGGGATATGTATGTACATGACAGTCTTGCTTGATATGATGGTACGCTATTTGGTTTGTCTTTATCTTAACAAATGATATATTTTGTGTTGTATTCATTTATATACATGTTGATAAAGCCCATAGGGTGTTTTCCTGACTACTGGCGTTGTGATGGCAGTCATACTAGTAGGAGCTGGATAGTCAATAGGCACATCCTTAGATGTCCCTAGTCGCAGGAGTATCGAGACTGGGCATCGATACTCCGGATTAGACTAGTGTATACATATCTAGACCCTGACGAGGGGCGATGGATTGGTCCCGCAGCCATTGGTGATGTGTACCTAAGATTGTATACAGTTGCTCACTGGGTGTGAGTACACCGGACAGGACTCGCCGAGAACTGACTGGATGGTATTATACCTAATATCAGATAGCAGTTCTCAGGTGACATGTGTGCAGATAGTCTGTTGACTTAAAGTCATCATTTGTCTCGTGTGAGTTCCCACTATGCTTTGATTATTACCCTACCACGGCTCAAAGGAGTCGTGCAAACAGGTTTTAGTTGGGCACAGTCCCGAGCCACGTGGAGGCAGTGAGCGACTGTTAGGGATTCGTCTCTCCCGGTATAGGGAGTTGATATCGCACTGTGGTCGGTTGGTCATTACCGTAAGTCCCTGGCCAGGGCTGATTGAGAATTACTGATGGACTGATTAGTAGATTCTCGGATGGTCTTAAGCCATACCGACACGACTTGTACGGTTATTAGGGGTCTGACGTCCAGCTCCTCCCTAGACCATACATGCGATACTCTTAGACGAACAGACCGGACTGCGCGGATATTGTCACGGACAGGCTCAGTAGGATTTCGGATGGGTTATCTCATTGGCTTTCTTATCAACAACTACCTAGGGACCGTTATGTACAGCTAGTGCCACTTGCGGTCTGTGGTTAAACCCACTGCCAGCATAGTAGTCGAGTCTTTAGAGCCCCTTACAGAGATTTCCCAAACCCAGGCGAAAAGATATAGAGGTCGTACGGTTTTACGACAAGGGTTCGGACGCGCACGTGTGTTTACACACATACGTCGTTCGGACGGTTTTTACTAGTCGGCTTTGGTTTAAGCCAGATTCTTGTATCAGGTTATTGGATTTGTACAGTCTAAAGTTTTTCCGTGTTTTCACGGATAGGAGGGGCGTTCTCGTAATTTTCTGAGAAGCTTCTAGAAGGTGATGACTTGGAGGGAGAGGTGGCATTATTATTTAATGATTTAGTGACTCATTGTGAGTGATTCATCATGTCATTAATGCATCATTAAATGCTTAATGACTCACATGATGAATCACCCACTTGTATTAATGAAACATGATGAATAATCTCATATTATTCATTTCTTTTTAATTCATTATGTTTCATATATCAAGTGAGAAGCTATTTCATTATTATTATTATTATCATTATCATCTTCTCACTCTCTCTCTTCAATCTCTCTCTCCTTCACCAAACCCTAATCCTACCCCTCATGAGTTGAGAACAAGGATTAGGAAAGACTAATTACTCCATAACCTATCTCTACATCACCTTAGCTACTCTATTTAGCAACTAGAGAAACTAAGTAACCTCAAGTTTAGAGGTTATAGCTTGGATTAGGGTTCTCGGGTGGATCGCCTATCACGGAAGGAAGCCGAGGAGGACGTGGAGATCCAAAGAGGCTGTAGATAATATAAAGACGTAGGACTAGAACCGTTTGGTATAATCTCTTAACATAGTAGTTTAGAACTCTATAGGTTTTGTTAAGTATTGTTTAGCAAACGATTCATACGGTTATTCGATGTTTAACCAAAGAACAAGATCGTTTTTCATATTTCCGCCTCCCACAAGTATTGGGGTGTTGAACATCGACTTATACAGACCAGTTGGCCTTAGGTCACTAGGTGAAGAGGCAGCCTCGCTATATTTTTTTATTGCTGCCTTGGCGATTACAAAACCAGTGTTCATTTTTCTCACCATTTTATATTTTATTCATTTTTTTTATTTTCTTCATACATCGACTTTTAGACAAGAGCATTTCAAGGTATCCTCTACTATCCCGAGCTTCAAGACGGTGTAAGTGCGAATAGCAGGGTATCAACGTTCAAAATGTTTGGCTTCTAGAATATGAACTATTTTTCAGACTTATTTTTATCCCCAGATTAGTGACTTCTTTCATCTTACTAACCCTTGGGACAACGGCTCATAACTACTTATTACTAGTTCGTATAAGAAAACATCTAATTTTCTTGGTTTTCTTAAATTTTTCCAATCTTTTGGATGTAATTTTTCACTATCTAAACTTTCATTATCTTATTTATGTACAAAAAATGTTTAAATATTAAAATATTTTGAAATTTTGAAATTCTTTAAAAATTTTTTGGATTTTGAAAATTTTAAATTTTTATAGATTTTTAAAGAAATGTTTTGTGCTTATGCAAATGATATGCAAATGATGCAAGAATAAGCACAAACCTCCCCAAACTTGTTTTCAACAGTGTCCTCACTGTTGCCAACAGCTATATCTACAAAACCTGTAAGTCTGGGAGGAATTTATTAGTGGGGGCAAAATATATAAGTGAAGAACCTCCCCCAAACTTACTCTTTTCACTCACCTCCATTCAAAAAGATGATGCAGTGATATGCAGGACATGAAGGTGAGACGGAGGAATTTTAATCAAGGTAAAATGGCTCCTGTAAGAACAGGAGCTCCTCAGTGGGGTCAGTGGAAAAATACGGCTTTAGTCTATGTCCATTCACTTTGAAAATGTGCCGTTTTAAACATTTTCTACTTCTACTGCCCCGTGCGGGTATACAGACCGCACAATAAAAGGTCCCTTCTACCGAGATCGAAGCTTACCCGCGTGAAGGTGTAGTCGTGAATCATAAAGAAGGACTTGCTGACCAGGTGAAAATGTTTTCCTCAAAATGTTTTTATCGTGAAAAACCTTGGTCCTATTCTTTACGATTACAACGTTATCATAAGCTTCATCGCGGAGTTCGCTTAGCTCATTTAATTGCAGCTTCCGAAAGTTGCAGGCTTGGTTTAAGTCAAAGTTGATTTCCTTAATAGCCCACAATACTTTATGCTCTATCTCGACTGGTAAGTGACATGCCTTCCCAAACACCATCCTATATGGAGACATCCCTAGGTCGGTTTTAAATGCAGTTCGGAATGCCCAAAGAGCATCCGTCAGTTTGGTCGACCAATCTTTTCTATTCTTCGCAACAGTTTTCTCCAGGATTTATTTGATCTGTCTATTCGAAATCTCAGCCTGCCCGCTCGTTTGGGGATGATAGGGTGTAGAAAGTCTGTGATTGATTGAGTATTTCCGCATCAGAGTCTCGAAAGACCTGTTGCAGAAATGTGTCCCATTATCGCTAATGATAGCGCGTGGGTGTCCAAATCGCGAAAAGATATTCTCTTTTAATAACTTAATGACAACTTTCTTGTCATTAGTGCGACATGGAATGGCTTCAACCCACTTTGAGACATAATCAACCCCCAGCAGTATGTACAAATTCCCAAAGAAGTTGGGAAAGGGACCCATAAAATCAATGCCCCAAACATCGAAAATTTCAACCACTAGAATGGGTTGCTGAGGCATTTCATTTCTTCGGGAAATTCTACCCGTGTACTGACACTGTGTACAGGTTTTGCAATAGTCAAATACGTCCTTGAACAAGGTCGGCCAATAAAAACCGTATTGCAAAACCTTCTCCGCCGTCTTTTTAGGACCGAAGTGACCCCCACAGGCCTGATCATGACAAAAAGATAGAACACTCTTGAACTCTTCTTTCGGGACACACCGACGAATGATCTGATCAGGACAATACATAAACAGGTATGGATCATCCCAGTAAAAGTGTTTTACTTGGGATAGAAAACGGTATTTGTCCGGTTTTGACCAATCGCTGGGTATCAGTCCCGTGACAAGATAGTTCACAATATCCCTGAACCAAGGTTCATTGGATGCGCTCAAGAGTTGTTCGTCCGGAAACGAATCATTGATCGGCAGGGTCACAGGGGAAGAAGAGATGCGTGAAAGATGGTCGGCTACCACGTTTTCACATCCTTTCTTATCTTTGATAACAAGATCAAATTCTTGTAACAGAAGGATCCAACGTATTAGCCTACCTTTTGCATTTTTCTTCGCTAGAAGATGTTTTAAGGCGGAATGGTCAGTGTACACAACTATAGGTGAGCCAATCAAGTAAGGCCTAAATTTTTCTAATGCAAATACAACCGCCAAAAGTTCCTTTCCGGTAGTTGTATAATTGATTTGAGCATCATTCAGGGTCTTACTCGCATAGTATATCACGTGTGGCATCTTTTCAATGTGTTGTCCTAAGACTGCACCTACTGCAAAGTCGGATGCATCACACATCAGCTCAAAGGGGTAGTCCCAATTTGGAGACAATAGAACGGGGGCTGTAGTGAGGGAGTGTTTAAGTGAGTCGAAAGCTGCCTCACAGTCCGAGTCAAAGTGGAAGGTCGTATCCTTGGCCAAGAGAAGTGTTAAGGGTCTAGCAATTTTGCTAAAATCCTTAATGAATCTCCTATAAAAGCCCGCATGGCCAAGGAATGATCGAATATCTTTGACACTTTTGGGATGAGGTAGGTTTTGAATGACATCTATCTTAGCTCTGTCAACCTCAATGCCTTTCTGTGAAATAACATATCCAAGTACAATTCCTTCTTGGACCATGAAATGGTATTTTTCCCAGTTCAAAATTAAGTTCTTCTCTTTGCAACGAGTAAGAACTGCGTCAAGATTCGAAAGGCAATCAGAAAAAGAGTCTCCAAAAATCGAGAAATCGACTATAAAGATCTCCAGAAAATTCTCTACCATATCAGAGAATATCCCCATCATACACCACTGAAAGGTAGCGGGAGCATTGCATAACCCAAAGGGCATGAGACTGTAGGCAAAGGTACCAAAAGGACAAGTAAAAGTGGTTTTATCTTGATCCTTTTTGGCTATGGGGACCTGATTATAGCCTGAGTATCCGTCCATAAAGCAATAATACTCTCGTCCTGCTAAGCGTTCCAGCATTTGATCAATGAATGGTAGAGGAAAGTGGTCTTTCCTCGTGGCAGCATTGAGTTTTCTATAATCAATACATACACGCCACCCAGTTTGGGCACGTGTCTGAATCAACTCATTTACCTCATTGGTAATAACAGTGATGCCGGATTTCTTAGGAACGACATGTATAGGACTCACCCATTGGTTATCGGAGATTGGGTATATAATACCACTATCAAGGCATTTGACGATCTCTTTCATCACCGCTTCCTTCATGAGGGGATTTAACCGTCTCTGTGGTTCTCGGGTTGGTCTGGCATCATCCATCACATGTATATGATGTTCAACAATCAAGGGACTAATCCCTTTGATGTCCGCCAGAGTCCAACCAAACACCTCTCTATTAGATCTCAATACCGATAAAAGTGCATTCTCATGCTCTGATGCTAGAGAAGCGGATATTATAACCGGTAAGGACTCATTCTCACCTAAATAAACATATTTAAGATGAGAAGGTAAAATTTTGAGATCTAATACTGGCGGAGAAATGATACAAGGAGGGATCATCGAGAGATTTTTGGAATTACAAAGAAGCTCAGAGCCTGTGAAAGATACAGACTCGGGTGGTGATAGGTCAGGAGTGTCGGACTCAAGTGTAGGAAAAGTGTCCTCACTAAGATCATGTGTAAGATCAAACAGAGATGTGGTAGTGTCGTCGAGATCGGTAAAACAAAGTTCCTCAATTCCGCAACTATCGGGAGCAATCTCGTGGACAGAGCACACATCAAGGATATGAGCAGAGGGTTCTGATGGCTGACTTCCAATTTTGTAGATGTTTAGTTCAATGGTCATATTTCCAAATGATAAGTTCATTGAACCATTTCTATAGTTAATGACAGCAATGGATGTGGCGAGGAATGGTCGACCCAAAATCACCGGAATTTGGCTCCGGGGGTTTGCTACAAGTTGTGTATCGAGAACAATGAAGTCTACAGGGAATACAAATTCCCCGACCTTTATCAACACATCCTCTAGTTCACCCCTAGGTTTGGTGATCGAACGGTCTGCCATTTGGAGAGTGCAGTGAGCGTGTTTCAACTCTCCAATCCCTAGCTGCTCATAGAAAGAGTATGGAAGTAAGTTAACACTTGTGCCAAGGTCTAAAAGAGCACGGTTGATGTTTTTACCCCCAATAGAAATTGATATCGTAGGACATCCTGGGTCCTTACGTTTCTTTGGTAGCTGCGGGATAAAAGCAGTGCTAATGTTATTGGACATGAAGACCTTCTTCGGCACTTGAGTCTTCCTCTTCCTAGTGCACAAGTCCTTAAGAATTTTCGCATAAGCGGGGACTTGTTGAATTGCATCTAGGAGAGGGATGTTGATGTTAACCTGTTTGAACATTTCCATAATTTTCTACATATGTGGACTCGATTTGTTAGCCCTTAACCGATTCGGGTAAGGAGCTTTAGCAATGAGCACTGGGTCCATCATAGGAAAAGGAAGTGGGGGTAGACGTGATCCCAAAAGAGGAGTGGGGACCGTCTATGGAGAACTAGAAGGGCTATACTGAGGTGTCGAGCCTAGTGGGAAATGGAGAATAGGCTCGCGAGAAGGCGGTGGGGTAGAAGAACAAGGGTCAGAAGTAGAAGTGTGTGTGTAAGGAAAGGTCTCAGCCGGGGTGTTAATGATAGGATTTTCAATATCATCAATTCCTTCCCCGACATGGTTATTCAGCACCCTTCCTGATCTCAACGTTGTGACGGCATTTATATTGTAACGCCCAGGATTCGGTAGGGGTTGAGACAGAAGTTTCCCTTTTTCTCTCGCACTCTTTTCGGCTTTAAGTCGTGCAATTTCCGCTTCCATCGATCTGATACTCTCAGGTTGGGACGCTGAGTTTTTCTTTATCTCACTGACGGAAGATCTAACCTCAGCCGAAACCTCTATGAAATTTGACAAGAGTGATTTCATGGTTTGAGTGAATTGAGAGAATTCGTCAGAATAGGACAACTGCATAGGATTAGACTGTGCAGGAGTGTTGACCTGGTTTTGGAAATTTTGTGACTGGTAGGAGTGCTGAGTGAGTTGAAGTGGTTGCTGTTGTGGTGGAAGAGCCCTTTGAAAATTATTTTGGCTTGGAACCGTGTTTTGAGATTGTTGTTGGTTCCAAGCAAAATTCGGGTGATTCCTCCAACCCTGATTGTACGTGGAAGAATATGGATCGTTTCTAGGTCTTTGAAATGCGGCATTAGTATGCTCGTGACCTTGAAACACAGAGTTTAATGGACATTCTTCCGTTAAGTGAAAAGGATCAGAACAACAGCCACATACAGTTTTGGGGAGCGACATTGGGTTTAGAGAGGCTGCTGAAAATTTGTGTTCCATAGCGTCAAGCTTCTTTTGCATTGCTGCCATCTCGGCTCGAACACCTATGGACACATCTATTTGGTGTACGCCACCCCTATTCAATGGTTGGGTTCCACTCTCCCACTGTAGTGATTTTTCAGCGAACTCTTCTAAAAATTTCCAAGCTTCCCCACCATCCTTGGTCATAAAGGTACCTTGACACATGTTTTCAAGGTTCTGTTTAGTGTTTGGGTTAATGCCCTCATATATGATTCGGCAAAGATCCCATCTCGGGATGCCGTGATGAGGACATTGAACCAATAGATCCTTGAAACGTTCAAAGCATTTAGAGAATGGTTCAGTCGGAAGCTGGGTTAATTGATTAAGTTCGCTACGGATTCGAGCTGTCTTTTGCATTGGGTAAAATTTCTTAAGGAATGCCGCGACGAATTCTTCCCAATTCGTAATGGAATGTGCGGTAGTGTTATATAGCCACTTCTCGTCCATATCGCACAAAGTAAATGGAAGAAGTCGTAGACGCATAGCATCCACTGAAAGTTGTGACGTACCGATCATTGCGCATACGTTTTCAAATTTGGTGATGAAAACATAAGCGTCCTCAGTCTCGAGTCCGTGGAATTTGGGTTTGGGATTTAATTTCAAAATTATCCCCGTTGGCTGGTGGAATGGATAAGCAGGTCGAAAGAGGACCTCGCAATGGATAGCACCTCTCTTGGAGAGAGATGCGGGGTGGATTCTGCGCACCAACGGACGGCGGCAGATTAGTGGTAAAGAAATTCGATGGAGACGGATCCATCGATGTGGGTGTGGTGGTGGGTAAAGAAGAAGTAAATGGAGAAATACCGACTTCGGAGTCGATAAAGGGTACGCGGACTAAATGGGCACTAGAATCCCGTGTCCAGCCTATCTTGCACTAAAAAGGGTTAGTACAAGTGGCAGCGTTGACTTATAAATAGGGGAAATGAATGAATGAATGCGGTGTTTGTTTTGAAAAGTGGACGGATTTTTGAAAATATGATGCAACACAGTAAATGCAACACACAAAACCCTAATTCTAGGGGTCACCTAGGTCAAATCTCTAGACCGCTCCTAACTGCCAAAAGACAAGACGCAGGATAAATCCTCCACTGCCTCTTTGTCTCTCCTGTGGCCAGGTAAGTGGGAGGTTCTCCACTACGTAAGTAGTGGGCCTAATTAAGTAACAACTAGCCTTCGACACACTTGCCTTAGACACCACAAGAGAAACGCGGATAAGCAATGAATTACCCACGGCCTTCTTTTTAGTTATATGTATGCCCTAGAGGCCATTACTGTACATTGGATGTATATTGTAGTGGATGTTGGGACATATATAGGTAGGACTTTCTTGCTCGACTTGATAGTACGCTATCTGGTTGCTCTTTATCTTAACATGTATATTTTCTGTCTCTCTGTTACATGTTGATAAAGCCCTTAGGATGTGTACTCGACTTCTAGGACTATGATGCAGATCATACTAGTAGGGCCTGGATAGTCCATGAGTACATCCTTCAAAGTTCCTAGTCGTGGGAATATCAAGACGGGGCATTGATATTCCAGAGTAGACTAGCGTATATCTTCTCGACCCATGTGATGGGCGATGGATGATCCCATATCCATTGGTGTTTGACATCAGAGATGGTATGCGGGTGCTCAGTGGAGACTGGGTACACTGAACGGACTCACCGAGAACTCCCAGATGGTATTATACCTCACGTCTGATGGCAGTTCTCTGGTGACACTGGAGCAGCTTAGTCTGTTGACCCGAGATCGTCATAGAGTCTTGTGTGTCTCCCACCGTGCTTTGATTTCCACCCTACCACGGCTCTAACGAGTCGTGCAAATAGGTGGTTTTTGGGTACAGTCCCGATTCACATGGAGGCAATGAGCGATAGGAGGGGATTCTTCTCTCCCGGTATTGGGGGTTGATGTTGCGCTATGCATGACTGGCCATAACAGGAAATCCATGGACAGGGTTGCAGTGATATACTGGTAAGAGTTATCAGTAGTTTCACGAATGTTATGGACCTCAAGTTGGCATGACTTATCGAGCTACTGGGGTCTGACGCTTACCACCCCTAGGCGAGATATGCGACATATCAGACGAACAGACCGGACTGTACGGTAAGTGTTTAACCACAGACCGCAAGCGGCACTAGCTGTACGTAACGGTCCCCAGGTAGATGTCGATAAGAAGGCCGATAAGGGAACCCATCCGAACTCCTACTGAGTCTGATGTGACAATCTCCATACAGTCCGGTCCGTTCGTCCAAGACTATCGCATATCCGGCCTAGGGGGCGGCAAGCGTCAGTCCCCTAATAGCGGTATAAGTCGTGTCGGAGGGAAGCCCATTACACCCTGAGAAACTACTGGAACCTACCAGCAAATCTCGCTTGCCCTGGCCAGGGACTTTGCGTAATGGCTCTCTGACACAGCGCGATATCAACTCCCAATACCGGGAGGTACGAATCCAATCTAACCGCCACTGCCTCCAAGTGCTCGGGACTGCACCCAACTGCTACCTGTTTGCACGACTCCTTTGAGCCGTGGTAGGGTAGCAATCTAAGAACAGTGGGACACACTCGAGGCGAAGTAGCAGTGTCAAGTCTGCGGACTATGCTGTACTCATGTCACCTGGGAACTGTTCACTGACGACTGGTATAAAACCAACCAACAGTTCCCTATGAGTCATGTCCGGTGTACCCGTAACCTAACGAGCACCTGTATACTATCTCCAGTACGACGTACTGACGGCTGTGGGACAGACCATCTCCCCAACTGGGATGAGAAGCGTACACACTAGTCTACTCCGGAGTATCGATGCTCTGTCTCGATAATCCAACGACTAGGGACCTGAATAAGGATGTGCTTGTAGACTACCCAGCCCCCACTAGTGTGACTGCCATCACAACGCTGGTAGTCAAGCAAGATCCTAAGAACTCTATCAATACGTACACTCACATATTAAGATAGAAAAACCAAGTAGCATACTACCATGTTTAGCAAGACTGTTATATACATGTGAATATCCCAAGCATCCATTAAGTAATATACAAACTAGTATGATACAGTAATGGCCTTCTAGGGCATAAACACTAACAATATATTTATCTGTGATGTTTAGGTGGACTTAAATGATGGGATATTCATTAATGAGATTAATGAAAGAAAATAAACTTAATTGATGTTGTGGAATCGAATTTCAAAGTAAAACCAGGTAGCTACAGTTCTTGCTTTGCATCGCGGTGTTCCTTGTAGAACATCCTGCACCTTATTCGATGAGGGAAGGACCGAGATCCCTGCACCGGGAGTGACTCCTTTAGCAATAACTGGCAGATGCTACACACTCGGTTTGTCTTTTGATTGCTTCTATAGTTGATGACCCAATGCACAGTGATATATATGATATATCCCGCACCTCATTCGACGAGGAAAGGGCCGACGATCCTTTCACTGGGAGTGGCCCCATTAGCAAAACTAAAAGAGCCTAAAAAACATTCCATTTAAAAACCATTTGATTCCGCAACAAGATCAAGTTCAAAGCGTTAAAGGTTTTCTTAAAAACCATTCGCAACCCTCCATCATTTTAGGAAGTAGAGTACTTAGTATTCGTGCTACGTTTGTCGACCATAGCCGAGGCGTAGTGTGCGGTAGCTAAGTGATGTCTTCCTACACAGCATATGATGCGATTAGTTAGGACAGTCATGTGGCTTTGTTGACCTTAGCCAAGGGTCATGTGTGTGGGTCTAATTAATCACGAAATGAAGGGTAGAACTTGACTAGTATCTATGATTTGTTGACCTTAGCCAAGGTCATAGGTGCTAGGGGTAAAAACCATTATCGGGAGTTTCAAGTGTTGAAATTTGCAATGAGATTGCATACCTTCTATGTGATAGTTGGATCCCGATACCCACTGCGAGTAATTGTTACTCCTGGGAGAGTTTTGCACTTTACAATTAGCTGATCAAGTAGGTGTTTAGAAAGGTGTCAACGGGGTTACGCCTCTGGGAAAATGAGGTTTACTGTAATTAGGTCCGTGCGAAAGCACGGGGAACCTCCCTCAAAGTACCGACACTGGCCTGGCTGAAAGATTGGCGAACTTGTAGAGTGTAATTAATCCCAGCTAGTCTTTCGTTTTAAGGTTTGAAGGAAGATTTGATAAAAACAGTGGGAGCTAACCTGATTAGATAAAATATATAACCAATCTAATCTTGCAAGAGCGCACGCAGAGTGTTTTCTTTTTTCTCTCTCCAAGTAGCGACCATATCACGCCTTAATCAAGATAATAATATGGATGTTTTGACCGAACCCGCTTGTTATACTGAGCTGGGGTAAGTTGGTCCTGCTCCAACTTATAATTGTTATAAGGCAGAGCAGGAAATAAGGGAATACCAGAATTCCTATGCCTCCCAAACGAAGAAAGTGCATATGATGCATCTCCTTCGGGTGTGTTCATTACAAAGAACTGTTTCTCAGTATCCTCTGCATCCTGGATATTTGATACAGGATCAGGATCCCAGATATATAATCTGTTACATATGGCTACAAAAGGGTAGAAAACTGAGAACGGGTGATAAGTTTCATGAGACAGAAAACGGCGCAAGTGTTGCAGCCAAGTCTGTTGGTCACTGTCACCCTGTATTACCAATACATTGATTCAGAATAAACGCTATTAGATATCGAACCTGATATACAAAATCATATCAATCTCTTTATTTATTAAAGAAATGATAAAATTTTGTATTGATGGATAATGTTTTGAACATTTCCTATATCAAAAGTTGATCGGTTCAGGCACGTTATCTAAAAGCATTGATGTTCTAAATCAAACTACAGTTCTTAGTATACAGAACACACACAAAAGGAAGAGTTAAGAAAAGAACGATTCCTTCTTGAGGCATTGTAGACTAGGTCATATCAATGCGACCCGGCTAGCTGAAGTAACATTTAGATGCATATTTAAATTAGTTTGAATTTACATCTCATGAAACTTGCCAGTCATGTCACAAAGATTAGATGACCATAGCTCTGTTTATTGGAAACAGAGAAAGAGTTAATAAACTCTTGGGACTGATACATGATGATGTATGTAAGGTCTCCTGTCTGCACATGCCAAGACCGGTTCTTTGTTCTTCATTATATTCTCTGATAAACTCTCAAGATTTAGTCATATGTTCCTGTTGAAATAAAAGTCCGAAACTTTTGAGATATTCACAGAATATAAGCTAGAAGTAGAGAACCAATACGGGTATAAGTATTATGTCCTATGATAAGACCAGGGAGGAGAATACTTGTGCATGGCATTCCTGGACTATTCTAAAAGAAAATGAGATTCTCTATCAGTATTACTCCTCTGAATACACCACAGCACAACGGTGTATCTGGGCGGAGCAATCGCACAATATTAGATATGGAGTGCTCTATTATGAGTATTACTGAGTTACCTATTTCCTTTTGGGGTTGTGCACTTGAGAAGCTGCATACCTATTGAATTAGGTTTGAATCAAATCAGTGCCTACCACTCCATATAAGATATGGTGTGGGAAGAGCCTATCTCTTAAGTAAGTTAAGATTTAGGATTGTTCGGCCTATGTCTAAAGCAAAATCCGGACAAGATCGAGGCAAGGTCAGTTCTGTAGAACTGGAAAGGTTCCAGCTATACAAAACTGCAGCTGATTTGACAGAACCATCAGATTCAATAGTCCCCGACAAACCTCAGCCTCTCCGCCGATCTGGTAAGGTTCCTCATCCGCTTAAGAGATACTTCGGTTTCTCGATGACAGTGGGAGCGAGGAATGCATCATGAGATGATGACCCAACTAGATTCGAGCTGGCCATCGAGAGTAGGGACTCTGTAAGAATGGCTGGATGTTTAGCAATCTGAGATGGAATCCAGGTACACCAGCAAAGTATGGACTTTAGCTGCTATATCTGAAGGGTGAAATCCCCATCAGAAGCAAGTATATCTTGAGAAGATTAATTGGTATAGATGGAAAAGTTGAAACTTTTAAAGCTAGACTTGTTAAAGGTTTTAGTCATCAACCAGGTGTGGATAATGATGAAACCTTTTCTAGGGACTATGCTTAAGTCCATCCAGATCCTACTTGCCATTGCTACATACCATGACTACAATATCTGGTGGTTGGGTGCCATGACTACTTCTCTAAATAATGATTTAGAAGAGAACGTCTATAAGAACACAGCCAGAGGGCTTCGTAAACAGTGGGAGCAGCGGAAACGTGTGAAAGTTGCTTTACATAATAAAGTAGGCATCGCGAAGTTGGAACGTCTGTTTTGATGTGATAGTCAAAGTGTTTGACTTCATCAAAATGGTAGATGAACCTTGTATATACAAAACGGTTGTAGAGAGTAAGATGGTTATCCTCGTATTGTACATGGATAACATACTCTTGATAGGAAAAGAGTTTCCTATACTACGCTCGGTCAATCTCCGCTTATCACAAGAATTCTCCAATAGGATCAAAGTGTCACGACCCGAAAGTACGGAACATGACCGGCACTTAGACTACGAAACATCTCGAGGCGTACGTAATCTAAGTAAGCCGAAAAACCGAGAAATCCAAACCATGAAAAGTAGTAGAGTGAAGGAAAACCAATTTAAATCAAGTAGTTTTAATAGCATAAGCCGAATTATGCCTTTTTTTTTTAAAACATCAAATATTTCCTGAAAATTTCGGCAGAGTCTCCTTTGTAAATACTGGCCCCCAAACGGGATACAACATGAATAGTATACGAAATCAAAAAAAGGCATCCCCAAGCGGGAGCGAGCTCTTCGTCAATCGACGGTCACAACCACACAAACAATATAATATACAACGCCAAGGGCGAGGATCAAAACTCAAAAGGAAACTCAAAACCACCAGATATCCACAGAAATACAACGCGCGACTCTAAGGTCGAAAGAATAAACATCACTGGTCTCTATCTCAAATAAATACATGTTTGGTTGATGGAACTTCTAGATACAACAGAGTAATAATATACAAGTTATATAATGGGGGGTACGATACAAGTAAACCCACCTACTAGCAAATCACCCGAAGGAAACTATGCCCGCAAGCCGTAATGAAACCTGTACGGCAAAACCTGCAAGAAACTGGGGCACAACGGGGGTGAGTTGCCAACTCGTGAATAGAAAAACATCTACGCACAGAAATCGCATAAATAACGCAACCTAGGTCAATGATCATAATATATCCTCAAATATATGAATAACTTGCAGCCTATAACAATGGCTAGGGTAATATCTAACCCGAGTGTGATCTCATGTGCCTGTGTCAGTACCTCAGGTAGCAATATATCATATGAATGAGGTATGAATGCATGGAACAGAATGCATGTACTGACGAAAACTGCTTTCATAAATCAGTGAGATTTCTGTATTCTAAAAGTGAGGTACCATAAATGAAATCAGCATAAAACAGTGCCCAGCATCGACACAAAACAAGTGTCCAAATATCTCGATATCTCTGTATCACAATCTCTGTACCCCAATATCTCAAAATCTCAATATCTCAATCACAATATCTAGGGCGCAGTAAATCCAGACCGGCCCCTACCATCCATCTCACGACCACGACGGTATCCTCCGGATATCCAACGCGTCGGGTAATATCACCGGTCGGTAGTGCTCCCCTGCCGAGCTCAACGTCAACAACACATTCCTCTTTCCCCGGGGTACCGTACCGGGCCCACCATGTACCCGAAACGGTTCCTCCACTCCTCGAATCGGGTCTCGAAATCCATCAGCAAACTCATGGTGGACGACTCATACATCATGGGAAAACCGCATTTTTATTTAAAAAGAGGGAAAGCAGTTTATATATGTTTTGCGGTTTTCCTCCAAATCCAGAAAATATCATGGAAATCCGAATCATCAATAGCATGTAAAACCATGAATATAAGCGTGAGAATCCATGAATACGGCATAACAATGAATAACAATATGCATGAAGCGACAAGTAATAACTACAATATCTAAGCTGGCATATAAGGTATGTACACTAATATGATGTCAAACTACTAGCTATCAATCTAAGTTAAGCAATAATATTTTCTAAGGTGTATGTGACATGGCAATTACCGATGAAGATGTGTGTGAGCTGGCAAGTAAGTGTATGTGGTACATACGCATCATCGGTAATGGTGCTGGTGTCCTAACAGCATAATGTCAACAATGCAATATGAAATAACAATGTAAGTATGCGATGCGGAGCGAGCAACCAAAATGAGCGGAAGCTAAATATTAAACAATGGTGCCATTTGAAATAACACGAATCGTGGGGTTTTGAAAATAGGGGCTACGGTGGTTTTTACGAAAGGATACGATTTTGAAATATCCGTAGATCCCTTGACCTGTCTTTTAAAATAACCACGATTCGCTAGTTTTGAAATAGGTAGGAGTCTAATCTAATCTAACAACTACACTAAACTATACGGCTGAACTAACAAGCTGAACTACAGGTAAGGAAACCGCCTATCATCTGAGTCGATACATATACATACCTGTATATGTATAGTCGGTGATCCCGCCTCAATAATATCATATCCGATACCATATCTATAATCAGGCATCCCAAGTCAAGAGTGCGGATCAATCATCAATATAGCTCGTACGTAAATCCGTCCTACAGCATCCCAAATCTGGATACGGGTCAATATCACATTCATCATACTATTCACCTGGTATCCTCTATATCAAAAATCATGATCGGGGTACTGATCTACGTCTACTACATTACTAATATCCTCAATATAGTCATGATCTGCCTACTGATCGACAGTCTCATACAAACTGATATCATCAGCACAAATCATCATCAAGGGGTATACATCGCCCAATACGGCCTAGGATCAATATCCTAGCATACCATATCACATATCACGATCACATGTCGACCGTTTAATTAATAACACTATTCACCCGTATTGTCGTCCCAAGATCCGCTATAACACCAGGACGTAACTCAAGTACGAATCCTGCCATATCACCGAAATCACAATCTCAACACAAAACTCATCGACTCATCTCAAATCCGTATGTAAACACATAGTCCCATAACCATGTGAACACATAACAATATATGTGAACACATAACAATATATTCCCGTAAGCACAAATGAAAGAAGAAAGTATGCAAGTATGGGTGGGTGTGTGCAAGTGTGGTGCGACCGCTACTCTAGGGTTTCACGACACTATAACATCCAAGAACACCAAATATCCGTATTTATCATCAATGACTCAACAAAATAAACAATATATATATGTGTGTATACGTATTCGTATAGATCACCACGAACTGCGGGGGTGCTATACGCCATCCACCCGACTTCTCCCCGTAGATATAAATCTACTCACCTGGTCCTCGCTAGCCGGTGCCGACGTCGCCACGCGCTTGCTTGTCGTCTCGAAGTCCACATGGGTTACCTACATATCATAACGCACCGTATCACATTAAAATCTGACTCATAACTAAAACGACTCACGAATCCCATATAGTTCAAAACCTATGGTTGCTTTCACAAATCGACCCAAAAACCCTCGACGTCGGCGTACAAACGCCAACCCATCGAGAAAACTCCCAACACACTCATTTGTACAGTTACAAGCATTAATTATAATATAAAATAGCTTAAAATTCACAAAAAAAACTCAAACTCACTTTAAAAGTCATTTTTCCGAAAATCTAGCAAGCAAAAATTTACCGTTTTAGTACAAAACTCGACGTTTAAACAAATCTAGCAGCCGCAATATCCACTCAATATCATAACCAAGTCATATAAACCATTACAATAATTTATTCTCATCAAAATATATATATTTACAAAACCTAGTTAACAAAACTAGCACAATTTTCCATTTTAACTCAAACTTGGTGTTTTAATCAACTTTAACTATTTAAACAATTCTAGTGGCTAAAATGCCCACTAAATAACTTAATTAAGTCATCCAAACCCAAACTAAATTTTAAACTCACTAATTATAATAGATCTAAAAAAACTAGTTTGCAATTAGCTTAATTATGATAATTTAGATGTGGAAATTAGCAAATTTGGCACTTAGATTACACTTTGCATGACTTAGCATGATAACTACACTATACAATCATAAACAATGTTAAAAACCCTCACTTGATTTTAAAAACCCAATTCTAGAATTTCCAAACCCTAACTTTAAAATTCTAACTAGCAATTCTAAACTTAATTTAAACCACTCATTAACTTAATTGAAGAAATAATCAAACAATTTAACAAAAAACCAAGATTTATTATACCTCAAGAACAATGGAACATACAAAGAACATGGCCTCCAAATTGAAATCTTTGCATCAAGATCCATGCTAAAAGAGATAAGGGAAAATGGGTAGGGATTGGATTTTTATTTTGTGGGATTTTTGTGTTGATTTTTGGGCATTTTGTGATGAAATTTTGATGAGAAATGAGAGGAAAAGAGAGAGGGACTGCTGTTGTGGGAAAGGAGAGAGAGAGGGTCGGCTGAATGGGGAGGGGGGAAAGAGAGGGAGGTGGGGAAAAAGTCAAGGTAATACCCAAAAGTCAAAGCCCAAACTCCTTTTGCCCAATTTCTTTCATTCTTTGTTCTCTTTTCTTTGTTTTTTTTTTGTGAGATGAGAGGCCCAAGAATGGTGGGCTGTAAAGGGGCTGGCCAGATCTATAGGGGAGGGGGTGTGGGTTTTGTTTGGGTGAGAAAAAAAGATAAATGTTGTACCCCACTTCCATCGACACTAATTTCACCGAAAAAAGCATTTTTCTTCGATATTTTCTAAACCGTTTTGGCAAACCATTTCATTTCAAAAACCACATGATAAAATTTTGTTTAATGTGTTATGATGCACAAAATTTGTTTCAACTCATTCCAATTTGTAATTTTCCCTAATTAAATGTATTAGTGACGGCTTAAAATAATAATAAAATAAATTTTTTTCAGAAAATTTGAAATTTCACCAGTGACTCAATAAACACCAAATACTAGCAATTACATCGCTAGAATATGTATATTTAATTTTATAATAAAGATATTTGCATTTTGACTTTTTACAGAAAACCACCTTATTTTACCGTTTTTTCGAAACGTCACCGAAACGATTTTCAAAACGTTACAATCTTCCCCCCTTAAAGAAATTCGGTCCCCGAATTTAAATTAAAACTCCCCCCCAATTACTAAAACATCTAAGCAAAACCATCAAGTCGTCGGGGCTCCGAAATCGTAAATACATAAAACAAATCGTAGCGCAGCGCATGCGCATGAAAAATGAGCATATAACTCAAATCAAAACTCCGTCAAGCATCCCGCAATCATCGGAGTCATGGGGAAGACATCAATGCCAAATCCAAAGCAAAACCAATATGATATAACTCGAAACTATACATATAAATATCGAATCTATATATGTAAGTATCTGAAGGAAATGCATGCCAAATCTCTTTAAGGCGCTATGCAACGCGTATAACACTGCACAGTGGCGGACGTCTATCATAAGAAAATAACTATATACATATATACCTTTGTTTGAAATTTATGTTCCGCCGTTTTGGAAACAATTTAGAAGGGTCTCCTTGTATCAAACATTTCGTGTCATATCAGACACGTATGTAAATACTGAGGCTATAGCTCGCTTTTTGGAAATCCCTTCAATAACTATCAATGCATGCAAAATATATTCAGGTACTGTCCTCTGACTAGTCCTGCTTAGTACGAAAACACATTGCAATTATCATAAAAAAACGTACTGCTCTATAAGAAATCAATCCCAAAATACGCGTATGAATACTACGTGCGTCTGGTGCGCACGACAATCAAAATCCATATACGTGCCATATAAGTGCACAGAAACAAGATCTAAGTGCATCGGGTGTGCACAAAGCATCTGTCGTAGGCAACGTGTGTGCCTGACAGCAAAATCAGGTGCATCTGACATACACGAAAAAATCTCGATTTAGTGCATCTGGTGTGCACCAAAATCGCATCTCAAGACATGCGCTCAACATGCGCGAAAACCCAAAACCAAGGGCATCCATCATGCACGAAATCATGAAATTCAATATCAAGCACCGAACATGCGCAAAATCAAATCAGGTGCACAAGGTGCACAAAACAAATATCGGGTATCACAATCGAAATCGAAGTCCAGTGCATCTAAGTGCACAAAAGACGTATCACTGCACTGCAAGCATATATAAACTATACAGAGTGCAGGAACCAAATCGTGTGCGTGCATACGCACAAAATCAACTCAAATGTCTAAAACCGTAAAATCACAAACATGTGAATCCAAAGCACGAAAACGATATCAAGTGCAACACTGTGCAAAGATTGTAAATCCTCAATCATCAAAATCAATCATGCGAATAGATCGTCCAAAATACCGAAATCAAATATGGCAGAATAGTCCCGCTCAAGCACATCCTCCAAGAATCTCTGGCCAACTGTCGTGGTCACTCATAGCATGTCTCGCCGACGATCCTGAACTCTGGCCTGCCAGTATGCATAACATGACCACTCCTGGGTCCAAGTCTTCTCGTAATTTATTCTAGAAAGGTCCTGTCGAAATCTCTCCCAAATCTCGTCTCTGTCGAACTGTCCGGAAGTCATCGTCCCATACTAGATCTGTTCTCGTTCCGGAACGGCTGCATACTCATCGCGACTCCTTCTGGAAGGTATATACAAGTACAATGCCTTGGCATGCGTATCGCATCTCTGATGGCGGAGTGGAATATCGTCTCATCAAGATCTCGTACGAACCTCTTACTCCACTTTTATCTAACGTCGACTGCTTCAGACTCGTCTCGTCGTGGCTGCATGGACTGAGCTCCAACGGCTATCCACGTATCTGGAGTCTCCCAAGAATGCATCTCACTACCTAGCATCCGATTGAAGTCGAACCATCCGATTGATTCGTCAGAACCTCATTAACCACCAAAAGCTCAACATCTTGGGTACAGTTTAACAGTATCGAGTACGTACCACAGCATCGATGGTCCAGCCGTAGAAGGGCAAACCCAAGCCTCACTAATGGCGCCGCAGAACTACCGTAAACCCGAAGGTTCAAAGTCTTTCACACGGTCATTAAGTCGAGTTAGGGTTTCATTCTTCTAGAGGGACCATAAAATTGCCTGCATGTCTTTCCGACTACTTTAAACTTGGAATAATTGGTTTCTAACATTCGATCGTCTCTGTCGACTATCAACGTCTCCGCGTGAAGTCGTCTCTAGCTGGAATCAATCTGTCTGATGACCTAGCATCGGGGTTGGCGAACGAACCACCTGTCCTAGTCATTCATCATCGGGTGACTAGCGACCTTCTATCATCTATTAGTACAACTCGTCCCGCAATAGCTCCAACATATGCGGCGATATCTCGTCGCTCGCAGCAGCAACTGGCTCACTCATCTGCACGCTGAATAGTGCCTCAATCATCATGAGTAAGCAATACACCAATGGTCATCAAAATCTGGCTGGCCTCTGTCAGTGGCTCAATCCTCTAGTGTCGATCAGCACATCCGAGTAACCTCATAAAGGAGATCCGCCAAACGCTCGTGGCGCGGAAACACAGTAAAAAGACACATCTCCGCAATCGTGTGTCGCCGGAATTTCGCCCTGGTCAGTCCTCGTTCGTGACGAGCTTGTGCTGACCGCAACTCTAGCTATAGTTCTCCCTGCCCGTAATCGTGGCAGCAAACCGCAACTGGTACCGATGAGGCTAGGAATGAATATGATACTGAGCAAAGAAATGTATATCCTAAGGCTCGTTAAGTGGAGTGGCGTATCGTAAGTATGCCGCGGAACATACCCACGGTACGTCACTCTACTTTAGTCACCTATTCCATCAACTAAGGGTCATCCTACGCTCCGAAGGTAAAACCTAACGCTCTGATACCAACTTTGTCATGACCCGAAAGTATGGAACATGACCGGCACTTAGACTACGAAACATCTCATGGCGTACGTAATCTAAAGTTAGGAAATACGTACCAAATGGATGGCCGTTTAACCCTCAAAATTCGTATTAATATGCAATGCGCAATCAAATAAAAGAATTCAAGAAGTCATGAAATTCAAATATTTCTTTTTCGGTTAAGTTTTAAGCGCTGCAACAAATACGGGTTAATTCACTTTACAATTGGCGGCAAAATTGTGCAAAGAATCCTGCAAAAGATAGAGAATTAGATTGCGTCGGATTCGAGAGGAGGTGTTAGGAAATACGTACCAAATGGATTTGGTTTAAGAAAACCCTTTTAAAGTGATCCGAGTCATTGAATGTTCGCTTGCGCTGGTCAAACTACCCGGATCTTTGGCACTAATCTTCCCCAACGTCTTGAAATTGCAATTGAACCTCGCTCCGCACGATCGCTAGTTGTAATTCCGTAAAAACCTGAAATGTCGGAAAATACGATTTTTAGTGCCAAAAGCGATATATCTGCCCCAATTCCTGCACACACACAACTGTGCAATTTTGCATATACCAATAGATCATAAATAGGATAAAGAAGCACCCGACAAGCAATTGGAACAAATAGTGGAAAATGGGCCGCAAATTGCGGCCGAATGGAATTAATTAGCGGCCAACTCTTTGAGTCGGTGCTCCAACTTTTCACTGTGTGGTTCTTGTCCTATTAGTGTCCCAATGTTATATGCAAAATCATATCATTAAATACAGTGTGACAGCAGATAGAAAGACAGAGAACAAATGTTTGACAAGTAAGTTATATTGTTAGTTTTGAAAAAAAAATTTAGTTAATAGTTAGTTTGTTAGTACGAACCAGAAATAACAATATCTAATAACTACAAATCCCCGGGAACGGCGCCAAAAACTTGTTGGGAATCCTCCCGCACGCGTAAACGCGTGTGTTTTGGAAATGGATGCGTTTGGGTGGAAAACGGAATGCGCGCACGAGATCGTTCTCGTTTTACTATTTATAAACGCAAGTGCACGGCGCGTTGTCGCGAGCCGGCAAGTACGGGTCGATCCACAGGGAATTGTGTATTAGGTAGTGTCGCTTAAGGTTCGTGAAACAAAAGAATTGGGTTGGTTGTCACTAATACTAAAAATACGATATTATAGAAACAAGAATAGACAGAAAGGCGGCAGTGGCTTTGGTTCGGATGGTTGAATCGCTGCGATTTCTTCGACGCTCCCTTGATCATGAGTTTTCCATCGTTGTGCTGATCCCGACGTGAAGCATGACTTGTCAATGCAGGTGTGAAGCACAAATCATCAAAATATCGAAGTTCGACACAAGATACGAAACGAATCCGTCTTGTCTCACTTACCCTTTGTATGTCCAAGCTTGAAGTATCAACACTAAGCACAAGGGTTAGCAAGCATACATCAACATCAAATACACAAATTAGCACTTGAGAGCAAGTGGTTTTAGAGTAAAGCTTGCTAAGTGGTTTGTGATAGTATAGGGTATATGAAACCAAGAAGTGTGTCAATCGACTTGTCAACAAAATACCATATCTAATGCGTAGCAACCTTAGCACTAAATTAATTCTAATCTTAACCTTGCAAAATGGTGATTATGAGAGAATACGGTATGTGATATAGGTTACAAGTAACCATCAAAATCAACATACCATATCAAACACATTCATTTAGCAATCTTAAGGTTACAATCACAATTTGAGCACATTAAACATTCACAAGAGATGGAGGAAGGCAAAGCCGTTCATCTCACATCCTCACCATCGCCACAACCATAAAGAACTACTCAAACATCATAATTTAGAAAAAAAGAAACACAAAAGAAAACAAGAGAACAAGAAGTTTAAACAACAAGAAGGAGCAAGTCTTTATTAACAAAAGTGGAGGGCTTGAGCTACAAGGTTGATAACAACTTCAACCTCCTTAATCGAGCACTCAAGTGAGAGCTCAAAGAGGGAAGAAGAAGAAGCTAACAACAATACACATTATTCTCACTCCAAATCACCTCCCAGAACTAAATCTGAGATATGCTATTTATAGGCAACCCAAAATCAAAAGTTACAACCACAGGTGGACTAAATACACAATGAGGGACCCACACAAAGAAAACGAGGCAAAACGGTTCCAACTTGGCCGCAATTTGCGGCCAAATTGATTAAATTGGCGGCCTAGACATGGAGGATGGGGCCCACTTTGGTACATTAGTCTTCTGGTTGCTTGAATGTCTCCCTGTAATTGCAATTTAGTCAAATTCTCACATGGGTGAAATCTGGAGCGATGAACAGAGAGCAAATCATTGTATTTTTGTCAAATCCATGTTCACACATGTTCACACTCTTTCGTTGTTGCAAACTCTTTTAATCTTGATCTGTATTCTGCCCGTTTGCAGTTCCGGTTAAAAACCGTCGTTTCCGTTCATGTTGTGTACCATCTCCAGTGTTTTTGCCTATGTACCTGTATTCTGTACTAATGAGCAGAGAGAGATTAATAGCACTATTTATTATCAAAATGATAGGAAATTAGTGGTATTAAAATGTAATAAATCGTTCCGATCAAATACCCCAAAACCTATCTTTTGCTCGTCCCGAGCAAAACAAAATCATAACCACACTTTCGCAGGGAACGCGATTGCACCGAGCATGTGCAACAAGCCGTTAAACCTCTAGGTGTCCCTAGTAGGAGGAGTGTTGTATCCTGAGGGTTTTCAGCGGATACTATCCACAAAATCCTCTCAAGTTAGTTTTATAAGTTAACGTCGATTCTACTCCTACAGTTTAGTATCTAAGTCAGAAATTCTATCATCCTAAGTAAGAAATATTCAACCCTTATGTTTCACGCCTCCTATCTATTTATCCTAAGATCCTATATGTATTTACAGTTTTAGAAAGATGTCGGTAACTCCTAAGTTTTCTTTCTAAAAGCGCGGCCTCAAGTCAGGAATTTTTATCAACTTTACAGAAACATAAGTCTTATTCTTCATTTTTATCTTTCCTCCAAATATCGATTGTATACCCCTACGTGTGTGTAAATTTGCACCCCTACACTTAAGAATTCAATTCAAGCTATAGTACCCTTGCCTTAATACCTAATACTACTTCTTTTCATTAATGGATGGACGGTGTTGCTCATACACATTTCATGCGACCATTAATGCTTCTTAAGGCACCAACGGCCGATTATTGAATGTATGAATTTAAAGCGTAAATAGCAGTCTCCAGGTCTTGACTTTATTTTTTTTCTTTTATTATTATTTTTTTTTTCATGACCGGATATATTTTTCAATGATGCTCTTTTTTGGTGTTTAGCTTCAAATACCGATTTTTCTTTCATACTAGGTTTTCAGGCAAGAGTATTTCTAGGTATCCTCTACTATCCCAAATTTCAAGGTGCGTGTATGTGCAATTTGTAGGGTATATACTTTCTAAATTTGGACTGAAGAACAGAAACTATTTTTCAGACTTATCTTTCAGTAAAGCTTCAATACTCTCCCTTCATCTTGACTCAACTAATGAACTGAACTCAAGATTACCTATTTCTCAGAAATCTGTAAGGACGTATACTTACCAAGGTTAAAAAGAATGAGGGTTATTTTTAGGGTTTTCAATTCCTAAGCCTAGGATTTAGTTACTTCTAACGTATCAACTAAACTTTTGGAATAAAATCTAAGTTACCCTATTAGCTAACTTGATGTCAAAGTTTTTATATTTTTTCGGAATTTTTTTATGGTTTTTTTTTAATTTGTATGCAATGCAGAATATACACATGATGCAATGCTCAGCCCCAAACCTGAGTTTTACGATGTCCTCATCGTTGCCCTCGTCTCCGGTAGCCAGACTTTAGACATCAGGATGAGAATTCTATTCAAGAAAAAAAGGAAAAAAGCCTAAGATTAATCACATCACTTACATGTTAAAAGACTGGGTTAGTTCAGAAATTAATACCAGCCACAAAAAGATTTTGTCTATATAATGTAGGGCTGGTAAAAGAATATGTATAAAAAGAAGAAAAAGAAAAAGAATATGTATAAGTTAGTTGTTAGTGAAGGGCATGGGCGTGTAAAATTGGGGATAAGAAGACACTGAAGATGAAGATGAAATTTTGAGGATGTCAAAGACTTATCTTCTGAATGAATTGTATGTTTAATAAGCGTAGGTGAAATTCCGAAGTCAAGTTCGTTCAAAAACTGGAGTTCATCCGCAAAAAGTTCGGCAAAAAGAAGGTTCAAAGGATGATCCCTAAATGGTCCCGACTCCAACTCACCTAAAATTTCAATCTCATCAGCAAAAATTTCCTCAAAACTCAGTATAAAAGAATATTTATCAAAACTATCTTCCTCCCTGTGATTTCCCACGATCTCACTCTCATTATTTACACTCTTTCCCCAAACAATATTCTTCTCATCACATTCATAACTGGGTAGGTTCACATCATCTAAAGTAGGTTCCCACCCTAATGTTTCTTCCGAAACAATATCACTAGGTGACACAAAAATTGTGGGTTCCTGATCATTGATCTTTTCTAATCTATCCCAACCATACCCGACAAATCCACAAGGTTCTTCCTCTAAAATTGGAAAGCAGAAATCAGCCGGTTCAAGAATTTCCTCATCAAGTATTATTTCAGTTAAATCAATCTCTAAATCACAAGTGATAAAAGGCTCAGTGGATATTTGAAGGTTAGTGGTGGACTGACTTAGAGCGTTTTCTTGTGTGTCCTGGTAGCACTCAGTCAATCCATTAGTATCATCATCTAAGAAACCATCAAAACTCGCTTGCTCAATTATCTCGCTCGGATGACTCCTTAGATGACAGACATTAACATTATCGAAATCTGATTGACTGTGCTCACTCCCTAGAATCCTCTAAGCTAAATGTTTCATTTGTTCCTCTATGTTAGCCAAAGATTGTGCTTGAGCAAGAAATAATTGCTCAGATTGCTGTATGAACAGGGCTAACGTAGAAGCTGTTTGATTCTCGACCACAGTCATCACTTCAATACCTTTTTCTAGAGCGGTCAATCTAGCATCCATCTCACTATCATACCCAGCAGATGGTTCAATGGTTTCGTTTTGGAGGGGTTGTGATGGTGGTGATGTTAAAGCAGTCATTCTGTCGACCTCTCTCTCTAAATCTTCAATCATCTGGTCAAGGTTTGAAGTGGAACTGGGTTCAGGAGTGTTAGGTGGGTGACCGTTATCAAAAACTTGGGACGGTTGGTCACCCCCTAGAAAAGGACAATCATCATGAATGTGGGAAGAATTTTGACAATTTGTACAAATCGATTGGGATTGAGTATATACAAAACAATTAGAATCGTGAAAAAAAGAATTGTATTGTGTATCGCCCATATTAACAAGATTTCACAAAAGAATATCACACCCCTAGCAGTCTATGGTTTTCTAAGTCAACTAGACCAGCTCAAGAACCTGATTGACGAAGTAAAATTTTGTCGAGAATTAGGCTCAAGATATACAGATCACGAAGCCAGGTAAGTTCAAGAGAGAAGGGGAGGTTTTCCAACGCTTTCGCGAAGTTCCTTAATTAAGTAACCCTTTCTCTTACGCTTGCCTAGATACCCCGTGAACGATATACCGTTAAGCAAAGTTCTAAACACAGTTAAGTTCTCCTAATGAGCGCGAAGTCCTTAAAGTCAAAGACTAATTGATTTTAAATTACTGGGGGTATGCAAGAATGCAGTTTTGTGATTTGTGGGCTATGGAGAAAAAGTGATGAAATCCTTTACCCTATCTTTTTTGGTCGTTTAGCCCTTAAAATTCGTATTAATATGCAATGCGCAATCAAATAAAAGAATTCAAGAAGTCATGAAATTCAAATATTTCTTTTTTGGTTAAGTTTTAAGCGCTGCAACAAATACGGGTTAATTCACTTTACAATTGGCGGCAAAATTGTGCAAAGAATCCTGCAAAAGATAGAGAATTGGATTGCGTCGGATTCGAGAGGAGGTGTTAGGAAATACGTACCAAATGGATTTGGTTTAAGAAAACCCTTTTAAAGTGATCCGAGTCATTGAATGTTCGCTTGCACGGGTCAAAACTACCCGGATCTTTGGCACTATTCTTCCCCAACGTCTTGAAATTGCAATTGAACCTCGCTCCGCACGATCGCTAGTCGTAATTCCGTAAAAACCTGAAATGTCGGAAAATACGATTTTTAGTGCCAAAAGCGATATATCTGCCCCAATTCCTGCACACACACAACTGTGCAATGTTGCATATAACAATAGATCATAAATAGGATAAAGAAGCACCCGACAAGCAATTGGAACAAATGGTGGAAAATGGGCCGCAAATTGCGGCCGAATGGAATTAATTGGCGGCCAACTCTTTGAGTTGGTGCTCCAACTTTTCACTGTGTGGTTCTTGTCCTATTAGTGTCCTAATGTTATATGCAAAATCATATCATTAAATACAGTGTGACAGCAGATAGAAAGACAGAGAACAAATGTTTGAGAAGTTAGTTGTTTTGTTAGTTTTGAAAAAAAAAATTTAGTTAATTGTTAGTTTGTTAGTACGAACCAGAAATAACAATATCTAATAACTACAAATCCACGGCAACGGCGCCAAAAACTTGTTGGGAATCCTCCCGCGCGCGTAAACACGTGTGTTTTGGAAATGGATGCGTTTTGGTGGAAAACGGAATGCGCGCACGAGATCGTTCTCGTTTTACTATTTATAACCGCAAGTGCACGGCGCGTTGTAGCGAGCCGGCAAGTACGGGTCGATCCACAGGGAATTGTGTATTAGGTAGTGTCGCTTAAGGTTCGAGAAACAAAAGAATTGGGTTGGTTGTCACTAATACTAAAAATACGATATTATAGAAACAAGAATAGCCAGAAAGGCGGCAGTGGCTTTGGTTCGGATGGTTGAATCGCTGCGGTTTCTTCGACGCTCCCTTGATCATGAGTTTTCCATCGTTGTGTTGATCCCGACGTGAAGCATGACTTGTCAATGCATGTGCGAAGCACAAATCATCAAAATATCGAAGTTCGACACAAGATACGAAACGAATCCGTCTTGTCTCACTTACCCTTTGTATGTCCAAGCTTGAAGTATCAACACTAAGCACTAGGGTTAGCAAGCATACATCAACATCAAATACACAAATTAGCACATGGGAGCAAGTGGTTTTAGAGTAAAGCTTGCTAAGTGGTTTGTGATAGTATAGGGTATATGAAACCAAGAAGTGTGTCAATCGACTTGTCAACAAAATACCATATCTAATGCGTAGCAACCTTAGCACTAAATTGATTCTAATCTTAACCTTGCAAAATGGTGATTATGAGAGAATACGGTATGTGATATAGGTTACAAGTAACCATCAAAATCAACATACCATATCAAACACATTCATTTAGCAATCTTAAGGTTACAATCACAGTTTGAGCACATTAAACATTCACAAGAGATGGAGGAAGGAAAAGCCGTTCATCTCACATCCTCACCATCGCCACAACCATAAAGAACTACTCAAACATCATAATATAGAAAAAAAGAAACACAAAAGAAAACTAGAGAACAAGATGTTTAAACAACAAGAAGGAGCAAGTCTTTATTAACAAAAGTGGAGGGCTTGAGCTACAAGGTTGATAACAACTTCAACCTCCTTAATCGAGAACTCAAGTGAGAGCTCAAAGAGGGGAGGAAGAAGAAGCTAACAACAATACACATTATTCTCACTCCAAATCACCTCCCAGAACTAAATCTGAGATCTGCTATTTATAGGCAACCCAAAATCAAAAGTTACAACCACAGGTGGACTAAATACACAATGAGGGACCCACACAAAGAAAACGAGGCAAAACGGTTCCAACTTGGCTGCAATTTGCGGCCAAATTGATTAAATTGGCGGCCTAGACATGGAGGATGGGGCCCACTTTGGTACATTAGTCTTCTGGTTGCTTGAATGTCTCCCTGTAATTGCAATTTAGTCAAATTCTCAAATGGGTGAAATCTGGAGCGATGAACAGAGAGCAAATCATTGTATTTTTGTCAAATCAATGTTCACACATGTTCACACTCTTTCGTTGTTGCAAACTCTTTTAATCTTGATCTGTATTCTGCCCGTTTGCAGTTCCGATTAAAAACCGTCGTTTCCGTTCATGTTGTGTACCATCTCCTGTGTTTTTGCCTGTGTACCTGTATTCTGTACTAATGAGCAGAGAGAGATTGATAGCACTATTTATTATCAAAATGATAGGATATGAGTGGTATTAAAATGTAATAAATCGTGCCGATCAACTGCACCCAAAAACTACATGTTTGCACGACTCCTTAGAGCCGTGGTAGGGTAGTAATCAAAGTACAGTGGGAACACACTCGAGGCGAAGTGACAGTGTCAAGTCAACGGACTAAGCTGTACTCATGTCACCTGGGAACTGATAACTGACGATATGTATAATACCAACCAACAGTTCCCGACGAGCCCTGTCCAGTGTACTCGTAACCTAACGAGCACCCGCATACTATCTCAAGTACGACGTACTGACGGCTGTAGGACAGGCCGTCTCCAAAGTTGGGATGAGAAGAGCATACGCTAGTCTACTCCGGAGTCTCGATAGTCCTGTCTCGATAGTCCTACGACTAAGGACCTGCATAAGGATGTGCTTGTGGATTACCCAGCCCCCACGAGTGTGACTTCCATCACAACGCTGGTAATCAAGCAAAGATCCTAAGGGCTCCACTAATTTGTAAAGGCGATATGCTAAAAGAAACACATCCACACATTAAAGCAGAAACAAACCAAGTAGCATACTACCATTTTGAGCAAGAATGTCAATACAAGGTGAATATCTCAAGCTTCTAGTTAGTAATATACAAACTAGTATGATACAGTAATGGCCTCTACGGCATATACACTAACAGATGAGCGAACTCATCCTGACACCCTACTGAGCCTGTCAGTGACAATATCCGTACAGTCCGGTCCGTTCGTATATGAGCATCGCATGGCGGGCCTAGGGGGTTGGTAAAAGTCAGACCCCCAAAAGCGGTACAAGTCGTGTCGGAGTGTAGCCCAGAACACCCTGAGATACTACTGGAATACCTACCAGTAAATCTCCTGCCTTGGCCAAGGACTTCGTGTAATGGCTCACCTAGACACAGCGCGACCTCACCCCTAATACCGGGAGAGACGAACCCCTGCAGATCCGCTCACTGCCTCCATGTGGCTCGGGACTGTACCCAACTAAAACCTGTTTGCACGTCTCCTTTGAGCGTGGTAGGATAGTAATCAAAGTACAGTGGGAACTCACACGAGACAAATGACGATCTCAGGTCGATGAACCAACCTATACACATGTCACCAGGGAACTGCTATCTGACGTCAGGTATAAGACCAACTAGCATGTTCCCGGCGAGTCCTGTCCGATGTACTCATAACCCAATGAGCACCTGTATACATCTTAGGTGAACCAACCGACACCAGTGGCTTGTGAGACCGGCCACCGCCCCTCGTCGGGGTCTCAACTGTATACACTAGTCTACTCTGGAGTATCGATGCACTGTCTCGAAACTCCCACGACTAGGGACCTTTTAAGGATGTGCTTATAGACCACCAGCTCCCACGTACATGATCGCCCACATACTGCTGGCAGTCAAGCAAGAATCCTAGGGGCATTATCAACGTGCAATAGTGACCTGTAAGGTCACCTAAAGCAACACACGATGATAAAGATAAACCAGATAGCATACTATCATCTTGAGTAAAACTATCCTATCGGGATAGGTCCTCCATCAATCATTGCAATCACGTGCCTGTGATCCAAAAATTAAATCTGAGGGCACTATCTCCAACAATCTCCCACTTGCACTCAAGGCTAATTATTGCGATATCGCATACTCACAGCCAGTGTGATACCGAACACCCAACTCCTCTATTGATCAGTCTCACAAAACCAGTTTGCGAAAATAATGTGTTCGAGGAATAGCCTCAGTAAGTGGATCCGCCTTGATGTTTCATTCTATGTCTCTCATTATCTCAAGTTCGCGGAGAATGCCATCTCCCGAAATGAGCAATACCTGTCTTAGAATATGTCTGGATATCTGATGGGACCTAGCTCATAAATGAACTCCAAATCCAAACTTCTTAGACTGTATCGTCAACTGAACTTTATCAGTATCCTGCGTCATGCCTCCCTCAGTATCCCCTTGGACCACCCGTCCAAAATACTTCCCCTCGTCAGAAGGAAAACTATAACTCTGACAACCTCTCTGTCATCCATGTCACCTTGGAAGCCCGGAATGATAACTGTCTCCTAAAAGAGACTGTTGTTATCATATCCCTAGAACATCCACTTATGTTCTAAAACTGCTTCCGATCATTTCTCCAGGATTGGATCAATATCAACTCATTGCATCTACTGCAAAAACGACATCTGGTGTGGTACTCATGATCGACTCAGTTGCCTAAGCAAGTGATCTGCCAATCATGCACATCCCTCTCCCCTTTAGTCTGTAAGACACCTTTAGAGAGGGTGACTCCATCACCTGCAGGTACACTACCGTGCCAGGAGTCGTCCATTCTAAAACCTCTTAGAATCCTGTTTAAGTACCCTGATTGGGAAACCACCCAAATCTAGATCTATAGATCTAGTAACCAGAATGTCTGATATAATATCCAAGTCATTTTTGGAGAAACCACTGTGTGACAACCAAAGTATAACCGATCGTAGTATAGGAACTTCACTTCCTACTTTGTGTATGTCATCCAAATACCAGGACATCACATCCTACTACCTTCTTAACAGATCCATCCTCTATTCTGATGAAGTCAAACCTATGACTGTCACATCAGAAATAGGTGATATATCTCCGCTATTTCTGCTTTAGTCTATAAATAGACATAAGCCACTTGTCGACCAATCCTTCCGCTGCTCCCACTGACTATGACAACCCTCTGGCAGAGTCATATAGACGTACACTTCTAAAGCTAGTTTAGAACGACGTTATACCCATCCTCCTGCCGGGTCTCGCAGCCTGGAACAACAGCAATGACAAGTCTGGGTAAACAAGAACTTCCCTGTCACCGTCCTTGAGGCTACCGGAGTACCCCTCGGGTGCCTGAGGTTACCCACCGTATCTGCGGAGTGACCAATAGAATGACAAACCAAATTGAATCTTTAGGTTCTTATCAATTTTTCAGTAATCGTTTGCGGTTCTGGAATCACTTCCAGTTCTACCATACTCCTACTACTGTTTTCTGAAAAAATCCATTTTTATTAAAACTGTGGCGAGTCTAGAACAATATCACTATTGATCTTCCAGATGGTAGAAAGTGAACCCTCGTCATAGCCTGGGTCAACCCACAAACAGCCATTACAGAAACGCGCCTTGAGTTATCCAGAGTCTGGTTTTAAGCATAAGCCGGAAAACTCCCCGTACCTTAACATCGTTAAGATATGAACTGTTCTATATCCAATATAGAACCAGAGGCACTGATTTAATTGAACCAGATTCAAATCATGCAGCTGTCTCCAGTGCATGTCAACTAAATGGAAGGAGGCCGATCAGAGTTACTCAACTTAGGAGTGCTTCCAATTATGAGTAACCTGAAAGGGAAGCAAGTTCTCTTAATCATTACTTTTAACTGAATACTACACATAAGTATCTACATCTTCGATCACTTTGAAGAATCCCGATGCTTGCAACACCTTGTTCTCTACTTTATTCATATACCTATAACTTCTCAAAATTCAGACCTTGTGTTTCTACGAAACACTTATTTAAGAACTAGAGAAGTCATAAGTAAACCGAATATAGTACGAGGACCAACCCCTCTACCCTAATGGACACTGGACAACATATAATACTTTGTATAAGCCCCTTGAGTCTGATAACTCATTTCCTGTGTGTCGTAGGTTGAAAACTGTACTTATGGTTAAGAAGAATTACACCGCTGTTTAATGCTCCTTACCTAACCATCCACTGATATAGGTAAATGTCATGGAAATAATTTCAAAAAGGTATATCTCACTCTATAAAAATAGACGTATAGATATATCAATTTGAAATTGGTGCATAGCAACGGATATTCAAAACCAAATATTTGCCGACCGGCAAACAACCCAGGTGATTTCCTCAAATATCACCAATTACAACGAATTCCGATATAATGAGGATGATCACCTAATTCCTAATAACTTACTCACACTCATCATCTGTAAAACCATACTGATGTGAGAATCATACCTGGTAAATACATACCCTGGAGCAAGTGTCTAATTGGGAAATCAGTTTTCTTTTAACAGTACACCGTGAAACTGAAACATTGAAATGTTTCAATGGGGTATCCGGGTATTCCTAGTAATGCCTCTTCCATTATCCAGATTTACAACTGTAACCGTATAATTCTTTGCCATCTCTCCAAATCCCTTTATATGTCTTTAGTCATTACTTTCTGCACACCCTCATAGGCTAAATGGTTTTCTTCCTTCCCTACCGTTCGGCACCAGCCTATGGTTTGGAAGAAGACTATCCAATAAGCATAATGGGTGTACTGTCGTAATCCTAGAAGCACTCGCAATGCGAGAGAAGGTGAAGATAAAAGACACCTGAATAAACCTTATTCCTATTTCTCCTGAACCAGAATCCATCCCCGAACTGGAACAAGTTCCTTTTGAGTTCCTATATAACCATACGATGGAGTATCCAAGAAACTGTGGATCTTTGTAGTGATACGGAGTGTCCTGGAGAAATACAAAGGCGAAGTGGGAGTGGTAATGAAATACTTGGTTTGGTCGTGAATAGCAGTCGCAATTTACTTTGCCCTCCTTCTAATCCCTTTATATGTCTTTACTTAATACCTTCTGCACACCATCGTTAGGCTAATTGGTTTTCTTCATTTCCTACCAGTCGACACCTACCTATGGTTTGGAAGAAGACTATCCAATTTGCGTAATAGGTGTACTATCTCCTAAACCAAGGAGTACTCGCAACCCGTGAGAAGGTAAAAGGAAAAGACAACTGAATAGTCCTATTCGTTTTCTCCAGAACCGGAAACCATCATCGAATAAATTCCTTCGAGTTCATACGATGGTTTTGTCCAGTGGAAGTGGACGTTCGTAGTAATACGGGGTGTCCTGAAGAAAAGGGTAAAAGTAGGAATGGCAATGAGGTATGCAACTCTGACAATCCAAAAGCCAGTGTTTAAGAAGGTTCGGTCAACTTGGTCACTGAGTCATAGTCAAGGGTCGGGTCAATGGTCGCTGCCAAAGAGAGAGAGAAAAGAAACACTCAGCGTGCACTGTAACATAGATCAGAATGGTCACCAATTTATCTAATATGAAAACCTCCCACTGTACCGTCAAATTCTCCTCCAAACCTGAAAGAAGAATTAGTCGGGATCACCAGAGAAGTAAACCAACTCATCAGTGGGAATCGGGATCCAACTCTCATCGCATGAGAATGTGGTGGAATCCACTCACATTATCACACTCCAGAAGGTATGCGCATATCTGGCAAGTTTCAGTTTCTTTAGAAACCCCCGATGTGATTTTTGCCCCATGCTCTTATGAACTTGACTAAGGCCAACAAATCATAAGTCACATGTCAAGTTCTACCCGTCATTGTCCAGGTTAATTTGAACCCACCCGTACAAGCCCTTGACTAGGGCCAACAAGGCTATACGACTGTCTCAAACCAACGCATTTATCTATGCAGCAGAAAGGTAACAAGCAGCTACCATACACTATGCCTTAACTAAGGCCAACAAACATAGCATGAATACTACGTGCTACCCGTCTGAAATGACGGAGGGCTACGAATGGTTTCTGGCGAAAAACCTTTAACGTAATGAACTTGATATCGTTGAAGGAACCGGATAGCTTTTAATAATATAGTGACGAAAACCTTTGCTAAAGAGGTCACTCCCGGTGAAAGGATCTCGACTCTTTCCCTGTAGAATTAGGTGCAGGATATTCCAACTGAATACCACGATGCAAAGCAAAAGTAATTGGCTATAGTGAAGTTATTACCCTGACGCAAACTTCTATCCAAGGGGTTACTCCCGGTGAAGGGATCTCGGCCCTTGCCTCGTCGACTGAGGTGCAGGATATTCCAACTGAATACCACTATGCAAAACAAAAGAGAACGTCCTTGCAATAACAGCTTTTTGAAAAATTGTTCCAAAAACATCAGAATAGGTTTGTTTAGCTTGCATTGATCTGAATCAATGCAGTCCCATCAATTGATTACACCAATAAAGAACGAAAATAATGATATACGTATATGCCATCCGCATTTGCCACTGGGTCCCGTCATTACCCGTTAGGTTACTTAACTAACGACAGAATGGGGACTGGACTAGCGCGGATGCAAAAATATATACAACATCTAGTAGTATATATATCAATATATAATATTCGCTCAAGGCGTGATAAAATGCAACATCACAGAAATGTAATAAGCATCATAGAACAATACAGATATCTGGGATCCCCGGGTTTCATAGAGCTGCTACTGAAACCCGACGTTCCCCTGGTCGTGTGGATAGCTTGTGCAATGAAATCCTAAACCCATACGGGCGCGGCAAGTTACCCGCCAAAACCTGAAGCGAGGCAGCCCCCTTCAGCAACGTGAATGGACCACCCAGCACTTCACGGAATCCGGTAACTTGGGCACCCCTCCTGGGTCAACCTGTACCCCCTACGATTGCGGCGAATAGCCTGCCAATTCTAGAGTAAAGCCCCTTCCGTCTCAATGCCATGAGATGCGGGACTGTTACCCTCTAGAACCCGGCTATCCGTGCACCCCACCGTCGGGTAATCCTAGTACAGAAAGTAAAAAATACATACAACGGGTACATCGACCTCACCCCGGTCGTGCCCCAAAAGAATAATATACAAACAGGCAGTGACGGCAGTCCACATGTCGGACGCTCGCCCCGCAATATCAAATGTACATATAAAACGAAACTGTACTAACATTGCATACAGGCTATCCCCACGACCAATCCGTAACATCACAGCACAATAGAGAACCTCAACGTGAATGTCACGTTCGCAAATCCGTCTAAAAGGGCTATAGCAGTTAGACAGTATTTACCGATCAAATGACATTCACGGTCGCAGATAGAATGTAAATACTGTGAACTAACATGTTTAAACTTTTCGATTGATCAAATTTACCCAAGTGGGCCCCAAGCACAATTGTAGCACTCAAAGAAAATCTAGGCCCAAAAAGAATATTCCAAAAACCCCATTTCAACTCAGAAGCTCTCTGTAAAATTTTGGTGCATAGAACAGTACAAGTGGCGGCGGAACCGCGGCCCAAGCATGGGTTTGGCCGCGGTTCCGCTGTGGAATAGTGTGTTCACGCGACCAAATTTTTACAGAATGCTTAGAATTTCCTGCACGTATTTCTGCAATGTACTGAAAAAATTTTCGAGCTAAAAAAAATTCGACAGAAACTGATGCAATAGAAATTTTGGTTTTCGGAAATTTGTTCGATCGAACTTGTAAACACGTTAGAGCAAGCTAGACCAGGTTAATGGCGTGGCTCTGATACCAGTGTAAGTGCACGGCGGCGCCCCGGCCGTCAATCCGACGCCGGAATGCGGAAACGAAACTTTTTTAAAAACTAGAAACCGGCACCACCGCGCACTAAAATCCTGGATCGGGCCATTAATCTAATCCTAGCTAACTAGAGAAGGGGTAGAGAGATATACCGAGCGATCCGTGTCCTTCGATCTTCTCGTCGTCATCCCGATCTCCCCACGGAATCTCCGGTCTTCATCTCTTTGTCGGAAGGGCACCACATCCCCGGGTTCTTTTATGGGCTCCCACCTCTGGACCGAGGCAACTCGGGCACGAAGTTGGCAAGCCGACGTGCCCAAGAAGTGCTGTAGAATAGTGTGGAACTCTATGTATCATGGGGTTTGAGGAAGTTGCCATATTGGTAGAGGAAATGAACTATATACTTTTTTGATGAACTTTGGAATTTTGCAAGCATCAAGAGAACAAAAATCACTCTCCAAAAATTGTGACCCCCTCACACAAATTGTGGCCGGCCCCTTCAAGAATAAAATGAAAATTGGAGTGAGAGAAAAGTCAAGGGGGAGGAAGCTATCATGCAAGAGAGAGAAAAAGGATGATAATGAAATATCATGATCACTACAAACCCTCACTCCAAATCAACCCCATCATCAACAACCATGATTACTCCAAAAGTCAAGCAATCATGGACTAAAAAAGTCAAATGAAGGTACAATCATCATGAGGCAACAATATGCAAAGACCACCCTCCACAATGCTAATTTGCACAATTGCAAATAAGCCCTCCACCACCAATTTTCAGCCAAGGAAAGATACAAAGGAAAATGGCCGAAACGGAATGCAAACTGGCAACTTCAGAAAAACGATCCCGTAATAAATTATAGGAAAACCCCGCTACTGTATATACATACTACATTTGTATTCCGACTGAATACAAATGCAATGAGACAAATCTACACTGTACAATACAAGAATCCGGCTTAAACCAAAGCCCGCTAGTATTAACCGTCCGATCATGATCCGTCCAATACTGCACGTACATGATTGAACCCTGCCATATCTCCATACGGCCTCTACAACGTTTCGCCCGAAATATGAGAAACGGTCTGTGTGGGACTCTAAAGACTCGTCAATACTTTGGCTGTGGATTTAACCACCAGCACGTCAGAGGTATTAGCCATACGTAAAGAGCTACCAGGTACTGACCAAAAGGGACGTCGATGAAAGAACTCATCCTGACACCCTACTGAGCCTGTCAGTGACAATATCCGTACAGTCCGGTCCGTTCGTCTATGGGCATCGCATGGCGGGCCTAGGGAGTTGGTAAAAGTCAGACCCCCAAAAGCGGTATAAGTCGTGTCGGAGTGTACCCCAGAACACCTTGAGATACTATTGGAATACCTACCAGTAAATCTCCTGCCTTGGCCAAGGACTTCGTGTAATGGCTCTCCTAGACACAGCGCGACCTCACCCCCAATACCGGGAGAGACGAACCACTGCAGATCCGCTCACTGCCTCCATGTGGCTCGGGACTTTACCCAACTAAAACCTGTTTGCACGTATCCTTTGAGCGTGGTAGGGTAGTAATCAAAGTACAGTAGGAACTCACACGAGACAAATAACGATCTCAGGTCGACGAACTAACCTGTACACATGTCACCAGGGAACTTCTATCTGACGTGAGGTATAAGACCAACTAGCATGTTCCCGGCGAGTCCTGTCCGGTGTACTCATAACCTAATGAGCACCTGTATACATCTTAGGTGAACCAACTGACACCAGTGGCTTGTGGGACCGGCCACCGCCCCTCGTCGGGGTCTCGACTGTATACACTAGTCTACTATGGAGTATCGATGCAATGTCTCGAAACTCCCACGACTAGGGACCTTTTAAGGATTTGCTTATAGACCACCAGCTCCCACGTATATGATCACCCTCATACTGCTGGCAGTCAAGCAAGAATCCTAGGGGCTTTATCAACGTGCAATAGTGACCAGCAAGGCCACCTGATTGAAACGTATTCTCGTTGTGTAGTATGAAATTGTAAAGAAATCACAACCAAAAATATTTAACCGCAATCAAACAACGGTGTCAGTTGAAGTTAATGAATGAGTGAGGATCGTCCACAGGGATCTCGAGATTCGTTTGTATTTTTATTTTGCTCGAAATGAAATGTTAAGCAACAAGAAAACAAGATTCAGGAGTTGATTTGTATTTGTGTGTCACAATTCTTTATTAAAGAATCACGAAATTATAAACAATCAAGAATCGGGGTTTCAATGGTATTTTCCAAACAACAATCAAGAATAATAGAGAGGCTCGTAGGAATCGATAGGATCTTTAGATGTGTTGTAGTCTACAATATTTCGTATTCTTGTCCTTCGAACAATTGATACTAGATCAATGGTTATCAACGCGAGTTAGGGTTTTCTTGATGAAATCAGGGTTTCATCTCTTAACCCTTGCTCTTTCGAGGATACCATTTATATTCTAGCCTCTAGCAATTTCAAGAAGCGATCGGATCACCCCAATCTCGAGCGATGTTGATCAAGAAAGCATCGCATCAAATTGGGTTGTCGATTCTTGAACTTGCTAGGGTTTACACACTCGTAGGATTCAAGAATTGATTATAAATTTGCTACATCATCATACTAAAGATCGTTTCGACTCCTTAACGAGCGGAATTTTATTCACACATCACCACATAGACAATATTCAAGAACAGTAAAGATAACATGATGCGGAATTTAAAGAAAACAAGAATGGAGAAAATATCACCTTTTAATTAATCAACAAATTCAATACATTCTTTCAAGATCTACAAGAAGAAAGAAATCGATCGTTGACTCGGCTTCGCTCGACTCCGTGGATCGTGGATCTACTTTGGATCTCTTGCCCGATGGAAGATCGGCTCGGCTCATAAAAGGGTTGAAGGAATCTTGCTTGGCTTGCACTCAAGATCTTGAATTGTGGTTGGATTTAGGGTTAGGGTTTCCTACAAGATTTCTCACTAATCTTGAGGAAGAAGAAGATGGAGAAAGAGAGAATGGCTAAAATCTAAGATGTTGAATCTTTTTCTCTCTAAGGTAACATGATATAATGAATGAGTCTAGGGTCCTATTTATAGAACTAGGTTTAGGTTTGAATTGGACTTTCCCTCCCAAAGTTTGTTGACAAGTTTGTTGGCTTTAGCTTAGGGTTTAAGCAAGGGTTTAGGAAAGTTCTAGAAGTTTTAGGCTAGTTTAGGAGCTTGATGATCTGGTGGAAGATTCTGGACTCTTCTGGACTTTTGTGTGCATTTTTGAGTAGTGGGAACTGAATCAGGAGTTTTGGTGAAATTCGAGGAGCTGACTCCCTGGATCCGCCGCGCAACCGCCGCGTGAGGTGGGCTTTGGCCGCCCTTCCGCCGCACAATGATGAGGTTGGGATCTGTGCTTTCTTCTGTTGCTTGGTACTGCTGTATGGGTTATTCTTTGATGTTTAGAATTGCAGTTGCCCTTCTATGTTGATACCAGATTTGCTTTCAATGAGTTTACGAGCAATTGTAATGGTCGAGCAATGTATTGATCGAGCAAGTATCTCTTTTCCTACATAGACTTCAAAATAGGGGTTGCAAGATATAGAAAATATGCTATGTAATGCAATGCAGTTAATTTCCTTAGAATTTCCGGTTTAAAGGTCGAATACATGTAATTTGATATTTTGCGACCGATTAGCTAATATGTGAATTATGAATACCGTACTCTCCTATATGTATGCAGATGTTAAGGAAATTGCCTGCTAAAATATACAGTATTTTCGACTGATCAAATACCCCCAAACTTAATTTCGATCATCTCGAGAGACTGTTTTATTAAAAAGAGAAGGAGAAAACAAAGAAAGAGAAAAAAACTAACTAACACACTTTCGTAGGCAACACGATTGCACTGAGCACGTGCAACAAGCCTTTAAACCTCTAGGTGTCCCTAGTAGGAGGAGTGTTGTCTCCTGAGGGTTTTCAGCGGATTGCACCCACAAAATCCAAAAATAAAAGTAAGATCATGAATATTACATTTAAAGACAAGAATTGTAAAAGAAAAACTTTGAAAATTAGGGTTTCCAACTAAGCTAGCTTTTCGGTTGTCATGAGCCCTATCTTAATGGTCATGAAAAGATGTTAGAAATCACATCCTCCCTCAATAAAACATCGTCTTACTCTTCATTCCTATCTTTATTCCAAACATCGATCATATCACCCTGCGTGTGTGTAAAGACATCCCTACACCCGGAGAATTCAATTCAAGCTATCATACTCTTGCCCATCGACCTCAGTACTTCTTGGCAAACGAGATTGCTTACACACTTTCATGCGACCGTTAATACTTCTTGAGGTACTAACCGACCGATTACTAATGTGCTTGCTAACTTGGTGTATTTTCCTAATCTTGCACCACCTCAGGCATAGCAGTGACTCCCAGACCAGTTGACCTTGGGGCACTAGGTGAAGAAGCACCCTTTTGCTATATATTTTTCTTGCCCTTGGTGATAACAAAACCAGTGTCCATTTTTTTTTCACCACTTTAAAACATATTTTTCTTTTCATACTTTTGGCTTTAAGACAAGAGCATTTCAAGGTATCCTCTACTATCCCAGGCTTTAAGATGTGTGTAAGTGCGAATAGCAGGGTAGCAACGTTCAAAATGTTTGGCTTCCAGAATAGAAACTAATTTTCAGACTTATTTTTATCCTCAGATTAGTGACGTCCTTCATCTTACTAACCCTTGGGACAACGGCTCATAACTACTTATTACTAGTTCGTATAAGAAAACTTCTAATTTTCTTAGTTTTCTAAAATTTTTCCAATCTCATGGATGTAATTGTTCACTGTCCAAACTTTCATTATCTTATTTATATACAAAAAAGTGTAAATATTAAAATTATTTTTATATTTGAAAATTTTTAAATTTTTATGGGTTTTGAAATTTTTTTTTTAATTTTTATAGATTTTTAAAAGAAATGTTTTGTGCTTATGCAGATGATATGCAAATGATGCAAAAATAAGCACAAACCTCCCCCAAACTTGTTTTCAACAGTGTCCTCACTGTTGCCGATCGTTATATCTACAAAAACCTGTAAATCTGGGAGGAATTATTAGTGGGGGCAAAATATATAAGTGAAGAACTTCCCCCAAACTTGTTTTATTTACTCACCTTCATTCAAAATATGATGTAATGATATACTGGACATGAAAGTGAGACGGAGGAATTTTAATCAAGATAAACTGGCTCTTCTAAGAACAAGAGCTCCTCCGTGGGGTCAGTGGAAAAATACGGCTTTAATCTATGTCCATTTATTTTGAAAATAGTGCCGTTTTTAACATTTTCAATATCTACTGCCCCGTGCGGGTATACAGACCGCACAACAAAAGGTCCCTTCCAACGAGATCGGAGCTTACCCGCATGAAGGTGTAATCATGAATCATAAAGAAGGACTTGTTGACCAGGTAAAAATGTTTTCCTTACAATGTTTTTATCGTGAAAAACCTTAGTCCTATTCTTTGTGATTACAGCATTATCATAAGCTTCATCGCGGAGTTCGCTTAGCTCGTTTAGTTGCAGCTTCCGAAAGTTGCAAGCAAGGTTTAGATCAAAATTAATTTCCTTTATAGCCCACAATGCTTTATGTTCTATCTCAACAGGTAGATGACATGCTTTACCAAACACTATCCTATATGGAGACATTCCTAGGTCGGTCTTATATGCAGTCCTGAATACCCAAAGAGCATCCGTCAATTTGGTCGACCAATCTTTTCTATTTTTGGCAACAGTTTTCTCCAGGATAAGTTTGATTTGTCTGTTTGAGATCTCAGCCTGCCCGCTTGTTTGGGGGTGATAGGGTGTAGAAAGACGGTGGTTGATTGAATATTTCCGCATCAGAGTCTCGAAAGATCTGTTGCAGAAGTGTGTCCCATTATCGCTAATAATAGCGCGTGGGTGTCCAAATCGCGAGAAGATATTCTCTTTTAAGAACTTAATGACAACTTTCTTGTCATTAGTGCGACTTGGAATGGCTTCTACCCACTTGGAGACATAATCAACCGCCAGCAATATGTACAGATTCCCAAAGGAGTTGGGAAAAGGACCCATAAAATCTATGCCCCAAACATCAAACATTTCAACAACCAGAATGGGTTGCTGAGGCATTTCATTCCTTTGGGATATTCTACCCGTATACTGACATTGTGTACAGGTTTTGCAATGTTCAAATGCGTCCTTGAATAAGGTCGGCCAATAAAATCCACATTGTAAAACCTTTTCCGCTGTTTTTCTTGGACCAAAGTGACCCCCACAGGCCTGATCATGACAAAATGAAAGAATACTCTTGAACTCTTCATTCGGGACGCACCGGCGAATGATCTGATCAGGACAATATTTAAAAAAATAAGGCTCGTCCCAGTAATAGTGTTTTACTTGGGAAAGAAAGCGGTATTTGTCCTGTTTTGACCAATCGCTCGGTATAAGTCCCGTGGCATGATAGTTCACAATATCCCTGAACCATGGTTCAGAGGATACGCTCAAGAGTTGTTCGTCAGGGAACGAGTCATCGATCGGCAGGGTCACAGGGGAAGAAACGATGCGTGAAAGGTGGTCAGCTACTACGTTTTCACATCCTTTCTTATCTTTGATAACAAGATTGAATTCTTGTAAAAGAAGGATCCAACGTATTAGTCGACCTTTGGCATCTTTCTTCGCCAACAAATGTTTTAAAGCGGAATGGTCAGTATATACAACAATAGGTGAGCCGATTAAGTAAGGCCTGAATTTCTCCAATGCGAATACAACCGCTAATAGTTCTTTCTCTGTGGTTGTATAATTGATTTGCGTATCATTCAGGGTCTTACTAGCATAGTAAATCACGTGTGACATCTTTTCAATGTGTTGTCCAAGGCCAGCACCTACTGCAAAATCAGATGCGTCACACATCAGCTCAAAAGGGTAGTCCTAATTTGGTGATGATAAAACGGAGGCTGAAGTGAGTGAGTGTTTAAGTGAGTCGAAAGCTGTCTCGCAATCCGAGTCAAAGTGGAAGGTTGTATCCTTGGCCAGGAGTAGTGTTAAAGGTCTAGCAATTTTGCTAAAGTCCTTTATGAATCTCCTATAAAAGCCTGCGTGGCCAAGAAAAGAGCGAATATATTTGACGCTTTTGGGATGAGGGAGGTTTTGAATGACATCTACTTTAGCTCTGTCAACTTCAATGCCCTTCTGTGAAATGACATGTCCAAGGACTATTCCTTCTTGGACCATAAAGTGGCATTTTTCCCAGTTTAAAGTCAAGTTCTTCTCTTTGCATCGAGTAAGAACAGCGTCTAGATTCGCTAGGCATTCAGAAAAAGAGTCTCCAAAAATCGAAAAGTCGTCCATAAAGATCTCCAGGAAATTCTCTACCATATCAGAGAATATCCCCATCATACACCGCTGAAAGGTAGCGGGAGCATTGCATAGCCCGAAGGGCATGCGACTGTAAGCAAAGGTACCAAAAGGACAAGTAAAAGTGGTTTTATCTTGATCCTTTTTGGCGATGGGGACCTGATTGTAGCCTGAGTAACCGTCCATGAAACAATAGTATTGTCGTCCCGCTAAGCGTTCCAGCATTTGATCAATAAATGGTAGAGGAAAATGATCTTTCCTCGTAGCAGCGTTGAGTTTTCTATAATCGATGCATACACGCCACCCAGTTTGGGTGCGTGTCTGAATCAACTCATTCGCTTCATTTATGATAACTGTGATGCCGGATTTCTTAGGAACAACATGTATAGGACTTACCCACGGGCTATCGGAGATCGGGTATATAATACCACTATCTAAGCATTTGACGATCTCTTTCATGACAGCTTTCTTCATGACGGGATTTAACCGTCTCTGTGGTTCTCGGGTCGGTCTGGCATCATCCATCACATGTATATGATGTTCAACTATCAAGGGACTGATCCCTTTGATGTCCGCCATACTCCAACCAAACGCCTCTTTATTAGATCTTAATACCGATAAAAGTGCATTCTCTTGCTCTGATGCAAGAGAAGTGGAAATTATAACCGGCAAAGTCTCGTTCTCACCAAGATATGCATATTTAAGGTGAGAAGGTAAGACCTTGAGATCTAATTCAGGCGGAGAAATGATAGAAGGAAAGATCATAGAATGATTTTTGGATTTACAAAGAAGCTCAGAGCCTGTGAAAGATACAGACTCGGGTGGAGAAAAGTCAGAAGTGCAGGACTCAAGTGTAAGTGTAGTGTCCTCACTAAGTGTAAGATCAAGCAGAGATGTGTTAATGTCATCGAGATCTGTAAAGCAAAGTTCCTCGGCTCCACAACTATCGGGAGTGATCTCATGGACAGAACACACATCTAAAATATGAGCACTAGGTTCTGATGGCTGACTCCCAACTCTGTAGATATTTAGTTCAATGGTCATATTTCCAAATGATAAATTCATTGAACCATTTCTACAATTTATAACAGCGTTGGAAGTGGCAAGGAAAGGACGACCTAAAATCACCGGAATTTGGCCCTGGGGGTTTGCTACAGGATGTGTGTCAAGCACAATGAAGTCTACAGGGAAAACAAATTCCCCGACCTTTATTAACACATCCTCTAATTCACCCCTTGGTTTGGTGATAGATCGGTCCGCCATCTGGAGAGTGCAATGAGCAGGTTTCAGCTCTCCAATTCCTAGTTGCTCATAGACAGAATAAGGTAACAGGTTAACACTCGCGCCAAGGTCTAAAAGAGCACGATTTATGTTTTTACCCCCAATCGAAATCGATATTGTAGGACATCCTGGGTCATTTCGTTTCTTTGGCAGCTGGGGAATAAAAGCAGTGCTGATATTATTAGCCATAAAGACCTTCTTCGGCACCTGAGTCTTCCTCTTCCTAGTGCACAAGTCCTTTAGAATCTTCGCATAAGCGGGGACTTGTTGAATTGCATTTAGGAGAGGGATATTGATGTTAACCTGTTTGAACATTTCTAAAATTTTCTCCATATGAGGACTCGTTCTGTTAGCCCTTAACCGGTTCGGGTAAGGTGCTTTCGCAATAAGCGCGGGGTCCATCATAGGAGAAGGAAAGGGGGGTAGACGAGATCCCAAAAGAGGTGTGGGGACCGTCTGTGGAGAACTATAAGGTTGGGTGAAGGTGTTGAGCCTAAAGGGAACTGGAGAATAGGCTCGTGCGAAGGTGGTTTGGTAGAAGAAGAAGGATCAGAAGGAGAAGTGTGTGTATGTGGAAAGGTCTCAGCCGGGGTTTTGACATGATTTTCAGTATTATCAATATCTTCCCCGACATTATTATTCAGCACTCTTCCCGATCTCAACGTGGTAATGGCATTTACATTGTAATGCCCAGGATTCTGCAGGGGTTGAGAGGGAAGTTTCCCTTTTTCTCTCGCACTCATTTCAGCTTTGAGGCGTGCGATTTCAGCTTCCATCGTTCTAATACTCTCAGCTTGTGATGCTGAGTTTTTCTTTATTTCATTGACGGAAGATCTAACCTCATTCGAAACCTCCATGAAATTGGATAAGAGTGATTTCATGGTTTGAGTAAATTGAGAGAAATCGTCAGAACAGGGCTGCATAGGATTAGACTGTGCAGAAGTGTTGCCCTGGTTTTGGAAATTTTGTGATTGGTAGGGGTGCTGAGTGAGTTGGAGGGGTTGCTGTTGTGGTGGAGGAAGAGCCCTTTGAAAGTTATTTGTGTTTGGAACCATGTTTTGAGATTGATTTTGGTTCCAAGCAAAATTCGGGTGGTTCCTCCAACCCTGATTGTACGTGGAAGAATATGGATCGTTTCGAGGTCGTTGAAATGCGGCATTAAAATGCTCGTGACCTTGAAACGCCGAGTTTAAAGGACATTCTTCCGTTAAATGTGACGGATCAGAACAGCACCCACAAATAGTTTTGGGGAGTGATACCGGGTTTAGGGAGGCTGCTGCAAATTTGTGTTCCATAGCGTCGAGCTTCTTTTGCATTGCTGCCATTTCTGCTCGAACACCTATGGACACATCTACTTGGTGTACGCCACCCCTATTCAATGGTTGGGTTCCACTCTCCCAAATTAGTGATTTTTCAGCGAACTCTTCTAAGTATCGCCAGGCTTCCCCATCGTCTTTAGTCATAAATGTACCCTGACACATATTTTCAAGGCTTTGTTTCGTGCTAGGGTTACTGCCCTCATAGATGATTCGGCAAAGCTCCCATCTCGGGATGCCGTGATGAGGACATTGAACCATTAGATCCTTGAAACGTTCAAAGTACTTTGAAAATGGTTCGGTAGGGAGCTGGGCAAATTGGTTCAATTCGCTACGAATTCGAGCCGTTCTTTGGACTGGGTAAAATTTCTTTAGGAATGCTGCGATGAATTCTTCCCAATCCGTGATGGAGTGTGCGGTGGTGTTATATAGCCACTTCTCGGCTATATCGCACAAGGTAAAAGGAAGAAGTCGTAGACGCATCGCATCCACCGAAAGTTGAGACGTACCCATCATAGCACATACGTTTTCAAATTTGGTAATGAAAACGTAAGCGTCCTCGGTCTCGAGTCCGTGGTATTTAGGTAAAAGGTTGATATACTGGGGCTTTATTTCAAAGTTATCCCCGTTGGCTGGTGGTGTTGATAAGCAGGTCGAAAGAGGACCTCTAAGTGGATAGCATCTTTCCTGGAGAGAAATGTGTGGAGGATTCTGCGCACCAACGGACGGTGGCAGATTAGGGTTAAAGAAGTTAGATGGATTCGGATCCATCGGTGTGGGTGTGGTAGTAGGTAAAGAAAAGGTAAATGGAGAATTATCGACTTCGGAGTCGATAAAAGGTACGCGGACTAAACAGGCACTAGAATCCCGTGTCCAGCCTATCTTGTACTAAAAAGGGTTAGTACAAGTGGCAGCGTTGGCTTATAATTAGGGGTAAAATGAATGCGGTGTTTGCTTTTGAAAAGGGACGGATTTTGAAAAAAATGATGCGACAACCAAATGCAGCAACACAACCCTAAAATCTAATGGTCACCTAGGTCCGGCTCTAGACCGCTCCTAACTGCCAAAAGACAAGTCGCGGGATCAATCCTCCACTGCCTCTTTGTCCCCCTGTGGCCGGATAAGTGCCAGGTAAGTGGGAAGGAACCACCACTACAGTGGCCCTAATTAATAACCACTAGCCTTAGACACACTCGCCTTAGGCACCACAAGAAAACGAGGATAAGCAATGAATTACCCACGGCCCTCTCTTGTCCTAAATGAGCGCGACAGTCCTTAGAGTCATCTCTAGATTTCTTTTAGTTAATGGGGGTAAATGTGGATGCAAGTTTGGTGGTTTTCGAGGCCTAGGAAGGGTAATGAAATCCCCACCTAATTTGGATTTGGCCGTGCCCCTTAAATTCCGTATTTAATATGCAAAACAACCAAGAAAAGCAAAATCACGCACAATTTTAATTTGCTTTTGCGGTGCAGCTATTGTTTGCAAAGAATCCTGCAGAAAGGATTAGTTGGAGCTAAAAAGGGAGAGGGGAGAGAGCAAGAAATCACCTGATGGAAAATTATCCAGAGAACCCTCAATACTGCGGCGCTTCCGCCGCAATTACCATGCATATGCCGCCCTTCCGCGGCTTGTTAATGGGTTCACTGTACCAATTTTCTTCAGCTGCTTACTGTTGCTATCTCCTGCACTCTGGTATATCCCAAATAATTTTTCCACAGCTCAGGATGCTCCAGATCACCTTGCAATCAAATCACCACACACGTATAAGAGTTTGTACGAATTTTGAATTCAAGAAATGAAACGTAATAATTCTTTCACTTCAAACTATAAAATGTGAACGAATTAGCGCGCGATCCCCGGCAACGGCGCCATTTTGATTGAAACGTATTCTCGTTGTGTAGTATGAAATTGTAAAGAAATCACAACCAAAAATATTTGACCGCAATCAAACAACGGTGTCAGTTGAAGTTAATGAATGAGTGCGGATCGTCCACAGGGATCTCGAGATTCGTTTGTATTTTTATTTTGCTCGAAATGAAATGTTAAGCAACAAGAAAACAAGATTCAGGAGTTGATTTGTATTTGTGTGTCACAATTCTTTATTAAAGAATCACGAAATTATAAACAATCAAGAATCGGGGTTTCAATGGTATTTTCCAAACAACAATCAAGAATAATAGAGAGGCTCGTAGGAATCGATAGGATCTTTAGATGTGTTGTAGTCTACAATATTTCGTATTCTTGTCCTTCGAACAATTGATACTAGATCAATGGTTATCAACGCGAGTTAGGGTTTTCTTGATGAAATCAGGGTTTCATCTCTTAACCCTTGCTCTTTCGAGGATACCATTTATATTCTAGCCTCTAGCAATTTCAAGAAGCGATCGGATCACCCCAATCTCGAGCGATGTTGATCAAGAAAGCATCGCATCAAATTGGGTTGTCGATTCTTGAACTTGCTAGGGTTTACACACTCTTGAGATTCAAGAATTGATTATAAATTTGCTACATCATCATACTAAAGATCGTTTCGACTCCTTAACGAGCGGAGTTTTATTCACACATCACCACATAGACAATATTCAAGAACAGTAAAGATAACATGATGCGGAATTTAAAGAAAACAAGAATGGAGAAAATATCACCTTTTATTTAATCAACAAATTCAATACATTCTTTCAAGATCTACAAGAAGAAAGAAATCGATCGTTGACTCAGCTTCGCTCGACTCCGTGGATCGTGGATCTACTTTGGATCTCTTGCCCGATGGAAGATCGGCTCGGCTCATAAAAGGGTTGAAGGAATCTTGCTTGGCTTGCACTCAAGATCTTGAATTGTGGTTGGATTTAGGGTTAGGGTTTCCTACAAGATTTCTCACTAATCTTGAGGAAGAAGAAGATGGAGAATGAGAGAATGGCTAAAATCTAAGATGTTGAATCTTTTTCTCTCTAAGGTAACATGATATAATGAATGAGTCTAGGGTCCTATTTATAGAACTAGGTTTAGGTTTGAATTGGACTTTCCCTCCCAAAGTTTGTTGACAAGTTTGTTGGCTTTAGCTTAGGGTTTAAGCAAGGGTTTAGGAAAGTTCTAGAAGTTTTAGGCTAGTTTAGGAGCTTGATGATCTGGTGGAAGTTTCTGGACTCTTCTGGACTTTTGTGTGCATTTTTGAGTAGTGGGAACTGAATCAGGAGTTTTGGTGAAATTCGAGGAGATGACTCCCTGGATCCGCTGCGCAACCGCCGCGTGAGGTGGGCTTTGGCCGCCCTTCCGCCGCACAATGATGAGGTTGGGATCTGTGCTTTCTTCTGTTGCTTGGTACTGCTGTATGGGTTATTCTTTGATGTTTAGAATTGCAGTTGCCCTTCTATGTTGATACCAGATTTGCTTTCAATGAGTTTACGAGCAATTGTAATGGTCGAGCAATATATTGATCGAGCAAGTATCTCTTTTCCTGCATAGACTTCAAAATAGGGGTTGCAAGATATAGAAAATATGCTATGTAATGCAATGCAGTTAATTTCCCTAGAATTTCCGGTTTAAAGGTCGAATACATGTAATTTGATATTTTGCGACCGATTAGCTAATATGTGAATTATGAATACCGTACTCTCCTATATGTATGCAGATGTTAAGGAAATTGCCTGCTAAAATATACAGTATTTTCGACTGATCACCACCTAAAGCAGTACATGATGATAAAGATAAACCAGATAACATACTCTCATCTTGAGTAAGACCGACCTATCGGGATAGGTCCTCCATCAATCATTGCAATCATGTGCCTGTGATCCAATAATTGACTCAGAGGGCACTATCTCCAACAGGTTGGCGTCTGCATCGCTGCACCGGAGTATGGTACCAGGAGCGACTCATCATTCGCCGTTGGGGATTTGAATTTTGGTTGGCATCTGCATCGCTTGTAACATTTCAGAAAATATAAAATATTATTTTTGGAATTTCTATAATTTAATATTATTTTAATGAATATTTTAATATTTTGGTATAATTAAATGCCGATAAATGGGGAAAATTTTGGAAAAATTATGGAAAATTCTAAAATAGGGTATTTTATGGAATTTAGCCATTTTAAAGATTTTATGGTTAATTATATGCTATTTTAGTGTTAATCGCGATTGAAAATCGCTAATTGGATTTTTAGCATTTTTGGTGCAAAAATGTGCACGTATCATTTTCCACACTTATTACAATTGTCACATGTTTTGGGTGCATGGTTACCTTGGGTCACCATTGAGAGGAGAAGGAATAAAAGAAAAGGAAAAGAAGAGATAAAGTAGAGGTATGATGATGAGAGAGAAAATGAGAGTCAACCCTTCCCCTTTTGAACCATCCTCCATCATTTTTCACCCCATTTCTCTCTCTCCCCTTTAAGAGAGAGCTGCTGCTGCTGCTGCTCTTCTCTTCCTCGTCCTCTTCAAATCCCCCACAACACCATGAAATCAAACCCAAAACCCCATTTCGACTTCACAATACTTGCTCACAAGCTCGAGAGGATCGTGTTGGACCTAGAAAAAAGTGGATCTTGAGAACTTTGAGCAACTTAAGAATTTTCTTGAGTTGCCAAAGAAGGTAATTTCTGCACCCCTAGTTTAGTATTTCAATTCTTATTGCATCCAATCTAGTTTCATGTCGATATGGTGTCGTTTGATAGACTTTTGAAACATCAAGTTAGGGTTTAGGTTAAATCTGAAATCAAAGATGAAATTGAGGATTGTGGTGACCTCAGAACCCCTGGTGGGAAGTTATTTTGGACCAGACCTGAGAGTTAAACCCAGAATACAGATCTAGTGAATCGATATCGGGGAGAACTGCAAATCTGGGAGTGTATTTAGGAATCTGCTATCACCCCGAGACCCCTAAAATAAAATTGAGCTGACAGTGAGTCGTGTAGGCACCTAGGAAGCTACCACCAAGACCCGAGCCCCTAATTCAAACCTATGGCCACAGATTTAATCATTCTGGCTGCAATTTGTGGCCAGAGTAGGATGGAATGGTTCCAGATTTGGTCCATGGCTCCTTTTGCACTAAATTAGACCCCTCCTATATGTAGTTTTGGCTAATTGTCATCTGGGAAAAATCAGGAAACATTTTGGTGTGTTTTAGGCGATGTTTTCCGTATGTTTAAATGCACTTTCTTGATATTTGGATTTGTATTTGGTTGTCGGGTGATCGTACATCGACAACAGGGGTTGTTTGATTGATTTGCACGTTTAAGCCATAGGTTCTAACCTGCGAGCACACTGTGCGCTGTATCGGTTTTCTGCATCGATTTTAATATGTATTGCGATTGGTTATTATTGTAGGTACCCTCGTATGGATTCCGAGGCGAAGAAGCGTGGCGTCATCGATTTGGGCGAGTGAAGACCAGGTGAGTAGATCTATATCTACCGGGGAAGTCGGGTGGATGGCGTATAGCACCCCCGCAAACTTCTGATGGAAAACGATTTATAGAGTATGGTTAGGAAACCTAGATTAGGAAACTACGGTTAGAATATAGATAGCTATGTAGTTACATTAGAATCTAGAGGTTAGTTAAGTGTGATTTGCTACTACTACCCTAGGATGATGTTTAGCGATATTACCGCTTAGGGTTCTGTAGGACTAGATAGTCGATGTAGATGCGTCATCCGAACCATACCTTTTCTAAACTAAAGAATCGTATGTATCTTTTAAATGTATATCTTGAGGGATGTTACGGATTTTCAAATGATATCTTTTCCTTAAAAGCACCGTAACCCATATTTCCAAAACTACGATTCACTTCCTTAAAAATCTGATTTTATGGTTCGGAAGTGTTTGTTAGATTAGAAAATTATACATAGTAGAGATAGCATGTTTATGTAAATTCGACATGATATGAGATATAAATGCGATGAAAGAATACAAAACGAATTTGATGATATGATGTGATGGTATATGGATGCGAGTCGATCGAGATGATTTATACCCTGCCGGTCCCCTGATATGAGATTATTGCTGATGTGACCCGGGATATAGGTATATAGGGTTATATATATATAGAATGTTGTGAATCATGGATGATAGGCCGTATGTGATATTAGGCCGTACCCTCATTTGTCTTATAGGATCATAGGATCCCTATTAGCTTAATGTCGCCGCACGATGATATTCCGTGCTTGATGAGTTGACTTGATGATTGATCCGTACCCTTGACTAGAGGTTGTCGTACGATGGATTATACCGTACGCGGTGTTATTGGGCTAGATGTCGATTAATAGATTCACCGACTCGGACATATGATAGTTATGTATACCTTATAGCTGTTAGCTGATGATTTACTTGTTGCATTCATGATATTATTATGGCATCGCATATACCTGTGATAGTACACCTGCACCATTATCGATGATGCGTAGGTTACATGTACACATATTTGCCGGCTCACACACTTTATCATCGATAATTGCCATGTCACTATACAGTAGGGTTGCTGTATCATGACATATATATTGCTACATTCATATTTGCGGATATACACATTTGTATATCCATATTCGTGCACATATATATTGATACATTCATACTTGTACACATACACATTGTATATTCATATTTTGTGCACATATACATGGTACATCTATACTTGTGCATATTCATATTGTACCTATATAAATAACTGGTTTTATTGGGAAATTGGGAACCGCAAGTCATATTTTAAAAACTGGAATCATTTTAAAAGAGCGGTTTTCCCCTTAATATGTCATATCACTATTCCATATTGCATGATACACGGATATGCTCGCATTTCTTTCCACATGTCGCATACATCATGCTCTATTATTTTACGCATTTAGATATGCTGTTTTCATGAGATTTCTGGATTTGAGAACCGTGGATATTTCAAATGAGATTATGTGTTGTTTTAAAAACCCGGTTTCTCTTGATATGATATTTCAGTGCATCCACCATGTGTTTTCTCGGTACTGAGAGTGGCATGTGAAACCCGATTCGAGGAGTGGTAGGCACCGTCTGCGGGTACATGGTGGACCCGGTGAGGTACCCCGAGGCAAGAAGACTTGTATATGTTAGACGGTGAGCCCGGCAGAGGGAGCACTACCTACCGGTGATAGTATGTAGACTCGGTGGTTATCCGGAGGATATCGACCGGAGTAGCGAGATGGATATGAGGGCCGACCATGGAGTGCGGCGCCTGAGGGCCGATCTGAGGATGCGGCGCCTGATATATATGAGGATTTACAAGCCGATGTTGGGCACGGTTTTCATGATGTTTTCAAGTGTCGATGCTAGGCACTCAGGTTCCATGATTTAGATGTGTCGGGAGGGACACCGTTGATATATATATCCTCATACTTTCATGCACGCTCTTTCATGATATTTACATGCATGTTATTGTTGCGTCAGTGGTTGACGCGTGGACTGGATCCACATACATACACTGATGTTACTATGGGAGATTATACACATGCTTATAGACATTGATTCATGGGTGGACGAGATCCACATATCTGCATATCTTGATTATGGTTGGACGATACCCATATACATGCATTGATTATTACTGTTGGATGTAATCCGCATGCATATAGATAGTGACTACCTTGTTGGCTCATATACGACCCGGTCACCCTAGATATCATAGTATTACCTGTATGATATAGTTGACCTAGGAGTCGTTGTTTATTCGATTTCTACTTATAGATATATTTCTATTCACGAGTTGGTAACTCACCCCCGTTGTGCCACAGTTCTTGCAGGTTGACCGCTTGGATCAGTAGCAGCTTCGCTGGCACACAGTTCCATTCGGGTGTTTTGCATTGGTAGGTGGGGCATTTGTATCGTACCCACTCTTGTATTATATTTCATATTGTATCTAGTTAACTCCATCAATCAATCGAAAGTTGTATTTGTATAAGTGATGAGACTTAGTGAGACTTGTAGTTGCGAGATTTGAGCGATGGGTTTTATTTTCCCTTTGGGGTTATATCTTGCACTTTTCATTGTCTTTTTGTGGTGAACTTCGCCGTTAGGCGTCTTATACTCATTTATACTGTATTGCGTGGTTGTGATCCGCCGTTTGGCAAGGAGCTAGCTCCCGCTTAGGGATGCCATTATTCTTGCTATGTAATTGTGGTTTTGGATCAAAATATACAAAGGAGGTGCTGCCAAATATTTTTTAAAAAAAAACGAAACATGTTTTTTAAACTAAAAAAATTTCATTTGCATCATTCATGTTTCTTTATATGCATTAAGCACACTTGATTTTATTATATCATTATTTTAAAAACTCCACCTCCTTTATTTTCTCAAAAAGGTTTAGATTTCTGGGTTTCAGCTTACTTGAATTCCGTTACGCCTTTTGACGTGGCGTGATTCAAGTGCTGGTCACTGTTAGTGTATATGCCCTAGAGGCCATTACTGTATCATACTAGTCTGTATATTACTTAATGGAAGCTTGGGATATTCACAGTTGTATAGACAATCTTGCTCAATATAGTAATATGCTACTTGGTTTGTTTCTACTTCAATGTATACATGTGTTTATTTTAGTATATCACTTATACACATTAGTGGAGCCCTTAGGATCTTTGCTTGATTACCAGCGTTGTGATGGCAGTCACACTAGTGGGGGCTGGGTAATCTATAAGCACATCCTTATGCAGGTCCCTAGTCGCAGGACTATCGAAAGAGGGCATCGATACTCCGGAGTAGACTAGTGTATGCGCTTCTCATCCCAGTATGGGAGGTGGTCTGTCCCACAGCCATCAGTACGTCGTACTGGAGATAGTATGCGGGTGCTCGTTGGGTTACGAGTACACTGGACAGGACTCGTCGGGAACTGTTGGTTGGCACTATACCTATCGTCAGTTATCAGTTCCCAGGTGACATGAGTACATCTTAGTCCGCTGACTTGACACTGTCACTTCGCCTCGAGTGTGTTCTCACTGTACTTAGATTACTACCCTACCACGGCTCGAAGGAGTCGTGCAAACAGGTAGTAGTTGGGTGCAGTCCCAAAGCACTTGGAGGCAGTGACGGTTAGACAGGATTCGTCTCTCCCGGTATTGGGGGTTGACATTGCGCTGTGTCTAGGAGAGCCATTACACGAGTAGTCCCTGGCCAGGGCAAGCGAGATATACTGGTAGGTTTTCAGTGTTATCTCAGGGTGTTCTGGGCTTCACTCCGACAAGACTTGTACCGCTATTAGGGGACTGGCGTTTACCACCCCCTAGGCCCGCCATGCGATGTATCAGACGAATAGACCGGACTGTATGGAGATTGTCACATCCAGACTCAGTAGGAGATCAGATGGGTTTCACCTCGTCCGTCTTCTTATCGGCATCTACCTGGGGACCGTTACGCACAGCTAGTGCCGCTTGCGGTCTGTGGTTAAACCCACTGCCAGCGTAGTGTCGAGTCTTTAGAGTCCCACACAGAGGGCTATTCGCCTTTGGGTAAAACAGAGTAGAGGTCGCATGATTTTGCGACAGGGTTCGTTCTCATCCGCGCACTTGTGCACGTTTGGCGTCCGGACGGATATTACTAGCGGGCTCTGGTTTGAGCCAGATCCTAGTATATGTTTTAGGGTTAGTTTTATCTCATAGTATTCATGTTCCTCGGAACACGAATGCGGGTTTGTATGCACAGTTGATTGAGGCGGAGGAATAGGATTTTCATTAAGGTTTCGGAACGGGTGTGTATGCACAGTTGACAGTCGTCTTTTTACAAACCCTAATGAACTTGTGATATATCAATTAATAATATTAATTAAATGAAATTGTGTCATGGTTGGGTTTGTTGACTTATTGACCAAGGTTGACTTGTTGACCATGGTTGAAACATTGACTATCATCATTACACATCAAAGATGCTCTTTGATTCTAGCAAAACCATTTAATGTGAAATGATAATAGTCTTATCAAACCTTCCATCAACTTTTCATTTAGATTAATTTTATTAATTTGATAATTCACTAGATATTGTTATGGTTGTAAAAAACCTTTTCATTCTATCATAATGATTCTCTCTCCTCTCTTCTTCTTCCTCATCCTCTAGTTTAAGGAGATCCATTCTCATGTGTTGAGAAACCTCTCTTTGAGATAATACACTCTAAACCACTCTTTACTCACACTAGGGTTGAAGGTCTAGCAAGCCAAAGACTTTAGTTCTCTCAAAGTTCGAGAAAGGAGCCCAAGGTTGAACCCTCAGGTGGTTCCATCTTTGACGGAAGAAGGTGACGAGGAAAGCACCATCCAACCACTACAAAGAGTTCAAGAAGAAGGAGTTCAAGTGTGGTATAGCCCCTAACCGAGTAGACAAGTCTCTTGTTAGTTTGCTAGTGTGTAGTTTAGCCAAGATCCGTTTTTGTAGTCCATGTTACCTAAGTCTTAAAAATCGTTTTTCACCATTTCCGCAAGCCCGAAAGAACCGGGAGAGGTAACGTGGACTTACAGTGGTATCAGAGCCTAACTAAACACACCCCAGCAAGTTAGCAAAGTATTTAGAATATCGACCGAACGAAAAAACCGCAAAACACCCCGGAAAACCCTAGTTGCTGCCGATATTTTTTTCTGCTCAAAAATTAAAAAATCATGTCTTAAAAATCGGCTCAGGCTTTTCTATAAAAAGGCAAGAAAAACGATCGCATGAGCCGACCAAGTCGCCGCGGTTCCACGGCAGAAGCTTGCTTCTGCCGCGGATCCGCGGCCGACTTGACTCGGCCGTGGATCGTTTCTCCTGCAGTTTGTTTCTGGGGGTGTTTTGGGATTTTTGGGATGGTTTGTTTCCAGAGAACAAGTTTGTTTTTGGGGTGGATACAAATCCGTATTTTTGTCGATTTTCTATTGACTTTGGCTAATGGTTATATCTGTAATGTTTTATATGTATTGAAGTCTACTAATCGCTATACGTCGATTAGTAGGGGTTATACATATCTGTGATCTGTGATGTTGATGGTTTGTGTATATGAATTTGTTGGATTGTCGTGGATGAATAGCCGGGGGGAATTGTGAGATGAGAGTTTTTGTTTATCTTTCAATTCTTGTAATATGTAAATTGATGTAATATTATTTTTGTCCGCACAACCGGGTCGGGGTTGTAGCCGTCATTGTATAATTTCATTTTACTGTTTTTGCTCCTAGGATAGACCCAAGGTGGGGTGCACAAACTACCGGGTATCTCGAAGTGCCGAGTGGCCTACTCACGTCGTTGAGGGAGGTTGCTCCACTTCGGATATTTGGCGGGTAGTTTGCCGCACCCGTAGGGGTCTAGGGTGGGGTTTTGGCTATTTCATCGCGACCGTGTAATCCGCTTTTTGTTACAGGCTCGTACAAATTGTGGATTCCTAGTATATCCAATGTATTCATCTGTGATCTGAAATGGCTATCATTGCAATATATCTATGTATGATATTATTTAGGCGTTGCTTTTGTTTTGCAGCCGCACTAGCCCAGCCCCCGCTCTGTCGTTAGTTAAGTAACCTAACGGGTAATGACGGGGCCCCGTGGAGAATGCGAATGGCATAAGCGTACGTCATATTTTGGTTGTTTTCTGCAATGGTAGGATTAAATGATGGGACGCATTAAAAGAACTAATGCAAGAAGAACACGCATTAAAAGAACTAATGCAAGAAAATAAACCAAGTAAAAGTCGTTGGAACACTTTCGAAAAACCACTCGGTTCTTTTCAAAACCAACTTTTAAATGCGGAGCTCGAGCCACTCCTTTTAAAAGTTGTCTCGTTCCAATGATTATATCAAGTTCACTACGTTCACGGTTTTGCCAAAACCATCCGTAGCCCTCCATCATTTCAGTTAAATATTCGGTAGTATTCAAGCTATGTATTTTGACCTCACGCCAAGGCATAGTGATTGGTAGCTGCCGGATATTTATCTGTTGCATAGATAGAATGCGTTGGTTTGAGACAGTCGTATTGCCATTTTGGCCTACGTCAAGGGTAGGTACGGGTGGGTTCAAATTAACCTGGATAATGATGGGAAGAACTTGACATGTGACTTATGACATTTTGACCTCACGCCAAGGTCATAAGAGCATGGGGCAAAAATCCACATCGGGAGTTTCAAAAGAAATGAAACTTGCTAGCGCTGCATACCATTTGGAGTGTGATGATTCTGGTAGGATTCCTTCAGTTTTGTCACACGATGATATTTGGATCCCGATCCTACTGTGAGTATATGCTACTCCTCGGGAAATTTCTCACTAAACGATCAATGCTATAAACCTAGTAGGTGTCTAGAAAGGTGTTAGCGGGGTTACGCCCCCAGGGAAAAGAGGTTCTTAAATTAAGGAACTTCGCGAAAGCGTTGAAAAACCTCCCTCGAAGTACCGACACCAGCCTGGCCGAACGGTTAAGCAAGTATTGTACGGTGAGATTGATCATGACTAATTCTTCCTTTTTGGTTTGAGGAGGGATTCGAGAGACAGTGGGAGCCATCCTGTTTAGACAAATTAAAAACCACTCTAAACTTGCAAGAGCATCGTGCTAAAGTGTTTCTTCTCTCTCTCCTAATTGCAACGACCATTCATCATGACTGGACTTAACTTACTACTAGATAAAAACATACCGACAGGGCCAAACTACAAAGATTGGCTCAGGAATGTCAAGATGGCAATCACTTACGGCAAGTTGGGGTATCTCCTTACCACCAAAGCTCCCCCCGTCCCAGGTCCCACCTCCAGCATCGCGGATAAGGAAATCCGTAAGACTTGGGAGATAGATAGCGCGAAGGCCAAATGCCTTGTGCTTGCCTCTATGGACAACGAACATGAGAGGAGGCATGAGAATATGGACCTCGAATCCATATTTCTCCATACAAACGAACTGTATGGAGAGCAATCTCGTATCGCAAGATACGAAGTGTCGAAGAAGTTGTTTTCGACAAGATTGGCCGTCGGATCATCGGTAGCGGAACACGTGCTTAAGATGATTGGCTTCATTGAGGAGCTCGCGGACCTTGGGACCACGTTGGAGAATGAGCTCTATACGGACTTGATTCTTCATTCCCTTCCTTCCACTTACGCCCAGTTCATCCTGAATTTCAACTTACAAGAAAAGGAAGTTGAACTTTCAGAACTCCTCAACATGCTGAGGAGTGCAGAGGGCACCCTACAGAAAGGTAGGGAAACATCCACTTTGTTTGTAGGAGGATCTTCCTCTTCTAAGTCCAGGGCGAAAGCCAAGGGAAAGAAGAAGAGAGCCCCCGCCAAACCAAGGGGCGGTGTTAGTAAAGTGGATACGAAGGGAAAGACGAAAGCTGTTGGAGTTAGTGCCCTCAGAGTCAATTATTAGGTCACAGGTACGTGATTGCAATGATTGATGGAGGACCTATCCCGGTAGGACAGTCTTACTCGAGATGATAGTATGCTATCTGGTTTACCTTTATCATCGTGTACTGCTTTAGGTGACCTGACAAGTCGCTATTACACGTTGGTAGAGCCCCTAGGATTCTTGCTTGACCACCAGCAGCATGAGGGCGATCATATACGTGGAAGCTGGCAGTCTATAAGCATATCCTTAAATGGTCCCTAGTCGTGAGAGTTTCGAGAAAGGGCATCGATACTCCAGAGTAGACTAGTGTGTACAGTCGAGACCCCGACGAGGGGTGGTGGCTGGTCTCACAAGCCACTTGTGTTAGTTGGATCACCTAAGATGTATACAGGTGCTCATTGGGTTATGAGTACACCGGACAGGACTCGCCGGGAACATGCTAGTTGGTCATATACCAGACGTCAGATGGCAGTTCCCTGGTGACATGTGTACAGGTTAGTTCATCGACCTGGGGATCGTCATTTGTCTCGTGTGAGTTCCCACTGTACTTTGATTACTACCCTACCACGGCTCAAAGGAGTCGTGCAAACAGGTTTTAGTTGGGTACAGTCCCGAGCCACATGGCGGCAGTGAGCGTATCTTCAGGGGTTCGTCTCTCCCGGTATTGGGGGAGAGGTCGTGCTGTGTCTAAGAGAGCCATTACACGAAGCCATCGGCCGAGGCAAGGAGATTTACTGGTAGGTATTCCAGCAGTATCTCAGGGTGTTCTGGGCTACACTCCGACACGACTTCTACCGCTTTTGGGGGTCTGACTTTTACCAACCCCCTAGGCCCGCTATGCGATACTCATAGACGAACGGACCGGACTGTACGGATATTGTCACTGACAGGCTCAGTAGGGTTGTCAGGTTGAGTTCGCTCACAGACATCCCTTTTAGTCAATACCTGGTAGCCCGTTACGTATTGGCTTATACCTCTGACGTGCTAGTGGTTAAATCCACAACCAAGGTGTTGACGAGTCTTTAGAGTCTCCCACATTCAGTTACTCAAGCTTTCGGGCAAAACGTTGTAGAGGCCGTATGGAGATATGGCAAGGTCCGATCAGATATGTGCGGTATTGCACGGATCAGGATCGGACAGTTTGTACTATAGGCCGTATGGATATATGGCAGGGTTCGATCAGATACGTGCGGTATTGCAGGATCAGGATCGAACGGATATTACTAGCCGGCTTTGGTTTAAGCCGGATCCTAGTATAGTACAGTGTAGATTTTGTCTCATTGCATTTGTATTTCGGTCGGAATACAAATACGGGTGTGTATGCACAGTATCGGGGTTTTCCTGTAATTTATTACGGGACCAGTTTTCTGGAGTTGCCAGTTTGCTTTCCGTTTCGGCCAATTTCCTTTGTATCGCTCATTGGCCGAAGTTTGGTGGAGGAGGGCTTATTTGCATTGTTGCAAATAAGTGTTTATGGAGGGGGTTCTTTGTATATATTTATATCATGATGGTTTCATGATGGAGCCCATCCTTTAACTCTTTCTTTTCCATGATGGCTTGACCATTGTAGGTTATGATTGGCTTTTGGAGTGTTGGGTTTTGTTCTCTCATCATCACTTTTCATCATTGCATTCCACCCACCCCTTGACCTTGCTCTCTCTCTCCAATCACACCAAAAAAACGGGGGGGCCGGCCATTCCATGTATGGGTATGGGATTCATTTCATGGGAGAGGTGGGATTTTTGTATCTTGAGCTTTGAAAAAATCCCTACAACTCCCTCTCCAAAAGTATACTTCAATTCCTCCACAAAAGGCAACTCCATAATCCCAAATGAGACACAAGTTCTACACAACATTCCACAGCAAATCTTGGGCACGTCGACTGGCCAGCTTCGTGCCCGAGTTGCCTCGGCATTGAGGTGGGAGCCCGTAAAAGAAGTAGGCGATGTGGTGCACTTCCGGCGACGAGGAGGAGACGGCACATTCCGCAGGAGATCGGGACGACGACGAGAAGACCGGAGGACTCGGATCTGTCGGTATATCTCTCTTCCCTTTCTTGTAGATAGCTAGGACTAGTTAGTGGTTCGATCCGGGTATTAGTGCGCGGCGGTTTGCCAGTTCAAGTAAAAATTAAAGTTTATTACCGCTTCCGCATTTGGCCGTCGGATTGACGGCCGGGGCGCCGCCGTGCACTTACAGTGGTATCAGAGCCTCGCCATTAACTTAGTCTAGCTTGGTTTAATGTGTTTTGCATTTCCGATCGACCAAAATTCCAAAATCTACATTTTAGTTCACATCAGTTTTCTGTTAAAATTTTTTGGTGTCCAAAAATTTTTCAGGTTGTAAAATAGTGATGTACTGGAAGTTATAAGCACACTGTAGAAATTCGACACTGCAACTCGACCACCCAAGCGCGGAACCGCGGCAAAACCCCCCCTTGTGCCGCGGTTCCACCGCTGAACAGTGTCCTTGCCGTGTCAAATTTCTTCAGTAGCTTTCTGGGGTTAAAATTGAGGTTTTGGAATATTAATATTGGGCCCAGAATTTCCTGATCTGCTACAGTAGTACTTGGGGCCCACTTATTATAATTTTGATTGATCGGATATTTTAAACACATTATTTCACAGTATTTACATTATATCTGCGACCGTGAATGTCACTTGATCGGTTAATCCAGTCTAACTGCTATAGCCCGGTTAGACGGATTTGCGAACGTGACTTTAACGTTGATGTTCTGTTTTTGCTGTGATGTTGCGGATCGGTCGTGGGGGATAGCCTGGATGCAATGCTAGTACAGTTCTGTTGTATTATGTACATTTGATATTGCGGGGCGAGCGTCCGACATGTGGACTGCCGTCACTGCCTGATTGTATTATTATTTTGGGGCACGACCTGGTTGCGGTCGATGTAAGTCGATGTAGTACACCCCAGTACTTGTGGGGAGGCGGATTTTACAAAAACGATCAAGTTTAAACAACGAACATCGACTAACCGCTTGAATCGAAGCTAAACTATAAATAACCGTATTCTATGAGTTTCTTTTCACAAGTGATTAGGGATTATACCTAATGAAACCGGTCCTTCTTCTTTACGTCCTCCTTTGTTCTCCTCGACCTTCTCTAGGTAGTAGACGATCCACCCGAGAGCGAAACTCCAAGCTAAACCTCTAACTTGAGGTAACTAATCAACTTTGATTGCTAATCAAAGATGAGAGGATGATATAGAGTGAAGGTTATGGATTGTTTAGTCTAATTAATCCTTTGATCTCAACACATGAGGATTAAGGATTAGGGTTTGAAGATGAGAGCTTGAGGAGAGAGAATGTGTGATAAGATAATGAGAGAAGAGAGAGAGTGTATCATAATATTATGAAGCATTCTTATTTTCAAATAATCAATAAAGGAAATGAATAAGCATGCTTCATAAAATATCTTGTGATGATTCATTAGCATGAGTCATTAAGCAATAAATGTGCATTAATGAAGTGAATGAATCACCACCATGACTCACTCTCTTATCCAAAAGAAACCTCCTTAGTCACATCTTCTAGAAGCTTCTCGAGTAATTACGAGAACGCCCCTCCGATCCGTAAAAATACGGAAAAACTTTAGACTGAAAAAATCCAATAACCGGATACCAGTAACTGGCTTAAACCAAAGCCGACTGGTAAAAACTGTCCGAAAGTCGTACGCGCGTAAACGCACGTATGCGTCCGAACCCTTTGTCGCAAAACCATGCAACCTCTATATCGTTTCGCCTGGAGTAGGAAACTCTCTGTGTGGGACTCTAGAGACTCGACTACTACGCTGGCAGTGGGTTTAACCACAGACCGCAAGCGGCACTAGCTGTACGTAACGGTCCCCAGGTAGTTGTCGATAAGAAGGCCGATGAGTAAACCCATCCGAACTCCTACTGAGTCTGATGTGACAATCTCCATACAGTCCGGTCCGTTCGTCCAAGACTATCGCATATCGGGCCTAGGGGGGCGGCAAGCGTCAGTCCCCTAATAGCGGTATAAGTCGTGTCGGAGTGAAGCCCATTACACCCTGAGAAACTACTGGAACCTACCAGCAAATCTCGCTTGCCCTGGCCAGGGACTTTGCGTAATGGCTCTCTGACACAGCACGATATCTACTCCCAATACCGGGAGGGACGAATCCTGTCTAACCGCCACTGCCTCCAAGTGCTCGGGACTGCACCCAACTGCCACCTGTTTGCACGACTCCTTTGAGCCGTGGTAGGGTAGCAATCTAAGAACAGTGGGACACACTCGAGGCGAAGTAGCAGTGTCAAGTCTGCGGACTACGCTGTACTCATGTCACCTGGGAACTGTTCACTGACGACTGGTATCAAACCAACCAACAGTTCCCTGTGAGTCCTGTCCGGTGTACCCGTAACCTAACGAGCACCTGTATACTATCTCCAGTACGACGTACTGACGGCTGTGGGACAGACCATCTCCCCAACTGGGATGAGAAGCGTACACACTAGTCTACTCCGGAGTATCGATGCTCTGTCTCGATAATCCAACGACCAGGGACCTGAATAAGGATGTGCTTGTAGACTACCCAGCCCCCACTAGTGTGACTGCCATCACAACGCTGGTAGACAAGCAAGATCCTAAGAGCTCTATCAATACGTATACTCACATATTAAGATAGAAAAACCAAGTAGCATACTACCATGTTTAGCAAGACTGTTATATACATGTGAATATCCCAAGCTTCCATTAAGTAATATACAAGCTAGTATGATACAGTAATGGCCTTCTAGGGCATAAACACTAACAATCTCCTACTTGCACTAGGGCCATGTACTGGCATATCGCAGACCAATGATCTCGAGCAGCCTCTCGAACTGAATCTGAGGAAGGGCCTTCGTGAATGGATCAGCAATGTTCTCTTCTGAAGCAACTCTCCGAACCTCGATCTCCTGACGATCAATGATCTCTCTGATCAGGTGATACCGCCTCAAGATGTGTCTGGACTTCTGATGGGACCTTGGTTCCTTCGCTAAAGCTATAGCTCCGTTGTTGTCGCAATACAGAGGTATTGGATCAACTATGGTAGGAACCACCTGAAGTTCTGTTAGGAACTTCTTCATCCAGACTGCTTCTTTTGCGGCATCGCAAGCAGCTATATACTCCGCTTCCATCGTCGAGTCAGCAACGGTGTCCTGCTTGGAGCTCTTCCAGCACACCGCCCCTCCATTGAGGGTAAAGACATAACCCGACATGGACTTGGAATCGTCCTTATCACTCTGGAAGCCGGAATCAGCAAAGGCCTCCAACCTGAGGTCTTTTCCGCCGTAAACCAAGAACATCTCCTTAGTCCTCCTTAGGTACTTGAGAATGTTCTTTACTGCTATCCAGTGTTTCTCCCCTGGGTCTGACTGATACCGGCTTACCACGCTCAGTGCGTAAGCTACATCTGGTCTGGTACACAACATCGCATACATTATAGAGCCTACCGCAGAAGCGTAGGGTATAATAGACATGCGTTCCCTTTCCAAATAAGTCTTGGGAGACTTGTCTTTGGAGAGGGTGATTCCGTGACAAGCCGGTAGATTACCGCGCTTAGAATCTTCCATACTGAATCTTTTCAGTACAGTGTCGATATACCTGGACTGCGAAAGTCCCAACATCCTCTTGGATCTATCACGATAGATCCGGATCCCCAGAATGTAAGAGGCATCACCCAGGTCTTTCATGGAGAACCTGTGTGACAAGAATCCTTTGACAGATTGTAGCATAGGAATGTCATTTCCTATCAATAGAATGTCATCCACGTACAAGACGAGGAATACGACACTTCTGGCCACAACTTTACTATATATGCACGGTTCATCTGGATTTTTGATAAAGTCATATTCTTTGACTGTCTCATCAAAACAGATGTTCCAACTCCGCGATGCCTGCTTTAGTCCATAAATAGACTTAAGCAGCTTGCATACTTTCCCGCTGCTCCCACTCTGATTGAAACCCTCTGGCTGATCCATATAGACGCTCTCTTCTAAATTTCCATTTAGAAAAGCCGTCTTTACGTCCATCTGCCAGATTTCATAATCATGGAAGGCAGCAATAGCAAGAAGGACCCGAATGGATTTGAGCATAGCCACTGGAGAAAAGGTTTCATCATAGTCCAAACCAGGTCTTTGACGAAAACCCTTTGCAACAAGTCTAGCCTTATAGGTTTCCACCTGTCCATCTACACCAATCTTTTTCTTGAAGATCCATTTGCATCCTATGGGTTTTACACCATCTGGAGCAAAGTCCAAAGTCCATACTTTGTTGGTGTACATGGACTCCATCTCGGTCCGCATTGCATCTAGCCATCGTACCGAGTCGCCGCTCTGGATGGCCTGCTGGAAGTCAGTAGGTTCATCATCATCTATGATGCAATCCTCTCTATCCCCGTCTATGAGAAAACCGTAGTATCTCTCAGGCGGATGAGACGGCCTACTACTCCTGCGGAGGGGTGCGGGAATGTTCTGTTCTTCTTGAACCTCTGGTTCTACCAAACTTTCAGTAGCAGTTTGTGGTTCTGGAATTTCTTCCAGTTCTATTTCGCTCCCACTTGATTCCTTTTCTAAAAACTGATGTTCTAGAAAATGGGCATTACGAGAAACAAATACCTTTTGTTCCTCTGCGTAATAGAATAGATATCCCCTGGAGTGCTTTGGATATCCCACAAACAAACACTTTACTGATCGTGCCTCGAGCTTGTCCACATGCTGCTTTTTAACAAAAGCTGGACATCCACAAATCTTTATATACTGTAGATGGGGTTTCTTCCCACTCCACATCTGATATGGAGTGGTAGGCACAGTCTTGGTAGGTACCATGTTCAAAAGATATGCCGCTGATTCTAGCGCATGTCCCCAGAAAGATCGCGGTAACTCAGCATTACTCATCATGGATCGTACCATATCCAATAGGGTTCGATTCCGTCTCTCCGATACACCATTATGCTGTGGAGTGTACGGAGGAGTAAGCTGAGAGAGAATTCCTTTCTCTTTTAGGTAACCTAGGAACTCGGCACTCAAGTATTCTCCACCTCGATCAGATCTAAGTGTCTTTATACTTTTGCCGGTTTGGTTTTCTACTTCATTCTTATACTCTTGGAATTTCTCAAAAGCCTCGGATTTATGTTTCATCAGATAAATGAATCCGTATCTTGAGTAATCATCCGTGAAAGTAATGAAATAGGAAAAACCACCTCTCGCATGTGTAGACATTGGACCGCATACATCACTGTGTATGAGTCCTAAGAGCTCGCTCGCTCTTACTCCTTGTCCAGTGAATGGAGTCTTTGTCATCTTTCCTTTGAGACAAGATTGACAAGTGTCATAAGTTTGATATTCGAACGTGTCCAAATATCCTTCTCTATGCAACTTAGTCAACCTTCTCTCATTGATGTGACCCAGTCTACAATGCCATAAGAAAGCTTTATTTAAATCTGGAGACTTTCTTTTTAGTGTGTTCTGGACATTGAAAATTTGGAGTTGGTTTAACACATATATGCCGTTATTTAGAGTACCGGACCCAATCAAACCATGATTAAGGTGGATGTTGACAACATCTCTTACAAACGTGAAATCATAACCTTTATTTGATAACAAGGAAACTGATATGATATTACACGTTAAGCTGGGTACAAAATAACAGTTATGTAAAACCAAAATGTGTCCACTCGTCAATCCTAGGTGATAATCCCCGACGGACGCAGCTCCCACGCTAGCTCCGTTAGCAACCCTGAGGATCATATCACCTTCCTTCAGCACTCTACGGTTTCTCAGTGCCTGCAATGAATTGCAAATATGAGATCCTGATCCGGTATCCAATACCCAGGAAGTAGAGTTGATCGACAGACAATTCTCAATTACAAACACACCTGAAGTCGAAGCAACAGCTTGCTTCGGTTCCTGGTTCTTGGCGTTCCACGCCTTGCAATCCTTCTTCCAGTGCCCTTTCCTGTGACAATGGAAGCACTCATCCTGACCAACTATCGGTACTGCTTTCTTTTTCTTTCCCTTCCCTCCCACCTTACTAACACCTCCTCTAGGTCTGGGTGCGGCCTTCTTCTTCCTTCCTTTGGCCCTAGCCTTGGACCCGGAAGAAGATGAACCGCCAACAAACATAGCGGGTGTTTCCCTTGCCTTCTGCAAGGTGCCCTCCGCACTCCTTAACATGTTCAGGAGTTCCGCAAGTTCAACTTTTTTCCTTGAAGATTGAAGTTGAGGATAAACTGGGCGTAGGTGGGAGGAAGGGACTGGAGAACAAGGTCTGTATAGAGCTCATTATCCAAAGTCGTCCCAAGGTCTGCGAGCTCTTCTATATAGCCAATCATCTGTAGGACATGTTCACCTACCGATGACCCGACAGCCAACCTCGCTCGAAACAATTTCTTAGAGGTCTCGTATCTTGCTATACGAGATTGCTCTCCATAAAGTTCCTTTGTATGGAGAAATATACCATCTAGGGACATATCCTCGTGCCTCCTCTGATGTTCATTATTCATCGAGGCAAGCACGATGCACTTGGCTCTCGCGCAATCTAAATCCCAGGTTTTGCGGATTTCCTTATCCGCATTGCTGGATTTGGGACCAGGGACAGCAGGTGCCGTAGCGGTGAGGACGTACCCCAGTTTGTCATAGGTCAAAGCCATCTTGACATTCCGCAGCCAATCTTTATAGTTTGGCCCCGTCAGTATATTTTTCTCTAAAAGTAACTTAAGTCCAGTCATTTTCAGGGTCGCTGCAATTAGGAGAGAGAGAAGAAAACTCTTTAGCATGATGCTCTAGCAAGTTTAGAGTGGTTTTTAGTTTATCTAAACTGGATGGCTCCCACTGTTTCTCGAATCCTTCCTCAAACCATAAAAGAAGAATTAGCCAAGACTATTCTCACCGTACAATACTTGCTTAACCGTTCAGCCAGGCCGGTGTCGATACTTCGAGGGAGGTTTTCCAACGCTTTCGCGAAGTTCCTTAATTAAGTAACCTCTTTTCTCTGGGGGCGTAACCCCGCTGACACTTTTCTGGACACCTACTAGGTTTATAGCATTGATCGTTAAGTGACGAATATCCTGATAAGTAGCATATACTCACAGTAGGATCGGGATCCAAATATCATCGTATGATAATGTTGAAGGAATCCTACCAACATTCATCAAACTCCAAATGGTATGCATCTCTTTGCAAATTTCAGTTTCTTTAGAAATTCCCGATATAAGTTTTTGCCCCATGCTCTTATGACCTTGGCGTTAGGTCAAAATGTCATAAGTCACATGTCAAGTTCTACCCATCATTATCTTGTCAATTTGAACCCATCCGTATATATCCTTGACGTTCGGCCAAAATGATAATACGACTGTCCCAAACTAACTCATCTATCTATGCAACAAATGAATATCCAGCAGCTACCAAACACTATGCCTTGGCGTTAGGTCAAAATACATAGCTTGAATACTACTGAATACCCAAATGAAATGACGGAGGGCTACGACTGGTTTTGGCGAAACCGTAAACGTAGTGAACTTGATATAACCGAAGGAACCTGATAGCTTTTAAAAGGAGTGGTTAAATCTCCGCATTTAAAAATATCTGTTTTAAAAATAACCGAGTGGTTTCTTTTAAATTGTTCCAACGATTTAAACTTTGGTTTGTTTTACTTTGCATTATAGATAATGCGTCCCATCATTAACCTATCATTGCAGAAAACAACGAAAATATAACGTCCTCTTATGCCATCCGCATTCGCCACGGGGTCCCGTCATCACCCGTTAGGTTACTTAACTAACGACAGAGCGGGGGCTGGGCTAGCGCGGGTGTAAAACATAAGTGACGTCTAAATAGCTATAATAAATATAGATATTTTACATTCGTCTGACGCAATGATATTCATTCCAGAACACAGATAAACAATATTGGATTTGCAAGCAATCTGTATTTCTTTTGAGCCTGCAAGAAAAGACAGATTACACAGTTGTGATGAATAGCCGTTTACCCCACCCTCGACCCCTACGGGTACGGCAAACTACCCACCCGGCAGTTTGTGTACCCCACCTTGGGTCAGTCCTAGGAGCAAAAACAGTAAAGTGAAATAATACAACGGTGGCTACAACCGCAACCTGGAAGTGCCCCGCGAAAATAATATTACAACAAATTACATTTACAACAAATGAATTAATCAATAACCCATTGCTAACCCCGGCTATACACCACAACAGTCCAATACAGTTTATATGCACAAACAGATATAACCATTTCAGAAATGTGCAACCCCCTGCCAACCGACATACTAGCAGTTGGGGAAGGTTTACGAACACATTAAACAATCACAGATATAATCCAATACGCAAATACTGTACAATTCGATCGAATAAACAACATCAATATTGCTCTAAAATCTGCTCTGTTAAACAGTAACCTGAGCAATAATTAAATATTCCAGAAAACCCCAAATATCACAGGGGACCCACCCAAAAAAAATTGAGCCCATGACTCGGCAACTCGGCCGCGGAAGCGCGGCGGATCGGTGCGATCCGCCGCGCTTCCGCGGCGCTTTAGTCGAATCATTGGCTCGAATTTCTTGGGTGTTCTCCTGTAGTCATGTCAAGCTCTCTGAACACACCAGAAAAATTTTAGGACTTTATTTTAAGTTCGACAGAAACTAAACAGAATTAGGGTTTTCCGGCTTCGTTTTTTCGTTCGAAATTCGTACAAATTTGCGATTAAGTTATTTAGTGTTTAGCGAGGCTCTGATACCACTGTAAGTCGATGTAGTACACCCCAGTACTTGTGGGGAGGCGGATTTTACAAAAACGATCAAGTTTAAACAACGAACATCGACTAACCGCTTGAATCGAAGCTAAACTATAAATAACCGTATTCTATGAGTTTCTTTTCACAAGTGATTAGGGATTATACCTAATGAAACCGGTCCTTCTTCTTTACGTCCTCCTTTGTTCTCCTCGACCTTCTCTAGGTAGTAGACGATCCACCCGAGAGCGAAACTCCAAGCTAAACCTCTAACTTGAGGTAACTAATCAACTTTGATTGCTAATCAAAGATGAGAGGATGATATAGAGTGAAGGTTATGGATTGTTTAGTCTAATTAATCCTTTGATCTCAACACATGAGGATTAAGGATTAGGGTTTGAAGATGAGAGCTTGAGGAGAGAGAATGTGTGATAAGATAATGAGAGAAGAGAGAGAGTGTATCATAATATTATGAAGCATTCTTATTTTCAAATAATCAATAAAGGAAATGAATAAGCATGCTTCATAAAATATCTTGTGATGATTCATTAGCATGAGTCATTAAGCAATAAATGTGCATTAATGAAGTGAATGAATCACCACCATGACTCACTCTCTTATCCAAAAGAAACCTCCTTAGTCACATCTTCTAGAAGCTTCTCGAGTAATTACGAGAACGCCCCTCCGATCCGTAAAAATACGGAAAAACTTTAGACTGAAAAAATCCAATAACCGGATACTAGTAACTGGCTTAAACCAAAGCCGACTGGTAAAAACTGTCCGAAAGTCGTACGCGCGTAAACGCACGTATGCGTCCGAACCCTTTGTCGCAAAACCATGCAACCTCTATATCGTTTCGCCTGGAGTAGGAAACTCTCTGTGTGGGACTCTAGAGACTCGACTACTACGCTGGCAGTGGGTTTAACCACAGACCGCAAGCGGCACTAGCTGTACGTAACGGTCCCCAGGTAGTTGTCGATAAGAAGGCCGATGAGTAAACCCATCCGAACTCCTACTGAGTCTGATGTGACAATCTCCATACAGTCCGGTCCGTTCGTCCAAGACTATCGCATATCGGGCCTAGGGGGGCGGCAAGCGTCAGTCCCCTAATAGCGGTATAAGTCGTGTCGGAGTGAAGCCCATTACACCCTGAGAAACTACTGGAACCTACCAGCAAATCTCGCTTGCCCTGGCCAGGGACTTTGCGTAATGGCTCTCTGACACAGCACGATATCTACTCCCAATACCGGGAGGGACGAATCCTGTCTAACCGCCACTGCCTCCAAGTGCTCGGGACTGCACCCAACTGCCACCTGTTTGCACGACTCCTTTGAGCCGTGGTAGGGTAGCAATCTAAGAACAGTGGGACACACTCGAGGCGAAGTAGCAGTGTCAAGTCTGCGGACTACGCTGTACTCATGTCACCTGGGAACTGTTCACTGACGACTGGTATCAAACCAACCAACAGTTCCCTGTGAGTCCTGTCCGGTGTACCCGTAACCTAACGAGCACCTGTATACTATCTCCAGTACGACGTACTGACGGCTGTGGGACAGACCATCTCCCCAACTGGGATGAGAAGCGTACACACTAGTCTACTCCGGAGTATCGATGCTCTGTCTCGATAATCCAACGACCAGGGACCTGAATAAGGATGTGCTTGTAGACTACCCAGCCCCCACTAGTGTGACTGCCATCACAACGCTGGTAGACAAGCAAGATCCTAAGAGCTCTATCAATACGTATACTCACATATTAAGATAGAAAAACCAAGTAGCATACTACCATGTTTAGCAAGACTGTTATATACATGTGAATATCCCAAGCTTCCATTAAGTAATATACAAGCTAGTATGATACAGTAATGGCCTTCTAGGGCATAAACACTAACAGTCGATGTACCCGTTGTATGTATATTTTACTTTCTGTACTAGGATTACCCCACGGAGGGGTGCACGGATAGCCCGGTTCTAGAGGGCAACAAGCCCGCATCTCATGGCATTGAGACGGAGGGGGCTTCACTCTAGGATTGGCGGGCTATTCGCCGCACTCGTAGGGGGTACAGGTTGACCCAGGAGGGGTGCCCAAGTTACCGGATTCCGTGAAGTGCTGGGTGGTCCATTCACGGTGCTGAAGGGGGCTGCCTCGCTTCAGGTTTTGGCGGGTAACTTGCCGCGCCCGTAGGGGTCTAGGGTTTCATTGCACAGGCTATCCACACGACCAGGGGAACGTCGGGTTTCAGTAGTGGCTCTGTGAAACCCGGGGATCCCAGATATCTGCATTGTTTCTGTGATGCTGTACATTTTCCGTGATGTTGCATTTCTTTCACGCCTTGAGCGAATATAATATATTGGTATATATATTAGTAGATGTTGTATATGTTTTGCATCCGCGCTAGTCCAGTCCCCGCTCTGTCGTTAGTTAGCTAACCTAACGGGTAATGACGGGACCCAGTGGCGAATGAGGATGTCATATACATACATCAATATATTTTCGTTCTTTGTGGTGTGATCAATTGATGGGACTGCGTTGATTCGGATCAATGCAAGTTAAAACAAACCTAATCTGATGTTGTTGGAACACTTTTCAAAAAGCTGTTATTGCAAGGACGTTCACTTTTGTTTTGCACCGTGGTATTCAGTTGGAATATCCTGTTCCTCAATCGACGAGGCAAGGGCCGAGATCCCTTCACCGGGAGTGACCCCTTGGACAAAGAGTTTGCGTCAGGGCAATGACTTCACTATAGCCGATTACTTTTGCTTTGCACCGTGGTATTCAGTTGGAATATCCTGCACCTCATTCTACGGGGAAAGAGCCGAGATCCCTTCACCGGGAGTGACCTCTTTAGCGAAGGTTTTCGTCACTATATTTTTAAAAAGCTATCCGTTCTTTCGACGATATCAAGTTCATTATGTTAAAGGTTTTCTCCAGAAACCATTCGTAGCCCTCCATCATTTCAGTTAAATATTCGGTAGTATTCAAGCTATGTATTTTGACCTCACGCCAAGGCATAGTGTTTGGTAGCTGCCGGGTTTTTATCTGTTGCATAGATAGATGCGTTGGTTTGGGACAGTCGTACTACTATTTTGGCCTACGTCAAGGGTATGTACGGGTGGGTTCAAATTAACCTGGATAATGATGGGCAGAACTTGACATGTGACTTATGATATTTTGACCTCACGCCAAGGTCATAAGAGCATGGGGCAGAAATCTCATCGGGAGTTTCAAAAGAACTGAAACTTGCCAGATATGCGCATACCTTCTGGAGTGTGATACCGTGAGTGGATTCCGTCACGTTATCATGCGATGATAGTTGGATCCCGATTCCCACTGATGAGTTGGTTTACTCCTCGGGTAATCCCGACTAATTCTTCTTTCAGGTTTGGAGGAGAATTTGACGGTACAGTGGGAGGTTTCCAGATTAGATAAATTGGTAACCATTCTGATCTAGGTTAGAGTGCACGCTGAGTGTTTCTTTTCTCTCTCTCTTTGGCAGCGACCATTGACCCGACCCTAAGACTATGACTCAGTGACCAAATTAACCGAACCTTCTTAAACATTGGCTTTTGGATTGTCAGAATTGCTAACTTCATTGCCACTCCTACTTTTACCCTTTTCTCTAGGACACCCCATATTACTACGAACGTCCACTTCCATTGGACAAAACCATCGTATGGTTAGATACGAACTCGAAAGAATTTATTCGAGGATGGTTTCCGGTTCTGGAGAAAACGGATAGGATTATTCAGTTGTCTTTTCTTTTTACCTTCTCTCAAGTTATGAGTACTCCTTGGTTTAGGAGATAGTACACCTATTACGCAAATTGGATAGTCTTCTTCCAAACCATAGGCAGGTGCCGACCGGTAGGGAATGAAGAAAACCAATTAGCATAACGATGGTGTGCAGAAGGTATTAGGTTAAGACAAAGCAAGGGATTAGTAAGAGGGCAAAGTAAATTGCAACAGATATTCACGACAAAACCAAGTATTCCTTCGCCAATCCTAAATCACCTTTGCATTTCTCCAGGACACTCCGTATCACTACGAAGATCCACAGTTTATTGGATATTCCATCGTATGGTTATATACGAACTCGAAAGGAACTTGTTCCAGTTCGGGGATGGATTCTGGTTCAGGAGAAATAGGAATAAGATTTATTCAGGTGTCTTTTATCCTCACCTTCTCTCGCATTGCAAGTGTTCCTAGGATTAGGACAGTACACCCATTATGCTTATTGGATAGTCTTCTTCCAAACCATAGGCTGGTGGCGAACGGTAGGGAAGGAAGAAAACCATTTGGCCTAAAGGGGTGTGCAGAAGGTAATGACTAAAGACATATGAAGGGATTTGGAGAGGTGGCAGAGAATTACAGGGTTACAGTTGTGAATCTGGATAATGGAAAAGGCATTACTAGGAATACCGGGATACCCCATCGAAACATTTCAATGTTTCAGTCTCACTGTGTACTGTTAAAGGAAAACTGATTTCCCAGTTAGACACTTGCTCCAGGGTATGTATTTACCAGGTACGATTCTCACATCTGTATGGTTTTAGAGATGATGAGTGGGAGTAGGTTATTGGGAATTGGGTGATCATCCTCATTATATCGGGATTCGTTGTAATCGGTGATATTTGAGGACATCACCTGGGCTGTTTGCGAGTCGGCAAATATTTGGTTTTGAATATCCGCTTTTATGCACCAATTTCAAATTGATATATCTGTACGTCTATTTTCATAGAGTGAGATATACCTTTCTGAAATTATGTCTACGACATTTACCTATATCAGTGGATGGTTAGGTAAGGAGCATTAAACATCTGTGTAATTCTTCTTAACCATAAGTACAGTTTTCAATCTACGACACACAGTGAATGAGTTATCAGACTCAAGGGACTTATACAGAGTATTGTATGTTGTCCAGGGTCTATCAGGACAGAGGGGTTGGTCCTCGTACTATATTCGGTTTACTTATGACTTCTCTAGTTTTTAGATAGGTGTTTCGCGGAAACACAGGGTCTGAATTTTGAGAAGTTATAGGTATTTGAATAGAGTAGAGAACCAGGTATAGCAAGTATCGGGATTCTTCAAAGAGATCGAAGATGTAGATACTTGTGTATGGTATTCAGTTGATAGTAATGATTAAGAGATCTTGCTTCTTTTTCAGGTTACTCATAATTGGAAGCATTCCTAAGTTGAGTAACGCTAATCGTCCTTCTTCTATTTAGTTGACATGCACTGGAGACAGCTGCATGATTTGAATCTGGTTCAATTAAATCAGTGCCTCTGTTTCTATATTGGATATAGAACAGTTCATATCTTAACGGTGTTAAGGTACGGGGAGTTGTCCGGCTTATGATTAAAACCAGACACTGGACAACTCAAGGCACGTTTCTGTAATGGCTGTTTGTGGGTTGACCCAGGCTATGACGAGGGTTGACTTTCTACCATCTGGATGAACAATAGCAATATTGTTCTAGACTCGCCACAGTTTTATTAAAAATGGATTTTTTCAGAAAACAGTAGTGGGAGTATGGTAGAACTGGAAGTGATTCCAGAACCACAATCGATTGCTAAAGATTTGATAAGGAACCTAAAGATTCAATCTTGTTTGACATTCCATTGGCCACTCCGCAGATAAGGTGGGTAACTTCAGGCACCCGAGAGGTACTACGGTAGCCTCAAGGACGGTGACAGGGAAGTTCTTGTTTACCGATAATTACCATTGCTGTTGTTCCAGGCTGCGAGACCCGGCGGAAGGATGAGTATAGCGTCGTTCTAAACTGGTTTTAGAAGTGTACGTCTATATGACTCTGCCAGAGGGTTGTCGTAGTCAGTGGGAGCAGCGGAAGCATTGGTGGACAGGAAGCTTATGTCTATTTATAGACCAAAGCAGATGTAGCGGAGATAGATCATCCATTTCTGACGTGACAGTCATGGTTTTGACTTCATCAGAATAGGAGATAGATCTGTTGAGAAGGTAGTAGGGTGTGATGTCATGGCATTTGGATGACATACACAGAATAGGAAAAGAAACAACTATACTACAATCGGTTATACTTTGGTCGTCACACAGTGTTTTCTCCACAAAGGAAATGGATTTTATATCAGACATACTGGATACTAGATCCATAGTTTTAGATCTAGATTTGGGTGGTTTCCCAATCTGGGTACTTAGACAGCATTCTAAGAGTATTTAGAATGGACGACTCCTGGCACGGTAGTATACCTGCAGGTAATGGAGTCACCCTCTCTAAAAGCGTCTTATAGACTAAAGTAGAGAGGGATGTGCATGATTGGCAGATCACTTGCTCAGGCAATTGAGTCAATCATGAGATGTCAAGTACCACACCAGATATTGTTCTTTCACTAGATGCAATAAGTTGACTTTGATCCAATCCTGGAGAAACAGTCAGAAGCAGTTTTAGAACATAAGTGGATGTTCTAGGGATATGATAACGACAGCCTCATTCAGGAGACAGTTATCATTCCAGGCTTCCAAGGTGACATGGACGACAAGGAGGTTGTCAGAGTTATAGTTTTCCTTCTGACGAGGGGCAGTATTTTGAACAGGTGGTCCAATGCAATACTGAGGGTGGCATGGCGCAGGATACTGATTAAGTTCAGTTGACGATACAGTCTGAGAAGTTTGGATTTGGAGTTCATTTATGAGCTATGTTCCATCAGACATCCAGACATATTCTAAGACAGGTATTACTCTTTTCGGGAGATGGATTTCTCCGCGAACTTGAGATATAGAGAGACATAAAAAGAAACAACAAAGCGGATCCACTCACTAAGGCTATTCCTCGAACGCAATAGTTTCGCAAACGAGCTTTGTGAGACTGACTAGTAGAGGAGTTGGGTGTTCGGTATCACACGGGCTGTGAGTATGCGACATCGCAATAATTAGCCTTGAGTGCAAGTGGGAGATTGTTGGAGTTAGTGCCCTCAGAGTCAATTATTAGGTCACAGGTACGTGATTGCAATGATTGATGGAGGACCTATCCCGGTAGGACAGTCTTATTCGAGATGATAGTATGCTATCTGGTTTACCTTTATCATCGTGTACTGCTTTAGGTGACCTGAAAAGTCGCTATTACACGTTGGTAGAGCCCCTAGGATTCTTGCTTGACCACCAGCAGTATGAGGGCGATCATATACGTGGAGCTGGCAGTCTATAAGCATATCCTTAAATGGTCCCTAGTCGTGAGAGTTTCGAGAAAGGGCATCGATACTCCAGAGTAGACTAGTGTGTACAGTCGAGACCCCGACGAGGGGCGGTGGCCGGTCTCACAAGCCACTGGTGTTAGTTGGATCACCTAAGATGTATACAGGTGCTCATTGGGTTATGAGTACACCGGACAGGACTCGCCGGGAACATGCTAGTTGGTCATATACCAGACGTCAGATGGCAGTTCCCTGGTGCCATGTGTACAGGTTAGTTCATCGACCTGGGATCGTCATTTGTCTTGTGTGAGTTCCCACTGTACTTTGATTACTACCCTACCACGGCTCAAAGGAGTCGTGCAAACATGTTTTAGTTGGGTACAGTCCCGAGCCACATGGAGGCAGTGAGCGTATCTTCAGGGGTTCGTCTCTCCCGGTATTGGGGGTGAGGTCGTGCTGTGTCTAGGAGAGCCATTGTTGGAGATAGTGCCCTCATAGTCAATTATTGGATCACAGGTACGTGATTGCAATGATTGCGGAGGACCTATACTGGTAGGACAGTCTTACTCGAGATGATAATATGCTATCTGGTTTGCCTTTATCAGTCGTGTACATGATCAGGTGACTGATTACATGTTACACTTTGATAGAGCCCTTAGGATCTTGCTTTACCACCAACAGTATGATGGCGATCATATACGTGAGAGTTGGGTGGTTTATACGCATATCCTTAATTATGGTCCCTAGTCGTGGGAGTTTCGAGAGAGGGCATCGATACTCCGGAGTAGACTAGTGTGTACAGTCGAGACCCCGACGAGGGGCGGTGGCCGGTCTCACAAGCCACAGGTGTCAGTTGGATCACCGAAGATGTATACAGGTGCTCATTGGGTTATGAGTACACCGGACAGGACTCTCCGGGAATCTGCTAGTTAGTACTATATCTATCGTCAGATAGCAGTTCCCTGGTGACATGTTTACAGGTTAGTTCATCGACCTGAGGTCGTCATTTGTCTCGTGTGAGTTCCCACTGTGCTTTGATTTCTACGCTACCACGGCTCAAAGGAGTCGTGCAAACAGATAGCTTTTGGGTACAGTCCCGAGCCATATGGAGGCACGTGAGCGGATCGGCAGGGGATTCGTCTCTCCCGGTATTGGGGGCGAGGTCGTGCTGTGTCTAGGAGTGTTAGTGTTTATGCCCTAGAAGGCCATTACTGTATCATACTAGCTTGTATATTACTTAATGGAAGCTTGGGATATTCACATGTATATAACAGTCTTGCTAAACATGGTAGTATGCTACTTGGTTTTTCTATCTTAATATGTGAGTATACGTATTGATAGAGCTCTTAGGATCTTGCTTGTCTACCAGCGTTGTGATGGCAGTCACACTAGTGGGGGCTGGGTAGTCTACAAGCACATCCTTATTCAGGTCCCTGGTCGTTGGATTATCGAGACAGAGCATCGATACTCCGGAGTAGACTAGTGTGTACGCTTCTCATCCCAGTTGGGGAGATGGTCTGTCCCACAGCCGTCAGTACGTCGTACTGGAGATAGTATACAGGTGCTCGTTAGGTTACGGGTACACCGGACAGGACTCATAGGGAACTGTTGGTTGGTTTGATACCAGTCGTCAGTAAACAGTTCCCAGGTGACATGAGTACAGCGTAGTCCGCAGACTTGACACTGCTACTTCGCCTCGAGTGTGTCCCACTGTTCTTAGATTGCTACCCTACCACGGCTCAAAGGAGTCGTGCAAACAGGTAGCAGTTGGGTGCAGTCCCGAGCACTTGGAGGCAGTGGCGGTTAGACAGGATTCGTCCCTCCCGGTATTGGGAGTAGATATCGTGCTGTGTCAGAGAGCCATTACGCAAAGTCCCTGGCCAGGGCAAGCGAGATTTGCTGGTAGGTTCCAGTAGTTTCTCAGGGTGTAATGGGCTTTACTCCGACACGACTTATACCGCTATTAGGGGACTGACGCTTGCCGCCCCCCTAGGCCCGATATGCGATAGTCATGGACGAACGGACCGGACTGTATGGAGATTGTCACATCAGACTCAGTAGGAGTTCGGATGGGTTTACTCATCGTCCTTCTTATCGACAACTACCTGGGGACCGTTACGTACAGCTAGTGCCGCTTGCGGTCTGTGGTTAAACCCACTGCCAGCGTAGTAGTCGAGTCTCTAGAGTCCCACACAGAGAGTTTCCTACTCCAGGCGAAACGATATAGAGGTTGCATGGTTTTGCGACAAAGGGTTCGGACGCATACGTGCGTTTACGCGCGTACGACTTTCGGACAGATTTTACCAGTCGGCTTTGGTTTAAGCCAGTTACTGGTATCCGGTTATTGGATTTATACAGTCTAAAGTTTTTCCGTATTTTTACGGATCGGAGGGGCGTTCTCGTAATTACTCGAGAAGCTTCTAGAAGATGTGACTAAGGAGGTTTGTTTTGGAAAGAGAGTGAGTCATAGTGGTGATTCATTCACTTCATTAATGCACATTTATTGCTTAATGACTCATGTTAATGAATCATCACAAGATATTTTGTGAAGCATGCTTATTCATTTCCTTTATTGATTATTTGATAAAAAGAATGCTTCATAATATTATGATACACTCTCTCTCTTCTCTCATTATCATAACACACATTCTCTCTCCTCAAGCTCTCATCTTCAAGATACTAACCTTAATCCTCATGTGTTGAGATCAAAGGTTTAGTTAGACTAAACAATCCATAACCCTCACTTTATATCATCCTCTCATCTTTGATTAGCAATCAAAGTTGATTAGTTACCTCAAGTTAGAGGTTTAGCTTGGAGTTTCGCTCTCGGGTGGATCGTCTACTACCTAGAGAAGGCCGAGGAGAACAAAGGAGGACGTAAAGAAGAAGGACCGGTTTCATTAGGTATAATCCCTAATCTCTTATGAAAAGAAACTCATAGAATACGGTTTTTTAGAGTTTAGCTTCGATTCAAGCGGTTAGTCGATGTTCGTTGTTTAAACTTGATAAGTTTTTGTTAATTCCGCCTCCCCATAAGTACTGGGGTGTACTACATCGACTTACAGTGGTATCAGAGCCTCGCTAAACACTAAATAACTTAATCGCAAATTTGTACGAATTTCGAACGAAAAAACGAACCCGGAAAACCCTAATTCTGTTTAGTTTCTGTCGAACTTAAAATCAAGTCCTAAAATTTTTTTAATGTGTTCAGAGAGCTAGAAAGAAGTCCAGGAGAACACCCAAGAAATTCGAGCCCATGAATCGGCAACTCGGCCGCGCAAGCGCGGCGGATCGGTGGGATCCGCCGCCCTTCCGCGGCGCTTTGGCCGAGTCATGGACTCGTCTTTCTTGTGTGGGTCCCCTGTGACATTTGGGGTTTTCTGGAATATTTAATTATTGCTCAGGTTACTGTTTAACAGAGCAGATTTTGGAGCAATATTGATGTTGTTTATTCGATCGAAAAATACGGTATTTGCGTATTGGATTATATCTGTGATTGTTTAATGTGTTCGTAAACCTCCCCCAACTGCTAGTATGTCGGTTGGCAGGGGGTTGCACATTTCTGAAATGGTTATATCTGTTTGTGCATATAAACTGTATTGGACTGTTGTGGTGTATAGCCAGGGTTAGCAAAGGGTTATTGATTAATTCATTTGTTGTAATTGTAATTTGTTGTAATATTATTTTCGCGGGGCACTTCCAGGTTGCGGTCGTAGCCACCGTTGTATTATTTCATTTTACTGTTTTTGCTCCTAGGACTGACCCAAGGTGGGGTACACAGACTGCCGGGTGGGTAGTTTGCCGTACCCGTAGGGGTCGAGGGTGGGGTAAACGGCTATTCATCACAACTGTGTAATCTGTGTTTTCTTGCAGGCTCAAAAGAAATACAGATTGCTTGCAAATCCAATATTGTTTATCTGTGTTCTGGAATGAATATCATTGCGTCAGACGAATGTAAAATATCTATATTTATTATAGCTATTTAGACGTTACTTATGTTTTACACCCGCGCTAGCCCAGCCCCCGCTCTGTCGTTAGTTAAGTAACCTAACGGGTGATGACGGGACCCCGTGGCGAATGCGGATGGCATAAGAGGACGTTATATTTTCGTTGTTTTCTGCAATGATAGGTTAATGATGGGACGCATTATCTATAATGCAAAGTAAAACAAACCAAAGTTTAAATCGTTGGAACAATTTAAAAGAAACCACTCGGTTATTTTTAAAACAGATATTTTTAAATGCGGAGATTTAACCACTCCTTTTAAAAGCTATCAGGTTCCTTCGGTTATATCAAGTTCACTACGTTCACGGTTTCGCCAAAACCAGTCGTAGCCCTCCGTCATTTCATTTGGGTATTCAGTAGTATTCAAGCTATGCAGTTTTGGCCAACGTCATGGCATAGTGTTTGGTAGCTGCTGGATATTCATTTGTTGCATAGATAGATGAGTTGGTTTGGGACAGTCGTATTATCATTTGGCCAACGTCAGGGATAAATACGGATGGGTTCAAATTAACAAGATAATGATGGGTAGAACTTGACATGTGACTTATGACATTTTGACCAACGCCAAGGTCATAAGAACATGGGGTAAAAACTAATATCGGGAATTTCTAAAGAAACTGAAATTTGCAAAGAGATGCATACCATTTTGAGTTTGATGAATGTTGGTAGCATTCCTACAGCATTATCAGACGATGATATTTGGATCCCGATCCTACTGTGAGTATATGCTACTTATCAGGATATTCGTCGCTTAACGATCAATGCTATAAACCTAGTAGGTGTCCAGAAAAGTGTCAGCGGGGTTACGCCCCCAGAGAAAAGAGGTTATTTAATTAAGGAACTTCGCGAAAGCGTTGGAAAACCTCCCTCGAAGTATCGACACCGGCCTGGCTGAACGGTTAAGCAAGAATTGTACGGTGAGAATAGTCTTGGCTAATTCTTCTTTTATGGTTTGAGGAAGGATTCGAGAAACAGTGGGAGCCATCCAGTTTAGATAAACTAAAAACCACTCTAAACTTGCAAGAGCATCATGCTAAAGAGTTTTCTTCTCTCTCTCCTAATTGCAGCGACCCTGAAAATGACTGGACTTAAGTTACTTTTAGAGAAAAATATACTGACAGGGCCAAACTATAAAGATTGGCTGCGGAATGTCAAGATGGCTTTAACCTATGACAAACTGGGGTACGTCCTCACCGCTACAGCACCTGCTGTCCTTGGTCCCAAATCCAGCAATGCGGATAAGGAAATCCGTAAAACCTGGGATTTAGATTGCGCGAGAGCCAAGTGCATCGTGCTTGCCTCGATGAACAATGAACATCAGAGGAGGCACGAGGATATGTCCCTTGATGGCATATTTCTCCATACAAAGGAACTTTATGGAGAGCAATCTCGCATAGCAAGATACGAGACCTCTAAGAAACTGTTTCGAGCGAGGTTGGCTGTCGGGTCATCGGTAGGTGAACATGTCCTACAGATGATCGGCTATATTGAAGAGCTCGCGGACCTTGGGACGACTTTGGATAATGAGCTCTATACAGACCTTGTTCTCCAGTCCCTTCCTCCCACCTACGCCCAGTTTATCCTCAACTTCAATCTTCAAGGAAAAGAAGTTGAACTTGCGGAACTCCTGAACATGTTAAGGAGTGCAGAGGGCACCTTGCAGAAGGCAAGGGAAACACCCGCTATGTTTGTTGGCGGTTCATCTTCTTCCGGGTCCAAGGCTAGGGCCAAAGGAAGGAAGAAGAAGGCCGCACCCAGACCTAGAGGAGGTGTTAGTAAGGTGGGAAAGAAGGGAAAGAAAAAGTTTACAGCACCGGTAGTTGGCCTGGATGAGTGCTTCCATTGTCACAGGAAAGGGCACTGGAAGAAGGATTGCAAGGCGTGGAACGCCAAGAACCAGGAACCGAAGCAAGCTGTGGCTTCGACTTCAGGTGTGTTTGTAATTGAGAATTGTCTGTCGATCAACTCTACTTCCTGGGTATTGGATACCGGGTCAGGATCTCATATTTGCAATTCATTGCAGGTACTGAGAAACCGTAGAGTGCTGAAGGAAGGTGATATGATCCTCAGGGTTGCTAACGGAGCTAGCGTGGGAGCTGCGTCCGTCGGGGATTATCACCTAGGATTGACGAGTGGACACATTTTGGTTTTACATAACTGTTATTTTGTACCCAGCTTAACGTGTAATATCATATCAGTTTCCTTGTTATCAAATAAAGGTTATGATTTCACGTTTGTAAGAGATGTTGTCAACATCCACCTTAATCATGGTTTGATTGGGTCCGGTACTTTAAATAACGGCATATATGTGTTAAACCAACTCCAAATTTTCAATGTCCAGAACACACTAAAAAGAAAGTCTCCAGATTTAAATAAAGCTTTCTTATGGCATTGTAGACTGGGTCACATCAATGAGAGAAGGTTGACTAAGTTGCATAGAGAAGGATATTTGGACACGTTCGAATATCAAACTTATGACACTTGTCAATCTTGTCTCAAAGGAAAGATGACAAAGACTCCATTCACTAGACAAGGAGTAAGAGCGAGCGAGCTCTTAGGACTCATACACAGTGATGTATGTGGTCCAATGTCTACACATGCGAGAGGTGGTTATTCATACTTCATTACTTTTACAGATGATTTCTCTAGGTATGGGTATGTTTTCTTAATGAAGCATAAATCAGAGGCCTTTGAGAAATTCCTGGAATTCAAGAGTGAAGCGGAAAACCAAACAGGCAAAAGTATTAAGACACTAAGATCTGATCGAGGTGGAGAATACTTAAGTGCCGAGTTCCTAGGTTACCTAAAAGAGAAAGGAATTCTCTCTCAGCTTACTCCTCCATACACTCCACAGCACAACGGTGTATCGGAGAGACGGAATCGAACCCTATTGGATATGGTACGATCCATGATGAGTAATACTGAGTTACCGCGATCTTTCTGGGGATATGCGCTAGAATCAGCGGCATATATTTTGAACAGAGTTCCAACCAAAACTGTGCCTACCACACCATATCAGATGTGGAGTGGGAAGAAACCCTATCTTCAGTATGTAAGGATTTGGGGATGTCCAGCTTTTGTAAAAAAGCAGCATGTGGACAAGCTCGAGGCACGATCAGTACTGTGTAAGCTTGTAGGATATCCAAAGAACTCCAAGGGATATTGCTTCTATTACGCAGAGGAACAAAAGGTTTTTGTTTCTCGTAATGCCCATTTTTTAGAACAACAAGTTTTAGAAAAGGATACAAATGGGAGCGAAATAGAACTGGAAGAAATTCCAGAACCACAAGCTGCTACTGAAAGTTTGGTAGAACCAGAGGTTCAAGAAGAACAGAACATTCCCGCACCCCTCCGCAGGAGTAGTAGGCCGTCTCGTCCGCCTGAGAGATACTACGGTTTTCTCATAGACGGGGATAGAGAGGATTGCATCATAGATGATGATGAACCTACTGACTTCCAGCAGGCCATCCAGAGCGGCGACTCGGTACGATGGCTAGATGCAATGCGGACCGAAATGGAGTCCATGTACACCAACAAAGTATGGACTTTGGACTTTGCTCCAGATGGGGTAAAACCCATAGGATGCAAATGGATCTTCAAGAAAAAGATTGGTGTAGATGGACAGGTGGAAACCTATAAGGCTAGACTTATTGCAAAGGGTTTTCGTCAAAGACCTGGTTTGGACTATGACGAAACTTTTTCTCCAGTGGCTATGCTCAAATCCATTCGGGTCCTTCTTGCTATTGCTGCCTTCCATGATTATGAAATCTGGCAGATGGACGTAAAGACGGCTTTTCTGAATGGAAATTTAGAAGAGAGCGTCTATATGGATCAGCCAGAGGGTTTCAATCAGAGTGGGAGCAGCGGGAAAGTATGCAAGCTGCTCAAGTCCATTTATGGACTAAAGCAGGCATCGCGGAGTTGGAACATCTGTTTTGATGAGACAGTCAAAGAATATGACTTTATCAAAAATCCAGATGAACCGTGCATATATAGTAAAGTTGTGGCCAGAAGTGTCGTATTCCTCGTCTTGTACGTGGATGACATTCTATTGATAGGAAATGACATTCCTATGCTACAATCTGTCAAAGGATTCTTGTCACACAGGTTCTCCATGAAAGACCTGGGTGATGCCTCTTACATTCTGGGGATCCGGATCTATCGTGATAGATCCAAGAGGATGTTGGGACTTTCGCAGTCCAGGTATATCGACACTGTACTGAAAAGATTCAGTATGGAAGATTCTAAGCGCGGTAATCTACCGGCTTGTCACGGAATCACCCTCTCCAAAGAGATGTCTCCCAAGACTGATTTGGAAAGGGAACGCATGTCTATTATACCCTACGCTTCTGCGGTAGGCTCTATAATGTATGCGATGTTGTGTACCAGACCAGATGTAGCTTACGCACTGAGCGTGGTAAGCCGGTATCAGTCAGACCCAGGGGAGAAACACTGGATAGCAGTAAAGAACATTCTCAAGTACCTGAGGAGGACTAAGGAGATGTTCTTGGTTTACGGCGGAAAAGACCTCAGGTTGGAGGCCTTTGCTGATTCCGGCTTCCAGAGTGATAAGGACGATTCCAAGTCCATGTCGGGTTATGTCTTTACCCTCAATGGAGGGGCGGTGTGCTGGAAGAGCTCCAAGCAGGACACCGTTGCTGACTCGACGATGGAAGCGGAGTATATAGCTGCTTGCGATGCCGCAAAAGAAGCAGTCTGGATGAAGAAGTTCCTGACAGAACTTCAGGTGGTTCCTACCATAGTTGATCCAATACCTCTGTATTGCGACAACAACGGAGCTATAGCTTTAGCGAAGGAACCAAGGTCCCATCAGAAGTCCAGACACATCTTGAGGCGGTATCACCTGATCAGGGAGATCATTGATCGTCAGGAGATCGAGGTTCGGAGAGTTGCTTCAGAAGAGAACATTGCTGATCCATTCACGAAGGCCCTTCCTCAGATTCAGTTCGAGAGGCTACTCGAGATCATTGGTCTGCGATATGCCAGTACATGGCCCTAGTGCAAGTGGGAGATTGTTAGTGTTTATGCCCTAGAAGGCCATTACTGTATCATACTAGCTTGTATATTACTTAATGGAAGCTTGGGATATTCACATGTATATAACAGTCTTGCTAAACATGGTAGTATGCTACTTGGTTTTTCTATCTTAATATGTGAGTATACGTATTGATAGAGCTCTTAGGATCTTGCTTGTCTACCAGCGTTGTGATGGCAGTCACACTAGTGGGGGCTGGGTAGTCTACAAGCACATCCTTATTCAGGTCCCTGGTCGTTGGATTATCGAGACAGAGCATCGATACTCCGGAGTAGACTAGTGTGTACGCTTCTCATCCCAGTTGGGGAGATGGTCTGTCCCACAGCCGTCAGTACGTCGTACTGGAGATAGTATACAGGTGCTCGTTAGGTTACGGGTACACCGGACAGGACTCATAGGGAACTGTTGGTTGGTTTGATACCAGTCGTCAGTAAACAGTTCCCAGGTGACATGAGTACAGCGTAGTCCGCAGACTTGACACTGCTACTTCGCCTCGAGTGTGTCCCACTGTTCTTAGATTGCTACCCTACCACGGCTCAAAGGAGTCGTGCAAACAGGTAGCAGTTGGGTGCAGTCCCGAGCACTTGGAGGCAGTGGCGGTTAGACAGGATTCGTCCCTCCCGGTATTGGGAGTAGATATCGTGCTGTGTCAGAGAGCCATTACGCAAAGTCCCTGGCCAGGGCAAGCGAGATTTGCTGGTAGGTTCCAGTAGTTTCTCAGGGTGTAATGGGCTTTACTCCGACACGACTTATACCGCTATTAGGGGACTGACGCTTGCCGCCCCCCTAGGCCCGATATGCGATAGTCATGGACGAACGGACCGGACTGTATGGAGATTGTCACATCAGACTCAGTAGGAGTTCGGATGGGTTTACTCATCGGCCTTCTTATCGACAACTACCTGGGGACCGTTACGTACAGCTAGTGCCGCTTGCGGTCTGTGGTTAAACCCACTGCCAGCGTAGTAGTCGAGTCTCTAGAGTCCCACACAGAGAGTTTCCTACTCCAGGCGAAACGATATAGAGGTTGCATGGTTTTGCGACAAAGGGTTCGGACGCATACGTGCGTTTACGCGCGTACGACTTTCGGACAGATTTTACCAGTCGGCTTTGGTTTAAGCCAGTTACTGGTATCCGGTTATTGGATTTATACAGTCTAAAGTTTTTCCGTATTTTTACGGATCGGAGGGGCGTTCTCGTAATTACTCGAGAAGCTTCTAGAAGATGTGACTAAGGAGGTTTGTTTTGGAAAGAGAGTGAGTCATAGTGGTGATTCATTCACTTCATTAATGCACATTTATTGCTTAATGACTCATGTTAATGAATCATCACAAGATATTTTGTGAAGCATGCTTATTCATTTCCTTTATTGATTATTTGATAAAAAGAATGCTTCATAATATTATGATACACTCTCTCTCTTCTCTCATTATCATAACACACATTCTCTCTCCTCAAGCTCTCATCTTCAAGATACTAACCTTAATCCTCATGTGTTGAGATCAAAGGTTTAGTTAGATTAAACAATCCATAACCCTCACTCTATATCATCCTCTCATCTTTGATTAGCAATCAAAGTTGATTAGTTACCTCAAGTTAGAGGTTTAGCTTGGAGTTTCGCTCTCGGGTGGATCGTCTACTACCTAGAGAAGGCCGAGGAGAACAAAGGAGGACGTAAAGAAGAAGGACCGGTTTCATTAGGTATAATCCCTAATCTCTTATGAAAAGAAACTCATAGAATACGGTTTTTTAGAGTTTAGCTTCGATTCAAGCGGTTAGTCGATGTTCGTTGTTTAAACTTGATAAGTTTTTGTTAATTCCGCCTCCCCATAAGTACTGGGGTGTACTACATCGACTTACAAGGAGTGCCATTACACAAAGTCCATGGCTATGGCAGGAGATTTACTGGTAGGTTCTCCAGTAGTATCTCAGGGTGTTATTGGGCTTCACTCCGACACGACTTATACTGCTATTGGGGGTCTGACGTTACTAGCCCCCTAGGCAGATATGCGATACTCATAGATGAACAGACCGGACTGTATATACATTGTCACTGTTAGGCTCAGTAGGGTTTTCCGGATGAGTTCGCTCATCGGCATCCCTTGTAGTCAGTCCATGGACAGCCGTTACGCATTGCTAGTGCCGCTGACGGTTTGTGGTTAAACCCACTGCCAGGGTATTGACGAGTCATTAGAGTCCCCCACAGACAGTTTCCCAAGTTCGGGCGAAACGTTGTAGAGGCCGTATGGTTTTATGGCAGGGTTCGGAAAATGCACGTGCGTTTACGCACGTGTTATTTTTCGGGCAGATAATACTGGTCGGCTTTGGTTTAAGCTGGATCCGAGTATTATATTGAGTAGGTATAATATCTTTGTCTCAGTTGCATTTGTATTCGGTCGTAATACAAATACGGGTATATTTATACAGTTTCGGGGTTGTCCTGAAATTCGTTTCAGGATCACTTTTGGAAGTTGCCAGTTTCCTGTTTTCTATCAGCCGTCTTTTAACATTCGGTTAAAGACGGATTTGTCTTTTCTTGAGATGAGTGTGGATTCTTCTAGAAGGTTCTAGATGAGGTGACTAGGATTAATTGGTGTTGAGTTTTCATTGGATGCATTTAATTGTTCATTAATGCATGATGACTAGGTTTGTGAGTCATGCTTTAGCTTTAAAGAGTTTTGTTAAGCTTAAGATATTTTGTGAGAAGCTTCATGTCTTATGGTCACCACTTGCTCCTACACTCACCCTCCTCCATCATATAATGTGGCCGGCCCCCTCTCCTCCTCCACTCACTCATGAGAGAAAATTATGGTTGCTAAAAAGAAAAGAGTAATGTTTTGGATGCATGGAAATTTCATAGTTCATTTCTTGTTCCATTCCAATTACCTCGGCAACTTCATTAACCGATCGTTCAAGGATTTGGACGAAGTGAGACAAAGTCATCTACTCATTCTCTACATCATTCTTGGTCGTCTCTTTTAGCAAACTTGACGATCGAGTTGCCTCAAGTCAAAGGCGGGAGCCCGTTTAAAGAATCGTCGACGTGGTGCCACCTCGACGAGGATATCGGGGATCGACGAGATCGGAGCAGCCGCAACAGAGCGTGGGATGATGGTTGAAGAACGAAGGACTCGGATCGTTCGGTATAACCTTTCTACATTCTTTACAGTTTGTTAGTTTAGCAATAATGGCAGATCCGGGTTAAAGTATACGATAGCGCCAGTTAAAAAGTTTTTGTTCCGCATTTGGCGTCTGTAGACTTCCGGGACGCTAACGTAGACTTACAGTGGTATCAGAGCCTAACCATTTTGCTATGCTAACTTGTGCTAACGCATTTAAAACATCGATCGAACCGGAAATCGAATACTACAAAATTCCATGCCCACAGTTTCTGTCGATTTCAAATGATCTCGTAAAATTATTATACATGTCTCAGAAATGTGTGCAGGCTTTTCTAAGAACCCCCACCAAATTTGGGCACGTGACTCCACCAAACCGCCGCGGAAACGCAGTCAAACCCATGGTTTGACCGCGCATCCGCGGCCACTTGGTGAGCTCATGCTCCCAAATTTGTACAGTGGGTTCTTCTCTGGATTTTGGGGTTTTTGGAATATATCATTTGGGCCCAGGTTTTATTACTGTTCACCAGTAAGTCGTGGGGCCCACTTCTTGATATTTGGTCGATCGAAATTTAAACATGTTAGTTTACAGTGCTTACATTATATCTCCGACCGGGAATGTCATTTGATCGGTAAACCGCGTCTGATTGCTATAGTTCTTTTAGACGGGTTTGCGAACGTGACATTCGCGTTGATGTTCTGTGTTGTGCTGTGTTGTTGCGGATTTTTCGTGGTGGATAGCAGTGTGCAATGGTAGTACAGTTTGAGTTTATTTGTACATTTGATATTGCGGGGCGAGCGTCCAACCTGTGGACTACCGTCACTGCCTGTTGTATAATATTCTTTTGGAGCACGACCAGGTTGCGGTCGATATACCTATTGTACTATTTTTCATTACTGTACTAGGTTTTGCCCCGCGACGGAGTGCATGGATAGCCGGGTTCTGGGGGGCAACGGGTCCGCATCTCATGGCTTTGAGAGGCAGAGGGGTCCCACTCTAGAATTGGCAGACTATTCGCCGCACTCGTAGGGGGTACAGGTTGACCCAAGGAGGGGTGCCCAAGATTACCGGATTCCGTGGAGTGCTGGGTGGTCCATTCACTATGCTGTAGGGGGCTGCCTCGCTTCAGGTTTTGGCGGGTAACTTGCCGCACCCGTAGGGGTCTAGGTTTCATTGCACAGGCTATCCACACGACAGGGGAACGTCGGGTTTCAGCAGCGGCTTTGTGAAACCCGGGGATCCCAGATTATCTGTATTGTTCTGTGATGCTTATTACTTTTCTGTAATGTTGCATATTATCACGCCTGGAGCGATTATTGTATATTGGTTTATATACTATTAGATGTTGTATATGTTTTACACCCGCGCTAGTCCAGTCCCCGCTCTGTCGTTAGTTAAGTAACCTAACGGGTGATGACGGGACCCAGTGACGAATGCGGATGGCATATACGTACATTTTATTTTCGTTCTTTTCTGGTGTGATAATTGATGGGACTGCGTTGATTCTGATCAATGCAAAGTAAAACAAACCTGTTTACAGTTGTTGGAACAAATTTAAAAAGTGTTGTTACAAAGACGTTTCCTTTTGTTATGCATAGCGGTATTCAGTGGAATATCCTGCACCTCATTCGACGGGGAAAGGGCCGATATCCCTTCACCGGGACTGACCCCTTGGGCAGAAGTTTGCGTCAGAGTAATAACTTCACTATAGTCGATTACAAGTTGCTTTGCATAGCGGTATTCAGTGGAATATCCTGCACCTCATTCCACGAGGAAAGAGCCGAGATCCCTTTACCGGGAGTGACCTCTTTAGCAAAAGGTTTTCGCCACTATATTTTAAAAAAAGCTATCAGGTTCCTTCAGCGATATCAAGTTCACTACGTTAAAGGTTTTTTCGCCAAAAACCAGCCGTAGCCCTCCGTCGTTTCTTATGGATGGTCAGTAGTATTCAAGCTATGTTTGTTGGCATACGTCAAGGCATAGTGTTTGGTAGCTGCTGGGTATTCATTTGTTGCATAGATAGATGAGTTGGTTTGGGACAGTCGTATTACCTTGTTGGCATACGTCAAGGGTATGTACGGGTGAGTTCAAATTAATAAGATAATGACGGGCAGAACTTGACATGTGACTTATGATTTGTTGACATACGCCAAGGTCATAAGAGCATGGGGCATAAATCATATCGGGAGTTTCTAAAGAAACTGAAACTTGCCAAGTATGCGCATACCTTCTGGAGTATGAGTAACGTGGATGCATTCCATCACGTTATCATGCGATGAGAGTTGGATCCCGATTCCCACTGATGAGTTGGTTTACTCTTCGGGTGATCCCGATTGATTCTTCTTTAGGTTTGGAGGAGAATTTGACAGGACAGTGGGATGTTTACGGGTTAGATAAAGTGATGACCATTCTGATCTAGGTTAGAGTGCACGCAGAGTGTTTCTTTTCTCTCTCTCTTTGGCAGCGACCTTTGACCGACCCTAGACTATGACTCAGTGACCAGGTTGACCGAACCTTCTTAAAATACTGGCTTTTGGATTGTCTGAGTTGCATAAGTCATTGCCACTCCTTCTTTTACCCTTTGAATTTCTCAGAACACCCGTATTACTACGGATATCCACTTCCATTGGATAGATCCATCGTATGGTTATATACGAACTCGAAGGAACTTCTTCGAGGATGGATCCAGGTTCAGGAGAAATAGAATTGGTTTATTCAGTTGTCTTTTATTATCACCTTCTCTCAGGTTGCGAGAGCTCCTTGGTTTAGGAGAGTACACATATTACGCTTATTGGATAGTCTTATTCCAAACCATAGGCTGGTGCCTAAAGGTAGGGAATGAAGAAAACCAATTAGCCTAAGTAGGGTGTGCAGAAGGTAATATGTAAAGACAAAATAAAGGGATTATAAATAGGGCAAAGTAATTGCGACTGATATCATTCACGACCAAAACCGCGTACTTCATCGCCACTCCTATTTCACCTTTAAAAGAATAAGGTATTATTCAGTTGTCTTTTATCATCACCTTCTCTCAGTAGCGAGTGCTCCTTGGTTTAGGAGGGTACACCTATTATGCTTACTGGATAGTCTTCTTCCAAACAATAGGCTGGTGCCGAACGGTAGGGAAGGAAGAAAACCATTTAGCCTAACGATGGTGTACAGAAGGTAACGACTAAAGACAAATAAAGGGATTTGGAGAGATGGCAATAAAATATACGGTTGAAGTCATGAATTTGATTATGGAAGAGGCATTGCTATGAATACCAGGATACCCCTACGAAACATTTTCATGTTTCAGTGCATTGTTAAAGGAAAAACTGTTTTCCCGATTAGACACTTACTCCAAGGGTATGTATTTACCAGGTTTCATTCTCATATCTGTATGGTTTTACAGATGATGAGTGGGAGTAAGATATTGGGAATTAGGTGATCATCCTCATTATATCGGAATTCGTTGTAATTGGTGATATTTGAGGAAATCGCCAGGGTACAGTTTTCCACCTACGACGCACAAGTTTTGAGTTGTTTAAACTCAGCGGACTTATACAGAGTATTGTATGTTGTCCAAGTGTCCATCAGGACAAAGGGGTAGGTCCTCGTACTATGTTCTGTTTACTTATAACTTCTCTAATATTTAGACAAGTGTTTCGTAGAAATACAAGGTCTAAGTTTTGAGAAGTTGTGGGTATAAGAATAAAGTAGAGAACCAAGTATCACAAGTATCGGGATTCTTCAAAGAGATCGAAGATGTAGATTCTTGTGATTGGTATTCAGATAATAGTGATGGTTTTGAGAAACAGTTTTCTCTTTCAGGTTACTCATAATTGGATGGATTCCTAAGTTGAGTAATGCTGATTAGCCTCTTTCCATTAAGTTGATATGCACTGGAGACAGCTGCATGATTTGAATCTGGTTCCAATTAAATTTGTGCCAAAGTTTCTATATTGGATATAGAATAGTTCGTACCTTAAAAGATATTGAGGCACGGGGAGTTGTCCAGCTTATGCTTAAAACCAGACTCTGGATAACTCAGGGCACGTTTCTGTAGTGGCTGTTTGTGGGTTGACCCTGGCTATGACGAGGGTTGATATTCTACCATTTGGAAGATCAGTAGTGATATTGTTCTTGACTTGCCACAGTTTTAGTAAAAATGGATCTTTTTCAGAAAACAGTAGTGGGAGTATGGTAGAACTGGAAGTGATTCCAGAACCGCGAACGATTACGGAAAATTTAATAGGACCTATACATTCAATCAGGTTTGACATTCCAATAGCCACTCCGCAGATTTGGTCGGTAACCTCAGACACCCGAGAGGTGCTCCGGTAGCCTCAAGGACGGTGACAGGGAGGTTCTTATCTACCAAAACTTGACACTACTGTTGTTCCAGGTTATGAGACCCGGTAGGAGGGTTGTCGTAGTCAGTGGGTGGGCAAGTAGCTTATGTTTATTGATAGACTAGAGCAGTTATAGCGGAGATATATCATCTAATTTTTGATGTGACAGTCATGGGTTTGACTTCAATCAGAATAGGGGATGGATCTGTTAAGAAGGTAGTAGGGTGTGATGTCATGGTATTTGGATGACATACACAGAGTAGGAAGTAAAATTCCTATACTACGATCGGTTGTACTGTGGTCGTCACACAGTTGTTTCTCCAGACAGGATATGGATATAATATTTGACATTCTGGTTTCTAGATCTATGGTTTTAGATCTGGATTTGGGTAGTTTCCCAATGTGGGTACTTTGACAGATATTCTAATGGTTTTTGGAATAGTTGACTCCTAGCATGGTGGTGTACCTGCAGGTGATGGAGTCACCCTCTCTAAAGGTGTCTTACAGACTAAAGGGGAGAGGGATGTGCATGATTGGCAGATCACTTGCTTAGGCAATTGAGTCAATCATGAGATGTCAAGTACCACACCAAATGTTAGTTTTGCACTAGATGCAATAAGTTTGTATTAATCCAATCCTGGAGAAATATAAGGAAGCAGTTTTAGAACATAAGTACATGTTCTACGGATTTGATGACGGCAGCCTCCTTCGGGAGACGGTTATCATTCCAAGCTTCAAAGGTGACATGGTTGACAGAGTGATTGTCAGAGTTATAGTTTTTCCCTCTGACGAAGAGGGACAGTATTATGGACAGGTGGTCCAAGAGGATACTGTGGGTGGCATGGTGCCCGATACTGATTAGGTTCAGTGATCGATACAGTCTAAGATGTTTGGATTTGGAGTTCATTTATGAACTAGGTCCCATCAGATATCCAGACATATTCTAAGACAGGTATTACTCGATTCGAGAGATGGCTTTCTCCGTGAACTTGAGATTTAGAGAGACATAGAAAGAAACTTCTAGGCGGATCCACTCACTAAGGCTATTTCTCGAACACAATAGTTTTACAAACGGGATTTGTGATACTGATTAGTAGAGGAGTTGGATGTTCGGTTTCACACGGGCTGTGAGTAGTCGACATCGCAATAATTAGCCTTGAGTGCAAGTGGGAGATTGTTGGAGATAGTGCCCTCATAGTCAATTATTGGATCACAGGTACGTGATTGCAATGATTGCGGAGGACCTATACCGGTAGGACAGTCTTACTCGAGATGATAGTATGCTATCTGGTTTGCCTTTATCAGTCGTGTACATGATCAGGTGACTGATTACATGTTACACTTTGATAGAGCCCTTAGGATCTTGATTTACCACCAACAGTATGATGGCGATCATATACGTGAGAGTTTGGTGGTTTATACGCATATCCTTAATTGTGGTCCTTAGTCATGGGAGTTTCGAGACAGGGCATCGATACTCCGGAGTAGACTAGTGTGTACAGTCGAGACCCCGACGAGGGGCGGTGGCCGGTCTCACAAGCCACTGGTGTCAGTTGGATCACCTAAGATGTATACAGGTGCTCATTGGGTTATGAGTACACGGACAGGACTCGCCGGGAATCTGCTAGTTAGTACTATATCTATCGTCAGATAGCAGTTCCCTGGTGACATGTGTATAGGTTAGTTCATCGACCTGAGGTCGTCATTTGTCTCGTGTGAGTTCCCACTGTGCTTTGATTTCTACCCTACCACGGCTCAAAGGAGTCGTGCAAACAGGTAGCTTTTGGGTACAGCCCCGAGCCATATGGAGGCACGTGAGCGGATCGGCAGGGGATTCGTCTCTCCCGGTATTGGGGGTGAGGTCGTGCTGTGTCTAGGAAAGCCATTACACAAAGTCCATGGCCATGGCAGGAGATTTACTGGTAGGTACTCCAGTAGTATCTCAGGGTGTTATTGGGCTTCACTCCGACACGACTTATACTGCTATTGGGGGTCTGACGTTACTAGCCACCTAGGCAGATATGAGATACTAATAGACGAACGGACCGGACTGTATATACATTGTCACTGTTAGGCTCAGTAGGGTTTTCCGGATGAGTTCGCTCATCGGCATCCCTTGAGGTCAGTCCATGGGCAGCCGTTACGCATTGCTAGTGCCGCTGACGGTTTGTGGTTAAACCCACTGCCAGGGTACTGACGAGTCATTAGAGTCCCCCACAGACAGTTTCCCAAGTTCGGGCGAAACGTTGTAGAGGCCGTATGGTTTTATGGCAGGGTTCGGAAAATGCACGTGCATTTACGCACGTGTTATTTTTCGGGCAGATAATACTGGTCTGCTTTGTTTTAAGCCGGATCCGAGTATTATATTGAGTAGGTATAATATCTTTGTCTGAGTTGCATTTGTATTCGGTCGTAATACAAATGCAGGTATATTTATACAGTTTCGGGGTTGTCCTGAAATTCGTTTCAGGATCACTTTTGGAAGTTGCCAGTTTCCTGTTTTCTATCAGCCGTCTTTTAACATTCGGTTAAAGACGGATTTGTCTTTTCTTGAGATGAGTGTGGATTCTTCTAGAAGGTTCTAGATGAGGTGACTAGGATTAATTGGTGTTGAGTTTTCATTGGATGCATTTAATGGTTCATTAATGCATGATGACTTGGTTTGTGAGTCATGCTTTAGCTTTAATGAGTTTTGTTAAGCTTAAGATATTTTGTGAGAAGCTTCATGTCTTATGGTCACCACTTGCTCCTACACTCACCCTCCTCCATCATATAATGTGGCCGGCCCCCTCTCCTCCTCCACTCACTCATGAGAGAAAATTATGGTTGCTAAAAAGAAAAGAGTAAAGTTTTGGATGCATGGAAATTTCATAGTTCATTTCTTGTTCCATTCCAATTCCCTCGGCAACTTCATTAACCGATCGTCCACGGATTTGGACGAAGTGAGATAAAGTCATCTACTCATTCTCTACATCATTCTTGGTCGTCTCTTTTAGCAAACTTGACGATCGAGTTGCCTCAAGTCAGAGGCGGGAGCCCGTTTAAAGAATCGTCGACGTGGTGCCACCTCGACGAGGATATCGGAGATCGACGAGATCGGAGCAGCCGCAACGGAGCGTGGGATGATGGTTGAAGAACGAAGGACTCGGATCGTTCGGTATAACCTTTCTACACTCTTTACAGTTTGTTAGTTTAGCAATAATGGCAGATCCGGGTTAAAGTATACGATAGCGCCAGTTAAAAAGTTTTTGTTCCGCATTTGGCGTCTGTAGACTGCCGGGGCGCTAACATAGACTTACAGCCATTACACGAAGCCCTCGGCCGAGGCAAGGAGATTTACAGGTAGGTATTCCAGCAGTATCTCAGGGTGTTCTGGGCTACACTCCGACACGACTTCTACCGCTTTTGGGGGTCTGACTTTTACCAACCCCCTAGGCCCGCCATGCGATACTCATAGACGAACGGACCGGACTGTACGGATATTGTCACTGACAGGCTCAGTAGGGTTGTCAGGCTGAGTTCGCTCACAGACATCCCTTTTAGTCAATACCTGGTAGCCCGTTACGTATTGGCTTATACCTCTGACGTGCTAGTGGTTAAATCCACAACCAAGGTGTTGACGAGTGTTTAGAGTCCCCCACATTCAGTTACTCAAGCTTTCGGGCAAAACGTTGTAGAGGCCGTATGGAGATATGGCAAGGTCCGATCAGATACGTGCGGTATTGCACGGATCAGGATCGGACAGTTTGTACTATAGGCCGTATGGATATATGGCAGGGTTCGATCAGATAAGTGCGGTATTGCACGGATCAGGATCGAACGGATATTACTAGCCGGCTTTGGTTTAAGCCGGATCCAAGTATAGTACAGTGTAGATTTTGTCTCATTGCATTTGTATTTCGGTCAGAATACAAATACGGGTGTGTATGCACAGTATCGGGGTTTTCCTGTAATTTATTACGGGACCAGTTTTCTGGAGTTGCCAGTTTGCTTTCCGTTTCGGCCAATTTCCTTTGTATCGCTCATTGGCCGATGTTTGGTGGAGGAGGGCTTATTTGCATTGTTGCAAATAAGTGTTTATGGAGGGGGTTCTTTGTATATATTTATATCATGATGGTTTCATGATGGAGCCCATCCTTTGACTCTTTCTTTTCCATGATGGCTTGACCATTGTAGGTTATGATTGGCTTTTGGAGTGTTGGGTTTTGTTCTCTCATCATCACTTTTCATCATTGCATTCCACCCACCCCTTGACCTTGCTCTCTCTCTCCAATCACGCCAAAAAAAAGGGGGGGCCGGCCATTCCATGTATGGGTATGGGATTCATTTCATGAGAGAGGTGGGATTTTTGTATCTTGAGCTTTGAAAAAATCGCTACAACTCCCTCTCCAAAAGTATACTTCAATTCCTCCACAAAAGGCAACTCCATAATCCCAAATGAGACACAAGTTCTACACAACATTCCACAGCAAATCTTGGGCACTTCGACTAGCCAGCTTCGTGCCCGAGTTGCCTCGGCATTGAGGTGGGAGCCCGTAAAAGAAGTAGGCGATGTGGTGCACTTCCGGCGACGAGGAGGAGACGGCACATTCCGCAGGAGATCGGGACGACGACGAGAAGACCGGAGGACTCGGATCTGTCGGTATATCTCTCTTCCCTTTCTTGTAGATAGCTAGGACTAGTTAGTGGTTCGATCCGGGTATTAGTGCGCGGTGGTTTGCCAGTTCAAGTAAAAATTAAAGTTTATTACCGCTTCCGCATTTGGCCGTCGGATTGACGGCCGGGGCGCCGCCGTGCACTTACAAAAGCAACAAAAGTAGCGGGGAAACTTGTGGATAAAGAAGAATGCTTTTACTGTCACAAAAGTGGACACTGGAAGAAAGATTGCAGGGCTTGGAAAGCCAGAACACAGGAACTGAAGCATGTTGCGGCTTCAGCTTCAGGTGTGTATGTTATTGAAAACTGTCTATCTATAAACTCTACTTCCTGGGTATTGGATACCGGATCAGGATCTCATATCTGTAATTCTTTGCAGGCGTTGAGAAACCGTAGGGTTTTGAAGGCGGGTGACATGACCCTCAACGTTGCAAACGGAGCTAGCATGGATGCTAAGGCCGTGGGGGACTATCACCTGGGGTTGTCAGATGGACACGTTTTGGTTTTGCGTAATTGCTATTTTGTACCCAACGCAACTTGTAATATCATTTCTGTATCTTTGACTTCTAAAGAAGGTTATGAATTTGCGTTTGTAAGTAATGTTGTAAGCATTCACCTTAATCAAGTTCTGATTGGGTCAGGTACATTAAGCAATGGAATATACGTATTAAACCAACCACAGATTTTCAATGTCCAGAATACACACAAAAGAAAGTCTCCGGAAATAAATCAGACTTTCTTATGGCATTGTAGACTAGGTCACATCAATGAGAGAAGGTTGACGAAGTTACATACAGAAGGATATTTGAATCCGTTCGAATATCAATCATATGCCACTTGTCAATCCTGTCTCAAAGGAAAGATGACAAAGACTCCGTTCACTGGATATGGAGTAAGAGCGAGCGAGCTCTTGGGACTCGTACACAGCGACGTGTGCGGTCCAATATCTACACATGCGCGAAGCGGGTATTCTTACTTCATTACTTTTACGGATGACTTTTCAAGGTACGGTTATGTCTTCTTAATGAAACATAAGTCCGAAGCCTTTGGAAAATTCCAGGAATATAAGAATGAAGTAGAAAAACAAACCGGCAAAAGTATCAAGATTCTAAGATCGGATCGAGGTGGTGAATACTTAAGTGCCGAGTTCCTGGACTATTTAAAAGAGAATGGAATTCTCTCTCAGCTTACTCCTCCATACACTCCGCAACATAACGGTGTATCGGAGAGACGGAACCGGACCCTATTGGATATGGTACGTTCCATGATGAGTAACACTGAGTTACCGCGATCATTCTGGGAATATGCACTAGAATCAGCTGCATACCTTTTGAACCGAGTTCCAACTAAGACTGCTCCTACCACACCATATGAGATATGGAGTGGGAAGAAACCCTATCTTCAATATCTGAAGATCTGGGGATGTCCGGCTTTTGTCAAAAAGCAGATTGCGGACAAACTCGAGGCACGCTCAGTACTGTGCAAGTTTGTGGGATACCCAAAGAACTCCAAGGGGTATCTCTTCTATTACGCAGAGGAACAAAAGATTATTGTTTCTCGTAATGCCCATTTCTTGGAACACCAGTTCTTAGAAAAGGAAACAAGTGGGAGCGAAATAGAACTGGAAGAAATTCCAGAACCACAGACTATTACTGAAAGCTTATTGGAACCAGAGGGTTCAAAAGAAAATGACATTCCTACGCCGCTCCGCAGGAGTAGTAGGCAGTCTCATCCGCCCGAGAGATACTACGATTTTCTCATAGACGGGGATAGAGAGGATTGCATCATTGATTATGATGAGCCGACTAGCTTCCAGCAAGCCATTCAGAACGTTGACTCGGTAAAATGGCTGGATGCAATGCGGACCGAAATGGAGTCCATGTACACCAACGAAGTATGGACGTTGGACGTTGCTCCAGATGGGGTGAAACCCGTAGGATGCAAGTGGATCTTCAAAAGGAAGATTGGTGTAGATGGACAGGTTGAGACCTATAAAGCTAGACTGGTTGCAAAGGGTTTTCGTCAAAGACCTGGTTTGGACTATGACGAGACCTTTTCTCCAGTAGCTATGCTGAAATCCATTCGGATCCTTCTTGCCATTGCTGCCTTCCACGATTATGAGATTTGGCTGATGGACGTAAAGACCGCTTTTCTAAATGGAAATTTAGAGGAATGTGTTTATATGGACCAGCGAGAGGGTTTCATTCAGAGTGGGAGCAGCGGACAGGTGTGCAAGTTGCTTAAGTCCATCTATGGACTAAAGCAGGCATCGCGGAGTTGGAACATCTGTTTTGATGAGACGGTCAAGGAATTTGGCTTTATCAAAAATCCAGATGAACCATGCATCTATAGTAGATTTGTAGCGAGAACTGTAGTATTCCTCGTTTTATACGTGGATGACATTCTCTTAATAGGAAATGACATTCCTATGCTACAATCTGTCAAGGGATTCTTGTCACACAGGTTCTCCATGAAAGACCTGGGTGATGCCTCATACATTCTGGGGATCCGGATCTATCATGATAGATCCAAGAGGATACTAGGACTTTCACAGTCCAGGTACATCGACACCATACTGAAAAGATTCAGTATGGAAGATTCCAAGCGCGGTAATCTACCGGCTTGTCACGGGATCACTCTCTCCAAAGAGATGTCTCCCAAGACTGATTTGGAAAGGGATCGCATATCTATTATACCCTACGCTTCTGTGGTAGGCTCTATAATGTTTGCGATGTTGTGTACCAGACCAGATGTGGCTTATGCACTGAGTGTGGTAAGCAGGTATCAGTCAAACCCTGGGGAGAAATACTGGATAGCGGTAAAGAACATTCTCAAGTACCTGAGAAGGACTAAGGAGGTGTTCTTGGTGTATGGCGGAAAAGACCACCAGATTGAGGCCTTTGCTGACTCCAGTTTCCAGAGTGACAAGGATGATTCCAAGTCCATGTCGGGCTTTGTCTTTACCCTCAACGGAGAGGCGGTGTGTTGGAAGAGTTCCAAACAGGAAACCGTTGCTGACTCGACTATAGAAGCGGAATATATCGCTGCATCTGATGCCGCAAAAGAAGCTGTCTGCATAAGGAAGTTCTTGAAAGAACTTCAGGTGGTTCCATCCATTGTTGACCCAATACCTCTGTATTGCGACAATAACGGGGCTATATAATTAGCAAAGGAACCCAGGTCCCATCAGAAATCCAGACACATCTTGAGGCGGTATCACCTTATCAGGGAGATCGTGGATCACAAGGAGATCGAGGTTCGGAGGGTTGCTTCAGAAGATAACACTACAGATCCATTCACAAAGGCCTTACCCCAGACTCAGTTCGAGCGGCTGATCGAGATGATAGGTCTTCGATACGCCAGTACATGGCCTTAGTGCAAGTTGGAGATTGTTAGTGTATATGCCCTAGAGGCCATTACTGTATCATACTAGTCTGTATATTACTTAATGGAAGCTTGGGATATTCACAGTTGTATAGACAATCTTGCTCAATATAGTAGTATGCTACTTGGTTTGTTTCTACTTCAATGTGTACATGTGTTTATTTTAGTATATCACTTATACACATTAGTGGAGCCCTTAGGATCTTTGCTTGATTACCAGCGTTGTGATGGCAGTCACACTAGTGGGGGGCTGGGTAATCTATAAGCACATCCTTATGAAGGTCCCTAGTCGCAGGACTATCGAGAGAGGGCATCGATACTCCGGAGTAGACTAGCGTAAGCGCTTCTCATCCCAGTGTGGGAGGTGGTCTGTCCCACAGCTATCAGTACGTCGTACTGGAGATAGTATGCGGGTGCTCGTTGGGTTATGAGTACACTGGACATGACTCGTCGGGAACTGTTGGTTGGTACTATACTTATCGTCAGTTATCAGTTCCCAGGTGACATGAGTACAGCTTAGTCCGCTGACTTGACACTGTCACTTCGCCTCGTGTGTGTTCCCACTGTACTTAGATTACTACCCTACCACGGCTCAAAGGAGTCGTGTAAACAGGTAGTAGTTGGGTGCAGTCCCGGAGCACTTGGAGGCAGTGACGGTTAGACAGGATTCGTCTCTCCCGGTATTGGGGGTTGACATCGCGCTGTGTCTAGGAGAGCCATTACACGAGTAGTCCCTGGCCAGGGCAAGCGAGATATACTGGTAGGTTTCCAGTGTTATCTCAGGGTGTTCTGGGCTTCACTCCGACACGACTTGTACCGCTATTAGGGGACTGGCGTTTACCGCCCCCTAGGCCCGCCATGCGATGTATCAGATGAACAGACCGGACTGTATGGAGATTTTCACGTCCAGACTCAGTAGGAGTTCAGATGGGTTTCACCTCGTCCGTCTTCTTATCGGCATCTACCTGGGGACCGTTACGCACAGCTAGTGCCGCTTGCGGTCTGTGGTTAAACCTACTGCCAGCGTAGTGTCGAGTCTTTAGAGTCCCACACAGAGGGCTATTCGCCTTTGGGCAAAACAGAGTAGAGGTCGCCTGGTTTTGCGACAGGGTTCGTTCTCATCCGCGCACTTGTGCAAGTTTGGCGTCCGGACAGATATTACCAGCGGTCTCTAGTTTGAGCCAGATCCTAGTATATATTTTGGGGTTAGTTTTATCTCATAGTATTCATGTTCCTCGAAACACGAATGCGGGTGTGTATGCACAGTTGATTGAGGCGGAGGAAGAGGATTTTCATTAGGGTTTCGGAACGGGTGTGTATGCACAGTTGATAGTCGACTTTTTCCGAACCCTAATGAACTTGTGATATATCAATTAATAATATTGATTAAATGAAATTGTGTCATGGTTGGGTTTGTTGACTTATTGACCAAGGTTGACTTGTTGACCATGGTTGAAACATTGACTATCATCATTACACATCAAAGATGCTCTTTGATTCTAGCAAAACCATTTAATGTGAAATGATAATAGTCTTATCAAACCTTCCATCAACTTTTCATTTAGATTAATTTTATTAATTTGATAATTCACTAGATATTGTTATGGTTGTAAAAATCCTTTTCATTCTATCATATTGATTCTCTCTCCTCTCTTCTTCTTCCTCCTCCTCTAGTTCAAGGATATCCATTCTCATGTGTTGAGAAACCTCTCCTTGAGATAAAACACTCTAAACCACTCTTTATTCACTCTAGGGTTGAAGGTCTAGCAAGCCAAAGATCTTAGTTCTCTCAAAGTTCGAGAAAGGAGCCCAAGGTTGAACCCTCAGGTGGATCCATCTTTGACTGAAGAAGGCGACGAGGAAAGCACCATCCAACCACTACAAAGAGTTCAAGAAGAAGGAGTTCAAGTGAGGTATAACCCCTAACCGAATAGACAAGTCTCTTGTTAGGTTGCTAGTGTGTAGTTTAGCCAAGATCCGTTTTTGTAGTCCATGTTACCTAAGTCTTAAAAATCGTTTTTCACCATTTCCGCAAGCCCGAAAGAACCGGGAGAGGTAACGTGGACTTACAGTCACGAGCTAATATTTCGGGTCGTGACAAAGTTGGTATCAGAGCGCTAGGTTTAACCTTTGTTCGAGTCTATGTTTGACTATGCGGATTCTAGGGCGGTTATGTATTTCGGAACCTAGGCTTGACCTTACGGAACTTAGACTTGAACCGGGGGGGTATTAGACCCGAACTTTCGTTTCATAGGCTGACCCCCGATTGATGGAGTAGCTAGCTTGAGTAGAGTAACGTACCGTACGTATGTTCCGCGGCATATTTACGATACGATACTCCACTTAAGAAACCTTAGGATGTGCATATTTTTGAGGCTAGTGATTCTCTTCGTAACCATGATTATGCATCCATTCGAGATACTTGATTCTATTTGTTTCCATGATCATACTTTCATTGATGCTGTTCCTTCTTATGATCATGTATCCATTCGGGATCTGTTGTTTCCTCTCATGTCGTTGATCTGCACTCCTTGAAACTCGATTGAGGTTCCTGTCACCATTGTTAGGGCGCAGTTTGAGCTGCTGCTAGTGTTACGGTCAGGGCACGCTCGTCCGGTACGAGGGCTGACCATTGTGTTTTCTGGTGACATGGGAACGTCTCGAGTTAGCATTGATGATTGTGACCTCTTATGGAGGCGAGTGCTCGGTTTTATACCGGATGATCGGGACATTGTTAGAGCTGCCAGTTGCGAGAGGACTGTTGATGTACAACATACCTCGAAGATGTTGATGTCGCCTACCGTGCAGACAGATGACCCAGCTGTTGCTAAGATTGATAGGATGTCGCTTCCGGTGCTTACGAGCTGAGATCGCCGGAGCTTCCAGGCAGATATGAGACAGATGATAGCTAGTCTACCCCGATTTGAGAGACGAAGGTGATTCGTCTGATTTATGCGCCGGAGCAGGCCCAGTTGAGTTGAAGATTTCCTGTGTGGAGAGTCTTACTCGGATCTAGAGCAGACCGATTTAGAGATGACCGCCAATGTATCGCCTTTCCTGGAGGATTGAGGCAATGTTCAGCGTACAGACGAATGAGCCGGTTGTTGCTGCAAATGACGAGGTATCGCCCAGAGGTTGGAGCTACTGCATCATAAGTATATGCTTAGAGATTTGATGGAAGGTCGCTAGCGACCCAAGGGTGAAGGTCTAGGACATGTGGTTCGTTCGCTACCCGATGCGAGGTCATCAGATAGATTGATTCCAGCTAGAGACGACTTCACGTAGATTCGTTGAGAGTCGATATAGACGATCGAATGTCAGGAAACCATATTCCAAGTTTAAAGTATTCGAAAAGACTTGCAAGCAATGCTATGGACCCTCTAGAAGAATGAAACCCTAACTCGACATAATGACCGTGTGAAAGCTTTTGAACATTAGGGTTTACGGAAGTTCCACGGCGCCATTAGTGAGGCTTGGTTTGCCCTTCTACGGCTGGATCACTGATGTTGTGGCATGTACTCGATACTATTAAACTGTACCCAAGATGTTGATCTCTTGAGGGATTATGAGATTTTGACATATCGATCGGATGGTTCGACATCATTCGGATATCTTATGATGGGATACATTGCTTGGGAGACTCCAGATACGAGCATAGCCTTTGGAGCGCAGTCCTTGCAGCCACGAGAAGACGAGTCCGAATCAGTCGACATTGGAGCCGAGTGAAGTAAAGAGTTCGCACGAGAATTCGATGAGGTGACGTTCCACTCCACAGATATCAGAGATGTGATACACGTGCAGAGGCGTAGTATATGGATATGCCTTCTAGAAGGAGTCGCGAGGAGTATGCAGCCATTCCGGAATAAGAAACAGTTATAGAAAAGATAATAACTTCCGGGTATTTCGGCAGAAATGAGATTTGAGAGAGACCTCGACAGGACCTTTATGGAATACTATACGAGAAGACCTGGACCAGGAGTGGTCATTTTGCGCACACCCAGAAGGCCAGGGTTCGGTATCGTCGACGAGATAGTTGACCAGGTTCGGATAGAAGACCTCACCCAGATGCGTTGTGAGTTGATCGAGGACGGACGAACATGGAGTATATCTCCGATGGTTGGGACGAGTTTCCAAAGTCATGTTCGGCCAGATATCTTCTACCGAGTGATGAAGATACCGAGTTCGTGACTTCGAGTCCGTGTGAGAGACTTACGATTGACCGTGGCCGAGAACAGTTGTAGTGCGCAGATAGCATGGTGTGACGTCATAGTGGACGATGATAAAGGTGAATGGAACCAGAGGTTCGTGCGGGACGCTGACGAGCTATTGTTACTCCCCGTCGAGATCAGAGACCTGATATGCTTATAGAGGCGTTGGGATACGGCCAGTTTCCGAGGAAATATGTGCGGCACATGTAGATGTCCAGAAAAAGAGAAAAGATTATATAAGAGTACCAGCCTCCGTACAGTTCGGTATAGGCGAGATCGGAAGAGACCTTGAGCAGGATTCCTTCCTGGACACTGCTGCAATGAGATTTGCACCTAGAGACAGAGGACTCCAGACCATGAGCAGGAGGCGAGCATATGTTCTTGTTCTGCCAGTTTCTAGGCGAACTGGTTTATTTTTCGACAGTGTAGGAGGTGTACCTCGATGTCCTTTATTGCGATTTGCGTTTGTGATCTGAGTATCACGCTTATATCGCTTGGATTTGAGTTTTGATGACGAGTTTCCTGATATTGATTTTGTGCACCATGGTTGCACCTACTGAGTATTTACATTTCGTGCATAGTTATTGCACTTGAGATATGTTTTTATACACCATGGTATTGGTTTTTGATTTGTGCATGTTTATCGCACTTGATATCGTTTTGTGCCTTGGTTGCACATGTCTATGATTTCGTGGATTTCATACGGATGATTTGATTTTTGCACTCGGTATAGCTTATATGTGCTTGTAGTGCATTGATATGCATCTTGTGCCGCAGTTGCACGTGTTTACGATTTTATAGACCTTGGTGTACTCGGTGTTGCTGTTTATGCATTTGAGTTATTGATCGGTATTTCGTGCACTAGACGCACTGTATTTGTATTACATGCACTGGATGCACTGTATTTGTATTTCGTGCACTGGATGCACTGTATTTGTATTTTATACACTAGATTGCATTCTGCATTTGTTGCACCAGACGGGTATTTATGCGTTGTCGCACTGGATTTATACGCTGTACCTAGGTTGCACCCGATTTATATCCTTGAGCATTCGTTTTACCAGATTTGTATTTTCGTGCGCATTGGCACTTGTCGTTCGTCTTCGTGCATGTTACTGCACTATATGCTTTTACGGACCCGACACGTTTTGGTTGGATTTTCGCGTATGTTGGGCGCATGAAATGAGAAGCGATTCTGTGCACACCAGATGCACTGGATTGAGATTTTTGTGCACTTTAGATGCAATTGATGTTGTTGTCGTGCACACCCGTTGCACTGGACAGATGTTTTGTGCACACCCGTTGCACTTAGTTTTGCTTGTGTGTATTATAGCACCTGTATTTGGATTTGATTTTCATGCGCACCAGACGCATGTGATTATTGGATACGCCTTTTGAGGCTGATTTTGCTTTTGAGCACTTTGTTTTCATGTTGGGCACTATTGTAACATTTGGAAGATTTAGAAACAAATAAAATTAATTAAATTAATAATAATTTGATAAATCACAAAACGGTTAAAATCAAATAAGTCAATCTTCATAAGTTATATGTAATACAAATTAAATTAAAAATTTTATATGCAAAATAAATAAGTTATAAGGGTTTTAATGATAAATTTAGCTTCATTTTAATAAAATGTGTGTTTTATAATAAGTTAAGTTGTGAGGGGTTAATTTGTAAAGTTTAAGTTTTTATGAAAGATAGGGTATTGTTAAAATTTTAAGTGAAAGTAGATGAAATCATTTCAGTTCAGAAAATATAATTAAATTAAACAAAAATTTGAAGATAATGCAAAAACACCTCTTGCTTGCATGCAACCTCTCATCTCACACCTCCTCCTTGCATGAAACATACACACTTCAACCCTTGACACCTCCTCCTTCACCTTATCCCTTCCTCCTCTCCTATATATAGCTCCTTTCAGTTCAACTTCAGATTAAAATTCAAATGAATTAAAAGAAAAGAAAAGTTAAAAGAGAAAAGAAAGAACAACAACAAGAAGAAGAAGAAGAAGGAGCTTTGTTCTTGAGTGTTGTTCATCATCAAGCTAGGAAGGACTTAGCATCTTGGAGGGTTATTCCTACAGCATTATAGGAGGGTAAAATCCTTAATCACAGTAGAGATAAAAAGCTCTGTAGTTAGTTAACTAAATTTTAGCTAAGTCACATAATATCGTATTTTAGTTAAAATTAAGCTCTGTTAAAATCTGCTAATATTTAGAAGATAATTAATTGAACTAAACAGAGTTAAAATGATATAGGTAACAACTAGAGTAAACCACAAGACTACGACACCAAGGGGCCGGTTTTAGGCCGGCGGCCATACAAGGAAATCCGGCGTCGCCGGCCATGGGGAGGACTTTGTGGGTTTTCTCTGTTGGGTAGTTTACAGTACACAATTTTTGATATTTTGGTGTTATTTTATTAAATTAGTTTCACAGTAGTTAAAATCTAGGAACATATATCGGAAAGGGTAATTCAAAACACTATATACGATACGACTAAAACACGTCGCGTTTTATATTTTGTAACAGGGCAGATTGAGGTTAAAATCCAGCAAGATTAAGTGTTTAAGAACTTGATATAATCAAATAGTATGTAACTTGTAAGTAGGAAAGGGTGTTTTTCATTTCCGACATATCGGAATAGCCAAGTTTCTTATATGCGTTAAATTGTAAATTTAGATTCGGATACGAGAAATTCAGAAGCAGCGAGAAAAGGGAAAGGATTAGCAATTCCGGAGTAGATTCGACCTTTCCGGTGAGTAGACTAAACATCTACCGGGGAATTTTGTAAAGATTGCGTGTTTCGCCCGTAATTTTATTTAACTTAATGTTATATATTGTTATGCCCAATTGATAAATTACATTCATTATATACACATATAAATTGCTTAGTTGTTAGAACACTTCACAATTATCGATGAGTCATGCCACGTGCACATATTACATGCCACACACACCTCATCGATATTGCTATGTCACTTACACTTAAACATCATACTTGTTAAAATAAATTTATATCGTGTTTCACCTATCAATAATAGTAGTAAATTGCAAGGTTTACATTATGTTACCATATGCGTATTTCTGTGTTATATATGAGGTAACTGCAGAATTGAGGATTTATGGTTTTGAGTTTTGAATACTATTACATAAATCCAGAGTTTTCATGATTGATGTGTCATGTCCACCATGAGATGTTTTCTGTTTTGGTTTTATTCCGGACCGAGTGGAAGAGATATACGGTCGCGGATTTTACGTTATCCATACTGAGTGGGGGAGATATACAGTTGGATACATGGTGGACCCGGTCGAGACCGAGGGGCAGGATAGCCGTATTGATACGGGGGAGCCTAGCGAGGTTACTCGATACCGGAGTTAGTGATAAATATACGGCGATCTAGATGATAACGACCGGTATTGTTAATTCAGGATCATTCGGGGAATGATGCCTATATGAAATGGAAGTTTTGTGTCGTTGATGGACACTGAGAAATGATTTTATTGAGTTAAGATTTCCCTAGTATCAGGAGACTTATTGTTGAATATCACATATACTCATACCTCATTTTGATTAATATTTCAGTAGTATGATTGTCATATTTACTTTATTCACCGTTATATGTTAGTCATATTCACTGAGTTGGCAACTCACCCCCGTTGTGCCACAGTTCCTTGCAGGGATAGAGTGGACGGGTAGCTGCGAGGCAGAGCTACATTTGCAGTTGTATTTCATCTTTTGATCGGTAGGTTGCCTGTAGTAACCTTCCTTTTTGATTTTGTATTTGTATCTAGAAAGTCTACATCAAACCTGTATTTTGACTTAGAATGAGAGATTTTATATATATATGGACAGTTGAGATCATTTGGTCAGTATATCATAGTTTCCTTCTTTATGAGATTCATAGTGATGTTCTATATGTTTATATTCATGTTCATTGTTAATATTGTTGATTCCAACTAGGAATACAACTAAACTTAACCTTTATTAGTTGTTTAATAAATTAACCTCATAAATTGGGATTTTTATTTAAAAACAAAATTTTCATAAATAATTCCGCATTAAGGTATTATGATCTTGGTTTTCGGCTTACTTGGACTTTGTGCATATCTTTAGATATGATACAATCTAAGTGCCGGTCACATCCACACTTGGGTCGTGACAAAGTTGGTATCAGAGCTTAGGAGTAACCTTACGGATTTCAGTAAGGGATTTCAATAGGTTGATGTAAGTCCGAGAGTTAGCATGACCTTTGGTTTGATGGAGTAGGTGAATTAGGATAAATGCAGTACCGTACGTAAGTTCCGCCGCATATTTACGTTATCGTATTCAGCCTAACTAACCTTAGGATGATTATCTTGATCTATTCTTCCGTTGATTATCCGTTATTGATTGCTTCTGTTCCTACACCTTATCAACTCTCGTTTCTTGTTCCAGTTGCTATGGCTACGCGGGCTAGACGAGCCGCAGCCAGAGATGCAGCTAGGGTGAGTCCGCCTGTAACGACGACTGGTACACTGGACGTTCCGGCGGTGCATGAGCATGTTGATCCTCCTCCTCCAGATCGCATGACTAGGATTGAGGAGGGTATGTTGGGATTACAGCGAGTGGTTGGACAGTTAGCTGAGGCCACTCGAGTACTGAGACCAGATCCAGCACCGACCGTAGCAGAGTCCGAGGTACAGCCTACACAGACGATGGCGCTAATAGATACGAGAGTGATGGAGGTATCACTTGCAGAGTTTATGAGATTGAGACCCCCGGTATTTACAGGGATCGATGTGGCGGAAGATCCTCAGTCTTTTCTTGATAGGATGGCGAGGATTGGCAGATCATTGCGATGTTCTGATGTGAGGTCAGTTGAGCTGACTAGCTTTCGTTTGGAGGGACTTGCACAGGAGTGGTGTGAGTCGATGGAGAGAGGGCGAGCTATGAATCTTCCTCCAATGACGTGGACCGAGTTTTCTACAGTCTTTCTTGCCAGATTTCTTCCCCAGAGTGTGAGGGACGCTAGAGCTAGCAGTTTCGAAGCGTTGAGGAAATCAGCAAGTATGTCAGTAGCAGATTATGACTTACGATTCACCCAGCTGTCGCGATATGCCCCATACTTAGTACCTACGGAGGAACTTCGGGTGAAGAGGTTCCTAAGGAGTTTGGACACACAGTTGTATCTGGCAATAGGTTCCCAGTATTTTGATACATATGCACAGGCCATGGATGCAGCGATTCGAGTAGAGGAGCGGTTGAGCGAGTCAATAGGCGCTCCAGAGCCAAAGAGGAGTAGACCGGTCGTGCTGACCAATAGACAGTTTGGCAGAGGTAGAGGGTCATATCCAGGCAGATATACTCCAGGCCGCAGTGTCGGACGAGGTTGGACACAGGGCCAGATGTTCAGTTCTTATCCTGATGATCAGAGACCACCATCTACCTGTTTTAGTTGTGGACTTCCCGGACACTTTGCGCGGGATTGTAGATCTCGGGGAGGGACCGTTGCGCCACAGGTTGCTTTACCCCTTCCACCTCCCGCACCGATGGCTTTACTTCCTCCCCCAGTTGGCGCTACACGCCAGGCAGTTGCACCACAAGGTCGAGGCTTTGCAGGACGTGCTCAGAGAGGTCGAGGAGATCGAGGTAGAGGACGACAGGATGCGAGCAGGGGCCAGGCACGAGTATTTGTGCTTACTCCACAGGATGCCCAGGCATCAAATGCGGTCGTGACAGGTACTCTTACAGTATGCTCATTAGAGGCACATGTTTTATTTGATCCCGGTTCTACTCATTCCTTTGTATCTTCAGGATTCGCACTTTTGTTGGGGAAAGAGTCGTCATTATTAGAGTTACCTTTGATAGTGATTACTCCGGTTGGAGATTCTTTTATTGCACGGCATGTATTCAGATCGTGTTTGGTGCGCATTGGTGATAGAGATTCACTAGTTGATCTGATCCTCCTTGACATGTTAGATTTTGACATACTTCTTGGTATGGATTGGTTAGCCGCTTGTCATGCATATGTAGATTGTCGAGGAAAAGCGGTTAGATTTTGTTTTCCATGTGAACCGGTGTTTGTTGTGCAGGGGGATTGCAAGTTAACCCCTGTCAACATGATTTCTGCTCTTTGTGCGGGGCGGCTCTTGAAGAAGGGTTGTCATGGGTTCTTGGCCTTCGTTCAAGACTTAGGGGACACGGAAGTTCCATTGGATCAGATTCCGATCGTGCGAGAATTTCCTGAGGTATTTCCTGCTGAGTTACTAGGATTGCCACCAGATCGCGACATCGAATTTTGTATCGACTTGATTAAGGGTGCAGGGCCTATTTCTATACCACCCTATCGAATGGCACCGACGGAATTGAAAGAACTCAAAAGCCAGTTGCAAGAGTTGTTAGATAGATGACTTGTTCGTCCCAGTGTTTCACCATGGGGAGCACCTGTCTTATTTGTTAAAAAGAAGGACGGTAGTATGAGAATGTGCATTGACTACCGACAGCTGAATCGCGTCACTGTACGAAACAGGTATCCATTACCACGTATAGATGACTTGTTCGATCAGTTGCAAGGAGCTGGGTTCTTCTCGAAGATTGACTTGAGGTCAGGGTATCATCAGTTGAGAGTTCGGAAGGACGATATTCCGAAGACGGCGTTTCGTACGAGATATGGGCATTATGAATTCCTGGTGATGTCGTTCGGACTCACCAATGCTCCAGCAGCTTTTATGGATATGATGAACAACATCTTTAGACCATTTATCGATCGGTTTATTATAGTATTCATAGATGATATTCTTGTATATTCTCGGAGTCAGACGGAGCACGAGCAGCATTTATGTATCACATTGCAGACCTTGAAGGAGCATCAGCTGTATGCAAAATTTTCTAAGTGTGCATTTTGGCTCGATAGTGTGGAGTTCTTGGGTCACATAGTTACAAGAGAAGGTATATGTGTGGACCCAAAGAAGATTGAAGCTGTACAACACTGGCCCAGGCCTATGTCAGTTACGGATGTTCGGAGTTTCTTAGGTCTGGCAGGTTATTACAGATGCTTCGTACGGGATTTCTCACGGATAGCGGCACCTTTGACAGGATTGACTAGGAAAGAAGTTCCATTACAGTGGACAGATGCGTGTGAGCAGAGTTTCCAACAGTTAAAGACGCGTTTGACGACTGCGCCTGTATTATCTTTACCTTCCGGGTCAGGGGGTTTCATGGTGTATTGCGATGCTTCTAGAGTGGGTCTAGGCTGTGTGTTGATGCAACACGGCAGAGTTATAGCTTATGCTTCTCGACAGTTGAAGAGTCATGAACAAAACTACCCCACTCATGATCTAGAGATGGCTGCTGTAGTATTCGCATTGAAGATTTGGAGACATTACTTGTATGGAGAATCGTGTCAAATCTTCACAGATCATAAAAGCTTAAAGTATATCTTTCAGCAGAAAGATCTGAACCTAAGGCAGCGTAGGTGGATGGAACTGGTGAAAGATTACGACTGTGAGATCTTGTACCACCCAGGAAAGGCAAATGTGGTAGCAGATGCCTTGAGTCGGAGGCCTAGAGGTAATTTATCTCATTTGAGCATTTTGCAGAGACAGTATTCTACAGACTGGCAGATCTTATGTGATAGTAGTATGTAGTTTGAATTCATGTCAGCAGGAGGCCAGCTAGCACATGTTCGCACCAGACCTCAGTTATTAGATCGCATTCGAGAGGCGCAGCCCACAGATGCTCGTATGATGGAGATATTGGGACAGGTTAGGCAGGGCAAGGAGACGGAGTTCGTGATTGATGATTATGGAGTATTATGTTTTAGGACTCGTCTCTATGTACCAGATTCTGATGGATTGAGGCGTGAGATTTTGGAGGATGCCCACAGATCAGCATACAGTATTCATCCTGGTTCCACCAAAATGTATCGTGATTTGAAAGATATTTATTGGTGGGAAGGAATGAAGAAGGATATTATAGATTATGTTTCACGATGCTTGACTTGTCAGCAAGTCAAGGCAGAACACCAGAGGCCAGCCGGGGAGCTGCAGCCCTTACCCATTCCAGAGTGGAAATGGGAACAGATTTCCATGGATTTCGTGGTGGTTCTACCCAGTACTAGCAGAGGGTATGATTCCATTTGGGTGATTGTGGATAGGTTGACAAAGGCTGCTCATTTTCTTCCAGTAAAGACGACGTATGGATTTGCTCAGTATGCACAGGTTTATATCGATGAGATTGTACGTCTACATGGAGTGCCGACATGCATAGTATCAGATCGAGGTACCCAGTTCACTAGCAGGTTATGGCAGAAACTTCAGGACGCTCTTGGTACACGACTGAGTTTTAGTACAGCTTTCCACCCACAGACAGACGGTCGGTCGGAACGGACCGTTCAGATACTAGAGGATATGCTTCGGGCTTGTAGCCTAGATTTCGGTGGTAGTAGGGATCGTCACCTACCTTTGATAGAATTCTCGTACAATAACAGTTTTCAGGAGACGATACAGATGGAACCCTTTGAAGCTTTGTTTGGGAGGAAATGTCGATCACCCGTTTGCTGGACGGAACTTAGCGAGAGTGGTATATTGGGACCGCAAATAGTACAGGAAACTACAGAGAAGATTCAATTGATACGAGAAAGAATGAAAGCGGCTCAATGTAGACAGAAGTCATACGCAGATCGACGACGACGTAAACTCGAGTTTGATGTGGGAGATCATGTGTTCTTTCGAGTATCTCCAATGAAAGGTGTGATGCGCTTCGGGAAGAAAGGGAAGCTCAGCCCCAGATATGTTGGACCTTACGAGATTTTAGAGAGGGTGGGCGCTGTAGCTTATCGGTTAGCACTTCCACCGGGTTTTCCCGACGTGCATCCGGTGTTTCACGTTTCGATGCTTCGCAGATATCTTCATGATCCATCTCACGCAATCCAGCATCAGACCTTACAGCTTGAGCCAGATTTATCCTACACAGTGCAGCCAGTCGCTATTCTAGACAGGCAGGCAAAGCAACTACGATCTAGGATACTTCCGTCTGTAAAGGTTCTCTGGCAAGGAAAGAATCGCGAGGAGATTACTTGGGAGACGGAGGACGCAATGCGAAAGAAATTTCCACATCTTTTCATAGGTATGTCTAATAATTATTTTAAATTCGGCGACCGAATTTTCTTAAGGGGGGGATATTGTAACATTTGGAAGATTTAGAAACAAATAAAATTAATTAAATTAATAATAATTTGATAAATCACAAAACGGTTAAAATCAAATAAGTCAATCTTCATAAGTTATATGTAATACAAATTAAATCAAAATTTTTATATGCAAAATAAATAAGTTATAAGGGTTTTAATGATAAATTTAGCTTCATTTTAATAAAATATGTGTTTTATAATAAGTTAAGTTATGAGGGGTTAATTTGTAAAGTTTAAGTTTTTATGAAAAATAGGGTATTGTTAAAATTTTAAGTGAAAGTAGATGAAATCATTTCAGTTCTGAAAATATAATTAAATTAAACAAAACTTTGAAGATAATGCAAAAACACCTCATGCTTGCATGCAACCTCTCATCTCACACCTCCTTCTTGCATGAAACATGCACACTTCAACCCTTGACACCTCCTCCTTCACCCTATCCCTCCCTCCTCTCCTATATATAGCTCCTTTTCAGTTCAACTTCAGATTAAAATTCAAATGAATTAAAAGAAAAGAAAAGTTAAAAGAGAAAAGAAAGAACAACAACAACAAGAAGAAGAAGAAGAAGGAGCTTTGTTCTTGAGTGTTGTTCATCATCAAGCTAGGAAGGACTTAGCATCTTGGAGGGTTATTCCTACAGCATTACAGGAGGGTAAAATCCTTAATCACAGTAGAGATAAAAATCCCTGTAGTTAGTTAACTAAATTTTAGCTAAGTCGCATAATATCGTATTTTAGTTAAAATTAAGCTCTGTTAAAATCTTATAATATTTAGAAGATAATTAATTGAACTAAACAGAGTTAAAATGATATAGGTAACAACTAGAGTAAACCACAAGACCACGACACCAAGGGGCCGGTTTTGGGCCGGCGGCCATACAAGGAAATCCGGCGTCGCCGGCCATGGGGAGGACTTTGTGGGTTTTCTCTTTTGGGTAGTTTACAGTACACAATTTTGGATATTTTGGAGTTATTTAATTAAATTAGTTTCACAGTAGTTAAAATCTGGGAACATATATCGGAAAGGGTAATTCAAAACACTATATACGATACGACTAAAACACGTCGCGTTTTATATTTTGTAACAGTGCAGATTGAGGTTAAAATCCAGCAAGATTAAGTGTTTAAGAACTTGATATAATCGAATAGTATGTAACTTGTAAGTAGGAAAGGGTGTTTTTCATTTCCGACATATCGGAATAGCCATGTTTCTTATATGAGTTAAATTGTAAATTTAGATTCGGATACGAGAAATTCAGAAGCAGCGAGAAAAGGGAAAGGATTAGCAATTCCGGAGTAGATTCGACCTTTCCGGTGAGTAGACTAAACATCTACAGGGGAATTTTGTAAAGTTGGCGTGTTTCGTCCGTAATTTTATTTAACTTAATGTTATATATTGTTATGCCCAATTGATAAATTACATTCATTATATACACATATAAATTGCTTAGTTGTTAGAACACTTCACAATTATCGATGAGTCATGCCACGTGCACATATTACATGCTACACACACTTTATCGATATTGCTATGTCACTTACACTTAAACATCATACTTGTTAAAATGAATTTATATCGTGTTTCACCTAACAATAATAGTAGTAAATTGCAATGTTTACATTATGTTACCATATGCGGATTTCTGTGTTATATATGAGGTAACTGCACAATTGAGGATTTATGGTTTTGAGTTTTGAATACTATTACATAAATCCAGAGTTTTCATGATTGATGTGTCATGTCCACCATGAGATGTTTTCTGTTTTGGTTTTATTCCGGACCGAGTGGTGGAGATCTACGGTCGCGGATTTTACGTTATCCATACTGAGTGGGGGAGATATACAGTTGGATACATGGTGGACCCGGTCGAGACCGAGGGGCAGGATAGCCGTATTGATACGGGGGAGCCTAGCGAGGTTACTCGATACCGGAGTTAGTGATAAATATACGGCGTGTATCTAGATGATAACGACCGGTATTGTTGATTCAGGATCATTCGGGGAATGATGCCTATATGAAATGGAAGTTTTGTGTCGTTGATGGACACTGAGAAATGATTTTATTGAGTTAAGATTTCCCTAGTATCAGGAGATTTATTGTTGAATTTCACATATACTCATACCTCATTTTGATTAATATTTCAGTAGTATGATTGTCATATTTACTTTATTCACCGTTATATGTTAGTCATATTCACTGAGTTGGCAACTCACCCCCATTATGCCACAGTTCCTTGCAGGGATAGAGTGGACGGGTAGCTGCGAGGCACAGCTACATTTGCAGTTGTATTTCATCTTTTGATAGGTAGGTTACCTGTAGTAACCTTCCTTTTTGATTTTGTATTTGTATTTAGAAAGTCTCCATCAAACCTGTATTTTGACTTAGAATGAGAGATTTTATATATATATGGACAGTTGAGATCATTTGGTCAGTATATCATAGTTTCTTTCTTTATGAGATTCATAGTGATGTTCTATATGTTTATATTCATGTTCATTGTTAATATTGTTGATTCCAACTAGGAATACAACTAAACTTAACCTTTATTAGTTGTTTAATAAATTAACCTCATAAATTGGGATTTTTACTTAAAAACAAAATTTTCATAAATAATTCCGCATTAAGGTATTATGATTTTGGTTTTCGGCTTACTTGGACTTTGTGCATATCTTTAGATATGATACAATCTAAGTGCCGGTCACATCCACACTTGGGTCGTGACAACTATATTGTGTTGTAGCCAAACAGGACTGATCTGAGGACATTACCTCAGTACTTTGCATGCATTAAAAGTTTACCAAGAGGTTTTCGAGAAAGAGGAACTATAGTCTCGCTATTTTCTTAAGTGTCCGTGAGCGACACAAACGTTTATAAAGGAAAACCTTTGGGGATATTTGAAAATGGCGGAACGTGTATTTAAGAAAACACATATGGACATATATTATTATTTTAAAATGAGCATCCGTCAGTTATGCCGTGAGCTACGCATTCCTGCGGCGATTTAGAAAAGATTTTGCATGTGTTTTATTCAGATTTTGTAGTTTTCAAGGATGCGTACTATACACGTATTATAGTATTTGACTAGTGTATATTGGATTTCAGTAGTGGATTTCGAGATCTGTATCTCTATTCATAACTCCGAGGATATGCGTGCAAATCCGATGATTTGCGTGATGCTTGACGGAGTTCGGTTTTAAGTTTTACTCGTCTTCATGCGCATTTGTCGCGCTGTGTTAATTCTACGATTTCAATGATTTCGGAGCCCCGTGATTTGAGCCGATTATTGAAATGTTTTAGATTTTTGTGGGTTAAATTTAAATTCGGGGACCGAATTTATTTAAGGGGGAAGATTGTAACATTTCAGAAAATATAAAATATTATTTTGGGAATTTCTATAATTTAATATTATTTTGATGAATATTTTAATATTTTGGTATAATTAAATGCCGATAAATGGGGAAAATTTTGGAAAAATTTTGGAAAATTCTAAAATAGGGTATTTTGTGGAATTAAGCCATTTTTAAGCTTTTATGGTTAATTATATGCTATTTTAGTATTAATCGCGATTGAAAATCGCTAATTGGATTTTTAGCATTTTTGGTGCAAAAATGTGCACATATCATTTTCCACACTTGTTACAATTGTCACATGTTTTGGGTGCATGGTTACCTAGGATCACCATTGAGAGCAGAAGGAATAAAAGAAAAGGAAAAGAAGAGATAAAGTAGAGGTATGATGATGAGAGAGAAAATGAGAGTCAACCCTTCACCTTTTAAAGCATCCCCCATCATTTTTCACCACATTTCTCTCTCTCCCCTCCAAGAGAGAGCTGCTGCTGCTCTTGCTCTTCTCTTCTTCCTCCTCTTCAAATCCCCCACAACAACATGAAATCAAACCCAAAACCCCATTTTGACTTCACAAAACTTGCTCACAAGCTCGAGAGGACCGTGTTGGACCTAGAAAAAAGTGGATCTTGAGAACTTTGAGCAACTCAAGAATTTTCTTGAGTTGCCAAAGAAGGTAATTTCTGCACCCCTAGTTTAGTATTTCAATTCTTATTGCATCCAATCTAGTTTCATGTCGATATGGTGTCGTTTGATAGACTTTTGAAACTTCAAGTTAAGGTTTAGGTTAAATCTGAAATCAAAGATGAAATTGAGGATTGTGGTGACCTTAGAACCCCTGGTGGGATGTTATTGTAGACCAGACCTGAGAGTTAAACCCAGAATACAGATTTAGTGAATCGATATCGGGGAGAACTGCAAATCTGGGAGTGTATTTAGGAATCTGCTATCACCCCGAGACCCTTAAAATAAAATTGAGCTGACAGTGAGTCGTGCAGGCACCTAGGAAGCTACCACCAAGACCCGAGCCCCCAATTCAAACCTACGGCCGCAGATTTAATCATTCTGGCTGCAATTTGCGGCCATAGTAGGATGGAATGGTTCCAGATTTGGTCCATGGCTCCTTTTGCACTAAATTAGACCCCTCCTATATGTAGTTTTGGCTAATTGTCATCTCGGGAAAATCTGGAAGCATTTTGGTGTGTTTTAGACGATATTTTCCGTATTTTTAAATGCACTTTCTTGATATTTGGATTTGTATTTGGTTGTCGGGTGTTCGTACATCGACAACAGGGGTTGTTTGATTGATTTGCACGTTTAGGCCATAGGTTCTAACCTGTTAGCACACTGTGCGCTGTATCGGTTTTCTGCATCGATTTTAATACGTATTACGATTGGTTATTTTTGTAGGTACCCTTGCATGGAATCCGAGGCGAAGAAGAGTGGCGTCATCGATTAGGGAGAGCGAAGACCAGGTGAGTAGATCTATATCTACCGGGGAAGTCGGGTGGATGGCGTATAGCACCCCCGCAAACTTCTGATGGAAACCGATTTATAGAGTATGGTTAGGAAACCTAGATTAGGAAACTAGGGTTAGAATATAGATAGCTATGTAGTCACATTAGAAACTAGAGCTTAGTTAAGTGTGATATGCTACTACTACCCTAGGATGATGTTTAGCGATATTACCGCTTAGGGTTCTGTAGGACTAGATAGTCGATGTAGATGCATCATCCGAACCATACCTTTTTCTAAACTAATGAATCGTATGTATCTTTTAAATGTATATCTTGAGGGATGTTACGAATTTTCAAATGATATCTTTTCCTTAAAAGTACCGTCACCCCTGTTTCCAAAACTACGATTCATTTCTTTAAAAATCTGATTGTATGGTTCGGAAGTGTTTGTTAGATTAGATACTTATACATTGTAGAGATAACATGTTTATGTAAATTCGACATGATATGAGATATAAATGCGATGAAAGAATACAAGACGAATTTGATGATATGATGTGATGGTATACGGATGCGAGTCGATCGAGATGATTTATACCCTGCCGGTCCCCTGATATGAGATTATTGCAGATGAGACCCAGGACATAGGTATATAGGGTTATATATATAGAATGTTGTGAATCATGGATGATAGGCTGTATGTCATATTAGGCCGTACCCTCATTTGTCTTATAGGATGATAGGATCCCTATTAGCTTAATGCCGCCGCACGATTATATTCCGTGCGTGATGAGTTGACTTGATGATTGATCCTTACCCTTGACTAGAGGTTGTCATACGATGGATTATACCGTACGCGGTGTTATTGGGCTAGATGCCGATTAATAGATTCACTAACTCGAACATATGATAGTTATGTATACCTTATAGCTGTTAGCTGATGATTTACTTGTTGCATTCATGATATTATTATGGCATCGCATATACCTGTGATAGTACATCTGCACCATTATCGATGATGCGTAGGTTACACGTACACATATTTGCCGGCTCAGACACTTCATCATCGATAATTGCCATGTCACTACACAGTAGGGTTGCTGCATCATGACATATATATTGCTACATTCATATTTATGGATATACACATTTTTATATCTATATTCGTGCACATATATATTGATACATTCATACTTGTACACATACACATTGTATATTCATATTTTGTGCACATATACATGGTACATCTATGCTTGTGCATATTCATATTGTACCTATATAGATAACTGGTTTTATTGGGAAATTGGGAACCGCAAGTCATATTTTAAAAACTGGAATCATTTTAAAAGAGCGGTTTTCCACTTAATATGTCATATCACTATTCCATATTGCATGATACACGGATATGCTCGCATTTCTTTCCAGATGTCGCATACATCATGCTCTATTATTTTACGCATTGAGATATGCTGTTTTCATGAGATTTCTGGATTTGAGAACCATGGATATTTCAAATGAGATTATGTGTTGTTTTAAAATCCCGGTTTCTCTTGATATGATATTTCGGTGCGTCCACCATGTGTTTTCTCGGTTCTGAGAGTGGCATGTGAAACCCGATTCGAGGAGTGGTAGGCACCGTCTGCGGGTACATGGTGGACCCGGTGAGGTATCCCGGGGCAAGAAGACTCGTATATGTTAGACGGTGAGCCCGGCAGGGGGAGCACTACCTACCGGTGATAGTATATAGACTCGGCGGTTATCCGGAGGATACCGACCGGAGTAGCGAGATGGATATGAGGGCCGACCAGGGAGTGCGGCGCCTGAGGGCCGATCTGAGGATGCAGCGCCTGAGATATATGAGGATTTACATGCCGATGCTAGGCACGGTTTTCATGATGTTTTCAAGTGTCGATGCTAGGCACTCAGGTTCCATGATTTAGATGTGTCGGGAGGGACACCGTTGTTATATAAATCCTCATACTTTCATGCACGCTCTTTCATGATATTTACATGCATGTTATTGTTGCGTCAGTGGTTGACGCGTGGACTGGATCCACATACATACATACATACACTGATGTTACTATGGGAGATTATACACATGCTTATAGACATTGATTCATAGGTGGATGAGATCCACATATCTGCATATCTTGATTATGGTTGGACGATACCCATATACATGCATTGATTATTACTGTTGGATGTTATCCGCATGCATATAGATAGTGACTACCTTGTTGGCATATATATGACCCGGTCACCCTAGATATCATAGTATTACCTGTATGATATAGTTGACCTAGGAGTCGTTGTTTATTCGATTTCTACTTATAGATATATTTCTATTCACGAGTTGGCAACTCACCCCCATTGTGCCACAGTTCTTGCAGGTTGACCACTTGGATCAGTAGCAGCTTCGCTGGCACACAGTTCCATTCGGGTGTTTTGCATTGGTAGATGGGGCATTTGTATCGTACCCACTCTTGTATTATATTTCATATTGTATCTAGTTAACTCCATCAATCAATCGAAAGTTGTATTTGTATAAGTGATGAGACTTAGTGAGACTTGTAGTTGCGAGATTTGAGCGATGGGTTTTATTTTACCTTTGGGGTTATATCTTGCTCTTTTCATTGTCTTTTTGTGGTGAACTTCGCCGTTGGGCGTCGTATACTCATTTATACTGTATTGCGTTGTTGTGATCTGCCGTTTGGCAAAGAGCTAGTCCCCGCTTGGGGATGCCATTATTCTTGCTATGTAATTGTGGTTTTAGATCAAAATATACAAAGGAGGTGCTGCCAAAATTTTTTCAAAAAATAAACGAAACATGTTTTTTAAACTAAAAAAATTTCATTTGCATCATTCATGTTTCTTTCTATGCATTAAGCACACTTGATTTTATTATACCATTATTTCAAAAACTCCACCTCCTTTATTCTCTTAAAAATGTTTAGATTTCTGGGTTTCAGCTTACTTGAATTCCGTTACGCCTTTAGACGTGGCATGATTTAAGTGCTGGTCACGAGCTAATATTTCGGGTCGTGACATCGCTGCACTGGAATATGGTACCAGGAGCGACTCATCATTCGCCTTTTGGGAACTTGGATTTTGGTTGGCGTCTGCATCGCTGCACTGGAATATGGTACCAGGAGTGACTCATCATTCGCCGTTGGGGATTTAAATTTTGGTTGGCGTCTGCATCGCTGCACTGGAATATGGTACCAGGAGCGACTCATCATTCGTCGTTTTTTTACCGCGATTGCTCTTTCATTTCAGCTTTTCTTATCGCGAAGGTCGTGATTGCCCTATCATTTCTGCTATTCATTCGCGGTTGCCCCATCATTTCGTCTTTATTTTACTCGTTGATTTTTATTTCAAGTTGCCCCATCATTTCGGCTTTATTTATTTATTTACACAATTTTTTTTCATCCCCGGTTTAACGACTTAGAAGTCGATTGTTCTTAGTTTAACGACGTGGTGGTCAATGGTTCCCAGTTTAATGATGTAGTGGTCAGTCGTTCCCAGTTTAACGACGTGGTGGTCAGCTGTTTTTAGAGAAAGAAAGATGTCTGAGAGAATTAGTTTCACGAAGGACTTCGGTCTCCGTTTGTATGAAATTGGCGGTCACAGCTTGACTGTTTGTTAACATGCCTTTAGACAGTTCTATCTCTCCTGCCTTGTATTGCTTTTCGACCCAATCTTTGAAGACGAAGCATTCCTCAATGGCATGACCTATCACTCTTTGATAGGGGCAATATTTGGGGTCGTCGGTCATATTCGCTTCTTGCGGTCTCTTTGATTCTGGAAATTGTAGACCGTTTCTTAGGGCGATTTTGAATATTTTATAGTCTTTATCCCTTCTGAAGGAATAGACCTTATCCAGCTTCTCTTTCAGTAGAGATTCTCCTCCCTCTCTGAACACTGGCTTCCAAGGCTGGTTGGCATTAGGCCCACTCATCCTTCGCTTATTTCGGTTAGCCGAAGTGTTAAAAGATTCAGCATCGTCGGAATTTCCTCCTTTGCGATTATCGTCCTTTCGGCTTCTCTAGCACCTATTGTTATTTTGGGAATCAGAGGAGGACTCCTGCTTTGCGCGCTCCAACATCTGAACTTTCTGGTCAGCTCTTGGAATGTTTTGAGACCCGCGGTGCATAGAAACAAGGCCATCCAATTATTGAGATTTCTAACGAGGAGGCTGACAGATTGGCCCTGCTCTATCGGTGGTTCACATTTGATGGAGAGATTGCGCCATTGGGTTATAAAATCCATGCTGCTTTCGTTGATCTTTGGCTTAGTCCTTATGAGGTCGGCAATGGTGATCTTATCGCTGACACTCATAAACCTTTGTCGGAACAAAGATTCCATTTGGACGAAAGTAGTAACGGAGCCATCCGGTATGCTCACATACCAGTCGAAAGCGACATTGGTCAGGCTATTAATGAACTGGCGGAGGAGAAGCGCATCATTGCCCCCAGTATTCCCGCATGAGACTTTAAAATGGGCGATGTGCTGATTCGAATTTCCCGTCCCATCAAATCTTCCGAATTTAGGGATTACATAACCGCTAGGAAATTCTACCAGATCATACTGAGCAGGATATGGTCTCCCGCTACTGCTAACATCTTTTTGTGCTTCGGCTTCGGCTACCAATGTTTTGACTTTGTTGGCAACTAAATCCATGATTTGATCTTAAGTTAGCGGGCTGCTGTCATCGGTAGCCAAGACATTTCCCGAGATAGGATGCGACTAACTTTCATGCGGTCCGCCCACCTTTGGATTTGAGGGAACAGGCATTGGCTTCCCTGGGACACCGTTTCTCGGTTCATGAGCAGAGCCCTGCGCTTGACTGGGCGGATGAGAGGCAACTTGGGCCGTGAGCTGTAAGACGACGTTTGTCAAGTCATCAATCTTTGAGTAGAGCTTGGCCACCTCCTTGTATTTACTTCTGAGCTATTTTCGGAGCTCTTGGAGAAGTTGCTGCTCTACATTCTTGGGACAGAAGATTAGCTCCTCTTCGCTTTCCGAGCCCGACTCCTCATGAACCGAAGGATCTCTCTACTTATCAGCTTTACTGGGAGGATTTTCATTACCTTCCGGAGGATGCTGGTCTTCGGAAGTGATAGCCACATTCAAACCAGGTTGGATTTGAGATTTAGTGGCCCCATCCTTGCTCATGCCGCGCATGCCCACCATGTAGACAGTGTGGACCACATATCCAGCCATCTCTTTATCTTTGGCGGGTGATTTTGAAGAGTGGTCTGGGCTTTGGAAATTCACAAATTTTAACATGGCCAAAGCCCTATCCCTTTTGTTGGCTCTGTATCTGAGCCTTTTCTGTCTTAGCTTCTCAATCTTGAGGGCTTGACAGGCATCCGTCATCCAGGAAGCCATCATGAGCCGATTAACGAGGAGCTTAGAGAAGATACCCAATTGAGCAGTTGTCAGGGGCGTCGCCGGAGCTTGCCCGAGATGCCTTGTTGCTTTGTTAGTGTTGATGGCCTTGCCCCTAGCTAGGGCCAAGGAAAGTCGTTCAAACACCGACTTGCGTTTGGGTAGTGGTGCCTTCGAGATCACCACATTTGGCTTCTTGCCTTTCGAGGCCGGTTTATCTGTTACTGGAGCTTGAGGAGTTGGGATGACGTTAGTTGACACGAATAGAATAGAGCCAAATGGTAGCAGCGGCTCCTCCCATTGTCGCCCTAGACTGGCCGGAAGGACTGTCCCGGCGTCCATCTTCATCATGTAGGAGATGGGAGCTGTGTCGAGAGCTGAGCTGATCCTTAGAGACATTTTGTTGCGTCCGGAGATTGCAATTTGAAATTTGTTAATCTATACAAATAAGCATAATTTCAGTACAGCGAATCGATATGTATATTGATTGAGTTCGCATGAACGTTTAACCCGAAATATGGGAGGAGAGATCGGTCCCACCGGGCGTGCCAGAATCTGTAGGGTGTTTTTCGTCACCCCATTGAGATGGGAATACGCGCGCGCTTGTCAGGTGCATTACAGATTCCCCCTGCTTTGGATAGGCTGGGGTTTATTAATTATAGGGATCCAAATCTCTGGCAGCCACGAACTAAGCTGCTGTTAATTACCCCTCGCCTTTGGAGCGAGTGAACCTCCGATTGACGGGTCAAACAGGTCATGCGAACTCAATGTGCAGTGTTGTGTTTTGAAGGGGTTTTAGATATATCGGGGGCCCCGCAGAGTTTTTGCGGGGGTCCCGCTACCCGAATAGCGGGCTGGGGGTCAAGGGGGCTAGCAGCCCCCTTGCGGGGTGTGGGGCAGCATCCCCTTAGAAATTTTTTCTAACGGCGGAGGTATTTTTAGTGTAGAGTGTATATAAAATGAGGAGGAAAATGGCGTCCAAAGGACGCATGAGCGCCGGGCGCCCCACGTGCCTGGCACGCGGGCGCTGGGCGTCAGGAGGAAAAGGGACTTTGTCCTTGCACTGGGAGCTGTGCTTCCTATTTGACTTCTGGAGTTAAACTCTTAAAAAGAGATTAATTTATGGAGTTGAACTCCAACAGATCTTGAATGGAGTTAAACACCTAGCAATCTTTAGAAATGATCAAAGGGGCCCCCTTTGTTTCTCTCCCCTTTGGCCCTGGATCTTTTCAAGATGGGATTTTTGGAGATGGGTCTCCTTCTTCTTCCTCTCGGTTAGCCGGATCTTGGAGAAATGGGGTAAGATTTAAAAATCTCCCCTTTTTGAGATCTGATGGAAGATCTGAGCTCCCCTTTGTGGGTTTTGTAGTGAAAAACTATTTAATTTTGGAAAAGGAAGAGTAAAACTCTTGATTTAATTGAAAAGGGGAAGATGGTATAGAACCTTGAGAAGGAGAAGGAGGCACAAAAACCCTAGATTTTCAGGGGAATGAAAAGTTCCCTTTTATTTCATTATCTTGTTGCCTTTTATAGGCTTACAAACTTACATATAGCCCCTTGGGCTTTACAAAATGGCATTTTGCCTATCCCATGCCTCATGTGCTCATTTCTTTTGCACATGAGCCATGGGCTTTGTAGGGTTCCGTAGCGCGGCAGTAAGGTTTCGGGAGGTATCGTCCATGCCGTTTTCAAATTTTTTCCGTACTAAAGAACCTTAACCGTAGAATCTTAACTTGAGAATTAAACGAACTAGCAATGTAGACACTTTACATTTAAGTGAATGAGGAATACAACCTTTGTAGACCGGTCCTTCACTTCTAAAGCTCCGTGTCGTAGTCCCTTCGCTCCAAGTAGTGAACACCCGAACTCTAGTAAGGGTTCACATTAAGAAATGAACAAGCTTGCTCGAAGTCTTCGAGGCCGCAGATGATCTACGTCGAGGAGACTCAAGCTCATGCTACCTCTTTACTAATGGTAGATTAATAAAGCAAACACCCTAAACTAAATGACTAATATAGTAGAGGATGATGAAGTAGGAAATGGGCTCTCTTTAGATTTATTTTCCTCACAATATTTTCTCACCTTGAGAAAAGCTAGTAAGCTTTTTCTCAATGAAGAAGAATATGGAGATGGAGATGAGAATGAAACTCATGAGGTTAGAATTGCAACCATGGGGAATTAGTGTCATACACTAACCCATGTAGAGAATAAACCATGGAAAATGTTAATGGTTAAGTTAATAAATATCTTAAGTAAAACAAAAAGAGTGGACTCGGTCAATGGTTCTACAAGTTTCCACTAAACTCAACCATGACAATTTTCCACTAATTTTGAATGACTTAATAATAAATATGAACCCACATTAAGCTAAGCATGGTGTGAGTCTCATACATCCATGTTGCATGTTTAACCTAGCATAACACTGTAGGGTTGTCTAACATGGCAGCAAGGTTTCGAGAGGCATCGTCCATGCCATTTTTAAAAAAATGTCGTATTAGCTAACCCTAACCCTAGAATCGTTACTAGAAAATCCGACGAAACTAAATGTAAACATTTTACATCTAAGTGAATAAGGGAATACAACCTTTGTAGACCAGTCCTTCACTTCTAAAGCTCCATGTCGTAGTCCTTCGCTGCAAGTTATGAAGACCCGGACTCTAGTGAGGGTTTACATGATGAAACGAACAAGCTTGCTCAATGTCTTCGAGGCCAAAGATGATCTACGGCGAGGAGACTCGAGCTCATTCTACCTTTTCACTAATAGTGAAATTAGAGAAGAAAACACTCTAAACTAAATGGCTAATAGTAGAGGATGATGAAGTAGGAAGTGAGCTCACTTTAGATTTATTTTTCGCATAAGGTTTCATCACTTCATGAAAATCAAGAGAGCTTCAAAGAGCAAGAAGAAGATGAAAATGAAAGTGATGAAGAGAAATGATCTCATGAGGTTAGAAATGCAACCATGGTTGGTATATTCTATGCCAAACCCTTGTAGAGACTAAACCAAGTCTAAATGTTAAGGGTTGGGTTAACAAATATCTTAAGCTAGACAAACAAGTGGACTAAGTCAATGTTCTACTAGCTTCTCCAAGCTCATCCATGACTAATTCCAAATGTTTGAATTACTTAAAACTAATAAAACCCTAGAATTAACCTAGCATGGTATGAGTCTCATACAAACATGTTGCATGTGTAACCTTGCATGACACAACAATATATATCACATATATATTTTGTGCAAAAAGAAAACAATACATTTAACATATATCACATATATATCAATGTATCATAAGTGAGAAAAAGAATGTTTAAGTGAGCTAATATTAGTTAATGTAATTTAATATATTAAATATATAATTCTACATTAAATTATTAAATCAACACTTGATTTAATAATCCGGCTATATCATATATAACCGACTAATATCAAATGTAACAACTTATCGAATCAACACTTGATCCGATAACTTAGCTATATCATATATAACCTACGATGTAACAAAACGCGAGAATAGAAGGCGGTATCACATACACGCATTAATCTCGGTCCCGCACATATCACATATGTGCTCCTACTCCGTTTCGCATGAACCAGGAAACCTTTGTGTAGGGCTCTAAAGACTCGTCAATACGCCGGCAGTAGGTGATGATCATATCAAACACCCACAAGCCGTAAGCGGTCTGCTAAACGTAACGGCCACCCGGGTATTGAGCGATCAGAAGATCAATAAGAAAGTCTGCTCATACTCCTAAGAATCCAATCAGTAACACTACCGTACAGTCCGGTCTCCTCGTCAGTTATGTCTCATATCACAGCCTGGGGGTGGTATAACGTCAGACCCCAATAGCCTAATAAGTCATGCCGATGCAAGGTCCATAACGGTTCGAGAAACTACTGATAACACTTACCAGTAGATCTCAGCAACCTTGGCCAGGGATTTCCTGTTATGGCCAATCGAGCAAAGCGCAACATCAACTTCCAATACCGAGAGAGACGAAACCCTTCCTATCGCTCATTGCCTCCATGTGACTCGGATCTGTACCCAAAAACCACCTTTTTGCACGATCTCTTGACCATGGTATGGTGGAAATCAAAGCACAGTGGGAATCACACAAGACTCTATAACGATCTTGGGTGTACAGACTAACCTGTACCAGTATCACCAAAGAACTGCTATCCGACGATAGGTATAATATCATTTAGGAGTTCTCAGCGAGTCCGTTCAGTGTTCCCAGTCTCCACCGAGCACCCGTTTACCATCTCTGATGTCAAACACCAATGGATATGGGATCATCCATCGCCCATCACATGGGTCGAGAAGCGTATACGCTAGTCTACTCTGGAGTATTGATGCCCTGTCTAGATACTCCCATGACTAGGAACATTTGAAGGATGTACTTACCAACTACCTATGTTCCCACTAGTATGATCTGCATAATAATCCTAGTAGTCAAGTACTCATCCTAAGGGCTTTATCAACATGTAATAGAGAGACAATAAGTGTACATGTTAAGATAAAGAGCAACCAGATAGCATACTATCATGTCAAGCAAGAAAGTCCTCCCTTATATGTCCAAGCATCCACTACAATATACATCGCATGTACAGTAATGGCCTCTAAGGCATACATATAACTAACAATCTCCCACTTGCACTTGTTCTTCTTCTCTCTCTCTTAGTTGAAGCGACCCTGTGACCACACATAGGTTACATATTGATAATAAAATGACTGAATATGACTGTTATGATTGGCAAGGCTCTGTCGAGATGTCCATTACCCATGAAAAGCTGGGACACCTCTTAACTAATCAAACCCTTGCCGTCTCAGGACCAGTTTCCCCTGTCTCGGTTATTGATATCCGTAAGACATCAGAAAAAGACTGTGCGAAAGCCAAGTGCCTCGTGTTAGCCTCAGTTGATGGTGCATACCAGAGGCGGCACGAGAAGATGGACATAGTTTCTATCTTCCTCCATAACAAGGATTTATATGGAGAGCAATCTCGTATCGCAAGATATGAGACCTCGAACGAATTGCTTCAAGCGAGGTTGGCTATCGGGTCATCTGTAGGGGGCAACGTCCTTACAGAGACCGGCTATTTTGAGATCACGGACCTGAAGACCACGTTGGAGAACGGGTCAAATACAGACTTGATTCTATAGTCTCTGCCCTCTATCCTGAAGGAAACCAGGGAGGTGGAAGGAAAGAGAAGGTCAAAAGTTTCAGGACTGGATGTAGTAAAAGAGGGACATTCCTATTGTTATGGGAATGAACATTGGCAGAAGGACTACAGGGCTAGCAAAGCCAGTAGCCAGGATTCGAAGAATGTTGTGGCTTCGGCTTCGGGTGTGTTTGTAATAGAGAACTGTATGTCAGTTAACCCTACTTCCTGGGTATTGGATACCGGATAAGGATCTCACATCTGTAATTCGTTACAGGCTCTAAGAAACCGTAGGGTTATCAAGATAGGTGATATGACTCTCAGGGTTGCTAACGGAATGAGCATGAACGCTGAATCCGTAGGGGAATATCATCTTGGACTGACAACTGGGCAGATATTGATTTTGCGTAACTGTTTGTATGAACCAGGTGCGACTTGTAATATCATATCTGTATCCTTACTTTCTAAGAAAGGATATGATTTTACTTTTGTAAGCGATGTGGTTCACATCCACCTAAATCAAGTTCTGATTGGGTCAGGTATATTAAATAACGGGATATACGTATTGAATCAAGCTCAGATTTTCAGTGTCAAGAACACACTTAAAAGAAAGTCTCCGGAATTAAATCAGGCTTTCTTATGGCATTGTAGATTGGGTCACATCAACGAGAAAAGGTTGACGAAGTTACATACAGAAGGATATTTGGATCCGTTCGAATATCAATCATATGCAACTTGTCAATCCTGTCTCAAAGGAAAGATGACAAAGTCTCCGTTTACTGGACACGGAGTAAGAGCGAGCGAGCTCTTGGGGCTCATACACAGCGATGTGTGCGGTCCAATGTCTACACATGCACGAAGCGGTTATTCTTACTTCATTAATTTTACGCATGATTTTTCAAGGTTCGGGCATGTCTTCTTAATGAAGCATAAATCTGAAGCCTTTGAAAAATTCCAGGAATACAAGAATGAAGTAGAAAAACAAACAGGCAAAAGCATCAAGACACTGAGATCTGATCGAGGTGGTGAATACTTGAGTGCCGAGTTCCTGGATTACCTAAAAGAGAATGGAATTCTCTCTCAGCTTACTCCTCCATACACTCTACAACATAACGGTGTATCGGAGAGACGAAACCGAACCCTATTGGATATGGTGTGTTCCATGATGAGTAACGCTGAGTTACCGCGATCATTCTGGGGATATGCACTAGAATCAGCTGCATATCTTTTGAACCGAGTTCCAACTAAGACCGTGCCTACCACACCATATCAGATATGGAGTGGGAAGAAACCCTATTTTCAATATTTGAAAATTTGGGGATGTCCAGCTTTTGTCAAAAAGCAGCATGCGGACAAACTCGAGGCACGTTCACTACAGTGCAAGTTTGTGGGATACCCAAAGAACTCCAGAGGGTATCTTTTCTATTACGCAGTAGAACAAAAGGTCTTTGTCTCTCGTAATGCCCACTTTCTGGAACATCAGTTCTTAGAAAAAGAAATAAATGGGAGCGCAATAGAACTGGAAGAAATTCCAGAACCACAAACTATTACTGAAAGCTTAGTAGAACCAGAGGGTTCAAAAGAACAGGACATTCCTACACCGCTCCGCAGGAGTAGTAGGCAGTCTCATCCGCCCGAGAGATACTACGGTTTTCTCATAGACGGGGATAGAGAGGATTGCACCATGGATTATGGTGAGCCTACTAGCTTCCAGCAAGCCATTCAGAGCGGTGACTCAGAAAAATGGATGGATGCAATGCGGACCGAGATGGAGTCCATGTACACCAACAAAGTTTGGACTTTGGACTTTGCTCCAGAAGGGGTAAAGCCCGTGGGCTGCAAATGGATCTTCAGAAAGAAGATTAGTGTAGATGGGCAGGTTGAAACCTATAAAGCTAGATTTGTGGCAAAGGGTTTTCGTCAAAGACCTGGTTTGGACTATGACGAGACCTTTTCTCTAGTGGCTATGCTTAAATCCATTCGGATCCTTCTTGCCATTGCTGTCTTCTATGATTATGAGATCTGGCACATGGACGTAAAGACGGCTTTCCTAAATGGAAATTTGGAAGAGTGCGTCTATATGGATCAGCCGGAGGGATTCATTCAGAGTGGGAGCAGCGGTAAAGTGTGCAAGTTGCTCAAGTCCATCTATGGACTGAAACAGGCATCGCGGAGTTGGAACATCTGCTTTGATGATACTGTCAAAGAATTCGACTTTATCAAAAACCCAGATGAACCATGCATTTACAATAAGATTGTAGGGAGAACTGTAGTATTCCTCGTCTTGTACGTGGATGACATTCTCCTAATAGGAAATGATATTCCTATGTTACAATCAGTCAAAGGATTCTTGTCACAGAGGTTCTCCATGAAGGACCTGGGCGATGCCAACTACATTCTGGGGATCCAGATCTATCGTGATAGATCTAAGAGGATGTTGGGACTTTCACAGTCCAGGTACATAGACACCATACTGAAACGATTCAGTATGGAAGATTCCAAGCGCGGTAATCTATCGGCTTATCACGGAATCACCCTCTCCAAAGTGATGTCTCCCAAGACTGATTTAGAAAGGGCTCGAATGTCATCAATACCCTACGCATCTGCGGTAGGATCTATAATGTATGCGATGTTGTGTACCAGACCAGATGTAGCATACGCATTGAGCGTTGTAAGCCGGTATCAGTCGGACCCAGGGGAGAAACACCGGATAGCAGTAAAGAACATTCTTAAGTACCTGAGAAGGACTAAGGAGATGTTCTTGGTGTATGGTGGAAAAGACCTCCAGATCGAGGCCTTTGCTGACTCCAGCTTCCAGAGTGACAAGGATGACTCCAAGTCCATGTCGGGTTATGTCTTTACCCTCAATGGAGGGGCGGTTTCCTGGAAGAGTTCCAAGCAAGAGACCATTGCTGACTCAACTATGGAAGCGGAGTACATAGCTGCTTGCGATGCCGCAAAGGAAGCCGTTTGGATAAGGAAGTTCTTGACAGAACTTCAGGTGGTTCCGTCCATTGTTGATCCAATACCTCTGTATTGCGACAACAACGGGGCTATAGCTTTAGCGAAGGAACCCAGGTCCCATTAGAAGTCCAGACACATCTTGAGGCGGTATCACCAGATCAAGGAGATCGTGGGTCGCTAGGAGATCGAGGTTCGGAGAGTTGCTACGGAAAATAACACTGCTGATCCACTCACGAAGGCCTTACCCCAGACTCAATTCGAGCGGCTGATCGAGATGATAGGTCTTCGATACGCCAGTACATGGCCTTAGTTTAAGTGGGAGATTGTTAGTGTATATGCCCTAGAGGCCATTACTGTATCATACTAGTTTGTATATTACTTAATGGAAGCTTGGGATATTCACAGTTGTGTAGACAATCTTGCTCAAAATGGTAGTATGCTACTTGGTTTGTTTCTACTTTAATGTGTGCATGTGTTTCTTTTAGTATATCACCAATACACATTATTGGAGCCTTTAGGATCTTTGCTTGATTACCAGCGTTGTGATGGCAGTCACACTCGTGGGGGCTGGGTAATCCACAAGCACATCCTTATACAGGTCCCTAGTTGTAGGACTATCGAGACAGGGCATCGATACTCCGGAGTAGACTAGCGTATGCGCTTCTCATCCCAGCATGGGAGACGGTCTGTCCCACAGCCGTCAGTACGTAGTACTTTAGATAGTATACGGGTGCTCGCTAAGTTATGAGTACACTGGACAGGACTCGTCGGGAACTGTTGGTTGGTACTATACCTATCGTCAGTTATCAGTTCCCAGGTGACATGAGTACAGCTTAGTCCGTTGACTTGACACCGTCACTTCGCCTCGAGTGTGTTCCCACTGTACTTTGATTACTACCCTACCACGGCTCAGAGGAGTCGTGCAAACAGGTAGTAGTTGGGTGCAGTCCCGAAGCACTTGGAGACAGTGACGCTTAGACAGGATTCGTCTCTCTTGGTATTGGGGGTTGACATCGCGCTGTGTCCAGGAGAGCCATTACATGTGTAGTCCCTGGCCAGGGCAAGCGAGATATACTGGTAGGTCTCCAGTGTTATCTCAGGGTGTTCTGGGCTACACTCCGACATGACTTGTACCGCTATTAGGGTACTGACGTTTACCGCCCCCTAGTCCCGCCATGCGATATTCTCAGACGAATAGACCGGACTGTACGGAGACTGTCACATTCAGGCTCAGTAGGAGTTCAGATGGGTTTCACCTCGTTAGTCTTCTTATCGGCATCTATCTGGGGGCCGTTACGCACAGCTAGTGCCGCTTGCGGTCTGTGGTTAAACCCACTGCCAGCGTAGTGTCAAGTCTTTATAGTCCCACACAGAGAGCTATTCGCCTTTAAGCAAAACAGAGTAGAGGTCGCATGGTTTTGCGACAGGGTTCGTTCACATCCTCGCACTTGTGCACGTTTGGTGTCCTGGCAGTTATTAATAGAGGCTTTGGTTTAAGCCAGATCCTAGTATGCGTTTTGGGATTGGTTTTATCTCGTTTGTATTCGTGTTCCTCGGAACGCAGATGCGGGTGTGTATGCACGGTTGACAGAGACAGAGGCAGAGGATTCTTATTAGGGTTGTTGACTATTGACCTTTTCTAAACCCTAATGAGAATAAGAAATATGATTAATAATAATATTAATTATGTATTAGTGTGCCATGGTTGGGTTGAAAGTTTGACTTTGTTGACTTGTTGACTTTGTTGACCGGTTGACTAGCTTGGACTTGTTGACCATCATCATTACAATGGCTATCATTTCAGGGCTAAGACTTTTGCTTGCTTGTTATTCTTTATAAAATGAGTGCATGAAATGATAATGCCATTGACATGAACCATCACATAATACTCAATTATTATTATTATTATGATTATTTTGTATTATGAGAGAATGGTTGCAAAAGTCTTCACTCATTCTATCATTTGCTCTCTCTCTCATCCTCAAGGCTCTCTTCTTCCTCTTGCTCTCTCTAGCTCATGGTTCTATTGTCTCATGAGTTGAGAAACAAGAACCATAGAGATAAAACCCAAAACACTTCTCTACTCATCCTAGTGTACAAGGTCTAGCAAGCCAAGTATTCTAGTTTCCTCTAGATTGAGGTTGGAGCCAAAGGTAGAAGCTTTCGGATGGATCCATCTTCGGTACAAGGAGATGACGTGGTGAGGCCGATCCGACCACCACAAGGAGTTGAAGAGAAGGAGTTCAAGTTTATGTATAACCGCTAACCTAGTAGCTAAACTCTTAGTTAGGTTGTTAGATAGTTTGTTTAACAAAGATCCATTTCTAGAGTCCATGTTACCCCACCGAAAAAATTGTTTTTCACCATTTCCGCAACCCCAAAGAACCGGGGACGGGTAACGTGGACTTACAGTGGTATCAGAGCCTAGTTAAACACTATCTAACATGTTAGCAAAGTAACTAGAAGTTCGATCGGAGGAAAAAAACACAAAACATGCCCGAACTTTAAACTTTCTGTCGATTTTTATTCTTCTCTAAAAATAATTTAACACATCTGATAAATCGTCTCAGGGTTTTTAGTGAACACAGCAGAAAAACGATCCACTGAGCCGACCAACTCACTGCGGAAACGCGGCAAGAAGAGCTTCTTGCCGCGGATCCGCGGCCGAGTTGACTCGGCCGTGGATTGGTTTTTCTGCAGTGTGTTTCTTGGGGTGTTTTGGGATTTTTGGAATATGTTTTTTCTGCCCAGATTTTCCAGAAAGCAAAATTTGGTTTTGGGGTGGTTAAAAATCCGTATTTTGATCGAACTTCTAAAGACTTTAGCTAACGGGTTATATCTGTGATGTGATATATGTATTGAACGTCTGCTAATCGCTATACGTCGATTAGTGGGGGTTATACATATCTGTGATCTGTAATGTTGATGGTATGTGTATATGAATTCATTGGATTGTCGTGGATGAATAGCCGGGGGGTTGTGAGATGAGAGTTTTCTTTATCTTTCAATTCATGTAATTTGTAATTGATGTAATATTATTTGTATGGCTGCACATCCGGGATGAGGTTGTAGCCGCCATTGTATAATTTCTTTTACTGTTTTTGCTCCTAGGATAGACCCAAAAAGGGGGTGCACAAACTACCGGGTACCTCGAAGTGCCGAGTGGCCTACGCACGTTGTTGAGGGAGGTTGCTTCACTGTGGGTATTTGGCGGGTAGTTTGCCGCACCCGTAGGGGTCTAGGGTGGGGTATTGGCTATTCACCGCGACCGTGTAATCCGCTTTTCGTTACAGGCTCGTACGGAATTCGGATTCCTAGTATATCCAATGTGTTCATCTGTGATCTGGAATGGCTATCATTGCATCTGACGAATGTATATATCTATATATGATATCTATTTAGGTGTTGCTTATGTTTTGCATCCGCGCTAGTCCAGCCCCCGCTCTGTCGTTAGTTAAGTAACCAAACGGTAATGACGGGGCCCCGTGGCGAATGCGGATGGCATAAGCGTACGTCATATTTTCGTTGTTTTCTGCAATGGTAGGATTAAATGATAGGACGAATTAAATTAATGCAAGAAAATAAACCAAAGTAAAGTCGTTGGAACAATTTCAAAACCACTCGGTTTCTTTTCAAAAACAACTTTTAAATGCGAAGCTTAAGCCACTCCTTTTATAAGCTATCAAGGTTCCATCGATTATATCAAGTTCACTACGTTCACGGTTTTGCCGAAACCATTCGTAGCCCTCCATCATTTCAGTTAAATATTCGGTAGTATTCAAGCTACGTATTTTGACTTACGCCAAGGTATAGTGATTGGTAGCTGCTGGATATTTATCTATAGCATAGATAGATTCATTGGTTTGGGACAGTCGTACTACTATTTTGGGCTACGTCAAGGGTATGTATGGGTGGGTTCAAATTAACCTGGATAATGATGGATAGAACTTGACATGTGACTTATGATATTTTGGCCTACGTCAAGATCATAAGAGCATGGGGCAAAAATCCACATCGGGAGTTTCTAAAGATACTGAAACTTGCTAGCGCTGCATACCATTTGGAGTGTGATGATTCTGGTAGGATTCCTTCAGTTTTGTCACGCGATGATTTTGGATCCCGATCCTACTGTGAGTATATGCTACTCCTCAGGAAATTTCTCGCTTAACGATCAATGCTATAAACCAAGTAGGTGCCCAGAAAGGTGTTAGCGGGGCTACGCCCCCAGGGAAAAGAGGTTATTTAATTAAGGAACTTCGCGAAAGTGTTGGAAAACCTCCCTCGAAGTACCGACACAGGCCTGGCTGAACGGTTAAGCAAGTATTGTACGGTGAGATTGATCCCGACTAATCTTCCTTTTTGGTTTGAGGAAGGATTCGAGAAATAGTATGAGCCATCCTGTTTAGATAAATAAAAAGCCAATCTAAACTTGCAAGAGCATCATGCTGAGTGTTTTTCTTCTCTCTCTCTTAATTGCAGCAACCCTATGACCACACATAGGTTACATCTAGATAATAAAATGACTGTTATGATTGGCAAGGGTCTGTCGAGATGTCCATTACCCATGACAAGCTGGGACACCTCTTAACTAATCAAACCCCTACCGTCTCAGGACCAGTTTCCCCTGTCTCGGATATTGATATCCGTAAGACATCGGAAAAAGACTGTCCGAAAGCCAAGTGCCTCGTGTTAGCCTCGTTGATGGTGCATACCAGAGGCAGCACGAGAAGATGGACTTAGTTTCTATCTTCCACCATAACAAGGATTTATATGGAGAGCAATCTCGTATCGCAAGATATGAGACCTCGAACAAATTGCTTCAAGCGAGGTTGGCTATCGGGTCATCTGTAGGGCGCAACATCCTTACAGAGACCGGCTATTTTGAGCTCACGAACCTGAAGACAACGTTGGAGAACGGGTCAAATACTGACTTGATTCTACAGTCTCTGCAATCTACCCTGAAGGAAACCAGGGATGTGGAAGGAAAGAGAAGGGCAAAAGTTTCGGGACTGGATGTAGTAAAAGAGGGACGTTCCTATTGTTACGGGAATGTACATTGGCAGAAGGATTGCAGATCTAGTAAAGCCAGTAGCCAGGATTCGAAGCATGTTGTGGCTTCGGCTTCGGGTGTGTTTGTAATAGAGAACTGTATGTCAGTTAACCCTACTTTATGGATATTGGATACCGGATCAGGATCTCACATCTGTCATTTGTTACAGGCTCTGAGAAACCGTAGGTTATCAAGATAGGTGATATGACTCTCAGGGTTGCTAACGGAATGAGCATGAACGCTGAATCCGTAGGGGAATATCATCTTGGACCGGCAACTGGGCAGATATTGATTTTGCGTAACTGTTTGTATGTACCAGGTGCGACTTGTAATATCATATATGTATCCTTACTTTCTAAAGAAGGATATGTTTTACTTTTGTAAGCGATATGGTCCACATCCACCTAAATCAAATTCTGATTGGGTAAGGTACATTAAATAACGGGATATACGTATTGATTCAAGCTCAGATTTTCAGTGTCCAGAACACACTTAAAAGAAAGTCTCCGGAATTAAATCAGGCTTTCTTATGGCATTGTAGACTGGGTCACATCAATGAGAGAAGGTTGACGAAGTTACATACAGAAGTATATTTGGATCCGTTCGAATATCAATCATATGCAACTTGTCAATCCTGTCTTAAAGGAAAGATGACAAAGACTCCGTTTACTGGACACGGAGTAAGAGCGACCGAGCTCTTGGGGCTCATACATAGCGATGTATGCGGTCCAATGTCTACACATGCACGAAGCGGTTATTCTTACTTCATTACTTTTATGGATGATTTTTCAAGGTTCGGGCACGTCTTCTTAATGAAGCATAAATCTGAAGCCTTTGAAAAATTCCAGGAATACAAGAATGAAGTAGAAAAACAAACAGGCAAAAGTATCAAGATACTGAGATCTGATCGAGGTGGTGAATACTTGAGTGCCGAGTTCCTGGATTACTTAAAAGAGAATGGAATTCTCTCTCAGCTTACTCCTCCATAAACTCCACAACATAACGGTGTATCGGAGAGACGGAACCGAACCCTATTGGATATGGTACGTTCCATGATGAGTAACGCTGAGTTACCGCGATCATTCTAGGGATATGCACTAGAATCAGCTGCATATCTTTTGAACCGAGTTCCAACTAAGACTGTGCCTACCACACCATATCAGATATGGTGTGGGAAGAAACCCTATTTTCAATATCTGAAGATTTGGGGATGTCCAGCTTTTGTCAAAAAGCAGCATGCGGAGAAACTCGAGGTACGCTCAGTACAGTGCAAGTTTGTGGGATACCCAAAGAACTCCAGGGGGTATCTTTTCTATTACGCAGAAGAACAAAAGGTCTATGTCTCTCGTAATGCCCACTTTCTGGAACATCAGTTCTTAGAAAAAGAAATTAGTGGGAGCGCAATAGAATTGGAAGAAATTACAGAACCACAAACTATTACTGAAAGCTTAGTAGAACCAGAGGGTTCGAAAGAACAGGACATTCCTACGCCGCTTCGTAGGAGTAGTAGGCAGTCTCATCTGCACGAGAGATACTACAGTTTTCTCATAGACGGGGATAGAGAGGATTGCACCATGGATTATGGTGAGCCTACTAGCTTCCAGCAAGCCATTAAGAGCGGTGACTCAGTAAAATGTTAGTGTATATGCCCTAGAGGCCATTACTGTATCATACTAGTTTGTATATTACTTGATGGAAGCTTGGGATGTTCACAGTTGTATATACAATCTTGCTCGAAATGGTAGTATGCTACTTGGTTTGTCTCTGCTTTAATATGTGCATGTGTTTCTTTTAGCATATTGCTGATATACATATTAGTAGAGCCCTTAGGATCTTTGCTTGATTACCAGCGTTGTGATGGCGCTCACACTCGTGGGAGCTGGGTGATCTATAAGCATATCCTTATACAGGTCCCTAGTCGTTGGACTATCGAGACAGGGCATCGATACTCCGGAGTAGACTAGCGTATGCGCTTCTCATCCCAGTGTGGGAGACGGTCTGTCCCACAGCCGTCAGTACGTCGTACTTGAGATAGTATACGGGTGCTCGTTAGGTTACGAGTACACTGGACAGGACTCATCGGGAACTGTTGGTTGGTATTATACCTATCGTCAGTTATCAGTTCCCAAGTGACATGAGTACAGCTTAGTCCGTTGACTTGACACTGTCACTTCGCCTCGAGTGTGTTCCCACTGCACTTTGATTACTACCCTACCACGGCTCAAAGGAGTCGTGCAAACAGGTAGTTTTTGGGTGCATTCCCGAGGCACTTGGATGCAGTGACGGTTAGACAGGATTCGTCTCTCTCGGTATTGGGGGTTGACATCGCGTTGTGTCCAGGAGAGCCATTACACGCGTAGTCCTTGGCCAGGGCAAGCGAGATATACTGGTAGGTCTCCAGTGTTATCTCAGGGTGTTCTAGGCTACACTCTAACACGACTTGTACCGCTATTAGGGGACTGACGTTCTCCGCCCCCTAGGCCCGCCATGCGATGTATCAGACGAACAGACCGGACTGTACGGAGAATGTCACATACAGGCTCAGTAGGAGTTCAGATGGGGTTCACCTCGTCAGTCTTCTTATTGACATCTACCTGGGGACCGTTACGTACAGCTAGTGCCGCTTACGGTCTGTGGTTAAACCTACTGCCTGCGTAGTGTCGAGTCTTTAGAGTCCCACACAGAGAGCTATTCGCCTTTAGGCAAAATGAGTAGAGGTCGCATGGTTTTGCGATAGGGTTGTTCACATCCGCGCACTTGTGCACGTTTGCTGTCCGGACAGCTTATACTAGCGGGCTTTGGTTTAAGCCGGATCCTAGTATATGATTTGTGATTGGTTTTTTTCATTGTATTCATGTTCCTCGGATCGCGAATACGGGTGCGTATGCACAGTTGCTAGAGACAGAGGGAGAGGACTTTGATTAGGGTTAATAACCATTGTCATTTTATTAACCCTAATGATTATGTGTATATTATGGATAATTGATATTAGTTTAATAATTGTGCATGGTTATGCTTGTTGACCATTTGACCCATCTTGACTTGTTGACCTTGTTGACACTTTGACCATCATCATTTCATTTGGAAGATGCTCTTTGATCCTTGCAATTTGCATTAAAAATGAAATGATAATGGTCATGTCTTGATTAAGCCATGACAATTATCTCACTAATTATCTAATTACAATAATTCACACATATATGTGAGAATGGTTTATTTTATTCTCATTCTATCATTTCTTTTCTCTCTCTTGTTCTTCCTCTTCCTCAAGCTCTCCCCTCTCATGAGTTGAGAAATATTTGAGCTTGAGAAAAACCCTTTCTTGATAATCTCTACTCTCATCTAGGGTTCAAGGATTAGCACTTCTTGCATCCTAGTTACTTCTAGCTTGGTGTTGAAGCGAAAGGTTGAGGCTTTCGAGTGGATCTTTCTTTGATGGGAGAAGACGACAAAGGTGACCTCCTTCCACTACTCCAAGGAGCAAGGAGAGAAGGACATAAAGCCCAAGGTATAACCTTTCTAGCACTTAGCTAGTTTCTAGTTAGCTTTGGCTTGTTTTTGTTTAGCAAAGATCCTTCATAGTTTAGTCCATGTTGCCTAAGCTCATAAAAATCCGATTTTTATTCCGTTTTCCGCCTCCCAGTAAGCACCGGGGTGGACAACGTGGACTTACAGTGGTATCAGAGCCTAACTAAACATAAACTAGCTAGGTAGTAAAGTGTATCGAAGTTCGAATCGGAAAAATCGAAAAACCGAGTTTTCAAAACCCTTAGTTTCTGTTAAATTTTTTCTGCTCAAAATAAAATTTATCATACTCCAAAAATCGTCTCAGGGTTTTATGAAGAAAACCACCAAACCCGGACCAGTGACTCGACCAAGGCGCCGCGGTTTCGCGGCAATAGCAAGCTATTGCCGCGCAACCGCGGCCAAGTTGGCTCTTCACTGGGTCGAGTTTGGTGCAGTGTATCTCTGGCTTGGTTTTAGGATTTTTAAGATGGTTTATATGTGCCCAGATTTTCCAGAATAGAAATTTGTTGGGGGCCTATAAATCCGTATTTTTTTTCGAACTTCAATACACTTTGACTAAAAGGTTATATCTGTGATGTTTATATGTATTGAACGTCGGCTAATCGCTATATGTCGATTAGTCGGGGTTATACATATCTGTGATCCGTGATTGATGCTGGTATGTGTATATGAATGGGTTGGATTGTCGCGGATGAATAGCCGGGGTGGATGTGAGATGAGTGTTGCTTTTTCTTTCATTCATTGTAATATGTAAATTGATGTAATATTATTATTTGTATGGCCGCACAACCGGGTCAGGGTTGTAGCCGTCATTGTATAATTCTTTTTACTGTTTTTGCTCTTAGGAAAGACCCATGGAGGGGGTGCACAAACTACCGGGTATCTCGAAGTGCCGAGTGGCCTACTCACGGTGGTGAGGGAGGTTGCTTCTCTTCGGGTACTTGGCGGGTAGTTTGCCGCACCCGTAGGGGTCTTGGGTGGGGTATTTGGCTATTCACCGCGACTGTGTAATCCGCTTTTCGTTGCAGGCTCGAACGTATTGCGGATTCCTAGTATATCCAATGTATTCATCTGTGATCTGTAATGTCTATCATTGCTATATATTTATATATGATAACTATTTAGGCGTTGCTTATGTTTTACAGCCGCGCTAGCCCAGCCCCTGCTCTGTCGTTAGTTAAGTAACCTAACGGGTGATGACGGGGCCCCATGGCGAATGCGAATGGCATAAGCGTACGCCATATTTTGGTTGTTTTCTGCAATGGTAGGATTAAATGATGGGACGCATTAAAAGAACTAATGCAAGAAAATAAACCAAGTAAAAGTCGATTGGAACACTTTGAAAACCACTCGGTTCTTTTCAAAACTAAACTTTTAAACGCGGAGCTTGGACCACTCCTTTTAAAAGCTATCTCGTTCCATCGATTATATCAAGTTCACTACGTTCACGGTTTCGCCAAAACCATTCGTAGCCCTCCGTCATTCCACATGAATGGTCAAAAGTATTCAAGCTATGTATTTTGGCCAAAGTCAAGGCATAGTGATTGGTAGCGATTGGGTATTCATGTGCAGCATAGATAGATACGTTGGTTTGGGACAGTCGTGCTGTCATTTTGGCCAAAGTCAAGGGTAGGTACGGGTGGGTCCAAATTAACCAGGAGAATGACGGGTAGAACTTGACATGTGACTTATGATATTTTGGCCAAAGTCAAGGTCATAAGAGCATGGGGCAAAAATCCACATCGGGAGTTTCATAAGTACTGAAACTTGCTAGCGCTGCATACTATTTGGAGTGTGATGATTCTGGTAGGATTCCTTCGGTTTCATCACGCAATGATATTTGGATCCCGATCCTACTATGAGTATATGCTACTCCTCGGGAAAACTCTCATTTAACGATCAATGCTATAAACCTAGTACGTGTCTAGAAAGGTGTTAGCGGGGCTACACCCCCAGGGAAAAGATGTTCTTTAATTAAGGAACTTCGCGAAAGCGTTGGAAAACCTCCCTCGAAGTACCGACACTGTCTGGCTGAACGGTTAAGCAAGTATTGTACGGTGAGATTGATCCTGACTAATCCTTTCTTTACGGTTTGAGAAGGGATTCGAGAGACAGTGGGAGCCATCCAGTTTAGACAAATTAAAAACACTCTAAACTTGCAAGAGCATCATGCTAAAGTGTTTCTTTTCTCTCTCCTAATTGCAGCGACCATTCAACATGACCGGACTTAAGTTATTACTAGATAAAAACATATTGACAAGGCCAAACTACAAAGATTGGCTCAGGAATGTCAAGATGGCAATCACTTACGACAAGTTGGGGTATGTCCTTACCACCAAAGCTCCCCCTGTCCCAGGTCCCAAAACCAGTGTCGTAGATAGGGAAATCTACAAGGCCTGGGAAATAGATTGCGCGAAGGCCAGATGCCTCGTACTAGCCTCGATGGACAACGAACATCAGAGGAGGCACGAAAATATGGACCTAGAGTCCATATTTCTTCATACAAAAGAACTGTATGGAGAGCAGTCTCGTATCGCAAGATACGAAGTGTCGAAGAAGTTGTTTTTGGCAAGGTTGGCCGTCGGATCCTCGGTAGCGGAACACGTGCTTAAGATGATTGGCTACATAGAGGAGCTCGCAGACCTTGGGACCACGTTGGAGAATGAACTCTATACTGATTTGATTCTCCAGTCCCTTCCTTCCACTTAGCCCAGTTTATCCTTAACTTCAACATGCAAGGAAAGGAGGTTGAACTTTCCGAACTTCTGAACATGTTGAGGAGTGCTGAGGGCACCCTACAGAAGGGTAGGGAGACATCCACTTTGTTTGTAGGAGGATCTTCCTCTTCTAGATCCAAGGCAAAAGCCAAGGGTAAGAAGAAGAAAGCCCCCACCAAACCAAGAGGCGGTGTCGGTAAAGTGGATACGAAGGGAAAAGGAAAAGCAACAAAGGTAGCGGGAAAGCTGGTGGGGAAGGAAGAATGCTTCTATTGTCACAAAAGTGGTCACTGGAAACAGGATTGCAAGGTTTGGAAGGCCAGAACACAAGATTTGAAGCGAGTTGCAGCTTCAGCTTCAGGTGTGTATGTTATTGAAAACTGTCTATCAATAAAATCTACATCCTGGGTATTGGATACCGGATCAGGGTCTCATATCTGTAATTCTTTGCAGGCGTTGAGAAAGCGTAGAGTTTTGAAGGCAGGTGACATGACCCTCAGAGTTGCAAACGGTGCTAGCATGGATGCTGAGGCCGTGGGGGACTATCACCTGGGATTGACGGATGGACAATTTTTGGTTTTGCGTAGTTGTTATTATGTACCAAATGCAACCTGAAATATCATTTCTGTATCTTTATTATGTAAAGAAGGTTATGAATTTGCATTTGTAAGTAATGTAGTGAACATTCACCTTAATCAAGTTTTTATTGGGTCAGGTACATTGAACAACGGTATATACGTATTAAACCAACCACAGATTTTCAATGTCCAGAATACACACAAAAGAAAGTCTCCAGAAATCAATAAAACTTTCTTATGGCATTGTAGACTGGGTCACATCAATGAGAGAAGGTTGACTAAGTTACATGCAGAAGGATATTTGGATCCGTTCGAATATCAATCGTATGCAACTTATCAATCATGTCTCAAAGGAAAGATGACAAAGACTCCGTTCACTGGACACGGAGTAAGAGCGAGCGAGCTCTTGGGACTCGTACACAGCGACGTGTGCGGTCCAATGTCTACACATGCGCGAAGCGGTTATTGTTACTTCATTTCTTTTATGGATGACTTTTCAAGGTACGGTTATGTCTTCTTAATGAAACATAAATCCGAGGCTTTTGAAAAATTCCAGGAATATAAGAATGAAGTGGAAAAACAATCAGGCAAAAGTATCAAGGCACTAAGATCTGATCGAGGTGGTGAATACTTGAGTGCCGAGTTCCTAGGTTACTTAAAAGAGAATGGAATTCTCTCTCAGCTTACTCCTCCATACACTCCGCAACATAACGGTGTATCGGAGAGACGGAACTGAACCCTATTGGATATGGTACGGTCCATGATGAGTAACGCTGAGTTGCCGCGATCATTCTTGGGATATGCGCTAGAATCAGCTGCATACCTTTTGAACCGAGTTCCAACTAAAACTGTGTCTACTACACCATATCAGATGTGGTGTGGGAAGAGACCCTATCTTAATCACATTAAGACATGGGGATGTCCAGCTTTTGTAAAAAAGCAGCTTGCGGACAAGATCGAGGCACGCTCAGTACAGTGCAAGTTTGTGGGATATCCAAAGAACTCCAAGGGATATTTCTTCTATTGCGAAGAGGAACAAAAGGTGTTTGTTTCTCGCCATGCCCACTTTCTAGAACACCAGTTCGTAGAAAAAGAATTAAGTGGGAGCACAATAGAACTGGAAGAAATTCCAGAACCACGAGCTATTACTGAAAGCTTAGTAGAACCAGAGGGTTCGAAAGATCAGGACATTCCCACGCCACTCCGCAGAAGTAGTAGGCAGTCTCATCCGCTCGAGAGATACTACGGTTTTCTTATTGACGGGGATAGAGAGGATTGCATCATAGATTTTGATGAGCCTACTAGCTTCCAGCAAGCCATTCAGAGCGTCGACTCGGTAAAATGGCTGGATGCAATGCGGACCGAGATGGAGTCCATGTACACCAACAAAGTATGGACGTTGGACATTGCTCCAGATGGGGTAAAACCAGTAGGATGCAAGTGGATCTTCAAAAGGAAGATTGGTTTCGATGGACAGGTTGAGACCTATAAAGCTAGACTGGTTGCAAAGGGGTTTTCGTCAGCGACCTGGTTTGGACTATGACGAAACTTTTTCTCCAGTAGCTATGCTGAAATCCATTCGGATCCTTCTTGCCATTGCTGCCTTCCACGATTATGAGATTTGGCAGATGGACGTAAAGACGGCTTTTCTAAATGGACATTTAGAGGAGTGTGTCTATATGGACCAGCCAGAGGGTTTCATTCAGAGTGGGAGCAGCGGAAAGGTGTGCAAGTTGCTTAAGTCCATTTATGGACTAAAGCAGGCATCGCGGAGTTGGAACATCTGTTTTGATGAGACGGTCAAGGAATTTGGCTTTATCAAAAATCCAGATGAACCATGCATCTATTGTAGATTTGTAGCGAGAACTGTAGTATTCCTCGTTTTATACATGGATGACATTCTCTTAATAGGAAATGACATTCCTATGCTACAATCTGTCAAGGGGTTTTTGTCATACAGGTTCTCCATGAAAGACCTGGGTGATGCCTCATACATTCTGGGTATCCGGATCTACCGTGACAGATCCAAGAGGATATTAGGACTTTCACAGTCCAGGTACATCGACACCATACTGAAGAGATTCTGTATGGAAGATTCCAAGCGCGGTAGTCTACCGGCTTATCACGGGATCACCCTCTCCAAAGAGATGTCTCCCAAGACTGATTTGGAGAGGGATCGCATGTCTATTATACCCTACGCTTCTGCGGTAGGCTCTATAATATATGCGATTTTGTGTACCAGACCGGATGTGGCTTATGCACTGAGTGTGGTAAGCAGGTATCAGACAAACCCTGGAGAGAAACATTGGATAGCAGTAAAGAACATTCTCAAGTACCTGAGAAGGACTAAGGAGATGTTCTTGGTGTATGGAGGAAAAGACCTCCAGATTGAGGCCTTTGCTGACTCCATCTTCCAGACTGACAAGGATGATTCTAAGTCCATGTCGGGTTTTGTCTTCACCCTCAATGGAGGGGCGGTGTGTTGGAATCGCTCCAAGCAGGAAACCGTTGCTGACTCGACTATGGAAGCGGAATACATCGCTGCATCTGATGCCGCAAAAGAAGCTGTCTGGATGAGGGAGTTCTTGAAAGAACTTCAGGTGGTTCCGTCCATTGTTGACCCAATACCTCTGTATTGCGACAACAACGGGGCTATAGCTTTAGCGAAGGAACCCAGGTCCCATCAGAAATCCAGACACATCTTGAGGCGGTATCACCTGATCAGGGAGATCGTGGATCGCCATGAGATCGAGGTTCGGAGAGTTGCTTCAGAAGATAACACAGCAGATCCATTCACCAAGGCCTTGCCCCAGACTCAGTTCGAGCGGCTGATCGAGATGATAGGTCTTCGATACGCCAGTACATGGCCTTAGTGCAAGTAGGAGATTGTCAGTGTATATGCCCTAGAGGCCATTATTGTATCATACTAGTTTGTATATTACTTGATGGAAGCTTGGGATATTCACAGTTGTATATACAATCTTGCTCGAAATGGTAGTATGCTACTTGGTTTGTCTCTGCTTTAATATATGCATGTGTTTCTTTTAGCATATTGCTGATATATATATTAGTAGAGCCCTTAGGATCTTTGCTTGATTACCAGCGTTGTGATGGCGCTCACACTCGTGGGAGCTGGGTGATCTATAAGCACATCCTTATACAGGTCCCTAGTCGTTGGACCATCGATGCAGGGCATCGATACTCCGGAGTAGACTAGCGTATGCGCTTCTCATCCCAGTATGGGAGACGGTCTATCCCACAGCGATCAGTACGTCGTACTTGAGATAGTATACGGGTGCTCGTTAGGTTACGAGTACACTGGACATGACTCATCGGGAACTGTTGGTTGGTATTATACCTATCGTCAGTTATCAGTTCCCAGGTGACATGAGTACAGCTTAGTCCGTTGACTTGACACTGTCACTTCGCCTCGAGTGTGTTCCGACTGCACTTTGATTACTACCCTACCACGGCTCAAAGGAGTCGTGCAAACAGGTAGTTTTTGGGTGCAGTCCCGAGGAGCTTGGAGGCAGTGACGGTTAGACAGGATTTGTCTCTCCCGGTATTGGGGGTTGACATTGCGCTGTGTCCAGAAGAGCCATTACACGAGTAGTCCCTGGCCAGGGCAAGCGAGATATACTGGTAGGTCTCCAGTGTTATCTCAGGGTGTTCTGGGCTACACTCCGACACGACTTGTACCGCGATTAGGGGACTGACGTTCTCCGCCCCCCTAGGCCCGCCATGCGATGTATCAGACGAACAGACCGGACTGTACGGAGAATGTCACATACAGGCTCAGTAGGAGTTCAGATGGGGTTCACCTCGTCAGTCTTCTTATCGACATCTACCCGGGGACCGTTACGTACAGCTAGTGCCGCTTATGGTCTGTGGTTAAACCCACTGCCAGCGTAGTGTCGAGTCTTTAGAGTCCCATACAGAGAACTATTCGCCTTTAGGCAAAATGAGTAGAGGTCGCATGGTTTTGCGACAGGGTTCGTTCAAATCCGCGCACTTGTGCACGTTTGCTGTCCGGACAGCTTATTCTAGCGGACTTTGGTTTAAGCCGGATCCTAGTATATGATTTGGGATTGGTTTTTCTCATTGTATTCGTGTTCCTCAGATCGCGAATACGGGTGCGTATGCACAGTTGCTTGAGACAGAGAGAGAGGACTTTGATTAGGGTTAATAACCATTGTCATTTTATTAACCCTAATGATTATGTGTGTATTATGATTAATTGATATTAGTTTAATAATTGTGCATGGTTATGGTTGTTGACCATTTGACCCATCTTGACTTGTTGACCTTGTTGACTCTTTGACCATCATCATTTCATTTTGAAGATGCTCTTTGATCCTTGCAATTTGCATTAAAAATGAAATGATAATGGTCATGTCTTGATTAAGCCATGATAATTATCTCACTAATTATCTAATTACAATAATTCACACATATATGTGAGAATGGTTTATTTTATTCTCATTCTATCATTTCTTTTCTCTCTCTTGTTCTTCCTCTTCCTCAAGCTCTCCACTCTCATGAGTTGAGAAACATTTGAGCTTGAGAAAAACCCTTTCTTGATAATCTCTACTCTCATCTAGGGTTCAAGGATTAGCACTTCTTGCACCCTACTTACTTCTAGCTTGGAGTTGAAGCCAAAGGTTGAGGCTTTCGGGTGGATCTTTCTTTGACGGGAGAAGACGACAAAGGTGACCTCCTTCCACTACTCCAAGGAGCAAGGAGAGAAGGACATAAAGCCCAAGGTATAACCTTTCTAGCATTTAACTAGTTTCTAGTTAGCTTTAGCTTGTTTTTGTTTAGCAAAGATCCTTCATAGTTTAGTCCATGTTGCCTAAGCTCTTAAAAATCCGATTTTTATTCCGTTTTCCGCCTCCCAGTAAGCCCCGGGGTGGGCAACGTGGACTTACATAAAATGGCTGGATGCAATACGGACCGAGATGGAGTCCTTGTACACCAACAAAGTTTGGACTTTATACTTTTCTCCAGAAGGGGTAAATCCCGTAGGCTGCAAATGGATCTTCAGAAAGAAGATTGGTGTAGATGGACACATTGAATCCTATAAAGCTAGACTTGTTGCAAAGGGTTTTCGTCAAAGACCTGGTTTGGACTATGACGAGACCTTTTCTCCAGTGGCTATTCTCAAATCCATTTGGATCCTTCTTGCCATTGCTGCTTCCACGATTATGAGATCTGGCAGATGGACATAAAGACGGCTTTCTTAAATGGAAATTTGGAAGAGTGCGTCTATATGGATCAGCCGGAGGGATTCATTCAGAGTGGGAGCAGCGGTAAAATATGCAAGTTGCTCAAGTTCATCTATGGACTGAAACAGGCATCGCGGAGTTGGAACATCTGCTTTGATGATACTGTCAAAGAATTCGACTTTATCAAAAACCCAGATGAACCATGCATTTACAGTAAGATTGTAGGGAGAACTGTATTATTCCTCGTCTTGTACATGGATGATATTCTCCTAATAGGAAATGATATTCCTATGTTACAGTCAGTCAAAGGATTCTTGTCACAGAGGTTCTCTATGAAGGACGTCGGCGATGCCAACTACATTCTGGGGATCCAGATCTATCGTGATAGATCTAAGAGGATGTTGGGACTTTCACAGTCCAGGTATATAGACACCATACTGAAACGATTCAGTATGGAAGATTCCAAGTGCGGTAATCTACCGGCTTATCACGGAATCACCCTCTCCAAAGTGATGTCTCCCAAGACTGATTTAGAAATGGCTCGAATGTCATCAATACCCTATGCATCTGCGGTAGGCTCTATAATGTATGCGATGTTGTGTACCAGACCAGATGTAGCATACGAATTGAGCGTTGTAAGCCGGTATCAGTCGGACCCAGGGGAGAAACACTGGATAGAAGTAAAGAACATTCTTAAGTGTTAGTTATATGTATGCCCTAGAGGCCATTACTGTACATACTGTAAGTCGATGTAGTACACCCCAGTACTTATGGGGAGGCGGAATTAACAAAAAACTTATCAAGTTTAAACAACGAACATCGACTAACCGCTTGAATCGAAGCTAAACTCTAAAAAACCGTATTCTATGAGTTTCTTTTCATAAGAGATTAGGGATTATACCTAATGAAACCGGTCCTTCTTCTTTACGTCCTCCTTTGTTCTCCTCGGCCTTCTCTAGGTAGTAGACGATCCACCCGAGAGCGAAACTCCAAGCTAAACCTCTAACTTGAGGTAACTAATCAACTTTGATTGCTAATCAAAGATGAGAGGATGATATAGAGTGTGGGTTATGGATTGTTTAGTCTAACTAAACCTTTGATCTCAACACATGAGGATTAAGGTTAGTATCTTGAAGATGAGAGCTTGAGGAGAGAGAATGTGTGATAAGATAATGAGAGAAGAGAGAGAGTGTATCATAATATTATGAAGCATTCTTTTTATCAAATAATCAATAAAGGAAATGAATAAGCATGCTTCACAAAATATCTTGTGATGATTCATTAACATGAGTCATTAAGCAATAAATGTGCATTAATGAAGTGAATGAATCACCACTATGACTCACTCTCTTTCCAAAACAAACCTCCTTAGTCACATCTTCTAGAAGCTTCTCAAGTAATTACGAGAACGCCCCTCCGATCCGTAAAAATACGGAAAAACTTTAGACTGTATAAATCCAATAACCGGATACCAGTAACTGGCTTAAACCAAAGCCGACTGGTAAAAACTGTCCGAAAGTCGTACGCGCGTAAACGCACGTATGCGTCCGAACCCTTTGTCGCAAAACCATGCAACCTCTATATCGTTTCGCCTGGAGTAGGAAACTCTCTGTGTGGGACTCTAGAGACTCGACTACTACGCTGGCAGTGGGTTTAACCACAGACCGCAAGCGGCACTAGCTGTACGTAACGGTCCCCAGGTAGTTGTCGATAAGAAGGCCGATGAGTAAACCCATCCGAACTCCTACTGAGTCTGATGTGACAATCTCCATACAGTCCGGTCCGTTCGTCCAAGACTATCGCATATCGGGCCTAGGGGGCGGCAAGCGTCAGTCCCCTAATAGCGGTATAAGTCGTGTCGGAGTGAAGCCCATTACACCCTGAGAAACTGCTGGAACCTACCAGCAAATCTCGCTTGCCCTGGCCAGGGACTTTGCGTAATGGCTCTCTGACACAGCACGATATCTACTCCCAATACCGGGAGGGACGAATCCTGTCTAACCGCCACTGCCTCCAAGTGCTCGGGACTGCACCCAACTGCCACCTGTTTGCACGACTCCTTTGAGCCGTGGTAGGGTAGCAATCTAAGAACAGTGGGACACACTCGAGGCGAAGTAGCAGTATCAAGTCTGCGGACTACGTTGTACTCATGTCACCTGGGAACTGTTCACTGACGACTGGTATCAAACCAACCAACAGTTCCCTGTGAGTCCTGTCCGGTGTACCCGTAACCTAACGAGCACCTGTATACTATCTCCAGTACGACGTACTGACGGCTGTGGGACAGACCATCTCCCCAACTGGGATGAGAAGCGTACACACCAGTCTACTCCGGAGTATCGATGCTCTGTCTCGATAATCCAACGACCGGGGACCTGAATGAGGATGTGCTGGTAGACTACCCAGCCCCCACAAGTGTGACTGCCATCACAACGCTGGTAGACAAGCAAGATCCTAAGAGCTCTATCAATACGTATACTCACATATTAAGATAGAAAAACCAAGTAGCATACTACCATGTTTAGCAAGACTGTTATATACATGTGAATATCCCAAGCTTCCATTAAGTAATATACAAGCTAGTATGATACAGTAATGGCCTTCTAGGGCATAAACACTAACAATCTCCCACTTGCACTAGGGCCATGTACTGGCATATCGCAGACCAATGATCTCGAGCAGCCTCTCGAACTGAATCTGAGGAAGGGCCTTCGTGAATGGATCAGCAATGTTCTCTTCTGAAGCAATTCTCCGAACCTCGATCTCCTGACGATCAATGATCTCCCTGATCAGGTGATACCGCCTCAAGATGTGTCTGGACTTCTGATGGGACCTTGGTTCCTTCGCTAAAGCTATAGCTCCGTTGTTGTCGCAATACAGAGGTATTGGATCAACTATGGTAGGAACCACCTGAAGTTCTGTTAGGAACTTCTTCATCCAGACTGCTTCTTTTGCGGCATCGCAAGCAGCTATATACTCCGCTTCCATTGTCGAGTCAGCAACGGTGTCCTGCTTGGAGCTCTTCCAGCATACCGCCCCTCCATTGAGGGTAAAGACATAACCCGACATGGACTTGGAATCGTCCTTATCACTCTGGAAGCCGGAATCAGCAAAGGCCTCCAACCTGAGGTCTTTTCCGCCGTAAACCAAGAACATCTCCTTAGTCCTCCTCAGGTACTTGAGAATGTTCTTTACTGCTATCCAGTGTTTCTCCCCTGGGTCTGACTGATACCGGCTTACCACGCTTAGTGCGTAAGCTACATCTGGTCTGGTACACAACATCGCATACATTATAGAGCCTACCGCAGAAGCGTAGGGTATAATAGACATGCGTTCCCTTTCCAAATCAGTCTTGGGAGACATCTCTTTGGAGAGGGTGATTCCGTGACAAGCCGGTAGATTACCGGGCTTAGAATCTTCCATACTGAATCTTTTCAGTACAGTGTCGATATACCTGGACTGCGAAAGTCCCAACATCCTCTTGGATCTATCACGATAGATCCGGATCCCCAGAATGTAAGAGGCATCACCCAGGTCTTTCATGGAGAACCTGTGTGACAAGAATCCTTTGACAGATTGTAGCATAGGAATGTCATTTCCTATCAATAGAATGTCATCCACGTACAAGACGAGGAATACGACACTTCTGGCCACAACTTTACTATATATGCACGGTTCATCTGGATTTTTGATAAAGTCATATTCTTTGACTGTCTCATCAAAACAGATGTTCCAACTCCGCGATGCCTGCTTTAGTCCATAAATGGACTTGAGCAGCTTGCATACTTTCCCGCTGCTCCCACTCTGATTGAAACCCTCTGGCTGATCCATATAGACGCTCTCTTCTAAATTTCCATTCAGAAAAGCCGTCTTTACGTCCATCTGCCAGATTTCATAATCATGGAAGGCAGCAATAGCAAGAAGGACCCGAATGGATTTGAGCATAGCCACTGGAGAAAAAGTTTCGTCATAGTCCAAACCAGGTCTTTGACGAAAACCCTTTGCAACAAGTCTAGCCTTATAGGTTTCCACCTGTCCATCTACACCAATCTTTTTCTTGAAGATCCATTTGCATCCTATGGGTTTTACCCCATCTGGAGCAAAGTCCAAAGTCCATACTTTGTTGGTGTACATGGACTCCATCTCGGTCCGCATTGCATCTAGCCATCGTACCGAGTCGCCGCTCTGGATGGCCTGCCTGAAGTCAGTAGGTTCATCATCATCTATGATGCAATCCTCTCTATCCCCGTCAATGAGAAAACCGTAGTATCTCTCAGGCGGACGAGACGGCCTACTACTCCTGCGGAGGGGTGCGGGAATGTTCTGTTCTTCTTGAACCTCTGGTTCTACCAAACTTTCAGTAGTAGTTTGTGGTTCTGGAATTTCTTCCAGTTCTATTTCGCTCCCACTCTTCTGATTTTCCAAAAATTCAGTTTCTAAGAAGCGGGCATGACGAGAAACAAAAACCTTTTGTTCCTCTGCGTAATAGAAATAATATCCCATAGAGTTCTTTGGATATCCCACAAACTTACACTCTACTGAGCGTGCCTCGAGCTTGTCCACATGCTGCTTTTTAACAAAAGCTGGACATTCCCATGTCTTCAGGTACTGAAGACAGGGTTTCTTCCCACTCCATATCTGATATGGTGTGGTAGGCACAGTTTTGGTTGGAACTTTGTTCAAAAGATATGCCGCCGATTCTAGCGCATAACCCCAGAAAGATCGCGGTAACTCAGCATTACTCATCATGGATCGTACCATATCCAATAGGGTTCGATTCCGTCTCTCCGATACACCGTTGTGCTGTGGAGTGTATGGAGGAGTAAGCTGAGAGAGAATTCCTTTCTCTTTTAGGTAACCTAGGAACTCGGCACTCAAGTATTCACCACCTCGATCAGATCTAAGTGTCTTTATACTTTTGCCGGTTTGGTTTTCTACTTCATTCTTATACTCTTGGAATTTCTCAAAAGCCTCGGATTTATGTTTCATCAGATAAATGAATCCGTATCTTGAGTAATCATCCGTGAAAGTAATGAAATAGGAATAACCACCTCTTGCATGTGTAGACATTGGACCGCATACATCGCTGTGTATGAGTCCTAAGAGCTCGCTCGCTCTTACTCCTTGTCCAGTGAATGGAGTCTTTGTCATCTTTCCTTTGAGACAAGATTGACAAGTGTCATAAGTTTGATATTCGAACGTGTCCAAATATCCTTCTCTATGCAACTTAGTCAACCTTCTCTCATTGATGTGACCCAGTCTACAATGCCATAAGAAAGCTTTATTTAAATCTGGAGACTTTCTTTTTAGTGTGTTCTGGACATTGAAAATTTGGAGTTGGTTTAACACATATATGCCGTTATTTAGAGTACCAGACCCAATCAAACCATGATTAAGGTGGATGTTGACAACATCTCTTACAAACGTGAAATCATAACCTTTATTTGATAACAAGGAAACTGATATGATATTACACGTTAAGCTGGGTACAAAATAACAGTTATGTAAAACCAAAATGTGTCCACTCGTCAATCCTAGGTGATAATCCCCGACGGACGCAGCTCCCACGCTAGCTCCGTTAGCAACCCTGAGGATCATATCACCTTCCTTCAGCACTCTACGGTTTCTCAGTGCCTGCAATGAATTGCAAATATGAGATCCTGACCCGGTATCCAATACCCAGGAAGTAGAGTTGATCGACAGACAATTCTCAATTACAAACACACCTGAAGTCGAAGCCACAGCTTGCTTCGGTTCCTGGTTCTTGGCGTTCCACGCCTTGCAATCCTTCTTCCAGTGCCCTTTCCTGTGACAATGGAAGCACTCATCCAGGCCAACTACCGGTGCTGTAAACTTTTTCTTTCCCTTCTTTCCCACCTTACTAACACCTCCTCTAGGTCTGGGTGCGGCCTTCTTCTTCCTTCCTTTGGCCCTAGCCTTGGACCCGGAAGAAGATGTACCGCCAACAAACATAGCGGGTGTTTCCCTTGCCTTCTGCAAGGTGCCCTCTGCACTCCTTAACATGTTTAGGAGTTCCGCAAGTTCAACTTCTTTTCCTTGAAGATTGAAGTTGAGGATAAACTGGGCGTAGGTGGGAGGAAGGGACTGGAGAACAAGGTCTGTATAGAGCTCATTATCCAAAGTCGTTCCAAGGTCCGCGAGCTCTTCAATATAGCCGATCATCTGTAGGACATGTTCACCTACCGATGACCCGACAGCCAACCTCGCTCGAAACAATTTCTTAGAGGTCTCGTATCTTGCTATACGAGATTGCTCTCCATAAAGTTCCTTTGTATGGAGAAATATGCCATCTAAGGACATATCCTCGTGCCTCCTCTGATGTTCATTGTTCATCGAGGCAAGCACGATGCACTTGGCTCTCGCGCAATCTAAATCCCAGGTTTTGCGGATTTCCTTATCCGCATTGCTGGATTTGGGACCAAGGACAGCAGGTGCTGTAGCGGTGAGGACGTACCCCAGTTTGTCATAGGTCAAAGCCATCTTGACATTCCGCAGCCAATCTTTATAGTTTGGCCCCGTCAGTATATTTTTCTCTAAAAGTAACTTAAGTCCAGTCATTTTCAGGGTCGCTGCAATTAGGAGAGAGAGAAGAAAACTCTTTAGCATGATGCTCTTGCAAGTTTAGAGTGGTTTTTAGTTTATCTAAACTGGATGGCTCCCACTGTTTCTCGAATCCTTCCTCAAACCATAAAAGAAGAATTAGCCAAGACTATTCCCACCGTACAATACTTGCTTAACCGTTCAGCCAGGCCGGTGTCGATACTTCGAGGGAGGTTTTCCAACGCTTTCGCGAAGTTCCTTAATTAAATAACCTCTTTTCTCTGGGGGCGTAACCCCGCTGACACTTTTCTGGACACCTACTAGGTTTATAGCATTGATCGTTAAGCGACGAATATCCTGATAAGTAGCATATAATCACAGTAGGATCGGGATCCAAATATCATCGTATGATAATGTTGAAGGAATCCTACCAACATTCATCAAACTCCAAATGGTATGCATCTCTTTGCAAATTTCAGTTTCTTTAGAAATTCCTGATATAAGTTTTTGCCCCATGCTCTTATGACCTTGACGAAAGCCAACAAATCATAAGTCACATGTCAAGTTCTGCCCATCATTATCTTGTTAATTTGAACCCACCCGTATATACCCTTGACGAAAGCCAACAAGGTAATGCGACTGTCCCAAACCAACACATCTATCTATGTAACAAATGAATACCCCAGCAGCTACCAAACACTATGTCTTGACGAAAGCCAACAAACATAGCTTGAATACTACTGACTATCCATAAGAAATGACGGAGGGCTACGACTGGTTTTGGCGAAACCGTAAACGTAGTGAACTTGATATAACCGAAGGAACCTGATAGCTTTTAAAAGGAGTGGTTAAAGCTCCGCATTTAAAAATATCTGTTTTAAAAATAACCGAGTGGTTTCTTTTAAATTGTTCCAACGATTTAAACTTTGGTTTGTTTTACTTTGCATTATAGATAATGCGTCCCATCATTAACCTATCATTGCAGAAAACAACGAAAATATAACGTCCTCTTATGCCATCCGCATTCGCCACGGGGTCCCGTCATCACCCGTTAGGTTACTTAACTAACGACAGAGCGGGGGCTGGGCTAGCGCGGGTGTAAAACATAAGTGACGTCTAAATAGCTATAATAAATATAGATATTTTACATTCGTCTGACGCAATGATATTCATTCCAGAACACAGATAAACAATATTGGATTTGCAAGCAATCTGTATTTCTTTTGAGCCTGCAAGAAAAGACAGATTACACAGTTGTGATGAATAGCCGTTTACCCCACCCTCGACCCCTACGGGTACGGCAAACTACCCACCCGGCAGTCTGTGTACCCCACCTTGGGTCAGTCCTAGGAGCAAAAACAGTAAAATGAAATAATACAACGGTGGCTACGACCGCAACCTGGAAGTGCCCCGCGAAAATAATATTACAACAAATTACATTTACAACAAATGAATTAATCAATAACCCTTTGCTAACCCCGGCTATACACCACAACAGTCCAATACAGTTTATATGCACAAACAGATATAACCATTTCAGAAATGTGCAACCCCCTGCCAACCGACATACTAGCAGTTGGGGAAGGTTTACGAACACATTAAACAATCACAGATATAATCCAATACGCAAATACCGTATTTTTCGATCGAATAAACAACATCAATATTGCTCCAAAATCTGTTCTGTTAAACAGTAACCTGAGCAATAATTAAATATTCCAGAAAACCCCAAATATCACAGGGGACCCACCCAAAAAATTTGAGCCCATGACTCGGCAACTCGGCCGCGGAAGCGCGGCGGATCGGTAGGATCCGCGGCGCTTCCGCGGCGCTTTAGTCGAGTCATTGGCTCGAATTTCTTGGGTGTTCTCCTGTTATCATGTCAAGCTCTCTGAACACACCAGAAAAATTTTAGGACTTCATTTTAAGTTCGACAGAAACTTAACAGAACTAGGGTTTTCCGGCTTCGTTTTTTCGTTCGAAATTCGTACAAATTTGCGATTAAGTTATTTAGTGTTTAGCGAGGCTCTGATACCACTGTAAGTCGATGTAGTACACCCCAGTACTTATGGGGAGGCGGAATTAACAAAAAACTTATCAAGTTTAAACAACGAACATCGACTAACCGCTTGAATCGAAGCTAAACTCTAAAAAACCGTATTTTATGAGTTTCTTTTCATAAGAGATTAGGGATTATACCTAATGAAACCGGTCCTTCTTCTTTACGTCCTCCTTTGTTCTCCTCGGCCTTCTCTAGGTAGTAGACGATCCACCCGAGAGCGAAACTCCAAGCTAAACCTCTAACTTGAGGTAACTAATCAACTTTGATTGCTAATCAAAGATGAGAGGATGATATAGAGTGTGGGTTATGGATTGTTTAGTCTAACTAAACCTTTGATCTCAACACATGAGGATTAAGGTTAGTATCTTGAAGATGAGAGCTTGAGGAGAGAGAATGTGTGATAAGATAATGAGAGAAGAGAGAGAGTGTATCATAATATTATGAAGCATTCTTTTTATCAAATAATCAATAAAGGAAATGAATAAGCATGCTTCACAAAATATCTTGTGATGATTCATTAACATGAGTCATTAAGCAATAAATGTGCATTAATGAAGTGAATGAATCACCACTATGACTCACTCTCTTTCCAAAACAAACCTCCTTAGTCACATCTTCTAGAAGCTTCTCGAGTAATTACGAGAACGCCCCTCCGATCCGTAAAAATACGGAAAAACTTTAGACTGTATAAATCCAATAACCGGATACCAGTAACTGGCTTAAACCAAAGCCGACTGGTAAAAACTGTCCGAAAGTCGTACGCGCGTAAACGCACGTATGCGTCCGAACCCTTTGTCGCAAAACCATGCAACCTCTATATCGTTTCGCCTGGAGTAGGAAACTCTCTGTGTGGGACTCTAGAGACTCGACTACTACGCTGGCAGTGGGTTTAACCACAGACCGCAAGCGGCACTAGCTGTACGTAACGGTCCCCAGGTAGTTGTCGATAAGAAGGCCGATGAGTAAACCCATCCGAACTCCTACTGAGTCTGATGTGACAATCTCCATACAGTCCGGTCCGTTCGTCCAAGACTATCGCATATCGGGCCTAGGGGGGCGGCAAGCGTCAGTCCCCTAATAGCGGTATAAGTCGTGTCGGAGTGAAGCCCATTACACCCTGAGAAACTGCTGGAACCTACCAGCAAATCTCGCTTGCCCTGGCCAGGGACTTTGCGTAATGGCTCTCTGACACAGCACGATATCTACTCCCAATACCGGGAGGGACGAATCCTGTCTAACCGCCACTGCCTCCAAGTGCTCGGGACTGCACCCAACTGCCACCTGTTTGCACGACTCCTTTGAGCCGTGGTAGGGTAGCAATCTAAGAACAGTGGGACACACTCGAGGCGAAGTAGCAGTATCAAGTCTGCGGACTACGCTGTACTCATGTCACCTGGGAACTGTTCACTGACGACTGGTATCAAACCAACCAACAGTTCCCTGTGAGTCCTGTCCGGTGTACCCGTAACCTAACGAGCACCTGTATACTATCTCCAGTACGACGTACTGACGGCTGTGGGACAGACCATCTCCCCAACTGGGATGAGAAGCGTACACACCAGTCTACTCCGGAGTATCGATGCTCTGTCTCGATAATCCAACGACCGGGGACCTGAATGAGGATGTGCTTGTAGACTACCCAGCCCCCACAAGTGTGACTGCCATCACAACGCTGGTAGACAAGCAAGATCCTAAGAGCTCTATCAATACGTATACTCACATATTAAGATAGAAAAACCAAGTAGCATACTACCATGTTTAGCAAGACTGTTATATACATGTGAATATCCCAAGCTTCCATTAAGTAATATACAAGCTAGTATGATACAGTAATGGCCTTCTAGGGCATAAACACTAACACATACGATGTATATTGTAGTGGATGCTAGGACATATATAGGGAGGACTTTCTTGCTCGACATGATAGTATGCTATCTGGTTGTACTTTATCTTAACATGTACTTTGATTGTCTCTATATTACATGTTGATAAAGCCCTTAGGATATGTACTCGACTACTGGGACTATGATGAGATCATACTAGTGGGGCCACGGTAGTCGACGAGTACATCTTATAATTGTTCCTAGTCGTGGGTGTATCGAGACAGGGCATCGATGCACCAGAGTAGACTAGCGTATACGCATCTTGACCCATATGATGGGCGATGGATGATCCCATATCCATCGATGTTTGACATCAAGGATGGTGTACGGGTGCTCAGTAGAGACTGGGTACACTAGACGGACTCGCCGAGAACTCCCAGATGGTATTATACCATACGTCAGATGGCGGTTCTCCGGTGACACTGGTACAGAGTAGTCTGTTGACCCGAGATCGTCATAGAGTCTTGTGTGATTCCCACTGTGCTTTGATTTCCATCATACCAAGTCTAAGAGGGCGTGCAAAATGGTGGCTTTTGGGTACAGTCCAGAATCACATGGAGGCAATGAGCGATAGGAGGGGATTCGTCTCTCCCGGTATAAGAAGTTGATGTTGTGCTGTGTTCGATTGGCTATAACCAGAAATCCCTGGCCAGGGTTGCTGAGATTTACTGGTAAGTGTTATCAGTAGTTTCTCGAACTGTTATAGACCTCATATCGACACGATTTATCGAGCTACAGAGGTCTGACGTTTACCACACCTAGGCGAGATATGCAACATATCAGACGACGAGACCGGACTCTACGGGAGTGTTACTGTTTGGATTCACAGGAGAAGTTACAGGCTTGCTTGTTGATCTTCTGAGCACTCAATACCTGGGTAGCTGTTACGTTTAGCTGACCGCTTGCAGCTTGTGGGTGTTTGATATGATCATCACCTACTGCCGGCGTATTGACGATTCTTTAGAGTCCTACACAGAGGTTTCTTGACTCAGGAAAAACGGAGTAGGAGCACATATGTGATATGTGCGGGACCGAGGATAATATGATATGAGATACCGTATTATATTCTCGCGATATTTGATATCAGCCGGGTCATCGGATCAAGTGTTGATTCGATGAATCGGTACGGATAAATATTAGTCGGTTATACGCGATATAGCCGGATTGTCGGATCAAGTGTTGATTCGATAATTTAAATGTATAATAATATATATATGATATATTAAAAGACATTAACTAATATTAGCTCACTAAAAGATTCTTTTTCTCACCCGGATTAATACATTGATATATATGCGATATATGTTAAATGTATTATTTTCTTTTGTTGCAAATATATAATATATATGTGATATATATTATTGTGACATGATATGATTTATTATAAAACATGTTTAAGGATGATTTAAAGGGATTAGGGTTTGATTAGGGTTAGCACCTTCTTGTTCATTCTAGAAGGTTTTCTATTTTGTCATGATGAAGATATTTTGTTATGACTCATGCTTTAAACTAAACAAACCCTAACTCTAGTTTATTCTCTACATTGGTTTAGCCTCTCATCCTTGACCATGGTTTGATAATCAATCATATATTCTTGATTACTATTCATCACAAAAGGATTCTAACATTATTCAGTTTCTTCCTCCTTCATTTTTTCATGAAAAAGCTTACTTCTTTTTCAAAAGGTGATGAATAAATATGAGAAAAAGATAAATAAAGAGAGAGAAAATCCTACTTCATCATCCTCATCTTCCCTTGCCATTTAGATGAGGGTGTTCACATCATTTCATGAGTGTTAGCTTGTGTTAAAGAAACTTCAAGGTAGATCATCTTAGTATCGAAGATCGGAAGCAAAGGTTGCGTCTTTCTCTTCGTGGAACCTCTCGAGAGTCCGGATCCCGATGATCGCAGCGAAGGGACCACAACACGGAGCATATGAAGTGAAGGACCGGATCTACAAAGGTTGTAATCCCTCTCACTTAGTGTTAAAGTGTTTAGCATGCTTGTTTTCGCCTAATCTCTAGTTTAAAGTTCCGTATTCGGGTTGTTCGGCACGACTAAATTTTAAATCGGGCATGGTTGATGCCTCGTAGACCCTTATGCGCGTGCCTTGCAACCCTACAGTGGTATCAGAGCTACTAGGCATTGGATGTCGACCTATGGGGGGTTCTCACTGTGTGACAGTGTGGCGAAGCATAGGCTCTTACCCCCAGGGTGTCCCGAGACCGGAAGGTGTTCCGGTGGGTTGTAGTCCTCGCGAGGGGGCATGCGTAAAAAGTAGCGGCTGAGGGACCCGTTGGTGCCATGGCGACCCCATTGGATGGGGTGGATGCCTGACCTACAGTGGCATCAGAGCCAAGCTAGAGCTTTAGGCGAAGTCTAGACGAAGTTTAAAGTCCGATCGAACCCGAAACCCCGACTCCAAAATGCTCTCTGGAAATTTTCTGGAAATTTTCTGGAAATTTGGATTTTTGTCAATTAAAAATTTCTAAAAAATTCAGCAGTGTTTTATTAGAATTACTGTGAAATTCGAGGGGCTAATTCGTCAAAAGTGCGGCGTAACCGCGGCAGAATCCTGGATTCTGCGGCGGTTCCGCGGCATTTGATGACGTCACCCCTCCTATTTTGCACAGTAATTCCTACTACACAGTGCTGAGTTCTCTGGGAATTTTTAATTTTTATTCTACAGTTGAGTTTTCTGGGGTTGTTTTGGGGATTCGATGTTTCGATCGAAGTATTAGATTTTGTCTATGTGGCTTTCCGGATAAATTTTAGAAACTGTTAAAAAGTTCGAACGGATATCAATAACTCACTTTTTCCCCTGTCGGAAATTTTTTCAAAAGTTGGATTTTTTTCTCGTGTTTAAGAATGTTCTAAGTCATGCAAGTAACTCGGTGGACCCTCTAGAAGACAACAAACCTTAACTCGATTATGTGACCGTCTTGAACTGCCGTTTGAACCTTAGGGTTTGGGGCTGTACGGCGTGCCACATGTGAGGCGTTGGCTTGACCCTTCTACGGCTGGACCATTGGTACTGTGGCATGTGATGGGCGTTTTTTAAACTGATTTCAAGTGTTGAGATATATTGGGGAAATCTTGGGTGCTTGATGATTCGATCGAAAAGTTTAACTTTTTCCTATTTATCTGGAATGTGATACAATAATTGGAATCCACAGATAGTTATGAGATAACTAATTTGAATATTATAAACACAGCAGTTTAGTCTCAGATGATCGGTTGCCACGGAATTTTGATGCGATCAAAAGTCCGTCGCAATCACGTAGCGTACGCGGATACTCGCCGGGTAAACTTAATAGACAGCCTCACTCCATAGCCCCGACCAAGTGACTGTAGGAGAACCCCGTCGCCGAAAGCATCCGTTCGGGTGCTCCCGGTAGCGGTGTTCCGCCTTGGTGCACTTCGTCGACGGTATCGGGGGTGCGGCCGTCTACTAAAGTTTGCGATGAGCATTCGATCAGGAAGTCGGGAATCTTGTTGAATTGCTCGACTTGATATTGAAAAGATTTTTCGATAATGAGACTAAAATGCGGAGTTTATAATTGTTAGGCATGCGATGTCTAAGGAATTCATTTAGTTAGGCATGCGATGTCTAAAGAAGTTGCGGATTCCAACTGTTGTAGTTTTACACTTTCTTTTCTGTGACCGTAAGCGTAGTATGTGGTGTATCGCCGGCTTCGTTGCTATACATCAACGACAATCGGGATACGCATACTTGCTTACGTTGATGATATGAGATATTGTGTGTTACTGTGATATGTTGTATTGGATCGTCGCTTTTGAATAGCCGGGGGTTTTATGTGAGATGAGAGTTTTTCTTTTTCATTCATGTAAAATTCATTTGTATGTAATATTCTTTTATTGGGGCACTTCCAGGTAGTGGAAGATGTCACCGTTGTATATTATTTTCTTTTCCGCATTAGGTAGACCCAAGGCGGGGAGCACAAGTAACCGGGTTCTAGGGTCCAGTGGGAGACCATCTCGAGGAGTCGAGATCGGGTCTCCTAACCCTAGAATTGGCAGTGTTGCTTGCCGCTCTCGTAGGGGTCTAGGGATGTGGGTTTGGCTATTCATCGCGACTGTGGAATCCGTGTTTTATACAGGCTCGTATTGAAAACACGGACGTCCTAGTATATCTAATATTTCATATATGTACTTCTGCTGCAATGTTCTGTGATGAGATCATATTACTGCCTGAGATGAATGTTTATATTATATATATGAGATATATGTTATATTGCAGATTTCGTTTCAAATGTGATGCTTGTGAAGCACAATTAAAATGGGACTTCATTAATGAGATTAATGAAATAAAAGAAACCTAAGATGTTGTAGAAACTTGTTTATAAAACTGGTAGCTCTAGTTCTTGCTTTGCATAGCGGTGTTCCTTGTAGAACATCCAGCACCTTATTCGATAAGGAAAGGACCGAGATCCCTTCACCGGGAGTGACTCCTTTAGCAATAACTGGCAGATGCTACAAACTCGGTTTGTCTTTTGATTGCTACTATAGTTTTTGCTTTGCATAGTGGTATATATGATATATCCTGCTCCTTATTCGATGAGGAAAGTGCCGACGATCCCTTCACCGGGAGTGACCCCTATAGCAAAACTAGAAAAGCCTCAAAAGAATTCCATTTAAAATCACTCGATTCTACAACGATATCAAGTTCATTATGCAAAGGGTTTTCTGAAAAACCCGTCGTAGCCCTCCGTCATTTCAGATAAGTTGTATATAGTATTCGTGCTGCATTTGTTGGCTTTCGTCAAGGTGCAGTGTGCGGTAGCTATATGCTGCTTATCTGCAAGCATACGATGCGATTGGATTAGGGTAGTCGTGCGGCTTTTTTGGCTTTCATCAAGGGTCGTGCGGGTGGGTTTAATTCAATCAAGAAATGTATGGGTTGAACTTGACTAGCGGGCTATGGTTTGTTGGCTTTCGTCAAGGTCATAGCACGTTAGGGGCAAAATATTATTGGGAATTTCAAGTGTTGAAATTTGCAATGAGATTGCATACCTTCTATAAGATAGTTGGATCCCGATACCCGCTGCGAGTAAGAGTTACTCTTAGGAGAGTTTTACACATTACAATTAGCCGATCAAGTAGGTATCTAGAAAGGTGTTAACGGGGTTACGCCTCTGGGAAAACGAGGTTTACTTTAATTAGGTTCGTGCGAAAGCACGGGGGACCTCCCTCAAAGTACCGACACTGGCCTGGCTGAAAGATTGGCGAACTTGTAACGTGTAATTAATCCCGGCTAGTCTTTCCTTTTAGGGTTTGAAGGAAGATTTGATTAAAACAGTGGGAGACATCCTGATTAGATATATTATATAACCAATCTAATCTTGCAAGAGCATACGCTGAGTATTTTCTTCTCTCTCTCTCCAAGTAGCGACCATATCACGCCTTAATCAAGATAATAATACGGATATATTGACCGAACCCGCTTGTTATACTGAGCTGGGGAACGTTGGTCCCGCTCCAACTTATAATTGTTATAAGATAGAGCAGGAAATTGGGGAATACCAGATTTCCCGTGCCGCCCAAACGAAGAAAGTGCATGCTGATGCATCATCTTCGGGTGTGTTCATTACAGAGAACTGTTTCTCAGTATCCTTTACGTCCTGGGTACGTGATACCGGATCAGGATCCCACATATGTAATCTGTTACATGGGCTACAGATTGGTAGAGAACTGAGAACGGGTGATAAGTTTCATGAGACAGAAAACGGTGCAAGTGTTGCAGCCAAGTCTGTTGGTCACTACCACCCTGTATTACCAGAATACATTGATTCTGAACAAATGTTATTAGATACCGAACCTGATATACAACATCATATCAGTTTCTTTATTAGTAAAGAAGTGATATAATTTTGTATTGTTGGATAATGATTTGAACATTTCCTATATCAAGAGTTGATCGGTTCAGGCACGTTATCTAAAAGCATTGACGTTCTAAATCAAACCACAGTTCTTAGTATACAAAATACACACAAGAGGAAGAGTTCAGAAATGAATGAATCCTTCTTGAGGTATTGTAGACTAGGTCATATCAATGCGACCCGACTGGCTGAAGATACATATAGATGCATATTTAAATTAGTTTGAATTTACATCTTGTGAAACTTGCCGGTCATGTCACAAAGATAAAATGACCACAGCTCTGTTTGTTGGAAACAGAGAAAGAGTTAGTGAACTCTTGGGATTGATACATGCTGATGTATGAAAGTCTCCTGTCTACACATGCCAAGATTGGTTCTTTGTACTTCATTACATTCTCTGATAATCTCTCAAGATTCAGACATATATTCCTACTGAAACACAAGTCCGAAGCTTTTGAGATATTCACAGAATATAAGTTAGAAGTAGAGAACCAAAATACGGGTATAAGTATTAGGTCCTTTGATGAGATCAAGGAGGAGAATACTTGGGCACGGAATTCCTGGACCATTCTAAAGGAGAATGAGATTCTCTCTCAGCATTACTCCTCCGTATACACCATAGCACGATGGTATATCGGGGCGGAGCAAACTCACCCTATTAGATATGGTGTGCTCTATGATGAGTACTACTGAGTTTCCTATTTCCTTTTGGGAGTTGTGCACTTGAGAAGCTGCATACCTATTGAATAGGGTTCAAATCAAATCAGTTGCCTACCACTTCATATGTGATATGGAAAGGGAAGACCCCATATCTTAAGCTTGTTAAGATTTGGGGTTGTCCGGCCTATGTCTAAAAGCAAAATCCGGACAAGCTCGAGTCAAGGTCTGTTATGTACAACTGGAAAGGTTCCAGCTATACAAAATGCAGCTGATGATTTGGTAGAACCAAAGGATTCAATAGTTTCAAACGAACCTCAGCCTCTCCGCCGATCTAGTAGGGTTCCTCACCCACCTGAGAGATACTTCGGTTTCTCTATGACAGTGGGAGCGAGGATTGCATCATGAGATGATGACCCAACTAGTTTCGAGCTGGCCATCAGGAATATGACTCTGTACGAATGGCTGGATGCTTATCAATCTGAGATGGAATCCTTATACACCAACAAAGTATGGACTTTGGTTGCTTTATCTGAAGGGTTAAATCCCCATCAGGAGCAAGTATATCTTGAGAAGATTACTTGGTGTACATGGAAAAGTTGAGACTTTCAAATCTAGACTTGTTAAAGGTTTGCATCATAGACCAGGTATGGATTATGTTGAAATCTTTTCTAAGGATCTATGCTTAAGTCCATCCAGATCCTACTTGCCACGGCTACATACCATGACTACGATATCTGGTGGTTGGGTGTCATGACTGCTTTTCTAAGTGATGTTTTAGAAGAGAACGTCTATAAGTACACAGCCAGAGGGCTTCGTAGACAGTGGGAGCAGCAGAAACGTGTGCAAGATATTTTATATGGTAAAACAGGCATCGCGGAGTTGGAACATCTGTTTTGATGTGGTAGTCAAAGATTTTGACTTCATCAAAATGGTAGATGAACCTTGTATATGCAAAAAGGTAGTAGGGAGTATGGTGGTGATCCTCGTAGAGTACGTGGATGACATACTCTTGATAGGGAAGGAGTTTCCTATGCTACGCTCGGTCAATCTCCGCTTATCACAAGGATTCTCCATATAGGATCAAGGTGATACCTTCTAAATCCTAGGTTTTGGATCTATAAGATAGATCTAATTAGATGTTAGGATACTCACTAGTTGTAGTGAGATGGTATCAATGGATCCTAAGGAGAATCACTGGAAAGGTTCCAGGGTGATAAGAACGACTGAATGTCAGTCGCAGGCATTGTCTTTACCCTCAGTGGAGGGACGGTATGTTGGAAGAGTTCCAAGCTAGATACCGTGACATACTAGACGATTAAAGGCAAGATACATCGTTACCAAGGATGCTACCAAAGAGGCAGTCTGGATATATATAAGTTCATAAGATGAACTTCGTTCCTACCATTGTGTGACAATGGAGTTGTGGTTTTAGCCAAGGAACTACCGTCCCATCAGAAATCCAGATATAATTCTTAGGCAGTATCACCTGATCATGGAGATGGTTGATCTCCAGGGAGATCGAGGTTAGGAGAGTAGACACAGAGGACAACAGTGCGGATCCACTCACGAAGGACTTTTTTCCCAGTAGAGACTTTTATGGGATGGTTGAGTATGAGATACTTCAACCGCAGCTAATTGTTGGGTATGCGATACCACAACAGATGGCCCTAGTGCAAGTGGGAGATTGTTAGTTATATGTATGCCCTAGAGGCCATTACTGTACATACGATGTATATTGTAGTGGATGCTAGGACATATATAGGGAGGACTTTCTTGCTCGACATGATAGTATGCCATCTGGTTGTACTTTATCTTAACATGTACTTTGATTGTCTCTATATTACATGTTGATAAAGCCCTTAGGATATGTACTCGACTACTGGGACTATGATGAGATCATACTAGTGGGGCCACGGTAGTCGACGAGAACATCCTATAATTGTTCCTAGTCGTGGGTGTATCGAGACAGGGCATCGATGCACCAGAGTAGACTAGCGTATACGCATCTTGACCCATATGATGGACGATGGATGATCCCATATCCATCGATGTTTGACATCAAGGATGGTGTACGGGTGCTCAGTAGAGACTGGGTACACTGGACGGACTCGCCGAGAACTCCCAGATGGTATTATACCATACGTCAGATGGCAGTTCTCCGGTGACACTGGTACAGAGTAGTCTGTTGACCCGAGATCGTCATAGAGTCTTGTGTGATTCCCACTGTTCTTTGATTTCCATCATACCACGTCCAAGAGGGCGTGCAAAAAGGTGGCTTTTGGGTACAGTCCCGAATCACATGGAGGCAATGAGCGATAGGAGGGGATTCGTCTCTCCCGGTATAGGGAGTTGATGTTGTGCTGTGTTCGATTGGCTATAACCAGAAATCCTGGCCAGGGTTGCTGAGATTTACTGGTAAGTGTTATCAGTAGTTTCTCGAACTGTTATAGACCTCATATCGACACGACTTATCGAGCTACTGGGGTCTGACGTTTACCACCCCTAGCCGAGATATGCAACATATCAGACGACGAGACCGGACTGTACGGGAGTGTTACTGTTTGGATTCACAGAAGAAGTTACAGGCTTGCTTGTTGATCTTCTGAGCGCTCAATACCTGGGTAGCTGTTACGTTTAGCTGACCGCTTGCAGCTTGTGGGTGTTTGATATGATCATCACCTACTGCCGGCGTATTGACGATTCTTTAGAGTCCTACACAGAGGTTTCTTGACTCTGGAAAAACGGAGTAGGAGCACATATATGATATGTGCGGGACCGAGGATAATACGATATGAGATACCGTATTATATTCTCGCGATATTTGATATCAGCCGGGTCATCGGATCAAGTGTTGATTCGATGAATCGGTACGGATAAATATTAGTCGGTTATATGCGATATAGCCAGATTGTCGGATCAAGTGTTGATTCGATAATTTAAATGTATAATAATATATATATGATATATTAAAAGACATTAACTAATATTAGCTCACTAAAAGATTCTTTTTCTCACCCGGATTAATATATTGATATATATGCGATATATGTTAAATGTAATATTTTCTTTTGTTGCAAATATATAATATATATGTGATATATATTATTGTGATATGATATGATTTATTATAAAACATGTTTAAGGATGATATAAAGGGATTAGGGTTTGATTAGGGTTAGCACCTTCTTGTTCATTCTAGAAGGTTTTCTATTTTGTCATGATAAAGATATTTTGTTATGACTCATGCTTTAAACTAAACAAACCCTAACTCTAGTTTATTCTGTACATTGGTTTAGCCTCTCATCCTTGACCATGGTTTGATAATCAATCATATATTCTTGATTACTATTCATCACAAAAGGATTCTAACATTATTCATCTTCTTCCTCCTTCATTCTTTCATGAAAAAGCTTACTTGTTTTTCAAAAGGTGATGAATAAATATGAGAAAAAGATAAATAAAGAGAGCAAAAATCCTACTTCATCATCCTCATCTTCCCTTGCCATTTAGATGAGGGTGTTCACATCATTTCATGAGTGTTAGCTTGTGTTAAAGAAACTTCAAGGTAGATCATCTTAGTATCGAAGATCGGAAGCAAAGGTTGCGTCTTTCTCTACGTGGAACCTCTCGACAGTCTGGATCCCGATGATCGCAGTGAAGGGACCACAACACGGAGCATATGAAGTGAAGGACTGGATCTACAAAGGTTGTAATCCCTCTCACTTAGTGTTAAAGTGTTTAGCATGCTTGTTTTCGCCTAATCTCTAGTTTAAAGTTCCGTATTCGGGTTGTTCGGCACGGCTAAATTTTAAATCGGGCATGGTTGATGCCTCGTAGACCCTTGTGCGCGTGCCTAGCAACCCTACATTAAGTACCTGAGAAGGACTAAGGAGATGTTCTTGGTGTATGGTGGAAAAGACCTCTAGATCGAGGCCTTTGCTGACTCCAGCTTCCAGAGTGACAAGGATGACTCCAAGTCCATGTCGGGTTATGTCTTTACCCTCAATGGAGGGGCCGTTTGCTGGAAGAGTTCCAAGCAGGAGAGCGTTGCTGACTCAACAATGGAAGCGGAGTACATAGCTGCTTACGATGCCGCAAAGGAAGACGTCTGGATGAGGAAGTTCTTGACAGAACTTCAGGTGGTTCTGTCCATTGTTGATCCAATACCACTGTATTGCGACAACAACGGGGCTATAGCTTTAGCAAAGGAACCCAGGTCCCATCAGAAGTCCAGGCACATCTTGAGGCGGTATCACCTGATCAGGGAGATCATGAGTCGCCAGGAGATCGAGGTTCGGAGAGTTGCTACGGAAGATAACACTACTGATCCACTCACGAAGGCCTTACCCCAGACTCAATTTGAGCGGCTGATCGAGATAATAGGTCTTCGATACGCCAGTACATGGCCTTAGTGTAAGTCGGAGATTGTTAGTGTATATGCCCTAGAGGCCATTACTGTATCATACTAGTTTGTATATTACTTAATGGAAGCTTGGGATATTCACAGTTGTGTAGACAATCTTGCTCAAAATGGTAGTATGCTACTTGGTTTGTTTCTACTTTAATGTGTGTATGTGTTTCTTTTAGTATATCACCTATACACATTAGTGGAGCCCTTAGGATCTTTGCTTGATTACCAGCGTTGTGATGGCAGTCACACTCGTGGGGGCTGGGTAATCCACAAGCACATCCTTATACAGGTCCCTAGTTGTAGGACTATCGAGACAGGGCATCGATACTCCGGAGTAGACTAGCGTATGCGCTTCTCATCCCAGCATGGGAGACGGTCTGTCCCACAGCCGTCAGTACGTAAGTACTTTAGATAGTATACGGGTGCTCGCTAAGTTATGAGTACACTGGACAGGACTCGACGGGAACTGTTGGTTGGTACTATACCTATCGTCAGTTATCAGTTCCCAGGTGACATGAGTACAGCTTAGTCCGTTGACTTGACACCGTCACTTCGCCTCGAGTGTGTTCCCACTGTACTTTGATTACTACCCTACCACGGCTTAAAGGAGTCGTGCAAACAGGTAGTAGTTGGGTGCAGTCCCGAAGCACTTGGAGGCAGTGACGGTTAGACAGGATTCGTCTCTCCCGGTATTGGGAGTTGATATCGCGCAGTGTCAAGGAGAGCCATTACACACAGTCGTCCTTGGCCAGGGTAAGCGAGATATACAGGTGGGTTTCCAGTGTTATCTCAGGGTGTTCTGGGCGACATTCCGACACGACTTGTACCGCTATTAGGGGACTGACGTTTACTGCCCCCTAGGACCGCCATGCGATATTCTCAGACGAACAGACCGGACTGTAGGGAGACTGTCACATTCAGGCTTAGTAGGAGTTCAGATGGGTTTTACCTCGTCAGTCTTCTTATCGGCATCTACCTGGAGGCCGTTACGCACAGCTAGTGCCGCTTGCGGTCTGTGGTTAAATCCACTGCCAGTGTAGTGTCGAGTCTTTATAGTCCCACACAGAGAGCTATTCGCCTTTAGGCAAAACAGAGTAGAGGTCGCATGGTTTTGCGACAGGGTTCGTTCACATCCGCGCACTAGTGCACGTTTGGTGTTCGGGAAGTTATTACTAGCGGGCTTTGGTTTAAGCCAGATACTAGTATGCGTTTTGGGATTGGTTTTATCTCGTTTGTATTCGTGTTCCTCGGAACGCGGATGCGGGTGTGTATGCACGGTTGACAGAGACAGAGGCAGAGGATTCTCATTAGGGTTGTTGACTGTTGACCTTTTCAAAACCCTAATGAGAATAAGAAATATGATTAATAATAATATTATTAAGTATTAGTGTGCCATGGTTGGGTAGAAAGTTTGTCTTTGTTGACTTGTTGACCGGTGGACTAGCTTGGACTTGTTGACCATCATCATTACAATGGCTATCATTTCATGGCTAAGACTTTTGCTTGCTTGTTATTCTTTACAAAATGAGTGCCTGAAATGATAATGCCATTGACATGAACCATCACATAATACTCAATTATTATTATTATTATGATAATTTTGTATTATGAGTGAATGGTTGCAAAAGTCTTCACTCATTCTATTATTTGCTCTCTCTCTCATCCTCAAGGCTCTCTTCTTCCTCTTGCTCTCTCTAGCTCATGGTTCTATTGTCTCATGAGTTGAGAAACAAGAACCATAGAGATAAAACCCAAAACACTTCTCTACTCATCCTAGTGTACAAGGTCTAGCAAGCCAAGTATTCTAGTTTCCTCTAGATTGAGGTTGGAGCCAAAGGTAGAAGCTTTCGGGTGGATCCATCTTCGGCACAAGGAGACGACGAGGTGAGGCCGATCCGACCACCACAAGGAGTTGAAGAGAAGGAGTTCAAGTTTAGGTATAACCCCTAACCTAGTAGCTAAACTCTTAGTTAGGTTGTTAGATAGTTTGTTTAACAAAGATCCGTTTCTAGAGTCTATGTTACCCCACCGAAAAAAATTGTTTTTCACCATTTCAGCAACCCCAAAGAACCGGGGACGGGTAACATGGACTTACAAGAGTAAACCTCTGTGTAGGACTCTAAAGACTCGTCAATACGCCGGCAGTAGGTGATGATCATATCGAACACCCACAAGCCGCAAGCGGTCTGCTAAACGTAATGGTCATCCGGGTATTGAGCGATCAGAAGATCAACAAGCAAGCCTGCTCATACTCCTGTGAATCCAATCAGTAACACTACCGTACAGTCCGGTCTCTTCGTAAGATATGTCGCATATCACAGCCTGGGGGTGGTATAACGTCAGACCCCAATAGCCTGATAAGTCATGCCGATGCAAGGTCCATAACGGTTTGAGAATCTACTGATAACACTTACCAGTAGATCTGAGCAACCCTGACCAGGGATTTCCTGTTATGGCCAGTCGAGCATAGCACAACATCAACTCCCAATACCGGAAGAGACGAAACCCCTCCTATCGCTCATTGCCTCCATGTGACTCGGGACTGTACCCAAAAACCACCTTTTTACATGATCTCTTGACCATGGTATGGTGGAAATCAAAGCACAGTGGGAATCACACAAGGCTCTATGACGATCTCGGGTCTACAGACTAACCTGTACCAGTGTCACTAGAGAACTGCAATCTGACGATAGGTATAATACCATCTAGAAGTTCTCAGCAAGTCTGTTCAGTGTACCCAGTCTCCACTGAGCACCTGTATACCATCTCTGATGTCAAACACCAATGGATATGGCATCATCCATCGCCCATCACATAGGTCGAGAAGCGTATACACTAGTCTACTCTAGAGTATCGATGCCCTGGCTCGATACTCCCATGACTAGGAACATTTGAAGGAGGTACTTACCGACTACCTATGTCCCCACTTGTATTATCTGCATCATAATCCTGGTAGTCAAGTACTCATCCTAAGGGCTTTATCAACATGTAATAGAGAGACAATAAGTGTACATATTAAGATAAAGAGCAACCAGATAGCATACTATCATGTCGAGCAAGAAAGTCCTCCCTATATATGTCCAAGCATCCACTACAATATACATCGCATGTACAGTAATGGCCTATAGGTCATACATATAACTAACAATCTCCCACTTGCACTTGGGTCATCTATTGTTGTATCCAATACCCAACAATATAGCAGTGGTTGTAGTATCCCATAATCAACCATCCCATAGAAGTCTCTATAGGGGTAAGGCCTTTGTGAGTGGATCCGTTGTATTATCCTTCGTATCTACTCTCCTGATCTCGATCCCTTGGAGATCAACCATCTCCCTGATCAGGTGATACTTGCCTCAGAATATGTCTGGAACGCTGATGGGACCTGCGTTCCTAGGCCAAAGCCACAACTCCATTGTTTTCACAATAACAGTTATTGGACGCTCAATGGTAGGAACCTTGTTCATCTCATGAACAAGTAATGCCCAGACAGCCACTTTGGCAGCATCATTGGTAGCAATGTATTCAGCCTTTATCGTCTAGTATGTCACGGTATCTAGCTTGGAAATCTTCCAACATACCGTCCCTGCACTGAGGGGAAAGACAATGCCTGTGACTGACTCTTAGTCGACCTTATTACTCTGGAAGCTCGAACCAAGAACTTTCTTTTAGTGCTTCTTAAGTACTTAAGAATGTCCTCCACAGCTTTCAAGTGATTCTCCCAAGATCCGATTGTGTCACGACCCGAAAATATTAGCTCATGACCGGCACTTAAATCATGCGACGTCTAAAGGCGTAACGTAACTCAAGTAAGCCGAAACCCAGAAATCTAAACCTTTTAAAGAAAATAAAAGAGGTGAAGTTTTGAAATAAAGGTATGATGAAATCGAATATCTTCTTAAATGCATAGAAAAAGGAACATGAAAAATGCAAGTTTATTTTACTAGTTCAAAAACATGTTTCGTCTTTTAAAAATTTGGGCAGCACTTCCTTTGTATATTTTGATCCAAAACCAAATATACATAATAATGATAAAAGCATCCCCAAGCGGAAGCTAACTCTTCGCCAATCGGTGGAATCACAACAACGCAAGACAGTATATATGTATACGACACCCAACGGCGAAGATCACCACAAAAGATAAAGTAAAGCAAGACATCAAACCCACCAAGCGAACATATAACCCATCGCTCAAGTCTCGCAACTACAAGTCTTGCTAAGTCTTACTACTTATACAAATACTAGTTTCTGATTTTATGGAGTTAACTAGATACAACAGGAATAATAAATACAAGAGGTGTACGATCCAACATGTACCACCTACCAAAGCAAAACACCCGAATGCAGCTGTGTGCCAGCGATGCCGCTACTGATCCATGCGGTCAACCTGTAAGAACTGTGGCATAACTAATATATATATCACATATATATTATTTGTGTAAAAAGAAAACAATACAATTAACATATATCACATATATGTTAAGTGTATCAAAAGTGAGAAAAAGAAATGCTTAAGTGAGCTAATATAAGTTACTGTAATTTAATATATCAAATATATAATTATACATTAAATTATTAAATCAACACTTGAATTAATAATCCGGCTATATCACATATAATCGACTAATATCATATGTATCAATTTATCGAATCAACACTTGATCCGATAACCCGGCTATATCCCATATAACGGGCCGATATCACATATCGCGAGAAGAGAATGCGGTATCACATACGCACATTAATCTCAGTCCCGTACATATCACATATGTGCTCCTACTTCATTTCGCATGAACCAGGAAACCTCTGTGTAGGACTCTAAAGACTCGTCAATACGCCGGCAGTAGGTGATGATCATATCAAACACCCACAAGCCGCAAGCGGTCTGCCAAATGTAACGGCCACCCAAGTATTGAGCGATCAGAAGATCAACAAGAAAGGATGCGTATACTCCTGCGAATCCAATTAGTAACACTACCGTACAGTCCGGTCTCTTCGTCAGATATGTCGCATATCAGAGCCTGGGGGTGGTATAACGTCAAACCCCAATAGCCTGATAAGTCATGCCGATGCAAGGTCCATAACGGTTCGAGAAACTACTGATAACACTTACAAGTAGATCTCCGCAACCCTGGCCATGGATTTCCTGTTATGCCCAATCAAGCATAGCGCAACATCAACCCCCAATACCGGGAGAGACGAATCCCCTCCTATCGCTCATTGCCACCATGTGACTCGGGACTGTACCCAAAAACCACCTTTTTGCACGATCTCTTGACCGTGGTATGGTGGAAATCAAAGCATAGTGGGAATCGCACAAGACTCTATGACGATCTCGGGTAGAAATACTAACCTGTACTAGTGTCACCAGAGAACTGCTATATGACGATAGGTATAATACCATCTAGGAGTTCCCTGCGAGTCTGTTCAGTGTACCCAGTCTCCACTGAGCACCCGTATACCTTCTCTGATGTCAAACACCAATGGATATGGGATCATCCATCGCCTATCATATGGGTCGAGAAGCGTATACGATAGTCTACTCTGGAGTATCGATGCCCTGTCTCGATACTCCCATGACTAGGAACATTTGAAGGATGTAATTACCGAATACTATTACCCCACTAGTATGATCTGCATCATAATCCTGGTTTTCAAGTACTCATCCTAAGGGCTTTATCAACATGTAATAGAGAGACAATAAGTGTACATGTTAAGATAAAGTGCAACCAGATAGCATACTATCATGTCGAGCAAGAAAGTCCTCCCTATATATGTTCAAGCATCCACTACAATATACATCACATGTACAGTAATGGCCTCTAGGGCATACATATAACTAAAAGGCTTTACAAAAATTTGGCTTTATGCCCATTTTTCTTACATTCATGAATAAAAAATTACATCAAAATTATATATTACATCATTTCATTTTGGCATGGCGGAGGCCGACCGCTTCATGTTAGGGCTCGACTCGGGCATGAGCCCACTTGACCTGGGCTTGGGCCCACTTGGCTTGGGGTTGACTTTGATATTTACTTGGTAAACCGTGGTGCAATTTCTGACCCCAAGAACCAGCACCATTACCGATGATGCGTATGTTCCACGTACACTTGCTTGCCGGCTCACACACATCATCATCGGTAATTGCCATATCACGTACACTTTAGAAAACGTTACTTCATTAGTATAACCTGTTAGCTGGTAGTTTCAACATAGTACTAGTATGCTTACTCTCATATGCTAGTTTAGATATTGCATTATTTACTTAGATACTGCATGCAATTATATATTCATTCTGTTATGCAATATTGTGGGCTTTATGTCGATATTCACTGCTTATTGACTTTTGATTTTTGGATTTCGGATTTTCCATGAGATTTCTGGATTTAGGGGAAAACCGCAAGGATTATAAACTCATTATAATTTTAAAAATGCAAGTTGCGGTTTTCTCGTGATGTGATGTATATGGCGTCCACAATGAGTTTTCCTGATTGAGTTGGTTTTTGAGACCCGATTCGAGGAGTAGGATGAACCGTTTCGGGTACATGATGGACCCGGTAAGGTATCCCGGGGCAAGAAGCTCGAGTTGTAGACGATGAGCCTGGCAGGGGCAGACTACTTACCGGTGATATTTGGCACGGCGGATATCCGGAAGATACCGACCGTAGTCGTGAGATTGGATGATATGGGCCGATCCGGACTGACGGAGCCTGGGATTTGAGGATTTTGTGTCGATGTTTGACACGGATTTTTGTCGATTTCATTAATGATACTCAAGTTTTTATACTAAAATCTCACTGAGATAAGAACACAGCTTTCTCATACTGATATATTCTGATTTCATTCTTGATGCATTCATACATCATATATGTGACTTGTTGCTACTTGAGGCACTGATCCGAGTACTTGGTATTGCACTTATGCTTAGATTATTACCCTTGCCACTACTAGATGCTTCAGTGTTATAATTGAGTGTGTTACTGTATGACCTAGGAGATCGTCATACATGTGATTTCTACTCGGTGATGTCTTCTACTCATGAGTTGGCAACTCACCCCCGTTGTGCCCTAGTTTCTTGCAGGTTTAACCGTACAGGTTCAATGGCGGCTTCGCTGGCACACCATTTCCTTTCGGGTGATTACTTTGGTAGGTGGTTTCACTTGCATCGTGTGCATCGTTGTACTTTTATTTATTTTAGTTTTATATAGTAAGCTCCATCAACCAGACTTGTATATTTAGTAGACTTAGATAACCACAGTTGTTTATTCTTTCGGCCTTAGAGTCGCGCTTATATATTTATTGTTGTTTCTGGTTTTCTTATGATGCTTAGTTTTCTCGCTTTCATTCCGTTTTTTTATCCTTGCCCTTCGGCGTTGTATATTTATATTATCTTGCGTGGTTGTTCCGCCAATTGGCGAAGAGCTAGCTCCCGCTTGGGGATGCCTTATATATTATTGCTTGTATTCATTTTTGGGTTACAAATTACAAAGGAGGTGCTGCCCGAATTTCAAACGACAAAAGGGTTTTCTAGCTAGATACAAATATAGTGTTTCCATATATTACTACTTATGTTAATATAAGAATAAACTTGATTTCAGTGTACCTTATTTCAAAACCGCACCTCCACTATTTTCCCCCTAAAAGGTTTAGATTTCTGGGCTTTTGGCTTACTTGAATTAGGTGGGGTCCTATAGACTTCATATGATTCAAATGCCAGTCACGTGCCTTTTCCGGGTCGTAACAAAGTTGGTATCAGAGCGTTAGGTTTAACCTTGGTTCGAGTCTAGATTTGACTATGCGGAGTCTAGGGCGTATATATATATTCGGAACCTAGGCTTGACCTTATGGAACTTAGACTTAGCTGAGGGGGTATTAGACCCGAACTCGCGTCGCGTAGGTTGACCTTGGTTGATGGAGTAGGTGACTTAAGTAGAGTGACGTACCGTGTGTATGTTCCGCGGCATACTTACGATACGCTACTCCGCTTAAGAAGCCTTAGGATGTACATTTCTTAGGCACTGTATTTCTATTCGTTCCTATGATCTATCTGCTAAGTTAACAAACATCGGATCGTTCCTAGAAAAATTAGGGTTTCATAAACAATACTTCATCACATGAAAGAAATGCTAGGGTTTTGAGAGTACAACCTTTGTAGCTCCCTACGCTAGACTTCTTGGCCACTTGAGGGTTGGAGGAGGGTTCGCTTGAAGTCTCCTAGTATCCACGACGATCCACCCGAAGCTCCTAGTCCAAGCTTGCAACTTCACTTTTCAAGAGGAGAAATGAAGATAACACTCTAAACAAGTGGGCTAAACTTATGTAGAATGATGTTGTGGTGGGTTTTATCACATCAAAAACCTAACTTGATGAGTATATTGCTCACTACAAAAGTCTAGAGAGCAAATGGCGAAGGAGGAAGAAGATGATGGCTTTCTTTTAACAAGAGTAAAAAGATAACTCCTTGAAAAGAAAAAAGAAAATATATGTATATATATTTATTTCTTCTCATCTCAAACCATGGTTAAAATGTAATATTCTTTTATTTGGGGCACTTCCGGGTTGAGTGTGTCACCAGTGTTGTATATTATTTACTTTTCCGCAATAGGATGGACCCAAGGAGGGGAGCACAGGTGACCGGGTTCTGGGGTTCAGTGGGAGGCCATTTCGAGGAGTCGAGACCGGGTCTCCTAAACTCCAGAATTGGTAGGGTCGCTTGCCGCTCTCGTAGGGGTCTAGGGTGTGGACTTGGCTATTCATCGCGACTGTGGAATCCGTATTTTCTATTGTTGGCTAAATACTAAATACGGACGTCCTAGTATATCCCACATTATATCTATGTTTCTGCTGCGATATCTGTGATGTGATCATGTGATGTGCCGTGATAGATACTGTATATAGTATATATGATATATTATATAGACGTTTCTTATGTTTTACACCCGCGCTAGCCCTGCCCTGGTCTGTCGTTAGTTACCTAACCTAACGGTGCACGAGGGGACATCGAGGAGAATGCGGATGGCATAAGTGTACGTCGTATTTATCTGTGATGTTTAGGTGACTTAAATGATGGGACTTCATTAATATGATTAATGAAAGAAAAGAAACCTAAAAGATGTTGTAGAATCAAATTTTAAATAAAAAAAGGGGTAGCTAAAGTTTTGCTTTGCATAGCGGTATATATGATATACCCTGCACCTTATTCGATGGGGAAAGAGCCGAGATCCCTTCACCGGGAGTGACCTCTTTAGCAAAACTGGCAGATGCTACAACACTCGGTTTGACTTTTGACTGCTTTTGGAGTTTTGCTTTGCATAGTGATATATATGATATGTCCTGCACCTTATTCGATGAGGAAAGAGCCGAGATCCTTTCACCGGGAGTGACCTCTTTAGCAAAACTAATAAAGGCCTCAAAATCACTCCATTTCAAAATTCACTCGATTCTACAACGATATCAAGTTCATTACGCTCATGGTTTTTCTGAAAAAACATGTTTAGCCCTCCGTCATTTCAGATAAGTACTACTTAGTATTCATGCTGCGGTAGTTTGGCCTCTGTCAAGGCATAGTGTATGGTAGCTAACTAGTGCTTATCTGCTAGCATATGATGCGATTGGATTAGGGTATTCGTACGGCGCAGTTTGGCCCCCGTCAAGGGTCGTACAGGTGGGTTTAATTCAATCAAGAAATGACGGGTTGAACTTGACTAGCGCCATATGGGTAGTTTGGCCTCCGTCAAGGTCATGGGACGCTAGGGGCAAAAGCATTATCGGGAATTTCAAGTGTTGAAATTTTCAATGAGATTGCATACCTTCTATGAGATAGTTGGATCTCGATACCCACTGCGATTAATTGTTACTGCCGGGAGAGTTTTACACAGGACAATTAGCCGATCAAGTAGGTGTCTAGAAAGGTGTCAACGGGGTTACGCCTCTTGGGAAAACGAGGTTTACTTTAATTAGGTCCATGCGAAAGCACGGGGAACCTCCCTCAAAGTACCGACACTGGCCTGGCTGAATGATCGGCGAAGTTGTAGGGTGTAATTAATCCCGGCTAGTCTTTCCTTTTAGGGTTTGAAGGAAGATTTGATAAAAACAGTGGGAGCCATCCTGATTAGATAAGATAATAACCAATCTGATCTTGCAAGAGCATACGCTAAAGTGTTTTCTTCTCTCTCTCCAGGTAGCGACCATGTCATGCCTTAATCAAGATAATAATATGGATGTATTGACTGAACCCACATGTTAACTGTGCTGGGGAACGTTGGTTCCGTTCTTTCTTATAAGAGTTATAAGACTGAACAGGAAACAGGAGAATATCTGGATTCTCACGCCGCCCAAACGGAGAACATGCATCTTGATGAACCTTCCTCGGGTGTGTTTGTCATTGAGAACTGTTTTCAGTTCACCCTACGTCCTGGGTATTAGATACCGGATCAGGATCCCACTTATGTAAACAGTTACATGGGCTACGGAAAGGTAGTGAACTGGGAAAAGGTGATCATTCCGTTCAAGTAGGGAATGGTACAAGTATTGCAGCCAAAGCAGTTGGCGAATATCACCTAATATTACCAAGTGGTGATACAATGATTCTAAATGAGTGCTATTATATACCGAACATGATGTGCAACATTATATCAGTTTCTTTATTAAGTAAAGAAGGATATAATTTTGTAGTAAAGGATAATGTTATGAACATATTCCTAGATCAAAAGTTGATTGCATCAGGCTCGTTACATAATGGCATATTCATTTTAAATCAAAATACAGTCCTCAATATACAAAACACAAACAAGAGGAAAAGTTCAGAAATGAACGAATCCTTCTTGTGGCATTATAGACTTGGTCATATCAATGCGACACGACTGGCTAAGTTACATAAAGATGGATATTTGAATTCGTTCGAATTATCATCTTATGATACTTGCCATTCATATCTCAAAGGCAAGATGACCAAAACTCCGTTTACGGGACAAGGAGAAAGAGTTACGGAACTCTTGGGACTGGTGCATAGCGATGTATGCGGTCCCATGTCTACACATGCTAGGGATGGCTCTTCCTACTTCATTACATTCACTGACGATCTCTCAAGATTCATATATGTGTTCCTAATGAAACATAAGTCTGAAGCTTTTGAGAAATTCAGAGAATATAAAACCAAAGTACAGAACCAAACGGGCAAAAGTATTAAAATCCTTCGATCTGATCGAGGAGGTGAATACTTGAGCAATGAATTCAGAGATTATCTAAAAGAGAATGAGATTCTCTCTCAGCTTACTCCTCCTTATACACCACAGCACAACGGTGTGTCGGAGCGGAGAAATCGCACCCTATTAGATATAGTGCGCTCTATGATGAGTACAGCTGAGTTACCTATTTCCTTCTGGGGATATGCACTGGAGACAGCTGCATACCTATTGAATAGAATTCCAACCAAATCAGAGCCTACCACTCCATATTGTTAGTGTATATGCCCTAGAGGCCATTACTGTATTATAATAGTTTGTATATTACTTGATGGAAGCTTAGGATATTCACAGTTGTATATACAATCTTGCTCGAAATGGTAGTATGCTACTTGGTTTGTCTTTGCTTTAATATGTGCATGTGTTTCTTTTAGCATATCGCTGATATACATATTAGTAGAGCCCTTAGGATTATTGCTTGATTACCAGCATTGTGATTGCGCTCACACTCGTGGGGGCTGGGTAATCCATAAGCACATCCTTATGCAGGTCCATAGTCGTTGGACGATCGAGACAGGGCATCGATACTCCGGAGTAGACTAGCGTATGCGCTTCTCTTCCCAGTGTGGGAGACGGTCTGTCCCACAGCCGTCAGTACGTCGTACTTGAAATAGTATACGGGTACAAGTTAGGTTACGAGTACACTGGACAGGACTCGTCGGGAACTGTTGGTTGGTATTATACCTATCTTCAGTTAACAGTTCCCAGGTGACATGAATACAGCTTAATCCGCTGACTTGACACTGTCACTTCGTCTCGAGTGTGTTCCCACTGCACTTTGATTACTACCCTACCATGGCTCAAAGGAGTCATGCAAACAGGTAGTTTTTGGGTGCAGTCCCGAAGCACTTGGAGGCAGTGGCGGTTAGACAGGATTCGTCTCTCCCGGTATTGGGGGTTGACTTCGCGCTGTGTCCAGGAGAGCCATTACACAAGTAGTCCGAGGCCAGGGCAAGCGAGATATACTGGTAGGTTTCCAGTGTTATCTCAGGGTGTTCTGGGCTACACACCGACACGACTTGTATCGCTATTAGGGGACTGACGATCACCGCCCCCTAGGCCCGCCATGCGATGTATTAGACGAACAGACCGGACTGTACGGAGACTGTTGATCAGTCGAAAATATTGTATATTTTAGCCGGCAATTTCCTTAACATTTGCATACATTTAGAAGTGTTCGGCATTCATATTCTACATATTAGCAAATCTGTCACAAAATATGAGATTGCATGTATTAGACTTTTAAACCGACACTTTAAGGGAAATTAACCGCATTTCATGGCATCGCATCATTTCTGTATTTGCACAACACTTGTTTCGAAGTCTGTGCAGGAAATTCCAGAAACCGAGCCAAATTGTCAAAAGTGCTGATAAAAAATTACACCAAATCTAAATCTGGTGATCTGGCAGTAAAATTCCAGAAATTTATTCAAGGCCAATGGGCGCTTCCCGCCGCGGATCCGTGGCATGATGACGTCAGCAGAGAAGCAGATTTTCCCCATGTGCTTATTTCTAACGGCAAAGCTTCCAGAACTCTCCAGAAACTCCACGTGGCTTCATCTAGAAGGCTCGGCCTAACAACCTAGTTCTAGAAGCCTCCCTCCAACTAACTTCTTCTAGAAGCCTCCTTATAACAACCTTCTTCTAGAAAGCTCTCTCCAACAACCTTCTTCTAGAAGCCTCCTTATAACAACCTTTTTCTAGAAGCCTCCTTGTAACAACCTCATTCTAGAATATTCCTTCCAACAAACTTTTTCTAGAAGATTCTTTCTAACAACCTCATTTTGGAGGGAAAATTCAAATTCAAATGAGGTAGTTCATTTTGGAGGGAAAAGTTGTTCATTTTGGAGGGAAAATTCAAATTCAAATGAGGTAGTTCATTTTGGAGGGAAAGTTGTTCATTTTGGAGGGAAAATTCAAATTCAAATGAGGTGGTTCATTTTGGAGGGAAATTCAAATTTCATCTAACTAACTTTTGGAGGGAAATTCAAATTTCATCCAACAAACTTTTGGAGGGAAATTTGAATTTCATCCAACAAACTTTTGGAGGGAAATTCAAATTTCATCCAACAAACTTTTGGAGGGAAATTTGAATTTCCTCAACAAACTTTAGGAGGGAAACTTAGAATTTGAAATCCTAGATCTAGGGTTAGTTATCTATAAATAGGAGCCTAAATCTAAGGGTTGGGGTTGTTCACCATTGGTTGTTCATTAGTTCATCATTAGTTCTTCATTAGTTAAATAATCTTTCCCTCTTTCATCATCTTCTTCCACAAGTCTCGTGACAAGGCTTGTGCGAAACCCTTACCCTAATTCCACTCCAAATCCAAGATCTTGAGTACCAAATCAAGCAAGAAGCCTTCAACCTTTTAGGAGCCGAGCCGATCTTCAATCGGGCAAGTGATCCAAGTCGATCCGCGATCCACGGAGACGAGCGAAGCCAAGTCGACAATCAAGTTCTTCCTCTTGTAGTTCTTGAGCGATTGTAACTAAATTGTTGATATCAATAAAAGGTGAAATTCGTTAATCTTGCTTTCTTTTAATTCTTGCATCATGATTAGATCTCAATTTGTAATTGTTGCTCTTGTTGTGATGTTTGAGTGAAACTCCGCTCGTTAAGGAGTCGAGACGATTGTAGAATGATGATGTAACAAATTGTAATACTATTTTTAAGTCCTACGAGTTTTGTAAACCCTAGCAAGTTCATGAATCGATGACCTAGTTTCGTAGCGATGCTTTCTTGATTGTGATCGCTCGAAATTAGGGATCTACGATCGTTTCTTGAATTTACTAGAGGCTAGAATGTGAATGACATCGACGAAAGAACAAGGGATAAGATGAAACCCTAGTTTCACAAGAAATCCCTAATTCTCATCGATGATCATCGATCTAGTATCAATTCATCGAAGGATAAGAATACGTAATTGTAAGATTACATCACATCTATAGATCATATCGATTCCTACGAGCCTCATTTCGATTCTTGAGATTTGGTTTGGAAATATCAACAAACTATCAATTCTTGATTCTATCTTTTCTTGTTATTAGATCTAGTTTTTTCTAATTCTTGAACTTCAAATACAAATCTTGAATTGTTGTTTTCTTTCTTTAAAGATTCAATTCATCTAATTCAAAAGACGAACGATTACACTTTCCCTGTGGACGATCCGCACTCACATACTAACTACAATTCGACACCGTAGTTGATTGCGGTCAAATATTTTTGGTTGTGATTTCTTTACTATTTCATTCGATCTATTACAATCACACAAATTATCATCAATCAAATGGCGCCGTTGCCGGGGACTATTGCGCTAATAGTTCGTATTTTGAAATTTGAGTTGAACAATTTATTTCATTATAATTTTTAGATCAAAATTCGTGCAAACACTAATACGTGTGTTGTGATTTGTTGCGAGAAAATCTGGAATCATTGGAGCTGGAGAAAATTTTTTCTGAGCATTCCAGAGAGCTGTGTAGGTGAACAGGAGCTTGTACAGAAAATTTTGTACACTGATCCCAAAATTCCGCGGCGGAAGGGCGGCAATAGGCAGCATTTGCGGCGGAAAAGCCGTGGTTCCAGCTCTTCCTTGTGCCAATTTTTCTCTGTGAGACACTTACTTTCTTATCTCCTTCTTTCTCTGCTCCAACTAATATTTTGTGCAGGTTCTTTGCAAATAAATAGCAGCGCCGCAAAGCAATAATAAATTTGTGCGTGTTTTTTATTCTTGTGGTTGTTGCATATTAATACGGAAATTTAAGGGGCACGACCAAATCCAAATTAGGTGGGGATTTCATTACCCTTCCTAGGCCCCGAAAATCGCAAAACTTGCATCCGCATTGACCCTCATTAATTAAAAGAAATCTAGAGATGACTCTAAGGACCGTCGCGCTCAATTAGGACAAGAGAAGGCCGTGGGTAATTCATTGCTTATCTGCGTTTTTCTGTGGTGCCTGAGGCGAGTGTGTCTAAGGCTAGTGGTTATTAATTAGGCCCACTGTAGTGGTGGTTCCTTCCCACTTACCTGGCACTTATCCGGCCACAGGGGGACAAAGAGGCAGTGGAGGATTTATCCTGCGACTTGTCTTTTGGCAGTTAGGAGCGGTCTAGAGTTTGACCTAGGTGACCACTAGATTCTAGGGTTTTTGTGTGTTGCATTTGTTTTGTTGCATCATTTTTTCAAAAAATCCGTATCTTTTTCAAAAACAAACACCACATTCATATCATTCCCCTAATTATAAATTCACGCTGCCACTTGTACTAACCCTTTTTAGTGCAAGATAGGCTGGAAACGGGTGTCTTGTGCCCGTTAGTCTGCATTTTCCCTCATCGACCCAAAAGTCGGTATTTCTACACTTACCTTTCTCTTACCCACCACCACACCCACATCGATGGATCCACCTCCATCGAACTTCTTTTCCACTACTCTGCCGCCGTCCGTTGGTGCGCAGATTCCACCTCGCATCTCTCTCCAGGAGAGATGTTATCCTACACGAGGCCCACTTTCCACCTGTCTTTCCACACCACCAGCCAACGGGGAAAATTTTCAAATAAAACCCCAATACATCAATCTTCTACCAAAATTTCACGGTCTCGAGTCTGAAGACGCATATGTGTTTATCACGAAATTTGAAAATGTATGCGCAATGATGGGTACTTCACAGCTTTCTGTGGATGCTTTCCGTCTTCGTCTTCTCCCATTCACTTTGTGCGATTTAGCCGAGAAGTGGCTATATAACACTACCGCACATTCCATTTCAAATTGGGACGAATTCGTCAAAGCATTCCTTAAGAAATTCTACCCACATCATAAGACAGCTCGAGTCCGTAGCGAAATCTATCAATTCACCCAGCTTCCAAATGAAACATTTTCAAAATGTCTTGACCGCTTCAAGGATCTGTTAGTCCAATGTCCACATCACGGCATCCCAAAATGGGAATTGTGCCGAATCATTTATGAGGGCATTACTCCTTACACAAGACAGACCCTTGAATCCATGTGTCAAGGCAACTTTATGACTAAAGATGATAGGGAAGCCTGGAAATTTCTAGAAGATTTCGCTGAAAAATCTTTACAGTGGGACGGTGTGAGTCAATCGTCTAGGGATGGCAATGATATTTCCATAGGAATAAGAGCTGAAATTTCAGCTTTACACAAGAAATTTGACGCTATGGAAAATAAATTTTTAGCTGCCGCCCTAAGTCAAATATCACTCTCCAAAACTGTATGTGGTTGTTGTTCTGATCCGTCTCACTTGACGGAAGAATGTCCGTTTCAAGGTCCTGAGCATACAAATGCATCAATTCAAAGACCTAGAAACGATCCATCTTCCTCCACATATGATCAAGGTTGGAGGAATAACCCTAACTTTGCTTGGAACCAATCACAATTTCAAAACACGGTTCCAACCCAACACAATTTCCAAGGGGCTCCTTCACCACAACAGCACCCACAACTTCTATTGAGTCAGCACCCCTTCCAATCACAAAATTTCCAAAATCCGGCCAACACTTTTTCACCACATGAAAACTTTTTGCAATTGACCGGTACAGATAATACCTCTGCACTAGCACAAACCTTAGATACTTTCATGAAACAATCCATCCAAGGGACGGCAAGTTTGCAATCTTCCATCGAGAATGTAATGAAGATCATTATCTCTCAAAATGAGAACATCAAATCGATGGAAGAACAAATTGCACAACTAAAAGCCGACATGAGTGCAAGAGAGAAAGGGAAACTTCCAGCTCAACCTTTACCTAATCCTAGCTGTTCACATGATGTGGATGCAATCACGTTGAGATCTGGAAGAGTGCTTGACCATCACCTTGGGGAAGAGTTTGATGACACTGATAAATCAATCAATAGAACCCCGGCTGAGACCTTTTCTCACACACACATTTCTAACCCCAGTTCTTCTACCCCACCGTCTTCTTCCGAGCCTATTCTTCATTTCCCAAAAGGCTCGCCATTACAGCCCACCTCTTTTACCCCTCCACGGACGATTCCCACTTCTATTCCGGGATCGGTTCCACACACACTTCCTTCTCCTATGATGGACTCAGCGCTTACTGCTAAAGCACCTTATCCGAATCGGTTAAGGGCTAACACACCGAGTCCACATATGGAGAAGATTATGAACATTTTTAAGCAAGTAAACACCAACATCCCTCTCCTAGATGCCATCCAACAAGTTCCTTCCTATGCGAAAACTCTTAAGAACTTGTGCACTAGGAAGAGGAAGAATCCAGTGCCTAAGAAGATTTTCATGGAAAAAACAATAGACACGGCTTTCCCCCAACAATTACCGAGGAAACGTAAGGATCCAGGATATCCTACTATTTCCGTTTCTATTGGGGAAAAACACATTAACCGTGCTCTATTAGACCTTGGCGCTAGTGTTAACTTGCTTCCTTACTCAGTCTATGAGCAATTAGGAATCGGAGAGTTGAAGCCAACCAATTGTACTCTCCAGATGGCTGACCGATCAATCACCAAACCTAGGGGTGAACTGGAGGATGTGTTAATAAAAATCGGAGAATTTATATTCCCGGTAGATTTTATTGTAATTGATACACAGCCTGTAGCGAACCCACGGAATCAAATTCCGGTGATTTTAGGTCGCCCCTTTTTGGCCACTTCCAATGCAATAATCAACTGTCGTAACGGTTCTATGACCCTATCCTTCGGGAATAGGTCAATAGAACTAAACATTTACAAGTTGGGAAGTGTACCCTCCGAACCTACTGCTCAGGCATGTTCTGTCGACTTAATGGATGTCGACAGCAGCGAATTTGATGATCCTCCTGATATTGATCTTGACTCTTTTCATATGTTATTGTTTGACCCAACTATGTATCATACACATACAGACTCTTCCACTGAGATGTCCGGGTCAACAACTAACACTGATTATGAACTGTTCTTAGAGTCTGAAGATCACCCCGCACCTTGTGATGACATTATTCTTCGGGGCATAGATGAAACTTTTGAGGAGATCTTCGCTGATGAACTCGCATTTCTAAAAAGCACGGGTGTTGAAACGAATCATGTCCAAATCAATAGAATTGAACCTCCACCCCTTCTTCTGAAATGTAAAAAGAATGCGAGTTATCCATCACATACACTGCATCGTCTCTCCAATATGAGACGCACACATATTCTATTCCACCACTTACCTTTTCCCCACTTCTTCTTCCACCAACCCGAGCACTGCATTGATAAAATTTTCGAATGGTTGGTGTTAACCTTCGGTCTTTGCAAAGCTTGGCATCGACCTATGATTTTTGACCCCCACTTGTGATTTTAAAAGTTTAACATTGCATAACTCAAGTTTGGGGGGGGGTACATTATCGGGCTCTTGAAAAGAAAAGTTTTACAAAATTTTGAGCCAAAAATAAGTTTGGGGGAGGTTCTTCACTTAAATATTTTGTCCCCACTAATAAATTCCTCCCAAGCTTACAGGTTTTTCGAGATTTAGCAGAAGGCAACAGTGAGGACACTGTTGAAAACAAGTTTGGGGGAGGTTTGTGCTTATTTACGCATCATTTGCATATCATTTGCATAAGCACAAAACATTTTTGAAAACCTATAAAAATTTAAAAATTTTCAAAACTATAAAAAATATTTTTTTGTACATAAATAAGATAATGAAAGTTTAGATAGTGAACATTTACATCCATGAGATTGGAAAAATTTTAGAAAACTAAGAAAATTAGAAGTTTTCTTATACGAACTAGTAATAAGTAGTTATGAGCCGTTGTCCCAAGGGTTAGTAAGATAAAGGACGTCACTAATCTGAGGATAAAAATAAGTCTGAAAAATAGTTTCTATTCTGGAAGCCAAACATTTTGAACGTTGCTACCCTGCTATTCGCACTTACACACATCTTAAAGCCTGAGATAGTAGAGGATACCTTGAAATGCTCTTGTCTTAAAGCCAAAAGTATGAAAATAAAAATATATGGTGAGAAAAATGGATACTGGTTTTGTTATCACCGAGGGCAATAAAAATATATAGCAAAAGGGTGCTTCTTCACCTAGTGCCCCAAGGTCAACTGGTCTGGGAGTCACTGCTATGCCTGAGGTGGTGCAAGATTAGGAAAATACACCAAATAAGCAAGCACATGAGTAATCGGTCGGTTAGTACCTCAAGAAGTATTAACGGTCGCATGAAAGTGTGTAAGCAATCTCGTTTGTCAAGAAGTACTGAGGCTGATGGGCAAGAGTATGATAGCTTGAATTGAATTCTCCGGGTGTAGGGATGTCTTTACACACACGCAGGGTGATATGATCGATGTTTGGAAGACAGATAGGAATGAAGAATAAGATGATGTTTTATTGAGGGAGGACGTGATTTCTGACATTTTTTCATGACCATTAAGATAGGGCTCATGACAACCGAAAAGCTAGCTTAGTTGGAAACCCTAATTTTCAAGGTCTTTCTTTTACAATTCTTTTCTTTAAATGTAATATTCATGATCTTCCTTTTATTATTGGATTTTGTGGGTGCAATCTGCTGAAAACCCTCAGGAGACAACACTCCTCCTACTAGGGACACCTAGAGGTTTAAAGGCTTGTTGCACGTGCTCAGTGCAATCGTGTTGCCTAGGAAAGTGTGCTAGTTAGTTTTTTCTCTTTCTTTGTTTTCTCCTTCTCTTTTTAATAAAACATTCGCTCGAGACGATCGAAATTAAGTTTGGGGGTATTTGATCAGTCGAAAATATTGTATATTTTAGCCGGCAATTTCCTTAACATTTGCATACATTTAGAAGTGTTCGGCATTCATATTCTACATATTAGCAAATCTGTCACAAAATATGAGATTGCATGTATTAGACTTTTAAACCGACACTTTAAGGGAAATTAACCGCATTTCATGGCATCGCATCATTTCTGTATTTGCACAACACTTGTTTCGAAGTCTGTGCAGGAAATTCCAGAAACCGAGCCAAATTGTCAAAAGTGCTGATAAAAAATTACACCAAATCTAAATCTGGTGATCTGGCAGTAAAATTCCAGAAATTTATTCAAGGCCAATGGGCGCTTCCCGCCGCGGATCCGTGGCATGATGACGTCAGCAGAGAAGCAGATTTTCCCCATGTGCTTATTTCTAACGGCAAAGCTTCCAGAACTCTCCAGAAACTCCACGTGGCTTCATCTAGAAGGCTCGGCCTAACAACCTAGTTCTAGAAGCCTCCCTCCAACTAACTTCTTCTAGAAGCCTCCTTATAACAACCTTCTTCTAGAAAGCTCTCTCCAACAACCTTCTTCTAGAAGCCTCCTTATAACAACCTTTTTCTAGAAGCCTCCTTGTAACAACCTCATTCTAGAATATTCCTTCCAACAAACTTTTTCTAGAAGATTCTTTCTAACAACCTCATTTTGGAGGGAAAATTCAAATTCAAATGAGGTAGTTCATTTTGGAGGGAAAAGTTGTTCATTTTGGAGGGAAAATTCAAATTCAAATGAGGTAGTTCATTTTGGAGGGAAAAGTTGTTCATTTTGGAGGGAAAATTCAAATTCAAATGAGGTAGTTCATTTTGGAGGGAAAAGTTGTTCATTTTGGAGGGAAAATTCAAATTCAAATGAGGTGGTTCATTTTGGAGGGAAATTCAAATTTCATCTAACTAACTTTTGGAGGGAAATTCAAATTTCATCCAACAAACTTTTGGAGGGAAATTTGAATTTCATCTAACAAACTTTTGGAGGGAAATTCAAATTTCATCCAACAAACTTTTGGAGGGAAATTTGAATTTCCTCAACAAACTTTAGGAGGGAAACTTAGAATTTGAAATCCTAGATCTAGGGTTAGTTATCTATAAATAGGAGCCTAAATCTAAGGGTTGGGGTTGTTCACCATTGGTTGTTCATTAGTTCATCATTAGTTCTTCATTAGTTAAATAATCTTTCCCTCTTTCATCATCTTCTTCCACAAGTCTCGTGACAAGGCTTGTGCGAAACCCTTACCCTAATTCCACTCCAAATCCAAGATCTTGAGTACCAAATCAAGCAAGAAGCCTTCAACCTTTTAGGAGCCGAGCCGATCTTCAATCGGGCAAGTGATCCAAGTCGATCCGCGATCCACGGAGACGAGCGAAGCCAAGTCGACAATCAAGTTCTTCCTCTTGTAGTTCTTGAGCGATTGTAACTAAATTGTTGATATCAATAAAAGGTGAAATTCGTTAATCTTGCTTTCTTTTAATTCTTGCATCATGATTAGATCTCAATTTGTAATTGTTGCTCTTGTTGTGATGTTTGAGTGAAACTCCGCTCGTTAAGGAGTCGAGACGATTGTAGAATGATGATGTAACAAATTGTAATACTATTTTTAAGTCCTACGAGTTTTGTAAACCCTAGCAAGTTCAAGAATCGATGACCTAGTTTCGTGGCGATGCTTTCTTGATTGTGATCGCTCGAAATTAGGGATCTACGATCGTTTCTTGAATTTACTAGAAGCTAGAATGTGAATGACATCGACGAAAGAACAAGGGATAAGATGAAACCCTAGTTTCACAAGAAATCCCTAATTCTCATCGATGATCATCGATCTAGTATCAATTCATCGAAGGATAAGAATACGTAATTGTAAGATTACATCACATCTATAGATCATATCGATTCCTACGAGCCTCATTTCGATTCTTGAGATTTGGTTTGGAAATATCAACAAACTATCAATTCTTGATTCTATCTTTTCTTGTTATTAGATCTAGTTTTTTCTAATTCTTGAACTTCAAATACAAATCTTGAATTGTTGTTTTCTTTCTTTAAAGATTCAATTCATCTAATTCAAAAGACGAACGATTACACTTTCCCTGTGGACGATCCGCACTCACATACTAACTACAATTCGACACCGTAGTTGATTGCGGTCAAATATTTTTGGTTGTGATTTCTTTACTATTTCATTCGATCTATTACAATCACACAAATTATCATCAATCAACTGTCACAAACAGGCTCAGTAGGAGTTCAGATGGGGTCACCTCGTCTGTCTTCTTATCGGCATCTACCTGGGGACCGTTATGTACAGCTAGTGCCGCTTGCGGTCTGTAGTTAAACCCACTGCCAGCGTGGTGTCGAGTCTTTAGAATCCCACACAGAGAGCTATTCGCCTTTAGGCAAAATGAGTAGAGGTCGCATGGTTTTGCGACAGGGTTCGTTCACATCCGCGCACTTGTGCACGTTTGTTGTTCGGACAGCTTATACTAGCGCGCTTTGGTTTATGCCAGATCCTAGTATATGATTTGGGATTGGTTTTATCTCTTTGTATTCGTGTTCTTCGGATCACGAATACAGGTGCGTATGCACAGTTGCTTGAGACAGAGGGAGAGGACTTTGATTAGGGTTAATGACCATTGTCATCTTATTAACCCTAATACTTATGTGTGTATTATGGTTAATTGATATTAGTTTAATATAATTATGCATGGTTATGGTTGTTGACCATTTGACATTCTTGACTTGTTGACCTAGGTTGACACTTTGACCATCATCATTTCATTTGGAAGATGCTCATTGATCCTTACAATTTGCATTAAAAATGAAATGGTAATGGTAATGTCTTGATTAAGCCATGACAATTATCTCACTAATTATCTATTTACAATAATTCACACATATATGTGAGAATGCTTCATAATTCTCTCATTCTATCATATACTTTCTCTCTCTTGCTCTTCCTCTTCCTCAAGCTCTCCCCTCTCATGTGTTGAGAATCACTTGAGCTTGAGAAAAACCGCTTCATGATAATCTTTACTCTCATCTAGGGTTCTAGGATTAGCACTTCTAGCACCCTAGTTACTTCTAGCTTGAAGTTGAATCCAAAGGTTGATGCTTTCGGGTGGATCCTTCTTCGACGTGAGAAGATGAAAAAGGTGATCCCTTTCTACTACTCTAAGGAGCAAGGAGAGAAGGACATAAAGCCCTAGGTATAACCATTCTACCCTTTAGCTAGTTTCTAGTTAGCTTTAGCTTGTTTTTGTTTAGCAAATATCCTCCTTTGTCTAGTCCATGTTGCCTAGCATGATAAAAATCCGATTTTTATTCCGTTTTCCGCCTCCCCGTAAGCACCGGGGTGGGCAACGTGGACTTACAGTGGTATCAGAGCCTAACTAAATATAAACTAGCTAGGTAGTGAAGTGTATAGAAATTCGATCGGAAAAATCGCAAAACTACGAAAACGCAAAACCCTAAGTTTCTGTTGATTTTTTTTCTGTTCAGAATAAAATAAATCTTACGTCAAAAATCATCTCAGGGTTTTGTGAAGAAAGCCACCAAAAACGATCCAGTGAATCGCTCAAAGCGTGGCGGTTCCGCGGCAAAAGCATGCCTATTGCCGCGGAACCGCGGCCGTTTTGACTGGGTTCTGGGTCGTGTTTGGTGCAGTGTTCTTCTGGCTTGGTTTTGGGATTTTTAAGATTGTTTATTTGTGCCCAGGTTTTCCAGAAAAGAAATTTGTATTTTGGGGCCTATAAATCCGTATTTTTTTCCGAACTTCACTATACTTTGACTAATCGGTTATATCTATGATGTTTATATGTATTAAACGTCGGCTAATCGCTATATGTCGATTAGTGGGGGTTATACATATATGTGATCTGTGTTTGATGATGGTATATGTATATGAATGCGTTGGATTGTCGCGGGTGAATAGCCGGGGTGGATGTGAGATGAGTGTTTCTTTTTCTTTCATTCATTGTAACATGTAAATTGATGTATTATTATTTGTATGGCCGCACAACCCGGTCGGGGTTGTAGCCGTCATTGTATAATTCTTTTTACTGTTTTTGCTCCTAGGATAGACCCATGGAGGGGGTGCACAAACTACAGGGCATCTCGAAGTGCCGAGTGACCTACTCACGGTGTTGAGGGAGGTTGCTTCACTTCGGGTACTTAGCGGGTAGTCTGCCGCACCCGTAGGGGTCTTGGGTGGGGTATTGGCTATTCACCGCGACCGTGTAATCCGCTTTTTGTTGCAGGCTCGAACGTATTGCGGATTCCTAGTATATCCAATGTATTCATCTGTGATCTGTAATGTCTATCATTGCTATATATTTATATATGATATCTATTTAGGCATTGCTTATGTTTTACGGCCGCGCTAGCCCAGCCCCCGCTCTGTTGTTAGTTAAGTAACCTAACGGGTGATGACGGGGCCCCGTGGCGAATGCGAATGGCATAAGCGTACGTCATATTTTGGTTGTTTTCTGCAATGGTAGGATTAAATGATGGGACGCATTAAAAGAACTAATGCAAGAAAATAAACCAAGTAAAAGTCGATTGGAACACTTTGAAAACCACTCGGTTCTTTTCAAAACTAAACTTTTAAATGCGAAGCTTGAACCACTCCTTTTAAAAGCTATCTCGTTCCATCGATTATATCAAGTTCACTATGTTCATAGTTTCGCCAAAACCATTCGTAGCCCTCCATCATTTCAGTTAAATATTCGGTAGTATTCAAGCTATGTATTTTGACCTCACGCCAAGGCATAGTGATTGGTAGCTGCCGGATATTTATCTGTTGCATAGATAGAATGTGTTGGTTTAAGACAGTCGTACTGCCATTTTGGCCTACGTCAAGGGTAGGTACGGGTGGGTTCAAGTTAACCGGGATAATGATGGGAAGAACTTGACATGTGACTTATGACATTTTGACCTCACGCCAAGGTCATAAGAGCATGGGGCAAAAATCCACATCGGGAGTTTCATAAGTACTGAAACTTGCTAGCGCTGCATACCATTTGGAGTGTGATGATTCTGGTAGGATTCCTTCGGTTTTATCACGCAATGATATTTGGATCCCGATCCTACTGTGAGTATATGCTACTCCTCGGGAAAACTCCCACTTAACGCTCAATGCTATAAACCTAGTAGGTGTCTAGAAAGGTGTTAGCGGGGCTACGCCCCCAGGGAAAAGAGGTTCTTAAATTAAGGAACTTCGCGAAAGTGTTGGAAAACCTCACTCGAAGTACCGACACTGGCCTGGCTGAACGGTTAAGCAAGTATTGTACGGTGAGATTGATCCCGACTAATCCTTTCTTTACGGATTGAGAAGGGATTCGAGAGACAGTGGGAGCCATCCAGTTTAGACAAACTAAAAACCACTCTAAACTTTCAAGAGCATCATGCTAAAGTGTTTCTTTTCTCTCTCCTAATTGCAGCGACCATTCAACATGACCGGACTTAAGTTATTACTAGTTAAAAACATACTGACAGGGCCAAACTACAAAGATTAGCTCAGGAATGTCAAGATGGCAATCACTTACGAAAAGTTGGGGTATGTCCTTACCACCAAAGCTCTCGCTGTCCCAGGTCCCACCTCCAGCGTCGCGGATAAAGAAATCCGTAAGACATGGGAGATCGATTGCGCGAAGGCCAAATGCCTCGTGCTTGCCTCGATGGACAACGAACATCAGAGGAGGCATGAGAATATGGACCTAGAGTCCATATTTCTTCATACAAAAGAACTGTATGGAGAGCAGTCTCGTATCGCAAGATACAAAGTGTCGAAGAAGCTATTTTCGGCAAGATTGGCCGTCGGATCATCGGTAGCGGAACACGTGCTTAAGATGATTGGCTAGATAGAGGAGCTCGCGGACCTTGGGACCACGTTAGAGAATGAACTCTATACTGATTTGATTCTCCAGTCCCTTCCATCCACTTACGCCCAGTTTGTCCTAAACTTCAACATGCAAGGAAAGGAGGTTGAACTTTCCGAACTTCTGAACATGTTGAGGAGTGCTGAGGGCACCCTACAGAAGGGTAGGGAGACATCCACTTTGTTTGTAGGAGGATCTTCCTCTTCTAGATCCAGGGCGAAAGCCAAGGGTAAGAAGAAGAAAGCCCCCGCCAAACCAAGAGGCGGTGTCAGTAAAGTGGATACGAAGGGAAAGGGAAAGGTAACAAAGGTAGCGGGAAAGCTGGTGGGAAAGGAAGAATGATTCTATTGTCACAAAAGTGGACACTGGAAACAGGATTGCAAGGCTTGGAAGGACAGAACACAGGATTTGAAGCGAGTTGCGGCTTCAGCTTCAGGTGTGTATGTTATTGAAAACTGTCTATAATAAACTCTACTTCCTAGGTATTGGATACCGGATCAGGATCTCATATCTGTAATTCTTTGCAGGCATTGAGAAAGCGTAGAGTTTTGAAGGAAGGTGACATGACCCTCAGAGTTGCAAACGGTGCTGGCATGGATGCTGATGCCGTGTGGGACTATCACCTGGGATTGTCGGATGGACACTTTTTGGTTTTGCGTAGTTGTTATTATGTACCAAATGCAACCTGTAATATCATTTCTGTATTTTTATTATCTAAAGAAGGTTATGAATTTGCATTTGTAAGTAATGTAGTGAATATTCACCTTAATCAAGTTTTGATTGGGTCAGGTACATTGAACAACGGTATATACGTTTTAAACCAACCACAGATTTTCAATGTCCAGAATACACACAAAAGAATGTCTCCAGAAATCAATAAAACTTTCTTATGGCATTGTAGACTGGGTCACATCAATGAGAGAAGGTTGACTAAGTTACATATAGAAGGATATTTGGATCCGTTCGAATATCAATCGTATGCAACTTGTCAATCCTGTCTCAAAGGAAAGATGACAAAGACTCCGTTCACTGGACACGGAGTAAGAGCGAGCGAGCTCTTGGGACTCGTACACAGCGACGTGTGCGGTCCAATGTCTACACATGCGCGAAGCGGTTATTCTTACTTCATTACTTTTACGGATGATTTCTCAAGGTTCGGACATGTCTTCTTGATGAAGCATAAATCTGAAGCTTTTGAAAAGTTCCAGGAATATAAGAATGAAGTAGAAAAACAAACAGGCAAAAGTATCAAGACACTAAGATCTGATCGAGGTGGTGAATACTTGAGTGCCGAGTTCTGGGTTACTTAAAAGAGAATGGAATTCTCCCTCAGCTTACTCCTCCATGCACTCTGCAACATAACGGTGTATCGGAGAGACAGAACCGAACCCTATTGGATATGGTACGGTCCATGATGAGTGACGCTAAGTTGTCGCGATCGTTCTGGGGATATGCGCTAGAATCGGCTGCATACCTTTTGAACCGAGTTCCCACTAAGACTGTGCCTACCACACCATATGAGTTATGGAGTGGGAAGAAACCCTATCTTCAATACATGAAGATTTGGGGATGTCCAGCTTATGTCAAAAAGCAGCATGCGGACAAACTAGAGGCACGCTTAGTACTGTGCGGGTTTGTGGGATACCTAAGGAACTCCAGGGGGTATCTTTTCTATTACGCAGAGGAACAAAAAGTCCTTGTTTCTCGTAATGCCCATTTTTTGGATCATCAGTTCTTAGAAAAAGAAATAAGTGGGAGCACAATAGAACTGGAAGAAATTCCAGAACCACAAGCTATTACTGAAAGCTTAGTAGAACCAGAGTGTTCGAAAGATCAGAACATTCCCACGCCACTCCGCTGGAGTAGTAGGCAGTCTCATCCGCCCGAGAGATACTACGGTTTTCTCATTGACGGGGATAGAGAAGATTGCATCATGGATTGTGATGAGCCTACTAGCTTCCAGCAAGCCATGAAGAGCGTCGACTCGGTAAAATGGCTGGATGCAATGCGGACCGAAATGGAGTCCATGTACACCAACAAAGTATGGACGTTGGACATTGCTCCAGATGGGGTAAAACCCGTAGGATGCAAGTGGATCTTCAAAAGGAAGATTGGTGTAGATGGACAGGTTGAGACCTATAAAGCTAGACTGGTTGCAAAGGGTTTTCGTCAAAGACCTGGTTTGGACTATGACGAAACCTTTTCTCCAGTAGCTATGCTGAAATCCATTCGGATCCTTCTTGCCATTGCTGCCTTCCACGATTATGAGATTTGGCAGATAGACGTAAAGACAGCTTTTCTAAATGGACATTTAGAGGAGTGTGTCTATATAGACCAGCCAGAGGGTTTCATTCAGAGTGGGAGCAGTGGAAAGGTGTGCATGTTGCTTAAGTCCATTTATGGACTAAAGCAGGCATCGCGGAGTTGGAACATCTGTTTTGATGAGACAGTCAAGGAATTTGGCTTTATCAAAAATCCAGATGAACCATGCATCTATTGTAGATTTGTAGCGAGAACTGTAGTATTCCTCGTTTTATACGTGGATGACATTCTCTTAATAGGAAATGACATTCCTATGCTACAATCTGTCAAGGGGTTCTTGTCATACAGGTTCTTCATGAAAGACCTGTGTGATGCCCCATACATTCTGGGGATCCGGATCTACCGTGACAGATCCAAGTGGATTTTAGGACTATCACAATCCAGGTACATCGACATCATACTTAAGAGATTCAGTATGGAAGATTCCAAGCGCGGTAATCTACCGGCTTGTCACGGGATCACCCTCTCCAAAGAGATGTCTCCCAAGACTGATTTGGAGAGGGATCGCATGTCTATTATACCCTACGCTTCTGCGGTAGGCTCTATAATGCATGCGATGTTGTGTACCAGACCAGATGTGGCTTATGCACTAAGTGTGGTAAGCAGGTATCAGTCAAACCCTGGGGAGAAACATTGGATAGCGGTAAAGAACATTCTCAAGTACCTGAGAAGGACTAAGGAGATGTTCTTGGTGTATGGCGGAAAAGACCTCCAGATTGAGGCCTTTGCTGACTCCAGCTTCCAGAGTGACAAGGATGATTCCAAGTCCATGTCGGGTTTTGTCTTTACCCTCAATGGAGGGGCGGTGTGTTGGAAGAGCTCCAAACAGGAAACCGTTGCTGACTCGACTATGGAAGCGGAATACATCGCTGCATCTGATGCCGCAAAAGAAGCTGTCTGGATGAGGAAGTTCTTAAAAGAACTTCAGGTGGTTCCGTCCATTGTTGACCCAATACCTCTGTATTGCGACAACTGTTGGATATATGTATGCCCTAGAGGCCATTATGTGATAGTGGATGTATCTATACATGTATATATATTCAGTTTGCATTATTGCTCGACATGATAGTATGCTATCTGGTTCTTCTTTATCTGACATGTTTATTTGATCATGCTTCTATTCATTCATACATGCTGATAAAGCCCTGAGGATATCGGCTTGACTACTCTGATTATGATGGAGATCATACTAGCGGGAAATCTGTAGTCTATAAGCATATCCTGGAACGTCCTTAGTCGTAGGTATATCGAGACGGGACATTGATATACCAGAGTAGACTAGCGTATATGATACTAGACCCATACGATGGGCGATGAATGTTCCCACATTCATCGATGTTTTACATCAAGATCATATACGGGTGCTCAGTGGTGACTGGGTACACTGGACGGACTCACCGAGAACTCCTATATGGAATTATATCTATCTTCGGATAGCAGTTCTCAGGTGACACTGGTACAGGTTAGTTTGTAGACCCGAGATCGTCATAGAGCCTTATGTGTTCTCCCACTGTACTTTGATTACCACCCTACCACGGCTGTACTGAGTTGTGCAAGCAGGTGGCCGTTGGGTACAGTCCCGAGACACATGAAGGCAATGAGCGATAGGAGGGGTTTCGTCTCTCCCGATATTGGGAGTTGATGCTGTACTGTGCCCGACTGGTTATATCAGTAAGTCCCTGCCAGGGCTGCTGAGATTTGCTGATAAGTGTTATCAGTAGTTTCTCGATCTGTTATAGACCGTTCACTGGCACGACTTATTGAGTTATTGGGGTCGACGTGACCATCCCTAGGCTCGATATGCGGCATATCTGACGAAGAGACCGGACTGTACGGTAGTGTTGCCGGATGGCTCGACGGGAGTTGTAGCAGGTTCGCTTGTTGTCTTCTGATCGCTCAATACCCGGGTGGCCGTTACGTTTAGCTGACCGCTTGCGGCTTGAGGGTACTTGATATGATCATCACCCTCTGCCGGCGTATTGACGAGTCTTAGAGTCTTACAGAGGAGTTACCTAGTCCAGGCGAAACGTTGTGGTGCGCGTATGCGATATGCTCTTGCACCCGATTGAAATGTGCGTATATGATACCGAACATTGATCGGGTGGCCTGCTTTTGGTGGGGTCATATGAGATATGACCGGATTGATAAATTAAGTGTTGATTTATCATCTAACCATTAGTTTTCTCACTTGAAACCTTTCTAGGGTTTTGATGGATGTATGCATGCATGCATGTATTTCTTTCTTCCTTTTTAGTTTCATGCACATGTAGATGTGCATACATGTATACATACATACACCCATCCATCATGGTTGATTGCATATGGAAATGGTGGCAATATAAGACTCACACCATAGATTAAACAATGGATTATTATTTAATATTGGTTTTAAAGTTAAATGAAAAAGAAAAGGATAATCATTCTTGATTCTACACTCTTCTTCTAACCTAACCTATCTCAACTACCACTAACCTATGGTTATCCTTCTCTTTATCATTTAAAACCCAAGTTAAACTAACTATCCATCATTTAATCATGGTTGAAGTTAAGAAGGAAATAAATATATATAGTGATAGATATTTCTTTTTCTTCTTAACTCAAGGTTATCTTTTACACCTCTTGTTCATTTTAGCCACCATCTTCATCCTCCTTCATCTTTTCTTCTCTAGTCTTCTCTAGTGAGTGAAATACAACTAAAGAAAGGTTTTTGAAGTGAGATTCCAAACCACAACATCATTCTACTCAAGTCTAGCCAACTTGATTAGAGTGTTTCCTTCGGTTTTTCCAAAGTAGCGAGCTTGGACGAAGTACTCCGTGGTGGATCGTCGTGGACGCAAGGGAACTTCAAGAGGACCTCGATTCAACACCCAAGACACCAAGGAGTCTAGCAAAGGGGAGCTACAAAGGTTGTAGCCTTCAAACCCTTACCTTTACTAGCTTAAAGTTTCTTAACCCTAATTTTCTAGGATCGATCCCTTTGCATGTTAGTTTAGCACCATAAAAATTATAACTTTGGGTCATGTGATGCTTCAAAACTCTTCATAGGGTGCTATACTAACCTTTCATTGGTATCAGAGCCGACCTAGAACATTAGGCGACGTTTTTACGAAGTGAATACCCCGATCGGATAAAAATACGATTTTTTAGGGTGCTCTCTGGAAATTTTCTAAAAACTGACTTTTTTCAGAATTAAAAATTCTAAAAAAATAGAGCAGGTAAATATAAGACAAACTGGAAAATTCGAGACAGTGAACAGTAATTTTGACCGCGGATCCGCGGCCATAAAAGGGGATCTTTTACTCTATTTTGCACAGTATTTTTCCTTACCTGCTATAGTATATTTTGAGTATGTTTAATCTGAATCTGCTGTTAAAAAATTCTGGAGATGGTTTTGGACTCGTGGTTTCGATCGGAATTTTCATTTCGTTTTCTTTTCCGGGTAAACTAGAAAGTATTGAAGTGTTTGAACGAATATCATTTGCTCGCTATTCACGGGGTTTAAATACTTTGGAGATACGTGCAAGTCTTTTTGCGGTGGTCCCTCTAGAAGACAACAAACCATAACTCGATTATATGACCGTCTCGAACTGCCCTTTGAACCTTAAGGTTTGGGGCAGTACGGCGTGCCACATGTGAGGCGTTGGCTTGACCCTTCTACGGCTGGACCGCTACTACTGTGTCACACTCCGGATTTTTGAACCCTGCTCAAGTGTTGAGCTTTAGTGAATCTTGGGTGCTTGATCGTTCGTTCGAATACTTTAATACTGTCTGTTTGTCTGGAATGTGATACAATATGTGGAATTCATGTAGTTTAGGCATGAAATACGAAATATTTGATATTTCACATTTATGAAGTCTAAAGAGAATCTGGATTCCAAATATCGTAGTTTTACACTTTCTTTTCTGTGACCGTAAGTGTAGTATGTACGATATCGCCGGTTTCGTTGCTATACATCAACGACAATCGGGGTACGCATACTTACTTACGTTGATGATATGTGATATTATGTGTTGCTGAGGTATGATGTGTAGGATTGTCGCGATCGAATAGCCGGGGGGTTTTTGTGAGATGAGAGTTTTGTATTTTCATTCATGTAAATTCAAATGTAATGTAATATTCTTTTATTTGGGGCACTTCCAGGTTGCGGTTGTGTCACCAGTGTTGTATATTATTTACTTTTCCGCATTAGGATGGACCCAAGGAGGGGAGCACAGGTGACCGGGTTCTGGGGTTCAGTGGGAGGCCATCTCGAGGAGTCGAGACCGGGTCTCCTAAACTCCAGGATTGGTAGGGTCACTTGCCACTCTCGTAGGGGTCCAGGGTGTGGGCTTGGCTATTCATCGCGACTGTGGAATCCGTATTTTCTATTCTAGCTAAATACTAAATACGGACGTCCTAGGATATCCCACGTTATATCTATGTTTCTGCTGCCTGTGTTCTGTGATATCTGAGACGAATGACATATTATATATATGATATATAGTAGACGTTGCTTATGTTTTACACCCGCGCTAGTCCCGTCCCGGTATGCCGTTAGTTAAGTAACCTAACGGAACATTGCGGCGAATGCGGATAGCATAAGCGTACGTGTTATTTTCGTTTCTTTTTCTGTGATTGGCTTAAGGACTTAAATGATGGGATTACATTAATGTGATTAATGTAAAGAAAATAAACCTAAAAAGATGTTGTAGAATCGGATTTAAAAACTACTCGGCTATTTATGAAAAAGCTACATTTCAAAACTGCGGAGCTTAAGCCACTCCTTTTGAAAACTGTTTGATTCTACAACGATATCAAGTTCAAAGCGTTAAAGATTTTCTTAAAAATCATTCGCAACCCTCCGTCATTTTAGGAAGTAGAGTACTTAGTATTCGTGCTACGTTTGTTGACTTTAGTTAAGGCGTAGTGTACGGTAGCTAAGTGATGTCTTCCTACACTGCATATGATGCAGATTAATTAGGACATTCATGCGACTTTGTTGACCATAGTTAAGGGTCATATGAGTGGGTCTAATTGATCAAGAAATGACGGGTAGAACTTTACTGGTACTTATGATTTGTTGACCATAGTTAAGGTCATAAGTACTAGGGGTAAAAATTACATCGGGAATTTCAAGTGTTGAAATTTGCAATGAGATTGCACACCTTCCATGTGATGGTTGGATCCCGATTCCACTGTGGGCAATAGTTGCTCCTAGGAGAGTTTTACAGTTTACAATTAGCTAACTCATTAGGTGTCTAGAAAGGTGTTAACGGGGCTCCGCCTCTGGGAAAACGAGGTTTACTCTAATTAGGTCCGTACGAAAGCACGGGGAACCTCCCTCAAAGTACCGACACTGGCCTGGCTGAACGATTAGCGAAGTTGTAGACTGTAATTAATCCTGGCTAGTTTTTCTTTTTAAGGTTTGAAAGAAAACTTGATAAAAAGCAGTGGGAAACATCGATTAGACAAGATAATAAACCAATCTAATCTGTGCAAGAGCTTTCGCTAAGTGTATTCTTTTCTCTCTCTTAATGGCAGATACCAATGACTGGACTTAAGCTTCTACTAGATAAAAACAAACTGAATGGGACCAACTATAAAGACTGGCTGAGGAATCTAAAGATCGCCTTGACTTATGATAAAGTATCATATGTCATCACGGCTTCAGCCCCGCCCGTCCCAGGCCCAAAGTCCTCAGTTGCGGACATTGAAGTCCGCAAGACATGGGACGCTGACTGTGCCACGGCAAAATGCCTCACGCTTGCATCGATGGACAACACACATCAAAAGCAGCACGAGGATATGGACATTCACGGGATATTGCTCCATACAAAGGAGTTGTATGGGGAGCAGTCCCGCGTATTACGATACGAAGCATCAAAGAAACTGTTTCAGATGCGGATGGCCCCTGGCACACCAGTAGGAGACCATGTTTTGAAGATGATAGCTCTTATAGAAGAGCTTGAGGGCCTCGGATGGACAGTGGACAATGAACAATATATAGATATTATTCTGCAGTCCCTCCCCTCCACCTTTGCTCAGTTCATAGTGAACTTTAACATGCATGGCATGGAGAAGGAACTCCCTGAACTCCTTAATATGTTAAGGAGTTCAGAGAGCACTATGAAGTCAGCAAAGACTCCCGTTATGACTATTGGACAGTCTTCTTCTTCTCGCCCGAAAGCTAAGGCCAAGGGAAAGAAAAAGAAGAAACCCACTAATCCTAAGGGCGGAGTCAAAAAGGTGAAGGGAAAGGGAAAGTCCACAGCTGGAGACGGGAAAGGCGAGTGTTTTCATTGCCACAAGACAGGACATTGGAAGCGCAATTGCACGGAGTACCTAAGTCTCAAGAAGAAGCATGGTGATGCTTCTGCTTCAGGTGCGTTTGTGACTGAAAACTGTTTTTCTATAAACTCTGCTTCCTGGGTATTGGATACCGGTTCAGGTTCTCACATTTGCAATTCTATGCAGGGGCTGAGAAATAGCAAGGTTTTGAGGACAAGTGACCATACTCTCCGCGTTGGAAATGGTTCCAATGTACATACAGTCGCAGTGGGAGAGTATCACTTGGGGTTGCCATCTGGATGTATTTTGATTTTGAATCCGTGTTATTTTGTACCAAGTATGCTATGTAATATAATATCCGTTTCTTTGTTGGACAATGAAGGGTATAATTTTGTGTTGCAGAACAATATTATGAACATTCACCTAAATCAAATGTTGGTTGGGTATGGTACGCTTAATAACGGAATATATGTCCTAAATCAACACACAGTTTTCAGTATACAACACACTAATAAAAGAAAATTTTCAGAATTAAATGAAGCTTTTCTTTGGCACTGTAGACTTGGTCATATTAACGAAACAATACTAAACAAGTTACACAAAGATGGATATTTAAATTCTTTTGAATATAAATCTTATGCGACTTGCCAGTCTTGTATCAAGGGTAAAATGACCAAAACTCCGTTTACCGGACACGGAGAAAGAGCTACTCAGCTCCTGGGCCTCATACATAGTGATGTATGTGGGCCTATGTCTACACAGGCTAGAGGCGGTTTTTCATACTTCATTACATTCACTGACGATTTCTCAAGATTCGGTCATGTATTTTTATTAAAGAACAAGTCCGACGCTTTCGAGAAATTCATTGAATATAAACAAGAAGTAGAAAAACAAACCGGCTTGAGTATTAAGATGCTTCGATCAGATCGAGGTGGAGAGTATCTCAGTACAGAATTTGCAAACTTCCTAAAAGAGAATAGGATTCTCTCTCAGCTCACTCCTCCTTACACACCACAGCACAACGGTGTGTCACAACGACGGAATAGGACCCTATTAGATATGGTCCGATCCATGATGAGTGACGCTGAGTTACCAGTCTCGTTTTGGGGACATGCATTGGAGACTGCAGCGTTTCCTTTAAAAATGGTTCCAACCAAAGCCGTGTCTGCCACGCCATATGAGATATGGAATGGGAAGAGACCATCTCTTAAAAGAATTAAGATTTGGGGTTGCCCGGCCTATGTTAAAAAGCAGAATCCGGACAAACTCGAGACACGGTCAGTCATGTGTAACTTTGTGGGATATCCAAAGAATTCTTATGGATATCTGTTCTACCACAAAGAGGAACAAAAAGTGTGTGTTTCTTAGTATGCCACATTCTTGGAAAAAGAGTTTTTCACAGATAAAGATGATGGCAAGGTAGTAGATCTAGAAGAGGTTCTGGAGACACAAACTACAAATGACGATTTGGTTGAACCGGCTGTTGCAACAGAAACTGAAGAACCTCGGCCACTCCGTAGATCTGGTAGGACTTCTCGCCCACCGAAGAGGTACTACGGTTTCCTCATTGATGGTAACGGAGAAGATTGCATCATGGATGATGATGATCCTACCAGTTTTCAGCAAGCTATCACGAGTGGTGACTCTGTGAAGTGGCTGGATGCCATAAGATCCGAAATGGAGTCTATGTACACCAACAAAGTATGGACTTTGGATGTTGTACCCCCTGGGGTAAAACCTGTAGGGTGCAAATGGATCTTTAAAAGAAGGATTGGTGTGGATGGGCAGGTGGAGACCTATAAGGCAAGACTTGTGGCGAAAGGTTTTCGTCAAAGACCAGGTTTGGACTATGACGAAACTTTTTCGCCCGTAGCCATGCTTAAATCCATTCGGATCCTACTTGCTATTACTGCTCACTACGACTATGAAATCTGGCAGATGGACGTTAAAACAGCATTTCTAAATGGAGATTTAGAAGAATGCGTTTATATGGATCAGCCAGAGGGCTTCATTGACAGTGGGAGCAGCGGGAAAGCATGTAGATTGCTTAAATCCATATATGGGTTAAAGCAGGCATCTCGGAGTTGGAACATCTGTTTCGATGATGTCATCAAAGAGTATGATTTCATCAAAAATCCAGATGAACCTTGTGTTTATAAGAAGGCTGTAGGAAGAGCTGTCACATTCCTCGTATTGTACGTGGATGATATTCTTCTGATAGAAAATGATATTCCTATGCTACAGTCGGTCAAATCATTATTATCACTAAGGTTCTCTATGAAGGACCTGGGTGATGCCACATACATCCTGGGCATAAGGATCTATAGGGATATATCCAAAAAGTTATTGGGATTGTCCCAAACCAGGTACATCAAAACCATCCTAAAGAGGTTTAGTATGGAAGACTCCAAGCGGGGTGCCTTACCCGCTTGCCATGAAGTCACTCTCTCCAAGGATTCTTGTCCAAAGACCGATGAAGAGAGAGCTCGCATGAGCATTATACCTTATGCTTCGGCAGTAGGGTCTATAATGTATGCGATGTTATGTACACGCCCAGATGTAGCTTATGCACTTAGTGTTGTAAGCAGGTATCAATCCAACCCAGGGGAGAACCACTGGACAGCTGTGAAGAACATTCTTAAGTACTTACGAAGGACTAAAGAATTGTTCTTGGTGTATGGTAATACAGATCTCTAAATGGAGGCCTTTACCGATTCGAGCTTCCAGAGCGATAAGGATGACAGCAAATCTATCTCAGGGTTTGTATTTACCCTCAATGGAGGGGCGGTAAGTTGGAAGAGTTCCAAACAAGATACCGTTGCAGACTCTACGATGGAAGCTGAGTACATTGCTGCAAATGATGCCGCCAAGGAAGCCGTCTGGATGAAGAAGTTCGTCTCGGAGCTAGGAGTAGTTCCAACCATTATTGATCCAATACCTTTGTATTGTGACAATAATGGGGCGATGGCGTTAGCCAAGGAGCCCAGATCCCATCAGCGGTCCAGACATATCCTGAGGCGCTTTCATTTGATCCGGGAGATTGTAGATCGCCGCGAGATCGAGATTAAGAGAGTAGACACAAAGAACAATGCCGCGGATCCACTCACCAAGGCCCTCCCTGTTGGAGATAGTGCCCTCAGAGTCAATTATTGGATCACAGGCACGTGATTGCAATGATTGAGGGAGGACCTATCCCGGTAGGACAGTCTTACTCGAGATGATAGTATGCTATCTGGTTTACCTTTATCATCGTGTACTGCTTTAGGTGACATGACAGATCACTATTGCACGTTGATAGAGCCCCTAGGATTCTTGCTTGACTACCGGCAGTATGAGGGCGATCATATACGTGGGAGCTGGTAGTCTATAAGCACATCCTTAAAAGGTCCCTAGTCGTAGGAGTTTCGAGACAGGGCATCGATACTCCAGAGTAGACTAGTGTATACAGTCGAGACCCCGACGAGGGGCGGTGGCCGGTCTCACAAGCCATTGGTGTCAGTTGGATCACCTAAGATGTATACAGGTGCTCATTGGGTTATGAGTACACCGGACAGGACTCGCCGGGAACATGCTAGTTGGTCTTATACCTGACGTCAGATAGCAGTTCCCAGGTGACATGTGTACAGGTTAGTTCATCGACCTGGGGATCGTCATTTGTCTCGTGTGAGTTCCCACTGTGCTTTGATTACTACCCTACCACGGCTCAAAGGAGTCGTGCAAACAGGTTGTAGTTGGGTACAGTCCCGAGCCACATGGAGGCAGTGAGCGGATCTTCGGGGGTTCGTCTCTCCCGGTATTGGGGGTGAGGTCGCGCTGTGTCTAGGAGAGCCATTACACAAAGACCTTGGCCAAGGCAGGAGATTTACTGGTAGGTATTCCAGTAGTATCTCAGGGTGTTCTGGGCTACACTCCGACACGACTTGTACCGCTTTTGGGGGTCTGACTTTTACCAACCCCCTAGGCCCGCCATGCGATACTCATAGACGAACGGACCGGACTGTACGGATATTGTCACTGACAGGCTCAGTTGGGTGTCGGGGTGAGCTTCCTCATCGACGTCCCTTTTGGTCAATAGCTGGTGGCCCGTCACGTATTGGCTTATACCTCTGACGTGCTAGTGGTTAAATCCACAGCCATAGTATTGACGAGTCTTTAGAGTCCACCACACTTTCAGTTACTCAAGCTTTCGGGCGAAACGCTGTAGAGGCCGTATGGAGATATGGCAGGGTCCGATCAGATACGTGCGGTATTGCACGGATCAGGATCGGACGGTTTTGTACTAGTGGCCGTATAGTTATATGGCAGCGTTCGATCAGATACGTGCGGTATTGCACGGATCAGGATCGAACGGATTTTACTAGCCGGTTTTGGTTTAAGCCGATCCTAGTATAGTACAGTGTAGATTTTGTCTCTTTGCATTTGTATCCGGATGGAATACAAATGCAGGTGTGTATGCACAGTATCGGGGTTATCCTGTAATTTATTACGGGACCAGTTTTCTGGAGTTGCCATTTTGCATTCCGTTCCGGCCGGTTTTTCTTTGTTCTTTCCCGGCCGGACTTTTCTGATGGAGGGGGTAATTTGCAGTTTTGCAAATTACTTTTGTGGAGGGGTTTCATGTATTATGATAGCATCTTTTCTTTTTCCTTCATAATGGTTAGCATCTTTGCTTTATGAGATTTGAAATGGATTTGAGGTTGATTTGAGATTTAGTGATGATTATGTTCTTGGATGTGGTCACCTCTTTTCTTTTCCTACACTCACCTCCCTCTTGATATGATATTGTTCTTCCTCCACCATATTCTACACTTAAGGTAAGAAGGTATTCATGGTTGAAAAAAGAAAGAGAAGAAGAAAAGAAAAGAGAGAAAGAAAAAGATGAGAGCTTCACCATGAGAGTTTCATTCTTGATCTTCTTTCCATGCTAGAAAAATGCAAGCACCATTTTTCTAGTCTTGGTTCCTCCATCATCTTCAATGGCAACCAACCCCAATGTGAGACATACATTCTACATTACATTTCCTATAGTATATCTTGAGCATGTCGAGTAGCCGGCTTCATGCGCGAGTTGCCTCGGTATTGAGGTGGGAGCCCGTAAAAGTACCCGGCTTCGTGGTGCCCTTTCCGACGAGGAGGAGACGGACGGAGATCCCGCGAGGAGATCGGAGTGGAGATGAAGACCGGAGGACTTGGATCGTCGGTATATCTCTTCCCCTTCTCTTTGTAGTTAGCTAGATTTAGTTTAATGGCCCGATCCGGTTTTAGTGCGCGGTGGTGCCGTTTTGCCAAGTCCGCAAAAATTTAAGTTTACCACCGTTTCCGCGTTTGGCCGTCGGATTGACGGCCGGGGCGCCGCCGTGCACTTACAGTGGTATCAGAGCCTCGCCATTAACATAGTCTAGCTTGGTGTAATGTGTTTTTCTGTTTCGATCGATCGAATGTTCCAAAACTGTATTTTAGTTCGAATCAGTTTCTGTTGAAAATTTTTGGTCTCGAAAAATTTTTCTGGTTGTAAAATATTGATGTACTGGAATATCTAAGAGTTCTGTAAAAATTTGACGAAGTGATTCCACAGTCGGAGCGCGGAACCGCCGCGAAACCCCCCCTCGTGCGGCCCTTCCGCCGCGCACTATTCACATCACTTCACCAAATTTTTCCAGAGGCCTTATGGGCTTAAAATATGGGTTTTGGAATATTAAAATTGGGCCCAGGATTTCTGTGAGTGCTACAGTTTTGATTGAGGGCCCACTTGTTAATTTTTGATCGATCGGAATATTTTAAACACATTTTTCACAGTATTTACATTATATCTGCGACCGTGAATGTCACTCGATCGGTAAATCCTGTCTAACTGCTATAGCCCGGTTAGACGGATTTGCGAACGTGACTTTCACGTTGATGTTCTATGTTTATGCTGTGATGTTGCGGATCGGTCGTGGGGGATAGCCTGGATGCAATGCTAGTACAGTTGTGGTGGTATTATGTACATTTGATATTGCGGGGCGAGCGTCCGACATGTGGACTGCCGTCACTGCCTGATTGTATTATTCTTTTGGGGCACGACCTGGTTGCGGTCGATGTACCCGGTGTATGTATATTTTACATTCTGTACTAGGATTACCCCGCGGAGGGGTGCACGGATAGCCGGGTTCTAGAGGGCAACAAGCCCGCATCTCATGGCATTGGGACGGAGGGGGCTTCACTCTAGGATTGGCGGGCTATTCGCCGCACTCGTAGGGGGTACAGGTTGACCCAGGAGGGGTGCCCAAGTTGCCGGATTCCGTGGAGTGCTGGGTGGTCCATTCACGGAGCTGAAGGGGGCTGCCTCGCTTCAGGTTTTGGCGGGTAACTTGCCGCGCCCGTAGGGGTCTAGGATTTCATTGCACAGGCTATCCACACGACCAGGGGAACGTCGGGTTTCAGTAGTGGCTCTGTGAAACCCGGGGATCCCAGATATCTGTATTGTTCTGTGATGTTGTACATTTCTGTGATGTTGCATTTCTTTTCACGCCTTGAGCGAAATATAATATATTGGTATATATATTAGTAGATGTTGTATATGTTTTACATCCGCGCTAGTCCAGTCCCCGCTCTGTCGTTAGTTAGCTAACCTAACGGGTAATGACGGGACCCAGTGGCGAATGCGGATGGCATATACGTACATCAGTATATTTTCGTTCTTTGTGGTGTGATTAATTGATGGGACTGCGTTGATTCGGATCAATGCAAGTTAAACAAACCTAATCTGATGTTGTTGGAACACTTTTCTAAAAGCTGTTATTGCAAGGACGTTCACTTCTGTTTTGCATCGTGGTATTCATTTGGAATATCCTGCTCCTCAGTCGACGAGGCAAGGGCCGAGATCCCTTCACCGGGAGTGACCCCTTGGACAGAAGTTTGCGTCAGGGCATTAACTTCACTATAGCCGATTACTTTTGCTTTGCACCGTGGTATTCAGTTAGAATATCCTGCACCCCATTCTACGGGGAAAGAGCCGAGATCCCTTCACCGGGAGTGACCTCTTTAGTAAAGGTTTTCGTCACTATATTTTCTAAAAGCTATCCGTTCCTTCAACGATATCAAGTTCATTACGTTAAAGGTTTTCGCCAGAAACCATTCGTAGCCCTCCGTCGTTTCATATGGGTAGTCAATAGTATTCAAGCTGTGTTTGTTGGCCAAAGTCAAGGCACAGTGTTTGGTAGCTGTTGGTTATTCATATGCAGCATAGATAGATGCGTTGGTTTGGAACAGTCGTATAGCCTTGTTGGCCAAAGTCAAGGGCTTGTGCGGGTGGATTCGAATCAACCTGGAGAATGACGGGTAGAACTTGACATGTGACTTATGATTTGTTGGCCAAAGTCAAGGCCATAAGAGCATGGGGCAGAAATCACATCGGGAGTTTCAAAAGAACTGAAACTTGCCAGATATGCGCATACCTTCTGGAGTGTGATACCGTGAGCGGATTCCGTCACGTTATCACGCGATGAGAGTTGGATCCCGATTCCCACTGATGAGTTGGTTTACTCCTCGGGTGACCCCGACTAATTCTTCTTTCAGGTTTGGAGGAGAATTTGAGGTACAGTGGGAGGATTCCAGATTAGATAAATTGGTAACCATTCTGATCTAGGTTAGAGTGCACGCTGAGTGTTTCTTTTCTCTCTCTTTGGCAGCGACCATTGACCCGACCCTAAGACTTTGACTCAGAGACCAAGTTGACCGAACCTTCTTAACACTAGCTTTTGGATTGTCAGAGTTGCAAACCTCATTGCCACTCCTGCTTTTACCCTTTTCTCCAGGACACCCCGTTTTACTACGAACGTCCACTTCCATTGGACAAAACCATCGTATGGTTAGATACGAACTCGAAGGGATTTATTCGAGGATGGTTTCCGGTTCTGGAGAAAACGGATAGGACTATTCAGTTGTCTTTTCTTTTCACCCTCTCTCAGGTTGCGAGTACTCCTTGGTTTAGGAGTAGTACACCTATTACGCAAATTGGATAGTCTTCTTCCAAACCATAGGCTGGTGCCGACCGGTAGGGAAGGAAGAAAGTCAATTAGCCTAAACGGTGTACAGAAGGTATTAAGTTAAGACAAAGTAAGGGATTAGTAAGAGGGCAAAGTAAATTGCGACTGCTATTCACGACCAAACCAAGTATTTCTTCGCCAATCTTAAATCACCTTTGTATTTCTCCAGGACACTCCGTATCACTACGAAGATCCCATTTTATTGGATAATCCATCGTATGGTTATATACGAACTCGAAAAGAACTTGTTCCAGTTCGGGGATGGATCCTGGTTCAGGAGAAATAGGAATAAAGTACATTCAGGTGTCTTTTATCTTCACCTTCTCTCGCGTTGCGAGTGCTCCTAGGATTAGGACAGTACACCCTTTATGCTTTTTGGATAGTCTTCTTCCAAACCATAGGCTGGTGCCGAACGGTAGGGAAGGAAGAAAACCAATTGGCCTAAAGGGGTGTGCAGAAGGTAATGACTAAAGACATATGAAGGGATTTGGAGAAGTGGCAAAGAATTATACGGTTATAATTGTGAATCTGGATAATGGAAGAGGCATTACTAAGAATACCGGGATACCCCATCGAAACATTTTAATGTTTCAGTTCAGCTGTGTACTGTTAAAACAAAACTGATTTCCCGATTAGACACTTACTCCAGGGTATGTATTTACCAGGTATGATTCTCACATCTGTATGGTTTTACAGATGATGAGTGGGAGTAAGTTATTGGGAGTTAGGTGATCATCCTCATTATATCGGGATTCGTTGTAATCGGTGATATTTGAGGAGATCATCTGGGTTGTTTGCCGGTCGGCAAATATTTGGTTTTGAATATCCGCTGTTGTGCACCAATTTCAAATTGATATATCTGTACGTCTATTTTCATAGAGTGAGATATACCTTTTGATATTATGTCTACGACATTTACCTATATCAGTGGATGGTTAGGTAAGGAGCATTAAACAGCGGTGTAATTCTTCTTAACCATAAGTACAGTTTTCAACCTACAACACACAGTGAAAGAGTTGTTAGACTCAGCGGACTTATACAGAGTATTGTATGTTGTCCAGTGTCCATTAGGACAGAGGGGTTGGTCCTCATACTATATTCAGTTTACTTTTGACTTCTCTAGTTCTTAGACATGTGTTTCGTAGAAACACAGGGTCTAAGTTTTTGAGGAGTTATAGGTATTTGAATAGAGTAGAGAACCAGGTGTAGCAAGTATCAGGATTCTTCAAAGTGATCGAAGATGTAGATACTTGTGTATGGTATTCAGTTGATAGTAATGATAAAGAGAAATTGCTTCTCTTTCAGGTTACTCATAATTGGAAGCATTCCTAAGTTGAGTAACGCTGATCGGCCTCCTTCCATTTAGTTGACATGCACTGGAGATAGCTGCATGATTTGAATCTGGTTCAATTAAATCAGTGCCTCTGGTTCTATATTGGATGTAGAACAGTTCATATCTTAACGTTGTTAAGGTACGGGGAGTTGTCCGGCTTATGCTTAAAACCAGACACTGGACAACTCAAGGCACGTTTCTGTAATGGCTGTTTGTGGGTTGACCCAGGCTATGACGCGGGTTGACTTTCTACCATCTGGATGAACAATAGCAATATTGTTCTAGACTCGCCACAGTTTTATTAAAAATGGATTTTTTCAAAAACAGCAGTGGGAGTATGGTAGAACTGGAAGTGATTCCAGAACCGCAAACGATTACTGAAGATTTGATAAGGAACCTGAAGATTCAATCTGATTTGACATTCCATTGGCCACTCCACAGATAAGGTGGGTAACTTCAGGCACCCGAGAGGTACTTCGGTAGCCTCAAGGACGGTGACAGGGAAGTTCTTGTTTACCCACACTTGCCATTGTTGTTGTTCCAGGCTGCGAGACCCGGCAGGAGGATGAGTATAGCGTCGTTCTGAACTAGCTTCAGAAGTGTACGTGTATATGACTCTGCCAGAGGGTTGTCGTAGTCAGTGGGAGCAGCGGAAGCATTGGTGGACATCAGGCTTATGTCTATTTATAGACTAAAGCAGATGTAACTGAGATAGATCATCTGTTTCTGATATGACAGTCATAGGTTTGACGTCATCAGAATAGGGGATGGATCTGTTGAGAAGGTAGTAGGAAGTGATATTCCTTTACTACGATCGGTTATACTTTGGTCGTCACACAGTGGTTTCTCCACAAAGGACTTGGACATTATATCAGACATACTGGTTACTAGATCTATGGTTTTAGATCTAGATTTGGGTGGTTTCCTAATCTGGGTACCTTGACAGCATTCTATGAGTATTTAGAATGGACGACTCCTGGCACGGTAGTGTACCTGCAAGTAATAGAGTCGCCCTCTCTAAAGGTGTCTTTTAGACTAAAGTAGAGAGGGATGTGCATGATTGGCAGATCACTTGCTTAGGCAATTGAGTCAATCATGAGATGTCAAGTACCACACCAGATGTTGTTCTTGCACTAGATGCAATAAGTTGATATTGATCCAATCCTGGAGAAACAGTCGGAAGCAGTTTTAGAACATAAGTGGCTGTTCTAGGGATATGATAACGGCTGCCTCTTTTAGGAGACGGTTATCATTCCATGCTTCCAAGGTGACCTGGACGACAAGGAGGTTGTCAGAGTTATAGTTTTTCCTTCTGACGAGGGGCAGTATTTTGGACAGGTGGTCCAAGGCAATATTGAGGGTGGCATGGCGCAGGATACTGATTAAGTTCAGTTGACGATACAGTCTAAGAAGTTTGGATTTGGAGTTCATTTATGAGCTACGTCCCATCAGACATCCAGACATTCTAAGACAGGTATTGCTCTTTTCGGGAGATGGCTTTCTCCGTGAACTTGAGATATAGAGAGACATAGAAAGAAACTTCTAGGCGGATCCACTCACTGAGGCTATTCCTCGACCGCAATAGTTTCACAAACGGGATTTGTGAGACTGACTAGTAGAGGAGTTGGGTGTTCGGTATCACACGGGCTGTGAGTATGCGACATCGCAATAATTAACCTTGAGTGCAAGTGGGAGATTGTTGGAGATAGTGCCCTCAGAGTCAATTATTGGATCACAGGCACGTGATTGCAATGATTGAGGGAGGACCTATCCCGGTAGGACAGTCTTACTCGAGATGATAGTATGCTATCTGGTTTACCTTTATCATCGTGTACTGCTTTAGGTGACATGACAGATCACTATTGCACGTTGATAGAGCCCCTAGGATTCTTGCTTGACTACCGGCAGTATGAGGGCGATCATATACGTGGGAGCTGGTAGTCTATAAGCACATCCTTAAAAGGTCCCTAGTCGTAGGAGTTTCGAGACAGGGCATCGATACTCAAGAGTAAACTAGTGTATACAGTCGAGACCCCGACGAGGGGCGGTGGCCGGTCTCACAAGCCATTGGTGTCAGTTGGATCACCTAAGATGTATACAGGTGCTCATTGGGTTATGAGTACACCGGACAGGACTCGCCGGGAACATGCTAGTTGGTCTTATACCTGACGTCAGATAGCAGTTCCCAGGTGACATGTGTACAGGTTAGTTCATCGACCTGGGGATCGTCATTTGTCTCGTGTGAGTTCCCACTGTGCTTTGATTACTACCCTACCACGGCTCAAAGGAGTCGTGCAAACAGGTTGTAGTTGGGTACAGTCCCGAGCCACATGGAGGCAGTGAGCGGATCTTCGGGGGTTCGTCTCTCCCGGTATTGGGGGTGAGGTCGCGCTGTGTCTAGGAGAGCCATTACACAAAGACCTTGGCCAAGGCAGGAGATTTACTGGTAGGTATTCCAGTAGTATCTCAGGGTGTTCTGGGCTACACTCCGACACGACTTGTACCGCTTTTGGGGGTCTGACTTTTACCAACCCCCTAGGCCCGCCATGCGATACTCATAGACGAACGGACCGGACTGTACGGATATTGTCACTGACAGGCTCAGTTGGGTGTCGGGGTGAGCTTCCTCATCGACGTCCCTTTTGGTCAATAGCTGGTGGCCCGTCACGTATTGGCTTATACCTCTGACGTGCTAGTGGTTAAATCCACAGCCATAGTATTGACGAGTCTTTAGAGTCCACCACACTTTCAGTTACTCAAGCTTTCGGGCGAAACGCTGTAGAGGCCGTATGGAGATATGGCAGGGTCCGATCAGATACGTGCGGTATTGCACGGATCAGGATCGGACGGTTTTGTACTAGTGGCCGTATAGTTATATGGCAGCGTTCGATCAGATACGTGCGGTATTGCACGGATCAGGATCGAACGGATTTTACTAGCCGGCTTTGGTTTAAGCCGATCCTAGTATAGTACAGTGTAGATTTTGTCTCTTTGCATTTGTATCCGGATGGAATACAAATGCAGGTGTGTATGCACAGTATCGGGGTTATCCTGTAATTTATTACGGGACCAGTTTTCTGGAGTTGCCATTTTGCATTCCGTTCCGGCCGGTTTTTCTTTGTTCTTTCCCGGCCGGACTTTTCTGATGGAGGGGGTAATTTGCAGTTTTGCAAATTACTTTTGTGGAGGGGTTTCATGTATTATGATAGCATCTTTTCTTTTTCCTTCATAATGGTTAGCATCTTTGCTTTATGAGATTTGAAATGGATTTGAGGTTGATTTGAGATTTAGTGATGATTATGTTCTTGGATGTGGTCACCTCTTTTCTTTTCCTACACTCACCTCCCTCTTGATATGATATTGTTCTTCCTCCACCATATTCTACACTTAAGGTAAGAAGGTATTCATGGTTGAAAAAAGAAAGAGAAGAAGAAAAGAAAAGAGAGAAAGAAAAAGATGAGAGCTTCACCATGAGAGTTTCATTCTTGATCTTCTTTCCATGCTAGAAAAATGCAAGCACCATTTTTCTAGTCTTGGTTCCTCCATCATCTTCAATGGCAACCAACCCCAATGTGAGACATACATTCTACATTACATTCCCTACAGTATATCTTGAGCATGTCGAGTAGCCGGCTTCATGCGCGAGTTGCCTCGGTATTGAGGTGGGAGCCCGTAAAAGTACCCGGCTTCGTGGTGCCCTTTCCGACGAGGAGGAGACGGACGGAGATCCCGCGAGGAGATCGGAGTGGAGATGAAGACCGGAGGACTTGGATCGTCGGTATATCTCTTCCCCTTCTCTTTGTAGTTAGCTAGATTTAGTTTAATGGCCCGATCCGGTTTTAGTGCGCGGTGGTGCCGTTTTGCCAAGTCCGCAAAAATTTAAGTTTACCACCGTTTCCGCGTTTGGCCGTCGGATTGACGGCCGGGGCGCCGCCGTGCACTTACACTCCCTCAGCCGCAGCATGAGCGACTTTTTGAGATGTTGGGTATGAGATACGCCAATAACTGGCCTTAGTGCAAGTGGGAGATTGCTGGATATATGTATGCCCTAGAGGCCATTATGTGATAGTGGATGTATCTATACATGTATATATATTCAGTTTGCATTCTTGCTCGACATGATAGTATGCTATCTGGTTCTTCTTTATCTGACATGTTTATTTGATCATGCTTCTATTCATTCATACATGCTGATAAAGCCCTGAGGATATCGGCTTGACTACTCTGATTATGATGGAGATCATACTAGCGGGACATCTGTAGTCTATAAGCATATCCTGGAACGTCCCTAGTCGTAGGTATATCGAGACGGGGCATTGATATACCAGAGTAGACTAGCGTATATGATACTAGACCCATACGATGGGCGATGAATGTTCCCACATTCATCGATGTTTGACATTAAGATCATATACGGGTGCTCAGTGGTGACTGGGTACACTGGACGGACTCACCGAGAACTCCTATATGGAATTATATCTATCGTCGGATAGCAGTTCTCAAATGACACTGGTACAGGTTAGTCTGTAGACCCGAGATCGTTATAGAGCCTTGTGTGTTCTCCCACTGTACTTTGATTACCACCCTACCACGGCTCTATTGAGTTGTGCAAGCAGGTGGCCGTTGGGTACAGTCCCGAGACACATGAAGGCAATGAGCGATAGGAGGGGTTTCGTCTCTCCCGATATTGGGAGTTGATGCTGTACTGTGCCCGACTGGTTATATCAGTAAGTCCCTGGCCAGGGCTGCTGAGATTTGCTGATAAGTGTTATCAGTAGTTTCTCGATTTGTTATAGACCGTTCACCGGCATGACTTATTGAGTTATTGGGGTCGACGTGACCATCCCTAGGCTCGATATGCAGCATATCTGACGAAGAGGCCGGACTGTACGGTAGTGTTGCCGGATGGCTCGACGGGAGTTGTAGCAGGTTCGCTTGTTGTCTTCTGATCTATCAATACCCGGGTGGCCGTTACGTTTAGCTGACCGCTTGCGGCTTGAGGGTACTTGATATGATCATCACCCTCTGCCGGCGTATTGACGAGTCTTAGAGTCCCACAGAGGAGTTACCCAGTCCAGGCGAAACGTTGTGGTGCGCGTATGCGATATGCGCTTGCACCCGATTGAAATGTGCGTATATGATACCGAACATTGATCGGGTGGCCTGCTTTTGGCGGGGTCATATGAGATATGACCGGATTGATAAATTAAGTGTTGATTTATCATCTAACCATTAGTTTTCTCACTTGAAACCTTTCAAGGGTTTTGATGGATGTATGCATGCATGCATGTATTTCTTTCTTCCTTTTTTGTTTCATGCACATGTAGATGTGCATACATGTATACATACATACACCCATCCATCATGGTTGATTGCATATGGAAATGGTGGCAATATAAGACTCACACAATAGATTAAACAATGGATTATTATTTAATTTTTGTTTTAAAGTTAAATGAAAAAGAAAAGGATAATCATTCTTGATTCTACACTCTTCTTCTAACCTAACCTATCTCAACTACCACTAACCTATGGTTATCATTTTCTTTATCATTTAAAACCTAAGTTAAACTAACTATCCATCATTTAATCATGGTTGAAGTTAAGAAGGAAATAAATATATATAGTGATAGATATTTCTTTTTCTTCTTAACTCAAGGTTATCTTTTACACCTCTTGTTCATTTTAGCCACCATCTTCATCCTCCTTCATCTTTTCTTCTCTAGTCTTCTCTAGTGAGTGAAATACAACTAAAGAAAGATTTTTGAAGTGAGATTCCAAACCACAACATCATTCTACTCAAGTCTAGCCAACTTGATTAGAGTGTTTCCTTCGGTTTTTCCAAAGTAGCGAGCTTGGACGAAGTACTCCGTGGTGGATCATCGTGGACGCAAGGGAACTTCAAGAGGACCTCGATTCAACACCCAAGACACCAAGGAGTCTAGCAAAGGGGAGCTACAAAGGTTGTAGCCTTCAAACCCTTACCTTTACTAGCTTAAAGTTTCTTAACCCTAATTTTCTAGGATCGATCCCTTTGCATGTTAGTTTAGCACCATAAAAATTATAACTTTGGGTCATGTGATGCTTCAAAACTCTTCAGGGTGCTATACTAACCTTTCAACAACAACGGGGCTATAGCTTTAGCAAAGGAACCCAGGTCCCATCAGAAATCCAGACATATCTTGAGGCGGTATAACCTGATCAGGGAGATCGTGGATCGCCAGGAGATCGAGGTTCGGAGGGTTGCTTCAGAAGATAACTCAGCAGATCCATTCACCAAGGCCTTGCCCCAGACTCAGTTCGAGCGGCTGATCGAGATGATTGGTCTTCGATTCGCCAGTACATGGCCTTAGTGCAAGTGGGAGATTGTTAGTGTATATGCCCTAGAGGCCATTACTGTATCATACTAGTTTGTATATTACTTGATGGAAGCTTAGGATATTCACAGTTGTATATACAATCTTGCTCGAAATGGTAGTATGCTACTTAGTTTGTCTCTGCTTTAATATGTGCATGTGTTTCTTTTAGTATATCGCTGATATACATATTAGTATAGCCCTTAGGATTATTGCTTGATTACCAACATTGTGATGGCGCTCACACTCGTGGGGGCTTGGTAATCCATAAGCACATCCTTATACAAGTCCCTAGTCGTTGGACTATCGAGACAGGGCATCGATACTCTGGAGTAGACTAGCGTATGAGCTTCTCATCCCAGTTTGGGAGACGGTCTGTCCCACAGCCGTCAGTACGTCGTACTTGAGATAGTATACGGGTGCTCGTTAGGTTACGAGTACACTGGACAGGACTCATCGGGAACTGTTGGTTGGTATTATACCTATCGTCAGTTATCAGTTCCCAGGTGACATGAGTACAGCTTAGTCCGCTGACTTGACACTGTCACTTCGCCTCGAGTGTGTTCCCACTGCACTTTGATTACTACCCTACCACGGCTCAAAGGAGTCGTGCAAACAAGTAGTTTTTGGGTGCAGTCCCGAAGCACTTGGAGGCAGCGACGGTTAGACAGGATTCGTCTCTCCCGGTATTGGGGTTGACATCGCGCTGTGTCCCGGAGAGCCATTACACAAGTAGTCCCTGGCCAGGGCAAGCGAGATATACTGGTAGGTTTCCAGTGTTATTTCAGGGTGTTCTGGGCTACACTCCGACACGACTTGTACCGCTATTAGGGGATTGACGTTGACCGCCCCCTTGGCCCGCCATGCGATGTATCAGACGAACAGACCGGACTGTACGGAGACTGTCACATACAGGCTCAGTAGGAGTTCAGATGGGGTCACCTCGTCAGTCTTCTTATCGGCATCTACCTGGGGACCGTTACGTACAGCTAGTGCCGCTTGAGGTCTGTGGTTAAACCCACCGCCAGCGTAGTGTCGAGTCTTTAGAGTCCCACACAGAGAGCTATTCGCCTTTAGGCAAAATGAGTAGAGGTCGCATGGTTTTGCGACAGGGTTCGTTCACATCTGCGCACTTGTACACGTTTGTTGTCCGGATAGCTTATACTAGCGGGCTTTGGTTTAAGCCAGATCCTAGTATATGATTTAGGATTGGTTTTATCTCTTTGTATTCGTGTTCCTCGGATCACGAATACGGGTGCGTATGCACAGTTGCTTGAGACAGAGGGAGAGGACTTTGATTAGGGTTAATGACCATTGTCATCTTATTAACCCTAATGCTTATGTGTGTATTATGGTTAATTGATATTAGTTTAATATAATTATGCATGGTTATGGTTGTTGACCATTTGACATTCTTGACCTAGGTTGACACTTTGACCATCATCATTTCATTTGGAAGATGCTCTTTGATCCTTGCAATTTGCATTAAAAATGAAATGATAATGGTCATGTCTTGATTAAGCCATGACAATTATCTCATTAATTATCTATTTACAATAATTCACACATATATGTGAGAATGCTTCATAATTCTCTCATTCTATCATATACTTTCTCTTTCTTGCTCTTCCTCTTCCTCAAGCTCTCCCCTCTCATGTGTTGAGAAACACTTGAGCTTGATAAAAACCTCTTCTAGATAATCTTTACTCTCATCTAGGGTTCTAGGATTAGCACTTCTAGCACCCTAGTTACTTCTAGCTTGAATTTGAAGCCAAAGGTTGAGGCTTTCGGGTGGATCCTTCTTCGACGTGAGAAGACGACAAAGGTGATCCCTTTCTACTACTCCAAGGACCAAGGAGAGAAGGACATAAAGCCCTAGGTATAACCATTCTACCCTTTAGCTAGTTTCTAGTTAGCTTTAGCTTGTTTTTTTTTAGCAAAGATCCTCCTTTTTCTAGTCCATGTTGCCTACCATGATAAAAATCCAATTTTTATTCCGTTTTCCGCTTCCCCGTAAGCACCGGGGTGGGCAACGTGGACTTACACATATGAGATATGGAATGGTAAGAGACCATGTCTTAATTTTATTTAGATTTGGGGTTGTCCGGCCTATGTTAAAACACAAAATCCGGACAAGCTCGAGGCAAGGTCTGTTCTATGTAAGTTTGTTGGATATCCCAAACATTCGCGAGGGTATATCTTCTACCACTCCGAGGAACAAAAAGTGTTTGCTTCTCGACATGCCACTTTCTTAGAAAAAGGTTTTCTTATGAAACAGACTAGTGGCATTGAGGTAGAACTAGAAGAAGTTCCAGCAGAACATACTACAACAGATAATTTGGTAGAACCAGAGGATTCAGTCGTTCCCGACTAACCCCAGCATCTCCGCCGATCTTGTAGGGTTTCTCGTCCACCTGAGAGATACTACGGTTTTCTCATTGACGGTGGGAGCGAGGATTGCATCATGGAGGATGATGACCCAACTAGTTTCGAGTAGAGACTCAGTGAAATGGATGGATGCAATGCGGTCCGAGATGGAATCCATGTACACCAACAAAGTATGGACTTTGGAAGTTGCTCCTGAAGAGGTAAAACCCATTGGGAGCAAGTGGATCTTCAAGAAAACACTTGGTGTAGATGGGAAAGTAGAGACTTTCAAAGCTAGACTTGTTGCAAAGGGTTTTCGTCAAAGACCAGGTGTGGACTATGACGAAACCTTTTCTCCAGTAGCTATGCTTAAATCCATCTGGATCATGCTTGCCATGGCTGCATATCATGACTATGAAATCTGGCAAATGGATGTTAAGACCGCCTTTCTAAACGGTGATTTAGAAGAGTGCGTGTACATGACTTAGCCAGAGGGCTTCGTAGATAGTGGGAGCATCGGGAAGGTGTGCAAGCTGCTTAAATCCATTTATGGATTAAAGCAAGCATCGCGGAGTTGGAACATCTGCTTTGACGTCGTTATCAAAGAGTTTGATTTCGTCAAAAACGTAGATGAACCTTGTATCTACAAGAAGGTGGCAGAGAGTAAGGTTGTCTTCCTCATATTGTACGTGGACGGCATACTCTTGATAGGAAATGATATTCCTATACTGCAATCGGTCAAGCTCTTCTTATCACAAAGATTCTCAATGAAAGATCTAGGTGATGCCTCCTGCATATTGGGAATCAGGATCTATAGAGATAGATCCAAACGGATATTGGGATTGTCCCAATCCAGGTACATTGACACCATACTAAAGAACTTTAGTATGGAAGAATCCAAGCGTGGGAACTTACCCACGATCTCTGGAGTCACACTCTCCAAAGAGATGTTTCCCAAGACTGATTTGGAGAGAGCTCGCATGCAAGGGAAACCCTATGCTTCAGCTGTAGGCTCTATCATGTATGCGGTGCTATGTACCAGACCCGATGTAGCATACTCACTAAGTGTAGTGAGTAGGTATCAAGCTGATCCTGAAGAGAGTCACTGGACAGCTGTGAAGAGCATTCTCAAGTACTTACGAAGGACTAAGGAGATGCTCTTGGTGTATGGTAACGGAGAACTCCAAGTGGAGACCTTTACCGATTCAAGCTTCCAGAGTGATAAGGACGACTCTAAGTCGCAGTTGGGATTTGTTTTTACCCTTTACGGAGGGGCGGTTAGCTGGAAGATTTCCAAAGGAAACCGTGGCAGACTCGACGATGGAGGCTGAATACATCGCTGCCAACGATGCTGCCAAAGAAGCTGTCTGGATCAAGAAGTTCATTATTGAACTTGGAGTGGTTCCATCCATTGAGCATCCAATACCTTTGTATTATGATAACAATGGAGCGGTGGCTTTGGCCAAGGAACCCAGGTCCCATCAGCGATCCAAGCATATTTTGAGGCGGTATCACCTGATCCGGGAGATAGTTGATCGCCGAGAGATCGAGGTCAGGAGGGTTGATACGAAGAATAACACATCGGTTCCACTCACTAAGGCCATTTCCCAGACACAGTTTGAGAGACTCTTCGAGATGCTCGGTATGCGATACTACAACAGCTGGCCTTAGTGCAAGTGGGAGATTGTTAGTTGTATGTATGCCCTAGAGGCCAGTATTGTACAGATGATGTATATTATATTGGATGCTTGGACATATATAGAGATGACTTTCTTGCTCGATATGATAGTATGCTATCTGGTTGTTCTTTATCTTAACATGTATACTTGTCTCTTTATACTGTCTTAGAGTTACATGTTGGTAAAGCCCTTAGGATGTGTACTTGACTACCTGGACTATGATGCAGATCATACTAGTGGGGACATGGTAGTCCATAAGTACATCCTTCAAGGTCCCTAGTTGTGGGTGTATCGAGATGGGGCATAGATACACCAGAGTAGACTAGCGTATACGCTTCTCGACCCATGAGATGGGCGATGGATGATCCCATATCCATTGGTGTTTGACATCAGAGACGGTATACGGGTGCTCAATGGAGACTGGGTACACTGGACGGACTCGCCAAGAACTTCCAGATGATATTATACCTCATGTCAGATGGCAGTTCTCAGGTGACACTTATGCAAGTTAGTCTGTAGACCCGAGATCGTTATAGAGTCTTGTGTGATTCCCACTGTGCTTTGATTTCCACCTTACCACGTCCATGAGGGCATGCAAACAGTGGTTTTTGGGTACAGTCCCGAGTCACATGGAGGCAATGAGCGATAGGAGGGGTTTCGTCTCTCCCGGTATTGGGGGTTGATGTTGCACAGTGCTCGATTGGCCGTAACAGGGAAGTCCCTGGCCAGGGCTGATTGGAGATTTACTGGTAAGTGTTACCAGTAGTTTCTCGATCCGTTATGAGGCTCACATCGGCACGACTTATTGGTTATTGGGGTCTGACGTTTACCACCCCTAGACTTGATATGCGACATATCAGATGAAGAGACCGGACTGCACGGTAGTGTTGCCGGTTGGCTCGACGGGAGTTGTAGCAGGTTCGCTTGTTCTCTTCTGATCGTTCAATACCCGGGTGGCCGTTACGTTTAGCTGACCGCTTGCAGCTTGGGGGTGCTTGATATGATCATCACCCACTGCTGGCGTATTGACAAGTCTTAGAGTCCCACAAAGGAGTTACCTAGTCCAGGCGAAACGTTGTGGTGCGCGTATGCGATATGCGCATGGACCCGGTTAAAATGCGGGTATAGGATACCGTATATTGATAGGGCGGCTTGCTTTTGGTGGGGTCGTATGTGATATGGCCGGATTGATAAATCAAGTGTTGATTTATCATTTAACCATTAGTTTTCTCACTTGAAATCTTTTCTTGTATATGATGGATGTATGCATGCATGTATGCTTTTCTTTCTTTCTAGTTTCATGCACATATGGATGTGCATACATACATACATACATACATCATCTATCATGGTTGATTACACATTGAAAATGATGGAAATATAAGACTCACACCATGGATAAATATATGGATTATTATTTGATTTTTTGTTAAAACGAAAGATATAAAGAAAAGGATAATTCATGCTTAGTTTCTACACTCTTCTTAAACCTAACCATGCTCACCTACTCCTAACCATGAGTTAACCTTCTCTTTGTGATTTAACTCAAATTAAATAATATCTTAAATATTTAACCACGGTTTGAGATGAGAAGAAATAAATATATATACATATATTTTCTTTTTTCTTTTCAAGGAGTTATCTTTTTACTCTTGTTAAAAGAAAGCCATCATCTTCTTCCTCCTTCACCATTTGCTCTCTAGACTTTTGTAATGAGCAATATACTCATCAAGTTAGGTTTTTGAAGTGAGAAAAGCCACCACAACATCATTCTACATAAGTTTAGCCCACTTGTTTAGAGTGTTATCTTCATTTCTTCTCTTGAAAAGTGAAGTTGCAAGCTTGGACTAGGAGCTTCGGGTGGATCGTCGTGGACACTAGGAGACTTCAAGCGAACCCTCCTCCAACCCTTAAGTGGCCAAGGAGTCTAGCGTAGGGAGCTACAAAGGTAGTACTCTCAAAACCCTAGCATTTCTTTCATGTGATGAAGTATTGTTTATGAAACCCTAATTTTTCTAGGAACGATCCGATGTTTGTTAACTTAGCACCCTAAAAATTCAATCTTTGGTAGATATGATGCTTCCAATCCCTACATGAGGTGTTAGGTTAACCCTATACTATCCTCATCGATGTCAGATTTTGGTTTCTGTTACCACGGTTACACGAGCAGAGAGAGCTGCGGCTAGAGGTGCGGTCAGCATGAGGTCATCATGAACGAGGATTGACCAGGCATAATTCCGGTGACACACGGTTGCATCGATATATTGTTCTACCATGTTTTCTGTTGACATGAGAATTTTGATGTATTGTTTTTACCAAGAATTCTCGTTGACGCGAACGATCAGATCAGCACCAGATAATTGGGCCACTGCTAGAGGCCAGCTAGAATGTCAAGACCGTTAATGTACCGTCTATTCTTGATGATTGAGGTATTGCCTACCGTGCGGACAGAGGAGCCAGTTGTTGGTGAATTTGATAAGATATCGCCCCAGACGTTTGAAAGATATTGCAGCATGCGGAAACACTCAGGAATGTGATAGACGATCGCTAGTCGCCCTTGGATAAGACTAGGACCTTTTTGCTCGCTTGGATGCTTCAATGCAAGGTCATAAATTGACTAACTTCAGCTAGAAGAGGCATTCACCCAGATGCGTTGTGAGTCGATCGAGAATGAACAAGCATAAGCGCATCACTCTGATGATTTGGACGATTCCCTGAGAATGTAATTGGCCAACTGCCATCTACAGAGGATTGGAGATGCCGAGTTCGTAGTTTCGAAAGAGACTCTAACGATGAGTACAACCAGATGGAGCGACGTCCACACAGCTAGGAAATGATGATTCCAAATTGGTCTATACTGAAGGAAAGCGGAGTAAGAGGTTCGTACGATATCTTGATGAGATGACGTTCCACTCCATTGACATCAGAGATGTGATACGCATGCGGGGGCATTGAATATGGATATATCTTCTAGAAGAAGTCGTGATGAGTATGCAGCTGTTCCGGAACAAGATATGAATTAAGTAAGGGTGATAACTTCCGGGTACTTCGACAGAGATGAGATTTGGGAAAGACCCCGACAGAATCTTTCTGGAATATTACATGAGAAGACTTGGACCCAGGATCGGTCGTATCGCGCACACTTAGTGGGCCAGAGTTTTCCATCATTGGCGAGATACGATACGAGTGACCATGTTAATTAGTCAGGAGATCTTCAGAGAAGTGCCAGAACGGGACTGTTTCCGTCAGTACCCTGAATTGGGCTATCGAGCTGAGAGGGCGTATAACTGGTAATCCACAGAGAGAGAAAACAAGACCTAAGGGCAGAGGTGCCGGACCGTGAACAGGAGGCAAGTAGATACTTGCTCTGCTAGCTTTGGATACACTGACACCTTTCGACATTGAAGGAGGGACACATTGACGATCGTATTTATGATTTGCGATTTTGTGATTCGAATATCACGTTTCCGTTGTTTTGGATTTTCAGTAATTCGACGATTTGTTTTATGATTGATATTTCTTATGTCCACCACAGTTACTTTTGATTCGTGTTTTGTATATCGGTTGTGTTGATTGTTATTTTCATGTATATTCATTGCACTTGATTTTGATTTCATGCACACAGTGTGCACATGAATTAACTTGTTGCATTCGGTATAGTTACACGAGTTTTCAGTATTGGTATGATTTTGTGAACGCAGATGCACATGCTTGTGAGTTTATATACCACGGTATACTTGATTTGATTTGGTGTATGTCGTATACCGTTGGTTTCGATTTTGATACTCGATGTTCGTTTTCGTGCACTATGTGCACCTGATTGAGATTCTTGCGCACACTTAGCGCACTTGATGCGATTTTGTGCACACCTGATGCATTAAAAATCGAAATTCTTCGTGCATATTTGATGCACCTGATATTGTTGTCGTGCACACCCGTTGCACTTGACAAATGTTTTTGTGCACACCCGTTGCACTCAGTTTTGTTTCTGTGCATATTCGTAGCACCTGTATTTGGTTTCGATTTCCGTGTGCACCGGACGCACGTGGTATTTTTGTATGCTATATTTGAGATTGATTTCATTTTGAGTATCATGTTTTTACGACATATACTATATGGTATAATAATTGAGTAGGACTAGTCTCGGAACAGTACCTGAATATTTTCACATGCATCGATATTTACCGAAGGGATTTCCACAAAGGAGCTATAGTCTCAATATTTTTCCTACGTGTCCAAGATGAGACGAAAAACTTTACAAAGAAAACCCTTCTAAATTATTTTCAAAAGACGGAACTTATATGTTAAACAAAAGATATATATATATATATAGCTATTTTCCTTATAAATGAACGTTCGCTAGTTGTGTCGCGGTATGCGCATCGCACGGCGATTTGAAAAAGAGATTTTTTCATGCACTTTATTTCAATGGTTTTGATGATTTCACAATGATGCGTACTGTATATATATGATATAGTCATGACTACATTATACCTGATTTTTATAATGGATTTGGAACCGGTATTTTTGCCTTAACTCCGATGATTACGTGACGCTTGACGGAGTTTCGATTTTGAGTTTTGCACTCGTTTTCATGCGCATACTTTGCTCTATGCTATGTTTTATATATTCATGATTTCGGAGCATCGGCAACCTTATGGTTTTGCTGAAATGTTTTAGCATTCGGGGGGTTTAAATTTAAATTCGGGGATCGAATTTATTTGAGAGGGGAAATTGTAACATTTCAGAAAATAAAATATTATTTTTGGGAATTTAAATAATTAAAATAATAAATATTATGAAGATTTTAGAAGTATGGAGATTAGTTTTAATGAATGGTATAATTATATATTATAGTTGGGAAATAATTGGAAAATTTATTTAAATCATTGTTTTTGAAGGGAGTTATGAGAATTGAACAATTATAGTTTATTTAAATAATTATTTGTATACAATATTAATGCAAAACTTGATTAAATTTTCCATAATCATTTATTGATCATGTTTACATATTGTGTCATGCAACATGACATGTTGCTACACTTGTACATTTTTTTATATATTAACTATGTATTCATTTTATTATATATGTTGTTTTGTTTTAAAGTGAGAAAATGAAAGAAAAGAAAATAAAAAGGAAAAGGAAATAAAGAGAAGATATTTTGTGGAGAGAGTGGGACCATCGACATGGCTAAGAGAAAGAGAGAGAGAGAGAGGGAGAGGAAGAATAGTCTACACACTTCTACATTTCTTCATTTCACTCTCATATTACATTTTCTCCTGTAGGGTTACCTAGCACGACAGCAAGGTTTCGGGAGGCATCGTCCATGCCATTTTAAATTTTTTTCCGTATTAGCTAACCCTAACCCTAGAATCGTTACTAGAAAATCAGACGATACTAAATGTAAACACTTTACATCTAAGTGAATGAGGGAATACAACCTTTGTAGACCGGTCCTTCACTTCTAAAGCTCCATGTCGTAGTCCATTCGCTACGAGTTGTGAAGACCCGGACTCAAGTAAGGGTTCACATGAAGAAACGAACAAGCTTGCTCAATGTCCTCGAGGCCTAAAATGATCTACATCGAGGAGACTCGAGCTCATGCTACCTCTTCACTAATTGTGAAATTAGTGAAGCAAACATCCTAAAATAAATGGCTAATAGTAGAAGATGATGAAGTCGGAAGTAGGCTCACTTTAGTTTTATTTTTCTCACAATATTTCATCACTTCTCAAAACCCTAGAAAGCTTATTGAGAAGATGAATCTCAAGTGATGAAAAGATGAAGAGAATGAAACTCTCATGAGGTTAGAAATGCAACCATGGTGAGTTAATGTCATGCCTAACTCATGTAGAGAATAAACCATGGCTTGTGGTTAAGGTTGGGTTAACAAATATCTTAAGCAAGACAAACAAATGGACTTGGTCAATGTTCTACAAGCTTCATCCAAGCTTGAAACATTATCCACTAATTTGTAATAACTTAATGATAAATATTAACCATAACATAAACCCTATCATGGTATAAGTCTCATACACCCTTGTTGCATATGTAACCTAGCATGACCCATGAATATATATCACATATATATTTATGTGTAAAAAGAAAACAATACATATGTCACATATATGTAAAGTATATCAAATGTGAGAAAAAGAATTACTTAAGTGAGCTAATATTAGTTAATGTAATGTAATATATCAAATATATAATTAAACATTAAATTATTAAATCAACACTTGATTTAAAAATCCTGCTATATCACATATAACCGACTAATATCAAATGTAACAACTTATCGAATCAACACTTGATCCGATAACATGGCTATATCATGTAAGTCCGTGTCACGCACCCCACGAACTTGCGGGGAGGCGGAATATATGAAAAACGATTATCAAAGCTTCGTAACACAGACTTGAGCGCATGAATCGTTTCTAAACCGTTACTAGCAAACTACGAAAGGTTTAACTACTCGGATTCGAAGTTATACCTCACGTTACTTGTCCTTCGGGTCTTCATCGTGGTCCTCCACTCCTCGTAGGCTTCTTGGAACATCGGCACCTCAACAGCCTCCTCGAATCAAAGATGATCCACCCGAGAGCTCCTACTACAAGCTTGATCTCTAACTTGAGATAACTAGGTTGCTCAAAGTGCTAATCTAAGCTACCTAGTAGATATAGAGTGAGGTTATGGATGTATTAGTCTAGCTAACCCTTGATCTCAACACATGAGAGGTTAGGGTTAGGGTTAGGGTTTTAAGAATGAGAGCTTGAGGAGAGAGAAGGTGAGAAAGTGAATTACTTTGGATGAATGAAATCATTTGAGTATATATGAAACATATGATATTATTAAGTAAATAATAAATAAAGCATTATCATCATGTTTCATTAATACCCTAAGTGATTCATCATATGAGTCATATAAATCATTAAATGAATCATTAACCCATTGAATGAATCACTACATGACTCACTAATCCAATTAATGCAAATGCCACCTTAGCCCCCAAGTCACCATGCTTCTAGAAGCTTCCCGGAAAATTATGAGAACGCCCCTCCAATCCGTGAAAACACGGAAAAACTTTAGACTGTATAAATCCAAAAACCTGATACTAGAATCTGGCTTAAATCAAAGCCGGCTATTAAAAACTGTCCGAACGCCGTACGTGCGTTTAAACACGTATGCGTCCGAACCCTTGTCGTAAAACTATACGACATCTATATCGTTTCGCCTGGAGCAGGGAAACTCTCTGTGTGGGACTCTAAAGACTCGACACTAAGCTGGCAGTGGGTTTAACCACAGACCGCAAGCGGTACTAGCTGTACGTAACGGTCCCCAGATAGATGTCGATAAGAAGGCTAATGAGGAAAACCATCCGAACTCCTACTGAGCCTGATGTGACAATCTCCGTAAAGTCCGGTCTGTTCGTCTAAGACTATCGTATATCGAGCCTAGGGGCGGCAAGCGTCATTTCCCTAATAGCTGTATAATTCGTGTCGGAGCGTAGCCCATTACACCCTGAGAAACTACTGGAACCTACCAGTAAATCTTGCTTGCCCTGGCCAGGGACTTTGCGTAATGGCTCTCTGACACAGCGCGATATCAACTCCTAATACCGGGAGAGACGAATCATATCTAACCGCCACTGCCTCCAAGTGCTCGGGACTGCACCCAACTGCTACCTGTTTGCATGACTCCTTTAAGCCGTGGTAGGGTAGCAATCTAAGAACAGTGGGACACACTTGAGGCGAAGTAGCAGTGTCAAGTCTGCGGACTATGCTGTACTCATGTCACCTGGGAACTGTTCACTGACGATGGGTATAATACCAACCAATCAGTTCCCCTGGGAATCCTATCCGGTGTACCCGTAACCTAACGAGCACCTGTATACTATCTCCAGTACGACGTACTGATGGCTGTGGGACAGACCATCTCCCCAACTGGGATGAGAAGCGTACACACTTAGTCTACTCCGGAATATCGATGCCCTATCTCGATAATCCAACGACCAGGGACCTGTATAGGATGTTGCTTACAGACTACCTAGTCCCCACTAGTGTGACTGCCATCACAACGCTGGTAATCAAGCAAAGATCCTATGGGCTCTACTAATTTGTATAAGTGATACGTTACAAAAAACATATTAAAGTAGACACAAACCAAGTAGCATACTACTATTTTTAGCAAGACTGTTATATACAACTGTGAATATAGCAAGCTTCCATTAAGTAATATACAACCTAGTATGATACAATAATGGCCCCTAGGGCATATACACTAACAATCACATATAACTGACCAATGTCACAAGTCGCGAGAATAGACTGCGGTATCACATACACGCATTAATCTCGGTCCCTTACATATCATATATGTGCTCCTACTCCGTTTTGCATGAACCAGGAAACCTCTGTGTAGGACTCTAAAGACTCGTTAATACGCCGGCAGTAGATGATGATCATATCAAACACCAACAAGCCGAAAGCGGTCTGCTCAACGTAACGGCCACCCGGGTATTGAGCGATCAGAAGATCAACAAGTAAGCCTGCTCATACTCCTGCGAATCCAATCAGTAACACTACCGTACAGTCCGGTCTCTTCGTCAGATATGTCGCATATCACAGCCTGGGGTGGTATAACGTCATACCCCAATAGCCTGATAAGTCATGCCGATGCAAGATCCAAAATGATTTGAGAAACTACTGATAACACTTACCAGTAAATCTCAGCAACCCTGGCAAGGGATTTCCTGTTATGGCCAATCGAGCATAGCGCAATATCAACACACAATACCGGGAGAGACGAAACCCCTCCTATCGCTCATTTCCTCCATGTGACTCGGGACTGTACCCAAAAACCACCTTTTTGCATGATCACTTGACCGTGGTATGGTGGAAATCAAAGCATAGTGGGAATCACACAAGACTCTATGACGATCTCAGGTCTACAGACTAACCTGTACCAGTGTCACCAGAGAACCGCTATCCTAAGATAGGTATAATACCATCTAGGAGTTCTCGGCGAGTCCGTACAGTGTACCCAGTCTCCACTGAGCACCCGTATACCTTCTCTGATGTCAAACACCAATGGATGTGGGATCATCCATCGCCCATTATATGGGTCAAGAAGCGCATACGCTAGTCTACTATGGAGTATCGATGCCCTATCTCGATACACCCACGACTAGGAACGCTTGAAGGATGCACTTACCGACTACCTATGTCCCTACTAGTATGATCTGCATCATAATTCTGGTAGTCAAGTACTCATCCTAAGGGCTTTATCAACATGTAATAGAGAGACAATAAGTGTACATGTTAAGATAAAGAGAAACCAGATAGTATACTATCATATCGAGCAAGAAAGTCCCCCTATATATGTCCAAGCACCTACTACAATATACATCCTCTGTACAGTAATGCCCTCTAGGGCATACATATAACTAACAATCTTCACTTGCAGTAAGGTCATCTGTTGTAGTATCCAATACCCAACATTATAGTTGTGGTTGTAGTATCCCATACTCAACCATCCCATAGAAGTCTCTCTAGGGGTAAGGCCTTTGTGAGTGGATCCGCTTTGTTATCCTTCGTGTCTATTCTCCTTACCACGATCCCTTGGAGATCAACTATCTCCCTGATCAGGTGATACTTGCCTCAAAATATATCTGGAACGTAGATGGGACCTGCGTTCCTAGGCCAAAGCCACAACTCCATTGTTGTCATAATATCTATTTTTGGACGCTCAATGGTAGGAACCTTGTTCATCTCATGAACAAGAAATGTCCAGACAGCCACTTTGGTAGTATCGTTGGTAGCAATGTATTCAGCTTTTATCGTCTAGTATGTCACGGTATCTGTTAGTTATATGTATGCCCTAGAGGCCATTACTGTACATGTGATGTATATTGTAGTGGATGCTTGGACAAATATAGGGAGGACTTTCTTGCTCGACATGATAGTATGCTATCTGGTTGCTCTTTATCTTAACATGTACACTTATTGTCTCTCTATTACATGTTGATAAAGCCCTTAGGATGAGTACTTGACTACCAGGATTATGATGCAGATCATACTAGTGGGGACAGGTAGTCGGTAAGTACATCCTTCTAATGTTCCTAGTCGTGGGAGTATCGAGACAGGGCATCGATACTCCAGTATAGACTAGCGTATACGCTTCTCGACCCATATGATGAGCGATGGATGATCCAACATCCATTGGTGTTTGACATCAGAGAAGATATACGGGTGCTCAGTGGAGAGTGGGTACACTGGACGGAATCGCCGAGAACTCCTAGATGGTATTTGTAACATATCAAAAAAATAAAATATTATTTTTGGGAATTTTTATAATTTAATATTATTTTAATGAATATTTTAATATTTCGGTATAATTAAATACAGATAAATAGGAAAAAAAATTATGGAAAATTCTCAAATAGGGTATTTTATGGAATTATGCCATTTTTAAGTTTTTATAACTAATTATATGCTAATTTAGTGCTAATCGCGATTAAAAATTGCTAATCGGTTTTTTAGCATTTTTGTGCAAAACATGCACATATCATTTTTGTTTTACACTTGTGCATTTCTACCATGTTACTTTGGGTTTACTATTGGTGTGAGAATGATTTGGGTTAATGAAATTGGAAAAGAAAAGAAAAGAAAGGGAAAAAGGATATTATATTGAGGTATGGGTGAGAAAGAGTAGGTGAGGGTGTTGACTTTGCCATTTCCCTTCATTCCTTCACTCATTTCTCTCCCTCTTCCTCCATTGTTGCTGCCTCTCCTGCTCTTCACCTCCGTCCCCTCTTCAACTCCTCAAAACACATCCAAAAACACCTCAAAACCCTATCCCCACTTCACAAAAAATTGTTCCCAAGCTCACTAGCTACACATTGGACCAAGGAAGTCTTCATTTTGGCGCTGTTGAGGATTCATGAGGGCCTTATGAGGTAATTTCTTCACAATTAGAGTGTTATTGCTTGTGCTTAAGTTTCAATTCAAGTTTTATATCGATATCGTGTAATTTGGTGTATTTTGGACCAACCTAGAGAGGGTTAGGGTAATGTTGAGATGTTGCTTTGCAATTGGACTTAAATGGTGACCTTAGACCCTATATTGACCAAAACACTGGCCTAGCACAACCTGAAACCCAAAAATACGGAATTACGGAACTTTTCATGTCGGTTTGTGTGATCTGTGAAGGTGTTCTGGAATCTGGAGCAACCCGGGGGCACCAAAAATAAAATTGAGCTGACAGTGAGTCGTGCAGGCACCTAGGAAGCTACCACCAAGACCCGAGCCCCTAACTCAAACCTACGGCCGCAAATTTAATCATTCTGGCCGCAATTTGAGGCCAGAGTAGAAGGGAATGGGTCCATTTTTGTTCCAGGGCTCATTTTGCACTAAATTAGACCCTTCCTATATGCAGTTTTGGCAAATTGTCATCTGGGGAAAATCTGGGAGCATTTTGGTGTGTTTTAGGCGATGTTTTCCGTATTTTTAAATGCACTTTCTTGATATTTGGATTTTTATTTGGTTGTCGGGTGTTCGTACATCGACAACAGGGGTTGTTTGTTGGATTTGCATGTTTGGGCCATAGGTTCCAACCTATGAGCACACTATGCGCTGTATCGGTTTTCTGCCTTGATTTTCATACACATTGCTATGGTTGATCATTGTAGGTACCTTCGCGTGGATTCCGAGGCGACGGAGCATGGCGTTATCAACACCGACACGCAGGATACAAGTGAGTAGATTTATATCTACGGGGAGAAGTCGGGTGGATGGCGTATAGCACCCCCGCAGCCGTGGTGATGTATACGGATGCGTATACACACCAACAATTTACGATATGTTGTTAGGATTTATTATTGATGATTTAAGATGGATATTGGTGTTGGATTGGTGCATGGTTACGAAACCTTAGGTAGTGGGTGCACTACACTTACACATACACACATATACATACTTGCATACATCCTCTTTTCATATATGGTTATGGAATTCGTTATGGATATGTGTTCACATGGGTCTGGGTTTATGTGTTTATTACGGATTTGAGGATGATACATGGGATCGATGTGAGTCGATGGTTTGATATGAGATCATGATGTCGATGATATGATAAAATTCATAATTAAGATACACCTTGATACTTTAGAGGATTTTGGGAATGATGATGCCATAGTAATAGCGACATATATATTATGTGATCGACGTGTGATTATGGGATGTGACATGATATGATATGTCAGGATACTTATGATAGGCCGCCTTGGGCGATGTATACTCTTGTGATGATATATGAGGATATTATCGATTTATACTAGACTGTCGATCAGTAGTCAGACCTTGATTATGTTGATGATGTTAGCATTGTACTAGACATAGGTCGGTACCCCGATCATGATATTTGATAAAGAGGATACCAGATGAATAGTATGATGAATGTGATATTGACCCGTACCCAGATTTGGGGATGCCGTACGACGGATTGACGTACGAGCTATATCTTGATGATTGATCCGCACTTTTGACTTGGGATGTCTGATTGTAGATATGGTATCAGTTATGATATTATTGAGGCGGGATCACCGACTAATATATATACATGTATGTATATGGATCGACTCAGATGTTAGGCTGTTTCGTTACCTGTAGTCCAGCTTGTTAGCTTAGCCCTTTAGTTTAGTTTAGTTGTTAGATTAGATTCGATTCTTACCTATTTCAAAAACTAACGAATCATGGGTATTTTAAAAGACAGCCCAAGGGATCATACAGATATTTCAAAAGACGTATCTTTTAATAAAAACACCATAGCCCTATTTTCAAAACCCCATGATTCGTGTTATTTCAAAAGGCACCATTTGTAGGACTTATATTAGATTAATGCAGGTTAGTTACAGTTGCGTCTAGTATTCAGCTCCCGCTTATTATTGTGGTTCGCTTCGCATCGCATACTTATGTTATAATTTCTTATTGCAATGTTGATATCATATTGTTAGGACACCAGCACCATTACCGATGATGCGTATGTACCACGTACACTTACTTGCCAGCTCACACACATCTTCATCGGTAATTGCCATGTCACGTACACCTTAGAAAATATTATTGCTTGACTTAGCTTGTTAGTTAGTAATTTGACATGATATTAGTGTACCTGCCTTATATGCCAGCTTAACATTGTAGTTATTACTTATCACTTCATGCATACTGCTATTCATTGTTATGCCTATATTCATGGTTTACATACTATTGATGATTCGGATTTCCATGATGTTTTCTGGATTTGGAGGAAAACCGCAAAACATATATATACTGCTTTCTCTCTTTTTAAATAAATGCGGTTTTTCCTTGATGTTCGAGTCGTCCACCATGAGTTTTGCTGATGAATTTCGAGACCCGATTCGAGGAGGCGGATGAACCGTTTCGAGTACATGGTGGACCCGGTAAGGTACCCCGGGGCAAGAAGCGCGTGATGATGACGATGTGAGCCTGGCAGGGGAGCACTACCTACCGGTGATTTTACCCGACGCGTCGGATATCCGGAGGATACCGTCGTGGTCTTGAGATGGATGGTAGGGGCCGGTCTGGACTGACGGCGCCCTAGATATTGTGATTGAGACATTGAGATTTCGAGATATTGAGGTACAGAGACTGGGATACAGAGATATCGAGATATTGGGATTACGTTTTGTGCCGATGCTAGGCACTGTTTTATGCTGATTTCATTATGATACGTCATTTTAAAAATACAAAGGAAATCTCACTAAATTATGAAAACAGTTCTTTATTTACATGTATTCTGTTTTCATGCATTCATACCTCATTCATATGATATATTGCTACCTGAGGCACTGACACGGGCACATGAGATTACATTCGGGTTAGATATGTACCCTAGCCTTGTTATAGGTTGCATGTTATATATATAATTGAGGATATATTGTGATCGTATGACCTAGGATTGAGTCATACATGCGATTTCCTTTCGTAGATGTTTTTCTATTCACGAGTTGGCAACTCACCCCCGTTGTACCCCAGTTTCTTGCAGGTTTCGCCGTATAGGTTTCTTTACGGCTTTGCGGGTACAGTTTCGTTCGGGTGACTTGCTAGTAGGTGGGTTTATTTGTATCGTACCCATCACTATACTTTGTATATTATTATTCAGTTGTATCTAGAAGTTCCATCAACCAAACATGTATTTATTTCAGAGATAGAGACCAGTGTTGTTTATTCTATCGACCTTAGAGTCGCGTGTTGTATTTATACGGATTTCATGCTGTTTTGAGTTTCCTTTTCTGTTGTGATCCTCGCCTTTCGGCGTTGTATATTATATTGTTTGTGTGGTTGTGGCCGTCGTTTGACGAAGAGCTAGCTCCCGCTTGGGGATGCCTTTTTTTGATTTCGTATACTATTCATGCTGTATCCCGTTTGGGGGCCTGTATTTACAAAGGAGACTCCGCCGAAATTTTCAGGAAATATTTGATGTTTTTATAAAACGCATAATTCGGCTTATGCTATTAAAACTTCTTGATTTAAATTGGTTTTCCTACACTCTACTATTTTTCTTGGTTTGGATTTCTGGGTTTTCGGCTTACTTAGAATACGTACGCCTTGAGACGTTCGTAGTTTAAGTGCCGGTCATATTCCGTACTTTCGGGACGTGACAGTATTATACCTTTCGTCGGATAGCAGTTCTCTGGTGATACTGGTACAGGTTAGTCTGTAGACCCGAGATCGTCATAGAGTCTTGTGTGATTCCCACTGTGCTTTAATTTCCACTATACCACGGTCAAGAAATCGTGAAAAAAGGTGGTTTTTCGGTACAGTCCCGAGTCACATATAGGCAATGAGCGATAGGAGGGGCTTCATCTCTCTCGGTATTGGGAGTTGATGTTCCGCTATGCTCGATTGGCCATAATAGGAAATCCCTGGCCAGGGTTGCTGAGATCTACTGGTAAGTGTTATCAGTAGTTTCTTGAACCGTTATGGACCTTGCATCGGCATGACTTATCAGGCTATTGGAGTCTGACGTTAACCCACCCCCAGGCTGTTGATATGCGACATATCAGATGAAGAAACCGGACTGTACGATAGTGTTACTGATTGGATTCGCAGAGATATGAGCAGGGTTGCTTGTTGATCTTCTGATCGCTCAATACCTGGGTGGCCGTTATGTTTAGCAGACCGCTTGCTGCTTGTGGGTGTTTGATATGATCATCACCTACTGCCGGAGTATTGGGGAGTCTTTAGAGCCCTACACAGAGGTTTCGTGGTTCATGAGAAACGGAGTAGGAGCACATATGTGATATGTGCTGGACCGAGATTAATGCGCGTATGTGATACCGCATTCTATTCTCTCGACTTGTGACAATGGTCGGTTATATGTGATATAGCCGGGTTATCGGATCAAGGGTTGATTCGATATGTTGTTGCATTAGATATTAGTCGGTTATATGAGATATGACCGGATTATTAAATCAAGCGTTGATTTAATAATTCAATGTATAATTATATATTTGATATATTACAATACATTAACTAATATTAGCTCACTTAAGTATTTCTTTTTCTCACATTTGATACACTTTACATATATGTGATATATGTATTGTTTTCTATTTGCACACAAAATATATATGTGATATAAATTATTGTGTCATGCTAGGTTACACATGCAACATGTATGTATAAGACTTATACTATGCTAGGGTTAAAGTTAGGGTTCATAATTATAATTAAGCAAATTCAAAATTGTGGATATTTTGTCATGGTTCAAAGCTTGTAGAAGCTTGTAGTCTTCATTGACTAAGTCCACTTGTTTGTCTTGCTTAAGATATTTGTTAACCCAACCTTAACTACAAGCCATGGTTTATTCTCTACATGAGTTAGGAATGATAATAACCCACCATGGTTGCATTTCTAACCTCATCTAATTGTTCATCACTTCATCTTCTTCTTCCTTATGAAAAGAGTTTTCTAGGGTTTGAAAAGGTGATGAAAAATTGTTAGAAAATTAAATCTAAAGTGAGCCCACATCCTACTTCATCATCCTCTACTATTAGCCATTTAGTTTAGGGTGTTTGTTTCACTAATCTCACCATTAGTGAAGAGGTAGCATGAGCTCGAGTCTCCTCGACGTAGATCATCTTCGGCCTCGAAGACATTGAGAAAGCTTGTTCGTTTCTTCAAGTGAACCCTCTCTAAAGTCCGGGAGTTCACCATTCGCAGCGAAGGGATGACACCATGGAGCTTTAAAGTTGAAGGAACGGTCTACAAAGGTTGTATTCCCACATTCACTTAGATGTAAAGAGTTTACATGTTTGTTCGTCGGATTTTCTAGTAACGATTCTAAGGTTAGGGTTAGCTAGAACGGCAAATTTTTAAAATGGCATGGACGATGCCTCCCGAAACCTTGCTGCCGTGCTAGGAAACCCTACAGTATCTAGCTTGGAACTCTTCCAACATACCGTCCCTCCACTGAGGGCAAAGACAATGCCTGTGACTGACTCTCAGTCGACCTTATCACTCTGGAAACTCGAACCAAGAACTTTCTTTTAGTGCTTCTCAAGTACTTAAGAATTTCCTCCACGGCTATCTAGTGATTCTCCCAAGATCCGATTGATTCCTTATCACTATACCTAGTGAGGCATCTACATCTGGTCTGGTACTTAACATCGCACACATGATAGAGTGTAACACCTTAGAATGTGTTTTGTAGCTAATTATATTTTAAAATGTGGTTTTCAATAAAAAGTTTACCAAATTAAGTTTTAAATATTTTATCTTATTTAATGTGTATTTTATTATAATTTTGTTAGGCACACACACACTTGTGCATGTAAACTAGGATGTAAATTGAGGTTTAACCATTGCTTATTTTAGTGTTAAGTTTGTATTAAGTGTTTTGGGTTTTAAGTGTGCATGGTTGTAATTAGTAGTGTTGTTTTTTTTTAAATGAAAAGGGTTTTTTATGGTTGAATTGTTGACTTTGTATGAGAGAGGGGGGCATGGGAAGCATGGGTGACCCATGCCTCATTATGGGGAGAGAGAGAGAGGAGGGGGGGTTGACTTGTGAGTTCTCTCATTCCCTCACTCTCATTCTCTCACCCCCATTCTCTCTCACAACACACACACACTTCCAGCAGCAGCAGCTTCATCACAACACACACTCACTCACTCTCAAACTCACACACACACACTGCAGAGAGAGAGAGAGAAGAAGCAGCAGCAGAAGCAGAAGAAGGAAGCAACAGCAGCAGCACAGGCAGTGGCAGCAGCAACAACATCAACATCATCTTCCTCACCATCATCAGCATCACTATCATCATCATTACCATCAACAGCAGCAGCAGGAATAGAAGCAACAGCAAGCAGCAGTGACAGCAGCAGCAACACTAGGAGCAACTGCAGCAGCCATCACCTCCTCCATACACCTCTTCACCTGCTCTCTAGGGTCCAATAGGGAATATTTCCGAACCCTATTGTTTGATTGTGCAGCTTGTGTGCTAATTAGCTTGTTTAGTGCTAAATTAGCTTGTTTAGTGCTAGTTTTGGTGATTTGTGAGGTATTGTGGTAATTTGTTGGATGTGTTGGATACCCTAGTTTACTTAAGTGCTAATAGGGACATTGCAACTGAGAAATCCCCAGATTACACTAAAATACCATATAGTTTGTGTTTTGTACAAATTGTCGTTTTTAAGCGATAATTGTGATATTTGTGACCTGCTTTAGACCCGATGCCTACAGAATAAAATTGAGAGGACTGGGACATGCTACCTAGGTCTAGAGCACACCAAATGAACACGAGCCCCTACCCCCATACTGGGGCCGCCAATTTTGCCAATCTGGCCGAAATTTGCGGCCAAGCTTGGGTTCTGGGTGTTGGGGTTTGGTCTGGGGTAGTCTGCTGTGTTGTGTAGTGTGTTGGTATGTCTAGTTTTGTTATATCTCACCTGTAGGAAAATCTTGGACTATATGTCGCTTTTGTGTTTTGTTGTGTTTGCGCGATACGCGCGATACGCGAGAGGGTTCTGTGATCCAGCGTATCACGGCGTGTCGCGATGGTTTTTAGACGCGTACACACACGATTCAGCGTATCGTGCACACGCGCGTTTAGTTCGCGACGCGAGTTTCTCGTTTCGATTCGCTTGTCGTACTTGCAGGTTTGCAGACGGACACAGATACAGGGGAAGCAGATGATAGGATTCACCCCGCGTGGAGTTTAGGTGAGTAGATATAACATCTATAGGGGAATCGCCCGCATGGCGTTATGCGTCTGGGCTAGGATTCAATTTCCTGTCGCACATTCTACGTCATTGTAGAATTGCGCATTTACTGCATTTCCTAGATATAGCTATATACTGTGACTAGCAGCCGTAGGACACTGCACATATTATTGACGGTTCATGTTGCACGAGCACGGATTGCATGCTACACACACACCGTCAATAATTGCCATGTCACACACTACCCCTTATAGCTACCATTGCTTTCCACACTTGACATCTAGCCTATCGGTATCCCTATAGAGTATCATACCTTTAGTGATAGGTATATTTTCACTTGCGATACAGCTACAGGTATACCTCCTACATATTTTACCTATACCGGGAGGGATTTTCCTACATGTGTTACTTATACCCAGGGGGGTATACGACATCAGTTCCTATAGGTAGATACCTATACTTTGCTACACCTGTATGTTAGATACATATTCAGTGGTTGTCGCATATTCACATTACTGATGTTACTTAGCTGTACCTTATCATGATTTCGCATACATCTGGTTCAGCTATATACTTGTGTTTACCTGCTCGCATTCAGATATATCGCATACATTTATTCCTGTATTTATGCATTGTTATCTGGATTTTATATGATGTTTTCGGGATTTGGGGACCGCGGGAGTTCATGAAATTATGCATACATGAACAACCCGGTTTCCTTGATATGATATTTCGAGCGTCCCCCATGAGTTTTATCGGTGCTGATTTTATGCTCCATACGATGTGTGGTTGCCGTATGAGAGTACATGGTGTGGCCCGGTATGGTTCCCCTCGGCAAGAAGATCGATGGGTTTGCCGATTGAGCCTGGAGGCGGGCAAGTACCTACCGGTGATTGTTTGGACCTGGCAGTTGTCTGGAGGCTACTGGCCAGAGTAGAGAGATGGATGCGGGATGACCTGTACTGTCGAGGCCGAGGGCCGACACTGCAGACGGACCCCGTGGGCTGATCCGGACTGACGGAGCCCCATATACGAGGATTTCTGTGCCGATGCTTGGCACATGGTTTCACGATATTTCTTTAACCCCCTTTTTGAATATATAACAGGGGACCTAGCCGTTGTTATATATACCCTTACACCAATATTAGTGGAATGGGACGCTAATATATGTGTATTGCCCCCATCATATTTATTTCTGTACATATATTTACCTTTAGGATGCTAGAACTTACTTGGGATACTAGGTGATTCATTGGGACTTGGACATTGGATATACCTATGTGATTGGTGACTTGTACATTCGGGATATAGGAGATTACTCGACATTGTACATTGAGGAGATGTGAGACTTATTTGATGTGAGTGCCCAATGTGGGGCCTGGTTTGAGGATTTGGGATTGGAGTAACTTAGTGGATTGTGATCCTGCCACGACGTCAGGTTTCCGTGGAAAATGACATATTCCACCCTACACCTCACCATTACCTATCTTATGCACATATTCATATATTGGTAGTACTTGTGGTGTACCCTTATGATAGTTGCATATTTGCTTTCTCATATCTCTATTTCATAGACATTGCATACTACTATCATGTCATCATTGCTTCACATAGTGATTGTACCTGCTAGTGTACTCTTTTTAATTCAGCTTCGCATGACATATCATTACTACTGTAATCGCATATCTTAGATTCATGATGTACGTGCATTCCTGCGATTATCTGCATATGTTTTATGCTATTCACGAGTTGGCAACTCACCCCCGTTGTGCCACAGGTGTTTCAGGTTTTTCCCCAGAGTAGTCGAGGCAGGCTATTCCCCTATCCAGCTATCCAGCTACCATCTTTTGCTACAGATACCGCATCAGCTCACAGTACTCTTTTGCATAGGTGGGTTAGACGGTTATCTGTATTATATATTGTACCTTCGTTGTATTGTACTCTCCATCTACTGTTGTATTATTGACATAGAGACTTGGTGAGGACGTTATGTGTATTATTGTGGATTTGATGTCTTTTATATACATCTTTCTCTCTACTGTCTTTATTTCTTCGCTACGGCGTCGTATATTTGCATTGTATCCATTTTTGCTGGATTTTACAAAAAGGGGTGTTGCTAAAATTTTAAGAAAGAAAGTGAGACTTTTAAAGAATTTGGGTTGCGATTTCAAATGTTTCAAACTTATATTATCTTTTCCGTATTTTTATGGTTTAGATTTCTGGGTTTTGGCTTTCTTTTACTACGTTGCGTCTTTAGGCGTTGCGTAGTATTAGGGCCGTCACGGGCCATTCTTGGGTCGTAACAAAGTTGGTATCAGAGCGTTAGGTTTTACCTTTCGGAGTGTAGGATGACCTTAGTATGATGGAGTAGGTAGCTTAAGTAGAGTAACGTAGTGTGTGTATGTCTGCAGCATACCCACCGCGTGGTACCTTGCATTAAGTGACCTAAGTACAATTTGTTTGACATTCCTTATTTGATGATTCATATCATTGAGATTCGATTTCCTCATTCTTATCGAATCTCATCTTATATCTTTTTATAGCCTTGCCGCCGATGACTATGGGGACTCAGAGTGATGCAACGAGGGCCGAGGTCAGAGTTAGCTCGGGTGAGACGAGTATTGACCAGGATGGCACTCTAGTTGCACAGGTGCAGACGGAGCAGCCTACGACCTATACCATGGATAGACTGTTGGTAGAGATGCAGGAGTTCCGCCAGACGATGAGTTCTTTAGTTGACGTCGTTCGGGAGCTACGACAGGAGGTTGTCACCCCTGTTACTCAGCTGTCCCTTATGATCAGCATGCAGCAGTCCGTCACCTACATAGCACCAGTGGTTGCAGCCCCAGTTGACGAGGCACATATTTTAGAGGCTCAGAGAGTTCCAGGACAGTGGAGGACTCATACCAGCGTACCAGCCCAGAGACAGAGGTTCGGTCGTCGAGACAGATTTCGTGGCCACTACGGGAGTAGCAGAGGCTTGGGACGAGGACAGTCGTTCAGCTCCCATCCCCAGGATGGTCAGCAGTCAGCACGTGGATGTTTTCGATGCGGAAGCCTTCAGCACTTCGTCAGGGATTGTTCCTCAGCACGGCGACAGGATCGTAGTCAGAGAGGCCGTGGGCGTGGAAGATTTGCTCAGAGGGCTCAGTTTACCAGAGGAGTTCATCCAGCTGCGAGTAGAAGGAAGACACAGGAGTTTGCTTCTACTCATCGGGACGCGCAGACGTCCAATGTGGAGTTTTCAGGTACCCTTGGGCTTTATGTTCTCTTGGTGTATTTGTTTGTTTCTTGCTTGTACTGTGGTTGGGTAGATTAGTCGTAGTAGTTGTTTTAACTTCTGTCAGCGATCCTTTTGTTGCGCGACACGTATTTCAGTTTTGTGCCAATCGGATAAGAGATAGAGTTTCGTCCGTCGTTTTGATCCTTCTAGAGATGTTGGATTTGACGTTCTCCTGGGCACGGACTGGTTAACTATGTGCTAGGCGTCTGTGGACTACCGTGTGGAAGCAAGTTAGGTTTTGTTTTCCCCGGCAAGTCAGTTCTTGTTGTGCAGGTGGATAGTTGGGCCGCCTCTCACAGCTTGAATTCAGCCTTTTTCGCTAGTCGGCTACTGAGGAGATGGCGTGGATTCTTGGCGTTCATTCGTAATACCGGAGCCACCGTGGGATTGTTGGACCGGGTTCTTTTCGTGCGAGAGTTTTCCGACGTTGTTCCAGATGAGCCGGCGAAGCTGAGGGAGCTTAAGGATCAGCTGCAGAGTTGTGGTTTGGGGAGTTTTGTGCGTCTGAGTGTTTCGCTTTTGGATGCTCCTATTTCTGTTCGTCAAGGAGAAAGATGGCAGTTTAGGGTTGCGTATCGACGGATCGTCAATTGAACCGGCTTACGGTGCGGATAGGTATCCTTCATCTCGCCGTGACGATTTCTTCGATCAGCTCCAGAGTGCGAGACATTTCTCTAAGTGTGTTTGGGATCAGGTCATCATTATTGCGGATTCGGAGTGACGGCGTTCCGAAGACTGCCTTATGCGTGCTACGAGCTTGTGTGTTTTTGTGAGTCGTTGGATTCACTGTCGCCCTAGCGGCATTCGTAGATATGATGAACCAGATTTCTGCAGGCCGTTCCTCGACCAGTTTCTGTTGTGTTATTTACGACACTCTAGTCTATTTAATGTGTCTTGAGGGACAGTAGTAGCACTCGAGGATTTGTTATGCAGATACTGGGAGAGTACCAGCAGTTTGCTAAATTCTCGGAGTGTTTCTTCAGGCTTGTTTGTGTTGACTCCTAGGTCTTGTAGTCACGGGAGACGGTTCCGTATGGTTCCGAGGGCAATCGTGGCCGTACAGCTTAGGCCCAGACTTGTGTGCAGGACGGAGATCCGTAGATTGTTGGGCTTAGCAGGTTTTTGCCGCCGTTTCATGCAGGATTGCTAGAGTAATGCTGCACCGTCGACTGAATGGACCAGAAAGGAGGTTTCTTTTCTTTGGACTGAGGCATGTGTACGGAGTTTTCAGCAGTTGAAGATCCAGTTAGCAACTGCATCAGTCTTTCTTTGCTTTTGGTTCGGGCGACTTTGTCGTTTAACTGTAATGTTTCTTGAGTGGGCTCGAGGGTGTACTGAGGTGACACTATAGAGATATCGCGTTTGCTTTCCCTACATTTGGGGGAAGTACGAGGAGGATATTCCACTCATGATCTGGAGATGGCCGCGGTGGTTTTGCGTTGGATATTTGGGGACACTACTTGCTTGAGAGTCGTGTCAGACTTTCCACGGACCACTAGAGCTTAATGTACATCTTCCTGCAGCAGATTTGGATTGTTGTGATGGTCTTCTGCAGATTTACAGTTCTTGTGTGATCGTCGAGTGTAGCTTAGTTCGTCTCTACGGAGGGGACAGCTTGCTCATGTCCGCGCCCGACCACTTTTCTTAAGTCGTTTTCGCGAGACACTGCCCGTCGAAGCTCGTACGTCAGAGATACTTGAGCATATTCGGCTGGGTAATGATTCGGAGACCTTGATTGTAACAATGATGTGCTAAGTTAGGGACGCGTTTGTGTACCTGGTTTCATCGGGTAGAGACGTATAATCCTCGAACATGCACATCTGTCAACCCCCTCTATGCATTCAAGTTCCACCAGCGTGGGCGTGACTTGTGAGATAGTTACGAGTGGACAGGGATGTAAAGAGAAGTTTCAGGTTTCGTTTCAAGTGTCTGTCTTGTTGTGTGCTTTGGGTCGAGCATCTGAGGCCGGCTGGAGACTTGCAACCTTTTACCGTTCCGAAGCAGGAATGGGAGCAGATCTCCACGAATTTCGTTATGGTTTCCACCTAATTTTGGTTAGGGTGCGACTCCATTCGGATTCTTGTCATCCGGTTTTACTCAGTTTGCTCAGTTGTTTTGTTTAAGTTGTGTGTTTGTTGTTTTGTTTGGTCGTCAGCAGCTTGGGATCGTCACTCGCCATCGTTAGGGTTCTCCTTCGATAGCTGTTATCAGGAGACGCTCTAATTGGCCACCCTTAGGCTTAGGGATTAGGTCGTGTCGATCGCCAGCCTGTTGTTTTCTGACTCTGCGTAGGTAGGATTTTGGACCCCAGCCATGTCTAGAGAATTCGGAGATAGTCCAGTTGTGTTCAGGTCAGGATGAGAACTGTCCATTGCAAACAGATGTTTTATGCGACTGTGTTGGTCGCAGGCTTGAGTGCGCAGTGGAAAGTCATGGATTCCTATGGACTTTACGATGAATGACGTGTTGGATTCTGGGAAGCTTATCCTAGGGTTTAGGTCCTTCTGAGATTCTATTAGCGAGTTAGTTTCGTTGCCTTTAACTTGGCACTTCCGCCCAGATTATTGGATTTTCACCCGTATTCCTTGTGATGATACTTTACAATTACCTTCTTGACCTTTCTCACATGTTTGCACCAGACCTTTTAGCTGGACGCGATCTTTCGTTCACCAGCAGCCATGTGTGTTAATGGCTCGACAGGTGGAGAAGCGTCGGTCAAAGGTCTTGCCATCTGTGAAGGGTTTTCTTGGACGTAGCCGTATAGTGAGGTAGTCACTTGGGAGGCTCTTGAGGATTTCAATCTTCTTTTTGAAGGCACAGGTAACAATATAAGTTTTAAATTCGGTGACGAATTTCTTTTAAGGGGGGGAGATTGTAACACCTTAGAATGTGTTTTGTAGCTAATTATATTTTAAAATATGGTTTTCAATAAAAAGTTTACCAAATTAAGTTTTAAATATTTTATCTTATTTAATGTGTATTTTATTATAATTTTGTTAGGCACACACACACTTGTGCATGTAAACTAGGATGTAAATTGAGGTTTAACCATTGCTTATTTTAGTGTTAAGTTTGTATTAAGTGTTTTGGGTTTTAAGTGTGCATGGTTGTAATTAGTAGTGTTGTTTTTTTTTAAATGAAAAGGGTTTTTTATGGTTGAATTGTTGACTTTGTGTGAGAGAGGGGGGCATGGGAAGCATGGGTGACCCATGCCTCATTATGGGGAGAGAGAGAGAGGTGGGGGGGTTGACTTGTGAGTTCTCTCATTCCCTCACTCTCATTCTCTCACCCCTATTCTCTCTCACAACACACACACACTTCCAGCAGCAGCAGCTTCATCACAACACACACTCACTCACTCTCAAACTCACACACACACACTGCAGAGAGAGAGAGAGAGAGAGAAGAAGCAACAGCAGAAGCAGAAGAAGGAAGCAACAGCAGCAGCACAGGCAGTGGCAGCAGCAACAACATCAACATCATCTTCCTCACCATCATCAGCATCACTATCATCATCATTACCATCAACAGCAGCAGCAGGAATAGAAGCAGCAGCAAGCAGCAGTGACAGCAGCAGCAACACTAGGAGCTACAGCAACAGAGGCAAGCTCCAGCAACTGCAGCAGCCATCACCTCCTCCATACACCTCTTCACCTGCTCTCTAGGGTCCAATAGGGTATATTTCCGAACCCTATTGTTTGATTGTGCAGCTTGTGTGCTAATTAGCTTGTTTAGTGCTAAATTAGCTAGTTTAGTGCTAGTTTTGGTGATTTGTGAGGTATTGTGGTAATTTGTTAGATGTGTTGGATACCCTAGTTTACTTAAGTGCTAATAGGGACATTGCAACTGAGAAATCCCCAGATTACACTAAAATACCATATAGTTTGTGTTTTGTGCAAATTGTCATTTTTAAGCGATAATTGTGATATTTGTGACCTGCTTTAGACCCGATGCCTACAGAATAAAATTGAGAGGACTGGGACATGCTACCTAGGTCTAGAGCACACCAAATGAACACGAGCCCCTACCCCCATACTGGGGCCGCCAATTTTGCCAATCTGGCCGCAATTTGCGGCCAGGCTTGGGTTCTGGGTGTTGGGGTTTGGTCTGGGGTAGTCTGCTGTGTTGTGTAGTGTGTTGGTATGTCTAGTTTTGTTATATCTCACCTGTAGGAAAATCTGGGACTATATGTCGCTTTTGTGTTTAGTTGTGTTTGCGCGATACGAGCGATACGCGTGAGGGTTCTGTGATCCAGCGTATCGTGGCGTGTCGCGATGGTTTTTAGACGCGTACACACACGATTCAGCGTATCGTGCACACGCGCATTTAGTTCGCGACGCGAGTTTCTCGATTCGATTCGATATCGCGTTTCGCGAGATATTTGACTTATATGTGATTTCTTGTCGTACTTGCAGGTTTGCAGACGGACACACCTACAGGGGAAGCAGATGATAGGATTCACCCCGCGTGGAGTTTAGGTGAGTAGATATAACATCTACAGGGGAATCGCCCGCAGGGCGTTATGCGTCTGGGCTAGGATTCAATTTCCTATCGCACATTCTACGTCATTGTAGAATTGCGCATTTACTGCATTTCCTAGATATAGCTATATACTGTGACTAGCAGCCGTAGGACACTGCACATATTATTGACGGTTCATTTTGCACGAGCACGGATTGCATGGTACACACACACCGTCAATAATTGCCATGTCACACACTACCCCTTATAGCTACCATACTTGACATCTAGCCTATCGGTATCCCTATAGCGTATCATACCTTTAGTGATAGGTATATTTTCACTTGCGATACAGCTACAGGTATACCTCCTACATATTTTACCTATACCGGGAGGGATTTTCCTACATGTGTTACTTATACCCAGAGGGGGTATACGACATCAGTTCCTATAGGTAGATACCTATACTTTGCTACACCTGTATGTTAGATACATATTCAGTGGTTGTCGCATATTCACATTACTGATGTTACTTAGCTGTACCTTATCATGATTTCGCATACATCTGGTTCAGCTATATACTTGTGTTTACCTGCTCGCATTCAGATATATCGCATACATTTATTCCTGTATTTATGCATTGTTATCTGGATTTTATATGATGTTTTCGGGATTTGGGGACCGCGGGAGTTCATGAAATTATGCATACATGAACAACCCGGTTTCCTTGATATGATATTTCGAGCGTCCCCCATGAGTTTTATCGGTGCTGATTTTATGCTCCATACGATGTGTGGTTGCCGTATGAGAGTACATGGTGGGGCCCGGTATGGTTCCCCTCGGTAAGAAGATCGATGGGTTTGCCGATTGAGCCTGGAGGCGGGCAAGTACCTACCGGTGATTGTTTGGACCTGGCAGTTGTCTGGAGGCTACTGGCCAGAGTAGAGAGATGGATGCGGGATGACCTGTACTGTCGAGGGTGAGGGCCGACACTGCAGACGGACCCCGTGGGCTGATCCGGACTGACGGAGCCCCATATACGAGGATTTCTGTGCCGATGCTTGGCACATGGTTTCACGGTATTTCTTTAACCCCCTTTTTGTATATATAACAGGGGACCTAGCCGTTGTTATATATACCCTTACACCAATATTAGTGGAATGGGACGCTAATATATGTGTATTGCCCCCATCATATTTATTTCTGTACATATATTTACCTTTAGGATGCTAGAACTTACTTGGGATACTAGGTGATTCATTGGGACTTGGACATTGGATATACCTATGTGATTGGTGACTTGTACATTCTGGATATAGGAGATTACTCGACATTGTACATTGAGGAGATGTGAGACTTATTTGATGTGAGTGCCCAATGTGGGGCCTGGTTTGAGGATTTGGGATTGGAGTATCTTAGTGGATTGTGATCCTGCCACGACGTCAGGTTTCCGTGGAAAATGACATATTCCACCCTACACCTCACCATTACCTATCTTATGCACATATTCATATATTGGTAGTACTTGTGGTGTACCCTTATGATAGTTGCATATTTGCTTTCTCATATCTCTATTGCATAGACATTGCATACTACTATCATGTCATCATTGCTTCACATAGTGATTGTACCTGCTAGTGTACTCTTTTTAATTCAGCTTCGCATGACATATCATTACTACTGTAATCGCATATCTTAGATTCATGCTGTACGTGCATTCCTGCGATTACCTGCATATGTTTTATCCTATTCACGAGTTGGCAACTCACCCCCGTTGTGCCACAGGTGTTTCAGGTTTTTCCCCAGAGTAGTCGAGGCAGGCTATTCCCCTATCCAGCTACCCAGCTACCATCTTTTGCTATAGATACCGCATCAGCTCACAGTACTCTTTTGCATAGGTGGGTTAGACGGTTATCTGTATTATATATTGTACCTTCGTTGTATTGTACTCTCCATCTACTGTTGTATTATTGACATAGAGACTTGGTGAGGACGTTATGTGTATTATTGTGGATTTGATGTCTTTTATATACATCTTTCTCTCTACTGTCTTTATTTCTTCGCTACGGCGTCGTATATTTGCATTGTATCCATTTTTGCTGGATTTTACAAAAAGGGGTGTTGCTAAAATTTTAAGAAAGAAAGTGAGACTTTTAAAGAATTTGGGTTGCGATTTCAAATGTTTCAAACTTATATTATCTTTTCCGTAGTTTTATGGTTTAGATTTCTGGGTTTTGGCTTTCTTTTACTACGTTGCGTCTTTAGGCGTTGCGTAGTATTAGGGCCGTCACGGGCCATTCTTGGGTCGTGACATAGAGCCTACTGCCGAAGCATAGGGTATCCCTTGCACGCGAGCTCTCTCCAAATCAGTCTCGGAAGAGTTCTTTTTGAAGAGAGTGATTCCTTAGTAAGTGGGCGAACCACCATGCTTAGAATCCTCCATACTAAACCTCTTTAGTATGGTGTTAATGTACCTGGATTTGGGACATTCCCAACATCCACATATATCTATCACCATAGATCATTATCTATAAGATGTAGTAGGAATCATCCAGATCTTTTATTGAGAATCCTCGTGATAAGAGGAGCTTGACCGAGTGTACCATAGGAAACCATTTCCTATCAAGAGTATGTCATCTATGTACAATACGTGTAAGACAACTTCACTCTACAACCTTCTTGTATATACAAGGTTTATCTACCATTTTGATGAAGTCAAACTCTTTGACTGCCACATCAAAAAAGATGTTCCATCTCCGTGATGCGTGCATTGATACTGATGGACTAAAGCATAGCTTTGAAAGTCTCAACTTTTCCATCTTCACCAAGAATCTTCTCAAGATCCATTTTCTCCCAATGGGTTTTACCCCTTCAGGTTCAACATGCAAAGTCATACTTTGTTGGTGTATATCGATTCCATCTTTGATCGCATAGCATCCAGCCATTTCACAGAGTCCCCACTCGTGATGGCCTGCCTGAACCTAGTTGGGCCATCATCAATCATGATGCAATCCTCACTCCCACTGTCACCGAGAAAATCGTAGTATCTCTCAAGTGGATGAGAAACCCTACTAGATTCACGAAGAGGCTGAGGTTTGTTAGAAACTATTGAATCCTTTGGTTTCATCAAATCATCAGCTGTTAGTTTGTCTAGCTGGAACTCCTTCCAGTTCTACCTCATTTCCACTAATTTCTTCACAAGAAATTCCTTTTCTAAAAAGGTGGCATGCTGAGAAACAAAACACCTTTTTCTACTCAGAGTGGTAGAAGATATTCCCTCACAAATGTTTGGGATATCCTAACAAACTTATACAATCCTGACCTTGCCTCGAGCTTGTCCGGATTTTGCTTTTCAACATAGGCCGGACAACCCCATATCTTAACTCGTTTAAGACATGGTCTCTTCCCACACCATATCTCATATGTAGTGGTAGGCCCAGATTTGGATGGAACCCTATTCAATAGGTATACAGCTTCTCAAGTGCATAACACCCAAAAGAAAACAGGTAACTCAGCAGTACTCATCATAGAGCGCGCCATATCTTATAGGGTGCGATACCTCTGCCCCGATACACCGTTGTGCTATGGTGTACTCGAAAGAGTAAGCTGAGAGAGAATTGTAAGTCGATGTAGTACACCCCAGTACTTATGGGGAGGCGGAATTAACAAAAACTTATCAAGTTTAAACAACGAACATCGACTAACCGCTTGAATCGAAGCTAAACTCTAAAAAACCGTATTCTATGAGTTTCTTTACATAAGTGATTAGGGATTATACCTAATGAAACCGGTCCTTCTTCTTTACGTCCTCCTTTGTTCTCCTCGGCCTTCTCTAGGTAGTAGACGATCCACCCGAGAGCGAAACTCCAAGCTAAACCTCTAACTTGAGGTAACTAATCAACTTTGATTGCTAATCAAAGATGAGAGGATGATATAGAGTGAGGGTTATGGATTGTTTAGTCTAACTAAACCTTTGATCTCAACACATGAGGATTAAGGTTAGTATCTTGAAGATGAGAGCTTGAGGAGAGAGAATGTGTGATATGATAATGAGAGAAGAGAGAGAGTGTATCATAATATTATGAAGCATTCTTATTCTCAAATAATCATAAAAGGAAATGAATAAGCATGCTTCACAAAATATCTTGTGATGATTCATTAACATGAGTCATTAAGCAATAAATGTGCATTAATGAAGTGAATGAATCACCACTATGACTCACTCTCTTTCCAAAACAAACCTCCTTAGTCACATCTTCTAGAAGCTTCTCGAGTAATTACGAGAACGCCCCTCCGATCCGTAAAAATACGGAAAAACTTTAGACTGTATAAATCCAATAACCGGATACCAGTAACTGGCTTAAACCAAAGCCGACTGGTAAAATCTGTCCGAAAGTCGTACGCGCGTAAACGCACGTATGCGTCCGAACCCTTTGTCGCAAAACCATGCAACCTCTATATCGTTTCGCCTGGAGTAGGAAACTCTCTGTGTGGGACTCTAGAGACTCGACTACTACGCTGGCAGTGGGTTTAACCACAGACCGCAAGCGGCACTAGCTGTACGTAACGGTCCCCAGGTAGTTGTCGATAAGAAGGCCGATGAGTAAACCCATCCGAACTCCTACTGAGTCTGATGTGACAATCTCCATACAGTCCGGTCCGTTCGTCCATGACTATCGCATATCGGGCCTAGGGGGGCGGCAAGCGTCAGTCCCCTAATAGCGGTATAAGTCGTGTCGGAGTGAAGCCCATTACACCCTGAGAAACTGCTGGAACCTACCAGCAAATCTCGCTTGCCCTGGCCAGGGACTTTGCGTAATGGCTCTCTGACACAGCACGATATCTACTCCTAATACCGGGAGGGACGAATCCTGTCTAACCGCCACTGCCTCCAAGTGCTCGGGACTGCACCCAACTGCTACCTGTTTTCACGACTCCTTTGAGCCGTGGTAGGGTAGCAATCTAAGAACAGTGGGACACACTCGAGGCGAAGTAGCAGTGTCAAGTCTGCGGACTACGCTGTACTCATGTCACCTGGGAACTGTTCACTGACGACTGGTATCAAACCAACCAACAGTTCCCTGTGAGTCCTGTCCGGTGTACCCGTAACCTAACGAGCACCTGTATACTATCTCCAGTACGACATACTGATGGCTGTGGGACAGACCATCTCCCCAACTGGGATGAGAAGCGTACACACTAGTCTACTCCGGAGTATCGATGCTCTGTCTCGATAATCCAACGACCAGGGACCTGAATAAGGATGTGCTTGTAGACTACCCAGCCCCCACTAGTGTGACTGCCATCACAACGCTGGTAGCCAAGCAAGATCCTAAGAGCTCTATTAATACGTACACTCACATATTAAGATAGAAAAACCAAGTAGCATACTACCATGTTTAGCAAGACTGTTATATACATGTGAATATCCCAAGCTTCCATTAAGTAATATACAAGCTAGTATGATACAGTAATGGCCTTCTAGGGCATAAACACTAACAATCTCCCACTTGCACTAGGGCCATGTACTGGCATATCGCAGACCAATGATCTCGAGTAGCCTCTCGAACTGAATCTGAGGAAGGGCCTTCGTGAATGGATCAGCAATGTTCTCTTCTGAAGCAACTCTCCGAACCTCGATCTCCTGACGATCAATGATCTCCCTGATCAGGTGATACCGCCTCAAGATGTGTCTGGACTTCTGATGGGACCTTGGTTCCTTCGCTAAAGCTATAGCTCCGTTGTTGTCGCAATACAGAGGTATTGGATCAACTATGGTAGGAACCACCTGAAGTTCTGTTAGGAACGTCTTCATCCAGACTGCTTCTTTTGCGGCATCGCAAGCAGCTATATACTCCGCTTCCATCGTCGAGTCAGCAACGGTGTCCTGCTTGGAGCTCTTCCAGCACACCGCCCCTCCATTGAGGGTAAAGACATAACCCGACATGGACTTGGAATCGTCCTTATCACTCTGGAAGCCGGAATCAGCAAAGGCCTCTAACCTGAGGTCTTTTCCGCCGTAAACCAAGAACATCTCCTTAGTCCTCCTCAGGTACTTGAGAATGTTCTTTACTGCTATCCAGTGTTTCTCCCCTGGGTCTGACTGATACCGGCTTACCACGCTCAGTGCGTAAGCTACATCTGGTCTGGTACACAACATCGCATACATTATAGAGCCTACCGCAGAAGCGTAGGGTATAATAGACATGCGTTCCCTTTCCAAATCAGTCTTGGGAGACATCTCTTTGGAGAGGGTGATTCCGTGACAAGCCGGTAGATTACCGCGCTTAGAATCTTCCATACTGAATCTTTTCAGTACAGTGTCGATATACCTGGACTGCGAAAGTCCCAACATCCTCTTGGATCTATCACGATAGATCCGGATCCCCAAAATGTAAGAGGCATCACCCAGGTCTTTCATGGAGAACCTGTGTGACAAGAATCCTTTGACAGATTGTAGCATAGGAATGTCATTTCCTATCAATAGAATGTCATCCACGTACAAGACGAGGAATACGACACTTCTGGCCACAACTTTACTATATATGCACGGTTCATCTGGATTTTTGATAAAGTCATATTCTTTGACTGTCTCATCAAAACAGATGTTCCAACTCCGCGATGCCTGCTTTAGTCCATAAATGGACTTAAGCAGCTTGCATACTTTCCCGCTGCTCCCACTCTGATTGAAACCCTCTGGCTGATCCATATAGACGCTCTCTTCTAAATTTCCATTCAGAAAAGCCGTCTTTACGTCCATCTGCCAGATTTCATAATCATGGAAGGCAGCAATAGCAAGAAGGACCCGAATGGATTTGAGCATAGCCACTGGAGAAAAGGTTTCGTCATAGTCCAAACCAGGTCTTTGACGAAAACCCTTTGCAACAAGTCTAGCCTTATAGGTTTCCACCTGTCCATCTACACCAATCTTTTTCTTGAAGATCCATTTGCATCCTATGGGTTTTACCCCATCTGGAGCAAAGTCCAAAGTCCATACTTTGTTGGTGTACATGGACTCCATTTCGGTCCGCATTGCATCTAGCCATCGTACCGAGTCGCCGCTCTGGATGGCCTGCCTGAAGTCAGTAGGTTCATCATCATCTATGATGCAATCCTCTCTATCCCCATCTATGAGAAAACCGTAGTATCTCTCAGGCGGACGAGACGGCCTACTACTCCTGCGGAGGGGTGCGGGAATGTTCTGTTCTTCTTGAACCTCTGGTTCTACCAAACTTTCAGTAACAGCTTGTGGTTCTGGAATTTCTTCCAGTTCTACTTCGCTCCCACTCTTCTGATTTTCCAAAAATTCAGTTTCTAAGAAGCGGGCATGACGAGAAACAAAAACCTTTTGTTCCTCTGCGTAATAGAAATAATATCCCATAGAGTTCTTTGGATATCCCACAAACTTACACTCTACTGAGCGTGCCTCGAGCTTGTCCACATGCTGCTTTTTAACAAAAGCTGGACATCCCCATGTTTTCAGGTACTGAAGACAGGGTTTCTTCCCACTCCATATCTGATATGGTGTGGTAGGCACAGTTTTGGTTGGAACTTTGTTCAAAAGATATGCCGCCGATTCTAGCGCATAACCCCAGAAAGATCGCGGTAACTCAGCATTACTCATCATGGATCGTACCATATCCAATAGGGTTCGATTCCGTCTCTCCGATACACCGTTATGCTGTGGAGTGTATGGAGGAGTAAGCTGAGAGAGAATTCCTTTCTCTTTTAGGTAACCTAGGAACTCGGCACTCAAGTATTCTCCACCTCGATCAGATCTTAGTGTCTTAATACTTTTGCCTGTTTGGTTTTCCACTTCACTCTTGTATTCCTTGAATTTCTCAAAGGCCTCGGATTTATGCTTCATTAAGAAAACATGTCCATACCTAGAGAAATCATCTGTAAAAGTAATGAAGTAGGAATAACCACCTCTTGCATGTGTAGACATTGGACCGCATACGTCGCTGTGTATGAGTCCTAAGAGCTCGCTCGCTCTTACTCCTTGTCCAGTGAATGGAGTCTTTGTCATCTTTCCTTTGAGACAGGATTGACAAGTGTCATAAGATTGATATTCGAACGAGTCCAAATATCCTTCTCTATGTAACTTAGTCAACCTTCTCTCATTGATGTGACCCAGTCTACAATGCCATAAGAAAGCTTTATTTAAATCTGGAGACTTTCTTTTTAGTGTGTTCTGGACATTGAAAATTTGGAGTTGGTTTAACACATATATGCCGTTATTTAGAGTACCGGACCCAATCAAACCATGATTAAGGTGGATGTTGACAACATCTCTTACAAACGTGAAATCATAACCTTTATTTGATAACAAGGAAACTGATATGATATTACACGTTAAGCTGGGTACAAAATAAAAGTTATGTAAAACCAAAATGTGTCCACTCCTCAATCCTAGGTGATAATCCCCGACGGACGCAGCTCCCACGCTAGCTCCGTTAGCAACCCTGAGGATCATATCACCTTCCTTCAGCACTCTACGGTTTCTCAGTGCCTGCAATGAATTGCAAATATGAGATCCTGACCCGGTATCCAATACCCAGGAAGTAGAGTTGATCGACAGACAATTCTCAATTACAAACACACCTGAAGTCGAAGCCACAGCTTGCTTCGGTTCCTGGTTCTTGGCGTTCCACGCCTTGCAATCCTTCTTCCAGTGCCCTTTCCTGTGACAATGGAAGCACTCATCCAGGCCAACTACCGGTGCTGCAATCTTTTTCTTTCCCTTCTTTCCCACCTTACTAACACCTCCTCTAGGTCTGGGTGCGGCCTTCTTCTTCCTTCCTTTGGCCCTAGCCTTGGACCCGGAAGAAGATGAACCGCCAACAAACATAGCGGGTGTTTCCCTTGCCTTCTGCAAGGTGCCCTCTGCACTCCTTAACATGTTTAGGAGTTCCGCAAGTTCAACTTCTTTTCCTTGAAGATTGAAGTTGAGGATAAACTGGGCGTAGGTGGGAGGAAGGGACTGGAGAACAAGGTCTGTATAGAGCTCATTATCCAAAGTCGTCCCAAGGTCTGCGAGCTCTTCTATATAGCCAATCATCTGTAGGACATGTTCACCTACCGATGACCCGACAGCCAACCTCGCTCGAAATAATTTCTTTGAGGTCTCGTATCTTGCTATACGAGATTGCTCTCCATAAAGTTCCTTTGTATGGAGAAATATGCCATCTAAGGACATATCCTCGTGCCTCCTCTGATGTTCATTATTCATCGAGGCAAGCACGATGCACTTGGCTCTTGCGCAATCTAAATCCCAGGTTTTGCGGATTTCCTTATCCGCATTGCTGGATTTGGGACCAGGGACAGCAGGTGCCGTAGCGGTGAGGACGTACCCCAGTTTGTCATAGGTCAAAGCCATCTTGACATTCCGCAGCCAATCTTTATAGTTTGGCCCCGTCAGTATATTTTTCTCTAAAAGTAACTTAAGTCCAGTCATTTTCAGGGTCGCTGCAATTAGGAGAGAGAGAAGAAAACTCTTTAGCATGATGCTCTTGCAAGTTTAGAGTGGTTTTTAGTTTATCTAAACTGGATGGCTCCCACTGTTTCTCGAATCCTTCCTCAAACCATAAAAGAAGAATTAGCCAAGACTATTCCCACCGTACAATACTTGCTTAACCGTTCAGCCAGGCCGGTGTCGATACTTCGAGGGAGGTTTTCCAACGCTTTCGCGAAGTTCCTTAATTAAATAACCTCTTTTCTCTGGGGGCGTAACCCCGCTGACACTTTTCTGGACACCTACTAGGTTTATAGCATTGATCGTTAAGCGACGAATATCCTGATAAGTAGCATATACTCACAGTAGGATCGGGATCCAAATATCATCGTATGATAATGTTGAAGGAATCCTACCAACATTCATCAAACTCCAAATGGTATGCATCTCTTTGCAAATTTCAGTTTCTTTAGAAATTCCCGATATAAGTTTTTGCCCCATGCTCTTATGACCTTGACGAAAGCCAACAAATCATAAGTCACATGTCAAGTTCTGCCCATCATTATCTTGTTAATTTGAACCCATCCGTATATACCCTTGACGAAAGCCAACAAGGTAATGCGACTGTCCCAAACCAACACATCTATCTATGTAACAAATGAATACCCCAGCAGCTACCAAACACTATGTCTTGACGAAAGCCAACAAACATAGCTTGAATACTACTGACTATCCATAAGAAATGACGGAGGGCTACGACTGGTTTTGGCGAAACCGTGAACGTAGTGAACTTGATATAATCGAAGGAACCTTGATAGCTTTTAAAAGGAGTGGTTAAATCTCCGCATTTAAAAATATCTGTTTTTAAAAATAACCGAGTGGTTTCTTTTAAATTGTTCCAACGATTGAAACTTTGGTTTGTTTTACTTTGCATTATAGATAATGCGTCCCATCATTAACCTATCATTGCAGAAAAACAACGAAAATATAACGTCCTCTTATGCCATCCGCATTCGCCACGGGGTCCCGTCATCACCCGTTAGGTTACTTAACTAACGACAGAGCGGGGGCTGGGCTAGCGCGGGTGTAAAACATAAGTGACGTCTAAATAGCTATAATAAATATAGATATTTTACATTCGTCTGACGCAATGATATTCATTCCAGAACACAGATAAACAATATTGGATTTGCAAGCAATCTGTATTTCTTTTGAGCCTGCAAGAAAAGACAGATTACACAGTTGTGATGAATAGCCGTTTACCCCACCCTCGACCCCTACGGGTACGGCAAACTACCCACCCGGCAGTCTGTGTACCCCATCTTGGGTCAGTCCTAGGAGCAAAAACAGTAAAATGAAATAATAGAACGGTGGCTACGACCGCAACCTGGAAGTGCCCCGCGAAAATAATATTACAACAAATTACATTTACAACAAATGAATTAATCAATAACCCTTTGCTAACCCCGGCTATACACCACAACAGTCCAATACAGTTTATATGCACAAACAGATATAACCATTTCAGAAATGTGCAACCCCCTGCCAACCGACATACTAGCAGTTGGGGAAGGTTTACGAACACATTAAACAATCACAGATATAATCCAATACGCAAATACCGTATTTTTCGATCGAATAAACAACTTCAATATTGCTCCAAAATCTGCTCTGTTAAACAGTAACCTGAGCAATAATTAAATATTCCAGAAAACCCCAAATATCACAGGGGACCCACCCAAAAAATTTGAGCCCATGACTCGGCAACTCGGCCGCGGAAGCGCGGCGGATCGGTAGGATCCGCGGCGCTTCCGCGGCGCTTTAGTCGAATCATTGGCTCGAATTTCTTAGGTGTTCTCCTGTGGTCATGTCAAGCTCTCTGAACACACCAGAAAAATTTTAGGACTTCATTTTAAGTTCGACAGAAACTTAACAGAACTAGGGTTTTCCGGGTTCGTTTTTTTCGTTCGAAATTCGTACAAATTTGCGATTAAGTTATTTAGTGTTTAGCGAGGCTCTGATACCACTGTAAGTCGATGTAGTACACCCCAGTACTTATGGGGAGGCGGAATTAACAAAAACTTATCAAGTTTAAACAACGAACATCGACTAACCGCTTGAATCGAAGCTAAACTCTAAAAAACCGTATTCTATGAGTTTCTTTACATAAGTGATTAGGGATTATACCTAATGAAACCGGTCCTTCTTCTTTACGTCCTCCTTTGTTCTCCTCGGCCTTCTCTAGGTAGTAGACGATCCACCCGAGAGCGAAACTCCAAGCTAAACCTCTAACTTGAGGTAACTAATCAACTTTGATTGCTAATCAAAGATGAGAGGATGATATAGAGTGAGGGTTATGGATTGTTTAGTCTAACTAAACCTTTGATCTCAACACATGAGGATTAAGGTTAGTATCTTGAAGATGAGAGCTTGAGGAGAGAGAATGTGTGATATGATAATGAGAGAAGAGAGAGAGTGTATCATAATATTATGAAGCATTCTTATTTTCAAATAATCATAAAAGGAAATGAATAAGCATGCTTCACAAAATATCTTGTGATGATTCATTAACATGAGTCATTAAGCAATAAATGTGCATTAATGAAGTGAATGAATCACCACTATGACTCACTCTCTTTCCAAAACAAACCTCCTTAGTCACATCTTCTAGAAGCTTCTCGAGTAATTACGAGAACGTCCCTCCGATCCGTAAAAATACGGAAAAACTTTAGACTGTATAAATCCAATAACCGGATACCAGTAACTGGCTTAAACCAAAGCCGACTGGTAAAATCTGTCCGAAAGTCGTACGCGCGTAAACGCACGTATGCGTCCGAACCCTTTGTCGCAAAACCATGCAACCTCTATATCGTTTCGCCTGGAGTAGGAAACTCTCTGTGTGGGACTCTAGAGACTCGACTACTACGCTGGCAGTGGGTTTAACCACAGACCGCAAGCGGCACTAGCTGTACGTAACGGTCCCCAGGTAGTTGTCGATAAGAAGGCCGATGAGTAAACCCATCCGAACTCCTACTGAGTCTGATGTGACAATCTCCATACAGTCCGGTCCGTTCGTCCATGACTATCGCATATCGGGCCTAGGGGGGCGGCAAGCGTCAGTCCCCTAATAGCGGTATAAGTCGTGTCGGAGTGAAGCCCATTACACCCTGAGAAACTGCTGGAACCTACCAGCAAATCTCGCTTGCCCTGGCCAGGGACTTTGCGTAATGGCTCTCTGACACAGCACGATATCTACTCCTAATACCGGGAGGGACGAATCCTGTCTAACCGCCACTGCCTCCAAGTGCTCGGGACTGCACCCAACTGCTACCTGTTTTCACGACTCCTTTGAGCCGTGGTAGGGTAGCAATCTAAGAACAGTGGGACACACTCGAGGCGAAGTAGCAGTGTCAAGTCTGCGGACTACGCTGTACTCATGTCACCTGGGAACTGTTCACTGACGACTGGTATCAAACCAACCAACAGTTCCCTGTGAGTCCTGTCCGGTGTACCCGTAACCTAACGAGCACCTGTATACTATCTCCAGTACGACGTACTGATGGCTGTGGGACAGACCATCTCCCCAACTGGGATGAGAAGCGTACACACTAGTCTACTCCGGAGTATCGATGCTCTGTCTCGATAATCCAACGACCAGGGACCTGAATAAGGATGTGCTTGTAGACTACCCAGCCCCCACTAGTGTGACTGCCATCACAACGCTGGTAGCCAAGCAAGATCCTAAGAGCTCTATTAATACGTACACTCACATATTAAGATAGAAAAACCAAGTAGCATACTACCATGTTTAGCAAGACTGTTATATACATGTGAATATCCCAAGCTTCCATTAAGTAATATACAAGCTAGTATGATACAGTAATGGCCTTCTAGGGCATAAACACTAACAAGAATCACATTCTCCTTTTAGAAACTCTAGGAACTCCATGCGCAAGTATTCTCCTCCTCGATCACATCGTAGGACTTAATACTTCTACCCGTTAGGTTCTCAACTTTAAGCTTATATTCCTTGAATTTCTCAAAAGTTTCAGACTTGTGTTTCAACAGGAACATATGTCCAATTCTCGAGAGATAGTCGATGAATGTAATGAAGTACCAAGAACCAACCTTGGCATTTATAGACATAGGACCGTATACATCATCATGTATCTGTCCCAAGAGTTCAGTAACACTTTCTCTGTTTCCATTAAACGGAGTATTGGTCATTTTACCTTTGAGAGAAGACTGGCAAGTAGCATAAGATGAAAATTCGAACAGATTCTCATATTCATCCTTATGTAACTTAGTTGGTCGTGTCGTATTGATATGACCTAGTCTACAATGCCACAAGAAGGATTCGTTCATTTCTGAACTACTCCTCTTGTGTGTGTTCGGTATACTTTGAACTGTGATTTGATTTAGAACGTATATGCTATTATATAACGTGCCTGATCCAATCAACTCTTGATTCAGGAAAATATTCACAACATTATCCTCCAATACAGAATTATATCCTTCTTTAACTCATTAAAGAAACCGATGTAATGTTGTATATCAGGTTCGGTATGTAATAACATTGATTCACAATCAATGTACTAATACAAGATGATATCTGCCAACTGACATGGCTACAACAATTGCACTATTCTCTAACACTTAGAGACATATCACCTATTCTCAGTTCTCTACCTTTCTGTAGCCCATGTAACTCTTACATATATGGGATCCTTATCCGGTATCTCATACCTAGGACATGGAGGATACTGTGAAACAGTTATTGGTAACGAACACACCCGAAGAATATGCATCAACATGCTTTTTCTTCAATTGGGTGTCATGGGAATCCTGATATTCCCCTATTTCCTGCTCGGACTTATAACAATTATAAGTTGGAGCGGAACCAACATTCCCTAGCTCAGTATAATAAGCAGGTTCGGTCAATGTATCCATATTATTATCCTGATTATGGCGTGACATGGTTGCTACCAGGAGAGAGAGAGAGAAGAAAACACTCTGAGTGCGCTCTTGCAGGATTAGATCGGTTATTAGTTTATCTAATCAGGATGGCTCCCACTATTTTAGTCAAATCTACCTTCAAACCCCAAAAGGTAAGACTAGCCGGGATTAATTACACCCTACAAGTTCGCCAATCTTTCAGCCAGGCCAGTGTCGGTACTTTGAGGGAGGTTCCCCGTGCTTTCGCACGGACCTAATTAAAATAAACCTCGTTTTCCCTGGGGTGTAACCCCGTTAACACCTTTCTATATACCTACTTGATCGGCTAATTGTAATGTGTAAAACTCTCCCAGGAGTAACTCTTACTCGCAGTGAGTATCGGGATCCAACTATCTCATAGAAGGTATGCAATCTCATTGCAAATTTCAACACTTGAAATTCCCGATAATAGTTTTTACCCCTAGTGACTTAAGACCTTAACTATGGTCAACAAATCATAAGCACTAGTCATGTTCTACCCATCATTTCTTGATTAATTAGACCCACCACATGGTCCTTAACTTTGGTCAACAAAGTCACATGACAGTCCAAATTAATCGCATTATATGCTGTGTAGGAAGACATCACTTAGGTACCGCACACTACGCCTTAACTATGGTCAACAAACGTAGCACGAATACTAAGTACTCTACTTCCTAAAATGATGGAGGGTTACAATAGGATTTTAAGAAAACCTTTTGCGTAATGAACTTGTTATCGTTGTAGAATCGAATGAATTTTAAAAGGAGTGTTTTTGAGGCTTTTACTAGTTTTGCTAAAGAGGTCACTCCTGGTGAAGGGATCTTGGCTCTTTCCTTATCGAATAAGGTGCAGGATATTTCACAAATACCACTATGCAAAGCAAAAACTATAGAAGCAATCTAATGACAAACATAGTGGATTGTAGCATCTGCTAGTTTCGCTAAAGAGGTCACTCCCGGTGAAGGGATCTCGGCTCTTTCCTTATCGAATAAGGTGCTGGATATTCTACAAGGAATACCACTATGCAAAGCAAGAACTAGAGCTACCAGTTTTTAAATAAGTTTCTACAACATATTTAGGTTTATTTTATTTCATCAATCTCATTAATGAAATCCCATCAATCATGCTTCCTAAGCATCACAGAAGAAACGAAAGCATCAATATTTACTATATATCATAGATATAATATAGGCATTCGTCTCAGAACATATCAAGTGATCACATCACAGAATATCAGCAGTAGAAGAACATATATGAAATATTGGATATACAAGGAATTCCGTGTTTTAAATTAAGCTTGTATAAAACATGGATTCCACGGTCACGATGAATAGCCAAACCCACATCCCTAGACCCCTACGATAGCGGCAAGCAACCCTCCCAATTCTAGAGTTAGGAGACCCGGTCTCGACTCCTCGAAATGGTCTCCCACTGGACCCTAGAACCCGGTTACTTGTGCTCCCCGCCTTGGGTCTATCCTAATGCGGAAAAGTAAACAATATACAATGGTGACATCATCCTCTACCCGAAAGTGCCCCAATAAAAGAATATTACATACAATGAATTTTACATGAATGAAAATAAAAACCCTCATCTCACATAAAACCCCCGGCTATTCAAAACACGACGATCTAATATAACATATCACAGTAACGCATAACATCTCATGTCATCAACGTAAGTAAATATGCGTATCCCAATTGTCATTGACGTATAGCAATGAAACCAGTGATACACCACATATTACACTTACGGTCGCAGAAAAGAAAGTGAAAAACTACAACAATTGGAATCCGCAACCTCCTTAGACATCATAAACCCAATGTATCACATACTTTGGATTTCATGCCTAACTAAATGAATTCCTTAGACATCACATGCCTAAGAATTATAAATCCCGCATTTTAGTCTCGATATTGAAAACACTTTCTAATAACCAGTCGGGTAATTCAACAAGATTCCCAATAACCTGATTGAATGCACGTCGGAAACTTTAGTAGACGGCCGCACCCCCGATGCCGTCGATGAAGTGCACCAAGGCGGAACACCGCAGTTGCGAGCACCCGAACGGATGATTTTGGCGACAGGGTTCTCCTACAGTCACTTAGTCGGGGCTATGAGGTATTGCTATCTAGTAAGGTTACCCGGCGAGTATCCGCGTACACTACGTAATTGCGACGTACTTTTGATCCGCATCAAAATTCCGTGGCAACCGATCAAATGAGACTAAACTACTAGATTTATAAAATTCAAACTATTTATCTCATAACTATTTGTGGATTCCAAATATTGTATCACAATCCCAGATAGCTAGACGATGTTAAACTTTTCGATCGAATAAGAAAGGACCCAAAATTTCCCAACAAGCTCAACACTTGAGCGGAGATCAAAAAGTACCTAGAACATGCCACAACTCCTATGAACCGGCCGTAGAAATGTCAGCCAATGCCTCACCTGTGGCACCGCTGAACTACCACAAACCCTAGGGTTTGATGGCGATTCTGACGGTCATAGAATTGAGTTAGGGTTCCGTTCTTCTAGAGGGTCCACAGAATCGCTTGCAAGATTTTCTGAAAATTTTAAACTCGGAAAAATCCAACTCTTGGAAAATTTCAGCGAGGGAAAAATTGGGTTATTGATATCCGTTCGAACTTTTTAACATCGTCTAAATAACCCGAATACATGTTAGAATTACGATTACGAAACACTCCGAGTTGCCTTTGCAGAAAGTTAACATCACATGAAAATTTAGCAAAAACAAACAACACCTGAAACACCAAAACCCAGATCCTGGAACACACAAGAAATTTGAAGCCAAAACTCCCTACTTGGGCCGAGGTAGCCGGTTTTTGTGCCTATGTGGCCGGCCATGACATGCCTAAATTGCTTCAATTTTCTTCCATGTTCATGATATATCTCATATAACATTCTGCAGTTGTTTAAAAAAAATTTGAAGACTTTTTTAAATCGACAGAAACCAAGTTTTCGTGTTTCAAGTTTCGGAGTCGTTTCGGTTTCGTAATCTAACAAACATCATCTAATTTTCTAGCATAGCTCTGATACCACTGTAAGGTTACCTAGCACGACAACAAGGTTTCGGAAGGTATCGTCCATGCCATTTTAAATTTTTTTCCGTATTAGCTAACCCTAACCCTAGAATCGTTACTAGAAAATCCGATGATACTAAATGTAAACACTTTACATCTAAGTGAATGAGGGAATAAAACCTTTTTAGACTGGTCCTTCCCTTCTAAAGCTCCATGTCGTTGTCCCTTCGCTGCGAGTTGTGAAGACCCGGACTCAAGTAAGGGTTCACATGAAGAAACGAACAAGCTTGTTCAATGTCTTCGAGGACGAAGATGATCAACGTCGAGGAGACTCGAGCTCATGCTACCTCTTCACTAATTGTGAAATTAGTGAAGCAAACACTCTAAACTAAATGGCTAATAGTAGAGGATGATGAAGTAGAAAGTGGGCTCACATTAGTTTTATTTTTCTCACAATCTTTCATCACTTCTCAAAACCCTAGAAAGCTTTTTGAGCTCATGAAGAAGATGAATCTCAAGTGATGAAAAGATGAAGAGAATGAAACTCTAATGAGGTTAGAAATGCAACCAAGGTGAGTTAATGTCAAGCCTAACTCATGTAGAGAATAAACCATGGCTTGTGGTTAAGGTTGGGTTAACAAATATCTTAAGCAAGACAAACAAGTGGACTTGGTCAATGTTCTACAAGCTTCATCCAAGCTTGAAACATTATCCACTAATTTGTAATAACTTAATGATAAATATTAACCATAACATAAACCCTAGCATGGTATAAGTCTCATACACCCTTGTTGCAAATGTAACCTAGCATGACACATGGATATATATCACATATTTATTTATGTGTAAAAAAAAACAATACATATATCATATTTATGTAAAGTGTATCAAATGTGAGAAAAAGAATTACTTAAGTGAGCTAATATTAGTTAATGTAATGGAATATATCAAATATATAATTATACATTAAATTATTAAATCAACTTTTGATTTAATAATCCGGCTATATCACATATAACCGACTAACATCAAATGTAACAACTTGTCGAATCAACACTTGATCCGATAACTTGGCTATATCACATATAACCGACCAATGTCACAAGTCGTGAGAATAGAATGTGGTATCACATACACGCATTAATCTCGGTCCCGCACATATCACATATGTGCTCCTACTCCGTTTCACATGAACCAGGAAACCTCTGTGTAGGACACTAAAGACTCGTCAATACGCCGGTAGTAGGTGATGATCATATCAAACACCCATAAGCCGCAAGCGGACTGCTAAACGTAACGGCCACCTGGGTATTGAGCAATCAGAAGATCAACAAGCAAGCCTGCTCATATTCCTGCGAATCCAATCAGCAACACTACCATGCAGTCCGGTCTCTTCGTCAGATATGTCTCATATCACAGCCTGGGGGCGGTATAACGTCAGACCCCAATAGCCTGATAAGTCATGCCGATGCAAGGTCCATAATGGTTCGAGAAACTACTGATAACACTTACCAGTAAATCTCAGCAACTCTGGCCAGGGATTTCCTGTTATGGCCAATCGAGCATAGCGCAACATCAACTCCCAATACCTGGAGAGACGAAACCCCTCCTATTGCTCATTGGCTCCATGTGACTCGGGACTGTACCTAAAAACCACCTTTTTGCACGATATCTTTACCGTGGTATGGTGAAAATCAAAGCACAGTGGGACTCACACAAGACTCTATGACGATCTCGGGTCTACAGACTAACCTGTACCAGTGTCACTAGAGAACTGCTATCCGATGATAGGTATAATACCATCTAGGAGTTCTCGGCAAGTCCGTCAAGTGTACCCAGTCTCCACTGAGCACCCATATACCTTCTCTGATGTCAAACAATAATGGATGTGGGATCATCCATCGCCCATCATATGGGTCAAGAAGCGCATACGCTAGTCTACAATGGAGTATCGATGCCCTGTCTCGATACTCCACGACTAGGAACGTTTGAAGGATGTACTTACCGACTACCTATGTCCCCACTAGTATGATCTGAATCATAATCTTGGTAGTGAAGTACTCATCCTAAGGGCTTTATCAACATGTACTAGAGAGACAATAAGTGTACATGTTAAGATAAAGAGAAACCAGATAGCATACTATCATATTGAGCAAGAAAGTCCCCCTTATACATGTCCAAGCATCCACTACAATATACATCCTCTGTACAGTAATGGCCTCTATGGCATACATATAACTAACATCTCCATCTCCTTCATCTCCTTCTCCCCATTCTCCACCTCCTCTACCTCCTTACAACACCCTCAAAACATAACCAAAATGCCATACTACTTTCACAAAAATTGATCTCTAGCTCACTACAAGCATGATGGTTGGATCAAGTTAAGAATTTGAGGCACTTGGGCAACCCTAGAATTTTCTCTAGTTGCTTCCATGAGGTAAATCCTATACTATTAGTTAAGTTATTCGTTTTCCTCACCTCCTATACTAGTTTAGAGTTAACCAATTGTGGTTTTGTGAACCTTGAGAATTCCTAGATGAGGGTTAGGGCTTTTTATGAGTTGTTATGGTGTATTTGAGAGTAATTAGTGACCATAAACCTGTTAGTGTTATTATGGACCAAACCGAACATAAAAAAAATCCAAGATTTGAGTTTTGTAACCTTTCCGATATTGGTTTTGTGAATTCTTTGGGACTACAGGGAATCTGGTGTAACCTGGGATGATTATAGGGAAAACAAACAACTTCATAGACCTAGATAAAACACTAGGAGACCACCACAGTGAGACGAGAACCACACTCCAATTAGGGCCGGCGAAACCGGGGAATATGGGAATTTCTCCTGGCCATTGTTAGGGTCTGGTGTTGGGTTTTTGCCTATAACACACACACCCTATAACCTAGCTCCTGTAATGTTAGTTTGATCCCTATTTACTTAAGTAAGAATCTGATAGCAGTTTTTGTGTTGGTTTAAACTATGTTTTCCGATTTTTAAAACTTGGCTTTGGTATTTGAATTGTGGATTTGGTCGTTGGACGTTTGTACGTCAACGACAGGGGTTTTATGGTTGTTTTTGCATGCGTAGACTATAGGTTCTAACCTATGTGTGTTTCGTATGCCGCTTTAGTTTTCGTGTTCGATACGTGTTTATGATATAACTATTGAAAACTATAGGTACCCGCGTGGACTTGATACGAGAAGGGAAGAGCATGGCGGCATCGACTTCGGCAAGCGAGGATCAAGGTGAGTAGATGTATATCGACGGGGGAAGTCAGGTGGATGGCAAATAGCACCCCCGCAAAATCATAGATTAAGATATGTATGGTATGTATATGGCTAGTGAGGATACTTAGCAATAGGGTTTTCTTGGAGACCTTAAGTGAGATGAATTGTATGTTAGTTATATGTATGCCCTAGAGGCCATTACTGTACATACGATGTATATTGTAGTGGATGCTAGGACAAATATAGGGAGGACTTTCTTGCTCGACATGATAGTATGCTATCTGGTTGTACTTTATCTTAACATGTACTCTGATTGTCTCTATATTACATGTTGATAAAGCCTTTAGGATATGTACTCGACTACTGGGACTATGATGAGATTATACTAGTCGGGCCACGGTAGTCGACGAGTACATCATATAACTGTTCCTAGTCGAGGGTGTATCGAGACAGGGCATCGATGCACTAGAGTAGACTAGCGTATACGCATCTTGACCCATATGATGGGCGATGGATGATCCCATATCCATCGGTGTTTGACATCAAGGATGGTGTACGGGTGCTCAGTGGAGACTGGGTACACTGGACGGACTCACCGAGAACTCCCAGATGGTATTATACCATACGTCAGATGGCAGTTCTCCGGTGACACTGGTACAGAATAGTCTGTTGACCCGAGATCGTCATAGAGTCTTGTGTGGTTCCCACTGTGCTTTGATTTCCATCATACCACGTCCAAGAGGGCGTGCAAAAAGGTGGCTTTTAGGTACAGTCCCGAATCACATGGAGGCAATGAGCGATAGGAGGGGATTCGTCTCTCCCGGTATAGGGAGTTGATGTTGTGCTGTGTTCGATTGGCTATAACCGGAAATCCCTGGCCAGGGTTGCTGAGATTTACTGGTAAGTGTTATCAGTAGTTTTTCGAACTGTTATAGACCTCATATCGACACGACTTATCGAGCTACTGGGGTCTGGCGTTTACCACCCCTAGGCGAGATATGCGACATATCAGACGACGAGACCGGACTGTACGGGAATGTTACTGTTTGGATTCACAGGAGAAGTTACAGGCTTGCTTTTTGATCTTCTGAGCGCTCAATACCTGGGTAGCTGTTACGTTTAGCTGACCGCTTCCAGCTTGTGGGTGTTTGATATGATCATCACCTACTGCCGGCGTATTGACGATTCTTTAGAGTCCTACACAGAGGTTTCTTGACTCAGGCAAAACGGAGTAGGAGCACATATGTGATATGTGCGGGACCGAGGATAATGCGATATGTGATACCGTATTATATTCTCGCGATATTTGATATCAGCCGGGTCATCGGATCAAGTGTTGATTCGATGAATCGGTACGAATAAATATTAGTCGGTTATATGTGATATAGCCGGATTGTCGGATCAAGTGTTGATTCGATTATTTAATGTATAATAATATATTTGATATATTAAATTACATTAACTAATATTTGCTCACTAAAAGATTCTTTTTCTCACTCGGGTAATACATTGATATATATGCGATATATGTTAAATGTATTATTTTATTTTGTTACAATAAATATTGTATATGTGATATATAATATTGCAACATATTATAATTATTAATGCAACATGTTTTGAGGAGTTTAAACATGATTAGGGTTTGGATTAGGGTTAAACCTTCTAGTTGATTCTACAAGCTTTACTTTGTCTTTGTTAAGATATCATGATAGATATTTACAAGTGACTCACCCTTTGACCTAACCCAAACCCTAACCCTAGTAAACTCTCTACAATGGTTACTACAACCATGGTTGCATAAATGATTATGATAACATTCTTTCTATTCATCACAAATGATTATTCATCTTCTTCTTCCTTCATTCTTTCATGAAAAAGCTTGCTTGATTTTTCCAAAGCGATGAATAAATATGAGAAAAAGATAAATAAAGAGAGCAAAAATCCTACTTCATCATCCTCATCTTCCCTTTCCATTTAGATGAGGGTGTTCACATCATTTCATGAGTGTTAGCTTGTGTTAAAGAAACTTCAAGGTAGATCATCTTAGTATCGAAGATCGGAAACAAAGGTTGCGTCTTTCTCTTCGTGGAACCTCTCGAGAGTCCAGATCCCGATGATCGCAGCGAAGGGACCACAACACGGAGCATATGAAGTGAAGGACCGGATCTACAAAGGTTGTAATCCCTCTCACTTAGTGTTAAAATGTTTAGCATGCTTGTTTTCGCCTAATCTCTAGTTTAAAGTTCCGTATTCGGGTTGTTCGGCACGGCTAAATTTTTAATCGGGCATGGTTGATGCCTCGTAGACCCTTGTGCGCGTGCCTAGCAACCCTACAGTGGTATCAGAGCCAAGCTAGAGCTTTAGGCGAAGTCTAGACGGAGTTTGAAGTCCGATCGAACCAAAAACCTAACCCGAAACTTGCTCTCTGGAAATTTTCTAAAAACTGGGATTTTTCCACATTAAAAATGCTTAAAAAATTCAGCAGGGAATTATAAGAATTACGGTGCAAAAATTTTTGGATGAACAGTACGAATAGCGGCGGAACCGCGGCAGAAGCATGCCTTCTGCGGCGGTTCCGCGGCTCAATGATGACGTCACCCAATCAATTTTCCAAATTAACTTATTTTATTCAGTGCTGAGTTCTCTGGGAATTTTTAATATTTATTCTACAGTTGAGTTTTCTGGGGTTGTTTTGGGGATTCGGTGTTTCGATCGGAGTATCAGATTTTGTCTATGTGGTTTTCCGGATAACTTTTAGAAACTGTTAAAAAGTTCGAACGGATATCAATAACTCACTTTTTCCCCTGTCGAATTTTTTTTTCAAAAGTTGGATTTTTTCTCGTGTTTAAGAATGTTCTAAGTCATACAAGTAACTCGGTGGACCCTCTAGAAGACAACAAACATTAACTCGATTATGTGACCGTCTTGAACTGCCCTTTGAACCTTAGGGTTTGGGGCAGTACGGCATGCCACATGTGAGGCGTTGGCTTGACCCTTCTACGGCTGGACCATTGGTACTGTGGCATGTGATGGACGTTTTTAAACTGATTTCAAGTGTTGAGATATATTGGGGAAATCTTGGGTGCTTGATGATTCGATCGGAAAGTTTAACTTTTTCTATTTATCTGGAATGTGATACAATAATTGGAATCCAAAGATAGTTATGAGATAACTAATTTGAATATTATAAACATAGCAGTTTAGTCTCAGATGATTGGTTGCCACGGAATTTTGATGCGATCAAAAGTCCGTCGCAATCACGTAGCGTACGCGGATACTCGCCGGGTAAACTTAATAGACAGCCTCACTCCATAGCCCTGACCAAGTGACTGTAGGAGAACCCCGTCGCCGAAAGCATCCGTTCGGGTGCTCGCGGCAGTGGTATTCCGCCTTAGTGCACTTCGTCGACGGCATCTGGGGGTGCGGCCGTCTACTAAAGTTTGCGACAAGCATTCGATCAGGACGTCGGGAATCTTATTGAATTGCCCGACTTGATATTGAAAAGAGTTTTCGATAATGAGACTAAAATGCGGGGTTTATAATAGTTAGGCATGTGATGTCTAAGGAGGTTGCGGATTCCAACTGTTGTAGTTTTACACTTTCTTTTCTGTGACCGTAAGCGTAGTATGTGGGGTATCGCCGGCTTCGTTGCTATACATCAACGACAATCGGGATACGCATACTTGCTTACGTTGATGATATGTCATATTATGTGTTGCTGTGATATGTTGTATTGGATTGTCGCGTTTTGAATAGCCGGGGGTTTTATGTGAAATGAGAGTTTTTCTTTTTCATTCATGTAAAATTCATTTGTATGTAATATTCTTTTATTGGGGCACTTCCAGGTAGCGGAAGATGTCACCGTTGTATATTATTTACTTTTCCGCATTAGGTAGACCCAAGGAGGGGAGCACAAGTAACCGGGTTCTAGGGTCCAGTGGGAGACCATCTCGAGGAGTCGGGACCGGGTCTCCTAACCCTAGAATTGGCAGTGTTACTTGCCGCTCTCGTAGGGGTCTAGGGATGTGGGTTTGGCTATTCATCGCGACCGTGGAATCCGTGTTTTATACAGGCTCGTATTGAAAACACGGACGTCCTAGTATATCCAATATTTCATATATGTTCTTCTGCTGCAATGTTCTGTGATGAGATCATATTACTGCCTGTGACGAATGTTTATATTATATATATGAGTTATATGTTATATTGCAGATTTCGTTTTCAAAAGAGATGCTTACGAAGCATAATTAAAATGGGACTTCATTAATGAGATTAATGAAATAAAAGAAACCTAAGATGTTGTAGAAACTTGTTTATAAAAACTGGTAGCTCTAGTTCTTGCTTTGCATAGCGGTGTTCCTTATAGAACATCCAGCACCTTATTCGATAAGGAAAGGACCGAGATCCCTTCACCGGGAGTGACTCCTTTAGCAATAACTAGCAGATGCTACAACCCTCGGTTTGTCTTTTGATTGCTTCTATAGTTTCTGCTTTGCACAGCGGTATATATGATATATCCTGCACCTTATTCGATGAGGAAATGGCCGACGATCCCTTCACCGGGAGTGACCCCTTTAGCAAAACCAGAAAAGCCTCAAAAGCATTCCATTTAAAATCACTCGATTCTACAACGATATCAAGTTCATTACGCAAAGGGTTTTCTGAAAAACCCGTCGTAGCCCTCCGTCATTTCAGATAAGTTGTATATAGTATTCGTGCTGCATTTGTTGGCTTTCGTCAAGGTGCAGTGTGCGGTAGCTATATGCTGCTTATCTGCTAGCATACGATGCGATTGGATTAGGGTAGTCGTGCGGCTTTGTTGGCTTTCGTCAAGGGTCGTGCGGGTGGGTTTAATTCAATCAAGAAATGTACGGGTTGAACTTGACTAGCGGGCTATGGTTTGTTGGCTTTCGTCAAGGTCATAGCACGTTAGGGGCAAAATATTATTGGTAATTTCAAGTGTTGAAATTTGCAATGAGATTGCATACCTTCTATAAGATAGTTGGATCCCGATACCCGCTGCGAGTAAGAGTTACTCCTGGGAGAGTTTTACATATTACAATTAGCCGATCAAGTAGGTGTCTAGAAAGGTGTCAACGGGGTTACGCCTCTGGGAAAATGAGGTTTACTTTAATTAGGTTCGTGCGAAAGCACGGGGGACCTCTCTCAAAGTACCGACACTTGCCTGGCTGAAAGATTGGCGAACTTGTAGCGTGTAATTAATCCCGGCTAGTCTTTCCTTTTAGGGTTTGAAGGAAGATTTGATTAAAACAGTGGGAGACATCCTGATTAAATATATTAGATAACCAATCTAATCTTGCAAGAGCATACGCTGAGTGTTTTCTTCTCTCTCTCTCCAGCTAGCGACCATATGACGCCTTAATCAAGATAATAAAACGGATATATTGACCGAACCCGCTTGTTATACTGAGCTGGGGAACGTTGGTCCCGCTCCAACTTATAATTGTTATAAGACAGAGCAGGAAATTGGGGAATACCATATTTCCCGTGCCGCCCAAACGAAGAAAGTGCATGCTGATTCATCATCTTCGGGTGTGTTCATTATAGAGAACTGTTTCTCAGTATCCTTTACGTCCTGGGTATGTGATACCGGATCAGGATCCCGCATATGTAATCTGTTACACGGGCTACAGATAGGTATAGAACTGAGAACGGGTGATAAGTTTCATGAGACAGAAAACGGTGCAAGTGTTGCAGCCAAGTCTGTTGGTCACTATCACCCTGTATTACCTGAATACATTCTGAACAAATGTTATTAGATACCGAACCTGATATACAAAATCATATCAGTCTCTTTATTAGTAAAGAAAGGATATAATTTTGTATTGTTGGATAATGTTTTGAACATTTCCTATATCAAGGGTTGATCGGTTCAGGCACGTTATCTAAAAGCATTGACGTTCTAAATCAAATTACAGTTCTTAGTATACGGAACACACACAAGAGGAAGAGTTCAGAAATGAACGAATCCTTCTTGAGGCATTGTAGACTAGGTCATATCAATGCGACCCGACTGGCTGAAGTTACATATAGATGCATATTTAAAATTAGTTTGAATTTACATCTTGTGAAACTTGCCGGTCATGTCACAAAGAGAAGATGACCACAGCTCTGTTTGTTGGAAACAGAGAAAGAGTTAGTGAACTCTTGGGATTGATACATGTTGATGTATGTAAAGTCCCCTGTCTACATATGCCAGGACCGGTTCTTTGTACTTCATTACATTCTCTGATAATCTCTCAAGATTTAGACATATGTTTCTGTTGAAACACAGGTCCGAACCTTTTGAGATATTCACAGAATATAAATTAGAAGTAGAGAACCAAAATACGGGTAAAAGTATTATGTCCTTTGATGTGATCAAGGAGGAGAATACTTGAGCACGGAATTCCTGGACTATTCTAAAGGAGAATGAGATTCTCTCTCGGCATTACTCCTCCGTATACACCACAGCACGTCGGTGTATCGGGGCGGAGCAATCACACCCTATGTGATATGGTGTGCTCTATGATGAGTAATACTGAGTTTCCTATTTCCTTTTGGGAGTTATGCACTTGAGAAGCTGCATACCTATTGAATAGGGTTCAAATCAAATCAGTTGCCTACTACTTCATATGTGATATGGAAAGGGAAGAGCCCATATCTCAAGTTGGTAAAGATTTGGGGTTGTCCGGCCTATGTTTAAAAGAAAAATCCGGACAAGCTCGAGGCAAGGTATGTTATGTAGAACTGGAATGGTTCCAGCTATACAAACTGCAGCTGATGATTTGGTAGAACCAAAGGATTCAATAGTTTCCAACGAACCTCAGCCTCTCCGCCGATCTAGCAGGGTTCCTCACCCACCTGAGAGATACTTCGGTTTCTCTATGAAAGTGGGAGCGAGGATTGCATCATGAGATGATGACCCAACTAGTTTCGAGCTGGCCATCAGGAGTAGGACTCTGTAAGAATGGCTGGGTGCTTATCGATCTGAGATGGAATCCTTATACACCAACAAAGTATGGACTTTGGTTGCTTTATCTGAAGGGTTAAATCCCCATCAGGAGCAAGTATATCTTGAGAAGATTACTTGGTGTACATTGAAAAGTTGAGACTTTCAAAGCTAGACTTGTTAAAGGTTTGCATCATAAGACCAGGTATGGATTATGTTGAAACCTTTTCTAAGGATCTATGCTTAAGTCCATCCAGATCCTACTTGCCACGGCTACATACCATGACTACAATATCTGGTGGTTGGGTGTCATGACTGCTTTTCTAAATGATGTTTTAGAAAAGAGCATCTATAAGTACACAGCCAGAGGGCTTCGTAGACAGTGGGAGCAGCGAAAACGTGTGCAAGATGTTTTATATGATAAAACAGGCATCGCGGAGTTGGAACATCTGTTTTGATGTGGTAGTCAAAGAGTTTGACTTTATCAAAATGGTAGATGAACCTTGTATATACAAAAAAAGTAGTAGGGAGTATGGAGGCGATCCTCGTAGAGTACGTGGATGACATACTCTTGATAGGGAAGGAGTTTCCTATGCTACGCTCGGTCAATCTCCGCTTATCACAAGGATTCTCCATATAGGATCAAAGTGATACCTCCTAAATCCTGGGTTTTGGATCTATGAGATAGATCTAATTGGATGTTAGGAAACTCACTAGTAGTAGTGAGATGGTGTCAATCGATCCTGGGGAGAATGACTGGAGGGGTTCCAGGGTGATAAGGATGACTGAATGTCAGTCGCAGGCTTGTCTATACCCTCAGTGGAGGGACGGTATGTTGGAAGAGTTCCAAGCTAGATACCGTGACATACTAGACGATTAAAGGCAAGATACATCGTTACCAAGGATGCTACCAAAGAGGCAGTCTGGATATATATAAGTTCATAAGATGAACTTCGTTCCTACCATTGTGTGACAATGGGGTTGTGGCTTTAGCCTGTTGGAGATAGTGCCCTCAGAGTCAATTATTGTATCACAGGCATGTGATTGCAATGATTGAGGGAGGACCTATCCCGGTAGGACAGTCTTACTCGAGATGATAGTATGCTATCTGGTTTACCTTTATCATCGTGTACTGCTTTAGGTGACCTGACATGTCGCTATTACACGTTGATAGAGCCCCTAGGATTCTTGCTTGACTGCCAGCAGTATGATGGCGATCATATACGTGGGAGCTGGTAGTCTATAAGCACATCCTTAAAAGGTCCCTAGTCGTAGGAGTTTCGAGACAGGGCATCGATACTCCATTAGTAGACTAGTGTATACAGTCGAGACCCCGACGAGGGGCGGTGGCCGGTCTCACAAGCCACTGGTGTCAGTTGGTTCACCTAAGATGTATACAGGTGCTCATTAGGTTATGAGTACACCGGACAGGACTCGCCGGGAACCTGCCTGTTGGGATTATACCAGACGTCAGATAGCAGTTCCCTGGTGACATGTGTACAGGTTAGTTCATCGACCTGAGATCGTCATTTGTCTCGTGTGAGTTCCCACTGTGCTTTGATTACTACCCACCACGGCTCAAAGGAGTCGTGCAAACAGGTTTTAGTTGGGTACAGTCCCGAGCCACATGGAGGCAGTGAGCGGATCTGCAGGGGTTTCGTCTCTCCCGGTATTGGGGGTGAGGTCGCGCTGTGTCTAGGAGAGCCATTACGCAAAGCCCTCGGCCGAGGCAGGAGATTTACTGGTAGGTATTCCAGTAGTATCTCAGGGCGTTCTGGGCTACACTCCGACACGACTTGTACCGCTTTTGGGGGTCTGACTTTTACCAACCCCCTAGGCCCGCCATGCGATACTCATAGACGAACGGACCGGACTATACGGATATTGTCACTGACAGGCTCAGTTGGGTGTCGGGGTGAGCTTCCTCATCGACGTCCCTTTTGGTCAATAGCTGGTGGCCCGTCACGTATTGGCTTATACCTCTGACGTGCTAGTGGTTAAATCCACAGCCATAGTATTGACGAGTCTTTAGAGTCCACCACACTTTCAGTTACTCAAGCTTTCGGGCGAAACGCTGTAGATGCCGTATGGAGATATGGCAGGGTCCGATCAGATACGTGCGGTATTGCACGGATCAGGATCGGACAGTTTTGTACTAGTAGCCGTATAGTTATATGGCAGGGTTCGATCTGATACGTGCGGTATTGCACGGATCAGGATCGGACGGTTTTTACTAGCCGGCTTTGGTTTAAGCCGGTCCTAGTTTAGTACAGTGTAGATTTTGTCTCATTGCATTTGTATCCGGTCAGAATACAGATGCGGGTGTGTATGCACAGTATCGGGGTTTTCCTGTAATTTATTACGGGACCAGTTTTCTGGAGTTGCCAGTTTGCATTCCGTTCCGGCCGGATTTCCTTTGTTCTTTCCCGGCCGTACTTTTCTGATGGAGGGGGTAATTTGCAGTTTTGCAAATTACATTTTGTGGAGGATTTATTTGCAAGATGATTTATTATGAAAGCATCTTTTGATACCTTTCTTATCCATCATTATCATTTGCTTTTTGTTGATGAGATAGGATTAAGATTGATTTGGAGTTGATGTGATTTTGTGATGATGGTGTTAGGATATGGTCACCCTCCACCTTTTCCTACACTCACCTTCCTTCTAAGGTTATGGTTTCATATTCTTTTCCTCCACCATCTTCTTCTCACTTGATGAAAAAAAAGCTTCTCTTGAGAGAAAGAAAAGAATGAGAGAGTTCATCTTTGTTATGTGAGGAATTCTTCATCTCCTTCTTCTTCTTGTTTTGGAAAAATGAAAGCACCATTTTTCCTAACCCCATTCCTCCATCAAGGCAACTACAAACCCCAAATGAGACTAGCATGATCTACTACACATTCTAGAGCATATCTTGAGCATGTCGAGTTGCCGGCTTCATGCCCGAGTTGCCTCGGTATTGAGGCGGGAGCCCGTAAAAGACGCAGGCGATGTGGTGCCCTTTCCGGCGAGGAGGCGACGATGTGGAGACAAGACTTTCCGCGGGAGATCAGGGCGATGATGAGAAGACCGGAGGACTCGGATCACTTGGTATACTTCTCACCCTATCTCTTGATTGCTAGCATTAGGTTAATGGTTACGATCCGGGTTTTCATTGTCCGCGGTAGCGCCGGTTTCCGAGTAAGGAAAAAATTTTGATTCCGCATTTTGGCCTCGAGTACGAGGCCGGGGCGCTGCCGTGGCGCAACATGGTATCAGAGCCACGCCATTAACCTTACCTAGCTTGTTCTAATGTGTTTTGCTTATCCGATCGACCGAAATTCCAAAAAACCTCATTTTGTTCACATGAGTTTTCTGTTGGAATTTTTTGGTGTCAAAATTTTTTTCAGGTTGTAGAAAACGGATGTACATGAAATTATAAGACCTCTGTAAAAATTCGACAGTTTCAGTCGACGGCCTGAGCGCGGAACCGCGGCCAAACCCCCCCTTGGGCCGCGGTTCCGCCGCACTCTCATGTCTTCACTCTGTCAAAATTTTACAGTGGGCTTCTGGGCTAATTTTGTGGGTTTTGGAATATTAAATTTGGGCCCAGGTTTTCTGTGACTGCTACAGTATTGGTTGGGGGCCCACTTGTTAATTGTTTGATCGATCGGATATTTTTAAACACATTATTTCACAGTATTTACATTATATCTGCGACCGTTAATGTCACTTCATCGGTAAATCCGGTCTAACTGCTATAGCCCGGTTAGACGGATTTGCGAACGTGACTTTTACGTTGATGTTCTATGTTTATGCTGTGTTGTTGCGGATCGGTCGTGGGGGATAGCCTGGATGCAATGCTAGTACAGTTTTGTTGTATTATGTACATTTGATATTGCGGGGCGAGCGTCCGACATGTGTACTGCCGTCACTGCCTGTTTGTATTATTCTTTTGGGGCACGACCTGGTTGCGGTCGATGTACCCGGTGTATGTATATTTTACTTTCTGTACTAGGATTACCCCGCGGAGGGGTGCACGGATAGCCGGGTTCTAGAGGGCAACGGGCCCGCATCTCATGGCATTGAGACGGAGGGGGCTTCACTCTAGGATTGGCGGGCTATTCGCCGCACTCGTAGGGGGTACAGGTTGACCCAGGAGGGGTGCCCAAGTTACCGGATTCCATGAAGTGCTGGGTGGTCCATTCACGGTGCTGGAGGGGGCTGCCTCGCTTCAGGTTTTGGCGGGTGACTTGCCGCACCCGTAGGGTTCTAGGATTTCATTGCACAGGTTATCCACACGACCAGGGGAACGTCGGGTTTCAGCAGCGGCTCTGTGAAACCCGGGGCTTCCAGATATCTGTATTGTTCTGTGATGCTGTACATTTCTGTAATGTTGCATTTTATCACGCCTTGAGCGAAATATAATATATTGGTATATATATTAGTAGATGTTGTATATGTTTTGCATCCGCGCTAGTCCAGTCCCCGCTCTGTCGTTAGTTAAGTAACCTAACGGGTGATGACGGGACCCAGTGGCGAATGCGGATGGCATATACGTACATCATTATTTTCGTTCTTTATTGGTGTGATCATATGATGGGACTGCGTTGATTCGGATCAATGCAAGCTAAACAAACCTATTCTGATGTTGTTGGAACAATTTTTCAAAAAGCTGTTATTGCAAGGACGTTCACTTTTGTTTTGCATCGTGGTATTCATTTGGAATATCCTGCTCCTCAGTCGACGAGGCAAGGGCCGAGATCCCTTCACCGGGAGTGACCCCTTGGACAGAAGTTTGCGTCAGGGCAATAACTTCATTATAGCCGATTACTTTTGCTTTGCATCGTGGTATTCAGTTGGAATATCCTGCACCTCATTCTACGGGGAAAGAGCCGAGATCCCTTCACCGGGAGTGACCTCTTTAGTAAAGGTTTTCGTCACTATATTTTTATAAAAAGCTATGCAGTTCCTTCAACGATATCAAGTTCATTACGTTAAAGGTTTTTCGCCAAAAACCAGCCGTAGCCCTCCATCATTTCCTACAGGTATTATTTGGTATTCGTGCTGCGTTTGTTGACCTAGTCAAGACGTAGTGTTCGGTAGCTAAGTGGTACTTGTTTGTTGCATAAGTGGGATTGGTTGAGACAGTCGTGCGGCCTTGTTGACCTAGTCAAGGGCACGTGCGGGTGGGTTTAATGCAATCCAGAATAATGACGGGTTGAACTTGACTGGCGGTTTATGGTTTGTTGACCTAGTCAAGGTCATAAACCGCTTGGGGTAAAAATCACATCGGGAGTTTCAAAAGAACTGAAACTTGCCAGGCATGCGCATACCTTCTGGAGTGTGGTGACTTGAGTGGATTCCGTCAAGTTATCATGCGATGATAGTTGAATCCCGATTCCCACTGATGAGTTAGTTTACTCCTCGGGTGACCCCGACTAATTCTTCTTTCAGGTTTGGAGGACAATTTGAGGTACAGTGGAAGGTTTCCTGATTAGATAAATTGGTAACCATTCTGATCTAGGTTAAAGTGCACGCTGAGTGTTTCTTTTCTCTCTCTCTGGCAGCGACCCTTGACCCGACCCTGGACTATGACTCAGTGACCAAGTTGACCGAACCTTCTTAACACCGGCTTTTGGATTGTCAGAGTTGCAAACCTCATTGCCACTCCTACTTTTACCCTTTTCTCCAGGACACCCTGTATTACTGCGAACGTCCACTTCCATTGGACAAAACCATCGTATGGTTATATACGAACTCGAAGGAATTCGAGGATGGTTTCCGGTTCTGGAGAAAACGGATAGGATTATCCAGTTGTCTTTTCCCTTTTACCTTCTCTCAAGTTGTGAGTACTCCTTGGTTTAGGAGATAGCACACCTATTACGCAAATTGGATAGTCTTCTTCCAAACCTTAGGCTGGTGCCGACCGGTAGGGAATGAAGAAAACCAATTAGCCTAAACGGTGTGCAGAAGGTATTAAGATTAAGACAAAGTAAGGGATTAGTAAGAGGGCAAAGTAAATTGCGACTGCTATTCACGACCGAACCAAGTATTTCTTCGCCAATCCTAAATCAACTTTGTATTTCTCCAGGACACTCCGTATCACTACGAAGATCCAAAGTTTATTTGGATACTCCATCGTATGGTTATATGCGAACTCGAAAGGAACTTGTTCCAGTTCGGGGATGGATTCTGGTTCAGGAGAAATAGGAATAAAGTACATTCGGGTGTCTTTTATCTTCACCTTCTCTCGCGTTGCGAGTGCTCCTAGGATTAGGACAGTACACCCTTTATGCCTTTTGGATAGTCTTCTTCCAAACCATAGGCTGGTGCCGAACGGTAGGGAAGGAAGAAAACCATTTGGCCTAATGGGGTGTACAGAAGGTGATGACTAAAGACATATAAAGGGATTTGGAGAAGTGGCAAAGAATTATACGGTTACAGTTGTGAATCTGGATAATGGAAGAGGCATTACTAGGAATACCAGGATACCCCAACGAAACATTTCAATGTTTCAGTTTCACTGTGTACTGTTATTGGAAAACTGATTTCCCAGTTAGACACTTGCTCCAGGGTATGTATTTACCAGGTATGATTCTCACATCTGTATGGTTTTACAGATGATGAGTGGGAGTAAGTTATTGGGAATTGGGTGATCATCCTCATTATATCGGGATTCGTTGTAATCGGTGATATTTGAGGAGATCATCTGGGCTGTTTGCCGGTCGGCAAATATTTGGTTTTGAATATCCGCTGTTGTGCACCAATTTCAAATTGATATATCTGTACGTCTATTTTCATAGAGTGAGATATACGTTTTGATATTATGTCGATGACATTTACCTATATCAGTGGATGGTTAGGTAAGGAGCATTAAACAGCGGTGTAATTGTTCTTAACCATAAGTACAGTTTTCAACCTACGACGCACAGTGAAAGAGTTGTTAGACTCAGCGGACTTATACAGAGTATTGTATGTTGTCCAGTGTCCATTAGGACAGAGGGGTTGGTCCTCATACTATATTCTGTTTACTTTTAACTTCTCTAGTTCTTAGACATGTGTTTCGTAGAAACACAGGGTCTAAGTTTTGAGGAGTTATAGGTATTTGAATAGAGTAGAGAACCAGGTGTAGCAAGTATCGGGATTCTTCAAAGAGATCGAAGATGCAGATACTTGTGTATGGTATTCAGTTGATAGTAATGATGAAGAGAGATTGCTTCTCTTTCAGGTTACTCATAATTGGAAGCATTCCTAAGTTGAGTAACGCTGATCGACCTCTTTCCATTTAGTTGACATGCACTGGAGACAGCTGCATGATTTGAATCTGGTTCAATTAAATCAGTGCCTCTGTTTCTATATTGGATATAGAACAGTTCATATCTTAACGTTGTTAAGGTACGAGGAGTTGTCCGGCTTATGATTAAAACCAGACACTGGACAACTCAAGGCATGTTTCTGTAATGTCTGTTTGTGGGTTGACCCAGGCTATGACGTGGGTTGATTTTCTACCATCTGGCAGATCAATAGAAATATTGTTCTAGACTCGCCACAGTTTTATTAAAAATGGATTTTTCAAAAACAGTAGTAGGAGTATGGTAGAACTGGAAAAGATTCCAGAACCGCAAACGATTACTGAAGATTTGATAAGGAACCTAAAGATTCAATCTGATTTGACATTCCATTGGCCACTCCGCAGATAAGGTGGGTAACTTCAGGCACCCGAGAGGTACTCCGGTAGCCTCAAGGACGGTGACAGGGAAGTTCTTGTTTACCCACACTTGCCATTGTTGTTGTTCCAGGATGCGAGACCCGGCAGGAGGATGAGTATAGCGTCGTTCTAAACTAGCTTTAGAAGTGCACGTCTATATGACTCTGCCGGAGGGTTTTCGTAGTCAGTGGGAGCAGCGGAAGCATTGGTGGACATCAGGCTTATGTCTATTTATAGACTAAAGCAGATATAGCGGAGATAGATCATCTATTTCTGACGTGACAGTCATAGGTTTGACTTCATCAGAATAGGGGATGGATCTGTTGAGAAGGTAGTAGGGTGTGATATCCTGGTATTTGGATGACATACACAGAGTAGGAAAAGAAACTCCTATACTACGATCGGTTATACTTTGGTCGTCACACAGTGTTTTCTCCACATTGGACTTGGATATTATATCAGACATTCTGGTTACTGGATCTATGGTTTTAGATCAAGATTTGGGTGGTTTCCCAATCTGGGTACCTTGACAGCATTCTATGAGTATTTAGAATGGACGACTCCTGGCACGGTAGTGCACCTGCAGTTGATGGAGTCACCCTCTCTAAAAGTGTCTTATAGACTAAAGGGGAGAGGGATACTCATGATTGGCAGATCACTTGCTTAGGCAATTGAGTCAATCATGAGATGTCAAGTACCACACCGGATGTTGTTCTTGCAGTAGATGCAATAAGTTGATATTAATCCAATCCTGGAGAAACGGTCGGAAGCAGTTTTAGAACATAAGTTGATGTTCTAGGGATATGATAACGGCAGCCTCCTTTAGGAGACGGTTATCATTCCAGGCTTCCAAGGTGACCTGGATGGCAGAGTGGCTGTCAGAGTTATAGTTTTCCTTCTGACGAGGGGCAGTATTTTGGACAGGTGGTCTAAGGCAATACTGAGGGTGGCATGGCGCAGGATACTGATTAAGTTCAGTTGACGATACAGTCTAAGAAGTTTGGATTTGGAGTTCATTTATGAGCTAGGTCCCATCAGACATCCAGACATTCTAAGACAGGTATTGCTCATTTCGGGAGATGGCTTTCTCCGCGAACTTGAGATATAGAGAGACATAGAAAGAAACATCACAGCGGATCCACTCACTGAGGCTATTCCTCGAACGCAATAGTTTCGCAAACGAGCTTTGTGAGACTGACTAGTAGAGGAGTTGGGTGTTCGGTATCACACGGGCTGTGAGTATGCGGCATCGCAATAATTAGCCTTGAGTGCAAGTGGGAGATTGTTGGAGATAGTGCCCTCAGAGTCAATTATTGGATCACAGGCACGTGATTGCAATGATTGAGGGAGGACCTATCCCGGTAGGACAGTCTTACTCGAGATGATAGTATGCTATCTGGTTTACCTTTATCATCGTGTACTGCTTTAGGTGACCTGACATGTCGCTATTACACGTTGATAGAGCCCCTAGGATTCTTGCTTGACTGCCAGCAGTATGATGGCGATCATATACGTGGGAGCTGGTAGTCTATAAGCACATCCTTAAAAGGTCCCTAGTCGTAGGAGTTTCAAGACAGGGCATCGATACTCCATTAGTAGACTAGTGTATACAGTCGAGACCCCGACGAGGGGCAGTGGCCGGTCTCACAAGCCACTGGTGTCAGTTGGTTCACCTAAGATGTATACAGGTGCTCATTGGGTTATGAGTACACCGGACAGGACTCGCCGGGAACCTGCCAGTTGGGATTATACCAGACGTCAGATAGCAGTTCCCTGGTGACATGTGTACAGGTTAGTTCATCGACCTGAGATCGTCATTTGTCTCGTGTGAGTTCCCACTGTGCTTTGATTACTACCCTACCACGGCTCAAAGGAGTCGTGCAAATAGGTTTTAGTTGGGTACAGTCCCGAGCCACATGGAGGCAGTGAGCGGATCTGCAGGGGTTTCGTCTCTCCCGGTATTGGGGGTGAGGTCGCGCTGTGTCTAGGAGAGCCATTACGCAAAGCCCTCGGCCGAGGCAGGAGATTTACTGGTAGGTATTCCAGTAGTATCTTAGGGCGTTCTGGGCTACACTCCGACACGACTTGTACCGCTTTTGGGGGTCTGACTTTTACCAACCCCCTAGGCCCGCCATGCGATACTCATAGACGAACGGACCGGACTGTACGGATATTGTCACTGACAGGCTCAGTTGGGTGTCGGGGTGAGCTTCCTCATCGACGTCCCTTTTGGTCAATAGCTGGTGGCCCGTCACGTATTGGCTTATACCTCTGACGTGCTAGTGGTTAAATCCACAGCCATAGTATTGACGAGTCTTTAGAGTCCACCACACTTTCAGTTACTCAAGCTTTCGGGCGAAACGCTGTAGATGCCGTATGGAGATATGGCAGGGTCCGATCAGATACGTGCGGTATTGCACGGATCAGGATCGGACAGTTTTGTACTAGTAGCCGTATAGTTATATGGCAGGGTTCGATCTGATACGTGCGGTATTGCACGGATCAGGATCGGACGGTTTTTACTAGCCGGCTTTGGTTTAAGCCGGTCCTAGTTTAGTACAGTGTAGATTTTGTCTCATTGCATTTGTATCCGGTCAGAATACAGATGCGGGTGTGTATGCACAGTATCGGGGTTTTCCTGTAATTTATTACGGGACCAGTTTTCTGGAGTTGCCAGTTTGCATTTTGTTCCGGCCGGTTTTCCTTTGTTCTTTCCCGGCCGGACTTTTCTGATGGAGGGGGTAATTTGCAGTTTTGCAAATTACATTTTGTGGAGGATTTATTTGCAAGATGATTTATTATGAAAGCATCTTTTGATACCTTTCTTATCCATCATTATCATTTGCTTTTTGTTGATGAGATAGGATTAAGATTGATTTGGAGTTGATGTGATTTTGTGATGATGGTGTTAGGATATGGTCACCCTCCACCTTTTCCTACACTCACCTTCCTTCTAAGGTTATGGTTTCATATTCTTTTCCTCCACCATCTTCTTCTCACTTGATGAAAAAAAAGCTTCTCTTGAGAGAAAGAAAAGAATGAGAGAGTTCATCTTTGTTATGTGAGGAATTATTCATCTCCTTCTTCTTCTTGTTTTGGAAAAATGAAAGCACCATTTTTCCTAACCCCATTCCTCCATCAAGGCAACTACAAACCCCAAATGAGACTAGCATGATCTACTACACATTCGACAGCATATCTTGAGCATGTCGAGTTGCCGGCTTCATGCCCGATTTGCCTCGGTATTGAGGCGGGAGCCCGTAAAAGACGCAGGCGATGTGGTGCCCTTTCCGGCGAGGAGGCGACGATGTGGAGACAAACTTTCCGCGGGAGATCGGGGCGATGATGAGAAGACCGGAGGACTCGGATCACTTGGTATACTTCTCACCCTATCTCTTGATTGCTAGCATTAGGTTAATGGTTACGATCCGGGTTTTCATTGTCCGCGGTAGCGCCGGTTTCCGAGTAAGGAAAAAATTTTGATTCCGCATTTTGACCTCGAGTACGAGGCCGGGGCGCTGCCGTGGTGCAACATAGCCAAGGAACTACCGTCCCATCAGAAATCCAGATATAATTCTTAGGCAGTATCACCTGATCATGGAGATGGTTGATCTCCAGGGAGATCGAGGTTAGGAGAGTAGACACAGAGGACGCAGCGCGGAACCACTCACAAAGGCCTTTTTTCCCAGTAGAGACTTTTATGGGATGGTTGAGTATGAGATACTTCAACCGCAGCTAATTGTTGGGTATGCGATACCATAACAGATGGCCCTAGCGCAAGTGGGAGATTGTTAGTTATATGTATGCCCTAGAGGCCATTACTGTACATACGATGTATATTGTAGTGGATGCTAGGACATATATAGGGAGGACTTTCTTGCTCGACATGATAATATGCTATCTGGTTGTACTTTATCTTAACATGTACTGTGATTGTCTCTATATTACATGTTGATAAAGCCCTTAGGATATGTACTCGACTACTGGGACTATGATGAGATCATACTAGTCGGGCCACGTTAGTCGACGAGTACATCCTATAACTGTTCCTAGTCGAGGGTGTATCGAGACAGGGCATCGATGCACCAGAGTAGACTAGTGTATACGCATCTTGACCCATATGATGGGCGATGGATGATCTCATATCCATCGGTGTTTGACATCAAGGATGGGGTACGGCTGCTCAGTGGAGACTGGGTACACTGGACAGACTCGCCGAGAACTCCCATATGGTATTATACCATACGTCAGATGGCAGTTCTCCGGTGACACTGGTACAGAATAGTCTGTTGACCCGAGATCGTCATAGAGTCTTGTGTGGTTCGCACTGTGCTTTGATTTCCATCATACCACGTCCAAGAGGGCGTGGAAAAAGGTGGCTTTTGGGTACAGTCCCGAATCACATGGAGGCAATGAGCGATAGGAGGGGATTCGTCTCTCCCGGTATAGGGAGTTGATGTTGTGCTGTGTTCGATTGGCTATAACCGGAAATCCCTGGCCAGGGTTGCTGAGATTTACTGGTAAGTGTTATCAGTAGTTTCTCAAACTGTTATAGACCTCATATCGACACGACTTATCGAGCTACTGGGGTCTGACGTTTACCACCCCTAGGCGAGATATGCGACATATCAGACGACGAGACCGGACTGTACGGGAGTGTTACTGTTTGGATTCACAGGAGAAGTTACAGGCTTGCTTGTTGATCTTCTGAGCGCTTAATACCTGGGTAGCTGACCGCTTGCAGCTTGTGGGTGTTTGATATGATCATCACCTACTGTCGGCGTATTGACGATTCTTTATAGTCCTACACAGAGGTTTCTTGACTCAGGAAAAACGGAGTAGGAGCACATATGTGATATGTGCGGGACCGAGGATAATGCGATATGTGATACCGTATTATATTCTCGCGATATTTGATATCAGCCGGGTCATCGGATCAAGTGTTGATTCGATGAATCGGTACGGATAAATATTAGTCGGTTATATGCGATATAGCCGGATTGTCGGATCAAGTGTTGATTCGATAATTTAATGTATAATAATATATTTGATATATTAAATTACATTAACTAATATTTGCTCACTAAAAGATTCTTTTTCTCACTCGGGTAATACATTGATATATATGCGATATATGTTAAATGTATTATTTTATTTTGTTACAATAAATATTGTATATGTGATATATAATATTGTAACATTTTATAATTATTAATGCAACATGTTTTGAGGAGTTTAAACATGATTAGGGTTTGGATTAGGGTTAAACCTTCTAGTTGATTCTAGAAGCTTTACTTTGTCTTTGTTAAGATATTATGATAGATATTTACAAGTGATTCACCCATTGACCTAACCCAAACCCTAACCCTTGTAAACTCTCTACAATGGTTACTACAACCATGGTTGCATAAATGATTATGATAACATTCTTTCTATTCATCACAAAAGATTATTCATCTTCTTCTTCCTTCATTCTTTCATGAAAAAGCTTGCATGATTTTTCCAAAGTGATGAATAAATATGAGAAAAAGATAAATAAAGAGAGCAAAAATCCTACTTCATCATCCTCATCTTCCCTTGCCATTTAGATGAGGGTGTTCATATCATTTCATGAGTGTTAGCTTGTGTTAAAGAAACTTCAAGGTAGATCATCTTAGTATCGAAGATCGGAAACAAAGGTTGCGTCTTTCTCTTCATGGAACCTCTCGAGAGTCCAGATCCCGATGATCGCAGTGAAGGGACCACAACACGGAGCATATGAAGTGAAGGACCGGATCTACAAAGGTTGTTATCCCTCTCACTTAGTGTTAAAATGTTTAGCATGCTTGTTTTTGCCTAATCTCTAGTTTAAAGTTCCGTATTCGGGTTGTTCGGCAGGGCTAAATTTTTAATCGCGCATGGTTGATGCCTCATAGACCCTTGTGCGCATGCCTAGCAACCCTACAGTGTACTTCGAAGAAGATTGCTCTTAGTTAGTTTCTAGTCACGGACCCGCAGTGTATAGGTTGTCACACACACACGCGCGCACACACGCACATATGAGATATGATGTGGGTGTATATGTATATATGTGTGTGTGTGTGTATATATATATGGATGCATTGATATATATATATATATACGTATAAGATGAGGATATGAGATGTTAATTGGATATGAGTCGATATGATCGGGTATGATGCCATGAGTTGTTGATATGCGATTGAGTCATGATATAATATATGATATGACAATATAATGGATCGTTGGGCGATGTGTATTCATACATACGATAATATGTGTTTGATGATCTTAGAATGTATGAGACTTTAGAACCGTACCCATGATCATGATATTGTACGATGATGATACCGTACGAAGGATGATATTATATATAATTTTGACCCGTACCCTTGACTTTGAGGATGCCGTACGATGGATATTACCGTACGAGACATATAAGATGATTGATCAACACTCTTAATTCGAGGATGTCGTACTATGTATTATACAGTACGTGACGCTATGAGGCTGGATCGCCAACTACTAGGTATATCGACTCGGAATTTAGGTAGATTTTCTTATCCTTCCAACTAATTTCTTAGTTAGTCTCTTAGTTGTTTAGGTAGTTGCTAGACTAGGCTCGAGTCATACCTATTTTCAAAACTAACGAATCGTGAGTATTTCTAAAGACAGCCCGGGAGATACTACGGATTTTTCAAAGGACATATCTTTTCTCAAAATTCCCGTAGCCCCTACTTTTCTAAAAACCATGATTCGTGCTATTTCAAAACACTAAAACCGCATGACTCGTACACTGATACGTATATTTTATAATGCTACATTTACTATTCACTTGTTCTGCTATTATTATGTTGTTCTCATTGCATTGCATATTATTTATTACATGTGTTTTCTTTAGTTATTATAAATTCCGTTTGTTAGGACACCAGCACCATTACCGATGATGCGTATGTTCCACATACACTTGCTTGCCGGCTCACACACATCATCGTCGGTAATTGCCATGTCACGTACACTTTAGAAAACGTTACTTCATTTGTATAACCTGCTAGCTGGTAGTTTCAACATAGTACTAGTATGCTTACTCTCATATGCTAGTTTAGATATTGCATTATTTACTTAGATACTCCATGCATTTATATATTCATTCTGTTATGCAATATTGTGGGCTTTATGCCGATATTCACTACTTACTGACTCTTGATTTTGGGATTTTCCATGAGATTTCTGGATTTGGGGGGAAACCGCAAGGATTTTTATAAACTCATTACCATTTTAAAAATGCAAGTTGCAGTTTTCTTATGATGTGATGTATATGGCGTCCACCATGAGTTTTCCTAATTGAGTTGGTTTTCGAGACCCGATTCGAGGAGTAGGATGAACCGTTTCGGTTACATGGTGGACCCGGTACGGTATCCCGGGGCAAGAAGCTCGAGTTGTAGACGATGAGCCTGGCAAGGGCAGACTACCTACCTGTGATATTTGGCGCTGCGGATATCCGGAGGATACCGACCGTAGTCGTGAGATTGTATGATAGGGGCCGATCCGGACTGACAGAGCCCGGAATTTGAGGATTTTGTGTCGATGTTTGACACGGATTTCTGTCGATTTCATTGATGATACTCCAGTTTTTATACTAAAATCTCACTGAGATAAGAACACAGCTTTCTCATACTGATTATTTTGATTTCATTCTTGATGCTTTCATATATCATATATGTGACTTGTTGCTACTTGAGGCACTAACACGAGTACTTGGTATTATCCTTATGCTTAGATTATTAACCTTTCCACTACTAGATGCTTCAGTGCTATAATTGAGTATGTTACTGTATGACCTAGGAGATCGTCATACATGCGATTTCTACTCGGTGATGTCTTCTACTCACAAGTTAGCAACTCACCCCCGTTGTGCCATAGTTTCTTGCAGGTTTAGCCGTACAGGTTCCTAATTTTCTTAACACATGAGAGCTATAGGATTTTCTAGTGAGGAGGAAGAAGAAGAGAGTATGAGAGCTCTCTTTTGATGAAAGAGAAAGAGAATGAGATAATGATCCATGAGAAAAAAGAAAACTAATCTTTTATCATTATAATTGTGATGGCTAAGTTGATTTGACCATTATCATGTCATGATAAATGCTAAGCCAAAATATCTAGTGCTTAACAAAATATCTAAGTCAACAATGGTCAACTAGGTCAAATGGTCAACATGGTCAAAGCAATTAGCCATAACATAATTATTATTAAAAAGATTAGTAAATATTTTCCTCCGCCTCATAATGGTTTTGACCAAGTCAATGGTCAAAACCCTAATGAGGCACCTCCTTCTTCGCTCCTCACAACCGTGCATACACACCCGCATCTGCATTCCGTAGAATACGAATGCACAGAAGACGAAACTAATCCATCCATACAATACTAGGATCCAGCTTAAACCAAAGCCCACCAGTATCATCCGCCTGAACATCATACGCGCATAAGTGCACGTAAGTGATCGAAGCCCTGCCGTAAAACCATACGGCCTCTACACCTTTTGCCCAATGCAGGGAAACTCTCTGTGTGGGACTCTAAAGACTCGACACTACGCTGGCAGTGGGTTTAACCACAGGCCGCAAGCGGTACTAGCTGTACGTAACGGTCCCCGGGTAGATGTCGATAAGAAGGCCGATGAGGAAAACCCATCTGAACTCCTACTGAGCCTGAGTGTGATAATCTTCGTACAGTCCGGTCTGTTTGTCTATGAGTATCGCATATCGAGCCTAGGGGCGGTAAACGTCAGACCCCTAATAGCGGTATAAGTCGTGTCGGAGTGTAGCCCAGAACACCCTGAGAAACTACTGGAACACCTACCAGTAAATCTCGCTTGCCTTGGCCAGGGACTTTGTGTAATGGCTCTCCAGACACAGCGCGATATCAACCCCCAATACCGGGAGAGACGAATCCTGTCTAACCTCTACTACCTCCAAGTGCCTCGGGACTGCACCTAACTACTACCTGTTTGCACGACTCCTTTGAGCCGTGGTAGGGTAGTAATCAAAGCACAGTGAGAACACACTCGAGGCGAAGTAGCAGTGTCAACTCGACAGACTAAGCTGTACTCCTGTCACCTGGGAACTGTTATCTGACGATAGGGATAGTACCAACCAACAATTCCCAACGAGTCCTGTCCAGTGTACTCGTAACCTAACGAGCACCCGCATACTATCTCCAGTACAACGTACTAATGGTTGTGGGACAGACCATCTCCCCTGCTGGGATGAGAAGCGTATACACTAGTCTACTCCGGAGTATCGATGCCCCATCTCGATAATCCTACGACTAGGGACCTGTATAAGGATGTGCTTGTAGATTACCCAGCCCCCACTAGTGTGACTGCCATCACAACGCTGGTAATCAAGCAAAGATCTGTATAAGCGATATGCTAAAAGAAACACATGCACATATTAAAGTAGAAACAAACCAAGTAGCATAGTACCATTTTGAGCAAGACTGTCTATACAACTGTGAATATCCCAAGCTTCCATTAAGTAATATACAAACTAGTATGATACAGTAATGGCATCTACGGCATATACACTAACAATCTCCTACTTGCACTAGGGCCATGTACTAGCGTATCGAAGACCTATCATCTTGATCAGCCGCTCGAACTGAGTCTGGGGTATGGCCTTCGTGAGTGGATCTGCAGTGTTATTCTCCGAATCTACTCTCCTCACCTCGATCTCCCGGCGATCTACAATCTCCCTGATCAGGTGGTAACGCCTCAAAATGTGTCTGGACTTCTGATGGGACCTGGGTTCATTTGCTAAAGCTATAGCACCGTTGTTGTCACAATACATCGGTATTGGATCAATAATGGTTGGAACCACCTGAAGTTCTGTGAGGAACTTCTTCATCCAGACAGTTTCTTTTGTGGCATCGTAAGCAGCTATGTACTCCGCTTCCATCGTCGAGTCAACAACGGTTTCCTGTTTAGAGCTCTTCCAACATACCGCCCCTCCAATGAGGGTAAAGACATAACCCGACATGGACTTGGAGTCATCCTTGTCACTCTGTAAGCTGGAGTCAGCAAAGGCCTCGATGTGGAGGTCTTTTCCGCCATACACCAAGAACATCTCCTTAGTCCTTCTCAGGTACTTGAGAATGTTCATTACTGCTATCCAGTGTTTTTCCCCTGGGTCTGACTTATACCGGCTTACAACGCTTAGTGCGTATGCTACATCTGGTCTGGTACACAATATCGCATACATTATAGAACCTACTGCAGATGCGTAGGGTATAGATGACATGCGAGCCCTTTCCAAATCAGTCTTTGGAACATCTCTTTGGAGAGGGTGATTCCGTGACAGGCCGGTAGGTTACCGCTCTTGGAATCTTCTATATTGAATCGTTTCAGTATGGTGTCGATGTACCTGGACTGTGAAAGTCCCAACATCCTCTTAGATCTAACACGATAGATCTGGATCCCCAAAATGTAGTTGGCATCACCCAGGTCCTTCATGGAGAACCTCTGTGACAAGAATCCTTTTACTGACTGTAGCATAGGAATATCATTTCCTATTAAGAGAATGTCATCCACGTACAAGATGAGGAATACAACAGTTCTCCCTACAATCTTACTATATATGCATGGTTCATCCGAATTTTTGATAAAGTCGAATTCTTTGACAGTATCATCAAAGCAGATGTTCCAACTCCGCGATGCCTGCTTCAGTCCATAAATGGACTGTAACACCTTAGGATGTGTTTAGTGGCTAAGTATATTTTAATATGTGAATTTTAATAAAAAGTTTACCAAATTGGTTTTCAAATAATTTTTCAAATTTAATAAATATTTTTCTAGAATTTTCCTAAGCTTGCACAAACTTGTGCATGTAAACTAGGGTTAAAATTTGGTTTAAACCATGTTTAACAACCATGGTAGGTTAACCCCACCATTATTAAGTTAACATGATTTTAATTAAGGTTTTTTTTAAATGAAAAAGGGATTTAAAATGTATTTTGGTTGACTTGATAGAATGAGAGAGAGAGTGCATCATGGCTAAGTCATGCTTGCATTAAATGAGAGAGAGAGAGGGAGTGCATCATGGCAAGCCCATGCTTGCATTTAATTTGACAAGAGAGAGAGAGAAATGGGGGCTTGACTCTCTTATATTATTATTTCTTTTGTTGCATCACACACTCTCATTTTCTCACTCTTTCACTCTCTCACTCACACACACACACACAGCTGAAGCAACAGCATCAGCTTCAGCCCCAGCAACAGCATCAGCTTCAGCCCCAGCAGCAGCAACACCAAGCAGCAGCAGCAGCCCCAGCACCACATCAACAACAGCAACATCAGCAATAACAACATCAACAGCAGCTCAGGCAACATCAGGAGCAGCAACAACAGTAGCATATTCTTCCTCTTCTCTTCTTCTCCTGACCCAGCATTGTAAGGTAAAGTGAGGTATAACCTCTAATCTCCACTTGCTTGTATGCTAAACTTGTGTGTCGGTTTAGCTTGATTAATGTTAATTTGTGGTTGTTAGTGCTAGATTGTGTGTTTTTAGTGATATATGTGGTGTTTAGTGTAAACTTTGCTTAGGTAAGGTTAGTTTGGTTGGACTAAGATAGTTAGGTGTTGTTAGGGCCAAGTGAACCTAGGTAAACCCCAGATTACACAAAGATACCCTGAGTTTTCAAAATTGTACAAAATGTGACGTTTTTAAGCAAAACTTAGCTTTTTGAAATCTGTTGTTACCCCAGTGAGTTCAGAATGAATTTGAGTGGACTGTAGACTATTGGAGATACCCTGACCCCACCACCCGAGCCTGACCCCACCACCCCAATTCCAGGCCGCCGAAATAATCGTTCTGGCCGCAAATTGCGGCCAGACTTGAGAGATGGGAGCTAGGGTTTTAGGGTGGGTGTCTACTACATTTTGTAGGTCCATGGTATATATAGTATTGTAATATTTTAACCTGGGTAGAATCTGGGACGATATATCATTTTCTGGTGTTTTTAGTTTGCGCGATACGCGAGAGGGTTCTGTGATCTAGCGTATCGCCGCGTGTCGGGATGAGTCGTAGACGCGTGCACACACGTTTCAGCGTATCGCACACACGCGCGTTAATCCGCGATGCGAGTTTCTCATTTTGTTTCGATATCGCGTTTTGTGAGATTCTTGCTTGTCTAATTGGATTCCTTGTGTAAATTCCAGGTTCACAGGCGGGTACGTCAGACGTCACCAGGAAAGGGAAGCAGGTGGTCGGCTATACTTAGCACGCGACCAGGTGAGTAGATTTAACATCTATGGGGAAATTGCCCGTATGGCGTTAAGCGTCAGGGCGTAATTGGATTTGTAGTCATGTGAGTCCATATAGATATACTGGTAGTATAGAACACTGCACTGTCACTAACGGTCTAAGTTGCACGAGCATGATTTATATGCTACACTCACACCGTTAGTGATTGCCATGACACTCACATTATAGGATTTCTATATGTTAGTTGTATGTATGCCCTAGAGGCCAGTATTGTACAGATGTTGTATATTATATTGGATGCTTGGACATATATAGAGATGACTTTCTTGCTCGATATGATAGTATGCTATCTGGTTACTCTTTATCTTAACATGTACACTAGTCTCTTTATACTGTCTTGTAGTTACATGTTGGTAAAGCCCTTAGGATGTGTACTTGACTACCTGGACTATGATGCAGATCATACTAGTGGGGACATGGTAGTCCATAAGTACATCCTTCAAGGTCCCTAGTCGTGGGTGTATCGAGACGGGGCATCGATATACCAGAGTAGACTAGCGTATACGCTTCTCGACCCATGAGATGGGCGATGGATGATCCCATATCCATTGGTGTTTGACATCAGAGATGGTATACGGGTGCTCAGTGGAGACTGGGTACACTGGACGGACTCGCCGAGAACTCCCAGATGGTATTATACCTCACGTCAGATGGCAGTTCTCAGGTGACACTTGTACAGGTTAGTCTGTAGACCCGAGATCGTCATAGAGTCTTGTGTGATTCCCACTGTGCTTTGATCTCCACCATACCACGTCCATGAGGGCGTGCAAAATGGTGGTCTTTGGGCACAATCCCGAGTCACATGGAGGCAATGAGCGATAGGAGGGGTTTCGTCTCTCCCGGTATTGGGGGTTGATGTTGCGCAGTGCTCGATTGGCCATAGCAGGGAAGTCCCTGGCCAGGGCTGATCAGAGATTTGCTGGTAAGTGTTACCAGTAGTTTCTCTACCCGTTATGTGCCTCACATCGGCATGACTCATCGGGTTATTGGGGTCTGACGTTTACCACCCCTAGACTTGATATGCGACATATCAGACGAAGAGACCGGACTGTATGGTAAGTGTTACTGGTCGGATTCGCAGGAGTGTGAGCAGGCTAGCTCGTCGATCTTCTGATCGCTCAATACCCGGATGGCCGTTACGTTTAGAAGACCGCTTGCGGCTTGTGGATGCTTGATATGATCATCATCTGCTACCAGCGTATTGACGAGTCTTTAGAGTCCTACACAGAGGTTTCCTGGCTCAAGCGAAACGAAATAGGAGCGCATATGAGATATGTGCGGGACCGAGAATAATACCAGTATGTGATACTGTATTCGATTCTCGCGATTTGTAACATTGATCGGTTATATGCATTATAGCCGGGTTATCGGATCAAGTGTTGATTCGATAAGTTGTTACTATTGATATTAGTCGGTTATATGTGATATGACCGGGTCATTAAATCAAGTGTTTATTTAATGATTTAATGTATAATTATATATTTGATATATTACTTTACAATAACTAATATGGGTTCACTTTAAATGGATTTTCTCACTTGATGTGCATGATGTATATGTGATATACTTTTGTACACTTATTTGTATCATATTAGATGATGCATGTTTATTTGGTTAAGTGTGTAGAATAAACCCATGGTTAAGAGGATAATTAGGGTTTTGATTTTATCACACATTTATTTATCCATTCCTATTATTTAAATTGTTTTATAAAAACAAAATGGTTTTCTTTTGTCATGAAGCTTAATGAAACTTCATGAAGGTTTGACTCAAGACCATTTTGTCTTTATGCTAAACCCTAACTATTCCCACTTACCATGGTTTGCTCTCTACACTTAACCCACGTTAGAATTATGATAAGTATTGCTTTTTCTTTTATTTTAAAAACACTTATCATAATACTAGCTCATCTTCTTCTTCATCTTCAAGTTAGAAACCTTGAGGCCTTTAATGGCAACTTGAGCTTGAGAGTGAGAAATCCAATTCTAAAGAGAACCCATCTCCTATTTCTTCACCCTCTACCTCTAGCCAAGTTGTAGAGTGTGTTTTCTTCACAAGTTTCATCACTTTGTGAAGTCGGAGCTTGAACTTGCGATGCCTCGACGTAGATCGTCTTTGACACGAAGCCGGCGACCTAGCTCACCTGTTTCTCCGACGAAGCCGACGGATGAGTCTAGGATTCATGATGTACAGCGAGAAGACTTCGTTGCGGAGCCGTGGAGGTGGATATCTGGATCTACAAAGGTTGTAATTTCCATATCCAAGTAGTTAAGCGTTAACTAGATTCTCATTTCGCCTAGATTTCTAGCAACGATCCGTAGTCTAGGGTTTCCCGGCACCTTTTTTTTTAAATTGGCATGTTCGATGCCTTGTGAGTCCTCTATAGGGTGCCTAGGAACCTTTCACTGGTATCAGAGCCTAGCTAGAGGCTTAGGCGAAGTCTAGACGGAGTTTGAAACCCGGACGAACCGAAAAACCAACCCCGAAATAGCTCTCTGGAAATTTTCCGAAAATGCGGATTTTTGTGTATTAAAAATGCCTAAAAATTCAATAGATAATTATAAGAATTACTGTGCAAACTCAGGCGAAAGATTCATCTAAACGGCGGCGGAACCGCGGCAGAAGCCCAGCTTCTGCGGCGGTTCCGCGGTCTCCTGGTGACGTCATCATGTATTTTCTGCACATTAATTCCTATTTAATTATTCTGGATTTTATGGGAATATTTAAAATTTATTCCAGAGTTGAATGTTCTGGGTTGTTTTGGGGATTCAATTATTCGTTCGGGTTATCAAATTTCGTCTTTGTATATTTCCGGATAATTTATAGAATATGTTAAGTAGTTCGACCGGATATAAATACCCAACTTTTCCCCTGTCGGGAAATTTCCAAGTGTTGGATTTTTCCGTAGTTTAACGACGTTCTAAGTAGTGCAAGTAACGCGATGGACCCTCTAGAAGACAACAAACCTTAACTCGATTATGTGACCATCTTGAACTGCCCTTTGAACCTTCGGGTTTGGGGCAGTACGGCGTGCCACATGTGAGGCGTTGGCTTGACCCTTCTACGGCTGGACCGTCGGTACTGAGGCACGAACTGAATGTTGTTAGACTTATTTCATGTGATGGACTGTATCGGGAAAACTTGGGTATTCGACTGTTCGATCGGAAATTTTAACATTTTCTGTTTATCTGGAATGTGATACAATAATTGGAATTCACAAACAGTTATGAGATAACTGAATGAATGTTATAAATTTAGCAGTTTAGTCCCATATGATATTGAAAAGAGTTTTCGATAATGAGACTAAAATGCGGGATTTATATGTGTTAGGCATGTGATGTCTAAAGAAGTTGCGGATTCCAATTGTTGTAGTTTTACACTTTCTTTTCTGTGACCGTAAGTGTAGTATGTTCATATCACCGGTTTCGTTGCTATACGTCAACGACAATTGGGGTATGCATACTTACTTACGTTGATGACATGTGATGTTATGTGTTGCTGGATATGTTATATTGGATCGTCGTATTCGAATAGCCAGGGGTTTTTATGTGAGATGAGTGTTTTTCATTTTCATTCATGTAAAAACTTGTATGTAATATTCTTTTATTTAGGGCACTTCCAGGTAGCGGAAGTTGTCACCCTTTGTATATTATTTACTTTTCCGCATTAGGATAGACCCAAGGAGGGGAGCACAAGTAACCGGATTCTGGGGTCCAGTGGGAGACCAACTCGAGGAGTCGAGTCCGGGTCTCCTAACCCTAGAATTGGCAGGGTTGCTTGCCGCTCTCGTAGGGGTCTAGGGGTGTGGGATTGGCTATTCATCACGACCGTGGAATCCATGTTTTATACTGGCTCGTATTGAAAACACGGACGTCCTAGTATATCCAATATTTCATATGTTTATTCTGCTGCGATATCTGTGATATGATTCTGTGATGGATATAGTATATAGTATATATGATATATTATATAGACGTTACTTATGTTTTACACCCGCGCTAGCCCTGCCCTGCTCTGTCGTTAGTTACCTAACCTAACGGTGCACGAGGGGACATCGAGGTGAATGCGGATGGCATAAGTGTACGTCATATCTATCTGTGATGTTTAGGTATTTAAATGATGGGACTTCATTAATGTGATTAATGAAAGATAAGAAACCTAAGATGTTGTAGAATCGAATTTTAAAATAAAACAGGTAGCTACAGTTCTTGCTTTGCACAGCGGTATATATGATGTACCCCGCACCTTATTCGATGAGGAAAGGACCGAGATCCCTTCACCGGGAGTGACTCCTTTAGCAATAACTGGCACATGCTACACACTCGGTTTCCTTTTGACTGCTTTTGGGTTTTTTGCTTTGCACAGCGATATATATGATATATCCCGCACCTCATTCGACGAGGAAAGGACCGAGATCCCTTCGCCGGGAGTGACTCCTTTAGCAAAACTAGAAAGCCTCAAAATCACTCCATTTCAAAACATCATTTGATTCTACAACGATATCAAGTTCATTACGCTCATGGTTTTTATGAAAAACCTGCGTAGCCCTCCGTCATTTCAGATAAGTATTAGTTAGTATTCGTGCTGCGGTAGTTTGGCCTCCGTCAAGGCGCAGTGTACGGTAGCTAACTAGTGCTTATCTGCTAGCATATGATGCGATTGGATTAGGGTATTCGTACGGTGTTGTTTGGCCTCCGTCAAGGGTCGTGCGGGTGGGTTTAATTCAATCAGGAAATGACGGGTTGAACTTGACTAGCGGACTATGGGTTGTTTGGCCTCCGTCAAGGTCATAGGACGCTAGGGGCAAAATATTATCGGGAATTTCAAGTGTTGAAATTTTCAATGAGATTGCATACCTTCTATGAGATAGTTGGATCCCGATACCCACTGCGAGTAAGAGTTACTCCTGGGAGAGTTTTACACATTGCAATTAGCTGATCAAGTAGGTGTCTAGAACAGTGTTAACGAGGTTACGCCTCTGGGAAAACGAGGTTTACATTAATTAGGTTCGTGCGAAAGCACGGGGGACCTCCCTCAAAGTACCGACACTGGCCTGGCTGAAAGATTGGCGAACCTGTAGTGTGTAATTAATCCCGGCTAGTCTTTCCTTTTAGGGTTTGGAGGAAGATTTGATAAAAAGCAGTGGGAGCCATCCTGATTAGATAAGATAATAACCAATCTGATCTTGCACGAGCATACGCTAAAGTGTTTTCTTCTCTCTCTCTCCAGGTAGCGACCAGTTCATGCCTTAATCAAGATAATAATATGGATGTATTGACCGAACCCGCATGTTATACTGTGCTGGGGAACGTTGGTTCCGTTCTTTCTTATAAGAGTTATAGGAATGAACAGGATATAGGGGAATACCAGGATTCCCATGCCACCCGAATGAAGAAAGTACATGTTGATGCATTTTCTTCGGGTGTGTTCGTTACTGAGAACTGTTTCTCCATTTGCTCTACGTCCTGGGTATTAGATACCGGGTCAGGATCCCATATATGTAATCAGTTACATGGGCTAAGGAAAGGTAGAGAACTTGGAGAAGGTGATAAAGACATTAGAGTTGGAAATGGTGCAATTGTTGCAGCTAAGACTGTCGGGGAATATCACCTTGTATTACCAACTGGTAATACATTGGTTCTGAATGAATGCTATTACATGCCGAACCTGATATGCAACATTATATCGGTTTCTTTATTAAGTAAAGAGGGATATAATTTTGTATTACAGGACAATGTTATGAACATTTTCCGTAACCAAAAGTTGGTTGGATCAGGCACGTTGTGCAATGGCATTTATGTTCTAAATCAATCAACAGTTCTGAGCATAACAAGCACACACAAGAGGAAGAGTTCTGAACTCAATGAATCCTTCTTGTGGTATTATAGACTGGGTCACATCAATGCGACACGACTAGCTAAGTTGCATAAAGATGGATATTTAAATCCGTTTGAATTTTCATCTTATGACACTTGCCAGTCATGTCTCAAAGGCAAGATGACCAAGACTCCGTTTACGGGACACGGAGAAAGAGTTACCGAACTCTTAGGACTTATACATAGTGATGTATGTGGTCCCATGTCTACACATGCCAGGGATGGTTCTTCATACTTCATTACATTCACTGACGATCTCTCTAGGTTCGGGTATGTGTTCCTGATGAAACACAAATCAGAAGCTTTTGAGAAATTTAGGGAATATAAACAAGAAGTTGAGAACTAAACCGGAAAAAGTATTAAAATCCTACGATCAGATCGAGGAGGTGAATACTTGAGCAATGAATTCAGGGACTTCCTAAAAGAGAATGGGATTCTCTCTCAGCTGACTTCTCCATATACACCACAACACAACGGTGTATCGGAGCGGAGAAATCGCACCCTATTAGATATGGTGCGCTCTATGATGAGTACAGCTGAGTTACCTATCTCCTTCTAGGGATATGCACTGGAGACTGCTGCATACCTACTGAATAGAGTTCCAACCAAATCAGTGCCTACCACTCCATATGAGATATGGAATGGCAAGAGACCATGTCTTAATTTTATTCAGATATGGGGTTGTCCGGCCTATATTAAAACACAAAATCCGGACAAGCTCGAGGCAAGGTCTGTTCTATGTAAGTTTGTTGGATATCCCAAACATTCGCGAGGGTATATCTTCTACCACTCCGAGGAACAAAAAGTGTTTGTTTCTCGGCATGCCACTTTCTTAGAAAAAGGTTTTCTTATGAAACAGATAAGTGGCATTGAGGTAGAACTGGAAGAGGTTCCAGCAATACAGACTACAACAGAAGATTTGGTTGAACTAGAGGATTCTGTAGTTCCCGATGAACCCCAGCCTCTCCGCCGATCTAGTAGGGTTCCTCGCCCACCTGAGAGATACTACGGTTTTCTCATGGATGGTGGGAGCGAGGATTGCATCATGGAGGATGATGACCCAACTAGCTTCGAGCAGGCCATCACGAGTGGGGACTCGGTGAAATGGCTGGATGCTATGCGGTCTGAGATGGATTCCATGTACACCAACAAAGTATGGACTTTGGAAGTTGCTCCTGAAGGGGTAAAACCCATTGGGAGCAAGTGGATCTTCAAGAAGAAACTTGGTGTAGATAGGAAAGTGGAGACTTTCAAAGCTAGACTTGTAGCAAAGGGTTTTCGTCAAAGACCAGGTGTGGACTATGACGAGACCTTTTCTCCAGTGGCTATGCTTAAATCCATCCGGATCATGCTTGCCATCGCTGCATATCATGATTACGAAATCTGGCAAATGGATGTTAAGACCGCCTTTCTAAACGGCGATTTAGAAGAGTGCGTGTACATGACTCAGCCAGAGGGCTTCGTAGACAGTGGGAGCAGCGGGAAGGTGTGCAAGCTGCTTAAATCCATTTATGGATTAAAGCAAGCATCGCGGAGTTGGAACATCTGCTTTGACGTCGTTATCAAAGAGTTTGATTTCGTCAAAAATCCAGATGAACCTTGTATCTACAAGAAGGTAGCAGAGAGTAAGGTTGTCTTCCTCGTATTGTACGTGGACGACATACTCTTGATAGGAAATGATATTCCTATGCTGCAGTCGGTCAAGCTCTTCTTATCACAAAGATTCTCAATGAAAGATTTTGGTGATGCCTCCTGCATATTGGGAATTAGGATCTATAGAGATAGATCCAAACGGATTTTGGGATTGTCCCAATCCAGGTACATTGACACCATACTAAAGAGGTTTAGTATGGAAGAGTCCAAGCGTGGGAACTTACCCACGATCTCTGGAGTCACTCTCTCCAAAGAGATGTCTCCCAAGACTGATTTGGAGAGAGCTCGCATGCAAGGGATACCCTATGCTTCGGCAGTAGGCTCTATCCTGTATGCGATGCTATGTACCAGACCCGATGTAGCATACTCACTAAGTGTAGTGAGCAGGTATCAAGCTGATCCTGGAGAGAGTCACTGGACAGCTGTGAAGAGCATTCTCAAGTACTTGAGAAGGACTAGAGAAATGTTCTTGGTGTATGCTAACGGAGAACTCCAAGTGGAGTCCTTTACCGATTCGAGCTTCCAGAGTGATAAGGACGACTCTAAGTCGCAGTCGGGCTTTGTCTTTACCCTTTACGGAGGGGCGGTTAGCTGGAAGAGTTCCAAGCAGGAAACTGTGGCAGACTCGACGATGGAGGCTGAATAAATCGCTGCCAACGATGCTGCCAAAGAGGCTGTCTGGATCAAGAAGTTCATTACTGAACTTGGAGTGGTTCCATCCATTGAGCGTCCAATACCTTTGTATTGCGATAACAATGGAGCGGTGGCTTTGGCCAAGGAACCCAGGTCCCATCAGAGATCCAGGCATATTCTGAGGCGGTATCACCTGATCCGGGAGAAAGTTGATCGCCGGGAGATCGAGGTCAGGAGGGTAGACACGAAGAACAACACGGCGGATCCACTCACGAAGGCCATTCCCCAGACACAGTTTGAGAGACTCTTCGGGATGCTCGGTATGCGATACTACAGAAGCTGGCCCTAGTGCAAGTGGGAGATTGTTAGTTGTATGTATGCCCTAGAGGCCAGTATTGTACAGATGTTGTATATTATATTGGATGCTTGGACATATATAGAGATGACTTTCTTGCTCGATATGATAGTATGCTATCTGGTTACTCTTTATCTTAACATGTACACTAGTCTCTTTATACTGTCTTGTAGTTACATGTTGGTAAAGCCCTTAGGATGTGTACTTGACTACCTGGACTATGATGCAGATCATACTAGTGGAGACATGGTAGTCCATAAGTACATCCTTCAAGGTCCCTAGTCGTGGGTGTATCGAGACGGGGCATCGATATACCAGAGTAAACTAGCGTATACGCTTCTCGACCCATTAGATGGGCGATGGATGATCCCATATCCATTGGTGTTTGACATCAGAAATGGTATAAGGGTGCTCAGTGGAGACTGGGTACACTGAACGGACTCGCCGAGAACTCCCAGATGGTATTATACCTCACGTCAGATGGCAGTTCTCAGGTGACACTTGTACAGGTTAGTCTGTAGACCCGAGATCGTCATAGAGTCTTGTGTGATTCCCACTGTGCTTTGATCTCCACCTTACCACGTCCATGAGGGCGTGCAAAACGGTGGTCTTTGGGCATAGTCCCGAGTCACATGGAGGCAATGAGCGATAGGAGGGGTTTTGTCTCAGCCGGTATTGGGGGTTGATGTTGCGCAGTGCTCGATTGGCCGTAGCAGGGAAGTCCCTGGCCAGGGCTGATCAGAGATTTGCTGGTAAGTGTTACCAGTAGTTTCTCTACCCGTTTTGAGCCTCACATCGGCACGACTCATCGGGTTATTGGGGTCTGACGTTTACCACCCCTAGACTTGATATGCGACATATCAGACGAAGAGACCGGACTGTATGGTAAGTGTTACTGGTCGGATTCGCAGGAGTGTGAGCGGGCTAGCTCGTCGATCTTCTGATCGCTCAATACCCGGATGGCCGTTACGTTTAGCAGACCGCTTGCAGCTTGTGGATGCTTGATATGATCATCATCTGCTACCGGCGTATTGACGAGTCTTTAGAGTCCTACACAGAGGTTTCCTGGCTCAAGCGAAACGAAATAGGAGCGCATATGAGATATGTGCGGGACCGAGAATAATACCAGTATGTGATACTGTATTCGATTCTCGCGATTTGTAACATTGATCGGTTATATGCATTATAGCCGGGTTATCGGATCAAGTGTTGATTCGATAAGTTGTTACTATTGATATTAGTCGGTTATATGCGATATGACCGGGTCATTAAATCAAGTGTTGATTTAATGATTTAATGTATAATTATATATTTGATATATTACTTTACATTAACTAATATGGGTTCACTTTAAATGGATTTTCTCACTTGATGTGCATGATGTATATGTGATATACTTTTGTACACTTATTTGTATCATATTAGATGATGCATGTTTATTTGGTTAAGTGTAAAGAATAAACCCATGGTTAAGAGGATAATTAGGGTTTTGATTTTATCACACATTTATTTATCCATTCCTATTATTTAAATTGTTTTATAAAAACAAAATGGTTTTCTTTTGTGATGAAGCTTAATGAAACTTCATGAAGGTTTGACTCAAGACCATTTTGTCTTTATGCTAAACCCTAACTATTCCCACTTACCATGGTTTGCTCTCTACACTTAACCCATGTTAGAATTATGATAAGTATTGCTTTTTCTTTTATTTTTAAAACACTTATCATAATACTAGCTCATCTTCTTCTTCATCTTCAAGTTAGAAACCTTGAGGCCTTTAATGGCAACTTGAGCTTGAGAGTGAGAAATCCAATTCTAAAGAGAACCCACCTCCTATTTCTTCACCCTCTACCTCTAGCCAAGTTGTAGAGTGTGTTTTCTTCACAAGTTTCATCACTTTGTGAATTCGGAGCTTGAACTTGCGATGCCTCGACGTAGATCGTCTTTGACACGAAGCCGGCGACCTAGCTCACCTGTTTCTCCGACGAAGCCGACGAATGAGTCTAGGATTCATGATGTACAGCGAGAAGACTTCGTTGCGGAGCCGTGGAGGTGGATATCCGGATCTACAAAGGTTGTAATTTCCATATCCAAGTGGTTAAGTGTTAACTAGATTCTCATTTCGCCTAGATTTCTAGCAACGATCCGTAGTCTAAGTTTTCCCGGCACCATTTTTTTTTGAAATTGGCATGTTCGATGCCTTGTGAGACCTCTATAGGGTGCCTAGGAACCTTTCACTATAAACCACATATCATATTGATTCTGCTTATTTGACGTTGTCATGATTTGCCGCATACTATCATATGTTCATACTTGGGCATGTATACATCACATATTCATATTTGGACACCTATACATCACATATCTATACTTGTGCCACATACATCACATACATTCATATTTGGACACCTATACATCACATATATTCATACTTGGGCACATATACATCATATGTCTACATTAGTACACATGTACATTGCTATATTCACTTTGCGTACTTATCCATTCGCACATCCATACCTATACCCATATTCATAAGTTACATACGTGGATGATATTGACTTGATCTAAAACTAAGGGACCGCAAGCGATATTTCAAAACTGGATCCTTTAAAAGAGCGGTTCTCCCTTTCTTTTACTCTTAGTGTCACACGACACATTGCATGGATTTACACATTGGATTTGATTTATGTGATTTCTGGATTTAGTAACCGGAGTACTATTGTAAGAAAATACGCACTGTTTAAAAACCCGGTTTCCCTTGATATGATATTTTAGTGCGTCCACCATGAGTTTTCTCGGTTCCAGAGAGCTTGTGTGAGTATACCCGATTCGAGGAGAGGTAGGCACCGATTGCGGGTACATGGTGGACCTGGTACGGTACCCCGGGGCGAGAAGACTCGTATTGTTAGACGGTGAGCCCGGCGGAGGGGCTACTACCTACCGGTGATTGGTTGGACCTGGCGGTTATCCGGAGGATACTGACCACAGTTGATTGATGGATACGGGACGATGCGTACTGCCGGGGCCGAGGGCCGATTCCGCAGATGGAGCCCGTGGGCAGATCCGATGGACGGACGTCCCATATTGGATGATTTGCGTGTCGATGCTGGACACGGCTGATTTTATGATATTTTGAGTGCCGATGATGGGCATTCCCGATTTTATGAGATTACAGGATTTGAGGGCCGATGTGGATGACGGCGCTTGAGTTGTACTGGGTTTTGGTGTATTGATAGACACCAGTTATTTTCCACGTTGATATTCCGTGTAGACATTATTCCTTCCCATACTCAGCATTCAGTACTTGATATCTCATCCTGTAGCTAGCATACCTGATAGAGTACACATGCTTGCATATCATTGCATACCCTACTCATCATATATAGGGTTGTTAGATTGCATTGCCATGCCTGATTATCACAAATCTTGCTCATCACATAGAGATGTTATTAGATCGCACTTGTTGCATGATATTGAGCATCCAGTTCATCTTATAGATGTTTATCTGTTGGCATAGGTTAGAGTATCACAGCACGTGCATACTCGTGATTACCTTTATATGTTATCTACTACTCACGAGTTGGCAACTCACCCCTGTTGTGCCACAGTGCTTGCAGGTTGCCATTTGGAGTAGTCGCGGCTGGCTGTTTACCGCATCTTTTGTCACAGATACCATTACTGAGGCGTGTTAGCCCTTTTGCTATTAGGTGGGTTTTGTACGGTATCTGTTTGCTTTTCAGTTGTATATTGATGTATCTTGTACTCTCCATCTACCTACATGTATTGACTTAAAACAGTTGTGAGGACGACGTATGTTATTTTGTACTCTGGTGTCGAGCTCGTTGTGAGCCGACTTATTTTTTTTGCAGTTCTATATTTCTTGCTGTCTTCATTTCATTTTTACTCAGTCTTACATTATCATTGTGATGCTCTATTTATTCCACATGTCATTTTACTTACATCTTATCTTTTACCCGATTCTCGGGAAAAAAATTTTATAAAGAAAATGTTGTCAAATTTATTAAACAACACTTGAACTTAAAAAAGATTTCTACTAAATTAATTAAAGTTTTCTAAACATTTACAACTGTTTCACAAAACGTTTAAAAATGCTCTATATTTAATGGTTTTGATTTCTGTGTCTCGGCTTACTTAGTCGCGTTACGCCTGTAGACGTTACGTGGTTAAGTGCCGGTCACGTGCCGAGCGTTGGGTCGTGACAAAGTTGGTATCAGAGCGTAGGTTTTACCTTCGGAGTGTAGGATGACCCTGGTATGATGGAGTAGGTAGCTGCAGCAGGGTAGCGTAGCGTGTGTATATTCCGCGGCATACTCACGACACGGTACTCCGCCTACGCGATCTTAGGACTTATTGATTGAAATTCCTTCATTATTGTATACATCCTTGCGATTCGATCTCTGTATCCTTATCAAATCCTATTTTCCGTTTCAGCCACTATGTGGCCAAAGACTACTAGGGCGCAGAGAGCGGACGCGAGGGCCGAGATTCGTGTTGACTCGTCCGAGACAAGGACTGATCCGGGCAGTGCACTCGTTGTACCCGAGCAGACTGTTCCTCCTATGACAAATTAGATCGCCACGCTAGGGGATGGTATGCAGGAGATACGCCAGACGGTGGGGTCCAGCATGCAGGAGATGCGCCAGATGATAGGATCGCTAGTTGAGATGCTCCGAGCGCAACGACCAGAGGTAGCTCCACCAGTCATAGGGACCGCGATGGTACCTACCGTACAGCCAGTTGCCCCTGCATCCACGGAGATGATTACAGTATCGTTAGCAGAATTCAGGAGGCTGAAGCCTCCGGTCTTCACAGGCACCGATGCAGCCGAGGACCCGCAGTCCTTCATTGATAGGATGGCCCGGATATGTCGTTCCCTCAGATGCGCAGATGCGAGATGGGTAGAGTTCGCGAGCTTTCGCTTGGAAGGTCTTGCGCAGAAATGGTGCAAATCAGTTGAGAAGGGCAGAGCAGCAGGTCTTCCTCCTATGACCTGGACGGAGTTCGTGACGGTGTTCCTTGCCTGCTTCCTTCCCCAGAGTGTTAGGGATGCCCGAGCACGCAGATTTGAGTCCTTGTGCCAGACGCCAGAGATGACAGTGGCAGAGTACGATGTGCTGTTCACCGAGCTATCAGTTTATGCTCCGTACCTAGTGGCTACTGAGGAACTGCGAGTCAAGAGATTTGTCCAAGGCTTGATTACACCACTGTTCCTTGCGATCAGCGTACAGCATTACGAGACATATGCGGCAGCTGTAGACGCAGCCCTACTAGTCGAGGAGCGCCTTGCAGAGACTTCAGTAGTTCCAGGGCCGAAGAGAGTTCGTACTGATACAGCAGCTCAGAGACATCCATTCAGACGCCGTGATAGACGTTGTACAGGTGGCAGAGACTCGGGGCGAGGTCAGATGTTTAGGTCATACCCCTAGAAGGGTCAGCAGTCGTCCCGTGGATGCTTTGGATGTGGTAGTCTTCGTCACCGCGTAAGAGATTGTTCTGAGACACGCAGGAGGGAACCAGCCGTACCGCATGTCACACTTCCACCTTCTCCACCCCAGAGGGCATTACCTGTTGTACCCACAATTGCTCCGCGTCATACTCATACACAGGGAGGCCGTGGTCACGGAGGGTTTGTTCCTAGAGGGCGAGGCGGTCGAGGCAGAGGACAGCCAGCCACCGGCAGAGTACAGCCAGTTGCTAGTGGGGGACCGCCAGTTGCAGGTGGAGGACAGGCACGAGTTTTCGCGTTGACGCATTAGGACGCTGTTCAGTCGATAAAACTGCACATTTGTAGTACATTTTTCCTACCATTTTTATATTAAAAAAAGGACTTTATTATAATATATTATACATATGAGGGTTTATGTGTAAAAACATTATTTTCCATGTGTTAATATATTTAATTATCATTTGGTAGGAAAATGTATGCAAATAATATTATTGGTCTAATCCTAGTAGAACAAAGTCTACTAAAATCTTATTTGAGTTGTTGTGCAGAATATTTCCAAGTTGTTATGAAGGATTTAACAAACAAATCAATTTGTTGAAGAAAACTTGCCAAATTAAGAAGCAAACTTGGAGACCAAGTCTGGAAGCAACCGAGAAAATATTTTCAGATTCTGAAGATTCCTATGATTGCCAAATGTCACCAGATGAAATACCAAGAAAAATCAGCAATTGATCTTGACACATGAGCGCGGATCCGCGGCCAAACCCACCCTGGGGCCGCGGATCCGCCGCACTAATGAGGAAAGAGAATGCAATATTTTGGGAGATTTACAAATGCTGAATTTTACCAACTTCTCAACAATAAGATTCTGGGTTTGCACTATATAAAGACACCGAGAGCCTCTTGGAAAAACTATCAAGCCGACGAGATCACGAAGTCCAAGACGGCTCACGCATCCAGGCTGATCATCAACGGTTCATCTACCTCCTTGAAAGAGATCGAGAAGCAAACTAGGTTTTTGTAATCATTTTCTAAGGAATCAAAGTGTACTTGATCTTGTTGATTAATAAAGATAGTTCTTTTTCTTATTCTATTTCTTCGTAGTTTAATTATGCAATTTCTCTCCATCTCTTTTTCTCCCAACATGCGCGAGTAATTCTCCGCTTGTTAGGGTTCGTAGGATTATGGTAGGCTAATGGATGATGAAGATAATTAAACCCTTTTTAAGTCCTATAAAGTTTAGGAATTTTATCAAAAGAATCATTAACATCCTAATCGGGCGCGCTAGCAATTCTTTGCTAGTTCCGACCACGATTAGAGATTAGATTAATAATTGTTTTGGTAAAGGCTAGATAATGAACGGAGTTCCGTGTCGAGATAAGGGTTAAAAGTGGGATTCCTTTTCCCTCCAGAAACCCTAATCTACACGCATCACCGTTGTTCTAGTTCTAAATCTATTAATGGATAAAAAGGGTAACTTTTAATTAATCATCCATAACTACTAAATCCTAACGAACCCTACAAGCCCTATTATTATATTATTTAAATCTCCAAAATAATCTAGATCTATATTTAACATTCTTGTTTAAAGTAGATCTAGAAACTTTTCACAAAATTCTTTATTCCTCTCTTCTTTCAACACATCTAAAGTAAAAATAAAAGGTTCCACGTTTCCCAGAGGACGACCCGTACTCATCTCGGTCTAGCTACGCGCGACACCGTTATTGATTGCTGTTAACTACAAAAACGATTTTTCGTATCAATCAAATGGCGCCGTTGCCGGGGAAACGTGCGTAATTTTTTATTTTTACTATTTGTGTTGATTTCTTAGACGAGTCATATCATTATTAACACAAAACTGCAAATTGCATATTTAACGATTTGTGCGTGGATTTTTGCAAGGAGATCTGGAGTCACAGAATTAAGGGAAACAGGAAACAGAGACATTGTTAGAGATCCAGAGGAGCACAGAGGGACACAGAAAAAATTTCATCAAGCGATCCAACCACCTCGCGGCGGAAGCGCGGCACAAAGGGCTTCCTGCGGCGGAAACGCGGCGGATTGAAGGGATTAGGGCTACGGAATTCTCTGGTAAGATTCTCAACTCCTTCTCTCTCTCCTCAAATCCAATAAAATCTATTTTCTGCAGGATTCTTTGGAAAATTGCGCCGCTCAAAAAAAAAATCTTTTTGCAAAAAGTTTTGTGTTTGGTTTTGTTTTGCATATTTAATACGGATTTTAAGGGGCAAAGACCAAATCAAGATTAGGTGGGGATTTCATCACCCTTCCTAAGCCCCATAAATCACAAACCGTGCATATAGAACAACCCTTCATTAATTTAAAAAATATCTAGACCAGACTCTAAGGACTGTCGAGCTTAATAGGAAAAAGACTAGTATAGGCATCGGCCGTTTATCCTAACTGATATTGCGGTGTCTAGGCTAGTGGTTTTTAATTAGGCCCACTGTAGTGGTGGTTCCTTCCCACTTACCTGGCCGTACTTGTCCGTGAAGAGGCGGTTTGAGGTCCTATTTCTAGCCTTAGTTAGGAGCGGTCTAGAGACTGACCTAGGTAACCTTAGTTCTAGGATTGCTTGTGCATCTTAAGGAGATTTGTCTTGAGCCCCACTTTTTCAAAACAAGCCAATTTTAAATCACACACACGCTGCCACTTGCACTAAACCCGCTTAGTGCATGCTCGGCTGGACACGGGATCCTAGTGCCCGTCTTGTCCGCGTTCCTGCTATCGACGCCGAAGTCGGTACTTCTTCATCTTCTTTTCCCCCACCACACACCACATCGACCGAGATGGACGGCACTCCATCAGAGTATAACACCACGCCGCCACCGCCCGCAGGTGCGCAGAATCCACCGCGCATCTCTCTCCAAGAGAGATGCTATCCTATTCGTGGTCCTCTTCCTACTTGTCTATCTCTTCCACCACCTAACGGGGATAATTTCGAAATTAAACCCCACTACATCAATCTGCTGCCCAAATTTCACGGGCTTGAGTCGGAAGACGCGTACGTTTTCATCACCAAATTCGAAAACGTATGCGCAATGATGGGTACTTCACAATTGACTTTAGATGCTATGCGCTTACGTCTTCTCCCATTCACACTGTGCGACTTGGCAGAAAAATGGCTTTATAATACTGCCGCACACTCTATCGCTAATTGGGATGAATTCGTCGTAGCATTTCTTAAGAAGTTTTACCCAAATCATAAGACTGCACATGTTAGGAGTGAGATTAACCAGTTCACCCAGCTTCCCAATGAACCATTTTGGAAGTGCTTTGAACGTTTCAAAGATCTGCTTGTCCAATGCCCCCATCACGGGATACAAAGATGGGATTTATGTCGGATTATATATGAGGGCATTAATCCAGCGACAAAGCAGATGCTTGAAACAATGTGTCAATGCAATTTCATGTCTAAAGATGACGGTGAAGCATGGAAATATCTGGAAGATCTCGCTGAACACACGTTGCAGTGGGAAAGCGTAAGACCACCTTCAACTAAGGGAGGTATTCACCAGCTCGATGTTTCCATCGCAGTAAAAGCCGAAATGGCAGCGATGCAGAAGAAACTCGATGCTATGGAGAACAAATTTTCATCATTCTCCCTAAATCAGGTTACGCTTCCTAAGACCGTTTGTGGTTGCTGTTCGGATCCTTCACACTTAACGGAAGAATGTCCTATGAATGCATCGTTTCAAGCTAATGCTGCTTTTCAGCAGCGACCTAGAAATGATCCTTATTCTTCCACATATAATCAAGGATGGAGGAATCATCCTAACTTTGCTTGGAATCAAAACCAACAAAGTAATTATCAAAGACCTCCTCCACAGCAACCACAACCACAGAATCAGCCCCCCTTTCAGTCACAAAATTTCCAAAATCCGGCCAACATTTCTACACCACAAGTGGCCGGTATTGACAACTCACTTGCACAAACTTTGGATATGTTCATGAAACAATCCATGCAAAATTCGGCTGAGATGAGGTCTTCTATTGATGCCCTAACGAAAAACACCTCCTCCCATGGTGAGAGTATTAAATCAATAGAAAACCAAATCGCACAGTTAAACGCCGCAATGAGTGCGAGAGAAAAAGGGAAACTCCCATCTCAACCCCTACCGAATCCTGGCCATTCACAAAATCATAATGTGAATGCCGTCACTACGTTGAGATCGGGGAGAGTGTTGAACAACCAAGTGGGTGAGCAAGTTGATGATATTGACACATTTGATACCCCTTCTTCTTCTTCTTCCACTAATTCGTCTAGTCTCCCACCTTCATCCGAGTCTATTCTCCGTTTTCCCCAAGGCTCAAACATTTCACCAAATCTATCTAAGTCGATTCCCACTCCAATTTTGGGATCGAATCCGTCGCCACAGTCTTCTCCACAAACGTTGGACCCAAAACTTATTGATCGTGCTCCATTTCCAAACCGATTAAGGGCCAACCGACCTAACCCGCAAATGGAGAAGATTGTGGAAATGTTTAAGCAAGTTAGCGTGAATATTCCTCTCCTAGATGCTATTCAACAAGTCCTATCTTATGCAAGAATCCTTAAAGACTTGTGCACTAGGAAGAGAAAAACTCAAGTGCCTAAAAAGGTTTTCATGACGAGTAATGTTAGCACGGCTTTTACCCAACAAATACCAAAGAAACGTAAGGACCCCGGCTGTCCTACAATCTCTATTTCTATTGGGGGTAAAAATATAAATCGTGCTTTACTCGATCTAGGCGCTAGCGTCAACTTGCTTCCTTATTCAGTATACGAGCAGTTAGGAATTGGAGAGTTAAAACCCGCCCATTGTACTCTCCAAATGGTTGATCGATCTATCACCAAACCTCGGGGCGAACTAGAGGATGTGTTAATTAAAGTTGGGGAATTCATATTTCCCGTGGACTTTATTGTTTTAGATACACAACCTGTGGCAAACCCACGCAATCAAATCCCGGTGATACTTGGTCGACCCTTCCTAGCAACTTCTAACGCTGTGATTAATTGTCATAACGGTTCTATGAACTTATCCTTCGGGAAAATGACAATTGAGCTTAATATTTACAAGCTAGGAAGTCAGCCATCAGAACCTTCTGCTCATTTGCTGGATGTTTGCTCCATCCACGAGATAGCTCCCGAAAGCTGCATGGATGAGGAGCTTTGCTTTGATGTTCTCGACAACACTAATGAGACATCGTTTGATCTTGCACCACTTTACAGTGAGGATATGTTCAATGAGTCAGACCTTGAGATTGAACCCGTTGACTCATTGCAAAAGTCAGCAGCACTTTCCGAGTCAATATCTTATGCAAGTTTTGAACCTCTTAAGGAGTCCGAATATCATTCCGTTACCCCTCCTTCTATTATCTCTCCGCCAATTCTTGATCTCAAACCACTACCTTCTCATCTTAAATATGCATATTTAGGAAAGAATGAGACTTTGCCAGTTATTATATCCGCTTCTCTAGCCGTAGAGCAAGAGAATGCACTTTTGGCAGTGTTGAGATCGAATCGGAAAGCATTTGGTTGGACAATGGCCGACGTCAAAGGGATTAGTCCTTTAATTGTTGAACATCACATACATCTGATGGATGAAGCCAAACCAACCCGAGACCCACAAAGACGGTTAAATCCCGTTATGAAGGAGGCGGTAAAGAAAGAAATCGTCAAGTGTCTTGATAGTGGAATAATTTACCCCATATCTGATAGTCAATGGGTAAGTCCAATTCATGTGGTCCCTAAAAAGTCTGGCATCACGGTCATCACTAACGAGGCTAATGAGTTAATCCAAACACGCACCCAAACTGGGTGGCGCGTATGTATCGATTACAGGAAACTCAATGCCGCGACGAGGAAAGATCACTTCCCTCTACCTTTCATTGACCAGATGTTAGAACGATTAGCGGGACACGAATACTACTGTTTCTTGGACGGATACTCTGGTTACAACCAGGTCCCCATCGCCGAAAAGGATCAAGATAAAACCACTTTTACTTGTCCTTTCGGAACTTTTGCTTATAGACGCATGCCCTTTGGGTTATGCAACGCTCCCGCTACATTTCAGCGGTACATGATGGGGATATTTTCAGATATGGTGGAAAATTTTCTAGAAATTTTTATGGACGATTTCTCCATTTTTGGGGACTCCTTTGAGGACTGCCTTCGTAATCTTGACGCTGTTCTTACTCGCTGTAAGGATAAGAACTTGACTTTGAATTGGGAAAAATGCCATTTTATGGTTCAAGAAGGTATTGTACTTGGACATATAATTTCACATAAAGGCATTGAGGTTGACAGAGCTAAAATAGATGTCATTCAAAACCTCCCTCGTCCCAATTGCGTCAAAGATATATGATCCTTCCTTGGTCATGCAGGATTTTATAGGAGATTTATTAAGGACTTTAGCAAAATTGCTAGACCCTTAACCCTTCTATTGGCCAAGGACACTACTTTTCACTTCAATTCGGATTGTGAGGCTGCTTTTGAATCACTTAAAGAATCACTCACTACAGCCCCCGTTCTATCATCTCCGGATTGGAACCACCCGTTCGAGCTTATGTGTGACGCATCAGATTTTGCTTTTGGTGCTGTCTTGGGGCAGCATATTGATAAGATGCCACATGTAATTTACTATGCAAGTAGGACCTTGAATGATGCACAAATAAATTACACAACTACCGAGAAAGAACTCTTGGCAGTTGTATTTGCATTAGAGAAATTCAGGCCCTACTTGATTGGCTCGCCTATTGTGGTTTACACTGATCACTCCGCCCTACGACATCTTTTAACGAAGAAGGATGCAAAGGCCACGCTAATACGTTGGATCCTATTGTTACAAGAATTTGATCTTGTTATCAAAGACAAGAGTGGATGTGAAAACGTAGTAGCCGACCATCTTTTACGCATCACTTCTTCGCCAACTGTGGCCGTGCCGATAAATGACTCTTTTCCCGACGAACAGCTCTTGAATGTATCCTACGAACCATGGTTCGTGGATATCGTGAATTATCTTGCGACAGGACTTATACCTAGCGATTGGTCGAAACAAGACAAACTTCGGTTTTTATCCCAAGTAAAATATTTTTACTGGGATGAACCATATCTATTCAAGTATTGTTCCGATCAAATCATTCGCAGGTGTATCCCTAACGATGAATTCAAGAGCGTGTTATCATTTTGTCATGATCAGGCATGCGGCGGTCACTTTGGACCTCGAAAAACGGCGGAGAAAGTTTTGCAATGTGGCTTTTATTGGCCAACATTATTTAAAGATGCATTTGAACATTGCAAAACTTGTCCGCGATGTCAGCATTTGGGTCGGATTTCACGAAGGAATGAGATGCCGCTCCAACCTATATTGGTTGTGGAAATATTTGATGTTTGGGGTATTGATTTTATGGGCCCTTTTCCCAACTCCTTTGGGAATCTATATATCTTGTTAGCGGTTGATTATGTCTCGAAGTGGGTGGAAGCTATACCGTGTCGCACTAATGACAACAAAGTTGTCATTAAGTTCCTTAAAGAAAATATCTTCTCGCGATTCGGACACCCTCGCGCTATCATTAGCGAAAACGGGACACATTTCTGCAATAGGTCTTTCGAGGCCTTGATGCGGAAATATTCAATCACTCACAAACTTTCTACGCCCTATCATCCCTAAACAAGCGGGCAGGCCGAGATCTCAAATAGGCAGATCAAACAGATATTGGAGAAGACGGTTTCCAAAAACCGTAAGGATTGGTCAACCAAATTGATGGATGCTCTTTGGGCATTCCGCACCGCTTATAAGACCGATCTTGGTATGTCTCTATACCGCCTTGTGTTTGGGAAGGCATGTCACCTCCCTGTCGATATTGAACATAAGGCAATGTGGGCTATTAAAGAGCTTAATTTTGATCTTGATCATGCTGGCAGCTATCGGAAGCTGCAATTGAATGAGCTAAGCGAACTCCGCGATGAAGCTTACGATAATGCGGTGATAGTAAAGAATAGGACTAAAGTGTTCCACGATAAAAATCTTTCTAGAAAAACCTTCACATTGGGGCAACAAGTCCTTCTTTACGATTCCCGTCTCCATCTTCATCCGGGTAAGCTTAAATCTCGTTGGAAAGGACCTTTTGTGGTGCGGTATGTACACCCGCACGGGGCTGTAGAAGTCGAAAATTTGAAAAACGGTTCAATTTTTAAAGTAAATGGGCATAGATTAAAACCGTATTTTTCTGCTGACCCCGCGGAGGAGCTCCTGTTTTTACAGGAGCCGCTTTATCAAAACTAAATTTCCTCCGCCTCACCTCCATATTTTTTTTTAAAACATTTTCTCATTTTAAGAATGGAGGTGAGTAAAAATGGATTTGATTGAATATTTGTGCGTGTCAAAGAATAAGTTTGGGGGAATTTATCATTTAACTATTATTTTACCCCTTGTATCTCTCCTTTAGTATACAGGTCCATATTCTCAAAAGGCTACATCAATGAGGACACTGCTGAAAACAGGTTTGGGGGGGAGGTTTGTATTCACTGAATTATCTTTGACACCGGGCATTAAAAAAATTTTTTTTTTTTAACAAAAGAATAGAAAGTGAAACATTACATCCAAAAGATAGGAATAGTTTAAGAAAACCAAGAAAATTAGAAGTTTTCTTATACGAACTAGTAATAAGTAGTTATGAGTTGTTGTCCCAAGGGTTAGTAAGATGAAGGAAGTCACTAATCTGAGGATAAAAATAAGTCTGAAAAATAGTTTCTATTCTGGAAGCCAAACATTTGAATGTTGATACCCTACTATATGCACATACACACATCTTGAAACTCGGGATAGTAGAGGATACCTTGAAATACTCTTTTCTAAAATCCAAGGTATGAAGGAAATGATGAAGAAAATATAAAATGGTGAAAAGAAAAAAAAATGAACACTGGTTTTGTATTACCAAGGTAGCAATAAAAAAAATATAGCGAGGGTGCCTCTTCACCTAGTGCCCTAAGGCCAACTGGTCTGGGAGTCACTGCTAAGCCTTAGGTGGTGCAAGACAAGGAAAATATTATCACCAAATCTGCAAGCACATGAGTAATCGGTCGGTTAGTACCTCAAGAAGTATTAACGGTCGCATGAAAATGTGTAAGCAATTCTAAGTATTCATCAAAGTAAAAAGTACTAGGGTAGATGGACAAGAGTATGATAGCTTGAATTGAATTCTCTGAGTGTAGGGATGTTCTTTACACACACGTGGGGTTATATGATCAATGTTTGGATAAAAGGTAAGAATGAAGAATAAAGACGATGTTTTATTGAGGGATGATGTGATTTCTAACATTTTTTCATGACTATTAAGATAGGGCTCATGACAACTGAAAAGCTAGTATAGTTGGAAACTCTTCCTTTCAAAGTATTTCTTTTATGGTTCTTGTCTTTATATGTAAATTTCACCATCTTTCTTTTGTTATAGGATTTTGTGGGTGTAATCCGCTGAAATCCCTCAGGAGACAACACTCCTCCTACTAGGGACACCTAGAGGTTTAACGGCTTGTTGCACGTGCTCAGTGCAATCGTGTCTGCCTACGAAAGTGTGCTTAGTTTTCTCCTTTCTTTTTCTCCTCTTAAAATAAACTAGTTTGCTCGGGACGATCAAAGATAAGTTTGGGGGTATTTGTTCAGTCGATAAAACTGCACATTTGTAGTACATTTTTCCTACCATTTTTATATTAAAAAAAGGACTTTATTATAATATATTATACATATGAGGGTTTATGTGTAAAAACATTATTTTCCATGTGTTAATATATTTAATTATCATTTGGTAGGAAAATGTATGCAAATAATATTATTGGTCTAATCCTAGTAGAACAAAGTCTACTAAAATCTTATTTGAGTTGTTGTGCAGAATATTTCCTAGTTGTTATGAAGGATTTAACAAACAAATCAATTTGTTGAAGAAAACTTGCCAAATTAAGAAGCAAACTTGGAGACCAAGTCTGGAAGCAACCGAGAAAATATTTTCAGATTCTGAAGATTCCTATGATTGCCAAATGTCACCAGATGAAATACCAAGAAAAATCGGCAATTGATCTTGACACATGAGCGCGGATCCGCGGCCAAACCTACCGTGGGGCCACGGATCCGCCGCACTAATGAGGAGAGAGAATGCGATATTTTGGGAGATTTACAAATGCTGAATTTTACCAACTTCTCAACAATAAGATTCTGGGTTTGCACTATATAAAGACACCGAGAGCCTCTTGGAAAAGCTATCAAGCCGACGAGATCATGAAGTCCAAGACGGCTCACGCATCCAGGCTGATCATCAACGGTTCATCTACCTCCTTGGAAGAGATCGAGAAGCAAACTAGGTTTTTGTAATCATTTTCTAAGGAATCAAAGTGTACTTGATCTTGTTGATTAATAAAGGTAGTTCTTTTTCTTATTCTATTTCTTCGTAGTTTAATTATGCAATTTCTCTCCATCTCTTTTTCTCCCAACATGCGCGAGTAATTCTCCACTTGTTAGGGTTCGTAGGATTATGGTAGGCTAATGGATGATGAAGATAATTAAACCCTTTTTAAGTCCTATAAAGTTTAGGAACTTTATCAAAAGAATCATTAACATCCTAATCGGGCGTGCTAGCAATTCTTTGCTAGTTCCGACCGCGATTAGAGATTAGATTAATGATTGTTTTGGTAAAGGCTAGATAATGAACGGAGTTCCGTGTCGAGATAAGGGTTAAGAGTGGGATTCCATTTCCCTCCAGAAACCCTAATCTACACGCATCACCGTCGTTCTAGTTCTAAATCTAATAATGGATAAAAAGGGTAACTTTTAATTAATCATCCATAACTACTAAATCCTAACGAACCCTACAAGCCCTATTATTATATTATTTAAATCTCCAAAATAATCTAGATCTATATTTAACATTCTTGTTTAAAGTAGATCTAAAAACTTTTCACAAAATTCTTTATTCCTCTCTTCTTTCAACACATCTAAAGTAAAAATAAAAGGTTCCACGTTTCCCAGAGGACGACCCGTACTCATCTCGGTCTAGCTACCCGCGACACCGTTATTGATTGCGGTTAACTACAAAAATGATTTTTCGTATCAATCAGACGCGCAGGCGTCCAATGCCGTGGTCTCAGGTACCTTATCAGTATGTTCTGTAGATGCACACGTATTGTTCGATCCTGGATCCACGCACTCGTACGTATCCACACACTTCGTGCCTAGTTTGGGTAGAGTGTCCGGTCTGCTTGATTAGCCTCTTGTTGTGACCACTCCCATGGGAGAGTCGTTTGTTGCTAGGCACGTGTTCCGATCCTGCGTTGTCCGTATTGGCGAGAGAGAGCTGCCTGTCGATTTGATCCTTCTTGAGATGTTGGACTTCGACGTTCTTTTGGGCATGGATTGGTTAGCCACGTACTATGCGTCTGTGGTGTAGGGTTCCTAGTCACTCTAAGGTGGTTCCACAAGGCATCAACCATGCCAAATTCAAAAATTTCCGGTGCCGAGAAACCCTAAAGCGATCGTTGACTAGAGTTTAAGGCGATAACTATGAATGGTTGATGCCTTGTGGAACCTCCTTAGAGTGCCTAGGAACCCTATAGTGGTATCAGAGCCTAGCTAGAGCCTTAGACGATGCGTAGACGATGTTAGAAGTCCGATCGAAACACGAAACCCTAATCCGACCCCTTCTCTGTACAATTTTTGAAATATGGAATTTTTCCATATTAAAAATATGCAGAATAATAAGCAGGAAATTATAAGAATAACTGTGCAAAATGACACTGTTTGGAGCTCAAACCGCCGCGGAACCGCGGCATGAGCCTAGCTCGTGCGGCGGTTCCGCCGCCATTTTGTGACGTCACCCTCTAAAATTTGCACAGTAATGTTTATATTGGAATCCTATGTTTTCTGGGTAATTTTAATCTTCACTCAAGAGTTGAGTAATCTGGGGTCTTTTGAGGATTCGATAATTCGATCGGAAACTTTAACTGCGTCTATATGGTTTTCCGGATAATTTTTGAATATGTTAAAAAGTTCGACCGGATAAAAATACCCAATTTTTCCCCTGCCGGGAAATTTCCAAGTGTTGGATTTTTCCGTGATTTTAAAGACGTTCTAAGTAGTGCAAGTAACGCGATGGACCCTCTAGAAGACAACAAACCTTAACTCGATTATGTGACCGTCTCGAACTACCCTTTGAACCTTAGGGTTTGGGGCAGTATGGCATGCCACATGTGAGGCGTTGGCTTGACCCTTCTACGGCTGGACCGTTGGTACAGAGGCATGAAATGGATGTTTTTGAACTTATTTCAAGTGTTGAGCTGTTCGGGAAAACTTGGGTGTTTGACTGTTCGATCGGAAAGTTTAACATTTTCTGTTTATCTGGAATGTGATACAATATTTGGAATTCACAAATAGTTATGTGATAAATAATATGAATGTTATAAACATAGCACTTTAGTCTCACTTGATCGGTTGCCACGGAATTTTGATGCGATCAAAAGTCTGTCGCAATCACGTGGCGTACGCGGATACTCGTCGGGTAAACTTAATAGACAGCTACACCCCAAAGCCCCGACCAAGTGACTGTAGGAGAACCCCGTCGCCGAAAGCATTCGTTCGGGTGCTCGCGGCAGCGGTGTTCCGCCTTGGTGCACTTCGTCGACGGTGTCGGTGGTGCGGCCGCCTACTAAAGTTTGCGACGAGCATTCGATCAGTTTTTCGGGAATCTTGTTGAATTGCCCGACTAGATATTGAAAAGTGTCTTCGATATAGAGACTAAAATGCGGGGTTTATAATTGTTAGGCATGTGATGTCTAAGGAATTCATTTGGTTAGGCATGCGATGTCTAAAGAGTTTGCGGATTCCAACTGTTGTAGTTTTACACTTTCTTTTCTCTGACCGTAAGTGTAATATGTGATATCGCCGGTTTCGTTGCTATATGTCAATGACAATTACGATACGCATGTTTACTTACGTTGATGACATATGATGTTATGTGTTGCTGGATATGTTATATTGGATCATCATGTTTGAATAGCCGGGGTATTTTTTATGTGAGATGAGTGTTTTTCATTTTCATTCATTCATGTAATAACTTGTAGGTAATATTCTTTTATTGGGGCACTTCCAGGTTGCGGAAGTTGTCACTGTTGATGTATATTATTTACTTTTCCGCACTAGGATAGACCCAAGGAGGAGGGCACAAGTAACCGGGTTCTGGAGTCCAGTGGGAGACCAACTCGAGGAGTCGAGTCCGGGTCTCCTAACTCTAGAATTGGTAGGGTTGCTTGCCGCTCTCGTAGGGGTCTAGGGGTGTGGGTTTGGCTATTCATCGTAACCGTGGAATCCGTGTTTTATACTGGCTCGTATTGAAAACACGGACGTCCTAATATATCCAATATTTCATATGTTTCTTCTGCTGCGATATCTGTGATGTGATCATTTGATGTTCTGTGATAAATACTGTATATGGTATATATGATATATTATATAGACGTTACTTATGTTTACACCCGCGCTAGCCCTGCCCTGCTCTGCCGTTAGTTACCTAACCTAACGGTCCACGTGGGGACATCGAGGCGAATGCGGATGGCATAAGTGTACGTCGTATTTATCTGTGATGTTTAGGTGCTTAAATGATGGGACTTCATTAATATGATTAATGAAAGAAAAAGAAACCTAAGATGTTGTGGAATCGAATTTGAAAATTAAAACAGGTAGCTACAGTTCTTGCTTTTCATCGCGGTGTTCCTTGTAGAACATCCTGCACCTTATTCGATAAGGAAAGGGCCGAGATCCCTTCACCGGGAGTGACCCCTTTAGCAATAACTGGCAGATGCTACACCCCTCGGTTTGTCTTTTGATTGCTTCTATAGTTTTTTCTTTGCACAGCGGTATATATGATATATCCTGCACCTCATTCGACGAGGAAAGGGCCGACGATCCCTTCACCGGGAGTGACCCCTTTAGCAAAACTAGAAAAGTCTCAAAAGCACTCCATTTTAAAATGATTTGAATCTACAACGATATCAAGTTTATTACGCAATAGGTTTTCAGGAAAACCTGTCGTAGCCCTCCGTCATTTCAGATAAGTCCTACTTAGTATTCGTGCTACGTTTGTTGACCTCCGTCAAGGCGTAGTGTGCGGTAGCTAACTAGTATTTATCTGCTTATGCATATGATGCAGATTGGATTAGGGTAGTCTTGCGACCTTGTTGACCTTCGTCAAGGGTCGTGCGGGTGGGTTTGATTCAATCAAGAAATGACGGGTTGAACTTGACTAGTAGCCTATGGTTTGTTGACCTCCGTCAAGGTCATAGGGTGCTAGGGGCAAAATTATCGAGAATTTCAAGTGTTGAAATTTGCAATGAGATTGCATACCTTCTATGAGATAGTTGGATCCCGATACCCGCTGCGAGTAATTTTTACTCCTGGGAGAGTTTTACATATTACAATTAGCCGATCTAGTAGGTGTCTAGAAAGGTGTCAACGGGGTTATGCCTCTGGGAAAACGAGGTTTAATGTAATTAGGTCCGTGCGAAAGCACGGGGAACTTCCCTCAAAGTACCGACACTGGCTTGACTGAAAGATTGGCGAACTTGTAGCGTGTAATTAATCCCGGCTAGTCTTTCCTTTTAGGGTTTGAAGGAAGATTTGATAAAAACAGTGGGAGCCATCCTGATTAGATAAAATAATAACCAATCGGATCTTGCTAGAGTGCACGCAGAGTGTTTTCTTCTCTCTCTCCAGGTAGCGACCATATCACGCCTTAATCAAGATAATAATACGGAGATATTGACCGAACCCGCTTGTTATACTGAGCTGGGGAACGTTGGTCCCGCTCCAACTTATAAATGTTATAAGACAGAGAAGGAAATTGAGGAATACCAGATTTCCCGTCCCGCCCAAACGAAGAAAGTGCATGTTGATGCATCATCTTCGGGTGTGTTCATTACAAAGAACTGTTTCTCTGTATCCTCTATGTCCTGGGTATTTGATACTGGATCAGGATCCCAGATATGTAATCTGTTACATAGGGCTACAGATAGGTAGAGAACTGAGAACGGGTGATAAGTTTCATGAGGCAGAAAACGGTGCAAGTGTTGCAGCCAGGTCTGTTGGTCACTGTCACCCTGTATTACCTGAATACATTGATTCTGAACGAATGCTATTAGATACCAAACCTGATATACAAAATTACATCAGTCTCTTTATTAGTAAAGAAAGGATATAATTTTGTTATGTTGGATAATGTTTTGAACATTTCCTATATCAAAAGTTGATCGGTTCAGGCACGTTATCTAAAAGCATTGATGTTCTAAATCAAACTACAGTTCTTAGTATACGGAACACACAGAAGAGGAAGAGTTCAGAAATGAACGGATCCTTCTTGAGGTATTGTAGACTAGGTTATATCAATGCGACCCGACTAGCTATGTTGCACATAGATGCATATTTAAATCTGTTTGAATTTACATCTTAAGAAACTTGCCAGTCATGTCGCAAAGATTAGATGACCATAGCTCTGTTTATTGGAAACAGAGAAAGAGTAAGTGAACTCTTGGGATGATACATGTTGATGTATGTAAAGTCCCCTGTCTACACATGCCAAGACCGGTTCTTTGTACTTCATTACATTCTCTGATGATCTCTCAAGATTCATACATATGTTCCTGTTGAAACACAAGTCCGAACCTTTTGAGATATTCACAGAATATGATTTAGAAGTAGAGAACCAAAATACGGGTATAAGAATTATGTCCTTTGATGTGATCGAGGAGGAGAATACTTGAGCACGGAAATCCTGGACTATTCTAAAGGAGAATGAGATCCTCTCTCAGTATTACTCCTCTGAATACACCACAGCACAACGGTGTATCAGGGCGGAGCAATCGCACCGTATTAGATATGGTGTGCTCTATGATGAGTACTACTGAGTTACCTATTTCCTTTTGGGGTTGTGCACTTAAGAAGCAGCATACCTATTGAATAGGGTTCAAATCAAATCAGATGCCTACCACTTCATATGTGATATGGTAAGGGAAGAGCCCATCTCTTAAGTCAGTTAAGATTTGGGGTTGTCCGGCCTATGTCTAAAAGCAAAATCCGGACAAGCTCGAGGCATGGTCTGTTATGTACAACTGGAAAGATTCCAGTTATACAAACTACAGCAGATGATTTGGTAGAACCAAAGGATTCAGTAGATTCCAACGAACCTCAGCCTCTCCGCCGATCTAGTAGGGTTCCTCACCCACCTGAGAGATACTTCTGTTTCTCTATAACAGTGGGAGCGAGGATTGCGTCATGAGATGATGACCCAACTAGTTTCGAGCAGGCCATCAGGAGTGGGACTCTGTAAGAATGGCTGGATGATTAGCGATCTGAGATGGAATCCATGTACACCAACAAAGTATGGACTTTGGTTGCTTTATCTGAAGGGTTAAATCCCCATCAGGAGAAAGTAAATCTTGAGAAGTATACTTGGTGTAGATGGAAAAGTTGAGACTTTCAAAGCTAGACTTGTTAAAGGTTTTCGTCATCAACCAGGCTATGCTTAAGTCCATCCAGATCCTACTTTCTACGGCTACATACCATGACTACGATATCTGGCGGTTGGGTGTCATGACTGCTTTTCTAAAATGATATTTTAGATTAGAGCGTCTGTAAGTACACAGCCAGAGGGTTTCGTAGACAGTGGGAGCAGCGGAAACATATACAAGTTCTTTTATAAGATTAATGCAGGCATCGCGGAGTTGGAACATCTGTTTTGATGAGATAGTCAAAGAGTTTGACATCATCAAAATGGTAGATGAACCTTGTATATACAAAAAGGTAGTAGGGAGTATGGTAGTGATCCTCATAGAGTACATGGATGACATACTCTTGATGGGGAAGGAGTTTCCTATGCTACGCTCGGTCAATCTCGGCTTATCACATGGATTCTCCAATAGGATCAAAGTGATACCTCCTAAATCCTGAGTTTTCATCTATGAGATTTATGTAATTAGATGCAAGGAGTCTCACTAGATGTAGTGAGATGGTATCAATTGATCCTGGGGAGAATCACTGGAAAAGTTCCAGGGTGATAAAGACGACTGAATGTCAGTCACAGGCATTGTCTTTACCCTCAGTAAAGGGACGGTATGTGGGAAGAGTTCGATGCTAGATACCGTGGCATACTAGACGATAAAGGCTGGATACATCGCTACTTAAGATGCCACCAAAGAGGAAGTCTGGATGTATATTTGTTCATGAGATGAACTTAGTTCCTCCCATTGTGTGACAATGGAGTTGTGGCTTATGCCAAGGAACGCCCATCCCATCAGTGATCCAGACATATTCTAAGGCAGTGTCACCTGATCGTGGAGATGGTTGATCTCCAAGGGATCGAGGTTAGGAGAGAAGACTCAGAAGACAACACGGAGGATCCACTCACAAAGGCCTTTTCCCAGAGAGAGACATTTATGGGATGGTTGAGTATGAGATACTACAACCACTGCTACAGATGGCCCTAGTGCAAGTGGAAGATTGTTAGTTATATGTATGCCCTAGAGGCCATTACTGTACATAGGATGTATATTGTAGTGGATGCTGGGACATATATAGGGAGGACTTTCTTGCTCGACATGATAATATGCTATCTGGTTGCACTTTATCTTAACGTGTACACTGATTGTCTCTCTGTTACATGTTGGTAAAGCCCTTAGGATGTGTACTTGACTACCTGGACTATGATGCGGATCATACTAGTGGGGACATGGTAATCCATAAGTACATCCTTCAAGGTCCCTAGTCGTGTGTAACGTTTTAAAATTAATTAAATAAATAATTAAATGAATAAAAGTGTTTAAGTGAATTTTAGGATTTTCGGTAAAGTAAAATGTAATTTTCGTAAAACCAAACCGGGATTGTTTTTCATTATAATTTTAAAAATATCTATTTTAATTATGAAATTATTAGTAAATGGTGTTTATTTAGCCACTTATAAATTTTTAGTTTAATAAAATATTTTTCCTAAATTAATTATTTTAAATATTAACATAAGCCTTATTTTTACACTAAATTAGTGTAAATTACAAATTTAAATGGTTTTAATTTGTAAAAATGAACCATGGCATATTAGAATTTAGTGTGTATCATGCAAAATTTATTTGCAAATTTTTCCTTGTTTCTAGATCTTTCTTGAGTTATTTTAGAAAATAATTAAAAGAAAATGAATAAAGCATGAAAAGACATTAAGATGATGACATTTTGGAGAAGTTTCTACACCATTTCTCATGTGTTTCTCCCTCTTCCCCTTATTGTGGCCGGCCTCCCCATCACCATGGCTGCCCCCCCCCCCATTTTCCACCTCATTTTTATTCAAAAATCATCAAAAATACATCAAAAATTCAATTAAAATTCCACAAAATCCTATATATTTTTCTACCCTTCTATTCTTGCTCATATTTACATGGATTTTGGAGTGGGATAGCATACATTTTGGAGGCTCATTTCTTGTTTGGATTTCATATTTTTGGAGGTATAATTTCTTTCTTTTGATTTATTGTTATTAGATGTTCAATTAAGCTTAATTAGATTTAATGAATTAATTCTATGTTTTTTTTAAAAATTCAAGTTAGGGTTTGTAAATTCAAGTTATGATTTTTTTTAATTATTTAGGGTTATAATAGTTAGTTTAACACTTTTAGAATTGGAAAATATTGCATGGTTGTTGAATTGTAAATTTTTCATTGAAAATTGTTTAAATTAGGAATTTTTGCTAACTAGGTTTCTATAAAACCTAATTATTGGTGAAATAAATCTCAATTTATATTTGTAATACTATATTTTGGTCTTAATAAGAGTTTTAACTTGTTGGTGGAATGGAAAACTTAAATTGATTGCAAGTTTCTATGGATAATTGATAAATTGTGATAAAAATTGTTATTTTTGTAAACTAGATTTTAGAAATTCCTAAATAAATGAGATTAAAAATATAATTATGGTTTCATTATATCATTATCATCATGAATTGTGGTTTAAGTCACTAATTTATGCAAAATCATGTTTTGTGGTGGAATTGTTGAGTTTTGCTTGAAAAATGTTGAAAATTGTTAAAGGGTGCAAACTAGAAATTTCAAATCTATATAAATTTGTGTAATAAAAATATAGTAATAGTTTGTATAGTCTAGTTATACTATTTAATGAGTTTTATGACCATTGGTTTCATTTAAATGTCAAGTTTTGATGAAAAACGGTAAACTGGCATTTTCGGGTTTTACGAAATTGGACGGTTTGATAGATTTTAGGGTTTCGATGGATTTAATCATGTTTTATAGTATAAGTAATGTGTTTTAAAACTACAAGTTGTTTGTTGATGTTTATCTCGATCCATCGGAGTTTGTACGCCGATATCGAGCGGTATTTGGTTCTTTTGCGTGGACGGGACATAGGTTTTAACCTATGCTTGTTCCTTGTATCGTTTGACTTTTGTATGTGATTCGGTTTACGATGTTATTTATATGTTTGCGTTTAGGTACCCTTCAAGTGGACTACGGGCGATGAAGAGGAGGATCGTGACACTGTCATCGGCAGACATGGACCAGGTGAGTAGATGTATATCTACGGGGGGAAGTCGGGTGGATGGCGTTTAGCACCCCCGCAACATAGAATAGGAATAGTACTTATTGACATTAGGAAACCAGATGTGACCCTAGATTCTTAATGAGTAGGACCCTAGTAATGACCCTAGGCTGGACTAGACCGATTTAGGAAAAGCATACCAGAGGATGAATACCTTGGAGGAGGTTCGTAGGTTTCAGATAGAAACACACACGCACACACTGGAACACGTCATGGTGTATACGTGCATGTGTATATATATATAGAACTAGGTATAGGTATATATATATACAACACGTACATGGGATTCATTGATGCGATATGATATCTGAGGTATGATGAAACAGTATAACTGGGCTTGATGCCGTGATTCTTGACTATATAGTCGTATTAAGTGTTAGCGGATCATTAGAGAATGTGATGATGAACAGGTATATATAAATTATAATGGGTAGTGATAATATTGAGATACATGGGACTCTAAAATAGTACCCGGACTGCAACTTGTGACTGATCACGATATGATATATGTACAACCTGATTACGACATTATATAGGTGTGACCTGATGCCGATATTATATAGGTGTGATCTGATGCCAATATCATATAGGTGTGACTTGATGACGACATGATTTCAGTATTACTTAATCACAATATGAAACATGTGACATAGTATTTCTGAGGAAAAACTAATGATGCATATTACGATGGCAATGATATATGATTGATGTATGGGATTACAGTTTAGCACCTTGATCATGAGATGTGTTGATGATGACATTATACGAATGATGAGGCACATAGGAGATACTTGACCCGTACCCCGATATTGGGATGCCGTACGATGGATTTTACCGTACGAGGCATGGATATGATGATTGATCCGTACTCTTGATTCGAGAAAGCCGTACTACGTATGTGACGCTATTGAGGCTGGATCACCGACTATTAGGGATATTGATTCAGACCTTAGGTAGACTCTTATTTCTATTGACTAGTTCTTAGGTTTAGTTTTCCTTAGAAGGTTAGATGGAAACTAGGTTAGGTTCGAGTCATATAGTGGTAGTAGTATTAGTATATTAAATGAGTATGTAATATACATTCGTATTTACTTTCGTATTGTATCATAATGTTGCATGTTCATACATATGTTGCTATAAACAGTATAAACCTTACCTGTTAGGACACCAGCACCATTACCGATGATGCGCATATTCCACGCACACTTATTTGCCGGCTCACTCACATCATCATCGGTAATTGCTATGTCACGTACACTTTAGATCATATTATCTTTTATTGATAAAATCAGTTAATAACTAAACCGATATAATATTGTGATTACTCTCTGATGTTAGTATAGACATGATATTCATTACTTAGACATTCCTGCATTCATATTTTCATGTTATCGCACAGTATTATGAGCATATGCCGACATTTATCATATACTACTCATGGTTTTGAGATTTGGATTTCTGTGAGATTTCTGGATTTTTGGGGAAAACCGCAAGAATATATATAAAAACTTCTCTCTCTCTCCTCCTCTCTTTTTAAAAATAAGATGCGGTTTTCTCGTGATGTATGTGTCGTCCACCATGAGATTTCGTGTTTTCTGATGGATTTCGAGACCCGATTCGAGGAGTGGATGAACCGTCTCGGGTACATGGTAGGCCCGGTATGGTACCCCGGGACAAGAAGATCGAGTTGTAGACGATGAGCCTGGCAGGGGAAGGCTACCTACCGGTGATGTCTGGCGCGGCGGATATCCGGAGGATACCGACCGTTGTCGTGAGATTTGATGATATGGGCCGATCCGGACTAACGGAGCCCGAGATATTGAGACTATGAGACTTGAGATTTACATGTTTGTGTCGATGCTTGACACGGATTTCTATGGATTTCATTGTTGAGATTTCAGATTCTTATACACATTTTACTGTGATAACAGCTAAAAGATTTCTTATACAGACATATCTGGATTTCAGGATTTGGTTATTTTACATTCATGGTGCATGCATATCCATTCATATGACATAGTACTATATGAGGCACTGACACGAGCACGGAGTATTTGCTTTTACACGTAGTATTACCCTGCTATTACTAGGTGATTGGGACTTAGTGGTGTATTACTATGACCTAGGATAGCGTCGTGCATTCGATTTCTTTTCGTAGATGTTTTCTACTCACGAGTTGGCAACTCACCCCCGTTGTGCCAAATTTTATTACAGGTTCGATGTACAGGTTTTCTTGGCAGATTGCTGGCACATGATTTCCTTCCGGGTGATTTGCACGGTAGGTTGGTTCACTTGTATCTGAACCACCATTGTATCTGTATTATTTCATTTGTATCTAGAAAGCTCCATCAACCATACTTGTATTAATTGATAAGTTTATTGGACCGGTCTTTTATTTCGCCCTTAGAGTCGCGCTTGTATTATTCTGATTTGGTGGATTTGTTTTCTTTTGAGTTTTGAGCCACACCCTTTGGCGTTGTATATTATTGTGCTTGTTGTGGTTGTTTCCGCCTGTTGGCGTTGAGCTAGCTCCCGTTTGGGGATGCTTTTTATTGTTTATGCATATTATACCTGTTGTAGCCCGTTTGGGGGCCAGTTTTTACAGAGGAGACTCTGCCGAAATTTTTGGAAAAATTTGATGTTGCTTTTAAACTTGTATTCTACATGTTTTCTTCTTCTTCTTCTTCTTTTATGGTTTAGATTTCTGGGCTTCGGTTTACTTAGGTTACGTTGCGCCTCTAGACGTTTCGTAATCTAAGTGCCGGTCACGTTCCGTACTTTCGGGTCGTGACAAAGTTGGTATCAGAGCGCTAGGTTTAACCTTGTATAAGTCTAGGTGACCCTTGGTTGATGGAGTAGGCAATTTAGGTAGAGTAACGTACCGTGGGTATGGTCCGCGGCATACTTACGATACGCTACTCTGCTTAAGGAGCCTTAGGATGTACATTTGTTTGCACCGTATTTCATTCGTTCCGTTGATCTATCTTCGTCGATGTCGGAGGGTGGTTTTTTTGTTACCACGGGCGCACTGGCAGAGGGAGCTATGGCTCGAATGTGATAACCATTAGGGTATTGGTTATCCTTGAGTATTGAAGCATTGTTTAGCGTGCGGACGAAGGGTATTCACATGCCGTCCGGATGAAGTTAAAAGGTTCGAACGATTATCAGGAAACCATTTTCCCAAGTTTAAAGTATTCGGAAGAACATGCAGGTATTTCGATGGACCCTCTAGAAGAATGAAACCCTAACTCGACATAATGACCACGAGAACGCCCTTGAACCTTAGGGTTTACGGCAGTTCCGCGGTGCCATTAGTGAGACTTGGGTTTGCCCTTCTACGGCTGGATCATCGATGCTGGGGTTTGTACCGGATATTTTTAAGCTGTACTTGAGCGTTGAGCTCTCGGGGAATTATGGGATTTTGATGGATCGATCGAAAAGTTTAATGTAGTCCGGATATCAGGTGAAGGGATCGATTACATGGGAGACTCTAGATATGAGTGTTGCCGTTGGTAGCGCAGTCTGCATAGCTACGAAGAGACGAGTTCGAAGCAATCGACATCAGAGGAAAGGGGCGCGCATTGACGATAGTGTTTACGATTGTGATTTAGTGATTTGAATTTCATATTTTCATTGATTGGATTTTAGTATTTTGAGGATTTTATGCTACGATTGGTATTTCATGTGTGTACCTTCATTCTATTTGTGTTTCATATATCAGTTGTATTGATGTTGTTGAGTACACACCCAGTACACTTGATTTGGTTTTACATATTTTGAGATTTTGAGTTGATTTCGTGTATAGGGGTTACACATGATTTTGACTTATGTTTTGACCTAGTTTTCGTGCATTTTTGTACTGTGATTTCGATTTTGATGTTCGATGTATGTTTTCGTGCACCATGTGCACCTGATTAGGATTCTTGCGCATACTTGGCGCACTTGATACGATTTTGTGCACACCAGATGCACTAAATCGGGGTTTTGTGCAGATTAGATGCACCTGATATTGAATCGTGCACGCCCGTTGCACATGACAGATGTTTTTGGTGCACACCTGTTGCACTTAGTTTTGTTTTATGAGTATTTGTGGTATTTGTATTCGGTTTCGATTTCAGTGCGCATCGGACGCACATGATATTTTTACGATGTGATTAGGATTGATTTCAGTTTGAGCAGTATGTTTTCATAACCATTACTATTTGATTTAGTAACCAGGTGGGACGTGTATGTTAAATAAAGGATATATATATATATATATATATAGCTATTTTTTAAAAATAAACGTCCGCTACTTATGCCGTGACACGTGCATCACACGGCGATTTTCAAAAAGGGGTTTTTGCATATTTCCTTATTCAGATATTTGAACGGCTTTACTATGATGCGCACTATATATAAGTTATAGATTGAGGTATATTAAGATGGTTTTCATATTGGGTTTTGATATTTTATTCTCGCCATAACTCCGATGATTGCATTATGCTTGACGGAGTTGATTTTTGTTATGTATTGATAATTTCGGAGACCCGACGATTTGAGTGTTTGCTAAACGTTTTAGTGTTTGGAGGGGGAGTTTTAATTTAAATTCGGAGACCGAATTTCTTAAAGGGGGGGAAGATTGTAACGTTTTAAAATTAATTAAATAAATAATTAAATGAATAAAAGTGTTTAATTGAATTTTAGGATTTTCGGTAAAGTAAAATGTAATTTTCGTAAAACCAAACCGGGATTGTTTTTCATTATAATTTTAAAAATATCTATTTTAATTATGAAATTACTAGTAAATGGTGTTTATTTAGCCACTTATAAATTTTTAGTTTAATAAAATATTTTTCCTAAATTAATTATTTTAAATATTAACATAAGCTTTATTTTTACACTAAATTAGTGTAAATTAAAAATTTAAATGGTTTTAATTTGTAAAAATGAACCATGGCATATTAGAATTTAGTGTGTATCATGCAAAATTTATTTGCAAATTTTTCCTTGTTTCTAGATCTTTCTTGAGTTATTTTAGAAAAGAATTAAAAGAAAATGAATAAAGCATGAAAAGACATTAAGATGATGACATTTTGGAGAAGTTTCTACACCATTTATCATGTGTTTCTCCCTCTTCCCCTCATTGTGGCCGGCCTCCCCATCACCATGGCTGCCCCCCCCTATTTTCCACCTCATTTTTATTCAAAAATCATCAAAAATACATCAAAAATTCCACAAAATCCTATATATTTTTCTACCCTTCTATTCTTGCTCATATTTGCATGAATTTTGGAGTGGGATAGCATACATTTTGGAGGCTCATTTCTTGTTTGGATTTCATATTTTTAGAGGTATAATTTCTTTCTTTTGATTTATTGTTATTAGATTTTCAATTAAGCTTAATTAGATTTAATGAATTAATTCTATGTTTTTTTAAAAAATTCAAGTTAGGGTTTGTAAATTCAAGTTATGATTTTTGTTAATTATTTAGGGTTATAATAGTTAGTTTAACACTTTTAGAATTGGAAAATATTGCATGGTTGTTGAATTGTAAATTTTTCATTGAAAATTGTTTAAATTAGGAATTTTTGCTAACTAGGTTTCTATAAAACCTAATTATTGGTGAAATAAATCTCAATTTATATTTGTAATACTATATTTTGGTCTTAATAAGAGTTTTAACTTGTTGGTGGAATGGAAAACTTAAATTGATTGCTAGTTTCTATGGATAATTGATAAATTGTGATAAAAATTGTTATTTTTGTAAACTAGATTTTAGAAATTCTTAAATAAATGAGATTAAAAATATAATTATGGTTTCATTATATCATTATCATCATGAATTGTGGTTTAAGTCACTAATTTATGCAAAATCATGTTTTGTGGTGGAATTGTTGTGTTTTGCTTGAAAAATGTTGAAAATTGTTAAAGGGTGCAAACTAGAAATTTCAAATCTATACAAATTTGTGTAATAAAAATATAGTAATAGTTTGTATAGTCTAGTTATACTATTTAATGAGTTTTATGACCATTGGTTTCATTTAAATGTCAAGTTTTGATGAAAAACGGTAAACTGGCATTTTCGGGTTTTACGAAATTGGACGGTTTGATAGATTTTAGGGTTTCGATGGATTTAATCATGTTTTATAGTGTAAGTAATGTGTTTTAAAACTACAAGTTGTTTGTTGATGTTTATCTCGATCCATCGGAGTCTGTACGCCGATATCGAGCGGTATTTGGTTATTTTGCGTGGACGGGACATAGGTTTTAACCTATGCTTGTTCCTTGTATCGTTTGACTTTTGTATGTGATTCGGTTTACGATGTTATTTATATGTTTGCGTTTAGGTACCCTTCAAGTGGACTACGGGCGATGAAGAGGAGGATCGCGACACCGTCGTTGGCAGACATGGACCAGGTGAGTAGTTGTATATCTACGGGGGGGAGTCGGGTGGATGGCGTTTAGCACCCCCGCAACATAGAATAGGAATAGTTCTTATTGACATTAGGAAACCAGATGTGACCCTAGATTCTTAATGAGTAGGACCCAAGTAATGACCCTAGGCTGGACTAGACCGATTTAGGAAAAGCATACCAGAGGATGAATACCTTGGAGGAGGTTCGTAGGTTTCAGATAGAAACACACACGCACACAGTGGAACACGTCATGGTGTATACGTTCATGTGTATATATATATAGAACTAGGTATAGGTATATATATATACAACACGTACATGGGATTCATTGATGCGATATGATATCTGAGGTATGATGAAACAGTATAACAGGGCTTGATGCCGTGATTCTTGACTATACAGCCGTATTAAGTGTTAGCGGATCATTAGAGAATGAGATGATGAACAGGTATATATAAATTATAATGGGTAGTGATAATATTGAGATACATGGGACTCTAAAATAGTACCCGGACTGCAACTTGTGACTGATCACGATATGATATATGTACAACCTGATTACGACATTATATAGGTGTGACCTGATGCCGATATTATATAGGTGTGATCTGATGCCGATATCATATAGGTGTGACTTGATGACGACATGATTTCAGTATGACTTAATCACAATATGAAACATGTGACATAGTATTTCTGAGGATAAACTAATGATGCATATTACGATGGAAATGATATATGATTGATGTATGGGATTACAGTTTAGCACCTTGATCATGAGATGTGTTGATGATGACATTATACGAATGATGAGGCACCTAGGAGATACTTGACCCGTACCCCGATATTGGGATGCCGTACGATGGATTTTACCGTACGAGGCATGGATATGATGATTGATCAGCACTCTTGATTCGAGGAAGCCGTACTACGTATGTGATGCTATTGAGGCTGGATCGCCGACTATTAGGGATATTGATTCATACCTTAGGTAGACTCTTATTTCTATTGACTAGTTCTTAGGTTTAGTTTTCCTTAGAAGGTTAGATGGACACTAGGTTAGGTTCGAGTCATATAGTGGTAGTAGTATTAGTATATTAAATGAGTAGGTAATATACATTCGTATTTACTTTCGCATTGTATCATAATGTTGCGTGTTCATACATATGTTGCTATAAACAGTATAAACCTTACCTGTTAGGACACCAGCACCATTACCGATGATGCGCATATTCCACGCACACTTATTTGCCGGCTCACTCACATCATCATCGGTAATTGCTATGTCACGTACATTTTAAATCATATTATCTTTTATTGATAAAATCAGTTAATAACTAAACCGATATAATATTGTGATTACTCTCTGATGTTAGTATAGACTTGATATTCATTACTTAGACATTCCTGCATTCATATTTTCAAGTTATCGCACAGTATTATGAGCATATGCTAACATTTATCATATACTACTCATGGTTTTGAGATTTGGATTTCTGTGAGATTTTTGGATTTTTGGGGAAAACCGCAAGAATATATATAAAAACTTCTCTCTCTCTCCTCCTCTCTTTTTAAAAATAAGATGCGGTTTTCTCGTGATGTATTTGTCGTCCACCATGAGATTTCGTGTTTTCTGATGGATTTCGAGACCCGATTCGAGGAGTGGATGAACCGTCTCGGGTACATGGTGGGCCCGGTATGGTACCCCGAGGCAAGAAGATCGAGTTGTAGACGATGAGCCTGGCAGGGGAAGGCTACCTACCGGTGATGTCTGGTGCGGCGGATATCCGGAGGATACCAACCGTTGTCGTGAGATTTGATGATATGGGCCGATCCGGACTAACAAGGCCCAAGATATTGAGACTATGAGACTTGAGATTTACATGTTTGTGTCGATGCTTGACACGGATTTCTATGGATTTCATTGTTGAGATTTCAGATTCTTATACACATTTTACTGTGATAACAGCTAAAAGATTTCTTATACAGACATATCTGGATTTCAGGATTTGGTTATTTTACATTCATGGTGCATGCATATCCATTCATATGACATAGTACTATATGAGGCACTGACAAGAGCACGGAGTATTTGCTTTTACACGTAGTATTACCTTGCTATTACTAGGTGATTGGGACTTAGTGGTGTATTACTATGACCTAGGATAGTGTCGTGCATTCGATTTCTTTTCGTAGATGTTTTCTACTCACGAGTTGGCAACTCACCCCCGTTGTGCCAAATTTTATTACAGGTTCGATGTACAGGTTTTCTTGGCAGATTGCTGGCACATGATTTCCTTCCGGGTGATTTGCACGGTAGGTTGGTTCACTTGTATCTGAACCACCATTGTATCTGTATTATTTCATTTGTATCTAGAAAGCTCCATCAACCATACTTGTATTAATTGATATGTTTATTGGACCAGTCTTTTATTTCGACCTTAGAGTCGCGCATGTATTATTCTGATTTGGTGGATTTGTTTTCTTTTAAGTTTTGAGCCGCGCCCTTTGGCGTTGTATATTATTGTGCTTGTTGTGGTTGTTTCCGCCTGTTGGCGTTGAGCTAGCTCCCGTTTGGGGATGCTTTTTATTGTTTATGCAAATTATACATGTTGTAGCCCGTTTGGGGGCCAGTTTTTACAGAGGAGACTCTGCCGAAATTTTTGGAAAAATTTGATGTTACTTTTAAACTTGTATTCTACATGTTTTCTTCTTCTTCTTCTTTTATGGTTTAGATTTCTGGGCTTCGGTTTACTTAGGTTACGTTGCGCCTCTAGACGTTTCGTAATCTAAGTGCCGGTCACGTTCCGTACTTTCGGGTCGTGACATCGTGGGTGTATCGGGACGGGGCATCGATATACCAGAGTAGACTAGTGTATACCTTCTCGACCCATACAGATGGGCGATGGATGATCCCATATCCATTGGTGTTTGACATCAGAGATGATATACGGGTGCTCAGTGGAGATTGGGTACACTGGACGGACTCGCCGAGAACTCCCAGATGGTATTATACCTTACGTCAGATGGCAGTTTTCTGGTTACACTGGTACAGAGTAGTCTGTTGACCCGAGATCGTCATAGAGTCTTGTGTGATTCCCACTGTACTTTGATTTCCACCTTACCATGTCCAAGTGGGCATGCAAAACGGTGGCTTTTGGGTACAGTCCCGAGTCACATGGAGGCAATGAGCGATAGAGGGGATTCGTCTATCCCGGTATAGGGAGTTGATGTTGCGCTGTGTTCGATTGGCTATAACCGGAAATCCCTGGCCAGGGTTGCTGAGATTTACTTGTAAGTGTTACCAGTAGTTTCTCGAACTGTTATAGACCTCATATCGACACGACTTATCGATCTACTGGGGTCTGACGTTTACCACCCCTAGGCGAGATATGCGACATATCAGACGATCAGAACGGACTGTACGGTAAGTGTTACTGGTTGGATTCACAGAAGGGTGAGCTGGTTTGCTCGTCGATCTTTTGATTGCTCAATACCTGGGTGGCCATTACGTTTAGCAGACCGCTTGCGGCTTGTGGGTGTTTGATATGATCATCACCTGCTGCCGGCGTATTGACGGTCTTTAGAGTCCTACACAGAGGTTTCCGGGCTCAAGCGAAACGAAATATGAGCGCATATAAGATATGTGCGGGACCGAGAATAATGCGTGTATGTGTTACCGTATTCTATTCTCGCGATGAATGTATCGATTGGTTGTATGCGATATAACCTAGTTATCGAATCAAGGATTGATTCGATAGGCCGATACATTGGATATTAGTCGGTCATATGCGATATGACCGGATCGTTAAATCAAGTGTTGATTTAATGATTTAATGTATAATTATATATTTGATATATTACTTTGTATTAACTAGTATTGGTTCACTTAAAATAGATTTTCTCACTTGATGTGCACATTGTATATGTGATATATTTTTTGTGCACTTGATTGTATCATGTTTGATGATACATGCAAGCTTGGGTGTAGGTTTATTTTAAACCATGTTTAAGTTAATGGTTAGGGTTTTTTTATATTTTCTTAACTATTTATTTTACTTATTTAGTTTAGGGCGAGAAAAGAAATGGTTGCTTCTTTTGTTTGTTTCTTTGAAGCTTCAAGAAGCTTTGACCATTCTTGTTTCTTTCCTAAACCTAACCATTCACCTAACCTTGGTTTATTTTCTACACTTAACCATGGTTGATAAAATGATAAGAATGACTTTATTTCCATTTATTCATAATTCTTACCATATTATCTTCTTCTTCTTCTTCTTCAAGAAGAAAGAAGCTTGCTAGCTTCAATGGTGACTTGAGAAAAAGAGTGAGAAATCCAATTCTAAAGTGAACCCACTTCCTATTTCTTCATCCTCTACCACTTGCCAAATAGTATAGGGTATTTTCTTCACAAGTTTCATGACTTGGTGAAGTTGGAGCTTGATCTTGAGTTGCCTCGACGTAGATCATCTTCGGCATCGAAGTCGACGACCTAACCAGATCATTTCTCCGATGAAATCAACACTAGAGTCCGAGATCCGATGATCGCAGCGAAGGGACATCGTCACGGAGCTATGGAGGTGGAGGACCGGATCTACAAAGGTTGTATTTTCCGTTCACTTTAGAGTAAAGTTGTTTACTTGCATAGTTATCCTTATAATTTCCTACATATTTTTCTGCATATTTTTAATATGGAAAAATCCCAGATTTCAAAAATTGTACAGAGAAGGGGTCGGATTAGGGTTTCGTGTTTCGATCGGACTTCTAACATCGTCTACGCATCGCCTAAGGCTCTAGCTAGGCTATGATACCACAGTCACCAGAGAACTGCCATCTGACGTAAAGTATAATACCATCTAGGAGTTCTCGGCGAGTCCGTCCAGTGTACCCAGTCTCCACTGAGCACTCGTATATCATCTCTGATTTCAAACACCAATGGATATGGGATCATCCATCGCCCATCTGTATGGGTCGAGAAGGTATACGCTAGTCTACTCTGGTATATCGATGCCCCGTCTCGATACACCCACGACTAGGGACCTTGAAGGATGTACTTATGGACTACCATATCCCCACTAGTATGATCCGCATCATAGTCCAGGTAGTCAAGTACGCATCCTAAGGGCTTTACCAACATGTAACAGAGAGACAATCAGTGTACACGTTAAGACAAAGTGCAACCAGATAGCATACTATCATGTCGAGTATGAAAGTCCTCCCTATATATGTCCCAGCATCCACTACAATATACATCCTATGTACAGTAATGGCCTCTAGGGCATACATATAACTAACATGTGGACTGCCGCGAGAAGACAGTGAGGTTCTGTTTTCCCGGCGAGTCGGATTTTGTTGTGCAGGGTGACCGTGGTGCCACCCCTCACATCTTGATTTCTTCTCTTCGCACTGGACAGCTATTGAGGAAGGGATGTCAGGAATTCCTAGCCTATGTTGGCAACACTAGAGCTACGGATGTTCCGTTGGACCAGGTTCCGATTGTCTGTGAGTTCCCTGATGAGCTTCCTGGGCTACCGCCTGAGCGCGACATTGCCTTTTGTATTGATTTGATTCCCGGCACGGCGCCTATTTCTATATGTAGCGTCTTGAAAAGTCGTTTTGGTGTTTTCCGGAAAATCGGTGAAAATTCGGTATTTTTCCGAAAACCGTCTTTTTGTTATTTTGCAGTTTAGGACTAATTATACCTAAAATGGATAGATAATTGCTTGTTTTTAGTAGCTAATGAGTTACTTATGAAATTTTGGTCATTTAAAAAATTTTCCCGATTTTTCAATTTTTTAATATTATTTTAAGCCGGTAAGAAAATATATTAAATTAGCGATAAATACAAATTTTTCCGGGCTAATTTTAATCTTTAAAATTATGATAATTAAAATCTAGTTGTAACATAAATTTTTAGTATTTTATTTTGATTTTTAACTAATTTTTATTATAGGAAGCGAAATTATTGAATTTTAAGCTAAAACTTGCAATTTTTGACTTGTAGGGGGTCTTTTTGCATAAAATTTCTTTTGTAAAACCCCTCTCTCTCTTCCCTCAGCCTTAGGACAGCCCCACCTTGTTCAGGTCCAGAAATTTCTGGCCTCATTTTTGTTTTCTTTCTTGTGTTGAATTGTTGGTTTATGAAATTATTTTAAATATAGTTTGATAAGGTATGGTGCATTGACTTTTGAGAGAGTTGACTCATGACTTTTCCCCACTCACCCACACCCTCCCCTCACCTCCTATCTGGCCGAAACCTGCACCCCTCCTTTTCATCTCTTCTCTTCTCATTTTCTTCAAAATTCTTCAAGTTTAATTCATCAAAATTTGCAAATTAAAGCTTACAAATTAAACCCATCCTTCATCTTTCTTTTCCTTCACATCCCTAGCTTGGATCTTGATGCTTGAGGCCATCATTTGGAGCAAATTTATTCTTGCTAGATCTCAAATTGAGGTATAACTTCCATCAAGTTAATTTCTTTTGGCTAAATTCCTTTAATTATATGGTTTTAGTGTTAAAAGTTTAACTAATTTCTAATCTAGTTTATAAAAGAGTAGTTTGTATTAAACTAGGGTTTTTTAAGCCATGATAGTTAATTAAGTTGTTTTGTAGTTAATCTAGTTGTTACTTAACTAATCTATATGGTTACCTTGCTTAAGCGGCTTCCTATTAACCTATTCTATGTTAAACTTGTGTGAAATTGCATTAAGTTTGCTAATTTACCAAAATCTAGAAAGGGTTTATGTATGGAAAATGGGTTGTGAAGCATGTTAAATGTGTTGTAATTATAGTGTTTGTGGATTGCTTGTTGTGTGGTTGGATATTGTGTTGGATTGTGATAACCGTATCGCTAATTTTCGATATTTGCACCAAATTTGCTAGTTTTGTGCTTACTAGGTTTTTATTAAATTTAATTGGTGAATTATTTGTGATACCTTGGGGATGTTTTTAGCATCTCCTATGACGTTTAGGATGCGTGAGTGCGGAGTTTTGAGTAGTCGGGTTTTAGTTTTGCCGGGCGACCAAATCGGCGTTTTTCTTCGCAGTTTTTGCGTTTTTCGCGTGTGTTCCGCGCACTTTGTGCACGTTGTACCTAGCTAGTGAACTTTAGTAGTTTCGTTGGGTTTTGCGTCGTTCTTGATAAGTAACCTTATGTTTGGTATTGATGTAAATTCCAGGTTCGGTCGCGGAGACGTCAGACGCGGCGCGAAAGGGGAAAGCGGTGATTGGACACAGCTAGTCAGGGATTCCGGTGAGTAGATGTAACGTCTACGGGGGACTATCGTTAGATGGCGCAAGCCGCCCGATAGTTTTAGTAACTTACAAGATTCTTAGTGATGTTAGTAATTAGGGGTGAAATACGTATATGATTATTTGCTGCATCCATGCATTATATTGACATACCTATGCGAAACCATTTTATAGGACACCTGCACCATTGCCAGGTTTTTATATGCAGCACTATTCATGCTTACACACACACCCTGGTAATTGCCATGCCACCACACTAGATAACCTTTAAATTTAAACCTTTTACTAATTGATACTTAAACTTGTGCTATTGCCTTTAATTCCTTAAAATGAAACCGTAGGATTGCTATTCATGTGCATGTACTTCATCATATTAATTGTTCACGCTTAATCTATTAATTACACATCGCAACTTGATTATTGATACCATATGCATTCATTATCACTGATATATGCACTTATGAGGATTTCTTGAGATTTTATGATATTGCTGGATTTCGGGGGAAAGCCGCAAAATTTCTAAACTTATTATATTTTTAAAATTTGTAAATTGCGGTTTTCTAGTGATGTAAGTGTCGTCCACCATGAGTTTGCTGTGGTTTTGGAAATCCGTGTCGAGGAGTGGAGGAACCGGCACGGATACATGGTGGGCCCGGTAAAGTACCCCGGGGCACAAGGAATGTGGTGTTGACGTTGTGCCTGGCAGGGGACGGATTACCTACCGGTGACTGTTTGGGATGGAGGATATCCAGAGGATACCTACCGTGGCCGCTAGATGATGAGATATTGATATTTGAGATGGGTCAGCCGGACGGCTGAGGCCAGAGATACATTGATATGAGATTTGAGACAGTTTTGAGGTGTCGATGCTGGACACAGGTTCTTGTAGATTCTATTGGTATTGTGATGGTATTTCAAAAGACATTCTTAAAGGGAAAAACATGATTTCTTATACTTACACATTCAGATCACGAGTTGATTTGCATTGTATTCATACTTGCTAGTATATCCATATTGCATACATACCTTCCATTATGTCCTGCCTCACCTCTATTTAGATGCTAGGATGCTTGTGTGCATGCATTAGATAGCCTGTGTCGATGTTATTTATTACTCACGAGTTGGCAACTCACCCCCGTTGTGCCATAGCCTTTTTCAGGTCCGCTCCGTCAGTACAGTAGCGGCGGGTGCGCTTGCTTCTTTTGCCTCTTTTGCCTGGACTCGAGATTTTGCTCATAGGTGGGTTATGTTACTATTTTTGTACCACCTTGTATATTCTTTGTATCTAGTGCACTCCATCTACTGTTTCTACCAGTATTATAGTATATTGACCTAGAGATGAGACTGTGAGGTTTGTGGACTTTTATGCTGTATTTTGGGGTCGAGCTCACTTGAGTCGACATGATGTTTTCTTATGCTTCATTATGATTATTTCGCATGTTGTTGCTTTATATTGCGTGGGATTTGTGACCGCCTTGTGGCGAAGAGCTAGCTCCCGCTTGGGGATGCCTTCTTTGTTGGATTTATATATATTCTTGTTGTACCCATTTTGGGGGCCAGTATTTACAAAGGAGACTCTGCCGAAATTTTCGGAAAAATTGGTATTGTTTTTAAAAAGGGTTTTACATGGCTTATTTGATAAACTCGCTTTCAACTGATTGGGTTTTCTTCACTCTTTTGCTTAATTGGTTTTGTTTTCTGGGCTTTGGCTTACTTACTTTACGGACGTCTTTAGACGTTTCGTAAACTTAAGTGCCAGTCACGTTCCGTACCCTGCGGGTCGTGACAAAGTTGGTATCAGAGCGATAGGTTTTACCTTTTTGAGTGTAGGATGACCCTTGGTAGATGGTGTAAGTGACTTAAGCAGGGTAACGTAGCGTGCGTATGTCCGCGGCATACTTGCGATACGGTACTCCGCCTAAGTGATTTTAGGGTATACTTGCTTGAAAATTCCTTCTTCAATTCAGTGTATCCTATGATCCTATTGCACTATTCTTACTATCCGTTTTCCTGTAACAGCCACTATGCCGCCGAAGGCTACGAGGGCACAGAGGGCTGCCGCTAGAGACGAGATTCAAGCTGGCTCGTCCGAGACTAGGACTGAGCAGGGTGGTATGCCTACGCCGCAGGGACAGACCGATCCACCTTCCCCAGGCCGTATGGATAGGCTCGAGACCGGTATGGAGGAGTTGCGACAGATGATGGGAGGCATGCAGGAGCTACGTCAGATGGTAGGATCCCTAGTTGCAGCCAGTCGTACACCGAGGCCGGATGACGTACCTACTACATCACAGACGACCATGATACCTGCTCCTACTACTACCACTGTGGCCATTCCGGTTTCACTACAGGATTTCATGAGACTGAGACCTCCAGTTTTCACCGGCACCGAGGCAGCGGAGGACCCACAGACGTTCCTTGACAGTTTAGCCAGGATCTGCCGTTCGCTGAGATGTTCGGATGATCGATGGGTAGAGCTTGCGAGTTTCCGACTAGAGGGTCTCGCGCAGACACGGTGGGAGTCAGTCTTGAGAGGTCGAGCTGCAGGTCTACCGCCTATGACTTGGGTCGAGTTTACAGCGGTCTTTCTAGCCCGTTGCCTTCCAGAGAGCGTTCGTGACGCCAGAGCTCGTAGCTTCGAGGCCTTAGTCAAGACACCTGAGATGACGGTGTCTGAGTATGACATCCATTTTACACAGTTATCCCGATATGCTCAGTATTTGGTGGATACTGAGGAGAAGATGGTGAAGAGGTTCGTACAGGGACTTGATGCCCAGCTATATCTTGCCATTGCCGCCCAGCACTACGACACTTATTCAGCTGCTATGGATACGGCATTGCGGATGGAGGCACGCGTATCACGGACTTCGGCCGTTTCTGGGCCGAAGAGGATTCGTACCGAGGTACCGTCTCAGAGGCAGCGCGCCAGATTCTTTCCGAGAGATAGGCCTGGCAGAGGATTTGGGCGGGGACAGTTATATGGTTCTTATCCCCAGGGGCAGCAGCCGTCGCCAGGGTGTTTTGGGTGCGGGAGTCCGCACCATCTTGTCAGAGACTGTCTGGTGAGACGACAGGGAGCAGCGACAGTTCCGCATGTGACCCTACCACCATCACCACCCCCTCCTCAGAGAGCCCTACTTCCTACCCCAGGCGATGCTCCACACCAGTTAGGTGCACCGAGAGGCCGTGGACGCGGCGGTCCTGTTCAGAGAGGACGAGAAGGCAGAGGCCGAGGTCGAGGTCAGCCTGCTATCGGTGGAGGACAGGCCCGAGTTTTTGCTTTGACACCGCAGGATGCGCAGGCATCCAATGCCGTTGTGACAGGTACCTTGCCAGTTTGTTCTTTTGACGCACGGGTATTATTCGACCCAGGTTCCATACATTCGTACGTCTCTACACACTTTGCACCGATGTTGGGCCGTGAGTCGTCGTCGTTAGATCATCCGCTTGTTGTTGTTACTCCGGTAGGCGAGTCGTTTGTCGCTCGGTTTGTATTTCGTTTGTGTTCCGTTCATATCGGGGAGAGGGATTCATCAGTTGATTTGATACTCCTCGATATGTTGGACTTTGATGTGCTTCTGGGCATGGATTGGCTAGCCACTTGTTATGCTTCGGTGGACTGCCGTGAGAAGGCAGTCAGATTTAGCTTTCCGGGAGAGCCAGTCCTTGTTATTCGGGGAGACCGCAGTGTCACCCTTCCCAGCTTAATTTCGTCTCTTCGCACTGGTCAGCTCTTGCGGAAGGGATGTCAGGGATTCTTAGCGTTTGTTTGTGATACTCGAGCTGCAGAGGTTCCGTTAGACCGGGTCCCGGTAGTTTGTGAGTTCCCTGATGTTTTCCCTGATGAGCTACCTGGGCTACCGCGTGAGCGCGATGTTGAGTTCTGCATTGATTTGATTCCCGGCTCAGGGCCTATTTCTATACCGCCTTATCGGATGGCCCCGGCAGAGCTTCGAGAGCTGAAGGATCAGTTGCAGGATTTGTTAGATAAGGGGCTTATTCGACCGAGTGTTTCTCCGTGGGGTGTTCTGGTCCTGTTTGTCAAGAAGAAGGATGGAAGTTTGCGCTTATGTATCGACTACCGCCAGCTGAACAAATTACCGTTCGGAACAGATATCCGTTGCCACGCATTGATGATTTGTTCGACCAGCTTCAGGGTGCGGGGTATTTTTCGAGGATCGACTTGCGATCAGGATACCATCAGCTGCGAGTTCGACAGGAGGATATACCGAGGACAGCTTTCCGCACGCGCTACGGCCACTACGAGTTTTTGTTGATGTCGTTCGGACTCACCAACGCCCCAGCAGCATTTATGCATTTGATGAACCGTACATTCAGGCCGTATCTTGACTTTTTCATCATCGTGTTTATCGACGATATCTTGGTGTACTCCCGGAGCAGAGAGGAGCACGAGCAGCACTTGCGGATTACGTTACAGACTCTGAGGGAGCACCAGCTGTTCGCAAAGTTCTCCAAGTGTGCATTCTGGCTGGACAGCGTCGGATTCTTGGGTCACGTGGTTACGAGAGACGGCATTTGTGTGGACCCGAAGAAGATTGAGGCTGTTCAGCAGTGGCCCCGACCTACATCGGTTACTGAGATCCGTAGTTTTCTAGGCCTGGCGGGTTACTACAGGCGTTTTGTTCAGGACTTCTCCCGTATAGCTGCACCTTTGACCGGTTTGACCCGGAAGGGAGTTCCTTTCGTTTGGACAGAGGAGTGCGGGCGCAGTTTTCAGCAGCTACGGACTTGTTTGACTACGGCGCCGGTATTATCTTTGCCTTCGGGATCAGGCGGATTTGTTGTCTACTGTGATGCTTCGCGAGTGGGATTAGGATGCGTATTGATGCAGCATGGCCGGGTGATCGCTTATGCTTCTCGGCAGTTGAAGAAGCATTAACAGAACTACCCCACTCATGATTTGGAGATGGCTGCAGTGGTCTTTGCACTGAAGATTTGGCGACATTACCTGTATGGTGAGTCGTGTCAGATATTCACCGATCACAAGAGCTTAAAGTACATATTTCAGAAGCGAGACCTGAACCTCAGACAGCGTCGTTGGATGGAGTTGGTGAAAGACTACGACTGCGAGATCTTATATCACCCCGGCAAGGCAAATGTGGTGGCAGATGCGTTGAGTAGGAGGCCCGGGGGTAGTCTATCCTTTTTGCGCGCAGTGCAGAGGCAGTCGTCAGCAGATTGGCAGATGTTATGCGACAGCCGGGTTGAGTTCGAGTTCACTCAGACAGGGGGACAGCTCGCGCATGTTCGTGCACGCCCACAGTTGCTTGACCGTATATATGAGGCACAGCGCAGTGACGACCATTGCTCAGAGATCATGGCACAGATGGGACAGGGCAGATTTTCCGAGTTCGTGGTTGACGATCAGGGGATTTTACGATATGGATCTAGACTGTGTGTACCAGATGCTGATGGATTGCGACGCGACATTCTTGAGGAGGCACACCAATCAGTGTATAGTGTCCACCCCGGTTCCACCAAGATGTACCATGATATGAGAGAGACCTACTGGTCGGACGGGATGAAGAGGGACATTGCGGAGTTCGTTTCGAGATGCCCGACTTGTTAGCAAGTCAAGGCCGAGCACCAGAGGCCCGCAGGAGAGCTTCAGCCGTTACCCATTCCAGAGTGGAAATAGGAACAGATTTCGATGGACTTCGTTGTGGGTCTACCCAGGACCAGTCGAGGGTACGACTCCATCTGGGTGATCGTGGATAGATTGACGAAAGCGGCTCACTTCCTACCGGTGAAGACCACTTTCAGCTTCGCTCAGTATGCTCAGCTCTATATTGACGAGATCGTGCAACTACATGGCGTACCGACTTGTATCGTGTCAGATCGAGGCACTCAGTTCACCAGCCGACTTTGGCAGAGACTTCAGGAGGCTTTGGGCACCCGTTTGAGCTTCAGCACAGCGTTTCATCCGCAGATAGACGGACAGTCAGAGCGGACCATTCAGACTCTCGAGGACATGCTCAGAGCGTGCGTTTTAGACTTTAGTGGTAGCTGGGATCATCATTTACCTCTGGTGGAGTTCTCCTACAACAACAGCTTCCAGGATACTATTCAGATGGCACCTTTCGAGGCATTGTATGGGAGGAGATGCAGATCGCCCGTCTGTTGGACAGAGCTCAGCGAGAGCAGCATTTTGGGGCCGCAGCTTGTTGAGGAGACGACAGCAAAGATACAGTTGATTCGAGACCGGATGAGGGCAGCTCAGAGCAGACAGAAATCCTATGCAGACAGGCGCCATCGCAGATTAGAGTTCGGAGTTGGCGACCATGTTTTTCTGAAAGTCTCTCCGATGAAGGGCGTGATTCGTTTTGGGCGAAAGGGGAAGCTTAGCCCTAGATTCGTAGGTCCCTTCGAGATCCTCGAGCGTGTCGGCGCCGTTGCATATCGTTTGGCTCTTCCTCCCGGCTTTCCTGATGTTCACCCCGTCTTCCATGTTTCGATGCTCCGCAAGTACCTTCACGACCCTTCGCATGCGATTCAGCACCCGACAGTCCAGCTAGAGCGCGACCTTTCTTTGCAGAGCAGCCGGTGGCCATCTTGGATCGGCAGGTGAAGAAGTTAAGGTCGAAGATTATACCAACCGTCAAGGTCCTTTGGCGTAGCCCGAGCAGCGAGGAGGTTACCTGGGAGACCGAGGGCGAGATGAGGAAGAAATATCCCCATCTCTTCGAAGCTACGCGTAGCTATATTTTTAAATTCGGGGACCGAATTTCTTTAAGGGGGGAAGATTGTAGCATCTTGAAAAGTCGTTTTGGTGTTTTCCTGAAAATCGGTGAAAATTCGGTATTTTTCCGAAAACCGTCTTTTTGTTATTTTGCAGTTTAGGACTAATTATACCTAAAATGGATAGGTAATTGCTTGTTTTTAGTAGCTAATGAGTTACTTATGAAATTTTGGTCATTTAAAAAATTTTCCCTATTTTTCAATTTTTTAATATTATTTTAAGCCGGTAAGAAAATATATTAAATTAGCGATAAATACAAATTTTTCCGGACTAATTTTAATCTTTAAAATTATGATAATTAAAATCTAGTTGTAACATAAATTTTTAGTATTTTATTTTGATTTTTAACTAATTTTTATTATAGGAAGCGAAATTATTGAATTTTAAGCTAAAACTTGCAATTTTTGACTTGTAGGGGGTCTTTTTGTATAAAATTTCTTTTGTAAAACCCCTCTCTCTCTTCCCTCAGCCCTAGGACAGCCCCACCTTGTTCAGGTCCAGAAATTTCTGGCCTCATTTTTGTTTTCTTTCTTGTGTTGAATTGTTGGTTTATGAAATTATTTTAAATATAGTTTGATAAGGTATGGTGCATTGACTTTTGAGAGAGTTGACTCATGACTTTTCCCCACTCACCCACACCCTCCCCTCACCTCCTATCTGGCCGAAACCTGCACCCCTCCTCTTCATCTCTTCTCTTCTCATTTTCTTCAAAATTCTTCAAGTTTAATTCATCAAAATTTGCAAATTAAAGCTTACAAATTAAACCCATCCTTCATCTTTCTTTTCCTTCACCTCCCTAGCTTGGATCTTGATGCTTGAGTCCATCATTTGGAGCAAATTTATTCTTGCTAGATCTCAAATTGAGGTATAACTTCCATCAAGTTAATTTCTTTTGGCTAAATTCCTTTAATTATATGGTTTTAGTGTTAAAAGTTTAACTAATTTCTAATCTAGTTTATAAAAGAGTAGTTTGTATTAAACTAGGGTTTTTGAAGCCATGATAGTTAATTAAATTGTTTTGTAGTTAATCTAGTTGTTACTTAACTAATCTATATGGTTACCTTGCTTAAGCGGCTTCCTATTAACCTATTCTATGTTAAACTTGTGTGAAATTGCATTAAGTTTGCTAATTTACCAAAATCTAGAAAGGGTTTATGTATGGAAAATGGGTTGTGAAGCATGTTAAATGTGTTGTAATTATAGTGTTTGTGGATTGCTTGTTGTGTGGTTGGATATTGTGTTGGATTGTGATAACCGTATCGCTAATTTTCGATATTTGCACCAAATTTGCTAGTTTTGTGCTTACTAGGTTTTTATTAAATTTAATTGGTGAATTATTTGTGATACCTTGGGGATGTTTTTAGCATCTCCTATGACGTTTAGGATGCGTGAGTGCGGAGTTTTGAGTAGTCGGGTTTTAGTTTTGCCGGGCTACGAAATCGGCGTTTTTTTGGCAGTTTTTGCGTTTTTCGCGTGTGTTCCGCGCACTTTGTGCATGTTGTACCTAGCTAGTAAAATTTAGTAGTTTCGTTGGGTTTTGCGTCGTTCTTGATAAGTAACCTTATGTTTGGTATTGATGTAAATTCCAGGTTCGGTCGCGGAGACGTCAGACGCGGCTCGAAAGGGGAAAGCGGTGATTGGACACAGCTAGCCAGGGATTCCGGTGAGTAGATGTAACATCTATGGGGGACTATTGTTGGATGGCGCAAGCCGCCCGATAGTTTTAGTAACTTACAAGATTCTTAGTGATGTTAGTAATTAGGGGTGAAATACGTATATGATTATTTGCTGCATCCATGCATTATATTGACATACCTATGCGAAACCATTTTATAGGATACCTGCACCATTGCCAGGTTTTTATATGCAGCAGGAGCACTATTCATGCTTACACACACACCCTGGTAATTGCCATGCCACCACACTAGATAACCTTTAAATTTAAACCTTTTACTAATTGATACTTAAACTTGTGCTATTGCCTTTAATTCCTTAAAATGAAACCGTAGGATTGCTATTCATGTGCATGTACTTCATCATATTAATTTTTCATGCTTAATCTATTAATCACACATTGCAACTTGATTATTGATACCATATGCATTCATTATCACTGATATATGCACTTATGAGGATTTCTTGAAATTTTATGATATTGCTGGATTTCGGGGGAAAGCCGCAAAATTTCTAAACTTATTATATTTTTAAAATATGTAAATTGCGGTTTTCTAGTGATGTAAGTGTCGTCCACCATGATTTTTCTGTGGTTTTGGAAATCCGTGTCGAGGAGTGGATGTACCGGCATGGGTACATGGTGGGCCCGGTAAGGTACCCCGGGGCACGAGGAATGTGGTGTTGACGTTGAGCCTGGCAGGGGACGGATTACCTACCGGTGACTGTTTGGGACGGCGGATATCCAGAGGATACCGACCGTGGCCGCTAGATGATGAGATATTGATATTTGAGATGGGTCAGCCGGACGGCTGAGGCCAGAGATACATTGATATGAGATTTGAGATAGTTTTGAGGTGTCGATGCTGGACACAGGTTCTTGTTGATTCTATTGGTATTGTGATGGTATTTCAAAATACATTCTTAAAGGGGAAAACATGATTTCTTATACTTACACATTCAGATCACGAGTTGATTTGCATTTTATTCATACCTGCTAGTATATCCATATTGCATACATACCTGCCATTATGTCCTGCCTCACCTGTATTTAGATGCTAGGATGCTTGTGTGCATGCATTCGATAGCCTGTGTAGATGTTATTTATTACTCACGAGTTGGCAACTCACCCCCGTTGTGCCATAGCCTTTTTCAGGTCCGCTCCGCCAGTACAGTAGCGGCGGGTGCGCTTGCTTCTTTTGCCTCTTTTGCCTGGACTCGAGATTTTGCTCATAGGTGGGTTATGTTACTATTTTTGTACCACCTTGTATATTCTTTGTATCTAGTGCACTCCATCTACTGTTTCTACCAGTATTATTGTATATTGACCTAGAGATGAGACTGTGAGGTTTGTGGACTTTTATGCTGTATTTTGGGGTCGAGCTCACTTGAGTCGACATGATGTTTTCTTATGCTTCATTATGATTATTTCGCATGTTGTTGCTTTATATTGCGTGGGATTTGTGACCGCCTTGTGGCGAAGAGCTAGCTCCCGCTTGGGGATGCCTTCTTTGTTGGATTTATATATATTCTTGTTGTACCCATTTTGGGGGCCAGTATTTACAAAGGAGACTCTGCCGAAATTTTCGGAAAAATTGGTATTGTTTTTAAAAAGGGTTTTACATGGCTTATTTGATAAACTCGCTTTCAACTGATTGGGATTTCTTCACTCTTTTGCTTAATTGGTTTTGTTTTCTGGGCTTTGGCTTACTTACTTTACGGACGTCTTTAGACGTTTCGTAAACTTAAGTGTCAGTCACGTTCCGTACCTTGCGGGTCGTGACACTATACCACCTTGTCGGATGGCCCCGACGGAGCTTAGTGAGTTGAAGAGTCAGTTGCAAGATTTGCTGGACAAGCGACTTATTCAACCAAGTGTTTCTCCTTGGGGTGCTCCAGTCCTGTTCGTCAAGAAGGATGGAAGCTTACGTTTTTGTATCGATTACCTGCAGCTGAACAGGATGACCGTGCGGAACAGATATCCGTTGTCACGCATCAACGACTTGTTCGACCAGCTTCAGGGGGCAGGGTATTTTTCGAGGATCGATTTACGATCAGGCTATCATCAGCTGCGAGTCCGACAGGAGGATATACCGAGGACAGCTTTCCGCACGCGCTACGGCCACTATGAGTTTTAGGTGATGTCGTTCGGACTCACCAACACCCCAGCAGCGTTTATGGATTTGATGAACCATATATTCATGCCCTACCTTGACTTGTTCATCATCGTATTCATTGACGACATCTTGGTGTATTCCCAGAGTAGAGAGGAGCACGAGCAGCACCTGCGGATCACACTGCAGACTTTGAGGGAGCACCAGCTTTATGCAAAATTCTCTAAGTGCGCGTTCTGGCTTGACAGCGTAGATTTCTTGGGTCACATGATTACACGGGATGGTATATGTATGGACCCGAGGAAGATTGAGGCCGTTCAGAGTTGGCCCAGACCTACATCCGTTACTGAGATACGCAGCTTTCTAGGACTGGCCGGCTACTACAGGCGATTTATACAGGATTTCTCCCGTATTGCTGCACCCTTGACCGGATTGAACCGGAAGGGAGTTCCCGTCAATTGGACAGAGGATTGTGAGCACAGTTTTCAGCAACTACGGACTTGTTTGACTACGGCGCCAGTATTATCGTTGCCTACGGGATCGGGCGGATTTGCAGTCTATTGTGACGCTTCACGAGTGGGACTAGGGAGCGTATTGATGCAGCATGGCAGGGTGATCGCGTATGCTTCACGGCAGCTGAAGAGACATGAACAGAACTACCCTACTCACAATTTGGAGATGGCCGCTGTGGTCTTTGCACTTAAGATCTGGCGACATTACCTATACGGTGAGTCATGCCAGATATTCACTGATCACAAGAGCTTAAAGTATATATTTCAGCAGCGGGACCTGAATCTTTGACAGCGCCGTTGGATGGAACTGGTAAAGGACTACGACTGCGAGATCTTGTATCACCCGGGAAAGGCAAATGTAGTGGCAGATGCTTTGAGCAGGAGGCCCGGGGGCAGTCTATCATGTTTGAGCACAGTACAGAGGCAGTCGTCGGCAGATTGGCAGATATTATACGACAGCCGAGTGCAGTTCGAGTTCACGCCGATCGGGGGACAGCTTGCGCATGTTCGTGCACGCCCACAGTTGCTTGACCATATATATGAGGCACAGCGCAGGGATGACCGTTGCTCGGAGATCATGGCCCAAATTGGACAGGGCAGTTTTTCCGAGTTCATGATCGATGATCAGGGGATACTGCGATTTGGGACTAGACTGTGCGTACTAGATGCTGAGGGATTGCGGCGTGAGATTCTTGAGGAGGCACATAGATCGACATACAGCGTTCATCCCGGTTCCACCAAGATGTACCACGATATGAGAGACGTTTACTGGTGGGACGGAATGAAGAGGGACATTGCAGATTTCGTGTCTAGATGCCTGACATGTCAGCAAGTCAAGGCCGAGCACCAGAGGCCGGCAGGAGAGCTACAGCCGTTACCCATTCCGTAGTGGAAATGGGAACATATTTCGATGGATTTCGTTGTGGGTCTACCCAGGACTAGGCGAGGGTATGACTCCATTTGGGTGATCGTGGATCGGCTGACGAAAGCGGCTCACTTCCTGCCAGTGAAGACGACTTTCGGATTTGCTCATTATGCCCAGATTTACATCGACGAGATTGTATGACTGCATGGAGTCCCGACATGTATTGTGTCCGACAGAGGCACCCAGTTTACCAGCCGACTATGGCAGAGGCTTCAGGAGGCTTTGGGCACGCGCTTGAGTTTCAGCACATCATTTCATCCGCTGACCGACGGCCAGTCAGAGCGGACTATTCAGACTCTCGAGGACATGCTCCGAGCATGCATTTTAGACTTTGGTGGTAGCTGGGATCATCATTTACCGTTGGTGGAGTTCTCCTACAACAATAATTTCCAGGATAGTATTCAGATGGCACCTTTCGAGGCCTTGTATGGGAGGAGATGTAGATCGCCCGTCTGTTGGACAGAGCTCAGCGAGGGCAGTATTTTGGGGCCACAGATCGTACAGGAGACGACTGAGAAAATACAGCTGATCTGAGACAGGATGAGGAAAGCTCAGAGCAGGCAGAGATCGTATGCTGACAGGCGCCACCGCAGATTAGAGTTCGCAGTTGGCGATCACGTGTTTCTGAGGGTCTCTCCGATGAAGGGAGTGATACGGTTTGGACGAAAGGGGAATCTTAGCCCCAGATTCATAGGCCCCTTCGAGATCCTCGAGCGTGTGGGCGCGGTAGCTTATCGTTTGGCTCTTCCACCCGACTTCCCAGATGTTCACCCTGTATTCCACGTGTCGATGCTTCGCAGATACCTACATGACCCTTCGCACATGATTCAGCATCAGACCGTTCAGCTCGAGCGCGATCTTACGTTCACCTAGTAGCCAGTCGTGATATTGGACCGGCAGGTAAAGAAACTTAGATCGAAGGTCTTGCCATCAGTGAAGGTGCTTTGGCGCGGCCCGAAGGGTGAAGAGATCACTTGGGAGGCCGAGGGTGAGATGCGGAAGAAATTCCCTCATCTCTTTGAAGGTATGCGTTGCTTTATATTTTAAAATTCGGGGACGAATTTCTTTAAGGGGGAAAGATTGTAACACCTTAGGATGTGTTTAGTGGCTAAGTATATTTTAATATGTGAATTTTAATAAAAAGTTTACCAAATTGATTTTCAAATAATTTTTCAAATTTAATAAATATTTTTCTAGAATTTTCCTAAGCTTCCACAAACTTGTGCATGTAAACTAGGGTTAAAATTTGGGTTAAACCATATTTAACAACCATGGTAGGTTAACCCCACCATTATTAAGTTAACATGATTTTAATTAAGGTTTTTTTTAATGAAAAAGGGATTTAAAATGTACTTTGGTTGACTTGAGAGAATGAGAGATAGACTGCATCATGGCTAAGCCATGCTTGAATTAAATGAGAGAGAGAGGGAGTGCATCATGGCAAGCCTATGCTTGCATTTAATGTGGCAAGAGAGAGAGAAATGGGGCCTTGACTCTCTTATATTATTATTTCTTTTGTTGCATCATACACTATCATTTTCTCACTCTTTCACTCTCTCACTCACACACACACACAGCGGAAGCAACAGCATCAGCTTCAGCCCCAGCAACAGCATCAACTTCAGCCCCAGCAGCAGCACCACTAAGCAGCAGCAGCTCCTTGCAGCAGCAGCAGCAACACATGTAGCAGCAGCCCCAGCACCACATCAACAACATCAACAACAGCAACATCAGCAATAACAACATCAACAACAGGTCAGGCAGCATCAGGAGCAGCAACAGCAGTAGCAGCTTCTTCCTCTTCTCTTCTTCTCCTGACCCAGCATCGTAGGGTCAAGTGAGGTATAACCTGTCACGCCCCGCTTCCCAGAGTACGCAAGATTGGGCACGTGACATAGCCAACCATGCTACCTGTGGGTAGGAAGCATCCATCCACAGTCACATTACGGTTGTAAGGATATCAAGAACAAGATAAATACTAATCTAACACATGTCCAAATCCATAATAACAAGAATCAATAAACAATAAGTGCGGAAGCTAATGATCCAATACAATGAATAAGCAGTATGTCCCATAATGCGGGCTCACATCTGGAAATGAAATGACATAAATAAACTAAACTCTAAGGAACTCACAGTTCAGCCTGCTGGCTGAAGTACTCCTGCTCGGTCGACGACAAAGGTACGGAATCTGGGCCATGCAAAACCCAGACGTCAGCGCGTCATGATATCAAGTATATAGCATAAACATGGTAAAAAGCATTGCAGGTATGAATATGAATAAAGCAGTAATAACAAGCAGGGTAATGTGCAATGGTGGCTAAACTGTCCTATCAGGTTTTCTACTCTATAGTCTTTGAAACCAATTGATGAATCGTCGATGTAACTCAATAGTATCCCGTGCGTGCCCGGGACCACGGTCATGATCCTCGGGGCTGAATCCGAGACGTGCCGCTAAGCAGTAAAAGGTAGTAGGATGGATGAGTGATGTCAGCAACAACACTCCGGAGCTGGCCAAGCCCGTAAGACTGATCAGAACAATGTATCGAACTGTTGAGTTACAAGTCGGTTTCACCTTTGATTTCCCCATACCCCCAAACTATGTATGTCAGTCAGGTATTCAGTAGTCAAGGACTAATGCCAACACAAGTCAAGTAAAGGTAGGTCTGTCTGGATCGACAGCAGGAATGGTTAGGTTTGTCGGCATTAGGCATGAGATCAGGTAACAGGTCAGGTTACGTTTTAACAGGTTGAGTCGATATGTATAGGGTGTCATGTCATGTCAAGAGTGTACGGTACCATGTCATGTCAAGTAGGAAGTGTAACAGGTCATGTCAGGAAGCACAAGATGTCATGTGGGTGCTCATAATCAAACTATCATAAGCATATGTATAAATAAACAAGCATGAGTATTATCAGAACAATAAACTGGAACATGTAATATGATATGTAAATAAATATAATTTCAAGGATATGGATGCACAGTTATCGATTAGGGTTACATTTATAGTTCCAATATTAATTAGGATGCAATTTATTAAACATGGAGTGTTAATATCACATTATTATGTAATAGTGTGATCTATGCGTGCAATTATATGTATCTTAAATGCGATAGATGCAAACGGGTATCCGAAAAGTTATAAAACTGTAAAATGGTAATGTGGGATGTACAACTAAACAATATGTGATATAAATATTGATATAATAATATTAATATGGATAGCATATTCAAAGCGATTAGTAACCATAAAAGATGTATTGATTAACCATGCACAAGAAGGTTCCGTTCAGAAATTCAGCGTCACCCTAATTTGTAAAATAGCTTAAAAATAACAAACGTTCTCCAAAAGGGACGTATCTTATACCAAAACAAAGATAATTTAATAAGGTTTTCAGTTTTATAAGTATAAGCATCTCAGGTTATCCCTACAAAAAGTTATGAATATTCGAAGTTGAAAGTTTGCTGCTGGAATTTCCCTGGACAGCAGTTTAGAGACGTGTTCATTTGCATTTTACGTTAATTAAACAATTTATTTTGCAAGTAAATATTTCATAGAGTTATAGTATTCTGAATTAGCTTCGTAACGAACTAAAGAACGTATACTAATGATTTTTCTATGATTTATAATGAATTTTATAAGATAAGGTGTACAGTAAATTTCAGATTTGTCATATCCGATTTTTCAACGACATTTCATATGTAAACTATAAGATTTTCAAATGTATAACATTATAAAATGAAGCTTATAAAAGTATATAGCATGTAGCAAGATTAACTTGCCTCGATGGGTCGCGAATCGGGAAAACGGAACGTTAACCGTCGGCGGGGAAAACTCGCGACGGCGCACGGTTCACGGAATGAACCCAAACTACGAACAAAGGAACCACACGGGTCGGGGCATCTCGCTGGAACGTCAAGAAACGTCACCGGCACGACGGAATTCCGGCAACAAAAGAACAGTTAAAAGAAATGAGAAACGAGACATGAAGCAAGAAGAGAAAAATGATAAAGAGAAGTACGAGAGAATATATGAGGGAGAGGGAGAGAGAGGAAAAAGTGGAGAGAGAGAGAGAAAGTGGGGCCCACGGGGTTAAAGGGGAGGTTGTGATTGGCTGAGAGAATAATTTAAGAAGGATATAAAAGATTGTAAAAATATTATATGGTTAACTTAAAGATTTAAAAGATAGGTAATGAACAGTAAGATATCAGGTTAGTTAGAAAAATATATGCGAAAGTTTTAATAATATTAAAATTTAGGATTTTGGCGCCAAATGAAACATTTCCAAATTACGCCCGGGTTGGGTTCAAAAATTCGAAATTCAAATAATAGGATTTTAAGCGGGTTCCAAATTTTAAAATGAAATGTTTTATGATTAAAAAGCATACTCTCAAAACGGACACACGCACGTGCACGTAGCCATCCAAACTCGCCCGTTTCACTGAACGGGACGAGAACACAATGCACGGACGCTACCATGAGGCTAAGGGTGTCAAGTAGGCCAAGATGAATATTTTTTAATTTTATTTTAGATGCTAAAATTTGTTATATGCAGAATGACTTAGCCAGATAAAATTTTACAGTAAGACCCAAATAAGCAAGATAAATGAAATGAGTAATATCTAATGCTCAACCAATAACAGAAAATAGTAGCCATGCTTGCATTAAATGAGAGAGAGAGGGAGTGCATCATGGCAAGCCTATGCTTGCATTTAATGTGGCAAGAGAGAGAGAAATGGGGGCTTGACTCTCTTATATTATTATTTCTTTTGTTGCATCATACACTATCATTTTCTCACTCTTTCACTCTCTCACTCACACACACACACAGCGGAAGCAACAGCATCAGCTTCAGCCCCAGCAACAGCATCAACTTCAGCCCCAGCAGCAGCACCACTAAGCAGCAGCAGCAGCTCCTTGCAGCAGCAGCAGCAACACATGTAGCAGCAGCCCCAGCACCACATCAACAACATCAACAACAGCAACATCAGCAATAACAACATCAACAACAGGTCAGGCAGCATCAGGAGCAGCAACAGCAGTAGCAGCTTCTTCCTCTTCTCTTCTTCTCCTGACCCAGCATCGTAGGGTCAAGTGAGGTATAACCTCTGAGCTCCACTTGCTTGTATGCTAGAATTTTGTGTCGGTTTAGCTTAATTAGTGTTAATTTGTGGTTGTTAGTGCTAGATTGTGTGTTTTTAGTGATATATGTGTTGTTTAGTGTAAACTTTGCTTAGGTAAGGTTAGTTTGGTTGGACTAAGTTAGTTAGGTGTTGTTAGGGCCAAGTGAACCTAGGTAAACCCCAGATTACACAAAGATACCCTGAGTTTTCAAAATTGTGCAAAATGTGACGTTTTTAAGCAAAACTTAGCTTTTTGAAATCTGCTGTTACCCTAATGAGTTCAGAATGAATTTGAGTGGACTGTAGCCTACTGGAGATACCCTGACCCCACCACCAGAGCCCGACCCCACCACCCCAATCCCAGGTCGCCGAAATAATCGTTCTGGCCGCAAATTGCGGCCTGACTTAAAAGATGGGAGCTAGGGTTTTTAGGGTGGGTGTCTGCTACATTTTGTAGGTCCATGGTATATATAGTTTTGTAATATTTTAACCTGGGTAGAATCTGGGATGATATATCGTTTTCTGGTGTTTTTAGTTTGCGCGATACGCGAGAGGGTTCTGTGATTCAGCGTATCGCGGCGTGTCGGGATGAGTCGTAGACGCGTGCACACACGTTTCAGGGTATCGCACACACGCGCGTTAATTCGCGACGCGAGTTTCTCGTTTTGTTTCGATATCGCGTTTTGTGAGATTCTTGCTTGTATAATTGGATTCCTTGTGTAAATTATAGGTTCACAAGCGGGTACGTCAGACGTCGCCAGGAAAGGGAAGCAGGTGGTCGGCTATACTTAGCACGCGACCAGGTGAGTAGATTTAACATCTATGGGGAAATCGCACGTATGGCGTTAAGCGTCAGGGCGTAATAGGATTTGTAGTCATGTGTGTCCATATAGATATACTCGTAGTATAGAACACTGCACTGTCACTAACGGTCCAAGTTGCACGAGCACGATTTATATGCTACACTCACACCGTTAGTGATTGCCATGACACTCACATTATAGGATTTCTATAAACCGCATATCATATTGATTCTGCTTATTTGACATTATCATGATTTGCCGCATACTATCATATGTTCATACTTGGGCATGTATACATCACATATTCATATTTGGACACCTATACATCACATATCTATACGTGTGCCACATACATCACATACATTCATATTTGGACACCTATACATCACATATATTCATACTTGGGCACGTATACATCATATGTCTACATTAGTGCACATGTACATTGCTATATTCACTTTGTGTACTTATCCATTCGCACATCCATATCTATACCCATATTCATATGTTACATACATGGATGATATTGACTTGATCTACAACTAAGGGACCGCAAGCGATATTTCAAAACTGGATTCTTTAAAAGAGCGGTTCTCCCTTTCTTTTACTCTTATTAGTGTCATACGACACATTGCATGGATTTATGCATTGGATTTGATTTATGTGATTTCTGGATTTGGGAACCGGAGTAATATTTTAAGAAAATACGCACTTTTTAAAAACCCGGTTTCCCTTGATATGATATTTTAGTGCGTCCACCATGAGTTTTCTCGGTTCCAGAGAGCTTGTGTGAGTATACCCGATTCGAGGAGAGGTAGGCACCGATTGCGGGTACATGGTGGACCCGGTACGGTACCCCGGGGCGAGAAGACTCGTATTGTTAGACGGTGAGCCCGGCGGAGGGGCTACTACCTACCGGCGATTGGTTGGACCTGGCGGTTATCCGGAGGATACTGACCAGAGTCGATTGATGGATACGGGAAGATGCGTACTACCGGGGCCGAGGGCCGATTCTGCAGACGGAGCCCGTGGGCAAATCCGATGGACGGATGCCCCATATTGGAAGATTTGCGTGTCGATGCTCGACACGGCAGATTTTATGATATTTTGAGTGCCGATGATGGGCACTCCCGATTTTATGAGATTACAGGATTTGAGGGCCGATGTGGATGACGGCGCTCGAGTTGTACTGGGTTTTGGTGTATTGATAGACACCAGTTATTTTCCACGTTGATATTCCGTGTAGACATTATTCCTTCCCATACTCAGCATTCAGTACTTGATATCTCATCCTGTAGCTAGCATACCTGATAGAGTACACATGCTTGCATATCATTGCGTGCCCTACTCATCATATATAGGGTTGTTAGATTGCATTGCCATGCGTGATTATCACATATCTTGCTCATCACATAGAGATGTTATTAGATCGCACTTGTTGCGTGATATTGAGCATCCAGTTCATTTTATAGATGTTTATCTGTTGGCGTAGGTTAGAGTATCGCATCACGTGCATACTCGCGATTACCTTTATATGTTATCTACTACTCACGAGTTGGAAACTCACCCCCGTTGTGCCACAGTGCTTGCAGGTTGCCTTTTGGAGTAGTCGCGGCTGGCTGTTTACTGCATCTTTTGTCACAGATACCATTACTGAGGCGTGTTAGCCCTTTTGCTATTAGGTGGGTTTTGTACGGTATCTGTTTAGTTTTCAGTTGTATATTGATGTATCTAGTACTTGTAGGGTTCCGAGGCACACTAGTGAGGTCTCACAAGGCATCAACCATGCCAATTTCAAAATTTTTCATGTGCCTACAAACCCTAATACGGATCGTTGACTAGATATTAGGCGAAACATGCAACTAGTTAACAACTTAACTAAGAGTGAACGGAAAATACAACCTTTGTAGATCCTGTCCTCCACCTCCATAGCTCCGTGATGATGTCCCCTCGCTGCGATCATCGGATCCCGTGCTCTAGCGCCGGTTTCATCGGAGAAATGGGCGGGCTAGGTCGTTGACTTCGATGCCGAAGATGATCTACGTCGAGGCAACACAAGATCAAGCTCCAACTTCACCAAGTCATTAAACTTGTGAAGAAAACACCCTATACTACATGGCAAGTGGTAGAGGATGAAGAAATAGAAAGCGGGTTCACTTTAGAATTGGATTTCTCACTCTTTTTCTCATTTCACCATTGAAGCTAGCAAGCTTTCACGAAGCTTGAAGAAGATGATGAAGATGAAAGAATAAAAGGAATTTTTTTAAAAGAAAATCCCATTCATTCTTATCATAAAAACAACCATGGTTAAGTGTAGAGAATGAACTAGGGTTAAGTTAAAGGGTTAGGGTTTAGGAAAGAAACAAATGGCCTTGACTTTCAACACTTCAAGAAGTTTCAAGAAAGAAACAAAATAAGTCACCATTTTATTTATCTTTCCAAAAAGAATAAATGAATAAGTAAATAAAAACCGAAACCTTTAACATAACCATGGTTTAATCATACACACCCAAGGTTGCATGTATCATCAAACATGATACAATCTTGTGCACAAAAATATATCACATATACAATGTGCACAAACAAGTGAGAAAATTCATCTTTAAGTGAACATATACTAGTTAATGTAAAGTAATATATCTAATATATAATTATACATTAAATCATTAAATCAACACTTGATTTAACGATCCAGTCATATCACATATAACCGACTAATATCAAATAGTAACAACTTATCGAATCAACACTTGATTCGATAACCTGGCTATATCGCATATAACCGATCACTGTCACAAATCGCGAGAATCGAATACAGTATCACATACTGGTATTATTCTCGGTCCCGCACATATCTCATATGCGCTCCTATTTCGTTTCGCTTGAGCCAGGAAATCTCTGTGTAGGACTCTAAAGACACGTCAATATGCCGGCAGCAGGTGATGATCATATCAAACACCCACAAGCCGCAAGCGGTCTGCTAAACGTAACGGCCTCCCGGGTATTGAGCGATCAGAAGATCGACGAGCAAGCCCGCTCACACTCCTGTGAATCCAACCAGTAACACTTACCGTACTGTCCGGTCTGATCGTCTGATATGTCGCATATCTGGTCTAGGGGTGGTAAACGTCAGACCCCAATAACTTGATAAGTCGTGTCGATATGAGGTCTATAACAGTTCGAGAAACTAGTGGGAACACTTACCAGTAAATCTCAGCAACCCTGGCCAGGGATTTCCGGTTATAGCCAATCGAACACAGCGCAACATCAACTCCCTATACCGGGAGAGACAAATCACCTCCTATCGCTCATTGCCTCCATGTGATTCGGGACTGTACCCAAAAACCACCGTTTTGCATGCCCTCTTGGACGTGGTAAGGTGGAAATCAAAGCACAGTGTGAATCACACAAGACTCTATGACGATCTCGGGTCTACAGACTAACCTGTACCAGTGTCACCAGAGAACTGCCATCTGACGTAAGGTATAATACCATCTGGGAGTTCTCGACGAGTCCGTCCAGTGTACCCAGTCTCCACTGAACACCCGTATACCATCTCTGATGTCAAACACCAATGGATATGGGATCATCCATCGCCCATCTGTATGGGTCGAGAAGGTATACGCTAGTCTACTCTGGTATATCGATGCCCCGTCTCGATACACCCACGACTAGGGACCTTGAAGGATGTACTTGTGGACTACCATGTCCCCACTAGTATGATCCACATCATAGTCCAGGTAGTCAAGTACACATCCTAAGGGCTTTACCAACATGTAACAGAGAGACAATCAGTGTGCACGTTAAGGTAAAGAGTAACCAGATAGCATACTATCATGTCGAGCACGAAAGTCCTCCCTATATATGTCCCAGCATCCACTACAATATACATCCTACGTACAGTAATGGCTTCTAGGGCATACATATAACTAACAACACTCTCCATCTACCTACATGTATTGACTTAGAAACAATTGTGAGGACGACGTATGTTATTTTGTACTCTGGTGTCGAGCTCGTTGTGAGCCGACTTATTTTTTTTGCAGTTCTATATTTCTTGCTGTCTTCATTTCATTTTTACTCAGTCGTACATTATCATTGTGATGCTCTATTTATTCCACATGTCGTTTTACTTACATCTTGTCATTTACCCGATTCTCAGGACAAAATTTTTATAAAGAAATGTGGTCAAATTTATTAAACAACACTTGAACTTAAAAAGGATTTCTACAAAATTAATTAAAGTTTTATAAACATTTACAACTATTTTACAAAACGTTTAAAACACTCTATATTTAATGGTTTTGATTTCTGGGTTTCGGCTTACTTAGTCGCGTTACGCCTGTAGACGTTACGTGGTTAAATGCCGGTCATGGGCCGAGCTTTGGGTCGTGACATGGACTTAAGCAACTTGCACACTTTACCGCTACTCCCACTCTGAATGAAGCCCTCCTGCTGATCCATATAGACGCACTCTTCCAAATTTCCATTTAGAAAAGTCGTCTTTACGTCCATCTGCCAGATCTCATAATCGTGGAAGGCAGCAATGGCAAGAAGGATCCGAATGGATTTGAGCATAGCCACTGGAGAAAAGGTTTCGTCATAGTCCAAACCAGGTCTTTGACGAAAACCCTTTGCAATAAGTCTAGCTTTATAGGTTTCAACCTGTCCATCTACACCAATCTTCTTTTTGAAGATCCATTTGCAGCCTACGGGTTTTACCCCTTCTGGAGCAATGTCCAAAGTCCAAACTTTGTTGGTGTACATGGATTCCATTTCGGTCCGCATTGCATCCAGCCATTTTACTGAGTCACTGCTCTGAATGGCTTGCTGGAAGCTAGTAGGCTCATCATTTTCAATGATGCAATCCTCTCGATCCCCGTCTATGAGAAAACCGTAGTATCTCTCAGGCGGATGAGACTGCCTACTACTCCTGCGGAGTGGCGCTGGGATGTCCGATTCTCCTGAAACCTCTGGTTCTACCAAGCTCTCAGTAATAGCTTGTGGTTCTGGAATTTATTCTAGTTCTATTGCGCTCCCACTTATCTAATTTTCTAAAAATTCAATTTCCAAGAAGTGAAGATGCTGAGAAACAAAAACCTTTTGTTCCTCTGCGGAATAAAAAAGATAGCCCCTTGAGTTCTTGGGGTATCCCACAAACTTACATAGTACTGAGCGTGCCTCGATCTTGTCCGCATGCTGCTTCTTTACAATAGCTGGACATCCCCATGTCTTAAGGTACTTAAGACAGGGTTTCTTCCCACTCCATATCTGATATGGTGTGGTAGGCATAGTCTTTGTTGGAACCTTGTTCAAAAGATATGCAGCTGTTTCTAGTGCATAACCCCAGAAAGATCGCGGTAACTCAGCCTTACTCATCATGGAATGAACCATATCCAATAGGGTTCGATTCCGCCTTTCCGATACACCATTGTATTATGGTGTGTATGGAGGAGTAAGCTGAGAGAGAATTCCATTCTCTTTTAAGTAGCCCAGGAACTCGACACTCAAGTATTCACCACCTCGATCAGATCTCAGTGTCTTGATACTTTTGCCTGTTTGTTTTTCCACTTCATTCTTGTATTCCCGGAATTTCTCAAAGGCCTCAGATTTATGCTTCATCAAGAAAACATGTCCATACCTTGAGAAATCATCCGTAAAAGTAATGAAGTATGAATAACCACTTCGCGCATGTGTAGACATTGGACCACATATATCACTGTGTATGAGTCCCAAGATTTCGCTTGCTCTTACTCCGTGTATAGTGATCGGAGTCTTTGTCTACTTTCCCATGAGACAAGATTCACAAGTGGCATAAGACTGATATTCGAACGGATTCAAATATCCCTCTTTATACAACTTTGTTAACCGTGTCTCATTTATATGACCCAGTCAACAATGCCATAAGAAAGCTTGATTTGTTTCCGGAGAATTTCTTTTAAGTGTGTTCTGGACACTGAAAACCTGAGCTTGATTTAATACGTATAGTCCGTTTTCTAATGTACCTGACCCAATCAGAACTTGATTTAGGTGGATGTGGACCACATCGCTTGCAAAAGTAAAATCATTTCCTTCCTTAGAAAGTAAGGATACAGATATGATATTACAAGCTAGACTAGGTACATACAAACAGTTACGTAGAATCAGTATCTGCCCTCTTGTCAATCCAAGGTGATATTCCCCTACGAATTCAGCGTCCACGCTCATTCCGTTTGCAACCCTGAGAGTCAGATCACCTAACCTGATAACTCTACAATTTCTCAAAGCCTGTAATGAATTACAGATATGAGATCCTGATCCGGTATCTAGTACCCAGGAAGTAGAGTTAATTGACATATAGTTTTCTATTACAAACACACCTGAAGCCGAAGCCACAACATGCTTCGAATCCTGGCTACTGGCTTTCAAAGCCCTGCAATCCTTCTGCCAATGACCTTTCCCATAACAATAGGAAAGTCCCTCCTTCACTATATCTAGTCCCGAAACTTTTGCCCTTCCCTTTCCTTCTACCTTCCTGGTTTCCTTCAGGGTGTCAGTAGAAGGTAGAGACGGTAAAGACGGTAGAATCAAGTCAGTATGTGACTCGTTCTTCAACGTGGTCCTCAGGTCCGTGAGCTCATCAATATAGCTAGTCACTGTAAGGACGTTGTCCCCTACAGATGACCCGACAGCCAACCTCGCTTGAAGCAATTCGTTCGAGGTCTCGTATATTGCGATACGAGATTGCTCTCCATATAAATCTTTGTTATGGAGGAAGACAGAATCTATGTCTATCTTCTCGTGCTGCCTCTGGTATGCACCATCAACTGAGGCCAACACACCATCAACTGAGGCCAACACGAGGCACTTGGCATTCACATAGTCTTTTCCCGATGTCTTACGGATATCAATATCCGTGACGGTGGAAACTGGTCCTGAGACGGCGGGGGTTTGAGTAGTGAAGAGGTGTCCCAGTTTGTCATGGGTAATGGACATCTGGACAGACCTTTGCCAATTAATATAGTCAGATTCAGTCATTTTATTATCTAGATGTAACCTATGTCTGGTCACTAGGTCACTGCAATTAAGAGAGAGAGAAGAAAACTCTTAGCATGATTCTCCTTGCAAGTTTAAATTGGTTTATAATTTATCTAAACAGGATGGCTCCCACTGTTTCTCGAATCCTTCCTCAAACTATAAAAGAAGAATTAGTCAGGATTGATCTCACCGTACAATTCTTGCTTAACCGTTTAGCCAGGCTAGTGTCGGTACTTCGAGGGAGGTTTTACGACGCTTTCGCTAAGTTCCTTAATTAAATAACCTTTTTTCCCTGGAGGCGTAGCCCTGCTAGCACTGTTCTAGACACCTACTTGGTTTATAGCATTGATCGTTAAGTGAAGAGTCTCCCGAGGAGTAGCGGATACTCACAGTAGGATCGGGATCCAAATATCATTGTGAGATAATGCTGAAGGAATCCTACCAACATTATCAAACTCCAAATGGTATGCAGCACTAGAAAGTTTCAGTTTCTTTAGAAACTCCCAATGTGGATTTTTGCCCCATGCTCTTATGACCTTGACGAAGGTCAACAAATTATAAGTCACGTGTCAAGTTCTACCCATCATTGTCCAGGTTAATTTGAACCCATCCGTATATACCCTTGACGAAGGACAACAAGGTAATACGAATGTCCCAAACAAACGCATCTATCTATGCTACATATGAATACCCAGCAGCTACCAATCACTATGCCTTGACGAAGGTCAACAAACATAGCTTGAATACTATTGAATATTCATATGAAATGATGGAGGGCTACGAATGGTTTTGGCGAAACCGTGAACGTAGTGAACTTGATATAATCGAAGGAACCTGATAGCTTTTAAAAGGAGTGGTTTAAGCTCCGCGTTTTAAAAGCTTTCTGTTTTTGAAAAAACCGAGTGGTTTTGAAATTGTTCCAACAATTCAGCTTTGGTTTGTTTTCTTTGCATTAATGCAATGCTTCCCATCAATTAAACCTACCATTGCAGAAAACAACGAAAATATGACGTACGATTATGCCATCCGCATTCGACACTGGGCCCCGTCATCACACGTTAGGTTACTTAACTAACAACAGAGCGGGGGCTGGACTAGCGCGGATGTAAAACATAAGCAACGCCTACTAGATATCATATATAGATATATACATTCGTCAGATACAATGATAGACATTCCAGATCACAGATGAACACATTGGATATACTAGGAATCCGCGCTTCATTCGAGCCTACAACGAAAAACGGATTACACGATCGTGATGAATAGCCAAACCCCACCCCAGACCCCTACGGGTGTGGCAAACTACCCGCCAAATACCCAAAGTGAAGTAACCTCCCTCAACAAAGTGAGTAGGCCACTCGGAACTTCAAAGTACCCGGTAGTTTTTGCACCCCACCTTGGGTCTATCCTAGGAGCAGAAAACAGTAAAAGAAATAATATACAAAGGCGGCTACATCCTCAACCCGGATGTGCGACCCAAAAATAATATTACATCAATTTACATTTTACATCGATTGAAAGATAAATAAACACTCATCTCACATCCCCGGCTATTCATCAACGACAATCCAACAAGTTCATAAACACAATCCAACATCACAGAACACAGATATGTACAACCCCCACTAATCGACGTATAGCGATTAGCAGACGTTCAGTACATATATCACATCACAGAAAATCCGATTAGCTATAGAACTTAGAATTTCGATCGATTATAAGATTTGAATCTACCCCAAGCACAACACAGTACTCAACAAATTCTGGGCAGAAACTAAATATCAGAGAAATCACAAAACACCATGCTGGACACTCTGCAGGAAAAACGAGTTGACTCGGCGTCGACTCGGCAGCGGATCCACGGCGGAATGCTTGGTTCTGCCGCGGTTCCGCGGTGGTTTGACCGATTCACTTCCTCATTTTTCTTAGGTGCCTATAAAAAAGCCTGCACGTATTTTTAAGGTCCCTGGAAAAAATTTTGGACCAGATTTTAAAAACGACAGAAAAGTGCATTTTTAGTTCGTGTTTTGCGATTTTTCCGGCGATCGAATTTCTAACACTTTGCTAACATGTTAGTAATGGTTTAGCTAGGCTCTGATACCACTGTAAGTCTATGTCGCTCACCCCGCAAACTAGCGATGAGGCGGAACAAGTAAAAATCAAAACTTTCTTACAAAAGCAACATAGACTAAGCTAAGGATCTTTGCTAAACCGTTTCTAACAACCAACTAGAGGTTCTATCTACTATTCTTAAGAGATTATACCTCATGCAACAAGTCCTTCGGGTCTTCTCCTCTGTCCTCCTCTTCTCCGTTGGCTCCATGGGTTGGTCCAGATCGTGGCTTCTTCAACGGCCTCCTTGAGTCGAAGATGATCCACCCGAGAGTCTATAGTCTGAGCTCCACCGCAAGAACCGAGGTAACTAGGGATACAAGTTTGCTACACTTGATGTCCTAGGTGATGTAGAGGAAGAAGATGGATTTGTTTGTCTATTTAAATCCTAATTTTCTCGACATATGAGAGCTATAGGATTTTCTAGTGAGGAGGAAGAAGAAGAGAGTATGAGAGCTCTCTTTTGATGAAAGAGAAAGAGAATGAGATAATGATCCATGAGAAAAAAGAAAACTAATCTTTTATCATTATAATTGTGATGGCTAAGTTGATTTGACCATTCTCATGCCATGATAAATGCTAAGCCAAAATATCTAGTGCTTACCAAAATATCTAAGTCAACAATGGTCAACTAGGTCAAATGGTCAACATGGTCAAAGCAATTAGCTATAACACAATTATCATTAAAAATATTAGTAAATATTTTCCTCCATCTCATAATGGTTTTAACCAAGTCAATGGTCAAAACCCTAATGAGACACCTCCTTCTTCGCTCCTCACAACCGTGCATACACACCCGCATCCGCATTCCGTAGAATACGAATGCACAGAGGACAAAACTAATCCATCCATACAATATTAGGATCTGGCTTAAACTAAAGCCCACCAGTATCATCCTCCCGAACATCATATGCGCACAAGTGCACGTAAGTGATCGAAGCCCTGCCGTAAAACCATATGGCCTCTACACCTTTTGCTCAGTGCAGGGAAACACTCTGTGTGGGACTCTATGTTAGTTATATGTATGCCCTAGAGACCATTACTGTACATATGATGTATATTGTAGTGGATGCTTGGACATATATAGGTAAGAATTTCTTGCTCGACATGATAGTATGTTATCTGGTTGCAGTTTATCTTAACATGTACTCTGATTGTCTTTATGTTACATGTTGATAAAGCCCGTAGGATGAGTACTTGACTACCAGGACTATGATGCGGATCATACTAGTAGGGACAGTGTAGTCGTTAAGTACATCCTTCAAATGTTCCTAGTCGTAAGTGTATCGAGACAGGGCATCGATACTCCAGAGTAGACTAGCGTATGCGCTTCTTGACCCATATGATGGGCGATGGATGATCCCATATCCATTGGTGTTTGACATCAGAGATGGTATACGGGTGTTCAGTGGAGACTGGGTACACTGGACGGACTCGCCGAGAACTCCCAGATGGTATTATACCTCACGTCAGATGGCAGTTCTCTGGTAATACTGGTACAGGTTAGTCTGTAGACCCGAGATCGTCATAGAGGCTTGTATGATCCCCACTGTGCTTTGATTTCCATCATACCACGTCCAAGAGGGCGTGCAAAATGGTGGCTTTTGGGTACAGTCCCGAATCATATGGAGGCAATGAGCGATAGGAGAGGTTTCGTCTCTCCCGGTATAGGGAGTTGATGTTGCGCTGTATTCGATTGGCTATAACTGGAAATCCCTAGCAAGGGTTGCTGAGATTTACTTGTAAGTTTTATCAGTAGTTTCTCGAACTGTTAAGGACCTCATATCGACATGACTTATCAAGCTACTGGGGTATGAAATTTACCACCCCTAGGCGAGATATGTGACATATCAGACGAAGAGACCGGACTGTACGGGAGTGTTACTGATTGGATTCGCAGGAGAATGTACAGGCTTGCTTGTTGATTTTATGATCGCTCAATACCTAGATGGCTGTTACGTTTAGCTGACCACTTGCAGCTTGTGGGTGTTTGATATGATCATCACCTACTGCCGGCGTATTGACGATTCTTTAGATTCCTACACAGAGGTTTCCTGGCTCAGGCAAAACGGAGTAGGAGCACATATGTGATATGTACGGGACCGAGAACAATACGTGTATGTGATACCGTATTAGATTCTCGCGATATGTAATATCGGCCGGGTATATGTGATATAGCCGGGTCATCGGATCAAGTGTTCATTCGATGAACTAATACAGATCATATTAGTCGGTTATTTGTGAAATAGCCGGATTATCGGATCAAGTGTTGATTCGATAATTTAATGTATATTATATATGAGATATATTAAATTACATTAACTAATATAAGCTGACTTAAAGATTCTTTTTCTCACTTGGATAATACATTGATATATATGTTAATTGTATTATTTTATTTTGTTACAATAAATATTGTATATGTGATATATAATATTATAACATGTTAGGGTTACAAATGTAACATGTTTTGTGGAGTTTAAATGTGGTTAGGGTTTGGTTTAGGGTTAAGCTTGCATGAAGCTTTCAAGAAGCTTCTTGAAGCTTTGATTTTGACTTGTGATATTTTGTGAAGATATTTCCTTAACCCAACCCAAACCTTTTACCATGGTTAAAATCTCTACATGGGTTAAGTCTTCATTCTTAACCCATGGTTGTATTTCTAACCTCACACAAGTTTTCATTATTCATCACAAATGGATTTGCTTCATCTTCTTCCTCCTTCTTCTTGCTTAAAAAAAAAGCTTTCTAGCTTTTGGTGATGTGATGAAATAAAGTGAGAAATTGAAAACAAAAGAGAGCTAAATTCATACTTCATCATCCTCATCTATTCTAGCCACTTAGATTAGGGTGTTTGCTTTGCTAATACTTGATTAGCAAAGCAAGAGCTTGGGTTTGAGTTTCTTCAAGGTAGATCATCTTAGTTGTTGAAGATCGGAAGCAAACTTGCATCTTTCTCTTCGTGGAGCCTCTCTAGAGTCCGGGTACATGATGATCGCGGTGAAGGGACCTCAACATGGAGCTTATGAAGCGAAGGAACAGACTACAAAGGTTGTAATCCCAAACTCTTAGAAGTAAAGTTGTTTACTTGTTCAATGTTTCGCCTAATCTCTAGTCTACGATCTTGGTTAGGGTTGTTCGGCGCTTGAAAAATTTGATTTTGGCATGTGTGATGCCTTGTAAAACCTTGTTCTGGTGCCTAGTAACCGTACACTCTAAAGACTCGACACTACGCTGGCAGTAGGTTTAACCACAGGCCGCAAGCCGTACTAGGTGTACGTAACGGTCCCCAGGTAGATGTCGATAAGAAGGCTGATGAGGAAAACCCATCCGAACTCCTATTGAGCCTGAGTATGACAATCTCCGTACAGTCCGGTCTGTTCGTCTATGAGTATCGGATATCGGGCCAAGGGGGCGGTAAACGTCAGACCCCTAATAGCGGTATAAGTCGTGTAGGAGTGTAGCCCAGAACACCCTGAAAAACTACTGGAACACCTACCAGTAAATCTCTCTTGCCCTGGCCAGGGACTTAGTTTAATGGCTCTCCAGACACAGCGCGATATCAACCCCCAATACCGAGAGAGACGAATCCTGTATAACCGCTACTGTCTCCAAGTGCTTCAGGACTGCACCCAACTACTACCTGTTTGTACGACTCCTTTGAGCCGTGGTAGGGTAGTAATCAAAGCACAGTGGGAACACACTCGAGACGAAGTATCAGTATCAATTCGACAGACTAAGCTGTACTCCTGTCACCTGGGAACTGTTATCTGACGATAGGTATAGTACCAACCAACAGTTCCCAACGAGTACTGTCCCGTGTATTGGTAACCTAACGAGCACCCGCATACTATCTCCAGTACAACGTACTAATGGCTGTGGGACAGACCATCTCCCCTGCTGGGATGAGAAGCGTATACACTAGTCTACTCCGGAGTATCGATGCTCCATCTCGATAATTCTACGACTAGGGACCTATATAAGGATGTGCTTGTAGATTACCCAGCCCCCACTAGTGTGACTGCCATCACAACGCTGGTAATCAAGCAAAGATCATAAGGACTCTACTAATATGTATAAGCGATATGCTAAAAGAAACACATGCACATATTAAAGTAGAAACAAACCAAGTAGCATACTACCATTTTAAGCAAGACTGTCTGTACAACTGTGAATATCCCAAGCTTCCATTAAGTAATATACAAACTAGTATGATACAGTAATGGCCTCTAGGGCATTTACATTAACAGAAGGTCGGGACAAAAAAAAAATAAAAAAGGGATGCAACACGAGGACTTCCCAGGAGCTTGTTAGTGTATATGCCCTAGATGCCATTACTGTATCATACTAGTTTGTATATTACTTAATGGAAGCTTGGGATATTCACCTTGTATTGACAATCTTGCTCAAAATAGTAGTATGCTACTTGGTTTGTTTCTACTTTAATGTGTACATGTGTTTATTTTAGTATATCACCTATACACATTAGTGGAGCCCTTAGGATCTTTGCTTGATTACCAGCGTTGTGATGGCAGTCACACTCGTGGGGGCTGGGTAATCCACAAGCACATCCTTTTGCAGGTCCTTAGTCGGAGGACAATCGAGACAGGGCATCGATACTCCGGAGTAGACTAGAGTATGTGCTTCTCATCCCAGCAGGGGAGACGGTCTGTCCCACAGCCGTCAGTACGTCGTACTTGAGATAGTATGCGGGTGCTCGTTAGGTTACGAGTACACTGGACAGGACTCGTCGGGAACTGTTGGTTGGTACTATACCTATCGTCAATTATCAGTTCCCAGGTGACATGAGTACAGCTTAGTCCGCTGACTTGACACTGTCACTTCGCCTCGAGTGTGTTTCTACTGTACTTAGATTACTACCCTACCATGGCTCAAAGGAGTTGTGCAAACAGGTAGTAGTTGGGTGCAGTCCCGAAGCACTTGGAGGCAGTGACGGCTAGACATGATTCGTCTCTCCCGGTATTGGGGGTTGATATCGCGCTCTGTCTAGGAGAGCCATTACACAAAGTCCCTGGCCAGGGCAAGCGAGATATACTGGTAGGTTTCCAGTGTTATCTCAGGGTGTTCTGGGCTACACTCTGACACGACTTGTACCGCTATTAGGGGACTGACGTTTACCGCCCCCTAGTCCCGCCATGCGATATTCTCAGACGAACAGACCGGACTGTACGCAGATTGTCACATTCAGGCTCAGTAGGAGTTCAGATGGGTTTCACCTCGTCCGTCTTCTTATCGGCATCTACCTGGAGGCCGTTACGCATAGCTAGTGCCGCTTGCGGTCTGTGGTTAAACCCACTGCCAGCGTAGTGTCGAGTCTTTAGAGTCCCACACAGAAAGCTATTCGCCTTTAGGCAAAAGAGTAGAGGTCGCATGGTTTTGCGACAGGGTTCGGTCACATCCGTGCACTTGTGCACGTTTAGTGTCCGGGAAGTTATCACTAGCGGGCTTTGGTTTAAGCCAGATCCTAGTGTACATTTTGGGATTGGTTTTATCTCGTTTGTATTCGTGTTTCTCGGAACGCGGATGCGGGTATGTATGCACAGTTGACAGAGAGACAGAGGCAGAGGATTCTCATTAGGGTTGTTGATTGTTGACTTTTGCTAAACCCAAATGAGAATTAGAAATATGATTAACAATAATATTACTTAAGTATTATTGTGACATGGTTGTTGATGGTTGACTTTGTTGACTTGTTGACTTAGTTGACCGGTTGACTAGGTTGGACTTGTTGACCATCATCATGACAATGGCTATCATTTTTTGGCATTGAGCTTGGCTTGCTTATTTGTTCACACATTGCATTTAATGCAAGAAATGATATGGCCACTTGATATGAGAACAACCATCACATAATACTCAATTATTATTATGTGTTATGATGATTTTGGATCATGAGAGCTTGGATGGCAAAAGTCTTGCTCATTCTTTCATTTCCTTTCTCTCTCATGCTTGAGCTCTCCCTCTTTCTCTTGCTCTCTCTCTAGTTCATGGTTCTATTGTCTCATGTGTTGAGAAGCAAGAACCATAGAGATCAAATCCCATTACACTTCTCTACTCATCCTAGTTCACAAGGTCTAGCAAGCCAAGTGTTCTAGTTTCTTCTAGTTTGAAGTGAATCCAAAGGTAGAAGCTTTCAGGTGGATCTATCTTCGGCACAAAGAGACGAGGAGAGAACCATCCGACCACCACAAGGAGACCAAGAGAAGGAGTTCAAGATAAGGTATAACCCCTAACCGAGTAGGTAAAACGCTTGTTAGGATTGTTAGATAGTTGTTTAACAAAGATCTGTATTTTGAGTCCATGTTACCACCAAAAGAAAAAAATCGTTTTTCATCATTTCCTCAAGCCTGTAAGTACCGGGAGAGGTAACGTGGACTTACAGTGGTATCATAGCCTAGTTAAACACTATCTAACATGTTAGCAAAATAACTAGAAGTTCGATCAGAGAAAAAGTCACGAAACACGCCCGAAAAGTATAGTTTCTGCCTATTTTTTTTCTTGTTCAAAAAATAATAAATATTACACTAAAAATCGGGTCAGGCTTTTTATAACACACTGTAGAAAATTGGTCCAGGAACTCAGTCAGACCGCCGCGGATCCGCGGCCGAGTTGACTCGGCCGTGGGCGAATTTTCTTGCAGTGTGTTCAGTGGGATGTTTTGGGATTTTTACGATATGTTTTTTCTGCCCAGATTTTCCAGAAAGCAAAATTTCTTTTCTGGGCTTAAAAATCCGTATTTTGATCGAACTTCTAAAGACTTAAGCTAACGGGTTATATCTGTGATGTGATATATGTATTGAACGTCTGTTAATCGCTATACGTCGATTAGTGGGGGTTATACATATCTGTGATCTGTAATTTTGATGGTATGTGTATATGAATTCATTGGATTGTCGCGGATGAATAGCCCGGGGGTTGTGAGATGAGAGTTTTCTTTTTCTTTCAATTCATGTAATTTGTAATTGATGTAATATTATTTATATGGCCGCACAACCGGGATGGGGTTATAGCCGTCATTGTATAATTTCTTTTACTGTTTTTGCTCCTAGGATAGACCCAAGGTAGGGTGCACAAACTACCGGGTATCTCGAAGTGCCGAGTGGCCTACTCACGGTGTTGAGGGAGGTTGCTTCGCTTTGGGTACTTGGCAGGTAGTTTGCCGCACCCGTAGGGGTCTAGGGTAGGGTCTTAGCTATTCATCGCGACCGTGTAATCCGCTCTTCGTTACAGGCTCGTACGGATTGCGGATTCCTAGTATATCCAATGTGTTCATCTGTGATCTGGAATGGCTATCATTGCATGTGACGAATGTGTATATCTATATATGATATCTATTTAGGCGTTGCTTATATTTTGCATCCGCGCTAGTCCAACCCCCGCTCTGTCGTTAGTTAAGTAACCTAACGGGTAATGACGGGGCCCCATGGCGACTGCGGATGGCATAAGCGTACATCATATTTTCATTGTTTTCTGCAATGGTAGGATTAAATGATGGGACGCATTAAATTAATGCAAGAAAATAAACCAAAGTTGAGTCGTTGGAACACTTTCAAAACCACTCGGTTTCTTTTCAAAAACAACTTTTAAACGCGGAGCTTAAGCCACTCCTTTTAAAAACTATCTCGTTCCATCGATTATATCAAGTTCACTACGTTCACGATTTTGCCAAAACCATTTGTAGCCCTCCGTCGTTTCACATGGATAGTCAATAGTATTCAAGCTATGGTGGTTGGCCAAAGTCAAGGCATAGTGATTGGTAGCTATTCGGTATTCATGTGCAGCATAGATAGATGTGTTGGTTTGGGACAGTCGTACTGACTTGTTGGCCAAAGTCAAGGGTAGGTACGGGTGGGTTCCAATTAACCTGGAGAATGACGGGTAGAACTTGACATGTGACTTATGAATTGTTGGCCAAAGTCAAGGTCATAAGAGCATGGGGCAAAAATCCACATCGGGAGTTTCAAAAGAACTGAAACTTGCTAGCGCTGCATACCATTTAGAGTGTGATGATTCTGGTAGGATTCCTTCAGTTTTGTCACGCAATGATATTTGGATCCCGATCCTACTGTGAGTATATGCCACTCCTCGGGAAATTTCTCACTTAACGATCAATTCTATAAACCAAGTAGGTGTCTAGAAAGGTGTTATCGGGGCTACGCCCACAGGGAAAAGAGGTTATTTAATTAAGGAACTTCGCGAAAGCGTTGGAAAACCTCCCTCGAAGTACCGACACTAGCCTGGTTGAACGATTAAGCAAGTATTGTACGGTGAGATTGATCCTGACTAATTCTTCCTTTTTAGTTTGAGGAGGGATTCGAGAGACAGTGGGAGCCATCCTGTTTAGACAAATTAAAAACCACACTAAACTTGCAAGAGCATCATGCTAAAGTGTTTCTTCTCTCTCTCCTAATTGCAGCGACCAAACATCATGACTGGACTTAAGTTACTACTAGATAAAAACATACTGACAGGGCCAAACTATAAAGATTGGCTTAGGAATGTCAAAATGGCAATCACTTATGACAAGTTGGGGTATCTCCTTACCACCAAAGCTCCCCCTGTCCCAGGTCCCAAAACCAGCGTCGCGGATAGGGAAATCCGTAAGACCTGGGAAATCGATTGCGCGAAGGCCAAGTGCCTCGTGCTTGCCTCTATGGACAATGAACATCAGAGGAGGCACGAGAATATGGACCTTGAATCCATATTTCTCCATACAAAAGAACTGTATGGAGAGAAATCACGTATCGCCAGATACGAAGTCTCGAAAAAGCTGTTTTCAGCGAGATTGGCCGTCGGATCATCGGTAGTGGAACACGTGCTTAAGATGATTGGCTTCATTGAGGAGCTCGCGGACCTAGGGACCACGTTAGAGAACGAGCTCTACACGGACTTGATTCTCCAGTCCCTTCCTTCCACTTACGCCCAGTTTATCCTGAACTTCAACTTACAAGAAAAAGAAGTTGAACTTTCAGAACTCCTCAACATGCTGAGGAGTGCAGAGGGCACCCTACAGATAGGTAGGGAAACATCCACTTTGTTTGTAAGAGGATCTTCCTCATCTAGGTCCAAGGCGAAAGCCAAGGGAAAGAAGAAGAAAGCCCCCGCCAAACCAAGGGGTGGTGTTAGTAAAGTGGATACGAAGGGAAAGACAAAGGCAACAAAGGTAGCGGGAAAGCTTGTGGGAAAGGAAGAATGCTTTTACTGTCACAAGAGTGGACACTGGAAAAAGGATTGCAGGGCTTAGAAGGCCTGAACCCAGGATCTGAAGCAAGTTGCGACTTCAGCTTCAGGTGTGTATGTTATTGAAAACTTTCTATCAATAAACTCTACATCTTGGGTATTGGATACCGGATCAGGATCTCATATCTGTAATTCTTTACAGGCACAGAGAAGGCGTAGGGTTTTGAAGGCAGGTGATATGACTCTCAGAGTTGGAAACGGAGCTGGCATGGATGCTGTGTCCGTGGGGGACTATCACCTGGGGTTGTCAGATGGACACGTTTTGGTTTTGCGTGATTGTTATTTTGTACCCAATGCAACCTGTAATATCATATCTGTATCTTTATTATCTAAAGAAGGTTATGAATTGTCACGACCCGAAAGTACGGAACATGACCGGCACTTAAACTACGAACGTTTCGAGGCGTACGTAATCTAAGTAAACCGAAAACCCAGAAATCCAGACCAAGAAAAGATGTAGAGTGCTGGAAAAACCAACTTAAAGCAAGTAGTTTCAATAGCATAAGCCGAATTATGCGGTTTTTAAAAACATCCAAAAATTTCCTGAAAATTTCGGCAGAGTCTCCTTTGTAAATACTGGCCCCCAAACGGGATACAACATGAATAGTATACGAAATCAATAAAAAGGCATCCCCAAGCGGGAGCTAGCTCTTCGTCAATCGACGGCCATAACCACACAAGCAATATAATATACAACGCCAACGGCGAGGGTCAAAATTCAAAAGGGAACTCAAAACCACAAGAAAACCACAGAAATATAACTCGCGACTCTAAGGTCGAAGGAATAACATCACTGGTCTCTATCTCAAAATAAATACATGTTTGGTTGATGGAACTTCTAGATACAACAGAATAATGATATACAAGATATATAATGGGGGGATACGATCGAATAAACCCATGTAATAGCAAATCACCCGGAAAAGGAAGTAGTGCTAGCAAAGCCGTAATGAAACCTGTACGGCAAAACCTGCAAGAAACTGGGGCACAACGGGGGTGAGTTGCCAACTCGTGAATAGAAAAACATCTACGCACAGAAATCGCATAAATAATGCAACCTAGGTCAATGATCATAATATATCCTCAAATATATGAATAACATGCAGCCTATAACAATGGCTAGGGTAATATCTAACCGGAGTGTGATCTCATGTGCCCGTGTCAGTGCCTCAGGTAGCAATAATCATATGAATGAGGTATGAATGCATGAAAACAGAATACATGTAAATGAAGAAACTGTTTTCATAAATTAGTGAGATTTCCTTTGTATTTTTAAAATGAGGTATCATAAATGAAATCAGCATCAACAGTGTCTAGCATCGACACAAAACATAAATCTCAATGTCTCAAAGCCTCAGGCTCCGGCTATCCGGACTGGCCTGCATCATCAAATCTCAGTACCTCAATATCTCGAAATCTCAATGTCTCAATCTCAATATCTATGGCGCCGTCAGTCCAGACCGGCCCCTATCATCCATCTCAAGACCACGACGGTATCCTCCGGACATCCGACGCGTCGGGTAAAATCACCGGTAGGTAGTCTCCCCCTACCAGGCTCATCGTCATCACCATGAGCTTCTTGCCCCGGGTACCTTACCGGGTCCACCATGTACCCGAAACGGTTCATCCAACTCCTCGAATCGGGTCTCGAAATCCATCAGCAAACTCATGGTGGACGACTCATACATCATGGGAAATACCGCGCTTTTCATTTAAAAAGAGAAAGAAGAAGTTTGTATATGTTTTGCGGTTTTCCCCAAATCCAGAAAATCTCATGGAAATCCGAATCCAAAACCTCAATAGCACGTAAAAAGTGAATATATGCATGAGAATCCATGAATGCGGCATAACAATGAATAACAGTATGCATGAAGTAGCAGGTAATAACTACAATGTCTAAACTAACATATAAGGCAAGTACACTAATATCATGTCTAAACTATTAGCTAACAGGCTATGTCAAGCAATAATATTTTCTAAGGTGTACGTGACATGGCAATTACCGATGAAGATGTGTGTGAGCCGGCAAGTAAGTGTACGTGGTATATACGCATCATCGGTAATGGTGCTGGTGTCCTAACAGCATGATATCAATAATGGAGTTTGAAACATAATATAAGCATGCGATGCGAAGCGAACCACATTAATGAGCGGGAGCTGAATACTAGACGCAACTATAACTAATCTGCATTAATCTAATATAAGTCTTACAAATGGTGCCTTTTGAAATAACACGAATCATGGGGTTTTGAAAATAGAGGCTACGGTGTTTTTATGAAAAGATACGTCTTTTGAAATATCCGTAGGATTTCTTGGGCTGTCCTTTAAAATACCCACGATTCGTTAGGTTTTGAAATAGGTAAGAATCGAATCTAACAACTAAACTAAACTAAATGGCTAAGCTAACAAGCTGGACTACAGGTAAGGAAACCGTCTAACATCTGAGTCGATCCATATACATACATGTATATATATTAGTCGGTGATCCCGCCTCAATAATATCATATCCGATACCATATTTATAAGCATGCATCCCAAGTCAAGAGTGCGGATCAATCATCAAAATATAGCTCGTACGTAAATCCGTCGTACGGCATCCCCAAATCTGGGTACGGGTTAATATCACATTCATCATACTATTCACCTGGTATCCTCTCTATCAAATATCATGATCGGGGTACTGATCTACGTCTATTACATAACTGATACCGCCTAAGTATGCATGCACGTGTGTGAAACACTACGTCAAGGACCCGCTACAACGTCATGTCGTATCTCAAATACGAACCCTGCTATATCACCGATCTCACGGCCTCAAATCAAATCTCATCGACTCATCATAAATCCCAAGTACTATCATCATTATCCATGAATGCGTATATGAATGTACATATGCATAGTCCCATACCCACGCATATATACATGTATACACATTCCAATCTGCGCACAAGAAAGTAAAGTATGCAAGTCTGTGTGTGCGTATGTGTGTATAACAACTACTCTAGGGTTTCGCAACTAACCCAAAGCTAATCCATGAACACATAATCATAACATGAATAAATATTCTCGTATCATAAAACACCTATATAAACATATATATATATATGCTACACTACGGACTGCGGGGGTGCTATACGCCATCCACCCGACTTCTCCCCGTAGATATAAATCTACTCACCTGGTCCTCGCTAGCCGGTGCCAACGTCGCCACGCGCTTGCTTGTCGTCTCGAAGTCCACATGGGGGTACCTACATATCACAACGCATCGTATCGCATTAAAATCCGACTCATGACCAAAACGACACACGAATCCCACATAGGTCAAAACCTATGGTTGCTTTCACAAATCAACCCAAAACTCTCGAAGTCGGTGTACAAACGCCAGACCATCGAGAAAAACCCAAATACACTCATTTGCACATTCACGAACTCTAATTTTAATATAAAATAGGTTAAAACTCACAAAAACCTCAATTTCACTTAAAAAGGTCATTTTTCCGAAAATCTAGCAAGCACAAATCACCGTTTTAGTACAAAACTCGATGTATAAACGAATCTAGAGGCCACAATATTCACTAAATATCTTAATTAATTCATAAAAATAATTCCCATAATTTAATCTCATTAATTTCCATAAACCTTAAAATTCTAGTTCACAAAATACCTAAATTTTAACAATTTTATAGCAAAAATGCACAAACTACAATCTAGCTTGGATTTTCATGAACTAAAAGCATTAAACCACTCAATATAATCTTTATAATAACATGAAACTTAAATTTGAATTTTATCTCACAAGAATATAATTAATTTCAAAACCTAGTTTACCATTTATATAATTATCACTTTTAAATCAACAAATATGCAAACTAGAAACTTAAATTGGATTTAGCATAACATTAATATGTCAATTATATCACATAAACTAAATCTCACAACATAAAATACCAATTTGAAATCAAACCCCTCTCTTGAATTTTAAATCATGCACCTAGAACTAATTAAAAACTAATTAAACACCTATTTAAGCTAACCTAAGCAATTAACAACACATTAAGCAAAAAGGTTAGAATTTATACCAAAATAATTTGAAGATCCCACAAGCACACTTAGCCTCCCAAATTGAAATCTAAATCCCGAGATCTATGCTATGGTAGCCAAGGGAAAATGGGTAGGAGGTGGATTTTGATTTGGATTTTTGCTTGATTTTTTGTGGATTTTTCAAGCATTTTTGATGAACTTTTTTAAAGAGAAGGAGATGAAGAATGAAGGGGCTGTTGTGGGTTCAGATTTTGGCCAGAATTGGTGGGGATTGGGTGAGGGAGGAGAGAGAGTGAGGTGGGGAAAGTCCACTCTAGTCAAAGTCCGCTCTAATTCTATCATTTTCTACTCTTTTCTTTTTCTTTTCTTTTGAAAAAAGAAGTGATAGGAGAGAGGGAGAGGGAGAGGGCTGTCATGGTGGGGCCGGCCACATGGGGAGAGGGTGAGGTGTGGGTGTGTGGGTTAGGAAAAAAGATAAATGCTAAACCCCAATTCCCATTAACACTAATTTCACCGAAAAAAGCCTTTTTCTTCGATATTTTCTAAACCGTTTTGGCAAACGATTTCGTTTCAAAAACCATATGATAAAATTTTATTTAATGTTTTATGTTGCACAAAATTCGTTTCAACTCATTCCAATTTGTAATTTTCCCTAATTAAATTTATTAGTGACGGCTTAAAATAATAATAAAATAATTTTTTTTTCAGAAAATTTGAAATTTCACCAGTGCCTCAATAAACACCAAATACTAGCAATTACATAGTTAGAATATGTATATTTAATTTTTATAATAAGATATTTGTATTTTGACTTTTTACAGAAACCCCCTTATTTTACCGATTTTTCGAAATTTCACCGAAACGATTTTCAAAACGTTACAATCTTCCCCCCTTAAAGAAATTCGGTCCCCGAATTTAAATTCAAACTCCCCCCAAATACAAAAACATCTAAGCAAAACCATCAAGTCGTCGGGGCTCCGAAATCATAAGTACATAAAACGCATCATAGCGCAATACATGCGCATGATTAATGAGTAGATAACTCGAAATCAAAACTCTGTCAAGCATCCCGCAATCATCGGAATCAAGGTGAAGACACGAATGCCAAATCTTAAGCAAGACCGATATGGCATAAATCGGAACTATACATGTAAATATCAGGAGGAAATGCATGCCAAATCCTTTAAGTTGCTGTGCAATGCACATAACACTGCACAGTGGCGGACGTCTATCATAAGAAAATAACTATATACATATATACCTTTGTTTGAAATGTACGTTCCGCCGTTTTGGGAGACAATTTAGAAGGGTTTTCCTTGTTTTAAACGTTTTGCGTCATATCAGACACGTAGGTAAATACTGAGACTATAGCTCGCTTTTTGGAATTCCCTTCAATAGCTATCAATGCATGCAAAATACATTCAGGTGCTGTCCTCTGACTAGTCCTACTTAGTACGAAAACACATCGCAATTATCATAAAAAAAACGTACTGCTGTATAAGAAATCAATCCCAAAATACGCGTATGAATACTACGTGCGTCTGGTGCGCACGACAATCAAAATCCACATACGTGCCATACAAGTGCACAGAAACAAGATCTAAGTGCATTGGGTGTGCACAAAGCATCTGTCGTAGGCAACGTGTGTGCCTGACAGTAAAATCAGGTGCATCTGATATGCACGAAAAAAAATCTCGATTTAGTGCATCTGGTGTGTGCACCAAAATCGCATCTCAAGACCTGCGCTCAACATGCGCGAAAACCCAAAACTATGGGCATCCATCATGCACGAAATCATGAAATCCAATATCAAGCGCCGAACATGCGCAAAATCAAATCAGGTGCACAAGGTGCACAAAAAAAATATCGAGTATCACAATCGAAATCAAAATCCAGTGCATTTAAGTGCACAAAAGGCGTATCACTGCACTGCAAGCATATATAAACTATACAGAGTGCAGGAACCAAATCATGTGCATGCATACGCACAAAATCAACTCGAATGTCTAAAACCGTAAAATCACAAACATGTGAAACCAAAGCACGAAAACGATATCAAGTGCAACACTATGCAAAGATTGTAAATCCTCAATCATCAAAATCAAATCATGCGAATAAATCACCCAAAATATCGAAATCAATAATGGCGGAATAGTACCGCTCAAGCGCATCCTCTAAGAATCTCGGGCCAACTGTCGCGGTCACTAGTGGGTCGTCTCGTCGATGATCATGAACTTTGGCCTGCTGGTGTGCGTAACAATGACCACTCCTGGGTCAAGGTCTTCACTGTGAATTACCAATCTCTCGGTCCATCGGCACTGTCGGGTGTGCTAACGGGGATGATCCCGTTCTGGCACGTCTCTTGTTATCTCCCGGTCAATCATCACAACCACTCGTAAGACAGCATATCACTGGCGTTGGCCTCTGGCTCTCTGAATGTACATGACACATCTGATCCTGAGTGCAAGTATCATTGCAGCAGTGTCCTGGAAGGAATCCTGCTCACGGTCTCTTCCATGTCTCGTCTCTGCCAACTGTCTGGAAGTCATCTTCCTTTCCTATATCTGCATCTTGCTCTGGAACGGTTGCATACCCATCGCGACTCCTTCTGGAAGGTATATCAAGTACTCTGCCTCGGCATGCGCATCGCATCTCTGATGTCGGTGGAGGGGAACGTCATCTCATCTAGATCTGGTACGAACCTCTTACTTCACTTTTCTCTAATATCGTCTGCTTTGGACTCGTCTCGTCGCGGCTGCATGGACTGAGCTCCAACGGCTATCCCGTATCGGGAGTCTCCCAAGAAATGCATCTCACCACCTAGCATCCGAATTAAGTTGAGCCATCCGATCGAGTCGTCAAAACCTCATAATCCCCCAAGAGCTCAACATCTTGGGCACAGTTTAATTGTATCGAGTACATACCACAGCATCGGTAGTCCAGCCGTAGAAGGGTAAACCCAAGCCTCACTAATGGCGCTGCGGAACTGCCGCAAACCCGAAGGTTCAAAGGCTTTCACACGGTCATTATATCGAGTTAGGGTTTCATTCTTCTAGAGGGACCATAAAATTGCCTGCATGTCTTTCCGAATACTTTAAACTTGGAATAATAGGTTTCCGACATTCGATCGTCTCTGTTGACCCTCACGTCTCTACGTGAAGTCGTCTCTAGCTGGAATCAACCTATCTGATGACCTCGCATCGGGGTAGCGAACGAACCACATGTCCTAGTCATTCATCCTCGGTGACTAGTGACCTTCTATCATCTCTTAGTACAACTCGTACTGCAATAGCTCCAACATCTGGGGCGATATCTCGTCGTTCGCAGCAATAGCTGGCTCGCTCGTCTGCACGCTGAACAGTGCCTCGACCATCATGAATAAGAAATACACCAACGGTCATCAAAATCAGCTGGCCTCTATCATTGGCTCAATCCTCTAGTGTCGATCAGCACATCCGAGTAACCTCATAAAGGCGATCCGCCAAACGCTCGTGGTGTGGAAATACAGTAAAAAGACACATCTCCGCAATCGTGTGTCGCCGGAATTTCGCCCTGGTCAGTCCTCATTCGTGACGAGCTCGTGCTGACCGCAACTCTAGCCGTAGCTCTCCCTGCCCGTAATCGTGGCAGCAAAACCATAACTGGTACTGATGAGGCTAGATCGGAATGAATATAATACTGAGCAAAGAAATGTACATCCTAAGGCTTCTTAAGTGGAGTAGCGTATAGTAAGTTTGCCGCAGAACATACCTGTTAGTTATATGTATGCCCTAGAGGCCATTACCGTACATACGATGTATATTGTAGTGGATGCTAGGACATATATAGGGAGGACTTTCTTGCTCGACATGATAGTATGCTATCTGGTTGTACTTTATCTTAACATATACTCTGATTGTCTCTATGTTACATGTTGATAAAGCCCTTAGGATATGTACTCGACGACTGGGACTATGATGAGATCATACTAGTGGGGCCACGGTAGTCGACGAGTACATCCTATAACTGTTCCTAGTCGAGGGTGTATCGAGACAGGGCATCGATACACCAGAGTAGACTAGCGTATACGCATCTTGACCCATATGATGGGCGATGGATGATCCCATATCCATCGGTGTTTGACATCAAGGATGGTGTACGGGTGCTCAGTGGAGACTGGGTACACTGGACGGACTCGCCGAGAACTCCCAGATGGTATTATACCATACGTCAGATGGCAGTTCTCCGGTGACACTGGTACAGAGTAGTCTGTTGACCCGAGATCGTCATAGAGTCTTGTGTGGTTCCCACTGTTCTTTGATTTCCATCATACCACGTCCAAGAGGGCGTGCAAAAAGGTGGCTTTTGGGTACAGTCCCGAATCATATGGAGGCAATGAGCGATAGGAGGGGATTCGTCTCTCCCGGTATAGGGAGTTGATGTTGTGCTGTGTTCGATTGGCTATAACCGGAAATCCCTGGCCAGGGTTGCTGAGATTTACTGGTAAGTGTTATCAGTAGTTTCTCGAACTGTTATAGACCTCATATCGACACGACTTATCGAGCTACTAGGTCTGACGTTTATCACCCCTAGGCGAGATATGCAACATATTAGACGACGAGACCGGACTGTACGGGAGTGTTACTGTTTGGATTCATAGGAGAAGTTACAGGCTTGCTTGTTGATCTTCTGAGCGCTCAATACCTGGGTAGCTGTTACGTTTAGCTGACCGCTTGCAGCTTGTGGGTGTTTGATATGATCATCACCTACTGCCGGCGTATTGACTATTCTTTAGAGTCTTACACAGAGGTTTCTTGACTCAGGCAAAACGGAGTAGGGGTACATATGTGATATGTGCGGGACCGAGGATAATGCGATATGTGATACCGTATTATATTCTCGCGATATTTGATATCAGCCGGGTCATCGGATCAAGTGTTGATTCGATGAATCGGTACGGATAAATATTAGTCAGTTATATGCGATATAGACGGATTGTCGAATCAAGTGTCGATTCGATAATTTAATGTATAATAATATATTTGATATATTAAATTGCATTAACTAATATTTGCACACTAAAAGATTCTTTTTCTCACTCGGGTAATACATTGATATATATGCATATATGTTAATTGTATTATTTTATTTTGTTACGATAAATATTATATATGTGATATATAATATTGTAACAAGATATGATAAATAATGCAACTTATTTAGTGGAGTTTAAACATGATTAGGGTTTGGATTAGGGTTAAACTTTCTAGATGTTTCTAGAAGGTTTTCTTTTTGTTTTGTGAAAGATATTTGTGTGTGACTCATGCTTTAACCCAACCCAAACCCTAACCCTAGTTAATTCTCTACAAGAGTTTGCTTTACCTTGGTTGCATTATTTATCATATTATTCATTTCCTATTCATCACAAAAGGATTATCATTATTATTCATCTTCTTCTTCCTTCACTCTTCATGAAAAAGCTTGCTTGATTTTTCCAAAGTGATGAATAATTGTGAGAAAAATATAAATAAAGAGAGCAAAAATCCTACTTCATCATCCTCATCTTCCCTTGCCATTTAGATGAGGGTGTTCACATCATTTCATGAGTGTTAGCTTGTGTTAAAGAAACTTCAAGGTAGATAATCTTAGTATCGAAGATCGGAAGCAAAGGTTGCGTCTTTCTCTTCGTGGAACCTCTCGAGAGTCCGGATCCCGAGGATCGCAGCGAAGGGACCACAACACGGAGCATATGAAGTGAAGGACCGGATCTACAAAGGTTGTAATCCCTCTCACTTAGTGTTAAAGTGTTTAGCATGCTTGTTTTCGCCTAATCTCTAGTTTAAAGTTCCGTATTCGGGTTGTTCGGCACGGCTAAATTTTAAATCGGGCATGGTTGATGCCTCGTAGACCCTTATGCGCGTGCCTAGCAACCCTAAGGTGGTATCAAAGCCAAGCTAGAGCTTTAGGCGAAGTCTAGACGGAGTTTGAAGTCCGATCGAACCAAAAACCTAACCCGAAACATGCTCTCTGGAAATTTTCTAAAAACCGGGATTTTTCCACATTAAAAATGCTTAAAAAATTCAGCAGGGAATTCTAAGAATTACGGTGCAAAAAGTTTTCAATGAACAGTAAAAAGTGCGGCGGAAGCACGGTAGAAGCATGCCTTCTGCGGCGGTTCCGCGGCATATTGATGACGTCATCATTCCCTGTTTGCACAGTAACTCCTATTTTATTATGCTGGATTTTCTGGGAATTTTTAATATTTATTCAAGAGTTGAATTTTCTGGGGTTGTTTTGGGGATTCGGTGTTTCGATCGGAGTATCAGATTTTGTCTATGTGGTTTTCCGGATAACTTTTAGAAACTGTTAAAAAGTTCGAACGGATATCAATAACTCACTTTTTCCCCTGTCGGAAAATTTTTCAAAAGTTGGATTTTTTTTGTCGTGTTTAAGAATGTTCTAAGTCATGCAAGTAACTCGGTGGACCCTCTAGAAGACAACAAAGCTTAACTCGATTATGTGACCGTCTTGAACTGCCCTTTGAACCTTAGGGTTTGGGGCAGTACGGCGTGCCACATGTGAGGCGTTGGCTTGACCCTTCTACGGCTGGACCATTGGTACTGTGGCATGTGATGGATGTTTTTAAACTGATTTCAAGTGTTGAGATACATTGGGAAAATCTTGGGTGTTTGATGATTCAATCGGAAAGTTTAACTTTTTCTATTTATCTGGAATGTGATACAATATTTGGAATCCACAAGTAGTTATGAGATAACTAATTTGAATATTATAAACATAGTAGTTTAGTCTCAGATGATCAGTTGCCACGGAATTTTGATGTGATCAAAAGTCCGTCGCAATCACGTAGTGTACGCGGATACTCGCCGGGTAAACTTAATAGACAGCCTCACTCCATAGCCCCGACCAAGTGACTGTAGGAGAACCCCGTCGCCGAAAGCATCCGTTCGAGTGCTCCCGGTAGCGGTGTTCCGCCTTGGTGCACTTCGTCGACGGTATCGGGGGTGCGGCCTATCTACTAAAGTTTGCGACGAGCATTCGATCAGGACGTCGGGAATCTTGTTGAATTGCCCGACTTGATATTGAAAAGAGTTTTCGATAATGAGACTAAAATGCGGGGTTTATAATTGTTAGGCATGCGATGTCTAAGGAATTCATTTGGTTAGGCATGCGATGTCTAAGGAGGTTGCGGATTCCAACTGTTGTAGTTTTACACTTTCTTTTCTGTGACCGTAAGCGTAGTATGTGGGGTATCGCCGGCTTCGTTGCTATACATCAACGATAATCGGGATACGCATACTTGCTTACGATGATGATATGAGATATTATGTGTTGCTGTGATATGTTATATTGGATCGTCGCGTTTGAATAGCCGGGGGTTTTATGTGAGATGAGAGTTTTTTCTTTTTCATTCATGTAAAATTCATTTGTATGTAATATTTTTTTATTGGGGCACTTCCAGGTAGAGGAAGATGTCACCGTTGTATATTATTTACTTTTCCGCATTAGGTAGACCCAAGGCGGGGAGCACAAGTAACCGGGTTCTAAGGTCCAGTGGGAGACCATCTCGAGGAGTCGAGACCGGGTCTCCTAACCCTAGAATTGGCAGTGTTACTTGCCGCTCTCGTAGGGGTCTAGGGATGTGGGTTTGGCTATTCATCGCGACCGTGGAATCCGTGTTTTATACAGGCTCGTATTGAAAACACGGACGTCCTAGTATATCCAATATTTCATATATGTTCTTCTGCTGCAATGTTCTGTGATGAGATCATATTACTGCCTGAGATGAATGTTTATATTATATATATGAGATATATGTTATATTGCAGATTTCGTTTCAAAAGAGATGCTTGTGAAGCATAATTAAAATGGGACTTCATTAATGAGATTAATGAAACTAAAAGAAACCTAAGATGTTGTGGAATCGAATTTTCAAAAACAGGTAGCTACAGTTCTTGCTTTGCATCGCGGTGTTCCTTGAAGAACATCCGGCACCTTATTCGATAAGGAAAGGACCGAGATCCCTTCACCGGGAGTGACTCCTTTAGCAATAACTGGCAGATGCTACAAACTCGGTTTGTCTTTTGATTGCTTCTATAGTTCTTGCTTTGCACAGCGGTATATATGATATATCCTGCACCTTATTCGATGAGGAAAGGGCCGACGATCCCTTCACCGGGAGTGACCCCTTTAGCAAAACTAGAAAAGCCTCAAAAACACTCCATTTAAAATCATTCGATCCTACAACGATATCAAGTTCATTACGCAATAGGTTTTCAGAAAAACCTGTCGTAGTTCTCCGTCATTTCAGATAAGTTGTATATAGTATTCATGCTGCATTTGTTGGCTTTCGTCAAGGTGCAGTGTGCGGTAGCTATATGCTCCTTATCTGTTAGCATACGATGCGATTGGATTAGGGTAGTCGTGCGGCTTTGTTAGCTTTCGTCAAGGGTCGTGCGGGTGGGTTTAATTCAATCAAGAAATGTACGGGTTGAACTTGACTAGCGGGCTATGGTTTGTTGGCTTTCGTCAAGGTTATAGCACGTTAGGGGCAAAATATTATTGGGGATTTCAAGTGTTGAAATTTGCAATGAGATTGCATACCTTCTATGAGATAGTTGGATCCCAATACCCGCTGTGAGTAAAAGTTACTCCTGGGAGAGTTTTACACATTACAATTAGCCGATCAAGTATGTGTCTAGAAAGGTGTTAACGGGGTTACGCCTCTGGGAAAATGAGGTTTACTTTAATTAGGTTCGTGCGAAAGCACGGGGGACCTCCCTCAAAGTACCGACCCTGGCCTGGCTGAATGATTGGCGAACTTGTAGCGCGTAATTAATCCCGGCTAGTCTTTCCTTTTTGGGTTTGAAGGAAGATTTGACTAAAACAGTGGGAGACATCCTGATTAGATATATTATATAACCAATCTAATCTTGCAAGAACATACGCTGAGTGTTTTCTTCTCTCTCTCTCCAGATAGCGACCATATCACGCCTTAATCAAGATAATAAAACGGATATATTAACTGAACCCGCTTGTTATACTGAGCTGGGGAACGTTGGTCCCGCTCCAACTTATAATTGTTATTGGTAATTACCAGAATTCCCGTGCCGCCCAAACGAAGAAAGTGCATGCTGATGCATCATCTTCGGGTGTGTTCATTACACAGAACTGTTTCTCAGTATCCTTTACGTCCTGGGTACGTGATACCGGATCAGGATCCCACATATGTAATCTGTTACATGGGCTACAGATAGGTAGAGAACTGAGAACGGGTGATAAGTTTCATGAGACAGAAAACGGTGCAAGTGTTGCAGCCAAGTCTGTTGGTCACTATCACCCTGTATTACCTGAATACATTGATTCTGAACAAATGTTATTAAATACCGAACCTGATATACAAAATCATATCAGTCTCTTTATTAGTAAAGAAGTGATATAATTTTGTATTGTTGGATAATGTTTTGAACATTTCCTATATCAAGAGTTGATCGGTTCAGGAACGTTATCTAAAAGCATTGACGTTATAAATCAAACTACAGTTCTTAGTATACAGAACACACACAAGAGGAAGAGTTCAGAAATGAACGAATCCTTCTTGAGGCATTGTAGACTAGGTCATATCTGTAGGGTTCCTAGGCACTCTAGTGATGTCTCACAAGTGATCAAACATGCACAAATAAAAATTTACGGGTGCCTACAAACCCGACTACGGATCGTTTACTAGATATTTAGGCGAAACATGTAAACTAGTTAACAATTAACTAAGGGAATACGGAATTACAACCTTTGTAGATCCGTTTGTCCACCTCCATAGCTCCGCAACGAAGTGCTCTCCGCTGTCCAAAAGGAATCCGGACTCCAACGTCGGCTTCGTCGAAGAATGGGCAGGCTTGATCGTCGGTTCGATGCCGAAGATGATCTACGTCGAGGTGTCGCTAGAACAAGCTCCAACTTCACCAAGTCGGAAAAACTTGTGAAGTAAACACCCTATACTACTTGGCAAGAGGTAGATGATGAAGAAATAGGAAGTGGGTAAACTTTAGTTTTGGATTTCTCACTCAAAAACATCAATCACCATTGATGGACATGAAGCTTTCTTCTTTGAAAAATGAAGAAGAAGAAGAAAGCAAGAAGATGATAAGTTATTATGAAAAGAATAATAATTTTATTCTTATCATAATGTTAACCCAAGTTAAGTGTAGAGAATTGACCAAGGTTAAAGAATGGTTAGGGTTAAGGAGATGAGACAAAAATGGTGACATAATGAAAGCTTCATGAAGCTTCATGTTGAAAACAAAATTAGCCATCATTTTTGACTCCTTTTCCTTTTCTCATTTATCTTTTAAATGCAAATGAAAAGATAAATGAAAGAATAAAAGAAAACCCTAATCATTTACTTAACCTAGGTTTAATTCATTACACTTAACAAAAAGATATGTATCATCAAACATGATACAATCAAGTGCACAAAATCATATCGCATATGCAATGCGCACACCCGAGTGAGAAAATCCATTTAAAGTAAACCGGTACTAGTTGATGCAAAGTAATATATCAAATATATAAATATGCATTAAATCATTAAATCAACACTTGATTTAACGATCCGGTTATGTCGCACACAACCGACTAGTATACAATATATCGGCTTATCGAATCAACGCTTGAATCGATAACTAGGTTATATCGCATACAACCATTCGATACATTTATCGCGAGAATAGAATACGGTATCACATACCCGCATTATTCTCGGTCCCGCACATATCTCATATGCGCTCCTATTTCGTTTCGCCTGAGCCAGGAAACCTCTGTGTAAGACTCTAAAGACTCGTCAATACGCCGGCAGTAGATGATGATCATATCAAACACCCACAAGCCGCAAGCGGTCTGCTAAACGTAACGGCCACCCGGGTATTGAGCGATCTGAAGATCGACGAGCAAGCCCGCTCACACTCCAGTGAATCTGACCAGTAACACTACCGTATAGTCCGGTCTGTTCGTCTGATATGTCGCATATCTCGCCTAGGGGTGGTAAACGTCAGACCCCAATAGCTCGATAAGTCATGCCGACTTGAGGTCCATAACATTCGTGAAACTACTGATAACTCTTACCAGTATATCACTGCAACCCTGGCCAGGGATTTCCTGTTATGGCCAGTCGAGCATAGCACAACATCAACCCCAAATACCGGGAGAGACGAATCCCCTCCTATCGCTCATTGCCTCCATGTGAATCGGGACTGTACCCAAAAACCACCTGTTTGCACAACTCAGTAGAGCCGTGGTAGGGTGGAAATCAAAGCACAGTGGGAGACACACAAGACTCTATGACGATCTCGGGTCAACAGACTAAGCTGTACCAGTGTCACCAGAGAACTGCCATCTGACGTGAGGTATAATACCATCTGGGAGTTCTCGGCGAGTCCGTTCAGTGTACCCAGTCTCCACTGAGCACCCGCATACCATCTCCGATGTCAAACACCAATGGATATGGGATCATCCATCGCCCATCGCATGGGTCGAGAAGATATGCGCTAGTCTACTCTGGAATATCGATGCCCCGTCTCGATATTCCCATGACTAGGAACATTTCAAGGATGTACTCATGGATTACCCAGGCCCCACTAGTATGATCTACATCATAGTCCTGGAAGTCGAGTACACATCCTATGGGCTTTATCAACATGTAATCAGAGAGACAGAAAGTATACATGTTAAGACAAAGTGCAACCAGATAGCGTACTATCATGTCGAGCAAGAAAGTCCTACCTATATATGTCCCAGCATCCACTACAATATACATCCAATGTACAGTAATGGCCTCTAGGGCATACATATAACTAACAATCTCCCACTTGCACTAGGGCCATCTGTAGCAGTGGTTGCAGTATCACATACTCAACCATCCCCTAAAAGTCTCTCTTTGGGAAAAAGGCCTTCGTGAGTGGATCCGCCGTGTTGTCCTCTGAGTCTTCTCTCCTAACCTCGATCACCCTGGAGATCAACTATCTCCATGATCAGGTGATACTGCCTTAGAATAAGTCTGGATCACTGATGGGACCGGCGTTCCTTGGCATAAGCCACAACTCCATTGTCTCACAATGGTAGGAACATAGTTCATCTCATGAACCATTATACATCCAAACATCCTCTTTAGTAGCATCATAAGTAGCGATGTATCCAGCCTTTATCGTCTAGTATGTCACGGTATCTAACTTGGAACTCTTCCAACATACCGTCCCTTTACTGAGGGTAAAGACAATGCCTGCGACTGACATTCAGTCGTCTTTATCACCCTGGAACCTTTCCAGTGATTCTCCCCAGGATCGATTGATACCATCTCACTACAACTAGTGAGTATCCTAATTTCCAATTAAATCTATCTCATAGATCCAAAACTCAGAATTAAGGAGGTATCACTTTGATCCTATATGGAGAATCATAGTGATAAGCGGAGATTGATCGAGCGTAGCATAAGAATCTCCTTTCTTATCAAGAGTATGTCATCCACGTACTCTACGAGGATCATCACCATACTCCCTATTACCTTCTTGTATATACAAGGTTCATCTACCATTTTGATGATGTCAACTTCTTTGACTATCACATCAAAACAAACGTTCCAACTCCGCGATGCCTGCTTTATCCTATAAAGTATCTTGCATACGTTTCCGCTGCTCCCACTGTCTACGAAGCCCTCTGGCTGTGTACTTATAGACGCACTCTTCTAAAACATCATTTAGAAAAGCAGTCATGGCACCCAACCGCCAGATATCGTAGATATGGTATGTAGCCGTGGAAAGTAGGATCTGGATGGACTTAAGCATAGCTTCTGGAAAAGGTTTCATCATTATCCACGCCTGGTCGATGACGAAAACCTTTAACAAGTCTAGCTTTGAAAGTCTCAAATTTTCCATCTACACCAAGTAATCTTCTCAAGATATACTTGCTCCTGATGGGGATTTAACCCTTCAGATATAGCAACCAAAGTCCATACTTTGTTGGTGTATAAGGATTCCATCTCAGATCACTAAGCATCCAGCCATTCTTACAGAGTCCCTACTCTCGATGGCCTGCTCGAAACTAGTTGGGTCATCATCTCATGATGCAATCCTTGCTCCCACTGTCATCGAGAAACCGAGGTATCTCTCAGGCGGATGAGGAACCCTACTAGATCGGCGGAGAGGCTGAGGTTCGTCGGGAACTATAGAATCTTATGGTTCTATCAAATCATCAACTGCAGTTTTGTATAGCTGGAACCTTTCCAGTTCTACAGAACTGATCCTGCCTCGATCTTGTCCGGATTTTGCTTTTCAGACATAGGCCGGACAACCCCAAATCTTAACTAACTTAAGATATGGGCTCTTCCCTTTCCATATTACATATGAAGCGGTAGGCAATGATTTGATTCGAACCCTATTCAATAGGTATGCAACTTCTCAAGTGCATAACCCCTTTAAGGAAAAAGGTAACTCAGTAGTACTCATCATAGAGCACACCATATCAAATAGGGTGTATCTGCTCCGCCCCGACATACCATTGTGCAATGGTGTATACGGAGGAGTAATGCTGAGAGAGAATCTCATTCTCCTTTAGAATAATCTAGAAATTCCATGCACAAGTATTCTCCTCCCTGATCTCATCATAGGACATAATACTTTTACCCGTATATTGATTCTCTACTTCTAAGTTATATTCTGTGAATATCTCAAAAGGTTCGGACTTGTGTTTCAACAGGAACATATGTCTGAATCTAAAAGAGATCATCAGAGAACGTAATGAAGTATAAAGAACCAATCCTGGTATGTATAGACAGGAGACCTACATACATCAACATGTATCATCCCAAGAGTTCACTAACTCTTTCTCTGTTTCCAATAAACAGAGCTATGGTCATCTTATCTTTGTGACATGACTGGCGAGTTTCACAAGATGTAAATTCAAACAGATTTAAATATGCATCTAAATGTAACTCCAGCTAGTCAGGTCGCATTGATATGACCTAGTCTACAATACCTCAAGAAGGAATGGTTCAATTCTGAACTCTTCCTCTTGTGTGTGTTCTATATACCAAGAACTGTAGTTTGATTTAGAACATCAATGTTTTTAGATAACGTGCCTGAACCGATCAACTTTTGATATAGGAATTGTTCAAAACATTATCCAACAATACAAAATATTATCGTTTCTTTACTAATAAAGAGACAGATATGATTTTGTATATCAGGTTCGGTATCTAATAACATTCGTTCAGAATCAATGTATTACTCTACAGGGTGACAGTGACCAACAGACTTGGCTGCAACTCTTGCCCCGTTTTCTGCCTCATGAAACTTATCACCCGTTCTCAGTTTTTCTACCCTTTTGTAGCCCTATGTAATATCTTACATATCTGGGATCCTGATCCGGTATCATATACCAAGGATGCGGAGGATACTGAGAAACAGTTCTGTATAATGAACACACCCGAAGATGATGCATCAGCATGCACTCTCTTCGTTTGGGCAGCACGGGAAATCTGGTATTCCCCAATTTCCTGCTCTGTCTTATAACAATTATAAGTTGGAGCGGGACCAACGTTCCCCAGCTCAATATAACAAGCGGGTTCGGTCAATATTCCGTATTTTTATCTTGATTAAGGCGTGATATGGTCGCTACCAGGAGAGAGAGAGAAGAAAACACTCTGCGTGCGCTCTTGCAAGATCAGATTGGTTATATATTTTATCTAATCAGGATGGCTCCCACTGTTTTTATCAAATCTTCCTTCAAACCCTAAATGGAAAGACTAGCCGGGATTAATTACACTCTACAAGTTCGCCAATCTTTCAGCCAGGCCAGTGTCGGTACTTTGAGGGAGGTTCCCCGCGCTTTCGCACGGACCTAATTACTGTAAACCTCGTTTTCCCAGAGGCGTAACCCCGTTGACACCTTTCTAGACACCTACTTGATCGGCTAATTGCAAAGTGCAAAACTCTCCCAGGAGTAACAATTACTCGCAGTGGGTATCGGGATCCAACTATCATATAGAAGGTATGCAATCTCATTGCAAATTTCAACACTTGAAACTCCCGATAAAGGTTTTTACCCCTAGCACCTATGACCTTGGCTAAGGTCAACAAATCATAGGTACTAGTCAAGTTCTACCCGTCATTTCGTGATTAATTAGACCCACCCACATGACCCTTGGCTAAGGTCAACAAAGCCACATGACTGTCCTAACTAATCGCATCATATGCGGTGTAGGAAGACATCACTTAGCTACCGGACACTACGCCTCGGCTATAGTCGACAAACGTAGCACGAATACTAAGTACTCTACTTCCTAAAATGACGGAGGGCTGCGAATGGTTTTTGTGAAAACCTTTAACGCTTTGAACTTGATCTCGTTGCAGAATCAAACGGTTTTTAAATGGAATGCTTTTCGAAGCTTTTCTAGTTTTGCTAAAGGGGTCACTCCCGGTGAAGGGATCGTCGGCCCTTTCCTCGTCGAATGAGGTGCAGGATATATCATATATATCACTGTGCAAAGCGGAAACTATAGAAGCGATCAAATGACAAACCGAGGGTTGTAGCATCTGCCAGTTATTGCTAAAGGAGTCACTCCCGGTGAAGGGATCTCGGTCCTTTCCCTATCGAATAAGGTGCAGGATGTTCTACAAGGAACACCGCGATGCAAAGCAAGAACTGTAGCTACCTGTTTTATTTTGAAATTCGATTCCACAACATCAATTAGGTTTATTTTCTTTCATTAATCTCATTAATGAATATCCCATCATTTAATTTACCTAAACATTACAGATAGATATGACGTACACTTATGCCATCCGCATTCGCCTCGATGTCCCCTCGTGCACCGTTAGGTTAGGTAACTAACGGCAGAGCGGGGCAGGGCTAGCGCGGGTGTAAAACATAAGCAACGTCTATATAATATATCATATATACTATATATAATATCTACCACAGAACATCGCATGATCTCAGATAAAACACAGCAGAAGAAACATATGAAATATTGGATATACTAGGACGTCCGTGTTTTCAATACGAGCCAGTATAAAACACGGATTCCACGGTCGCGATGAATAGCCAATCCCACACCCCTAGACCCCTACGAGAGCGGCAAGCAACCCTACCAATTCTAGGGTTAGGAGACCCGGACTCGACTCCTCGAGTTGGTCTCCCACTGGACCCCAGAACCCGGTTACTTGTGCTCCCCTCCTTGGGTCTATCCTAGTGCAGAAAAGTAAATAATATACAAACGGTGACTACTTCCGCAACCTGGAAGTGCCCCAATAAAAGAATATTACATACAAGTTTTTACATGAATGAAAATGAAAAAACACTCATCTCACATAAAAACCCCCGGCTATTCAAACACGACGATCCAATATAACATATCCAGCAACACATAACATCACATGTCATCAACGTAAGTAAATATGCGCATCCCAATTGTCGTTGAAATATAGCAACGAAACCGGCGATATCACATATTACACTTACGGTCACAGAAAAGAAAGTGTAAAACTACAACAGTTGGAATCCGCAATCTGCATAGACATCGCATGCCTAATCAAATGAATACCTTAGACATCACATGCCTAACAATTATAAACCCCGCATTTTAGTCTCATTATCGAAAACTCTTTTCAATATCAAGTCGGGAAATTCAACAAGATTCCCGACATCCTGATCGAATGCTCGTCGCAAACTTTAGTAGGCGGCCGCACCCCCGATGCCGTCGACGAAGTGCACCAAGGCGGAACACCGCCACCGCGAGCACCCGAACGGATGCTTTCGGCGACGGGGTTCTCCTACAGTCACTTGGTCGGGGCTATGGAGTGATGCTGTCTATTAAGTTTTACCCGGCGAGTATCCGCGTACGCTACGTGATTGCGACGGACTTTTGATCACATCAAAATCCCGTGGCAACCAATCAAATGAGACTAAAGTGCTATGTTTATAACATTCATTCAGTTATCACATAACTTATTGTGAATTCCAATTATTGTATCACATTCCAGATAAATAGAAAATGCTAAACTTTTCGATCGAACAATCGAACACCCAAGTTTTCCCGATACTACTCAACACATGAAATAAGTCTAACAACATTCAGTTCATGCCTCAGTAGCAACGGTCCAGCCGTAGAAGGGTCAAGCCAACGCCTCAAATGTGGCACGCCGTACTGCCCCAAACCCGAAGGTTCAAAGGGTAGTTCAAGACGGTCACATAATCGAGTTAAGGTTTGTTGTCTTCTAGAGGGTCCATCGCGTTACTTGCACTACTTAGAACGTCGTTAAACTTCGGAAATATCCAACACTTGGAAATTTCCCGACAGGGGAAAAATTGGGTATTTATATCCGGTCGAACTTTTTAACATATTCAAAAAATTATCCGGAACGACACATAGACAAAGTTTGACAATCCGATCGAATATATGAACTCCCAATACAACCCAAAATACTCAACTCTTGATTCCAGATTAAAAGTTCCCAGGAAAACCAGCACTAAAAGTAGGAGTTACTGTGCAAAATTGAGTGCCTAATAAGACAAAACGGCGGCGGAAGGGCCGCATTAGCACGCTAATGCCGCGGTTCCGCCGCACTTTTGAGGGATCATTAGGTAATTTTTACACCGTAATTCTTAGATTTACCTGCTGATTTTTCTACATATTTTTAATTTGCAAAAATCCACATTTTACAAAAAAGTACAGAGAGCAATTTGGAGATCGGATTTCGGTTCGATCGGACTTCAAACTCCGTCTACGCTTCGCCTAAGGCTCTAGCTAGGCTCTGATACCACTGTAGGGTTCCTAGGCACTCTAGTGATGTCTCACAAGTGATCAAACATGCACAAATAAAAATTTACGGGTGCCTACAAACCCGACTACGGATCGTTTACTAGATATTTAGGCGAAACATGTAAACTAGTTAACAATTAACTAAGGGAATACGGAATTACAACCTTTGTAGATCCGTTTGTCCACCTCCATAGCTCCGCAACGAAGTGCTCTCCGCTGTCCAAAAGGAATCCGGACTCCAACGTCGGCTTCGTCGAAGAATGGGCAGGCTTGATCGTCGGTTCGATGCCGAAGATGATCTACGTCGAGGTGTCGCTAGAACAAGCTCCAACTTCACCAAGTCGGAAAAACTTGTGAAGTAAACACCCTATACTACTTGGCCAGAGGTAGAGGATGAAGAAATAGGAAGTGGGTAAACTTTAGTTTTGGATTTCTCACTCAAAAACATCAATCACCATTGATGGACATGAAGCTTTCTTCTTTGAAAAATGAAGAAGAAGAAGAAAGCAAGAAGATGATAAGTTATTATGAAAAGAATAATAATTTTATTCTTATCATAATGTTAACCCAAGTTAAGTGTAGAGAATTGACCAAGGTTAAAGAATGGTTAGGGTTAAGGAGATAAGACAAAAATGGTGACATAATGAAAGCTTCATGAAGCTTCATGTTGAAAACAAAATTAGCCATCATTTTTGACTCCTTTTCCTTTTCTCATTTATCTTTTAAATGCAAATGAAAAGATAAATGAAAGAATAAAAGAAAACCCTAATCATTTACTTAACCTAGGTTTAATTCATTACACTTAACAAAAAGATATGTATCATCAAACATGATACAATCAAGTGCACAAAATCATATCGCATATGCAATGCGCACACCCGAGTGAGAAAATCCATTTAAAGTAAACCGGTACTAGTTGATGCAAAGTAATATATCAAATATATAAATATGCATTAAATCATTAAATCAACACTTGATTTAACGATCCGGTTATGTCGCACACAACCGACTAGTATACAATATATCGGCTTATCGAATCAACGCTTGAATCGATAACTAGGTTATATCGCATACAACCATTCGATACATTTATCGCGAGAATAGAATACGGTATCACATACCCGCATTATTCTCGGTCCCGCACATATCTCATATGCGCTCCTATTTCGTTTCGCCTGAGCCAGGAAACCTCTGTGTAGGACTCTAAAGACTCGTCAATACGCCGGCAGCAGATGATGATCATATCAAACACCCACAAGCCGCAAGCGGTCTGCTAAACGTAACGGCCACCCGGGTATTGAGCGATCTGAAGATCGACGAGCAAGCCCGCTCACACTCCAGTGAATCCGACCAGTAACACTACCGTATAGTCCGGTCTGTTCGTCTGATATGTCGCATATCTCGCCTAGGGGTGGTAAACGTCAGACCCCAATAGCTCGATAAGTCATGCCGACTTGAGGTCCATAACATTCGTGAAACTACTGATAACTCTTACCAGTATATCACTGCAACCCTGGCCAGGGATTTCCTGTTATGGCCAGTCGAGCATAGCACAACATCAACCCCAAATACCGGGAGAGACGAATCCCCTCCTATCGCTCATTGCCTCCATGTGAATCGGGACTGTACCCAAAAACCACCTGTTTGCACAACTCAGTAGAGCCGTGGTAGGGTGGAAATCAAAGCACAGTGGGAGACATACAAGACTCTATGACGATCTCGGGTCAACAGACTAAGCTGTACCAGTGTCACCAGAGAACTGCCATCTGACGTGAGGTATAATACCATCTGGGAGTTCTCGGCGAGTCCGTTCAGTGTACCCAGTCTCCACTGAGCACCCGCATACCATCTCCGATGTCAAACACCAATGGATATGGGATCATCCATCGCCCATCGCATGGGTCGAGAAGATATGCGCTAGTCTACTCTGGAATATCGATGCCCCGTCTCGATATTCCCACGACTAGGAACATTTCAAGGATGTACTCATGGATTACCCAGGCCCCACTAGTATGATCTACATCATAGTCCTGGAAGTCGAGTACACATCCTATGGGCTTTATCAACATGTAATCAGAGAGACAGAAAGTATACATGTTAAGACAAAGTGCAACCAGATAGCGTACTATCATGTCGAGCAAGAAAGTCCTACCTATATATGTCCCAGCATCCACTACAATATACATCCAATGTACAGTAATGGCCTCTAGGGCATACATATAACTAACAATATCAATGCGACCCGACTGGCTGAAGTTACATATAGATGCATATTTAAATTAGTTTGAATTTACATCTTGTGAAACTTACCGGTCATGTCACAAAGATAAGATGACCACAGCTCTGTTTGTTGGAAACAGAGAAAGAGTTAGTGAACTTTTGGGATTGATACATGCTGATGTATGAAAGTCCCCTGTCTACATATGCCAAGATCGGTTCATTGTACTTCATTACATTCTCTGATAATCTCTCAAGATTCAGACATATGTTCCTGCTGAAACACAAGTCCGAAACTTTTGAGATATTCACAGAATATAAGTTAGATGTAGAGAACCAAAATACGGGTATAAGTATTATGTCCTTTGATGAGATCAAGGAGGAGAATACTTGAGCATGGAATTCCTGGACTATTCTAAAGGAGAATGAGATTCTCTCTCAGCATTACTCCTCCGTATACACCACAGCACGTCGGTGTATCGGGGCGGAGCAATAGCACCCTATGTGATATGGTGTGCCTTATGATGAGTACTACTGAGTTGCTTATTTCCTTTTGGGAGTTATGCACTTGAGAAGCTGCATACCTATTGAATAGGGTTCAAATCAAATCAGTTGCCTACCACTTCATATATGATATGGAAAGGGAAGAGCCCATATCTTAAGCTTGTTAAGATTTGGGGTTGTTCGGACTATGTCTAAAAGCAAAATCCGGACAAGCTCGAGGCAAGGTCTGTTATGTAGAACTGGAAAGGTTCCAGCTATACAAACTGCAGCTGATGATTTGGTAGAACCAAAGGATTCAATAGTTTCCAACGAACCTCAGCCTCTCCGCCGATCTAGTACGGTTTCTCACCCACCTGAGAGATACTTCGGTTTCTCTATGACAGTGGGAGCGAGGATTGCATCATGAGATGATGACCTAACTAGTTTCGAGCTGGCCATCAGGAGTGGGACTCTGTAAGAATGGCTGGATGCTTATCGATCTGAGATGGAATTCTTATACACCAACAAAGTATGGACTTTGGTTGCTTTATCTGAAGGGTTAAATCTCCATCAGGAGCAAGTATATCTTGAGAAGATTACTTGGTGTACATGGAAAAGTTGAGACTTTCAAAGCTAGACTTGTTAAAGGTTTGCATCATAGACCAGGTATGGATTATGTTGAAACCTTTTCTAAGGATCTATGCTTAAGTCCATCCAGATCCTACTTGCCACGGCTACATACCATGACTGCGATATCTGGTGGTTGGGTGTCATGACTGCTTTTCTAAATGATGTTTTAGAAAAGAGCGTCTATAAGTACACAGCCAGAAAGCTTCGTAGATAGTGGGAGCAGCGGAAACGTGTGCAAGTTGTTTTATGTGATAAAGCAGGCATCGTGGAGTTGGAACATCTGTTTTGATGTGGTAGTCAAAGAGTTTGACTTCATCAAAATGGTATATGAACCTTGTATATACAAAAAGGTAGTAGGGAGTATGGTGGTGATCCTCGTAGAGTACGTGGATGACATACTCGTGATAGGGAAGGAGTTTCCTATGCTACGCTCGGTCAATCTCTGCTTATCACAAGGATTCTCCATATAGGATCAAAGTGATACCTCCTAAATCCTGGGTTTTGGATCTATGAGATAGATCTAATTGGATGTTAGGATACTCACTATTTGTAGTGAGATGGTATCAATCGATCCTGGGGAGAATCACTGGAAGGATTCCAGGGTGATAAGGACGACTGAATGTCAGTCGCAGGCTTGTCTATGCCCTCAGTGGAGGGACGGTATGATGGAAGAGTTCCAAGCTAGATACCGTGACATACTAGATGATTAAAGGCAAGATACATCGTTACCAAGGATGCTACCAAAGAGGCAGTCTGGATATATATAAGTTCATAAGATGAACTTCGTTCCTACCATTGTGTGACAATGGAGTTGTGGCTTTAGCCAAGGAACTACCGTCCCATCAGAAATCCAGATATAATTCTTAGGCAGTATCACCTGATCATGGAGATGGTTGATCTCCAGGGAGATCGAGGTTAGGAGAGTAGACACAGAGGACAACAGCGCGGATCCACTCACAAAGGCCTTTTTCCCAGTAGAGACTTTTATGGGATGGTTGAGTATGAGATACTTCAACCGCAGCTAATTGTTGGGTATGTGATACCATAACAGATGGCCCTAGTGCAAGTGGGAGATTGTTAGTTATATGTATGCCCTAGAGGCCATTACTGGACATACGATGTATATTGTAGTGGATGCTAGGACATATATAGGGAGGACTTTCTTGCTCGACATGATAGTATGCTATCTGGTTGTACTTTATCTTAACATATACTCTGATTATCTCTATGTTACATGTTGATAAAGCCCTTAGGATATGTACTCGACGACTGGGACTATGATGAGATCATACTAGTGGGGCCACGGTAGTCGACGAGTACATCCTATAACTGTTCCTAGTCGAGGGTGTATCGAGACAGGGCATCGATACACCAGAGTAGACTAGTGTATACGCATCTTGACCCATATGATGGGCGATGGATGATCCCATATCCATCGGTGTTTGACATCAAGGATGGTGTACGGATGCTCAGTGGAGACTGGGTACACTGGACGGACTCGCCGAGAACTCCCAGATGGTATTATACCATACGTCAGATGGCAGTTCTCCGGTGACACTGGTACAGAGTAGTCTGTTGACCCGAGATCATCATAGAGTCTTGTGTGGTTCCCACTGTGCTTTGATTTCCATCATACCACGTCCAAGAGGGCGTGCAAAAAGGTGGCTTTTGGGTACAGTCCCGAATCATATGGAGGCAATGAGCGATAGGAGGGGATTCGTCTCTCCCGGTATAGGGAGTTGATGTTGTGCTGTGTTCGATTGGCTATAACCGGAAATCCCTGGCCAGGGTTGCTGAGATTTACTGGTAAGTGTTATCAGTAGTTTCTCGAACTGTTATAGACCTCATATCGACACGACTTATGGAGCTACTGGGGTCTGACGTTTACCATCCCTAGGCGAGATATGCAACATATCAGACGACGAGACCGGACTGTACGGGAGTGTTACTGTTTGGATTCATAGGAGAAGTTACAGGCTTGCTTGTTGATCTTCTGAGCTCTCAATACCTGGGTAGCTGTTACGTTTAGCTGGCCGCTTGCAGCTTGTGGGTGTTTGATATGATCATCACCTACTGCCGGAGTATTGACGATTCTTTAGAGTCCTACACAGAGGTTTCTTGACTCAGGCAAAACGGAGTAGGGGCACATATGTGATATGTGCGGGACCGAGGATAATGATATATGTAATACCGTATTATATTCTCGCGATATTTGATATCAGCCGGGTCATCGGATCGAGTGTTGATTCGATGAATCGGTACGGATAAATATTAGTCGGTTATATGCGATATAGCCGGATTGTCGAATCAAGTGTTGATTCGATAATTTAATGTATAATAATATATTTGATATATTAAATTGCATTAACTAATATTTGCTCACTAAAAGATTCTTTTTCTCACTTGGGTAATACATTGATATATATGCGATATATGTTAATTGTATTATTTTATTTTGTTACGATAAATATTATATATGTGATATATAATATTGTAACATGATATGATAAATAATGCAACTTATTTAGTGGAGTTTAAACATGATTAGGGTTAAACTTTCTAGATGTTTCTAGAAGGTTTTCTTTTTTTTTTGTGAAAGATATTTGGGTGTGACTCATGCTTTAACCCAACCCAAACCCTAACCCTAGTTAATTCTCTACAAGAGTTTGCTTGACCTTGGTTGCATTATCTATCATATTATTCATTTCCTATTCATCACAAAAGGATTATCATTATTATTCATCTTCTTCTTCCTTCACTCTTCATGAAAAAGCTTGCTTGATTTTTCCAAAGTGATGAATAATTGTGAGAAAAATATAAATAAAGAGAGCAAAAATCCTACTTCATCATCCTCATCTTCCCTTGCCATTTAGATGAGGGTGTTTGTTTCGCCCAATCAGAGCAAAGCTCTGTTTGAATTCAAAATTCAAATCTTTGAAGCAGAGCTTCAAATCCCGCGCGCAGCGCCCAAGAAGGCGCGCCCAATCAGAGCAAAGCTCTGTTTAAAGGAAGCAACGCTTCAGCTGCAATGCGCTCTGCGCTAAGTGACACGTGTCAGCGCAGATGCGCTAGCGCAGTTGCGCTACGCTCTGCGCTGCGCGACATGTGTCAGCGCAGATGCGCTAGCGCAGTTGCGCTGCGCTCTGCGCTGCACGACACGTGTCAGCGCAGATGCGCTAGCGCAGTTGCGCTGCGCTCTGCGACGTGCGACACGTGTCAGCGCAGATGCGCTAGCGCACTTGCGCTGCGCTCTGCGCTGCGCGACACGTGTCATGCGCTGGGGTATTTGCGCCCAAACTGAATTAAGATTTTATGAAATCTTTTCTGTTCTTTCCAGAACTAGAAGACTCTCTTCGGCCTCTGGATCAAAGATCCAATGGTGGGAAAACACCCAAAAATCATTCAAGAAAGATCCCGTTAACAAATTCAACAAATTTATGGGGCACTATAAATAGGACCCCAGACCTCATTCAAAGAGCATCAAGAATTTTCTCAAAAAATCAAGAACCCTAAAACAGAGAAAACTCCGAGAAGAAAAAGGTAAAGAACCTTCATGAGGTAAAAAAAAAGGGGGGCCTTCTAATAGATCATTGATCTAAAAATAAGATCAATGATCTTTATAAAAAAAAAAAAAAGTGCTTTGCATTTCTTGTGAACCTTCGGTTCTGTAAAAACAACAAAAATAATAAAATAATAAAATAATAGTGCTTTGCACTTTTAAGAACCTCTGGTTCTTCGAATAAAGAAAAATTTATTTTTCTTTGATCCAATTTAGACGAAGAAATTAAACAGTGCTTTGCACTTCCCTTCTTGAATCTAAAAGATTCTTAGTGCTTTGCACTTCCAATTTGCGCCGTTGCGCTCTTAAGAGAGCGCCACGTGTCGGCTATAAAACCATTTGCGCTAAGCGCTCTTAAGATAGAGCTTTGCTCTCTGGAACTAGCGCAACTCGCTGAGAGAGCGCCACGTGTCGGCCATAAAACCATTTGCGCTAAGCGCTCTTAAGATAGAGCTTTGCTCTCTGGAAATAGCGCAACTCGCTGAGAGCGCGCCACGTGTCAGCAGCGCAATTGCGCCGCGCAACAGAGCAACGCGCTGCGCTAGTGCGCTTGCACTCATCAGAGCACGACACGCGTCGTCACCGTATGGACTTGCGCTCATTACTTAGCGCAAAGCGCAAATGCCTTCAAAAGGGCCAAGCCCAACTAAGAGAAGGCCTAACAGGCTCAATAAAGCGTAAATGCATTATTTTAAGGGGCAGAGCCCAAATCAAAACAGATGCTTTGCATCATTTATAAATGGGCAGAGCCTAAACAGAATCTTCAGAATGCTGTGCATTTTTACCAGGGGCAGAGCCCAAATCAAACAAATGCATAGCATCATTCATAAATGAACAGAGCTCAGAATAAATTGATGCTCTGCAGAGCCCAAATGCAATGCATTACTTAACAAAAATGTTGAACATTTCAACTGGACTTAGCCCAATTTTGGCCATAAGTCCTTAAATTAAATTGACTGAGCAAAATCGCTCTTCTAAATCAATTTACATCCGGTTCGAGGGTACATCTCCGAACTCCTTTGACACCCGTCGTTGTAATCTCTCAACGACGTCAAAAAGGTGACGGGTCCCAACGACTACACATTGATATGGACCACTATGTCCTTAAACTGGCGATGGACCGAAACGTCCTTAAACTAATATTGGACCGAAACGTCCTTAAACTAATATCGGACCGAAACGTCCTTAAACTAATATTGGACCGAAATGTTCATAAACTAACATCGGACCGAAACGTCCTTAAACTAATATTGGACCGAAATGTCCATAAACTAACATCGGACCGAAACGTCCTTAAACTAATGTTGGACCGAAACGTCCTTAAACTAATATCGGACCGAAACGTCCCTAAACTAATATCGGACCGAAACGTCCCTAAACTAATATCGGACCGAAACGTCCCTAAACTAATATCGGACCACCACGTCCCTAAACTGGAACATGGACCACTACGTCCTTAAACTGGCGACGGACCGAAACGTCCCTAAACTAATAATGGACCACCACGTCCCTAAACTGGCACAATAGGGCCCAAACGCTCTTTTGTTGGATCTAAACGGTCCCGTCTAAGTTGATCTTAACCCCAAATACGGTTAATGTGTCCTTAGATCTTTAAACAAATAATAAAACCCCAAATCAGCTTTGGTTCAAGGGTACATCTCTGAGCTCCTCTAACACCTATCGTTGTAATCCTTCAACGATGTTAGAGAGGTGATGAGTCCTGACGACCATAAATTAAATGGATTACGTCAAGTTGATCTTAGTCCAAAACAGGACTAACGTATCCTTGACGAACGTTTAAGTTGATCTTAGCCGCAACGCGACTAATGCATCCTTAAACTAAAAACACCAAACCCAAATCTAACTAAATACGGATTTGGACTAATCCACGTCCTACGGGCGACGGCATTACTCAGTCTCCGTATACAATCCACGGGCAATCACAAACAAAACAAACACACACGACACGAAGTGAAATTCTGGAGAAGGAGAAAGTTGTTACCGCGATGCGGTAGCGTAATTAACTGCAGGGGCTTGCGCCTGCAGGGAAGAGTGTCCCCACAATCAAAAACCCCTCACCCTGAGGGGGAATCTGACGAAGTCTGCTACATCGGCCGCATCCGTCTAAACCTTCGATACATGGTGCCATAAATCAACTTGGCATCTTCGGAGAGGTGGACGGATAGCACCAAATAGCATCTGCCCCGAACCTCAGGCGAGACAGTCAACGTCTAGGCCGCCGTTCGGAGGGGAACAGATTCTGGCACGCCCGGTGGGACCTCTTCTTCTTTCCACTCCACACTTCGTGTGTCGTCTTCGCGAACCAATCGCGGTTTGTTAAATGATTGCCTTTGGATTTCAAGTTGCTAAGATTTGGTCTTTTGTTTGGTGCAGAACTCAAGCATTCAATGGCCACCAACTGCACCAACTGCTCGAAGTGCAACTGCAACGGACGCTCCACCTCACCTAGAGGTGTAGCATATGGGCCCCAGGCGGCTTCCTTCCTGGCACTGCCGGTAGGCCGGTTGACTCAGGCCACCACCGGCTTGTTCTTCGGGACCATGGTCCCACCTGCAAGCTTCTCGGCACCGATACCCACACTGGAAGCAAACAAGAAGTCGGTGTTCGACCGGCTTACTGCTACTCCGACCCCTGTCAGCGGGTCGCCTGCTACTGGACCAACAGCCTCCGTTTTCACCAGGCTGGGTCAGAACTATAAGGTGGCTGTCCCAAAGAGGGCAACGGCCGCTGCTTTGGAAGTCGTTAAAGCGGCTTCTCCTATCAGAGAGTCAGTCTTCACGAGATTGACGGCTCCTAATCCTCCTCCAGCTGGTCAGAAGGCATCAGTCTTCGATAGGCTGACATCAACAGTTACCCCACGCTCGAACAGGGGGCAACAAGAAACCACCTCAATCTCCGAGCCAATCCCGGCGGCTCGTCGCGCGCGACGTCGCCATTGGCAGAGAGTAAGGAAAGCAGGGGGCAACTCCCCCTCAGGGCTAACCCCACCTGCTCCAGTGGTGGAAGTCGATGCTGCTGTTCCAACTGGAAACAGCTTTGAAATGCTGAGGAAAGTGAGAAAGAACTCCCCGGTGGCTACGTTAAAAAGGTCTCCTCCACCCCTGGAAAAAGCTCCTGAGATGAAACAGGAACAGCCCCCTCAACGGCTGTCAGCGAAAGTTTATAAAGTTTGGCGGAGGGTTCAAGACTCTATGATTGACTCAGATCACTTCCGTCACCGGAACAGAGCAAGAGTGGAAAAAGACAAAAATCGCCCCGCCAAACAACAGGGGGCAACAAATACTAGGATGCCCAATTCAGCAGCTCCTTCAACCTCAAAAGCCCATAAAAGGAAAATGCCAGAAAAAGCTCCCATGACACTGGCAAAGTCTAAGAACGGTGAACCTAAACGCCCCAAGTCAGGGGGCATCACAGTTCATACAGTCTATATGGCTTCGGGGAAAGAAGAAAGTCGTACTTCTACGGGTCACCGACCGCTTACCCGGTCAGTGACCAAGTCTCAGGAGCAGCAACAAAAGCTCCAGGAGATGATGACTACCATGGCTGCACTCACGGGGCCAAAAGAGAATCCTGAGACGTCCTTAGATGAACGTCAAGAAGAAGAGACCGACGCCGAGTTCCTTCGCCGAATGCTTGAAAAAAGAGACCAAGAGGCTGCTGAACAAGCAGCCAATATACAGCGCATGGGCCTTCTCTTCCAGGATATGATAGGGATGATGATACAACCAGAATCCCCGACTGAAGAACCCCCGATCGTCCTTGGGGATGATAGGGGAGAAACATCAAACCCTCAGCCCGTTCTATCGACGGCCAAAGAAGACACAATCTCTAAAACGGATCTGGACGAATATATAGCCCAGCAGATAAAAGTTCATCACGCGGCCGAAGCAGCCGGCCACGTTGTAAAGACGGGGCGGCCATATCCGGGCTGGTATGACCAAATCAAGTACCCGCCAGGTTACACAATTCCAAAGTTTCATGTCTACAAGGGGACCGGCAATCCCCATCAACATGTTGCCCAATTCAGGGCGCTTTGTGGTAACACTGGAGGCGACGACAAGCTCTTGCTGCGCCAGTTTGTGGGAAGTTTATCAGATACGGCTTTCGAGTGGTATTCCGAGCTCCCCAACGATTCCGTTAAAACCTTCGCAGAGATGGAGCTGCTCTTCACCCAACGCTTTGCAAGTGCCAGCGAACGTACTCCAATGACGGCGCTGATTAACGCCAGGGTAAAGCCCGGCGAGACGTGGGTCCAGTACGCTATACGGTGGCGTAATTTATGGTCTAAATGTGAACAACGCATAGAAGAAGCCCCTGCGGTGGGAATGTTTGTCGGAACCCTTGATCCACAAGCAACCATCTCGCAGTTTATGATGTTCTTCAAGCCGACTTCTTTCCAGGCTTTGATCGACAAATTGGCGCAGATGGACCAGATGGGCCATAAACCCCCTCTCCCGAAGCCCGACTCTCGAAACGACAAAGGAAAGGGAAAAGCTATCATCGTCGCTAATGCCCAACAGCAACCGAACGACTCGAAGCCGGTTGCTCATCCAAATAACACGCGCCCGTACGTACCCCTTGAGGACAGGATGGGACGTGCTTACTCCTTCCCCCGTGATAAAACGAGGAGGTTATTTGAGCTGGCATTGCGCAATAGGCTTATAAATCTGCCAGATCCAAAACGTCCGTCACAACCAAGCGACGTTAACGAACCTAATTATTGCCCTTACCTTCGAGTGCTAGGACATCCAATCGAAGATTGTTACGTGTTCAAAAATTGGCTCGAAAACCAGTACCGTCAGGGCAAGTTTGCGCTATCTGACAAATGGAAGGTGAACCCTCCGCAGCCCCACACCTATAAGGGAACGAATACGCCGGGGGCAACATGCTCCGTCATTGAAGAAGCTCCCTGGGAGGTTGTATTATCAGCCAAAACGAGGAGAATGCTAAATGATCTTCAGACCTGCCCAGCGGTCAAGTGGAAGAACCCCTTGGAACCGCAGGTTATAGAGGGGATGTTGAAGCCACGTCCGACTCTGAAGACCGATGGTGGTAGTTCAAGCGTTCGTAACCAGCCGTCAAAATCTTCGAAAAAGAAGAAGAAGAAATCTAAGAAGTCCGTGAAGACTGGCGACAAGCGCACGGACCTACAGAAGCAGATCGACGCACTGGATGAGTACAACCAAAGGGCGCGGACTCCCATTACGCTCCAAGATTTCCTTGATCACGTCTTTCAAAAAGAGGATGAGGAGGAAAGTTCATCGGATGAATCCGAGGAGTATGTGGCGAGCTGTCATATGATCTCTCACTCGACTTCGAACGATGAAGGGACTTCTGGCACCAAAACGCTGGGGGCAAATGCCGAATCAAGAGCCCCAGGGTTATCAGTTGAAATGATTGGCGCGTTTCTTAATGAAGCTCAATTGAAAAGCAAAGCTGATCAAGAACGCGAGACGGCTATATTCGAAAGGGCCCAGCGCCAGCGACTTGAGGAAAGAGCCGAGATGATCCCACTGGAGCAAAATGCCTCCACCGCTGACAAAAGCCAATTTAAGATAAGAAAGAAGTTCGCCAAGGCCATATCGATGGGCATGAAGCTACCACCCTCAGAAGAAAGAGTTACTAGCATGGTAGAAACGCGTCCCTCTTATTGCTTATATCATCAGAAGGTCTCACATTCTACCCAAGAGTGCAAAGCGTTCGGTAAATGGTGGCAAGGATACGTCGCTAATCAACAACGCTTTAAACGGGAAAAGCGCAAGGTTCGTCGGGAGCAAAGAAACACGACCAAAGTGCTTGAAAGAACTGCCGGCAACTGTCACATGGTTAACACTACCAGGTCACAAGTGCCCACATTTGGGAGCGACTCTGATGAGGAACTAGAGATTGCCCCTCTCTTTAAAGAGTCAACTTCGGGAAAAGAAGAAGAACCGAAGTCTTGCGAAAATATACAGCTGCGGAATCGGACACTGCCTGAAAAGAACCTCGGACCCTCGAATAGAAAAGATAAAGGGAAAGAGAAGGTCTCTGAAGACATCACTTTGGATGACCAAGTCGCGGAAGAGTTAACCGCCAAAAATCCGCCAAAGAGGAGTAAGGCGGATTACAATGTCCTAGCACATCTGAGGAAGCTACCCTCACAACTCAGCATCCTTGACGCCTTGTTACTATCAAAGGAGGCGAGAGACTCCTTGATTAAGGCGCTACAAGATCCAGACCAGTTCCAAGCCTTCTTGGCCGAAGAAAAGATGAAAGACGAATTGGAAGAAGTGCACACAGCCGACGTTGCTTTTGGTGACGAGGACCTTCTTCTCGGGACGTGTGAACACAATCGCCCTCTTTATGTCTCAGGATACTGCCATGACATAAAGATAGGTAAAATCTTGGTCGATAACGGATCGTCCGTCAATTTACTCAACGTACGAGTGTTAAAGGAGATTTGCATGAGTGTCCAACACCTTGCCCGGGACAAGATCACTATCTCCGGTTTCGACTCTCAATCTTCAAAGACTATTGGATCTGTGATATTGACGCTACGCTTCGGGTTGCTCGTCACAGACATCAAATTCCATGTTATAGATGCCAAGACGTGCTATAATGCTCTGCTCGGCCGACCATGGCTACACGAGTACAATATCATCCCTTCTACACAGCATCAGTGTATGAAATATTCCAGGGATGGCCTCGAGTACACTGTGGCCGGAGAGTTGAATCCGTTTTCCGTGAACGAAGTTCGCAAGTATGAGGATGCCAAATACTTCTTGCCGAGCTTCGAAGACATGGAAAGGTGTCACAAACCGGAAAACAAAACTAATGCCACTATCCCTGTCTTCGGCAGTGACACCGAGGAGGAGGATATAATTTATTCAGGTCCATCCCAATCTACCAGGCCAAGACCATCCGTTCCTTCGTTGATCTTCGGTAGTGATTCAGAGGATGAAGTTCATGCTGTATTCCCTGCTCGGCCTTCGATACAGATCTCCGCTGATGAAGAGCGAAGTCTGCAGATAACCATGGTGCCGCTTGAACATTACAAAGAACTGGATGCACTCGACACTAACAGCGTAGAAGAATTGCAGACATTCTACATCCCTCCCGGACGAAGGGGTGAGAAGGCAATCTTATTCTACCGTTCTGAAGAGAACAAAGTAGAAAAAGAAGTTTGGCATGGCGCGGATCCCACACTTGACAGGCTTCAGCCTATCCGTCTTCCCCGGTATTATACCGAAGGTTTGAAGAAACTGCTAAAACGCCAGGGGATGTCCTTCGCACAGACCGTTAGAAAAGCCAAATTCTATGACAAGGTCTGGAACATTCCCGGGACCCAATGCAAACTGCCTAACGGGAAAGTAGAAACCAAAGGGCTTGGGTACATCCGGCCAAGGAAGCGGGAGCTAGTAAACAGCTGTTATGCCATATATGACTTCGATGAAGAGGCGGACGCTCAATGGGAGGACGCTGATCTCGAACCAGCAAAAGTTCCGGATACAAAACCGCCCAGTCCATCATCTGAAGACCAGATGAGCAAACTTATAAGGGATGCGAGTCAAAAAGCCCGAGATGATCACGATCATGAAATGGCAATCTATGAGAAAGCTAAGACACAGCGCCTCCTCCAACAGGCAGTAAAGAACGAAGATGCCGTTCCTTATCAACCTGCTACAAAAAAGGTTCGACGCGAGAACAAAAGCAAGTCGAAAGGCAAGAGAGGCGCTCGACAACTACAAAGCAGAGCTAAGAAGCCGCGCATCCGAGAATCGAGCGTCATTGACTTGGCCCTCGGGAAGAAAATGGGTCGAGCATACTCTTTTCCTCGGAACAAAACAAGGAAAATATTCGATCTCGCTCTAAAACATCAAATGCTTACGTTGCCAGAGTCTAAACACCCTGAACAAGCAGGCGAAGTCTCCAACCCAAAGTATTGCTTTTACCATCAAGTAGTAGGGCATCCGCTTGAAGATTGCTTCACCTTTAAGAATTGGGTTGAGGACCATTATCAGCTTGGCAAGTTCGCGTTGTCTGACAGTTGGAGGGTAGCGCCGCCGCAAAAGCACGAACCCGAAAGCACAAGAATAAAACCAACCCCGCATTAGGATTGGCAGAAAATTTGCACCTGCCATGCGATAACAATATTAAAAGAAGGGTCCGAGGACATGAACAACCTCCCTTGGTGTTTTGAAAGCGGCAGCGATGAGGTAATCTCAGAATTTCCCCCAGCTCCGAAAGAACTGGAAGATGGAATCCATACCACTGCAGATAATCTCAAGAAAATTGAGTTGGGGACGGAAAATGACCCGCGACCGACATTCATCAGCGAGCTGCTATCTGAAGAAAGGGTGGCTGCATTAAAGGATGTGCTTCTACAGCACAAAGATTGCTTCGCGTGGAACTATTCCGAAATGCCGGGACTAGATCCAGAAATTGCAGTACACAAGTTGGCGATATCCCCGGACATCAAGCCAGTCAAACAAGCGCCGAGGAGAATGCGACTCGAGCTTGAGATGAGCATCAACGCCGAAGTCAAAAAGCTGATAGATTCAGGCTTCATCCAAGAAGTCCAATACCCTGAATGGATCGCCAACATCGTCCCGGTAATGAAGAAAAATGGGACAGTGCGCATATGCGTAGACTTCCGGGATCTCAATAAAGCCTGTCCAAAAGATGATTTCCCAGTGCCAGTCACCGAACTGATGATAGACAACACATCCACTCATGAGGTTTTCTCCTTCATGGACGGATCATCAGGGTATAATCAAATAAAAATGCACCCGGAAGATCAGAAACACACAGCCTTCAGGACTCCTCTTGGTATATTTTGTTATAAAGTGATGCCTTTCGGTTTGAAGAACGCCGGTGCTACTTATCAGAGAGCCATGACGAAGATCTTCGACGACCTTATACACGAAATCGTCGAATGCTATATCGACGACCTCGTGGTCAAAAGCAAATCATACGAGGAACATCTCGAGCATCTGAAGACTGTATTTCAACGACTTCGGCAATACAACTTGAAGATGAATCCTCTTAAATGTGCGTTCGGGGTTTCCTCAGGCAAATTCCTGGGGTTCGTCGTTCGACACCGAGGTATTGAAATAGATCCGTCAAAGATCAAAGCGATCATGGAAATGCCTCCGCCGAGGACTCTCAAACAGCTGCGGTCTCTCCAAGGGAAACTAGCGTATATACGGCGATTCATAGCCAACCTTTCAGGGAAGTGCCGTCCTTACAGCCACCTGATGAAGAAGGGGACCCTGTTCGTTTGGGACCAAAAATGCCAGGGCGCACTGGACGAGATCAAGCAATATCTGCAGAACCCGCCGGTGTTGGCTGCTCCGGTTAAGGGAAAGCCTCTTATTCTTTATACAACCGCCCTCGAAGGTTCTTTGGGCGCATTATGGGCACAAGAGAACGATCAAGGAAAAGAAAGAGCACTTTACTACTTAAGTCGAGTCCTGCTGGGGGCAGAAAGCAATTACTCTCCCATTGAAAAACACTGCCTGGCGTCGATCTTCGCTATAACAAAGCTTAGGCACTATGCGTTGGCGCACGAGGTCCGTCTGATTTCAAAAGTGGACCCTCTTAAATACCTAATGTCGAAAGCCATATTGACGGGAAGACTAGCCAAATGGGCCCTGCTCTTGATGGAATTCTCGATAACATATCAACCTCTCAAGGCAGTGAAAGGCCAGGCCATCGCCGACTTCCTCGCTGAGCATCCGATACCCGCCGATTCTCCTTTGAATTGCGATCTTCCAGACGAACATGCGTTCGATGCGATCGACGGTGATAATATCCGATGGGAGCTTTATTTCGATGGAGCATCTTCCGTGAAGAAACGTAAACAAAGTACCCCTATAATTAAATCAGGGGTAGGACTCATCTTTGTAACTCCACAAGGAGGGATAATGCGCTACGCGTTCTCCCTAACGGAGCCGAGAACAAACAATGAAGCCGAATACGAAGCTCTGATAGCAGGCCTCGAGATCGCCATTGACATGGGAATTGAAAATCTCCTCATATACGGTGATTCCCAACTGGTCGTCAGTCAAATAAACGGCGACTACCAAACGTGCAAACCGGAATTGGTAAAATACGGTGAAAAAGTGCAGCAACTGCTAACCCAAATTCCCTCTTACACTTTGGAAAGCATACCGCGCGCGGAAAACAGCAAGGCGGACGCACTGGCCAAACTTGCTAAAGAATTGGCTGACGAGAACCTCGATGACGTTAGAATCGTGATACAAAGCCGTCGAGTGCTCACCCCAACAGAAATATCTCCGAAATCGTCTGAAGAAAAAGGAGCGAAAGAGGAGACAACCCTGCAAATAAAAGACAGGGAAAATACCGAGGACTGGAGAGAAGTCTTCATAGATTACTTCAAGTTCCACCAAATACCTGAAGAGGCGTCCATAAGACATCAGCTTACGAAACGAGCTCTGTCTTTCGCCTTCGTCAATGATACGCTATACAAGAGGTCATTCAACTCTCTGTGGTTGAGATGCTTAGGACCTGGCGAAGCGAGAAGGGTCGTCCAAGAAGTTCACGACGGACTTTGCGGTTCCCACCAAGCAGGCCCTAAGATGAAATTGAAGATAAAGCGGATGGGCTACTACTGGCCCACGATGATGCAGGATTGCCTCGAATATGCGAAGCAATGTCATTCATGCCAAATTCATGGGGACTTCATCCATCAGCATCCCAATCCACTACATCCGACAATGGCTAGTTGGCCATTCGAAATGTGGGGAACTGACATAGTCGGTCCCATCGAACCAGCATCGTCAAAGGGACATCGTTTCATCTTGGCGACGACTGATTACTTCTCCAAATGGGCAGAGGCGGTACCGTTAAGAGAAGTGAAGACAGAGAATATCCTCCATTTCTTCAAAACGCATGTCATATACCGGTTTGGAACCCCGAGAAGGATCATCTCTGATAATGGGCCCGCCTACCGAAGTCATAAAATTAGCCGCTTCACACAGCAGCACAATATAGACTGGAGATATTCCTCAGTTTATAATCCGCGAGCTAACGGTCTAGCCGAGGCCTTCAACAAGACCTTGACGAAGATCATAAAGAAAACAGTGTCACGAAATAAGAGAGATTGGCACGAAAGATTGCAAGAGGCTCTTTGGGCGTATCGGACTACGTTTAAAACGGCCACAAACACAACGCCATACGTGTTGGTATTTGGGACGGAAGCAGTACTCCCCCTCGAGATAGAGTTACCCTCTCTACGAGTGGCAGTCCACTACGAGCTGACAGACGAAGAAAATGCTCACCTTCGGTTTGAAGAGCTTGACGCCCTTGATGAAATCCGGCTTCTAGCACAATAAAATCTGGAAGCCTATAAAGCAAAGATGACGCGCTCATATGAAAGATTGAGCCGCCCGAGGACATTCCAGCAAGGCGAACTCGTGCTAGTGGTCAAAAGGCCCATGATCCCCAATCGCGCCAAGCGGGGAAAGTTTGAGCCAAACTATGAAGGACCGTATATCGTTGATAAGGTCTACCAAGGTGGGGCCTATCTACTCATGGACATGCACGGTGAAAGGCCTTTCAGACCAATAAACGGACGCTTCCTAAAGAAATACTACGCTTAATGAGCCACAGCCGAGGTCAATGGTAGATGACGACGACTATGTCCGCTCGCAATCTTCCTAAGCTCAAGCTTTATAAGCAGTAGCCAACCTTCTCAATGACGGACCGAGACGTCCTTAAACTAGTGATGGACCGGAATGTCTTTAAACTAATAGCAGACCGAAAACGTCTTTAAACTAATACTGCGGCATCCTTGGGCTGACAAGATGAATAAAAAAAAATAAAAAAAAATAAAAAAAAAAGAGAAAAAAATAATAAAAAAAAAAAAAAAAACGGTAAGTCCATAAGCAGAATGGGCACGGATGAAAACCTGAAAGGGCTCCGTGAGTAAAAACAGCAGGACTACCGGCGGATGTTGTGAAAACCCGAAAGGGCGCAACTTCGTTTAAAAAAAAAAAAAAAACCCTTATGGAGTCCTCTCGACCCCGTAAGGAGAAACCACCCGCGTGAGATCCTTACGACTTACAAGGGAACAACGCACTTAGGAATCCTCACGATTCCTAAGGAGAAAATACGCTTGCGAGATCCTCACGACTCGTAAGGAGAACTCTCTTATGGGACCCTCACGGCTCATAGGATTTGAAAGTCTTAAGTCACAGAGACCTAAACCTGTGCTTAAGCAAACTCCCACAAACTTCCAATATTGCCCTACAAGTGGCTCAATACTGACCCTTGTATACAATCCACGGGCGCGAATAAACGTTTCCCTAACCAAGGTTCATCCATGACCGGGAATACGTTCGTATGGTAAACAACCCTTATAGATCCCCTCGATTTATGAGGAGAAAACCTTCCTGTGGGATCCTTACGACTTACAGAAGAGCAAAACACTTAGGAACCCCCACGGTTCCTAAGGAGAAAATACACTTACAAGATCCTCACGACTTGTAGGGAGAAATACCTTCACGAGACCCTTACGGCTCATGAAGTCAAAAGCCTTAGCCGACGGGATCCTAACCCTGGTCGATAAGCCTCCTTTGTTCAACAATGATAGAGGCAAATGATGATTCGCTCCTGGTAATATCCCAGTTGCAGCGGTGCTGATGCCGAAATCGGTGTTCAATTTCAGGTTGACGGCAAAAGCCAGTAGACCACTCATGCATACGAAATAGCCGAAATGACAGGGCAACTTGCAATAAAAAGCAGCAAGTAAAATGTATGCATGCAAAATAGCCGAAATGATTGGGCACCGCGAAAAATAGCCGAAATGTTTGGGCAATCGCGACCTTCGCGATATAAAAGCTGAAATGATAGAGCATCGCGGAAATAAAATAAAACAAAAAAAATAAGAAATGATAAAACTTCGGCCCTACAGTTAAGATCATATCGATCCTTGTATACGATCCAAGGGCGTGAACAGAGAAGGAACCATGCCTCCCCAGCGGATTCCGTCAAACGACGAAACCAAGCCCCAACAGCATCTTCAACCGGAGAAGCCAATAACTCCAACGAAAATTCCTCGACTCACGGATACAAACACTCCTTGATGAGAGCCTTCTGATTCGCGTCGACCCGCAGAGCCACCAGTGCCTCCGTAGGAACCCTCGACTCGTTTCAAACCCCAAGGACACAAATAATCCTTGGCGCTCGGGAAACAAATAATCCCCGCAAATTCCTCGACTCACGGATACAAACACTCCTTGACGAGAGCCTTCTGATCCGCGTCGACCCGCAGAGCCACCAGTGCCTCCGTAGGAACCCTCGACTCGTTTCAAACCCCAAGGACACAAATAATCCTTGGCGCTCGGGAAACAAATAATCCCGGCAAATTCCTCAACTCACGGATACAAACACTCCTTGACGAGAGCCTTCTGATCCGCGTCGACCCGCAGAGCCACCAGTGCCTCCGTAGGAACCCTCGACTCGTTTCAAACCCCAAGGACACAAATAATCCTTGGCGCTCGGGAAACAAATAATCCCGGCAAATTCCTCAACTCACGGATACAAACACTCCTTGACGAGAGCCTTCTGATCCGCGTCGACCCGCAGAGCCACCAGTGCCTCCGTAGGAACCCTCGACTCGTTTCAAACCCTAAGGAAATAAATAATCCTTGGCGCTCGGGAAACAAATAATCCCGGCAAATTCCTCAACTCACGGATACAAACACTCCATGACGAGAGCTTCTTTGACTCACATCTTGGGCAGTAAGGATTCAAAACTTACTTCCTGAACAATGGGACCCTGCAAGTCAATCCTAAATGGTCTCTTGCATACTATCCACGGGCCTCACTCTCTGAAGTCGATTCTCGACAAAGAGGGAAACAACCGCTTACGAGCCTTTTAGACTCGTAAGAGGGGCAATGGGATCCTGCAAGTCAATCCTAAATGGTCTCTTACATACTATCCACGGGTCTCACTCTCTGAAGTCGATTCTCGACAAAGAGGGAAACAACCGCTTACGAGCCCTCTCGACTCGTAAGAGGGAGAAATTCTCTTATAGGATCCTTCCGACTTATGAGAGGAAACCACACTTGGGAATCCTCACGATTCCTAAGGAGAAAATTCACCTGCGAGATCCTCTCGATCCGCAGGGAGAAGAGTCTCTATGAGACCCTCACGGCTTATAGAGTTGGAAAGCCTTAGGCAGCAGATCTGAACCTGCGGCCTAAGCCGTCGTTATTTCTTAATAAGGTCGGGATACTCGTCCCAATCATTCGTCAATTGTGGTTGTTAAGGTGGCGTACTGATTATAAAAGAAAAGAAAGACAGAGAAATGACACAAGGCATTACAAAATGTGTATCTTTTATTCATAAAAATTGGTTGAGTACAGGATACATTGTGCTAAAGAAAAAAAAACATATACATATAATTTACAAAGACAAATGATACAAGGGGAATTATGGGGAAGGAAGCGTCTTGCACAGATGTAGCAACCGCTCGCATATCTCCTTCCACGCCTTCTCCTGCTCGGCTGCCGCCGTCAGCTCTGACTCCACTTGGGCTTGTTGCCGCAAGACCAAGGCGAGCTGCTCCCTCACGCCTTGATAAGCGGCCTCCCGACTTGGGATATGGCGCTCAATCACGTCAAGCTTCCTCTTTAAGTCTAGCCCATGAGAGATGCGCTCCAGGAGACCCTCAAAGATAGTCTTCACTTCGGCAGCGTTTGTCTCAACCTCAGCGCGCAGATGGGCCATTTCGTTTGAGGTCTTCTGGCATTCCCTTAGTCTTTGAGCTGCTTCTTGCTCCAAGTGGTGGGAGTGCGAAGTGCTTTGCTCGAGCCAAGTTGTGCGTTGGGCGCTCAGAGCTGAAACTTCGGGAGCAGGGCGCGTCAACTCCAGCTGGTATAAGCAGGCCTCGATCTCCCTGCAGTGATTAACCCAAGATTCAACGACGCCCGCGCTGTGAAAAGTTACGAGCGCCGCTAACATATGGTTAACATCCACAGCGAAATCTGCAGCGGAAGGGAGAGCGTCCATGCTAAGTTCTTCGATGTACCCGCTCAGCATGCCTAGACTCATCATGGCACCCTTTGAAGACGGACGTCTCAGAAAGGGGCCTGCCGGTGAAGAGACGCGAGCCTCGAAGGGAATTGGAGCCGGAACAATAGCTGCGAAACAAAACAGGTTAAACGATGGTTCAAAAGATGTTAAAGGGTTACCAAAAAGGGAATTTACTATACCAGCAGCAACGGACGGCGGAGCCGGAAGGGCCGGTAGCGCGGCAGGTCTTGCATCCCCTCCTTCGATTTGTGGCACTGCAATAAAGAAAAGGAAAGATCAGAAATTATCCCACTGCTAAAAAAGGGGGGGTAAGTAAAGACATTATGGTGAAAGTATACTCACCGGCGCCACTAGAGGGAGAAGTGAGGTCGGATGGGAAAGAGAAGTGCGGGAGCAACACTTGATATAAGTGGTCAAAAAGCACTCCTACAAAGGCACAATAGTGTAATATTAGTACAAAAGCCGTAATTTTGAAAGATTAATGCATGAGTCATGAATCCATACCTTCCAACATCCATGACGGTACAAGGGAAGACGGGGAGGTAACTACGGCCAAAGCAGTAGTTGATGGTGCCCCCTCAAGCAATGGAGCCTCGGTACTGGCCACACCTGCAAGAACAAGCTTGTTAAAAGAGATCACAAGAGATATACAAAAAAAATGGAAACGCTGGTGACTCGAAAATTTACCTGACGAGCTGCCAGCAGAAACTGAGGTAGTCCCTTCCTCCACTGACGGAAGACCACCGCCTGTAGCTTCGTCACCCGACTCAAGGGGAACCGTTGTTACGCTCTCAAGCTCTGCAGGCGGCGGGGAACCATAGGCAGGGAGGGCCAAGATAGGAACATTGCCCGATTCCTGAGAAGGAGCGCCTAGCTCGTCTTCAGGAATCATGGCCGCCTCACCTGCTGTTCCCTCAGGATCAGTGATTACAGCTGTCCCGTCCATCGGCACCACGAGGTCCCCAGCCTCAAGTACCTCGCCCTCTACCGCCTTCGGCTCGGTTGAGACAATCATCTCATCTGCCGCCACTTCGGGTACGGCATCAATGACCTGCTCCGCGGTAGGTTCCCCAATCTCGGCTCCAGGCCCCATGATCTCGACAAAGTTGTCCACTGTCGGTTCGGGTTTGACGAGTAACGCGTCTTCCGCTCCCTTGGGTTCGACGGTCGTTTCCCCCTCCCCCTCAGTCGGACTTGACCCTGCGAGATGAGATATGTATAAGCCAATAGTTTTACAAGTTATACAACAAAAAAAACTCTGAGAGAAATATTACCTGAAGCGGATTTGCCGTTCGCGCTCCGAACTGCTCGCGCCACCTCTCTGCGGGCAGTGGATAGGGCGACGGGGGCCTCTTCGGAGGGAGTATCGGCTCGAGGGGCGGTGCTGGGTCCCGCTCCCATGGCCAGGGCAACCCTGCGAGCCTTCGCCTCACGCCTCAACCGCTTCCTCTCCTCCCGAGCGGTTATGAGGGACCTCTGTGATGCCTCCCTCAAAGCATCATCATCTTCATTCAGGGAAGCCTCCAAAGCCTTTAGGGCATCTCTCATCGGTTTTTCAAGGCAAGCCCCCTGCAGCGTCCCAGAGGGAACAGGAACATCGGCCGCCGGCGGAACGGCTGCGTCGCTAGGAGGGAACGGCGTTGAGGTTCCTGTAATTAAAAAGGGAAAGGTTAGATCGACCATAACACAAGGAAAATAAAAAACTTGATGAGTCGAAACTTACTAAGGCCCATAGATGCTCTGAGACGTTCCTCCTCCTCAAAAGTCTTCAGAGAAGCAGCAATGGCTTCTTCATCAGTGATGCCTGTTGAAAGAAAGGAAAGAAAAGCGTTAGTCAAAAATAATGAAATAAGGAAGAAAATACGTTACAGTAAAGAAAGAGTGACTAGCAGTTACCTGATTGCGCAAGCTTGACCAGCCACGCATCACGCTTCACCAGCCATGCCGAAGCTCTGAGAGCAGCTTCCAAATCTGTATCGTCTGGCGGCGGCATCACTAACCCCGCATTAGTCCCATATTCGAGTAAACCCTCGGAATAAGGAGCGTGGGGTTCCTGGCCGAACGCAACGTCCGCGGCGAAGAGCGATTTCTTTTTCTTTTTCCCTCCAGCCCTAGGCTCACGGGGAAGCGACTTACGCTTGGCAGCCGCTTTGGGACGACGGGTCCCGATGTCCGCACCCACGCCAGACTCCGGCGAGGGTACAACCACTGTTTCCGCCTGAGCGCGGGGTACAGGAGATGCATCCGCGATATCGAGGAGCGGTAGTTCATGTGGAGGACTTCGTGCGCGTGACGGTCTATTCCCAGCATCTTTTAAGGGAGCGACTATCGGAGTCCTCGGCACCAGAGGGGCGCTGCGATCGCTACCTGGAGGTGCACCCTTACGGTCGATCAGCAACCGTCTTTCCTCTTTTATGACCGCCCCCGTCGAATGACTATACCATTCGGTGTATACCCTAAGGAGACGAGGAGCACAAGACGGCTCACTGATAAAGAAGTGAGAGCCCGTGTTTAGACGCATGAAGTGATGCAGCGCCCTCTCTATCCCTTCTTCGTTCGCAGTAGGCTCCGATAAAAAGGCCTCTAGCGGTACCCCTTGGTTATAACTCAACTGCTGAGCGAAACGATGTGGGTTGTATCTCATGAAAATCGCTCCCCCGTCTTGCCTAAACACCAAAAAGCCCGGTCTAATAGAGTATAAGTGAAGGGTCTCCCGGGCCGTTAAAATCGAAGCGCCGTCCTTGAAAGTGTCTTGCAATGGCCGCACTGCAGTAGCAGACGTTTTTCCAATGGTAAGCACCTTGTCAATAAAAGACACACCGGCTCCAACGGTGTGGGAACGAAGGAGTAAACTCCTGGCATCTCGCGGTGATGGATTCACGATTGATGCGCCAATCAACTGTAAAAGGCGAGGGAAAATGCACCTTTCGTAGAATGAGGGCCTTTTGTGCATGCCGAAAACACCTGCTGTATGTAATTCGAGCCATGACATGAAGTAGTGCATTGCGAAAACCATATGCAACGCCCCAGGCTCATTGGCATCTGCCGCTCGGCTAAGGCCATGATATAAATGTGCCAAGCCGGCGATCCCGACGGCCACCTTTACCCCGATAACCATCCGGTGAGCCGGGTAAAAAACAGAGGGCCGCATGCGGTGAGAATGTGTTGGAAGTGCAAACCAACTCAACCAAAGCCCAAGAAATCCCAAAAAGAAGGCCTCCTCGTCCATCTCGGGGGCCGCAACTTCCGCAAAAGACATGGCTGAGGAGTTGGGAAGAAAAAAGTCCTTCTGATCTATGTCTCTCGCTGGCAGGTTATCCAAACCTAAGCCGAAAGGATCCTCGAGGTAAGCAAACTTGGCAGTCTTCGCCGAAAGGACGTTTGGATGAAGGAACCGAGCAATAAAATCCTCAAAATTAACTCCACGGCTCCCATGCTCAACAAAAAGATTCTCATAGATGTTCAACACCTTAATCAGACTTGGAAACTGATGTTGAACAGCGTTCTCTGGCGTGAGCTCCCTTACCCTCGGCTTAGCCCCATAGATGTACTCGTCCGGCGGGAGCAATTCCTCATAATGTTCCCCCATAGCCGGTAGGCCAGACACCTCCGTAAACTCTTCCAGCGAGATGGACACTTCCCGATCCATGGCGAGGAAAGTATGAGTAGGAATGTTCCACTGCTCCAAGAAGGCCTTGAACCACCAAGTAGGAAGCGTAGGATACTGGAAGAGAGAAACGTAGACTGCGGTGTACAGTCCTAGCCTTATCAACTGCGACTTCCTCGTTGACAGGATATACCGGGCCCATGGCAGATAGCCGACCGGGTGGCGGGGGATCAGACCAAGGTTATATGATTGCCCCCAAGGTCTCGCCTCGCCCTGACAGATACGGCGTCCTAGGATGTCCAAAGCCATCGGACGCTGGACCGGGATGGCGTCTATGGCCGGATGAAGAAAACCCTTCGATGTCCAATCTGTCATCTCCGCGGCATACTGCACCGGGGGTGGACTGGCGTAGTGAATCGCCGTTATGGGCTCTGACGGCACCGCACATGTGAAGCTGCGCCGACCCATAATGATTTGATTGTACCACGACCCCCAAAGATGGAGACTCTTATACTCCGGGTCGTGCGCCTTGATCATAGCCAGAACCTCACGATCCAAAGGCGCCTCTGGAAACCCCTCCTCTGAGCGGACAAACGGAAATGAAGTATCTTCAGACATAATCGCTGCAAAAAGAGCAATGTAGCTGTCAGTGTTGTAATCCTAACGCTTGACACTGAAAAAAGGAAATGCATTAATTAATCTAAAAATCAAAATTAATTAAATACACCGCACCACAGTGCAGTGAGTAGGGGACCAAAGGGACCCACAAAATCGGGATGACAATACGTCAGTTAATAAAACAACCTCATCATTGGATGAGATTGTCAGTTAGTCCCCAGGGGAACATTCCCATAATAAAAAAGGGGGAAAGAATCACTAGAGACAAGGAAGGAATCTCCTCTTTCAGAGCAAAGCTCTGTCACAGAATGACACTTGTCAAATTCTGATCCCAAAAGAGTAAAATTCTTTAAAAAAGGAGCTTAGCCCTGTAACATTCAAAAAATGTGTGTGTTGAAAATAATTTTAAAATTAAAATTTCTAGAATCCTGAAAGATCCATGAAAACTTACAAAAAAAAAGGGGGTTCTTTGCCTTTCAGATCTAAAAGATCTGCATTTGATCCAAGAGCAAAGCTCTGTTCATGGGTTAAAACCCATGAAAGATCTCTGTGGATCTGTAAGTTCTTGTAGAGCAGAGCTCTGTTTATGAAACCCCAAGGGGGATCTCTTTGGATCAGAGGACCTATAAAAGCCAAGCTCGATTAATTAATTAAAATATTTAATCTGAGGTTAAGTTTACCTAAAATTTTCTAACTTTGAAAATAAGAGCAAAGCTCTAAAGTTCTGGAAACGAGAGCAAAGCTCTGAAGTCTTAAGCAAGAGCAAAGCTCTGGGAAATCAAAAACTAATGGTGAAATTTTCTAAGGGTCAAACGCCCTATTTATAAGGCGCTTGCGCCTCTTGAGATTCTCCCTTGATCCAACGGTCAGGAAGGTGGCCACCGTTGCACTCACGTGTGCGCCACGTGAGCGCAACGGTGGGGGGGCATTTGTTTCGCCCAATCAGAGCAAAGCTCTGTTTGAATTCAAAATTCAAATCTTTGAAGCAGAGCTTCAAATCCCGCGCGCAGCGCCCAAGAAGGCGCGCCCAATCAGAGCAAAGCTCTGTTTAAAGGAAGCAACGCTTCAGCTGCAATGCGCTCTGCGCTAAGTGACACGTGTCAGCGCAGATGCGCTAGCGCAGTTGCGCTACGCTCTGCGCTGCGCGACATGTGTCAGCGCAGATGCGCTAGCGCAGTTGCGCTGCGCTCTGCGCTGCACGACACGTGTCAGCGCAGATGCGCTAGCGCAGTTGCGCTGCGCTCTGCGCTGCACGACACGTGTCAGCGCAGATGCGCTAGCGCACTTGCGCTGCGCTCTGCGCTGCGCGACACGTGTCATGCGCTGGGGTATTTGCGCCCAAACTGAATTAAGATTTCATGAAATCTTTTCTGTTCTTTCCAGAACTAGAAGACTCTCTTCGGCCTCTGGATCAAAGATCCAACGGTGGGAAAACACCCAAAAATCATTCAAGAAAGATCCCGTTAACAAATTCAACAAATTTATGGGGCACTATAAATAGGACCCCAGACCTCATTCAAAGAGCATCAAGAATTTTCTCAAAAAATCAAGAACCCTAAAACAGAGAAAACTCCGAGAAGAAAAAGGTAAAGAACCTTCATGAGGTAAAAAAAAAGGGGGGCCTTCTAATAGATCATTGATCTAAAAATAAGATCAATGATCTTTATAAAAAAAAAAAAAAGTGCTTTGCATTTCTTGTGAACCTTCGGTTCTGTAAAAACAACAAAAATAATAAAATAATAAAATAATAGTGCTTTGCACTTTTAAGAACCTCTGGTTCTTCGAATAAAGAAAAATTTATTTTTCTTTGATCCAATTTAGACGAAGAAATTAAACAGTGCTTTGCACTTCCCTTCTTGAATCTAAAAGATTCTTAGTGCTTTGCACTTCCAATTTGCGCCGTTGCGCTCTTAAGAGAGCGCCACGTGTCGGCTATAAAACCATTTGCGCTAAGCGCTCTTAAGATAGAGCTTTGCTCTCTGGAACTAGCGCAACTCGCTGAGAGAGCGCCACGTGTCGGCCATAAAACCATTTGCGCTAAGCGCTCTTAAGATAGAGCTTTGCTCTCTGGAAATAGCGCAACTCGCTGAGAGCGCGCCACGTGTCAGCAGCGCAATTGCGCCGCGCAACAGAGCAACGCGCTGCGCTAGTGCGCTTGCACTCATCAGAGCACGACACGCGTCGTCACCGTATGGACTTGCGCTCATTACTTAGCGCAAAGCGCAAATGCCTTCAAAAGGGCCAAGCCCAACTAAGAGAAGGCCTAACAGGCTCAATAAAGCGTAAATGCATTATTTTAAGGGGCAGAGCCCAAATCAAAACAGATGCTTTGCATCATTTATAAATGGGCAGAGCCTAAACAGAATCTTCAGAATGCTGTGCATTTTTACCAGGGGCAGAGCCCAAATCAAACAAATGCATTGCATCATTCATAAATGAACAGAGCTCAGAATAAATTGATGCTCTGCAGAGCCCAAATGCAATGCATTACTTAACAAAAATGTTGAACATTTCAACTGGACTTAGCCCAATTTTGGCCATAAGTCCTTAAATTAAATTGACTGAGCAAAATCGCTCTTCTAAATCAATTTACATCCGGTTCGAGGGTACATCTCCGAACTCCTTTGACACCCGTCGTTGTAATCTCTCAACGACGTCAAAGAGGTGACGGGTCCCAACGACTACACATTGATATGGACCACTATGTCCTTAAACTGGCGATGGACCGAAACGTCCTTAAACTAATATTGGACCGAAACGTCCTTAAACTAATATCGGACCGAAACGTCCTTAAACTAATATTGGACCGAAATGTCCATAAACTAACATCGGACCGAAACGTCCTTAAACTAATATTGGACCGAAATGTCCATAAACTAACATCGGACCGAAACGTCCTTAAACTAATGTTGGACCGAAACGTCCTTAAACTAATATCGGACCGAAACGTCCCTAAACTAATATCGGACCGAAACGTCCCTAAACTAATGATGGACCGAAACGTCCCTAAACTAATATCGGACCGAAACGTCCCTAAACTAATATCGGACCACCACGTCCCTAAACTGGAACATGGACCACTACGTCCTTAAACTGGCGACGGACCGAAACGTCCCTAAACTAATAATGGACCACCACGTCCCTAAACTGGCACAATAGGGCCCAAACGCTCTTTTGTTGGATCTAAACGGTCCCGTCTAAGTTGATCTTAACCCCAAATACGGTTAATGTGTCCTTAGATCTTTAAACAAATAATAAAACCCCAAATCAGCTTTGGTTCAAGGGTACATCTCTGAGCTCCTCTAACACCTATCGTTGTAATCCTTCAACGATGTTAGAGAGGTGATGAGTCCTGACGACCATAAATTAAATGGATTACGTCAAGTTGATCTTAGTCCAAAACAGGACTAACGTATCCTTGACGAACGTTTAAGTTGATCTTAGCCGCAACGCGACTAATGCATCCTTAAACTAAAAACACCAAACCCAAATCTAACTAAATACGGATTTGGACTAATCCACGTCCTACGGGCGACGGCATTACTCAGTCTCCGTATACAATCCACGGGCAATCACAAACAAAACAAACACACACGACACGAAGTGAAATTCTGGAGAAGGAGAAAGTTGTTACCGCGATGCGGTAGCGTAATTAACTGCAGGGGCTTGCGCCTGCAGGGAAGAGTGTCCCCACAATCAAAAACCCCTCACCCTGAGGGGGAATCTGACGAAGTCTGCTACATCGGCCGCATCCGTCTAAACCTTCGATACATGGTGCCATAAATCAACTTGGCATCTTCGGAGAGGTGGACGGATAGCACCAAATAGCATCTGCCCCGAACCTCAGGCGAGACAGTCAACGTCTAGGCCGCCGTTCGGAGGGGAACAGTGTTCACATCATTTCATGAGTGTTAGCTTGTGTTAAAGAAACTTCAAGGTAGATCATCTTAGTATCGAAGATCGGAAGCAAAGGTTGCGTCTTTCTCTTCGTGGAACCTCTCGAGAGTCCGGATCCCGATGATCGCAGCGAAGGGACCACAACACGGAGCATATGAAGTGAAGGACCGGATCTACAAAGGTTGTAATCCCTCTCACTTAGTGTTAAAGTGTTTAGCATGCTTGTTTTCGCCTAATCTCTAGTTTAAAGTTCCGTATTCGGGTTGTTCGGCACGGCTAAATTTTAAATCGGGCATGGTTGATGCCTCGTAGACCCTTGTGCGCGTGCCTAGCAACCCTACAATACCCACGGTACGTCACTCTACTTTAGTCACCTATTACATCAACCAAGGGTCATCCTACGCTCCGAAGGTAAAACCTAACGCTCTGATACCAACTTTGTCACGACCCGAAAGTCCGGAATATGACCGGCACTTAAACTACGAATGTCTTGAGGCGTACGTAATCTAAGTAAATCGAAAACCCAGAAATCCAAACCAAGAAAAGATGTAGAGTGCAGGAAAAACCAACTTAAAGCAAGTAGTTTCAATAGCATAAGCCGAATTATGCGGTTTTTAAAAACATCTAAAAATTTCCTGAAAATTTCGGCAGAGTCTCCTTTGTAAATGCTGGCCCCCAAACGGGATACAACATGAATAGTATATGAATTCAATAAAAAGGCATCCCCAAGCGGGAGCTAGCTCTTCGTCAATCGACGGCCATAACCACACAAGCAATATAATATACAACGCCAACGACGAGGATCAAAATTCAAAAGGGAACTCAAAACCACAAGAAAACCACAGAAATATAACGCGCGACTCTAAGGTCGAAGGAATAACATCACTGGTCTCTACCTCAAAATAAATACATGTTTGGTTGATGGAACTTCTAGATACAACAGAATAATGATATACAAGATATATAATGGGGGGATACGATACAAACAAACCTACCTAATAGCAAATCACCCGGAAAAGGAAGTAGTGCCAGAAAAGCCGTAATGAAACCTGTACGGCAAAACCTGCAAGAAACTGGGGCACAACGGGGGTGAGTTGCCAACTCGTGAATAGAAAAACATCTACGCACAGAAATCGCATAAATAATGCAACCTAGGTCAATGATCATAATATATCCTCAAATATATGAATAATATGCAGCCTATAACAATGGCTAGGGTAATATCTAACCCGAGTGTGATCTAATGTGCCCGTGTCAGTGCCACAGGTAGCAATAATCATATGAATGAGGTATGAATGCATGAAAACAGAATACATGTAAATGAAGAAACTGTTTTCATAAATTAGTGAGATTTCCTTTGTATTTTTAAAATGAGGTATCATAAATGAAATCAGCATCAACAGTGTATAGCATCGATACAAAACATAAATCTCAATGTCTCAAAGCTTCAGGCTCCGGCTATCCGGACTGGCCTGTATCATCAAATCTCAGTACCTCAATATCTCGAAATCTCAATGTCTCAATCTCAATATCTAGGGCGCCGTCAGTCCAGACCGGCCCCTACCATCCATCTCAAGACCACGACGGTATCCTCCGGATATCCGACGCGTCGGGTAAAATCACCGGTAGGTAGTCTCCCCCTACCAGGCTCATCGTCATCACCACGAGCTTCTTGCCCTGGGTACCTTACCGGGTCCACCATGTACCCGAAACGGTTCATCCAACTCCTCGAATCGGGTCTCGAAATCCATCAGCAAACTCATGGTGGACGACTCATACATCATGGGAAAAACCGCGCTTTTCATTTAAAAAGAGAAAGAAGAAGTTTGTATATGTTTTGCGGTTTTCCCCAAATCCAGAAAATCTCATGGAAATCCGAATCCAAAACCTCAATAGCACGTAAAAAGTGAATATATGCATGACAATCCATGAATGCGGCATAACAATGAATAACAGTATGCATGAAGTAGCAGGTAATAACTACAATGTCTAAACTAACATATAAGGCAAGTACACTAATATCATGTCTAAACTATTAGCTAACAGGCTATGTCAAGCAATAATATTTTCTAAGGTGTACGTGACATGGCAATTACCGATGAAGATGTGTGTGAGCCGGTAAGTAAGTGTACGTGGTACATACGCATCATCGGTAATGGTGCTGGTGTCCTAACAGCATTATATCAATAATGGAGTATGAAACATAATATAAGCATGCGATGCGAAGCGAACCACAATAATGAGCGGGAGTTGAATACTAGACGCAACTATAACTAATCTGCATTAATCTAATATAAGTCTTACAAATGGTGCCTTTTGAAATAACACGAATCATGGGGTTTTGAAAATAAGGGCTACGGTGTTTTATGAAAAGATACGTCTTTTGAAACATCCGTAGGATTCCTTGGGCTGTCTTTTAAAATACCCACGATTCGTTAGGTTTTGAAATAGGTAAGAATCGAATCTAATCTAACAACTAAACTAAACTAAAGTGCTAAGCTAACAAGCTGGACTACAGGTAAGGAAACCGCCTAACATTTGAGTCGATCCATATTCATACCTGTATATATATTATTCGGTGATCCCGCCTCAATAATATCATATCCGATACCATATCTATAAGCATGCATCCTAAGTCAATAGTGCGGATCAATCATCAAAATATAGCTCGTACGTAAATCCGTCGTACGGCATCCCCAAATCTGGGTACGGGTTAATATCACATTAATCATACTATTCACCTGGTATCCTCTCTTTCAAATATCATGATCGGGGTACTGATCTACGTCTAGTACAATACTGATACCGCCTAAGTATGCATGCACGTGTGTGAAACACTACGTCAAGGACCCGCTACAACGTCATGTCGTATCTCAAATACGAACCCTGCTATATCACCGATCTCACGGCCTCAAATCAAATCTCATCGACTCATCATAAATCACAAGTACTATCATCATTATCCATGCTTGCGTATATGAATGTACATATGCATAGTCCCATACCCACGCATATATACATGTATACACATTCCAATCTGCGCCCAAGAAAGTAATGTATGCAAGTCTGTATGTGCGTATGTGGGTATAACAACTACTCTAGGGTTTCGCAACTAACCCAAAGCTAATCCATGAACACATAATCAAAACATGAATAAACATTCTCGTATCATAAAACACCTATATAAACATATATATATAAGCTACACTATGGACTGCGGGGGTGCTATACGCCATCCACCCGACTTCTCCCCGTAGATATAAATCTACTCACCTGGTCCTCGCTAGCCGGTGCCGACGTCGCCACGTGCTTGCTTTTCATCTCGAAGTCCACATGGGGGTACCTACATATCACAACGCATCGTATCGCATTAAAATCCGACTCATGACCAAAACGACACACGAATCCCACATAGGTCAAAACCTATGGTTGCTTTCACAAATCAATCCAAAACTCTCGACGTCGGTGTACAAACGCCAGACCATCGAGAAAAACCCTAATACACTCATTTGCACATTCACGAACACTAATTTTAATATAAAATAGGTTAAAACTCACAAAAACCCCAATTTCACTTAAAAAGTCATTTTTTCCGAAAATCTAGCAAGCACAAATCACCGTTTTAGTACAAAACTCGATGTATAAACGAATCTAGCGGCCACAATATTCACTAAATATCTTAATTAAGTCATAAAAACAATTCCCATAATTTAATCTCATTAATTTCCATAAACCTTAAAATTCTAGTTCACAAAATACCTAAATTGTAACAATTTTATAGCAAAAATGTACAAACTACAATCTAGCTTGGATTTTCATGAACTAAAAGCATTAAACCACTCAATATAATCTTTATAATAACATGAAACCTAAATTTGAATTTTATCTCACAAGAATATAATTAATTTCAAAACCTAGTTTACCATTTATATAATTATCACTTTTAAATCAACAAATATGCAAACTAGCAACTTAAATTGGATTTAGCATAACATTAATATGTCAATTATATCACATAAACTAAATCTCACAACACAAAATACCAATTTGAAATCAAACCCCTCTCTTGAATTTTAAATCATGCACCTAGAACTAATTAAAAACTAATTAAACACCTATTTAAGCTAACCTAAGCAATTAACAACACATTAAGTAAAAAGGTTAGAATTTATACCAAAATAATTTGAAGATCCCACAAGCACACTTAGCCTCCCAAATTTAAATCTAAATCCCTAGATCTATGCTATGGTAGCCAAAGGAAAATGGGTAGGAGGTGGGTTTTGATTTGGATTTTTGCTTGATTTTTTGTGGATTTTTCAAGCATTTTTGATGAACTTTTTTAAAGAGAAGGAGATGAAGAATGAAGGGGCTGTTGTGGGTTCAGATTTTGGCCAGAATTGGTGGGGATTGGGTGAGGGAGGAGAGAGAGTGAGGTGGGGAAAGTCCACTCTAGTCAAAGTCCGCTCTAATTCTATCATTTTCTACTCTTTTCTTTGTCTTTTCTTTTGAAAAAAGAAGTGATTGGAGAGAGGGAGAGGGGGAGGGCTGTCATGGTGGGGCCGGCCACATGGGGAGAGGGTGAGGTGTGGGTGTGTGGGTTAGGAAAAAAGATAAATGCTAAACCCCAATTCCCATTAACACTAATTTCACCGAAAAAAGCCTTTTTCTTCGATATTTTCTAAACCGTTTTGGCAAACGATTTCGTTTCAAAAACCATATGATAAAATTTTATTTAATGTTTTATGATGCACAAAATTTGTTTCAACTCATTCCAATTTGTAATTTTCCCTAACTAAATGTATTGGTGACGGCTTAAACTAATAATAAAATAATTTTTTTTCAGAAAATTTGAAATTTCACCAGTGCCTCAATAAACACCAAATTCTAGCAATTACATAGCTAGAATATGTATATTTAATTTTTATAATAAGATATTTGTATTTTGACTTTTTCCAGAAAACCCCCTTATTTTACCGATTTTTCGAAATTTCACCGAAACGATTTTCAAAACGTTACATGAATTTGCATTTGTAAGTAATGTTGTGAACATTCACCTTAATCAAGTTTTGATTGGGTCAGGTACATTAAGCAATGGTATATACGTATTAAACCAACCGCATATTTTCAATGTCCAGAATACACACAAAAGAAATTCTCCGGAAATAAATCAGGCTTTCTTATGGCATTGTAGACTGGGTCACATCAATGAGAGAAGGTTGACGAAGTTACATACAGAAGGATATTTGGATCCGTTCGAATATCAATCATATGCAACTTGTCAATCCTGTCTCAAAGGAAAGATGACAAAGACTCCGTTCACTGGACACGGAGTAAGAGCGAGCGAGCTCTTGGGACTCGTACACAGCGATGTGTGCGGTCCAATGTCTACGCGTGCACGAAGCGGTTATTCTTACTTCATTGCTTTTACGGATGACTTTTCAAGGTACGGATATGTCTTCTTAATGAAACATAAATCCGAAGCCTTTGGAAAATTCCAGGAATATAAGAATGAAGTAGAAAAACAAACAGGCAAAAGTATCAAGACACTGAGATCTGATCGAGGTGGTGAATACTTAAGTGCCGAGTTCGTGGATTACTTAAAAGAGAATGGAATTCTCTCTCAGCTTACTCCTCCATACACTCCGCAACATAACGGTGTATCGGAGAGACAGAACCGGACCCTATTGGATATGGTACGTTCTATGATGAGTAACGCTGAGTTACCGCGATCATTCTGGGGATATGCACTAGAATCGGCTGCATACCTTTTGAACCGAGTTCCAACTAAGTCTGTGCCTACCACACCATATCAGATATGGTGTGGGAAGAAACCCTATCTTAAGTACATTAAGACATGGGGATGTCCAGCTTTTGTCAAAAAGCAGCATGCGGACAAACTCGAGGCACGCTCAGTACAGTGCAAGTTTGTGGGATATCCAAAGAACTCTAAGGGATATTTCTTCTATTGTGAAGAGGAACAAAATGTTTTTGTTTCTCGTCATGCCCACTTCTTGGAAACTGAGTTTTTGGAAAATCAGATAAGTGGGAGCGCAATAGAACTGGAAGAAATTCCAGAACCACGAGTTATTACTGAAAGCTTAGTAGAACCAGAGGGTTCGAAAGATCAGGACATTCCTGCGCCACTCCGCAGGAGTAGTAGGCAGTCTCATCCGCCCGAGAGATACTATAGTTTTCTCATAGACGGGGATAGAGAGGATTGCATCATTGATAGTGATGAGCCGACTAGCTTCCAACACTCCATTCAGAGCGTTGACTCGGTAAAATGGCTGGATGCAATGCGGACCGAAATGGAGTCCATGTACACAACAAAGTATGGACGTTGGACGTTGCTCCAGATAGGGTAAAACTTGTAGGATGCAAGTGGATCTTCAAAAGGAAGATTGGTGTAGATGGACAGGTTGAGACCTATAAAGCTAGACTTGTTGCAAAGGGTTTTCGTCAAAGACCTCGTTTGGACTATGAAGAAACCTTTTCTCTAGTGGCTATGCTGAAATCCATTCGGATCCTTCTTGCCATTGCTGCCTTCCACGATTATGAGATTTGGCAGATGGACGTAAATACTGCTTTTCTAAATGGAAATTTAGAAGAGTGTGTCTATATGGACCAGCCAGAGGGTTTCATTCAGAGTGGGAGCAGCGGAGAGGTGTGCAAGTTGCTTAAGTCCATCTATGGACTAAAGCCGGCATCACGGAGTTGGAACATCTGTTTTGATGAGACGGTCAAAGAATTTGGCTTTATTAAAAATCCAGATGAACCATGCATCTATAGTTGATTTGTAGCAAGAACTGTCGTATTCCTCGTTTTGTACGTGGATGACATTCTTTTGATAGGAAATGACATTCCTATGCTACAATCTGTCAAGGGGTTCTTGTCACACAGGTTCTTCAAGAAAGACCTGGGTGATGCTTCTTACATTCTGGGGATCCGGATCTATCGTGATAGATCCAAGTGGATATTAGGACTTTCACAGTCCAGGTACATCGACACCATACTGAGAAGATTCAGTATGGAAGATTCCAAGCGCGGTAATCTACCGGCTTGTCACGGGATCACCCTCTCCAAGGAGATGTCTCCCAAGACTGATTTGGAAAGGGATCGCATGTCTATTATACCCTATGCTTCTGCGGTAGGCTCTATAACGTATGCGATGTTGTGTACCAGACCAGATGTAGCTTATGTACTGAGTGTGGTAAGCCGGTATCAGTCAAACCTTGGGGAGAAGCACTGGATAGCGGTAAAGAATATTCTCAAGTACCTGAGAAGGACTAAGGAGATGTTCTTGGTGTATGGCGGAAAAGACCTCCAGATCGAGGCCTTTGCTGACTCCAGCTTCCAGAGTGACAAGGATGATTCCAAGTCCATGTCGGGTTATGTCTTTACCCTCAATAGAGGGGCGGTGTGTTGGAAGAGTTCCAAACAGGAAATTGTTGCTGACTTGACGATGGAAGCAGAATATATCGCTGCTGCAGATGCCGCAAAAGAAGCCGTCTGGATAAGGAAGTTCTTGATAGAACTTTAGGTGGTTCCGTCCATTGTTGATCCAATACCTCTGTATTGCGATAACAACGGGGCTATAGCTTTAGCGAAAGAACCCAGGTCCCATCAGAAGTCCAGACACATCTTGAGGTGGTATCACCTGATCAGGGAGATCGTGGGTCGCTAGGAGATCGAGGTTCGGAGAGTTACCACGGAAGATAACACTGCTGATCCACTCACGAAGGCCTTACACCAGACTCAGCTCGAGCGGCTGATCGAGATGATTGGTCTTCGATACGCCAGTACATGGCCATAGTGCAAGTGGGAGATTGTTAGTGTATATACCCTAGAGGCCATTACTGTATCATACTAGTTTGTATATTACTTAATGGAAGCTTGGGATATTCACCTTGTATTGACAATCTTGCTCAAAATAGTAGTATGCTACTTGGTTTGTTTCTACTTTAATGTGTACATGTGTTTATTTTAGTATATCACCTATACACATTAGTGGAGCCCTTAGGATCTTTGCTTGATTACCAGCGTTGTGATGGCAGTCACACTCGTGGGGGTTGGGTAATCCATAAGGACATCCTTATGCAGGTCCCTAGTCGTAGGACTATCGAGACAGGGCATCGATACTCCGGAGTAAACTAGCGTATGCGCTTCTTATCCCAGCAGGGGAGACGGTCTGTCCCACATCTGTCAGTACGTCGTACTTGAGATAGTATGCGGGTGCTCGTTAGGTTACGAGTATACTGGACAAGACTCGTCGAGAACTGTTGGTTGGTACTATACCTTTCGTCAGTTATCAGTTTCCAGGTGACATGAGTACAGCTTAGTCCGCTGACTTGACACTGTCACATCGCCTCGAGTGTGTTCCCACTGTACTTAGATTACTACCCTACCATGGCTCAAAGGAGTCGTGCAAACAGGTAGTAGTTGGGTGCAGTCCCGAAGCACTTGGAGGCAGTGACGGTTAGACATGATTCCTCTCTCCCAGTATTGGGGGTTGATATCGCGCTGTGTCTAGGAGAGCCATTACACAAAGTCCCTGGCCAGGGCAAGCGAGATATACTGGTAGGTTTACAGTGTTATCTCAGGGTGTTCTGGGCTACACTCCGACACGACTTGTACCGCTATTAGGGGACTGACGTTTACCGCCCCCTAGGCCCGCCATGCGATATTCTTAGACGAACAGACCGGACTGTACGCAGATTGTCACATTCAGGCTCAGTAGGAGTTCAGATGGGTTTCACCTCGTCCGTCTTCTTATCGGCATCTACCTGGGGGCCGTTACGCACAGCTAGTGCCGCTTGCGGTCTGTGGTTAAACCCACTGCCAGCGTAGTGTCGAGTCTTTAGAGTCCCACACAGAAAGCTATTCGCCTTTAGGCAAAAGAGTAGAGGTCGCATGGTTTTGCGACAGGGTTCGGTCACATCCGTGCACTTGTGCACGTTTAGTGTCCGGGAAGTTATCACTAGCGGGCTTTGGTTTAAGCCAGATCCTAGTGTACGTTTTTGGATTGGTTTTATCTCGTTTGTATTCATGTTCCTCGGAACGCGGATGCGGGTGTGTATGCACAGTTGACAGAGAGACAGAGGCAGAGGATTCTCATTAGGGTTGTTGATTGTTGACTTTTGCTAAACCCAAATGAGAATTAGAAATATGATTAACAATAATATTACTTAAGTATTATTGTGACATGGTTGTTGATGGTTGACTTTGTTGACTTGTTGACTTAGTTGACCGGTTGACTAGGTTGGACTTGTTGACCATCATCATGACAATGGCTATCATTTTTTGGCATTGAGCTTGGCTTGCTTATTTGTTCACATATTGCATTTAATGCAAGAAATGATATGGCCACTTGATATGATAACAACCATCACATAATACTCAATTATTATTATGTGTTATGATGATTTTGGATTATGAGAGCTTGGATGGCAAAAGTCTTGCTCATTCTTTCATTTCCTTTCTCTCTCATGCTTGAGCTCTCCCTCTTCCACTTGCTCTCTCTCTAGTTCATGGTTCTATTGTCTCATGTGTTGAGAAGCAAGAACCATAGAGATCAAATCCCATTACACTTCTCTACTCATCCTAGTTCACAAGGTCTAGCAAGCCAAGTGTTCTAGTTTCTTCTAGTTTGAAGTGAATCCAAAGGTAGAACCTTTCAGGTGGATCTATCTTCGGCACAAAGAGACGACGAGGAGAGAACCATCCGACCACCACAACGAGACCAAGATAAGGAGTTCAAGTTAAGGTATAACCCCTAACCGAGTAGGTAAAACTCTTGTTAGGATTGTTAGATAGTTGTTTAACAAAGATCCGTATTTTGAGCCCATGTTACCACCAAAAGAAAAAAATCGTTTTTCATCATTTCCGCAAGCCCGTAAGTACCGGAAGAGGTAACGTGGACTTACAGAGGTCACCCATCCTAGTACTACTCTCCCCCAAGCAAGCTTAACTGCGGAGTTCTGATGGAATCCGGTGCTTTAGTGCTGGTATGGTCGAATCCGAAAGGTTTGGGTCGCCAAACTCTTTTATTCTCTTCCGGGCCACGACGGATTCTGCATATTCTTCATTCGTTTTCTGCCGGGTTATCTCCTTTTCTCCGTCAGATTCAGCCGCAATAAACGTTAGGATGGATATACCGAAGACCGGCGCCGTTTTACTCCGTTTTTTCCTTGCCCGTCGTCCTTAATTTCAGTCGGGGTGGCGGATATGTTCTGCTTTTACCGCCGATCATCTCAAATCCCCCGGGGGCGAACGTCTCGCCCATTAAAAAGAAAGCCCGCAATGAAATATTCTGTTATCTCAGCCGAGCGTCCCCAGACCGAAAGATAGTAGGAGGTCGGGACAAAAAAAATAATAAAAAGGGATGCAACACGAGGAATTCCCAGGAGAGCACCTATCCTAGTACTACTCTTGCCTAAGCACGCTTAACTGCGGAGTTCTGATGGGATTCGGTGCTTTAGGGCTGGTATGGTCGCATCCGAAAGGTTTGGGTCACCAAACTCTTTTATTCTCTTTCGGGCCACGACGGATTCTGCATATTCTTCATTCGTTGACTGCCGGTTTCTCTCCTTTTCTCCGTCAGATTCAACCGTAATAAACGTTAGGCTGTATATACCGAAGACCAGCGCCGTTTTACACCGTTTTTCTTGCCCGTTTTCCTAAATTTTGGTTGGGGATGGCGTATACGTTCTGTTTTTAACACCGATCGTCCCAAAACTCGGGGGGGGGGATGTCTCACCCATTGAACCGAAAGCCCACAACGAAATATTCTGTTTTCACAGCCGAGCGTCCCCAGACCGAAAGAGAGTAGGAGGTCGGGAAAAAAAACAATAAAAAGGGGATGCAACACGAGGACTTCCCAGGAGGTCACCCATCCTAGTACTACTCTCCCCAAGCAAGCTTAACTGCGGATTTCTGATGGGATCCGGTGCTTTAGTGCTAGTATGGTCGCATCTGAAAGGTTCGGGTCGCCAAACTCTTTTATTCTCTTCCTGACAGCGAGGGATTCTGCATATTCTTCATTCGTTGTCTGCCGGTTTCTCTCCTTTTCTCCGTCAGATTCAGCCGCTATAAATATTAGGCTGGATATACCGAAGACCAGCGCTGTTTTACTCAGTTTTCCTTGCCCGTCGTCCTTAATTTCAGTGGGGGAGGTGGATACGTTCTGTTTTTACCGCCAATCGTGCCAAAACCCGTGGGGGGGATGTCTCGCCCGTTGAACCGAAAGCCCGCGATGAAATATTCTGTTTTCACAGCCGAGCGTCCCCAGATAGAAAGAGAATAGGAGGTCGGGACAAAAAAACTATAAAAAGGGGATGCAACACGAGGACTTCCAAGGAGGTCACCCATCCTAGTACTACTCTCCCTAAAGCAAGCTTAACCGCGGGGTTCTGATGGGATCCGATGCTTTAGTGCTGGTATGGTCGCATCCGAAAGGTTTGGGTCGCCAAACTCTTTTATTCTCTTCCGGGCCGCGACGGATTCTGCATACTCATTATTCGTTGTCTGCCGGTTTCTTTCCTTTTCTCCGTCAGATTCAGCCGCAATAAACGTTAGGCAGGATATACCGAAGACTATCGCCGTTTTACTCTGTTTTCCTTGCCCGTCGTCTTTAATTTATGTCACGGTGGCGGATACGTTCTGTTTTTACCGCCGATCGTCCCAAAACCCGGGGGGACGTCTCGCCCGTTGAACCGAAAGCCCGCAACGAAATATTCTGTTTTCACAGCCGAGCGTCCCCTGACCGAAAGAGAGTAGGAGGACGGGATAAAAAAAACAATAAAAAGGGGATGCAACAGGAGGACTTCCCAGGAGGTCACCCATCCTAGTACTACTCTCGACCAAGCACACTTAACTACGGAGTTCAAATAGGATCCGGTGCTTTAGTGCTGGTATGGTCGCATCCGAATGGTTTGGGATGCCAAACTCTTTTATTCTCTTTCCGGGCCGCGATGGATTCTACATATTCTTCATTCGTTGTCTGCCGGTTTCTCTCCTTTTCTCCGTCAGATTCAGCCGCAATAAACGTTAGGTTGGATATACCGAAGACCAGCGCCGTTTTACTCCGTTTTCCTTGCCCGTCGTCCTTAATTTCAGTCGAGGGTGGCGGATACGTTCTGTTTTTACCGCCGATCGTCCCAAAACCCGAGGGGGACGTCTCGCCCGTTGAATCGAAAGCCCGCAACAAAATATTCTGTTTTCACAGCCGAACATCCCAGACCGAAAAAGAGTAGGAGGTCGGGAAAACAAAACAATAAAAAAAGGATGCAACACGAGGACTTCCCAGGAGGTCACCCATCCTTGTACTACTCTCGCCCAAGCAAGCTTAACTGCGGAGTTCTGATGGGATCCGGTGCTTTAGTGCTGGTTTGGTCGCATCTGAAAGGTTCGGGTCGCCAAACTCTTTTATTCTCTTCTGGGCAGCGACGGATTCTGCATATTCTTCATTCGTTGTCTGCCGGTTTCACTCCTTTTCTCCGTCAGATTCAGCCACAATAAACGTTAGGCTGGATATACCGAAGACCAGCGCCGTTTAACTCCGTTTTCTTTGCCCGTCGTCCTTAATTTCAGTCGGAGGTGGTGGATACGTTCTGTTTTTACCGCCGATCGTGCCAAAACCCGGGGTGGACGTCTCGCCCGTTGAACCGAAAGCCCGCAATGAAATATTCTGTTTTCACAGCCGAGCGTCACCAGACATAAAGAGAGTAGGAGGTCGGGACAAAAAAAAAACAATAAAAAGGGGATGCAACACGAGGACTTCCCAGGAGGTCACCCATCCTTGTACTACTCTCCCCGAATAAAGCTTTACTGCGGAGTTCTAATGGGATCCGATGCTTTAGTGCTGGTATGGTCGCATCCGAAAGGTTTGGATCGCTAAACTCTTTTATTCTCTTCCGGGCCGTGATGGATTCTGCAAATTTTTCATTCGTTGTCTGCCGTTTTCTCTCCTTTTCTCCGTTAGATTCAGCCGCAATAAACGTTAGGCTGGATATACCGAAAACTAGCGCCGTTTTACTCCGTTTTCCATGCCCGTCGCCTTTAATTTAAGTCGGGGTGGCGGATACGTTCTGGTTTTACCGCCGATCGTCCATAAACACGGGGGGGCGTCTCGCCCGTTGAACCGAAAGCCCAAAACGAAATATTCTTCTTTCACAGCCGAGCGTCCCAGACAGAAAGAGAGTAGGAGGTCGGGACAAAAAAAAATAATAAAAAGGGGATGCAACATAAGGACTTCCCAGTAGGTCACCCATCCTACTACTACTCACCCCCAAGCAAGCTTAACTGTAGAGTTCTGATGGGATCCGGTGCTTTAGTGCTGGTATGGTCACATCCGATAGGTTTGGGTCGCCAAACTCTTTTATTCTCTTCCGTGCCGCGACGGATTCTGCATATTCTTCATTCGTTGTCTGCCGGTTTCTCTCCTTTTCTCCGTCAGATTACGCCATAAAAAACGTTAGGCTGGATATACCGAAGACCAGCGCCATTTTACTCCGTTTTCCTTGTCCGTCGTCCTTAATTTCAGTCGGGGGTGGCGGATACGTTCAGTTTTTACCGCCAATCATGCCAAAACCCGGAGGAGACGTCTCGCCCGTTGAACCGAAAGCCCGCAATGAAATATTCTGTTTTCACAGCCGAGCGTCCCCAGACAGAAAGGGAGTAGGAGGCCGGGACAAAAAAAAAATAAAAAGGGGATGCATCAGGAGGACTTCCCAGGAGGTCACCCATCCTAGTACTACTCTCGCCCAAGCACACTTAACTGCGGAGTTCTGATGGAATCCGGTGCTTTAGTGCTGGTATGGTCGCATCCGAAAGATTCGGGTCGCCAAACTCTTTTATTCTCTTCCGGGCAGCGACGGATTCTGCATATCCTTCATTCGTTGTCTGCCGGTTTCTCCCCTTTTCTCCGTCAGATTTAGCCGCAATAAACGTTAGGCTGGATATACCGAAGAACAGCGCCGTTTTACTCCATTTTTCTTGCCCGTCGTTCTTAATTTCAGTCGGGGGTGGTGGATACGTTCTGTTTTTACCGCCGATCGAGCCAAAACCTGTGCGGGCGTCTTGCCCATCGAACCGAAAGTCAGGAATGAAATGTTCTGTTTTCACAGCCGAGCGTCCCCAGACAGAAAGAGAGTAGATGGTCGGGACAAAAAAAAAGCGAATTCAACTCGAGGACTTCCCAGGAGGTCACGCATCCTAGTACTAATCTCCCCAAAACAAGCTTAACTGCGGAGTTCTGAAGGGATCCGGTGCTTTAGTGCTGGTATGGTCGCATCCGAAAGGTTTGGGTCGCCAAACTCTTTTATTCTCTTCCGGACCGCGACGAATTCTGCATATTGTTCATTCGTTGTCTGCCGGTTTCTCTCCTTTTCTCCGTCAGATTCAGCCGCAATAAACGTTAGGCTGGATATACCGAAGACTGGCGTCGTTTTACTCCGTTTTTCCTTGCCCGTTGTCCTTAATTTCAGTAGGGGGAGGCGGATATGTTCTGTTTTTACCGCCGATCGTCTTAAATCCCCCGGGGGAGACGTCTCGCCCGTTGAACCGAAAGCCCGCAACGAAATATATACTGTTTTCACAGCCGAGCGTCCCTAGATAGAAAGAGAGTAGGCGGTCGGGACAAAAAAAACAATAAAAAGGGGATGCAACATGAGGACTTCCCAGTAGGTCACCCATCCTAGTACTACTCACGCCCAAGCAAGCTTAACTGCGCAGTTCTGATGGGATCCGGTGCTTTAGTGCTGGTATGGTCGCATCCGAAAGGTTTGGGTCGCCAAACTCTTTTATTCTCTTTCTGGCCGCGACGGATTCTGCATATTCTTCATTCGTTGACTGCCGGTTTCTCTCCTTTCTCCGTCAGATTCAGCCGCAATAAACGTTAGGCTGGATATACCGAAGACCAGCGCCGTTTTACTCCGTTTTCCTTGCCCGTCGTCCTTAATTTTAGTCGGTAGTGGCGGATACGTTCTTTTTTTACCGCCGATCGTTCCAAAACCGGGGGGCGTCTCGCCCGTTGAACCGAAAGCCCGCAATGAAATATTTTGTTTTCACAGCCGTGCGTCCCCAGACAGAGAGAGAGAGTAGGAGGCCGGGACAAAAAAAATAATAAAAAGGAGATGCAACAGGAGGACTTCCCAGGAGGTCACCCATCCTAGTACTACTCTCGCCCAAGTACGCTTTACTGCGGAGTTCTGATGGGAACCGGAGCTTTAGTGCTGGTATGGTGGCATCCGAAAGGTTTGGGTCGCCAAACTCTTTTATTCTCTTCCGGACAGCGACAGATTCTTCATATTCTTCATTCATTGTCTGCCGGTTTCTCTCCTTTTCTCCGTCAGATTCAGCCGCAATAAACGTTAGGCTGGATATACCGAAGACCAGCTCCGTTTTACTCAGTTTTCCTTGCCCGTCATCCTTAATTTCAGTCGGGGGTGGTGGATACGTTCTGTTTTTACTGCCGATCGTGCCAAAACTCGGTAGGGGGGACGTCTCGCCCGTTGAACCGGAAGCCCGCAATGAAATATTCTGTTTTCACAGTTGAGCGTCCCCGGACAGAAAGAGAGTTGGATGTCGTGAAAAAACAATAAAAAGGGGACGCAACACGAGGACTTCCAAGCAGGTCACCCATCCTAGTACTACTCTCCCCAAAGCAACCTTAACTGCGGAGTTCTGATGGGATCCGGTGGTTTAGTGCTGATATGGTCGCATCCGAAAGGTTTGGGTCTTTAAACTCTTTTATTTTCTTCCGGGCTGCGATGATTCTGCATATTCTTCATTCGTTGTCTGCCGGTTTCTCTCTTTTTCTCCGTCAGATTGAGCCGCAATAAACGTTAGGCTGGATATACTGAAAACTAGCGCCGTTTTACTCCGTTTTCCTTGCCCGTCGTCTTTAATTTAAGTCGGGGTTGCGGATACGTTCTGTTTTTACCGCCGATCGTCCCAAAACCCGGGTGGATGTCTCTGCCGTTGAACCGAAAGCCCACAACGAAATATTCAGTTTTCACAGCCGAGCGTCCCCAGACCGATAGAGAGTAGGAGGTCGGGACAAAAAAACAATAAAAAGGGGATACAACACGAGGACTTCCAGGGAGGTCACCCATCCCAGTACTACTATCTCCCAAGCACGCTTAACTGCGGAGTTCTGATGGGATCCGGTGCTTTAGTGCTGGTATGGTCGCATCCGAAAGGTCTGGGTCGCGAAACTCTTTTATTCTCTTCCCGCCGTGACGGATTCTGCATATTCTTCATTCGTTGTCTGCCGGTTTCTCTTCTTTTCTCCGTCAGATTCAGCCGCAATAAACGTTAGGCAGGATATACCGAAGACCAACGGCGTTTTACTCCATTTTCCTTGCCCGTCGTCCTTGATTTCAGTCGGCGGAAGCGGATACGTTCTGTTTTTACCGCCGATCGTGCTAAAACCCGGGGGGGACGTCTCGTCCGTTGAACCGAAAGCCCACAATGAAATATTCTGTTTTCACAGCCTTGCGTCCCCAGAAAGAAAGAGAGTAGGAGGTCGGGACAAAAAAACAATAAAAAGGGGATGCAACACGAGGACTTCTCAGGAGGTCACCCATCCTACTACTACTCTCCCCAAAGGAAGCTTAACTGCGGAGTTCTGATGGGATCCGGTGCTTTAGTACTGGTATGGTCGCATCTGAAAGGTTTGGGTCGCCAAACTCTTTTATTCTCTTCCGGGCCGCGACGGATTCTGCATATTTTTCATTCGTTGTCTGCCGATTTCTCTCCTTTTCTCCGTCAGATTCAGCCGCTATAAACGTTAGGCAGGATATACCGAAGACCAGCGCCGTTTTACTCCGTTTTCCTTCCCCGTCGTGTTTAATTTAATTCGGGGTGGCGGATACGTTCTTTTTTTACCGTCGATCGTCCCAAAACCCGGGGGGATGTCTCGCCCGTTGAACCGATAGCCCGCAACGAAATATTCTGTTTTCACAGCCGAGCGTCCCTAGACCGAAAGAGAGTAGGAGATCGGGAGAAAAAAAACAATAAAAAGGGGATGAAACACGAGGACTTCCAAGGAGATCACCCATCTTAGTACTACTCTCACCCAAGCACGCTTAACTGCGGAGTTCAGATGGGATCCGGTGCTTTAGTACTGGTATGGTCGCATTCGAAAGGTTTGGGTCGCCAAACTCTTTTATTCACTTCCACGCCGCGATGGATTCTGCATATTCTTCATTCGTTGTCTGCCGGTTTCTCTCCTTTTCTCCGTAAGATTCAGCCGAAATAAACGTTAGGCTGGATATACCGAAGTTTTACTCCGTTTTCCTTTCCCGTCGTCCTTAATTTCAGTCGGTGGTGGCGGATACGTTCTGTTTTTACCGCCGATCATCCCAAAACCCGGGCGGGGGGGACATCTCGCCCGTTGAACCGAAAGCCCGCAATGAAATACTCTGTTTTCACAGCCAAGCGTCCCCATACCGAAAGAGAGAAGGAGGCCGAGACAAAAAAAAACAACAAAAAAGGGATGCAACACGAGGACTTCCCAGGAGGTCACCCATCTTAGTACTACTCTCGCTAAAGCACGCTTAAATGCGGAGTTCTGATGGGATCCGGTGCTTTAGTGCTGGTATGGTCGCATCCGAAACGATTGGGTCGCAAAACTCTTTTATTCTTTTCCGGGCCGTGACGGATTCTGCATATTCTTCATTCGTTGTCTGCAGGTTTCTCTCTTTTTCTCCGTCAGATTCAGCTGCAATAAACATTAGGCTGGATATACCGAAGACCAGCGCCATTTTACTCCGTTTTCCTCGCCCGTCGTCATTAATTTCAGTCGGGGTTGGCGGATACGTTCTGTTTTTACCGCCGATCATCCCAAATCCCGAGGGGGGGCGTCTCGCCCGTTGAACCGAAATTCCGCAACGAAATATTCTGTTTTCACAGCCGAGCGTCCCCAGACCGAAAGGGAGTAGGAGGACGGGACAAAAAAAACAATAAAAAAGGGATGCAACACGAGGACTTACCAGGAGGTCACCCATCCTAAAACTACTCTCGCCCAAGCATGCTTGACTGCGAAGTTCTGATGCGATCCGGTGCTTTAGTGCTGGTATGGTCGCATCCGAAAGGTTTGGGTTGCCAAACTCTTTTATTCTCTTCCGGGCTGCAGCGGATTCTGCATATTCTTCATTCGTTGTCTGCTGGTTTCTCTTCTTTTCTCCGTCAGATTCAGCCACAATAAACGTTGGGCTGGATATACCGAAGACCAGCACCGTTTTACTCCGTTTTCCTTGCCCGTTGTCCTTAATTTCAGTCAGAGGTAGCGGATATGTTCTGTTCCTACCGCCGATCGTCCCAAATCTCGAGGGGGGGCATATCGCACATTGAACTGAAAGCTCGCAACGAAATATTCTGTTTTCACAGCCGAACGTCCCTAGACCGAAAGAGAGTAGGAGTCCGGAACAAAAAATAACAATAAAAAGGGGATGCAACACGAGGACTTCCCAGGAGGTCACCCATCCTAGTTTTTACCGTCGATCGTCCCAGATCCCGGGCGGGGGGAGGGGGACGTCTCGCCCATTGAACCGAAAGCCCGCAACTAAATATTTTGTTTTCACATCCGAGCGTCCCCAGACCAAAAGAGAGTAGAAGGTCAGGACAAAAAAACAATAAAAAGGGGATGCAACACGAGAAATTCCCAGGAGGTCACCCATCCTAATAGTTCTCTCGCCCAAGCACGCGTAACTGCGGAGTTCTGATGGGATCTGGTGCTTTAGTGGCGGTATGGTCGCATCCGAAGGGTTTGTGTCGCCAAACTCTTTTATTCTCTTCCGGGCCGTGACGGATTTTGCATATTCTTCATTCGTTGTCTGCCGGTTTCTCTCCTTTTCTCCGTCAGATTCAGCCTCAATAAACGTTTAGCTGGATATACCGAAGTTTTACTCCGTTTTCTTTTCCTGTCGTCTTTAATTTATGTCGGTGGTGGCGGATACGTTCTGTTTTTACCGCCGATCGTCCGAAAACCCGGGGGGGACGTCTCGCCCGTTGAACCGAAAACACGCAACGAAATATTCTGTTTTCATAGCCGAGCGTCCCCATACCGAAAGAGAGAAGGAGGCCGGGACAAAAAAAAACAATAAAAAGGGGTTGCAACACGAGGACTTCCCAGGAGGTCACCCATCTTAGTACTACTCTCGCCAAAGCACGCTTAAATGCGGAGTTCTGATGGGATCCGGTGCTTTAGTGCTGGTATGGCCGCATCCGAAAGATTTGGGTCGCCAAACTCTTTTATTCTCTTCCGGGCCGCGACGGATTCTGCATATTCTTTATTCGTTGTCTGCCGATTTCTCTCCTTTTCTCCGTCAGATTCAGCCGCAATAAACATTAGGCAGGATATACCGAAGACCAGCGCCGTTTTACACCGTTTTCCTTCCCCGTCATGTTTAATTTAATTCGGGGTGGCGGATACGTTCTTTTTTTACCATCGATCGTCCCAAATCCCAAGGGGGGCGTCTCGCCCGTTGAACCGAAATTCCGAAACGTAATATTCTGTTTTCACAGCGGAGCCTCCCCAGACCGAAAGAGAGTAGGAGGTCGGGAAAAAACAAAACAATAAAAAAGTTATGCAGCACGAGGACTTCCCAGGAGGTAACCCATCCTAAAACTACTCTCACCCAAGTATGCTTGACTGCGAAGTTCTGATGGGATCCGGTGCTTTAGTGCTGGTATGGTCGCATCCGAAAGGTTTGGGTTACCAAACTCTTTTATTCTCTTCCGGGCTGCGACGGATACTGCATATTCTTCATTCATTGTCTGCTGGTTTCTCTTCTTTTCTCCGTCAAATTCTGTCGCAATAAACGTTAGGCTGGATATACCGAAGACCAGCACCGTTTTACTCCGTTTTCCTTGCCCGTCGTCCTTAATTTCAGTCGGGGGTAGCGGATACGTTCTGTTCCTACCGCCGATCGTCCTAAATCTCGGAGGGGGGGTATCGCCCATTGAACCGAAAGCTCGCAACGAAATATTCTTTTTTCACAGCCGAGCATCCCTGGACCGAAAGAGAGTAGGAGTCCGGGACAAAAAATAACAATAAAAAGGGGATGCAACACGAGGACTTCCCAGGAGGTCACCCATCCTAGTTTTTACCGCCGATCGTCCCAGATCCCGGGCGGGGGGGGGGACGTCTTGCCCATTGAACCGAAAGCCCGCAACGAAATATTCGGATTTCACATCCGAGCGTCCCCAGACCGAAAGAGAGTAGGAGGTTGGGACAAAAAAAACAATAAAAAGGGGATGCAACAGGTGGAATTCCCAGGAGGTCACCCACCCTACTAGTACTCTCTCCCAAGCACGCGTAACTGTGGAGTTCTGAAGGGATCGGGTGCTTTAGTGCTGGTATGGTCGCATCCGAAAGGTTTGTGTCATCAAACTCTTTTATTCTCTTCCGGGCCGCGACGGATTCTGTATATTCTTCATTCGTTGTCTACCGGTTTCTCTCCTTTTCTCCGTCAGATTCAGCCGCAATAAACGTTAGGCTGGATATACCGATGGCCAGCGCCGTTTTAATATGTTTTCCTTTCCCGTCGTCCATAATTTCAGTCGGGGGTGGCGGATACATTCTATTTTTACCGTCGATCGTCCCAAATCCCGGGGGTGGCGTCTCGCCCGTTGCACCGAAAGCCCGCAACGAAATATTCTGTTTTCACAGCCGAGCGTCCCCAGACCGAAAGAGAGTAGGAGGTCGGGACAAAAAAATTAATAAAAAAGGCATGCAACACGAGGACTTCCCAGGAGGTCACCCATCCTAGTACTACTCTCGGCCAGGAACGCTTAGCTGCGGTGTTCTGATGGCATCCGGTGCTTTAGTGCTGGTATGGTCGCATCGAAAAGGTTTGGGTCGTCAAACTCTTTTATACTCTTTTGGGCCGTGACGGATTCTGCATATTCTGTAAGTCGATGTGCAACACCCCATGACTTGCGGGGAGGCGGAAATATGAAAAACGATCTTGTTCTTTGCTTAAATATCGACTAACCGCATGAATCGAAGCTAAACGATAACTAACAACAATCATAGAAGTTCTAAACTACTATATGAAGTGATTATACCTCAAGAACCATGTCCTTCAGGTCTTCATCACTGTCCTCCACTCCTCGTAGGCTCCTTGGAACATCGGGAACTTCACGGCCTCCTCGAATCAAAGAAGATCCACCCGAAAGCTCCTACGCCAAGCTTAATCTCAAACTTGAGATAACTAGATTGCTTAAACTGCTAATCTAAGCTACCTAGAGGATATAGAGTGAGGTTATGGATGTTTTAGTCTATCTAACACTTGATGTCAACACATGAGAGGTTAGGGTTAGGGTTTCCAGAGAGAGTGAGCTTGAGGAGAGAGAAGGTGAGAATGATAATCAGAACAAAAATCCTTCTCACTTGAATATATGATACATCATGAATTATCAAATAATATCAATTAATTGATTATTCACCATGTTTCATTTAATCAAGGAGAGTGATTCATCATGTGAGTCATTAGATCATAATGAAGCATTAATGATATGATGAATCATATAAATGAGTCACACAAAGCAATTAATGAAAAAGCCACGTCAACCCCTCATGTCACCACTCTTCTAGAACCTTCTCGACAAATTACGAGAACGCCCCTCCAATCCGTGAAAACACAGAAAAACTTTAGACTGTATAAATCCAATAACCCGATACTAGAATCTGGCTTAAACCAAAGCCGGCTAGTAAAAACTGTCCGAAAACTCATACGTGCGTAAACACACGTATGCATCGGAACCCTTGTCGTAAAACCATATGACCTCTATATCGTTTCGCCTGGAGCAAGGAAACTCTCTGTGTGAGACTCTAAAGACTCGACACTACGCTGGTAGTGGGTTTAACCACAGACCGCAAGCGGCACTAGCTGTACGTAGCGGTCCCCAGGTAAATGTCGATAAGAAGGCCTATGAGGTAAATCATCCGAACTCCCACTGAGCCTGATGTGACAATCTCCGTACAGTCCGGTCTGTTCGTCTAAAGACTATCACATATTAAGCCAAGGAGGTGGCAAGCGTCAGTCCCCTAATAGCTGTATAAGTCGTGTCGGAGCGAAGCCCATTATGCCCTGAGAAGCTACTGGAACCTACCAGTATATCTCACTTGCCCTGGCCAGGGACTTTGCGTAATGGCTTTCTGACACAGTGCGATATCAACTCCCAATACCGGGAGAGACGAATCCTATCTAACCGCCACTGCCTCCAAGTGCTCGGGACTGCACCCAACTGCTACCTGTTTGCACGACTTTTTTGAGCCGTGGTAGGGCAGCAATCTAAGAACAGTGGGACACACTCGAGGCGAAGTAGCAGTGTCAAGTCTACGGACTATGCTGTACTCATGTCACCTGGGAACTGTTAACTGACGACGGGTATAATACCAACCAATCAGTTCCCCGGTGAGTCCTGTCCGGTGTACCCGTAACCTAACGAGCACCTGTATACTATCTCTAGTACGACGTACTGATGGCTGTGGGACAGACCATCTCCCCAACTGGGATGAGAAGCGTACACACTTAGTCTACTCCGGAATATCGATGCCTTATCTCGATAATCCAACGACCAGGGACCTATATAAGATGTTGCTTACAGACTACCCAGCCCCCACTAGTGTGACTGCCATCACGATGCTGGTAATCAAGCAAAGATCCTATGGGCTCTACTAATATGTATAAGTGATACGTTACAAGAAACATATGCACATATTAAAGTAGACTCAAACCAAGTAGCATACTACTATGTTTAGCAAGACTGTTATTTACAACTGTGAATATCCCAAGCTTCCATTAAGTAATATAGATGCTAGTATGATACAATAATGGCCCCTAGGGCATATACACTAACATATTCTTCGTTCGTTGTCTGCCAGTTTCTCTCCCTTTCTCCGTCAGATTCAGCCGCAATAAACGTTAGGCTAGATATACCGAAGGCCAGCGCCGTTTTACTCCGTTTTTCTTGCCCGTCGTCCTTAATTTCAGTCGGGGGTGGCGGATAAGTTCTGTTTTTATCGCCGATCGTCCTAAATCCGAGGGGGCGTCTCGCCCGTTAAACCGAAAGCCCACAACAAAATATTCTGTTTTCACAGCCGAGCGTTCCCAGACCGAAAGAGAGTAGGAGGTCGGGACAAAGAAAAATAAAAGAAAGGGGATGCAACACGAGACTTCCCAGAAGGTCACTCATCCTAGTACTACTCTTGCCCAAGCACGCTTAACTGCGAAGTTCTGATGGGATCCGGTGCTTTAGTGCTGGTATGGTCGCATCCGAGAGGTTCGGGTCGCCAAACTCTTTTATTCTCTTCCGGGCCGCGATGGATTCTGCATATTCTTCATTCGTTGTCTGCCGGTTTCTCTCATTTTCTCCGTTAGATTCAGCTGCAATAAACGTTATACTGGATATACCGAAGACCAGCGCCGTTTAACCCCGTTTTCCTTGCCCGTCGTCCTTAATTTCAGTCGGGGGTGGCGGATACGTTCTGTTTTTACCGTCGATCGTCCTAAATCCGGGGGGACGTCTTGCCCATTGATCCGAAAGCCCGCAACGAAATATTCTGTTTTCACAGCCGAGCGTCCCCAGACCGAAAGAGAGTAGGAGGTCGTGACAAAAAAAATAACAATAAAAAGGGGTTGCAACACGAGGACTTCCCAAGAGGTCAACCATCCTAGTACTACTCTCGCCCTAGCACGCTTAACAGCGCAGATCTGATGGGATTCGGAGCTTTAGTCCTGGTATGGTTGCATCCGAAAGGTTTGTGTCGCCAAACTCTTTTATTCTCTTCCGGGCCACGACGGATTCTGCATATTCTTCATTCATTGTCTGCCGGTTTCTCTCATTTTCTCCGTCAGATTCAGCCGCAATAAACTTTAGGCAGGATATAACGAAGACCAGCGCCGTTTTACTCCGTTTTCCTTTCCCGTCGTCCTTAATTTCAGTCGGGGGTGACAAATATGTTCTGTTTTTACAACTGATCGTCCCAAATCCTGGGGGGCGTCTCGCCCGTTGAACCGAAAGCCCGAAACGAAATATTCTGTTTTCACAGCCGAGCGTCCCCATACCGAAAAAGAGTAGGAGGTCAGGAAAAAAACAATAAAAAGGGGATGCAACACGAGGACTTCCCAGGAGGTCACCCATCCTACTACTACTCTCGCCCAAGCAAGCTTAACTGCGGAGTTCTGAAGGGTTCCGGTGCTTTAGTGCTGGTATGGTCGCATCCGAAAGGTTTGGGACGCCAAACTCTTTTATTCTCTTCCGGGCCGCGACGGATTCTGCATATTCTTCTTTCGTTGTCTGCCGGTTTCTCTCCTTTTCTCCGTCAGATTCAGCCGCAAAAAACGTTAGGCTGGATATACCGAAGACCAGCGCCGTTTTACTCCGTTTTCCTTGCCTGTCGTCCTTAATTTCAGTCGGTGGTGGCGGATACGTTCTATTTATACCGCCGATCGCCTTAAATCCGGGGGGGACGTATCGCCCGTTGAACCGAAAGCCCGCAACGAAATATTCTATTTTCTCAGCCGAGCGTCCCTAGACCGAAAGAGAGTAGGAGGCTGGGACAAAAAAACAATAAAAAGGGGATGCAACACGAGGACTTCCCAGAAGGTCACGCATCCTAGTACTACTCTCGCCCAAGCACGGTTAATTGCGGAGTTTTGATGGGATCCGGTGCTTTAGTGCTGGTATGGTCGCATCCGAGAGGTTCGGGTCGCCAAACTCCATTATTCTCTTCCGGGCCGCGACGGATTCGGCATATTCTTCATTCGTTGTCTGCCTGTTTCTCTCCTTTTCTCCGTCAGATTTAGCTGGAATAAACGTTAGGCTGGATATACCGAATACCAGCGCCATTTTACTCCGTTTTCCTTGCCCGTCATCCTTAATTTCAGTCGGGGGTAGCGGATACGTTCTGTTTTTACCGCCGATCGTCCCAAATCTAGGGGTGACGTCTCGCCCGTTGAACTGAAAGCCCGCAATGAAATATTATGTTCTCACAGCCAAGCGTCCCCATACCAAAAGAGAGTAAGAGGTCGGGACAAAAAAAACAATAAAAAGGGATGCAACACGAGGACTTCCCTGGAGGTCACCCATCCTAGTTTTTACCGCCGATCGTCCCAAAGCCCGGGGTGGGGGGACGCCTCGCCCATTGAACCGAAAGCCCGCAATGAAATATTCTTTTTTCACAACCGAGCGTCCACCGACCGAAAAAGAGTAGGAGGTCGGGACAAAAAAAAACAATAAAAAAGGGATGCAACACAAGTACTTCCAATGAGGTCACCCATCCTAGTACTACTCTCGCCCAAGCACGCTTATCTGCGGGGTTCTGATGGGATCTGGTGCTTTAGTGCTGGTATGGTCGCATCCGAAAGGTTTGGGTCGCTAATCTCTTTTATTCTCTTCCGGGCCGCGACGGATTCTGCATAATCTTCATTCGTTGTTTGCCGGTTTCTCTCCTTTTCCCCATCAGATTCAGCCGCAATAAACGTTAGGCTGGATATACCAAAGACTAGCGTCATTTTTGTTAGTTATGTATATGCCCTAGAGGCCATTGTTGTACATATAATGTATATTATGATGGATGCTTGGATATATACAGAGAGGACTTTCTTGCTCGTCATGATAGTATGCTATTTGGTTTCACTTTATCTTAACATGTTGACTTGTACTGGTTTACTGTCTGTCTCTCACATGCTGATAAAGCCCTTAGGATCTGTACTCGACTACTGGGACTATGATGTGATCATACTAGTGGGGCCACGGTAGTCGATGAGTACATCCTTTAACTGTTCCTAGTCGAGGGTATATCGAGATAGGGCATCGATACATCTGAGTAGACTAGCGTATACGCATCTTGACCAATATGATGGGCGATGGATGATCCCATATCCATCGGTGTTTGACATCAAGGATGGTGTACGGGTGCTCAGTGGTGACTGGGTACACTAGACGGACTCGCCGAGAACTCCCAGATGGTGATATACCACACGTCAGATGGCAGTTCTCTGGTGACACTGGTACACGGTAGTCTGTAGACCCAAGATCATCATAGAGTCTTATGTGATTCCTACTGTGCTTTGATTTCCACCTTACCACGTCCAAGAGGGCGTGCAAAACGGTGGCTTTTGGGTACAGTCCCGAATCACATGGAGGCAATGAGCAATAGGAGGGGATTCGTCTCTCCTGGTATAGGGAGTTGATGTTGTGCTGTGTTTGATTGGCTATAACTGGAAGTCCCTGGCCAGGGCTGATATTGAGATATAATGGTAAGTGTTACCAGTAGTTTCTCGACCTGTTATGAGTCTCACATCGACATGACTTATCGGTTACTGGGGTCTGACGTATACCACCGCTAGACTTGATATGCGACATATCAGACGAATAGACCGGACTGTACGGGAGTGTTACTGATTGGATTCACAGGAGAACGAACAGGCTAGCTTGTTGATCTTCTGATCGCTCAATACCTGGGTGGCTGTTATGTTTAGCTGACCGCTTGCAGCTTGTGGGTGTTTGATATGATCATCACCTGCTACCGGCGTATTGATGATTCTTTAGAGTCCTACACAGAAGTTTCTTGGCTCAGACAAAATGGAGTAGAGGCACATATGTGATATGTGCATTGCTGAAGATAATGCGATATGTTATACCGTATTATATTCTCGCGATATTTAGATATGAACCGGGTCATCGGATCAAGTGTTGATTCGATGAATCGGTACATGATATATTAGTCGGTTATATTCGATATAGCCGGATTGTCGGATCAAGTGTTGATTCGATGATTTAATGTATAATAATATATATGATATATTGTATTATATTATCTAATATTGGCTCGCTTTATTATTTCATTTTCTCACTAGATAATACATTGATATATATGCGATATATATTAATTGTATTATTTTCTTTTGTTAAAAATATAATATATATGTGATATATATTATAGTAACATGATATGATTTATTATGAAACATGTTTAGTGATGATAAAAAGAGATTAGGGTTTGATTAAGGTTAGCCCTTCTTGCTCATTCTAGAAGGATTTCCTTTTGTCTTGGTTAAGATATTATGGTTGATACTTATCCATGACTCATTCTTAATCTAACCAAACCCTAGCTCTAGTTTATTCTCTATAAAGGTTAAGCTTATCATCCTTGACCATGGATCTATAATCAATCATATATTCTTATCTACTATTCATCACAAAAGGATTATTCTTATTATTCTTCATCTTCTTCTTTCTTGAGTTTTGGAAAGAGCTCACTAGTTATTTCTTTTGTGATGATTTCTTGTGAGAAAATGATATAAAAAGAAAGCATAAATACTACTCCATCATTCTCATCTAATCTAGCCCATTACATTAGGGTGTTCACCTCATTAGAGTGAGAGTGCTTGAGCTATTGCAACTTCGACGTAGATCATCGGAGAAAAGGAATATGACAAGCTATCATGGATCGTTCGAGTCATGGAGCCTCTCTTGAGTCCGGGAGATCGTGGATCGCGGCGAAGGGACTTCTACTCGGAGCTTATGAAGCGAAAGAGCGGACTACAAAGGTTGTAATCCCTCACACTTAGTACTAAAGATGTTTACTTGCATGTTTAACCCTAATAATCTAGCAAAGATCCTGGCTTTGGGTTGTTCGGCACATCTAAAATTTTATTCCGGCATGTTTGATGCCTTATGAACCTTCACAAGAGTGCCTAGGAACCCTACAGTTTTACTCCGTTTTCCTTGCCCGTCGTCCTTAATTTCAGTCGGGGGTGGTGGATACGTTCTGTTTTTACCGCCGATCGTCCCAAATCTAGGGAGGGGGGACGTCACACCGGTTGAACCGAAAACCCGCAATGAAATATTCTGTTTTCACAGACGAGCGTCCCCAGACTGAAAGAGAGTATGAGGTCAAGACAAAAAAAACAATAAAAAAGGAATGCAACATGAGGACTTCCAAGGAGGTCACCCATCCTAGTACTACTCTCGCCCAAGCAAGCTTAACTACGGAGTTCTGAAGGGATCCGGTGCTTTAGTGCTGGTATGGTCGCATCCGAAAGGTTTGGGTCGCCAAACTCTTTTATTCTCTTCCGGGCTGCGACGGATTCTGCATATTCTTCTTTCGTTGTCTGCCGGTTTCTCTCCTTTTCTCCGTCAGATTCAGCCGCAAAAAACGTTAGGCTGGATATACCGAAGACCAGCGCCGTTTTACTCCGTTTTCCATTGCACGTCGTCCTTAATTTCAGTCGGTGTTGGCGGATACGTTCTATTTAAACCGCCGATCGTCCCAAATCCGGGGGGGGGACGTATCGCCCGTTGAACCGAAAGCCCGCAACGAAATATTCTGTTTTCTCAGCCGAGCATCCCTAGACCGAAAGTGAGTAGGAGGTCGGGACAAAGAAAACAATAAAATGGGGATGCAACACGAAGACTTCCCAGGTGGTCACTTATCCTAGTTTTTACCGCCGATCGTCCCAAATCCCGGTGGGGATGGCTCGCCCGTTGAACCGTAAGCCCGCAACGAAATATTCTATTTTCACAGCCGAGCGTCCCTATACCGAAAGAGAGTAGGAGGTCGGGACAAAAAAAAACAATAAAAAAGGGATGCAACATGAGGACTTCCCAGGAGGTCACCCAGCCTAGTACTACTCTCGCCTAAGCACACTTGACTGCGTAGTTCTGATGGGATCCGGTGCTTTAGTGCCGTTATGGTCGCATCCGAAAGGTTTGGGTTGCCAAACTCTTTTATTCTTTTCCGGGCCGCGATGGATTTTGCAAATTCTTCATTCGTTGTCTGCCGGTTTCTCTCCTTTTCTTCGTCAGATTCAGCCGCAATAAACGTTAGGCTGGATATACCGAAGACCAGCGCCGTTTTACTCCATTTTCCTTGCCCGTCGTCCTTAATTTCAGTCGGGGGTGGCGGATATGTTCTGTTTTTACCGCCGATCGTCCCAAATCCCGGGGGGGGGGGCGTCTCGCCCATTGAACCGAAAGCCCGCATCGAAATAATCTGTTTTCACAGATGAGCGTCCCTAGACCGAAAGAGAGTAGGAGGTCGGGAGAAAAAAAAACAATAAAAAGGGGATGCAACACGAGGACTACCCAGGTGGTCACCCATCCTAGTTTTTACCGCTGATTGTCCCAAATCCATGGGGGGACGTCTCACCCGTTGAAACGAAAGCCCGCAACGAAATATTCTGTTTTCATAGCCGAGCGTCCCCAGACCAAAAGTGAGTAGAAGGTCGGGACAAAAAAAACAATAAAATGGGGATGCAACAAGAGGACTTCCGAGGAGGTCACCAATCCTAGTACTACTCTCGCCCAAGCACGCTTAACTGCGTAGTTCTGATGGGATCCGTTGCTTTAGTGCAGGTATGGTCGCATCCGAAAGGTTTGTGTCGCCAAACTCTTTTAATCTCTTCCGGGCCGCGACGGATTCTGCATATTTTTCATTCGTTGTCTGCCGGTTTCTCTCCTTTTCTCCATCATATTTAGCCGCAATAAACGTTAGGCTGGATATACCGAAGACCGGCGCCGTTTTACTCTGTTTTCCTTGCTCGTCGTCCTTAATTTTAGTCAGGGGTGACGTATACGTTATGTTTTTTCTGCAGATCATCACAAATCTCGGGGGGGTGGATTTCTCGCCCGTTGAACCGAAAGCCCGCAACGAAATATTCTGTGTTCACAGCCGAGCGTCCCCAGACCGAAAGAGAGTAGGAGGTCGGGACAAAAAAAACATTAAAAACATGATGCAACACGAGGACTTCCCAGGAGGTCACGCATCCTAGTTTTTACCGCCGATCGTCCTAAATCCCGGGGGGGACGGCTCGCCCATTGAACCGAAAGCCCGCAACGAAATATTCTGTTTTCACAGCCGAGTGTCCCCAAACCGAAAGAGAGTAGGAGGCCGGGACAACAAAAAACAATAAAAAAGGGATGCAACATGAGGACTTCCCAGGAGGTAACCCAGCCTAGTACTACTCTCACCCAAGCACACTTGACTGCGGAGTTCTGAGGGGATCCGGTGCTTTAGTGCCGTTATGGTCACATACGAAAGGTTTGGGTCGCCAAACTCTTTTATTCTCTTTCGGGCTGCGACGGATTCTGCAAATTTTTCATTCGTTGTCTGCCAGTTTCTCTCCTTTTCTCCGTCAGATTCAGCCGCAATAAACGTTAGCCTGGATATACCGAAGACCAGCGCCGTTTTACTCCGTTTTCCTTGCCCGTCGTCCTTAATTTCAGTCGGGGGTGGCGGATACGTTCTGTTTTTACCGCCGATCGTCCCAAATCCCGGGGGGGACGTCTCGCCCGTTGAACCGAAAGCCCGCAACGAAATATTCCGTTTTCACAGTTGAGCGTCCCTAGACCGAAAAAGAGTAGGAGGTCGGGAGAAAAAAAAACAATAAAAAGGGGATGCAACACGAGGACTACCCAGGTGGTCACCCATCCTAGTTTTTACCGCCGATTGTCCCAAATCCATGGGGGGACGTCTCACCTGTTGAACCGAAAGCCCGCAGCTGAAATATTCTGTTTTCACAGCCGAGCGTCCCCAGACCAAAAGAGAGTAGAAGGTCGGGACAAAAAAAAACAATAAAAATGGGATGCAACATGAAGTCTTCCCAGGAGGTCACCAATCCTAGTACTACTCTCGCCCAAGCACGCTTAACTGCGTAGTTCTGATGGGATCCGTTGCTTTAGTGCTGGTATGGTCGCATCCGAAAGGTTTGTGTCGCCAAACTCTTTTATTCTCTTACGGGCCGCGACGGATTCTGCATATTTTTCATTCGTTGTCTGCCGGTTTCTCTCATTTTCTCCGTCAGATTCAGCCGCAATAAACGTTAGGCTGGATATACCGAAGAACAGAGCCGTTTTACTCTGTTTTCCTTGCCTTTCGTCCTTAATTTTAGTCAGGGGTGGCGTATACGTTCTGTTTTTTCCGCCGATCGTCCCAAATCCGGGGGGGGATGTCTCGCCCGTTGAACCGAAAGCCCGCAACGAAATATTCTGTTTTCACAGCTGAGCGTCCCCAGACCAAAAGAGAGTAGGAGTTCGGGACAAAAAAAACATTAAAATGGGGATGCAACAGGAGGGCTTCCCAGGAGGTCACCCATCTCAGTTTTGACCGCCGATCGTCCTAAATCCCAGGGGGGACGGCTCGCCTGTTGAACCGAAAGCCCGCAACGAAATATTCTGTTTTCACAGCCGAGCATCCCAAGACCGAAAGAGAGTAGGTGGTCAGGACAAAAAAAACAATAAAAAGGGGATGCAACACGAGGACTTCCCAGGAGGTCACCCATCCTAGTACTGCTCACGCCGAAGGAAGCTTAACTGCGGAGTTCTGATGGAATCGGGTGCTTTAGTGCTGGTATGGTCGCATCCGAAAGGTTTGTGTCGCCAAACTCTTTTATTCTCTTCCGGGCCGTGACGGATTCTACATATTCTTCATTCGTTGTCTGCCGGTTTCTCTCCTTTTCTCCGTCAGATTCAGCCGCAATAAACGTTAGGCTGGATATACCGAAGACCAGCGCCGTTTTACTCCGTTTTCCTTGCCCGTCGTCCTTAATTTCAGTCGAGGGTGGCGGATACGTTCGGTTTTTACCGCCGATCGTCCCAAATCATGGGGGGGAGTGGGCGTCTCGCCCGTTGAACCGAAAGCCCGCAACGAAATATTCTGTTTTCACAACCGAGCGTCCCCAGACCGAAAGAGAGTAGGAGGTCGGGATAAAAAAAAATAAAAAGGGATGCAACACGAGGACTTCCCAGAAGGTCACCCATCCTTGTGCTACTTTCACCCAAGCACGCTTAGCTGCGGAGTTCTGATGGGATCAGGTGCTTTAGTGCTGGTATGGTCGCATCCGAAAGGTATGTGTCGCCAAATTCTTTTATTCTCTTACGGTCCGCGATAGATTCTACACATTCTTCATTCGTTGTCTGCCTGTTTCTCTCCTTTTATCCGTCAGATTTAGCCGCAATAAACGTTAGGCCGGATATACCGAAGACCAGCGCCGTTTTACTCCGTTTTCCTTGCCCATCGTCCTTAATTTCAGTCGAGGGTGGCGGATACATTCTGTTTTTACCGCCGATCGTCCCTAAACCCGGGGGGGGGGCGTTTTGCCCATTGAAACGAAAGCCCGCAACGAAATATTCTGTTTTCACAGCCGAGCGTCCCCAGACCGAAAGAGAGTAGGAGGTCGGGTAAAAAAAAACAATAAAAAGAGGATGAAACATGATGACTTCCCAGGAGGTTACCCATCCTAGTACTACTCTCACCCAAGCAAGCTTAACTGCGGAGTTCTGATTGGATCCGGTGCTATAGTGCTGGTATGGTCGCACCCGAAGGGTTTGGGTCGCCAAACTCTTTTATTCTCTTCCGGGCCGAGACGGATTCTACATATTCTTTATTCGTTGTCTGCCGGTTTCTCTCCTTTTCTCCATAAGATTCAGCTGCAATAAACGTTAAGCTGGATATACAGAAGGCCGGCTCCGTTTTACTCCGTTTTCCTTGACCGTCGTCCTTAATTTCAGTCGAGGGTGGCGAATACGTTCGGTTTTTACCGCCGATCGTCCCAAATCAGGGGGGGCGTCTCGCCCGTTGAACCGAAAGCCCGCAATGAAATATTCTGTTTTCACAGCGGAGCGTCCCCAGTCCGAAACAGAGAAGGTGGTTGGGCCAAAAAAAACAATAAAATGGGGATGCTACAAGAGGACTTCCCAGGTGGTCACCCATCCTAGTACTACTCTCACCCAAGCACGCTTAACTACAGCGTTCTGATGGGATCCGGTGCTTTAGTGCCGATATGGTCGCATCCGAAAGGTTCGGGTCGCCAAACTCTTTTATTCTCTTCCAGGCCGCGACAGTTTATCCATATTCTTCATTCGTTGTCTGCCGGTTTCTCTCCATTTCTCCGTCAGATTCAGCAGCAATAAACGTTAGGCTGGATATATCGAAGACCAGTGCCGTTTCACTCCGTTTTCCTTACCCGTCGTCCATAATTTCAGTCGGGGGTGACGGATACGTTCTGTTTTTACCGCCGATCTGTAGGGTTCCTAGGCACTCTTGTGAAGATTCATAAGGCATCAAACATGCCCGGATAAAAATTTAGACGTGCCGAACAACCCAAAGCCGGGATCTTTGCTAGATTATTAGGATTTAACATGCAAGATGATAACTTTTATCTAAGTGTGAGGGATTACAACCTTTGTAGTCCGCTCCTTCGCTTCACAAGCTCCGAGTAGAAGTCCCTTGCCGCGATCCACGATCTCCCGGACTCATGAGAGGCTCCACGACTCGAACGATCCATGCTAGATGGAAGTGTTCCAAATCTCCGATGATCTACGTCGAAGTTGCAAAGACTCAAGCTTTCTCACTCTAAAGAGATGAAAACACTAATCTCATGGGCTAGATGAGATGAGGATGAGAGAGTAGTATTTTTGTTTTCTTTTTATATCATTTTCTCATATTTATTCACCACTTAAAGATTTTCTAGTAAGCTTTTCAAGAGAGAAGAAGATGATAATGGAAAATCAATAATAAGATTAATCCTTTTGTGATGAATAGAAAGAAGACTATATGATTGATTTATAAACCATGGTCAAGGATGAGTGGCTAGGATTTAGTAGAGAATAAACTAGAGTTAGGGTTTGGTTGGGTTAAGAATTTGTCATCCAAAAATATCTTAAGAATGACAAAAGAAAAGGCTTCTAGAAGGTGCATAAAGCATCTAACCCTAATCAAACCCTAATCTCAATTAATCATCCTTAAACATGTTTAACAATTAATCATATCATGTCACAATAATATATATCACATATATATTATATATTTGCAACAAAAGAAAATAATACAATTAACATATATCGCATATATATCAATGTATCATCCAATGAGAAAATGAAATAATAAAGCTAGCAAATATTAGATAATGTAATAATATATCATATATATTATTATTCAATAAATCATCGAATCAACACTTGATCCGACGATCTGGCTATATCGAATATTACCGACTAATATATCATGTACCGATTCATCGAATCAACAGTTGATCCGATGACCCGGTTCATATATAAATATCGCGAGAATATAATACGGTATCCCATATCGCATTATTCTCAGTCCTGCACATATCACATATGTGCCTCTCCTCCGTTTCGCCTGAGCCAAAAAACCTCTGTGTAGGACTCTAAAGAATCGTCAATACGCCGGTAGTAGGTGATGATCATATCAAACACCCACAAGATGCAAGCGGTCAGCTAAACGTAACAGCCACCCAGGTATTGAGCGATCAGAAGATCAACAAGTTAGCCTGTGCGTTCTCCTGTGAATCCAATCAGTAACACTCCCGTACAGTCTGGTCTGTTCGTCTGATATGTCGCATATCAAGTCTAGGGGTGGTATACGTCAGACCCCAGTAACCGATAAGTCGTGTCGATGTGTGGCTCATAACGGGTCGAGAAACTACTAGTAACACTTACCAGTAAATCTCTATATCAACCCTGGCCAGGGACTTCCAGTTATAGCCAATCGAACACAGCACAACATCAAATCCCTATACCGGGAGAGACGAATCCCCTCCTATCGCTCATTGCCTCCATGTGATTCGGGACTGTACCCAAAATCCACCGTTTTGCACGCCCTCTTGGACGTGGTAAGGCGGAAATCAAAGCACAGTGGGAATCACACAAGACTCTATGACGATCTCGGGTCTTCAGACTACCCTGTACCTGTGTCACCGGAGAACTGCCATCTGACGTGTGGTATATCACTATCTGGGAGTTCTCGGCGAGTCCGTCCAGTGTACACAGTCTCCACTGAGCACCCGTACACCATCTCTGATGTCAAAACACCGATGGATATGGGATCATCCATCGCCCATCATATGGGTCAAGATGCGTATACGCTAGTCTACTCTGGTGTATCGATGCCCTGTCTCGATATACGCTCGACTAGGAACAGTTATAGGATGTACTCATCGACTACTGTGGCCCCACTAGTATGATCTCATCATAGTCCCAGTAGTCGAGTACAGATCCTAAGGGCTTTATCAACATGTGAGAGTAAAACAGTAAACCAATACAAGTCAATCATGTTAAGATAAAGTGAAACCAAATAGCATACTTTCATGACGAGCAAGAAAGTCATCTCTATATATATCCAAGCATCCATTATAATATACATCATATGTACAACAATGGCCTCTAGGGCATATACATAACTAACAATCTCCCACTTGCACTAAGGCCAGCTGCTGTAGTATCGCATACCTAGCATCCCGAATAATCTCTCAAACTGTATCTGGGGAATAGCCTTCGTGAATGGATCCGCAGTGTTGTCCTTCGTATCTACTCTCCTGACCTCGATCTCCCGGCGATCAACTATCTCCCTGATCAGGTGATAGTATGCTATTTGGTTCCTTGGCTAACGCCACAGCTCCATTGTTATCGCAATACAGAGGTATTGGATGCTCAATGGATGGAACCACACCAAGTTCACTAATGAACTTCTTTATCCAGACAGCCTCCTTGGCAGCATCGTTGGCAGCGATGTATTCAGCCTCCATCGTCGAGTCTGCAACGGTATCCTTTATGGAACTCTTCCAACATACCGCCCCTCCATTGAGGGTAAAGACAAAACCCGAATGCGACTTAGAGTCGTCCTTATCACTTTGGAAGCTGGAATCGGTAAAGGACTCCACCTGGAGTTCTCCGTTACCATACACCAAGAACATCTCCTTAGTCCTTCGTAAGTACTTGAGAATGTTCTTCACAGCTGTCCAATGACTCTCTCCAGGATCTGCTTGATACCGACTCACTACACTTAGTGAGTATGCTACATCGGGTCTGGTACATAGCATCGCATACATGATAGAGCCTACTGCCGAAGCATAGGGTATCCCTTGCATGCGAGCTCTCTCCAAATCAGTCTTAGGAGACATCTCTTTGGAGAGAGTGAGTCCAGAGATCGTGGGTTGGTTCCCACGCTTGGATTCTTCCATACTAAACCTCTTTAGTATGGTGTCAATGTACCTGGATTGGGACAATCCCAGTATCCGTTTAGATCTATCTCTATAGATCATGATTCCCAATATGCAGGAGGCATCACCTAGATCTTTCATTGAGAATCTCTATGATAAGAAGAGCTTGACTGATTGCAGCATAGGAATATCATTTCCTATCAAGAGTATGTCATCCACGTACAATACGAAGAAGACAACCTTACCCTCTGCTACCTTCTTATAGATACAAGGTTCATCTATATTTTTGATGAAGTCAAACTCTTTGACTACAACATCAAAACAGATGTTCCAACTCCGCGATGCTTGCTTTAACCCATAAATGGATTTAAGCAGCTTGCACACCTTTCCGCTGCTCCCACTATCTACGAAGCCCTCTGGCTGAGTCATGTACACGCTCTCTTCTAAATCACCGTTTAGAAAGGCGGTCTTAACATCCATTTGCCAGATTTTGTAGTCATGGTATGCAGCAATGGCAAGTAAGATCCGGATGGACTTAAGCATAGCCACTGGAGAAAAGGTTTCGTCATAATCCACACCTGGTCGTTGACGAAAACCGTTTGCTACAAGTCTAGCTTTGAAAGTCTCAACTTTTCCATCTACACCAAATTTCTTTTTAAAAATCCACTTGCTCCCAATGGGTTTTACCCCTTCAGGAGCATTTTCTAAAATCCATACTTTATTGGTGTACATGGATTCCATCTCAGATCGCATTGCATCCAGCCATTTCACAGAGTCACCACTCGTGATCGCCTGCTCGAAACTAGTCGGGTCATCATCATCCATGATGCAATCCTCGCTTCCACCATCAATGAGAAAACCGTAGTATCTCTCAGGTGGACGAGAAACCCTACTAGATCGGCGGAGAGGCTGGGGTTCGTCGGGTACTACTGAATCCTCTGGTTCCAATAAATCATCAGTTGTAGTCTGTGGTGCTGGAACCTCTTCCAGCTCTACCTCTTTGCCACTAATTTCTTTTGCAAGAAATTCCTTTTCTAAAAAGGTGGCATATTGAGAAACAAACACTTTTTGTTCCTCAGCGTGATAGAATATATATCCATAAGAATCTTTTGGATATCCTACAAACTTACATATACCTGATCTTGCCTCGAGTTTGTCCGGATTTTGCTTTTTAACATAGGCCGGACAACCCCATATCTTAACTCGTTTAAGGGATGGTCTCTTCCCATTCCATATCTCATATGGAGTGGTAGGCACCGATTTAGTTGGAACTCTATTCAATAGATATGTGGCTGTTTCCAGCACATAACCCCAAAAGGAGATAGGTAACTCAGCAGTGCTCATCATAGAGCGCACCATATCTAATAGGGTGCGATTCCTCCGCTCCGATACACTGTTGTGCTGTGGTGTATAAGGAGGAGTAAGCTGAGAGAGAATCCCATTCTCTTTTAGATAGTCCCGAAACTCATTACTTAAGTATTCACCTCCTCGATCAGATCGAAGAATCTTAATACTTTTGCCCGTTTGATTCTCTACTTCGTGCTTATATTCTCTGAATTTCTCAAAAGCTTCAGACTTGTGTTTCATCAGGAACACATGTCCGAATCTAGAGAGATCGTCAGTGAATGTAATGAAGTAGGAAGAACCGTTCCTGGCATGCGTAGACATGGGACCGCATACATCACTATGTATTAGTCCAAAGAGTTCAGTAACTCTTTCTCCGTGTCCACTAAACGGAGCTTTGGTCATTTTTCCTTTGAGACATGAATGGCAAGTATCATAAGATGATAATTCGAACGGATTCAAATAACCATCCTTATGTAACTTAGCCAGTCGTGTCGCATTGATATGACCAAGTCTACAATGCCACAAGTAGGATTCGTTCACATCTGAACTTTTCCTCTTGTGTGTGTTTTGTATATTCAGGACTGTATTCTGATTTAGAATGAATATGCCATTATGTGAAAGGTTCCTAGGCACCCTATAGAGGTCTCACAAGGCATCGAACATGCCAATTTTAAAAAATATGGTGCCGAGAAACCCTAGTTAACGGATCGTTGCTAGAAGTCTAGGCGAAATAGAAAACTAGTTAACTATTTAACTATAGGTTAGATGCTACAACCTTTGTAGATCCGGATTTCCACCTCCTTAGCTTCACGTGGTCATGCCCTCGCTGTCCATCATGAATCCTCGACTCATTCGTCGGCTTCATCGGAAAACGGGTGAGCAAGGTCGTCGGCTTCGTGTCAAAGACGATCTACGTCGAGGTTGCACTAGTTCAAGCTCCGACTTCACCAAGTAGTGAAACTTGTGAAGAAAACACCCAAAACCACTTGGCAAGAGGTAGAGGATGAAGAAATAGGAGGTGGGTTCACTTTAGATTTGGATTTCTCTCACTAAAACTCAAGTTGCCATTGGAGTAGCAAGCTTGAAGAAGAAGAAGAAGATGCGCTAGTATTATGATAAGTTCTTTTAAAATAAAAGAAAAAGCATATCTTATCATAATTCTTACATGGGTTAAGTGTAGAGAGCAAACCATGGTAAGTGGGAATAGTTAGGGTTTAGTATAAAGACAAAATGGTCTTTGAGTCAAACCTTCATGAAGCTTCATTAAGCTTCATGACAAATGAAAACCATTTTGTTTTTATAAAACAATTTAAACAATAAGGAATGGATAAATAAATGTGTGATAAAATCAAAACCCTAATTATCCTCTTAACCATGGGTTAATTCTTTACACTTAACCAAATAAACATGCATCATCTAATATGATACAAATAAGTGTACAAAAGTATATCACATATACATCATGCACATCAAGTGAGAAAATCCGTATAAAGTGAACCAATACTAGTTAATGCAACGTAATATATCAAATATATAATTATACATTAAATCATTAAATCAATATTTGATTCAATGATCCGGTCATGTCGCACATAACCGACTAGTATGCAATGTATCGATTTATCGAATCAATGATTCGATAACTAGGTCATATCGAATATAACCAATCGAAACATTTATCGCGAGAATGAAATGCGGTATCTGTTAGTGTTTATGCCCTAGAAGGCCATTACTGTATCATACTAGCTTGTATATTACTTAATGGAAGCTTGGGATATTCACATGTATATAACAGTCTTGCTAAACATGGTAGTATGCTACTTGGTTTTTCTATCTTAATATGTGAGTGTACGTATTGATAGAGCACTTAGGATCTTGCTTGTCTACCAGCGTTGTGATGGCAGTCACTCTAGTGGGGGCTGGGTAGTCTACAAGCACATCCTTATTCAGGTCCCTGGTCGTTGGATTATCGAGACAGAGCATCGATACTCCGGAGTAGACTAGTGTGTACGCTTCTCATCCCAGTTGGGGAGATGGTCTGTCCCACAGCCGTCGGTACGTCGTACTGGAGATAGTATGCAGGTGCTCGTTAGGTTACGGGTACCCCGGACAGGACTCACAGGGAACTGTTGGTTGGTTTGATACCAGACGTCAGTGAGCAGTTCCCAGGTGACATAAGTACAGCATAGTTCGCAGACTTGACACTGCTACTTCGGCTCGAGTGTGTCCCACTGTTCTTAGATTGCTACCCTACCACGGCTCAAAGGAGTCGTGCAAACAGGTAGCAGTTGGGTGTAGTCCCGAGCACTTGGAGGCAGTGGCGGTTAGACAGGATTCGTCCCTCCCGGTATTGGGAGTAGATATCGTGCTGTGTCAGAGAGCCATTACGCAAAGTCCCAGGCCAGGGCAAGCGAGATTTGCTGGTAGGTTCCAGTAGTTTCTCAGGGTGTAATGGGCTTCCCTCCGACACGACTTATACCGCTATTAGGGGACTGACGCTTGCCGCCCCCCTAGGCCCGATATGCGATAGTCTTGGACGAACGGACCGGACTGTATGGAGATTGTCACATCAGATTCAGTAGGAGTTCGGATGGGTTTTCTCATCGGCCTTCTTATCGACAACTACCTGGGGACCATTACGTACAGCTAGTGCCGCTTGCGGTCTGTGGTTAAACCCACTGCCAGCGTAGTAGTCGAGTCTCTAGAGTCCCACACAGAGAGTTTCCTACTCCAGGCGAAACGATATAGAGGTTGCATGGTTTTGCGACAAAGGGTTCGGACGCATACGTGCGTTTACGCGCGTACGACTTTCGGACAGTTTTTACCAGTCGGCTTTGGTTTAAGCCAGTTACTGGTATCCGGTTATTGGATTTATACAGCCTAAAGTTTTTCCGTATTTTTACGGATCGGAGGGGCGTTCTCGTAATTACTCGAGAAGCTTCTAGAAGATGGTGACTAAGGAGGGTTATGTGTCATATTTATTAAATGAGTTATATGAGTCATGGTGGTGATTCATTCATTTCATTAATACACATTTATTGCTTAATGACTCATGCTAATGAATCACCACTAGATATTTTATGAAGCATGATTATTCATCACTCTTTATTCTTTTCTTCTTATTAGAAAATGCTTCATATATGATATGATACTCATAACTTATTTATCATAATATTATTCACATTCTCTCTCCTCAAGCTCTCTCTCTTCAAAAGACTAATCCTCACCCTCATGTGTTGAGATCTAGGATTAGTTAGACTAATCAATCCATAACCATCACTCTATTTCATCTATCTTCTTTGATTAGCAATCCAAGAAGGTTAGTTGCCTCAAGTTTAGAGGTTTAGCTTGGAGTTTTTCTCTCGGGTGGATCGTCTACTACCTAGAGAAGGCCGAGGAGAACAAGGAGATCGTAAAGACGAAGGACTAGTTTCGATAGGTATAATCCCTAAGCATAGTAGTTTAGAACAACTATATGTTTGGTTAGTTATCGTTTAGCTTCGATTCAAGCGGTTAGTCGATGTTCGTTCTTTAAACATGATCGTTTTTGAAAATTCCGCCTCCCCACAAGTACTGGGGTGTACTACATCGACTTACAGTGGTATCAGAGCCTCGCTAAACAATAAATAACTTAATTGCAAATTTGTATGAATTTCGAACGAAAAAACGAAGCCGAAAAACCCTAATTCTGTCAAGTTTCTGTCGAAGTTAAAATGATGTCCAAAAATTTTTCAGGTGCGTTCAGAGAGCTTGAAAAGACACCAGTAGAACACCCAAGAAAAATAGGCCCCTGAATCGCCTAACTCGCCGCGGAACCGCGGCCTCAGCCTACTGAGTCGCCGCGCTTCCGCCGCCGAGTTGGCGAGTCAGGGACCCAATTTTCTTCTGTTGCTTCTCTGTGTAATTAGGGGTTTTCAGGAATATTTTAATTTTGCTCAGGTTTCCAGTATATAGAGCAGATTTTGGAGCAATATTAAAGAAGTTTAATCGATCGAAATTGTACAGTATTTGCATATTGGATTATATCTGTGATTGTTTAATGTGTTCGTAAACCTCCCCTAACTGCTAGTATGTCAGTTGGCAGGGGGTTGCACATTTCTGAAATGATTATATCTGTTTTTGCATATAAACTGTATTGGACTGTTATGGTGTTTAGCTGGGGTTTAGCAATGGGTTATTGTTTAATTCATTTGTTGTAAATGTAATTTGTTGTAATATTATTTTGCGGGGCACATCCAGGTTGCGGTTGTAGCCACCGTTGTATTATTTCTTTTTACTGTTTTTGCTCCTAGGACTGACCCAAGGTGGGGTACACAAACTGCCGGGCGGGTAGTTTACCGTACCCGTAGGGGTCGAGGGTGGGGTAAACGGCTATTCATCACAACTGTGTAATCTGTCTTTTCTTGCAGGCTCAAAAGAAATACAGATTGCTTGCAAATCCAATATTGTTTATCTGTGTTCTGGAATGAATATCATTGCGTCAGACGAATGTAAAATATCTATATATATTGTAGCTATTTAGACGTCACTTATATTTTACACCCGCGCTAGCCCAGCCCCCGCTCTGTCGTTAGTTAAGTAACCTAACGGGTGATGACGGGACCCCGTGGCGAATGCGGATGGCATAAGAGGACGTTGTATTTTCGTTGTTTTCTGCAATGATAGGTTAATGATGGGACGCATTATCTATAATGCAAAGAAAATAAACCAAAGTTTTAATCGTTGGAACAATTTAAAAGAAACCACTCGGTTATTTTTAAAACAGATATTTTTAAATGCGGAGATTTAACCACTCCTTTTAAAAGCTATCAGGTTCCTTCGGTTATATCAAGTTCACTACGTTCAAGGTTTCGCCAAAACCAGTCGTAGCCCTCCGTCATTTCATTTGGGTATTCAGTAGTATTCAAGCTATGCAGTTTTGGCCAACGTCATGGCATAGTGTTTGGTAGCTGCTGGGTATTCATTTGTTGCATAGATAGATGAGTTGATTTGGGACAGTCGTATTATCATTTGGCCAACGTCAGGGATATATACGGATGGGTTCAAATTAACAAGATGATGATGGGTAGAACTTGACATGTGACTTATGACATTTTGACCAACGCCAAGTTCATAAGAGCATGGGGCAAAAATCCATATCGGGAATTTCTAAAGAAACTGAAATTTGCAAAGAGATGCATACCATTTTGAGTTTGATGAATGTTGGTAGCATTCCTACAACATTATCAGACGATGATATTTGGATCCCGATCCTACTGTGAGTATATGCTACTTATCAGGATATTCGTCACTTAACGATCAATGCTATAAACCTAGTAGGTGTCCAGAAAAGTGTCAGCGGGGTTACGCCCCCAGAGAAAAGAGGTTATTTAATTAAGGAACTTCGCGAAAGCGTTGGAAAACCTCCCTCGAAGTATCGACACCGGCCTGGCTGAACGGTTAAGCAAGTATTGTACGGTGAGAATAGTCTTGGCTAATTCTTCTTTTATGGTTTGAGGAAGGATTCGAGAAACAGTGGGAGCCATCCAGTTTAGATAAACTAAAAACCACTCTAAACTTGCAAGAGCATCATGCTAAAGAGTTTTCTTCTCTCTCTCCTAATTGCAGCGACCCTGAAAATGACTGGACTTAAGTTACTTTTAGAGAAAAATATACTGACGGGGCCAAACTATAAAGATTGGCTGCGGAATGTCAAAATGGCTTTGACTTATGACAAACTGGGGTACGTCCTCACCGCTACGGCACCTGCTGTCCCTGGTCCCAAATCCAGTAATGCGGATAAGGAAATCCGCAAAACCTGGGATTCAGATTGCGCGAGAGCCAAGTGCATCGTGCTTGCCTCGATGAACAATGAACATCAGAGGAGGCACGAGGATATGTCCCTAGATGGCATATTTCTCCATACAAAGGAACTTTATGGAGAAAAATCTCGTATAGCAAGATACGAGACCTCAAAGAACTTGTTTCGAGCGAGGTTGGCTGTCGGGTCATCGGTAGGAGAACATGTCCTAAAGATGATCGGCTACATAGAAGAGCTCGCAGACCTTGGGACGACTTTGGATAATGAGCTCTATACAGACCTTATTCTCCAGTCCCTTCCACACACCTACGCCCAGTTTATCCTGAACTTCAACCTTCAAAGAAAAGAAGTTGAACTTCCGGAACTCCTGAACATGTTAAGGAGTGCAGAGGGCACCTTGAAGAATTCAAGGGAAACACCCGCTATGTTTGTTGGCGGTACATCTTCTTCCGGGTCCAAGGCTAGGGCCAAAGGAAGGAAGAAGAAGGCCGCACCCAGACCTAGAGGAGGTGTTAGTAAGGTGGGAGGGAAGGGAAAGAAAAAGACTGCAGTACCGATAGTTGGCCTGGATGAGTGCTTCCATTGTCACAGGAAAGGGCACTGGAAGAAGGATTGCAAGGCGTGGAACGCCAAGAACCAGGAACCGAAGCAAGCTGTGGCTTCGACTTCAGGTGTGTTTGTAATTGAGAATTGTCTGTCGATCAACTCTACTTCCTGGGTATTGGATACCGGATCAGGATCTCATATTTGCAATTCATTGCAGGCACTGAGAAACCGTAGAGTGCTGAAGGAAGGTGATATGACCCTAAAGGTTGCTAACGGAGCTAGCGTGGGAGCTGCGTCCGTCGGGGACTATCATCTAGGATTGACGAGTGGACACATTTTGGTTTTACATAACTGTTATTTTGTGCCAAACTTAACGTGTAATATCATATCAGTTTCCTTGTTATCAAATAAAGGTTATGATTTCACGTTTGTAAGAGATGTTGTCAATATCCACCTTAATCATGGTTTGATTGGGTCAGGTACACTAAATAACGGAATATAAGTTTTAAACCAACTCCAAATTTTCAATGTCCAGAACACACTAAAAAGAAAGTCTCCAGATTTAAATAAAGCTTTCTTATGGCATTGTAGACTGGGTCACATCAATGAGAGAAGGTTGACTAAGTTGCATAGAGAAGGATATTTGGACACGTTCGAATATCAAACTTATGACACTTGTCAATCTTGTCTCAAAGGAAAGATGACAAAGACTCCATTTACTGGACAAGGAGTAAGAGCGAGCGAGCTCTTAGGACTCATACACAGTGATGTATGTGGTCCAATGTCTACACATGCGAGAGGTGGTTATTCCTGCTTCATTACTTTTACAGATGATTTCTCTAGGTATGGATATATTTTCTTAATGAAACATAAATCAGAGGCCTTTGAGAAATTCCTGGAATACAAGATTGAAGCGGAAAACCAAACAGGCAAAAGTATTAAGACACTGAGATCTGATCGAGGTGGAGAATACTTAAGTGTCGAGTTCCTAGGTTACCTAAAAGAGAAAGGAATTCTCTCTCAGCTTACTCCTCCATACACTCCACAGCACAACGGTGTATCGGAGAGACGGAATCGAACCCTATTGGATATGGTACGATCCATGATGAATAATGCTGAGTTACCGCGATCTTTCTGGGGATATGCGCTAGAATCAGCGGCATATATTTTGAACAGAGTTCCAACCAAAACTGTGCCTACCACACCATATCAGATGTGGAGTGGGAAGAAACCCTATCTTCAGTATATAAGGATTTGGGGATGTCCAGCTTTTGTCAAAAAGCAGTTTGTGGACAAGCTCGAGGCACGATCAGTAAAATGTATGCTTGTAGGATATCCAAAGAACTCCAAGGGATATTGTTTCTATTACGCAGAGGAACAAAAGGTTTTTGTTTCTCGTAATGCCCATTTTCTAGAACAACAAGTTTTAGAAAAGGATACTAATGGGAGCGAAATAGAACTGGAAGAAATTCCAGAACCACAAGCTGCTACTGAAAGTTTGGTAGAACCAGAAGTTCAAGAAGAACAGAACATTCCCGCACCCCTCCGCAGGAGTAGTAGGCCTTCTCATCCGCCTGAGAGATACAACGGTTTTCTCATAGACGGGGATAGAGAGGATTGCATCATAGATGATGATGAACCTACTGACTTCCAGCAGGCCATCCAGAGCGGCGACTCGGTACGATGGCTAGATGCAATGCGGACCGAAATGGAGTCCATGTACACCAACAAAGTATGGACTTTGGACTTTGCTCCAGATGGGGTAAAACCCATAGGATGCAAATGGATCTTCAAGAAAAAGATTGGTGTAGATGGACAGGTGGAAACCTATAAGGCTAGACTTGTTGCAAAGGGTTTTCGTCAAAGACCTGGTTTGGACTATGACGAAACTTTTTCTCCAGTGGCTATGCTCAAATCCATTCAGGTCCTTCTTGCTATTCCTGCGTTCCATGATTATGAAATCTGGCAGATGGACGTAAAGACGGCTTTTCTGAATGGAAATTTAGAAGAGAGCGTCTATATGGATCAGCCAGAGGGTTTCGATCAGAGTGGGAGCAGCGGGAAAGTATGCAAGCTGCTTAAGTCTATTTATGGACTAAAGCAGGCATCGCGGAGTTGGAACATCTGTTTTGATGAGACAGTCAAAGAATATGACTTTATCAAAAATCCAGATGAGCTGTGCATATATAGTAAAGTTGTAGCCAGAAGTGTCGTATTCCTCGTCTTGTACGTGGATGACATTCTATTGATAGGAAATGACATTCCTATGCTACAATCTGTCAAAGGATTCTTGTCACACAGGTTCTCCATGAAAGACCTGGGTGATGCCTCTTACATTCTGGGGATTCGGATCTATCGTGATAGATCCAAGAGGATGTTGGGACTTTCGCAGTCCAGGTATATCGACACTGTACTGAAAAGATTCAGTATGGAAGATTCTAAGCGCGGTAATCTACCGGCTTGTCACGGAATCATCCTCTCCAAAGAGATGTCTCCCAAGACTGATTTGGAAAGGGAACGCATGTCTATTATACCCTACGCTTCTGCGGTAGGCTCTATAATGTATGCGATGTTGTGTACCAGACCAGATGTAGCTTACGCACTGAGCGTGGTAAGCCGGTATCAGTCAAACCCAGGGGAGAAACACTGGATAGCAGTAAAGAACATTCTCAAGTACCTGAGGAGGACTAAGGAGATGTTCTTGGTTTACGGCGGAAAAGACCTCAGGTTGGAGGCCTTTGCTGATTCCGGCTTCCAGAGTGATAAGGATGATTCCAAGTCCATGTCAGGTTATGTCTTTACCCTCAATGGAGGGGCGGTGTGCTGGAGGAGCTCCAAGAAGGACACCGTTGCTGACTCGACGATGGAAGCGGAGTATATAGCTGCTTGCGATGCCGCAAAAGAAGCAGTCTGGATGAAGAAGTTCCTAACAGAACTTCAGGTGGTTCCTACCATAGTTGATCTAATACCTCTGTATTGCGACAACAACGGAGCTATAGCTTTAGCGAAGGAACCAAGGTCCCATCAGAAGTCCAGACACATCTTGAGGCGGTATCACCTGATCAGGGAGATCATTGATCGTCAGGAGATCGAGGTTCGGAGAGTTGCTTCAGAAGAGAACATTGCTGATCCATTCACGAAGGCCCTTTCTCAGATTCAGTTCGAGAGGCTACTCGAGATCATTGGTCTACGATATGCCAGTACATGGCCCTAGTGCAAGTGGGAGATTGTTAGTGTTTATGCCCTAGAAGGCCATTACTGTATCATACTAGCTTGTATATTACTTAATGGAAGCTTGGTAATTCACATGTATATAACAGTCTTGCTAAACATGGTAGTATGCTACTTGGTTTTTCTATCTTAATATGTGAGTGTACGTATTGATAGAGCTCTTAGGATCTTGCTTGTCTACCAGCGTTGTGATGGCAGTCACACTAGTGGGGGCTGGGTAGTCTACAAGCACATCCTTATTCAGGTCCCTGGTAATTGGATTATCGAGACAGAGCATCGATACTCCGGAGTAGACTAGTGTGTACGCTTCTCATCCCAGTTGGGGAGATGGTCTGTCCCACAGCCGTCAGTACGTCATACTGGAGATAGTATGCAGGTGCTCGTTAGGTTACGGGTACACCGGACAGGACTCACAGGGAACTGTTGGTTGGTTTGATACCAGTCGTCAGTGAGCAGTTCCCAGGTGACATGAGTACAGCATAGTCCGCAGACTTGACACTGCTACTTCGTCTCGAGTGTGTCCCACTGTTCTTAGATTGCTACCCTACCACGGCTCAAAGGAGTCGTGCAAACAGGTAGCAGTTGGGTGCAGTCCCGAGCACTTGGAGGCAGTGGCGGTTAGACAGGATTCGTCCCTCCCGGTATTGGGAGTAGATATCGTGCTGTGTCAGAGAGCCATTACGCAAAGTCCCTGGCCAGGGCAAGCGAGATTTGCTGGTAGGTTCCAGTAGTTTCTCAGGATGTAATGGGCTTCCCTCCGACACGACTTATACCGCTATTAGAGGACTGACGCTTGCCGCCCCCCTAGGCCCGATATTCGATAGTCTTGGACGAACGGACCGGACTGTATGGAGATTGTCACATCAGACTCAGTAGGAGTTCGGATGGGTTTTCTCATCGGCCTTCTTATCGACAACTACCTGGGGACCGTTACGTACAGCTAGTGCCGCTTGCGGTCTGTGGTTAAACCCACTGCCAGTGTAGTAGTCGAGTCTCTAGAGTCCCACACAGAGAGTTTCCTACTCCAGGCGCAACGATATAGAGGTTGCATGGTTTTGCGACAAAGGGTTCGGACGCATACGTGCGTTTACGCGCGTACGACTTTCGAACAGTTTTTACCATTCGGATTTGGTTTAAGCCAGTTACTGGTATCCGGTTATTGGATTTATACAGCATAAAGTTTTTCCATATTTTTACGGATCGGAGGGGCATTCTCGTAATTACTCGAGAAGCTTCTAGAAGATGGTGACTAAGGAGGGTTATGTGTCATATTCATTAAATGAGTTATATGAGTCATGGTGGTGATTCATTCATTTCATTAATACACATTTATTGCTTAATGACTCATGCTAATGAATCACCACTAGATATTTTATGAAGCATGATTATTCATCACTCTTTATTCTTTTCTTCTTATTAGAAAATGCTTCATATATGATATGATACTCATAACTTATTTATCATAATATTATTCACATTCTCTCTCCTCAAGCTCTCTCTCTTCAAAAGACTAATCCTCACCCTCATGTGTTGAGATCTAGGATTAGTTAGACTAATCAATCCATAACCATCACTCTATTTCATCTATCTTCTTTGATTAGCAATCCAAGAAGGTTAGTTGCCTCAAGTTTAGAGGTTTAGCTTGGAGTTTTGCTCTCGGGTGGATCGTCTACTACCTAGAGAAGGCCGAGGAGAACAAGGAGATCGTAAAGACGAAGGACTAGTTTCGATAGGTATAATCCCTAAGCATAGTAGTTTAGAACAACTATATGTTTGGTTAGTTATCGTTTAGCTTCGATTCAAGCGGTTAGTCGATGTTCGTTCTTTAAACATGATCGTTTTTGAAAATTCCGCCTCCCCACAAGTACTGGGGTGTACTACATCGACTTACAGTATCACATACACGCATTATTCTCGGTCCTGCACATATCTCATATGCGCTCCTATTTCGTTTCGCTTGAGCCAGGAAACCTCTGTGTAGGACTCTAAAGACTCGTCAATACGCCGGTAGCAGATGATGATCATATCAAGTATCCACAAGCCGCAAGCGGTCTGCTAAACGTAACGGCCACCCGGGTATTGAGCGATCAGAAGATCGACGAGCTAGCCCGCTCACACTCCTGTGAATCCGACCAGTAACACTTACCGTACAGTCCGGTCTCTTTGTCTGATATGTCGCATATCAAGTCTAGGGGTGGTAAACGTCAAACCCCAATACTCGATAAGTCGTGCCGATGTGAGGCTCATAACGGGTCGAGAAACTACTGGCAACACTTACCAGCAAATCTCTGATCGGCCCTGGCCAGGGACTTCCCTGTTACGGCCAATCGAGCACAGCGCAACATCAACCCCCAATACCGGGAGAGACGAAACCCCTCCTATCGCTCATTGCCTCCATGTGACTCGGGACTGTACCCAAAGACCACCATTTTGCACGCCCTCATGGACGTGGTAAGGTGGAGATCAAAGCACAGTGGGAATCACACAAGACTCTATGACGATCTCGGGTCTACAGACTAACCTGCAGAAGTGTCACCTGAGAACTGCCATCTGACGTGAGGTATAATACCATCTGGGAGTTCTCGGCGAGTCCGTCCAGTGTACCCAGTCTCCACTGAGCACCCGTATACCATCTCTGATGTCAAACACCAATGGATATGGGATCATCCATCGCCCATCTCATGGGTCGAGAAGCGTATACGCTACTCTACACTGGTATATCGATGCCCCGTCTCGATACACCCACGACTAGGGACCTTGAAGGATGTACTTATGGACTACCATGTCCCCACTAGTATGATCTGCATCATAGTCCAGGCAGTCAAGTACACATCCTAAGGGCTTTACCAACATGTAACTATAAGACAGTATAAAGAGACTAGTGTACATGTTAAGATAAAGAGTAACCAGATAGCATACTATCATATCGAGCAAGAAAGTCATCTCTATATATGTCCAAGCATCCAATATAATATACATCATCTGTACAATACTGGCCTCTAGGGCATACATACAACTAACAATCTCCCACTTGCACTAGGGCCAGCTGCTGTAGTATCGCATACCGAGCATCCCGAAGAGTCTCTCAAACTGTATCTGGGGAATGGCCTTCGTGAGTGGATCCGCCGTGTTGTTCTTCGTGTCAACTCTCCTGACCTCGATCTCCCGGCGATCAACTATCTCCCAGATCAGGTGATACCGCCTCAGAATATGCCTGGATCGCTGATGGGACCTGGGTTCCTTGGCCAAAGCCACCGCTCCATTGTTATCGCAATACAAACGTATTGGACGCTCAATGGATGGAACCACTCCAAGTTCAGTAATGAACTTCTTGATCCAGACAGCCTCTTTGGCAGCATCGTTGGCAGCGATGTATTCAGCCTCCATCGTCGAGTCTGCCACGGTTTCCTGCTTGGAACTCTTCCAGCTAACCGCCCCTCCTTAAAGGGTAAAGACAAAGCCCGACTGCGACTTAGAGTCGTCCTTATCACTCTGGAAGCTCGAATCGGTAAAGGACTCCACTTGGAGTTCTCCGTTACCATACACCAAGAACATATCTCTAGTCCTTCGTAAGTACTTAAGAATGCTCTTCACAGCTGTCCAGTGACTCTCTCCAGGATCAGCTTGATACCTGCTCACTACACTTAGTGAGTATGCTACATCGGGTCTGGTACATAACATCGCATACATGATAGAGCCTACTGCCGAAGCATTGGGTATCCCTTGCATGCGAGCTCTCTCCAAATCAGTCTCGGGAGACATCTCTTTGGAGAGAGTAACTCCAGAGATCGTGGGCATGTTTCCACGCTTGGACTCTTCCATACTAAACCTCTTTAGTATGGTGTCAATGTACCTGGATTGGGACAATCCCAAAATCCGTTTGGATCTATCTCTATAGATCCTAATTCCCAATATGCAGGAGGCATCACCAAGATCTTTCATTGAGAATCTTTGTGATAAGAAGAGCTTGACCGATTGCAGCATAGGAATATAATTTCCTATCAAGAGTATGTCGTCCACGTACAATACGAGGAAGACAACCTTACTCTCTGCCACCTTCTTGTAGATACAAGGTTCATCTGGATTTTTGACGAAATCAAACTCTTTGATAACGACGTTAAAGCAGATGTTCCAACTCCGCGATGCTTGCTTTAATCCATAAATGGATTTAAGCAGCTTGCACACCTTCCCGCTGCTCCCACTGTCTACGAAGCCCTCTGGCTGAGTAATGTACACGCACTCTTCTAAATCACCATTTAGAAAGGCGGTCTTAACATCCATTTGCCAGATTTCGTATTCATGACAAGCAGCGATGGCAAGCATGATCCGGAAGGATTTAAGCATAGCCACTGGAGAAAAGGTCTCGTCATAGTCCACACCTGGTCTTTGACGAAAACCCTTTGCTACAAGTCTAGCTTTGAAAGTCTCCACTTTCCCATCTACACTAAGTTTCTTCTTGAAGATCCACTTGCTCCCAATGGGTTTTACCCCTTCAGGAGCAACGTCCAAAGTCCATACTTTGTTGGTGTACATGGATTCCATCTCGGACCGCATAGCATCCAGCCATTTCACTGAGTCCCCACTCGTGATGGCCTGCTCGAAGCTAGTTGGGTCATCATCCTCCATGATGCAATCCTCGCTTCCACCATCAATGAGAAAACCGTAGTATCTCTCAGGTGGACGAGAAACCCTACTAGATCGGCGGAGAGGCTGGGGTTCGTCTGGTACTATCGAATCTTCTGGTTCCACTAAATCTTCAGTTATAGTTTGTGTATCTGGAATTTCTTCCAGCTCTACCACTTTGCCACTAATTTCTTTTTCAAGGAATTCCTTTTCTAAAAAGGTGGCATATTGAAAAACAAACACTTTTTGTTCTTCAGCATGGTAGAAAAAATATCCTTGAGAATTATTAGGATATCCCACAAACTTGCAAAGAACTGACCGTGCCTCGAGCTTGTCCGGATTTTGCCTTTTGACATAGGCCGGACAACCCCATATCTTAACTCGTTTAAAATATGGTCTCTTCCCACTCCATATCTCATATGGTGTGGTAGGTACAGATTTATATGGAACTTGATTCAATAGGTATGTTGCTGTTTCCAGCGCATAACCCCAGAAGGAAATAGGTAACTCAGCTGTGCTCATCATAGAGCGCACCATATCTAATATGGTGCGATTCCTTCGTTCAGATACACCGTTGTGCTGTGGTGTATATGGAGGAGTCAGCTGAGAGAGAATCCCATTCTCTTTTAGGAAGTCCAGGAAATCATTGCTTAAGTATTCTCCTCCTCGATCAGATCGTAGGATTTTAATACTTTTTCCGGTTTGGTTCTCAACTTCTTGTTTATATTCCCTAAATTTCTCAAAAGCTTCTGATTTGTGTTTCATCAAGAACACATATCCGAATCTAGAGAGATCGTCAGTGAATGTAATGAAGTACGAAGAACCATCCCTGGCATGTGTAGACATAGGACCGCATACATCACTATGTATCAGTCCTAAGAGTTCGGTAACTCTTTCTCTGTGTCCCGTAAACGGAGTTTTGGTCATCTTGCCTTTGAGACATGACTGGCAAGTGTCATAAGATGAAAATTCGAAAGGTTTCAAATATCCATCCTTATGCAACTTAGCCAGTCGTGTCACATTGATGTGACCCCGTCTACAATGCCACAAGAAGGATTCGTTGAGTTCAGAACTCTTCCTCTTGTGTGTGTTTGTTATGCTCAGAACTGTTGATTGATTTAGAACATAAATGCCATTGCACAACGTGCCTGATCCAACCAACTTTTGGTTATGGAAAATGTTCATAACATTGTCCTGTAATACAAAATTATATCCCTCTTTACTTAACAAAGAAACTGATATAATGTTGCATATCAGGTTCGGCATGTAATAGCATTCGTTCAGAACCAATGTATTACCAATTGGTAATACAAGGTGATATTCCCCGACAGTCTTAGCTGCAACAATTGCACCATTTACAACTCTAATGTCTTTATCACCTTCTCCAAGTTCTCTACCTTTCCTGAGCCCATGTAACTGATTACATATATGGGATCTTGACCCGGTATCTAATACTCAGGACGTAGAGCAAATGGAGAAACAGTTCTCAGTAACGAACACACCCGAAGAAAATGCATCAACATGTACTTTCTTCATTCGGGTGGCATGGGAATCCTGGTATTCCCCTATATCCTGTTCATTCCTATAACTCTTATAAGAAAGAACGGAACCAACGTTCCCCAGCACAGTATAACATGCGGGTTCGGTCAATACATCCATATTATTATCTTGATTATGGCATGAACTGGTCGCTACCTGGAGAGAGAGAGAAGAAAACACTTTAGCGTATGCTCGTGCAAGATCAGATTGGTTATTATCTTATCTAATCAGGATGGCTCCCACTTCTTTTTATCAAATCTTCCTCCAAACTCTAAAAGGAAAGACTAGCCGGGATTAATTACACACTACAAGTTCGCCAATCTTTCAGCCAGGCCAGTGTCGGTACTTTGAGGGAGGTCCCCCGTGCTATCGCACGAACCTAATTAATGTAAACCTCGTTTTCCCAGAGGCGTAACCTCGTTAACACCTTTCTAGACACCTACTTGATCAGCTAATTGCAATGTGTAAAACTCTCCCAGGAGTAACTCTTACTCGCAGCGGGTATCAGGATCCAACTATCTCATAGAAGGTATGCAATCTCATTGCAAATTTCAACACTTGAAATTCCCGATAGTATTTTGCCCCTAGCATCTATGTGACCTTAACATAGTCAACAAATCACAAGTGCTAGTCAAGTTCAACCCGTCATTTCCTGATTGTATTAAACCCACCCGCACGACCCTTAACATAGTCAACAAAGTCGCACGACTACCCTAATCCAATCTGCATCATATGCATAAGCAGATAAATACTGGTTAGCTACCGCACACTACGCCTTAACATAGTCAACAAACGTAGCACGAATACTAACTAGTACTTATCTGAAATAACGGAGGGCTACACAGGTTTTCATAAAACCATGAGCGTAACGAACTTGATATCGTTGTAGAATCAAATGAAGTTTTGAAATGGAGTGATTTTGAGGCTTTTCTAGTTTTGCTAAAGGAGTCACTCCCGGCGAAGGGATCTCGGTCCTTTCCTCGTCGAATGAGGTGTGGGATATATCATATATATCGCTGTGCAAAGCAAAAACCCAAAAGCAGTCAAAAGCAAACCGAGTGTGCAGCATCTTCCAGTTATTGCTAAAGGAGTCACTCCCGGTGAAGGGATCTCGGTCCTTTCCTCATCGAATAAGGTGCAGGGTATATCATATATACCGCTGTGCAAAGCAAGAACTGTAGCAGTGTCGGTACTTTGAGGGAGGTTCCCCGTGCTTTCGCACGGACCTAATTAAAGTAAACCTCGTTTTCCCAAAGGCGTAACCCCGTTAACACTTTTCTAGACACCTACTTGAATGACTAATTGTCTTGTGTAAAATTCTCCCAGGAGTAACACTTACTCGCAGTGGGTATCGGGATCCAACTATCTCATAGGAGGTATGCAATCTCATTGCAAATTTCAACGCTTGAAATTCCCGATAATATTTTTACCCCTGGTGTCTTATGACCTTAACTATGGTCAACAAATCATAAGCACTAGTCAAGTTCTACCCGTCATTTCTTGATTAATTTAGACCCACCCATATGACCCTTAACTATGGTCAACAAAGTCATATGACTGTCCTAATTAATCACATCTTATGTTATATAGGAAAACATCACTTAGCTACCGTACACTGCGCCTTAACTATGGTCAACAAACGCAGCACGAATACTAAGTACTCTATTTTCCTAAAATGACGGAGGATTACGCAGGTTTTTCAGAAAACCCCGAGCGCAATGAACATGATATCGTCGTAGAATCGAGTGTTTTTGAAAAGGAGTGTTTTTGAGGTTTTTCTTGTTTCGCTAAAGGGGTCACTCCCGGTAAAGGGATCGTCGGCCCTTTCCTCATCGAATAAGGTGCAGGATATATCATATATACCGCTGTGCAAAGCAAAACTTTAAAAGCAATCAAAAGACAAACCGCGTTTTATAGCATCTGCCAGTTTCGCTAAAGAGGTCACTCCCGGTGAAGGGATCGTCGGCTCTTTCCCCATCGAATAAGGTGCATGATATATCATATATATCACTGTGCAAAGCAAAACTGTAGCTACCCCTTTTTATAAAGTTTTGATTCTACAACATCTTTAGGTTTCTTTTCTTTTTATTAATCTCATTAATAAATATCCCATCAGCTTATGCTTCCTAAGCATCACAGAAGAAACGAAAGCAGTAATATTTATATATCAACACATATATATATAAGCATTCGTCTCAGGCAGTAATATGATCTCATCACAGAACATTGCAGCAGAAGAACATATATGAAATATTGGATATACTAGGACGTCCGTGTTTTCAATACGAGCCTGTATAAAACACGGATTCCACGGTCGCGACGAATAGCCAAAACCCACATCCCAAGACCCCTACGAGAGCGGCAAGTAACACTGCCAATTCTAGGGTTAGAAGACCCGGTTTCGACTCCTCGAGATGGCCTCCCACTGGACCCTAGAACCCGGTTACTTATGCTCCCCTCCTTGGGTCTACCTAATGCGGAAAAGTAAATAATATACACTGGTGACAGCAACCGCAACCTGGAAGTGACCCAAATAAAAGAATATTATATTACAAATGAATTTTACATGAATGAAAATAAAAACCCTCATCTCACATAAAACCCCCGGCTATTCAGAACGCGACGATCCAATATAACATATCACAGCAACACATAATATCTCATATCATCAACGTAAGTAAATATGCGCATCCCAATTGTCGTTGACAAATAGCAACGAAACCGGCGATATCACATATTACACTTACGGTCACAGAAAAGAAAGTGTAAAACTACAACATTTGGAATCCACAATCACTTTAGACATCGTGAATCCGAAATATCACATACTTCGCATTTCATGCCTAACTCTATGAATTCCACATATTGTATCACATTCTAGATAAATAGACAGTATTAAACTTTTCGAACAGATAATCAAATACCCTAAATTTCCTAAAGTGCTCAACACTTGAGCGGAGTTCAAATAATCCCAGAATATGTCACAGTACCGGTGATCCAGCCGTAGAAGGGTCAAACCAACGCCTCACATGTGGCACGCCGTACTGCCCCAAACCCGAAGGTTCAAAAGGCAGTTCAAGACGGTCACATAATCGAGTTAAGGTTTGTTGTCTTCTAGAGGGTCCACCGCTTAACTTGTACAATTTTTCCGAAAGATTTGAACCCGAAAAAAAATTTCAACACTTGAAAGTTTGCCGTACCGGGATAAAGTGGGTTAATGATATCTGTTCAACTAGTTTAACAGTTTCTAAATCTCTGGAATGAAATACGAATTTAAAATTTCCGATCGAGTCTACTATTACAAAATAAACCCCAGATTTAAACAACACTGGAATCACATTTAAAAATATCCAGAAGCATCAACAAGCACCTACGAATATTACCAGAAAAGCTACGTGTCGCCAATCGATTAATCCGCCGCGGAACCGCCGCGCAAGCATCCTTGCGCCGCGGTTCCGCCGCCGTTTGGACGAATTGGGGGCTCGGGTTTTATGGTAATTCTTAGAATTCCCTGCTGATTTTTTTTACATATTTTTAATTCAGAAAAATCACAAAATTTAAAAAATTTCCAGAGAGGGGTCTAATTTTGTCGTTTCGGGTTCGATCGGAGTTTTAACTTCGTAAACACATCGCCTAATGCTCTAGCTAGGCTCTGATACCACTGTAGGGTTCCTAGGCACTCTTGTGAAGGTTCATAAGGCATCAAACATGCCCGGATAAAAATTTAGACGTGCCGAACAACCCAAAGCCGGGATCTTTGCTAGATTATTAGGGTTTAACATGCAAGATGATAACTTTTATCTAAGTGTGAGGGATTACAACCTTTGTAGTCGGCTCCTTCGGTTCACAAGCTCCGAGTAGAAGTCCCTTTCCCGCGATCCACGATCTCCCGGACTCATGAGAGGCTCCACGACTCGAACGATCCATGCTAGCTTGAAGTGTTCTAAATCTCCGATGATCTACGTCGAAGTTGCAAAGACTCAAGCTTTCTCACTCTAAAGAGATGAACACACTAATCTCATGGGCTAGATGAGATGAGGATGAGAGAGTAGTATTTTTGCTTTCTTTTTATATCATTTTCTCATATTTATTCATCACTTAAAGATTTTCATGTAAGCTTTTCAAGAGAGAAGAAGATGATAATGGAAAATCAATAATAAGATTAATCCTTTTGTGATGAATAGAAAGAAGACTATATGATTGATTTATAAACCATGGTCAAGGATGAGTGGCTAGGATTTAGTAGAGAATAAACTAGAGTTAGGGTTTGGTTGGGTTAAGAATGTGTCATCCAAAAATATCTTAAGAATGACAAAAGAAAAAGCTTCTTGAAGGTGCTTGAAGCATCTAACCCTAATCAAACCCTAACCTCAATTAATCATCCTTAAACATGTTTAACAATTAATCATATCATGTCACAATAATATATATCACATATATATTATATATTTGCAACAAAAGAAAATAATACAATAAACATATATCGCATATATATCAATGTATCATCCAATGAGAAAATGAAATAATAAAGCGAGCAAATATTAGATAATGTAATAATATATCATATATATTATTATTCATTAAATCATCGAATCAACACTTGATCCGACGATCCGGCTATATCGAATATTACCGACTAATATATCATGTACCGATTCATCGAATCAACACTTGATCCGATGACCCAGTACATATCTAAATATCGCGAGAATATAATACGGTATCCCATATCGCATTATTCTCGGTCCTGCACATATCACATATGTGCCTCTACTCCATTTCGCCTGAGCCAAGAAACCTCTGTGTAGGACTCTAAAGAATCGTCAATACGCCGGCAGCAGGTGATGATCATATCAAACACCCACAAGCTGCAAGCGGTCAGCTAAACGTAACAGCCACCCAGGTATTGAGCGATCAGAAGATCAACAAGCTAGCCTGTTCGTTCTCCTATGAATCCAATCAGTAACACTCCCTTACAGTCCGGTCTGTTCGTCTGATATGTCGCATATCAAGTCTAGGGGTGGTATACGTCAGACCCCAGTAACCGATAAGTCGTGTCGATGTGTGGCTCATAACGGGTCGAGAAACTACTAGTAACACTTACCAGTAAATCTTTATATCAGCCCTGACCAAGGACTTTGTAACATTTTCAAAAATATAAAATATTAATTTTGGGAATTTTTATTATTTAATATTATTTTATTGATTATTTTAATATTAAATGCAAATAAATAGGAAAAATGTTAGAAAAATTATGAAAAATTATGTGAAATTCTAAAATAGGGTAAATTAGTGAATTATGACATTTTTAAGTTTTTGTGATTAATTTGACACTAATTTAGTGCTAATCGCGATTAAAATCGCTAATCGGGTTTTTTGGCAATTTTGTGCAAAACTTGCACATATCACATTTTCTACACTTGTGCATTTTTCTCTCATGATTTTCTCATTTGGGTTTACTATTGAGGTGAGAAGGTTTGGTTTAGGTATTAAAAGAAAAGAAAAGGAATAAAGAATGTGTAGTGGGTGAGAGAGAGAGAGAGGCATGGGCTTGTTTGACTAACCCTTAGCATTTTCCTCCCTTCATTTTTCCCTCCTTCCTCTCCCCTTGCTGCTGCTGCTCTGCACCCCATTCTTCCTCCCCTCTTCAACTCCTCAAAACATCTCTAAAACAACCCTAAAACCTCACACTCCTTTCATTAAAAATGTGCACGAGCTCGAGATCTACAAGATGAACCAAGAAAGCATGGATTTGGCCACTAGAGGGCAACTCAAGAAAGTTCTTGAGTTGCCAAGTGAGGTAATTTCTGAACCATTAGCTCAATTATAGCCTTTCCTATAACCCCATGTTAAGATTATATCGATATTGTGTGATATTATGGACTTGATGAAAACCTAGTTTGGGTTTGAGGGAAACTTGAGTTGTAATGTGAAATTGAGCTCAGTAGAGGACTTGTAAACACCCTAGTGCATGAATTGGAACCCAAAACCTGAAGCTAGAACCAGAAATACGGATTTTAGAAACCGATATCGGGGAAAATGTGAAATCTGTGAGGGTTAACTTGAATCTGCTATCACCCCGAGACCCCTAAAATAATATTGAGTGGACAGTGAGATGTGCAGGCACCATAGAACCAACACCCCAAACCCTAGCTCCCCACTCCCTAACCCGGCCGCCAAAAATCCCATTCTGGCCGCAAATTGCGGCCAGACCCTGATGAAATTGCCTCGTTTTCTGTGCCTAGCCCCATTTCCTCTATTCTTGGCCCAGGGTACTTCTAGTTTTGACTGATTCTATCTAGGGTGAAATCTGGGACATATATCCTAAGTTGCTATTTTGGATTCGTGTTTCCGTATTCCGTATTTTCATTTCTGAAATGGTGGTTTGTGTTTTACCTCGACTATTTGGCGTTTATACGACGATATAGAGGACTTATATGTGGTTTTGAAGGCGTGCCATAGGTTCTCACCTATAGGCCCCCTTATCGTATCGTTTTGGATTTCATGCGCCGTTTTAGCTTGGATTTGGTTTTAATGCGCATATACGATATTTGATGTGTAGGTACCCATGAAGACTTCGAGACGACAAGCAAATGCGTGGTGATGTCCGCAAATGATGATGCAAGGTGAGTAGATTATATCTACAGGGGGAAGTCGGGTGGATGGCGTATAGCACCCCCGCAGTCCGTAGCTAGTATACTATATATGGTGGTTATATGATAGTTATAGTGTGTTGTAGCTTTGTGATAGGTGTTTCATGGATAGTGTAGGGTAGAAGTGACTAGTGTAGTTCATAGTCGCGAACCTAGGGTAGAATTGCACCTACACACACACCCTTGCATATTACTTGTACTTACACGGTGTTTGACGATATGGATTGACTTTGGAGATGAGTCGATGATGTGGGCTTGATGACGTGAGATCGGTGATTGGATACGATTCATTGTGGGATATTACTTGTGGTTTCTTGCGGGCTTGGGATATGTGTTTACCCCGCATGCATACTTCACTGATGGTATCGTTTGGTGCTAGACATAGAGTAGTAACCCAGGCTATGTGATCGGATGATAGTGATACCTGATATGTGATGAGATAGTGTGACACTGACCCCTACCCAGCTATTGGGATGCCGTACGATGATTACCGTACGAGCCGATATTGATGATAGATCCGCACTCATAACTCGAGGATATCTTATGATATGACATTGAGGCGAGGTCACCGACTATATACCTTTATATATGTATCGACTCAGATTTAGGCGGTTTCCATACCCTCCAGACTTGCATGATACTTAGATCAGTAGTTACATAGTAGATGTTAGATTAGACCAGAGTCACACCTATTTCAAAACTAACGAATCGGGAATATTGCAAGATAGGGAAAAAAGGGGATTCTACGGATATTTTCATATGTGTAGAGTCTATTTTCTAAACACCGTAGCCCTTGTTTTACCAAAGACCCCGATTCGTCTTATTTCAAAAGGCAAGGTTGTATGATATAGCTTTGGAGTTAGATTCTTCACTGTTGCGTTGCTCATTTCGATTGCACCTGTTTATACTATTTGCATGGCATTACTTGTGCTTATTGTTATATTGCCATCATGCTGTTAGGACACCAGCACCATTATCGATGATGCGTATGTTCCACGTACACTGATTGCCGGCTCACACACTTCATCATCGATAATTGCTATGCCACTACACTGTAGTACTGCTGCATTCATGGTATGATTCCCGCATAGCATATTGTACACATATACCTGATACATATGTCACACCCGATCATTATATTATAGTTCATTTATATGTGACATGACTTGATATTCATACCTGATACATATGTCACACCCGATCATTATATTATAGTTCATTTATATGTGACATGACTTGATACTCACATTTGATGCTTATATCACACCTGATCATTATATTATAGTTCATTTATATGTGACATGACTTGATACTCACATTTGATGCTTATATCACACCTGATCATTGTATCGTAGTTCGTTTATATGTGACATGACTTGATACTCACATTTGATGCTTATATCACACCTGATCATTGTATCGTTGTTCGTTTATATGTGACATGACTTGATACTCACATTTGATGCTTATATCACACCTGATCATTGTATCGTAGTTCATTTATATGTGACATGACTTGATACTCACATTTGATGCTTATATCACACCTGATCATTGTATCGTAGTTCGTTTATATGTGACATGACTTGATACTCACATTTGATGCTTATATCACACCTGATCATTGTATCGTAGTTCGTTTATATGTGACATGACTTGATACTCACATTTGATGCTTATATCACACCTGATCATTGTATCGTAGTTCATTTATATGTGACATGACTTGATACTCACATTTGATGCTTATATCACACCTGATCATTGTATCGTAGCTCATCTATATGTGACTTGACATGATATTTATGTTTGACGCACATATCATATCAGATTAGTGACTTACATTTAGGTTTGGATTATATGTGATTTCTGGATTTGGGAACCGTGGCTATTTCAAATATGTAATCATTTAAAAACCCGGTTCCCTTGATATGATATTTCGGTGTGTCCACCATGTGTTTTCTCGGTGCTAGAGTGATATACAAAAACCCGAATCGAGGAGGCGGTTGAGGCCGATTACGGGTACATGGTGGACCCGGTATGGTACCCCGGGGCGAGAACGGTTTCGCTGTGTGATAGACGGTGAGCCCGGCAGAGGGACTACTACCTACCGGTGATTGTACTTTAGCTCGGCGGATATCTGGAGGATTCCGACCGGAGCCCAGAGATGGATATGGGCTGACTCGTACTGCCGGGGCCGAGGGCCGATACCGCAGACGGAGCCCCATATGGATAAGGATTTACGTGTCGATGCTTGGCACGGGTTTCATGATGTTTTACCATGATGTTGTTTATATCCTCATATTGCATACATGATGTTTATTGTCATTGGGTGACGGGTGGACGGGTTCCACGCATATACAGACATAGATCATATAGAGATATAGATCATATACAGATATGGATCATATACCGATATGGATCATATACAGACTGGATTTACACTTATCATACTCCATTTGTATATATAACAGGGTATGAGGGCGCTGTTATATATACCCTTACACCAATATTAGTGGTATGGGACGCTAATATATGTGTATTGATATCATTTGATATTTCATCATATTTACTTCATACAGCATACCTTACATTCATGACATGTTATTACCTGAGTACTTGGCACCACATACATATTTAGATGTTACCTTGCCACCTTATCACACTCAGATGTACTCTTGTGGATTATATTACTGATTGTTGACTTAGGTTTATGTCTTGCATTCGGTTTCTGTTTGTAGATGTTTCTATTCACGAGTTGGCAACTCACCCCCGTTGTGCCACAGTTCTTGCAGGTTCTGCCGTACAGGTTTCATTGCGGCATTTCTGGCACATTACTTTCTTGCGGGTGGCTTGCTTTTGGTAGGTGGATTCTTTCGCATCAAGAACCACCCTTGTATTCATTTTACTCATTGTATCTAGAATTTCCATCAACCAAAACTTGTATATTCTTTCGGACTTAGAGACAGTGTTGTATTATTCGACCTTAGAGTCGCGCTTAGTAGTACTGGGGTTTCTTGTTGCTTGACCTTTCTTTTGGGTTTGATCCTCGCCACTTGGCGTTGTATATTATTGTTGCATGTGTGGTTGTGACCGTCTGTTGACGAAGAGCTAGCTCCCGCTTGGGGATGCCTTTATCATTGTATATATATTGTTATCTTGTTGTATCCCATTCGGGGTTAGTTTTACAAAGGAAACTCTGCCGAAATTTTTAGAAAAGACTGTACTGTTTTAAATTGCATATTCGGCTTAGTTATTTAAAAACCTTGATTGTTAAACATGTAATTCTTTACTTATTCTTAAATAGGGTTTTAGATTTCTGGGTTTTCGGCTTACTTAGTCGCGTTACGCCTGTAGACGTTACGTGGTTAAGTGCCGGTCACGGGCCAAACTTTGGGTCGTGACAAAGTTGGTATCAGAGCGCTAGGTTGACCTTGGTTCGAGTCTGAGTTTGACTATGTGGAGCCTAGGGCGTTGTGTATATACGGAACTTAGGCTTGACCATACGGAACTTAGACTTGGTCGAGGGGGTATTAGACCCAAACTTTCGTCGTATTAGGATGACCCTTGGTTGATGGAATATGTGACTAAAGTAGAGTGACGTACCGTTGGTATGTTCCGCGGCATACTTACGACACGCCACTCCGCTTAAGGAACCTTAGGATGTGCATACTTTTCGAGATCAGTGATTCTCTTCATATCCAGGGTTATACATCCATTTGAGATTCCATATTCTATTAGTTCATGATCATATCTTCATTGATGCTGTTCCTTTCTATGATCATGTATCCACTTTGGATCTGTTGTTTCCTTCTTGTCACTGATGTGCTCTCTTTGATACTCGATTGAGATTCCTGTCACCATGTTTGAGCGCAGTTTGGGCTGCTGCTAGGGTTACGGCCGGTGTGAGCTCGTTTGGTACGAGGGCCGACCATTGTGTTTTCTGGTGACATGGGAATGTCTCGAGTTAGTATTGCTGATTGTGACCTCTAGTGGAGGCGAGTGCTTGGATTTTCACCGGATGATCGGGCCATTGTTAGAGCTGCCAGTTGAGAGAGGACTGTTGATGTACAGCATACCTCAGAGATTGTGATGTCGCCTACCGTGCAGACAGATGGACTAGCTGTTGCTGAGATCGACATGATGTTGCTTTCGGAGCTTACGAGCTGAGATTGCCGGAGCTTCAGGAAGATATGCGACAGATGATAGCTAGTCTACCCGATTTGAGAGACGAAGGTGATTCGTCCGATTTTGCGCCAGAGCGGGCCCAGTTGAGTTGAAGAATTCCAGTGTGGAGAATCTTACTCAGATCTAGAGCAGACCGATTCAGAGATGACCGCCTATGTATTGCCCTTCCTGAAGGATTGAGGCATTGTTCGGCGTACAGGCGTATGAGCCAGTTGCTGCTGTAAATGATGAGATATCGCCCAGATGATTGGAGCTGTTGCAGCGTGAGCATATACTCAGAGAGATGATAGCGAGTCGCTAGTCACCTGAGGATGAATGACTAGGACATGTGGTTCGTTCGTTACCGATGCGAGGTCATCAGATAGATTGTTTCCAGCTAGAGACGATTTCACGCAGGTTCGTTGAGAGTCGATTGAGACGATCGAATGTCAGGAGCCTATTTTCCAAGTTTAAAGTATACGGAAAGACATGCAGGTGATTCTATGGACCCTCTAGAAGAATGAAACCCTAACTCGACTTAATGACCGTGTGACAGCCTTTGAACCTTAGGGTTTACGGCGGTTCCGCGGCGCCATTAGTGAGGCTTGGGTTTGCCCTTCTACGGCTGGACCACCGACGCTGTGGCATGTACTCGATACTATTAAACTATACCCGAGATGTGAGCTCTTGGGGGATTATGAGGATCTGACGAGTCGATCGGATGGTTCGACATCCTTCGGATATCATGATGGGACACTGCATGGGAGACTCCAGATGCGAGCATAGCCGTTGGAGCACAGTACATGCAGCCAGGATGAGACGAGTCCGAATCAGTCGACATTGACGCAGAGCGAAGAAAAGAGTTCGCAAGATATTTCGACGAGATGGCGTCCCACTCCGCTGACTTCAGAGATGTGATACGCACCCCGAGGCGTGGTATGTGGATAGATCTTCCAGAAAGAAGCGCGATAAGTATGCAGCCGTTCCGAATAAGCTTTAGCTTCAGCATTGGATGACGACTTCCAGGCATTTCGGCAAGAATGAGATTTGAGAAAGGAACCTCGACAGGATTTTTCTGGAGTACGATACGAGAAGACCTAGACCCGGGAGTGGTCGTACTGCGCACACCCAGCAGGACAGAGTTCGGCATTGTCGACGAGGTAGTTGACCAGGTGCGGATAAAGGAACTTAACCAGATGCGTTGCGAATTGATCAAGGACGGACGAGTGATGAGTATTCCTCCGATGTTTGGGACGTGTTCCCGAGGATCTGTTCGGCCTGACATCTTCTACAAAATGGTGAAGCTACAGAGTACGCGATTTCGAGTCCGTGCGAGAGACTTCAGATTGGCCGTGGCCGAGAACAGTGCAGTGCAAGGTGGCTTGGCGTGACGTCATAGTGGACGATGATAGAGATATGTGGAACCAGAGGTTCGTGTGAGACACTGACGAACTGTCATTACTTCCCGTCGAGACTAGAGACCTGATTTGCTTACAGAGACGTTGGGATGTGACCAGTTTCTGAGAAATATTGTGCTGAGGACACAGGTGTCTTTGAGCGAGAAGAGGTTGTGCAGGAAAGTCAGCCTCTGTACAGATCGGCATAGGCATGATTGGAAGAGACCTTGAGCAGGAATCCTTCCAGGACATTGCTGCAATGATGTTTGCACCCAGGATCAGATGTGTGGCGTGCATTCAGAGAGCCAGAGGCCGACGCCAGTGATATGCTGCCTTACGAGTGGTCATGAGGATTGACCGAGAGGTGACCAGAGAAGTGCCAGAACGGAATCGTCCCCGTTAGCACACCTGACAGGGCCGATGAGCCGATTGACTGCGAGATAGGAAATCCGCAGAGAAGATAAGGACCCAGAGTCAGAAGACGCCAAACCGCGAGCAAGAGGCACGTAGATATCCTGCGCTGCTAGCAGTGGATTGCACCGACTCCTTCTCGACCTCGAAGGAGGAACTACCGACGACGGTATTTATGATTTGTGATTTTGTGATTCGATTATCACGTATCCGTCACTTTGGGATTTCGGTATTTTGTGCGTTCTGCTTGCATGATTTAGTTTTGATGATTGAGTTTCATGATATTGTTTCATGCACCCACTGGATATTTATATATTTTGCGCTGAGTTATTACATTTGAGATATTGATTGAGATTTCATGCCTATCGTATTCAGTGATTTGATTTGCACTTCCAGCGTAGTTTTCATGCATCTTTAGTGTTTGATATACGATTTTGGTGCACGCCAGATGCACTAAATCTAAATTCTTCGTGCATTTCATATGCACCTGATTTTTTCTGTCAGACACACACGTTGCCTACGACAGATGTTTCGTGCACACCCGTTGCACCTAGATGTTGTTTTATACACCTGTTTGACACATATATGGATTTTGATTCCTTGCGCACCAGACGCATAGGATATTCTTATATATGCATTTTGGGGATTGATTTTTAGTAGAGTAGTACTTTTTTTTTATGATATTCTCTATGTGTTGATGTTTTCGGAACCCCGACAAATAGATTATTACTGAAATTGTTTTAGTAGTGGGGGGGTTTGAATTTAAATTCGGGGACCGAATTTCTTTAAGGAGGGTAGATTGTAACATTTTCAAAAATATAAAATATTAATTTTGGGAATTTTTATTATTTAATATTATTTTATTGATTATTTTAATATTAAATGCAAATAAATAGGAAAAATGTTAGAAAAATTATGAAAAATTATGGGAAATTCTAAAATAGGGTAAATTAGTGAATTATGACATTTTTAAGTTTTTGTGATTAATTTGACACTAATTTAGTGCTAATCGCGATTAAAATCGCTAATCGGGTTTTTTGGCAATTTTGTGCAAAACTTGCACATATCACATTTTCTACACTTGTGCATTTTTCTCTCATGATTTTCTCATTTGGGTTTACTATTGAGGTGAGAAGGTTTGGTTTAGGGATTAAAAGAAAAGAAAAGGAATAAAGAATGTGTAGTGGGTGAGAGAGAGAGAGAGGCATGGGCTTGTTTGACTAACCCTTAGCATTTTCCTCCCTTCATTTTTCCCTCCTTCCTCTCCCCTTGCTGCTGCTGCTCTGCACCCCATTCTTCCTCCCCTCTTCAACTCCTCAAAACATCTCTAAAACAACCCCAAAACCTCACACTCCTTTCATTAAAAATGTGCACGAGCTCGAGATCTACAAGATGAACCAAGAAAGCATGGATTTGGCCACTAGAGGGCAACTCAAGAAAGTTCTTGAGTTGCCAAGTGAGGTAATTTCTGAACCATTAGCTCAATTATAGCCTTTCCTATAACCCCATGTTAAGATTATATCGATATTGTGTGATATTATGGACTTGATGAAAACCTAGTTAGGGTTTGAGGGAAACTTGAGTTGTAATGTGAAATTGAGCTCAGTAGAGGACTTGTAAACACCCTAGTGCATGAATTGGAACCCAAAACCTAAAGCTAGAACCAGAAATACGGATTTTAGAAACCGATATCGGGGAAAATGTGAAATCTGTGAGGGTTAACTTGAATCTGCTATCACCCCGAGACCCCTAAAATAATATTGAGTGGACAGTGAGATGTGCAGGCACCATAGAACCAACACCCCAAACCCTAGCTCCCCACTCCCTAACCCGGCCGCCAAAAATCCCATTCTGGCCGCAAATTGCGGCCAGACCCTGATGAAATTGCCTCGTTTTCTGTGCCTAGCCCCATTTCCTCTATTCTTGGCCCAGGGTACTTCTAGTTTTGACTGATTCTATCTAGGGTGAAATCTGGGACATATATCCTAAGTTGCTATTTTGGATTCGTGTTTCCGTATTCCGTATTTTCATTTCTGAAATGGTGGTTTGTGTTTTACCTCGACTATTTGGCGTTTATACGACGATATAGAGGACTTATATGTGGTTTTGAAGGCGTGCCATAGGTTCTCACCTATAGGCCCCCTTATCGTATCGTTTTGGATTTCATGCGCCGTTTTAGCTTGGATTTGGTTTTAATGCGCATATACGATATTTGATGTGTAGGTACCCATGAAGACTTCGAGACGACAAGCAAATGCGTGGTGATGTCCGCAAATGATGATGCAAGGTGAGTAGATTATATCTACAGGGGGAAGTCGGGTGGATGGCGTATAGCACCCCCGCAGTCCGTAGCTAGTATACTATATATGGTGGTTATATGATAGTTATAGTGTGTTGTAGCTTTGTGATAGGTGTTTCATGGATAGTGTAGGGTAGAAGTGACTAGTGTAGTTCATAGTCGCGAACCTAGGGTAGAATTGCACCTACACACACACCCTTGCATATTACTTGTACTTACACGGTGTTTGACGATATGGATTGACTTTGGAGATGAGTCGATGATGTGGGCTTGATGACGTGAGATCGGTGATTGGATACGATTCATTGTGGGATATGACTTGTGGTTTCTTGCGGGCTTGGGATATGTGTTTACCCCGCATGCATACTTCACTGATGGTATCGTTTGGTGCTAGACATAGAGTAGTAACCCAGGCTATGTGATCGGATGATAGTGATACCTGATATGTGATGAGATAGTGTGACACTGACCCCTACCCAGCTATTGGGATGCCGTACGATGATTACCGTACGAGCCGATATTGATGATAGATCCGCACTCATAACTCGAGGATATCTTATGATATGACATTGAGGCAGATCACCGACTATATACCTTTATATATGTATCGACTCAGATTTAGGCGGTTTCCATACCCTCCAGACTTGCATGATACTTAGATCAGTAGTTACATAGTAGATGTTAGATTAGACCAGAGTCATACCTATTTCAAAACTAACGAATCGGGAATATTGCAGGATAGGGAAAAAAGGAGATTCTACGGATATTTTCATATGTGTAGAGTCTATTTTCTATACACCGTAGCCCTTGTTTTACCAAAGACCCCGATTCGTCTTATTTCAAAAGGCAAGGTTGTATGATATAGCTTTGGAGTTAGATTCTTCACTGTTGCGTTGCTCATTTCGATTGCACCTGTTTATACTATTTGCATGGCATTACTTGTGCTTATTGTTATATTGCCATCATGCTGTTAGGACACCAGCACCATTATCGATGATGCGTATGTTCCACGTACACTGATTGCCGGCTCACACACTTCATCATCGATAATTGCTATGCCACTACACTGTAGTACTGCTGCATTCATGGTATGATTCCCGCATAGCACATTGTACACATATACCTGATACATATGTCACACCCGATCATTATATTATAGTTCATTTATATGTGACAAGACTTGATATTCATACCTGATACATATGTCACACCCGATCATTATATTATAGTTCATTTATATGTGACATGACTTGATACTCACATTTGATGCTTATATCACACCTGATCATTATATTATAGTTCATTTATATGTGATATGACTTGATACTCACATTTGATGCTTATATCACACCTGATCATTGTATCGTAGTTCGTTTATATGTGACATGACTTGGTACTCACATTTGATGCTTATATCACACCTGATCATTGTATCGTAGTTCGTTTATATGTGACATGACTTGATACTCACATTTGATGCTTATATCACACCTGATCATTGTATCGTAGTTCATTTATATGTGACATGACTTGATACTCACATTTGATGCTTATATCACACCTGATCATTGTATCGTAGTTCGTTTATATGTGACATGACTTGATACTCACATTTGATGCTTATATCACACCTGATCATTGTATCGTAGTTCGTTTATATGTGACATGACTTGATACTCACTTTTGATGCTTATATCACACCTGATCATTGTATCGTAGTTCCTTTATATGTGACATGACTTGATACTCACATTTGATGCTTATATCACACCTGATCATTGTATCGTAGCTCATCTATATGTGACTTGACATGATATTTATGTTTGACGCACATATCATATCAGATTAGTGACTTACATTTTGGTTTGGATTATATGTGATTTCTGGATTTGGGAACCGTGGCTATTTCAAATATGTAATCATTTAAAAACCCGGTTCCCTTGATATGATATTTCGGTGCGTCCACCATGTGTTTTCTCGGTGCTAGAGTGATATACAAAAACCCGAATCGAGGAGGCGGTTGAAGCCGATTACGGGTACATGGTGGACCCGGTATGGTACCCCGGGGCGAGAACGGTTTCGCTGTGTGATAGACGGTGAGCCCGGCAGAAGGACTACTACCTACCGGTGATTGTACTTTAGCTCGGCGGATATCTGGAGGATTCCGACTGGAGCCCAGAGATGGATATGGGCTGACTCGTACTGCCGGGGCCGAGGGCCGATACCACAGACGGAGCCCCATATGGATAAGGATTTACGTGTCGATGCTTGGCACGGGTTTCATGATGTTTTACCATGATGTTGTTTATATCCTCATATTGCATACATGATGTTTATTGTCATTGGGTGACGGGTGGACGGGTTCCACGCATATACAGACATAGATCATATACAGATATAGATCATATACAGATATGGATCATATACCGATATGGATCATATACAGACTGGATTTACACTTATCATACTCCATTTGTATATATAACAGGGTATGAGGGCGCTGTTATATATACCCTTACACCAATATTAGTGGTATGGGACGCTAATATATGTGTATTGATATCATTTGATACTTCATCATATTTACTTCATACAGCATACCTTACATTCATGACATGTTATTACCTGAGTACTTGGCACCACATACATATTTAGATGTTACCTTGCCACCTTATCACACTCAGATGTACTCTTGTGGATTATATTACTGATTGTTGACTTAGGTTTATGTCTTGCATTCGGTTTCTATTTGTAGATGTTTCTATTCACGAGTTGGCAACTCACCCCCGTTGTGCCACAGTTCTTGCAGGTTCTGCCGTACAGGTTTCATTGCGGCATTTCTGGCACATTACTTTCTTGTGGGTGGCTTGCTTTTGGTAGGTGAATTCTTTCGCATCAAGAACCACCCTTGTATTCATTTTACTCATTGTATCTAGAATTTCCATCAACCAAAACTTGTATATTCTTTCGGACTTAGAGACAGTGTTGTATTATTCGACCTTAGAGTCGCGCTTAGTAGTACTGGGGTTTCTTGTTGCTTGAGCTTTCTTTTGGGTTTGATCCTCGCCACTTGGCGTTGTATATTATTGTTGCATGTGTGGTTGTGACCGTCTGTTGACGAAGAGCTAGCTCCCGCTTGGGGATGCCTTTATCATTGTATATATATTGTTATCTTGTTGTATCCCATTCGGGGTTAGTTTTACAAAGGAAACTCTGCCGAAATTTTTAGAAAAGACTGTACTGTTTTAAATTGCATATTCGGCTTAGTTATTTAAAAACCTTGATTGTTAAACATGTAATTCTTTACTTATTCTTAAATAGGGTTTTAGATTTCTGGGTTTTCGGCTTACTTAGTCGCGTTACGCCTGTAGACGTTACGTGGTTAAGTGCCGGTCACGGGCCAAACTTTGGGTCGTGACAGACTTCCAGTTATAGCCAATCGAACACAGCACAACATCAACTCCCTATACCGGGAGAGACGAATCCCCTCCTATCGCTCATTGCCTCCATGTGATTCGGGACTGTACCCAAAAGCCACCGTTTTGCACGCCCTCTTGGACGTGGTAAGGTGGAAATCAAAGCACAGTGGGAACACACAAGAATCTATGACGATCTCGGGTCTTCAGACTACCCTGTACCTGTGTCACTAGAGAACTGCCATCTGACATGTGGTATATCACCATCTGGGAGTTCTCGGCGAGTCCGTCCAGTGTACCCAGTCTCCACTGAGCACCCGTACACCATCTCTGATGTCAAAACACCGATGGATATGGGATCATCCATCGCCCATCATATGGGTCAAGATGCGTATACGCTAGTCTACTCTGGTGTATCGATGCCCTGTCTCGATATACCCTCGACTAGGAACAGTTATAGGATGTACTCATCGACTACCGTGGCCCCACTAGTATGATCTCATCATAGCCCCAGTAGTCGAGTATAGATCCTAAGGGCTTTATCAACATGTGAGAGTAAAACAGTAAACCAATACAAGTCAATCATGTTAAGATAAAGTGAAACCAAATAGCATACTATCATGACGAGCAAGAAAGTCATCTCTATATATATCCAAGCATCCATTATAATATACACCATATGTACAACAATGGCCTCTAGGACATATACATAACTAACACGATCGTCCCACAACCCGGGGGGCGTTTAGCCCGTTGAACCGAAAGCCCGCAACAGATTATTCTGTTTTCATAGCCGAGCGTCCCCAGACCGAAAGAGAGTAAATGGTCGGGACAAAAAAACAATAAAAAAGGGATGCATCACGAGGACTTCCCAGGAGGTCACCCATCCTAGTACTACACTCGCCCAAGCACGCTTAACCGCGGAGTTATGATGGGATTCGGTGCTTTAGTGCTGGTATGGTCGCATCCAAAAGGTTTAGGTCGCCAAAATCTTTTATTCTCTTTCGGTCCGTGACTAATTCTGCATATTCTTCATTCGTTGTTTGCCGGTTTCTCTTCTTTTCTCCGCCAGATTCATCCGCAATAAACTTTTGGCTGGATATGCCGAATACCAGCGCCGTTTTTCTCCGTTTTCCTTGCCCGTCGTCTTTAATTTCAGTCGGGGATGGCAGATCCGTTCTGTTTTTACCGCCTAACGTCCCAAAACCCGGGGGGGACGTCTCGCCTGTTTAACCTAAAGCCCGCAACGAAATATTATGTTTTCACAGCCGAGCGTCTCCAGACCAAAAGAGAGTAGGAGGTAGGGACAAAAAAACAATCAAAAGGGAATGCAACACGAGGACTTCCCAGGAGGTCACACATCCTAGTACTACTCTCGCCTAAGCACGCTTAACTGCGTTGTTCTGATGGGATCCAGTGCTTTAGTGCTGGTATGGTCGCATCCGAATGGTTTGGGTCGCCAAAATCATTTATTCTATTCCGGGCCGCGACGGATTCTGCATTTGCTTCATTTGTTGTCTACCGGTTTCACTCCTTTTCTCCGTCAGATTCAGCCGCAATAAACGTTAGGCTAGATATACCGAAGACCAGCGCCGTTTTACTCCGTTTTCCTTTGCCGTCGTCCTTAATTTAAGTCGGGGGTGGAGGATACGTCCTGTTTTTACCGCCGATCGTCCCAAAACCCGGAGAGGACGTCTCGCCCGTTGAACCGAAAGCCCACAACGAAATATTCTGTTTTCACAGCCGAGCGTCCCCAGACCGAAAGTTTATAGGAGGTAGGGACAAAAAAACAATAAAAAAGTGATGCAACCTGAGGATATCCCAGGAGATCACCCATCCAAGGTACTACACTCTCCCAAGCACGCTTAACTACGGAGTTCTGATGGGATCCGGTGCTTTAGTGCTAGTATGGTCGCATCCGAAAGGCCTGGGTCGCCATACTCTTTTATTCCCTTCCTGGACGCGTCGGATTCGGCATATTCTTCATTCGCTATCTACCGGTTTCTCACCATTTCTCCGTCGGATACAACCACAATAAACGTTAGGCTGGATATACCGAAGACCAGCGCAGTTTTACTCAGTTTTCCTTGCCCGTCGTCCTTAATTTCAGTCGGGGGTGGCGGATACGATCTTTTTTTACCGCCGATCGTCCCACAACCCGTAGGTGCGACGTTTCGCCGGTTGAACCGAAAGCCCGCAACGAAATATTCTATTTTCATAGCCGAGCGCCCCCAGACCGAAAGAGAGTAGGAGGTCGGGACAAAAAAAAACAATAAAAAGGGGATGCAACACGAGGACTTCCCAGGAGGTCACCCATCCTAGTACTACTGTCGCCCAAGCACGCTTAACCGCGGAGTTCTGATGGGATCCGGTGCTTTAGTGCTGGTATGGTCGCATCCAAAAAGTTTGGGTCGCCAAACACTTTTATTCTCTTCCGGGCCGCGACTGATTCTGCATATTCTTCATTCGTTGTCTGCCGGTTTCTCTCCTTTTCTCCGTCAGATTCAGCCGCAATAAATTTAGGCTGGATATAACGAACACCAGCGCCGTTTTACTCCGTTTTCCTTTCCAGTCGTCCTTAATTTCAGTCGGGGGTGGCGGATACGTTCTGTTTTTACCGTCGATCATCCCAAAACCCGGAGGGGAGGTCTCGCCCGTTTAACCGAAAGCCCGCAACGAAATATTCTGTTTTCACAGCCGAGCGTCCCCAGACCGAAAGTGAGTAGGAGGTTGGGACAAAAAAACAATAAAAAGAGAATGCAACAAGAGGACTTCCCAGGAGGTCACACATCTTAGTACTACTCTCGCCTAAGCACGCTTAACTGCGTTGTTCTGATGGGATCCGGTGCTTTAGTGTTGGTATGGTCGCATCCGAAAGGTTTGGGTCGCCAAACTCTTTTATTCTCTTCCGGGCCTCGACGGATTCTGCATTTTCTTCATTCGTTGTCTGCCGGTTTCACTCCTTTTCTCCGTCAGATTCAGCCGCAATAAACGTTAGGCTGGATATACCGAAGACCAGCGCCGTTTTACTCCGTTTTCCTTGCCCATCGTCCTTAATTTCAGTCGGGGTTGGAAGATACGTTCTGTTTTTACCGCCGATCATCCCAAAACCCGGGGGGGACGTTTCGCCAATTGAACCAAAAGCCCGTAACGAAATATTCTGTTTTCATAGCCGAGCGTCCCCAGACCGAAAGAGTGTAGGTGGTTGGGACAAAACAACAATAAAAATGGGATACAACACGAGGACATCCCAGGAGGTCACCCATCCTAGTACTACTCTCGCCCAAGCACGCTTATCTGCAGGGTTCGGATAGGATCCGGTGCTTTAGTGCTGGTATGGTCGCATCCGAAAGGTTTGGGTCGCTAATCTCTTTTATTCTCTTCCGGGCCGCGACGGATTCTGGATAATTTTCATTCGTTGTCTGCCGGTTTCTCTCCTTTTCACCGTCAGATTCAGCCGCAATAAACGTTAGGCTGGATATACCGAAGACCAGCGCCGTTTTACTCCGTTTTCCTTGACCGTCGTCCTTAATTTCAGTCGGGGGTGGTGGATACGTTCTGTTTTTACCGCCGATCGTCCCAAAACCTAGGGGGGACGTCTCTCCCGTTGAATCGAAAGCCCGCAACGAAATATTCTGTTTTTATAGCCGAGCGTCCCCAGACCAAAAGAGAGTAGGAGGTCGAGAAAAAAAACAATAAAAAGGGGATGCAACACGATGACTTCCTAGGAGGTCACCCAAGATAGTACAACTCTCGCCCAAGCACGCTTTACTGCGGAATTCTGATGGGATACGGTGCTTTAGTGCTGGTATGGTCGCATCCGAAAGGTTTGGGTTGCCAAACTCTTTTATTATCTTCCGGGCCGCGACGGATTATGCATATTCTTCATTCGTTGTCTTTCGGTTTCTCTCCATTTCTCCGTCAGATTCAGCCGAAATAAACATTAGGCTGGATATACCGAAGACCAGCGCCGTTTTACTACATTTTCCTTGCCCGTCGTCCTTAATTTCAGTCGGTGGTGGCGGATACATTCTGTTTGTGCCGCCGATCGTCCCAAATCCCGAAGGGGGGACGTTTCTCCCGTTGAACCAAAAGCCCGCAATGAAATATTCTGTTTTCACAGCCTTGCGTCCCCAGACCGAAAGAGAGTAGGAGGTCAGGACAAAAAAAACAATAAAAAGGGGATGCTACAAGAGGACTTCCAAGGTGGTCACCCATCCTTGTACTACTCTAACCCAAGCACACTTAACTGCAGAGTTCTGATGGGATCCGGTGCTTTAGTGCCGGCATGGTCGCATCCGAAATGTTTGGGTCGCCAAACTCTTTTATTCTTTTCCGGGCCGCGACGGATTATGCATATTCTTCATTCGTTGTCTGCCGGTTTCTCTCCATTTCTCCATCAGATTCAGCCGCAATAAACGTTAGGCTGGATATACCGAAGACCGGCGCCATTTTACTCCGTTTTCCTTGCCCGTCATCCTTAATTTCAGTCGGGGGTGGCGGATACGTTCTGTTTTTACCGCCGATCGTCCCACAACCCAGGAAGGACGTTTCGCCCATTGAACCGAAAGCCCGCAACGAAATATTCTGTTTTCACAGACGAGCGTCCCCAGACCGAAAAAGTGTAGGAGGTCGGGTAAAAAAAAAACAATAAAAAGGGGATGCAACATGAGGACTTCCCGGGAGGTCACCCATCCTAGTACTACTCTCGCCCAAGCACGCTTATCTGCGGGGTTTTGATAGGATCCAGTGCTTTTGAGCTGGTATGGTCGCATCCTAAAGGTTTGGGTCGCCAAACTCATTTATTCACTTCCAGGCCGCGATGGATTCTGCATATTCTTCATTCGTTGTCTGCCGGTTTCTCTCCTTTTCACTGTCAGATTCAGCCGCAATAAACGTTAGGCTGGATATACCGAAGACCAGCGCAGTTTTACTCCGTTTTCCTAGCCCGTCGTCCTTAATTTAAGTAGGGGGTGGCGGATACGTTCTGTTTTTACCGCCGATCGTCCCGAAACCCGGGGAGTCGTCTCGCCCGTTGAACCGAAAGCCCGCAACGAAATATTCTGTTTTCACAGCCGAGCGTCCCCAGACCGAAAGAGAGTAGGAGGAAGGAACAAAAAATAATAAAAAAGGTATTCAACACGAGGACATCCCAGGAGATCACCCATCCTAGGTACTACTCTCTCCCAAGCACGCTTAACTACGGAGTTCTAATGGGATCCGGTGCTTTAGTGCTGGTATGGTTACATCCGAAAGGTTTGGGTCGCCAAACTCATTTATTCTCTTCCGGGCTGCAACGGATTCTGCATATTCTTCATTCGCTATCTGCCTGTTTCTTACCTTTTCTCCGTCAGATTCAGCCGCAATAAACGTTAGGCTGGATATACCGAAGACCAGCGCCGTTTTACTCAGTTTTCCTTGCCCGTCGGCATTAATTTCAGTCATGGGTGGCGGATACGATCTGTTTTTACCGTCGATCGTCCCACAACACATGGGGGGACGTTTCGCCCGTTGAACCGAAAACCCGCAACGAAATATTCTGTTTTCACAGCCGAGCGTCCCCAGACCGAAAGAGAGTAGGAGGTCGGGACCAAAAAAACAATAAAAAGGGGATGCAACACGAGGACTTCCCAGGAGGTTACCCATCCTAGTACTACTCTAGCCCAAGTACGCTTAACCACGGAGTTCTGATGGGATCCGGTGCTTTAGTGCTGGTATGGTCGCATCCAAAAAGTTTGGGTCGCCAAACACTTTTATTCTCTTCTGGGCCGCGACTGATTCTACATATTCTTCATTCGTTGTCTGACGGTTTCTCTCCTTTTCTCCATCAGATTCAGCCGCAATAAACTTTAGGCTGAATATACCGTACACCAGCGTCGTTTTACTCTGTTTTCCTTACCCGTCATCCTTAATTTCAGTCGGGGGTGGCGGATACGTTCTGTTTTTACCGTCGATCGTCCCAAAACCCGGGGGGACGTCTCGTCCGTTTAACCGAAAGCCCGCAACGAAATATTCTGTTTTCACAGCTTTGCGTCCCCAGACCGAAAGAGAGTAGGAGGTAAGGACAAAAAAAATAATAAAAAGGGAATGCAACACGAGGACTTTGTTAGTTGTATGTATGCCCTAGAGGCCAGTATTGTACAGATGATGTATATTATATTGGATGCTTGGACATATATAGAGATGACTTTCTTGCTCGATATGATAGTTAGCTATCTGGTTACTCTTTATCTTAACATGTACACTTGTCTTTTTAAACTGTCTTATAGTTACATGTTGGTAAAGCCCTTAGGATGTGTACTTGACTACCTGGATTATGATGTAGATCATACTAGTGGGGACATGGTAGTCCATAAGTACATCCTTCAAGGTCCCTAGTCGTGGGTGTATCGAGACGGGGCATCGATATACCAGAGTAGACTAGCGTATACGCTTCTCGACCCATGAGATGGGCGATGGATGATCCCATATCCATTGGTGTTTGACATCAAAGATGATATACGGGTGCTCAGTGGAGACTGGGTACACTGGACGGACTCGCCGAGAACTCCCAGATGGTATTATACCTCACGTCAGATGGCAGTTCTCAGGTGACACTTCTACAGGTTAGTCTGTAGACCCGAGATCGTCATAGAGTCTTGTGTGATTCCCACTGTGCTTTGATCTCCACCTTACCACGTCCATGAGGGTGTGCAAAACGGTGGTCTTTGGGCACAGTCCCGAGTCACATGGAGGCAATGAGCGATAGGAGGGGTTTTGTCTCTCCCGGTATTGGGGGTTGATGTTGCGCTGTGCTCGATTGGCCGTGCCAGGGAAGTCCCTGGCCAGGGCTGATCTGAGATTTGCTGGTAAGTGTTACCAGTAGTTTCTCGACCCGTTATGAGCCTCACATCGGCACGACTTATCGGTTATTGGGGTCTGACGTTTACCACCCCTAGACTTGATATGCGACATATCAGATGAACAGACCGGACTGTACGGTAAGTGTTACCGGTTGGATTCACAGGAGTGTGAGCGGGCTAGCTCGTCGATCTTCTGATCGCTCAATACCCGGATGGCCGTTACGTTTAGCAGACCGCTTGCGGCCTGTGGGTGCTTGATATGATCATCATCTGCTACCGGCGTATTGACGAGTCTTTAGAGTCCTACACAGAGGTTTCCTGGCTCAAGCGAAACGAAGTAGGAGCGCATATGAGATATGTGCAGGGCCGAGAATAATGCGTGTATGTGATACCGTATTCCATTCTCGCGATGAATATATCGATTGGTTATATTCGATATAACCTAGTTATCGAATCATTGATTCGATAAATCGATACATTGTATGCTAGTCGGTTATGTGCGACATGACCGGATCATTGAATCAAGTGTTGATTTAATGATTTAATGTATAATTATATATTTGATATATTATTTTGCATTAACTAGTATTGGTTCACTTTAAATGGATTTTCTCACTTGATGTGCAAGTTGTATATGTGATATACTTTTGTGCACATCTTTGTATCATGTTTGATGATGCTTGCTCATTTTGTTAAGTGTAAAGAATTAAACCTAGGTTAAGAAAGTGATTAGGGTTTTAATTATCCATTCTTTTATATATTGATTTTGGAAAAAGAATGGGATAAGAATACAAAATGGTTGCTTTCATTCTTGAACCTTTGTGAAGCTTCATGAAGCTTTGACCAAAGTGACCAATTTGTCTTTATGCTTAACCCTAACCACTCTTCTAACCTTGGTCAATTCTCTACACCTAACCATGGTTCCTATTATGATATGTATTCATTTCTTTTTCATTTTTGAAACACTTATCATAATATTTCCTTTTTCTTGATCTTCTTCTTCAAGATAGAAAGCTTGATGCCACCAATGGCAACTTGAGTTCTAAAGTGAGAAATCCAATTCTAAAGTGAACCCACCTCCTATTTCTTCACCCTCTACCTCTTGCCAAGTTGTTTTGGGTGTTTTCTTCACAAGTTTCACAAATTTGTGGAGTCGGAGCTTGAACTTGTGATGCCTCGACGTAGATTATCTTCGGCACGAAGCCGACAACCTAGTCCGCCCATTTCTCCGATCAAGCCGACGATTGAGTATGGGATTCAAGATGGACAGCGAGAGGACGCCTACGTGGAGCCAAGGAAGTGGATATCCGGATCTATAAAGGTTGTAGCTTCTTATCTTTAGTTAAGTTGTTAACTAGATTCGTATTTCGCCTAAACTTCTAGTCAACGATCCGTATTAGGGTTTCTCGGCACCCGTAAAATTTGAAATTGGCATGGTTGATGCTTTGTGAGACTTCATTAGCATGCCTAGGAACCCTACAGTGGCATCAGAGACTAGCTAGAGCCTTAGGCGATGCTTAGACGACGTTTGAAACCCGATCGAACCGAAACCCTAAAATCCAAAATACTCTCTGGAAATTTTATGAAAATTTGGATTTTTGTCAATTAAAAATATGCAGAAAAATAAGCAGGGTGTTATTTGAATTACTATGAAATACGAGGACCTGAATCGATTTTTCCACCGCGGAACCGCGGCACAAGCTAGGCATGTGCGGCTGTTCCGCGGCCGTACTGTCCCCTTGCCTGGTGATTTCTGCACAGTAACTCATATAATTTAATGCTATATTTTCTGGGTATTTTTATTGTGACTCTACAGATGAGTATTCTGGGGTTGTATTGGGAATCAATGATTCGATCGGATTATCAAATTTTTGTCTCTGTGGCTTTCCGGATAATTTAAGAATATGTTAAAAAGTTCGACCGGATATAAATACCCACTTTTTCCCCTGCCAGAAAATTTCCAAGTGTTGGATTTTTCTGTGGTTTAAGGACGTTCTGAGTAGTGCAAGTAATGCGATGGTCCCTCTAGAAAACAAACCTTAACTCGATTATGTGACCGTCTTGAACTGCCCTTTGAACCTTCGGGTTTGGGGCAGTACGGCGTGCCACATGTGAGGCGTTGGCTTGACCCTTCTACGGCTGGACCGTTGGTACTGAGGCATGAAGTGAATGCCTTTGAACCTATTTCATGTGTTGGACAGTTTCGGGAAAACTTGGGTGTTCGAATATTCGATCGGAAAGTTTAATATTTTCTATTTATCCGGAATGGGATACAATAATTGGAATTCACAAACAGTTATGAGATAACTGGATGAATGTTATAAATCTAGTGGTTTAGTCTCACTTGATATTGAAAAGAGTTTTCGATAATGGGACTAAAATGCGGGGTTTATAACTGTTAGGCATGTGATGTCTAAGTATTTCATTTGATTAGGTATGTGATGTCTAAAGAGGTTGCGGATTCCAACTGTTGTAGTTTTACACTTTCTTTTCTGTGACCGTAAGTGTAATATGTGATATCACCGGTTTCGTTGCTATATGTCAACGACAATTAGGATACGCATGTTTACTTACGTTGATGACATGTGATGTTATGTGTTGCTGGATATGTTATATTGGATTGCCGTGTTTGAATAGCCGGGGTTTTTTTTATGTGAGATGAGTGTTTTTCATTTTCATTCATGTAAAAACTTGTATGTAATATTCTTTTATTGGGGCACTTCCAGGTTGCGGAAGCTGTCACCCTTTGTATATTATTTACTTTTCTACACTAGGATAGACCCAAGGAGAGGAGCACAAGTAACCGGGTTCTAGGGTCCAGTGGGAGACCATCTCGAGGAGTCGAGTCCGGGTCTCCAAACCCTAGAATTGGTAGGGTTGCTTGCCGCTCTCGTAGGGGTCTAAGGGTGTGGGATTGGCTATTCATCACGACCGTGGAATCCGTGTTTTATACTGGCTCGTATTGAAAACACGGACGTCCTAGTATATCCAATGTTTCATATGTTTCTTCTGCTGCGATATCTGTGATGTGATCATGTGATGTTCTGTGATAGATACAGTATATAGTATATATGATATATTATATAGACGTTACTTATGTTTTGTACCCGCACTAGCCCTACCCTGCTCTGTCGTTAGTTACCTAACCTAACGGTGCACGAAGGGACATCGAGGCGAATGCGGATGGCATAAGTGTACGTCGTATTTATCTGTGATGTTTAGGTGACTTAAATGATGGGACTTCATTAATGTGATTAATGAATGAAAAAGAAACCTAAGATGTTGTAGAATCAAATTTTAAACAAAACAGGTAGCTACAGTTCTTGCTTTGCATAGCGGTATATATGATATACCCTGCACCTTATTCGATGAGGAAAGGACCGAGATCCCTTCACCGGGAGTGACTCCTTTAGCAATAACTGGCAGATGCTACAAACTCGGTTTGGTTTTTGATTGCTTTTAAGAGTTTTTGCTTTGCGTAGCGATATATATGATATATCCCGCACCTCATTCAACGAGGAAAGGACCGACGATCCCTTCACCGGGAGTGACTCCTTTAGCAAAACTAGAAAATCCTCAAAATCACTCCATTTCAAAACTTCATTTGATTCTACAACGATATCAAGTTCATTACGCTCATGGTTTTCAGAAAAACCTACGTAGCCCTCCGTCATTTCAGATAAGTACTACTTAGTATTCATGCTGCGGTAGTTTGGCCTCCGTCAAGGCGTAGTGTATGGTATCTAACTAGTGCTTATCTGCCAGCATATGATGCGATTGGATTAGGATATTCGTATAGCGTAGTTTGGCCTCCGTCAAGGGTCGTACGGGTGGGTTTAATTCGATCAAGAAATGACGGGTTGAACTTGACTAGCGCCCTGTGGGTAGTTTGGCCTTCGTCAAGGTCACAGGACGCTAGGGGCAAAAGTATTATCGGGAATTTCAAGTGTTGAAATTTGCAATGAGATTGCATACCTTCTATGAGATAGTTGGATCCCGATACCCACTGCGAGTAAGAGTTACTCCTGGGAGAGTTTTACACATTACAATTAGCCGATCAAGTAGGTGTCTAGAAAGGTGTCAACGGGGTTACGCCTCTGGGAGAACGAGGTTTACATTAATTAGGTTCGTGCGACGGCACGGGGGACCTCCCTCAAAGTACCAACACTGGCCTGGCTGAAAGATTGGCGAACTTGTAGTGTGTAATTAATCCCGGCTAGTCTTTCCTTTTAGGGTTTGAAGGAAGATTTGATAAAAACAGTCGGAGCCATCCTGATTAGATAAGATAATAACCAATCTGATCTTGCACGAGCATACGCTAAAGTGTTTTCTTCTCTCTCTCTCCAGGTAGCGACCATGTCATGCCCTAATAAAGATAATAATATGGATGTATTGACCGAACCCGCATGTTATACTGTGCAGGGGAACGTTGAACCCGTTCTATCTTATAAGTGTTATAAGAATGAACAGGAAACAGGAGAATATCTGGATTCTCACACCGCCCAAACGGAGAACATGCATGTTGATGCATCATCTTCGGGTGTGTTTGTCATTTGAAAACTGTTTCTCAGTTCACCCTACGTCCTGGGTATTAGATACCGGATCAGGATCCCACATATGTAAGATGTTACATGGGCTGCGGAAAGGTAGAGAACTGGGAAAAGGTGATCATTCCGTTCAAGTTGGGAATGGGGCAAATGTTGCAGCCAAAGAAGTTGGCGAATATCACCTTGTATTACCAAGTGGTGATATAATGATTCTAAATGAATGCTATTATATACCGAACATGATGTGCAACATTATATCAGTTTCTTTATTAAGTAAAGAAGGATATAATTTTGTATTACAGGGTAATGTTATGAACATATTCGTAGATCAAAGGTTGATTGCATCAGGCTCGTTGTATAATGGCATATTCATTCTCAATCAGAATACAGTCCTCAATTTACAAAACACACACAAGAGGAAGAGTTCTGAACTGAACGAATTTTTCTTGTGGCATTGTAGACTGGGTCACATCAATGCGACACGACTAGCTAAGTTGCATAAGGATGGATATTTAAATTCGTTTGAATTTTCATCTTATGACACTTGCTAGTCATGTCTCAAAGGCAAGATGACCAAAACTCCGTTTACGGGACACGGAGAAAGAGTTACCGAACTCTTGGGACTAATACATAGTGATGTATGCGGTCCCATGTCTATACATGCCAGGGATGGTTCTTCGTACTTCATTACATTCACTGACGATCTCTCTAGATTCGGATATGTGTTCCTGATGAAATACAAATCAGAAGCTTTTGAGAAATTTAGAGAATATAAACGAGAAGTAGAGAACCAAACGGGAAAAAGTATTAAGATCCTTCGATCTGATCGAGGAGGAGAATACTTAAGTAACGAATTCAGAGATTATCTAAAAGAGAATGGAATTCTCTCTCAGCTTACTCCTCCTTACACACCACAGCACAACGGTGTATCGGAGCGGAGAAATCGCACCCTATTAGATATGGTGCGCTCTATGATGAGTACAGATGAGTTACCTATTTCCTTCTGGGGATATGCACTGGAGACTGCTGCATACCTACTGAATAGAGTTCCAACCAAATCAGTGCCTACCACTCCATATGAGATATGGAATGGCAAGAGACCATGTCTTAATTTTATTCAGATATGGGGTTGTCCGGCCTATGTTAAAACACAAAATCCGGACAAGCTCGAGGCAAGGTCTGTTCTATGTAAGTTTGTTGGATATCCCAAACATTCGCGAGGGTATATCTTCTACCACTCCGAGGAACAAAAAGTGTTTGTTTCTCGACATGCCACTTTCTGAGAAAAAAGTTTTCTTATGAAATAGATAAGTGTCATTGAGGTAGAACTGGAAGAGGTTCCAGCGACACAAACTATAACAGAAGACTTGGTAGAACCAGAGGATTCAGTAGAACTCGACGAACCCCAGCCTCTCCGCCGATCTAGTAGGGTTTCTCGTCCACCTGAGAGATACTACGGTTTTCTTATTGACGGTGGAAGCGAGGATTGCATCATGGAGGATGATGACCCAACTAGCTTCGAGCAGGCCATCACGTGTAGGGACTCAGTGAAATGGCTGGATGCTATGCGGTCCGAGATAGAATCCATGTACACCAACAAAGTATGGACTTTGGATGTTGCTCCTGAAAGGGTAAAACCCATTGGGAGCAAATGGATCTTCAAGAAAAAACTTGGTGTAGATGGGAAAGTGGAGACTTTCAAAGCTAGACTTGTTGCAAAAGGTTTTCATCAAAGGCCAGGTGTGGACTATGACGAAACCTTTTCTCCAGTGGCTATGCTTAAATCCATCCGGATAATGCTTGCCATCGCTGCATATCATGATTACGAAATCTGGCAAATGGATGTTAAGACCGTCTTTCTAAATGGTGATTTAGAAGAGTGCGTGTACATGACTCAGCCAGAGGGCTTCGTAGACAGTGGGAGCAGCGGGAAGGTGTGCAAGCTGCTTAAATCCATTTATGGATTAAAGCAAGCATCGCGGAGTTGGAACATCTGCTTTGACGTTGTTATCAAAGAGTTTGATTTCGTCAAAAACCCAGATGAACCTTGTATCTACAAGAAGGTGGCAGAGAGTAAGGTTGTCTTCCTCGTATTGTACGTGGACGACATACTCTTGATAGGAAATGATATTCCTATGCTGCAATCGGTCAAGCTCTTCTTATCACAAAGATTCCCAATGAAAGATCTTGGTGATGCCTCCTGCATATTGGGGATTAGGATCTATAGAGATAGATCCAAACGGATATTCGGATTGTCCCAATCCAGGTACATTGAAACCATACTAAAGAGGTTTAGTATGGAAGAATCCAAGCGTGGGAACTTGACCACGATCTCTGGAGTCACTCTCTCCAAAGAGATGTCTCCCAAGACTGATTTGGAGACAGCTCGCATGCAAGGGATACCCTATGCTTTGGCTGTAGGCTCTATCATGTATGCGATGCTATGTATCAGACCCGATGTAGCATACTCACTAAGTGTAGAGAGCAGGTATCAAGCTGATCCTGGAGAGAGTCACTGGACAGCTGTGAAGAGCATTCTTAAGTACTTGCGAAGGACTAAAGAGATGCTCTTGGTGTATGGTAACGGAGAACTCCAAGTGGAGTCCTTTACCGATTCGAGCTTCAAGAGTGATAAGGACGGCTCTAAGTCGCAGTCGGGATTTGTCTTTACCCATTACGGAGGGGCGGTTAGCTGGAAGAGTTCCAAGCAGGAAACCGTGGCAGACTCGACGATGGAGGCTGAATACATCGCTGCCAACGATGCTGCTAAAGAGGCTGTCTGGATCAAGAAGTTCATTACTGAACTTGGAGTGGTTCCATCCATTGAGCATCCAATAGCTTTGTATTGCGATAACAATGGAGCGGTGGCTTTGGCCAAGGAACCCAGGTCCCATCAGCGATCCAGGCATATTCTGAGGCGGTATCACCTGATCCGGGAGATAGTTGATCGCCGGGAGATCGAGGTCAGGAGAGTTGACACGAAGAACAACACGGCGGATCCACTCACGAAGGCCATTCCCCAGATACAGTTTGAGAGACTCTTCGGGATGCTCAGTATGCGATACTACAGCAGCTGGCCCTAGTGCAAGTGGGAGATTGTTAGTTGTATGTATGCCCTAGAGGCCAGTATTGTACAGATGATGTATATTATATTGGATGCTTGGACATATATAGAGATGACTTTCTTGCTCGATATGATAGTATGCTATCTGGTTACTCTTTATCTTAACATGTACACTTGTCTCTTTAAACTGTTTTATAGTTACATGTTGGTAAAGCCCTTAGGATGTGTACATGACTACCTGGACTATGATGCAGATCATACTAGTGGGGACATGGTAGTCCATAAGTATATCCTTCAAGGTCCCTTGTCGTGGGTGTATCGAGACGGGGCATCGATATACCAGAGTAGACTAGCGTATACGCTTCTCGACCCATGAGATGGGCGATGGATGATCCCATATCCATTGGTGTTTGACATCAGGGATGATATACGGGTGCTCAGTGGAGACTGGGTACACTGTACGGACTCGCCGAGAACTCCCAGATGGTATTATACCTCACGTCAGATGACAGTTCTCAGGTGACACTTGTACAGGTTAGTCTGTAGACCCGAGATCGTCATAGAGTCTTGTGTGATTCCCACTGTGCTTTGATCTCCACCTTACCACGTCCATGAGGGCGTGCAAAACGGTGGTCTTTGGGCACAGTCCCGAGTCACATGGAGGCAATGAGCGATAGGAGGGGTTTCGTCTCTCCCGGTATTGGGGGTTGATGTTGCGCTGTGCTCGATTGGCCGTGACAGGGAAGTCCCTGGCCAGGGCTGATCTGAGATTTGCTGGTAAGTGTTATCAGTAGTTTCTCGACCCGTTATGAGCCTCACATCGGCACGACTTATCGGTTATTGGGGTCTGACGTTTACCACCCCTAGACTTGATATGCAACATATCAGACGAACAGACCGGACTGTACGGTAAGTGTTACTGGTTGGATTCACAGGAGTGTGAGCGGGCTAGCTCGTCGATCTTCTGATCGCTCAATACCCAGATGGCCGTTACGTTTAGCAGACCTCTTGCGGCCTGTGGATGCTTGATATGATCATCATCTGCTACCGGCGTATTGACGAGTCTTTAGAGTCCTACACAGAGGTTTCCTGGCTCAAGCGAAACGAAATAGGAGCGCATATGAGATATGTGTAGGGACGAGAATAATGCGTGTATGTGATACCGTATTCCATTCTCGCGATGAATATATCGATTGGTTATATTCGATATAACCTAGTTATCGAATCCTTGATTCGATAAATCGGTACATTGTATACTAGTCGGTTATGTGCGACATGACCGGATCATTGAATCAAGTGTTGATTTAATGATTTAATGTATAATTATATATTTGATATATTATTTTGCATTAACTAGTATTGGTTCACTTTAAATGGATTTTCTCACTTGATGTGCAAGTTGTATATGTGATATACTTTTGTGTACATCTTTGTATCATGTTTGATGATGCTTGCTCATTTGGTTATGTGTAAAGAATTAAACCTAGGTTAAGAAAGTGATTAGGGTTTTAATTATCCATTATTTTATTTATTGATTTTGGAAAAAGAATGGGAAAAGAATACAAAATGGTTGCTTTCATTCTTGAACCTTTGTGAAGCTTCATGAAGCTTTGACCAAAGTGACCAATTTGTCTTCATGCTTAACCCTAACCACTCTTCTAACCTTGGTCAATTCTCTACACCTAACCATGGTTCCTATTATGATAAGTATTCATTTCTTTTTCATTTTTGAAACACTTATCATAATATTTCCTTCTTCTTGATCTTTTTCTTCAAGATAGAAAGCTTGATGCCATCAATGGCAACTTGAGTTCTAAAGTGAGAAATCCAATTCTAAAGTGAACCCACCTCCTATTTCTTCACCCTCTACCTCTTGCCAAGTTGTTTTGAGTGTTTTCTTCACAAGTTTCACAAATTTGTGGAGTCGAAGCTTGAACTTGTGATGCCTCGACGTAGATCATCTTCGGCACGAAGCCGACGACCTAGTCCGCCCATTTCTCCGATCAAGCCGACGATTGAGTCCGGGATTCGAGATGGACAGCGAGAGGACACCTACGTGGAGCCAAGGAAGTGGATATCCGGATCTACAAAGGTTGTAGCTTCTTATCTTTAGTTAAGTTGTTAACTAGATTCGTATTTCGCCTAAACTTCTAGTCAACGATCCGTATTAGGGTTTCTCGGCACCTGTAAAATTTGAAATTGGCATGGTTGATGCCTTGTGAGACTTCATTAGCGTGCCTAGGAACCCTACAGACTTCCCAGGAGGTGTCACATCCTAGTACTACTCTCTCCTAAGCACGCTTAACAGCGTTGTTCTGATGGGATCCGGTGCTTTAGTGCTGGTATGGTCGCATCCGAAAGGTTTGGGTCGCCAAACTCTTTTATTCTCTTCCGGGCCACGACGGATTCTGCATTTTCTTCATTCGTTGTCTGCCGGTTTCACTCCTTTTCTCCGTCAGATTCAGCCGCAATAAATGTTAGGCGGGATATACCGAAGACCAGCGCCGTTTTACTCCGTTTTCCTTGCCCGTCGTCCTTAATTTCAGTCGGGGGTGGCAGATACGTTTTGTTTTTACCACCGATTGCCCCAAACCCTTGGGGGACGTTTCGCTCGTTGAACTAAAAGCCCGTAACGAAATATTCTGTTTTCATAGCCGAGCGTCCCCAGACCGAAAAAGAATAGGAGGTCGGGACAAAAAAACAATAAAAAGGGGATGCAACACGAGGACTTCCCAGGAGGTCACCCATCGTAGTACCACTCGAGCCCAAGCACGCTTATCTGCGGGGTTCTGAAAGGATCCGGTGCTTTAGTGCTGGTATGGTTGCATCCGAAAGGTTTGGGTCTCTAATTTCTTTTATTCTCTTCCGGGCCGCGACGGATTCTGCATATTCTTCCTTAGTTGTCTGCCGGTTTCTCTCCTTTTCTCCGTCAGATTCAGCCGCAATAAACCTTAGGTTGGATATACTGAAGACCAGCGCCGTTTTACTCCGTTTTCCTTGCCCTTCGTCCTTAATTTCAGTCGGGGGTGGCGGATACGTTTTGTTTTTACCGCTGATCGTCCCAAAACCCAGGGGGGACGCCTCGCCCGTTGAACCGAAAGCCCGCAACGAAATATTCTGTTTTCATAGCCGGGCGTCCCCAGACCAAAAGAGAGTAAGATGTCGGGAAAAAAATAAATAAAAACGGGATGCAACACGAGGACATCCTAGGAGGTCACCCAAGATAGTACTACTCTCGCCCAAGCACGCTTAACTGCGGAGTTCTGATGGGATCCGATGCTTTAGTGCTGGTATGGTTGCATCCGAAAGGTTTGGGTCGCCAAACTCTTCTATTGTCTTCCGGGCCGTGACGGATTCTGTATATTCTTCATTCGTTGTCTGCCGGTTTTTCTCTTTTTCTCCGTCAGATTCAGCTGCAATAAACGTTAGGCTGGATATACCGAAGACTAGCGCCGTTTTACTCCGTTTTCCTTGCCCGTCGTCCTTAATTTCAGTCGGGGGTGGCGGATGCGTTCTGTTTTTACCGCCGATTGACCCAAACCCCGGGGGGGCGACTCACCCGTTAAACCGAAAGCACGCAACAAAATATTCTGTTTTCGCAGCCGAGCGTCCCCAGACCGAAAGAGAGTAGGAGGTCGGGACAAAAAAAAAATAATAAAAAAGGAATGCAACACGAGGACTTCCCAGAAAATCAGCCATCCTAGTACTACTCTCTCCCAAGCACGCTTAACTACGAAGTTTTAATAAGATCCGGTGCTTTAGTGCTGGTATGGTCGCATCCGAATGTTAGTGTTTATGCCCTAGAAGGCCATTACTGTATCATACTAGTTTGTATATTACTTAATGGAAGCTTGGGATATTCACATGTATATAACAGTCTTGCTAAACATGGTAGTATGCTACTTGGTTTTCTCTATCTTAATGTGTGAGTATACGTATTGATAGAGCTCTTAGGATCTTGCTTGACTACCAGCGTTGTGATGGCAGTCACACTAGTGGGGGCTGGGTAGTCTACAAGCACATCCTTATTCAGGTCCCTAGTCGTTGGATTATCGAGACAGAGCATCGATACTCCGGAGTAGACTAGTGTGTACGCTTCTCATCCCAGTTGGGGAGATGGTCTGTCCCACAGCCGTCAGTACGTCGTACTGGAGATAGTATACAAGTGCTCGTTAGGTTACGGGTACACCGGACAGGACTCACAGGGAACTGTTGATTGGTTTTATACCAGTTGTCAGTGAACAGTTCCCAGGTGACATGAGTACAGCGTAGTCCGCAGACTTGACACTGCTACTTCGCCTCGAGTGTGTCCCACTGTTCTTAGATTGCTACCCTACCACGGCTCAAAGGAGTCGTGCAAACAGGTAGCAGTTGGGTGCAGTCCCGAGCACTTGGAGGCAGTGGCGGTTAGACAGGATTCGCCCCTCCCGGTATTGGGAGTTGATATCGCGCTGTGTCAGAGAGCCATTACGCAAAGTCCCTGGCCAGGGCAAGCGAGATTTGCTGGTAGGTTCCAGTAGTTTCTCAGGGTGTAATGGGCTTCCCTCCGACACGACTTATACCGCTATTAGGGGACTGACGCTTGCCGCCCCCTAGGCCGGATATGCGATAGTCTTGGACGAACGGACCGGACTGTATGGAGATTGTCACATCAGACTCAGTAGGAGTTCGGATGGGTTTCCTTATCGGCCTTCTTATCGACAACTACCTGGGGACCGTTACGTACAGCTAGTGCCGCTTGCGGTCTGTGGTTAAACCCACTGCCAGCGTAGTAGTCGAGTCTCTAGAGTCCCACACAGAGAGTTTCCTATTCCAGGCGAAACGATATAGAGGTCGTATGGTTTTACGACAAGGGTTCGGACGCGTACGTGCGTTTACGCGCGTACGACTTTCGGACAGTTTTTACCAGTCGGCTTTGGTTTAAGCCAGTTACTGGTATCCGGTTATTGGATTTTTACAGTCTAAAGTTTTTCCGTATTTTTGCGGATTGGAGGGGCGTTCTCGTAATTGTGCGAGAAGCTTCTAGAAGTGGTGACTAAGGAGGTTTAGGTGTCATATGCAATGAATGAGATTAGTGAGTCATGAGGGTGATTCATTCATGTCATTAAAGCATCATAAATGCTTAATGACTCATGACAATGAATCACCATTAGATATTTGTGAAGCATGCTTATTCATCATGTATTATTCTTTTCTTCATAAAAGAGAATGCTTCATATTTATTATGATACTCAATAATCTCATCTCATTATTATCTACACATTCTCTCTCCTCAAGCTCTCCCTCTTCAAAAGACTAATCCTCCCCTCTCATGAGTTGAGTACAAGGATTAGTTAGACTAAACAATCCATAACCATCACTCTATCTCAATCTATCTTCTTTGATTAGCAATCCAAGAAGGTTAGTTGCCTCAAGTTTAGAGGCTAAGCTTGGAGTTTTGCTCTCGGGTGGATCGTCTACTACTTCGAGAAGGCCGAGGAGAACAAGGAGTTCGTAAAGACGAAGGAGTTGGTTCATTAGGTATAATCCCTAAACACAGTAGTTTAGAAACACTTTGTGTTTGGTTATTTATAGTTTAGCTTCGATTCAAGCGGTTAGTCGATGTTCGTTCTCTAAACAAGTTCGTTTTTGAAAATTCCGCCTCCCCACAAGTATTGGGGTGTAGTACATCGACTTACAGTGGTATCAGAGCCTCGCTAAACAATAAATAACTTAATTGCAAATTTGTACGAATTTCGAACGGAAAAAACGAAACCGGAAAACCCCGAACTGTCAAGTTTCTGTCGAAATTTAAATGAAGTCCAAAAATTTTTCAGGTTCGTTCAGAAAGCTTTAACAGACAGTAGAAGAACACCCAAGAAATTTGGGCCCCTGAATCGCCTAAAGCGCCGCGGAACCGCGGCCCGATCCAACTGATCCGCCGCGCTTCCGCCGCCGAGTTGGCGATTCAGGAACCCAATTTTCTTTTGTTGCTTCTCTGTAATATTTGGGATTTTCTGGAATATTTTAATTTTGCTCAGGTTTCAGTTTTACAGAGCAGTATTGGAGCAATATTAATGGTGTTTAATCGATCGAAATTGTACAGTATTTGCATATTGGATTATATCTGTGATTGTATAATGTGTTCGTAAACCTCCTCTAACTGCTAGTATATCGGTTGGCAGGGGGTTGCATATTTCTGTAATGGTTTTATCTGTTTGTGCATATGAACTGTTATTGGACTGTTGTGGTGTATAGCCGGGGTTTAGCAATGGGTTATTATTTAATTCATTTGTTGTAAATGTAATTTGTTGTAATATTATTTTGCGGGGCACATCCAGGTTGCGGTTGTAGCCACCGTTGTATTATTTCATTTTACTGTTTTTGCTCCAAGGACAGATCTAAGGTGGGGTACACAAACTGCCGGGTGGGTAGTTTGCCGTACCCGTAGGGATCTTGGGTGGGGTAATGGCTATTCATCACAACTGTGTAATCTGTCTTTTCTTGCAGGCTCGAAAGAAATACAGATTGCTTGCAAATCCAATAAAGTTTATCTGTTCTCTGGAATGTATATCATTGCGTCAGACGAATGTAAAATATCTATATATATTGTAGCTATTTTAGACGTCACTTATGTTTTACACCCGCGCTAGCCCAGTCCCCGCTCTGTCGTTAGTTAAGTAACCTAACGGTTGATGACGGGACCCAGTGGCGAATGCAGATGGCATAAGAGGACGTCATATTTTCGTTGTTTTCTGCAATGATAGGTTAATGATGGGACGCATTATCTATAATGCAAAGAAAAATAAACCAAAGTTTTAATCGTTGGAACAATTTAAAAGAAACCACTCGGTTAATTTTAAAAACAGATATTTTTTAAATGCGGAGCTTTAACCACTCCTTTTAAAAAGCTATCAGGTTCCTTCGGTTATATCAAGTTCACTACGTTCACGGTTTCGCCAAAACCATTCGTAGCCCTCCGTCATTTCATCTGGGTATTCAGTAGTATTCAAGCTATGCATTTTGACCAACGCCAAGGCATAGTGTTTGGTAGCTGCTGGATATTCATTTGTTGCATAAATAGATGAGTTAGTTTGGGACAGTCGTATGATCATTTTGGCCAACGTCAAGGATATGTACGGATGGGTTCAAATTAACAAGATAATGATGGGTAGAACTTGACATGTGACTTATGATATTTTGACCAACGCCAAGGTCATAAGAGCATGGGGCAAAAATGTATATCGGGAATTTCTAAAGAAACTGAAATTTGCAAAGAGATGCATACCATTTTGAGTTTGATGAATGTTGGTAGCATTCCTACAACATTATCAGACGATGATATTTGGATCCCGATCCTACTGTGAGTATATGCTACTTATCAGGATATTCGTCACTTAACGATCAATGCTATAAACCTAGTAGGTGTCCAGAAAAGTGTCAGCGGGGTTACGCTCCCAGAGAAAAGAGGTTATTTAATTAAGGAACTTCGCGAAAGCGTTGGAAAACCTCCCTCGAAGTACCGAAGCCAGCCTGGCTGAACGGTTAAGCAAGTATTGTACGGTGAGAATAGTCCTGGCTAATTCTTCTTTTATGGTTTGAGGAAGGATTCGAGAAACAGTGGGAGCCATCCAGTTTAGATAAACAAAAAACCACTCTAAACTTGCAAGAGCATCATGCTAAAGAGTTTTCTTCACTCTCTCCTAATTGCAGCGACCCTGAAAATTACTGGACTTAAGTTACTTTTAGAGAAAAATATACTGACAGGGCCAAACTATAAAGATTGGCTGCGGAATGTCAAAATGGCTTTGACCTATGACAAATTGGGGCACGTCCTCACCGCTACGGCACCTGCTGTCCCTGGTCCCAAATCCAGTAATGCGGATAAGGAAATCCGCAAAACCTGGGATTCAGATTGCGCGAAAGCCAAGTGCATCGTGCTTGCCTCGATGAACAATGAACATCAGAGGAGGCACGAGGATATGGACCTTGATGGCATATTTCTCCATACAAAGGAACTTTATGGAGAGAAATCTCGTATAGCAAGATACGAGACCTCAAAGAACTTGTTTCGAGCGAGGTTGGCTGTCGGGTCATCGGTAGGAGAACATGTCCTAAAGATGATCGGCTACATAGAAGAGCTCGCAGACCTTGGGACGACTTTGGATAATGAGCTCTATACAGACCTTATTCTCCACTCCCTTCCACACACCTACGCCCAGTTTATCCTGAACTTCAACCTTCAAAGAAAAGAAGTTGAACTTCCAGAACTCCTGAACATGTTAAGGAGTGCAGAGGGCACCTTGAAGAATTCAAGGGAAACACCCGCTATGTTTGTTGGCGGTACATCTTCTTCCGGGTCCAAGGCTAGGGCCAAAGGAAGGAAGAAGAAGGCCGCACCCAGACCTAGAGGAGGTGTTAGTAAGGTGGGAGGGAAGGGAAAGAAAAAGTTTGCGGTACCGATAGTTGGCCAGGATGAGTGCTTCCATTGTCACAGGAAAGGGCACTGGAAGAAGGATTGCAAGGCGTGGAACGCCAAGAACCAGGAACCGAAGCAAGCTGTGGCTTCGACTTCAGGTGTGTTTGTAATTGAGAATTGTCTGTTGATCAACTTTACTTCCTCGGTATTGGATACCGGATCAGGATCTCATATTTGCAATTCATTGCAGGCACTGAGAAACCGTAGAGTGCTGAAGGAAGGTGATATGACCCTAAAGGTTGCTAACGGAGCTAGCGTGGGAGCTGCGTCCGTCGGGGATTATCACCTAGGATTGACGAGTGGACACATTTTGATTTTACATAACTGTTATTTTGTACCAAGCTTAACGTGTAATATCATATCAGTTTCCTTGTTATCAAATAAAGGTTATGATTTCACGTTTGTAAGAGATGTTGTCAACATCCACCTTAATCATAATTTGATTGGGTCCGGTACACTAAATAACGGAATATATGTTTTAAACCAACTCCAAATTTTCAATGTCCAGAACACACTAAAAAGAAAGTCTCCAGATTTAAATAAAGCTTTCTTATGGCATTGTAGACTGGGTCACATCAATGAGAGAAGGTTGACTAAGTTACATAGAGAAGGATATTTGGACTCGTTCGAATATCAATCTTATGACACTTGTCAATCTTGTCTCAAAGGAAAGATGACAAAGACTCCATTCACTGGACAAGGAGTAAGAGCGAGCGAGCTCTTAGGACTCATACACAGCGATGTATGTGGTCCAATGTCTACACATGCGAGAGGTGGTTTTTCCTATTTCATTTCTTTCACGGATGATTACTCAAGATACGGATTCATTTATCTGATGAAACATAAATCCGAGGCTTTTGAGAAATTCCAAGAGTATAAGAATGAAGTAGAAAACCAAACCAGCAAAAGTATCAAGACACTTAGATCTGATCGAGGTGGTGAATACTTGAGTGCCGAGTTCCTAGGTTACCTAAAAGAAAAAGGAATTCTCTCTCAGCTTACTCCTCCGTACACTCCACAGCATAACGGTGTATCGGAGAGACGGAATCAAACCCTATTGGATATGGTACGATCCATGATGAGTAATGCTGAGTTACCGCGATCTTTCTGGGGTTATGCGCTAGAATCAGCGGCATATCTTTTGAACATGGTACCTACCAAGACTGTGCCTACCACTCCATATCAGATGTGGAGCGGGAAGAAACCCTATCTTCAGTATCTGAAAATATGGGGATGTCCAGCTTTTGTTAAAAAGCAGCATATGGACAAGCTCGAGGCACGATCGGTAAAGTGTAAGTTTGTGGAATATCCAAAGAACTCCAATGGGTATCTATTCTATTACGCAGAGGAACAAAAGGTGTTTGTTTCTCGTAATGCCCATTTTCTAGAATATCAGTTTTTAGAAAAGGAAATAAGTGGGAGCGAAATAGAACTGGAAGAAATTCCAGAACCACAAACTGCTACTGAAAGTTTGGTAGAACCGGAAGTTCAAGAAGAACAGGACATTCCCACACCCCTCCGCAGGAGTAGTAGGCCGTCTCATCCGCCTGAGAGATACTACGGTTTTCTCATAGATGGGGATAGAGAGGATTGCATCATAGATGATGATGAACCTACTGAATTCCAGCAGGCCATCCAGAGCGGCGACTCGGTACGATGGCTAGATGCAATGCGGGCCGAAATGGAGTCCATGTACACCAACAAAGTATGGACTTTGGACTTTGCTCCAGATGGGGTTAAACCCATAGGATGCAAATGGATCTTCAAGAAAAAGATTGGTGTAGATGGACAGGTGGAAACCTATAAGGCTAGACTTGTTGCAAAGGGTTTTCGTCAAAGACCTGGTTTGGACTATGACGAAACTTTTTCTCCAGTGGCTATGCTCAAATCCATTCGGGTCCTTCTTGCTATTGCTGCCTTCCAGCATTATGAAATCTGGCAGATGGACGTAAAGACGGCTTTTCTAAATGGAAATTTAGAAGAGAGCGTCTATATGGATCAGCCAGAGGGTTTCAATCAGAGCGGGAGCAGCGGGAAAGTTGTAAGTCTACGCTAGCGCCCCGGCAGTCTACAGACGCCAAATGCGGAACAAAAACTTTTTAACTGGCGCTATCGTATACTTTAACCCGGATCTGCCATTATTGCTAAACTAACATACTGTAAAGAGCGTAGAAAGATTGTACCGAACGATCCGAGTCCTTCGTTCTTCAACCATCATCCCACGCTCCGTTGCGACTGCTCCGATCTCGTCGATCTCCGATCTCCTCGTCGAGGTGGCACCACATCACTGATTCTTTAAACGGGCTCCCGCCTCTGACTCGAGGCAACTCGATCGTCAAGTTTTCTAAAAGAGACGACCAAGAATGATGTAGAGAATGAGTAGATGACTTTGTCTCACTTCGTCCAAATCCGTGGACGATCGGTTAATGAAGTTGCCGTGGAAATCGGGTGATGGAATGAAATGAACTGTAAAATTCCATACACCCCGAATACTATCATAATCTTTTCTAACCAAAATGAAACATCATGTGAAGTGAGGAGAGAGAGGAGGCCGGCCACTTTTATATGATGGAGGGAGGTGACCGTAGGAGAGGGGGGGTGACCACAAGCAAAAGATATTATGAACAAATATCCTAAGGAAAACAAAACCCATTAATAACAAAGCATGAGTCATTAGGTTAGTCATCAAAAAACCATTAATGCACTAATGAGTCATGAAGCCTTGTCATCGTCTAGAACCTTCTAGAAGCTTCTAGAAGCACTGACTCACCTCAACAGAAGAAAAGATAAATCCGTCTTTAACCGAATGTTAAAAGACGGTTGATAGAAAACTGGAAACTGGCAACTTCCAAAAGTGATCCTGAAACGACTTTCAGGAAAACCCCGAAACTGTATAAATATACCTGCATTTGTATTACGACCGAATACAAATGCAACTGAGACAAAGATATTATACCTACTCAATATAATACTCGGATCCGGCTTAAACCAAAGCCGACCAGTATTATCTGCCCGAAAAATAACACGTGCGCAAACGCACGTGCATTTTCCGAACCCTGCCATAAAACCATACGGCCTCTACAACGTTTCGCCCGAACTTAGGAAACTGTCTGTTGGGGACTCTAATGACTCGTCAGTACCCTGGCAGTGGGTTTAACCACAAACCGTCAGCGGCACTAGCAATGCGTAACGGCTGCCCATGGACTGACCTCAAGGGATGCCGATGAGCGCACTCATCCGGAAAACCCTACTGAGCCTAACAGTGACAATGTATATACAGTCCGGTCCGTTCGTCAATGAGTATCGCATATCCGCCTAGGGGGCTAGTAACGTCAGACCCCCAATAGCAGTATAAGTCGTGTTGGAGTATAGCCCAATACCACCCTGAGATACTACTGGAGTACCTACCAGTAAATCTCCTGCCATGGCCATGGACTTTGTGTAATGGCTCTCCTAGACACTGCACGACCTCGCCCCCAATACCGGGAGAGACGAATCCCCTGCCGATCCCCTCACGTGCCTCCATATGGCTCGGGACTGTACCCAAAAACTACCTGTTTGCACGACTCCTTTGAGCCGTGGTAGGGTAGAAATCAAAGCACAGTGGGAACTCACACGAGACAAATGACGACCTCAGGTCGATGAACTAACCTGTACACATGTCACCAGGGAACTGCTATCCGACGTTAGATATAATACTAACTAGCAGATTCCCGGCGAGTCCTGTCCGGTGTACTCATAACCCAATGAGCACCTGTATACATCTTAGGTGATCCAACTGACACCAGTGGCTTGTGAGACCGGCCACCGCCCCTCGTCGGGGTCTCGACTGTACATACTAGTCTACTCCGGAGTATCGATGCCCTGTCTCGAAACTCCTACGACTAGGGACCATAATTAAGGATATGCGTATAAACTACCCAACTCTCACGTATATGATCGCCATCATACTGTTGGTAGTAAAGCAAGATCCTAAGGGCTCTATCAAAGTGTAACATGCAATCAGTCACCTGAACATGTACACGACTGATAAAGGCAAACCAGATAGCATACTATCATCTCGAGTAAGACTGTTCTACCGGTATAGGTCCTCCGCAATCATTACAATCACGTACCTGCGATCCAATAATTGACTATGAGGGCACTATCTCCAACAATCTCCCACTTGCACTCAAGGCTAATATTGCGATGTCGACTACTCACAGCCCGTGTGAAACCGAACATCCAACTCCTCTACTAATCAGTTTCACAAAGCCCGTTTGTAAAACTATTGTGTTCGAGAAATAGCTTCAGTGAGTGGATCCGCCTAGAAATTTCTTTCTATATCTCTCTTAATCTCAAGTTCGCGGAGAAAGCCATCTCCCGAATCGAGTAATACCTGTCTTAGAATATGTCTGGATATCTGATGGGACCTAGTTCATAAATGAACTCCAAATCCAAACATCTTAGACTGTATCGATCACTGAACCTAATCAGTATCGGGCACCAAGCCACCCACAGTATCCTCTTGGACCACCTGTCCATAATACTGTCCCTCTTCGTCAGAGGGAAAAACTATAACTCTGACAATCACTCTGTAAACCATGTCACCTTTGAAGCTTGGAATGATAACCGTCTCCCGAAGGAGGCTGCCGTCATCAAATCCGTAGAACATGTACTTATGTTCTAAAACTGCTTCCTTATATTTCTCCAGGATTGGATTAATACAAACTCATTGCATCTAGTGCAAAACCAACATTTGGTGTGGTACTTGACATCTCATGATTGACTCAATTGCCTAAGCAAGTGATCTGCCAATCATGCACATCCCTCTCCCCTTTAGTCTATACGACACCTTTAGAGAGGGTGACTCCATCACCTGCAGGTACACCACCATGTTAGGAGTCAACTATTCCAAAAACCATTAGAATATCTGTCAAAGTACCCACATTGGGAAACTACCCAAATCCAGATCTAAAAACCATAGATCTAGAAACCAAAATGTCAAATATTATATCTATATCCTGTCTGGAGAAACAACTGTGTGACTACCACAGTACAACCGATCGTAGTATAGGAATTTTACTTCCTACTCTTTGTATGTCATCCAGATACCATGACATCACACCCTACTACCTTCTTAACCGATCCATCCCCTATTCTGATTGAAGTCAAACCCATGACTTTCACATCAAAATTAGATGATCTATCTCCGCTATAACTGCTCAAGTCTATAAATAGATATAAGCATCTTGCCCACTATGCTTCCGCTGCTCCCACTGACTACGACAACCCTCCTACCGGGTCTCATAGCCAGGAACAACAGTAGTGTCAAGTCTTGGTAGATAAGAACCTCCCTGTCACCGTCTCTGAGGCTACCGAAGTACCTCTCGGGCGTCTGAGGTTACCTACCATACCTGCGGAGTGGCTATTGGAATGTCAAACCTGATTGAATATATAGGTCCTATTAAATTTTCCGTAATCGTTCGCGGTTCTGGAATCACTTCCAGTTCTACCATACTCCCACTACTGTTTTCTGAAAAAGATCCATTTTTACTAAAACTGTGGCAAGTGAAGAACAATATCACTATTGATCTTCCAAATGGTAGAATATCAACCCTCGTCATAGCCAGGGTCAACCCACAAACAGCCATTACAGAAACGTGCCCTGAGTTATCCAGTGTCTGGTTTTAATCATAAGCTGGACAACTCCCCGTACCTTAACATCTTTTAGGGTACGATCCATTCTATATCCAATATAGAAACTTTGGCACTAATTTAATTGAAACCATATTCAAACCATGCAGCTGTCTCCAGTGCATATCAACTTAATGGAAAGAGGCTAATCAGCATTACTCAACTTAGGAATCCATCCAATTATGAGTAACCTGAAAGAGAAACACATTTCTCGAAACCATCATTATCATCTGAATACCAATCACAAGAATCTACATCTTCGATCTCTTTGAAGAATCCCGATACTTGTGATACCTGGTTCTCTACTTTATTCTTATACCCACAACTTCTCAAAACTTAGACCATTTATTTCTACGAAACACTTGTCTAAATACTAGAGAAGTTATAAGTAAATAGAACATAGTACGAGGACCTACCCCTTTGTCCTGATGGACACTGGACAACATACAATACTCTGTATAAGTCCGCTGAGTTTAAACAACTCAAAACCTGTGCGTCGTTGGTTGAAAACTGTACCCTGGCGATTTCCTCAAATATCACCAATTACAACGAATTCCGATATAACGAGGATGATCACCTAATTCCCAATATCTTACTCCCACTCATCATCTGTAAAACCATACAGATATGAGAATGAAACCTGGTAAATACATACCCTTGGAGTAAGTGTCTAATCGGGAAAACAGTTTTTCTTTTAACAATGCACTGAAACATGAAAATGTTTCGTAGGGGTATCCTGGTATTCATAGCAATGCCTCTTCCATGATCCAATTCATGACTTCAACCGTATATTTTATTGCCATCTCTCCAAATCCCTTTATTTGTCTTTAGTCGTTACCTTCTGTACACCATCGTTAGGCTAAATGGTTTTCTTCCTTCCCTACCGTTCGGCACCAGCCTATGGTTTGGAAGAAGACTATCCAGTAAGCATAATAGGTGTACCCTCCTAAACCAAGGAGTACTCGCAACTGAGAGAAGGTGATGATAAAAGACAACTGAATAATACCTTATTCTTTTAAAGGTGAAATAGGAGCGGCGATGAAGTACGCGGTTTTGGTCGTGAATGATATCAGTCGCAATTTACTTTGCCCTCTTTCTAATCCCTTTATTTTGTCTTTACATATTACCTTCTGCACACCCTGCTTAGGCTAATTGGTTTTCTTCATTCCCTACCTTTCGGCACCAGCCTATGGTTTGGAATAAGACTATCCAATAAGCGTAATAGGTGTACTCTCCTAAACCAAGGAGCTCTCGCAACCTGAGAGAAGGTGATAATAAAAGACAACTGAATAAACCAATTCTATTTCTCCTGAACCTGGATCCATCCTCGAAGAAGTCCCTTCGAGTTCGTATATAACCATACGATGGATCTATCCAATGGAAGTGGATATCCGTAGTAATACGGGTGTTCTGAGAAATTCAAAGGGTAAAAGAAGGAGTGGCAATGACTTATGCAACTTAGATAATCCAAAAGCCAGTATTTCAAGAAGGTTCGGTCAACCTGGTCACTGAGTCATAGTCTATGGTCGGTCAAAGGTCGCTGCCAAAGAGAGAGAGAAAAGAAACACTCTGCGTGCACTCTAACCTAGATCAGAATGGTCATCACTTTATCTAATCCGGAAACCTCCCACTGTCCTGTCAAATTCTCCTCCAAACCTAAAGAAGAATCAATCGGGGTCACCCGAAGAGTAAACCAACTCATCAGTGGGAATCGGGATCCAACTCTCATCGCATGATAACGTGATGGAATACATCCACGTTACTCATACTCCAGAAGGTATGCGCATACTTGGCAAGTTTCAGTTTCTTTAGAAACTCCCGATATAGTTTTTGCCCCATGCTCTTATAACCTTGGCGTTAGGTCAAAATGTCATAAGTCACATGCCAAGTTCTACCCATCACTATCTTGTTAATTTGAACCCACCCGCACATGCCCTTGGCGTTAGGTCAAAATGGCAGAACGGCTGTCCCAAACCAACTCATCTATCTATGCAACAATTGAATACCCAGCAGCTACCAAACACTATGCCTTGGCGTTAGGTCAAAATACATAGCTTGAATACTACTGAATACCCAAAAGAAGTGACGGAGGGCTACGGCTGGTTTTTGGCGAAAAACCTTTAGCGTAGTGAACTTGATATAGCTGAAGGAACCTCATAGCTTTTTAAAATATAGTGGCGAAAACCTTTTGCTAAAGAGGTCACTCCCGGTAAAGGGATCTCGGCTCTTTCCTCGTGGAATGAGGTGCAGGATATTCCACTGAATACCGCTATGCAAAGCAACTTGTAATCGACTATAGTAAAGTTATTACCCTGACGCAAACTTTTGCCCAAGGGGTCGGTCCCGGTGAAGGGATATCGGCCCTTGCCCCGTCGAATGAGGTGCAGGATATTCCACTGAATACCGCTATGCATAACAAAAGGAAACATCTTTGTAACAACACTTTTTAAATTGTTCCAACAACTGTAAACAGGTTTGTTTTAACTTTGCATTGATCAGAATCAACGCAGTCCCATCAATTAATCACACCAGAAAAGAACGAAAATAAAATATACGTATATGCCATCCTCATTCGTCACTGGGTCCCGTCATCACTCGTTAGGTTACTTAACTAACGACAGAGCGGGGACTGGACTAGCGCGGGTGTAAAACATATACAACATCTAATAGTATATAAACCAATATACAATAATCGCTCCAGGCGTGATAGTATGCAACATTACAGAAAAGTAATAAGCATCACAGAACAATACAGATAATCTGGGATCCCCGAGTTTCACAGAGCCGCTGCTGAAACTCGACGTTCCCCTGTCGTGTGGATAGCCTGTGCAATGAATCCTAGACCCCTACGGGTGCGGCAAGTTACCCGCCAAAACCTCAAGCGAGGCAGTCCCCCACAGCATAGTGAATGGAACACCCGGCACTTCACGGAATCCGGTAAATTGAGCACCCCTCCTTGGGTCAACCTGTACCCTCTACGAGTGCGGCGAATAGTCTGCCAATTTTAGAGTGGGGCCCCTCTGCCTCCCAAAGCCATGAGATGCGGACCCGTTGCCCTCCAGAACCCGGCTATCCGTGCACTCCATCTCGGGGCAAAACCTAGTACAGTAATGAAAAATAGTACAATAGGTACATCGACCGCAACCTGGTCGTGCCCCAAAAGAATATTATACAACAGGCAGTGACGGCTGTCCACAAGTTGGACGCTCGCCCCGCAATATCAAATGTACAAATAAACTCAAACTGTACTACCATTGCTCACTGCTATCCACCACGACAAATCCGCAACATCACAGCACAACACAGAACATCAACGCGAATGTCACATTCGCAAACCCGTCTAAAAGAACTATAGCAATCGGACGCGGTTTACCGATCAAATGACATTCTCGGTCGGAGATATAATGTAAGCACTGTAAACTAACGTGTTTAAATTTCGATCGACCAAAGACCAAATATCAAAAAGTGGGCCCCACTGCTTACTGGTGAACAGTAACAAAACCTGGGCCAAAAAGATATATACCAAAAATCCCAAAATCCAACAGAGAAGCCACTGGAAAAATTTGGGAGCACGAGCTCACCACGTGGCCGCGGATGCGCGGCCAAACCATGGGTTTGGCCGCGTTTCCGCGGCTGCTTTGAGGAGTCACGTGCCCAAATTTTGTCGTGATTCTTAGAAAAGCCTGCACAGATTTTTAAGACATACAGAATTAATTTTTGAGACCATTTAAAATCAACAGAAACTGTCGGGCATGGATTTTGCAATTTTCGATTTCCGGTCGGATCGATGTTTTAAACGCGTTAGCACAAGTTAGTATAGCAAAATGGTGAGGCTCTGATACCACTTTTAGTCTACGCTAGCGCCTCGGCAGTCTACAGACGCCAAATGCGGAACAAAAACTTTTTAACTGGCGCTATCGTATACTTTAACCCGGATCTGCCATTATTGCTAAACTAACATACTGTAAAGAGTGTAGAAAGATTGTACCGAACGATCCGAGTCCTTCATTCTTCAACCATCATCCCACGCTCCGTTGCGGCTGCTCCGATCTCGTCGATCTCCGATCTCCTCGTCGAGGTGGCACCACATCACTGATTCTTTAAACGGGCTCCCGCCTCTGACTCGAGGCAACTCGATCGTCAAGTTTGCTAAAAGAGACGACCAAGAATGATGTAGAGAATGAGTAGATGACTTTGTCTCACTTCGTCCAAATCCGTGGACGATCGGTTAATGAAGTTGCCGTGGAAATCGGGTGATGGAATGAAATGAACTGTAAAATTCCATACACCCCGAATACTATCATAATCTTTTCTAACCAAAATGAAACTTCAAGTGAAGTGAGGAGAGAGAGGAGGCCGGCCACTTTTATATGATGGAGGGAGGTGACCGTAGGAGAGGGGGGGTGACCACAAGCAAAAGATATTATGAACAAATATCCTAAGGAAAACAAAACCCATTAATAACAAAGCATGAGTCATTAGGTTAGTCATCAAAAAACCATTAAGGCACTAATGAGTCATGAAGCCTAGTCATCATCTAGAACCATATAGAAGCTTCTAGAAGCACTGACTCACCTCAACAGAAGAAAAGATAAATCCGTCTTTAACCGAATGTTAAAAGACGGTTGATAGAAAACTGGAAACTGGCAACTTCCAAAAGTGATCCTGAAACGACTTTCAGGAAAACCCCGAAACTGTATAAATATACCTGCATTTGTATTACGACCGAATACAAATGCAACTGAGACAAAGATATTATACCTACTCAATATAATACTCGGATCCGGCTTAAACCAAAGCCGACCAGTATTATCTGCCCGAAAAATAACACGTGCGCAAACGCACGTGCATTTTCCGAACCCTGCCATAAAACCATACGGCCTCTACAACGTTTCGCCCGAACTTGGGAAACTGTCTGTTGGGGACTCTAATGACTCGTCAGTACCCTGACAGTGGGTTTAACCACAAACCGTCAGCGGCACCAGCAATGCGTAACGGCTGCCCATGGACTGACCTCAAGGGATGCCGATGAGCGCACTCATCCGGAAAACCCTACTGAGCCTAACAGTGACAATGTATATACAGTCCGGTCCGTTTGTCAATGAGTATCGCATATTCGCCCAGGGGGCTAGTAACGTCAGACCCCCAATAGCAGTATAAGTCGTGTCGGGGTATAGCCCAATAACACCCTGAGATACTACTGGAGTACCTACCAGTAAATCTCCTGCCATGGCCATGGACTTTGTGTAATGGCTCTCCTAGACACTGCACGACCTCGCCCCCAATACCGGGAGAGACGAATCCCCTGCCGATCCGCTCACGTGCCTCCATATGGCTCGGGACTGTACCCAAAAACTACCTGTTTGCACGACTCCTTTGAGCCGTGGTAGGGTAGAAATCAAAGCACAGTGGGAACTCACACGAGACAAATGACGACCTCAGGTCGATGAACTAACCTGTACACATGTCACCAGGGAACTGCTATCTGACGTTAGATATAATACTAACTAGCAGATTCCCGGCGAGTCCTGTCCGGTGTACTCATAACCCAATGAGCACCTGTATACATCTTAGGTGATCCAACTGACACCAGTGGCTTGTGAGACCGGCCACCGCCCCTCGTCGGGGTCTCGACTGTACACACTAGTCTACTCCGGAGTATCGATGCCCTGTCTCGAAACTCCCACGACTAGGGACCATAATTAAGGATATGCGTATAAACTACCCAACTCTCACGTATATGATCGCCATCATACTGTTGGTAGTAAAGCAAGATCCTAAGGGCTCTATCAAAGTGTAACATGCAATCAGTCACCTGAACATGTACACGACTGATAAAGGAAAACCAGATAGCATACTATCATCTCGAGTAAGACTGTTCTACCGGTATAGGTCCTCCGCAATCATTGCAATCACGTACCTGCGATCCAATAATTGACTATGAGGGCACTATCTCCAACAAAAGTATGCAAGCTGCTTAAGTCCATTTATGGACTAAAGCAGGCATCGCGGAGTTGGAACATCTGTTTTGATGAGACAGTCAAAGAATATGACTTTATCAAAAATCCAGATGAACCGTGCATATATAGTAAAGTTGTAGCCAGAAGTGTTGTATTCCTCGTCTTGTACGTGGATGACATTCTATTGATAGGAAATGACATTCCTATGCTACAATCTGTCAAAGGATTCTTGTCACACAGGTTCTCCATGAAAGACCTGGGTGATGCCTCTTACATTCTGGTGATCCGGATCTATCGTGATAGATCCAAGAGGATGTTGGGACTTTCGCAGTCCAGGTATATCGACACTGTACTGAAAAGATTCAGTATGGAAGATTCTAAGCGCGGTAATCTACCGGCTTGTCACGGAATCACCCTCTCCAAAGAGATGTCTCCCAAGACTGATTTGGAAAGGGAACGCATGTCTATTATACCCTACGCTTCTGCGGTAGGCTCTATAATGTATGCGATGTTGTGTACCAGACCAGATGTAGCTTACGCACTGAGCGTGGTAAGCCGGTATCAGTCAGACCCAGGGGAGAAACACTGGATAGCAGTAAAGAACATTCTCAAGTACCTGAGGAGGACTAAGGAGATGTTCTTGGTTTACGGCGGAAAAGACCTCAGGTTGGAGGCCTTTGCTGATTCCGGCTTCCAGAGTGATAAGGACGATTCCAAGTCCATGTCAGGTTATGTCTTTACCCTCAATGGAGGGGCGGTGTGCTGGAAGAGCTCCAAGCAGGACACCGTTGCTGACTCGACGACGGAAGCGGAGTATATAGCTGCTTGCGATGCCGCAAAAGAAGCAGTCTGGATGAAGAAGTTCCTAACAGAACTTCAGGTGGTTCCTACCATAGTTGATCCAATACCTCTGTATTGCGACAACAACGGAGCTATAGCTTTAGCGAAGGAACCAAGGTCCCATCAGAAGTCCAGACACATCTTGAGGCGATATCACCTGATCAGGGAGATCATTGATCGTCAGGAGATCGAGGTTCGAAGAGTTGCTTCAGAAGAGAACATTGCTGATCCATTCACGAAGGCCCTACCTCAGATTCAGTTCGAGAGGCTACTCGAGATCATCGGTCTTCGATACGCCAGTACATGGCCCTAGTGCAAGTGGGAGATTGTTAGTGTTTATGCCCTAGAAGGCCATTACTGTATCATACTAGTTTGTATATTACTTAATGGAAGCTTGGGATATTCACATGTATATAACAGTCTTGCTAAACATGGTAGTATGCTACTTGGTTTTCTCTATCTTAATGTGTGAGTATACGTATTGATAGAGCTCTTAGAATCTTGCTTGACTACCAGCGTTGTGATGGCAGTCACACTAGTGGGGGCTGGGTAGTCTACAAGCACATCCTTATTCAGGTCCCTAGTCGTTGGATTATCGAGACAGAGCATCGATACTCCGGAGTAGACTAGTTTGTACGCTTCTCATCCCATTTGGGGAGATGGTCTGTCCCACAGCCATCAGTACGTCGTACTGGAGATAGTATACAGGTGCTCGTTAGGTTACGGGTACACCGGACTGGACTCACAGAGAACTGTTGGTTGGTTTTATACCAGTCGTCAGTGAACAGTTCCCAGGTGACATGAGTACAGCGTAGTCCGCAGACTTGACACTGCTACTTCGCCTCGAGTGTGTCCCACTGTTCTTAGATTGCTACCCTACCACGGCTCAAAGGAGTCGTGCAAACAGGTAGCAGTTGGGTGCAGTCCCGAGCACTTGGAGGCAGTGGCGGTTAGACAGGATTCGCCCCTCCCGGTATTGGGAGTTGATATCGCGTTGTGTCAGAGAGCCATTACGCAAAGTCCCTGGCCAGGGCAAGCGAGATTTGTTGGTAGGTTCCAGTAGTTTCTCAAGGTGTAATGGGCTTCCCTCCGACACGACTTATACCGCTATTAGGGGACTAACGCTTGCCGCCCCCTAGGCCGGATATGCGATAGTCTTGGACGAACGGACCGGACTGTATGGAGATTGTTACATCAAACTCAGTAGGAGTTCGGATGGGTTTCCTCATCGGCCTTCTTATCGACAACTACCTGGGGACCGTTACGTACAGCTAGTGCCGCTTGCGGTCTGTGGTTAAACCCACTGCCAGCGTAGTAGTCGAGTCTCTAGAGTCCCACACAGAGAGTTTCCTATTCTAGGCGAAACGATATAGAGTTCGTATGGTTTTACGACAAGGGTTCGGACGCGTACGTGCGTTTACGCGCGTACGACTTTCGGACAGTTTTTACCAGTCGGCTTTGGTTTAAGCCAGTTACTGGTATCCGGTTATTGGATTTTTACAGTCTAAAGTTTTTCCGTATTTTTGCGGATTGGAGGGGCGTTCTCGTAATTGTGTGAGAAGCTTCTAGAAGTGGTGACTAAGGAGGTTTAGGTGTCATATGCAATGAATGAGATTAGTGAGTCATGAGGATGATTCATTCATGTCATTAAAGCATCATAAATGCTTAATGACTCATGACAATGAATCACCATTAGATATTTGTGAAGCATGCTTATTCATCATGTATTATTCTTTTCTTCATAAAAGAGAATGCTTCATATTTATTATGATACTCAATAATCTCATCTCATTATTATCTACACATTCTCTCTCCTCAAGCTCTCCCTCTTCAAAAGACTAATCCTCCCCTCTCATGAGTTGAGTACAAGGATTAGTTAGACTAAACAATCCATAACCATCACTCTATCTCAATCTATCTTCTTTGATTAGCAATTCAAGAAGGTTAGCTGCCTCAAGTTTAGAGGCTAAGCTTGGAGTTTTGCTCTCGGGTGGATCGTCTACTACTTCGAGAAGGCCGAGGAGAACAAGGAGTTTGTAAAGACGAAGGAGTTGGTTCATTAGGTATAATCCCTAAACACAGTAGTTTAGAAACACTTTGTGTTTGGTTATTTATAGTTTAGCTTCGATTCAAGCGGTTAGTCGATGTTCGTTCTCTAAACAAGTTCGTTTTTGAAAATTCCGCCTCCCCACAAGTATTGGGGTGTAGTACATCGACTTACACCGAAAGGTTTGGGTCGCCAAACTCTTTTATTCTCTTCCGGGGCGCGACGGATTCAGCATATTCATCATTCGTTGTCTACCGGTTTCCGTCCTTTTCTCCGTCAGATTCAGCTGCAATAAATGTTAGGCTAGATATACCGAAGACCAGCACCGTTTTACTCCGTTTTCCTTGCTCGTCGTCCTTAATTTATGTCGGGGCTGGCGAATACATTCTGTTTTTACCGCCGATCGTCCTACAAACAGGGGGCGTCTCGCCCGTTGAACCGAAAGCCCGCAACGAAATATTCTGTTTTCACAGCCGAGCGTCCCCAGACCTAAAGAGAGTAGGAGGTCGGGAAAAAAAAAAACAATAAAAGGGGATGCAACACGAGGACATCCTAGGAGGTCACCCATCCTAGTACTACTCTCGCCCAAGCACGCTTATCTGCGCAATTCTGATGGGATCCGGTGCTTTAGTGCTGGTATAGCCGCATCCGAAAGGTTTGGGTCGCCAAACTCTTTTATTCTCTTTCGGGTCGCGACGGATTCTGCATATTCTTCATTCGTTGTCTGCCTGTTTCTCTCCTTTTCTCCGTCAGATTCAGCCGCAATAAACTTTAGGCTGGATATACCGAAGATCAGCGTCGTTTTACTCCGTTTTACCGACCCGTCATCTTTATTTTCAGTCGGGGGTGACAGATAAGTTCTATTTTTACCGTCGATCGTCCCAAAACCCGGGGGGGGACATCTCGCCCGTTGAATCGAAAGCCTGTAACAAAATATTCTGTTTTCATAGCCGAGCGTCCCCAGGCCGAAAGAGAGTAGGAGGTCGGGACAAAAAAACAATAAAAAAGGTATGCAACACATGGACTTCCCAGGAAGTCACCCATCCTAGTACTACTCTCTCCTAAGCACGCTTAACTACGGAGTTTTAATAAGATCCGGTGCTTTAGTGCTGGTATGGTCGCATCCAAAATGTTTGGTCGCCAAACTCTTTTATTCTCTTCCGGGCCGCGACGGATTCTGCATATTCTTCATTCATTGTCTGCCGGTTTCTCTCCTTTTCTTCGTCAGATTCAGCCGCATTAAACGTTATGTTGGATATACCGAAGACCAACGCCGTTTTACTCTGTTTTCCTTGCCCGTCGTCCTTAATTTCAGTCGGGGGTGGCGGATACGTTCTGTTTTTACCGCCGATCGTCCCACAGCCCGGGGGGGGCGTCTCGCCCGTTGAAACGAAAGACCGCAACGAAAAATTCTGTTTTCACAGATGAGCGTCCCCAGACCGAAAGAGAGTAGGTGGTCGGGATAAAAAAACAATAAAAAGGGGATGCAACACGATGACTTCCAAGGAGGTCACCTATCCTAGTAATACTCTCGCCCAACCACGCTTATCTGCGGAGTTCTGAAGGGATCCGGTGCTTTAGTGCTGGTATGGTCGCATCCGAAAGGTTTGGGTCGCCAAACTCTTTTATTCTCTTCCGGGCCGCGACAGATTCTGCATATTCTTCATTCGTTGTCTGCAGGTTTCTCTCCTTTTCTCTGTCAGATTCAGCCGCAATAAACGTTAGGCTGGATATACCGAAGAACGGCGCCGTTTTACTCCGTTTTCCTTGTCCGTTGACCTTAATTTCAGTCGGGGGTGGCGGATACGTTCTGTTTTTACCGCCGATTGTGCCAAAACCCGGGGGGACATCTCGCCCGTTGAACCGAAAGCCCGCAACGAAATATTCTGTTTTCACAGCCGAGCGTCCCCACCGAAAGAGAGTAGGAGGTCGGGACAAAAAAAACAATAAAAAGGGGATGCAACACGAGGACTTCCCAGGAGGTCACTGTTCCCCTCCGAATCACGGAGACGTGACCGAGTAGGTCCGTCTTTCCTGAAATTCGGGGCAGATGCTAATTGGTGCTATCCTTCCACCTCTCCGAAGATACCAAGTTGATTTATGGCACCATATATCGAAGGTTTAAACGGATGCGGCCGATGTAGCCGACATCGTCAGATTCCCCCTCATCTGAGGGGTTTTTGATTATGGGGACGCTCTTCCCTGTAGGCGCAAGCCCATGCAGTTAATTACGCTACCGCATTGAGGTAACAACTTTCTCCTTCTCTATATGGTCACTTCGTGTCAAGGGTGTTTGTTTTGTTTGTGGTTGCCCGTGGATTGTATACGGAGACTAAGTTATGTTGTCGCCCGTAGGGCGTGGACTAGTCCAAATCCGTATCTTTCTTAGATTTGGGTTTGGGGGGTTTGGGTTTAAGGATACGTTAGTCTCATTTGAGACAAAGATCAACTTAAACGTTTGTTAAGGATACACTAATCTAATTTTAGACTAAGATCAACTTAACAAGATCGTTTAGATCCAACAAAAGAGCAATTGGGCTCTAATGCTTAGTTTAGTGACATTACGGTCGATAATTAGTTTAAGGAAATTACTGTCCATTATTTGTTTTAAGACATCACGGTCGAGGTTAAGGACATCATAGTACGTGGATTTAAGGACTCCACGGTCCGATGTTAGTTTTAAGACATCACGGTCGAGGTTAAGGACATCATAGTCCATGGATTTAAGGACTCCACAGTCCGACGTTAGTTTTAAGACATCACGGTCGAGGTTAAGGACATCATAGTCCATGGATTTAAGGACTCCACAGTCCGACGTTAGTTTTAAGACATCACGATCGAGGTTAAGGACATCATAGTCCATGGATTTAAGGGCTCCACAGTCCGACGTTAGTTTTAAGACATCACGGTCGAGGTTAAGGACAACATAGTCCATGGATTTAAGGACTCTACAGTCTGTAGTAATGTGTGGTTGTCGGGACCCGTCAGCTCTTTGAAGACGTTGAGGAATTACAATGACAAATATCAAAGGTGTGAAGAGATGTACCCTCGAACCGGGTGTAAATTGATTGGAAGAGCAGATGATCTCATTTCAATTTAAATTGAGGACTTATAGCTAGATTTGGGCTAAGTCCAGTTAAAAATGTTTAACATTTTATTTTTGTTCTGCCTGTTAGGCCTTTGTTTGGGCTCTGCCCTTTTAATAATGCCAAGCATTGGGCTCTGACATTTTTTGTCTTATATTGAATGCATACCATTTATCAGAACAAGGTATGCTCTGACAGCACGCCACGTGGTGCACTAGGCGCTTTGCGCCAGTCAAAGATCGCGTTGCGCTTCTGTTGGTTAGCTCACACGAGGAGGACACGTGTCACTTAGCGCTAGTTTGTTAGCGCGCTGCGCTTTTCATTTATGACCGCGCTGCGCTAGTTTATGGGTACGCCAGTGAGTGACACGTGGCGCGCTTGGCGCTAAGCGCCAACCCAAGAGCGCCGTTTTCAGGAGCGCAAAGCGTAGATCGTGTCTATGGTTGACACGTGGCATGTTTTGGCGCTGAGCGCCAGTCCAAGGAGTGCAAAGGCGCAGTTCATGAGTGCAAGGGACTTTTTTAATAGCGCAAAACGCATTTTAATCAATTTAAGATTAAAGAACAAGTTTACGTTCTTCTTGAAGGAGGCTTTGCCTCAAGATTCAAGAACTAAGTTCTTATTCTTATAAAAGGCTCTGCCTTTATAGATCAGAAGATCTGTGAAGTAAAAATACTTCTTTTTATGATTAGATCTTGATCTTTTCTTTTTATTCAAAGACCTTGGTCTTTTTTATAGATCTAAGATCTTTTTCGAAGACATTTCTTCTTTTTACGAGATGTTTTCATCTCTGTTCTTCAAGAATCAATTCTTTACCTTTATTTTTCTTTGAGTTTTTCTCAAAGTTTGCAGAGGATTTTTTATATCTCTCCTGTGTCTTCTCCCTTTTCTCTCAGACTTGAAGTTTAGGGTCCTTTATATAAGGCCAAATGATTTGTTAAATCAGTTTTAAGAGATCTTTTTCTGATTGATTGGGGAATATTTCCCGCCGTTGGATCTTTGATCCTAAGGCTCCTGTTTGTCAGAAGATAATCTTCTTGTTTTAATAAGATTGAAAAATCTTTCCATACAGATTTTGTTCTGTTTTGGTAATTCATTATTTACCATTGGATCATTGATCCAGCGGTGCTTAAAGCACAATCTTGTTGTTTGGAAAGATTTCGAGAAATCTTTCTTTATATGAATTTATTTCTGGTTAATTAATGATTTATTATTATTAAGAGATCCTTTGATCCAACGGTGGGAATTTTTAATTCCAGCGCTGGCGCACCTGTGTTAAACACGTGGCGCGCAGCGCAGAGCCCAGCGTAACTGCGCTACCGCACCCGTGCTTGATATGTGGTGCACAGCGCAGAGCGCAGCGCAACTGCGCTCGCGCACCTGTGTTAGACATGTGGCATGCCGCGCGGAGCGCAAAGCAACTGCGCTTGCGCACCTGTGTTTGACACGTGGGGCGCAGCGCAGAGCGCTGGATCCGAAGCGTTGCTTCAACTTTTTAATTTTTGAATTTTGAAAACAGAGCTTTGCTCTGATTGGGTTCGCTGCCTTTGGCTCAGCGCTCCTGGCGCTGGCGTGTTTGCTTTAGACACGTGGCGCGCAGCGCGCAGGATCTGAAGCGTTGCTTCAATTTTTGAATTTTTAAATTCAAAACAGAGCTTTGCTCTGATTGGAGAAACAAATGCCCCCCACCGTTGCGCACACGTGAGTGCAGTGGTGGAAACATCTGAGCCCTTGGATCAACTCAGAAGTTGAAGAGGCGGTTCAGTGCCTATAAATAGGGCCTTTGGTCCTTGAGATGACTATCATCTTCTTCTTGAGAATTTTCATTCAGAGCGCAGCTCTTTTGTTAAGAAGTTTCAAGAGTCAAAACTCTTAGGTAAAATTTAGAAATTTTAATTTTAACAAATTAGGGTTCTTACCCATCAACAGAGCCTTGCTCTTCATAGATCTTTGATCTAAAGAAAACCCTTTTAGGGTTTCATCAATAGATCCTTGCACTCATGAACCCATAGATTTGAACAGATCTATTCTTGGGGTTTCTTATCCCATGAATCAGAGCTCTGCTCTTTTGATAATCCATAGATCTTTTGATCTTTTGATGAAGAACTCTTGAGAGTTTCTTCAAGGATCTTTAAGATCCCAGAATTTTAATTCTAAAGCATTAATTTTGATAATCCTTGATGGATTTTCTATCATAATTATAAAGCTAGGCTCTTCTAAGGAATTTTAGTCCTTCAAGACCAGAGTTTGACAAGTGCCACTCTGTTACAGAGCTTTGCTCTGAAACGGAGATTTTCTCCTTCTCCCGAGAGATTTCTCATTCAATGAGAATATTCTTTTAGGATTTTCTCATTAATTGACAGTCTCATCCAACGATGAGGATGTTTTAGTAATTGATGCATTATCATCTGGATTTTGTGGGTCCCTCTTTGGTCCCCTTTCCACTGTATTGCAGTGTAGTACAAATTTTAAAGTACCAAGTGTCAGAAATTTAAAATTACAACACTGACAGTGATTTCCGTCCCCTTTTTTGCAGGCAACATGTCTTTGGATGCTTCATTCCCATTCGTTCGTTCAGAGGGAGGATTCCCTGGAGCACCCGTAGACCGGGAGGTCCTAGCTTTGATCAGAGACCGTGATCCGGAACATAAGAATCTTCACCTTTGGGGATCGTGGTACAATCAGATTATCAGGGGTTGACAAAGCTTTTCATGTGCGGTGCCTTCGGAGCCTATCACGGCGATCCATTACGCCAACTCACCCCCGGTGAACTACGCCGTGGAGATGGTTAATTGGACTTCAGAAGGCCTTCTTTAACCTACTATAGCTTTGATTCCCATTCAGTCTCCCATGGTTTTGGATACCTTGGGACGCCGTATTTGTCAAGGCGAAGCGCGGCCGTGGGGGCAACCATATAACATAAGTCTGATTCCCCGTCATCCGATCGGTTATCTGCAATGGGCCCGCTACATTCTGTCAGCGAAGAAGTCGCAGTTGATGATGCTTAGATTGTATACCGCTGTTTATGCTTCTCTCTTCCAATACCCTACGCTTCCCACCTAGTGGGTTAAGGCTTTTTTGGAGCAGTGGAATATCCCTACTCACACCTTCCTCGCACTGGACCGGGAAGTGTCAATCTCTTTAGAGGAGTTTACAGATTTTTCCGGCTTACCGATCATAGGGGAACATTATGAGGAGCTGCTTCCCATGGACGAATATGTCTTCGGTGCCAAGCCAGTTATAATGGGCCTTACTCCGGCGAATGCTGTTCAATACCAGTTTCCCAGTCTGATCAAAGTGTTGAATATCTACGAGCGCCTTTTTCTCGAATCTGGGAGTCGCGGGGTTAGTTTTGAGGATTTCATCGCTCGCTTCCTTCACCCGAAAGTTTTCTCGCCAGAAGCTGCTAAATTCGCCATGCTTGATGACCCTTTCGGCTTAGGTTTGGACAACCTGCCAGCGACGGACGTAGATCAGAATAGTTTCTTCCTTCCTAACTCCCCGGTTGTTCCTTTTGCGGAAATTGCAGTCCCTGAGATGGATGAGGAAGCGTTCTTTTTAGGATTTCTTGGGCTATGGTTGAGCTGGTTCGCACTCCCGATGCACCTTCACCGTATGAGGCCATCTGTCTTTTACCCGGCTCACCGGATGACTATTGGGGTAAAAGTGGCTGTCGGGGTCGCCGGCTTAGCCCATCTGTATTACGGCCTTAGTCAAGCGACGGATGCTACTGAACCTGGAGTACCGCATGTGATCTTCTCGATGCATTACTTCATGTCATGGCTCAAGCTACATGCACTTGGCATTTTTGGTATCCATAAAAGGCCTTCATTCTATGACAGGTGCAGCTTCCCTAGGATTATGCGATTGGTCGGCGCCTCAATTATAAATCCGTCGCCACGGGACGCCCGAGGTTTACTCCTTCGTCCCCGCACAGTAGGAGACGGGATGACCTTCACCGACAAGGTGTTAACCATCGAAAAGGCCTCTACCAAAACAGTGCGGTCATTACAGGAAATTTTCAAAGATGGAGCCTCAGTTCTGACAGCTCGGGAGACCCTCCATTTATATTCTATCAGACCGGGCTTCCTGGTGTTTTGGCAAAATGGTGCGGCGCTCTTCATGAGATATAACCCGCATCGTTTTGCCCAACAACTGAGCTATAATCAAGGAGTGCAGTTGGAGGCTTTCTTGCTGGACCGTACTGCCACTGAAGAGGGGATGCGGGGCACGCTGCATCACTTCATGCGTCTGAATACGGGCTCTCACTTTTTTATCAGCGAGCCGCGTTGTGTCCCACGGATCCTTAATACATATACGGCATGGTACCAGCATTCGAAGGGCACCGTTATTAAGGATGAAAGGCGTTTGCTGCTTGATCGCAAAAGTGCACCTCCCGCCAGTGATCGTAAAGTCCCTTTGAAATGATGGATCGCTGTACCCCCTCCGCTAAGAGAGGTTGCTGCAGTTGAGCCTCTACGTACGCTAAGCCCCACGCGTGGATTGCCCCGTGATCCTGTGGATACGGTGGACGCATCCTCGGTGCCCTGCGCTCCCGCGGAGACGGTAAACATGGCTTCACCCGAATCCGGCGTGGGCTCGGATATTGGGACCCGCCGTCCCAAAGTGCCTACGAAGCGCAAGCTGGTTTTGGATGGGACCGGAGTTCGCGCGCAGAAGAGGAAGAAGAAGTCGATCCTTTCTGCTGACGTTGTATTTGGTCAAGAACCTCATGCTCCTTACAGCGAGGGCTTGAGTGAGTACGGGACCAACGACAGCCTATTTATGCCGCCAGATGACACTGATCTGGCAGCTGCCATTGCAGCTTCTGAGCGATTGGGAAGACGCGAAGAGTGGTTGGCTAGACTTGCGTGATCAGGTGGTCATTAGCTGTATTTTTCTCCATTGCATCATACCTCTATCATTGTTTTTTGACTAATGCTTTTCCTTCTTTAATATGTATTTCTACCGAAGAAGCTCTCGCTGCTTCTCTCAAGACTTTTGAGGAGGAGGAACGACTTCGAGCATCTTTAGGCCTTGGTATATTTCGGTTCGCTATGTTTCTGCTTCCATTTCTTATGAGTAATTTGACCCTCTCTTTGTCTTATCGCAAGGACCATAAGGCCTATCCCGCAAGCTGATGCGGAAACTCTCCCCGGGCCAGCTACCGAAATCCCGGCCTCTTCGGCATTGCCGTGAGAGGCTTTACTTAAAAGACCGATGATGGAAGCCTTGACGGCTCTGGATGTAGCCCTGAATGCGGACGACGACGCCTTGCTGAAGGAGGCTTCTAAAAGGTCTGTTGTGACGTCCCGGGAGGAAAGGAAGCGCCTGAGGCGCGCAGCAAAGGAACGTAGTGCTGCTTTGGCTGTGGGGGCGGGTTCAAGAGCCGTTACTCCCGCTGCTACTCCTTCAGAGGAGTTCCCGGGTGCCTTTTCTACTGCTCATAGACGGACGGCACGTGCAGCTCGGGAAGCCAATAGTAAATCAACCCCAGGTAATGTGTTTTGAAGCTTCGTTCTCAAAGCTTTAAACTATCAGTTCTTATATATCTTGTCCTGTAGGGCCGAGCCTTACTGAAGGAGTGGCGGCGACCGTTGAGCCTGAGGGGGCGGTGGAGAAGGTAGCTGCTGAACCCGGGGCGACGGTAGGCGATGTACCGTAATTGCCGAGTCCAAGATAGTGGCTGACGAGACAGTCACGACTGCTATGCCCGAGATATCTACCACTGCCGAACGCGAGGCGGCGGTGGATGAGACGGTTACTACGGCCGAGCCTGAGGCAGCGGTGGACGAGGTGGCTACCACGGCCCAGCCTAAGGTAGGGGTGGATAAAACGGCTGCGATCACTGAGCCCGAGGTAGTGGCGAGCGAAATGGGTACGATTGTTAGGCCCGAGATGGCCGCTCGTTCTCAAGAGTCGGGAACCGCCCCGCTCATTGCTCTTCCCACTTACGGTTCTTTGCCGTCTCCTGGCATCGCAAGTGTGATGACGGCTTTCGTGGAGTCAGGGGACGAGGCGTCGGGGGCTGAGACCACCCCGATGGAGGAGGGAGACGCCGTTGTTGAATCAAGTGACGCCCTCGTCATGGCTCCCGCTGGTGACTGTTCAGGTAGATTTTAAGTTACCGCCCTTCTTTTTATTCTGTAATCTTTTTTAATCAAGATTTATCTTGTTTTTAATGCAGTTGTGGCTAGTGCAGATGTCGAACTACTTGAGACAGCGCCGTCAGTCGCCGCCCTCACGGTAACCACCTCTCTGCCTTCTCTCGTACCTTCGCAGATGCTGGAAGGTATAGATTTGTAACCCATCAGTCTTGTCTCTCGGCTGTATAATTCATGTACTGACATTGCGTTATCGCGGTTTTGCAGGAGTCCTTTTTGACCACCTGTACCAGGTGCTGCATCCCCACTTCTCCTTCCCGTCGGAGATTGCTTCATCCAGTGGCGCTGGTGAATATAGCTTTCAATTAATGCTCTTTCTTTTACCGACAATGAAATTATTTCTGATTCTTCTTTGCCCTGATTGCAGTGCTACAGATTGAAGGAAGAGATGAGAGATCAGTTGTGCCACGGGTCCTCCCGGCTTTGCCACCTACTGCAGCTGGTATAGTAAATTCCATTGTTCATGAATCTCTTATATTTCTAGATCCGTCATCTGATTGTGACTTGTTTTGCAGCGGTCGCTTCGACTCCGGCCTCTTTCGAATCTCGCCTTATGATGCTGGCAGGCCCCTTCTCTAGACGTCCATCCTCAAAGGGTGCTGTGATGAGTCTACGCATGTTGAGCGAATACGTCGAGGAGCTTGACGCGAAAGCTCCTGCATCTGCCGCAGATTTCGCTTCTGAGGTCAATTCGATGCTGGCGACGCTTGTAAATTTCCATAATGAAGCCGGCGTAGAGTCTTGGGTTAATCGCTGCAGGAGATCGAGGCTTGCTTGCATGAGCTTGAGCTTAGGCGTCCCGCACCTGAGATTCTGGCTATGAGCACTCAACGGGCGGCATGGATCGAGCAGAGAGCTTCTTACTTCCGCCATCTTGAACAAGAAGTGGCTTTAAAGCGAAGGGAATGTAAAGAAACTTCAAGCGAGTCTGCTCGACTGCATGCTGAGGTCGACTCGAACGCTGCCCAGTTGAAAGTTATCTTCGAAGGCCTTCTGCGATGTATCTCTGATGGGTTAACATTGAGGCAGAAGCTCGACGTTGTTGAGCGGGGTGCACAAGATCGTGAAGCAGCTCAGCGGGCCGTCGAGGAACAACTCTCGTCTTACTTGCAGCAGCGAGCCCAGGTCGAAGCGGAGTTGGCCACGGCAGCTGATCAGGAAGAGGGGCTAAGGGAAGTGCGCGAGCGGCTGACTGGATTATTGAAGGCGCTTTCTTCTCAATAAAAATTTTGTACCATTTGTAATTTTGAATAAAATATATTTGTTCTTTTATTCTTTCATATAATGTATTTTGTACCCAATCGAATTCATGAATAAAAGATACACCTTCTTCGTAATGTCTTGTGTCATTTCTCTGCTTTCTTCTTTCTTGCCGTGTTGTTTGCCATGTGACTTTAGCAAGCGTGGTCTGTAGATAGTATATAACTGTCGATCTCGTGCTCTTTTTAAGGTAGTGATGGCTTAGAAAACAGGGTTAAGATCTGTCACCTAAGACTTTTCAACTTTATGAGCCGTGAGGGTCTCATAAAGAATTTTCTCCCTACCGGTCGAAAGGATCCCGTAGGTGTAATTTCTCCTTAAAAATCGTGAGAATTACTAAGTGCGTTTTCTCTTGAAAGTCGTAAGGATCTCACAAGAGAATTTACTTCCTTGTGAGTCGTGAGGACCCGCAAGTGATGGGTAAAATTGTCCTTATCCGCATTTCACGGAGTTAAGGGTAGCTCTGGATGCTTCCTACGGGTTTACTGCCGTGTTTGGCGGGGACCAGGCTCCGCTCTGGACGTTTTCCAGGGTACCGTAGTTTAAAGACATCGCGGTCGAGGTTAAGGACATTGTAGTCCGTGAGTTTAAGGACCTCACAGTCTAATGTTATGTGTGGTCGTCGGGACCCGTCACCTCTTTGAAGGCGTAGAGGAATTACAACGACAAATATCAAAGGAGTGAAGAGATGTACCCTTGAACCAAGGTAAAATTAGTTTAAGAACATTATGGTCCATTGTTAGTTTTAAGACATCACGGTAGAGGTTAAGGACATCATAGTCCGTGGATTTGAGGACTCCGCAGTCCGATGTTAGTTTTAAGACATCACGGTCGAAGTTAAGGACATCATAGTCCGTGAGTTTAAAGACCCCACAGTCCATCGTTTGCTCTGGATGCTTCCCACGGGTTCACTGCCGTGTTTGGCCTGGACCAGGATCCGCTCTGGACGTTTTCCATGGGGTCAGAAGTGACATAATCCGCGTTCCACGTAGCCAGGAATTTGCTCTGGATGCTTCTCACGGTTTCACTGCTGTGTTCAGCAAGGACCAGGCTCCGCTCTGGATGCTTCACACGGGTTCACTGCCGTGCTCTGTGAGGACCAGGAACCGCTCTGGACGTTTTCCACGGGGTCATAAGTGACATATTCCGCGTTCCACGTAGCCCGGAATTTTGCTCAAGATCCTTCCCACGGGTTCACTGACGTATTCGTAGAGAACTAGGCTCCGCTCTGGATGCTTCATACGGGTTCACTGCCGTGCTCTGCGAGGACCAGGATCCGCTCTGGATGTTTTCCACGGGGTCAGAAGTGACATAATCCGTGTTCCACGTAGCCAGAAATTTTGCTCTAGATGCTTCCCACGGGTTCACTGCCGTGTTCAGCGAGGACTAAGCTCCTCTCTGGATGCTTTACACGGGTTCACTGCCGTGCCCTGCGAGGACCAGGATCCGCTCTGGACGTTTTCCACTGGGTCAGAAGTGACATAATCCGCGTTCCATGTAGCCAGGAATTTGCTATGGATGCTTCCCACGGGTTCACTGCTGTGTTCGGCGAGGACCAGGCTCCGCTCTGGATGCTTCACACGGGTTCACTGCCGTGCTGTGCGAGGACCGGGATCCGCTCTGGACGTTTTCCACGGGGTCAAAAGTGACATAATCCGCGTTCCACGTAGCCAGGAATTTTGCTCTAGATGCTTCCTAAGGGTTCACTGCCGTGTTCGGTGAGGAATAGGCTCCGCTCTGGATGCTTCACACGGGTTCACTGCCGTGCTCTGCGAGGATCGGGATCCGCTCTGGACGTTTTCCACGGGGTCAGAAGTGACATAATCCGCGTTCTACGTAACCAGGAATTTTTCTCTAGATGCTTCCCACGGGTTCACTGCCGTGTTCGGCGAGGACTAGGCTCCGCTTTGGATGCTTCACACGGGTTCACTGCCGTGCTCTGCGAGGACCAGGATCCGCTCTGGACGTTTTCCACACGGTCAGAAGTGACATAATCCGCGTTCCACGTAGCCAGGAATTTTGCTCTAGATGCTTCCCACGGGTTCACTGCCGTGTTCGGCGAAGACTAGGCTCCACTCTGGATGCTTCACACGAGTTCACTGCCGTGCTCGGCGAGGACCAGGATCCGCTCTGGACGTTTTCTACGGGGTCAGAAGTGGCATAATCCGCGTTCCACGTAGCTAGGAATTTTTTTGATCATATCCGCATTTCACGGAGTTAGGGTTTGACTTTCGGTCGTTTTTGCACCGCCGAGTCATGGAACTGGGAGTTGTCGTTGTTCCTCTTTACTTGACGTTGTGTGTGTTGTAATGAGACGAATACCGAGATGCTCTCCAGGCTATCTGTGAATCGTCGAGGGTTGGCTTCTTCTTCTGATGAAACCTGGGGATGAGGAGTGTGATTCCTTCTTTGTTTGTGCCCCTGGATTGTATACAGAGATTGACATGATATCACCTGTAGGGCATAAATTTCATTCTTATTTTTCAATTCTTTCCGCGATGCTCTATCATTTCAGCTTTTATATCGCGAAGGTCGTGATTGCCCAATCATTTCGGCTATTTTTCGCCGTGCCCAATCGTTTCGGCTATTTATTTTATTTTTACTCGCTGCTTTTTATTGCGAGTTGCCCAATCATTTCGGCTATTTTGCATGCATACAATTTTTTTACTTGCTGATTTTTTTTATTTGCAAGTTGCCCCATCATTTCGACTATTTCGTATGCATATGTGCCTTGTTTGCTTTTCGCTGCAAACTTGGGATTAGACACCGATTTCGGCATCAGCACCGCTACTTCTGGGATATTGCCAGGAGCGAATCATCATTTGCCTCTGTCGATGTCGAACAAAGGTGGCTTAGCAAACAGGGTTAAGATCCTGTCGACTAAGGCTTTTGGCTTCATGAGCCGTAAGGGTCTCACAAAGGTATTTCTCTCTACAAGTCATGAGGATCTCGTAGGTGTGTTTTCTCTTTAGGAATCATGAGGACTCCTAAGTGTATGGCTTCTCGTAAGTCGTAAGGATCTTACAAGAGAGTTTTCCCCTTATAAGTCAAGAGGACTCACAAGGGTTATTCGCCGTGCGAACATATCCCTGGTCACGGGTGGGACTTGGTTAGGGAAATGTTTATTTGCGCCCGTGGATTGTATACAAGGGTCAGTGTTGCATCGCTTGTAGGGAAGTATCGGAGGTTGTGGGGGTTGCTTAAGAACAGGTTCAGGTCTCTGTAACTTAAGGCTTTCAAATCTTCTGAGCCGTGAGGGTCTCATAAAGAATTCTCCTTACGAGTCATGAGGATCTCACAAGTGTAATTTCTCCTTAGGAATCGTGGGTATCCCTAAGCGTGTTGCTCCCTTGTGAGTCGTAAGGATCTCACGCGGGTGATTTCTCCTTACAAGGTCGAGAGGACCTTGCAAGTGTCTTTTAACGAGGTTGCACCCTTTCGGGTTTTCACAGACACTCGCCGGTAGCCCTGCTGTTTTTAATCACGGAGCCCTTTTGGGTTTTCATCCGTGCCCATCTTGCTTATTGACATACCGTTTTCTTCTTCTTTTTATTTATTCTATTCTCTTTTTTTTTAACGAGGTTACGCCCTTTCGGGTTTTCACAAGACTCGCCGGTAGCCCCGCTGTTTTTACTCACGGAGCCCTTTCGGGTTTTCATCCGTGCCCATTTTGCTTATGGACATACTGTTTTCTTTTCTTTTCTCTCTTTTTTTTATTCCTTTTTTTGTATCAGCTTTGGGATGCTGTAATCCACCGTAGTTTATCGACATCTCGGTCAACAGCTAGTTTTAGGACATAGTGGTCCGTCGTTAGTTAAAGGACGTTCCGGTCCGCTGTTAGTTTAAGGACGTTTCGGTCCGCTCTTAGTTTAAGGACGTTTTGGTCCGCTGTAGAGTAAGTCGATTACTACTTATAGAGTTTGGGCTTAGGAAGATAGCGAGCGGACATAGTCGTCGTCATCTATCATTGACCTAGGCTGCGACTCGTCAAGCGTAATACTTCTTCAGGAAGCGACCGTTTATTGGCCTGAAAGGCCTTTCACCATGCATGTCCATGAGTAGATAGGTTCTACCCTGGTAGACCTTGTCTATGATATACGGGCCTTCGTAATTCGGCTCGAATTTCCCTCGTTTAGCACGATTGGGGATCATAGGTCTTCTAACCACTAGCATGAGTTCGCCTTGGCGGAATGTCCTCGGCCCAGTCAACCTTTCGTAGGAGCGCGTCATCTTTGCTTTATAAGCCTCCAGATTTTATTGCGCTACGAGCCGGGTTTCATCAAGGGCATCGAGCTCCTCAAGCCGAAGGTGAACGTTCTCTTCGTCCGTCAGCTCGTAATGGACTGCCACTCGTAGAGAGGGTAGCTCTATCTCGAGGGAAAGTACCGCTTCTGTATCGAATACCAACGCGTACGGCGTTGTCTTCGTAGCCGTCTTGAACGTAGTTCGATATGCCCAAAGAGCTTCATGCAGTCTCTCGTGCCAGTCCTTCTTATTTCGGGACACCGTCTTCTTCACGATCTTCGTCAAGGTCTTGTTGAAAGCCTCAGCTAGCCCGTTAGCTCGGGGATTATAAACTGAGGAGTATCTCCAGTCTATGTTGTGCTGTTGTGGGAACTCCGAGACGCACGTTATTTGTAGCTTCTGTAGGCTACAAGATCTTGTATCTCCAGCCCATTATCGGAGATAATTCGTCTCGGAGTTCCAAACCGATAAATAACGTGCGTCTTGAAGAAGTGGAGGATATTCTCCGGCTTTACTTCCCTCAGCGGTACTGCTTCTGCCCATTTGGAGAAGTAATCAGTTGTCGCCAAAATGAACCGATGTCCTCTGGACGATGCTGGTTCGATGGGGCCGATTATGTCAGTTCCCAACATTTCGAACGGCCAGCTAGCCATCATCAGGTGTAGTGGATTTGGGTGTTGGTGGATAAAGTCGCCATGGATCTGGCACGAGTGGCATTGCTTCGCAAACTCGAGGCAGTCCTGGATCATCGTGGGCCAATAATAACCCATCCGTTTGATCTTCAACTTCATCTTCGGCCCGGCTAGGTGAGAACCGTAGAGTCCGTCGTGAGTTTCTTGGACGACTCTTTTTGCTTCTTCTGGTCCAAGGCATCTCAACCACAGAGAATCAAATGACCTCTTGTATAGAGTATCGTTGACGAAGGCAAAAAATAGGGCTCGCTTCACGAGCTGATGTTTTGAGGACGCATCTTCAGGCGTTCGACGGGATTTGACGTAGTCTATAAAGACTTCTCTCCGATCCTCAATCGTTTCTTGGTCTTTTATTTGCCGGGCCGTATGCTCAGCCGCTTCCTTTTCCTTGGATGATTCCGGAGATATTTCTGCCGGTGCGAGGACCCGACGGCTTTGCACAACGATTCTCACGCCATCTGTTTGATGGGTATCCATTGGTGCTTTAATAGCCTCTTCAAGCCTTCTGTGTGACATCTAGGCAGACGGATGGGCTGGAGCCTGTCGAGCATAGAATTTGCGCCGTGCCAGATTTCTTTCTCCACTTTGGTTTCCTCGGAGCGGTAGAATAGGATCTCCTTTTCGCCTTCTCGCATGGGAGGGGCATAGAACGTCTGCAGCTCTTCCACACTGTAGGTATCAAGCGCGTCCAGTTCTTTATGATGTTTGAGCAGAACAATGGCAATTTGCAAACTCTGAATATCACCAGCGAATGCTTGTATTGTTGGCCGAGCGGAGAATATAGCATGAACCTCATCTTCCGAGTCGCTGCCAAAGATCAACATAGCAGCGGACGGTCCTGGCTTATGGTGCTGGGGTGGACCTGAATAAACTATCGCTTCCTCTTCTTCAGTATCACTCCCGAAGACCGGAATGGTGGTGATAACTTTGTTCTCTGGTTTGTGACATCTCTCCGTATCCTCGAAATCTGACAAAAAGTATTTTGCATCTTCGTACTTGCGGACTTCGTTCATGGAGAATGGATTCAGCTCTCCTGTTACGGTATACTCGAGACCATCCTTAAAGTACTTCATACACTGATGTTGTGTAGAAGGGATGATGTTGTACTCGTGTAACCAAGACCGGACGAGTAAAGCGTTATAACATTTCTTGGCGTCAATTACATGAAATTTAATATCCGTGACAAGTAACCCGAATCGTAATGTCAATATCACAGACCCAAGAGTCCGCGATGACTTGGAGTCAAAACCAGAGATGGTGATTTTATCACGAGCGAGATGCTGGACGCTCATGCAGATTTCCTTCAACACTTGCACGTTGAGAAGATTGACGGAAGACCCATTGTCGACCATGATTTTGCCTATCTTTATATCGTGGCAGTACCCTGAGACATAGAGGGGACGGTTGTGCTCGCACGTCCCAAGGAGGAGGTCTTCATCGCCGAAGGTGATATCGGCTGTATGTATTTCCCCCAGCTCGTCCTTCATCATTTCTTCGGTGAGAAAAGCTTGGAATTGCTCCGGTTCTTGTAGCGCCTTGATCAATGAATCTCTCGCTTCTTTGGATAGTAAAAGGGCATCGAGAACGCTGAGCTACGAAGGTAACTTCCTCAAGTGTGCCAGAACGTTGTAGTCCACCTTATTCTTCTTTGGCGGGTCCTTGGCAGTCAGCTCATTCATGACTTGGTCATCCAGGGCGATATCCTCAGAGACCTTTTCCTTTCCCTTATCTTTTCTACTCGTGGGTCCGAGATTCTTTTCTGGAAGCGTGCGATTGCGCAGCTGAATATTTTCACAGGCCTTCGGTTTTTCCTCCTTCCCCAAGGTAGATTCTTTAAAGAGAGGGCCAAAAGCCATCTCTTCGTCAGAGTCGCTTCCGAAAGTGAGAACATGCGACACCCCGGTGTTGACCATACGACGGTTACCGGTAGTTCTTTTATGCTCCTCGGTCACACTTCTATGCTCCCGACGAGTTTTGCGTTTCATCCGCTTAAAATATTGTCGGTGAGCAACATATCCCTGCCACCATCTTTTAAAAGCGTCGCACTCTTCGGTAGGGTGCGAAATCTTTCGATGATATAAGCAGTAGCTAGGATGCATTTCTGTTTCACCAAGAATATTTCCTTCGGAGGGTGGCAGCTTCATTCCCATCGATACGGCTTTGGCGAACCTTTTCCTCATCTTGAACCTATTTTTATTCGCGACGGATGTTCCTTGATTCGGTAGGAGTGTCTCGACTCTTCCATCTAGTCGCCGGGGTTTGGCTCTTTCAAGTATGGCCATCTCATGTTCCCGATCGGCTTTACTTTTCAGATGAATCTCATTCAGGAAGGCGTCGATCATTTCGTCTGACGGCCATGGAAGTTCCTGTTCAGGATTTGCCCCCAGTTTCTTAGTGCAAGGAGCGTCTTCTTCGTTTATCGACGAGTGAGAGATCACATGGCAACTTGCTATGTAATCCTCAAATTCACCTGATGAGTCATCTCCATCATCTCCATCTTCAAGGACGTGGCTGAGAAACTCTTGGAGCGTGATTGGAGTCCGCGCCTTCTGCTTATATTCTTCCAGCATGTCGATCTGTTTCTGCAGGTCCGTGCGCTTGTCGCCAGGCTTCACGGGCTTTTTGGATTTCTTCTTCTTTTCGAAGATTTTGACGGTTGAGTGTGAGCACTTTGGCTATCACCACCAATCTTTGGAGTTGGGCACGGCTTCAGCATCCCTTCGATGATCTGGGGTTCCAGCAGATTCTTCCACCTGATCGCCGAGCATGTCTGGTGATCATTCAGCATCCTTTTGGTTTTGGCTGAAAGAACGACCTCCCATGGAGCTTCTTCAACAAAAGAGCACGTTGCCCCCGGTGTATCCGTCTTTTTAGGAGTGTGCGGTTGTGGTGGGTTTACTTTCCACTTCTCAGACAGCGCAAACTTACCTTGTAGGTACTGATCCTCGATCCATCCCTTAAAGATGAAGTAATCTTCGATCGGATGGCTTACCGTTTGGTGGTAAGGGCAATAATTAGGATTATTCACTTCGCTGGGTTGCGGCGGTCGCCTTGGATTCGGCAAATTGATAAGCCTGTTGCGCATAGCCAGCTCGAACAGCCTCTTCGTTTTATCCCGCGGGAATGAGTAAGGGCGCTTCATCTTCTCATTGTAATAGCACCGTCTCTCCTCCAGTTGATCCGTTAGTCTCGGAGCACTGGGCTGCTGTTGGGTGTTCGCAACGAAGGTGGCCTTCCCTTTACCCTTTTCGTTTCGCGGTTCCGGTTTCGGAGGAGACGGTCTGTGACCCATCTGATCCATCTGGGCTAGCTTATCGATTAAAGCCTGGAACGTGGTCGGTTTGAAGAACATCATGAACTGTGAAATAGTTGCATGAGGGTCTAGGGTGCCCACGAACATGCCGACCGCTGGTGCTTCTTCGATGCGCTGTTCGCACTTTGACCATAGATTTCTCCATCGGATTGCGTATTGAACCCAAGTTTCACCCGGCTTCACCCTGGCATTGATCAATGCAGTTATTAGGGTGCGTTCACTGGCACTTGCAAATTTCTGGGTGAACAATAACTCCATTTCTGCGAAAGTTTTGATGGAGTCGTTTGGAAGTTCGGAGTACCACTCAAACACCGTTTCCAATAAGCTGCCGACGAATTGGCCGAGCAAAAGCTTATCATCGCCCCCGATGTTGCCGCACAGAGCTCTGAACTGGGCGACGTGCTGGTAGGGATTGCCCGTCCTCTTGTACACATGGAATTTCGGGATCGTGTAGCCTGGCGGGTACTTTATCTGATCATACCACCCTGGATTTGGCCGCCCTGTTTTGACGACTTGGCCACCGCTTCATTTGCCTGGTGAACTCGTATTTGTTGAGCAATATAATCATCCAGGGTGGCCTTAGAAATGGTTTCCTCCTTGGCTGTTGAAAGAGTCGGCAGGGGATTCGATGTTTCTTATCTGTCATCTTCAATAATGATCGGAGGGTCTTCGGCTGGAGGATCTTGCTGGATCATCATACCCACCATGTCTTGGAACAGAAGAACCATTTGCTTTATATTGGCCGCTTGTTCCGTAGCCTCCTTGTCCTTCTTTTCGAGCATTCTCCGAAGGAATTCAGCATCAGTCTCGTGTTCGTGGCGTTGTTCCGATGACGCCTCCGGGCTTTCTTTTGGCTCGGTGAGTGCTGCCATTGCATTCAGCATCTCCTGAAGCTTCTGATGTTGCTGTTCCTGAGCCCTTGTGATGGATCGGGTAAGTGGTCGGTGGCCCGTAGAAGCGCGGCTATCCTCTTTCCCAGATGCCATGTAAATAGTATGGACCGTTATGCCCCCAGACTTAGGGTGTTTGGGCTCATTGCCTTTGACATTTGTCATAGGCATGGGGATCTTCTCCGGCCTTCTCTTCTTATGAGCGGTCGATGTTGAGGGGGCCGTCACAATAGGCACCCAGGTGGTTGTCGTCCGTTGTGTTTTGACAGGACGGTTTTCTTCTGGTTGAACCTTCGCCCCTTTCTGTCGGCGAAGGTAATCTTGATCAACTACTGAGTTCCGAGCCTGCCGCTAAACTTTATAGATTCTGGAGGACAGCCGCTGAGGGGACTGTTCTGGCTTTTCTTATGTGATATTCTCCACCGGAGGAGGAGATCTTCTCAGTATGGCAGTAGGAGAATTCATGCGCACCCCATTCAACAGCTCGAAGCTGTTCCCAGTAGGAACAGCAGCATTAATTTCCACCGTTGGAGCTGGTGGAGTTAGCCCAGAGGGGGAGTTTCCCCCGGCCTTCCTTACTCGGCGCCAGTGACAGCGTCGAGCGTGTCGAGCTGTTGGGGCTGGTTCGGCGATGGGGATGGCTTTGTCTTGCCCCCTGTCCAGGTGAGGCGCCGCTGGTGCCAGCCTCTTGAAGACTGATGTCTTTTGGGTAGCGGTATCCAATCTGTCAAAGACAGATCTTCGAGTAGGAACGGGAGCCGGAATAGTCAGTCTTGTAAAGACCGACTCTTTGGTTGGAGAAGCCGCCTTGACGACTTCGGGATCATGGATGGCTATCCTCTTCGGAGCATCCTTCTCTGGGATTGCAGGCTTCATTATGGGCCCATGGGAATTTTGGCCCGAGTCTGGCGAAGACCGAGGAGCTGGAGCTGGACGACCCATTGAGAGGGGTCGTGGTAGTAGTAAGCCGATCGAAGACCGACTTCTTGGGAGCTTCCGGTGTTGGCATAGGGGTGTTGAAGCTCACCGGGGGGAGCATAGTCCCAAAAAACAATCCAGTAGTAGTCTGGGTGACCTGTTCCACCAGCATTGTGAACAGGGACGCCGCTTGAGGTCCGTAAGCTACACCTCCAGGTGAGGCGGAGCGTAGTTTGCAGTTGCAGTTGGAACATCTTGCACAAGTGGACGCCATTGATTCTTTGCTTTCTGCAGCAAGCAAAACGCCAAATCTTAGTACCTCGAAACCCAAAGGCAACCATTAGCAAACCGCGATTGGTTCACGAACACGACACACGAAGTGTGGAGTGGAAAGAGGAAAAGGTCCCACCGGGCGTGCCAGAATCTGTTCCCCTCCGAATCATGGAGACGCGACCGCGTAGGTCCGTCTTGCCTGAAATTCGGGGCAGATGCTAATTGGTGCTATCCGTCCACCTCTCCGAAGATTCCAAGTTGATTTATGGCACCATGTTTCGAAGGTTTAAACGGATGCGGCCGATGTAGCAGACTTCGTCAGTTTCCCCTCATCTGAGGGGTTTTTGATTATGGGGACGCTCTTCCCTGCAGGTGCAAGCCCCGGTAGTTAATTACGCTACCGCATCGCGGTAACAACTTTCTCCTTCTCCATATGGTCACTTCGTGTCATGGGTGTTTGTTTTGTTTGTGGTTGCCCGTGTATTGTATACGGAGACTAAGTTATGTTGTCGTCCGTAGGGCGTGGACTAGTCCAAATCCGTATCTTTCTTAGATTTGGGTTTAGGGGGTTTGGGTTTAAGGATACGTTAGTCTCATTTGAGACTAAGATCAACATAAACGTTTGTTAAGGATACGTTAATCTAATTTTAGACTAAGATCAACTTAACGGGATCGTTTATATCCAACAAAAGAGCAATTGGGCTCTAATGCTTAGTTTAGTGACATTGCGGTCGATAATTAGTTTAAGGACATTACGGTCCATTGTTAGTCTTAAGATATCACGGTCGAGGTTAAGGACATCATAGTCCGTGGATTTAAGGACTCCACAGTCCGATGTTAGTTTTAAGATATCACGGTCGAGGTTAAGGACATCATAGTCCATGGATTTAAGGACTCCACAGTCCGACGTTAGTTTTAAGAATCACGGTCGAGGTTAAGGACATCATAGTCCATGGATTTAAGGACTCCACAGTCCGACGTTAGTTTTAAGACATCACGGTCGAGGTTAAGGACATCATAGTCCATGGATTTAAGGACTCCACATTCCGACGTTAGTTTTAAGACATCACGGTCGAGGTTAAGAACTTCATAGTCCATGGATTTAAGGACTCCACAGTCCGACGTTAGTTTTAAGACATCACGGTCGAGGTTAAGGACATCATAGTTCATGGATTTAAGGACTCCACTGTCCGACGTTAGTTTTAAGACATCACGGTCAAGATTAAGTACATCATAGTCCATGGATTTAAGGACTTCACAGTCCGTAGTACTGTGTGGTTGTCGGGACCCGTCACCTCTTTGAAGACGTTGAGGAATTACAACGACAAATATCAAAGAAGTGAAGAGATGTAACCTTGAACCGGGTGTAAATTTATTGGAAGAGCAGATGAGCTCAGTTCAATTTAAATTGAGGACTTATGGCCAGATTTGGGCTAAGTCCAGTTAAAAATGTTTAACATTTTATTTTTGTTCTGCCTGTTAGGCCTTTGTTCGGGCTCTGCCCTTTTAATAATGCCAAGCTTTAGGCTCTGACATTTTTTGTCTTATATTGAATGCGTAGCATTTATCAGAACAAGTTATGCTATGACAGCGTGCCATGGGCACACTAGGCGCTTTGCGCCAGTCAAAGAGCGCGTTGCGCTTCAGTCGGTTAGCGCACACGAGGAGGACACGTGTCACATAGCGCAAAGCGCTAGTTTGTTAGCGCGCTGCGCTTTTAATTTATGAGCGCGTTGCGCTAGTTTATGGGTACGCCAGTGAGTGACACGTGGCACGCTTGGCACTGAGCACCAACCCAAGAGCGCAGTGCGCTGTTTTCAGGAGCGCAAAGCGTAGATCGTGTCTATGGTTGACACGTGGCATGTTTTGGCGCTAAGTGCCAGTCCAAGGAGCGCAAAGGCGCAGTTCATGAGTGCAAGACACTTTTTTAATAGCGCAAAGCGCATTTTAATCAATTTAAGATTAAAGAACAAGTTTACGTTCTTCTTGAAGGAGGTTTTGCCTCAAGATTCAAGAACTAAGTTCTTATTCTTATAAAAGGCTCTGCCTTTATAGATCAGAAGATCTGTGAAGTAAAAATACTTCTTTTTATGATTAGATCTTGATCTTTTCTTTTTATTCAAAGACCTTGGTATTTTTTGTAGATCTAAGATCTTTTTCGAAGACATTTCTTCTTTTTATGAGATGTTTTCATCTCTGTTCTTCAAGAATCAATTCTTTACCTTTATTTTTCTTTGAGTTTTCCCTTTTCTCTCAGACTTGAAGTTTAGGGTCCTTTATATAGGGCCAAATGATTTGTTAAATCAGTTTTAACGGATCTTTCTCTGATTGATTGGGGAATATTTCCCACCGTTGGATCTTTGATCCTAAGGCTCCTGTTTGTCAGAAGATAATCTTCTTGTTTTAATGAGATTGAAAAATCTTTCCATAGAGAATTTGTTCTGTTTTGGTAATTCGTTATTTACCATTGGATCATTGATCCAGCGGTGCTTAAAGCACAATCTTGTTGTTTGGAAAGATTTCGAGAAATCTTTGATTAACAGAATTTATTTCTGGTTAATTAATGATTTATTATTATTATGAGATCCTTTGATCCAACGGTGGGAATTTTTAATTCCAGCGCTGGCGCACCTGTGTTAAACACGTGGCGCGCAGCGCAACTGCGTTAGCGTACCCGTGCTTGACACGTAGTGCGCAGCGCGGAGCGCAGTGCAACTGCGCTGGCGCACCTGTGTTAGACACGTGTCACGCCGCGCGGAGCGCAGAGCAACTGCGCTGGCGCACCTGTGTTTGACACGTGGCGCGCAGCGCAGAGCGCTGGATCTGAAGCGTTGCTTCAACTTTTTAATTTTTGAATTTTGAAAACAGAGCTTTGCTCTGATTGGGTTCGCTGCCTAGGGCTCAGCGCTCCTGGCGCTGGCGTGTCTGCTTTTGACACGTGGCGCGCAGCGCGCAGGATCTGAAGCGTTGCTTCAATTTTTGAATTTTGAAATTCAAAACAGAGCTTTGCTCTGATTGGGAAAACAGTCACCCATCCTAGTACTACTCTCGCCCAAGCAAGCTCAGATGCGGAGTTCTGATGGGATCCGGTGCTTTAGTGCAGGTATGGTCGCATCCAAAAGATTTGTGTCACCAAACTCTTTTATTCTCTTCCGGGCCGCGACGCATTCTACATATTCTTCATTCGTTGTCTGCCGGTTTCTCTCCTATTCTCCGTCAGATTCAGCCGCAATAAACGTTAGGCTGGATATACCGAAGGCCAGCGGCGTTTTACTCTGTTTTCCTTGCCCGTCGTCCTTAATTTCAGTCGGGGGTGGCGGATACGTTCTGTTTTTACCGCCGATCGTCCTAAATCCCGGGGGGGACGTCTCGCCCGTTGAACTGAAAGCCCGCAATGAAATATTCTGTTTTCACGGCAGAGCGTCCCAAGACCGAAAGAGAATAGGAGGCCGGGATAAAAAAAACAATAAAAAGGGGATGCAACACGAGGACTTCCCATGGGGTCACCCATCCTAGTACTACTCTCGCCCAGGCACACTTAATTGCGGAGTTCTGATGGGATCCGGTGCTCTAGTGCTGGTATGGTCGCATCAGGAAGGTTAGGGTCGCCAAACGCTTTTATTCTCTACCGATCCGCGATGGATTCTGCATATTATTCATTCGCTGTCTGCCGGTTTCTCTCATTTTCTCCGTCAGATTGAGCCGCAATAAACGTTAGGCTGGATATACCGAAGACCAGCGCCGTTTTACTCCGTTTTCCTTGCCCGTCTTCCTTAATTTCAGTCGAGGGTGGTGGATACGTTCTGTTTTTACCGCCGATCGTCCCACATCCCGGGGGTGACGACTTGCCTGTTGAACCGAAATCCCACAACGAAATATTCTGTTTTCACAGCCGAGCATCCCCAGACCCAAAGAGAGTAGGCGGTCGGGACAAAAAAAACAATAAAAATGGAATGCAACACGAGGATTTCCCAGGAGGTCACCCATCCTAGTACTACTCTCGCCCAAGCACGCTTCACTGCGGAGTTCTGATGGGATCCGATGCTTTAGTGCTGGTATAGTCACATCCGAAAGGGTTGGGTCGCTAAACTCTTTTATTCTCTTCCGGGCCGCGACGGATTCTGCATATTCTTCATTCGTTGTTTGCCGGTTTCTCTCCTTTTCTAAGTCAGATTCAGCCGCAATAAACGTTAGGCTGGATATACTGAAGACTAGTGCCGTTTTACTCTGTTTTCCTTGCCTGTCGTCCGTAATTTCAGTCGGAGGTGGCGGATACGTTCTGTTTTTACCGGCGATCGTCCCAAAACCTGAAGAGGACGTTTCGCCCGTCGAACCGAAAGCCCACAACGAAATATTCTGTTTTCACAGCCGAGCGTCCCCAGACCGAAAGAGAGTAGGAGGTCGGGACAAAAAACAATAAAAAGGGATGCAACACGAGGACTACCCAGGAGGTCACCCATCCTAGTACTACTCTCGCCCAAGCATGCTTAACTGTGTTGTTCTGATGGGATCCGGCGCTTTAGTGCCGGTATGGTCGCATCCGAATGGTTTGGGTCGCCAAACTCTATAATTCTCTTCCGGGCCGTGATGGATTCTGCATATTCTTCATTCATTGTCTGCCGGTTTCTCTCCTTTTCTCCGTCAGATTCAGCCGCAATAAATGTTAGGCTAGACATACTGAAGACCATCGCCGTTTTACTCCGTTTTCTTTGCCCGTCGTCCTTAATTTCAATCGGGGGTGGCGGATACGTTCTGTTTTTACCGCCGATCGTCACAAAACCCGGGGGGGGGGCATTTCGCCAGTTGAACCGAAGGCCCGCAATGAAATATTCTGTTTTCACAGCCGAGCGTCCCCAGACTGAAAGAGAGTAGGAGTTCGGGACAAAAAAAACAATAAAAAGGGATGCAACACGAGGACTTCACAGGAGGTCACCCATCCTAGTACTACTCTCGCCCAAGCACGCTTCACAGCGTTGTTCTGATGGGATCCGGTGCTTTAGTGCTGGTATGGTCGCATCCGAAAGGTTTGGGTCGCCAAACTCTATTAATCTCTTTCGGGAAGCGACGGATTCTGCATATTCTTCATTGGTTGTCTGCCGGTTTCTCTCCTTTTCTCCTTCAGATTCAGCCGCAATAAACGTTAGGCTGGATATACCGAAGACCAGCGCCGTTTTACTCCGTTTTCCTAGCCCGTCGTCCTTAATTTCAGTCGGTGGTGGCGGATACGTTCTGTTTTTACCGTCGATCGTCCCAAATCCCGGGGGGGCGTCTCTCCCGTTGAACCGAAAGCCCGCAACGACATATTCTGTTTTCAAAGCCGAGCGTCCCCAGACCGAAAGAGAGAAGGAGGTCGGGACAAAAAAAACAATAAAAAGGGAATGCAACAAGAGGATTTCCCAGGAGGTCACTCATCCTAGTACAATTCTCGCCCAAGCACGCTTAACTGCGGAGTTCTAATGGGATCCGGTGCTTTAGTGCTGGTATGGTCACATCCGAATGGTTTGTGATGCCAAACTCTTTTATTCTCTTCCGGGCCGCTACGGATTCTGCATATTCTTCATTCGTTGTCAGCCGGTTTTTTTCTTTTTCTCCGTCAGATTCAGCCGCAATAAACGTTAGGGTGGATATACCGAAGACCAGCACCGTTTTACTCCGTTTTCCTTGCCCGTCGTCCTTAATTTATGTCAGGGGTGGTGGATACGTTCTGTTTTTACCGCCGATGGTCCCAAAACCCGGGTGGGGGACGTCTCGCCCGTTGAACCGAAAGCCCGCAACGAAATATTCTGTTGTCACAGCCGAGCGTCGCCAGACCAAAAGAGAGTAGGAGGTAGGGACAAAAAAACAATAAAAAGGGGATGCAACACGAAGACATCCCAGGAGGTCACCCATCCTGTTGGATATAGTGCCCTCAAAGTCAATTATTGGATCGCAGGCACGTGATTGCAATGGTTGCAGAGGACCTATACCGATATAACAGTCTTACTCGATATGATAGTATGCTATCTGGTTTGTCTTTATCATCATGTAGATGTTGATAGAGCCCATAAGATTCTTGCTTGACTACCAGCAGTATGATGGCGATCATATATGTGGGAGCTGGGGTATATAAGCACATCCTTAAAGTGTCCCTAGTCGTGGGAGTTTCGAGACAGGGCATCGATACTCCGGAGTAGACTAGTGTATACAGTCGAGACCCCGATGAGGGGCGGTGGCCGGTCTCACAAGCCACTGGTGTCAGTTGGATCACCTAAGATATATACAGGTGCTCATTGGGTAATGAGTACACCGGACAGGACTCGCCGGGAACTTGCTGATTGGTATTATACCTAGCGTTAGATAGCAGTTCCCTGGTGACATGGGTACAGGTTAGTTCATCTACCTGAGGTCGTCATTTGTCTCGTGTGAGTTCCCACTGTGCTTTGATTTATACCCTACCACGGGTAAAAGGAGTCGTGCAAACAGGTATTTTTTGGGTACAGTCCCGAGCCACATGGAGGCAGTGAGCAGATCGTCGGGGATTCGTCTCTCCCGGTATTGGGGGTGAGATCGCGCTGTGTTTAGGAGAGCCATTACACGAAATCCCTGGCCAGGGTAATCGAGATTTACTGGAAGGTATTCCAGTAGTATCTGAGGGTGTTCTGGGCTGCTCTCTGACATGACTTATACAGCTATTAGGGGTCTGACGTTTACCGGCCCCCTAGGCCCTATATGCGATACTCATAGACGAATGGACCGGACTGTACAGATATTGTCACTGTCAGGCTCAGTAGGGTTTCTGGATGAGCTCACTCGTCAGCTTCCCTTCCAATCAATATATCGGCAGCCGTTACGTACAGCTTGTACCTCTGACGTGCTAGTGGTTATACCCAGTGCCAGTGTGTTGATGAGTCATTAGAGTCCCACACAGACTGTTTCTCAAGTTCGGGCGAAACGTTGTAGAGGCCGTATGGTTTTATGGTATGGTTCGTAAAATGCACGTGCATTTACGCACGTGTCATCTTTCAGGCAGATAATACTGGTGGGCTTTGGTTTAAGCCGGATCCGAGTATTATACTGTGTAGATATAATATCTTTGTCTCGGTTGCATTTGTATTCGGTCATAAAACAAATGCGGGTACGTTTATACTGTTACGGGGTTATACTGAAATTCGTTTGAGGATCGCTTTTGGAAGTTGCCAGTTTCCAGTTTTCTATCACCCGTCTTTAACATTCGGTTAAATACGGATTTATCTTTTCGTCACTTGAGTGAGTCATGAGGTGAGTCATGATTCTAGAAGTTTCGAGATGAGGTGACTAGGTTCATGAATCATAGGTTGCATTAAATGAAATGGTGATGTGTTGTTATGACTCATTATGCATTAATTGTTTCATTTAATGTTAAGCAAGGTGTTCTTTTGACTCATCCTTTTCTTTTAGTGCTTAGGGTCACCCTCCTAGCTCCTACACTCACCTCCCCCCTCATCATAAGTGGCCGGCCCCTTATGGGATGAATTATGGCTGTTGATTTGATAAAAAGTGTGAAATTTGCTTCATGGAAATTTCATAAGTTCATTTCTCATTTTCACCCGATCCAAAAGGCAACTTCATTAACCGTTCGTCCATAGCCTTGGACGTAACGAGACAAAGTGTTATACTCATTCTCTACATCAATCTTGGTCATCTCTTTTAGCAAACTTGATGATCGAGTTGCCTCAGTTCAGAGGCGGGAGCCCGTTTAAAGATCCGTCGACGTGGTGCCACCTGGACGAGAAGACTAGAGGTTCAGGAGATCGAAGCAGACGCAACAAAGCATGGGAAGATAGTTGAAGACCGAAGGACTCGGATCGTTCGGTATAACATTTCTACCCACTTTGTAGTTTGTTAGTTTAGCTTTAATGGCAGATCCGGGTTATAGTATGCGATAGCGCCAGCTAAAAAGTTTTGTTCCGCGTTTGCCGTCTGTTAGACGGCCGGGGCGCTACCGTAAACTTATAGTGGTATCAGAGCCTCACCATTAAGCTTTACTAACTTGTGCTAACGTGTTTAAAAGATCTATTCAATGGAATTTCCGAAACTACATTTTTCTGTACAAAAGTTTCTGTCGATTTTAAATCAGGTCTAAAAATTATTTTGAGCACTTCAGAAAACAGAGCAGTCTTTTTGAAGCAAACTGTACAAATTTGGTCACGTGATCCCATATAACAGCCGCGGATCCGCGGTCAAACCTAGGGTTTGACCGTGCATCCGCGGCCGTTTAGTGGGAATAGTGCTCCAAAATTGTACAGGGGCTTCTACACAGTAAATTTTGGTTTTTGGTAGTATTCTTTTGGGCCTAGATTTTATTACTGTACAGCGGATGTACGTGGGGCCCACTTCGGGAAATTTTATCGATCGAAATTTAAACGTGTTATTTTACAGTACTTATATTATATCTCCGACCGGGAATGTCATTTGAGCGGTAAATTGCGTCTAATTGCTATAGTTCTTTTTGACGGGTTTGCGAACGTGACATTCGCGTTGATGTTCTGTGTTGTGCTGTGATGTTGCGGATTTGTCGTGGTGGATAGCAGTCTGCAATGGTAGTGCTGTTTGGATTTATTTGTACATTTCATATTGCAGGGCGAGCGTCCGACTTGTGGACTGCCATCACTGCCAGTTTGTATAATATTCTTTTGGGGTACGACCGGGCTGAGGTCGTTGTACCCGTTGTATATATTTTTCATTTCTGTACTAGGTTTACCCCGCGACGGAGTGCACGGATTGCCGGGTTCTGGAGGGCAACGGGTCCGTATCTCATGGCTTTGAGAGGCAGAGGGGTCCCACTCTAGAATTGGCAGACTATTCGCCGCACTCGTAGGGGTACAGGTTGACCCAAGGAGGGGAGCTCAAGTTACTGGATTCCGTGAAGTGCCGGGTGGTCCATTCATTTTGCTGTAGGGGCTGCCTCGCTTCAGGTTTTTGCGGGTAACTTGCCGCACCTGTAGGGGTCTAGGTTTCATTGCATAGGCTATCCACACGACCAGGGGAACGTCGGGTTTCAGTAGCGGCTCTGTGAAACCCGGGGATCCCAAATTATCTGTATTGTTCTGTGATGCTTACTACTTTTCTGTAATGTTGCATTTATCATACCTGGAGCGATTATTATATATTGGTATATATACTAGTAGATGTTGTATATGTTTTGCACCCGCGCTAGCCCTGTCCCCGCTCTGTCGCTAGTTAAGTAACCTAACGAGTGATGACGGGACCCAGTGACGAATGCGGATAGCATATACGTACATTTTATTTTCGTTCTTTTCTGGTGTGATTGATTGATGGGACTGTATTGATTCTTATCATTGCAAGGATAAAACAAACATATATTTGATGTTGTCGGAACAAATTTTAAAAAGGAGTTATTATAAAGACGTTTCCTTCTGTTTTGCATAGCGGTATTCAGTTAGAATATCCTCCACCTCATTCGACGAAGCAAGGGCCGAGATCCCTTCACCGGGAGTGATTGTTCATACCATAATATTGCATTATTATATTCCCTATTCTTATTCGTTTTATAAATAAACAGGTGCTTTTGACGCATGTCTGCTACATATTACAGGTTACAGGTTCTTGGAGCGAAAACAGTGAAAAAGACAAAGGACGATACAAAAGAGGGAGTTTTGACCAACAATTAGAAGGATCCTAGTCAAGCCTTGACAAAGAGCAGTTCACAATCAACAAGGCAACGCAAGGTCTAAAATTACAAAGCGAACGGTTAAAATTCCACTGCAAATTGTTCACTGAAAGATCTGGAGAAGACCAGAAGCCAAACAGAGAAAAGAACTAAAGAAATACAAAGCCCAAAGAACCAAGAATCAGCCCACAAAATATAATCCTCGGATCTCATCAATGGGCCGCGGAACCGCGGCCCTAGCCCTACCCATGCCGCGGTTCCGCGGCCAGATTATGCCCGTACTCAGAGAGTTTTTTACCAAAATATGTGGCTGCGCTTACCGGTCAACCTAGGGCTATTTTTGTAATTGTAGACATGCGAATCAAATGTTACCTAGGGTTTCCCATCCTCTATAAATAGGAACTCTAAAGCTTGTATTCTTTTCATGCCTCCCTATGCCTCCTTTTAATAATAAATTTCAGAATTCTTTATGGAGAGCATCGGTGCCTCTTTTCAATTCATGAATTCAGATCTGACAACCTGCGTTGATTTTTGGAGAGAGCCATCTGTAAGTAGTTTTATTTAATTGCTCTAGTTTAGATTTTAATTCTTTACCATAGGTAGATTTAATTCAATGCCGTAGATAATTGTTTAGAGTTAGCTTTGGGGAAGGCTTTTTAGAGATGAGATCTCTCATCCCTTTCTTGCCCATTATATATTTACAATAGGACTCCATGCATACACGCATACACCGCGTCCTACGGCACCCTACCCCTCGAGGTAGCGGTGATACCGTAGTGTAAATGCCCGGTTGCGTGCGTTTTCCATGGAGCTTAGGGTAAGGATCTTTAAAGGAAGGACAAGAACCTAGAGGAAGGAACACCTTCCCGAATGGATCTAATCCCTTTTATTGATAATTACCATAACTCCTCTTAGATTCTAAATTGGGTATAGAAAGCGTTAAGATTTACTTGCATTTCCAAACCATCCATAAACCTAACCCTAGCAAGACTAGATCTAGATAATCGTAGTATAGAATTATTAGGTTTTTAGATTTAATAATCAATCCGAACAACCTTCGAAATTAACTCGTTAGCGTGACTAGGAGATTCACAAAATTCCTGTGGACCGACCCGTACTCACCGGCTAGCTGCAAAGCGACGCCATTCTTGATTGCGGTAATAGATAGTTTTTGAGATATCAATCAAATGGCGCCGTTGCCGGGGATGACGTGTTATTTCCTTTTTGCAATTTCGGGTTAATCTTAATTAAAAAAAATCATAAAAACTATAAAAAAAAATAAAAATATATCATTTGTTATTTTTAGAAGGGTATTCTTGTTTGAATTTTGCAGGATTTGAACACATATTCGGATCTGGAAATCTACAGAAAACGAAACAGAAAAAGATACATCAGAACAGAAAGGGGCTAGAACAACAGAACACCACAATTTTTCTGGAGATCTGCGCCGCCATTCCCACCGCTAAACCGCGGCCTAAGCGCGCTCCCGCCGCCCTTCCGCGGCCCCCTTGTGACATCAGCGCGCGAAATTTTGTCGGTTTGTTTCCACTTTCTCCCCTCTGCAAATCCCCATATATCTTTTTGTCAAATCTTCTGCAGGATTCTTCGCGCTAAAAATCTTCTTCCCCCTTCCAATAATTGATTTTCTGCAGGATTTTTTGCGCGGCGCTAAAATAAATTTTAATTGATTGCAAGTGATTTACTGCTTTGCATATTTTAATCGGACTATAAGGGGCTTTTGACCAATTCAGATTGGGTGGGGATTTCATCATACTTCCCAGAACCCCAGAAATCACTTACAACATTTGCATTGACCACTCTTAATTAAAAAATACTAGACTCAGCCCTAAGGACGTCGCGCTCAATAGAATAGAGGACTAGTTATAGGTATCGGTCGTTTATCCTAACCTGACTTTGCGGTGTCTAGGCAAGTGTGTCAAGGCTAGTGGTTTTTAATTAGGCCAACTACTGTGGTTCCTTCCCACTTACCTGGCACTTACCTGGCCGCAATTGGCGGTGAAGAGGCGGTTTGAGGTCCTATTTCTAGCCCTTTGGAACAGTTAGGAGCTGTCTAGATTATTAGTGTTTATGCCCTAGAAGGCCATTACTGTATCATACTAGCTTGTATATTACTTAATGGAAGCTTGGGATATTCACATGTATATAACAGTCTTGCTAAACATGGTAGTATGCTACTTGGTTTTTCTATCTTAATATGTGAGTGTACGTATTAATAGAGCTCTTAGGATCTTGCTTGGCTACCAGCGTTGTGATGGCAGTCACACTAGTGGGGGCTGGGTAGTCTACAAGCACATCCTTATTCAGGTCCCTGGTCGTTGGATTATCGAGACAGAGCATCGATACTCCGGAGTAGACTAGTGTGTACGCTTCTCATCCCAGTTGGGGAGATGGTCTGTCCTACAGCCATCAGTACGTCGTACTGGAGATAGTATACAGGTGCTCGTTAGGTTACGGGTACACCGGACAGGACTCACAGGGAACTGTTGGTTGGTTTGATACCAGTCGTCAGTGAACAGTTCCCAGGTGACATGAGTACAGCGTAGTCCGCAGACTTGACACTGCTACTTCGCCTCGAGTGTGTCCCACTGTTCTTAGATTGCTACCCTACCACGGCTCAAAGGAGTCGTGCAAACAGGTAGCAGTTGGGTGCAGTCCCGAGCACTTGGAGGCAGTGGCGGTTAGACAGGATTCGTCCCTCCCGGTATTAGGAGTAGATATCGTGCTGTGTCAGAGAGCCATTACGCAAAGTCCCTGGCCAGGGCAAGCGAGATTTGCTGGTAGGTTCCAGCAGTTTCTCAGGGTGTAATGGGCTTCACTCCGACACGACTTATACCGCTATTAGGGGACTGACGCTTGCCGCCCCCCTAGGCCCGATATGCGATAGTCATGGACGAACGGACCGGACTGTATGGAGATTGTCACATCAGACTCAGTAGGAGTTCGGATGGGTTTACTCATCGGCCTTCTTATCGACAACTACCTGGGGACCGTTACGTACAGCTAGTGCCGCTTGCGGTCTGTGGTTAAACCCACTGCCAGCGTAGTAGTCGAGTCTCTAGAGTCCCACACAGAGAGTTTCCTACTCCAGGCGAAACGATATAGAGGTTGCATGGTTTTGCGACAAAGGGTTCGGACGCATACGTGCGTTTACGCGCGTACGACTTTCGGACAGATTTTACCAGTCGGCTTTGGTTTAAGCCAGTTACTGGTATCCGGTTATTGGATTTATACAGTCTAAAGTTTTTCCGTATTTTTACGGATCGGAGGGGCGTTCTCGTAATTACTCGAGAAGCTTCTAGAAGATGTGACTAAGGAGGTTTGTTTTGGAAAGAGAGTGAGTCATAGTGGTGATTCATTCACTTCATTAATGCACATTTATTGCTTAATGACTCATGTTAATGAATCATCACAAGATATTTTGTGAAGCATGCTTATTCATTTCCTTTTATGATTATTTGAAAATAAGAATGCTTCATAATATTATGATACACTCTCTCTCTTCTCTCATTATCATATCACACATTCTCTCTCCTCAAGCTCTCATCTTCAAGATACTAACCTTAATCCTCATGTGTTGAGATCAAAGGTTTAGTTAGACTAAACAATCCATAACCCTCACTCTATATCATCCTCTCATCTTTGATTAGCAATCAAAGTTGATTAGTTACCTCAAGTTAGAGGTTTAGCTTGGAGTTTCGCTCTCGGGTGGATCGTCTACTACCTAGAGAAGGCCGAGGAGAACAAAGGAGGACGTAAAGAAGAAGGACCGGTTTCATTAGGTATAATCCCTAATCACTTATGTAAAGAAACTCATAGAATACGGTTTTTTAGAGTTTAGCTTCGATTCAAGCGGTTAGTCGATGTTCGTTGTTTAAACTTGATAAGTTTTTGTTAATTCCGCCTCCCCATAAGTACTGGGGTGTACTACATCGACTTACAGTGGTATCAGAGCCTCGCTAAATACTAAATAACTTAATCGCAAATTTGTACGAATTTCGAACGAAAAAAACGAACCCGGAAAACCCTAGTTCTGTTAAGTTTCTGTCGAACTTAAAATGAAGTCCTAAAATTTTTCTGGTGTGTTCAGAGAGCTTGACATGACCACAGGAGAACACCCAAGAAATTCGAGCCAATGATTCGACTAAAGCGCCGCGGAAGCGCCGCGGATCCTACCGATCCGCCGCGCTTCCGCGGCCGAGTTGCCGAGTCATGGGCTCAAATTTTTTGGGTGGGTCCCCTGTGATATTTGGGGTTTTCTGGAATATTTAATTATTGCTCAGGTTACTGTTTAACAGAGCAGATTTTGGAGCAATATTGAAGTTGTTTATTCGATCGAAAAATACGGTATTTGCGTATTGGATTATATCTGTGATTGTTTAATGTGTTCGTAAACCTTCCCCAACTGCTAGTATGTCGGTTGGCAGGGGGTTGCACATTTCTGAAATGGTTATATCTGTTTGTGCATATAAACTGTATTGGACTGTTGTGGTGTATAGCCGGGGTTAGCAAAGGGTTATTGATTAATTCATTTGTTGTAAATGTAATTTGTTGTAATATTATTTTCGCGGGGCACTTCCAGGTTGCGGTCGTAGCCACCGTTGTATTATTTCATTTTACTGTTTTTGCTCCTAGGACTGACCCAAGATGGGGTACACAGACTGCCGGGTGGGTAGTTTGCCGTACCCATAGGGGTCGAGGGTGGGGTAAACGGCTATTCATCACAACTGTGTAATCTGTCTTTTCTTGCAGGCTCAAAAGAAATACAGATTGCTTGCAAATCCAATATTGTTTATCTGTGTTCTGGAATGAATATCATTGCGTCAGACGAATGTAAAATATCTATATTTATTATAGCTATTTAGACGTCACTTATGTTTTACACCCGCGCTAGCCCAGCCCCCGCTCTGTCGTTAGTTAAGTAACCTAACGGGTGATGACGGGACCCCGTGGCGAATGCGGATGGCATAAGAGGACGTTATATTTTCGTTGTTTTTCTGCAATGATAGGTTAATGATGGGACGCATTATCTATAATGCAAAGTAAAACAAACCAAGGTTTCAATCGTTGGAACAATTTAAAAGAAACCACTCGGTTATTTTTAAAAACAGATATTTTTAAATGCGGAGATTTAACCACTCCTTTTAAAAGCTATCAAGGTTCCTTCGATTATATCAAGTTCACTACGTTCACGGTTTCGCCAAAACCAGTCGTAGCCCTCCGTCATTTCTTATGGATAGTCAGTAGTATTCAAGCTATGTTTGTTGGCTTTCGTCAAGACATAGTGTTTGGTAGCTGCTGGGGTATTCATTTGTTACATAGATAGATGTGTTGGTTTGGGACAGTCGCATTACCTTGTTGGCTTTCGTCAAGGGTATATACGGATGGGTTCAAATTAACAAGATAATGATGGGCAGAACTTGACATGTGACTTATGATTTGTTGGCTTTCGTCAAGGTCATAAGAGCATGGGGCAAAAACTTATATCGGGAATTTCTAAAGAAACTGAAATTTGCAAAGAGATGCATACCATTTGGAGTTTGATGAATGTTGGTAGGATTCCTTCAACATTATCATACGATGATATTTGGATCCCGATCCTACTGTGAGTATATGCTACTTATCAGGATATTCGTCGCTTAACGATCAATGCTATAAACCTAGTAGGTGTCCAGAAAAGTGTCAGCGGGGTTACGCCCCCAGAGAAAAGAGGTTATTTAATTAAGGAACTTCGCGAAAGCGTTGGAAAACCTCCCTCGAAGTATCGACACCGGCCTGGCTGAACGGTTAAGCAAGTATTGTACGGTGGGAATAGTCTTGGCTAATTCTTCTTTTATGGTTTGAGGAAGGATTCGAGAAACAGTGGGAGCCATCCAGTTTAGATAAACTAAAAACCACTCTAAACTTGCAAGAGCATCATGCTAAAGAGTTTTCTTCTCTCTCTCCTAATTGCAGCGACCCTGAAAATGACTGGACTTAAGTTACTTTTAGAGAAAAATATACTGACGGGGCCAAACTATAAAGATTGGCTGCGGAATGTCAAGATGGCTTTGACCTATGACAAACTGGGGTACGTCCTCACCGCTACGGCACCTGCTGTCCCTGGTCCCAAATCCAGCAATGCGGATAAGGAAATCCGCAAAACCTGGGATTTAGATTGCGCGAGAGCCAAGTGCATCGTGCTTGCCTCGATGAATAATGAACATCAGAGGAGGCATGAGGATATGTCCTTAGATGGCATATTTCTCCATACAAAGGAACTTTATGGAGAGCAATCTCGTATAGCAAGATACGAGACCTCAAAGAAATTGTTTCAAGCGAGGTTGGCTGTCGGGTCATCGGTAGGTGAACATGTCCTACAGATGATTGGCTATATAGAAGAGCTCGCAGACCTTGGGACGACTTTGGATAATGAGCTCTATACAGACCTTGTTCTCCAGTCCCTTCCTCCCACCTACGCCCAGTTTATCCTCAACTTCAATCTTCAAGGAAAAGAAGTTGAACTTGCGGAACTCCTGAACATGTTAAGGAGTGCAGAGGGCACCTTGCAGAAGGCAAGGGAAACACCCGCTATGTTTGTTGGCGGTTCATCTTCTTCCGGGTCCAAGGCTAGGGCCAAAGGAAGGAAGAAGAAGGCCGCACCCAGACCTAGAGGAGGTGTTAGTAAGGTGGGAAAGAAGGGAAAGAAAAAGATTGCAGCACCGGTAGTTGGCCTGGATGAGTGCTTCCATTGTCACAGGAAAGGGCACTGGAAGAAGGATTGCAAGGCGTGGAACGCCAAGAACCAGGAACCGAAGCAAGCTGTGGCTTCGACTTCAGGTGTGTTTGTAATTGAGAATTGTCTGTCGATCAACTCTACTTCCTGGGTATTGGATACCGGGTCAGGATCTCATATTTGCAATTCATTGCAGGCACTGAGAAACCGTAGAGTGCTGAAGGAAGGTGATATGATCCTCAGGGTTGCTAACGGAGCTAGCGTGGGAGCTGCGTCCGTCGGGGATTATCACCTAGGATTGACGAGTGGACACATTTTGGTTTTACATAACTGTTATTTTGTACCCAGCTTAACGTGTAATATCATATCAGTTTCCTTGTTATCAAATAAAGGTTATGATTTCACGTTTGTAAGAGATGTTGTCAACATCCACCTTAATCATGGTTTGATTGGGTCCGGTACTCTAAATAACGGCATATATGTGTTAAACCAACTCCAAATTTTCAATGTCCAGAACACACTAAAAAGAAAGTCTCCAGATTTAAATAAAGCTTTCTTATGGCATTGTAGACTGGGTCACATCAATGAGAGAAGGTTGACTAAGTTACATAGAGAAGGATATTTGGACTCGTTCGAATATCAATCTTATGACACTTGTCAATCCTGTCTCAAAGGAAAGATGACAAAGACTCCATTCACTGGACAAGGAGTAAGAGCGAGCGAGCTCTTAGGACTCATACACAGCGACGTATGCGGTCCAATGTCTACACATGCAAGAGGTGGTTATTCCTACTTCATTACTTTTACAGATGATTTCTCTAGGTATGGACATGTTTTCTTAATGAAGCATAAATCCGAGGCCTTTGAGAAATTCAAGGAATACAAGAGTGAAGTGGAAAACCAAACAGGCAAAAGTATTAAGACACTAAGATCTGATCGAGGTGGAGAATACTTGAGTGCCGAGTTCCTAGGTTACCTAAAAGAGAAAGGAATTCTCTCTCAGCTTACTCCTCCATACACTCCACAGCATAACGGTGTATCGGAGAGACGGAATCGAACCCTATTGGATATGGTACGATCCATGATGAGTAATGCTGAGTTACCGCGATCTTTCTGGGGTTATGCGCTAGAATCGGCGGCATATCTTTTGAACAAAGTTCCAACCAAAACTGTGCCTACCACACCATATCAGATATGGAGTGGGAAGAAACCCTGTCTTCAGTACCTGAAAACATGGGGATGTCCAGCTTTTGTTAAAAAGCAGCATGTGGACAAGCTCGAGGCACGCTCAGTAGAGTGTAAGTTTGTGGGATATCCAAAGAACTCTATGGGATATTATTTCTATTACGCAGAGGAACAAAAGGTTTTTGTTTCTCGTCATGCCCGCTTCTTAGAAACTGAATTTTTGGAAAATCAGAAGAGTGGGAGCGAAGTAGAACTGGAAGAAATTCCAGAACCACAAGCTGTTACTGAAAGTTTGGTAGAACCAGAGGTTCAAGAAGAACAGAACATTCCCGCACCCCTCCGAAGGAGTAGTAGGCCGTCTCGTCCGCCTGAGAGATACTACGGTTTTCTCATAGATGGGGATAGAGAGGATTGCATCATAGATGATGATGAACCTACTGACTTCAGGCAGGCCATCCAGAGCGGCGACTCGGTACGATGGCTAGATGCAATGCGGACCGAAATGGAGTCCATGTACACCAACAAAGTATGGACTTTGGACTTTGCTCCAGATGGGGTAAAACCCATAGGATGCAAATGGATCTTCAAGAAAAAGATTGGTGTAGATGGACAGGTGGAAACCTATAAGGCTAGACTTGTTGCAAAGGGTTTTCGTCAAAGACCTGGTTTGGACTATGACGAAACCTTTTCTCCAGTGGCTATGCTCAAATCCATTCGGGTCCTTCTTGCTATTGCTGCCTTCCATGATTATGAAATCTGGCAGATGGACGTAAAGACGGCTTTTCTGAATGGAAATTTAGAAGAGAGCGTCTATATGGATCAGCCAGAGGGTTTCAATCAGAGTGGGAGCAGCGGGAAAGTATGCAAGCTGCTTAAGTCCATTTATGGACTAAAGCAGGCATCGCGGAGTTGGAACATCTGTTTTGATGAGACAGTCAAAGAATATGACTTTATCAAAAATCCAGATGAACCGTGCATATATAGTAAAGTTGTGGCCAGAAGTGTCGTATTCCTCGTCTTGTACGTGGATGACATTCTATTGATAGGAAATGACATTCCTATGCTACAATCTGTCAAAGGATTCTTGTCACACAGGTTCTCCATGAAAGACCTGGGTGATGCCTCTTACATTCTGGGGATCCGGATCTATCGTGATAGATCCAAGAGGATGTTGGGACTTTCGCAGTCCAGGTATATCGACACTGTACTGAAAAGATTCAGTATGGAAGATTCTAAGCGCGGTAATCTACCGGCTTGTCACGGAATCACCCTCTCCAAAGAGATGTCTCCCAAGACTGATTTGGAAAGGGAACGCATGTCTATTATACCCTACGCTTCTGCGGTAGGCTCTATAATGTATGCGATGTTGTGTACCAGACCAGATGTAGCTTACGCACTGAGCGTGGTAAGCCGGTATCAGTCAGACCCAGGGAAGAAACACTGGATAGCAGTAAAGAACATTCTCAAGTACCTGAGGAGGACTAAGGAGATGTTCTTGGTTTACGGCGGAAAAGACCTCAGGTTAGAGGCCTTTGCTGATTCCGGCTTCCAGAGTGATAAGGACGATTCCAAGTCCATGTCGGGTTATGTCTTTACCCTCAATGGAGGGGCGGTGTGCTGGAAGAGCTCCAAGCAGGACACCGTTGCTGACTCGACGATGGAAGCGGAGTATATAGCTGCTTGCGATGCCGCAAAAGAAGCAGTCTGGATGAAGAAGTTCCTAACAGAACTTCAGGTGGTTCCTACCATAGTTGATCCAATACCTCTGTATTGCGACAACAACGGAGCTATAGCTTTAGCGAAGGAACCAAGGTCCCATCAGAAGTCCAGACACATCTTGAGGCGGTATCACCTGATCAGGGAGATCATTGATCGTCAGGAGATCGAGGTTCGGAGAGTTGCTTCAGAAGAGAACATTGCTGATCCATTCACGAAGGCCCTTCCTCAGATTCAGTTCGAGAGGCTACTCGAGATCATTGGTCTGCGATATGCCAGTACATGGCCCTAGTGCAAGTGGGAGATTGTTAGTGTTTATGCCCTAGAAGGCCATTACTGTATCATACTAGCTTGTATATTACTTAATGGAAGCTTGGGATATTCACATGTATATAACAGTCTTGCTAAACATGGTAGTATGCTACTTGGTTTTTCTATCTTAATATGTGAGTGTACGTATTAATAGAGCTCTTAGGATCTTGCTTGGCTACCAGCGTTGTGATGGCAGTCACACTAGTGGGGGCTGGGTAGTCTACAAGCACATCCTTATTCAGGTCCCTGGTCGTTGGATTATCGAGACAGAGCATCGATACTCCGGAGTAGACTAGTGTGTACGCTTCTCATCCCAGTTGGGGAGATGGTCTGTCCCACAGCCATCAGTACGTCGTACTGGAGATAGTATACAGGTGCTCGTTAGGTTACGGGTACACCGGACAGGACTCACAGGGAACTGTTGGTTGGTTTGATACCAGTCGTCAGTGAACAGTTCCCAGGTGACATGAGTACAGCGTAGTCCGCAGACTTGACACTGCTACTTCGCCTCGAGTGTGTCCCACTGTTCTTAGATTGCTACCCTACCACAGCTCAAAGGAGTCGTGCAAACAGGTAGCAGTTGGGTGCAGTCCCGAGCACTTGGAGGCAGTGGCGGTTAGACAGGATTCGTCCCTCCCGGTATTAGGAGTAGATATCGTGCTGTGTCAGAGAGCCATTACGCAAAGTCCCTGGCCAGGGCAAGCGAGATTTGCTGGTAGGTTCCAGCAGTTTCTCAGGGTGTAATGGGCTTCACTCCGACACGACTTATACCGCTATTAGGGGACTGACGCTTGCCGCCCCCCTAGGCCCGATATGCGATAGTCATGGACGAACGGACCGGACTGTATGGAGATTGTCACATCAGACTCAGTAGGAGTTCGGATGGGTTTACTCATCGGCCTTCTTATCGACAACTACCTGGGGACCGTTACGTACAGCTAGTGCCGCTTGCGGTCTGTGGTTAAACCCACTGCCAGCGTAGTAGTCGAGTCTCTAGAGTCCCACACAGAGAGTTTCCTACTCCAGGCGAAACGATATAGAGGTTGCATGGTTTTGCGACAAAGGGTTCGGACGCATACGTGCGTTTACGCGCGTACGACTTTCGGACAGATTTTACCAGTCGGCTTTGGTTTAAGCCAGTTACTGGTATCCGGTTATTGGATTTATACAGTCTAAAGTTTTTCCGTATTTTTACGGATCGGAGGGGCGTTCTCGTAATTACTCGAGAAGCTTCTAGAAGATGTGACTAAGGAGGTTTGTTTTGGAAAGAGAGTGAGTCATAGTGGTGATTCATTCACTTCATTAATGCACATTTATTGCTTAATGACTCATGTTAATGAATCATCACAAGATATTTTGTGAAGCATGCTTATTCATTTCCTTTTATGATTATTTGAAAATAAGAATGCTTCATAATATTATGATACACTCTCTCTCTTCTCTCATTATCATATCACACATTCTCTCTCCTCAAGCTCTCATCTTCAAGATACTAACCTTAATCCTCATGTGTTGAGATCAAAGGTTTAGTTAGACTAAACAATCCATAACCCTCACTCTATATCATCCTCTCATCTTTGATTAGCAATCAAAGTTGATTAGTTACCTCAAGTTAGAGGTTTAGCTTGGAGTTTCGCTCTCGGGTGGATCGTCTACTACCTAGAGAAGGCCGAGGAGAACAAAGGAGGACGTAAAGAAGAAGGACCGGTTTCATTAGGTATAATCCCTAATCACTTATGTAAAGAAACTCATAGAATACGGTTTTTTAGAGTTTAGCTTCGATTCAAGCGGTTAGTCGATGTTCGTTGTTTAAACTTGATAAGTTTTTGTTAATTCCGCCTCCCCATAAGTACTGGGGTGTACTACATCGACTTACATAGCTGACCTAGGTGACCCTAGATCTAGGCCTGATTGTTCATTTTTGGTTGATCGAAAGTGTGTCTTAGCCATTTATCGAAAATCTTTTTTGCAAAAAAATTCCAAACAAAGAGAAAAAGGAAAAAGAAAAAAAATCTTTTATAAAAAGACTTGCAACTTTTGCCGCTAAAAATCCGTGCACCTAAATCTTCTTTCTTTTCTCATTCTTCTATCATGGGTACCCCACATCATAAATCTCTTGCCGAACATTGGTATCCCGAACCTAATTTTGCCTCGTACGCCAATTGTTTCGGTCGATTTAAGGAAGATCCCTCCGTGCCCAAAATTTCTTTGAAAGATCAAATAGAAGCGTCTAGGAGAAACAGTTCGACGTTGCAACCCACTTTGTGTCAACCGAGTCTACCTTTACCACCTTCGTACGTTGACACCACTTTTTTAAGTCATGTTGTAACTCCTAAGTCGATATCCATTGCTGAGCATATTGCTCAATCTCGTAACTGATCTTTCACTCCTCTCCACACATCTAGTTCTAGGGGTCAACAAGTTCATTCACCTTTTTATCCACATGTTGACCCTACTCATGTCCAACCATCCAATTCCTACCAGTTCTACCCGACTTTCCCACCTTCACTAGACACTGTTTCTATACAGCCATTAGGGAGTTTCACGTATCCAAACAGTTTTGAATCTTTTACTGAAACCCCTCCACAACCCATGTCTAGTCTAGAACAGTCGTTGGAGGCGTACATTACAGCAACAAACAAAATGATTAGGAATGTGGATGCGTTCATTGCCGTCCTTATGCAAACTAGTGAACCGGTAGCTAGTTTCCAACTAGCTTCAAATTTTCCAATGTATGAGGAGGCGGTTGGACAGAGTGCGAATTTGAGAGGATTTCCAAATCAAATCTACCCATACCCAATTGAAGCCCACAAATCCGGTTTTCCATCGATTGTCCCAAATGATTTACAGGTTACAAATAAAACATCTAACGAGTTGTGTGACTTTGTAGTGCTTGATTTGCCAAATTGTGAAGAACCCTTTTCGAGTGAAACCACACCTAATCCTTTCAATCTTTACACCTCCAAACTAGAACCTACATTGATAAACATCCATGCTTTTGATGAGGTGTCAGAAAAAATAGATTTTCACTTGATTGAGGATATAGACGCCGTGAAAATTTCGGATGATGAACCTGTCGATTTGATTGAAATTTTATGTTCAAATCATCATCCCGAGTCATTAGATGTTTCTTCCGAACTTCATATGCGTCTTGATTTTGATGATAATGGTATGGATGAGTTAAATATTGAGGAGAATTATGAGGATAGTATTGAGGAGAGTATTGAGGATCATATTGAGGTTGAACCATTTTTGTTTGATGTGTCGGATTTTCCAATTCATCCCATTGCACCTTTAACTAAATCACCCTCCCTTCTTTCCATCATTCCGACCACGCCTAATATCACGCTTGAAGACTGTGAGCTTGAAAATTTTTCCTTTGAATCTGACACAGTCCTCACAGCCGATAACACTTACAAGTGTTTCATTTTTTCGGACGATGTTGATGACTCACCGCCCGAGTTTGAGTCCTTTGAATTTTCATATGAGTTAGTTGAACCATCAGACTCGGTTGCTTACAGTAGTTTCGAACCATTGATGGAATCTTTTAAGTTCGAGACAGTTTACTACGGTGAGAATGAGACTATCCCTAATTCACCCCCTTTTGTCCTTCATATCGTCCCGACCGAACAAGAGACCGTTACGCTTTCATCTCCAATACCAAGTTCGGCGTACCCATGCTTTCTTGCGAATCTTGAGGGATTTGACCCCATTTCTCGACGGGTTGATAGGTCGGTGCAATCGCTTTTAACATATCGGTCATCACAAATTGCACTAATTTATTCACTCGATTTACACCCTCAAGATCGTACTCCACTTCTTTCTCCTTTCCGCCATTCTTCTCCTCCACCGAGACCATATTCTACTCTTCTTCCCACACGGTCTCGTGTGTTCCTCATTTCTTTCCTCTATACCCCATTATTTCACCAACACGGCCATTACCACGATAAGATTTTTGAATGGTTGGTGCTAACCTTTGGCTTGTGTAAGGCCAAGCTTAAGTTTGGGGGGAACCTTGTTGTATATATGTATATATATTTTTTTCTTTTCTTTTTCTATAAAAAAAATTAAATTTTTTTTTCAAAACATTAAAAAATAAAAAAAAATTATAAATAAATAAACAGGGGAGTGCCGGCATTTTGACCCTCTTGGTGTAGCAGGACAGTGAGGACACTGTCAAGTTTAAGTTTGGGGGTATGCTCGGTAAGTCTTCTTTCTTCGCATTCATGTGTATATTTTTGCATTTGCATACTTATTTTAAAATCCATAAAAATTGAAAAATTTCAAAAATTATAAAAAATTTTGTATTCAATTTTGGCCTTATTTTGACTCGAGTTTGACAGATAGGTTAACTAGCTAGGAACAACTAGATCTTAAACTTAGTAAATTAAAAACCCTAAAAATAACCTTTCTTAAAAGTTTAACGGTAGAAAGTATATGCCTTTATAGTTTATTTAGGAATAGGCAAATTTTGGGTTCACTTTTTGGGCTAAGTTGAAACAAAGGAAGAGTATTGATATTTTTATTAAAATATAAGTTTGAAAAATAGTTCCTAGCTTAAGTCTAGATTCTGAAAATGTATACCCTACAATTTGTACAATCACGCACCTTGAAACTTGGAATAGTAGAGGAGACCTTGAAATGCTCTTGTCTGAAGTCCTTAGTATGAAGAAAAGAAAATAAAAGGGAAAAAAAGTGAATAAAAAAATGAACACTGGTTTTTGTGATTACTTAAGGCTGTAAAAATAGAAAAATATTTAGCGAGCGTGCTTTATCACCTAGTGCCTTAGACCAACTGGTTTGGGAGTCACTGCTAAAGCCTTGGGTGTTACAAGACTAGGAATTACGCTTTAATGTGCAAACACATCTTGTAATCGATCGTTGGTACCTCAAGATGTATTAACGGTCGCATGAAGGATGTGTATGCAAAATTCAATCAAAAATTCACCAATTAAGAAGTACTTTGGACAACGGACAAAGGTATGATTGCTTGATTTGAATTTCCAAGTGTAGGGGTGATTTATAGACACACGTAGGGGTATGTGATTGGAGTTTAGATGAAAGAAAGGAGTGAAGAATAGAACTTGTATCTTTAATAGAGTAGATAAAAATTCCTAAGTGGAGATAGAACCCTAGAAGGAAAACTTAAGAAATGCCGAAAGCTAAGTAGTTCTGCAGGATATATATAATCTTAAGTTAAATGATGAGGAAGTGTGAAGAATATGGGTGGATGATTTACGAGTCGACGATAATAGAATTCCTTGTTAAGAAAACCTAATTGGAGAACAAAAGTCGAAAAGCCAAATTGATAAGATTTTGTGGGTAGTATCCGCTGAAAACCCTCAGGAGACAACACTCCTCCTACTACGGACACCTAGAGGTTTAACGGCTTGTTGCACGAGCTCAGTGCAATCGCGACTCCCTGCGAAAGTGCGGTTAGGTTTTTTGTCGAGAAAAAAAAAATAAGTTTGCTTGAGGACGAGCAAAAGATAAGTTTGGGGGTATTTGTTCATACCATAATATTGCATTATTATATTCCCCATTCTTATTCGTTTTATAAATAAACAGGTGCTTTTGACGCATGTCTGCTACATATTACAGGTTACAGGTTCTTAGAGCGAAAACAGTGAAAAAGACAAAGGACGATACAAAAGAGGGAGTTTTGACCAACAAATAGAAGGATCCTAGTCAAGCCTAGACAAAGAACAGTTCACAATCAACAAGGAAATGCAAGGTCCAAAATTACAAAGCGAACGGTTAAAAGTCCACTGCAAATTGTTCACTGAAAGATCTGGAGAAGACCAGAAGCCAAACAGAGAAAAGAACTAAAGAAATACAAAGCCCAAAGAACCAAGAATCAGCCCACAAAATATAATCCTCTGATCTCATCGATGGGCCGCGGAACCGCCGCCCTAGCCCTACCCATGCCGCGGTTCCGCGGCCAGATTATGCCCGTACTCAGAGAGTTTTTTACCAAAATATGTGGCTGCGCTTACCGGTCAACCTAGGGCTATTTTTGTAATTGTAGACATGCGAATCAAATGTTACCTAGGGTTTCCCATCCTCTATAAATAGGAACTCTAAAGCTTGTATTCTTTTCATGCCTCCCTATGCCTCCTTTTAATAATAAATTTCAGAATTCTTTATGGAGAGCATCGGTGCCTCTTTTCAATTCATGAATTCAGATCTGACAACCTGCGTTGATTTTTGGAGAGAGCCATCTGTAAGTAGTTTTATTTAATTGCTCTAGTTTAGATTTTAATTCTTTACCATAGGTAGATTTAATTCATTGCCGTAGATAATTGTTTAGAGTTAGCTTTGGGGAAGGCTTTTGAGAGATGAGATCTCTCATCCCTTTCTTGCCTATTATATATTTACAATAGGACTCCATGCATCCACGCACACACCGCGCCCTACGGCACCCTACCCCTCGAGGTAGCGGTGATATCATAGTGTAAAGGCCCGGTTGCGCGCGTTTTCCATGGAGGTTAGGGTAAGGATCTCTAAAGGACGGACAAGAACCTAGAGGAAGGAAGACCTTCCCGAATGGATCTAATCCTTTTTATTGATAATTACCATAACTCCTCTTAGATCCTAAATTGGGTATAGAAAGCGTTGAGATTTACTTGCATTTCCAAACCATCCCTAAACCTAACCCTAGCAAGACTAGATGTAGATAATCGTAGTATAGAATAATTAGGTTTTTAGATTTAATAATCAATCCGAACAACCTTCGAAATTAACTCGTTAGCGTGACTAGGAGATTCACAAAATCCCTGTGGACCGACCCGTACTCACCGGCTAGCTGCAAAGCGACGTCGTTCTTGATTGCGGTAATAGATAGTTTTTGAGATATCAATCAGTGACCCCTTGGGCAGAAGTTTACGTCAGGGTAATAACTTCAATATAGTCGATTACAAGTTGCTTTGCATCGCGGTATTCAGTTGGAATATCCTGCACCTCATTCCACGAGGAAAGAGCCGAGATCCCTTCACCAGGAGTGACTTCTTTAGAAAAAAAATTTCGCCACTATAATTTTTATAAAAAGCTATCAGGTTCCTTCAACGAGATCAAGTTCATTACGTTAAAGGTTTTTCACCAAAAACCAGCAGTAATCCTCCGTCATTTCTTATTGATGGTTAGTAGTATTCAAGCTATGTTTGTTGGCCTACGTCAAGGCATAGTGTTTGGTAGCTGCTGGGTATTCATTTGTTGCATAGATAGATGCATTAGTTTAGGACAGACGTACAGCCTTGTTGGCCTACGTCAAGGGCAATGTACGATGACCTAAATTAATCAGGACAACGATGGGTAGAACTTGACATGTGGCTTATGATTTGTTGGCCTACGTCAAGGTCATATGAGCATGGGATAAAAATTACATCGGGAGTTTTAAACATACAGGAAACTTGCAAAACATGAGCATACCTTCTGGAGTGTGATAACGTGAGTGGATACCGTCACGTTATTATGAGATGAGAGTTGGATCCCGATTCCTACTGATGAGTTGGTTTACTCTTCGGGTGATCCTGACTAATTCTTCTTCCAGGTTTGAAGGAGAATTTGAGATTACAGTGGGAGGTTTCCTAATTAGATAAAGTGATAACCATTCTGATCTAGGTTAGAGTGCACGCAGAGTGTTTCTTTTCTCTCTCTCTTTGGCAGCGACTTTTGACCGACCATAGACTATAACTCAGTGACCAAGTTGACCGAACCTTCTTAAAATACTGGCTTTTGGATTGTTTAAAGTTGCATAAGTCATTGTCGCTTCTTCTTTTATCCTTTGTATTTCTCAGAACACCCCGTATTACTATGGACATCCACTTCCATTGGATAGATCCATCGTATGGTTATATACGAACTCGAAGGGACTTCTTCGAGGATGGATCCAGGTTCAGGAGAAATAGAATTGGTTTATTCAATTGTCTTTCATTATCACCTTCTCTCAAGTTGCGAGGGCTCCTTGGTTTAGGAGAGTACACCTATTACGCTTATTGGATAATCTTCTTCCAAACCATAGGCAGGTGCCGAAAGGTAGGGAATGAAGAAAACCAATTAGCCTAAGTAGGGTGTACAGAAGGTAATAACTAAAGACAAAATAAAGGGATTAGAAAGAGGGCAAAGTAAATTACGACTGCTATCATTCACGACCAAACCGCATACTTCATCGCCACTCCTATTTCACTTTTGCCTTTTTTCCCCAGTTCGGGAGAAATAGAATAAGGTATTATTCAGTTGTCTTTTATCATCATCTTCTCTCAAGTTGCGAGTACTCCTTGGTTTAGGAGGGTACACCTATTATGCTTACTGGATAGTCTTCTTCCAAACCATAGGCTGGTGCCGAACGGTAGGGAAGGAAGAAAACCCATTAAGCCTAACAATGGTGTACAGAAGGTAATGACTAAAGACAAATAAAGGGATTTGGAGAGATGGCAAAGAAAAATACGATTACAGTAATGAATTGGATTTTGGAAGAGGCATTACTAAGAATACCTGGATACCATTTCGAAACATTTTCATGTTTCAATTACACTGTGCATTGTTAATTGTAAAACTGATTTCCCAGTTAAACCCTTGCTCCAGGGTATGTATTTACCAAGTATGCTTCTCACATCTGTATGGTTTTACAGATGATGAGTGGGAGTAAGCAATTGGGAATTAGATGACCATCCTGATTATATCGGAATTCTTTGTAATTGGTGATATTTAAGGAAATCGCCTGGATACAGTTTTCAACCTACGACGCACAGGTTTTGAGTTATTCAACTCAGAGGACTTATACAGAGTATTGTATGTTGTCCAGTGTCCATCAGGACAAAGGGGTTGGTCCTCGTATTCTGTTTTGTTTACTTGTGACTTCTTTAGTTTTTGGACAAGTGTTTCGTAGAAATACAAAGTCTAAAGTCTGAGAAGTTGTGGGTATAGGAATAAAGTAGATAACCAGGTGTCACAAGTATCGGGATTCTTCAAAGAAACCGAAGATGTAGATTCTTGTGATTGGTATTCAGTTGATAGTAACGGTTTTGAGAAACTTGTTTCTCTTTCAGGTTACTCATAATTTGATGGATTCCTAAGTTGAGTAATGCTGATTAGCCTCTATCCATTAAGTTGATATGCACTGGAGATAGCTGCATGTTTTTGGATCTGGTTCCAATTAAATATGTGTCATAGTTTCTATATTGGATATAGAATGGATCATATCTTAACGATGTTAAGGTACGGGGAGTTGTCCAGCTTATGCTTAAAACCAGACACTGGATAACTCAAGGCACGTTTCTGTAATGGCAGTTTGTGGGTTGACCCTAGGTTTGACGAGGGTTGATTTTCTACCATCTGGAAGATCAATAGTGATATTGTTCTTGACTCGCCACAGTTTTAGTAAAATGGATTTTTTCAGAAAACAATAGTGGGAGTATGGTAGAACTGGAAGTAATTCCAGAACCGCAAACGATTACGGAAAATTTAATAGAACCTATATATTCAATCAGGTTTGACATTCCAATAGCCACTCCGCAGATATGGTGGGTAACCTCAGACACCTGAGAGGTACTCCGGTAGCCTCAAGGACGGTGACAGGGAGGTTCTTGTTTACCCAGACTTGACACTACTGTTGTTCCAGGCTATGAGACCAGGCAGGAGATTAAGTATAGCGTCGTTCTAAACTAGCATTAGAATTGCATGTATATATTATTCTGCCAGAAGGTTGTCGTAGTCAGTGGGAGCAGCGAAAGCATAGTGGGCAAGTAGCTTATGTCTATTTATAGACTTGAGCAGTTATAGCGGACATAGATCATCTAATTTTGATATGACAGTCATGGCTTTGACTTCATCAGAATGGGGGATGAATCTGTTGAGAAGGTAGTAAGGTGTGATGTCCTGGTATTTGGATGACATACACAGAGTAGGAATTGTAAGTCGATGTACAACACCCCAATACTTGTGGGGAGGCGGAAAATTTAAAAACGAACTTGTTTAAAGTGTAAACATCGACTAACCGCATGAATCGAAGCTAAACAGTAAATAACATAAAACATAGAAGTTAACAACTACTATGTAAAGGGATTATTCCTAAAGAACCGTGTCCTTCGTCTTTACGAACTCCACCTCCTCCTCGGCCTTCTCGAAGTAGTAGACGATCCACCCGAGAGCTTTACTCCAAGCTTTGTCTCTAAACTTGAGGCAACTAGGTTTCTTTAAGTGCTAATCAAAGTACCTAGATGATATAGAGTGAGGGTTATGGTTTAATTAGTCTAACTAATCCTTGTACTCAACACATCAGAGGGGAGGATTAGGGTTTGAAGAGAGAGAGCTTGAGGAGAGAGAAGATGAACATAAATTATGAAATGAGAAAATGAGCTATCATAATATATATCATGCATTATTGTTTTTCAAGAAAATAAAATAAAATGATTCCATGCTTGATAAATATCTAATGGTGATTCATCTCCATGAGTCATTAAGCATTTATGATGCATTAATGACATGGATGAATCATCCATATGACTCACTAATCTCATTCAATGTATATGCCACCTAAACCTCCTTAGTCACCATCTTCTAGAAGCTTCTCGCACAATTACGAGAACGCCCCTCCTATCCGTGAAAACACGAAAAACTTTAGACTGTATAAATCCAATAACCGGATACTAGTAACTGGCTTAAACCAAAGCGGACTAGTAAAAACTGTCCGAAAGTCGTACGTGCGTAAACACACGTATGCGTCCGAACCCTTGTCGTAAAACCATACGACCTCTATATCGTTTCGCCTGGAGTAGGGAAACTCTCTGTGTGGGACTCTAGAGACTCGACTACTACGCTGGCAGTGGATTTAACCAAAGACCGCAAGCGGCACTAGCTGTACGTAACGGTCCCCAGGTAGATGTCGATAAGAAGGCCGATGAGGAAACCCATCCGAACTCCTACTGAGTCTGATGTGACAATCTTCGTACAGTCCGGTCCGTTCGTCTAAGACTATCGCATATTGGGCCTAGGGGGGCGGCAAGCGTCAGTCCCCTAATAGCGGTATAAGTCGTGTCCATGCGAAGCCCATTACACCCGGAGAAACTACTGGAACCTACCAGTAAATCTCGCTTGCCCTGGCCAGGGACTTTACGTAATGGCTCTCTGACACAGCACGATATCAACACCCAATACCGGAAGAGACGAATCCTGTCTAACCGACACTGCCTCCAACTGCTCGGGACTGCACCCAACTGCTACATGTTTGCACGACTCCTTTGAGCCGTGGTAGGGTAGCAATCTAAGAACAGTGGGACACACTCGAGCCGAAGTAGCAGTGTCAAGTCTGAGGACTATGCTGTACTCATGTCACCTGGGAACTTTTCACTGATGATTGGTATAAAACCAACCAACAGTTCCCTGTGAATCCTGTCCGGTGTACCCGTAACCTAACGAGCACCTGCATACTATCTCCAGTACGACGTACTGACGACTGTGGGACAGACCATCTCCCCAACTGGGATGAGAGTCGTACACACTAGTCTACTCCGGAGTATCGATGCCCTGTCTCGATAATCCTACGACTAGGGACCTGAATAAGGATGTGCTTGTAGACTACCCATCCCCCACTAGTTTGACTGCCATCACAACGCTGGTAGTCAAGCAAGATCCTAAGAGCTCTATCAATACGTATACTCAAATATTAAGATAGAAAAACCAAGTAGCATACTACCATGTTTAGCAAGACTGTTATATACATGTAAATATCCCTAGCTTCCATTAAGTAATATACAAACTAGTATGATACAATAATGGCCCCTAGGGCATATACACTAACAATCTCCCACTTGCACAAGGGCCATGTACTGGCATATCGAAGACCGATGATCTCGAGTAGCCTCTCGAACTGAATCTGATGTAGGGCCTTTGTGAATGGATCAGCAATGTTCTCTTCAGTAGCAACTCTCTGAACCTCGATCTCCCGACGATCAATGATATCCTTGATCAGGTGACACCGCCTTAAGATGTGTAAGTCTACGCTAGCGCCCCGGCAGTCTACAGACGCCAAATGCGGAATAAAAACTTTTAAACTGGCGCTATCGTATACTTTAACCCGGATCTGCCATTATTGCTAAACTAACAAACAGTAAAGAGTGTAGAAAGGTTGTACCGAACGATCCGAGTCCTTCGTTCTTCAACCATCATCCCACGCTCCGTTGCGGCTGCTCCGATCTCGTCGATCTCCGATATCCTCGTCGAGGTGGCACCACATCACCGATTCTTTAAACGGGCTCCCGCCTCTGACTCGAGGCAACTCGATCGTCAAGTTTGCTAAAAGAGACGACCAAGATTGATATAGAGAATGAGTATATGACTTTGTCTCATTTCGTCCAAATCCGTGGACGATCGGTTAATGAAGTTGCCGAAGGAATCGGGTGATGGAATGAAATGGACTGTGAAATTCCATACACCGATAAAACCTATCATAATCTTTTCTAGCAAATGAAAACTCAAGTGAGAGAGAGTATGAGGAGAGAGAGGGGGTCGGCCTCTTATAGGAAGAGGGAGGTGACCGTAGGAGAGGGGGGGTGACCACAAGCAAAAGATATTATGAACAAATATCTTAAGGAAAACAAAACCCATTAATAACAAAGCATGAGTCATTAGGTTAGTCATCAAAAAACCATTAATGCACTAATGAGTCATGAAGCCTAGTCATCATCTAGAACCTTCTAGAAGCTTCTAGAAGCACTGACTCACCTCAACAGAAGAAAAGATAAATCCGTCTTTAACCGAATGTTAAAAGATGGCTGATAGAAAACTGGAAACTGGCAACTTCCAAAAGTGATCCTGAAACGAATTTCAGGACAACCCCGAAACTGTATAAATATACTCGCATTTGTATTACGACCGAATACAAATGCAACTGAGACAAAGATATTATACCTACTCAATATAATACTCGTATCCGGCTTAAACCAAAGCCGACCAGTATCATCTGTCCGAAAACCGACACGTGCGTAAACGCACGTGCATTTTCCGAACCCTGCCATAATACCATACGACCTCTACAACGTTTCGCCCGAACTTGGGAAACTGTCTGTGGGGGACTCTAATGACTCGTCAGTACCCTGGCAGTGGGTTTAACCACAAACCGTCAGCGGCACTAGCAATGCGTAACGGTTGCCCACGGACTGATCTCAAGGGAGACCGATGAGCACACTCAAGGGAGGCCGATGAGCGAACTCATCCAGAAACCCTACTGAGCCTAACAGTGACAATGTATATACAGTCCGGTCCGTTCGTCAATGAGTATCGCATATCCGCCTAGGGGGCTAGTAACGTCAGACCCCCAATAGCAGTATAAGTCGTGTCGGAGTGAAGCCCAATAACACCCTAAGATACTACTGGAGTACCTACCAGTAAATCTCCTGCCACGGCCGTGGGCTTTGTGTAATGGCTCTCCTAGACACAGCATGACCTCGCCCCCAATACCGGGAGAGACGAATCCCCTGCCGATCCACTCACGTGCCTCCATATGGCTCGGGACTGTACCCAAAAACTACCTGTTTGCACGACTCCTTTGAGCCGTGGTAGGGTAGAAATCAAAGCACAGTGGGAACTCACACGAGACAAATGACGACCTCAGGTCGATGAACTAACTTGTACACATGTCACCAGGGAACTGCTATCTGACGATAGATATAATACTAACTAGCAGATTCCCGGCGAGTCCTGTCCGGTGTACTCATAACCCAATGAGCACCTGTATACATCTTAGGTGATCCAACTGACACCAGTGGCTTGTGAGACCGGCCACCGCCCCTCGTCGGGGTCTCGACTGTACACACTAGTCTACTCCGGAGTATCGATGCCCTATCTCGAAACTCCCACGACTAGGGACCACAATTAAGGATATGCATATAAACTACCCAACTCTCACGTATATGATCGCCATCATACTGTTGGTAGTAAAGCAAGACCCTAAGGGCTCTATGAAAGTGTAACATGCAATCAGTCACCTGAACATGTACACGACTGATAAAGGCAAACCAGATAGCATACTATCATCTCGAGTAAGACTGTTCTACCGGTATAGGTCCTCCGCAATCATTGCAATCACGTACCTGCGATCCAATAATTGACTATGAGGGCACTATCTCCAACAATCTCCCACTTGCACTCAAGGCTAATATTGCGATGTCGACTACTCACAGCCCGTGTGAAACCGAACATCCAACTCCTTTACTAATCAGTTCAAAAAGCCCGTTTGTAAAACTATTGTGTTCGAGAAATAGCCTCGGTGAGTGGATCCGCCTAGAAGTTTCTTTCTGTATCTCTCTTAATCTCAAGTTCGCGGAGAAAGCCATCTCCCGAATTGTAAGTGCACGGCGGCGCCCCGGCCGTCAATCCGACGGCCAAACGCGGAAACGGTGATAAACTTTAACTTTTTGCGGACTTAGCAAACCGGCTCCACCGCGCACTAAACCCCGGATCATGCCATTAAACTAATTCTAGCAAACAAGAGAAGGGTTAGAGATGTACCTACTGATCCGAGTCCTCCGGTCTTCATCTCCACTCCGATCTCCTCGCAGGAACTCTGGTCGTCGCCTCCTCGCCGGAAGGGCACCACATCGCCTGTAGCTTTTACGGGCTCCCACCTCAATACCGAGGCAACTCGGGCGCGAAGCTGGCGAATCGACGCGTCCAAGATTTGCTGTAGGAAGTAGTGTAGAACATGCTAGTCTCATTTGGAGTTTGGAGTTGCCTTGATGGAGGAATCAACAAGATATCAACTTGGGGTTTTATGGTAGCAATGAAAATGAGATGGATGATTAATTTCCCACACCAAAATGAAACCTCTCATTTTCTCTCCTCATGAAATTGTGGCCGGCCTCATAGAATGGAAATGGTGGAGGGAATCAAGATATATCATAAGAGGGAGGTGATTGTAGGAGATGAGAAGAGGTGACCACATCAAGAGACAAGAAAACATGAACCATACTTCTCACTTTAATCAACCCATACCCATTCAAATCACATTTAAAGCACAACATGGATGATAAAGCAAAGATGCTTATCATAACAAGACTAATGCAATAAACCCCCTCCACAAATGTTATTTGCACAATTGCAAATAACCCCTCCATCGGAAAAGTCCGGCCGGGAAAGAACAAAGGAAAACCGGCCGGAACGGAATGCAAACTGACAACTCCAGAAAACTGGTCCCGTAATAAATTACAGGAAAACCCCGATACTGTGCATACACACCCGCATCTGTATTCCGTCCGGATACAAATGCAATGAGACAAAATCTACACTGTACTATACTAGGATCCGGCTTAAACCAAAGCCGGCTAGTAATATCCGTCCGATCCTGATCCGTGCAATACCGTACGTATCTGATCGAACGCTGCCATATAACCATACGGCCACTAGTACAAAACTGTCCGATCCTGATCCGTGCAATACCGCACGTATCTGATCGGACCCTGTCATATCTCCATACGGCCTCTACAGCGTTTCGCCCGAAAGCTTGAGTAACTGAAGGTGTGGTGGACTCTAAAGACTCGTCAATACTATGGCTGTGGATTTAACCACCAGCACGTCAAAGGTATAAGCCAATACGTGACGGGCCACCAGCTATTGACTAAAAGGGACGTCGATGAGCGAACTCATCCTGACATCCTACTGAGCCTGTCAGTGACAATATCCGTACAGTCCGGTCCGTTCGTCTATGAGCATCGCATGTCGGGCCTAGGGGGTTGGTAAAAGTCAGACCCCCAAAACCGGTACAAGTCGTGTCGGAGTGTAGCCCAGAACACCCTGAGATACTACTGGAATACCTACCAGTAAATCTCCTGCCTTGGCCAAGGTCTTCGTGTAATGTCTCTCCTAGACACAGCGCGACCTCACCCCCAATACCGGGAGAGACGAACCCCCGAAGATCCGCTCACTGCCTCCATGTGGCTCGGGACTGTACCCAACTAAAACCTGTTTGCACGACTCCTTTGAGCCGTGGTAGGGTAGTAATCAAAGCACAGTGGGAACTCACACGAGACAAATGACGATCCCCAGGTCGATGAACTAACCTGTACACATGTCACCAGGGAACTGCTATCTGACGTCAGGTATAAGACCAACTCGCATGTTCCCGGCGAGTCCTGTCTGGTGTACTCATAACCCAATGAGCACCTGTATACATCTTAGGTGAACCAACTGACACCAGTGGCTTGTGAGACCGGCCACCGCCCCTCGTCGGGGTCTCAACTGTATACACTAGTCTACTCTGGAGTATCGATGCCCTGTCTCGAAACTCCCACGACTAGGGACCTTGTAAGGATGTGCTTATAGACTACCAGCTCCCACGTATATGATCGCCCTCATACTGCCGGTAGTCAAGCAAGAATCCTAGGGGCTCTATCAACGTGCAATAGCGACCTATCAGGTCACCTAAAGCAGTACACGATGATAAAGGTAAACCAGATAGCAAACTATCATCTCGAGTAAGACTGTTCTACCGGGATAGGTCCTCCCTCAATCATTGCAATCACGTGCCTGTGATCCAATAATTGACTCTGAGGGCACTATCTCCAACAATCTCCCACTTGCACTCAAGGCTAATTATTGCGATGTCGCATACTCACAGCCCGTGTGATACCGAACACCCAACTCCCCTACTAGTCAGTCTCACAAAATCCGTTTGCGAAACTATTGCGTTCGAGGAATAGCCTCAGTGAGTGGATCCGCCTAGATGTTTCTTTCTATGTCTCTCTATATCTCAAGTTCGCGGAGAAAACCATCTCCCGAAATGAGCAATACCTGTCTTAGAATGTCTGGATGTCTGATGGGACCTAGCTCATAAGTGAACTCCAAATCCAAACTTCTTAGACTGTATCGTCAACTGAATCTAATCAGTATCCTGCGCCATGCCTCCCTCAGTAGTGCCTTGGACCACCTGTCCAAAATACTGCCCCTCGTCAGAAGGAAAAACTATAACTCTGACAACCTCCTTGTCGTCCAGGTCACCTTGGAAGCCTGGAATGATAACTGTCTCCCAAAGGAGAATGCTGCTATCATATCCCTAGAACAGCCACTTATGTTCTAAAACTGCTTCCGACTGTTCCTCCAGGATTGGATCAATATCAACTTATTGCATCTAGTGCAAGAACAACATCTGGTGTGGTACTTGACATCTCATGATTGACTCAATTGCCTAAGCAAGTGATCTGCCAATCATGCGCATCCCTCTCTACTTTAGTCTATAAGACACCTTTAGAGAGGGTGACTCCATCACCTGCAGGTTCACTACCATGCCAGGAGTCGTCCATTCTAAATACTCTTAGAATGCTGTCAAAGTACCCTGATTGGGAAACCACCCAAATCTAGATCTAAAACCATAGATCCAGTAACCAGTATGTCAGATATAATGTCCAAGTCCCATGTGGAGAAACCACTGTGTGACGACCAAAGTATAACCGATCGTAGTATAGGAATATCACTTCCTACTACCTTCTCAACAGATCCATCCCCTATTCTGATGACGTCAAACCTATGACTGTCACATCAGAAATAGATGATCTATCTCCGCTACATCTGCTTTAGTCTATAAATAGACATAAGCCTGATGTCCACCAATGCTTCCGCTGCTCCCACTGACTACGACAACCCTCTGGCAGAGATATATAGACGTGCACTTCTAAAGCTAGTTTAGAACGACGCTATACTCATCCTCCTGCCGGGTCTCGCAGCCTGGAACAACAACAATGGCGAGTGTGGGTAAACAAGAACTTCCCTGTCACCGTCCTTGAGGCTACCAGAGTACCTCTCGGGTGCCTGAAGTTACCCACCTTATCTGCGGAGTGGCCAATGGAATGTCAAATCAGATTGAATCTTTAGGGTCCTTATCAAATCTTCAGTAATCGTTTGCGGTTCTGGAATCACTTCCAGTTCTACCATACTCCCACTATTGTTTTTGAAAAAATCCATTTTTAATAAAACTGTGGCGAGTCTAGAACAATATTTCTATTGATCTGCCAGATGGTAGAAAGTCAACCCTCGTTATAGCCTGGGTCAACCCACAAACAGCCATTACAGAAACGTGCCTATGAGTTATCCAGAGTCTGGTTTTAAGCATAAGCCGGACAACTCCCCGTACCTTAACATCGTTAAGATATGAACTGTTCTATATCCAATATAGAACCAGAGGCACTGATTTAATTGAACCAGATTCAAATCATGCAGCTGTCTCCAGTGCATGTCAACTAAATGGAAGGAGGCCGATCAGCGTTACTCGACTTAGGAATGCTTCCAATTATGAGTAACCCGAAAGAGAAGCAAGTTCTCTTAATCATTACTATCAACTAAATACCATGTACAAGTATCTACATCTTCGATCACTTTGAAGAATCCTGATACTTGCTACACCTGGTTCTCTACTCTATTCAAATACCTATAACTCCTCAAAACTCAGACCCTGTGTTTCTACGAAACACATGTCTAGGAACCAGAGAAGTTAAAAGTAAACAGAATATAGTATGAGGACCAACCCCTCTGTCCAAATGGACACTGGACAACATACAATACTCTGTATAGGTCCGCTGAGTCTAACAACTCTTTTACTGTGCGTCGTAGGTTGAAAACTGTACTTATGGTTAAGAAGAATTACACCGCTATTCAATGCTCCTTACCTAACCATCCACTGATATAGGTAAATGTCATCGACATAATATCAAAAGGTATATCTCACTCTATAAAAATAGACGTACAGATATATCAATTTGAAATTGGTGCACAACAGCGGATATTCAAAACCAAATATTTACCGACCGGCAAACAGCCCAGGTGATCTCCTCAAATATCACCGATTACAACGAATCCCGATATAATGAGGATGATCACCCAATTCCCAATAACTTACTCCCACTCATCATCTGTAAAACCATACAGATGTGAGAATCATACCTGGTAAATACATACCCTGGAGTAAGCATCTAATCGGGAAATCAGTTTTCTTTTAACAGTACACAGTTGAACTGAAACATTGAAATGTTTCGATGGGGTATCCCGGTATTCCTAGTAATGCCTCTTCCATTATCCAGATTCACAACTGTAACCGTATAATTCTTTGCCACCTCTCCAAATCCCTTTATATGTCTTTAGTCATTACCTTCTGCACACCCCTTTAGGCCAATTGGTTTTCTTCCTTCCCTACCGTTCGGCACCAGCCTATGGTTTGGAAGAAGACTATCCAATAAGCATAAAGGGTGTACTGTCCTAATCCTAGGAGCACTCGCATCGCGAGAGAAGGTGAAGATAAAAGACACCTGAATGTACTTTATTCCTATTTCTTCTGAACCAGGGTCCATCCCCGAACTGGAACAAGTTCCTTTCGAGTTCGTATATAACCATACGATGGATTATCCAATAATATGGGATCTTCGTAGTGATACGGAGTGTCCTGGAGAAATACAGAGGTGATTTAGGATTGGCGAAGAAATACTTGGTTTGGTCGTGAATAGCAGTCGCAATTTACTTTGTCCTCTTACTAATCCCTTGCTTTGTCTGAACTTAATACCTTCTGTACACCGTTTAGGCTAACTGGTTTTCTTCATTCCCTACCGGTCGGCACCAGCCTATGGTTTGGAAGAAGACTATCCAATTTGCGTAATAGGTGTACTACTCCTAAACCAAGGAGTACTCGCAACCTGAGAGAGGGTGAAAAGAAAAGACAACTGAATAATCCTATCCGTTTTCTCCAGAACCGGAAGCCATCCTCGAATTCCTTCGAGTTCGTATATAACCATACGATGGTTTTATCCAATGGAAGTGGACGTTCGTAGCAATACGGGGTGTCCTGGAGAAAAGGGTAAAAGTAGGAGTGGCAATGAGGTTTGCAACTCTGACAATCCAAAAGCCAGTGTTAAGAAGGTTCGGTCAACTTGGTCTCTGAGTCGTAGTCTTGGGTCGGGTCAATGGTCGCTGCCAGAGAGAGAGAGAAAAGAAACACTCAGCGTGCACTCTATCCTAGATCAGAATGGTTATCACTTTTTTCTAATCAGGAAACCTCCCACTGTACCTCAAATTCTCCTCCAAACCTGAAAGAAGAATTAGTCGGGGTCACCCGAGGAGTAAACCAACTCATCAGTGGGAATCGGGATCCAACTATCATCGCATGACAACGTGACGGAATCCGCTCACGGTACCACACTCCAGAAGGTATGCGCATATCTGGCAAGTTTCAGTTCTTTTGAAACTCCCGATGTGATTTCTGCCCCATGCTCTTATGACCTTGGCGTGAGGTCAAAATATCATAAGTCACATGTCAAGTTCTGCCCATCATTATCCAGGTTAATTTGAACCCACCCGTACATACCCTTGACGTAGGCCAAAATAGTAGTACGACTGTCCCAAACCAACGCATCTATCTATGCTACAGATAAATATCCGGCAGCTACCAATCACTATGCCTTGGCGTGAGGTCAAAATACATAGCTTGAATACTACCGAATATTTAACCGAAATGATGGAGGGCTACGAATGGTTTTTGGCGAAAACCTTTAACGTAATGAACTTGATATCGTTGAAGGAACGGATAGCTTTTTAGAAAATATAGTGACGAAAACCTTTACTAAAGAGGTCACTCCCGGTGAAGGGATCTCGGCTCTTTCCCCGTAGAATGGGGTGCAGGATATCCCTAATGAATACCATGATGCAAAGCAAAAGTAATCGGCTATAGTGAAGTTAATGCCCTGACGCAAACTTTTGTCCAAGGGGTCACTCCCGGTGAAGGGATCTCGGCCCTTGCCTCGTCGACTGAGGAGCAGGATATTCCAACTGAATACCACGATGCAAAACAAAAGAGAACGCCCTTGCAATAACAGCTTTTTGAAAAGTGTTCCAACAACATCAGAATAGGTTTGTTTAACTTGCATTGATCTGAATCAACGCAGTCCCATCAATTGATCACACCACAAAGAACGAAAATATACTGACGTACGTATATGCCATCCGCATTTGCCACTGGGTCCCGTCATCACCCGTTAGGTTAGCTAACTTGTAAGTCTACGTTAGCGCCCCGGCAGTCTACAGACGCCAAATGCGGAACAAAAACTTTTAAACTTGGCGCTATCGTATACTTTAACCCGGATCTGCCATTATTGCTAAACTAACAAACTGTAAAGAGTGTAGGAATGTTATACCGAACGATCCGAGTCCTTCGTTCTTCAACCATCATCCCACGCTCCGTTGCGGCTGCTCCGATCTCGTCGATCTCCGATCTCCTCGTCGAGGTGGCACCACATGATCGATTCTTTAAACGGGCTCCCGCCTCTGACTCGAGGCAACTCGATCGTCAAGTTTGCTAAAAGAGACGACCAAGATTGATGTAGAGAATGAGTAGATGACTTTGTCTCACTTCGTCCAAGTCCGTGGACGATCGGTTAATGAAGTTGCCGAGGGAATTGGGTGATGGAATGAAATGAGCTGTGGATTCCATACACCCCAAATCTATCATAATCTTTTCACAAATGAATCCAACAACCATGAGAGAGAGAGAGAGGGGCCGGCCTCTTTATAGAATGAGGGAGGTGACCGTAGGAGAGGGGGGTGACCATAGGATGCAACCTTATCATAACCAAAAGATATTATGAACAAATATCAAGCATAAAGATCTTAAGCAAAACAAGAAAGTAATGAAATCAAAGCATGAGTCACTTAGCCTTGTCACAAATTCTAGAACCTTCTAGAACCTTCTAGAAGCACGACTCACTCTCATCCAAGAAAAGATAAATCCGTCTTTAACCGAATGTTAAAAGACGGCTGATAGAAAACTGGAAACTGGCAACTTCCAAATGTGATCCTGAAACGAATTTCAGGAAAACCCCGAAACTGTATAAATATACCCGCATTTGTATTACGACCGAATACAAATGCAACTGAGACAAAGATATTATACCTACTCAATATAATACTCAGATCCGGCTTAAACCAAAGCCGACCAGTATTATCTGCCCGAAAAATAACACGTGCGTAAACGCACGTGCATTTTCCGAACCCTGCCATAAAACCATACGGCCTCTACAACGTTTCGCCCGAACTTGGGAAACTGTCTGTGGGGGACTCTAATGACTCGTCAGCACCCTGGCAGTGGGTTTAACCACAAACCGTCAGCGGCACTAGCAATGCGTAACGGCTGCCCATGGACTGACCTTAAGGGTGGCCGAGGAGCGAACTCAAGGGAGACCGATGAGCGAACTCCTCCGAAAACCCTACTGAGCCTAACAGTGACAATGTATATACAGTCCGGTCCGTTCGTCAATGAGTATCGCATATCTGCCTAGGGGGCTAGCAACGTCAGACCCCCAATAGCAGTATAAGTCGTGTCGGAGTGAAGCCTCAATACACCCTGAGATACTACTGGAGTACCTACCAGTAAATATCCTACCATGGCCATGGATTTGTGTAATGGCTCTCCTAGACACAGCACGACCTCGCCCCCAATACCGGGAGAGACGAATCCCCTGCCGATCCGCTCACGTGCCTCCATATGGCTCGGGACTGTCCCCAAAAGCTACCTGTTTGCACGACTCCTTTGAGCCGTGGTAGGGTAGAAATCAAAGCACAGTGGGAACTCACACGAGACAAATGACGACCTCAGGTCGATGAACTAACCTGTACACATGTCACCAGGGAACTGCTATCTGACGGTAGATATAATACTAACTAGCAGATTCCCGGCGAGTCCTGTCCGGTGTACTCATAACCCAATGAGCACCTGTATACATCTTAGGTGATCCAACTGACACCAGTGGCTTGTGAGACCGGCCACCGCCCCTCGTCGGGGTCTTGACTGTACACACTAGTCTACTCCGGAGTATCGTTGCCCTGTCTCGAAACTCCCACGACTAGGGTCCATAATTAAGGATATGCATATAAACTACCCAACTCTCACGTATATGATCGCCATCATACTGTTGGTAGTAAAGCAAGATCCTAAGGGCTCTATCAAAGTGTAACATGCAATCAGTCACCTGAACATGTACACGACTGATAAAGGCAAACCAGATAGCATACTATCATCTCGAGTAAGACTGTCCTACCGGGATAGGTCCTCCGCAATCATTGCAATCACGTACCTGCGATCCAATAATTGACTGTGAGGGCACTATCTCCAACAATCTCCCACTTGCACTCTAGGCTAATATTGTGATGTCGACTACTCACAGCCCGTGTGAAACCGAACATCCAACTCCTCTACTAATCAGTTTCACAAAGCCCGTTTATAAAACTATTGTGTTCGAGAAATAGCCTCAGTGAGTGGATCCGCCTAGAAGTATCTTTCTATATCTCTCTTAATCTCAAGTTCGCGGAGAAAGCCATCTCCCAAATTGAGTAATACATGTCTTAGAACATGTCTGGATATCTGATGGGACCTTAGTTCATAAATGAACGCCATATCCAAACTTCTTAGACTGTATCGATCACTGAACCTAATCAGTATCGGGCACCTTGCTTCCCACAGTATCCTCTTGGACCACCTGTCCATAATACTGTCCCTCTTCGTCAGAGGGAAAAACTAAAACTCTGACAGTCACTCTGTCATCCATGTCACCTTTGAAGCTTGGAATGATAACCGTCTCCCGAAGGAGGCTGCCGTCATCAAATCCGTAGAACATGTACCTATGTTCTAAAACTGCTTCCTTATGTTTCTCCAGGATTGGATTAATACAAACTTATTGCATCTAGTGCAAAACCAACATTTGGTGTGGTACTTGACATCTCATGATTGACTCAATTGCCTAAGCAAGTGATCTGCCAATCATGCACTTCCATCTCCCCTTTAGTCTGTAAGACACCTTTAGAGAGGGTGACTCCATCACCTGCAGGTACACCACCATGCTAGGAGTCAACTATTCCAAAAACCATTAGAATATCTGTCAAAGTACCCACATTGGGAAACTACCCAAATCCAGATCTAAAACCATAGATCTAGAAACCAGAATGTCAAATATTATATCCATATCCTGTCTGGAGAAACAACTGTGTGACGACCACAGTACAACCGATCGTAGTATAGGAATTTTACTTCCTACTCTGTGTATGTCATCCAGATACCATGACATCACACCCTACTACCTTCTTAACTGATCCATCCCCTATTCTGATTGAAGTCAAACCCATGACTGTCACATCAAAATTAGATGATCTATCTCCGCTATAACTGCTCAAGTCTATAAATAGATATAAGCATCTTGCCCACTATGCTTCCGCTGCTCCCACTGACTACGACAACCCTCCTACCGGGTCTCATATCCTGGAACAACAGTAGTGTCAAGTCTGGGTAGATAAGAACCTCCCTGTCACCGTCCTTGAGCCTACAGAAGTACCTCTCGGGTGTCTGAGGTTACCCACCAAATCTGCGAAGTGGCTATTGGAATGTCAAACCTGATTGAATATATAGGTCCTATTAAATTTTCCGTAATCGTTCGCTGTTCTGGAATCACTTCCAGTTCTACCATACTCCCACTACTGTTTTCTGAAAAAGATCCATTTTACTAAAACTGTGGCGAGTCAAGAACAATATCACTATTGATCTTCTAAATGGTAGAATATCAACCCTCGTCATAGCCAGGGTCAACCCACAAACAGCCATTACAGAAACGTGCCCTGAGTTATTCAGTGTCTGGTTTTAATCATAAGCTGGACAACTCCCCGTTCCTTAATTTCTTTTAAGGTACGAACTATTCTATATCCAATATAGAAACTTTAGCACTAATTTAATTGGAACCATGTTCAATCCATGCAGCTGTCTCCAGTGCATATCAACTTAATGGAAAGAGGCTAATCAGCATTACTCAACTTAGGAATCCATCCAATTATGAGTAACCTGAAAGAGAAACACGTTTCTCAAAACCATTACTATCATCTGAATACCAATCACAAGGATCTACATCTTCGATCTCTTTGAAGAATCCCGATACTTGTGATACCTGGTTCTCTACTTTATTCTTATACCCACAACTTCTCAAAACTTAGACCTTGTATTTCTACGAAACACTCGTCTAAATACTAGAGAAGTAATAAGTAAACAGAACATAGTACGAGGACCTACCCCTTTGTCCTGATGGACACTGGACAACATACAATACTCTGTATAAGTCCGCTGAGTTGTACAACTCAAAACCTGTGCGTTGTAGGTGGAAAACTGTACCTTGGCGATTTCCTCAACTATCACCAATTACAACGAATTCCGATATAATGAGGATAATCACCTAATTCCCAATATCTTACTCCCACTCATCATCTGTAAAACCATACAGATATGAGAATGAAACCTGGTAAATACATACCCTTGGAGTAAGTGTCTAATCGGGAAAACAGTTTTTCCTTTAACAATGCACTGAAACATGAAAATGTTTCGTAGGGGTATCCTGGTATTCATAGTAATGCCTCTTCCATAATCCAATTCATGACTTCAACCGTATATTTTATTGCCCTCTCTCCAAATCCCTTTATTTGTCTTTAGTCGTTACCTTCTGTACACCATCGTTAGGCTAAATGGTTTTCTTCCTTCCCTACCGTTCGGCACCAGCCTATGGTTTGGAAGAAGACTATCCAGTAAGCATAATAGGTGTACCCTCCTAAACCAAGGAGTACTCGCATCTCGAGAGAAGGTGACGATAAAAGACAACTGAATAATACCTTATTCTTTTTAAAGGTGAAATAGGAGCGGCGATGAAGTACGCGGTTTTGGTCGTGAATGATATCAGTCGCAATTTACTTTGCCCTCTTTCTAATCCCTTTATTTTGTCTTTACATATTACCTTCTGCACACCCTACTTAGGCTAATTGGTTTTCTTCATTCCCTACCTTTCGGCACCAGCCTATGGTTTGGAATAAGACTATCCAATAGGCGTAATAGGTGTACTCTCCTAAACCAAGGAGCTCTCGCAACCTGAGAGAAGGTGATAATAAAAGACAACTGAATAAACCAATTCTATTTCTCCTGAACCTGGATCCATCCCCGAAGAAGTCCCTTCGAGTTCGTATATAACCATACGATGGCTCTATCCAATGGAAGTGGATATCCGTAGTAATACGGGTGTTCTGAGAAATTCAAAGGGTAAAAGAAGGAGTGGCAATGACTTATGCAACTTAGGCAATCCAAAAGCCAGTATTTTAAGAAGGTTCGGTCAACCTGGTCACTGAGTCATAGTCTAGGGTCGGTCAAAGGTCGCTGCCAAAGAGAGAGAGAGAAAAGAAACACTCTGCGTGCACTCTAACCTAGATCAGAATGGTCATCACTTTATCTAATCCGGAAACCTCCCACTGTCCTGTCAAATTCTCCTCCAAACCTAAAGAAGAATCAATCGAGATCACCCGAAGAGTAAACCAACTCATCAGTGGGAATCAGGATCCAACTCTCATCGCATGATAACGTGATGGAATGCATCCACGTTACTCATACTCCAGAAGGTATGCGCATACTCGGCAAATTTCGGTTTCTTTAGAAACTCCTGATATTATTTTTTGCCCCATGCTCTTATAACCTTGGCGTTAGGTCAAAATGTCATAAGTCACATGCCAAGTTCTACCCATCACTATCTTGTTAATTTGAACCCACCCGCACATGCCCTTGGCGTTAGGTCAAAATGCCAGAACGGCTGTCCCAAACCAACTCATCTATCTATGCAACAATTGAATACCCAGCAGCTACCAAACACTATGCCTTGGCGTTAGGTCAAAATACATAGCTTGAATACTACTGAATACCCAAAAGAAGTGACGGAGGGCTACGGCTGGTTTTTGGCGAAAAAACCTTTAGCGTAGTGAACTTGATATCGCTGAAGGAACCTGATAGCTTTTTAAAATATAGTGGCGAAAACCTTTTGCTAAAGAGGTCACTCCCGGTAAAGGGATCTCGGCTCTTTCCTCGTGGAATGAGGTGCAGGATATTCCACTGAATACCGCTATGCAAAGCAACTTGTAATCGACTATAGTAAAGTTATTACCCTGACGCAAACTTTTGCCCAAGGGGTCGGTCCCGGTGAAGGGATATCGGCCCTTGCCCCGTCGAATGAGGTGCAGGATATTCCACTGAATACCGCTATGCATAACAAAAGAAAACGTCTTTGCAATAACACCTTTTAAATTGTTCAAACAACTGTTTACAGGTTTGTTTTTACTTTGCGTTGATCAGAATCAACGCAGTCCCATCATTAATCACACCAGAAAAGAACGAAAATAAAATGTACGTATATGCCATCCGCATTCGTCACTGGGTCCCGTCATCACCCGTTAGGTTACTTAACTAACGACAGAGCGGGGACTGGACTAGCGCGGGTGTAAAACATATACAACATCTAATAGTATATAAACCAATATACAATAATCGCTCCAGACGTGATAGTATGCAACATTACAGAAAAGTAATAAGCATCACAGAACAATACAGATATCTGGGATCCCCGAGTTTCACAGAGCCGCTGCTGAAACTCGACGTTCCCCTGTCATGTGGATAGCCTGTGCAATGAAACCTAGACCCCTACGGGTGCGGCAAGTTACCCGCCAAAACCTGAAGCGAGGTAGTCCCCACAGCATAGTGAATGGAACACCCGGCACTTCACGGAATCCGGTAAATTGAGCACCCCTCCTTGGGTCAACCTGTACCCCCTACGAGTGCGGCGAATAGTCTGCCAATTCTAGAGTGGGACCCCTCTGCCTCTCAAAGCCATGAGATGCGGACCCGTTGCTTCTCAGAACCCGGCTATCCGTGCACTCCGTCTTGGGGTAAAACCTAGTACAGTAATGAAAAATAGTACAATAGGTACATCGACCGCAACCTGGTCATGCCCCAAAAGAATATTATACAACAGGCAGTGACGGCAGTCCACAAGTTGGACGCTCGCCCTGCAATATCAAATGTACAAATAAACTCAAACTGTACTACCATTGCACAGTGCTATCCACCACGACAAATCCGCAACATCACAGCACAACACAGAACATCAACGCGAATGTCACGTTCGCAAACCCGTCTAAAAGAACTATAGCAATCAGACGCAGTTTACCGATCAAATGACATTCCCGGTCGGAGATATAATGTAAGCACTGTAAACTAACGTGTTTAAATTTCGATCGACCAAAGACCAAATATCAAAAAGTGGGCCCCACTGCTTACTGGTGAACAGTAACAAAATCTGGGCAAAAACGATATTTACCAAAAACCTCAAAATCCAACAGAGAAGCCACTGGAAAAATTTCGGAGCACGAGCTCACCACGTGGCCGCGGAAGCGCGGTCAAACCATTGGTTTGACCGCGTTTCCGCGGCGGTTTGGTGGGGTCACGTGCCCAAATTTTGCCGTGGTTCTTAGAATTGCCTGCACAGATTTTTAAGACATCCAGAAATAAATTTTGAGACCGTTTAAAATTAACAGAAACTGTCGGGCATGGATTTTCCAATTTTCGATTTCCGGTCGGATCGATGTTTTAAACGCGTTAGCACAAGTTAGTATAGCAAAATGGTGAGGCTCTGATACCACTGTAAGTCTACGTTAGCGCCCCGGCAGTCTACAGACGCCAAATGCGGAACAAAAACTTTTAAACTTGGCGCTATCGTATACTTTAACCCGGATCTGCCATTATTGCTAAACTAACAAACTGTAAAGAGTGTAGGAATGTTATACCGAACGATCCGAGTCCTTCGTTCTTCAACCATCATCCCACGCTCCGTTGCGGCTGCTCCGATCTCGTCGATCTCCGATCTCCTCGTCGAGGTGGCACCACATGATCGATTCTTTAAACGGGCTCCCGCCTCTGACTCGAGGCAACTCGATCGTCAAGTTTGCTAAAAGAGACGACCAAGATTGATGTAGAGAATGAGTAGATGACTTTGTCTCACTTCGTCCAAGTCCGTGGACGATCGGTTAATGAAGTTGCCGAGGGAATTGGGTGATGGAATGAAATGAGCTGTGGATTCCATACACCCCAAATCTATCATAATCTTTTCACAAATGAATCCAACAACCATGAGAGAGAGAGAGAGGGGCCGGCCTCTTTATAGAATGAGGGAGGTGACCGTAGGAGAGGGGGGTGACCATAGGATGCAACCTTATCATAACCAAAAGATATTATGAACAAATATCAAGCATAAAGATCTTAAGCAAAACAAGAAAGTAATGAAATCAAAGCATGAGTCACTTAGCCTTGTCACAAATTCTAGAACCTTCTAGAACCTTCTAGAAGCACGACTCACTCTCATCCAAGAAAAGATAAATCCGTCTTTAACCGAATGTTAAAAGACGGCTGATAGAAAACTGGAAACTGGCAACTTCCAAAAGTGATCCTGAAACGAATTTCAGGACAACCCCGAAACTGTATAAATATACCCGCATTTGTATTACGACCGAATACAAATGCAACTGAGACAAAGATATTATACCTACTCAATATAATACTCGGATCCGGCTTAAACCAAAGCCGACCAGTATTATCTGCCCGAAAAATAACACGTGCGTAAACGCACGTGCATTTTCCGAACCCTGCCATAAAACCATACGGCCTCTACAACGTTTCGCCCGAACTTGGGAAACTGTCTGTGGGGGACTCTAATGACTCGTCAGCACCCTGGCAGTGGGTTTAACCACAAACCGTCAGCGGCACTAGCAATGCGTAACGGCTGCCCATGGACTGACCTTAAGGGTGGCCGAGGAGCGAACTCAAGGGAGACCGATGAGCGAACTCCTCCGAAAACCCTACTGAGCCTAACAGTGACAATGTATATACAGTCCGGTCCGTTCGACAATGAGTATCGCATATCTGCCTAGGGGGCTAGCAACGTCAGACCCCCAATAGCAGTATAAGTCGTGTCGGAGTGAAGCCTCAATACACCCTGAGATACTACTGGAGTACCTACCAGTAAATCTCCTACCATGGCCATGGATTTGTGTAATGGCTCTCCTAGACACAGCATGACCTCGCCCCCAATACCGGGAGAGACGAATCCCCTGCCGATCCGCTCACGTGCCTCCATATGGCTCGGGACTGTACCCAAAAGCTACCTGTTTGCACGACTCCTTTGAGCCGTGGTAGGGTAGAAATCAAAGCACAGTGGGAACTCACACGAGACAAATGACGACCTCAGGTCGATGAACTAACCTGTACACATGTCACCAGGGAACTGCTATCTGACGGTAGATATAATACTAACTAGCAGATTCCCGGCGAGTCCTGTCCGGTGTACTCATAACCCAATGAGCACCTGTATACATCTTAGGTGATCCAACTGACACCAGTGGCTTGTGAGACCGGCCACCGCCCCTCGTCGGGGTCTCGACTGTACACACTAGTCTACTCCGGAGTATCGATGCCCTGTCTCGAAACTCCCACGACTAGGGACCATAATTAAGGATATGCATATAAACTACCCAACTCTCACGTATATGATCGCCATCATACTGTTGGTAGTAAAGCAAGATCCTAAGGGCTCTATCAAAGTGTAACATGCAATCAGTCACCTGAACATGTACACGACTGATAAAGGCAAACCAGATAGCATACTATCATCTCGAGTAAGACTGTCCTACCGGGATAGGTCCTCCGCAATCATTGCAATCACGTACCTGCGATCCAATAATTGACTATGAGGGCACTATCTCCAACATAACTAACGGCAGAGCGGGGACTGGACTAGCGCGGATGAAAAACATATACAACATCTACTAATATATATACCAATATATTATATTTCGCTCAAGGCGTGAAAAGAAATGCAACATCACAGAAATGTACAGCATCACAGAACAATACAGATATCTGGGATCCCCGGGTTTCACAGAGCCACTACTGAAACCCGACGTTCCCCTGGTCGTGTGGATAGCCTGTGCAATGAAATCCTAGACCCCTACGGGCGCGGCAAGTTACCCGCCAAAACCTGAAGCGAGGCAGCCCCCTTCAGCTCCGTGAATGGACCACCCAGCACTCCACGGAATCCGGCAACTTGGGCACCCCTCCTGGGTCAACCTGTACCCCCTACGAGTGCGGCGAATAGCCCGCCAATCCTAGAGTGAAGCCCCCTCCGTCCCAATGCCATGAGATGCGGGCTTGTTGCCCTCCAGAACCCGGCTATCCGTGCACCCCTCCGCGGGGTAATCCTAGTACAGAAAGTAAAATATACATACACCGGGTACATCGACCGCAACCAGGTCGTGCCCCAAAAGAATAATACAAACTGGCAGTGATGGCAGTCCACAAGTCGGACGCTCGCCCCGCAATATCAAATGTACATAATACAACAGCACTGTACTAGCATTGCATCCAGGCTATCCCCCACGACCGATCCGCAACATCACAGCATAAACATAGAACATCAACGTGAAAGTCATGTTCGCAAATCCGTCTAACCGGGCTATAGCAGTTAGACCGGATTTACCGATCAAGTGACATTCACGGTCGCAGATATAATGTAAATACTGTGAAAAATGTGTTTAAAATTTTCCGATTGACCAAAAATTAACAAGTGGGCCCCCAATCAAAAGTGTAGCACTCACAGAAAACCTGGGCCCAATTTTAATATTCCAAAAGCCCTAAAAATAGTCCAGAAGCCTACAGGGAAAAATTGATGCATTGAAGACTTCAATGTGCGGCGGAACCGCGGCCCAAGGGGGGTTTGGCCGCGGTTCCGTGCTCCAATCATTGACTGAATGCATCGAATTTCTCCAGTAGTCTTAGAACTCCCTGCACATCATTCTGAGACCACCTGAAAAATTTTTGGTGCAAGAAAAAATTCAACAGAAAACTGATGTGAGGTAATATGTAGATTTTGGAATTTTGGTCGATCGGAAACGCAAAACACATCAAACGAAGCTAGACGAAGTTAATGGCGAGGCTCTGATACCAATGTAAGTGCACGGCGGCGCCCCGGCCGTCAATCCGACGGCCAAACGCGGAAACGGTGATAAACTTTAACTTTTTGCGGACTTAGCAAACCGGCACCACCGCGCACTAAACCCCGGATCATGCCATTAAACTAATTCTAGCAAACAAGAGAAGGGTTAGAGATGTACCTACTGATCCGAGTCCTCCGGTCTTCATCTCCACTCCGATCTCCTCGCGGGAACTCCGGTCGTCGCCTCCTCGCCGGAAGGGCACCACATCGCCTGTAGCTTTTACGGGCTCCCACCTCAATACCGAGGCAACTCGGGCGCGAAGCTGGCGAATCGACGCGTCCAAGATTTGCTGTAGGAAGTAGTGTAGAACATGCTAGTCTCATTTGGAGTTTGGAGTTGCCTTGATGGAGGAATCAACAAGATATCAACTTGGGGTTTTATGGTAGCAATGAAAATGAGATGGATGATTAATTTCCCACACCAAAATGAAACCTCTCATTTTCTCTCCTCATGAAATTGTGGCCGGCCTCATAGAATGGAAATGGTGGAGGGAATCAAGATATATCATAAGAGGGAGGTGATTGTAGGAGATGAGAAGAGGTGACCACATCAAGAGACAAGAAAACATGAACCATACTTCTCACTTTAATCAACCCATACCCATTCAAATCACATTTAAAGCACAACATGGATGATAAAGCAAAGATGCTTATCATAACAAGACTAATGCAATAAACCCCCTCCACAAATGTTATTTGCACAATTGCAAATAACCCCTCCATCGGAAAAGTCCGGCCGGGAAAGAACAAAGGAAAACCGGCTGGAACGGAATGCAAACTGGCAACTCCAGAAAACTGGTCCCGTAATAAATTACAGGAAAACCCCGATACTGTGCATACACACCCGCATTTGTATTCCGTCCGAATACAAATGCAATGAGACAAAATCTACACTGTACTATACTAGGATCCGGCTTAAACCAAAGCCGGCTAGTAATATCCGTCCGATCCTGATCCGTGCAATACCGTACGTATCTGATCGAACGCTGCCATATAACCATACGGCCACTAGTACAAAAATGTCCGATCCTGATCCGTGCAATACCGCACGTATCTGATCGGACCCTGTCATATCTCCATACGGCCTCTACAGCGTTTCGCCCGAAAGCTTGAGTAACTGAAGGTGTGGTGGACTCTAAAGACTCGTCAATACTATGGCTGTGGATTTAACCACCAGCACGTCAGAGGTATAAGCCAATACGTGACGGGCCACCAGCTATTGACTAAAAGGGACGTCGATGAGCGAACTCATCCTGACACCCTACTGAGCCTGTCAGTGACAATATCCGTACAGTCCGGTCCGTTCGTCTATGAGCATCGCATGTCGGGCCTAGGGGGTTGGTAAAAGTCAGACCCCCAAAGGCGGTACAAGTCGTGTCGGAGTGTAGCCCAGAACACCCTGAGATACTACTGGAATACCTACCAGTAAATCTCCTGCCTTGGCCAAGGTCTTCGTGTAATGGCTCTCCTAGACACAGCGCGACCTCACCCCCAATACCGGGAGAGACGAACCCCCGAAGATCCGCTCACTGCCTCCATGTGGCTTGGGACTGTACCCAACTAAAACTTGTTTGCACGACTCCTTTGAGCCGTGGTATGGTAGTAATCAAAGCACAGTGGGAACTCACACGAGACAAATGACGATCCCCAGGTCGATGAACTAACCTGTACACATGTCACCAGGGAACTGCTATCTGACGTCAGGTATAAGACCAACTAGCATGTTCCCGGCGAGTCCTGTCCGGTGTACTCATAACCCAATGAGCACCTGTATACATCTTAGGTGAACCAACTGACACCAGTGGATTGTGAGAGCGGCCACCGTCCCTCGTCGGGGTCTCGACTGTATACACTAGTCTACTCTGGAGTATCGATGCCCTGTCTCGAAACTCCCACGACTAGGGACCTTTTAAGGATGTGCTTATAGACTACCAGCTCCCACGTATATGATCGCCCTCATACTGCCGGTAGTCAAGCAAGAATCCTAGGGGCTCTATCAACGTGCAATAGCGACCTATCAGGTCACCTAAAGCAGTACACGATGATAAAGGTAAACCAGATAGCAAACTATCATCTCGAGTAAGACTGTTCTACCGGGATAGGTCCTCCGTCAATCATTGCAATCACGTGCCTGTGATCCAATAATTGACTCTGAGGGCACTATCTCCAACACGAATTGAGTAATACCTGTCTTAGAATATGTCTGGATATCTGATGGGACCTTAGTTCATAAATGAACTCCATATCCAAACTTCTTAGACTGTATGGATCACTGAACCTAATCAGTATCCGACACCATGCCACCCACAGTATCCTCTTGAACCACCTGTCCATAATACTGTCCCTCTTCGTCAGAGGGAAAACTAAAACTCTGACAATCACTCTGTCATCCATATCACCTTTGAAGCCTGGAATGATAACCGTCTCCCGAAGGAGGCTGCCGTCATCAAATCCGTAGAACATGTACTTATATTCTAAAACCGCTTCCTTATGTTTCTCCAGGATTGGATTAATACAAACTTATTGCATCTAGTGCAAAAACCAACATTTGGTGTGGTACTTGACATCTCATGATTGACTCAATTGCCTAAGCAAGTGATCTGCCAATCATGCACATCCCTCTCCCCTTTAGTCTATACGACACCTTTAGAGAGGGTGACTCCATCACCTGCAGGTACACCACCATGCTAGGAGTCAACTATTCTAAAAACCATTAGAATATCTGTCAAAGTACCCACATTGGGAAACTACCCAAATCCAGATCTAAAACCATAGATCTAGAAACCAGAATGTCAAATATTATATCCATATCCTGTCTGGAGAAACAACTGTGTGACGACCACAGTACAACCGATCGTAGTATAGGAATTTTACTTCCTACTCTGTGTATGTCATCCAAAAACCATGAAATCACACCCTACTACCTTCTTAACAGATCCATCCCTTATTCTGATTGAAGTCAAACCTATGACTGTCATATCAAAATTAGATGATCTATCTCCGCTATAACTGCTTTAGTCCATAAATAGATATAAGCATCTTGCCCACTATACTTCTGCTGCTCCCACTGACTACGACAACCCTCCTACCGGGTCTCATAACCTGGAACAACAGTAGTGTCAAGTCTGGGTAGATAAGAACCTCCCTGTCACCATCCTTGAGGCTACCGAAGTACCTCTCGGGTGTCTGAGGTTACCTACCATATCTGCGGAGTGGCTATTGGAATGTCAAACCTGATTGAATATATAGGTCCTATTAAATTTTCCGTAATCGTTCGCGGTTCTGGAATCACTTCCAGTTCTACCATACTCCCACTACAGTTTTCTGAAAAAGATCTATTTTTACTAAAAATGTGGCGAGTCAAGAACAATATCACTATTGATCTTCCAAATGGTTGAATATCAACCCTCGTCATAGCCAGGGTCAACCCACAAACAGCCACTATAGAAACGTGCCCTGAGTTATCCAGAGTCTGGTTTTAATCATAAGCTGGACAGCTCCCCGTACCTTAATATCTTTTAAGGTACGAACTATTCTATATCCAATATAGAAACTTTGGCACTTATTTAATTGGAACCATATTCAAATCATGCAGCTGTCTCCAGTGCATATCAACTTAATGGAAAGAGGCTAATCAACATTACTCAACTTAGGAATCCATCCAATTATGAGTAACCTGTAAGAGAAACACGTTTCTCAAAACCATCACTATCATCTGAATTCCAATCACAAGAATCTACATCTTCGATCTCTTTGAAGAATCCCGATACTTGTGATACCTGGTTCTCTACTTTATTCTTATACCCACAACTTCTCAAAACTTAGACCTTGTATTTCTACGAAACACTTGTCTAAAAACTAGAGAAGTTATAAGTAAACAGAACATAGTACGAGGACCTACCCCTTTGTCCTGATGGACACTGGACAACATACAATACTCTGTATAAGTCCGCTGAGTTTAAACAACTCAAAACCTGTGCGTCGTAGGTAGAAAACTGTACCCTGGCGATTTCCTCAAATATCACCAATTACAACGAATTCCGATATAATGAGGATGATCACCTAATTCCCAATATCTTACTCCCACTCATCATATGTAAAACCATACAGATATGAGAATGAAACCTGGTAAATACATACCCTTGGAGTAAGTGTCTAATCAGGAAAACAGTTTTTTTAACAATGCACTGAAACATGAAAATGTTTCGTAGGGGTATCCTGGTATTCATAGCAATGCCTTTTCCATAATCCAATTCATGACTTCAACCGTATATTTTATTGCCGTCTCTCCAAATCCCTTTATTTGTCTTTAGTCATTACCTTCTGTACACCATCGTTAGGCTAACTGGTTTTCTTCCTTCCCTACCGTTCGGCACCAGCCTATGGTTTGGAAGAAGACTATCCAGTAAGCATAATAGGTGTACTCTCCTAAACCAAGGAGTACTCGCATCTCGAGAGAAGGTGATGATAAAAGACAACTGAATAATACCTTATTCTTTTAAAGGTGAAATAGGAGTGGCGATGAAGTGCGCGGTTTTGGTCGTGAATGATATCAGTCGCAATTTACTTTGTCCTCTTTCTAATCCCTTTATTTTGTCTTTACATATTACCTTCTGCACACCCTACTTAGGCTAATTGGTTTTCTTCATTCCCTACCTTTCGGCACCAGCCTATGGTTTGGAATAAGACTATCCAATAAGCGTAATAGGTGTACTCTCCTAAACCAAGGAGCTCTCGCAACCTGAGAGAAGGTGATAATAAAAGACAACTGAATAAACCAATTCTATTTCTCCTGAACCTTGATCCATCCCCGAAGAAGTTCCTTCGAGTTCGTATATAACCATACGATGGATCTATCCAATGGAAGTGGATATCCGTAGTAATACGGGTGTTCTGAGAAATTCAAAGGGTAAAAGAAGGAGTGGCAATGAATTATGCAACTCAGACAATCCAAAAGCCAGTATTTTAAGAAGGTTCGGTCAACTTGGTCACTGAGTCATAGTCTAGGGTCGGTCAAAGGTCGCTGCCAAAGAGAGAGAGAAAAGAAACACTCTGCGTGCACTCTAACCTAGATCAGAATGGTCATCACTTTATCTAATCCGGAAACCTCCCACTGTCCTGTCAAATTCTCCTCCAAACCTAAAGAAGAATCAATCGGGATCACCCGAAGAGTAAACCAACTCATCAGTGGGAATCGGGATCCAACTCTCATCGCATGATAACGTGATAGAATGCATCCACGTTACTCATACTCCAGATGGTATGCGCATACTTGGCAAGTTTCAGTTTCTTTAGAAACTCCCGATATAATTTTTGCCCCATGCTCTTATAACCTTGGCGTTAGGTCAAAATGTCATAAGTCACATGCCAAGTTCTACCCATCACTATCTTGTTAATTTGAACCCACCCGTACATGCCCTTGGCGTTAGGTCAAAATGGCAGAACGGCTGTCCCAAACCAACTCATCTATCTATGCAACAATTGAATACCCAGCAGCTACCAAACACTATGCCTTGGCGTTAGGTCCAAATACATAGCTTGAATACTACTGAATACCCAAAAGAAGTGACGGAGGGCTACGGCTGGTTTTTGGCGAAAAACCTTTAGCGTAGTGAACTTGATATCGCTGAAGGAACCTGATAGCTTTTTAAAATATAGTGGCGAAAACCTTTTGCTAAAGAGGTCACTCCCGGTAAAGGGATCTCGGCTCTTTCCTCGTGGAATGAGGTGCAGGATATTCCACTGAATACCGCTATGCAAAGCAACTTGTAATCGACTATAGTAAAGTTATTACCCTGACGCAAACTTCTGTCCAAGGGGTCGGTCCCGGTAAAGGGATATCAACCCTTGCCCCGTCGAATGAGGTGCAGGATATTCCACTGAATACCGCTATGCATAACAAAAGAAAACGTCTTTGTAACAACACTTTTTAAATTTGTTCCAACAACTGTAAACAGGTTTGTTTTACTTTGCATTGATCAGAATCAACGCAGTCCCATCAATCAATCACACCAGAAAAGAACGAAAATAAAATGTACGTATATGCCATCCGCATTCGTCACTGGGTCCCGTCATCACCCGTTAGGTTACTTAACTAACGACAGAGCGGGGACTGGACTAGCGCGGGTGTAAAACATATACAACATCTAATAGTATATAAACCAATATACAATAATCGCTCCAGGCGTGATAGTATGCAACATTACAGAAAAGTAATAAGCATCACAGAACAATACAGATAATCTGGGATCCCCGAGTTTCACAGAGCCGCTGCTGAAACTCGGCGTTCCCCTGTCGTGTGGATAGCCTGTGCAATGAAACCTAGACCCCTACGGGTGCGGCAAGTTACCCGCCAAAACCTGAAGCGAGGCAGTCCCCCACAGCATAGTGAATGGAACACCCGGCACTTCACGGAATCCGCTAAATTGAGCACCCCTCCTTGGGTCAACCTGTACCCCCTACGAGTGCGGCGAATAGTCTGCCAATTTTATAGTGGGGCCCCTCTGCCTCCCAAAGCCATGAGATGCGGACCCGTTGCTCCTCCAGAACCCGGCTATCCGTGCACTCCGTCGCGGGGCAAAACCTAGTACAGTAATGAAAAATAGTACAATAGGTACATCGACCGCAACCTGGTCGTGCCCCAAAAGAATATTATACAACAGGCAGTGACGGCAGTCCACAAGTTGGACGCTCGCCCCGCAATATCAAATGTACAAATAAACTCAAACTGTACTACCATTGCACACTGCTATCCACCACGACAAATCCGCAACATCACAGCACAACACAGAACATCAACGCGAATTTCACGTTCGCAAACCCGTCTAAAAGAACTATAGCAATCAGACGCGGTTTACCGATCAAATGACATTCCCGGTCGGAGATATAATGTAAGCACTGTAAACTAACGTCTTTAAATTTCGATCGACCAAAGACCAAATATCAAAAAGTGGGCCCCACTGCTTACTGGTGAACAGTAACAAAACCTGGGCCAAAACGATATTAACCAAAAACCCCAAAATCCATCACAGAACCCACTGACCAAATTTGGGAGCACGTGCTCACCACATGGCCGCGGATGCGCGGCCAAACCATGGGTTTGGCCGCGTTTCCGCGGCAGCTTGGAGGAATCACGACCCCAAATTTTGTCGTGGCTCTTAAAAACGCCTGCACAGATTTTTAAGACATCCAGAAATAATTTTTGAAGCCATTTAAAATTAACAGAAACTGCCGGGCAAGGATTTTGCCGTTTTTGATTTTCGGTTCGATCGATGTTTTGAACGCGTTAGCACAAGTTAGTATAGCAAAATGGTTAGGCTCTGATACCACTGTAAGTCTACGCTAGCGTCCCGGCAGTCTACAGACGCCAAATGCGGAATAAAAACTTTTAAACTGGCGCTATCGTATACTTTAACCCGGATATGCCATTATTGCTAAACTAACAAACAGTAAAGAGTGTAGAAAGGTTGTACCGAACGATCCGAGTCCTTCGTTCTTCAACCATCATTCCACGCTCCGTTGCGGCTGCTCCGATCTCGTCGATCTCCGATATCCTCGTCGAGGTGGCACCACATCACCGATTCTTTAAACGGGCTCCCGCCTCTGACTCGAGGCAACTCGATCGTCAAGTTTGCTAAAAGAGATGACCAAGATTGATGTAGAGAATGAGTAGATGACTTTGTCTCATTTCGTCCAAATCCGTGGACGATTGGTTAATGAAGTTGCCGAAGGAATCGGGTGATGGAATGAAATGGACTGTGAAATTCCATACACCGATAAAACCTATCATAATCTTTTCTAGCAAATGAAAACTCAAGTGAGAGAGAGTATGAGGAGAGAGAGGGGGCCGGCCTCTTATAGGAAGAGGGAGGTGACCGTAGGAGAGGGGGGGTGACCACAAACAAAAGATATTATGAACAAATATCCTAAGGAAAACAAAACCCATTAATAACAAAGCAAGAGTCATTAGGTTAGTCATCAAAAAACCATTAATGCACTAATGAGTCATGAAGCCTAGTCATCATCTAGAACCTTCTAGAAGCTTCTAGAAGCACTGACTCACCTCAACAGAAGAAAAGATAAATCCGTCTTTAACCGAATGTTAAAAGACGGCCGATAGAAAACTGGAAACTGGCAACTTCCAAAAGTGATCCTGAAACGAATTTCAGAACAACCCCGAAACTGTATAAATATACCCGCATTTGTATTACGACCGAATACAAATGCAACTGAGACAAAGATATTATACCTACTCAATATAATACTCGGATCCGGCTTAAACCAAAGCCGACCAGTATCATCTGTCCGAAAACCGACACGTGCGTAAACGCACGAGCATTTTCCGAACCCTGCCATAATACCATACGGCCTCTACAAAGTTTCGCCCGAACTTGGGAAACTGTCTGTGGGGGACTCTAATGACTCGTCAGTACCCTGGCAGTGGGTTTAACCACAAACCGTCAGCGGCACTAGCAATGCGTAACGGTTGCCCACGGACTGACCTCAAGGGAGACCGATGAGCACACTCAAGGGAGGCCGATGAGCGAACTCATCCAGAAACCCTACTGAGCCTAACAGTGACAATGTATATACAGTCCGGTCCGTTCGTCAATGAGTATCGCATATCCGCCTAGGGGGCTAGTAACGTCAGACCCCCAATAGCAGTATAAGTCGTGTCGGAGTGAAGCCCAATAACACCCTAAGATACTACTGGAGTACCTACCAGTAAATCTCCTGCCACGGCCGTGGGCTTTGTGTAATGGCTCTCCTAGACACAGCACGACCTCGCCCCCAATACCGGGAGAGACGAATCCCCTGCCGATCCGCTCACGTGCCTCCATATGGCTCGGGACTGTACCCAAAAACTACATGTTTGCACGACTCCTTTGAGCCGTGGTAGGGTAGAAATCAAAGCACAGTGGGAACTCACACGAGACAAATGACGACCTCAGGTCGATGAACTAACCTGTACACATGTCACCAGGGAACTGCTATCTGACGATAGATATAATACTAACTAGCAGATTCCCGGCGAGTCCTGTCTGGTGTACTCATAACCCAATGAGCACCTGTATACATCTTAGGTGATCCAACTGACACCAGTGGCTTGTGAGACCGGCCACCGCCCCTCGTCGGGGTCTCGACTGTACACACTAGTCTACTCCGGAGTATCGATACCCTGTCTCGAAACTCCCACGACTAGGGACCACAATTAAGGATATGCATATAAACTACCCAACTCTCATGTATATGATCGCCATCATACTGTTGGTAGTAAAGCAAGACCCTAAGGGCTCTATCAAAGTGTAACATGCAATCAGTAACCTGAACATGTACACGACTGATAAAGGCAAACCAGATAGCATACTATCATCTCGAGTAAGACTGTTCTACCGGTATAGGTCCTCCGCAATCATTGCAATCACGTACCTGCGATCCAATAATTGACTATGAGGGCACTATCTCCAAAAAGATGTGTCTGGACTTCTGATGGGACCTTGGTTCCTTCGCTAAAGCTATAGCTCCGTTGTCGCAATACAGAGGTATTGGATGAACAATGGTAGGAACCACTTGAAGTTCTGTTAGGAACTTCTGTTAGTTATATGTATGCCCTAGAGGCCATTACTGTACATACGATGTATATTGTAGTGGATGCTAGGACATATATAGGGAGGACTTTCTTGCTCGACATGATAGTATGCTATCTGGTTGTACTTTATCTTAACATGTACTCTGATTGTCTCTATATTACATGTTGATAAAGCCCTTAGGATATGTACTCGACTACTGGGACTATGATGAGATCATACTAGTGGGGCCACGGTAGTCGACGAGTACATCCTATAACTGTTCCTAGTCGTGGGTGTATCGAGACAGGGCATCGATGCACCAGTGTAGACTAGCGTATACGCATCTTGACCCATATGATGGGCGATGGATGATCCCATATCCATCGGTGTTTGACATCAAGGATGGTGTACGGGTGCTAAGTGGAGACTGGGTACACTGGACGGACTCGCCGAGAACTCCCAGATGGTATTATACCATACGTCAGATGGCAGTTCTCCGGTGACACTGGTACAGAGTAGTCTGTTGACCCGAGATCGTCATAGAGTCTTGTGTGATTCCCACTGTGCTTTGATTTCCATCATACCACGTCCAAGAGGGCGTGCAAAAAGGTGGCTTTTGGGTACAGTCCCGAATCACATGGAGGCAATGAGCGATAGGAGGGGATTCGTCTCTCCCGGTATAGGGAGTTGATGTTGTGCTGTGTTCGATTGGCTATAACCGGAAATCCCTGGCCAGGGTTGCTAAGATTTACTGGTAAGTGTTATCAGTAGTTTCTCGAACTGTTATAGACCTCATATCGACACGACTTATCGAGCTACTAGGGTCTGACGTTTACCACCCCTAGGCGAGATATGCGACATATCAGACGACGAGACTGGACTGTATGGGAGTGTTACTGTTTGGATTCGCAGGAGAAGTTACAGGCTTGCTTGTTGATCTTCTAAGCGCTCAATACCTGGGTAGCTGTTACGTTTAGCTGACCGCTTGCAGCTTGTGGGTGTTTGATATGATCATCACCTACTGCCGGCGTATTGACGATTCTTTAGAATCCTACACAGAGGTTTCTTGACTCAGGCAAAACGGAGTAGGAGCACGTATGTGATATGTGCGGGACCGAGGATAATGCGATATGTGATACCGTATTATATTCTCGCGATATTTGATATCAGCTGGGTCATCGGATCAAGTGTTGATTCGATGAATCGATACGGATAAATATTAGCCGGTTATATGCGATATAGCCGGATTGTCGGATCAAGTGTTGATTCGATAATTTAATGTATAATAATATATATGATATATTAAATTACATTAACTAATATTTGCTCACTAAAAGATTCTTTTTCTCACTCGGGTAATACATTGATATATATGCGATATATGTTAATTGTATTATTTTATTTTGTTACAATAAATATTATATATGTGATATATAATATTGTAACATGATATGATAAATAATGCAACTTGTTTTGTAAAGATTAATCAAGATTAGGGTTTGATTTGGGTTAATGACTTCTAGTAGATTCTAGAAGGTTTTCTTTTTGTTTTGTGTAAGATATTTACAGGTGACTCATGCTTTAACCCAACCCAAACCCTAACCCTAGTTAATTCTCTACAAAGGTTCACTTGACCATGGTTGCATAATTCTATCATATTATTCTTTTCCTATTCATCACAAAAGGATTCTAATAATTGTTCATCTTCTTCCTTCATTCTTTTCATGGAAAAAAGCTTTCTTGATTTTTTCCAAGTGATGAATAATTGTGAGAAAAATATAAATAAAGAGAGCAAAAATCCTACTTCATCATCCTCATCTTCCCTTGCCATTTACATGAGGGTGTTCACATCATTTCATGAGTGTTAGCTTGTGTTAAAGAAACTTCAAGGTAGATCATCTTAGTATCGAAGATCGGAAGCAAAGGTTGCATCTTTCTCTTCGTGGAACCTCTCGAGAGTCCGGATCCCGATGATCGCAGCGAAGGGAACACAACACGGAGCATATGAAGTGAAGGACCGGATCTACAAAGGTTGTAATCCCTCTCACTTAGTGTTAAAGTGTTTAGCATGATAGTTTTCGCCTAATCTCTAGTTTAAAGTTCCGTATTCGGGTTGTTCGGCACGGCTAAATTTTAAATCGGGCATGGTTGATGCCTCGTAGACCCTTGTGCGCGTGCCTAGCAACCCTACAGTGGTATCGGAGCCAAGCTAGAGCTTTAGGCGAAGTCTAGGCGAAGTTTAAAGTCCGATCGAACGTCAAAACCCCGATACGGAACCCTCTCTGGACAATTTTCAAAAATGTGGTTTTTTCTGAATTAAAAATTCTCAGAAAATTAAGCAGGAAAAACTAAGAATTACTGTGAAGTACGGACCTCTAACTCGAAAATTTGACCGCGGAACTGCGGCCAAACCATGGGTTTTGAGGCGGTTCCGTGGCCAAAATTTGGACTTAGTCCCTGAAATTTCATGTAATTATTTTTAGGCCCTTTCTTGTTAATTTTTTATGGGAATATTTTAATTCCACTCAAGTGTTGAGTTTTCAAGGGTTGTATTAGGGAATCGTTGATTCGATCGGATGATTTAACTTTGTTTAGTTTGTCCGGATAATTTTTAGAAACTGTTAAAAAGTTCGAACGGATATCAATAACTCACTTTTTCCCCTGTCGGAAAATTTTTCAAATGTTGGATTTTTTCTCGAGTTTAAGAATGTTCTAAGTCGTGTAAGTAACACGGTGGACCCTCTAGAAGACAAAAAACCTTAACTCGATTATGTGACCGTCTTGAACTGCCTTTTGAACCTTAGGGTTTGGGGTAGTACGGCGTGCCACATGTGAGGCGTTGGCTTGACCCTTCTACGGCTGGACCATTGGTACTGTGGCATGTGATGGATGTTTTTAAACTGATTTCAAGTGTTGAGATAAATTGGGGAAATCTTGGGTGTTTGATTATTTGATCGGAAAGTTTAACTTTTTCTATTTATCTGGAATGTGATACAGTATTTGGAATCCACTTGTTGTTATGAGATAACTAATTTGAATATTATAAACATAGCAGTTTAGTCTCAAATGATCGGTTGCCACGGAATTTTGATGTGCTCAAAAGTCCGTCGCAATCACGTAGCGTACGCGGATACTCGCCGGGTAAACTTAATAGACAGCCATGCCCCATAGCCCCGACCAAGTGACTGTAGGAGAACCCCGTCGCCGAAAGCATCCGTTCGGGTGCTCGCGGCAGCGGTGTTCCGCCTTAGTGCACTTCGTTGACGGCATCTGGGGGTGCGGCCGTCTACTAAAGTTTGCGACGAGCATTCGATCAGGACGTCGGGAATCTTGTTGAATTTCCCGACTTGATATTGAAAAGAGTTTTCGATAATAAGACTAAAAATGCGGGGTTTATAATTATTAGGCATGCGATGTCTAAGGAATTCATTTGGTTAGGCATGCGATGTCTAAGGAGGTTGCAGATTCCAACTGTTGTAGTTTTATACTTTCTTTTCTGTGATCGTAAGCGTAGTATGTGGTGTATCGCCGGCTTCGTTGCTATACATCAACGACAATCGGGATACGCATACTTGCTTACGTTGATGATATGAGATATTATGTGTTGCTGTGATATGTTATATTGGATCGTCGCGTTTTGAATAGCCGAGGGTTTTATGTGAGATGAGAGTTTTTTCTTTTTCATTCATGTAAAATTCATTTGTATGTAATATTCTTTTATTGGGGCACTTCCAGGTTGCGGAAGATGTCACCGTTGTTGTATATTATTTACTTTTCCGCATTAGGTAGACCCAAGGCGGGGAGCATAAGTAACAGGGTTCTAGGGTCCGGTGGGAGACCATCTCGAGGAGTCGAGACCGGGTCTCCTAACCCTAGAATTGGCAGTGTTATTTGCCGCTCTCGTAGGGGTCTAGGGATGTGGGTTTGGCTATTCATCGCGACCGTGGAATCCGTGTTTTATACAGGCTCGTAATGAAAACACGGACGTCCTAGTATATCCAATATTTCATATATGTTCTTCTGCTGCAATGTTCTGTGATGAGATCATATTACTGCCTGAGACGAATGTTTATATTATATATATGAGATATATGTTATATTGCAGATTTCGTTTCAAAAAGGGGATGCTTGTGAAGCATATTAAAATGGGACTTCATTAATGAGATTAATGAATTAAAAGAAACCTAAGATGTTGTAGAAACTTGTTTATAAAAACTGGTAGCTACAGTTCTTGCTTTGCATAGCGGTGTTCCTTGTAGAACATCCAGCACCTTATTCGACAAGGAAAGGACCGAGATCCCTTCGCCGGGAGTGACTCCTTTAGCAATAACTGGCAGATGCTACAAACTCGGTTTGTCTTTTGATTGCTTCTATAGTTCTTGCTTTGCATAGTGGTATATATGATATATCCTGCACCTTATTCGATGAGGAAAGGGCCGACGATCCCTTCACCGGGAGTGACCCCTTTAGCAAAACTAGAAAAGCCTCAAGAACATTCCATTTAAAATCACTCGATTCTACAACGATATCAAGTTCATTACGCAAAGGGTTTTCTGAAAAACCCGTCGTAGCCCTCCGTCATTTCAGATAAGTACTAGTTAGTATTCGTGCTACGTTTGTTGACCTTAGCCAAGGCGTAGTGTGCGGTAGCTGATTAATGCTTATCTATATAAGCATATGATGCGATTAAGTTAGGGTAGTCGTGCGACTTTGTTGACCTTAGCCAAGGGTCGTGCGGGTGGGTTTAATTCAATCGGGAAATGACGGGTTGAACTTGGCTAGCACTTATGATTTGTTGACCTTAGCCAAGGTCATAAGATGCTAGGGGCAAAATATTATTGGGAATTTCAAGAGTTGAAATTTGCAATGAGATTGCATACCTTCTATTAGATAGTTGGATCCCGATACCCGCTGCGAGTAAGGGTTACTCCTGGGAGAGTTTTACACATTACAATTAGCCGATCAAGTAGGTGTCTAGAAAGGTGTTAACGGGGTTACGCCTCTGGGAAAACGAGGTTTACTTAATTAGGTTCGTGCAGAAGCACGGGGGACCTCCCTCAAAGTACCGACACTGGCCTGGCTGAAAGATTGGCGAACTTGTAGCGTGTGATTAATCCCGGCTAGTCTTTCCATTTTGGGTTTGAAGGAAGATTTGACTAAAACAGTGGGAGACATCCTGATTAGATATATTAGATAACCAATCTAATCTTGCAAGAGCATACGCTGAGTGTTTTCTTCTCTCTCTCTCTCCAGGTTGCGACCATATCACGCCTTAATCAAGATAATAAAACGGATATATTGACCGAACCCGCTTGTTATACTGAGATGGGGAACGTTGGTCCCGCTCCCACTTATAATTGTTGTAAGACAGAGCAGGAAATTGGGGAATACCAGATTTCCCGTGCCGCCCAAACGAAGAAAGTGCATGTTGATGGATCATCTTCGGGTGTGTTCATTACAGAGAACTGTTTCTCAGTATCCTTTACGTCCTGGGTATGTGATACCGGATCAGGATCCCGAATATGTAATCTGTTACATGGGCTACAGATAGGTAGAGAACTGAGAACGGGTGATTAGTTTCATGAGACAGAAAACGGTGCAAGTGTTGCAGCCAAGTCTGTTGGTCACTATCACCCTGTATTACCAAAATACATTGATTCCGAACGAATGTTATTAGATACCGAACCTGATATACAACATCATATTTTTTTCTTTATTAGTAAAGAAGGATATAATTTTGTATTGTTGGATAATGTTTTGAACATTTCCTATATCAAGAGTTGATCGGTTCAGGCACGTTATCTAAAAGCATTGACGTTCTAAATCAAACTACAGTTCTTTATATACAGAACACACACAAGTGGAATAGTTCAGAAATGAACGAATCCTTCTTGAGGCTTTGTAGACTGGGTCATATCAATGCGACCCGACTGGCTGAAGTCACATTTAGATGCATATTTAAATTAGTTTGAATTTACATCTTGTGAAACTTGCCGGTCATGTCACAAAGATAAGATGACCACAGCTCTGTTTATTGGAAACAGAGAAAGAGTTAGTGAACTCTTGGGATGGATACATGTTGATGTATGAAGGTCCCCTGTCTACAAATGCCAGGACCGATTCTTTGTACTTCATTATATTCACTGATGATCTCTCAAGATTCAGACATATGTTCCAGTTGAAACACAAGTCCGAACCTTTTGAGATATTCACGGAATATAAGTTAGAAGTAGAGAACCAAAAACGGGTATAAGTATTATGTCCTTTGTTGAGATCAAGGAGGAGAATACTTGAGTACGGAATTCTTGGACTATTCTAAAGGAGAATGAGATTCTCTCTCAGCATTACTCCTCCGTATACACCACAACACGTCGGTGTATCGGGGCGGAGCAATAGCACCCTATGTAATATGGTGTGCTCTATGATGAGTACTACTGAATTTCCTATTTCCTTTTGGGAGTTATGCACTTGAGAAGCTGCATACCTATTGAATAGGGTTCAAATCAAATCAGTTACCTACCACTTCATATGTGATATGGAAAGGGAAGAGCCCATATCTTAAGTTAGTTAAGATTTGGGGTTGTCCGGCCTATGTCTGAAAAGCAAAATCCGGACAAGCTCGAGACAAGGTCTGTTATGTAGAACTGGAATGGTTCCAGCTATGCAAACTGCAGCTGATGATTTGGTAGAACCAAAGGATTCAATAGTTTCCAATGAACCTCAGCCTCTCCGCCGATCTAGCAGGGTTCCTCACCCACCTGAGAGATACTTCGGTTTCTCTATGACAGTGGGAGCGAGGATTGCATCATGAGATGATGACCCAACTAGTTTCGAGCAGGCTATCAGGAGTAGGACACTATAAGAATGGCTGGATGCTTAGCTATCTGAGATGGAATCCTTATACACCGACAAAGTATGGACTTTGGTTGTTTTATCTGAAGTGTTAAATCCCCATCAGGAGCAAGTATATCTTGAGAAGATTACTTGGTGTACATGGAAAAGTTGAAACTTTCAAAGCTAGACTTGTTAAAGGTTTGCATCATTGACCAGTTATGGATTATGTTGAAACCTTTTTCTAAGGATCTATGCTCAAGTCCATCCAGATCCTACTTTCCACGGCTACATACCATGACTACGATATCTGGCGGTTGGGTGTCATGACTGCTTTTCTAAATTATGTTTTAGAAAAAAGAGCGTCTGTAAGTACACAGCCAGAGGGCTTCATAGACAGTGGGAGCAGCGGAAACGTGTGCAAGATATTTTATATGATAAAACATGCATCGCGGAGTTGGAACATCTGTTTTGATGTGGTAGTCAAAAAGTTTGACTTCATCAAAATGGTAGATGAACCTTGTATATACAAAAAAAAAGGTAGTAGGGAGTATGGTGGTGATCCTCGTGGAGTATGTGGATGACATACTCTTGAAAGGGAAGAAGTTTCCTATGCTACGCTCGGTCAATCTCCGCTTATCACAAGGATTCTCCATATAGGATTAAGATGATACCTCCTAAATCCTGGGTTTTGGATTTATGAGATAGTTCTAATTGGATGTTAGGATACTCACTAGTTGTAGCGAGATGGTATCAATCGATCCTGGGGAGAATCACTGGAAAGGTTCCAGGGTGATAAGAACGACTGAATGTCAGTCGCAGGCATTGTCTTTACCCTCAGTGGAGGGACGGTATGTTGGAAGAGTTCCAAGCTAGATACCGTGACATACTAGATGATTAATTGCAAGATACATCGTTACCAAGGATACTACCAAAGAGGCAGTCTGGATATATATAAGTTCATAAGATGAACTTCGTTCCTAGCATTGTGTGACAATGGAGTTGTGGCTTTAGCCAAGGAACCCCCGTCCCATCAGAAATCCAGATATAATTCTTAGGCAGTATCACCTGATCGTGGAGATGGTTGATCTCCAGGGAGATCGAGGTTAGGAGAGTAGACACTGAGGACGACAGCGCAGATCCACTCACAAAGGCCTTTTTCCCAGTAGAGACTTTTATGGGATGGTTGAGTATGTGATACTACAACCGCAGCTAATTGCTGGGTATGCGATACCATAACAGATGGCCCTAGTGCAAGTGGGAGATTCTTAGTTATATGTATGCCCTAGAGGCCATTACTGTACATACGAAGTATATTGTAGTGGATGCTAGGACATATATAGGGAGGACTTTCTTGCTCGACATGATAGTATGCTATCTGGTTGTACTTTATCTTAACATGTACTCTGATTGTCTCTATATTACATGTTGATAAAGCCCTTAGGATATGTACTCGACTACTGGGACTATGATGAGATCATACTAGTGGGGCCACGGTAGTCGACGAGTACATCCTATAACTGTTCCTAGTCGTGGGTGTATCGAGACAGGGCATCGATGCACCAGTGTATACTAGCGTATACGCATCTTGACCCATATGATGGGCGATGGATGATCCCATATCCATTGGTGTTTGACATCAAGGATGGTGTACGGGTGCTCAGTGGAGACTGGGTACACTGGACGGACTCGCCGAGAACTCCCAGATGGTATTATACCATACGTCAGATGGCAGTTCTCCGGTGACACTGGTACAGAGTAGTCTGTTGACCCGAGATCGTCATAGAGTCTTGTGTGATTCCCACTGTGCTTTGATTTCCATCATACCACGTCCAAGAGGGCGTGCAAAAAGGTGGCTTTTGGGTACAGTCCTGATCGCACGCTTTCGGCGTGTCGGATGTTCAAAGATTTAAAGTGTAACCGCGATCAGGACGGTGTCGCTTTGCAGCTAGCCGGTGAGCACGGGTCGGTCCACAGGGAGATGGTGTTATCTTACCTTCTTGTCTTAGACGAGTCAATAAAGAATTTGTGTATGATTGTTTGGACTAACCTATGTGTATTATCTGCAAGTATAAAGTTGTTAAGAAAATGCGAGATTGTAAGCTAAGAAATCCGTACTCAAAACCTTTGTGCCGAGTCTTGACCAATTGAAGCTAAGCAATCGGCAACAACGTGGATTAGGGGATTTAAGCACGGTATTCGTGGAATCCGGCTTATTTACCCTTGTCCTTCCGTTCTTGTCTCTTGCTTTCGCCTCCGGCCAAACCGAACGCAACCGGTCGCGGTTAGGAATCACCGTTACCTTGTCAGGGTACGGTGCCTAACGGAGCGCTTGCGTATGGTTTGGGCGAAGTTCAAATGGAAAATAACGGGAAAAGGAATTGGCAAAGAAACGTTAACTTACAATACCGTATTAATTCTTAACAACAACAATAATTACAACATTCACAAAATAAACAAAAGAGAACAAAAAGAAAAGAACAAAGAAAAGAAAAGATACAAGTATTAAAGTGCATGAATAAAATTGCAAGTAAGTAAAGCGAGAATGAAAAATGCGAGTAATAAATAAGCAAATAAAAAGAACACGGAAGTAGAACCGAAGCCAAGCATGTGCTCAATAGCCAACCCTTAAACTTGCAAGCTCAATGAAGAGGTTGCAAGATCAAGGGAAGGGTAGAGAACGCATGTGAAGTGAAAAACTAGTCCCGTGAGAAAATACGACCCTTGAGATCAATAACTAACCCTTAACCATTCAAGCTCAATGAAGAGGTTGAATGAGCAAGAGAAAGCAAAAATCTCAAGGGGAAGAAGAAACACAAGAGAATGATACAAAATCCTCATCTTCATTAATCTCCCACTCAAAAGCTCTCACTACAATTTCATGGAAAAAGAATGAAGAAGAAGAAGAAAAACTATACAAAAAACTACAAAAGAGTGGACACAAAATTGGACCCCTTGGCTTAGCTCAAAACTGCTGTATTTATAGGCAGAGGCTTGAAGATCTTGGGCAACCACCAGAACACATATGAAAATACCAAACTGCCCCCAAAAGCCCATGCCCTGACTCCTCTGTACGGCCGCGGATCCGCCGCCTATGCCCCCCTATGGCCGCGGATCCATGCCCCTATAGTGGACTTAGGGTGTGGGCTTCTGTGCACTTTCCTGTTCTTCTGTCCCCTGTTGTCTGGTACATGTATTTTCTGATAATTTCTTCCAGAATATCTTCAGATTCTTAGTCCAAGATTGCATTATCTTTTTCCCTTTTGACTTCTATCTCCCTCGAGCTCCGTGCACCTATTGATTCTTGTACAGCCCCTCTTGTGCTCCGTGTTTGTCCGAGACACGAATGACTGCTGTCATATGTCTTGTCCCTGGAACCGGTACGCAGCACCGGACGGATATGGATGACCGGAACCCGGCTTTTATCTGTTGTCAACAGATGTTCTGTATTTGGTGTAACTGTGGAGATTTTGTCCTGATTTGCAATATTTGTACTGGAAACCTGTATACTGTAAACATGTAACACACACGGATTAAAAGCACCTACCTATAAACACACGAGCGTAAGAATGAGCGGTATAAAATGCAATATTCTGATATGAACAAATACCCCCAAACTTAACTTTTGCTCGTCCCGAGCAAAACCAATTATTCACAAAAATAAAATGATATCCACACTTTCGCAGGGAACGCGATTGCACTGAGCATGTGCAACAAGCCGTTAAACCTCTAGGTGTCCCTAGTAGGAGTAGTGTTGTCTCCTGAGGGTTTTCAGCGGATTACACCCACAAAATCCCGTCAAGCTAGTTTGTAAAATGACTAAGATTCAAACCCTAAAGTTTTTGTTTTAGAAAATAACAATTCTATAATCCTAAGTTTAGACTATCGAACCTTTATTTTTCACACCTCTCTTCTTATTTAACTACAGATTTTATATGTCTTTATGTGCAGTGCAAAATAGTGTCGTTAAGTTCCCGAAAGGTCGAATAAAGTCATTATGTCACACAATAAAGCCCAGACAACAATTTTAAAAGGATCACATAAGTTTTATAAAGAGTTAAGCATTTTTCAAGTTTCGTTTTCCAGTAAAGTTTCAACTTCAGAATTTCTATCTTCCCTAACAGGAAACTAGGTCTTATTCTTCACTCCACCTTTTTCTTGTTTTCGTTTCATACACACCTCTGTGAACGTGCAATAGTCTTTATCATAGAGTAAAACCTTCATATCTCCGTTAAATTTTTTTTTTTATAAAAGCGTGTCTTTTATCAAGATTATTCTCACACAAAGAACCGTTACGAATTTTAACTCGGAGAGAACACTTGCTTGACTTTGTTTTTATCTGGACTTTCTAGGCTTCTTAGCGAGCTTTGGGCCAATGCACCCAAATCAGTTGGTTTTAGGGCATTAGGTGTAGAAACACCCCAGCGGACTTAATTACTCAAGTTACCTAGGTCCAAAAACAAAAGACAGTTTGGCGTGAAAAACATGATGATTCAATACGAACGGAGATATAACCGGTAGTTCAATTATTTTTTGGATAAAAGACGTGTTTAGTGGGTTCGGTGTGTAATCATTCCAATCAAGTTTCAGATGGGTTATTTTTCAGACTTAGTTCCAATTAAGGCATCAATAACATTCCTTCATATTCACTTACTTCATAAACTATTCTTGATATATTACTTATTTCAGAACAAACCTATTTGATCCTCAGAAAATCATTTATCTATTTAAAAGTTTTTTTAAACATAAAAGACTTGTCATCTAATTTCCAAGACTCACAACACGTGTAGTGTAATGTAAAGACGTATATCAGCTATAGTTAACTTCAAAGGAGAGTTATCTTTCAGGTTTTCAAAATCCAAACATAGGATTTAGTTATTCCTATCTTTTCAAACAAAAACCGTCGAATGTTGAATCAGAGTTCTTCCACAAGCTAACTTGACAAAAAAGTTTTTATATTTTTAGAAAATTTTCAGATTTTTATGGATTTTATGGATTTAATATGCAGATGCAAAATATACATATGAATGCGAAGGAAGAAAGCTTACCGAGCACACCCCCAAACATAAACTTGACAGTGCCCTCACTGTCAGGCTATACCAAGAGGGTCAAAATTGCCGGCGCTTCCTAAAAACAAATTATATACAAAACAAAAAAAAAGGAAAACCAAAAATATATACAAAAAAATGTCCCCCCCAAACTTAAGTAAAACAGTGTTTCCACTGTTAAGCGTTGAAATTCAGGATTAGGGGGGAAAGAACAGTATCCATCTATACAAGGCCTTACACAGGCCAAAAGTTAACACCAACCATTCAAAGATTTTATCATGGTAAAGCAGTGGTTGGTGAAAGAAGGTGAAGAGGAAAGAGATGGAAAATACGCGAGACCGTATGTGGAGAGAAGTGGAATGCGGTCTCGGTAGATGAGAAGAAGAATGGCGGAAGGGAAAAAGAAGTGGAGTACGAACTTGAGGGTGCAAATGGAGTGAATAGATTAGCACAATTTGGGATGAGCGATGTGTAAACAGCGATTGTGCTAATCTATTAACCCGTCGAGAAATGGGGTCAAATCCCTCAAGGTTCGTGAGAAAACATGGGTACGCCGAACTTGGTAAACCAGACATATGAAATGAGAGTGAGACAGGTTCTTGCAAGGACGGAACGATGGAAAGGATGGAGAGAAGGGGTTGAGGAAGGGTATCGGTTAAGGGTTCTGGAGGGTGTACACAGTCAGTGAAAGGAACAGGATGAATTGGAAAATCCGACTCATCATCTAGAACTGTTTCATCCTCAAAAATCTCCTCAAAATTTAGCACATCCATGCTCTTCTCTTCAAAGTCCAGACGCATATGGGGTTCGGGAAAAACAGTTAATGACTCGGGATGATGATTTGAAGAGACAAACTCAGCCAAATCTACGGGTTCATCATCCAAAATATCCCTAGCGTCAATATCCTCAATCAAGTGAAAATAAAAATTCTCTGACACCTCATCAAAGCATGGATATTAATCGATTCTGGTTCTAAGATATAGGTGTAGAGGTCAAAAGGATTAGGTATGTTTCACTTGGAAGGGACCCTTCACAATCGGGCAAATCAAACACTACGAAGTCGCACAACTCATTCATCATTCTATCTTCTATTGATAAATCATGTGGGATACTCGATAGACTTTCGAAACAGGAGGTGTGGGATTCAATTTGGGACGGGTAGGTTTGGTTTGGAAGGGGGTATAGCTCACTCTCTCCACTCAAATTCACAGCATGTCCTGCCGCCTCATCATACATTGAAAAATTAGGAGCTATTTGAAAACTAGCTACCGGATCACTAGGTTGTATGAGGGCGGCCATGGACGCATTCAAATCCATCATCTGTTGGCTTGACGCTACCCTAAAATTTTCCAAGGACTGTTCCAGACTAGACATAGATTGTGATGGGGTTTCAGTAAAAGATTCAAAGTTATTTGGATACTGAAAACTCCCAAACGGCTGTTCTGAAGCAATGTCTAGGGAAGGTGCAAAAGTAGGGTAGGATTGGTAGGAATTGAATGGCTGGACAGGAGTGGGATCAACAGGTGGATAAGACGGAGAATGGAATTGTTGATCCCAAGAATTTGAAGTGGTGAAAGGAGTGAAAGATCGGCTGCGGGATTGTTCAATACGTTTAGCGATGGACAAAGGACGACTTGCAGAAGGGGTATCAACATAAGCGGGAGTGAATGTTTGAAACGGTTGATACGAAGTGGAATGAGGAGTGCAAGTGTTTGTCCTAGACGCTGCAATGCGATCTTTCAGTGAAACTTTAGGCATGGAGGGATCGTTCGATGTTCGGCCAAAGCAAGAACCGTAAGAAGTGATGTCTGGTTGTGGGTACAAAAGTTCGGCAAGAGTTTTGCGAGGTGGAGTACCCATGATATGAAGAGAGAGAGAAAAAGGTAGAGAAAAGGGAGGGGAAAAGGATGTGATTTTTTTTTATTATTATTAACAAAAGAATGAAGTATACACAAAAAGAATATGGACAAAAAATAATCACGACACAAAAGATACCACACACCTAATCGTTCTAGGGTTAACCTAGGTCAACTAGACCTGCTCCAGAACTTGATTGTCGAAGTAAAACTGTGTCGAGAAACAGGCTCAAGATACACTGATCACGAGGCCAGGTAAGTGCAGAGATAAGGGGAGGTTTTCCAACGCTTTCGCGAAGTTCCTTAATTAAATAACCCTTTCTCTTTTGGCGGTTTCGCCGTTAACACTTTCCTAGACACCCCGTAAACAATATACCTTTAAGCAAGGTTCTAAACACAGTTAACTTCTCCTAGTGAGCGCGAAGTCCTTAAGGCTTAAAGTCTAATTTCTTTTAAAATTTGTGTGGGTAAACGTTATGCTCAAGTTCGTGATTTGTGGGCCACGGAAAAGGTGATGAAATCCTTTACCGTATGTTGTGGGGTTCGCTTGCCCTTAAGTCCGTATTAAAGTATGCAATGCGCAATTCAAAAAATTCTTATAAAGAATCAAACAATCTTTTTTTAGTTTAAGCGCGGCGCTGCAACAAATACGGGTTAGTCAATTTTGGCGTTTGCTAGCGAACTTGCAAAGAATCCTGCAAAAGAATAGTATATTGGAAGCGTCGGATTTGAGAAGAAGGTGTTAGTAAAGTACGTACCGTTTAAGTTTTGGGTTAAGAAACCCCCGTTGAATCGAGTCCGATAAGCTTGAAAGGTTCTCTTGCGCGGGTCAAACTACCCGGATCTTTGGCACTGTACTCCGTAATCACCTTAACTTTGAATATACACTTTGCTCCCACAATTGCAGTTTGCAAACTTGCAAAAATCTGCACACTTGCCCACAAAAATATTGTCCAAAAAAAACAAAAAGAATATATATATATTTTTTTTTATATATATACAAAAAGAATATTAAACCGAATAACAAGAAAGAAAATACGCTACCGTCTCCCCGGCAACGGCGCCATTTGATCGCACGCTTTCGGCGTGTCGGATGTTCAAAGATTTAAAGTGTAACCGCGATCAGGACGGTGTCGCTTTGCAGCTAGCCGGTGAGCACGGGTCGGTCCACAGGGAGATGGTGTTATCTTACCTTCTTGTCTTAGACGAGTCAATAAAGAATTTGTGTATGATTGTTTGGACTAACCTATGTGTATTATCTGCAAGTATAAAGTTGTTAAGAAAATGCGAGATTGTAAGCTAAGAAATCCGTACTCAAAACCTTTGAGCCGAGTCTTGACCAATTGAAGCTAAGCAATCGGCAACAACGTGGATTAGGGGATTTAAGCGCGGTATTCGTGGAATCCGGCTTATTTACCCTTGTCCTTCCGTTCTTGTCTCTTGCTTTCGCCTCCGGCCAAACCGAACGCAACCGGTCGCGGTTAGGAATCACCGTTACCTTGTCAGGGTACGGTGCCTAACGGAGCGCTTGCGTATGGTTTGGGCGAAGTTCAAATGGAAAATAACGGGAAAAGGAATTGGCAAAGAAACGTTAACTTACAATACCGTATTAATTCTTAACAACAACAATAATTACAACATTCACAAAATAAACAAAAGAGAACAAAAAGAAAAGAACAAAGAAAAGAAAAGATACAAGTATTAAAGTGCATGAATAAAATTGCAAGTAAGTAAAGCGAGAATGAAAAATGCGAGTAATAAATAAGCAAATAAAAAGAACACGGAAGTAGAACCCAAGCCAAGCATGTGCTCAATAGCCAACCCTTAAACTTGCAAGCTCAATGAAGAGGTTGCAAGATCAAGGGAAGGGTAGAGAACGCATGTGAAGTGAAGAACTAGTCCCGTGAGAAAATACGACCCTTGAGATCAATAACTAACCCTTAACCATTCAAGCTCAATGAAGAGGTTGAATGAGCAAGAGAAAGCAAAAATCTCAAGGGGAAGAAGAAACACAAGAGAATGATACAAAACCCTCATCTTCATTAATCTCCCACTCAAAAGCTCTCACTACAATTTCATGGAAAAAGAATGAAGAAGAAGAAGAAAAACTATACAAAAAACTACAAAAGAGTGGACACAAAATTGGACCCCTTGGCTTAGCTCAAAACTGCTGTATTTATAGGCAGAGGGTTGAAGATCTAGGGCAACCACCAGAACACATATGAAAATACCAAACTGCCCCCAAAAGCCCATGCCCTGACTCCTCTGTACGGCCGCGGATCCGCCGCCTATGCCCCCCTATGGCCGCGGATCCGCGCCCCTATAGTGGACTTAGGGTGTGGGCTTCTGTGCACTTTCCTGTTCTTCTGTCCCCTGTTGTCTGGTACATGTATTTTCTGATAATTTCTTCCAGAATATCTTCAGATTCTTAGTCCAAGATTGCATTATCTTTTTCCCTTTTGACTTCTATCTCCCTCGAGCTCCGTGCACCTATTGATTCTTGTACAGCCCCTCTTGTGCTCCGTGTTTGTCCGAGACACGAATGACTGCTGTAATATGTCTTGTCCCTGGAACCGGTACGCAGCACCGGACGGATATGGATGACCGGAACCCGGCTTTTATCTGTTTTCAACAGATGTTCTGTATTTGGTGTAACTGTGGAGATTTTGTCCTGATTTGCAATATTTGTACTGGAAACCTGTATACTGTAAACATGTAACACACACGGATTAAAAGCACCTACCTATAAACACACGAGCGTAAGAATGGGCGGTATAAAATGCAATATTCTGATATGAACAAGTCCCGAATCAAATGGAGGCAATGAGCGATAGGAGGGGATTCGTCTCTCCCGGTATAGGGAGTTGATGTTGTGCTGTGTTCGATTGGCTATAACCGGAAATCCCTGGCCAGGGTTGCTGAGATTTACTGGTAAGTGTTATCAGTAGTTTCTCGAACTGTTATAGACCTCATATCGACACGACTTATCGAGCTACTGGGGTCTGACGTTTACCACCCTTAGGCGAGATATGCGACATATCAGACGACGAGACCGGACTGTACGGGAGTGTTACTGTTTGGATTCGCAGGAGAAGTTACAGGCTTGCTTGTTGATCTTCTGAGCGCTCAATACCTGGGTAGCTGTTACGTTTAGCTGACCGCTTGCAGCTTGTGGGTGTTTGATATGATCATCACCTACTGCCGGCGTATTGACGATTCTTTAGAGTCCTACACAGAGGTTTCTTGACTCAGGAAAAACGGAGTAGGAGCACATATGTAATATGTGCGGGACCGAGGATAATGCGATATGTGATACCGTATTATATTCTCGCGATATTTGATATCAGCCGGATCATCGGATCAAGTGTTGATTCGATGAATCGGTACAGATAAATATTAGCCGGTTATATGCGATATAGCCGGATTGTCGGATCAAGTGTTGATTCGATAATTTAATGTATAATAATATATATGATATATTAAATTACATTAACTAATATTTTCTCACTAAAAGATTCTTTTTCTCACTCGGGTAATACATTGATATATATGCGATATATGTTAATTGTATTATTTTATTTTGTTACAATAAATATTATATATGTGATATATAATATTGTAACATGATATGATAAATAATGCAACATGTTTTGTAAAGATTAATCAAGATTAGGGTTTGATTTGGGTTAATGACTTCTAGTAGATTTTAGAAGGTTTTCTTTTTGTTTTGTGTAAGATATTTACAAGTGACTCATGCTTTAACCCAACCCAAACCCTAACCCTAGTTAATTCTCTACAAAGGTTTACTTGACCATGGTTGCATAATTCTATCATATTATTCTTTTCCTATTCATCACGAAAGGATTCTAATAATTGTTCATCTTCTTCCTTCATTCTTTTCATGGAAAAAAGCTTTCTTGATTTTTTCCAAGTGATGAATAATTGTGAGAAAAATATAAATAAAGAGAGCAAAAATCCTACTTCATCATCCTCATATTCCCTTGCCATTTAGATGAGGGTGTTCACATCATTTCATGAGTGTTAGCTTGTGTTAAAGAAACTTCAAGGTAGATCATCTTAGTATCGAAGATCGGAAGCAAAGGTTGCATCTTTCTCTTCGTGGAACCTCTCGAGAGTCTAGATGCCGATGATCGCAGCGAAGGGACCACAACACGGAGCATATGAAGTGAAGGACCGGATCTACAAAGGTTGTAATCCCTCTCACTTAGTGTTAAAGTGTTTAGCATGATAGTTTTCGCCTAATCTCTAGTTTAAAGTTCCGTATTCGGGTTGTTCGGTACGGCTAAATTTTAAATCGGGCATGGTTGATGCCTCGTAAACCCTTGTGCACGTGCCTAGCAACCCTACAGCTTCATCATCCAGACCGCTTCTTTTGCGGCATCGCAATCAGCTATATACTCCGCTTCCATCGTCGAGTCAGCAACGGTGTCCTGCTTGGAGCTCTTCCAGCACACCGCCCCTCCATTAAGGGTAAAGACATAACCCGACATGGACTTGGAATCGTCCTTATCACTCTGGAAGCCGGAATCAGCAAAGGCCTCAAACCTGAGGTCTTTTCCGCCATAAACCAAGAACATCTCCTTAGTCCTCCTCAGGTACTTGAGAATGTTCTTTACTGCTATCCAGTGCTTCTCTCCTGGGTCTGACTGATACCAGCTTACCACGCTCAGTGCGTAAGCTGCATTTGGTCTGGTGCACAACATCGCATACATTATAGAGCCTACCGCAGAAGCGTAGGGTATAATAGACATGCGTTCCCTTTCCAAATCAGTCTTGGGAGACATCACTTTGGATAGGGTGATTCCGTGATAAGCCGGTAGATTACCGTGCTTAGAATCTTCTATACTGAATCTTTTCAGTACAGTGTCGATATACCTGGACCGTGAGAGTCCCAACATCCTCTTGGATCTATCACGATAGATCCGGATCACCAGAATGTAAGAGGCATCTCCCAGGTCTTTCATGGAGAACCTGTGTGACAAGAATCCTTTGACAGATTGTAGCATAGGAATGTCATTTCCTATTAATAGAATGTCATCCACGTACAAGACGAGGAATACGACACTTCTGGCTACAACTTTACTATATATGCACGGTTCATCTGGATTTTTGATGAAGTCATATTCTTTGACTGTTTCATCAAAACGGATGTTCCAACTCCGCGATGCCTGCTTCAGTCCATAAATGGACTTAAGCAACTTGCATACTTTCCCGCTGCTCCCACTCTGATTGAAACCCTCTGGCTGATCCATATAAATGCACTCTTCTAAATTTCCATTCAGAAAAGCCGTCTTTACGTCCTTCTGCTAGATTTCATAATCATGAAAGGCAGTAATAGCAAGAAGGACCCGAATGGATTTGAGCATAGCCACTGGAGAAAAAGTTTCGTCATGGTCCAAACCAGGTCTTTGATGAAAACCCTTTGCAAGAAGTCTAGCCTTATAGGTTTCCACCTGTCCATCTACACCAATCTTTTTCTTGAAGATCCATTTGCATCCTATGGGTTTTACCCCATCTGGAGCAAAGTCCAAAGTCCATACTTTGTTAGTGTACATGGACTCCATTTCGGTCCACATTGCATTTAGCCATCGTAACGAGTCGCCGCTCTGGATGGCCTGCTGGAAGCCAGTAGGTTCATCATCATCTATGATGCAATCCTCTCTATCCTCATCTAAGAGAAAACCGTAGTATCTCTCAGTCGGATGCGACGGACTACTACTCCTGTGGAGGGGTGCGGGAATGTCCTGTTCTTCTTGAACTATCGGTTCTACCAAACTTTCAGTATTAGTTTGTGGTCTTGGAATTTCTTCCAGTTCTATTTCGCTCCCACTTGATGCATTTCCTAAAAACTGATGTTCTAAAAAATGGGCATTACGAGAAACAAATACCTTTTATTCCTCTGCGTAATAGAATAGATATCCCCTGGAGTTCTTTGGATATCCCACAAACTTAAACTTTACTGATCGTGCCTCGAGCTTGTCCACATGCTGCTTTTTAACAAAAGCTGGACATCCCCAAATCTTTATATATTGTAGATGGGGTTTCTTCCCAGTCCACATCTGATATGGAGTGGTAGGCACAGTCTTGGTAGGTACCATGTTCAGAAGATATGCCGCCGATTCTAGCGCATAACCCCAAAAAGATCGCGGTAACTCAGCATTACTCATCATGGATCGTACCATATCCAATAGGGTTCGATTCCGTCTCTCTGATACACCGTTATGCTGAGGAGTGTAAGGAGGTGTAAGCTGAGAGAGAATTCCTTTCTCTTTTAGGTAACCTAGGAACTCGGCACTCAAGTACTCACCACCTCGATTAGATCTTAGTGTCTTGATACTTTTGCCGGTTTGGTTTTCTACTTCATTCTTATACTCGTGGAATTTCTCAAAAGCCTTGGATTTATGTTTCATCAGATAAATGAATCCGTACCTTGAGTAATCATCCGTGAAAGTAATGAAATAGGAAAAACCACCTCTTGCATGTGTAGACATTGGACCACATATATCGCTGTGTATGTGTCCAAAGAGCTCGCTCGCTCTTACTCCATGTCCAGTAAATGGAGTCTTTGTCATCTTTCCTTTGAGACAAGATTGACAAGTGTCATAAGTTTGATATTCGAACGAGTCCAAATATCCTTCTCTATGCAACTTAGTCAACCTTCTTTCATTGATGTGACCCAGTCTACAATGCCATAAGAAAGCTTTATTTAAATCTGGAGACTTTCTTTTTAGTGTGTTCTGGACATTGAAAATTTGGAGTTGGTTTAACACATATATACCGTTTTCTAGTGTACCAGACCCAATCAAACTATGATTAAGGTGGATGTTAACAACACCACTTCCAAACGTGAAATCATAACCTTTATTTGATAACAAGAAAACAGATATGAAATTACACGTTAAGCTGGGTACACAAAAACAGTTATGTAAAACCAAAATGTGTCCACTCGTCAATCTCAGGTGATAATCCCCTACGGACACAGCTCCCACGCTAGCTCCGTTAGCAACCATCAGGGTCATATCACCTTCCTTCAGCACTCTACGGTTTCTCAGTGCCTGCAATGAAGTGCAAATATGAGATCCTGATCCGGTATCCAATACCCAGGAAGTAGAGTTGATTGACAGACAATTCTCAATTACAAACACACCTAAAGTCGAAGCCACAGCTTGCTTCGGTTCTTGGTTCTTGGTGTTCCACGCCTTGCAATCCTTTTTCTAGTGCCCTTTCCTGTGACAATGGAAGCACTCATCCTGGCCCACTACCGGTACCGCAAACTTTTTCTTTCCCTTCCCTCCCACCTTACTAACACCTCCTCTAGGTTTGGTGGCGGCCTTCTTCTTCCTTCCTTTGGCCCTTTCCTTGGACCCGGAAGAAGATGCACCGCTAACAAACATAACGGGTGTTTCCCTTGCTTTCTGCAAGGTGCCCTCTGCACTCCTTAACATGTTCAGGAGTTTCGGAAGTTCAACTTCTTTTATTTGAATGTTGAAGTTCAGGATAAACTGGGCGTAGGTGGAAGGAAGGGACTGGAGAATAAGGTCTGTATAGAGCTCATTATCCAAAGTCGTCCTAAAGTCTGCGAGCTCTTCTATATAGGCGATCATCTTTAGGACATGTTCTCCTACCGATGACCCGACAACTAACCTCGCTCGAAACAAGTTCTTAGAGGTCTCGTATCGTGCTATACGAGATTGCTCTCCATAAAGTTCCTTTGTATGGAGAAATATGGCATCTAGTTCCATATCCTCGTGCCTCCTCTGATGTTCATTGTTCATCGAGGCAAGCACGATGCACTCGGCTTTCGCGCAATCGAAATCCCAGGTTTTGCGGATTTCCTTATCCGCATTACTGGATTTGGGACCAGGGACAGTAGGTGCCTTAGCGGTGAGGACGTACCCCAATTTGTCATAGGTCAAAACCATTTTGACATTCCGCAACCAATCTTTATAGTTTAGCCCTGTCAGTATATTTTTCTCTAAAAGTAACTTAAGTCCAGTCATTTTCAGGGTCGCTGCAATTAAGAGAGAGAGAAGAAAACTCTTTAGCATGATGCTCTTGCTAGTTTAGATTGGTTTTTAGTTTATCTAAACTGGATGGCTCCCACTGTTTCTCGAATCCTTCCTCAAATCATAAAAGAAGAATTAGCCAGGACTATTCTCACTGTACAATTATTGCTTGACCGTTCAGCCAGGCTAGTGTCGGTACTTCGAGGGAGGTTTTCCAACGCTTTCGCGAAGTTCCTTAATTAAATAACCTCTTTTCTCTGGGGGTGTAACCCCGCTGACACTTTTCTTGACACCTACTTGGTTTATAGCATTGATCGTTAAGTGACGAATATCCTGATAAGTAGCATATACTCACAGTAGGATCGGGATCCAAATATCATTGTATGATAATGTTGAAGGAATCCTACCAACATTCATCAAACTCCAAATGGTATGTAACTCTTTGCAAATTTCAGTTTCTTTAGAAATTCCCGATATATATATTTTTGCCCCATGCTCTTATGACCTTCCCGATATCATTAACCTATCATTGCATAAAACAACGAAAATACAACGTCCTCTTATGCCATCCGCATTCGCCACGGGGTCCCGTCATCACCCGTTAGGTTACTTAACTAACGACAGAGCGGGGGCTGGGCTAGCGCGGGTGTAAAACATAAGTGATGTCTAAATAGATATCATATATAGATATTGTACATTCGTCAGACGCAATAATAGGCATTCCAGATCTCATATGAACTTTATTGGATTTTCAAGCAATCCGCGTTTGTTTAGAGCCTGCAATAAAAGACGGATTACACAGTTATGCTGAATAGCCATTACCCCACCCTAGACCCCTACGGGTACGGCAAACTACCCGCCAAATACCCGAAGTGAAGCGGTCTCCCTCAACAAAGTGAGTAGGCCACTAAACACTTCAAAGTACCCGGTAGTTTGTGCACCCCACCTTGGGTCTATCCTAGGAGCAAAAATAGTAAAATGAAATAATACAACGGTGGCTACAACCGCAACCTGGATGTGCCCCGCAAAATAATATTACAACATATTACAATTACATCGAATGAATTAAAATAATAACCCATCACAAACCCCGGCTAATCATCACAACAGTCCAATACAGTTCACATCCACAAACAGTAAAAACCATTACAGAAATGTGCAACCCCATGCCAACTGACATACTAGCAGTTAGGGGAGGTTTACGAACACAGATATAATCAAATTAGCAAACATCGCAAAATTTTGATCGTGCAAACACATTAGATTCTACTCCAATACTTCTCTGTGCACCTTAGACTTGAGCAGACAAAATAAACATCCCAGAAAACACAAAAATATCACAGAAGAATTACTGGTGGAAAATTGGTAGAATCGGCCCCAACTCGGCCGCGTATCCGCGGCGGATCGGTGGGATCCGCCGCGGTTCTGCGGTCGTTTGGCCGATTCAGGAACCCATTTTTCACCAGTTTTCTTAAAGTTCTCTGTAGGTTATTCTGAAGCACCCTGAACAATTTTTAGAGCCTTTTAAAAATTTGACAGAAAGTAGTGATATCGATGTCGTTTTTTGGTTCGTTTTGCGTTCGAATATCTTACGACTTTGCTAATGAGTTATATATTGTTTAGTGAGGCTCCGATACCACTATAAGTCGATGTACAACACCCCAATACTTGTGGGGAGGCAGAAAATTTAAAAACGAACTTGTTTAAAGCATAAACATCGAGTAACCGCATGAATCGAAGCTAAAAAATAACTAACATAAAACATAGAAGTTAACAACTACTATGTAAAGGGATTATACCTAAAGAACCGTGCCCTTCGTCTTTACGAACCCACCTCCTCCTCGACCTTCTCGAAGTAGTAGACGATCCACCCGAGAGCTTTACTCCAAGCTTTGTCTCTAAACTTGAGGCAACTAGGTTTCTTTAAGTGCTAATCAAAGTACCTAGATGATATAGAGTGAGGGTTATGGTTTAATTAGTCTAACTAATCCTTGTACTCAACACATGAGAGGGGAGGATTAGGGTTTGAAGAGAAAGAGCTTGAGGAGAGAGAAAATGAACATAAATTATGAAATGAGAAAATGAGCTATCATAATATATATCAAGCATTATTGTTTTTCAAGAAAAGAAAATAAAATGATTTACAACCATGCTTGATAAATATCTAATGGTGATTCATCTCCATGAGTCATTAAGCATTTATGATGCATTAATGACATGGATGAATCATCCATATGACTCACTAATCTCATTCAATGTATATACCACCAAAACCTCCTTAGTCACCATCTTCTAAAAGCTTCTCGCGCAATTACGAGAACGCCCCTCTTATCCGTGAAAACACGAAAAAACTTTAGACTGTATAAATCCAATAACCGGATACTAGTAACTGGCTTAAACCAAAGCGGACTAGTAAAAATTGTCCGAAAGTCGTACGTGCGTAAACACACGTATGCGTCCGAACCTTTGTCGTAAAACCATACGACCTCTATATTGATTCTCCTGGAGTAGGGAAACTCTCTGTGTGGGACTCTAGAGACTCGACTACTACGCTGGCAGTGGGTTTAACCACAGACCGCAAGCGGCACAAGCTGTACGTAACGGTCCCCAGGTAGATGTCGATAAGAAGGCCGATGAGGAAACCCATCCGAACTCCTACTGAGTCTGATGTGACAATCTCCATACAGTCCGGTCCGTTCGTCTAATACTATCGCATATCGGGCCTAGGGTGGCGGCAAGCGTCAGTCCTCTAATAGCGGTATAAGTCGTGTCGGAGCGAAGCCCATTACACCCTGAGAAACTACTGGAACCTACAAGTAAATCTCGCTTGCCCTGGCCAGGGACTTTGCGTAATGGCTCTCTGACACAGCGCGATATCAACCCCCAATACTGGGAGAGACGAATCCTGTCTAACCGCCACTGCCTCCAAGTGCTTGGGACTGCACCCAACTGATACCTGTTTGCACGACTCCTTTGAGCCGTGGTAGGGTAGCAATCTAAGAACAGTGGGACACACTCGAGGCGAAGTAGCAGTGTCAAGTCTGCGGACTATGCTGTACTCATGTCACCTGGGAACTGTTCACTGACGACTGGTGTAAAACCAACCAACAGTTCCCTGTGAGTCTTGTCCGGTGTACCCGTAACCTAACGAGCACCTGCATACTATCTCCAGTACGACGTACTGACGGCTGTGGGACAGACCATCTCCCCAACTGGGATGAGAAGCGTACACACTAGTCTACTCCGGAGTATCGATGCCCTGTCTCGATAATCCTACGACTAGGGACCTGAATAAGGATGTGCTTGTAGACTACCCAGCCCCCACTAGTGTGACTGCCATCACAACGCTGGTAGTCAAGCAAGATGCTAAGAGCTCTATCTATACGTATACTCACATATTAAGATAGAAAAACCAAGTAGCATACTTCCATGTTTAGCAAGACTGTTATATACATGTGAATATCCCAAGCTTCCATTAAGTAATATACAAACTAGTATGATACAATAATGGCCCCTAGGGCATATACACTAACAGGAAGTGAAATTCCTATATTACAATCGGTGTACTTTGGTCGTCAGACAATTGTTTGTCCACAAGGGACATGGATATAATTTTTGAAATTCTGGTTTCTAGATCTATGGTTTTAGATCTATATTTGGGTAGTTTCCCAATGTGGGTACTTTGACAGTATTCTAATAGTATTTTAGAATAGATGACTTCTGGCATGGTGGTGTACTTGCAGAAGATGGAGTCACCCTCTATAAAGGTGTCTTACAGACTGAAAAAGAAAGGGATGTGCATGATTGGCAGATCACTTGCTTAGGCAATTGAGTCAATCATGAAATGTCAAGTACCACACCGGATGTTGTTTTTGCACTAGATGCGATAAGTTTATATTAATCCAATCCTGGAGAAACATTAGGAAGCAGTTTTAGAACATGAATGGATGTTCTATGGATTTAATAATGGTAGCCTCCTTCGGGAGACGGTTATCATTCCAGGCTTCAAAGGTGACATAGATGACAGAGTGATTGTCAGAGTTATAGTTTTCCCTCAGACGAGAGACAGTATTATGGACAGGTGGTCCAAGAGGATATTGTGGGAGGCATAGTGCTGGACACTGATTAGTTTCAGTGATCGATACAGTCTAAGAAGTTTGGATTTGGAGTTCATTTATGAACTAGGTCCCATGAGATATCCAGGCATATTCTAAGACAGGTATTGCTTGATTCGGGAGATGGTTTTCTCCGCGAACTTGATTTTAAAAGAGACATAGAAAGAAACATCGGGGCGGATCCACTCACTGAGGCTATTTCTCGAACACAATAGTTTTACAAATGGGCTTTGTGAAACTGATTAGTAGAGGAGTTGGATGTTCGGTATCACACGGGCTGTGAGTATGCGACATCGCAATAATTAGCCTTAAGTGCAAGTGGGAAATTGTTGGATATAGTGCTCTCAAAGTCAATGCAATGGTTGCAGAGGACCTATACCGATATAACAGTCTTACTCGAGATGATAGTATGCTATCTGGTCTGTCTTTATCATCATGTAGATGTTGATAGAGCCTATAGGATTCTTGCTTGACTACCAGTAGTATGATGGCGATCATATATTTGGGAGCTGGGGTCTATAAGCACATCCTTAAAGTGTCCCTAGTCGTGGGAGTTTCGAGACAGGGCATCGATACTCAGGAGTAGACTAGTGTATACAGTCGAGACCCCGACGAAGGGCGGTGGCCGGTCTCACAAGCCACTGGTGTCAGTTGGATCACCTAAGATGTATACAGGTTCTCTTTGGGTTATGAGTACACCGAACAGGACTCGCCGGGAACTTGCTGGTTGGTATTATACCTAGCGTCAGATAGCAGTTCCCTGGTGACATGTGTACAAGTTAGTTCATCGACCTGAGGTCGTCATTTGTCTCGTGTGAGTTCTCACTTGCTTTGATTTATACCCTACTACGGGTCAATGGAGTCGTGCAAACATGTATTTTTTGGGTACAGTCCCGAGCCACATGGAGGCAGTGAGCAGATCGTCGGGGATTCGTCTCTCCCGGTATTGGGGGTGAGATCGCGCTGTGTTTAGGAGAGCCATTACACGAAATCCCTAGCCAGGGTAATCGAGATTTACTGGAAGGTATTCCAGTAGTATCTCAGGGTGTTCTGGGCTACTCTCTGACACGACTTATACAGTTATCGGGGGTCTGACGTTTACCGGCCCCCTAGGCCTTATATGCGATACTCATAGACGAATGGACCAGACTGTACAGATATTGTCACTGTCAGGCTCAGTAGGGATTCTGGATGAGTTCGCTCGTCAGCTTCCCTTCCAATCAATACATAGGCAACCGTTACGTACAACTTGTACCTCTGACGTGCTAGTGGTTATACCCAGTGCCAGTGTGTTGATGAGTCATTAGAGTACCCTACAGACTGTTTCCCAAGTTCGGGAGAAACGTTGTAGAGGCCGTATGGTTTTATGGCAGGGTTCGGAAAATGCACGTGCATTTACGCACGTGTCATTTTTCGGGCAGATAATACTGGTGGACTTTGGTTTAAGCCAGATCCGAGTATTATACTGTGTAGATATAATATCTTTGTCTCGGTTGCATTTGTATTCGGTCGTAAAACAAATACGGGTATGTTTATACTGTTACGGGGTTATCCTGAAATTCGTTTCAGAATCACTTTTCGAAGTTGCCAGTTTCCAGTTTTCTATCACCCGTCTTTAACATTCGGTTAAATAAGGATTTATCTTTTCGTCACTTGAGTGAGTCATGAGGTGAGTCGTGATTCCAGAAGTTTCTAGATGAGGTGACTAGGTTCATGAATCATAGGTTGCATTAAATGAAATGGTGATGTGTTGTTATGACTCATTATGCATTAATTGTTTCATTTAATGTGAAGCAAGGTGTTCTTTTGACTCATCCTTTTCTTTTAGTGCTTAGGGTCACCCTCCTAGCTCCTACACTCACCTCCCCCCTCATCATAAGTGGCCGGCCCCTTGTGGGATGAATTATGGTTGTTGATTTGATAAAATGTGTATGAAATTTGCTTCATGGAAATTTCATAAGTTCATTTCTCATTTTCACCCGATCCAAAAGGCAACTTCATTAACCGTTCGTCCATAGCCTTGGACATAACGAGACAAAGTGTTCTACTCATTCTCTACATCAATCTTGGTCATCTCTTTTAGCAAACTTGATGATCGAGTTGCCTCGGTTCAGAGGCGGGAGCCCGTTTAAAGATCCGTCGACATGGTTCCACCTGGACGAGAAGACTGGAGATTCAGGAGATCGGAGCAGTCGCAACAAAGCATGGTATGATGGTTGGAGACTGAAGGACTTGGATTGTTCGGTATAACATTTCTACCTACTTTGTAGTTTGTTAGTTTAGCTTTAATGGCCGATACGGGTTATAGTATGCGATAGCGCCAGCTAAAAAGTTTTGTTCCACATTTGGCGTCTGTTAAACGTCCGGGACGCTACCGTAGACTTACACATCCTAGGTACTACTCTCTCCCAACCATGCTTAACTACGGAGTTTTGATGGGATCCGGTGCTTTAGTGCTGGTATGGTCACATCCGAAAGGTTTGGGTCGCCAAACTCTTTTATTCTCTTCCGTGCCGCGACGGATTCTACATATTCTTCATTTGTTGTCTGCAGGTTTCTCTCCTTTTCTCCATCAGATTCAGTCGCAATTAACGTTAAGCTGGATATACCGAAGACCAGCGCCGTTTTACTCCGTTTTCCTTGCCCATCGTCCTTAATTTCAGTCGGGGGTGGCGGATACGATCTGTTTTTACTGCCGATCATCCCACAACCCGTGGGGGGGACGTTTCGCCAGTTGAACCGAAAGCCCGCAACGAAATATTCTGTTTTCACAGCCGAGCGTCCCCAGACCAAAAGAGAGTAGGAGGTCGGGACAAAAAAAAACAATAAAAAGAGGATGCAACATGGGGACTTCCCAGGATGTCACCCATCCTAGTATAACTCTCCACCAAACACGCTTAACCCCGGAGTTCTGATGGGATCTGGTGCTTTAGTGATGGTATGGTCGAATCCGAAAGGTTTGGGTTGCCAAACTCTTTTATTCTCTTCCGGGCCGCGACGGATTCTGCATGTTCTTCATTCGTTGTCTGTCGGTTTCTCTCCTTTTCTCCGTCAGATTCATCCGTAATAAACGTTAGGCTATATATACCGAAGACCAGCGCCGTTTTACTCCGTATTCTTTGCCCGTCGTCCTTAATTTCAGTCAGGGTAGCGGATACGTTCCGTTTTTACCGTCGATCGTCCCAAATCCCGGGGGGGTGTCTCGCCCGTTGAACCGAAAGCCTGCAACGAAATATTCTATTTTCACAGCCGAGCGTCCCTACACCGAAAGAGAGTAGGTGGTCGGGACAAAAAAAACAATAAAAAGGGGATGCAACACGAGGACTTCCCAGGAGGTCACCCATCCTAGTACTACTTTGCCCAAGCACGCTTCACTACGAAGTTCTGATGGGATCCGGTGCTTTATTGCTGGTATGGTCGCATCCGAAAGGTTTGGGTCGCTAAACTCATTTATTCTCTTCCGGGCCACGACGGATTCTGCATATTCTTCATTCATTGTCTGCCGTTTTCTCTCCTTTTCTCCATCAGATTCAGCCGCAATAAATGTTAGGCTGGATATACCGAAGACCAGCACTGTTTTACTCTTTTTTCCTTGCCCGCCGTCCTTAATTTCAGTCGGAGGTGGCCGATACGTTCTGTTTTTACCGCCGATTGTCCCAAATCCCGGGGGCGGGACGTCTCGCCCGTTGAACCGAAAGCCCGCAACGAAATATTCTGTTTTTACAGCCGAGCGTCCCTAGACCGAAAGAGAGTAGGAGGTCGGGACAAAAAAATCAATAAAAAGAGGATTCAACACGAGGACTTCCCAGGAGGACTGGATGTTGGCGATGGATTGAGTCGATTGCTTTACAAATGCCTCCAGACTCCGTTCTAGCGAGGAAACCTTATCGTTGTTTGACGGAACAAAGTTTTTTTGAGGAAAAGAATTGTTGGGTGAAAAGTTGTTCGTCTGATTTTGAAAAGGTTGGGGTTGGAAAGGCTGCTGATATTGTTGTTGAGTTTGTTTCTGAGCTTGTTGCTGAGGAGGAGGAGGCCTCTGGAAATTTTTGCCTTGGAATTAATGCTGGTTCTGATTCCAGGCGAAATTAGGGTGGTTCCTCCAGCCGGGATTGTTAGTGGAAGAGTATGGATCATTTCATGGTCTTTGCTGAAATGCAGCATTGACCTGATCCTGTCCTTGAGCGGGTGGGATATAAGGACACTCTTCGGTCAAATGGGATAGATCAGAACAACAAGCGCAGATGGTACAAGGGGGAAGAGCGGGGGCAGGAGAAGGAGACGAGAATTTGCTCTCAATTGCTTCCAGTTTCCGTGTGATAGCTGCCATCTCGGCCTTCATTGCAATTGAGATATCGAGTTGATGAATGCCTTCCCTAGACTGACCGGGAGAGGTGGAAGAAGAAGTACTCGGTCTGGTGCTCTCCCACAGAAGCGTCTGTTCCGCAAGATCGTCGAAGAATTGCCAAGCTTCCTCGTCAAATTTGGATAGGAAGTGGCCTTGACAAATCGTTTCCAATAACTGCTTTGTTGCTGGGTTCAGGCCTTCGTATAAGGTTTGGCAAAGTTGCCATCTCTCAATACCGTGATGAGGGCACTGAACCAGAAGGTCCTTGTATTGGTCAAAGCACTTCCAAAAATATTCGGTAGGAAGTTGGGAGAATTGGTTGATTTCGTTTCGGATTCTCGCGGTTTTGTGATTTGGGTAGAATTTTTTCAAAAACGCTTTTACAAACTCATCCCAACTGGTTATGGAATGGGATGCTGTACTATACATCCACTTCTCAGCAAGGTCACATAGAGTGAAAGGAATGACTCATTGCCGTATAGCATCGTCGGACAGTTGGGTTGTCTTCATCATTGCACAGACGTTCTGGAATTTGTTGATGAAGATATAGGCATCTTCGGATTCCATCCGTGAAATTTAGGCAACATGTTGATGAAGTGGGGCTTAATTTCGAAATTATCCCCATTGGCCGGCAGAAGTGAAAGACAGGTAGGAAGTGCAGAGCGGGTGGGATAGAAACGATCTTGGAGCGCAATTCACTGTGACGCTTCAACAAGGGGTGGTCGCGGGTTATTCGCACCCAGATGAGGTGGAATCATTCACGGGGGAGGTAAGGTGATGTTATGAGGAGATCCCGACATCTCGTTAGAAGAATGTGGGGAAGGTGAAGGTGAAGGTAAGGATGTATGAACATAATCCCGGTCAACGTCGGAGTTGGCCGGTAAAGGAAGGGGTGAAAGAGGCGTGGAAGGAGTTTCGACTGCGGTGTCGATCGCGTAGTCCGTAGGAACTAACGACACGCGGAATAAATGGGCAACGGGGTCCCTAGTCCAAGCGGACATACACTAAACGAGTTTAGTGTAGTCAAAGCGTAGAATGTGAGGGTAAGAAAACGAAAGTGAAGAAGAACTGGGCGAAGGTGGTAAAAAATGGTAAATTTGTGTTTGTTTCAAGAGAATGGGAAAAATGAAACGACAGTTCAACAAACACAATCACAAATGCAAAGTCATAAATGCACAATCAACACCTAGACTAGGGTCCTCTAAGTCTACTAGACCTGCTCCTAACTGTTTCAAAGCGACAAATTGTGAGATATCCCTCAAATCGCCTCTTCACAGCCAGTTGTGGCCAGGTAAGCACAAGAGAGGTAAGGAGGGTTCCGCTTAAGAATCACCGTGAGACGGGCCTTTTAAAATTACCTTCTCACTTATCTAGCCTAGGCACCATAAAAGTCATGTTTAGATAAACGACCGAATGCCCACAATCTTCCTTTGTCCTATTGAGCGCGACAAGTCCTTAATTGGCTGAGTCTAGATATTTTTTATTAAGCTTGAGGTGACACTTATGCAATTAGTGATTTCCGAGGTCTTAGGAAGGATGATGAAATCCCCACCAAATTTGGATTGGTGTTTGAGCCCTTTAAGTCCGTATTAAATGATGCAATGCGCAAATCAACAAAGTTTTGTTTTCAAACAATCAATTCGTTTTTTACTTTAAATGTGGCGCTGCAACAAATACGGTTAGTCTTTTCTTTGGCTTTTGCGGCGATGTTTGCTAAGAATCCTGCAATGACAAGGATATTGTAGCGTCGGGTTTGAGAAGAGGAAGTGTTTAGAGAAATACGTACCAAAAGTGTCGAGTTTAAGAAAACTCGTGTCGATATTGTCTTTGAGTGGTTGAATGGTTCGCTTGCGTGGGTCCAACTACCCGGATCTTTAGCACTAAGTGTTCACTCCTCTTGTACTTGAAAATGCCCCCTTTGTCCGCACAATCGTTGTTCACAATCTGTCAAATTTGCATATGTCGGAAAAATATGGATATTTGAGCAAAAAGCGATATGGATAGCCAAAATTCTATTGTGTTTGCTATGGTTTTAAAAAGAATGGTTTTATCCGTTTGAATGTGTTTGAATGTGTTAGAAAATTTGCTACAAGTACAAAAGCGTTACCGTCTCCCCGGCAACGACGCCATTTGATTGATACGTCTTTGCCGTGTCGTATTTAAAAAGAGTAGTGGAATTACCACAATCAAAATGGTGTCGTGTGTAGTGAGCCGCGATGAGTACGGGTCATCCACAGGGAGATGGTAGGTTTTTAAGCTTGTTTTAACGAGTTAACAACGTGTTATGATTTGTTGGTTAAGCTAAATGTTGTAACAAAGATATGTAAAAAGACTTGTTGAGGGTAGTAATAGGTTAGATTGTATGAAATTGATGTTTGTCGATTCCTTATAGCCCCAACTTTGGTATTGACACTAAAGCAATAGGTAACAATGTGGATTAGGGAACTTGAAATACGGTATTTGCGGTATTTTGCTAAATCCGTCTTCCTTATCCTTTGTCCTTCCGTTGTTATCTCTTGATTTTAGCCTCCGGCAAACCTCTAGCAATCCGGTAACGATTAAGAATCATCGCTATCGTAGTAGGATAGGATGCCTGGAGGAGCGGAATTGCAAGCGATTTGCACAGAGTTTCAAATGCAAAGTTTAAGGTTTATAAAGTTTTAATAAAGATCATTTTCAAATATAGTCTAACCATATTCCACCCTTAACAAGTAAAAAGATTACTCACACATATTCCCAAAGTAAAAATAAATAAAAGAGACAAGAGTAAGAAACATAATAAAAAATATGAGAAAAGAAAGATAAAGAGAGAACCAATGAATCCAAGTGCGAATATCTCCAAGTGTTCTTAAGGCCGGTGCACTGTGAAATCCAAATACCAAACTTTAAGATTGCAAGCTCACTTAAGAGGTTGCAAGATCAAAGTAAAGCAAGAATTTCACAAGTTCAAATATGAAAGATAGAACAAGACATGGTAATAAAAATGAGAACTTTTATTGAATTCCAAACAAGTTACAACTAATCTTGAAGTCAAGAACCTAAGCCTTAAGCTTGCAAGTTCTATGAAGAAGTTGCAAGGTTAAGACAAAGGGGAAAGAGCTCAAAAACTACAAGGAGAATCAAAAAAACAAAGAATGAAAAAATGTATGGCAAAATTGGACTCCATCTCACTTACCCAATGGTTTCCTTTTATAGGCAAATGAAGAAAATTAAATAAACAATAAAAACAAGACATTTCCTTTAATTTTAATTTGAATTCACCAAAAGTTTGGAAGGAAGTTTGAATCTTTGAATTTTTGAATCACATCAACACTTTATGCATTGAATGCACCATACCCACTTGTGCAATGATTCATGGTTCCCTCCTAGGTCCATGGTCCATGCTCCAAGAGTTGGTGTGTACACATGCAACGTGTTGGACCAAAATGTGTACACTTTATTTGTTTACAGAATAACTCTTGGATATCGATCGGTTTGCAGTTCTGGTTGCAGTGTCGGCTCACAAATGATATTTCCGTGATCTTGAATGTATTTCCAGTATTTTGTCACGGATACTTGTAATCGAGCGTATGGCGCCGATTCTTCCATGATTTCTTCAGTTTCCAGCAGTCAACAATGGTGGCTTCATTTTCAACTTATTTGACTTCATCTCCCTCGGGCCCAACGCATCATTGAATATTGTTATTTGACTTTATCTCCCTCGGGCCCCACGCTTGACCAAAAATGACGACTGTTTTCGTCTTATCTCTTGAACTGGTAAGCAGCACTGGACGGATGCGGATGACTGGAACCCGGCTTTTATCTGTCTGTGATAGATGTTCTGGATATTGGCGTAACTGTAGAGATTTTGTCTAATTTGTATTATTTTAGACTGGAAACCTGTAACCTGTAAATATGTAGCAAACACGGATTAAAAGCACCTCTCTATAAACAAACGAGCATAAGAATAAGCGGTATAAAATGCAGGTTTCTGTGATGAACACTAATTTCTGTCCTTTTCTCTGTCAGATTCAGCCGCAATAAACGTTAGGCTGGATATACCGAAGACCAGCGCCGTTTTACTCCGATTTCCTTGCCCGTCGTCCTTAATTTCAGTCAGGGGTGGCAGATACGTTCTGTTTTTACCGCCGATCGTCCCAAATCCCGGAAGGGAGGTCTCACCCGTTGAACCGAAAGCCCGCAACGAAATATTCTGTTTTCACAGTCGAGCGTCCCCAAACCGAAAGAGAGTAGGAGGTCAGGACAAAAAAAACAATAAAAAGAGGATGCAACAAGAGGACTTCCCAGGAGGTCACCCATCCTAGGACTACTCTCGCCCAGGAACGCTTAACAGCCGAGTTCTGATAGGATCCAGTGCTTTAGTGCTGGTATGGTCGCATCCGAAAGGTTTGGGTCGCCAAACTCTTTTATTCTCTTTCGGGACACGACGAATTCTGCATATTCTTCATTCGTTGTCTGCCGGTTTCTCTCCTTTTCTCCGTCAGATTCAGCCGCAATAAACGTTAGGCTGGATATACCGAAGACCAGCGCTGTTTTACTCCGTTTTCCATGCCCGTCGTCCTTAATTTCAGACGGAGGTGGCGGATACGTTCTGTTTTTATCGCCGATGGTCCCAAATGCCGTGGGGGGGACGTCTCGCCCATTGAACCGAAAGGCCGCAATGAAATATTCTGTTTTCACAGCCGAGCGTCCCCAAACCGAAAGAGGGTAGGAGGTCGGGGCAAAAAAAAACAATAAAAAGGGGATGCAAAACAAGGACTAACCAGGAGGTCACCCATACTAGTACTACTCTCGCCTAAGCACGCTTAACTACGGAGTTCTGATGGGATCTAGTGCTTTAGTGCTGGTATGGTCACATCCGAAAGGTTTGGGTCGCCAAACTCTTTTATTCTCTTCCGGGCCGCGACGGATTCTGCGTCCCCAGAACGAAAGAGAGTAGGAGGTCGGGACAAAAAAAAATTAAAAAGGGGATGCAACACGAGGACTTCCCAGGAGGCCACCCATCCTAGACCACTCTCGCCCTAGCACGCTTAACTGCGGAGTTCTGATGGGATCCGATGCTTTAGAGCTGGTATGGTCGCATCCGAAAAATTTGGGTCGCCAAACTCTTTTATTCTCTTCCGGGCCGCGACGGATTCTGCATATTCTTAATTCCTTGTCTGACGGTTTCTCTCCTTTTCTCCGTCAGATTCAGCCGCATTAAACGTTTGGCTAGATATACCGAAAACCAGTGCCGTTTTACTCCGTTTTCCTTGCCCGTCGTCCTTAATTTCAGTCAGGGGTGGCGGATACGTTCTGTTTTTACCGCCGATCGTCCCAAATCCCGGGGGGGACGTCTCTCCCGTTGAACCAAAAGACCGCAACGAAATATTCTGTATTCACAGCCGAGTGTCCCCAGACCGAAAGAGAGTAGGAGGCCGGGACAAAAAAAAACAATAAAAAGGGGATGCAACACGAGGACTTCCTAGGAGGTCACCCATCCTAGTACTACTCTCGCACAAGGAAGCTTAACTGCAGTGTTCTGATTGGATCCGGTGCTTTAGTGTTGGTATGGTCCCATCCAAAAGGTTTGGGTTGACTCTTTTATTCTCTTCCGGGCCGCGACGGATTCTGTATATTCTTCATTCGTTGTTTGCCGGTTTCTCTCCTTTTCTCCGTCAGATTCAGCCGCATTAAACGTTAGGCTGGATATACCGAAGACCAGCGCCGTTGTACTCCGTTTTCCATGCACGTCATCCTTAATTTCAGTCGAGGGTGGCCGATACGTTCTGTTTTTACCGCCGATCGTCCTAAATCCGGGGGGGGGTGTCTCGCCCATTAAACCGAAAGCCCGCAACGAAATACTCCGTTTTCACAACCGAGCGTCCCCAGACCGAAACAGAGTAGGAGGCCGGGAAAAAAACAATAAAAAGGGGATGCAACACGAGAACTTTCCAGGAGGTCACCCATCCTAGTACTACTCTCGCCCAAGCAAGCATAACTGTGGAGTTTTGATGGGATCCAGTGCTTTAATGCTGGTATGGTCGCATCTGAAAGGTTTAGGTCGCTAAACTCTTTTATTCTCTTCCGGGCCGTGACGGATTTTGCATATTCTTCATTCGTTGTCTGCCGGTTTCTCTCCTTTTCTCCGTCAGATTCAGCCGCAATAAACGTTAGGCTGGATAAACCGAAGACCAGTGCCGTTTTACTCCTTTTTCCTTGCCCGTCGTCCTTAATTTCAGTCGGGGGTGGCTGATACGTTCTGTTTTTACCGCCGATCGTCCTAAATCCCGTGAGGGACGTCTCGCCCGATGAACCGAAAGCCCACAACGAAATATTCTGTTTTCACAGCCGAGCGTCCCCAGACCGAAAGAGAGTAGGAGGTCGGGACAAAAAAACAATAAAAAGTGGATGCAACAAGAGTACTTCCCAGGAGATCACCCATCCTAGGACTACTCTCGCCCAGGCAGGCTTAAAAGCGGAGTTCTAATTAGATCCGGTGCAATAGTGCTGGTATGGTCGCATCCAAAAGGTTTGGGTCGCCAAACTCTTTTATTCTCTTCTGGGTCGCGATGGATTCTGCATATTCTTCATTCGTTGTCTGCCGGTTTCTCTCCTTTTCTCCGTCAGATTCAGCCGCAATAAACGTTAGGCTGGATATACCATAGACCAGCGCCGTTTTACTCCGTTTTCCTTGCCCTTCGTCCTTAATTTCAGACTGGGTAGCGGATACGTTCTGTTTTTACCGCCGATGGTCCCAAATCCCTGGGGGGATATCTCGCCCATTGAACCGAAAGCCTGCAACGAAATATTCTGTTTTCACAGCCGAGCGTGCCCACACCGAAAGAGAGTAGGAGGTCGGGATAAAAAAAAACAATAAAAAGGGGATGCAAAATGAGGACTTACCAGGAGGTCACCCATACGAGTACTACTCTTGCCCAATCACGCTTAACTGCGAAGTTCTGATGGGATCCGGTGCTTTAGTGCTGGTATGGTCGCATCTGAATGGTTTAGGTCGCCAAACACTTTTATTCTCTTCCAGGCCGCGACGGGTTCTGCGTCTCCCGACCGAAAAAGAGTAGGAGGTCGGGACAAAAAAAATTAAAAAGTGATGCAACATGGGGACTTCCCAGGAGGTCACCCATCCTAGACTACTCTCGCCCAAGCACGCTTGACTGCGGAGTTCTGATGGGATCCGATGCTTTAGTGCAGGTATGGTCGCATCCGAAAGGTTTGGGTCGCCAAACTCTTTTATTCTCTTTAGGGCAGCGACGGATTCTGCATATTCTTAATTCCTTGTCTGACGGTTTCTCTCCTTTTCTCCGTCAGATTCAGCCGCATTAAACGTTAGGCTGGATATACCGAAGACTAGCGCCGTTTTACTCCGTTTTCTTTGCCCGTCGTCTTTAATTCTAATCGGGGGTGGCGGATACATTCTGTTTTTACCGCCGATCGTCCTAAATCCCGGAGGGGACATGTCGCGCGTTGAACCGAAAGCCTGCGACGAAATATTCTGTATTCATAGCCGAGCGTCCCCAAACCGAAAGAGAGTTGGAGGTCGGGACAAAAAAATCAATAAAAAGGGGATGCAACAAGAGGACTTCCAAGGAGGTCACCCATCCTAGTACTACTCTCGCACAAGCAAGCTTAACTGCAGAGTTCTGATGGGATCCGGTGCTTTAGTGCTGGTATGGTCCCATCCGAAAGGTTTGGGTCGCGAAACTCTTTTATTCTCTTCTGGGAAGCGACGGATTCTGCATATTCTTCATTCGTTGTCTGGCGGTTTCTCTCCTTTTCTCGGTCAAATTCAGCCGCATTAATCGTTAGGCTGGATATATCGAAGACCAGTGCCGTTGTACTCCGTTTTTCTTGCCCATCGTCCTTAATTTCAGTCGGGGGTGGCCGATACATTCTGTTTTTACCCCCGATCGTCCCAAATCCGGGAGGGCGTCTCGCCTGTTGAACCGAAAGCCCGGAACGAAATATTCCCTTTTCACAGCGGAGCGTCCCCAGACCGAAAGAGAGTAAGAGGTCGGGATAAAAAAACAATAAAAAGGGGATGCAACACGAGAACTTCCCGGGAGGTCGCCCTTCCTAGTACTACTCTCACCCAAGCAAGCATAACTGCGGAGTTCTGATGGGATCCGGTGCTTTAGTGCTGGTATGGTCGCATCCGAAAGGTTTGGGTCGCCAAACTCTTTTATTCTCTTCCGGGCCGCGACGGATTCTGCATATTCTTCATTCGTTGTCTGCCGGTTTCTTTCCTTTTCTCCGTCAGATTCAGCCACAATAAACGTTAGGCTGGATATACCGAAGACCGGCGCCGTTTTACTCCGTTTTCCTTACCCGTCATCCTTATTTTCAGTAGGGGGTGGCGGATACGTTCTGTTTTTACCGCCGATTGTCCCAAATCATGGGAGGGACATCTCGCCCGTTGAACCGAAAGCCCGCAACGAAATATTCTGTTTTCACAGCCGAGCGTCCCCAGACCGAAAGAGAGTAGGAGGTCGGGACAAAAAAACAATAAAAAGTGGATGCAACATGAGTACTTCCCAGGAGATCACCCATCCTAGGACTACTCTCGCCCAGGCAGGCTTAAAAGCGGAGTTCTAATTAGATCCGGTGCAATAGTGCTGGTATGGTCGCATCCAAAAGGTTTGGGTCGCCAAACTCTCTTATTCTCTTCTGGGTCGCGATGGATTCTGCATATTCTTCATTCGTTGTCTGCCGGTTTCTCTCCTTTTCTCCGTCAGATTCAGCCGCAATAAACGTTAGGCTGGATATACCATAGACCAGCGCCGTTTTACTCCGTTTTCCTTGCCCTTCGTCCTTAATTTCAGACTGGGTAGCGGATACGTTCTGTTTTTACCGCCGATGGTCCCAAATCCCGGGGGGGATATCTCGCCCATTGAACCGAAAGCCTGCAACGAAATATTCTGTTTTCACAGCCGAGCGTGCCCACACCGAAAGAGAGTAGGAGGTCGGGATAAAAAAAAACAATAAAAAGGGGATGCAAAACGAGGACTTACCAGGAGGTCACCCATACGAGTACTACTCTTGCCCAATCACGCTTAACTGCGGAGTTCTGATGGGATCCGGTGCTTTAGTGCTGGTATGGTCGCATCTGAAAGGTTTAGGTCGCCAAACACTTTTATTCTCTTCCAGGCCGCGACGGGTTCTGCGTCTCCCGACCGAAAAAGAGTAGGAGGTCGGGACAAAAAAAATTAAAAAGTGATGCAACATGGGGACTTCCCAGGAGGTCACCCATCCTAGACTACTCTCGCCCAAGCACGCTTGACTGCGGAGTTCTGATGGGATCCGATGCTTTAGTGCAGGTATGGTCGCATCCGAAAGGTTTGGGTCGCCAAACTCTTTTATTCTCTTTAGGGCAGCGACGGATTCTGCATATTCTTAATTCCTTGTCTGACGGTTTCTCTTCTTTTCTCCGTCAGATTCAGCCGCATTAAACGTTAGGCTGGATATACCGAAGACTAGCGCCGTTTTACTCCGTTTTCTTTGCCCGTCGTCTTTAATTCTAATCGGGGGTGGCGGATACATTCTGTTTTTACCGCCGATCGTCCTAAATCCCGGGGGGGACATGTCGCGCGTTGAACCGAAAGCCTGCGACGAAATATTCTGTATTCATAGACGAGCGTCCCCAAACCGAAAGAGAGTTGGAGGTCGGGACAAAAAAATCAATAAAAAGGGGATGCAACAAGAGGACTTCCAAGGAGGTCACCCATCCTAGTACTACTCTCGCACAAGCAAGCTTAACTGCAGAGTTCTGATGGGATCCGGTGCTTTAGTGCTGGTATGGTCCCATCCGAAAGGTTTGGGTCGCGAAACTCTTTTATTCTCTTCTGGGAAGCGACGGATTCTGCATATTCTTCATTCGTTGTCTGGCGGTTTCTCTCCTTTTCTCGGTCAAATTCAGCCGCATTAATCGTTAGGCTGGATATATCGAAGACCAGTGCCGTTGTACTCCGTTTTTCTTGCCCATCGTCCTTAATTTCAGTCGGGGGTGGCCGATACATTCTGTTTTTACCCCCGATCGTCCCAAATCCGGGAGGGCGTCTCGCCTGTTGAACCGAAAGCCCGGAACGAAATATTCCCTTTTCACAGCCGAGCGTCCCCAGACCGAAAGAGAGTAAGAGGTCGGGATAAAAAAACAATAAAAAGGGGATGCAACACGAGAACTTCCCGGGAGGTCGCCCTTCCTAGTACTACTCTCACCCAAGCAAGCATAACTGCGGAGTTCTGATGGGATCCGGTGCTTTAGTGCTGGTATGGTCGCATCCGAAAGGTTTGGGTCGCCAAACTCTTTTATTCTCTTCCGGGCCGCGACGGATTCTGCATATTCTTCATTCGTTGTCTGCCGGTTTCTTTCCTTTTCTCCGTCAGATTCAGCCACAATAAACGTTAGGCTGGATATACCGAAGACCAGCGCCGTTTTACTCCGTTTTCCTTACCCGTCATCCTTATTTTCAGTAGGGGGTGGCGGATACGTTCTGTTTTTACCGCCGATTGTCCCAAATCACGGGAGGGACATCTCGCCCGTTGAACCGAAAGCCCGCAACGAAATATTTTGTTTTCACAGCCGAGCGTCCCTAGACCGAAAGAGGGTAGGAGGTCGGGACATAAAAAACAATAAAAAGGGGATGCAACACGAGGACTTCCCAGGAGGTCACCCATCCTAGTACTAGTCTCACCCAAGCACGCTAAACTGCGGAGTTCTGATGGGATCCGGTGCTTTAGTGCTGGTATGGTCGCATCCGAAAGGTTTGGGTCGCCATACTCTTTTATTTTCTTCTGGGCCGCGATGGATTCTGCATATTCTTCATTTGTTGTCTGAAAGTTTCTCTCCTTTTCTCCGTCAGATTCAGCCGCAATAAACGTTAGCCTGGATATACCGAAGACTAGCACCGTTTTACTCCGTTTTCTTTGCACGTCGTCCTTAATTTCAGTCGGTGGTGGCCGATACGTTCTGTTTTTACCGCCGATCGTCCCAAATCCCTGTGCGGGGACGTCTCGCCCATTGAACCGAAATCCCGCAATGAAATATTCTGTATTCACAGCCGAGCGTCCCCAGACCGAAACAGAGTAGGAGGTCGGAACAAAAAAAACAATAAAAAGGGGATGCAACACGAGAACTTCCCTAGAGGTCACCCATCCTAGTACTACTCTCGCCCAAGCAACCATAACAGCGGAGTTCTGATGGGATCCGGTGCTTTAGTGCTGGTATGGTCGCATCCGAAAGGTTTGGGCCGCCAAACACTTTTATTCTCTTCCTGGCCGCAACGGATTCTGCATATTCTTCAATCGTTGTCTGCCGGTTTCTATCCTTTTCTCCATCAGATTCAGCTGCAATAAACGTTAGGCTGGATATACCGAAGACCAGCGCCGTTTTTCTCCGTTTTCCTTGCCGTCGTCCTTAATTTCAGTCTGGGGTGGCGGATACGTTCTGTTCTTACCGCCGATCGTCTCAAATCTCGGGGGGGACGTCTCGCCCGTTGAACCGAAAGCCTGCAACGAAATGTTCTGTTTTCACAGCCGAGCGTCCCCAGTCCGAAAGAGAGTAGGAGGTCGGGACAAAAAAAACAATAAAAAGAGGATGCAACACGATTACTTCCCAGGAGGCCACCCATCCTAGGACTACTCTCACCCAGCACCCTTAACAGCGGAGTTCTAAAGGGATCCGATGCTTTAGTGCTGGTATGGTCGCATCTGAAAGGTTTGGGTCGCCAAACATTTTTATTCTCTTCCGGGCAGCGACGGATTCTGCATATTCTTCATTCGTTGTCTGCCGGTTTCTCTCCTTTTCTCCGTCAGATTCAGCTGCAATAAACGTTAGGATGGATATACCGAAGACCAGCGCTGTTTTACTCAGTTTTCCTTGCCCGTCCTCCTTAATTTCAGACGGGGGTGGCGGATACGTTCTATTTTTACCACCGACGGTCCCAAATCCCGAGGGGGACGTCTCGCCTGTTGAACCGAAAGCCTGCAACGAAATATTCTATATTCACAGCCGAGTGTCCCCAGACCGAAAGATAGTAGGAGGTCGGGACAAAAAAGCAATAAAAAGGGGATGCAAAACGAGGACTTACCAGGAGGTCACCCATACTAGTACTACTCTCGCCCAAGCACGCTTAACTGCGGAGTTCTGATGGGATCCGGTGCTTTAGTGTTGGTATGGTCACATCCGAAAAGTTTGGGTCGCCAAACTCTTTTATTCTCTTCCGGGCCGCGACGGATTCTGCGTCCCCGGACCGAAAGAGAGTAGGAGGTCGGGACAAAAAAAAATTAAAAGGGGATGCAACACGAGGACTTCCCAGGTGGTCACTCATCCTAGACTACTCTCACCCAAGCACGCTTAATTACGGTGTTCTGATGGGATCCGGTGCTTTAGTGCTCGTATGGTCGCATCCGAAAGGTTTGGGTCGCCAATCTCTTTTATTCTCTTCCGGGCCGCGACGGATTCTGCATATTCTCAATTCCTTGTCTGACGGTTTCTCTCCTTTTTTCGGTCAGATTCATCCGCATTAAACGTTAGGCTGGATATACCGAAGACCAGCACCGTTTTACTCCATTTTCCTTGTCCGTCGTCCTTAATTTCAGTCGGGGGTGGCGGATACGTTCTGTTTTTACCGCCGATCGTCCCAAATCCCGGGGGGGTGGACATCTCGCCCGTTGAACCGAAAGTGTAGGGTTACTAGGCACTAGCACAAGGTTCTACAAGGCATCAACCATGCCAGAATCAAATTTTTCAAGTGCCGAACAACCCTAACCAAGATCGTAAACTAGAGATTAGGTGAAACCATGAGCATGTAAACAACTTTACATCTAAGAGAAAGGGATTACAACCTTTGCAGTCCGTTCCTTCGCTTTATAAGCTCTGAGTAGTAGTTCCTTTGCCGCGATCCATGAACTCCCGGACTCTAGAGAGGCTCCACAAGTCGGATGATCCATGCTTGCTAGAAGTCTTCCTTTTCGAAGACGATCTACCTTGAAGAAACTCAAACCCAAGATTTTGCTTCACTAATCAAGTATTAGCAAAGCAAATACCCTAATCTAAGTGGCTAGAATAGATGAGGATGATGAAGTAGGAATTTAGCTCTCTTTTATTTTCAATTTCTCACTAATAATCACCATAAAAGAAAAAGCTAGTAAGCTTTTCAAGGAGGAAGAAGAAGATCAAACCTTTTGTGATGAATAATGAATAATTGTTATGGTTACAATTGCAACCTTAGGTTAAGTATGAAGGGCTTAACCTTTGTAGAGAACAAACTATAGTTAAAGGGTTTGGGTTGGGTTAACAATGACTCCACAAAAATCCAAAGAGAAAAGATAAAGTCAAATCTTCATGAAGCTTCATGAAAGCTCATGAAAAAGCTAACCTAAATGCTAGCCCTAACTAGGTTAAACTCAACAAATCATGTTGCATTTGTAACCCTAATTTGTTACAATATTATATATCACATATACAATATTTAATGTAATAAAACAATTAATATATATCGCATATATATCAATGTATTTTCCGAGTGAGAAAAAGAATCAATAAAGCGAGCTTATATTAGTTAATGTAATGTAATATATCTCATATATAATATACATTTAATTATCGAATAAACACTTGATCCGATAACCCGGCTATAATATATATAACCGACTAATATAATCTGTATCAGTTCATCGAATCAACACTTGTTCCGATGACCCGGCTATATCACATATACCCGGCCGATATCACATATCGCGAGAATCTAATACGGTATCACATACACGTATTGTTCTCTGTCCCGCACATATCACATATGTGCTCCTACTCCGTTTTGCCAGAGCCAGGAAACCTCTGTGTAAGACTCTAACGAATCGCCAATACGCCGGCAGTAGGTGATGATCATATCAAACACCCACAAGCTGCAAGCGGTCAGCTAAACGTAACATCCACCCAAGTATTGAGCGATCAGAAGATCAAAAAGCAAGCCTGTACATTCTCCTGCGAATCCAATCAGTAACACTCCCGTACAGTCCGGTCTCTTCGTCTGATATGTCGCATATCTCGCCTAGGGGTGGTAAACGTCAGACTCCAGTAGCTTGATAAGTCGTGTCGATATGAGGTCTATAACAGTTCGAGAAACTACTGATAACTCTTACCAGTAAATCTCAGCAACCCTGGCCAGGGATTTCCAGTTATAGCCAATCGAACACAGCGCAACATCAACTCCCTATACCGGGAGAGACACCCTTCTTATCGCTCATTGCCTCCATGTGATTCGGGACTGTACCTAAAAGCCACCGTTTTGCATGCCCTCATGGACGTGGTAAGGTGGAAATCAAGGCACAGTGGGAATCACACAAGTCTCTATGACGATCTCAGGTCTACAGACTAACCTGTACCAGTATCACCAGAGAACTGCCATCCGACATGAGGTATAATACCATCTGGGAGTTCTCGGCGAGTCCGTCCAGTGTACCCAGTCTCCACTGAGCACCCGTATACCTTCTCTAATGTCAAACACCAATGGATATGGGATCATCCATCGCCCATCATATGGGTCAAGAAGCGCATAAGCTAGTCTACTCTAGAGTATCGATGCCCTGTCTTGTACTCCCACGACTAGGAACATTTGAAGGATGTACTTAGCGACTACACTATCCCCACTAGTATGATCTGCATCATAGTCCTGGTAGTCAAGTACTCATCCTAAGGGATTTATCAATATGTAACATAGAGATAATCAGAGTACATTTTAAGATAAAGAGCAACCGGATAGCATACTATCATGTCGAGCAAGAAAGTCCGACCTATTTATGTCCAAGCATCCACTACAATATACATCGTATGTACAGTAATGGCCTCAAGGGCATACATATAACTAACAATCTCCCACTTGCACTAGGGCTATCTGTTGTGGTATCGCATACCCAACAATCAGCTGTGGTTGAAGTATCTCATACTCAACCTGTAGGGTTGCTAGGCACACGCACAAGGGTCTACGAGGCATCAACCATGCCCGATTAAAAATTTAGCCGTGCCGAACAACCCAAAGCCTGATCTTTATACTAGAGTTTAGGCAAAAACAAGCATGTTAAACATTTTAACACTAAGTGAGAGGGATTACAAACTTTGTAGATCCGGTCCTTCACTTCAATAGCTCCGTGTAGATGTCCTCTTCGCTCACTCTAGAGAAGCTCCACAAGAAGAACGAACGTGCTTGCTTCGATGACTTCGAGGGCGAAGATGATCTACGTCGGGGAGACACTAACTCAAGCTATTCCTTCACTAGGTCAAAAACTTTGTGAAGAGAACACACTTTACTACACGGCAAGTGGTAGAGGATGAAGAAGTAGGAGGTGGGCTCACTTTAGAATTGATTTTCTCACATTTTTCCTCATAGCACCATTAGAGCTTGAAAGCTTTTTCAAGGAGCTTGATGAAGAAGAAGAAGGAATAATATCATCATATGAATTCTCTCCACTTCAATAATGTAACCATGGGTGAGTTAAGCTATCATGCTTAACTCATGTAGAGAATTGACCAAGGTATATGGTTAAGGGTTGGGTTAACAAAATATCCTTAAGAATGACAAAAGAGTTGACTTTGTCAATGTTTCCACAAGCTTCATGAAAGCTTGAGAACTTTGAAAAAGTCTTTCACTTTGTTATTCTTAAGATATAAACAAAACCCTAATCTTTACCCTAATCTTGGTATAAGTCTCATACACCCATCTTTGATGTATCATCAAGCATGACACAATCATATGTACACAAATATATATCACATATACACTCATGCACAATCAAGTGAGAAAATAAATCTTAAGTGAGAAAATACTAGTTAACGTAATGTAATATATCAAATATATAATTATACATTAAATTATTAAATAAACTCTTGATTTAATAATCCAGCTATAACCGGCTAATATCTTGTGTAACAACTTATCGAATCAACACTTGATCCGATAACCCGGTTATATCGCATACAACCGATCAATTTTACAAATCGCGAGAATAGAATACGGTATCTCATATCGTATCAATCTCGGTCCCGCACATATCACATATGTGCTCCTACTCCGTTTCTCTTGAGCCAGTAAACCCCTGTGTAGGACTCTAAAGACTCGTCAATACGCCGGCAGTAAGTGATGATCATATCAAACACCCACAAGCCGCAAGCGGTCTGCTAAACGTAACGACCACCCGGGTATTGAGCGATCAGAAGATCAACAAGAAAGCCTGTACATTCTCCTGTGAATCCAATCAGTAACACTCACGTACAGTCCGGTCTCATCGTCTGATATGTTGTATATCTCGCCTAGGGGTGGTAAACGTCAGACCCCAGTACCTCGATAAGTCGTGTCGATATGAGGTCTATAACAGTTCGAGAAACTACCGATAACACTTACCAGTAAATCTCAGCAACCCTGGCCAGGGATTCTCGGTTATAGCCAATTGAACACAGCACAACATCAACTCCCAATACCGGGAAAGACGAATCCCATCCTATCGTTCATTGCCTCCATGTGATTCGGGACTGTACCCAAAAGCCACCTTTTTCCACGCCCTCTTGGACGTGGTATGATGGAAATCAAAGCATAGTGGGAATCACAGAAGACTCTATGACGATCTCGGGTCAACAGACTATTTTGTACCAGTGTCACCGGAAAACTGCCATCTGACGTAAGGTATAATACCATCTGGGAGTTCTCGGGGAGTCCGTCCAGTGTATCCAGTCTCCACTGAGCACCCGTACACCATCCTTGATGTCAAACACCGATGTATATGGGATCATGCATCGCCCATCGTATGGGTCAAGATGCGTATACGCTAGTCTACTCTGGTGTATCGATGCCCTGTCTCGATAGACCCTCGACTAGGAAGAGTTATAGGATGTACTCGCCGACTACCGTGGCCCCACCAGTATGATCTCATCATAGTCCCATTAGTCGAGTACATATCCTAAGGGCTTTATCAACATGTAACATAGAGACAATTAGAGTACATGTTAAGATAAAGTATAACCAGATAGCGTACTATCATGTCGATTAAGAAAGTCCTCCCTATATATGTCCAAGCATCCACTACAATATACATCGTATGTATAGTAATGGCCTCTATGGCATACATATAACTAACAATCTCCCACTTGCACTAGGGCTATTTGTTGTGGTATCTCATACCCAACAATTAGCTGCGGTTGAAGTATCTCATACTCAACCATCCCATAAGAGTCTCTACTGGGAAAAAGGCTTTGTGAGTGGATCCGCGCTGTCGTCCTCTGTGTCTACTCTCCTAACCTCGATCTCCCTGAAGATCAACCATCTCCATGATCATGTGATACTGCCTAAGAATTATATCTGGATTTCTGATGGAACGGGGGTTCCGTAGATAAAGCCACAACTCCATTGTCACACAATGGTAGGAACGAAGTTCATCTCATGAACTTATATATCCAGACAGCCTCTTTGGTAGCATCTTTGGTAACGATGTATCTTGCCTTTAATCATCTAGTAAGTCACGATATCTAGCTTGGAACTTTTCCAACACACCGTCCCTCCACTGAGGGTAAAGACAATGCCTGCGACTGACATTCAGTCGTCCTTATCACCCTGGAACCTTTCCAGTGATTCTCCTCAGGATCGATTGATACCATCTCACTACAACTAGTGAGTATCCTAACATCCAATTAGATTTATCTCGTAGATCCAAAAACCTAGGATTTAGGAGGTATCATTTTGATCCTATATGGAGAATCATTGTGATAAGCGGAGATTGACCGAGCGTAGCATAGAAAACTCCTTCCTTATCAAGAGTATGTCATCCACATACTCTATGAGGATCACCACCATACTCCCTACTACCTTTTGTATGTACAAGGTTCATCTGCCATTTTGATGAAGTCAAACTCTTTGACTACCACATTAAAACAGACGTTCCAACTCCGCGATGCTTGTTTTATCACATAAAACATCCTGCACACTTTTCCGCTGCTCCCACTGTCTACGAAGCCCTCTGGCTGTGTACTTATAGACGCTCTCTTCCAAATCATCATTTAGAAAAGCAGTCATGATACCCAACCGCCAGATATCGTAGTCATGGTATGTAGCCGTGGCAAGTAGGATCTGGATGGACTTAAGCATAGCTTTGAAAGTCTCAACTTTTCCATGTACACCAAGTAATCTTCTCAAGATATACTCGCTCCTAATAGGGATTTAACCCTTCAGATAAAGCAACCAAAGTCCATAAATTGTTGGTGTATAAGGATTCCATCTCATATCGATAAGCATCATGCCATTCTTACAGAGTCTCACTCCTGATGGCCAGCTCGAAACTAGTTGGGTCATCATCTCATGATGCAATCCTCGCTCCCACTGTCATAGAGAAACCAAAGTATCTCTCAGGTGGGTGAGGAACCCTGCTAGATCGGCGGAGAGGCTGAGGTTCGTTGGTTACTATTGAGTCCTTTGGTTCTACCAAATCATCTGCTGTAGTTTGTATAGAAGGAACTCCTTCCAGTTCTACCTCATGACCACTAATTTTTTTAATAAGAAATTCGCTTTCACAAAGGTGGCATGTTGAGAAACAAAAACATGTTTTGTTCCTCATTAGGTAGAAGATATTCCCTTGCGTATGCTTGGGATATCCAACAAACTTCCACAGAACTGTCTTTGCCTCGAGCTTATCCGGATTTTGCTTTTAGACATAGGCTGGACAACCCCAAATCTTAACATACTTAAGATATGGGCTCTTCCCATTCCATATCACATATGAAGTGGTAGGCAACTGATTTGATTTGAACCCTATTCAATAGGTATGCAGCTTCTCAAGTGCATAACTCCCAAAAGGAAATAGGAAACTCAGTAGTACTCATCATAGAGCACACCATATCACATAGGGTGCTATTGCTCCGCCCCGATATACCATCGTGCTATGGTGTATACGGAGGAGTAATCCTGAGAGAGAATCTCATTCTCCTTTAGAATAGTCCAGGAATTCCGTGCTCTAGTATTCTCCTCCTTGATCTCATCAAAGGACATAATACTTATACCCGTTTTTGGTTCTCTACTTCTAACTTACATTCTGTGAATATCTTAAATGCTTCGGACTTGTGTTTCAACAGGAACATTGGTCTGAATCTTGAGAGATCATCAGAGAATATAATGAATTACAAAGAACCAGTCTTGGCATGTGTAGACAGGGGACCTTACATACATCATCATGTATCAATCCCAAAAGTTCACTAACTCTTTCTCTGTTTCCAATAAACAGAGCTATGGTCATCTTATCCTTGTGACATGACCGGCAAGTTTCACAAGATGTAAATTCAAACAGATTTAAATATGCATCTAAATGTAACTTAGCTAGTCGGGTCGCATTGATATGACTTAGTCTACAATGCCTCAAGAAGGATTAACGAGTCCCCAATACAACCCTAGGAAACTCAATACAACCCTAGGAAACTCAACACTTGAGTGGAATTAAAAAATTACCAGAAAAAAATGACAAGAAAGGACCTAAGAATAAATATTTGATGTTCCATGGACTAATTCAAAATTTTGGCCGCGGAACCTCGGCGAAAACAAGGGTTTGGCGGCGGTTCTGCAGCTGAATGAGCGAATTAGTGGGCCGTACTTCACAGTAATTCTTATGTTTTCCTGCTTGTTTTTCTGAGTATTTTTAATTCATAAAAAATCACATTTTTGAAAATTGTCCAGAGAAGGGTTCGTATCGGGGTATCCGGGTTCGATCGGACTTTAAACATCACTCAGACTTCGCCTAAAGCTCTAGCTTGGCTTTGATACCACTGTAGGGTTGCTAGGCATACGTACAAAGGTCTACGAGGCATCAACCATGCCCGATTAAAAATTTAGCCGTGCCGAACAACCCAAAGCCGGATCTTTATACTAGAGTTTAGGCGAAAACAAGCACGTTAAACATTTTAACACTAAGTGAGAGGGATTACAACCTTTGTAGATCCGGTCCTTCACTTCAATATCTCCGTGTAGATGTCCCCTTCGCTGCGATCGTGAACTCCGGACTCCAGAGAAGCTCCACAAGAAGAACGAACGTGCTTGCTTCGATGACTTCGAGGCCGAAGATGATCTACGTCGGGGAAACACTAACTCAAGCTATTCCTTCACTAGGTCAAAAACTTTGTGAAGAGAACACGCTCTACTACATGGCAAGTGGTAGAGGATGAAGAAGTAGGAGGTGGGCTCACTTTAGAATTGATTTTCTCACATTTTTCCTCATAGCTCGAGAGGCTCCATGAAGAGAAAGATGTATTTTCTATTTCTCACTCATTTTCATCACTTGGAAAAAAGCTAGAAAGCTTTTTCCATGAAAGAAAGAAGAAAGAAGAAGAAGATGAATAATTCATAATCCTTTTCTGATGAATAATGAAAAAATAAATATGATGAATAATGCAACCATGGTCAACTAAACCCATGTAGAGAATTAACTAGGGCTAGGGTTTGGGTTGGGTTAAAAGTGAGTCACTTGAAAATATCAAGCATAATATCTCATTCAAGACAAAAGAAAAGCTTCTAGAATCTACTAGAAGTCTTAACCCTAATCCAAATCCTAATCATGTTTAAACTCCACAAAACATGTTGCATTAATAACTATATCATGTTGCAATATTATATATCACATATATAATATTTATCGTAACAAAATAAAATAATACAATTAACATATATCGCATATATATCAATGTATTACCCGGGTGAGAAAAAGAATGTTTTAGTGAGCTAATATTAGTTAATATAATTTAATATATCATATATATTATTAAACATTAAATTATCGAATCAACACTTGATCCGACAATCCGGTTATATCGCATATAACCGACTAATACGATGACCCGGCTATATCATATATACCCGGCCGATATCTCATATCACGAGAATCCAATACGGTATCACATACCGCATTATCCTCGGTCCCGTACATATCACATATGTGCTCCTACTCCGTTTTGCCTGAGCCAAGAAACCTCTGTGTAGGACTCTAAAGAATCGTCAATACGCCGGCAGTAGGTGATGATCATATCTAACACCCACAAGCTGCAAGCGGTCAGCTAAACGTAACAGCCACCCAGGTATTGAGCGCTCAGAAGATCAACAAGCAAGCCTGTACATTCTCCTGTGAATCCAATCAGTAACACTCCCGTACAGTCCGGTCTCGTCGTCTGATATATCGCATATCTCGCCTAGGGGTGGTAAACGTCAGACCCCAGTAGCATGATAAGTCGTGTTGATTTAAGGTCTATAACAATTCGAGAAACTACTGATAACACTTACCAGTAAATCTCAGCAACCCTGGCCAGGGATTTCCAGTTATAGCCAATCGAACACAGCGCAACATCAACTCCCTATACCGGGAGAGACGAATCCCCTCCTATCGCTCATTGCCTCCATGTGATTCGGGACTGTACCCAAAAGCCACCTTTTTGCATGCCCTCTTGGACGTAGTATGATGGAAATCAAAGCACGGTGGTAATCATACAAGACTCTATGACGATGCCGGGTCAACAGACTACTCTGTACCAGTGTCACTGGAGAACTGCCATCTAACGTGAGGTATAATACCATCTGGGAGTTCTCGGCGAGTCCGTCCAGTGTACCCTGTCTCTACCGAGCACCCGCACACCATTCTTGATGTCAGACACCGATGGATATGGGATCATCCATCGCCCATCATATGGGTCAAGATGCGTATACGATAGTCTACTCTGGTGTATCGATGCCCTGTCTTGATACACCCTCGACTAGGAACAGTTATAGGATGTACTCGTCGACTACCGTGGCCCCACTAGTATGATCTCATCATAGTCCCAGTAGTCGAGTACATATCCTAAGGGCTTTATCAACATGTAATATAGAGACAATCAGAGTACATGTTAAGATAAAGTACAACCAGATAGCGTACTATCATGTCGAGCAAGAAAGTCCTCCCTATATATGTCCAAGCATCCATTACATTATACATCGTATGTACAGTAATGGCCTCTAGGTCATACACATAAGTAACAATCTCCCACTTGCACTAGGGCCATCTGTTGTGGTATCACATACCCAACAATTAACAGCGGTTGAAGTATCTCATACCCAACCATCCCATAAATGTCCCTACTGGGAAAAAGGCCTTTGTGAGTGGATCCGCGCTAAACGGTCAAGGAACGTCTGTGGGTCCTCCGCTGCCTCGGTGCCGGTGAATACTGGAGGTCTCAGCCTCATGAAATCATGTAGTGAAACAGGGATGGTCACGGCGGTCGTAGTAGGAGCAGGTATCATAGTTGTCTGGGATGTAGTAGGTGCGTCATCTGGCCTCGGTGTACGACTGGCTGCAACTAGGGATCCTACCATCAGACGTAGCTCCTGCATACTCCCCATCATCTGTCGCAACTCCTCCATACCAGTCTTAAGCCTATCCATACGGCCTGGGGAAGGTGGATCGGTCTGTCCCTGCGGCGTAGGCATACCACCCTGCTTAGTCCTAGTCTCGGACGAGCCAGCTCGAATCTCGTCTCGGGCGGCAGCCCTCTGTGCTCTCGTAGCCTTCGGCGGCACAGTGGCTGTTAAAGAACAGGATGATAAGAACAGTGCAATAGGATCATAGGATACACGGAATTGAAGAAGGAATTTTCAAGCAAGTATATCCTAAAGTCACTTAGGTGGAGTACCGTATCGCAAGTATGCCGCGGACATACGCACGCTACGTTACCCTACTTAAGTCACTTACTCCATCTACCAAGGGTCATCCTACACTCAAAAAGGTAAAACCTATCGCTCTGATACCAACTTTGTCACGACCCGCAGGGTACGGAACGTGACTGGCACTTAAGTTTACGAGACGTCTCAAGACGTCCGTAAAATAAGTGAGCCAAAGCCCAGAAACCAAAACCAAATAAGCAAAAGAGTGAAGAAAAACCAATCAATTGAAAGTGAGTTTATCAAATAAGTCATATCAACCTTTTTTAAAAACAATATCAATTTTTCCGAAAATTTCGGCAGAGTCTCCTTTGTAAATACTGGCCCCCAAAATGGGTACAACAAGAATATATATAAATCCAACAAATAAGGCATCACCAAGCGGGAGCTAGCTCTTCGCCACAAGGCGGTCACAAATCCCACGCAATATAAAACAACAACATGCAAAATAATCATAAAGAAACATGAGAAAAACAGCATGTCGACTCAAATGAGCTCGACCCCAAAATACAGCATAAAAGTCCACAAATCTCACAGTCTCATCTCTAGGTCAATATACAACAATACTAGTAGATACAGTAGATGGAGTACTCTAGATACAAAGAATATACAAGATGGTACAAAAATAAAAATACAACCCACCTACGAGCAAAAACCTCGAGTCCTGGCAAGAAAGGAAAAAGAAGCGGTGCGCCCGCCGCTACTGTGCTGACGGAGCGGACCTGCAAAAGACTGTGGCAAAACGGGGGTGAGTTGCCAACTCGTGAGTAATAAATAACATCTATAGAGGCTATCGCAAGTATGCACACAAGCATCCTAGTATCTATAATACAGGTATGGTAGGACATAATAGCAGGTATGTATGCAATATGAATATACTAGCAGGTATGAATGCAATGTGAATCAACTCGTGATCTGAATGTGTAAGTATAAGAATCATGTTTTTCCTTTAGGAATCTCTTTTGAAATACCAGCACAATACCAATAGAATCAACAAGAACCTGTGTCCAGCAACGACACCTCAAAACTATCATAAATCTCATATATCCTTGTCATAGTATCTCTGGCCTCAGCCATCCGGTTGACCCATCTCAATATCACTATCTCAACATCTCGCGGCCACGGTCGGTATCCTCTGGATATCCGCCGTCCCAAACAATCACCAGTAGGTAATCCATCCCCTTCCAGGCTCATCATCAGCAACACGAGCTTCTTGCCCCGGGGTACCTTACCGGGCCCACCATGTACCCGAGACGGTTCATCCAACTCCTCGAAACGGGTCTCGAAAACCACAACAAACTCATGGTGGACGACACTTACATCACTAGAAAACCGCAATTTACACATTTTAAAAATATAATAAGTTTAGAAATTTTGCGGCTTTCCCCCGAAATCCAGAAATATCACAAAATCTCAAGAAATCCTCATAAATGCATATGCCAATGATAATGAATGCATATGGTATCAATAATCAAGTTGCGATGTATGATTGATAGACTAGGCATGAACAAATAACATGATGAGGAACATGCACATGATTAGCAATCTTAGGATTTCATTTTAAGGAATTAAAGGCAATAGCACAGGTTTAAGCATCAATTATAGTAAAAAGTTTCAAATTATAGGTTATCTAGGGTGGTGGCATGGCAATTACCAGGGCGTGTGTGTAAGCATGAATAGTGCTCGTGCTGCATATAAAAACCCTGGCAATGGTGCAGGTGTCCTATAGAATGGGTTCGCATATGTAGGTTAAATAAGGCATGGATGTAGTTACTAATATCACTAAAATCTTAACTACTTAAACTATCGGGAGACTTGCGCCATCCAAACGATTGTCCCCCGTAGATGTTAAATCTACTCACCGGAATCCCTAACTAGCCACGTCCAATCACTGCTTTCCCCTTTCGTGCCGCGTCTGACGTCTCCGCGACCGAACCTGGAATTTACATCAATACAAACATAAGGTTACATATCAAGAACAATGCAAATCCCAAACGAAAATACCAACGTTCACAAGCTAGGTACAACGTGCACAAGGTGCGCGGAACACACGCGAAAATCGCAAAAACTAACTAAAATCGTCGATTTGGTCGCCCGGCAAAGCTAAAACCCGATCACTCAAAAATCCGCACTCACACATCATAAAAGTCATAGGATATGGCAAAAATATCATCAAGATATCGCAAATAATTCATCACAATATTTTTATAAAAACCTAGTGAGCACTAAAAATTCCAAATTCATGCAAACATCGTGTATTTGCGATAAAGTGCTCACATCATCGCACAATCCTACAATCCACACAACTAGCGAGCCACAACACTCAATTTAACCTATTTACCAAGCTTCAAAACACTTTTTCCTTAAACAACCCTTTCTTGATTTTTATAACCACCAATTAAATCCAATTTCACACTTGAAAAACATAAATTAACACATATCGAAGCCCACTTAAGCAAAGTAATCTCTTAAATTAGGTTTGTATAATAACTAGATAACAAAATAACTTAATTAATCTCATAATGCTGTTCTAAACCCTAATTAAAAGTCAAGCCATGAACTAAAAAAACCTAGATTAGAGATTAACACTAATTTAACATTTCAAAGTTCAAATTTAGCATAATACAACTAACAATTAACCATAGATTAGAAATTATACCTCCCAAGCCTAAACCCTTGGTTGCTCTAACCACTCAAGACACCTCTTTTCTCCAAGATTTGAACAAATTTAGGTTTGAGAGGAGGAGGAAAAAGGGTTTGCTTTGAATTTGTGAAAGAAATTTTGGATTTTGATGGATTTTTATGATAAAAATGAAGCAAAAAGGGAATGAGAATTGGGGAATTTTCTTGGGCTGTTGCTGCAGGATTTCTCAACTGTTGAGGAGTGGGGAGAGGTGTGGGGGAGTTTGGGAAAGGTGTAGAGAAAGTTTCCAAGTCAAAAGACCAAGTCAACCAACAAAACCCATACCCAAATTAATATATTAAAACCCTTATCATATCATTTTGTTCAAATGAGATGGGGAAATTTTTTTGTGGGCTTTCTACTGAGGTGGGGCCGGCCAAGAGGGTGTGAGGATGAGTGTGAGAGAGTGCACAAAAAATTTTATGCAAACCCCCCACAAGCTCAAAATTGCATGTTTTAGCTTAAATTCAATAAATTTCGTTTTCCATAATAAAAATAGTTAAAACGTAAAATAAAATACTAAAATTTATGTTACAACTAGATTTTACTTAACATGATTTTAAAGCTTAAATTTAGCCCATTTAAATTTGTATTTATCGCTAATTTAATGTATTTTCTTACCGGCTTAAAATAATATAAAAAAATTGAAAAATAGGGAAATTTTTTTAAATGACCAAAAATTAATAAGTAACTCATTAGCTACTAAAAACTAGCAATTACCTATCCAAATTAGGTATAATTAGTCCTAAACTGCAAAATAACAAAAAAGACGGTTTACGGAAAAATACTTAATTTTCACCGATTTTCAGGAAAATACCAAAACGACTTTTCAAGGTGTTACGATCTTCCTCCTTAAAGAAATTCGGTCCCCGAATATAAAAATATAACTACGCGTACCTTCAAATAGATGGGGATATTTCTTCCTCATCTCGTCCTCGGTCTCCCAGGTGACCTCCTCACTGCTCGGGCCACGCCAAAGGACCTTGACGGTCGGTATAACCTTCGATCTCAACTTCTTCTCCTACCGATCCAGGATGGCCACCGGCTGCTCTGCAAAAGAAAGGTCGCGCTCTAGCTGGACTGTCGGGTGCTCAATCGCATGCCGAGGGTCGTGAAGGTACTTGCGGAGCATCGAAACATGGAAGACGGGGTGAACATCGGGAAAGCTGGGTGGAAGAGCCAAACGAAATGCAACTGTGCTGACATGCTCGAGAATCTCGAAGGGACCTACAAATCTGGGACTAAGCTTTCCTCTTCGCCCAAATCGCATCACGCCCTTCATCGGAGAGACCCTCAGAAAAACATGATCGCCAACTGCGAACTCTAGTCTGCGACGGCGCCTGTCTGCATATGATTTCAGCCTGCTCTGAGCTGCTCTCATCCGGTCTCGAATCAACTGTATCTTCGCTGTCTTCTCCTCAACAAGTTGCTGCCCTAATATACTGCTCTCGCTGAGCTTAGTCCAACAGACGGGCGATCTACATCTCCTCCTATACAATGCCTCGAAAGGTGCCATCTGAATAGTATCCTGGAAGCTGTTGTTGTAGGAGAACTCCACTAACGGTAAATGACGATCCCAGCTACCACCAAAGTCCAAAACGCACGCTCGGAGCATGTCCTCGAGAGTCTGAATAGTCCGCTCTGACTGGCCGTCGGTCTGCGGATGAAATTCCGTGCTGAAACTCAAACGGGTGCCCAATGCCTCCTGAAGTCTCTGTCATAGTCGGCTGGTAAACTGGGTGCCTCTGTCGGACACGATACACGTCGGGACTCCATGCAGTCGTACGACCTCGTCGATGTATATCTGGGCATACTGAGTAAAACCAAAAGTCGTCTTCACTGGAAGGAAGTGAGCCGCTTTCATCAAACGATCCACGATCACCCAAATGGAGTCATACCCTCGACTGGTCCTGGGTAGACCCACAACGAAATCCATCGAAATCTGCTCCCATTTCCACTCTGGAATGGGTAACGGCTGTAGCTCTCCTGCGGGCCTCTGGTGCTCAGCTTTGACTTGCTGACAAGTCAGGCATCTCGATACAAACTCCACAATGTCCCTCTTCATCCCATCCCACCAGTAGGTCTCTCTCATATCATGGTACATCTTGGTGGAACCGGGGTGGACACTATACACTGATCGGTGTGCCTCCTCAAGAATGTCGTGCCACAATACATCAGCATCTAGTACGTACAGTCTAGATCCATATCGTAAAATCCCCTGATCATCAATCACAAACTCGGAAAATCTTCCCTGTCCTATCTGTGCCAAGATCTCTGAGCAACGGTCGTCTCTGCGCTGTGCCTCATATATACGGTCAAGCAACTGTAGGCGTGCACGAACATGCGCGAGCTGTCCCCATGTCTGAGTGAACTCGAACTCAACTCGGCTGTCGCATAAAATCTGCCAATCTGCTGACGACTGCCTCTACACTGCTTGCAAACAAGATAGACTACCCCCGGGCCTCCTGCTCAAAGCATCCGCCACTACATTAGCCTTGCCCGGGTGATACAAAATCTCGCAATCATAGTCCTTTACTAGTTCCATCCAACAGCGCTGTCTGAGATTCAGGTCTCGCTACTGAAATATATATTTTAAGCTCTTGTGGTCTGTGAATATTTGGCACGACTCCCCATTTAGGTAATGTCGCCAAATCTTCAGTGCAAAGACCACTGCAGCCATCTCCAAATCGTGAGTGGGGTAGTTCTGTTCTTGCTTCTTCAACTGCCGAGAAGCATATGCGATCACCCGGCCATGCTGCATCAATACGCATCCTAACCCCACTCGCGAAGCATCACAGTAGACCACAAACCCTCCTGACCACGAAGGCAAAGATAATACCGGCACCGTAGTCAAACACGTCCGTAGCTGCTGAAAACCACGCTCGCACTCCTCTGTCCAAACGAAAGGAACTCCCTTTTGGGTCAAACCGGTCAAAGGTGCAGCTATACGGGAGAAGTCCTGAACAAAACGCCTGTAGTAGCCCGCCAGGCCTAGAAAACTACGGATCTCAGTAACCGATGTAGGTCGGGGCCACTGCTGAACAGCCTCAATCTTCTTCGGGTCCACACATATGTCGTCTCTCGTAATCACGTGACCCAAGAATCCGACGCTGTCCAGACAGAATGCACACTTGGAGAACTTTGCGAACAGCCGGTGCTCCCTCAGAGTCTGTAACATAATCCGCAAGTGCTGCTCGTGCTCCTCTCTGCTCCGGGAATACACCAAAATATCGTCGATAAACACGATTATGAACAAGTCAAGATACGGCCTGAATGTACGGTTCATCAAATCCATGAATGCAGCTGGGGCGTTGGTGAGTCCGAACGACATCACCAGAAACTCATAGTGGCAATAACGCGTACGGAAAGCTGTGTTCGGTATATCCTCCTGTCGAACTCGCAGCTGATGGTACCTTGATCGCAAGTCGATCCTCGAAAAATACCCCGCACCCTGAAGCTGGTCGAACAGATCATCAATGCGTGGAAACGGATATCTGTTCCGCATGGTAACCTTGTTCAGCTGGCGGTAGTCGATACATAAGCGCAAACTTCCGTCCTTCTTCTTGACAAACAGGACCGGAGCACCCCACGGAGAAACACTAGGTCGAATAAGCCCCTTATCTAACAAATCCTGCAACTGATCCTTCAGCTCTCGAAGCTCTGCCGGGGCCATCCGATAAGGCGGTATAGAAATAGGCCCCGAGCCGGGAATCAAATTGATGCAGAACTCAACGTCGGGCTCAGGCGGTAGCCCAGGCAGCTCGTCAGGGAAAACATCAGGGAACTCACAAACAACCGGAACCTGGTCCAACGGAATCTCTATAGCTCCAGTATCACAGACATAGGCTACGAATCCCAGACATCCCTTTCGCAAGAGCTGACCAGCGCGAAGAGACAAAATCAAGCTGGGAAGGGTGACGCTGCGGTCTCCCTGAAAAACAAGGACTGGCTCTCCCGGAAAGCTAAATCTGACTGCCTTCTCACGGCAGTCCACCGAAGCATAACAAGTGGCTAGCTAATCCATGCCCAGAAGCACATCAAAGTCCAACATATCGAGGAGAATCAAATCAACCGATGAATCCCTCTCCCCGATACGAACGGAACACAATCGAAACACAAAACGAGCGACAAACGACTCGCCTACCGGGGTAATAACAACGAGCGGCTGATCTAACGATGACGACTCATGGCCCAACATCGGTGCAAAGTGTGCAGAGACGTACGAATGTGTGGAACCTGGGTCGAATAATACCCGTGCGTCAAAAGAGCAAACTAGAAAGGTACCTGTCACAACGGCATTGGAGGCCTGCGCATCCTGCGGTGTCAAAGCAAATACTCGGGCCTGTCCTCCATCGATAGCGGGATGACCTCGACCTCGGCCTCTGCCTCCTCATCCTCTCTGAACAGGACCGCCGCGTCCACGGCCTCTGGGTGCACCTAACTGGCGTGGAGCATCGCCTGTGGTAGGAAGTAGGGCTCTCTGGGGAGGGGGTGGTGATGGTGGTAGGGTCACATGCGGAACTGTCGCCACTCCCTGTCGTCTCGCCGGATAGTCTCTGACAAGATGGTGCGGACTCCCGCACCCAAAACACCCTGGCGACGGCTGCTGTCCCTGGGGATATGAACCATATAACTGACCCCGTCCAAATCCTCTGCCGGGCCCATCCCTCGGAAAGAATCTGGCACGCTGCCTCTGAGACGGCACCTCGGTGCGAATCCTCTTCGGCCCAGAAACGGCTGAAGTCTTTGATATGCGTGCCTCCATCCGTAATGCCATATCCATAGCAGCTGAATAAGTGTCGTAGTGCTGGGCGCCAATGGCAAGATATAGCTGGGCATCAAGTCCCTGTATGAACCTCTTCACCCTCTTCGCTTCGGTATCTACCAGGTACGGGGCATATCGGGACAACTGTGTAAACTGAACGTCATACTCAGACACCGTCATCCCAGGTGTCTTGACCAAGGCCTCAAAGCTACGAGCTCTGGCGTCACGAACGCTCTCTGGGAGGAAACGAGCTAGAAAGACCGTTGTAAATTCGGTCCAAGTCATAGGCGGTAAACCTGCAGCTCGACCTCTCAAGACTGACTCCCACCATATCTGCGCGAGACCCTCTAGACGGAAACTCGCAAGCTCCACCCATCGATCATCCGAACATCTCAGCGAGTGGCAGATCCTGGCTAAACTGTCAAGGAACGTCTGTGGGTCCTCCGCTGCCTCGGTGCCGGTGAATACTGGAGGTCTCAGTCTCATGAAATCATGTAGTGAAACCGGGATGGTCACGGCGGTAGTAGTAGGAGCAGGTATCATAGTAGTCTGGGATGTAGTAGGTGCGTCATCTGGCCTCGGTGTACGACTGGCTGCAACTAGGGATCCTACCATCTGACGTAGCTTCTGCATACTCCCCATCATCTGTTGCAACTCCTCCATACCAGTCTCAAGCCTATCCATACGGCCTGGGGAAGGTGGATCGGTCTGTCCCTGCGGCGTAGGCATAGCACCCTGCTCAGTCCTAGTCTCGGACGAGCCAGCTCGAATCTCATCTCGGGCGGCAGCCCTCTGTGCTCTCGCAGCCTTCGGCGGCATAGTGGCTGTTACAAGAACAGGATGATAAGAACAGTGCAATAGGATCATAGGATACACGGAATTGAAGAAGGAATTTTCAAGCAAGTATATCCTAAAGTCACTTAGGCAGAGTACCGTATCGCAAGTATGCCGCGGACATACGCACGCTACGTTACCCTGCTTAAGTCACTTACTCCATCTACCAAGGGTCATCTAATTAGTGTCAAAGTTATAAGTTTACCGCAATTAGAAACGGCGTCTCTTCGCAGCTAGCCGGTGAGTACGGGTCGATCCACAGAGACGGGTAAATTCCTTTTATGTGTTTTAAGGAGTTGATTCAAAGTGTCGTTTTGGTTGGTTTATAAAAATCTATGAAAACTGGATCTAATTAATCTAATTAAAAGTCTTGCTAGGGTTAGGCTTAGGGGAAGTTTTGGAGATTAACGTTTTTTCCTCACCGCTTTCAATGCCTTCTTTTTTAGATCTATTAGATGTTAAGTTAATTATTAATAGAGTGGATACGAATCTTTTGGGAAAATGTTTCTTCCTCTAGATTTGTACCCTTTCTTTGTTGATAATTACCTAACCCCCATGGAAAACGCGCGCAACCGGCCCTTTATACTACGGTTCATCGTTACCTCGATGGGTAGGATGCCGCAGGGAGCGGTTGTGCTCGTATGCGTTGAGTTCTAATTCATTAGGTTAAAGTGGCATTGAAAGGGGTGAGAGATCTCATCTCTCAACCCTTTCCCTAAGGCTAACCCTAACAAGCGAGGAGATTACTCGCTCATTAGGGGATGAGAAAACATTTTAATTAAAAGAAACAGAAATAACATACCTTCCTAAGTTGACGGCTCCCTCCAAACAAGAAGAACAGATCTGAATTTATCTCTCAGAAAGTCTGAATTTTATTGATTGAAAAGAGGCATACTTTTTACAATTTTTGATTACAATTTATAAACAAACAGGAGAATTAGGGTTTCAGAGTCTCGCAGATGTGAAATTACTGATTTACCCTCGAAAAATCGAACACCCGAACCGTCGCACCGACACAAGAAGTCGGTGCCGACACGTGCTCTTAATGGCCGCGGATCCGCGGCAAATGTTGGCTGGGCCGCGGATCCGCGGCCCTTTGGTGGTCTTGGGCCGCCCAACTTTTGGGCTTTCTTACATGCTTCACGGGCTTTATATTTCCATAGTTCTTTTCTCTATTGGGCTTCTAATTCTTCTCCAGATGTTTCAGTGAAAACTTGTAGCGATCTTTTAACCGTTTGTCTTGACATTTTGGACCTTGCACTGTTCTTCGTCTAGGCTTGACTAGGATCCTTCTATTTGTTGGTCAAAAGTCCTTTTTCTGTCGTTTTGTGTCTTTTTCACTGTATTTTCTCCTGAAACCTGTATCCTGTAATATGCAACAAACATGCGTCAAGAGTACCTGTTTATTTATAAAAAGGATAAGAAAAGGGGAATGAAAAATGCAATATTATGGTCTGAACAAATACCCCCAAACTTACCTTTTGCTCGTCCTCGAGCAAACTTATTATTTTATTCACTAAATTCCTAATCGCACTTTCGCAGGGAAACGCGATTGCACTGAGCACGTGCAACAAGCCGTTAAACCTCTAGGTGTCCCTAGTAGGAGGAGTGTTGTCTCCTGAGGGTTTTCAGCGGATTACACCCACAAAATCCTATCAACTCAGCCCATTGACTTTAGGTTTTCTAACAAGGAATTCTATTATCTTTTGACTCGCAAATTGTCTACCCATATTCTTCATACTTCCTCATCATCTAACTTAAGATTATATATATCCTATAGACTTACTTAGCTTTCGGCATTTCTTAAGTTTTCCTTCTAGGGTTCCATCTCTACTTAGGAATTTCTATCACTCTATTAAAGATACAAGTTCTATCTTTCATTCCTCTCTCTTATCTAAATTCCAATCACATACCCCTACGTGTGTGTATAGATCACCCTACACTTGGAGATTCAAATCAAGCAATCATGCCCTTGTCCGTTGTCCAAAGCACTTATTAATTAGTGAACTTTTAATTGAATTTCGCTTACACATCCTTCATGCGACCGTTAATACTTCTTGAGATACCAATAACCGATTGCAAGATGCGTTAGCACTTTAAAGCATACTTCCTAGTTTTGCAACACCCAAGGCTTTAGCAGTGACTCCCAAACCAGTTGGTCTAAGGCACTAGGTGATGAAGCACCCTCGCTAAATATTTTTCTATTTTTGCAGCCTTTAGTAATCACAAAAACCAGTGTCCATTTTTTTATTCTTTATTCACACTTATATATTTTTTATTTTCATCATACTACGGACTTTAGACAAGAGCATTTCAAGGTCTCTTCTATTATTCCAAGTTTCAAGGTGCGTGATTGTGCAAATTGTAGGGTATACGTTTTCAGAATCTAGATTTAAGCTAGGAACTATTTTTCAAACTTATACTCTAATAAGAACATCAATACTCTTCTCTTGTTTCGGCTTAGCCCAAAAAGTGAACCCAAAATTTGCCTATTTCTAAATAAACTACAAGGCATATACTTTCTACCGTTAAACTTTAAGGAAGGTTATCTTTAGGGTTTTTAACTTACTAAGTCTAAGATTTAGTTATTCCTAGCTAGTTGACCTATTTGTCAAACTAAAGTCAATTAGTCAAAATTGAATACAATAATTTTTATAATTTTTTTTGAATTTTTTCAATTTTTATGGGTTTTCAAATAAGTATGCAAATGCAAAAATATGTACAAATGAACGCGAAGGAAGAAAACGTACCGAGCATACCCCCAAACTTAAACTTGACAGTGTCCTCACTGTCATGCTAAACCAAGAGGGTCAAAATACCGACACTTCCCTGTTTATTTATTTATAATTTTTTATTGTTAAGGAAAACAAATATATATAGAGAAAGGCCCTCCCCCAAACTTCATTTAAACTATGTGAGACATTACTGCCAAACTTTGCATCGGCCAAAAGTCAACACCAACCAGTTGAAAAATTTATCAGTAAAGAATATTGGTTGGTGGAAGAATAAGTTGTGGTGGTCCGCAAAGAATTGGGGAAGATAGAAGTAGTGGAATGGGAGGTGTGGAGGTAAATATACAGGTGATGGTGATGCATCGAAACGAGAATGTAAATGATCAGCAATCAGTGGAGTGTTGGCATTCTCGTAGCTTATTAAAAGAAATGGGGGTATTTCAACTTCTAAAGGAGGAGGTTGACTCACCACAATACCCCCAAGATGTTTCTATGGGTCCTCTAGTGACCTGGCATCATCCATCAATTGTGAATGATATTCAATTATGAGGGAACTGATCTCCTCGATGTCCGCCATAGTCCTACCGAAAACTTGCCGCCTATCTTGTAAGACCGTTAAGAGGGCATTCTCTTGCTTGAGGGCTAGAGAGGCCGATATGATAATGGGAAAGGTCTCATTCTCACCTATGTAAGCATATCTAAGGTGAGATGGCAAGGGCGTGAGTTCGAGTTTCGGAGGCGAAAGAATCATTGCGGAATCTACCTCGAACTCAAAAGACTCCAACACAGGTTCGAAATCACTGCAAACAACCGATTCGGATGGCTCGACTGACTCATCCAAAAATTCAAACGACTCATATTCGGGCTGTGAGTCGTCATCATCCGAAAAAGTGAAATATTCATAATCAATATCGGTTGTGTGAACGGTGGTAGGCTCAAAGAGGGACGCACTAGTGGCGTCAAAACTGTTTTCATCAAACAAGAATCTTTCAAGCTCGCAGTCCTCCTGCGTGATTTCGTGAATAGAGCAAACTTCTCGTGTACTGGTTTTTGGTATAGGGGGAAGACTTCCCATCTTATAAATATTGAACTCACTAGACCTCTTTCCGAAGGATAGAGTCATGGAGCCATTGCGACAATTTATTACAGCATTGGAAGTGGCCAAAAATGGTCGACCAAGAATAACCGGAATTTGGTTTCTTGGGGTTAGCAACAGGTTGTGTATCCATAACGATAAAATCAACGGGGAATATGAACTCCCCGACTTTGATCAACACATCCTCTAGTTGACCCCTTGGATGGGTGATTGATCGATCAGCCATTTAGAGAGTGCAACGAGTGGGTTTCAACTCTCCAACCCCTAATTGTTCATACACGGAGTAGGGAATCAGGTTAACACTAGACCCAAGATCTAAAAGTGCTCGATTAATTTTCTTATCCCCAATCGTGATTGAAATCGTAGGACAGCCAGGGTCCTTTCATTTTTGGGGTAAGGTTTGATGGTGGTTAATAGCATTGCTCACTGCACTAGCCACTAGCACTTTCTTGGGTACTTGAGATGCCTTTCTCTTCGAGGTGCACAAGCCCTTTAAGATTTTCGCGTATGAAGGGACTTGTTGGATAGCATCCAAGAGAGGTATATTTATGCTAACCTGCTTAAATATCTCCACAATCTTCTCCACTTGTGCATTTGGTTTATTAGGACTCAACCTGTTTGGGAATGGAGCATTCTGAAAATTTGTTGAGTCAAAAGTCTGTGGAGTAGAATGTGGAGTAGGAATGGATCCCAGTGTGGATGTGTTCGTGTTGTGAGAAATGGGTCCGTTCGAGTCAGAAGAAGTAGAGCCGTGTGAAGGGTGGAGAATAGGCTCTAAAGAAAAAGGTGAAGAAGGAAGTGAAGAAAATGAAGAAGGGGAAGAAGAACCACCGGCGGGGATGTCATCACTAGTTCCCACATTATTTTGCAACTCTCTTCCGGATCTCAACGCGGTCACCGCATTTACATTGTGATTGTGATATACGTTTTGTGTGTGACCGGGATTGGGCAATGGTTGAGATGGAAGCTTTCCCTTTTCTCTCTCACTCAACGCAGCAGTTAATTGTGCAATTTGTGCCTCAATAGATTTGATACTTTGATTGTGTGAGGCATTGTTATTCATTAAAGATTGAACATAACTTTCAAATCTTGCTGCGGATTCTGTAGATTGCTTAAGAAATGCATCTAGACTTTTTCTGAGCGAGATAACCTTATCATCATTTGGTTGAACCAAATTGTTCGTTTGATTTGTATAAGGTTGTTGTTGGAAAGGTTGCTGGTTTTGAGTTTGTGAAGGTGCTTGTTGTTGTTGTAGAGGAGGAGATCTTTGAAAATTGTTATTTCCTTGGACTTGTTGATTTTGGTTCGAAGAGAAATTTGGGTGACTCCTCCACCCCTGATTGTATGTCGAAGAGTACGGATCGTTTCTTTGTCGTTGCTGAAATGCAGCATTGACTTGATCTTGTCCTTGAATAGGTGCATTATAAGGACACTCTTCGGTTAGATGTGATGGATTAGAACAACAATCACAAACAGTTCGTGTGGGTAGAGTAGGGGCAGGAGAAGACGATGAGATTTTTGTCTCAATGGCTTCTAGCTTTTTCATAAGTGAGGCCATCTCGTCCTTCATAGCAATCGACATATCTATTTGATGTATGCCTGCCCTAGATTGACCAACTGAAGAAGATGATGTGGTCTTGGTACTCTCCCACTGAATTTTTTGCTCACTATGGTCCTCAAGAAACTGCCACGCTTCGTCACTAGACTTGGAGAGAAAATGACCTTGACATATTGTTTCTAGCAACTGCTTCGTTGCTGCGTTCAATCCCTCGTATAATGCTTGGCAAAGTTGCCAACTTTCTATCCCATGATGAGGGCATTGAACGAGTAGGTCTTTAAATCTCTCGAAGCACTTCCAAAATGGTTCGGAAGGAAGCTGTGAAAATTGTATAATCTCGTTTCGGATTCTAGCAGTTTTGTGATGAGGATAGAACTTTTTCAGAAAAGCTCTCACAAACTCGTCCCAATTTCTAATGGAGTGTGATGCGGTGCTATATAGCCACTTCTCGGCTAGGTCACATAAGGTAAAAGGAATGACCCTAAGCCTTATTGCGTCATCACTTAATTGGGTTGTCTTCATCATGGCGCAAACGTTTTGGAATTTATTAATGAAAATATATGCATCTTCGGATTCCAAACCATGAAACTTAGGCAACATATTGATGAAATGTGGTTTTATTTCAAAATTATCCTCATTTGCCGGTGGGGGTGAAAGACATGTAGGTAAAGAAGTGTGGACGGGGTAGAAGAGATCCTGGAGCGCAACTCATGCGGGCGCTACAACAGGCGGAAGATTCGGGTTATTCGCACCTAACGGAGGTGGAATCATTCCCGTCGGTAAGGTATTGTTGGGGCTTTGTCCCGACATACCTTCGAAAGAAGAATTTGAAGGTGGAGGTAAGGAAATGGACGGAATGTCGACGAAGGGCTCGTCGAAGGGTTCGTTGGTCGGTACCAACGAAACACGGACTAATCGGCCGTTAGTATCCCTAGTCCAAAATGACATACACTAAAAGGGGTAGTGTAGTCAGAAAAAAATAGAAAAACAGAATGTGGGGGTAAGATAACGTCAATGAAGGAGAAATGATGGAAGTGAGGTGCAAGTTTTCTTAGCGGCAAGTTGCAAGTTTTGAAAAGATTTTTCTTTATTTTTTTTTATTGGAGAGTTTTGCAAGAAGGTTTTAGAAAATGGGACTCGTGACACAAATGTATCAACCACACATGCACCATCAGGCCTAGATCTAGGGTTGCCTAGGTCTGCTAGACAGCTCCTAACTAGGGCTAGAGATAGGACTCAAACCGCCTCTTCACGGACAAATACGGCCAGGTAAGTGGGAAGGAACCACCACTACAGTAGGCCTAATTAATAACCACTAGCCTAGACACCGCAACGTCGGTTAGGATAAACGGCCGACGCCTATACTAGTCCTTTTCCTATTGAGCTCGATGTCCTCAGGTCTGAGTCTAATCTTTTTTAATTAATTGTGGTCGATGCAAAATGCTTTAGGTGTTTTCTGGTGTCCTGGGAAGGGTGATGAAATCCCCACCCAATCTGAGTTTGGTCAATTAGCCCCTTAGAGTCCGGTTAAATTATGCAAAACAATAAAATTTCACTTGCAATCAATTTTTAGCGCGGCGCAAAGAAACCTGCAGAAAATCTGTTATTTAGAAGGGGGAGAAAGACTCTTTACGCAAAGAATCCTGCAGAAAACTTTTTACAGAGAGATATATTGTGGGTTGCAGAGGGGAAGAAAAGAGAGCAAACCGTGCAAAAATGATGCGCTGACGTGGCAAGAGGAGCGCGGAACCGCGGCAGGAAGCCTCTTTTGCGGCGGAAGCGCGGCGCCTTGGTGGATTCAGCCTCTGGAAAATTTTGTGCTGCTCTGTACTTGTGATTCCTCTCTGTTCTTATATTCCCTTTTCTGTTTTGACCTTCTGTAAAACTCCAGATCCAAAAGTTTTTGCTGTTCCTGCAAGATTCAAATAGCAAACCCTTCAAACAGATCAAAGTTGATAATTTTTGTATTTTTTTTTATATTTTCAGATTTTTATAATTTTTAAAATTTATATCAACCCGAAAATTCACAAAAAGAAAAATTACGCCGTCCCTCACAACGGCGCCATTTGATTAGTGTCAAAGTTATAAGTTTACCGCAATCAGAAATGGCGTCGCTTCGCAGCTAGCCGGTGAGTACGGGTCGATCCACAGAGACGGGTAAATTCCTTTTATGTGTTTTAACGAGTTGATTCAATGTGTCGTTTTGGTTGGTTTATAAAAATCTATGAAAACTGGATCTAATTAATCTAATTAAAAGTCTTGCTAGGGTTAGGCTTAGGGGAAGTTTTAGAGATTAACGTTTTTTCCTCACCGCTTTCAATGCCTTCTTTTTTAGATCTATTAGATATTAAGTTAATTATTAATAGAGTGGATACGAATCTTTTGGGAAAATGTTTCTTCTTCTAGATTTGTACCCTTCCTTTGTTGATAATTACCTAACCCCCACGGAAAACGCGTGCAACCGGCCCTTTATACTACGGTTCATCGTTACCTCGATGGGTAGGATGCCGCAGGGAGCGGTTGTGCTCGTATGCGTGGAGTTCTAATTCATTAGGTTAATGTGGCATTGAAAGGGGTGAGAGATCTCATCTCTCAACCCTTTCCCTAAGGCTAACCCTAACAAGCGAGGAGATTACTCGCTCATTAGGGGATGAGAAAACATTTTAATTAAAAGAAACAGAAATAACATACCTTCCTAAGTTGACGGCTCCCTCCAAACAAGAAGAACAGATCTGAATTTATCTCTCAGAAAGTCTGAATTTTAATGATTGAAAAGAGGCATACTTTTTACAATTTTTGATTACAATTTATAAACAAACAGGAGAATTAGGGTTTCAGAGTCTCGCAGATGTGAAATTACTGATTTACCCTCGAAAAATCCCAATACCCGAACCGTCGCACCGACACAAGAAGTCGGTGCCGACACGTGCTCTTAATGGCCGCGGATCCACGGCAAATGTTGGCTTGGGCCGCGGATCCGCGGCCCTTTGGTGGTCTTGGGCCGCCAAACTTTTGGGCTTTCTTACATGCTTCATGGGCTTTATATTTCCATAGTTCTTTTCTCTGTTGGGCTTCTAATTCTTCTCCAGATGTTTCAGTGAAAACTTGTAGCGATCTTTTAACCGTTTGTCTTGACATTTTGGACCTTGCACTGTTCTTCGTCTAGGCTTGACTAGGATCCTTCTATTTGTTGGTCAAAAGTCCTTTTTCTGTCGTTTTGTGTCTTTTTCACTGTATTTGCTCCTGAAACCTGTATCCTGTAATATGCAACAAACATGCGTCAAGAGTACCTGTTTATTTATAAAAAAGATAAGAAAAGGGGAATGAAAAATGCAATATTATGGTCTGAACATCATCCTACACTCAAAAAGATAAAACCTATCGCTCTGATACCAACTTTCTCATGACCCGCAGGGTACGTAACGTGACTGGCACTTAAGTTTACGAGACGTCTCAAGACGTCCGTAAAATAAGTGAGCCAAAGCCCAGAAACCAAAACCAAATAAGCAAAAGAGTGAAGAAAAACCAATCAATTGAAAGCTAGTTTATCAAATAAGTCATATCAACCCTTTTTAAAAACAATATCAATTTTTCCGAAAATTTCGGCAGAGTCTCATTTGTAAATACTGGCCCCCAAAATGGGTACAACAAGAATATATATAAATCCAACAAATAAGGAATCCCCAAGCGGGAGCTAGCTCTTCGCCCCAAGGCGGTCATAAATCCCACGCAATATAAAACAACAACATGCAAAATAATCATAAAGAAACATGAGATAAACAGCATGTCGACTCAAGTGAGCTCGACCACAAAATACAGCATAAAAAGTCCACAAATCTCACAGTCTCATATCTAGGTCAATATACAACAATACTGGTAGATACAGTAGATGGAGTACTCTAGATACAAAGAATATACAAAAATAATAATACAACCCACCTACGAGCAAAAACCTCGAGTCCTGGCAAGAAAGGCAAAAGAAGCGGTGCGCCCGCCGCTACTGTGCTGACGGAGCGGACCTGCAAAAGACTATGGCACAACGGGGGTGAGTTGCCAACTCGTGAGTAATAAATAACATCTATAGAGGCTATCGCAAGTATGCACACAAGCATCCTAGTATCTATAATACAGGTATGGCAGGACATAATAGCAGGTATGTATGCAATATGAATATACTAGCAGGTATGAATGCAATGTGAATCAACTCGTGATTTGAATGTGTAAGTATGAGAATCATGTTTTTCCTTTAGGAATCTCTTTTGAAATACCAGCACAATACCAATAGAATCAACAAGAACCTGTGTCCAGCAACGACACCTCAAAACTATCACAAATCTCATATATCCATGTCATAGTATCTCTGGCCTCAGCTATCCGGTTGACCCATCTCAATATCACTATCTCAACATCTCGCGGCCACGGTGGGTATCCTCTGGATATCCGCCGTCCCAAACAGTCACCGGTAGGTAATCCGTCCCCTGCCAGGCTCATCGTCAGCAACACGAGCTTCTTGCCCCGGGGTACCTTACCGGGCCCACCATGTACCCGAGACGGTTCATCCAACTCCTCAAAATGGGTCTCGAAAACCACAACAAACTCATGGTGGACGACACTTACATCATTAGAAAACCGCAATTTACACATTTTAAAAATATAATAAGTTTAGAAATTTTCCGGCTTTCCCCCGAAATCCAGAAATATCACAAAATCTCAAGAAATCCTCATAAATGCATATGCCAATGATAATGAATGCATATGGTATCAATAATCAAGTTGCGATGTATGATTGATAGACTAGGCATGAACAAATAACATGATGAGGTACATGCACATGATTAGCAATCTTATGATTTCATTTTAAGAATTAAAGGCAATAGCACAGGTTTAAGCATCAATTATAGTAAAAGGTTTCAAATTATAGATTATCTAGTGTGGTGGCATGGCAATTATCAGGGCGTGTGTGTAAGCATGAATAGTGCTCGTGCTGCATATAAAAACCCTGGCAATGGTGCAGGTGTCTTATAGAATGGGTTCGCATATGTAGGTTACATAAGGCATGGATGTAGTTACTAATATCACTAAAATCTTAACTACTTAAACTATCGGGAGACTAGCGCCATCCAAATGATAATCCCCCGTAGATGTTAAATCTACTCACCGGAATCCCTAGCTAGCCACGTCCAATCACCGCTTTCCCCTTTCGTGCCGCGTCTGACGTCTCCGCGACCGAACCTGGAGTTTACATCAATACAAACATAAGGTTACATATCAAGAACGACGCAAATCCCAAACGAAAATACCAACGTTCACAAGCTAGGTACAACGTGCACAAGGTGCGCGGAACACACGCGAAAATCGCAAAAACTAACTAAAATCGTCGATTTGGTCGCCCGGCAAAGCTAAAACCCGATCACTCAAAAATCCGCACTCACACATCCAAAAAGTCATAGGATATGCCAAAAATATTATCAAGATATCGCAAATAATTCATCACAATATTTTTATTAAAACCTAGTAAGCACTAAAAATTCCAAATTCGTGCAAACATCGCGTATTTGCGATAATGTGCTCACATCATCGCACAATCCTACAATCCACACAACTAGCTAGCCACAACACTCAATTTAACCCATTTACCAAGCTTCGAAACACATTTTCCATAAACAACCTTTTCTTGATTTTTATAACCACCAATTAAATCCAATTTCACACTTGAAAAACATAAATTAACACATATCGAAGCCCACTTAAGCAAAGTAATCTCTTAAATTAGGTTTGTATAATAACTAGATAACAAAATAACTTAATTAATCTCATAATGGTGTTCTAAACCCTAATTAAAAGTCAAGCCATGAACTAAAAAAAACTAGATTAGAGATTAACACTAATTTAACATTTCAAAGTTCAAATTTAGCATAATACAACTAACAATTAACCATAGATTAGAAATTATACCTCCCAAGCCTAAACCCTTAGTTGCTCTAACCACTCAAGACACCTCTTTTCTCCAAGATTTGAACAAATTTAGGTTTGAGAGGAGGTGGAAAAAGGGTTTGCTTTGAATTTGTGAAAGAAATTTTGGATTTTGATGGATTTTTGTGATAAAAATGAAGCAAAAAGGGAATGAGAATTCGGGAATTTTCTTGGGCTGTTGCTGCAGGATTTCTCAGCTGTTGAGGAGTGGGGAGAGGTGTGGGGGAGTTGGGGAAAGGTGTAGAGAAAGTTTCCAAGTCAAAAGACCAAGTCAACCAACAAAACCCATACCCAAATTAATATATTAAAACCCTTATCATATCATTTTGTTCAAATGAGATGGGGAATTTTTTTTGTTTGCTTGCTGCTGAGGTGGGACCGGCCAAGAGGGTGTGAGGATGAGTGTGAGAGAGTGCACAAAAATTTTTATGCAAAAAAACCCCCACAAGCTCAAAATTGCAAGTTTTAGCTTAAATTCAATAAATTTCGTTTTCCATAATAAAAATTAGTTAAAACTTAAAATAAAATACTAAAAATTTATGTTACAACTAGATTTTACTTAACATGATTTTAAAGCTTAAATTTAGCCCATTTAAATTTGTATTTATCGCTAATTTAATGTATTTTCTTACCGGCTTAAAATAATATAAAAAAATTGAAAAATAGGGAAAAATTTTTATATGACCAAAAATTAATAAGTAACTCATTAGATACTAAAAACTAGCAATTACCTATCCAAATTAGGTATAATTAGTCCTAAACTGCAAAATAACAAAAAAGACGGTTTACGGAAAAATACCGAATTTTCACCGATTTTCAGGAAAACACCAAAACGACTTTTCAAGGTGCTACATTACCACCCTGGAACCTTTCCAGTGATTCTCCACAGGATCGATTGATACCATCTCACTACAACTAGTGAGTATCCTAACATCCAATTAGATCTATCTCATAGATCTAAAATCCAGGATTCTGGAGGTATCACTATGATCCTATATGGAGAATCCTTGTGATAAGCGGAGATTGACCGAGCGTATCATACGAAACTCCTTCCCTATCAAGAGTATGTCATCCACGTACTCTACGAGGATCACCACCATACTTCCTACTATCTTTTGTATATACAAGGTTCATCTACCATTTTGATGAAGTCAAACTCTGTGACTACCACATCAAAACAGACGTTCCAACTCCGCGATACCTGCTTTATCGCATAAAACATCTTGCACACGTTTCCGCTGCTCCCACTATCTACGAAGCCCTCTGGATGTGTACTTATAGACGCTCTTTTCTAAAACATCATTTAGAAAAGCAGTCATGACACTCAACCGCCAGATATCGTAGTCATGGTATGTAGCCGTGGCAAGTAGGATCTGGATGGACTTAAGCATAGCTTTGAAAGTCTCAACTTTTCCATGTACACCAAGTAATCTTCTCAAAATATACTTTCTCCTGATGGGGATTTAACCCTTCAGATAAAGCAACCGAAGTCCATACTTTGTTGGTGTATAAGGATTCCATCTTAGATCGATAAGCATCCAACCATTCTTACAGAGTCTCACTCCTGATAGCCTGCTCGAAACTAGTTGGGTCATCATCTCATGATGCAATACTCGCTCCCACTGTCATAGAGAAATCGAAGTATCTCTCAGGTGGGTGAAGAACCCTACTAGATCGGCGAAGAGGCTGAGGTTCGTTGGTTACTATTGAATCCTTCGGTTCTACCAAATCATCTGCTGTAGTTTGTATAGCTGGAACTCTTTCCAGTTCTACCTCATGACCACTAATTTTTCCACAAGAAATTCCCTTTCACAAAGATGGCATGTTGAGAAATAAAACACTTTTGTTTCTCGGTTTGGTAGAAGATATTCCCTTGCGAATGCTTGGGATATCCAACAAATTTCTACAGATCTGACTTTACCTCAAGCTTGTCTGGATTTTGCATTTCAGACATAGACCAGACAACCCCAAATCTTAACATACTTAAGATATGGGCTCTTCCCCATTCCATATCACATATGAAGTGGTAGGCAACTGATTTGATTTGAACCTTATTCAATAGGTATGCAGCTTCTCAAGTGCATAACTCCCAAAAGGAAATAGGAAACTCAGTATTACTCATTATAGAGCACACCATATCACATAGGGTGCTATTGCTCCGCCACGATACACCGACGTGCTATGGTGTATACGGAGGAGTAATGCTGAGAGAGAATCTCATACTCCTTTAGAATAGTCCAGGAATTCCATGCTCAAGTATTCTCTTCCTTGATCACATCAAAGGAAATAAAAATTATACCCATTTTTGGTTCTCTACTTCTAACTCATATTTATTGAATTTCTCAAAAGGTTCAGACTTGTGTTTTAACAGGAACATATGTCTGAATCTTGAGAGATCATCAGAGAATGTAATGAAGTACAAAGAACCGGTCCTGGCATATGTAGACAGGGGAATTTCATACATCATCATGTATCAATCCCAAGAGTTTACTAACTCTTTCTCTGTTTCCAATAAACAGAGCTATGGTCATTTTATCTTTGTGACATGACCGGCAAGTTTCACAAGATGTAAATTCAAACAAATTTAAATATGCATCTTAATGTAACTTCAGCTAGTCGGGTCGCATTGATATGACCTAGTCTACAATGCCTCAAGAAGGATTCGTTCATTTCTGAACTCTTCCTCTTGTGTGTGTTCCGTATACTAAGAACTGAAGTTTGATTTAGAACGTCAATGCTCTTAGATAACGTGCCTGAACCGATCAACTCTTGATATAGGAAATGTTCAAAATATTATCCAACAATACAAAATTATATCCTTCTTTACTAATAAAGAGACTGATATGATGTTGTATATCAGGTTCGGTATCTAATAACATTCATTCAGAATCAATGTATTCTGGTAATACAGGGTGATAGTGACCAACAGACTTGGCTGCAACACTTGCACCGTTTCTATCTCATGAAACCTATCACCCGTTCTCTGTTCTCTACCTATCTGTAGCCCATGTAACAGATTACATATGCGGGATCCTGATCCGGTATTACATACCCAGGACGTAAAGGATACTGAGAAACAGTTCTCTGTAATGAACACAACCGAAGATGATGCATCAGTATGCATTTTCTTCGTTTGGGCGACACGGGAAATCTGGTATTCCCCAATTTCCTGCTCCGTCTTATAACATTTATAAGTTGGAGCGGGACCAACGTTCCCCAGCTCAGTATAACAAGTGGGTTCGGTCAATACATCCGTATTATTATCTTGATAAAGGCATGATATGGTCGCTACCAAGAGAGAGAGAGAAGAAAACACTCAGCGTATGCTCTTGCATGATTAGATTGGTTGTCTAATATATCTAATCAGGATGTCTCCCACTGTTTTAGTCAAATCTTCCTTCAAACCCTAAAAGGAAAGACTAGCTGGGATTAATTACATGCTACAAGTTCGCTAATCTTTCAGCCAGGCCAATGTCGGTACTTTGAGAGAGGTCCCCCGTGCTTTCACACGAACCTAATTAACGTAAACCTCTTTTTCCCAGGGGCGTAACCCCGTTGACACCTTTCTAGACACCTACTTGATCGGCTAATTGTAATGTGTAAATCTCTCCCAGGAGTAACTCTTACTCGCAGTGGGTATCGGGACCCAACTATCTCATAGAAGGTATGCAATCTCATTGCAAATTTCAACACTTGAAATTCCCAATAATATTTTACCCCTAGCGTCCTATGACCTTGACGCAGGCCAACAAACCACAGTGCGCTAGTCAAGTTCAACCCGTCATTTCTTGATTGAATTAAACCCACCTGCACGACCCTTGACGCAGGCCAACAAAGTCGCACGACTACCCTAATCCAATCTGCATCATATGCATAAACAGATAAATACTAGTTAGCTACCGCACACTACGCCTTGACGCATGCCAACAAATGTAGCACGAATACTAAGTAGGACTTATCTGAAATGATGGAGGGCTACGACAGGTTTTTATGAAAACCCTTTGCGTAATGAACTTGATATCGTTGTAGAATCAAGTGACTTTAAATGGAGTGTTTTTTAGGCTTTTCTAGTTTTGCTAAAGGGGTCACTCCCGGTGAAGGGATCGTCGGCCCTTTCCTCATCGAATAAGGTGCGGGATATTTCACAAATATCACTATGCAAAGAAAGAACTATAGAAGCAATCAAAAGACAAACCGAGTTTGTAGCATCTGCTAGTTTCACTAAAGAGGTCACTCCCGGTGAAGGGATCTCGACTATTTCCTTATTGAATAAGGTGCTGGATGTTCTACAAGGAACACCGCTATGCAAAGCAAGAACTAGAGCTACCAGTTTTTAAACAAGTTTCTACAACATCTTTAGGTTTCTTTTAGTTTCATTAATCTCATTAATGAAGTCCCATTTAATTATGCTTCATAAGCATCACATTTGGAACGAAAACTGTAATATAACATATATCTCATATATATAATCTAAACATTCGTCTCAGGCAGTAATATGATCTCATCACAGAATATTGCAGCAGAAGAACATATATGAAATATTGGATATAATAGGACGCCCGTGTTTTCAATACGAGCCAGTATAAAACACGGATTCCACGGTCGCGATGAATAGCCATACCCATATCCCTAGACCCCTACGAGAGCGGCAAGCAACACTGCCAATTCTAGGGTTAAGAGACCCGGTCTCGACTCCTCGAGATGGTCTCCCACTGGACCCTAGAACCCAGTTACTTGTGCTTGTTAGTGTTTATGCCCTAGAAGGCCATTACTGTATCATACTAGTTTGTATATTACTTAATGGAAGCTTGGGATATTCACATGTATATAACAGTCTTGCTAAAACATGGTAGTATGCTACTTGGTTTTTTCTATCTTAATATGTGAGTATATGTATTGATAGAGCTCTTAGGATCTTGCTTGACTACCAGCGTTGTGATGGCAGTCAGACTAGTGGGGGCTGGGTAGTCTACAAGCACATCCTTATTCAGGTCCCTGGTCGTTGGATTATCGAGACAGAGCATTGATACTCCGGAGTAGACTAGTGTGTACGCTTCTCATCCCAGTTGGGGAGATGGTCTGTCCCATAGCCGTCAGTACGTCGTACTGGAGATAGTATGCAGGTGCTCGTTAGGTTACGGGTACACCGGACAGGACTCACAGGGAACTGTTGCTTGGTTTTATACCAGTCGTAAGTGAACAGTTCCCAGGTGACATGAGTACAGCATAGTCCGCAGACTTGACACTGCTACTTCGCCTCGAGTGTGTCCCACTGTTCTTAGATTGCTACCCTACCACGGCTCAAAGGAGTCGTGCAAACAGGTAGCAGTTGGGTGCAGTCCCGAGCACTTGGAGGCAGTGGCGGTTAGACAGGATTCGTCTCTCCCAGTATTGGGAGTTGATATCGCGCTGTGTCAGAGAGCCATTACGCAAAGTCCCTGGCCAGGGCAAGCGAGATTTGCTGGTAGGTTCCAGTAGTTTCTCAGGGTGTAATGGGCTTCCCTCCGACACGACTTATACCGCTATTAGGGGACTGACGCTTGCCGCCCCCTAGGCACGATATGCGATAGTCATAGACGAACGGACCGGACTGTATAGAGATTGTCACATCAGACTCAGTAGGAGTTCGGATGGGTTCCCTCATCGGCCTTCTTATCGACATCTACCTGGGGACCGTTACGTACAGCTAGTGCCGCTTGCGGTCTGTGGTTAAACCCACTGCCAGCGTAGTAATCGAGTCTCTAGAGTCCCACACAGAGAGTTTCCCTACTCCAGGCGAAACGATATAGAGGTCGTATGGTTTTACGACAAGGGTTCGGACGCATACGTGTGTTTACGCACGTACGACTTTCGGACAGTTTTTACCAGTCGGCTTTGGTTTAAGCCAGTTACTGGTATCCGGTTATTGGATTTATACAGTCTAAAGTTTTTCCGTATTTTTGCGGAAAGGAGGGGCGTTCTCGTAATTATGCGAGAAGCTTCTAGAATGTGGTGACTAAGGAGGTTAAGGTGGCATATGGAATGATTGTGATTAGTGAGTCACATTGATGATTCATACAAGTCTTTTGTCCATCTAATGAATCATCACTAGATATTATCAAGCATGGTTGTTAAAATGATATTTATTCTTTTCTTTTTAAAAAGAAATGCTTGATATATATCTTCTTCTCTCACTATTCTCATTCTCATTATCTTTATCATATTCTCTCTCCTCAAGCTCTCCCTCTTCAAAGACTAATCCTCCCCTCTCATGAGTTGAGTACAAGGATATCAATGCGTGATAAGCAGTATGTGCAATAATCATGCAATGCTCTATCAGGTAATATAACTACAGGATGAGATACAATAATGAATGCTGAGCATAGGAAATATAACATCTACACTGAATGTCAACGTGGAATATATAATCGGTGTCCATCAATGCACCCCAAATCCCCCAAATTGCTCAGGCGCCGGCACTCTCATCGGCCCTCCAATCCTGTAAATCAATGAGAATCCCGAGTGCCCAACATCGGCACCCAAATACCATAAATACTCGTGTCCAGTATCGACACGCAAATCTTCCTATATCGGGCATCCGTCAGTCCGGGTCAGCCCCCTCTCTCTCATAGATCGGGCATCCGTCAGTCCGAGTCAGGCCCCTCTCTCTCATATATCGGGCATCCGACAGTCCGGGTCAGTCCCCTCTCTCTCATATATCGCGCTCTAGCACCGAGAAAACACACAGTGGACGCACTGAAATATCATATCAAGGGCAACCGGGTTTTGAAATAATTACCTATTCTCTTTGAAATATCCACGGTTTTCAAATCCAGAAATAACATGGAAACAACATATCTCAATGCATAAATCTATGCAGGTATGAGGATATCAATATGTACATGGCACATGTATGAATATGTGATGTAGATGTGTCCATGTATGAATATAACATTTGCTGATATGCGGCAAATCATGGCAAACCTCAATAATGCGGAAACAATCTGACATATGACTTATAGCAATCCTATAATGTGAGTGTCATGGCAATCACTAACGGTGTAAGTGTAGCATATAATTTGTGCTCGTGCAACTTGAACCGTTAGTAATAGTGCGATGTTCTATTAATTCTAGTTTATATACGCATAGCAGGGAATGCGGTATGCAATAAACAGTAGTCATATAGGTGAATGCAAAATATATCGCTATAAGGTCCTATCAGCCCTGACGCATAACGCCATGCGGGCGATATCCCCGTAGATGCTAAATCTACTCACCGTAGTCTCTCGCTAGGTATAGCCGACGACTTGTTTCCCTTTCTTCGTGGCGTCCGTCGCACTCGCCTGCGAACCTAGAATTTCACAGAATATCACACATAAGCTCAAAACCAAACAAACACGATATTTAAAGTCAACTAGAAATCCATGTCGTAAACCAAGCGCGCGTGTGCGCGATACGCTAAAACGTGTGATTACGTGCCTGAAGTCACTCCGACGCATCGCGATACGCAGAAACCCCAAAACCACACACACGTATCACGCGTGTCGCGAAAGATTAAAAATACGGGAAATAGGGTATTCAACTCCAGATTTTGATACAGAACAGATATTATGAAAATATATATACCAAAATACTATACATAGGAGCAGACTCCGGTGCCCCAAGCCCCAACCCCCAACCCACCCATCTGGCCGCAAATTGCGGCCAGAATGAATATTCCGGCGGCCTGTCTGGGGAATCGGCTCCCAGGTTTTGTGTGTGCACTCTATACCCCCTATACATGCTACAGTAAATCCAATTTCATTCTGAAATAACTCGGGTAGCAACAGATCCTACAGAACCCTATTTCTAGTTAAAAACCACACTTTTACACTAAAATGATACTTTATGGTATTTTTCCTAAAATCTGAAGCAAACACAAGTCTAAAACCACACTAATAACCCACTACCAAGCTAACCAAGCCATAAAAATGTTACTTTTAACATACCATCACAAAATCCCTTCAATAGCACAAAATAATGCACAAAAAGTGATATTTTGCTAGAATTACTACAAGTTATGAAAAGGAGTGTTAAGTGTGAGATAATTACCTTTCCAAAAATCCTATAGAACTCTATTTTCCATCCTTTTCCCTCAAGCCACTGCCTTGACACCAAGATCCCCCAAAAGAGCCATTTAACCAAGGTTTTTTGTGAATAAAAATGGGTTTTTGGTGTAGGGTTTTGTGTAGATCCAAATGGGAATTGAGAAGAGAAGAAAAGAGAAGGAAAATGGTGTTATTGCTGCTGTTATTCTGCAGGATTTCTGAAATGGGGAGAAGAGAGAGAGAAGAGAAGGAAAATGGGGTCAAAAGTCAACCTTTTTCACCTAACACCATACCTCATTTTCTATTGCTAATTGAATTTTTAAAAACGGTTTTGTTTTGATTAAAAAGGTGGGGATAATTATCAACCATGCAACAAAAGAAATGGTTAACATGTTACACTAAAAGACCTAAGTCACAAAATTGGCTAAGTGTGCAACACTATAAAGGAAAATTTTCCAATTAGGGTAACCCAACTAAAATAGCTAATAATCCTATGTACACATATAAAATAACACGCACAACTGCTAATTAACACGAAAACATTCTAACGAAATTTCAAAGTGTTACAATCTACCCCCCTTAAAGAAATTTGGTCCCCGAATTTCAAAATCTAACTACATGTACCTTCAAAAAGATGGGGATACTTCTTCCTCATCGCGCTCTCGGTCTCCCAAGTGACCTCCTCGCTACTCGGACTACGCCAAAGTACCTTGATGGACGATATCTCTTTCGACCTCAATTTCTTCACTTGTCGATCCAAGATCATCACCGGCTGCTCTGCATAGGAAAGGTCGCGCTCAAGCTGGATCGTCAGGTGCTGAATCGCATGCGAAGGATCATGAAGATATCTGCGGAGCATCGAAACGTGAAATACGGGGTGCACGTATGGAAAACTGGGCGGAAGGGCTAACCGATACGCAACCGCACCAACACGCTCGAGGATTTCGAAGGGGCCCACAAATCTGGGACTAAGCTTGCCCTTCTTCCCAAATCTCATCACACCTTTCATTAGGGAGACCCTCAAGAAAACATGATCACCAATAGAAAACTCAAGTCTGCACCGACGACTGTCCGCATAAGATCTCTGCCTACTCTGGGCTGCTCTCATCCTATCACGAATCAACTAGATCTTCGTGGTCGTCTCCTCAATAATCTGTGGCCTAAAGATACTGCTCTTACTGAGCTCTGTCCAACAGGTGGGCGATCTGCATCTCCTCCTATAAAGAGCCTCAAACGGTGCCATCTGAATGGTCTCCTGGTAGCTGTTGTTATAGGAGAACTCTACTAAGTGTAAATGATGATCCCAGCTACCTCCAAAGTCTAAGACGCACGCTCTGAGCATGTCCTCGAGAGTCTGAATAGTCCGCTCTAACTGTCCGTCGGTCTGCGGATGAAATGCTGTGCTGAAACTCAAGCGAGTGCCCAAAGCCTCCTGCAGTCTCTGCCATAGCCGGCCGGTAAACTGGGTGCCCCTGTCGGATACGATACATGTCGGAACTCCGTGCAGTCGTACAATCTCTTCAATGTATATCTGGGCATACTGAGCAAATCCGAAAGTCGTCTTCACCGGTTAGAAGTGAGCCGCTTTCGTCAAACAATCCACGATCACCTAGATGGAGTCATACCCTCGGCTAGTCCTGAGTAGACCCACAATGAAGTCCATAGAAATCTGCTCACATTTCCTCTCCGGAATGGGTAATGGCTGGAGCTCCTCCGCGGGCCTCTGGTGCTCAGCCTTGACTTGCTGACAAGTCAGGCATCTCGATACAAAATTTGTGATGTCTCTTTTCATTCCGTCCCACCAGTAAACACCTCTCATGTCATGGTACATCTTGGTGGAACCGGAATGAACACTGTATACCAATCGTTGTGCCTCCTCAAGAATCTCGCGCCGCAATCCCTCAGCATCTGGTACGCATAGTCTATTCCCAAATCGTAGTATCCACTGATCATCGATCACAAACTCGGAAAATCTGCCCTGTCCCATCTGTGTCCTGATCTCTGAACATCAGTCATCACTGTGCTGTGCCTCATGTATACGGTCGAGCAACTGTGGGCGTGCACGAACATGCGCAATCTGTCCTCCGATCGGCGTAAACTCAAACTGTACCCGGTTGTCGCATAAAATCTGCCAATCTGCCGACGACTGCCTCTGTACTGCGCTCAAACAAGATTGACTACCCCCGGACCTCCTGCTCAAAGCATCCGCCACTACATTAGCCCTGCTCGGGTGGTAAAAGATCTCGCAATCGTAGTCGTTCACTAACTCCATCCATCGACGTTGTCTAAGGTTCAGGTCTCGCTGCTGGAATATATACTTTAAACTCTTGTGATCAGTGAATATCTGGCACGACTCGCCGTATAGGTAATGTCACCAGATCTTAACTGCAAAGACCACTGCAGCCATCTCCAAATCGTGAGTAGGGTAGTTCTATTCATGTTTCGTTAATTGCCGCGAAGCATACGCGATCACCCTGTCATGCTGCATCAAAACGCACCCTAGCCCTACTCGTGAAGCATCACAATAGACCACAAATCCACCTGATCCTGAAGGCAATGATAGCACTGGTGTCGTAGTCAGTAGAGCCCGTAGCTGCTGGAAACTGTGCTCACACTCCTTCGTCCAAATGAAAGGAACTCCCTTCTGTGTCAACCCGGTCAAAGGTGTAGCAATGCGAGAGAAGTCCTGCACGAATCGCCTGTAGTAGCCTGCCGGCCCTAGAAAGCTGCCAACCTCCGTCACTGACGTGGGTCTAGGCCAACTCCGAACGGCATCAATCTTCCTCGGGTTTACACATATACCATCTCGTGTAATCACGTGCCCCAAGAAGTCTACGCTGTCCAGCCAGAAAGCACACTTTGAGAATTTGGCGAAAAGTTGATGCTCCCTCAAGGTCTGCAGTGTAATCCACAGGTGCTGCTCGTGCTCCTCTCTACTCTGAGAATACACTAGAATATCGTCAATGAACACTATGATGAACAGATCAAGATACGGCCGGAAAATACGGTTCATCAAGTCAATGAATGCTGCTGGCGCGTTGGTAAGTCCGAACGACATCACCAAAAAATCATAATGGCTGTAACGCGTGCGGAAAGCTGTCCTAGGAATGTCTTCATGTCGAACCCGCAGCTGATGGTAGCCTGATTGCAAATCGATCCTCGAAAAGTATCCTTTCCCCTGAAGCTGGTCGAACAAATCGTCGATGTGTGGCAAAGGATACCTGTTCCGCACTGTCACCTTGTTCAGCTGGCGGTAGTCGATACACAAACGCATACTGCCGTCCTTCTTCTTGACAAACAGGACTGGAGCACCCCAAGGAGAAACACTGGATCGAATAAGTCCCTTATCCAGCAAATCTTGCAACTGACCTTTCAATTTTCTAAGTTCCGCCGGGGCCATCCGATAAGGCGGTACAGAAATAGGCCCCGTGCCAGGAACCAAATCAATACAGAAAGAAATATCATGCTCGGGCGGTAGCCTAGGAAGCTCGTCAGGGAACACATCAGGGAACTCGCTAACAACCGGAACCTGATCCATCGGAACCTCTGTAGCTCTAGTATCGCAAACATAGGCGAGAAATCCCTGACATCCCTTCCTCAAAAGCTGTCCAGCGTGAAAAGAAGAAATCACACTGTGAGGGGTGGCACGACGGTCCCCCAACACAACAAAAACCGACTCGCCGGGAAAACAAAATTTAACTGTCTTCTCGCGGCAGTCAACAGAAGCATAGCACGTGGCTAACCAATCCATGCCCAAAAGAACGTCAAAGTCCAACATCTCAAGAAGGATCAAATCGACTGGCAACTCTCTCTCGCCAATACGGACGATACAGGATCGGAACACGTGCCTAGCAACAAGCGACTCTCCCATAGGAGTAGTCACAACAAGCGGCTGATCAAGCAAACCGGACTCTCTACCCAAACCCGGCACAAAGTGTGTGGATACGTACGAGTGCGTGGATCTAGGATCGAATAGCACGTGTGCATCAACAGAACATACTGGAAGGATACCTGAGACCACCGCATTGGACGCCTGCGCGTCCTGATGCGTCAAAGCAAAAACTCGCGCCTGTCCTCCACCTACGACTGACTGTCCCCTGCCGGCAGCTGGCTGTCCTCTGCCTCGATAACCTCGTCCTCTATGAACAAATCCTTCGTGACCATGACCTCTCTGTGCATGAGTCTGGCACGGAGTAACAGTAGGTACAATAGGCAACGCCGTCTGGGGTGGTGAAGGTGGTAGTGTAACGTACGGTGCTGTTGCCTCCCTCCGTGGTATCTCAGGACAATCTCGCACACGATGATAAGAACTCACGCAGCGAAAATACCCCGACGATGACCGCTGACGCTCCTGGGAATAGGAACTGAACAACCGGCCCCGTCCTAAATCTCTGCTACCTGCAAGACGTCTATCACGGCGCCGAAAAGGCTGTCTCTGTGCTGATGTATCCGCACGAACTCTCTTCGGCTCTGGAACCACCGAAGTCTCAGCAAGGCGCTCCTCGACTAATAGGGTTGCGTCTACAGCTGCTGCATATGTCTCGTAATGCTGTGCGCTGATCGCTAGAAACAGTGGTGTAAGCAAGCCTCGGACAAATCTCTTGACTCGCAACTCCTCAGTAGCCACTAGGTATAGAGCATACACTGATAGCTCGGTGAATAGGACATCATACTCTGCCACTGACATCTCCGGAGTCTGACGTAAGGAATCGAACCTGTGTTCTCTAGAATCTCTGACGCTCAGTGGAAGAAAACGGGCAAGGAATAGCGCCACGAACTCTGTCCAGGTCATAAGAGGAAGACATGCCGCTCTACCCCTTCTCGACCGATTCACACCATTTCTGCGCGAGTCCTTCTAGGCGAAAGCTCGCGAACTCAACACATCTCGCATCTGCGCATCTAAGTGAACGACATATCCGCGCCATCTTATCAATGAAAGACTGTGGGTCCTCGGCCGCATCGGTGCCTGTGAAGACCGGAAGCTTCAGCCTCATAAACTCTGATAACGATACCGAGATAACCTCTGTAGCTGCAGGTGCAACTGCCTGTACTGTGGGTACCACCGCGGTCTCTGCAACGGGTGGAACTACCTCTGGTCGCTGAGCTCGAAGTGTCTCAACTAGAGATCCCATCATCTGGCGCATCTCCTGCATACTGGATCCTACCGTCTGGCGCATCTCCTGCACACCAGCCCCTGACATGGCAATATGATCTGTCACGGCAGGAACAGCCCGCTCGGGCACAACCGGTGTACAACTACGATCAGTCCTCGTCTCGGATGAGTCAACTCGAATCTCGGCCCTCGCGGCCGCTCTTTGCGCCCTCGTAGTCTTTGGTGGCATAATGGCTGAAAGGAAAAGTAGGATTCGATAAGGATACGGAAATCGAATCGCAAGAATGTATGTACTTAAGAAGGAATTTTAAATCAACAAGTCCTAAGGTCGCTTGGCGGAGTACCGTGTCGTGCGTATGCCGAGGAACATACGCACGCTACGCCGCTCTGCTTCAGCTACCTACTCCATCATACCAGGGTCATCCTGGGAACACTCCGAAAGGAAAAAACCTACGCTTTGATACCAACTTTGTCACGACCCGAAGTTTGGCCCGTGACCGGCAACTTAACCACGTGACGTTTACAAGCGTAACGCGACTAAGTGAACCGAAAACCCAGAAACCAAACCAGTAAAAGTATAGAGTGTTATAAGTTTTAAATAGAAGCATTTAAAAAGTGATAAGAAATCTTAAGCAAACAATTACCAAGATAGCAATATACGACGCCGTAGCGAAGATCAAGAGTAACAAATGAGAACATCACAGATAGAATAAACTGCATAATTAAAGTCGGCTCACAACGAGCTCGACACCAGAATACAAATAATATACATCATCGTCCTCACACTGTCTCTATGTCAAGTACATATATGGTAGATGGAGAATACTAGATACAAAAGTGTTTACAATAAAAGTGTCACGACCCGCAAATCGGCCCGTAACCGGCACTTAACCTACGTAACGTCTACAGGCGTACGTAACTTAAGTAAGCCGAAAACCCAGAAATCTAAACCACCCAAAACTGGATCAACGGAGAAAACATAATTTAAAAGTATTAGATGTCGCCATTTAAAATCTCTAACTCTAGTTTTCTTTCATGAAAATTTCGGCAGCACCTCCTTTGTAAAACTAGCCCCGAAACGGGTACAACACAGATAATATATAAAACATCCCAAGTGGGAGAAAAATCACGCCCACCGGCAGAGACAATCACCACAACAAGTATACGACGCCAAAGCGAAGAAAATATCAAAGAGAACGACTATAAAGGAAGTAAACATTTCCAAAATAACCTGCTTCTACGAGCACGGCTCCCAAAACCAATATACAACACTGATATCTCACAAGTCGTCTCTAAGTCATATACAACAAGGGTAGATGGAGAATACTAGATCCAACCAAAAAGATATACAATGTACAACGGATAACCGTAAACCCACCTATAATGCAACGGCCTCACTGCCAAGGTAGCGGTATCCACAAAAGTAGTGATGATAAGCTGCCCTGCCACGACTACTCAGAGGGGTGTGTCCTGCAAAACACTGTGGCACAACGGGGGTGAGTTGCCAACTCGTGAATAGTAATTAACATCATACAGTAATCGCAAGTATGCACTAACAGCAATGATCGATAACATGCGAACTGATAGCATGAGTATGACAATATGAATATGCAACTATCATGATATCTATATCAATTTTATACTGAGTGCGGGATAGTAAATAATCTCATGCACAAATCATAAGCATGGAAAATACGGTGTAACTCAGCAACACCCAAATCCCAAAATACTCAGATCGGCCCTCAAATCCTGTACGTCTCATGAAACCTGAGTGTCAAACATCGACACTCGAAAACAACATGAAAACCAGTGCCAATCATCGACACATAAATACTGATATCCATACGTTCCTCGAAAACCCAAGTATCCCACCTCGACACTTGTATTTCCACGCATCGGTTTTCCTGATATTCATACGTTCCTCGAAACCCAAGTATCCCACCTCGACACTTGTATTTCCACGTATCGGTCTGTCAAACCCCATATATCTCTCGGAAAGTAAGTGCCCAAGATCGACACTTTAATTTCCCATATCGCATCTCAAATGCATAAATCCATATAAAGTAGCATATGCAACATAAAACATCAATATGAGCATATCACGGAACGATTCGCCAAATAATGCATCAAGTCATTAAATGTATCTCGCGGTTCCCAAGAATCCAAATCCAGAATACATATATATACAGCGTCCCATACCACCGATATATATGCAATACAAATCATGTAAATCCAAATTCAAAATACATATATATACAACGTCCTATACCACCGATATATATGCAATACAAATTGATCATATAACAATAGCAAGGTATATGTGCGAATGAGTAATATAGCATGGCATACATATGAGCATGTAGGTATACAGGTATGTTCTATGTAATATGCACTGTCGCACAAGTATAACTGTTTAATGTCGCTAACCAATAGCAAGGTATATAAATGAGCATTTGTGTTGTGCGTATCATGGCAATTACCGACAGTGTGTGTGTAGCATATCATTGGTGCTCGTGCAACATGGACTGTCGATAATAGTGCAGTGTACAACAGGTACAGTATCAAGCACAAGTAACTATATGCAACATGAATCATGCACTGTTTCTATATAAGCAAATAAGCATACGGCTAATATTATATCATGTCTAGCCCCGACGCTTAGCGCCATACGGGCGATTCCCCGTAGATGTTAAATCTACTCACCCTGTGGTCTCCAGCTATGAAGATCCGACCACCTGCTTCCCTTTGTTCGCAGCGTCTGAAGTCCCCGCTTGCGACGCTATAATATCACAAACACAAGAAATAAAGGGAAAATCTCAGAAGCAATCACAATAACGAAAAACTACGTATTATAAAACGCATCAACGCACTAAACCAACTCACGAGTGCACGTCTAGTGCAAACACACGAAACGATACCTAAACCCAAACTGAGTATGTCGCAGCACGACACACGACTCGTGTCGCAACACGTATCACGCGAACTCAAAACACACGATTATAGGTAATCGATCCCAGATTTTGTATACTGCATCTACTAATAAAATCAACAGTACCAAACGACCCAAAATAACAGCAGACAACTACCACAGAAGACCCACCCCAAACCCTAACTATTCGGCCGGCGTCGCCGGCCCCCTCTTCAAAGCTCGCCGGCCCCGGCCGGTAGGATGGCCCCCGTCTCCTAGGTGGTGTCTCAGGTCAACCTGCACACTCCTCTGAAGTTGTTGATTCAGTCACTAAAACTCCCAGGTCACAGCAGATACTAATATCTCTAAAAAGACACTAAAAATCCGATATCGCCTCAAACGATATAAACTACATTCTACGCAGAAATTAACGATCAAAACCACACAAAAACTATAATTTACCAGTAAAGGGGATATACCTAACAACTTTGCTCCTAACTCCAAGCTTTCCCTATCACCAAGTGATCAAGAACCAAGAAAATCCAAAGCTTTTGGTATTTTGTGATATGTTTATGGATTTTTGAGGGTTTTGTGAGTTTGGATTGATAAAATATGAGAAATAATTGATTAAGTGCAGTAGAGGGAGGATGATTTCGGCCAAGGGTTAAGGAGGTGGACATGGTGAGGCTTTCGTAGCAATTACCTACACTTATTGCTAATTAATGCATTTGCACACCTACACACACATGCATGCATCTATTCCTTCTCTTTTCTTTTCTTTTTCTTTTAATTTCCTAACTTAAATCCTAGGCCACACATAATTCCCTAGGTGAAGTGAGAAGGATTGCTTTAACTCAAAAGTTTTAAAGAAAAGATCGCTTAAAGAAATTTTCCCAAAATTTGAATACCGCAATAAAATAATATTAAAAATTGGGAAAAATCAAATTGAACCAAAACGTCCCATATACTCCCAAAGCTGGCGCACTAGCTTTATTTTAGCTAATCTAGGTGCTGGCAAGTCTATATGGGCGTTTGTTCACAGTCGGGTAAAAACGGAAAATACCGACAAAGTTACCCTAAAACGGACAAAATCGCACAACGATTTCCAAAACGTTACAATCTCCCCCCTTTATAGAAATTCGGTCCCTGAATTACAATTTCATACTAAGACGTACCTTCAAAAAGATAAGGGAATTTCTTCCGCATCTCACTCTCGATCTCCCAAGTGATCTCCTCACCAGTCGGACTACGCCACAGAACCTTTACAGAAGGCAAGTCCCTAGACCGAAGTTTCTTCACCTGCCGATCCAAAATAACTATCGGCTGCTCGGTGAACGAAAGATCACGCTCAAGCTGAACGGTCTCGTGCTGAATCATATGAGAAGGATCATGAAGGTATCTACGAAGCATCGACACATGAAAAACGGGGTGAACATCTGGAAAACTAGGCGGGAGCGCTAAACGATAAGCAACCGAACCCACTCGTTCGAGGATCTCGAAAGGACCTACAAATCTGGGACTGAGCTTCCCTCTCTTCCCAAATCGCATAACGCCCTTCATCGGAGAAATCTTCAGGAATACATGATCTCCCACTGCGAACTCAAGCCTGCGACGACGACGGTCGGCATAAGACTTCTGCCTGCACTGGGCTGCTCTCATCCTGTCCTGAATCAGCTGGATCTTCTCCGTAGTCTCCTGAACAAGATGGGGTCCCAAAACCAAACTCTCACTAAGCTCGGTCCAACAGACTGGCGATCGACACTTCCTACCATATAAAGCCTCAAAAGGTGCCATCTGAATAGTCTCCTGAAAGCTGTTATTATAGGAGAACTCAATCAACGGCAAGTGACGATCCCAGCTGCCCCCAAAATCAAGCACACATGCACGGAGCATATCCTCCAAAGTCTGAATAGTCCGCTCCGTCTGACCATCTGTCTGCGGATGAAAAGCGGTGCTAAAACTCAATCTGGTACCCAAAGCTTCCTGAAGCATCTGCCATAGACGGCTAGTAAACTGGGTACCTCTGTCGGATACTATGCATGTGGGAACACCGTGCAAACGCACAATCTCATCTATATAAAGCTGAGCGTACTGAGCATAGCCGAAAGTGGTCTTCACTGGAAGGAAGTGAGCCGCTTTCGTCAACCGGTCTACAATAACCCAAATGGAGTCGTACCTTTTACTGGTCCTGGGTAGACCCACAATGAAGTCCATGGAAATCTGCTCCCATTTCCACTCCGGAATAGGTAAAGGCTGCAACTCTCCAGCCGGTCTCTGATGCTCAGCCTTGACTTGCTGACAAGTCAGGCACCTCGAAACGAAGTCCGAAATATCGTGTTTCATCCCTTCCCACCAGTAGTAGTCTCTCAAGTCTCGGTACATCTTGGTGGAACCTGGATGAACGCTAAAGGCCGACTGATGTGCCTGCTCTAGGATCTCGCGTCTCAACCCATCAACATCCGGTACACACAAGCGAGTCCCGCATCGTAGCACACCCTGGTCATCAATCGTGAACTCCGAAACTGTACCCTGTCGAACAAGCTCAAGAATCTCAGACAAACGAGCATCACTGGGTTGCGCCTCACGAATACGATCAACAAGTAGTGGACGGGCGCGGACATGAGCAAACTGTCCCCCAGTGGAGGTGAACTCGAACTGCACTCTACTATCACACAAGAGCTGCCAATCTGCAGAAGACTGACATCGAATGGCGCTCAGCTGGGACAAGCTACCCACGGGCCTACGACTCAAAGCATCGGCTACCACATTTGCCCTGCCCGGGTGATAAAGGATCTCACAATCATAATCCTTCACTAGCTCCATCCATCGGCGCTGTCTCAGGTTCAGATCTCGCTGCTGGAAGATGTACTTCAGACTCTTGTGATCTGTGAAGATCTGACACGACTCCCCATACAAGTAGTGCCTCCAGATCTTCAACGCAAAGACTACCGCTGCCATCTCAAGATCGTGAGTGGAGTAATTCTGCTCGTGCTTCTTCAACTGCCTGGAAGCATATGCAATCACCCTATCATGCTGCATCAAAACACAGCCGAGCCCCACTCGAGAAGCATCACAAAACAAAACGTAGCCTCCCGATCCAGAAGGTAAAGAAAGAACTGGTGCTGTCGTCAACCGAGTCTTCAACTGCTGAAAACTCTGTTCGCACTCATCAGTCCAGAGAAAAGGAACCCTCTTCCGGGTCAATCCAGTCAGCGGTGCAGCGATACTCGAAAAATCCTGCACAAAACGGCGATAATAACCAGCTAAGCCCAAAAAGCTGCGGACCTCAGTCACCGATACAGGTCTGGGCCAAAGCTGTACAGCCTCGATCTTCCTCGGGTCCACAAGAATACCATCACTAGTCACCACATGACCCAGGAAGTCCACTCTATCAAGCCAAAATGCGCACTTTGAGAATTTAGCATACAACTGGTGCTGTCTCAATATCTGCAAAGTAATCTCCAAGTGCTGCTCATGCTCCTCTCGACTCCTAGAGTAAACCAGTATGTCATCAATAAACACGATAATGAACTGGTCGAGGAACGGCCTGAAAATCCGGTTCATCAGATCCATGAACGCTGCTGGCGCATTGGTGAGTCCGAACGACATCGCCAAAAACTCATAATGCCCATAGCGTGTACGAAAAGCAGTCTTCGGAATGTCATCATCCCGAACCCGCAACTGATGATAACCCGAACGCAAATCAATCTTCGAAAAATGTTTCGCACCCTGGAGCTGATCGAATAAATCGTCAATACGGGGTAAAGGATACCTGTTCCGCACCGTAACACGGTTCAACTGACGATAATCCACACATAACCTCAAACTGCCGTCCTTCTTCTTGACGAACAGAACAGGAGCTCCCCACGGCGAAACACTCGGACGCACAAGTCCCAAATCAAGCAACTCTTGCAATTGATCTTTAAGCTCTCTAAGCTCTGCCGGAGCCATCCGATAAGGCGGTATAGAAATAGGCTCCGTGCCAGGAATCAGATCAATGCAAAACTCAATATCGTGCTCTGGCGGCAACCCAGGTAACTCATCGGGAAAAACATCGGGAAACTCTCGCACGGTAGAAACCAGGTCCAACAACTCCACTGTGGCTCCAGTATCATGAATGAACGCTAAGAATCCCCGACATCCCCTCCTCAAAAGCCGACTAGCGCACAAAACAGAAATCAAGCTGTGAGGGGCGGCACTACGGTCCCCCTGCACAACAAACACTGACTCGCTGGGAAAACAAAATCTAACTGTCTTCTCACGGCAGTCCACGGACGCATAGCAAGTAGCTAGCCAATCAATGCCCAACAAAACGTCGAAGTCCAACATCTCCAGAAGGATCAAGTCGACGGGCAGATCTCTGTCACCAATATGGACGACACAAGATCGAAACACAAAACGCGCAACAAACGACTCTCCCACAGGAGTAGTCACGATCTGCGGCTGATCCAGCAAACACGACTCTCGGCCTAACCTCGACACGAAGTGCGTAGAAACATACGAATGCGTGGATCCCGGATCAAAAAGAACATGCGCATCAAAAGAACATACAGAAAGAGTACCTGAAACCACGGCATTGGATGCCTGAGCGTCCTGGTGAGTCAAGGAAAAAACCCTAGCCTGACCTCTACCGGCTACTGGCTGTCCTCTGCCTCTGCCACCTCGACCTCTCGGTACAAAACCCCCGCGACCACGACCTCGCTGAAAAGGAGTCTGACGCGGCGCAACTACAGGAACAAGAGGCAACGCTCTCTGGGGTGGAGAAGGTGGTAAGGTAACCTGCGGTACAGCTGGCTCGTTCACACGCGGCTCTATACAATCTCGAACCCGATGACCCAAACTACCGCACCGGTAACATCCCGAAGCAAACTGCCGATCATCCTGAGGGTAAGAACCATAAAGCCTACCTCATCCCGAACCGCCACTATCAGAATGGAAACTGTCTCGACGTCTAAACGCCTGCCTCGCTGCCGGATCACCTATACGAACTCTCTTCGGTCCCGGAGCAACTGATGACTCCGCTAGACGCTCCTCTACCAAAAGAGCTGCATCCACCGCTGCCGCATACGTGTCACAATGCTGAATGCTGATGGCTAAGAATATCTGGGTAAGTAGGCCTCGAACAAACCTCTTCACCCTCATCTCCTCAGTCGCCACCAGGTATGGAGCATATATCGACAGCTCAGGAAACAATACATCATAATCCGACACCGTCATCCCCGGCGTCTGACGTAAAGACTCAAATCTGCACGCTCGCGCATCCCTGACGCTCGGTGGAAGAAAACGAACAAGAAAAGACGCCACAAACTCAGCCCAGGTCATAGGAGCAAGACCAGCGGCTCTGCCCCTCTCCAACGACTCACACCACTTCTAGGCCATACCCTCCAGACGAAAACTGGCAAACTCTACCCATCTCTCGTCGGAACATCGGAGTGAGCGACAAATCCTGGCCATCCGGTCGATGAACAACTGCGGATCCTCGGTAACATCTGTGCCCGTAAACACCGGAGGTCTCAACCTCATGAAATCCGTCAACGACACAGCAATAACCTCCGGAGTTGAAACTGCGACTACCGGAACCGTAGGTACCATCGTGGCCTCCGCAGCGGGTGGAACAACTGCCTGCCCCTGCGCTCGGATGGTCTCTACCAAAGTCCCCACAATCTGGCGCAGATCCTGCATACCAGCTCCAATCATAGCAATATACTCCGGTACAACAGGCATACCACCCTGGTCAGTTCTCGCCTCAGGCGAGTCAACTCTGACCTCGGCCCTCGCGGCCGCTCTCTGAGCCCTCGTAGCCTTCGGCGGCATATGGGCTGGAAATTGAAACAAGATTCGATAAGGAAACGGAAATCGAATCACAAGATGTATATCAATCACGGAAGGAACATCAATCAACAAGTCCTAAGGTAACTTAGGCGGAGTACCATGTCGTAAGTATGCCGCGGAACATACACACGCTACGTCACTCTGCTTAAGCTACCTACTCCATCATACCAAGGTCATCCTAGACTCCGAAAGGTAAAACCTAACGCTCTGATACCAACTTTGTCACGACCCGCAAATCGGCCCGTAACCGGCACTTAACCTACGTAACGTCTACAGGCGTACGTAACTTAAGTAAGCCGAAAACCAAGAAATCTAAACCACCCAAAACTGGATCAACGGAGAAAACATAATTTAAAAGTATTAGATGTCGCCATTTAAAATCTCTAACTCTAGTTTTCTTTCATGAAAATTTCGGCAGCACCTCCTTTGTAAAACTAGCCCCGAAACGGGTACAACACAGATAATATATAAAACATCCCAAGTAGGAGAAAAATAACGCCCACCGGCGGAGACAATCACCACAACAAGTATACGACGCCAAAGCGAAGAAAATATCAAAGAGAACGACTATAAACGAAGTAAACATTTCGAAAATAACCTGCTTCTACGAGCACGGCTCCCAAAACCAATATACAACACTGATATCTCACAAGTCGTCTCTAAGTCATATACAACAAGGGTAGATGGAGAATACTAGATCCAACCAAAAAGATATACAATGTACAACGGATAACCGTAAACCCACCTATAATGCAACGACCGCACTGCCAAGGTAGCGGTATCCACAAAAGTAGTGATGATAAGCTGCCCTGCCGCGACTACTCAGAGGGGTGTGTCCTGCAAAACACTGTGGCACAACAGGGGTGAGTTGCCAACTCGTGAATAGTAATTAACATCATACAGTAATCGCAAGTATGCACTAACAGCAATGATCGATAACATGCGAACTGATAGCATGAGTATGACAATATGAATATGCAACTATCATGATATCTATATCAATTTTATACTGAGTGCGGGATAGTAAATAATCTCATGCACAAATCATAAGCATGGAAAATACGGTGTAACTCAGCAACACCCAAATCCCAAAATACTCAGATCGGTCCTCAAATCCTGTACGTCTCATGAAACCTGAGTGTCAAACATCGACACTCGAAAACAACATGAAAACCAGTGCCTATCATCGACACATAAATACTGATATCCATACGTTCCTCGAAAACCCAAGTATCCCACCTCGACACTTGTATTTCCACGCATCGGTTTTCCTGATATTCATACGTTCCTCGAAACCCAAGTATCCCACCTCGACACTTGTATTTCCACGTATCGGTCTGTCAAACCCCATATATCTCTCGGAAAGTAAGTGCCCAAGATCGACACTTTAATTTCCCATATCGCATCTCAAATGCATAAATCCATATAAAGTAGCATATGCAACATAAAACATCAATATGAGCATATCACGGAACGATTCGCCAAATAATGCATCAAGTCATTAAATGTATCTCGCGGTTCCCAAGAATCCAAATCCAGAATACATATATATACAGCGTCCCATACCACCGATATATATGCAATACAAATCATGTAAATCCAAATTCAAAATACATATATATACAGCGTCCCATACCACCGATATATATGCAATACAAATTGATCATATAACAATAGCAAGGTATATGTGCGAACGAGTAATATAGCATGGCATACATATGAGCATGTAGGTATACAGGTATGTTCTATGTAATATGCACTGTCGCACAAGTATAACTGTTTAATGTCGCTAACCAATAGCAAGGTATATAAATGAGCATTTGTGTTGTGCGTATCATGGCAATTACCGACAGTGTGTGTGTAGCATATCATTGGTGCTCGTGCAACATGGACTGTCGATAATAGTGCAGTGTACAACAGGTACAGTATCAAGCACAAGTAACTATATGCAACATGAATCATGCACTGTTTCTATATAAGCAAATAAGCATATGGCTAATATTATATCATGTCTAGCCCCGACGCTTAGCGCCATACGGGCGATTCCCCGTAGATGTTAAATCTACTCACCCTGTGGTCTCCAGCTATGAAGATCCGACCACCTGCTTCCCTTTGTTCGCAGCGTCTGAAGTCCCCGCTTGCGACGCTATAATATCACAAACACAAGAAATAAAGCGAACATCTCAGAAGCAATCACAATAACGAAAAACTACGTATTATAAAACGCATCAACGCACTAAACCAACTCACGAGTGCACGTCTAGTGCAAACACACGAAACGATACCTAAACCCAAACTGAGTATGTCGCAGCACGACACACGACTCGTGTCGCAACACGTATCACGCGAACTCAAAACACACGATTATAGGTAATCGATCCCATATTTTGTATACTGCATCTACTAATAAAATCAACAGTACCAAACGACCCAAAATAACAGCAGACAACTACCACAGAAGACCCACCCCAAACCCTAACTATTCGGCCGGCGTCGCCGGCCCCGGCCGGTAGGATGGCCCCCGTCTCCTAGGTGGTGTCTCAGGTCAACCTGCACACTCCTCTGAAGTTGTTGATTCAGTCACTAAAACTCCCAGGTCACAGCAGATACTAATATCTCTAAAAAGACACTAAAAACCCGATATCACCTCAAACGATATAAACTACGTTCTACGCAGAAATTAACGATCAAAACCACACAAAAACTATAATTTACCAGTAAAGGGGATATACCTAACAACTTTGCTCCTAACTCCAAGCTTTCCCTATCACCAAGTGATCAAGAACCAAGAAAATCCAAAGCTTTTGGTATTTTGTGATATGTTTATGGATTTTTGAGGGTTTTGTGAGTTTGGATTGATAAAATATGAGAAATAATTGATTAAGTGCAGTAGAGGGAAGAGGATTTCGGCCAAGGGTTAAGGAGGTGGACATGGTGAGGCTTTCCTAGCAATTACCTACACTTATTGCTAATTAATGCATTTGCACACCTACACACACATGCATGCATCTATTCCTTCTCTTTTCTTTTCCTTTTCTTTTAATTTCCTAACTTAAATCCTAGGCCACACATAATTCCCTAGGTGAAGTGAGAAGGATTGCTTTAACTCAAAAGTTTTAAAGAAAAGATCGCTTAAAGAAATTTTCCCAAAATTTGAATACCGCAATAAAATAATATTAAAAATTAGGAAAAATAAAATTGAACCAAAACGTCCCATATACTCCCAAAGCTCGCGCACTAGCTTTATTTTAGCTAATCTAGGTGCTGGCAAGTCTATATGGGCGTTTGTTCACAGTCGGGTAAAAACGGAAAATACCGACAAACTTACCCTAAAACGGACAAAATCGCACAACGATTTCCAAAACGTTACAAAAAGTAACCAGATACCACAACCCACCTAGCAGCAAAACATCTCACGCACCAACTGTAGTGGTATCTGTAGCCAAAAGATGTAAGAAAGCAGCCTGCCGCGACTACTCCGAGGGGCAACCTGCAAATATTGTGGCACAACAGGGGTGAGTTGCCAACTCGTGAATAGAGATAACATATAAAGGTAATCGCGAGCATACACATACTGCGCTACTCTATCATGTGCCAACAGATGATATCAATACGTGATAAGCAGTATGTGCAATAATCATGCAAGTGCTCTATCAGGTAATATAACTACAAGATGAGATACAATAACGAATGCTGAGCATGGGAAATATAACATCTACACTGAATGCCAACGTGGAATAGATAATCGGTGTCCATCAATGCACCCCAAATCCCCCAAATAACTCAGGCGCCGGCACTCTCATCGGCCCTCCAATCCTGTAAATCTCTGAGAATCCCGAGTGCCCAACATCGGCACCCAAATATCATAAATACTCGTATCCAGCATCGACACACAAATCTTCCTATATCGGGCATCCGTCAGTCCGGGTCAGCCCCCCCTCTCTCATATATCGAGCATCCGTCAGTCCGAGTCATCCCCCTCTCTCTCATATATCGGGCATCCGTCAGTCCGGGTCAGCCCCCTCTCTTTAATATATCGGGCAACCGTCAGTCCGGGTCAGCCCCCCTCTCATATATCGCGCTCTAGCACCGAGAAAACACACGGTGGACGCACTGAAATATCATATCAAGGGAAACCTGGTTTTGAATTAATTACCTATTCTTTTTGAAATATCCACGGTTCCCAAATCCAGAAATAACATGGAAACAACACATCTCAATGCGTAAATCTATGCAGGTATGAGGATATCAATATGTACATGGCACATGTATGAATATGTGATGTAGATGTGTCCAAGTATGAATATAACATCTGCTGATATGCGGCAAATCATGGCAAACCTCAATAATGCGGAAACAATCTGACATATGACTTATAGAAATCCTATAATGTGAGTGTCATGGCAATCACTAACGGTGTGAGTGTAGCATATAATTTGTGCTCGTGCAACTTAAACCGTTAGTAATAGTGCGGTGTTCTATCAATTCTAGTTTATATACGCATAGCAGGGAATGCGGTATGCAATAAACAGTAGTCATGTTGGTGAATGCAAAATATATCGCTATAACGTCCTATCAGCCCTGACGCATAACGCCATGCGGGCGATATCCCCGTAGATGTTAAATCTACTCACCGTAGTCTCTCATTAGGTATAGCCGACGACTTGTTTCCTTTTCTTCACGGCGTCCATCGCACTCGCCTGCGAACCTAGAATTTCACACAATATCACACATAAGCTCAAAACTATACAAACACGACATTTAAAGTCAACTAGAAACCCGTGTCGTAAACCAAGCACGCGTGTGCGCGATACGCTAAAACGTGTGATTACGCGCCTGAAGTCACTCCGATGCGTCGCGATACACAGAAACCCCAAACCCACACACACGTATCACGCGTGTCGCGAAAGATTAAAAATACGGGAAATTTGGTATTCAACTCCAGATTTTGATACAGAACAAATATTATGAAAATATATATACCAAAATTGTAACATTTCCAAAATAATAAAATATTATTTTTAGGAATTTTTATAATTTAATATTATTTTATTGATTATTTTAATATTAAATTTATAATTGAATGCAAATAAATGAAGAAAAATTATGGAAAATTATGGAAAATTCTAAAATGGGTTATTTATTGGAATTATGTCATTTTTAAGTGTTTGTGATCATTTATATGCTAATTTAGCGCTAATCGCGATCAAAAATCGCTAATCGGATTTTTTGGCTTTTTGTGCAAAATTGTGCACATATCATTTTGGACTTGTGTTACACATTTTTTTCTAGCCATGGTTTTCTTTTGGAGTTACTATTGGTGTGAGAAGGATTAGGGATTAAAAGAAAAAGGGAAAAGAAAAGAATGGGGTTGGTGAGAGAGGGTATGGGTTGCACTTTGACTTGAACCTTAGCCATTTCCCTTTGGATTTTCCTCTCACTTCCTCCCCCTCTTTCTTGAGCTGCTGCTGCTGCTGCTATTGCCCATTCTTCCCTCCACAAAACCCTCTCAAATCATCTCACAAATCACTCCAAAACCTCACTCATTTCACTAAAATTGCACACAAGCTCACAAGCTATAGGATGGACCAAGAAAGTTGCTGTTTTGGTGCTGTTGAGGAATCATGAGTCTCTTGTGAGGTAATTTCTTCACAATTAGAGTGTTAATCCTTGTGCTTAAGCTTTAATTCAAGTTTCATATCGATATCGTGTGAATTGGGGCACCTTGGACAAAATTAGAGAGGGTTAGGGTAAAGTTGAGATGTGGCTGTGCAATTAGACTCTAATGGTAACCTTAGACCCTATATTGACCAAGACCCTGACCTAGCACAACCTGAAACCCAAAAATACGGAATTATGGAACTTTTATGTCGGTTTGTGTGATCTGTGAAGGTGTTCTGGAATCTGGAGCAACCCGGGGGCACCAAAAATAAAATTGAGCTGACAGTGGGTCGTGCAGGCACCTAGGAAGCTACCACCAAGACCCGAGCCCCTAACTCCAAACCGTGGCCGCCAAATTCATCATTCTGGCCGCAATTTGCGGCCAGAGTAGAGGGGAATGGTTCCATTTTTGTTCCAGGGCTCATTTAGCACTAGATTAGACCCCTCATATATATAGTTTTGGCAAATGGTCATCTGGGGAAAATCTGGAGGCATTTTGGGGTGTTTTAGGCGATGTTTTCCGTATTTTTAAATGCACTTTCTTGGTGTTTGGATTTGTATTTGGTTTTCGGGTGTTCATACATCGACAACAGGGGTTAAGTGTTGGATTTGCATGTTTGGGCCATAGGTTCCAACTTATGAGCACACCGTGCGCTGTATCGGTTTTCTGCCTTGATATTAATACGTATTGCGACTGTTTATTATTCTAGGTACCCTCGCAAGGATTCCGAGGTGAAAGAGCATGGCGTCATCGATTTCAGAAAGCGAAGACCAGGTGAGTAAATTATATCTACGGGGAGAAGTCGGGTGGATGGCGTATAGCACCCCCGCAGTCCGTGGTGATGTATACGAATACGTATACACACATATATTTTTTTATGTGTTGTTTAGGGTTATTGATGGTAATAATGGATTTTGATGATCGGAATGTATTGGTTTAGTATAGTGCGAACCCTAGAGTAGTGGTTGCACCCATACATACACTTACACCCATACTTGCATACATTCCTTCATTTGTTTATGTGCATATGATGATGCGTATATCTACACATGGGTATGGGACTATGTGTTTATATACGGGATTTGAGGATGATACGTGGGTTTGAGATGATACTTGATGTGAGGCCGTGAGATCGGCGATGTGACATAGCTTGTCTTTGAGGTGCGAGATGATAGTTTTAGCGGGCCTTCGGACATGTGCTTTACCCGTATTCATATTCTTATAGATGGTATCGTTTTGTACTAGACTTGGAGTAGTACCCCAGATTATGCGATCTACTGATAGTGATACCTGATATGTGATGAGATAGTGTGATATTGACCCCTACCCAGCTATTGGGATGCCGTACGACGATTTACCGTACGAGCAGATATTGATGATTGATCCGCACTCTTGACTTGGGATGTCTCATTATAGATATGGTATCGGATATGATATTATTGAGGCGGGATCACCGACTAATATATATACAGGTATGTATATGTATCGACTCAGATGTTAGGCGGTTCCCTTACTGTAGCTCAGCTTGTTAGTTCAGCCGTATAGTTTAGTGTAGTTGTTAGATTAGATTAGACTCCTACCTATTTCAAAAACTAACGAATCGTGGGTATTTTAAAAGACAGCCCAAGGGATCCTACGGATATTTCAAAAGACGTATCTTTTCATAAAAACTCCGTAGCCCTATTTTCAAAACCCCATGATTCGTGTTATTTCAAAAGGCACCATTTGTAGAGGTTATTTTAGATTAATGCAGATTAGTTGTAGTTGCGTCTTGTATTCAGCTTCCGCTCATTATTGTGGTTCGCTTCGCATCGCATGCTTATATTATGTTTCATACTCCATTATTGATGTTATGCTGTTAGGACACCAGCATCATTACCGATGATGCGTATGTACCACATACACTTACTTGCCGGCTCACACACATCTTCATCGGTAATTGCCATGTCACGTACACCTTAGAAAATATTATTGCATCGACATAGATTGTTAGCTAATAATTTAGACATGATATTAGTGTACTTGCCTTATATGCTAGATTAGACATTGTAATTATTACTAGTTACATCATGCATGTTATTATTCATGGATTTTTTATGCCTATATGCACTGTTTACATGCTATTGAGGATTGGATTCGGATTTCCATGAGATTTTCTGGATTTGGGGGAAAACCGCAAAACTTATATAAACTTCCTTTCTCTCTTTAAAATAAAAAGTGCGGTTTTCCCATGATGTATGAGTCGTCCACCATGAGTTTGCTGATGGATTTGGAAACCCGATTCGAGGAGACGGATGAACCGTTTCGGGTACATGGTGGACCCGGTGCGGTACCCCGGGGCAAGAGGAATGTGGTGATGACGTTGAGCCTGGCAGGGGAGTACTACCTACCGGTGATTTTACCCGACGCGTCGGATATCCGGAGGATACCGTCGTGGTCTTGAGATTGATGGTAGGGGCCGGTCTGGACTGACGGCGCCCTAGATTTTGTGGTTGAGACTTTGAGATATCAGGATATTGGGATTTCGTTTGTGCCGATACTAGGCACAGTTTTATGCTGATTTCATTATGGTACCTCATTTTAAAAATACAAGGGAAATCTCACTAAATTATGAAAACAGTTGCTTCATGTAAATGTATTCTGTTTTCACGCATTCATATCTCATTCATATGCTATATTGTTACCTGAGGCACTAGCACGAGCACTTGGCACTACACTCACGTATAGAGATTACATTGCCAGTTTAGCATGCTTCAGCTTTATCCATATTGAGGATTATTTATATCTGATCGTATTGACCTAGGATGGGTCATGCATTCGATTCCTGCTTGTAGATATCTTTCTATTCACGAGTTGGCAACTCACCCCTGTCGTGCCCCAGTTCTTGCAGGTTTGCCGTACAGATTCCATAGCGGCATTTCTGGCACATTGCTTCCTTATGGGTGACTTGCTTGGTTAGGTGGGTTCTTTTGTATCAGAACCGCTATTGTTCATGTATTATTTATTGTATCTAGAATTGTCCATCAACCAAAACCTGTATTATTCTTTCAGACTTAGACATCAGTGTTGTATTATTTCGACCTTAGAGTCGCGCTAGTGGTATTGCGGTTTTCTGGCTGTTTTAGAGTTTCCTTTCAGTTTAGATCCTCGCCCTTTGGCGTTGTATACTATTATTGCTTGCGTGGTTGTGACCGTCGATTGACGAAGAGCTAGCTCGGGCTTGGGGATGCCTTTTATCATTGCATATTTATGTTATTCTTATTGTACCCCGTTCGGGGCCAGTTTTTACAAAGGAAACTCTGCCGAAATTTTCAAGAAAGGTTATACATTTTAAAAATGCATATTCGGCTTAGTTATTTAAAAACCTTGATTTCAAACATGTTTTTCTTCACTCTTTAAACCAGTTTCTTTACTTATTCTTAAAAATGGTTTTAGATTTCTGGGCTTTTGGCTTACTTGGATCAGATGGAGTCCTATAGACTTCATATGGTTCGAGGGCCAGTCACGTGCTCTTTCGGGTCGTGACAAAGTTGGTATCAGAGCGCTAGGTTGACCTTGATTCGAGTCTAAGTTTGACTATGTGGAGCCTAGGGCGTTACTTATATACGGACTTAGGCTTGACCTTACGGAACTTAGACTTGGTCGAGGGGGCATTAGACCCGAACTTTCGTCGTGTAGGATGACCCTTGGTTGATGGAATAGGTGACTAAAGTAGAGTGACGTACCGTTGGTATGTTTCGCGGCATACTTACGACACGCCACTCCGCTTAAGAAACCTTAGGTTGTACATTTCCTTGCATTATGTCATATTTCTTCCTATGATCTATCTTCATCGATACTGGTTATGGTTTTGCTGCCGCGATTGCACGGGCAAAGTGAGCTACGGCTCGAGTTGTCAGCATGAGCTCGTCGTGGACGAGGACTGACCAGGGCGTGATTCCCGAGGCTTACGATTGCATTTTGAGGCGTCGTCTTTTTGTGTTTCCGCACTATGAGCGTTTGACAGATCGCTGTTGCGAGATTTTCCGGTTGTGCTGATTGGCACCAGAGGATTGAGCCACTGATAGAGGCCAGCCAGGATGTGATGACTGTTGATATGTCGTTTATTCATGATGATTGAGGCACGGTTCAGCATGCAGACGAGTGAGCCAGTTATTGCTGCGAACGACGAGATATCGCCCCAGATGTTGGAGCTATTGCAGTACAAGTTGTACTAACAGATGATAGAAGGTCGCTAGTCATCGAGGATGAATGACTAGGACATGTGGATCGTTCGCCTACCCCGATGCGAGATCATCAGAAAGATTGATTCCAGCTAGAGACGACTTCACGCGGAGACATTGAGAGTCGACAGAGACGATCGGATGTCAGAAACCTATTATTCCAAGTTTAAAGTATTCGGAAAGACATGCAGGCAATTCTATGGACCCTCTAGAAGAATGAAACCCTAACTCGACTTAATGACCGTGTGAAAGCCTTTGAACCTTAGGGTTTGCGGCGGTTCCACGGCGCCATTAGTGAGGCTTGGGTTTGCCCTTCTACGGCTGGACCACCGACGCTGTGGCATGTACTCGATACTATTAAACTGTACCCGAGATGTGAGCTCTTGGGGGATGGTGAGGTTCTGACGAGTCGATCGGGTGGTTCGACATCTTTCGGATATTGTGATGGGACACTACTTGGGAGACTCCAGATGCGAGCATAGCCGTCGGAGCGTAGTTTGTGTAGCCACGATGAGATGAGTCCGAATTAGTCAACATTTGAGCAAGGGGGAGTAAAGAGTTCGCACGAGATTTCGACGAGATGACGTTCTACTCCGCTGACATCAGAGATGGGACATGCACGCTGAGGACGTGTTCGGCTAGATATCTTCTACTGAGTGAGGAGGATACCGAGTTCATGATTTCGAGTCCGTGTTGGAGACTTCGGATGGACCGTAGCCGAAGGCATTGCAGTGCGCAGATAGAGACGCGATGTCGAAATGGACGATGATACAGACAAGCGGAACTAGAGGTTCGTGCGAGACACTGGCGAGCTGTCATTACTTTCCGTCGAGACCAGAGGTCAGATATGCTTACAGAGGCGCTGGGATGCAACCAATCCCCGAGGAAATGCTGTGCTGAGGACACAGATGTCCATTGGACGAGAAGAGACTATGCAAGAGTACCAGCCTCCGTACAGATCGGCATAGGCAAGATCGGCAGAGACCTTAAGTAGGATTCCTTCCAGTACACTGCTGCTATAAGATTTGCACCAGGAGTAGATGCGTGATGTGCATTCAGAGGACCCGAGGTCGGCGCCAGAGATGTGCTGTTTTACGAGCGGTCGTGAGGATTGACCGAGAGATGACCAGGAAAGTGCCAGAACGGAATCGTTCCTGTCAGCACTCCTGACCGGGCCGATGAGCCGATGGTTTGCGAGATTGGTAATCTACAGGAAGATCAGGAATCAGAGGCAGAGGACGCCAGCCGCGAACAAGAGGCAAGTGGAGATCTTGCGCCGCTAGAATTGGATGTACCGGCACCTGCTCAACATCGAGGGAGGGCATACCGACGACAGTATTTATGATTTGTGATTTTGTGATTTGACTATCACGTATCTGTCACTTTGGGATTTCGGTATTTTGGCGATCCGTTTTCATGATTTGGTTTCGATGACTGAGTTCTATGATTTCTGTTTTCGTGCACCATGATTGCACTTATTGGGCATTTATACCTGGCGCATCATTATTATTCTTGAGGTATTGATTGTGATTTCGTACCTATTATATGCCGGTGATTTGATTTATGCTTCCAGCATAGTTTTCATGCATTCTAGTGTTTTGATTTGATTTGTGCATGCTGATGCACACGGTTGTGAGATTTGCCATTGCGATACACTTGATTTTGGATTAAGCCGCATTATATCGTTGATTTTGACCCTGACATTGATGATTGATTCTTGCACTCCGTGCTTTTGGTTTGACTTACGCATGTTCGGCGTTTGCTATTGGATTTCGTGATTTCGTGCATGTTGAGTGCGCAGGGTTTAGATTTTCATTCGTGCACAATGGATGCACCGATTTGGATTTTCGCGCATGTTGGGCGCATGTTTTGAGATACGATTTTGGTGCACACCCGATGCACTAAATCGAGATTCTTCGTGCATGTCAGATGCACCGGATTTTTGGCTGTCAGGCACATACGTTGCCTATGACAGATGCTTCGTGCACACCCGTTGCACCTAGATGTTGTTTTGTGCACCTGTTTAGCACATATATGGATTTTTGATTTCCGTGCACACCAGACGCACCGGATTGTGTTATGCATATTTTTTAGATTTATTCCTTTTGGAGCAGTACATTTTTATGATATGGGATATTTGTTTTCATACTGAGCAGGACTAGTCAGAGGACAGTACCTGGATATATTTTGCATGCATTGATAGTTTGAAGGGATTTCCAAGGAGCGAGCTATAGTCTCGATATATATATATATATATACTTACGTGTCCGATATGACACGAAACGTTTTAAAAACAAGGAAACCCTTCTGATTGTTTTCAAAACGGCGGAACGTGCTTAGTAAACAAAAGATATATATACATATATAGTTATTTTCTTATGAGAAACGTCCGCCACTGTGCAGTGTTATGCGCAGCGCACAGCGATTTTAAAAAAGATTTGGCATGCTTTTACATCAGCTATTTACATGTATGGATTGGATGTCAACATGTGTAGTTCTGATCCATATCATATCGGTTTTGTATTGGATTTGACATTGTGTTTTTACCTTGACTCCGATGATTGCGGGATGCTTGATGGAGCGTTGTTTTTTGAGTTATCTGCTCAGTACCCATGCGCATGCATTGCGCTGTGACGTTCTATGTGTTGATGATTTCGGAACCCCGACGACTTGGAAATTTGTATTGAAATGTTTTAGTACTTGGGGATTTTAAATTTAAATTCGGGGACCGAATTTCTTTAAGGGGGGTAGATTGTAACATTTCCAAAATAATAAAATATTATTTTTAGGAATTTTTATAATTTAATATTATTTTATTGATTATTTTAATATTAAATTTATAATTGAATGCAAATAAATGAAGAAAAATTATGGAAAATTATGGAAAATTCTAAAATGGGTTATTTATTGGAATTATGTCATTTTTAAGTGTTTGTGATCATTTATATGCTAATTTAGCGCTAATCGCGATCAAAAATCGCTAATCGGATTTTTTGGCTTTTTGTGCAAAATTGTGCACATATCATTTTGGACTTGTGTTACACTTTTTTTTCTAGCCATGGTTTTCTTTTGGAGTTACTATTGGTGTGAGAAGGATTAGGGATTAAAAGAAAAAGGGAAAAGAAAAGAATGGGGTTGGTGAGAGAGGGTATGGGTTGCACTTTGACTTGAACCTTAGCCATTTACCTTTGGATTTTCCTCTCACTTCCTCCCCCTCTTTCTTGAGCTGCTGCTGCTGCTGCTATTGCCCATTCTTCCCTCCACAAAACCCTCTCAAATCATCTCACAAATCACTCCAAAACCTCACACTCATTTCACTAAAATTGCACACAAGCTCACAAGCTATAGGATGGACCAAGAAAGTTGCTGTTTTGGTGCTGTTGAGGAATCATGAGTCTCTTGTGAGGTAATTTCTTCACAATTAGAGTGTTAATCCTTGTGCTTAAGCTTTAATTCAAGTTTCATATCGGTATCGTGTGAATTGGGGCACCTTGGACAAAATTAGAGAGGGTTAGGGTAAAGTTGAGATGTGGCTGTGCAATTAGACTCTAATGGTAACCTTAGACCCTATATTGACCAAGACCCTGACCTAGCACAACCTGAAACCCAAAAATACGGAATTATGGAACTTTTCATGTCGGTTTGTGTGATCTGTGAAGGTGTTCTGGAATCTGGAGCAACCCGGGGGCACCAAAAATAAAATTGAGCTGACAGTGGGTCGTGCAGGCACCTAGGAAGCTACCACCAAGACCCGAGCCCCTAACTCCAAACCGTGGCCGCCAAATTCATCATTCTGGCCGCAATTTGCGGCCAGAGTAGAGGGGAATGGTTCCATTTTTGTTCCAGGGCTCATTTAGCACTAGATTAGACCCCTCATATATATAGTTTTGGCAAATGGTCATCTGGGGAAAATCTGGAGGCATTTTGGGGTGTTTTAGGCGATGTTTTCCGTATTTTTAAATGCACTTTCTTGGTGTTTGGATTTGTATTTGGTTGTCGGGTGTTCATACATCGACAAAAGGGGTTAAGTGTTGGATTTGCATGTTTGGGCCATAGGTTCCAACTTATGAGCACACCGTGCGCTGTATCGGTTTTCTGCCTTGATATTAATACGTATTGCGACTGTTTATTATTCTAGGTACCCTCGCAAGGATTCCGAGGTGAAAGAGCATGGCGTCATCGATTTCAGAAAGCGAAGACCAGGTGAGTAGATTATATCTACGGGGAGAAGTCGGGTGGATGGCGTATAGCACCCCCGCAGTCCGTGGTGATGTATACGAATACGTATACACACATATATTTTTTTATGTGTTGTTTAGGGTTATTGATGGTAATAATGGATTTTGATGATCGGAATGTATTGGTTTAGTATAGTGCGAACCCTAGAGTAGTGGTTGCACCCATACATACACTTACACCCATACTTGCATACATTCCTTCATTTGTTTATGTGCATATGATGATGCGTATATCTACACATGGGTATGGGACTATGTGTTTATATACGGGATTTGAGGATGATACGTGGGTTTGAGATGATACTTGATGTGAGGCCGTGAGATCGGCGATGTGACATAGCTTGTCTTTGAGGTGCGAGATGATAGTTTTAGCGGGCCTTTGGACATGTGCTTTACCCGTATTCATATTCTTATAGATGGTATCGTTTTGTACTAGACTTGGAGTAGTACCCCAGATTATGCGATCTGATGATAGTGATACTTGATATGTGATGAGATAGTGTGATATTGACCCCTACCCAGCTATTGGGATGCCGTACGACGATTTACCGTACGAGCCGATATTGATGATTGATCCGCACTCTTGACTTGGGATGTCTCATTATAGATATGGTATCGGATATGATATTATTGAGGCGGGATCACCGACTAATATATATACAGGTATGTATATGTATCGACTCAGATGTTAGGCGGTTCCCTTACTGTAGCTCAGCTTGTTAGTTCAGCCGTATAGTTTAGTGTAGTTGTTAGATTAGATTAGACTCCTACCTATTTCAAAAACTAACGAATCGTGGGTATTTTAAAAGACAGCCCAAGGGATCCTACGGATATTTCAAAAGACGTATCTTTTCATAAAAACACCGTAGCCCTATTTTCAAAACCCCATGATTCGTGTTATTTCAAAAGGCACCATTTGTAGAGGTTATTTTAGATTAATGCAGATTAGTTGTAGTTGCGTCTTGTATTCAGCTTCCGCTCATTATTGTGGTTCGTTTCGCATCGCATGCTTATATTATGTTTCATACTCCATTATTGATGTTATGCTGTTAGGACACCAGCATCATTACCGATGATGCGTATGTACCACGTACACTTACTTGCCGGCTCACACACATCTTCATCGGTAATTGCCATGTCACGTACACCTTAGAAAATATTATTGCATCGACATAGATTGTTAGCTAATAATTTAGACATGATATTAGTGTACTTGCCTTATATGCTAGATTAGACATTGTAATTATTACTAGTTACATCATGCATGTTATTATTCATGGATTTTTTATGCCTATATGCACTGTTTACATGCTATTGAGGATTGGATTCGGATTTCCATGAGATTTTCTGGATTTGGGGGAAAACCGCAAAACTTATATAAACTTCCTTTCTCTCTTTAAAATAAAAAGTGCGGTTTTCCCATGATGTATGAGTCGTCCACCATGAGTTTGTTGATGGATTTGGAAACCCGATTCGAGGAGACGGATGAACCGTTTCGGGTACATGGTGGACCCGGTGCGGTACCCCGGGGCAAGAGGAATGTGGTGATGATATTGAGCCTGGCAGGGGAGTACTACCTACCGGTGATTTTACCCGACGCGTCGGATATCCGGAGGATACCGTCGTGGTCTTGAGATTGATGGTAGGGGCCGGTCTGGACTGACGGCGCCCTAGATTTTGTGGTTGAGACTTTGAGATATCAGGATATTGGGATTTCGTTTGTGCCGATACTAGGCACAGTTTTATGCTGATTTCATTATGGTACCTCATTTTAAAAATACAAGGGAAATCTCACTAAATTATGAAAACAGTTGCTTCATGTAAATGTATTCTGTTTTCACGCATTCATATCTCATTCATATGCTATATTGTTACTTGAGGCACTAGCACGAGCACTTGGCACTACACTCACGTATAGAGATTACATTGCCAGTTTAGCATGCTTCAGCTTTATCCATATTGAGGATTATTTATATCTGATCGTATTGACCTAGGATGGGTCATGCATTCGATTCCTGCTTGTAGATATCTTTCTATTCACGAGTTGGCAACTCACCCCCGTCGTGCCCCAGTTCTTGCAGGTTTGCCGTACAGATTCCATAGCGGCATTTCTGGCACATTGCTTCCTTATGGGTGACTTGCTTGGTTAGGTGGGTTCTTTTGTATCAGAACCGCTATTGTTCATGTATTATTTATTGTATCTAGAATTGTCCATTAACCAAAACCTGTATTATTCTTTCAGACTTAGACTTCAGTGTTGTATTATTTCGACCTTAGAGTCGCGCTAGTGGTATTGCGGTTTTCTGGCTGTTTTTGAGTTTCCTTTCAGTTTAGATCCTCGCCCTTTGGCGTTGTATACTATTATTGCTTGCGTGGTTGTGACCGTCGATTGACGAAGAGCTAGCTCCGGCTTGGGGATGCCTTTTATCATTGCATATTTATGTTATTCTTATTGTACCCCGTTCGGGGCCAGTTTTTACAAAGGAAACTCTGCCGAAATTTTCAGGAAAGGTTATACATTTTAAAAATGCATATTCGGCTTAGTTATTTAAAAACCTTGATTTCAAACATTTTTTCTTCACTCTTTAAACCAGTTTCTTTACTTATTCTTAAAAATGGTTTTAGATTTCTGGGCTTTTGGCTTACTTGGATCAGATGGAGTCCTATAGACTTCATATGGTTCGAGGGCCAGTCACGTGCTCTTTCGGGTCGTGATAAAAATACTACACATAGCAGCAGACTCCAGTGCCCCAAGCCCCAACCCCCAACTCACCCATCTGGCCGCAAATTACGGCCAGAATGAATATTCCGGCGGCCTATCTTGGGAATTGGGTTCCCAGGTTTTGTGTGTGCACTCTATACCCCCTATACATGCTACTGTAAGTCCAATTTCATTCTGAAACAACTCGGGTAGCAGCAGATCTTACAGAACCCTATTTCTAGTTAAAAACCACACTTTTACACTAAAATGATACTTTATGGTATTTTTCCTGAAATCTGACGCAAACCCAAGCTTAAAACCACACCAATAACCCATTACCAAGCTAACCAAGCCATAAAAATGTTACTTTTAACATACCATCACAAAATCCCTTCAATAGCACAAAACAATGCACAAAAAAGTGATATTTTGCTAGAATTACTACAAGTTATGAAAAGGAGTGTTAAGTGTGAGATAATTACCTTCCCAAAAATCCTATAGAACTTTATTTTCCAGCCTTTTCCCTCAAACCACTGCCTTGACACGAAGATCCCCAAAAAGAGCCATTTAACCATGGTTTTTTGTGAATAAAAATGGGTTTTTGATGTAGGGTTTTGTGTAGATCCAAATGGGAATTGAAAAGAGAAGAGAAGAGAAGGAAAATGGTGTTATTGCTGCTGTTATTCTTCAGGATTTCTGAAATGGGGAGAAGAGAGAGAGAAGAGAAGGAAAATGGGGTCAAAAGTCAACCTTTTTCACCTAACACCATACCTCATTTTCTATTGCTAATTGAATTTTTAAAAAGGGTTTTGTTTTGATTAAAAAGGTGGGGATAATTATCAACCATGCAACAAAAGAAATGGTTAACATGTTACACTAAAAGACCTAAGTCACAAAATTGGCATACTATCAAAGTGTTACATGTAATGTCACCTAAAGCTGTACACAATGATAAAGATAAACCAGATAACATACTATCATCTTGAGTAAGACTGTCCTACCGGCATAGGTCCTCCCTCAATCATTGCAATCACGTGCCTGCGATCCAATAATTTACTTTGAGGTCACTATATCCAACAACCCCCACTTGCACTCAAGGCTAATTTTTGCGATGTCGCATACTCACAGCCCGTGTAATACCGAACAGCCAACTCCTCTAATAATCAGTCTCACAAAGCCCGTTTGCAAAACTATTGCGTTCGAGGAATAGCCTCAGTGAGTGGATCCGCCCTGATGTTTCTTTTTTTGTCTCTCTTTATCTCAAGTTCGCGGAGAAAGCCATCTCCCGAAATGAACAATACCTGTCTTAGAATATGTTTGGATGTTTGATGGGACCTAGTTCAGAAATGAACACAAAATCTAAACTTCTTAGACTGTATCGTAAACTGAACTTAATCAGTATCCTGCGCCATGCCTCCCTCAGTATCCGCTTGGACCTCCTGTCCAAACAACTGCCCCTCGTCAGAGAAAAACTATAACTCTGACAGTCACTCTGTCATCCAGGTCACCTTGGAAGCCTGGAATGATAACCGTCTCCTAAAAGAGGCTGTTGTTATCATATCCCTAGAACTGTTAGTTATATGTATGCCCTAGAGGCCATTACTGTACATAGGATGTATATTGTAGTGGATGCTGGGACATATATAGGAAGGACTTTCTTGCTCGACATGATAGTATGCTATCTGGTTACTCTTTGCCATAACGTGTACACTGATTGTCTCTCTGTGACATGTTGGTAATGCCCTTAGGATGTGTACTTGACTACCTGGACTATGATGCAGATCATACTAGTAGGGATATGGTAGTCCATAAGTACATCCTTCAAGGTCCCTAGTCGTGGGTGTATCGAGACGGGGCATCGATATACCAAAGTAGACTAGCGTATACCTTCTCGACCCATACAGATGGGCGATGGATGATCCCATATCCATTGGTATTTGACATCTGAGATGATATACGGGTGCTCAGTAGAGACTGGGTACACTGGACGGACTCGCCGAGAACTCCCAGATGGTATTATACCTTACGTCAGATGGCAGTTCTCTGGTGACACAGGTACAGGTTAGTCTGTAGACCCGAGATCGTCATAGAGTCTTGTGTGATTCCCACTGTGCTTTGATTTCCACCTTACCACGTCCAAGAGGGCATGCAAAACGGTGGTTTTTGGGTACAGTCCCGAATCACATGGAGGCAATGAGCGATAGGAAGGGATTCGTCTCTCCCGGTATAGGGAGTTGATGTTGCGCTGTGTTCGATTGGCTATAACCGAAAATCCCTGGACATGGTTGTTGAGATTTACTGGTAAGTGTTACCAGTAGTTTCTCTAACTGTTATAGACCTCATATCGACACGACTTATCGAGCTACTGGGGTCTGACGTTTACCACCCCAAGGCGAGATATGCGACATATCAGACGAACAGACCGGACTGTACGGTAAGTGTTACTGGTTGGATTCACAGGAGTGTGAGAGGGCTTGCTCGTCGATCTTCTGATCGCTCAATACCCGGGTGGCCGTTACGTTTAGCAGACCGCTTGCGGCTTGTGGGTGTTTGATATGATCATCACCTGCTGCCGGTGTATTGACGAGTCTTTAGAGTCCTACACAGAGCTTTCCTGGCTCAAGCGAAATGAAATAGGAGCGCATATGAGATATGTGCGGGACCGAGAATAATGCGTGTATGTGATACCGCATTCTATTCTCGCGATAAATGTATCGATTGGTTGTATGCGATATAACCTAGTTATCGAATCGAGGATTGATTCGATAATTCGGTACATTGGATATTGGTCGGTCATATGCGATATGACCGGATCGTTAAATCAAGTGTTGATTTAATGATTTGATGTATAATTATATATTTGATATATTACTTTACATTAACTAGTATTGGTTCACTTAAAATGGATTTTCTCACTTGATTGTGCACATTGTATATGTGATATATTTTTGTGCACAAGATTGTATCATGTTTGATGATACATGCAAACTTGGTGTGTAGAATTAAACCATGGTTATGTTAATGGTTAGGGTTTTGATTTACTTATTCATTTATTTATTTATTCATTAATTCATTTTGGGCAAAAATGAAATGGTGGCTTAGTTTGTTTTGTTGTTGAAGCTTCATGAAGATTTGACTAAGTGACCATTTTGTCTTCATGTCCTAACCCTAACCATTAAACTAAACCCTAGTTAATTCTCTACACTTAACCATGGTTGTAAATATGATAAGTATTATTTTTATTGCCTAATTTTAAAATACTCATCATATTCTTTTTCTTCTTCTTCTTCTTCTTCAAGAAGAAGAAAGCTTGCAACCTTCAATTGTGACTTCATGAAAAGAGTGAGAAATCCAATTCTAAAGTGAACCCACTTCCTATTTCTTCATCCTCTACCACTTGCCAAGTAGTATAGGGTATTTTCTTCTCAAGTTTCATGGCTTGGTGAAGTTGGAGCTTGATCTTGTGTTGCCTCGACGTAGATCATCTTCGGCATCGAAGTCGATGACCTAACCCGATCATTTCTTCGATGAAACCACCGCGAAAGTCCGGGATCCAATGGGTACAGCGGAGGGACTTCATCACGGAGCTATGGAGGTGGAGGACCGGATCTACAAAGGTTGTATTTCCAATCACTCAGCGGTTAAAGTGTTAACTTGCTTGTTGTTTTCGCCTAATCTCTAGCCTTACTGTAGTGCCTAGGAACCCTACAGTGGTTTAAACCATCGTCAGATGGCAGTTCTCTGGCCAAAATTATGACTTAGTCCCTGAAATTTCATGTAATTATTCTTAGGCCCTTTCTTGTTAATTTTTTCTGTGAATATTTTAATTCCACTCAAGTGTTGAGTTTTCTAGGGTTGTATTGGAGACTCGTTGATTCGATCGGATAATTTATCTTCGTTTAAGTTTTTCCCGGACATTTTAGAAACTGTTAAAAAAGTTCGACCGAATATAAATACCCACTTTTTCCCCTGTCGAGAAATTTCCAAGTGTTGGATCTTTTCATAGTTTAAGAATGTTCTAAGTAGTGCATGTAACGCGATGGTCCCTCTAGAAGACAACAAACCTTAACTCGATTATGTGACTGTCTTGAACTGCCCTTTGAACCTTCGGGTTTGGGGCAGTACGGCGTGCCACATGTGAGGCGTTGGCTTGACCCTTCTACGGCTGGACCGTTGGTACTGAGGCATGAACTGAATGTTTTTAAACTTATTTCATGTGTTGAGCTGTATCGGGAAAACTTGGGTGTTCGATTGTTCGATCGGAAAGTTAAACATTTTCTATTTATCTGGAATGGGATACAATACTTGGAATTCACAAGGAGTTATGAGATAACTGATATGAATGTTATAAACATAGCACTTTAGTCTCACTTGATTGGTTGCCACGGAATTTTGATGCGATCAAAAGTCCGTCGCAATCACGTAGCGTACGCGGATACTCGCCGGTAAACTTAATAGACAGCCACGTCCCATAGCCCCGACCAAGTGACTGTAGGAGAACCCCGTCGCCGAAAGCATCCGTTCGGGTGCTCGCGGCAGCGGTGTTCCGCCTTGGTGCACTTCATCGACGGCGTCGGGAGTGCGGCCGCCTACTAAACTTTGCGACGAGCATTCGATCAAAATGGCGGGAATCTTGTTGAATTGCCCGACTTAATATTGAAAAGTGTTTTGGATAATGAGACTAAAATGCGGGGTTTATAATTGTTAGTCATGTGATGTCTAAGGAATTCATTTGGTCAGGCATGCGATGGCTGAGGAGGTTGCGGATTCCAACTGTTGTAGTTTTACAATTTCTTTTCTGCGACCGTAAGTGTAATATGTGATATCGCCGGTTTCGTTGCTATATGTCAATGACAATTGGGATACGCATGTTTACTTATGTTGATGACATGTGATGTTATGTGTTGCTGGATATGTTATATTGGATCGTCGTGTTTGAATAGCCGGGGGTTTTTTATGTGAGATGGGTGTTTTTCATTTTCATTCATATAAAAACTTGTATGTAATATTCTTTTATTCGGGCACTTCCAGGTTGCGGAAAATGTCACCCTTTGTATATTATTTACTTTTCTGCACTAGGATAGACCCAAGGAGGAGGGCACAAGTAACCGGGTTCTAGAGTCCAGTGGGAGACCAACTCGAGGAGTCGAGTCCGGGTCTCCTAACTCTAGAATTGGTAGGGTTGCTTGCCGCTCTCGTAGGGGTCTAGGGGTGTGGGTTTGGCTATTCATCGCGACCGTGGAATCCGTGTTTTATACTGGCTCATATTGAAAACACGGACGCCCTAGTATATCCAATGTTTCATATGATTCTTCTGCTGCGTTATCTGTGATGTGATCATTTGATATGTTGTGATAGATACTGTATATAGTATATATGATATATTATATGGATGATACTTATGTTTTACACCCGCGCTAGCCCTGCCCCGCTATGCCGTTAGTTACCTAACCTAACGGTGCACGAGGGGACATCGAGGCGAATGCGGATGGCATAAGTGTACGTCGTATTTATCTGTGATGTTTAGGTAACTAAAATGATGGGACTTCATTAATGTGATTAATGAAAGTAAGAGAAACCTAAAGATGTTGTAGAATTGAATTTCAAAAATAAAACAGGTAGCTACAGTTCTTGCTTTGCACAGCGGTATATATGATATATCCTGCACCTTATTCGATGAGGAAAGGGCCGATGATCCCTTCACCGGGAGTGACCCCTTTAGCAATAACTGGCAGATGCTACACACTCGGTTTGTCATTTGATTGCTTCTATAGTTTCTGCTTTGCACAGTGATATATAAGATATATCTCGCACCTCATACGACGAGAAAAGGGCCGACGATCCCTTCACCGGGAGTGACCCCTTTAGCAAAACTAGAAAAGCCTAAAAAACACTCCATTTTAAAATCATTTGATTCTACAACGATATCAAGTTCATTAAGCAATAGGTTTTCAGAGAAACCTGTCGTAGCCCTCCGTCATTTCAGATAAGTCCTACTTAGTATTCGTGCTACGTTTGTTGGCCTGCGTCCAGGCGTAGTGTGCGGTAGCTAACTAGTATTTATCTGCTTATGCATATGATGCAGATTGGATTAGGGTAGTCGTGCGACTTTGTTAGCCTGCGTCAAGGGTCGTGCGGGTGGGTTTAATTCAATCAAGAAATGACGGGTTGAACTTGACTAGCGGACTATGGTTTGTTGGCCTGCATCAAGGTCATAAGACGCTAGTGGCAAATTATTATCGTGAATTTCAAGTGTTGAAATTTGCAATGAGATTGCATACCTTCTATGTGATAGTTGGATCCCGATACCCGCTGCGAGTAAGAGATACTCCTAGGAGAGTTTTACACATTACAATTAGCCGATCAAGTAGGTGTCTAGAAAGGTGTTAACGAGGTTACGCCTCTGGGAAAACGAGGTTTACATTAATTAGGTTCGTGCAAAAGCACGGGGGACCTCCCTCAAAGTACCTACACTAGCCTGGCTGAAAGATTGGCGAACTTGTAGCGTGTAATTAATCCCGGCTAGTCTTTCCTTTTAGGGTTTGAAGGAAGATTTGATAAAAACAGTGGGAGCCATCCTGATTAGATAAAATAATAACCATTCTGATCTTGCAAGAGCATACGCTGAGTGTTTTCTTCTCTCTCTCTCTAGGTAGCGACCATATCACGCCTTAATCAAGATAATAATAGGGAATATTGACCGAACCCGCTTGTTATACTGAGCTGGAGAACGTTGGTCCCACTCCAACTTATAATTGTTATAAGACAAAGCAGGAAATAGAGGAATACCATAATTCCTATGCCGCCCAAACGAAGAAAGTGCATATGATGCATCTCCTTCGGGTGTGTTCATTACAAAGAACTGTTTCTCTGTATTCTCTACGTCCTGGGTATTTGATACCGGATCAGGATCCCAGATATGTAATCTGTTACATAGGGCTACAAAAGGTAGAGAACTGAGAACGGGTGATAAGTTTCATGAGGCAGAAAACGATGCAAGTGTTGCAGCCAAGTCTGTTGGTCACTGTCACCCTGTATTTCCAAATACATTGATTCTGAACAAATGCTATTAGATACTGAACCTGATATACAAAATCATATCAATCTCTTTATTTATTAAATAAGGATATAATTTTGTTTGGATAATGTTTTGAACATTTCCTATATCAAAAGTTGATTGGTTCAGGCACGTTACCTAAAAGCATTGACGTTCTAAATCAAACTACAGTTCTTAGTATACGGAACACACACAAGAGGAATAGTTCAGAAATGAACGGATCTTTCTTGAGGCATTGTAGACTAGGTCATATCAATGCGACCCGACTGGCTGAAGTTACATTTAGATGCATATTTAAATCAGTTTGAATTTACATCTTGTGAAACTTTCCAGTCATGTCACCAAGATAAGATGACCATAGCTCTGTTTATTGGAAACAGAGACAGAGTTAATAAACTCTTAGGATTATACATGTTGATGTATGTAGGTCCCCTGTCTACACATGCCAAGACCGGTTCTTTGTACTTCATTAAATTCTCTGATGATCTTTCAAGATTCAGACCTATGTTCCTGTTGAAACACAAGTCCGAACCTTTTGAGATATTCACAGAATATAAGTTAGAAGTAGAGAACCAAAATACGGGTATAAGTATTATGTCCTATGATGAGATCAGGGAAGAGAATACTTGTGCATGGAATTCCTGGACTATTCTAAAGGAGAATGAGATTCTCTCTCAGCATTACTCCTCCGAATACACCACAGCACAACGTTGTATCGGGGCGGAGCAATCACACCCTATATGATATGGTGCGCTCTATGATGAGTACTACCGAGTTTCCTATTTCCTTTTGGGAGTTATGCACTTATGAAGTTGCATACCTATTGAATAGGGTTCCGATCAAATCAGTTGCCTACCACTTCATATGTGATATGGAAAGGGAAGAGCCCATATCTTAAGTTAGTTAAGATTTGGGGTTGTCCGGCTTATGTCTAAAAGCAAAATCCGGACAAGCTCAAGGCAAGGTCTGTTATCTAGAACTGGAAATGTTCCAGCTATACAAACTGCAGCTGATGATTTGGTAGAACCGAAGGATTCAATAGTAACCAACGAACCTCTGCCTCTCCGCCGATCTAGTAGGGTTCCTCACCCACCTGAGAGTTGCTTCGGTTTCTCTATGACAGTGGGAGCGAGGATTGCATCATGAGATGATGACCCAACTAGTTTCGAGCTGGCCGTCAGGAATGGGACTCTATAAGAATGGCTGGATGCTTAGTGATCTGAGATGGAATCCTTATACACCAACAAAGTCTGGATTTTGGTTGCTTTATCTGAAGGGTTAAATCCCCATCAGGAGCAAGTATATCTTGAGAAGATTACTTGGCGTAAATCAAAAAGTTGAGACATTCAAAGCTAGACTTGTTAAAGGTTTTCGTCATCGGCCAGGCGTGGATAATGATGAAACCTTTTTCCAGTGGCTATGCTTAAGTCTATCCAGATCCTACTTGCTACGGCTACATACCATAACTACGATATCTGGCGGTTGGGTGTCTTGACTGCTTTTCTAAATGATGATTTGGAAGAAAGCGTCTATAAGTACACAGCCAGAGGGCTTCGTAGACAGTGGGAGCAGCGGAAACATGTACAAGATATTTTATATGATAAAGCAGGCATCGCGGAGTTGGAACGTCTGTTTTTATGTAGTAGTCAAAGAGTTTGACTTCATCAAAATGGTAGATGAACCTTGTATATACAAAAAGGTAGTAGGGAGTATGGTGGTGATCCTCGTAGAGTACGTGGATGACATACTCTTGATAAGAAAGGAGTTTCCTATGCTACGCTCCGTCAATCTCCGCTTATCATAATGATTCTCCATATAGGATCAAAGTGATACCTCCTAAATCTTGGGTTTTGGATCTATGAGATAGATCTAATTGGAAATTAGGATACTCGCTAGTTGTAGTGAGATGGTATCAATTGATCCTAGGGAGAATCACTGGAAAGGTTCCATGGTGATAATTGTTAGTGTTTATGCCCTAGAAGGCCATTACTGTATCATACTAGCTTGTATATTACTTAATGGAAGCTTGGGATATTCACATGTATATAACAGTCTTGCTAAACATGGTAGTATGCTACTTGGTTTTTCTATCTTAATATGTGAGTGTACGTATTGATAGAGCTCTTAGGATCTTGCTTGTCTACCAGCGTTGTGATGGCAGTCACACTAGTGGGGGCTGGATAGTCTACAAGCACATCCTTATTCAGGTCCCCGGTCGTTGGATTATCGAGACAGAGCATCGATACTCCGGAGTAGACTGGTGTGTACGCTTCTCATCCCAGTTGGGGAGATGGTCTGTCCCACAGCCGTCAGTACGTAGTACTGGAGATAGTATACAGGTGCTCGTTAGGTTACGGGTACACCGGACAGGACTCACAGGGAACTGTTGGTTGGTTTGATACCAGTCGTCAGTGAACAGTTCCCAGGTGACATGAGTACAGCGTAGTCCGCAGACTTGATACTGCTACTTCGCCTCGAGTGTGTCCCACTGTTCTTAGATTGCTACCCTACCACGGCTCAAAGGAGTCGTGCAAACAGGTGGCAGTTGGGTGCAGTCCCGAGCACTTGGAGGCAGTGGCGGTTAGACAGGATTCGTCCCTCCCGGTATTGGGAGTAGATATCGTGCAGTGTCAGAGAGCCATTACGCAAAGTCCCTGGCCAGGGCAAGCGAGATTTGCAGGTAGGTTCCAGTAGTTTCTCAGGGTGTAATGGGCTTTACTCCGACACGACTTATACCGCTATTAGGGGACTGACGCTTGCCGCCCCCCTAGGCCCGATATGCGATAGTCTTGGACGAACGGACCGGACTGTATGGAGATTGTCACATCAGACTCAGTAGGAGTTCGGATGGGTTTACTCATCGGCCTTCTTATCGACAACTACCTGGGGACCGTTACGTACAGCTAGTGCCGCTTGCGGTCTGTGGTTAAACCCACTGCCAGCGTAGTAGTCGAGTCTCTAGAGTCCCACACAGAGAGTTTCCTACTCCAGGCGAAACGATATAGAGGTTGCATGGTTTTGCGACAAAGGGTTCGGACGCATACGTGCGTTTACGCGCGTACGACTTTCGGACAGTTTGTACCAGTCGGCTTTGGTTTAAGCCAGTTACTGGTATCCGGTTATTGGATTTTTACAGTCTAAAGTTTTTCCGTATTTTTACGGATCGGAGGGGCGTTCTCGTAATTACTCGAGAAGCTTCTAGAAGATGTGACTAAGGAGGTTTCTTTTGGATAAGAGAGTGAGTCATGGTGGTGATTCATTCATTTCATTAATGCACATTTATTGCTTAATGACTCATGCTAATGAATCACCACTAGATATTTCATGAAGCATGCTTATTCATTTCTTTTTATTCATTATTGAAAAATAAGAATGCTTCATAATATTATGATACACTCTCTCTCTTCTCTCATTATCTTATCTCACATTCTCTCTCCTCAAGCTCTCATCTTCAAACCCTAATCCTTAATCCTCATGTGTTGAGATCAAAGGATTAGTTAGACTAAACAATCCATAACCTTTACTCTACATCATCCTTTCATCTTTGATTAGCAATCAAAGTTGATTAGTTACCTCAAGTTAGAGGTTTAGCTTGGAGTTTCGCTCTCGGGTGGATCGTCTACTACCTAGAGAAGGTCGAGGAGAACAAAGGAGGACGTAAAGACGAAGGACCGGTTTCATTAGGTATAATCCCTAATCACTTGTGAAAAGAAACTCATTGAATACGGTTATTTATAGTTTAGCTTCGATTCAAGCGGTTAGTCGATGTTCGTTGTTTAAACTTGATCGTTTTTGAAAATTCCGCCTCCCCACAAGTACTGGGGTGAAGTACATCGACTTACAGTGGTATCAGAGCCTCGCTAAACACTAAATAACTTAATCGCAAATTTGTACGAATTTCGAACGGAAAAACGAAACCGGAAAACCCTAAAAATTGCTAGTTTCTGTCGAATTTAAAACGATGTCAGAAAATTTTTCAGGTGTGTTCAGAGAGCTAGAAAGGAGTCCAGGAGAACACCCAAGAAATTCGAGCCCATGAATCGGCAACTCGGCCGCGAAAGCGCGGCGGATCGGTGGGATCCGCCGCCCTTCCACGGCGCTTTGGCCGAGTCATGGACTCGTCTTTCTTGTGTGGGTCCCCTGTGAAATTTGGGGTTTTCTGGAATATTTAATTATTGCTCAGGTTACTGTTTAACAGAGCAGATTTTGGAGCAATATTGATGTTGTTTATTCGATCGAATTGTACAGTATTTGCGTATTGGATTATATCTGTGATTGTTTAATGTGTTCGTAAACCGCCCCTAACTGCTAGTATGTCGGTTGGCAGGGGGTTGCACATTTCTGAAATGCTTATATCTGTTTGTGCATATAAACTGTATTGGACTGTTGTGGTGTATAGCCGGGGTTAGCAATGGGTTATTGATTAATTCATTTGTTGTAAATGTAATTTGTTGTAATATTATTTTCGCGGGGCACTTCCAGGTTGCGGTTGTAGCCACCGTTGTATTATTTCATTTTACTGTTTTTGCTCCTAGGACTGACCCAAGGTGGGGTACACAGACTGCCGGGTGGGTAGTTTGCCGTACCCGTAGGGGTCGAGGGTAGGGTAACGGCTATTCATCACAACTGTGTAATCTGTCTTTTCTTGCAGGCTCAAAAGAAATACAGATTGCTTGCAAATCCAATATTGTTTATCTGTGTTCTGGAATGTATATCATTGCGTCAGACGAATGTAAAATATCTATATTTATGATAGCTATTTAGACGCCACTTATGTTTTACACCCGCGCTAGCCCAGCCCCCGCTCTGTCGTTAGTTAAGTAACCTAACGGGTGATGACGGGACCCCGTGGCGAATGCGGATGGCATAAGAGGACGTTGTATTTTCGTTGTTTTCTGCAATGATAAGTTAATGATGGGACGCATTATCTATAATGCAAAGTAAAACAAACCAAAGTTTTAATCGTTGGAACAATTTAAAAGAAACCACTCGGTTATTTTTAAAGCAGATATTTTTAAATGCGGAGTCTTAACCACTCCTTTTAAAAGCTATCAGGTTCCTTCGGTTATATCAAGTTCACTACGTTCACGGTTTCGCCAAAACCATTCGTAGCCCTCCGTCATTTCATCTGGGTATTCAGTAGTATTCAAGCTATGTATTTTGACCTAACGCCAAGGCATAGTGTTTGGTAGCTGCTGGATATTCATTTGTTGCATAGATAGATGAGTTAGTTTGGGACAGTCGTATTATCATTTTGGCCGAACGTCAAGGATATATACGGATGGGTTCAAATTGACAAGATAATGATGGGTAGAACTTGACATGTGACTTATGACATTTTGACCTAACGCCAAGGTCATAAGAGCATGGGGCAAAAATCCATATCGGGAATTTCTAAAGAAACTGAAATTTGCAAAGAGATGCATACCATTTGGAGTTTGATGAATGTTGGTAGGATTCCTTCAACATTATCATACGATGATATTTGGATCCCGATCCTACTGTGAGTATATGCTACTTATCAGGATATTCGTCGCTTAACGATCAATGCTATAAACCTAGTAGGTGTCCAGAAAAGTGTCAGCGGGGTTACGCCCCCAGAGAAAAGAGGTTATTTAATTAAGGAACTTCGCGAAAGCGTTGGAAAACCTCCCTCGAAGTATCGACACCGGCCTGGCTGAACGGTTAAGTAAGTATTGTACGGCGAGAATAGTCTTGGCTAATTCTTCTTTTATGGTTTGAGGAAGGATTCGAGAAACAGTGGGAGCCATCCAGTTTAGATAAACTAAAAACCACTCTAAACTTGCAAGAGCATCATGCTAAAGAGTTTTCTTCTCTCTCTCCTAATTGCAGCTACCCTGAAAATGACTGGACTTAAGTTACTTTTAGAGAAAAATATACTGACGGGGCCAAACTATAAAGATTGGCTGCGGAATGTCAAGATGGCTTTGACCTATGACAAACTGGGGTACGTCCTCACCGCTACAGCACCTGCTGTCCTTGGTCCCAAATCCAGCAATGCGGATAAGGAAATCCGCAAAACCTGGGATTTAGATTGCGCGAGAGCCAAGTGCATCGTGCTTGCCTCGATGAACAATGAACATCAGAGGAGGCACGAGGATATGTCCCTAGATGGCATATTTCTCCATACAAAGGAACTTTATGGAGAGCAATCTCGTATAGCAAGATACGAGACCTCTAAGAAATTGTTTCGAGCGAGGTTGGCTGTCGGGTCATCGGTAGGTGAACATGTCCTACAGATGATCGGCTATATTGAAGAGCTCGCGGACCTTGGGACGACTTTGGATAATGAGATCTATACAGACCTTGTTCTCCAGTCCCTTCCTCCCACCTACGCCCAGTTTATCCTCAACTTCAATCTTCAAGGAAAAGAAGTTGAACTTGCGGAACTCCTGAACATGTTAAGGAGTGCAGAGGGCACCTTGCAGAAGGCAAGGGAAACACCCGCTATGTTTGTTGGCGGTTCATCTTCTTCCGGGTCCAAGGCTAGGGCCAAAGGAAGGAAGAAGAAGGCCGCACCCAGACCTAGAGGAGGTGTTAGTAAGGTGGGAAAGAAGGGAAAGAAGGGAAAGAAAAAGTTTACAGCACCGGTAGTTGGCCTGGATGAGTGCTTCCATTGTCACAGGAAAGGGCACTGGAAGAAGGATTGCAAGACGTGGAACGCCAAGAACCAGGAACCGAAGCAAGCTGTGGCTTCGACTTCAGGTGTGTTTGTAATTGAGAATTGTCTGTCGATCAACTCTACTTCCTGGGTATTGGATACCGGATCAGGATCTCATATTTGCAATTCATTGCAGGCACTGAGAAACCGTAGAGTGCTGAAGGAAGGTGATATGATCCTCAGGGTTGCTAACGGAGCTAGCGTGGGAGCTGCGTCCGTCGGGGATTATCACCTAGGATTGACGAGTGGACACATTTTGGTTTTACATAACTGTTATTTTATACCCAGCTTAACGTGTAATATCATATCAGTTTCCTTGTTATCAAATAAAGGTTATGATTTCACGTTTGTAAGAGATGTTGTCAACATCCACCTTAATCATGGTTTGATTGGGTCCGGTACTCTAAATAACGGCATATATGTGTTAAACCAACTCCAAATTTTCAATGTCCAGAACACACTAAAAAGAAAGTCTCCAGATTTAAATAAAGCTTTCTTATGGCATTGTAGACTGGGTCACATCAATGAGAGAAGGTTGACTAAGTTGCATAGAGAAGGATATTTGGACACGTTCGAATATCAAACTTATGACACTTGTCAATCTTGTCTCAAAGGAAAGATGACAAAGACTCCATTCACTGGACAAGGAGTAAGAGCGAGCGAGCTCTTAGGACTCATACACAGTGATGTATGCGGTCCAATGTCTACACATGCGAGAGGTGGTTTTTCCTATTTCATTACTTTCACGGATGATTACTCAAGATACGGATTCATTTATCTGATGAAACATAAATCCGAGGCTTTTGAGAAATTCCAAGAGTATAAGAATGAAGTAGAAAACCAAACCGGCAAAAGTATAAAGACACTTAGATCTGATCGAGGTGGAGAATACTTGAGTGCCGAGTTCCTAGGTTACCTAAAAAAGAAAGGAATTCTCTCTCAGCTTACTCCTCCGTACACTCCACAGCATAATGGTGTATCGGAGAGACGGAATCGAACCTATTGGATATGGTACGATCCATGATGAGTAATGCTGAGTTACCGCGATCTTTCTGGGGACATGCGCTAGAATCAGCGGCATATCTTTTGAACATGGTACCTACCAAGACTGTGCCTACCACTCCATATCAGATGTGGAGTGGGAAGAAACCCCATCTACAGTATATAAAGATTTGGGGATGTCCAGCTTTTGTTAAAAAGCAGCATGTGGACAAGCTCGAGGCACGATCAGTAAAGTGTTTGTTTGTGGGATATCCAAAGCACTCCAGGGGATATCTATTCTATTACGCAGAGGAACAGAAGGTATTTGTTTCTCGTAATGCCCATTTTCTAGAACATCAGTTTTTAGAAAAGGAATCAAGTGGGAGCGAAATAGAACTGGAAGAAATTCCAGAACCACAAACTACTACTGAAATTTTGGTAGAACCAGAGGTTCAAGAAGAACAAGAACATTCCCGCACCCCTCCGCAGGAGTAGTAGGCCGTCTCATCCGCCTGAGAGATACTACGGTTTTCTCATAGACGGGGATAGAGAGGATTGCATCATAGATGATGATGAACCTACTGACTTCCAGCAGGCCATCCAGAGCGGCGACTCGGTACGATGGCTAGATGCAATGCGGACCGAAATGGAGTCCATGTACACCAACAAAGTATGGACTTTGGACTTTGCTCCAGATGGGGTAAAACCCATAGGATGCAAATGGATCTTCAAGAAAAAGATTGGTGTAGATGGACAGGTGGAAACCTATAAGGCTAGACTTGTTGCAAAGGGTTTTCGTCAAAGACCTGGTTTGGACTATGACGAAACTTTTTCTCCAGTGGCTATGCTCAAATCCATTCGGGTCCTTCTTGCTATTGCTGCCTTCCATGATTATGAAATCTGGCAGATGGACGTAAAGACGGCTTTTCTGAATGGAAATTTAGAAGAGAGCGTCTATATGGATCAGCCAGAGGGTTTCAATCAGAGTGGGAGCAGCGGGAAAGTATGCAAGCTGCTTAAGTCTATTTATGGACTAAAGCAGGCATCGCGGAGTTGGAACATCTGTTTTGATGAGACAGTCAAAGAATATGACTTTATCAAAAATCCAGATGAACCGTGCATATATAGTAAAGTTGTGGCCAGAAGTGTCGTATTCCTCGTCTTGTACATGGATGACATTCTATTGATAGGAAATGACATTCCTATGCTACAATCTGTCAAAGGATTCTTGTCACACAGGTTCTCCATGAAAGACCTGGGTGATGCCTCTTACATTCTGGGGATCCGGATCTATCGTGATAGATCCAAGAGGATGTTGGGACTTTCACAGTCCAGGTATATCGACACTGTACTGAAAAGATTCAGTATGGAAGATTCTAAGCGCGGTAATCTACCGGCTTGTCACGGAATCACCCTCTCCAAAGAGATGTCTCCCAAGACTGATTTGGAAAGGGAACGCATGTCTATTATACCCTACGCTTCTGCGGTAGGCTCTATAATGTATGCGATGTTGTGTACCAGACCAGATGTAGCTTACGCACTAAGCGTGGTAAGCCGGTATCAGTCAGACCCAGGGGAGAAACACTGGATAGCAGTAAAGAACATTCTCAAGTACCTGAGGAGGACTAAGGAAATGTTCTTGGTTTACGGCGGAAAAGACCTCAGGTTGGAGGCCTTTGCTGATTCCGGCTTCCAGAGTGATAAGGACGATTCCAAGTCCATGTCGGGTTATGTCTTTACCCTCAATGGAGGGGCGGTGTGCTGGAAGAGCTCCAAGAAGGACACCGTTGCTGACTCGACGATGGAAGCGGAGTATATAGCTGCTTGCGATGCCGCAAAAGAAGCAGTCTGGATGAAGAAGTTCCTAACAGAACTTCAGGTGGTTCCTACCTTAGTTGATCCAATACCTCTGTATTGCGACAACAACGGAGCTATAGCTTTAGCGAAGGAACCAAGGTCCCATCAGAAGTCCAGACACATCTTGAGGCGGTATCACCTGATCAGGGAGATCATTGATCGTCAGGAGATCGAGGTTCGGAGAGTTGCTTCAGAAGAGAACATTGCTGATCCATTCACGAAGGCCCTTCCTCAGATTCAGTTCGAGAGGCTACTCGAGATCATTGGTCTGCGATATGCCAGTACATGGCCCTAGTGCAAGTGGGAGATTGTTAGTGTTTATGCCCTAGAAGGCCATTACTGTATTATACTAGCTTGTATATTACTTAATGGAAGCTTGGGATATTCACATGTATATAACAGTCTTGCTAAACATGGTAGTATGCTACTTGGTTTTTCTATCTTAATATGTGAGTGTACGTATTGATAGAGCTCTTAGGATCTTGCTTGTCTACCAGCGTTGTGATGGCAGTCACACTAGTGGGGGCTGGGTAGTCTACAAGCACATCCTTATTCAGGTCCCCGGTCGTTGGATTATCGAGACAGAGCATCGATACTCCGGAGTAGACTGGTGTGTACGCTTCTCATCCCAGTTGGGGAGATGGTCTGTCCCACAGCCGTCAGTACGTAGTACTGGAGATAGTATACAGGTGCTCGTTAGGTTACGGGTACACCGGACAGGACTCACAGGGAACTGTTGGTTGGTTTGATACCAGTCGTCAGTGAACAGTTCCCAGGTGACATGAGTACAGCGTAGTCCGCAGACTTGATACTGCTACTTCGCCTCGAGTGTGTCCCACTGTTCTTAGATTGCTACCCTACCACGGCTCAAAGGAGTCGTGCAAACAGGTGGCAGTTGGGTGCAGTCCCGAGCACTTGGAGGCAGTGGCGGTTAGACAGGATTCGTCCCTCCCGGTATTGGGAGTAGATATCGTGCAGTGTCAGAGAGCCATTACGCAAAGTCCCTGGCCAGGGCAAGCGAGATTTGCTGGTAGGTTCCAGTAGTTTCTCAGGGTGTAATGGGCTTTACTCCGACACGACTTATACCGCTATTAGGGGACTGACGCTTGCCGCCCCCCTAGGCCCGATATGCGATAGTCTTGGACGAACGGACCGGACTGTATGGAGATTGTCACATCAGACTCAGTAGGAGTTCGGATGGGTTTACTCATCGGCCTTCTTATCGACAACTACCTGGGGACCGTTACGTACAGCTAGTGCCGCTTGCGGTCTGTGGTTAAACCCACTGCCAGCGTAGTAGTCGAGTCTCTAGAGTCCCACACAGAGAGTTTCCTACTCCAGGCGAAACGATATAGAGGTTGCATGGTTTTGCGACAAAGGGTTCGGACGCATACGTGCGTTTACGCGCGTACGACTTTCGGACAGTTTTTACCAGTCGGCTTTGGTTTAAGCCAGTTACTGGTATCCGGTTATTGGATTTTTACAGTCTAAAGTTTTTCCGTATTTTTACGGATCGGAGGGGCGTTCTCGTAATTACTCGAGAAGCTTCTAGAAGATGTGACTAAGGAGGTTTCTTTTGGATAAGAGAGTGAGTCATGGTGGTGATTCATTCATTTCATTAATGCACATTTATTGCTTAATGACTCATGCTAATGAATCACCACTAGATATTTCATGAAGCATGCTTATTCATTTCTTTTTATTCATTATTGAAAAATAAGAATGCTTCATAATATTATGATACACTCTCTCTCTTCTCTCATTATCTTATCTCACATTCTCTCTCCTCAAGCTCTCATCTTCAAACCCTAATCCTTAATCCTCATGTGTTGAGATCAAAGGATTAGTTAGACTAAAAAATCCATAACCTTTACTCTACATCATCCTTTCATCTTTGATTAGCAATCAAAGTTGATTAGTTACCTCAAGTTAGAGGTTTAGCTTGGAGTTTCGCTCTCGGGTGGATCGTCTACTACCTAGAGAAGGTCGAGGAGAACAAAGGAGGACGTAAAGACGAAGGACCGGTTTCATTAGGTATAATCCCTAATCACTTGTGAAAAGAAACTCATTGAATACGGTTATTTATAGTTTAGCTTCGATTCAAGCGGTTAGTCGATGTTCGTTGTTTAAACTTGATCGTTTTTGAAAATTCCGCCTCCCCACAAGTACTGGGGTGAAGTACATCGACTTACAATAAAGACGACTGAATGTCAGTCACAGGCATTGTCTTTACCCTCAACGCAGGGACGGCATGTTGGAAGAGTTCCAAGCTAGATACCGTGACATACTAGACGATAAAAGCTGGATGCATCGCTACTTAAGATGCTACCAAAGAGGAAGTCTGGGTGTATATTAGTTCATAAGATGAACTCAGTTCCTACCATTGTGTGACAATGGAAGTGTGGCTTTGGCCAAGGAACGTCCGTCCCATTAGTGATCCGGACATATTCTAAGGCAGTATCACCTGATCATGGAGATGGCTGATCTCCAAGGTGATCGAGGTTAGGAGAGTAGACACAGAGGACAACATGGCGGATCCACTCACAAAGGCCTTTTCCCAGAGAGAGACTTTTATGGGATGGTTGAGTATGAGATACTTCAACCACTGCTACAGATGGCCCTAGTGTAAGTGGGAGATTGTTAGTTATATGTATGCCCTAGAGGCCATTACTATACATAGGATGTATATTGTAGTGGATGCTGGGACATATATAGGGAGGACTTTCTTGCTCGACATGATAGTATGATATCTGGTTACACTTTACCTTAACGTGTACACTGATTGTCTCTCTGTTACATGTTGGTAATGCCCTTAGGATGTGTACTTGACTACCTGGACTATGATGTGGATCATACTAGTGGGGAGATGGTAGTCCATAAGTACATCCTTCAAGGTCCCTAGTCGTAGGTGTATCGAGACGGGGCATCGATATATCTGGGTAGACTAGCGTATACCTTCTCGACCCATACAGATGGGCGATGGATGATCCCATATCCATTGGTGTTTGACATCAGAGAAGATATACGTGTGCTCAGTGGAGACTGGGTACACTGGACGGACTCACCGAGATCTCCCAGATGGTATTATACCTTACGTCAAATGGCAGTTCTCTGGTGACACTGGTACAGGTTAGTCTGTAGACCCGAGATCGTCATAGAGTCTTGTGTGATTCCCACTGTGCTTTGATTTCCACCTTACCACGTCCAAGAGGGCGTACAATGAAAGGTTCCTAGGCACACTATAGAGGTCTCACAAGGCATCAACCATGCCAATATAAAAATTTATGGGTGCCGAGAAAACCTAATACGGATCTTAGACTAGAATTCTAGGCGAAAAATGATTCAAGTTAACAATTTAACTAAAGGAGAGAGGCTACAACCTTTGTAGATCCGGTTATCCACTTCCTTAGCTCCACGTGGTCATCCCCTCGCTGTCCATCTCGTGTCTCGGACTCTTGCGTCGGCTTCATCGGAGAAATGAGCGGAATGGGTCGTCGGCTTCGTGCCGAAGATGATCTACGTCGAGGTTGCACAAGTTCAAGCTCCAACTTCACCAAGTTGTGAAACTTGTGAAGAAAACACCCAAAACAACTTGGCAAGAGGTAGAGGGTGAAGAAATAGGAGGTGGGTTCACTTTAGAATTGGATTTCTCTCTTTAGATCTCAAGTTGTCATTGATGGCATCAAGGTTTCTTTCTTGAAGAAGAAGGTCAAGAAGAAGAAAGAATATGATAAGTCTAATTTAAAATGAAAAAGAAAACCATACTTATCATATTCTAACTAGGGTTAAGTGTAGAGAATAGACCATGGTAAGTGGATGGGTTAGGGTTAAGCATGAAGACAAAATGGTCTTTTTGGTCAAAGCTTCATGAAGCTTCAACAAGCTTCATGACAAAAACAAACCATTTTATTTTCATTTATCCAATGAAATAAATAAAGAAATGAATAAATAAATAAATGATAAGGCAAAACCCTAATTATCATTTAACCATGGTTTAATTCTTCACACTTAACCAAATGATCAAATATCATCAAACATGATACAAATATGTGCACAAAAGTATATCACATATACAACTTGCACATCAAGTGAGAAAATCCATATAAGGTGAACCAATACTAGTTAATGCAAAGTAATATATCAAATATATAATTATACATTAAATCATTAAATCAACATTTGATTCAATGATCCGGTCATGTCGCACATAACCGACTAGTATTCAATGTATCGATTTATCGAATCAATGATTCGATAACTAGGTCATATCGAATATAACCAATCGAAACATTTATCGCGAGAATGAAATGCGGTATCATATACACGCATTATTCTCGCTCCCGCACATATCTCATATGCGCTCCTATTTCATTTCGCTTGAGCCAGGAAACATCTGTGTAGGACTCTAAAGACTCGTCAATACGCCAGTAGCAGATGATGATCATATCAAGCACCCACAAGCCGCAAGCGGTCTGCTAAACGTAACGGCCATCCGAGTATTGAGCGATCAGAAGATCGACGAGCTAGCCCGCTCACACTCCTGTGAATCCAACCAGTAACACTTACCGTACAGTCCGGTCTGTTCGTCTGATACATCGCATATCAAGTATAGGGGTGGTAAACGTCAGACCCCAATAACCGATAAGTCATGCTGATGTGAGGCTCATAACGGGTCGAGAAACTACTGGTAACACTTACCAGCAAATCTCTGATCAGCCCTGGCCAGGGACTTCCCTGTTACAGCCAATCGAGCACAGCGCAACATCAACTCCCAATACCGGGAGAGACGCCTGTCGCTCATTGCCTCCATGTGACTCGGGACTTTACTCAAAGACCACCGTTTTGCACGCCCTCATGGACGTGGTAAGGTGGAGATCAAAGCACAGTGGGAATCACACAAGACTCTATGACGATCTCGGGTCTACAGACTAACCTGCACAAGTGTCACCTGAGAAATGCCATCTGACATGAGGTATAATACCACCTGGGAGTTCTTGGCGAGTCCGTCCAGTGTACCCAATCTCCACTGAGCACCCGCATACCATCTCTGATGTCAAACACCAATGGATATGGGATCATCCATCGCCCATCTCATGGGTCGAGAAGCGTATACGCTAGTCTACTCTGGTATATCGATGCCCCGTCTCGATACACCCACGGCTAGGGACCTTGAAGGATGTACTTATGGACTACCATGTCCCCACTAGTATGATCTGCATCATAGTCCAGGTAGTCAAGTACACATCCTAAGGGCTTTACCAACATGTAACTCTAAGACAGTTTAAAGAGACAAGTGTACATGTTAAGATAAAGAGTAACCAGATAGCATACTATCATATCGAGCAAGAAAGTCATCTCTATATATGTCCAAGCATCCAATATAATATACATCATGTGTACAATACTGGCCTCTAGGGCATACATACAACTAACAATCTCCCACTTGCACTAAGGCCAGCTGCTGTAGTATCGCATACCGAGCATCCCGAAGAGTCTCTCAAACTGTATCTGGGGAATGGCCTTCGTGAGTGGATCCTCCGTGTTGTTCTTCGTGTCAACCCTCCTGCCGGCGATCAACTATCTCCCGGATCAGGTGATACCGCCTCAGAATATGCCTGGATCGCAGATGGGACCTGGGTTCCTTGGCCAAAGCTACCGCTCCATTGTTATCGTAATACAAAGGTATTGGATGCTCAATGGATGGAACCACTCCAAGTTCAGTAATGAACTTCTTGATCCAGACAGCCTCTTTGGCAGCATCGTTGGCAGCGATGTATTCAGCCTCCATCGTCGAGTCTGCCACGGTTTCCTGCTTGGAACTCTTCCAGCTAACCGCCCCTCCGTAAAGGGTAAAGACAAAGCCCGACTGCGACTTAGAGTCGTCCTTATCACTCTGGAAGCTCGAATCGGTAATGGACTCCACTTGGAGCTCTCCGTTACCATACACCAAGAACATATCTCTAGTCCTTCGTAAGTACTTGAGAATACTCTTCACAGCTGTCCAGTGACTCTCTCCAGGATCAGCTTGATACCTGCTCACTATACTTAGTGAGTATGCTACATCGGGTCTGGTACATAGCATCGCATACATGATAGAGCCTACTGCCGAAGCATAGGGTATCCCTTGCATGCGAGCTCTCTCCAAATCAGTCTTGGGAGACATCTCTTTGGAGAGAGTGACCCCAGATATCGTGGGCAAGTTCCCACGCTTGGACTCTTCCATACTAAACCTCTTTGGTATGGTGTCAATGTACCTGGATTGGGACAATCCCAAAATCCTTTTGGATCTATCTCTATAGATCCTAATTCCCAATATGCAGGAGGCATCACCAAGATCTTTCATTGAGAATCTTTGTGATAAGAAGAGCTTGACCGATTGCAACATAGGAATATCATTTCCTATCAAGAGTATGTCGTCCACGTACAATACGAGGAAGACAACCTTACTCTCTGCCACCTTCTTGTAGATACAAGGTTCATCTGGATTTTTGACGAAATCAAACTCTTTGATAACGACGTCAAAGCAGATGTTCCAACTCCGCGATGCTTGCTTTAATCCATAAATGGATTTAAGCAGCTTGCACACCTTTCCGCTGCTCCCACTGTCTACGAAGCCCTCTGGCTGAGTCATGTACACACACTCTTCTAAATCACCGTTTAGAAAGGCGGTCTTAACATCCATTTGCCAGATTTCGTAATCATGATATGCAGCGATGGCAAGCATGATCCGGATGGATTTAAGCATAGCCACTGGAGAAAAGGTCTCGTCATAGTCCACACCTGGTCTTTGACGAAAACCCTTTGCTACAAGTCTAGCTTTGAAAGTCTCCACTTTCCCATCTACACCAAGTTTCTTCTTGAAGATCTACTTGCTCCCAATGGGTTTTACCCTTCAGGAGCAACGTCCAAAGTCCATACTTTGTTGGTGTACATGGATTCCATCTCGGACCGCATAGCATCCAGCCATTTCACTGAGTCCCCACTCGTGATGGCCTGCTCGAAGCTAGTTGGGTCATCCTCCATTATGCAATCCTCGCTCCCACCATCCATGAGAAAAACCGTAGTATCTTTCAGGTGGGCGAGGAACCCTACTAGATCGGCGGAGAGGCTGAGGTTCGTCGGGTACTACTGAATCCTCTGGTTCTACCAAGTCTTCTGTTATAGTTTGTGCCGCTGGAGCCTCTTCCAGTTCTACCTCAATGCCACTTGTCTGTTTCATAACAAAACTCTTTTCTAAGAAAGTGGCATGTCGAGATGTGGGAGATAGTGCCCTTAGAGTCAATTATTGGATCACAGGCACGTGATTGCAATGATTGAGGGAGGACCTATCCCGGTAGGACAGTCTTACTCGAGATGATAGTATGCTATCTGGTTTATCTTTATCATCGTGTACTGCTTTAGGTGACCTGGCATGTTGCTATTACACGTTGATAGAGCCCCTAGGATTCTTGCTTAACTGCCGGCAGTATGATGGCGATCATATACGTGGGAGCTGGTAGTCTATAAGCACATCCTTAAAAGGTCCCTAGTCGTAGGAGTTTCGAGACAGGGCATCGATACTCCATTAGTAGACTAGTGTATACAGTCGAGACCCCGACGAGGGGCGGTGGCCGGTCTCACAAGCCACTGGTGTCAGTTGGTTCACCTAAGATGTATACAGGTGCTCATTGGGTTATGAGTACACCGGACAGGACTTACCGGGAACCTGCTAGTTGGGATTATACCAAACGTCAGATAGCAGTTCCCTGGTGACATGTGTACAGGTTAGTTCATCGACCTGAGGATCGTCATTTGTCTCGTGTGAGTTCCCACTGTGCTTTGATTACTACCCTACCACGGCTCAAAGGAGTCGTGCAAACAGGTTTTAGTTGGGTACAGTCCCGAGCCACATGGAGGCAGTGAGCGGATCTGCAGGGGTTCGTCTCTCCCGGTATTGGGGGTGAGGTCGCGCTGTGTCTAGGAGAGCCATTACACAAAGCCCTCGGCCGAGGTAGGAGATTTACTGGTAGGTATTCCAGTAGTATCTCAGGGTGTTCTGGGCTACACTCTGACACGACTTGTACCGCTTTTGGGAGTATGACTTTTACCAACCCCCTAGGCCCGACATGCGATGCTCATAGACGAACGGACCGGACTGTACGGATATTGTCACTGACAGGCTCAGTAGGGTGTCAGGAAGAGTTCGCTCATCGACGTCCCTTTTGGTCAATAGCTGGTGGCCCGTCACGTATTGGCTTATACCTCTGACGTGCTAGTGGTTAAATCCACAGCCATAGTATTGACGAGTCTTTAGAGTCCACCACACTTTCAGTTACTCAAGCTTTCGGGCGAAACGCTGTAGAGGCCGTATGGAGATATGGCAGGGTCCGATCAGATACGTGCGGTATTGCACGGATCAGGATCGGACAGTTTTGTACTAGTAGCCGTATAGTTATATGGCAGGGTTCGATCTGATACGTGCGGTATTGCACGCATCAGGATCGAACGGATATTACTAGCCGGCTTTGGCTTAAGCCGGTCCTAGTTTAGTACAGTGTAGATTTTGTCTCATTGCATTTGTATCCGGACGGAATACAGATGCGGGTGTGTATGCACAGTAGCGGGGTTTTCCTGTAATTTATTACGGGACCAGTTTTCTGGAGTTGCCAGTTTGCATTCCGTTCCGGCCGGTTTTCCTTTGTTCTTTCCCGGCCGGACTTTTCTGATGGAGGGGGTAATTTGCAGTTTTGCAAATTACACTTTGTGGAGGGTTTTTCATGCAAATGGTTTTATTATGATAGCATTTTAGATACCATTCTTTTCATTCATCTTTTCATGCTTTATTAAGATTAGAAGTGAGTTGAAAGTTGATGAGAAAGGATTAGAGTTGATGTGAGGTTGTGATGATGAGGTTTAGGATGTGGTCACCCTTATGCTCCTACCATCAGCTCCCTTCTTGCTTCATAATCTTTCCTCCACCATTTTCAAAGAGAGAAGGTTTTTTCATTAGAAAAGAGAGAAGAAGGAGAGAGCTTCATCTTTGAGAGTGTTTTCATTCTTGATGTCTTTTCATGCTAGAAAAATGCAAGCACCATTTTTCTAATCCTTGTTTCCTCCATCATCCTCAATGGCAACAACATAACCCCAAAGAGACAAGCATCTTCTACACTACATTCTACAGCATATCTTGAGCATGTCGAGTTGCCGGCTTCATTCCCGAGTTGCCTCGGTATTGAGGCGGGAGCCCGTAAAAGACGCAGGCGATGTGGTGCCCTTTCCGGTGAGGAGGCGACGATATGGAGACTACACTTTCCGCGGGAGATCGGGACGATGACGAGAAGACCGGAGGACTCGGATCACTCGGTATACTTTTCTTCCCATCTCTTGATTGCTAGCATTAGGTTAATGGTTAACGATCCGGGTTTTCTTTGTCCGCGGTAGCGCCGGTTTCCAAGTAAGGAAAAATTTTGATTCCGCAATTTGGCCTCGGAATAGACGGCCGGGGCGCTGCCGGGGTGCTGCCGTGGCGCAACATGGTATCAGAGCCACGCCATTAACCTTACCTAGCTTTTTCTGATGTGTTTTTCATTTCCGATCGACCAAAATTCCAAAATCTACATTTTCGTGTGCATCAGTTTTCTGTCGATTTTTCCCGAGCTCTAAAAATTTTTCAGGTGATCTCACAGAATGATGTGCAGGGAGTTCTAAGACATCTGGGAAAATTCGAGACAATGATCCCACAACAAGAGCGCGGAACCGCGGCATAACCCCCCTATTTGCCGCGGTTCCGCCGCAAGTTGGTGGGGTCAATGCTTCGAATTTCCCCAGTGGGCTTCTGGGCTATAATTAAGGGTTTTGGAATATTAAATTTGGGCCAATTATTTCTGTGAGTGCTACAGTTTTTCTTGGGGCCCACTTGTTAATTGTTTGATCGATCGGATATTTTTAAACACATTATTTCACAGTATTTACATTATATCTGCGACCGTGAATGTCACTCGATCGGTAAATCCGGTCTAACTGCTATAGCCCGGTTAGACGGATTTACGAACGTGATTTTCACGTTGATGTTCTATGTTTATGCTGTGATGTTGCGGATCGGTCGTGGGGGATAGCCTGGATGCAATGCTAGTACAGTTTTGTTTTATATGTACATTTGATATTGCGGGGCGAGCGTCCGACATGTGGACTGCCGTCACTTCCTGTTTGTATTATTCTTTTGGGGCACGACCTGGTTGCGGTCGATGTATCCGGTGTATGTATATTTTACTTTCTGTACTAGGATTACCCCGCGGAGGAGTGCACGGATAGCCGGGTTCTAGGGGGCAACGGGCCCGCATCTCATGGCATTGAGACGGAGGAGGCTTCACTCTAGGATTGGCGGGCTATTCGCCGCACTCGTAGGGGGTACAGGTTGACCCAGGAGGGGTGCCCAAGTTACCGGATTCCGTGAAGTGCTGGGTGGTCCATTCACGGTGCTGGAGGGGGCTGCCTCGCTTCAGGTTTTGGCGGGTGACTTGCCGCGCCCGTAGGGGTCTAGGATTTCATTGCACAGGCTATCCACACGACCAGGGGAACGTCGGGTTTCAGCAGCGGCTCTGTGAAACCCGGGGCTTCCAGATATCTGTATTGTTCTGTGATACTGTACATTTCTGTGATGTTGCATTTCTTATCACGCCTTGAGCGAAATATAATATATTGGTATATATATATTAGTAGATGTTGTATATGTTTTACATCCGCGCTAGTCCAGTCCCCGCTCTGCCGTTAGTTAGCTAACCTAACGAGTGATGACGGGACCCAGTGGCGAATGCGGATGGCATATACGTACGTCAGTATATTTTCGTTCTTTGTGGTGTGATTAATTGATGGGACTGCGTTGATTCGGATCAATGCAAGATAAACAAACCTATTCTGATGTTGTTGGAACACTTTTCAAAAAGCTGTTATTGCAAGGACGTTCACTTTTGTTTTGCATCGTGGTATTCATTTGGAATATCCTGCTTCTCAGTCGACGAGTTAAGGGCCGAGATCCCTTCATCGGGAGTGACCCCTTGGACAGAAGTTTGCGTCAGGGCATTAACTTCACTATAGCCGATTACTTTTGCTTTGCATCGTGGTATTCATTTGGAATATCCTGCACCTCATTCTACGGGGAAAGAGCCGAGATCCCTTCACCGGGAGTGACCTCTTTAGCTAAGGGTTTTCGTCACTATATTTTATAAAAAGATATCCAGTTCCTTCAACGATATCAAGTTCATTACGGTAAAAGGTTTTTCGCCAAAAACCATCCGTAGCCCTCCGTCATTTCAGATTAGTATTGCTTAGTATTCGTGCTACGTATGTCGTGCATTGCCGAGGCGTAGTGTTCGGTAGCTGTGTAATACTTTTCTGTCGCATGGATAAGTGGATTGGTTAGGACAGTCGTACGGTTATGTTGGCATTGTCAAGGACTCGCACGGGTGGGTTTAATGCAATCAAGATAATGACGGGCTGAACTTGACTAGGACTCTTTGATATGTTGGCATTGTCAAGGTCACTTGGGTCCTAGGGGTAAAAATCACATCGGGAGTTTCAAAAGAACTGAAACTTGCCAGGCATGCGCATACCATCTGGAGTGTGGTGACTTGAGTGGATTCCGTCAAGTTATCATGCGATGATTGTTGGATCCCGATTCCCACTGATGAGTTAGTTTACTCCTCGGGTGACCCCGACTAATTCTTCTTTCAGGTTTGGAGGAGAATTTGAGGTACAGTGGGAGGTTTCCAGATTAGACAAAGTGATAACCATTCTGATCTAGGTTAGAGTGCACGCTGAGTGTTTCTTTTCTCTCTCTCTTTGGCAGCGACCATTGACCCGACCCTGGACTATGACTCAGTGACCAAGTTGACCGAACCTTCTTAACACAGGCTTTTGGATTGTCAGAGTTGCAGACCTCATTGCCACTCCTACTTTTACCCTTTTCTCCAGGACACCCCGCATTACTGCGAACGTCCACTTCCATTGGACAAAACCATCGTATGGTTATATACGAACTCGAAGGACTTCGAGGATGGTTTCTGGTTCTGGAGAAAACGAATAGGATTATTCAGTTGTCTTTTCTTTTCACCTTCTCTCATTGCGAGTACTCCTTGGTTTAGGAGATAGTACACCTATTACGCAAATTGGATATTCTTCTTCCAAACCTTAGGCTGGTGCCGAACGGTGGGGAATGAAGAAAACCAATTAGCATAACGATGGTGTGCAGAAGGTATTAAGTTAAGACAAAGCAAGGGATTAGTAAGAGGGCAAAGTAAATTGCGACTGCTATTCACGACCGAACCAAGTGTTTCTTCGCCAATCCTAAATCACCTTTGTATTTCTCCAGGACACTCCGTATCACTACGAAGATCCACAGTTTATTGGACACTCCATCGCATGGTTATATACGAACTCGAAAGGAACTTGTTCCAGTTCGGGGATGGATTCTGGTTCAGGAGAAATAGGAATAAAGTACATTCAGGTGTCTTTTATCTTCACCTTCTCTCGCATTGCGAGTGTTCCTAGGATTGGGACAGTACACCCATTATGCTTATTGGATAGTCTTCTTCCAAACCATAGGCTGGTGCCGAACGGTAGGGAAGGAAGAAAACCATTTGGCCTAAAGGGGTGTACAGAAGGTAATGACTAAAGACATATAAAGGGATTTGGAGAGGTGGCAAAGAATTATACGGTTACAGTTGTGAATCTGGAAAATGGAAGAGGCATTACTAGGAATACCAGGATACCCCGACGAAACATTTCAATGTTTCAGTTTCACCGTGTACTGTTAATGGAAAACTGATTTCCCAGTTAGACACTTGCTCCTGGGTATTTATTTACCAGGTATGATTCTCACATCTGTATGGTTTTACAGATGCTGAGTGGGAGTAAGTTATTGGGAATAGGGTGATCATCCTCATTATATCGGGATTCGTTGTAATCGGTGATATTTGAGGAGATCATCTAGGCTGTTTGCCGGTCGGCAAATATTTGGTTTTGAATATCCGCTGTTGTGCACCAATTACAAATTGATATATCTGTACGTCTATTTTCATAGAGTGAGATATACCTTTTGATATCATGTCGATGACATTTACCTATATCAGTGGATGGTTAGGTAAGGAGCATTAAACAGCGGTGTAATTCTTCTTAACCATAAGTACAGTTTTCAACCTACGACACACAGTGAAAGAGTTGTTAGACTCAGCGGACTTATACAGAGTATTGTATGTTGTCCAGTGTCCATTAGGACAGAGGGGTTGGTCCTCATACTATATTCTGTTTACTTTTAACTTCTCTAGTTCTTAGACATGTGTTTCGTGGAAACACAGGGTCTAAGTTTTGAGGAGTTATAGGTATTTGAATAGAGTAGAGAACCAGGTGTAGCAAGTATCAGGATTCTTCAAAGAGATCGAAGATGTAGATACTTGTGTATGGTATTCAGTTGATAGTAATGATAAAGAGAAATTGCTTCTCTTTTAGGTTACTCATAATTGGAAGCATTCCTAAGTTGAGTAACACTGATCGGCCTCCTTCCATTTAGTTGACATGCACTGGAGACAGCTGCATGATTTGAATCTGGTTCAATTAAATCAGTGCCTCTGGTTCTATATTGGATATAGAACAGTTCATATCTTAACGATGTTAAGGTACGTTGAGTTGTCCGGCTTATGATTAAAACCAGACTCTGGATAACTCAAGGCACGTTTCTGTAATGGCTGTTTGTGGGTTGACCCAGGCTATGACGAGGGTTAATTTTCTACCATCTGGAAGATCAATAGTGATATTGTTCTAGACTCGCCACAGTTTTATTAAAAATGGATTTTTCAAAAACAGTAGTGGGAGTATGGTAGAACTGGAAGTGATTCCAGAACCGCAAACGATTACTGAAGATTTGATAAGGAACCTAAAGATTCAATCTGATTTGACATTCCATTGGCCACTCCGCAGATGTGGTGGGTAACTTCAGGCACCCGAGAGGTACTCCGGTAGCCTCAAGGACGGTGACAGGGAAGTTCTTGTTTACCCACACTTGCCATTGTTGTTGTTCCAGGCTGCGAGACCCGGCAGGAGGATGAGTATAGCGTCATTCTAAACTAGCTTTAGAAGTGCACGTCTATATGACTCTACCAGAGGGTTTTCGTAGTCAGTGGGAGCAGTGGGAGCAGCGGAAGCATTGGTGGACATCAGGCTTATTTCTATTTATAGACTAAAGCAGATGTAGCGGAGATAGATCATCTATTTCTGATGTGACAGTCATAGGTTTGACGTCATCAGAATAGGGGATGGATCTGTTGAGAAGGTAGTAGGAAGTGATACTCCTATACTACAATCGGTTATACTTTGGTTGTCACACAGTGGTTTCTCTACACTGGACTTGGATATTATATCAGACATACTGGTTACTAGATCTATGGTTTTAGATCTAGATTTGGGTGGTTTCCCAATCTGGGTACCTTGACAGCATTCTATGAGTATTTAGAATGGACGACTCCTGGCACGGTAGTGTGCCTGCAGTTGATGGAGTCACCCTCTCTAAAGGTGTCTTATAGACTAAAAAGGAGAGGGATACTCATGATTGGCAGATCACTTGCTTAGGCAATTGAGTCAATCATGAGATGTCAAGTACCACACCAGATGTTGTTCTTGCACTAGATGCAATAAGTTGACATTGATCCAATCCTGGAGAAACAGTCGGAAGCAGTTTTAAAACATAAGTTGATGTTCTAGGGATATGATAACGGCAGCCTCCTTTAGGAGACGGTTATCATTCCAGGCTTCCAAGGTGACCTGGATGGCAGAGTGGCTGTCAGAGTTATAGTTTTCCTTCTGACGAGGGGCAGTATTTTGGACAGGTGGTCCAAGGCAATACTGAGGGTGGCATGGCACAGGATACTGATTAAGTTCAGTTGACGATACAGTCTAAGAAGTTTGGATTTGGAGTTCATTTATGAGCTAGGTCCCATCAGAAATCCAGACATTCTAAGACAGGTATTGCTCATTTCGGGAGATGGCTTTCTCCGTGAACTTGAGATATAGAGAGACATAGAAAGAAACATCACAGCGGATCCACTCACTGAGGCTATTCCTCGAACGCAATAGTTTCGCAAACGAGCTTTGTGAGACTGACTAGTAGAGGAGTTGGGTGTTCGGTATCACACGGGCTGTGAGTATGTGGCAACGCAATAATTAGCCTTGAGTGCAAGTGGGAGATTGTTGGAGATAGTGCCCTCAGAGTCAATTATTGGATCACAGGCACGTGATTGCAATGATTGAGGGAGGACCTATCCCGGTAGGACAGTCTTACTCGAGATGATAGTATGCTATCTGGTTTATCTTTATCATCGTATACTGCTTTAGGTGACCTGGCATGTCGCTATTACACGTTGATAGAGCCCCTAGGATTCTTGCTTGACTGCCGGCAGTATGATGGCGATCATATACGTAGGAGCTGGTAGTCTATAAGCACATCCTTAAAAGGTCCCTAGTCGTAGGAGTTTCGAGACAGGGCATCGATACTCCATTAGTAGACTAGTGTATACAGTCGAGACCCCGACGAGGGGCGGTGGCCGGTCTCACAAGCCACTGGTGTCAGTTGGTTCACCTAAGATGTATACAGGTGCTCATTGGGTTATGAGTACACCGGACAGGACTCGCCGGGAACCTGCTAGTTGGGATTATACCAGACGTCAGATAGCAGTTCCCTGGTGACATGTGTACAGGTTAGTTCATCGACCTGAGGATCGTCATTTGTCTCGTGTGAGTTCCCACTGTGCTTTGATTACTACCCTACCACGGCTCAAAGGAGTCGTGCAAACAGGTTTTAGTTGGGTACAGTCCCGAGCCACATGGAGGCAGTGAGCGGATCTGCAGGGGTTCGTCTCTCCCGGTATTGGGGGTGAGGTCGCGCTGTGTCTAGGAGAGCCATTACACAAAGCCCTCGGCCGAGGCAGGAGATTTACTGGTAGGTATTCCAGTAGTATCTCAGGGTGTTCTGGGCTACACTCCGACACGACTTGTACCGCTTTTGGGGGTCTGACTTTTACCAACCCCCTAGGCCCGACATGCGATGCTCATAGACGAACGGATCGGACTGTACGGATATTGTCACTGACAGGCTCAGTAGGGTGTCGGGATGAGTTCGCTCATCGACGTCCCTTTTGGTCAATAGCTGGTGGCCCGTCACGTATTGGCTTATACCTCTGACGTGCTTGTGGTTAAATCCACAGCCATAGTATTGACGAGTCTTTAGAGTCCACCACACTTTCAGTTACTCAAGCTTTCGGGCGAAACGCTGTAGAGGCCGTATGGAGATATGGCAGGGTCCGATCAGATACGTGCGGTATTGCACGGATCAGGATCGGACAGTTTTGTACTAGTAGCCGTATAGTTATATGGCAGGGTTCGATCTGATACGTGCGGTATTGCACGCATCAGGATCGAACGGATATTACTAGCCGGCTTTGGCTTAAGCCGGTCCTAGTTTAGTACAGTGTAGATTTTGTCTCATTGCATTTGTATCCGGACGGAATACAGATGCGGGTGTGTATGCACAGTAGCGGGGTTTTCCTGTAATTTATTACGGGACCAGTTTTCTGGAGTTGCCAGTTTGCATTCCGTTCCGGCCGGTTTTCCTTTGTTCTTTCCCGGCCGGACTTTTCTGATGGAGGGGGTAATTTGCAGTTTTGCAAATTACACTTTGTAGAGGGTTTTTCATGCAAATGGTTTTATTATGATAGCATTTTAGATACCATTCTTTTCATTCATCTTTTCATGCTTTATTAAGATTAGAAGTGAGTTGAAAGTTGATGAGAAAGGATTAGAGTTGATGTGAGGTTGTGATGATGAGGTTTAGGATGTGGTCACCCTTATGCTCCTACCATCACCTCCCTTCTTGCTTCATAATCTTTCGTCCACCATTTTCAAAGAGAGAAGGTTTTTTCATTAGAAAAGAGAGAAGAAGGAGAGAGCTTCATCTTTGAGAGTGTTTTCATTCCTGATCTCTTTTCATGCTAGAAAAATGCAAGCACCATTTTTCTAATCCTTGTTTCCTCCATCATCCTCAATGGCAACAACATAACCCCAAAGAGACAAGCATCTTCTACACTACATTCTACAGCATATCTTGAGCATGTCGAGTTGCCGGCTTCATTCCCGAGTTGCCTCGGTATTGAGGCGGGAGCCCGTAAAAGACGCAGGCGATGTGGTGCCCTTTCCGGCGAGGAGGCGACGATATGGAGACTACACTTTCCGCGGGAGATCGGGACGATGACGAGAAGACCGGAAGACTCGGATCACTCGGTATACTTTTCTTCCCATCTCTTGATTGCTAGCATTAGGTTAATGGTTAACGATCCGGGTTTTCTTTGTCCGCGGTAGCGCCGGTTTCCAAGTAAGGAAAAATTTTGATTCCGCAATTTGGCCTCGGAATAGACGGCCGGGGCGCTGCCGTGGCGCAACACGAGAAACAAACACTTTTTGTTCCTCGGGATGGTAGAAGATATACCCTTGTGAATTTTTGGGATATCCTACAAACTTACATAAGACTGATCTTGCCTCGAGTTTGTCCGGATTCTGTCTTTTGACATAGGCTGGACAACCCCATATCTTAATGTAATTAAGATGTGGTCTCTTCCCTTTCCATATCTCATATGGAGTGGTAGGCACTGATTTGGTAGGAACTCTATTCAATAGGTCTGCAGTTGTTTCCAGTGCATATCCCCAGAAGGAAATAGGTAGCTCAGCTGTGCTCATCATAGAGCGCACCATATCTAATAGGGTGCGGTTCCTCCGTTCTGATGCACCGTTGTGCTGTAGTGTATATGGAGGAGTCAGCTGAGAGAGAATCCCATTCACTTTTAGGAAGTCCAGGAATTCATTGCTCAAGTATTCACCTCCTCGATCAGATCGAAGGATTTTAATACTTTTTCCGGTTTGGTTCTCGACTTCTTGTTTATATTCTCTAAATTTCTCAAAAGCTTCTGATTTGTGTTTCATCAGGAACACATATCCGAATCTAGAGAGATCGTCAGTGAATGTAATGAAGTACGAAGAACCATCCCTGGCATGTGTAGACATGGGACCGCATACATCACTATGTATCAGTCCCAAGAGTTCGGTAACTCTTTCTCCGTGTCCCGTAAACGGAGTTTTGGTCATCTTGCCTTTGAGACATGACTGGCAAGTGTCATAAGATGAAAATTCAAACGGATTTAAATATCCATCTTTATGCAACTTAGATAGTCGTGTCGCATTGATGTGACCCATTCTACAATGCCACAAGAAGGATTCGTTGAGTTCAGAACTCTTCCTCTTGTGTGTGTTTGTTATGCTCAGAACTGTTGATTGATTTAGAACATAAATGCCATTGCATAACGTGCCTGATCCAACCAACTTTTGGTTACGGAAAATGTTCATAACATTTTCCTGGAATACAAAATTATATCCCTCTTTACTCAATAAAGAAACTGATATAATGTTGCATATCAGGTTCGGCATGTAATAGCATTCGTTCAGAACCAATGTATTACCAGTTGGTAATACAAGGTGATATTCCCCGACAGTCTTAGCTGCAACAATTGCACCATTTCCAACTCTTATGTCTTTATCACCTTCTCCAAGTTCTCTACCTTTCCTAAGCCCATGTAACTGATTACATATATGGGATCCTGACCCGGTATCCAATACCCAGGACGTAGAGCAAATGGAGAAACAGTTCTCAGTAACGAACACACCCGAAGAAAATGCATCATCATGTACTTTCATCATTCGGGTGGGATGGGAATCCTGGTATTCCCCTATATCCTGTTCAGTCCTATAACCCTTATAGGAAAGAACGAAACCAACGTTCCCCAGCACAGTATAACATGCGGGTTCGGTCAATACATCCATATTATTATCTTCATTAGGGCATGAAATGGTCGCTGCCTGGAGAGAGAGAGAAGAAAACACTTTAGCGTATGCTCGTACAAGATCAGATTGGTTATTATCTTATCTAATCAGGATGGCTCCCACTGCTTTTTATCAAATCTTCCTTCAAACCCAAAAAGGAAAGACTAGCCGGGATTAATTACACACTACAAGTTCGCTAATCTTTCAGCCAGGCCAGTGTCGGTACTTTGAGGGAGGTCCCCTGTGCTTTCGTACGAACCTAATTAATGTAAACCTCGTTTTCCCAGAGGCGTAACCTCGTTAACACCTTTCTAGACACCTACTTGATCAGCTAATTGCAATGTGTAAAACTCTCCCAGGAGTAACTCTTACTCGCAGTGGGTATCGGGATCCAACTATCTCATAGAAGGTATGCAATCTCATTGCAAATTTCAATACTTGAAATTCCCGATAATGCTTTTGCCCCTAGCGTGCTATGACCTTGACGCAAGCCAAACAACCCATAGTCCGCTAGTCAAGTTCAACCCGTACAATTCGTGATCGAATTAAACCCATCCGTACGACCCTTGACGCATGCCAAACAACACCGTACGAATACCTTAATCCAATTGCATCTCATGCTGCAGATAAGTAATAATCAGCTACCGTACACTACGCCTTGACGCATGCCAAACAACCATAGCACGAATACTGAATATTAAATATCTGAATTGACGGAGGGCTACGCAGGTTTTTCTGAAAACCATAAGCGTAATGAACTTGATATCATTGTAGAATCAAATGAAGTTTTGAAATGGAGTGATTTTGAGGCTTTTCTAGTTTTGCTAAAGGAGTCACTCCCGGCGAAGGGATCCCGGTCCTTTCCTTGTCGAATGAGGTGCGGGATATATCATATATATTGCTGTGCAAAGAAAAAACCCAAAAGCAGTCAAAAGCAAACCGAGTGTGTAGCATCTTCCAGTTATTGCTAAAGGAGTCACTCCCGGTGAAGGGATCTCGGTCCTTTCCTCATCGAATAAGGTGCAGGGTATATCATATATACCGCTGTGCAAAGCAAGAACTGTAGCTACCTGTTTTATTTTAAAATTCGATTCCACAACATCTTAGGTTTCTTATCTTTCATTAATCACATTAATGAAGTCCCATCATTTAAATACCTAAACATCACAGATAGATATGGCGTACACTTATGCCATCTGCATTCGCCTCGATGTCCCCTCGTGCACCATTAGGTTAGGTAACTAACGACAGAGCAGGGCAGGGCTAGCGCGGCTGTAAAACATAAGTAACGTCTATATAATATATCATATGTACTATATACTATATCCATCACAGAATCACATCACAGATATCGCAACAGAAGAAACATATGAAATATTGGATATACTAGGACGTCCGTGTTTTCAATACGAGCCAGTATAAAACACGGATTCCACGGTCGTGATGAATAGCCAATCCCACACCCCTAGACCCCTACGAGAGCGGCAAGCAACCCTGCCAATTCTAGGGTTAGGAGACCCAGACTCGACTCCTCGAGTTGGTCTCCCACTGGACCCCAGAACCCGGTTACTTGTGCTCCCCTCCTTGGGTCTATCCTAATGCGGAAAAGTAAATAATATACATAGGGTGACAACTTCCGCTACCTGGAAGTGCCCTAAATAAAAGAATATTACATATAAGTTTTTACATGAATGAAAATGAAAAACACTCATCTCACATAAAAAAAACCCCGGCTATTCGAACACGACGATCCAATATAACATATCCAGCAACACATAACATCACATGTCATCAACGTAAGTAAATATGCGCATCCCAATTGTCGTTGACATAAAGCAACGAAACCGGCGATATCACATATTACACTTACGGTCACAGAAAAGAAAGTGTAAAACTACAACAATTGGAATCCGCAACTTCTTTAGACATCGCATGCCTAATCAAATGAAATACTCAGACATCACATGCCTAACAGATATAAATCCCGCATTTTAGTCTCATTATCGAAAACACTTTTCAATATCATGTGGGACTAAACTGCTAGATTTATAACATTCATTCAGTTATCTCATAACTGTTTGTGAATTCCAATTATTGTATCACATTCCAGATAAACAGAAAATGTTAAACTTTCCGATCGAACAGTCGAATACCCAAGTCTTCCCGATACAGCTCAACACATGAAATAAGTCTAACAACATTCAGTTCGTGCCTCAGTACCAACGGTCCAGCCGTAGAAGGGTCAAGCCAACGCCTCACATGTGGCACTCCGTACTGCCCCAAACCCGAAGGTTCAAAGGACAGTTCAAGACGGTCACATAATCGAGTTAAGGTTTGTTGTCTTCTACAGGGACCATCGCGTTACTTGCACTACTTAGAACGTCGTTAAACTACGGAAAAATCCAACACTTGGAAATTTCCCGACAGGGAAAAAATTGGGTATTTATATTCGGTCGAACCTTTTAACATATTCTAAAAATTATCCGGAAATACACAAAGACGAAATTTGATAATCCGATTGAAACATCGAAGCTCTAAAACACCCCAGAAAATTCAACTCTTGAAAAATTATTTAAAATACCCATAAAACTCAGCTTCTGAAATGATGAATTACTGTGCAAAGCATGAGGGGTGACGTCATCAAACTGCCGCGGAACCGCCGCAGAAGCCAGCCTTCTGCCGCGGTTCCGCCGCACTATTTAATGTTCATGGAATAATTTTTGCATCGTAATTCTTAGATTTCCCTGCTGAATTTTTTAAGCATTTTTAATCTGGAAAAATCCCAATTTTTAGAAAAAGTCCAGAGAGCATAATGTGTTAGGGTTTCGATGCGTATTCGGGTTTCAAACGTCGTCTAGACTTCGCCTAAGGCTCTAGCTAGGCTCTGATACCAGTGAAAGGTTCCTAGGCACACTATAGAGGTCTCACAAGGAATCAACCATGCCAATATAAAAATTTATGGGTGCCGAGAAACCCTAATACGGATCTTAGACTAGAATTCTAGGCGAAAAACGATTCAAGTTAACAATTTAACTAAAGGAGAGAGGCTACAACCTTTGTAGATCCGGTTATCCACTTCCTTAGCTCCACGTGGTCATCCCCTCGCTGTCCATCTCGTGTCTCGGACTCTTGCGTCGGCTTCATCGGAGAAATGAGCGGAATGGGTCGTCGGCTTCGTGCCGAAAATGATCTACGTCGAGGTTGCACAAGTTCAAGCTCCAACTTCACCAAGTTGTGAAACTTGTGAAGAAAACACCCAAAACAACTTGGCAAGAGATAGAGGGTGAAGAAATAGGAGGTGGGTTCACTTTAGAATTGGATTTCTCTCTTTAGATCTCAAGTTGCCATTGATGGCATCAAGGTTTCTTTCTTGAAGAAGAAGGTCAAGAAGAAGAAAGAATATGATAAGTCTAATTTAAAATGAAAAAGAAAACCATACTTATCATATTCTAACTAAGGTTAAGTGTAGAGAATTGTCACGACCCGCAGGGTACGGAACATGACCGGCACTTAAGTTACGAAACGTCTCAAGACATCGGTAAAATAAGTAAGCCAAAGCCCATAAAACAAAACCAATTAAGCCAAAGAGTGAAGAAAACCCAATCAATTGAAAGCGAGTTTATCAAATAAGTCATATAAAACCCTTTTTAAAAACAATACCAATTTTTCCGAAAATTTCGGCAGAGTCTCCTTTGTAAATACTGGCCCCCAAAATGGATACAACAAGAATATATATGAATCCAACAAAATAGGGCATCCTCAAGCGGGAGCTAGCTCTTCGCCACAAGGCGGTCACAAATCCCACGCAATATAAAACGACAACATGCAAAATAATCATAATGAAGCATAAGAAAAACAGCATGTCGACTCAAGTGAGCTCGACCCCAAAATACAGCATAAAAGTCTACAAATCTCACAGTCTCATCTCTAGGTCAATATACAATAATGCAGGTAGATACAGTAGATGGAGTGCTCTAGATACAAAGAATATACAAGGTGGTGCAAAAATAATAATATAACCCACCTAAGAGCAAAACCTCGAGTCCAGGAAAGAGAGCAAAATAAGCAAGTGCGCCCGCCGCTACTGTACTAACGGAGCGGACCTGCAAAAGGCTGTGGCACAACGGGGGTGAGTTGCCAACTCGTGAGTAATAAATAACATCTACACAGGCTATCGCATGCATGCACACAAGTATTCTAGCATCTCTAATACAGGTATGACTGGATGCACTAGCAGGTGTGTATACAACATCAGTGTACTAGTATGTATGCAACATGAATATCTGAGTTCTCAATAGTTATATATAAGAAACATTTTATCTCTTTTTGTTTTTGCAACTCTTTTAGAATGCCAACATAATACTCAAAGAATCGATAAGAACCTGTGTCCAGCAACGACACCTAAAAGCTGTCTCAAATCTCATAAATCCATGTCATAGTGTCTCTGGCCTCAGCCATCCGGCTGACCCATCTCAATATCAATATCTCATCCTCTCGCGGCCCCGGTCGGTAGCCTCTGGATATCCGCCGTGCCCAATGAAGTCACCGGTAGGTAATCCGTCCCCTGCCAGGCTCATCGTCAGCAACACGAGCTTCTTGCCCCGGGGTACCTTACCGGGCCCACCATGTACCCGAGACGGTTCATCCAACTCCTCGAAACGGGTCACGAAAACCACAGTAAACTCATGGTGGATGACACTTACATCACTAGAAAACCGCAATTTACATATTTTAAAAATATAATAAGTTTAGAAATTTTGCGGCTTTCCCCCGAAATCCAGAATATCACAAAATCTCATTAAATCCTCATAAATGCATATGCCAATGATAATGAATGCATATGGTGTCAATAATCAAGTTACGATGTATGATTGATAGATTAGGTGTGAACAATTAATATGATGAAGTACATGCACATGAATAGCAATTCTACGATTTCATTTTAAGGAATTAAAGCAATAGTGTAAGTTTAAGTATCAATTATAGTAAAAGGGTTCAATTTAAAGGTTATCTAGTGTGGTGGCATGGCAATTACCAGGGTGTGTGTGTAAGCATGAATAGTGCTCGTGCTGCATATAAAAACCCTGGCAATGGTGCAGGTGTCCTATAACATGGTTTCGTATATGTATGTCAATATAGGACATGAATGTAGCAAATAATCATACAAGTATTACACCCCTAATTACTAACATTACTAAGAATCTTTTTAAAGTACTAAAACTATCGGGCGACTTGCGCCATCCAACGATAGTCCCCCGTAGATGTTACATCTACTCACCGAAATCCCTAGCTAGTCACGTCCGATCACCGCTTTCCACTTTCGAGCCGTATCTGACGTCTCCGCGACCGAACCTGGAATTTGCATCAATACCAAATATAAGGTTACATATCAAGAACGATGCAAAACCCAAACGAAAATACTAACGTTCACAAGTTAGGTACAACGTGCACAAAGTCCGCGGGACACACGCGAAACTCGCAAAAATCTACAAAAAAGTCGATTTGGCCGCCCGGCAAAACTAAAACCCGATTACTCAAAAATCCGCATTCACGCATCCTAAACGTCATAGGATATCTCAAAAATATCGTCAAGATCTCGCAAATAGTTCATCACAATATTTTAATAAAAACTAGTAAGCATTACCTTCAAAAAAGAATCGGTGCAAAAAAAATCGCCGATTTGCGACAAAAGACTACAACCTAGCATAAACATTCAATCGCATAACTAGTTAACCACAATCATTTTAATTATAACACATACAATGCTTCAAATCATATTTTCCATAAACAAACCCTTTCTAGAATTTTATAACTAGCAATCTTAATCCAAACTATACATGAAAAACCTTAAATTAACACTAATTTATAGCCCAATTAGCAAGTTAACCTCTTAGATTAGGTTAGCAAAACAACTAGATAACAAAATAGATTTAATCAACTAAATAATGGTTTCTAAAACCCTAGTTAAACTCAAACCATTAACTAGAAGAAAAAAAAACTAGATTAGGATTAACACTAATTTAACACTACAACAATTTAACTTAAGGAACTTAACCAAAAGAATTTAATTAGCAAGAATTTATACCTCAACTAGAGATCTAGCAAGAATAAATTTGCTTCAATTGATGGCCTCAAAGCATCATGATCCAAGCTATAAAACCCAAGGTGAAAGGAATAAGGAATGGGAATTAAGTTGTGAGATTAAATTTTTGATTTTTGGAGCAATATTTTGATGAAATTTGAGAGAGAAAGAGAAGAGGAAATGGGGGGGATTTCCTGCTGATTTTCGGCCAGGAAAGAGGTGAGGGATGGGGGTGGGTGTTGTGAGAAAATTCCTAAGTCAACCCTCTCAAGTCAATACACCATACTTCCAAATACTATATTTTAATCAACTCTCAAAACAATCCATTTCATCACATGAATAAGGTCAAAGTGAGGCAAGAAATTTTCTGGACCTGATCATGGTGGGGCTGGCCTAGGGCTGAGGGAAGAGAGAGTGGGGTTTTACAAAAGAAATTTTATGCAAAAGGACCCCCTACAAGTCAAAAATTGCAAGTTTAAGCTTAAATTCAATAAATTTCGTTTCCTATAATAAAAATTAGTTAAAAATCAAAATAAAATACTAAAAATTTATGTTACAACTAGATTTTAATTAACATAATTTTAAGGATTAAAATTAGCCCGGAAAAATTTGTATTTATTGCTAATTTAATGTATTTTCTTACCGGCTTAAAATAATATTAAAAAATTGAAAAATAGGGAAAAAATTTTAAATGACCAAAATTTAATAAGTAACTCATTAGCTACTAAAAACAAGCAATTACTTATCCATTTTAGGTATAATTAGCCCTAAACTGCAAAATAACAAAAAAGACGGTTTTCGGAAAAATACCGAATTTTCACCGATTTTCAGGAAAACACCAAAACAACTTTTCAAGACGCTACAATCTTCCCCCCTTAAAGAAATTCGGTCCCCGAATTTAAAAATATAACTGCGCGTACCATCGAAGAGATGGGGATATTTCTTCCTCATCTCGCCCTCGGTCTCCCAGGTAACCTCCTCGCTGCTCGGGCTACGCCAAAGGACCTTGACGGTTGGTATAATCTTCGATCTCAACTTCTTCACCTGCCGATCCAGGATGGCCACCGGCTGCTCTGCAAAAGAAAGGTCGCGCTCTAGCTGGACTGTCGGGTGCTGAATCGCATGCGAAGGGTCGTGAAGGTACTTGCGGAGCATCGAAACATGGAAGACGGGGTGAACATCGGGAAAGCTGGGAGGAAGAGCCAAACGATATGCAACTGCGCCGACACGCTCGAGGATCTCGAAGGGACCTACGAATCTAGGGCTAAGCTTCCCCTTTTGCCCAAAATGCATCACGTCCTTCATCGGAGAGACTTTCAGAAAAACATGGTCGCCAACTGCGAACTCTAATCTGCGACGGCGCCTGTCTGCATAGGATTTCTGTCTGCTCTGAGCTGCCGTCATCCGGTCTCGAATCAACTGTATCTTCGCTGTCTTCTCCTCAACAAGCTGCGGCCCTAAAATGCTGCTCTCGCTGAGCTCTGTCCAACAGACGGGCGATCTGCATCTCCTGCCATACAATGCCTCGAAAGGTGCCATCTGAATAGTATCCTGGAAACTGTTGTTGTAGGAGAACTCCACTAGTGGTAAATGACGATCCCAGCTACTACCAAAGTATAAAACGCACGCTCTGAGCATGTCCTCGAGAATCTGAATGGTCCGCTCTGACTGTCCGTCGGTCTGCGGATGAAATGCTGTGCTGAAGCTCAAACGAGTGCCCAAAGCCTCCTGGAGTCTCTGCCATAGTCGGCTGGTAAACTGAGTGCCTCGATCTGACATGATAAAAGTCGGTACGCCATGTAGTCGCACGATCTCGTCAATATAGAGCTGAGCATACTGAGTGAAGATGAAAGTGGTCTTCACTGGTACGAAGTGAGCCGCTTTCTTCAATTTATCCACGATCACCCAGATGGAGTCGTACCCTCGACTGGTCCTGGGTAGACCCACAACGAAGTCCATCGAAATCTGCTCCCATTTCCACTCTGGAATGGGTAACGGCTGTAGCTCTCCTGCGGGCCTCTGGTGCTCGGCCTTGACTTGCTGACAAGTCAGGCATCTCGAAACGAACTCCGCAATGCCCCTCTTCATCCCATCCCACCAGTAGGTCTCTCTCATATCATAGTACATCATGGTGGAACCGGGGTGGACACTATACACTGATCGGTGTGCCTCCTCAAGAATGTCGCGCCGCAATCCATCAGCATCTGGTACGCATAGTCTAGATCCATATCGTAAAATCCCCTGATCGTCAATCACGAACTCGGAAAATCTGCCCTGTCCCATCTGTGCCATGATCTCTGAGCAACGGTCGTCACTGCGCTGTGCCTCATATATACGATCAAGCAACTGTGGGCGTGCACGAACATGCGCGAGCTGTCCCCCTGTCTGAGTGAACTCAAACTCAACTCGGCTGTCGCATAACATCTGCCAATCTGCTGACGACTGCCTCTGCACTGCGCGCAAAAAGGATAGACTACCCCCGGGTCTCCTACTCAACGCATCTGCCACTACATTCGCCTTGCCTGGGTGATATAGGATCTCGCAGTCGTAGTCTTTCACCAACTCCATCCAACGACGCTGTCTAAGGTTCAGGTCTCGCTGCTGAAATATGTATTTTAAGCTCTTGTGGTCTGTGAATATCTGACACGACTCGCCGTATAGGTAATGTCGCCAAATCTTCAGTGCAAAGACCACTGCAGCCATCTCCAAATCGTGAGTGGGGTAGTTCTGTTCGTGCCTCTTCAACTGCCGGGAAGCATAAGCGATCACCCGGCCATGCTGCATCAATATGCATCCTAATCCCACCCGCGAAGCATCGCAGTAGACCACAAATCCGCCTGATCCCGTAGGCAAAGATAATACCGGCGCCGTAGTCAAACATGTCCACAGCTGCTGAAAACTGCGCTCGCACTCCTCCGTCCAGACGAAAGGAACTCCCTTCCGGGTCAAACCGGTCAAGGGTGCAGCTATACGGGAGAAATCCTGAAAAAAACGCCTATAGTAGCCCGCCAGGCCTAGAAAACTACGGATCTCAGTAACCGATGTAGGTCGGGTCCACTGCTGAACAGCCTCAATCTTCCTCGGGTCCACACATATGCCGTCTCTCGTAACCACGTGACCCAAGAATCTGACGCTGTCCAGCCAGAATGCACACTTGGAGAACTTTGCGAACAGCTGGTGCTCCCTCAGAGTCTGTAACGTAATCTGCAAGTGTTGCTCGTGCTCCTCTCTGCTACGGGAGTACACAAGATACCGTCGATAAACACGATGATGAACAAGTCAAGATACGGCCTGAATGTACGGTTCATCAAATCCATGAATGCTGCTGGGGCGTTGGTGAGTCCGAACGACATCACCAAAAACTCGTAGTGGCCATAGCGTGTACGGAAGGTTGTCTTCGGTATATCCTCCTGTCGAACTCGCAGCTGATGGTATCCTGATCGCAAGTCGATCCTCGAAAAATATCCCGCACCCTGAAGCTGGTCGAACAAATCATCAATGCGTGGCAACGGATATCTATTCCGAATGGTAACTTTGTTCAGCTGGCGGTAGTCGATACATAAGCGCAAACATCCATCCTTCTTCTTGACAAACATGACCGGAGAACCCCACGGAGAAACACTAGGTCGAATAAGCCCCTTATCTAACAAATCATACAACTGATCCTTCAGCTCTCGAAGCTCTGCCGGGGCCATCCGATAAGACGGTATAGAAATAGGCCCCGAGTCTGGAATCAAATCAATGCAGAACTCAACATCGCGCTCAGGCGGTAGCCCAGGTAGCTCATCAGGGAAAACATCAGGGAACTCACAAACTACCGGGACCCGGTCCAACGGAACCTCTGCAGCTCGAATATCACAAATATACGCTAAGAATCCCTGACATCCCTTCCGCAAGAGCTGACCAGCGCGAAGAGACGAAATTAAGCTGGGAAGGGTGACACTGCGGTCTCCCTGAATAACAAGGACTAGCTCTCCCGGAAAGCTAAATATGACTGCCTTCTCACGGCAGTCCACCGAAGCATAACAAGTGGCTAGCCAATCCATGCCTAGAAGCACATCAAAGTCCAACATATCGAGGAGAATCAAATCAACCGATGAATCCCTCTCCCCGATACGAACGGAACACAATCGAAATACAAAACGAGCGACAAACGACTCGCCTACCGGAGTAACAACAACAAGCGGATGATCTAACGACGACGACTCACGGCCCAACATCGGTGCAAAGTGTGTAGAGACGTACGAATGTGTGGAACCTGGGTCAAATAATACCCGGGCGTCGAAAGAACAAACTGGCAAGGTACCTGTCACAACGGCATTGGATGCCTGCGCATCCTGCGGTGTCAAAGAAAATACTCGGGCCTGTCCTCCACCGATAGCGGGATGACCTCGACCTCGGCCACTGCCTCCTCGTCCTCTCTGAACAGGACCGCCGCGTCCATGGCCTCTGGGTGCACCTAACTGGCGTGGAGCATCGCTTGTGGTAGGAAATAGGGCTCTCTGAGGAGGGGGTGGCGATGGTGGTAGGGTCACATGCGGAACTGTCGCTGCTCCCTGTCGTCTCGCCGGACAGTCTCTGACAAGATGGTGCAAACTCCCGCACCCAAAACACCCTGGCGACGGCTGCTGCCCCTGGGGATAAGAACCATATAACTGTCCCCGCCCAAATCCTCTGCCAGGCCTATCTCTCGGAAAGAATCGGACGCGCTGCCTCTGAGACGGTACATCGGTGCGAATCCTCTACGGCCCAGAAACGGCCGAAGTCTGTGATATGCGTGCCTCCATCCGCAATGCCGTATCCATAGCAGCTGAATAAGTGTCGTAGTGCTGGGCGCCAATGGCAAGATATAGCTGGGCATCAAGTCCCTGTACGAACCTCTTCACCATCTTCTCCTCGGTATCCACCAAATATTGAGCATATCGGGATAACTGTGTAAACTGGATGTCATACTCAGACACCGTCATCCCAGGTGTCTTGACTAAGGCCTCGAAGCTACGAGCTCTGGCGTCACGAACGCTCTCTGGAAGGAAACGGGCTAGAAAGACCGCTGTAAACTCGACCCAAGTCATAGGCGGTACACCTGCAGCTCGACCTCTCAAGACTGACTCCCACCATGTCTACGCGAGACCCTCTAGTCGGAAACTCACAAGCTCTACCCATCGATCATCCGAACATCTCAGCGAACGACAGATCCTGGCTAAACTGTCAAGGAACGTCTGTGGGTCCTCCGCTGCCTCGGTGCCGGTGAATACTGGAGGTCTCAGCCCCATGAAATCCTGTAGTGAAACCGGAATGGCCACGGTGGTAGTAGTAGGAGTAGGTATCATGGTCGTTTGTGATGTAGTAGGTACGTCATCCGGCCTCGGTGTACGACTGGCTGCAACTAGGGATCCTACCATCTGACGTAGCTCCTGCATGCCTCCCATCATCTATCGCAACTCCTCCATACCAGTCTCGAGCCTATCCATACGGCCTGGGGAAGGTGGATCGGTCTGTCCCTGCGGCGTAGGCATACCACCATGCTCAGTCCTAGTCTCCGACGAGCCAGCTCGAATCTCGTCTCTGGCGGCAGCCCTCTGTGCCCTCGTAGCCTTTGGCGGCATAGTGGCTGTTACAGGAAAACGGATAATAAGAACAGTGCAATAGAATCATAGGATACACGGAATTGAAGAAGGATTTTCAAGCAAGTATCCTAAAGTCACTTAGGCGGAGTACCGTATCGCAAGTATGCCGCGGACATACATACGCTACGTTACCCTACTTAAGTCACTTACTCCATCTACCAAGGGTCATCCTACACTCAAAAAGGTAAAACCTATCGCTCTGATACCAACTTTGTCACGACCCGCAGGATACGGAACAAGACCGGCACTTAAGTTATGAAACGTCTCAAGACATCCGTAAAATAAGTAAGCCAAAGCCCAGAAAACAAAACCAATTAAGCAAAAGAGTGAAGAAAACCCAATCAATTAAAAGCGAGTTTATCAAATAAGTCATGTAAAACCCTTTTTAAAAACAATACAATTTTTCCGAAAATTTCGGCAGAGTCTCCTTTGTAAATACTGGCCCCCAAAATGGGTACAACAAGAATATATATGAATCCAACAAAATAGGGCATCCCCAAGCGGGAGCTAGCTCTTCGCCACAAGGCGGTCACAAATCCCACGCAATTTAAAACGACAACATGCAAAATAATCATAATGAAGCATAAGAAAAACAACATGTCGACTCAAGTGAGCTCGACCCCAAAATACAGCATAAAAGTCCACAAATCTCACAGTCTCATCTCTAGGTCAATATACAATAATGCTGGTAGATACAGTAGATGGAGTGCTCTAGATACAAAGAATATACAAGGTGGTGCAAAAATAATAATATAACCCACCTAAAAGCAAAACCTCGAGTCCAGGCAAGAGAGAAAAATAAGCAAGTGCGCCCGCCGCTACTGTACTGACGGAGCGGACCTGAAAAAGGCTGTGGCACAACGGGGGTGAGTTGCCAACTCGTGAGTAACAAATAACATCTACACAGGCTATCGCATGCATGCACACAAGTATTCTAGCATTCTAATACAGGTATGACTGGATGCACTAGCAGGTGTGTATACAACATCAGTGTACTAGTATGTATGCAACATGAATATCTGAGGTCTCAATAGGTATATATAAGAAACATTTTATCTCTTTTTGTTTTTGCAACTCTTTTAGAATGCCAGCAAAATACTCAAAGAATCGACAAGAACCTGTGTCCAGCAACGACACCTAAAAGCTGTCTCAAATCTCATAAATCCATGTCATAGTGTCTCTGGCCTCAGCCATCCGGCTGACCCATCTCAATATCAATATCTCATCCTCTCGCGGCCCCGGTCGGTATCCTCTGGATATCCGCCGTGCCCAATGAAGTCACCGGTAGGTAATCCGTCCCCTGCCAGGCTCATCGTCAGCAACACGAGCTTCTTGCCCCGGGGTACCTTACCAGGCCCACCATGTACCCGAGACAGTTCATCCAACTCCTCGAAACGGGTCTCGAAAACCACAACAAACTCATGGTGGACGACACTTGCATCACTAGAAAACCGCAATTTACATATTTTAAAAATATAATAAGTTTAGAAATTTTGCGGCTTTCCCCCAAAATCCAGAATATCATAAAATCTCATGAAATCCTCATAAATGCATATGCCTATGATAATGAATGCATATGGTGTCAATAATCAAGTTGCGATGTATGATTGATAGATTAGGCATGAACAATTAATATGATGAAGTACATGCACATGAATAGCAATTCTACGATTTCATTTTAAGGAATTAAAGCAATAGCGTAAGTTTATGTATCAATTATAGTAAAAGGGTTCAATTTAAAGGTTATCTAGTGTGGTGGCATGGCAATTACCAGGGTGTGTGTGTAAGCATGAATAGTGCTCGTGCTGCATATAAAAACCCTGGCAATGGTGCAGGTGTCCTATAACATGGTTTCGTATATGTATGTCAATATAGGGCATGAATGTAGCAAATAATGATACAAGTATTACACCCTTAATTACTAACATTACTAAGAATCTTTTTAAGGTACTAAAACTATCGGGCGACTTGCGCCATCCAACGATAGTCCCCCGTAGATGTTACATCTACTCACCGAAATCCCTAGCTCGTCACGTCCGATCACCGCTTTCCCCTTTCGAGCCGCGTCTGACGTCTCCACGACCGAACCTGGAATTTACATCAATACCAAACATAAGGTTACATATCAAGAACGATGCAAAACCCAAACGAAAACACTAACGTTCACAAGTTAGGTACAACGTGCACAAAGTCCGCCGGACACACGCGAAACTCGCAAAAATCTACAAAAAAGTCGATTTGGCCGCCCGGCAAAACTAAAACCCGATTACTCAAAAATCCGCACTCACGCATCCTAAACGTCATAGGATATCTCAAAAATATCGTCAAGATCTCGCAAATAGTTCATCACAATATTTTAATAAAAACTAGTAAGCATTACCTTCAAAAAAGAATCGGTGCAAAAAAAATCGCTGATTTGCGAAAAAAGACTACTACCTAGCATAAACATCCAATCGCATAACTAGTTAACCACAATCATTTTAATTATAACACATACAATGCTTCAAATCACATTTTCCATAAACAAACCCTTTCTAGAATTTTATAACTAGCAATCTTAATCTAAACTATACATGAAAAACCTTAAATTAACACTAATTTATAGCCTAATTAGCAAGTTAACCTCTTAGATTAGGTTAGCAAAACAACTAGATAACAAAATAGATTTAATCAACTAAAAAATGGTTTTTAAAACCCTAGTTAAACTCAAACCATTAACTAGAAAAAAAAAACTAGATTAGGATTAACACTAATTTAACACTACAACAATTTAACTTAAGGAACTTAACCAAAAGAATTTAATTAGCAAGAATTTATACCTCAACTAGAGATCTAGCAAGAATAAATTTGCTTCAATTGATGGCCTCAAAGCATCATGATCCAAGCTATAAAACCCAAGGTGAAAGGAATAAGGAATGGGAATTAAGTTGTGAGATTAAATTTTTGATTTTTGGAGCAATATTTTGATGAAATTTGAGAGAGAAAGAGAAGAGGAAATGGGGGGGGGGGGATTTCCTGCTGATTTTCGGCCAGGAAAGAGGTTAGGGATGGGCGTGGGTGTTGTGAGAAAATTCCTAAGTCAACCCTCTCAAGTCAATACACCATACTTCCAAATACTATATTTTAATCAACTCTCAAAACAATCCATTTCATCACATGAATAAGGTCAAAGTGAGGCAAGAAATTTTCTGGACCTGATCATGGTGGGGCTGGCCTAGGGCTGAGGGAAGAAAGAGTGGGGTTTTACAAAAGAAATTTTATGGAAAAAGACCCCCTACAAGTCAAAAATTGCAAGTTTAAGCTTAAATTCAATAAATTTCGTTTCCTATAAAAAAAATTAGTTAAAAATCAAAATAAAATACTAAAAATTTATGTTACAACTAGATTTTAATTAACATAATTTTAAGGATTAAAATTAGCCCGGAAAAATTTGTATTTATCGCTAATTTAATGTATTTTCTTACCGGCTTAAAATAATATTAAAAAATTGAAAAATATGGGAAAAAATTTAAATGACCAAAATTTAATAAGTAACTCATTAGCTACTAAAAACAAGCAATTACCTATCCATTTTAGGTATAATTAGCCCTAAACTGCAAAATAACAAAAAAGACGGTTTTCGGAAAAATACCGAATTTTCACCGATTTTCAGGAAAACACCAAAACGACTTTTCAAGACGCTACAAGAATAGACCATGGTAAGTGGATGGGTTAGGGTTAAGCATGAAGACAGAATGGTCTCTTTGGTCAAAGCTTCAAGAAGCTTCAACAAGCTTCAGGACAAAAACAAACCATTTTATTTTCATTTATCCAATGAAATAAATAAAGAAATGAATAAATAAATGATAAGGCAAAACCCTAATTATCATTTAACCATGGTTTAATTCTTCAAACTTAACCAAATGATCAAGTATCATCAAACATGATACAAATATGTGCACAAAAGTATATCACATATACAATTTGCACATCAAGTGAGAAAATCCATATAAAGTGAACCAATACTAGTTAATGCAAAGTAATATATCAAATATATAATTATACACTAAATCATTAAATCAACATTTGATTCAATGATCCGGTCATGTCTCACATAACCGACTAGTATTCAATGTATCGATTTATCGAATCAATGATTCGATAACTAGGTCATATCGAATATAACCAATCGAAACATTTATCGCGAGAATGAAATGCGGTATCATATACACGCATTATTCTCGCTCCCGCACATATCTCATATGCGCTCCTATTTCATTTCGCTTGAGCCAGGAAACCTCTGTGTAGGACTCTAAAGACTCGTCAATACGCCGGTAGCAGATGATGATCATATCAAGCACCCACAAGCCGCAAGCGGTCTGCTAAACGTAACGGCCATCCGGGTATTGAGCGATCAGAAGATCGACGAGCTGGCCCGCTCACACTCCTGTGAATCCAACTAGTAACACTTACCGTACAGTCCGGTCTGTTCGTCTGATACGTCGCATAAAAAGTCTAGGGGTGGTAAACGTCAGACCCCAATAACCGATAAGTCGTGCCGATGTGAGGCTCATAACGGGTCGAGAAACTGCTGGCAACACTTACCAGCAAATCTCTGATCAGCCCTGGCCAGGGACTTCCCTGTTACGGCCAATCGAGCACAGGGCAACATCAACCCCTAATACCGGGAGAGACGAAACCCCTCCTATCGCTCATTGCCTCCATGTGACTCGGGACTGTACCCAAAGACCACCATTTTGCACGCCATCATGGACGTGGTAAGGTGGAGATCAAAGCACAGTAGGAATCACACAAGACGCTATGACGATCTTGGGTCTACAGACTAACCTGCACAAGTGTCACCTGAGAACTGCCATCTGACGTGAGGTATAATACCACCTGGGAGTTCTTGGCGAGTCCGTCCAGTGTACCCAGTCTCCACTGAGCACCCGCATACCATCTCTGATGTCAAACACCAATGGATATGGGATCATCCATCGCCCATCTCATGGGTCGAGAAGCGTATATGCTAGTCTACTCTGGTATATCGATACCCCGTCTCGATACACCCACGACTAGGGACCTTGAAGGATGTACTTATGGACTACCATGTCCCCACTAGTATGATCTGCATCATAGTCCAGGTAGTCAAGTACACATCCTAAGGGCTTTACCAACATGTAACTCTAAGACAGTTTAAAGAGACAAGTATACATGTTAAGATAAAGAGTAACCAGATAGCATACTATCATATCGAGCAAGAAAGTCATCTCTATATATGTCCAAGCATCCAATATAATATACATCATGTGTACAATACTGGCCTTTAGGGCATACATACAACTAACATGCAAAACGGTGGCTTTTGGGTACAGTCCCGATTCACATGGAGGCAATGAGCGATAGGAAGGGATTCGTCTCTCCCGGTATAGGGAGTTGATGTTGCACTGTGTTCGATTGGCTATAACCGGAAATCCCTGGCCAGGGTTGCTGAGATTTGCTGGTAAGTGTTACCAGTAGTTTCTTGAACTGTTATAGACCTCATATCGACATGACTTATCGATCTATTGGGGTCTGACGTTTACCACCCCTAGGCGAGATATGCGACATATCAGACGATCAGACCGGACTGTACGGTAAGTGTTACTGGTTGGATTCACAGGAGTGTGAGCAGGCTTGCTCGTCGATCTTCTGATCCCTCAATACCCGGGTGGCCGTTACGTTTAGCAGACCGCTTGCAGCTTGTGGGTGTTTGATATGATCATCACCTACTGCCGGAGTATTGACGAGTCTTTAGAGTCCTACACAGAGGTTTCCTGGCTCAAGCGAAATGAAATAGGAGCGCATATGAGATATATGCGGGACCGAGAATAATGCGTGTATGTGATACCGTATTCTATTCTCACGATAAATGTATCGATTGGTTGTATGCGATATAACCTAGTTATCGAATCGATGATTGATTCGATAAGACGGTACATTGGATATTAGTCGGTCATATGCGATATGACCGGATCGTTAAATCAAGTGTTGATTTAATGATTTAATGTATAATTATATATTTGATATATTACTTTGCATTAACTAATATTGGTTCACTTAAGATGTTTTTTCTCACTTGTTTGTGCACATTGTATATGTGATATATTTTTGCGCACAAGTTTGTATCATGTTTGATGATGCATGCAAACTTTGGTGTATGTTTGGTTTAAACCATGGTTAGTCAATGGTTAGGGTTTCATTTGCTTTATTTACTTATTCATTTATTTATTTATTCATTTGAGAAAGAAATAAAATGGTGGCAAACTTTGGATTTTCTTTGAATCTTCTTGAAACTTTAAAAGACTTTGACCATTTTGTTTCTTTCCTTAACCCTAACCATTTACTTAACCCTAGTTTATTCTCTACATGTGTTTAGCTAACCCATGGTTGCAAGATGATAACCATCACTTCATTTTTCTTTTTGGAATTAATTCATTATTCTTTTTCTTCTTCTTCTTCCTCTTGAGAAAGAAAAGAAAAGGCTTGCTTCAAAATGTCAAGTGATGATTTCAAGTGAGAAATCCAAATCCAATGTGAACTCACTTACTATTTCTTCATCCTCTACCACTTTCCATGTAGTATAGGGTATTTTCTTCACAAGTTTCATGACTTGGTGAAGTTGGAGCTTGATCTTGAGTTGCCTCGACGTAGATCATCTTCGGCATCGAAGTCGACGACCTAGCCTGATCATTTCTTCGATGAAACCACCGCGAGAGTCCGGGATCCGAAGGGTACAGCGGAGGGATATCATCACAGAGCTAATGAAGTGGAGGACCGGATTTACAAAAGTTGTAGTCTCTTTCACTTTAGAGTAAAGTTGTTTACTACTTGCATGTTTCGCCTAATCTCTAGTTAACGAATCCGTATTAGGGTTTCTCGGCACTTATAAAATTTGAAATTGGCATGGTTGATACCTTGTGAGACCTCTTGAGTGTGCCTAGGAACCCTACAGTGGAGATCGATGAGCAAGCCCGCTCACACTCCTGTGAATCCAACCAGTAACACTTACCGTACAGTCCGGTCTGTTCGTCTGATATGTCGCATATCTCGCCTAGGGGTGGTAAACGTCAGACCCCAGTAGCTCGATAAGTCGTGTCGATATGAGATCTATAAAAGTTCGAGAAACTGCTGGTAACACTTACCAGTAAATCTCAGCAACCCTGGCCAGGGATTTCCGGTTATAGCCAATCGAACACAGCGCAACATCAACTCCCTATACCGGGAGAGACGAATCCCCACCTATCGCTCATTGCCTCCATGTGATTCGGGACTGTACCCAAAAACCACCGTTTTGCACGCCCTCTTGGACGTGGTAAGGTGGAAATCAAAGCACAGTGGGAATCACACAAGACTCTATGACGATCTCGGGTCTACAGACTAACCTGTACCAGTGTCACCAGAGAACTGCCATCTGACGTAAGGTATAATACCATCTGGGAGTTCTCGGCGAGTCCATCCAGTGTACCCAGTCTCTACTGAGCACCCGTATATCATCTCCGATGTCGAACACCAATGGATATGGGATCATCCATCGCCCATCTGTATGGGTCGAGAAGGTATAGCCTAGTCTACTCTGGTATATCGATGCCCCGTCTCGATACACCCACGACTAGGGGCCTTTAAGGATGTACTTATGGACTACCATGTCCCCACTAGTATGATCTGCATCATAGTCTAGGTAGTCAAGTACACATCCTGAGGGCATTACCAACATGTCACAGAGAGACAATCAGTGTACACGTTAAGGCAAAGAGTAACCAGATAGCATACTATCATGTCGAGCAAGAAAGTCCTCCCTATATATGTCCCGGCATCCACTACAATATACATCCTATGTACAGTAATGGCCTCTAGGGCATACATATAACTAACAATTGATGTTATGTGTTGCTGGATATGTTATATTGGATCGTCGTGTTTGAATAGCCGGGGGTTTTTATGTGAGATGGGTGTTTTTCATTTTAATTCATGTAAAGACTTGTATGTAATATTCTTTTATTAGGGGCACTTCCAGGTTGTGGAAGTTGTCACCGTTTGTATATTATTTACTTTTCCGCACTAGGATAGACCCAAGGAGGAGAGCACAAGTAACCGGGTTCTGAAGTCCCGTGGGAGACCAACTCGAGGAGTCGAGTCCGGGTCTCCTAACTCTAGAATTGGTAGGGTTGCTTGCCGCTCTCGTAGGGGTCTAGGGGTGTGGGTTTGGCTATTCATCACGACCGTGGAATCCGTGTTTTATACTGGCTCGTATTAAAAACACGGACATCCTAGAATATCCAATATTTCATATATATATTTCTTCTGCTGCGATATCTGTGATGTGATCATTTGATGTTCTGTGATAAATACTGTATATAGTATATATAATATATTATATAGACGTTACTTATGTTTTACACCCGCGCTAGCCCTGCCCCGCTCTGTCGTTAGTCATCTAACCTAACGGTGCACGAGGGGACATCGAGGCGAATGCGGATGGCATAAGTGTACGTCGTATTTATCTGTGATGTTTAGGTGATTTAAATGATGAGACTTCATTAATGTGATTAATGAAAGAAGAGAAACCTAAAGATGTTGTGGAATCGAATTTCAAAATAAAACAGGTAGCTACAGTTCTTGCTTTGCATCGCGGTGTTCCTTGTAGAACATCCTGCACCTTATTCGATAAGGAAAGGGCCGAGATCCCTTCACCGGGAGTGACCCCTTTAGCAACAACTGGCAGATGCTACACACTCGGTTTGTCTTTTGATTGCTTCTATAGTTTCTGCTTTGCACAGTGATATATATGATATATCCCGCACCTCATTCGACGAGGAAAGGGTCGACGATCCCTTCACCGGGAGTGACCCCTTTAGCAAAACTAGAAAATCCTAAAAAACACTCCATTTTTAAAATCATTTGATTCTACAACGATATCAAGTTCATTACGCAATAGGTTTTCAGAAAAAAACCTGTCGTAGCCCTCCGTCATTTCAGATAAGTGGTAGTTAGTATTCGTGCTACGTTTGTTGGCCTGCGTCAAGGCGTAGTGTGTGGTAGCTAACTAGTATTTATCTGCTTATGCATATGATGCAGATTGGATTAGGGTAGTCGTGCGACTTTGTTGGCCTGCGTCAAGGGTCGTGCGGGTGGGTTTAATTCAATCAAGAAATGACTGGTTGAACTTGACTAGCGGACTATGGTTTTTTGGCCCGCGTCAAGGTCATAGGACGCTAGGGGTAAAATATTATCGGGAATTTCAAGTGTTGAGATTTGCAATGAGATTGCATACCTTCTATGAGATAGTTGGTTCCCGATACCCACTGCGAGTAAGAGTTACTCCTGGGAGAGTTTTACACATTACAATTAGCCGATCTAGTAGGTGTCTAGAAAGTTATCAACGGGGTTACGCCTCTGGGAAAATGAGGTTTACATTAATTAGGTTCGTGCGAAAGTACGGGGGACCTCCCTCAAAGTACCGACACTGGCCTGGCTGAAAGATTGGCGAACTTGTAGCGTGTAATTAATCCCGGCTAGTCTTTCCTTTTAGGGTTTGAAGGAAGATTTGATAAAAACAGTGGGAGCCATCCTGATTAGATAAAATATAACCAATCTGATCTTGCAAGAGCATACGCTGAGTGTTTTCTTCTCTCTCTCTCTCCAGGTAGCGACCATATCACGCCTTAATCAAGATAATAATATGGAATATTGACCGAACCCGCTTGTTATACTGAGCTTGGGAACATTGGTCCCGCTCCAACTTATAATTGTTATAAGACAGAGCAGGAAATTGGGGAATACCAGATTTCCCGTGCTGCCCAAACGAAGAAAGTGCATATGATGCATCTCCTTCGGGTGTGTTCATTACAAAGAGCTGTTTCTCTATATCCTCTACGTCCTGGGTATTTGATACCGGATCAGGATCCCAGATATGTAATCTGTTACATAGGGCTACAGATAGGTAGAGAACTTAGAATGGGTGATAAGTTTCATGAGGCAGAAAACGGTGCAAGTGTTGCAGCCAAGTCTGTCGGTCACTGTTACCCTGTATTACCAATACATTGATTCTAAACAAATGTTATTAGATACCGAACCTGATATACAAAATCATATCTGTCTCTTTATTAGTAAAGAAACGATAAAATTTTGTATTGTTGGATAATGTTTTGAACATTTCCTATATGAAAAGTTGATCGGTTCAGGCACGTTATCTAAAAGCATTGATGATCGAAATCAAACTACAGTTTTTAGTATACGGAACACACACAAGTGGAAGAGTTCACAAATGAACAGATCCTTCTTGAGTTATTGTAGACTAGGTCAGATCAATGTGACCCGACTAGCTAAAGTTACATTTAGATGCATATTTAAATCAGTTTGAATTTACATCTTATGAAACTTGCCAGTTATGTCACAGAGATAAGATGACCATAACTCCGTTTACTGGAAACAGAGAAAGAGTTAGTGAACTCTTGGGATGTTACATGTTGATGTATGTAGGTCCCCTATCTACACATACCAAGACCGGTTCTTTGTACTTCATCACATTCTCTGATGATCTCTCAAAATTCAGACATATGTTCCTGCTGAAACACAAGTCCGAACCTTTTGAGATATTCACAGAATATGATCTAGAAGTAGAGAACCGATACGGGTATAAGTATTATGTCCTTTGATGTGATCACGGAGGAGAAGACTTGTGCATAGAATTCCTGGACTATTCTAAAGGAGAATGAGATTCTCTCTCAGCATTATTCCTCCGTATACACCATAGCACGATATGGTGCGCTCTATGATGAGTACTACTGAGTTTCCTATTTTCTTTTTACGGGTTATGCACTTGGGAAGTTGTATACCTATTGAATAGGGTTCAAATCAAATCAGTTGCCTACCACTTCATATGGGATATGGAAAGGGAAGAGCCCATATCTTAACTTAGTTAAGATTTGGGGTTGTCCAGTCTATGCCTGAAAAGCAAAATCCGGACAAGCTCGAGGCAAGATCTGTTATGTAGAACTGGAAATGTTCCAGCTATACAAACTGCAGCTGATGATTTGATAGAACCAAAGGATTCAGTAGATTCCAACGAAACTCAGCCTCTCCGCCGATCTAGTAGGGTTCCTCACCCACCTGAGAGATACTTTGGTTTTTCTATGACAGTGGGAGCGATGATTGCATCATGAGACGATGACCCAACTAGTTTCGAGCTGGCCATCGAGAGTAGGGACTCTGTAAGAATGGCTGGATGCTTAGCGATCTGAGATGGAATCCATGTACACCAACAAAGTATGGACTTTGGTTGCTATATCTTAAGAGTTAAATCCCCATCAGGAGCAAGTATATCTTGAGAAGATTACTTGGTGTAGATGGAAAAGTTGAGACTTTCAAAGCTAGACTTGTTAAAGGTTTCCGTCATCAACCAGGTGTGGATAATGATGAAACCTTTTCTAGTGGCTATGCTTAAGTCCATCCGGATCCTACTTGCCACGGTTACATACCATGACTACGATATCTGGCGGTTGGGTGTCTTGACTGCTTTTCAAAATGACGATTTGGAAGAAAGCGTCTATAAGTACACAGCCAGAGGGCTTCGTAGACAGTGGGAGCAGCGGAAACGCGTGCAAGATGTTTTATATGTTAAAGCAGGCATCGCGGAGTAGGAACGTCTGTTTTGATGTGTTAGTCAAAGAGTTTGACATCATCAAAATGGTAGATGAACCTTGTATATACAAAAAGGTAGTAGGGAGTATGGTAGTGATCCTCGTAGAGTACATGGATGACATACTCTTGATAGGGAAGGAGTTTCCTATGTTACGCTCGCTCAATCTCCACTTATCACAATGATTCTCCATATAGGATCAAAGTGATACCTACTAAATCCGTGGTTTTAGATCTATGAGATAGATCTAAATGAATATTAGGATACTCACTATTTGTAGTGAGATGGTATCAATTGGTCCTGGGGAGAATCACTGGAAGGGTTCCAGGGTGATAAAGACGACTGAATGTCAGTCACAGGCATTGTCTTTACCCTCAGTAAAGGGACGGTATGTTGGAAGAGTTCCAAGCTAGATACCGTGGCACACTAGACGATAAAGGTTGGAAACATCGCTACTTAAGATGCTACCAAAGAGGAAGTCTTGGTGTATATTAGTTCATGAGATGAACTTAGTTCCCCCCATTGTGTGACAATGGAGTTGTGGCTTATGCTAAGGAACGTCCGTCCCATCAGTGATCCAGACATATTCTAACCCATCAGTGATCCAGACATATTCTAAGGCAGTATCACCTGATCATGGAGATAGTTGATCTCCAGGGTGATCAAGGTTAGGAGAGTAGACTCAGAAGACAACGCGGCGGATCCACTCACAAAGGCATTTTCCCAGAGAGAGACTATTATGGGATGGTTGAGTATGAGATACTACAACCACTGCTATCAGATGGCCCTAGTGCAAGTGGGAGATTGTTAGTTATATGTATGCCCTAGAGGCCATTACTGTACATAGGATGTATATTGTAGTGGATGCTGGGACACATATAGGGAGGACTTTCTTGCTCGACATGATAGTATGCTATCTGGTTACTCTTTGCCTTAACGTGTACACTGATTGTCTCTCTGTGACATGTTCGTAATGCACTTAGGATGTGTACTTGACTACCTGGACTATGATGCAGATCATACTAGTGGGGACATGGTAGTCCATAAGTACATCCTTCAAGGTCCCTAGTCGTTGGTGTATCGAGACGGGGCATCGATATACCAGAGTAGACTAGCGTATACCTTCTCGACCCATACAGATGGAGGATGGATGATCCCATATCCATTGGTGTTTGACATCAGAGATGATATACGGGTGCTCAGTAGAGACCGGGTACACTGGACGGACTCGCCGAGAACTCCCAGATGGTATTATACCTTACGTCAGATGGCGATTCTTTGGTGACACTGGTACAGGTTAGTCTGTAGACTCGAGATCGTCATAGAGTCTTGTGTGATTCCCATTGTGCTTTGATTTCCACCTTACCACGTCCAAGAGGGCGTGCAAAACGGTGGTTTTTGGGTACAGTCCCGAATCACATGGAGGCAATGAGCGATAGGAGGCGATTCGTCTCTCCCGGTATAGGGAGTTGATGTTGCGCTGTGTTCGATTGGCTATAACCAGAAATCCCTGGCCAGGGTTGCTGAGATTTACTGGTAAGTGTTACCAGTAGTTTCTTGAACTATTATAGACCTCATATCGACACGACTTATCGAGCTACTGGGGTCTGACGTTTACCACCCCTAGGCGAGATATGCGACATATCAGACGAACAGACCGGACTGTACGGTAAGTGTTACTGGTTGGATTCACAGAAGTGTGAGCGGGCTTGCTCGTCGATCTTCTGATCGCTCAATACCCGGGTGGCCGTTATGTTTAGCAGACCGCTTGCGGCTTGCGGGTGTTTGATATGATCATCACCTGCTGCTGGCGTATTGACGAGTCTTTAGAGTCCTACACAGAGGTTTCCTGGCTCAAGAAAAACGAAATAGGAGCGCATATGAGATATGTGCGGGACCAAGAATAATGCGTGTATGTGATATCGCATTCTATTCTTGCGATAAATGTATCGATTGGTTGTATGCGATATAACCTAGTTATCGAATCGAGGATTGATTCGATAATTCGGTACATTGGATATTAGTCGGTCATATGCGATATGACCGGATCATTAAATCAAGTGTTGATTTAATGATTTGATGTATAATTATATATTTGATATATTACTTTACATTAACTAGTATTGGTTCACTTAAAATGGATTTTCTCACTTGATTGTGCACATTGTATATGTGATATATTTTTTGTGCACAAGATTGTATCATGTTTGATGATACATGCAAACTTGGGTGTGTAGAATTAAACCATGGTTATGTTAATGGTTAGGGTTTTGATTTACTTACTTATTCATTTATTTATTTATTCATTAATTCATTTTGGGCAAAAAAGAAATGGTGGCTAAGTTTGTTTTGTTGTTGAAGCTTCAAGAAGGTTTGACTAAGTGACCATTTTGTCTTCATGTCCTAACCCTAAGCATTCAACTAAACCCTAGTTAATTCTGTACACTTAACCATGGTTGTAAATATGATAAGTATCATTTTTATTTCCTAATTTTAAAATACTCATCATATTCTTTTTCTTCTTCTTCTTCTTCTTCAAGAAGAAGAAAGCTTGCAACCTTCAATGGTGACTTCATGAAAAGAGTGAGAAATCCAATTCTAAAGTGAATCCACTTCATATTTCTTCATCCTCTACCACTTGCCAAGTAGTATAGGGTGTTTTCTTCACAAGTTTCATGGCTTGGTGAAATTGGAGCTTGATCTTGTGTTGCCTCGACGTAGATCATCTTCGGCATCGAAGTCGATGACCTATCCCGATATTTCTTCGATGAAACCACCGCGAGAGTCCGGGATCCGATGGGTACAGCGGAGGGACTTCATCACGGAGCTATAGAGGTAGAGGACTGGATCTACAAAGGTTGTATTTCCAATCACTTAGCGGTTAAAGTGTTAACTTGCTTGTTGTTTTCGCCTAATCTCTAGTCAACGATTGCATTAGGGTTTCTCGGCACCGGAATTTTTTGAATTTGGCATGCTTGATGCCTTGTGAGACCTCCTTAGTGTGCCTAGGAACCCTACAAGAACATCCACTTATGTTCTAAAACTGCTTCCGAACGTTTCTCCAGGATAGGATTAATATCAACTTATTGCAGCTCGTGCAAAAACAACATCTGGTGTGGTACTTGACATCTCATGATCAACTCAATTGCCTAAGCAAGTGATCTGCCAATCATGCACATCCCTCTCCCCTTTAGTCTGTAAGACACCTTTAGAGAGGGTGACTCCATTACCTGCAGGTAAACTACAGTGCCAGGAGTCGTCCATTCTAAAACACCTTTAGAATGCTGTCTTAGTACCCAGATTGGGAAAATACCCAAATCTAGATCTAAAACCATAGATCTAGTAACCAGAATATTTGATATTATATCTATATCCTATGTGGAGAAACCATTGTGTGACAACCAAAGTATAACCGATCGTAGTATAAGAATTTCACTTCCTACTCTGTGTATGTCATCCGAATACCAAGACATCACACCCTACTACCTTCTTAACAGATCCATCCTCTATTCTGAAGAAGTCAAACCTATGACTGTCACATCAAAATAAATGTTCAATCTCCGCTATATCCGCTTTAGTCTACAAATAGTCATAAGCTACTTATCCACTATGCTTCCGCTGCTCCCACTGACTACAACAAGCCTCTGGCAGAGTTATATACACGTGCACTTCTAAAGCCAGTTCAAAACGACGCTATACTCATCTTCCTTCCGGGTCTCATAGCTTGGAACAACAGTAGTGTCAAGTATGGGTAAACAAGAACCTTCCTGTCACCGTCCTTGAGGCTACCGGAGTACCTCTCGGGCACCTGAGGTTACCCACCATATCTAACGAGTGGCCAATAGAATGTCAAACCAGATTGAATCTTTAGGTTCTTATTAAATTTTCAGTAATCGTTTGCGGTTCTGGAATCACTTCCAGTTCTACCATACTCCCACTACTGTTTTCTGAAAAAATCCATTTTTATTAAAACTGTGGCGAGTCAAGAACAATATCACTATTGATCTTCTAGATGGTAGAAAGTCAACCCTCGTCATAGCCCGGGTCAACCCACAAACAGCCATTACAGAAACGTGCCATGAGTTATCCAGAGTCTGGTTTTAAGCATAAGCCGGACAACTCCCCGTACCTTAACAACGTTAAGATATGAACCGTTCTATATCCAATATAGAAACAGAGGCTCTAATTTAATTGGAACCAAATTCAAATCATGCAGCTGTCTCCAGTGCATGTAAACTAAATGGAAGGAGGCCGATCAGCGTTACTCAACTTAGGAATGCATCCAGATATGAGTAACCCGAAAGAGAAAAATGTTTCTCAAAACCATTACTATCAACTGAATACCATACACAAGTATCTACATCTTCGATCACTTTGAAGAATCCCGATACTTGCAATACCTGGTTCTCTACTTTACTCTTATACCTATAACTTCTCAAAACTGGGATCTTGTATTTCTATGAAACACATGTCTAAGAACTAGAGAAGTCATAAGTAAACATAATATAGTGCGAGTACCAACCTCTTTGTCCTAATGGACACTGGACAACATACAATACTCTGTATAAGTCCCCTAAGTCTAATAACTCAGTCCATGTGTGTCGTAGGTTGAAAACTGTACTTATGGTTAAGAAGAATTACACCGCTGTTTAATGCTCCTTACCTAACCATCCACTGATATAGGTAAATGTGATAGACATAATTTCAAACAGTTATATCTCACTTTATAAAAATAAACATACAGATATATCAATTTGAAATTGGTGCATAACAACGGATATTCAAAAACAAATATTTGTCGTCCGGCAAACAACCCAGGCGATTTCCTCAAATATCACCAATTACAAAGAATCCCGATATAATGAGGATGATCACCTAATTCCCAATAACTTACTCCCACTCATCATCTGTAAAACCATACAGATGTGAGAATCAAACTTGGTAAATACAAAACCAGGAGCAAGGACTAACTGGGAAATCAGTTTTCTATTAACAATATGCAGTGAAACTGAAACATGTAAATGTTTCGAAGGGGTATCCGGGTATTCTTAGTAATACCTCTTCCATTATCAGATTTACAACTGTAACCGTATATTTCTTTTCCATCTCTCCAAATCCCTTTATATGTCTTTAGTCATTACCTTATGTACACCCTTTTAGGCTAAATGGTTTTCTTCCTTCCCTACCGTTCGGCACCTGCCTATGGTTTGGAAGAAGACTATCCAATAAGCATAATAGGTGTACTGTCCTAATCCTAGGAGCACTCGCAACCCGAGAGAAGGTAGAGATAAAAGACAACTGAATAAAACCTTATTCCTATTTCTCCTGAACCAGAATCCATCCCCGAACTGGAACAAGTTCCTTCGACTTCGTATATAACCATACGATGGAGTATCCAAATAACTGTGTATCTTCGTAGTGATACGGGGTGTTCCGGAGAAATACAAAAGTGAAGTAGGAGTGGCGATGAAATACTTGGTTTGGTCGTGAATAGCAGTCGCAATTTACTTTGCCCTCTTACTAATCCCTTTATTTGTCTAAACTTATTACCTTCTGTACACCATCGTTAGGCTAATTGGTTTTCTTCATTCCCCACCGTTCGGCACCTGCCTATGGTTTGGAAGAAGACTATCCAATTAGCATAATAGGTGTACCGTTCTAATCCAAGGAGCACTCACAACCTAACAGAAGGTAAAAGCAAAAGACAACTGAATAGTCCTATTCGTTTTCTCCAGAACCGGAAACCATCCTCCAATAAGTTCCTTCGAGTTCGTATTATCCAATGTAAGTGGATGTTCGTAGTAATACGGGGTGTTCTGGAGAAAAGGGTTAGAGTAGGAGTGGCAATAAGGTATGCAACTCTGACAATCCAAAAGCCAGTATTATAAGAAGGTTCGGTCAACTCGGTTACTGAGTCACAGTCAAGGGTCGGGCCATGGCCGCTGCCAAAGAGAGAGAGAAAAGAAACACTCAGCGTGCACTCTAACCTAGATCAGAATGGTTACCAATTTATCTAATCAGGAAACCTCCCACTGTAAGCTCAAATTCTCCTCCAAACCTGAAAGAAGAATTATTCGGGATCACCCGAGGAGTAAACCAACTCATCAGTGGGAATCGGGATCCAACTATCATCACATGACAACGTGATGGAATCCACTCACGTTATCACACTCCAGAAGGTATGCGCATATCTGGCAAGTTTCAATTTCTTTAGAAACTCCCGATGTGATTTTTACCCCATGCTCTTATGACCTTGATTAAGGCCAACAAATCATAAGTCACATGTCAAGTTCTACCCGTCATTGTCCAGGTTAATTTGAACCCACCCGTACAAGCCCTTGACAAGCGCCAATAAGGCTTTACGACTGTCCCAAACCAATGCATCTATCTATGCTGCAGAAAAGTAACAAATAGATACCATACACTATGCCTTGACTAAGGCCAACAAACATAGCATGAATACTAAGTGCTACCCGTCTGAAATGACGGAGGGCTACGAATGGTTTTTGGCGAAAAACCTTTAACGTAATGAACTTGTTATTGTTGAAGGAACTGGATAGCTTTTTATAAATATAGTGGCGAACATCTTTGCCAAAGAGGTCACTCCCGGTGAAGGGATCTCGGCTCTTACCCCGTAGAATGAGGTGCGGGATATTCTAAACTGAATACCACGATGAAAGCAAAAAGTGATCGAATATAGTGAAGTTATTACCCTGATGCAAACTTCTGTGCAAGGGGTCACTCCCGGTGAAGGGATCTCGGCCCTTGCCTCGTCGACTGAGGTGCAGGATATTCCAACTGAATACCACAGTGCAAAACAAAAGAGAACGTCCTTGCAATAACAGCTTTTTGAAAAATGTTCCAACAACATCAGAATAGGTTTGTTTAGCTTGCATTGATCCGAATCAATACTGTCCCATCAATTAATCACACCACAAAAGAATGAAAATATGATGTATGTATATGCCGTCCGAATTCGCCACTGGGTCCCGTCATCACCCGTTAGGTTACTTAACTAACGACAGAGCGGGGACTGGACTAGCGCGGGTGTAAAAAATATACAACATCTACTAGTATATATATCAATATATAATATTCACTCATGGCGTGATAAAATGCAACATCACAGAAATGTAATAAGCATCACAGAACAATACAAATAATCTGGGATCCCCGGGTTTCATAGAGCCGCTGCTGAAACCCTACGTTCCCCTGGTTGTGAGGATAGCCTGTGTATGAAGGGTTACCCTAGCTCCCCGGCCATCTCACGTGGCCAAATGCGGAACAAAATTTTTCTTACGAATGAAACTTGGCGCTAGACTAAACCCTAAAACCGGATCTTTCCATAGAACTCACTAGCTACACTTAGGGAGCTATCTACTATGATAGAAACCTCACCAAATGAACCAAGTCCTTCGGTTTTCTTTCTTCATCCTTAGCTCCTAGCAAGCGCCTTGAACATGCTTGAACTTCTTTCCTTGCTCCATCGGTCCTCCGGGATCGAGCTTGTTCTCCGGCCTCCTTTTGTCGTAGATGATCCACCCGGGGAGTATGATCCATGGCTCTAGCTCCTAAATATGTAACTAAAGGAGCAACTAGAGAACTTGGTTTGCTAAACCAAGTAGTCTAGGATGTAGTGGAGGGTGTCTTAGTGTATAGCTATCTCTTTCTTGCCTCTTCACTTGATTCTCAACACATGAGAAGGTAGTGAAGAGGAAGAAGATGAAGGTGGAAGAAACTTGAAAGCAAAAAAGGAGATGAGAGCAAAAGAGAGCTCAAAGAAAAATGAATCCAAAAATGAAAGAGAAAATATACACAATGGTTTTGTATATCAATTCTTTCATTAAACAATTAGCAACCATACTTCAAAAGTAAACCCAAAATGAATTATAAATTCATTTGTTCACTATTGAAGCATGGTTACTCCCATTCCTCCCTCACCTCTCATTTTACACCTCATTTCCAATTATCAAATAAATGGAAAATACATAATGACGTGGCCACCTTCTAGAAAGAAAACTGTAATAAATATGGATTTCTAACTACTGCACAAATATACCGGCAATCAGATAAAAATCCGAACGCCCAAAAGAGATAGAATAACACGAAGAACGTAATACTAGAATATATATATATTGAAATACATATATGTAAATTATTAAATCAATACCTGACTTAATTATCCGACTCAGACCCGAGCCGGCTAGTATTACAACTGTCCGATCGAAAAACCGAGTACCAAGTACATCAATCGATCGAACCCTGCACGTATCCAATGCGGCTACTACATCGTTTTGCCTGGATCAGGGAAACCCTCTGTGTGGGACTCTAAAGACTCGACAGTACTCTGGCAGTGGGTTTAACCACAAGCACGTCAGCGGTACTGGCTGTACGTAATGGCTGCCCAGGTACCTGTCAAAATGGAAGGCCGACGCGCAAGCTCGTCCGAACTCCTACTGAGCCTATCCGTGACAATATCCGTACAGTCCGGTCTCTTCGTCAAAGAGTATCGCATATCGGGTCTAGGGGATGGTGAACGTCATGTAAGTCTATGCTAGCGCCCCGGCAGTCTACAGACGCCAAATGCGGAACAAAAACTTTTAAACTGGCGCTATCGTATACTTTAACCCGGATCTGCCATTATTGCTAAACTAACAAACTGTAAAGAGTGTAGGAATGTTATACCGAACGATCCGAGTCCTTCGTTCTTCAACCATCATCCCACGCTCCGTTGCGGCTGCTCCGATCTCGTCAATCTCCGATCTCCTCGTCGAAGTGGCACCACATGATCGGTTCTTTAAACGGGCTCCCGCCTCTGACTCGAGGCAACTCGATCGTCAAGTTTGCTAAAAGAGACGACCAAGAATGATGTAGAGAATGAGTAGATGACTTTGTCTCACTTCGTCCAAATCCGTGGACGATCGGTTAATGAAGTTGCCGTGGAAATCGGGTGATGGAATGAAATGAACTGTAAAATTCCATACACCCCAAATACTATCATAATCTTTTCTAACCAAAATGAAACCTCAAGTGAGAGAGAGTGTGAGAGGAGAGAGAGGGCCGGCCATCTATATAGCAAGAGGGAGGTGACCGTAGGAGCAAAGAGGGTGACCTTAAGAAAATATCATGTATGAAAACAATGAATGCAAAAACCATGAGTCATTAGAAACAATGAACCTTAAAACCCTTAGTCATCATTGCATTAATGACACCATTAATGCACTAATGACTCACTAGCCTCATCATCACTTCTAGAAGCTTCTAGAATGATGACTCACCTCAACTGAAGAAAAGATAAATCCGTCTTTAACCGAATGTTAAAAGACGGCTGATAGAAAACTGGAAACTGGCAACTTCCAAAAGTGATCCTGAAACGACTTTCAGGATAACCCCGAAACTGTATAAATACACCCGCATTTGTATTACGACCGAATACAAATGCATCTAAGACAAAGATATTATACCTACTCAATATAATACTCGGATCCGGCTTAAACCAAAGCCGACCAGTATCATCTGCCCGAAAACTGACACGTGCGTAAACGCACGTGCATTTTCCGAACCCTGCAATAAAACCATACGGCCTCTACAACGTTTCACCCGAACTTGGGAAACTGTCTGTGGGGGACTCTAATGACTCGTCAGTACCCTGGCAGTGGGTTTAACCACAAACCGTCAGCGGCACTAGCTATGCGTAACGGCTGCCCACGGACTGACCTCAATGGAGCCCGAGGAGCGAACTCAAGGGAGACCGATGAGAGAACTCCTCCGAAAACCCTACTGAGCCTAACAGTGACAATGTATATACAGTCCGGTCCGTTCGTCAATGAGTATCGCATATCTGCCTAGGGGGCTAGTAACGTCAGACCCCCAATAGCAGTATAAGTCGTGTCGGAGTGAAGCCCAATAACACCCTGAGATACTACTGGAGTACCTACCATTAAATCTCCTACCATGGCCATGGATTTGTGTAATGGCTCTCCTAGACACAGCACGATCTCGCCCCCAATACCGGGATAGACGAATCCCCTGCCGATCCGCTCACGTGCCTCCATGTGGCTCGGGACTGTACCCAAAAGCTACCTGTTTGCACGACTCCTTTGAGCCGTGGTAGGGTAGAAATCAAAGCATAGTGGGAACTCACACGAGACAAATGACGACCTCAGGTCGATGAACTAACCTGTACACATGTCACCAGGGAACTGCTATCTGACGGTAGATATAGTACTAACTAGCAGATTCCCGGCGAGTCCTGTCCGGTGTACTCATAACCCAATGAGCACCTGTATACATCTTAGGTGATCCAACTGACACCAGTGGCTTGTGAGACCGGCCACCGCCCCTCGTCGGGGTCTCGACTGTACACACTAGTCTACTCCGGAGTATCGATGCCCTGTCTCGAAACTCCCACGACTAGGGACCACAATTAAGGATATGCGTATAAACCACCCAACTCTCACTTATATGATCTCCATCATACTGTTGGTGGTAAAGCAAGATCCTAAGGGCTCTATCAAAGTCTAACATGCAATCAGTCACCTGAACATGTACACGACTGATAAAGGCAAACCAGATAGCATACTTTCATCTCGAGTAAGACTGTCATACCGGTATAGGTCCTCCGCAATCATTACAATCACGTACCTGCGATCCAATAATTGACTATGAGGGCACTATCTCCAACAATCTCCCACTTGCACTCAAGGCTAATTATTGCGATGTTGCGTACTCACTGCCCGTGTGAAACCAACACCCAACTCCTCTACTAATCAGTTTCACAAAGCCCGTTTGTAAAACTATTGTGTTCGAGAAATAGCCTCAGTGAGTGGATCCGCCTAGAAGTTTCTTTCTATATCTCTCTAAATCTCAAGTTCGCGGAGAAAGCCATCTCCCGAATTGAGTAATACTTGTCTTAGAATATGTCAAGATATCTGATGGGACCTAGTTTATAAATGAACTCCAAATCCAAACTTCTTAGACTGTATCGATCACTGAACCTAATCAGTATCCGGCACCATGCCTTCCACAGTATCCTCTTGGACCACCTGTCCATAATACTGTCCCTCTTCGTCAGAGGGAAAAACTATAACTCTGACAATCACTCTGTCATCCATGTCACCTTTGGAGCCTGGAATGATAACCGTCTCCCGAAGGAAGGTGTCGTCATCAAATCCGTAGAACATGTACTTATGTTCTAAAACCGCTTCCTTATATTTCTCCAGGATTGGATTAATACAAACTTATTGCATCTAGTGCAAAACTAACATTTGGTGTGGTACTTGACATCTCATGATTGACTCAATTGCCTAAGCAAGTGATCTGCCAATCATGAACATCCCTCTCCTCTTTAGTCTGTAAGACACCTTTAGAGAGGGTGACTCCATCACCTGCAGGTACACCACCATGCTAGGAGTCAACTATTCCAAAAACCATTAGAATATCTGTCAAAGTACCCACATTGGGAAACTACCCAAATCCAGATCTAAAACAATAGATCTAGAAACCAGAATGTCAAATATTATATCCATATCCTGTCTGGAGAAACAACTGTGTGACGACCACAGTACAACCGATCGTAGTATAGGAATTTTACTTCCTACTCTGTGTATGTCATCCAGATACCATGACATCACACCCTACTACCTTCTTAACAGATCTATCCCCTATTCTGATTGAAGTCAAAACCATGACTGTCACATCAAAATTAGATGATCTATCTCCGCTATAACTGCTCAAGTCTAAAAATAGATATAAGCTACTTGCCCACTATGCTTCCGTTGCTCCCACTGACTACGACAACCCTCCTACCGGGTCTCATATCCTGGAACAACAGTAGTGTCAAGTCTGGGTAGATAAGAACCTCCCTGTCACCGTCTCTGAGGCCACCGAAGTACCTCTCGGGCGTCTGAGGTTACCTACCATACCCGCGGAGTGGCTATTGGAATGTCAAACCTGATTGAATATATAGGTCCTATTAAATTTTCCGTAATCGTTCGCGGTTCTGGAATCATTTCCAGTTCTACCATACTCCCACTACTGTTTTCTGAAAAAGATCCATTTTACTAAAACTGTGGCGAGTCAAGAACAATATCACTATTGATCTTCCAAATGGTAGAATATCAACCCTCGTCATAACCAGGGTCAACCCACAAACAGCCATCACAGAACCGTGCCCTGAGTTATCCAGAGTCTGGTTTTAAGCATAAGCTGGACAACTCCCCGTACCTTAATATCTTTTAAAGTACGAACTATTCTATATCCAATATAGAAACTTTGGCACTTATTTAATTGGAACCATATTCAATCCATGCAGATGTCTCCAGTGCATATCTGCTTAATGGAAAGAGGCTAATCAGCATTACTCAACTTAGGAATCCATCCAATTATGAGTAACCTGAAAGAGAAACGCATTTCTCAAAACCATCACTATCATCTGAATACCAATCACAAGAATCTACATCTTCGATCTCTTTGAAGAATCCCGATGCTTGTGATACCTGGTTCTCTACTTTATTCTTATACCCACAACTTCTCAAAACTTAGACCTTGTATTTCTACGAAACACTTGTCTAAATACTAGAAAAGTTATAAGTAAACAGAACATAGTACGAGGACCTACCCCTTTGTCCTGAAGGACACTTGGACAACATACAATACTCTGTATAAGTCCACTGAGTTAAAAAAACTCAAAACTTGTGCGTTTGTAGGTGGAAAACTGTACCCTGGTGATTTCCTCAAATATCACCAATTACAACGAATTCCGATATAATGAGGATGATCACCTAATTCCCAATATCTTACTCCCACTCATCATCTGTAAAACGATACAGATATGAGAATGAAACCTGGTAAATACATACCCTTGGAGTAAGTGTCTAATCGGGAAAACAGTTTTTCTTTAACAATGCACTGAAACATTAAAATGTTTCGTAGGGGTATCCTGGTATTCATAGCAATGCCTCTTCCATAATCCAATTCATGACTTCAACTGTATATTTTATTGCCATCTCTTCAAATCCCTTTATTTGTCTTTAGTCGTTACCTTCTGTACACCATCGTTAGGCTAAATGGTTTTCTTCCTTCCCTACCGTTCGGCACCAGCCTATGGTTTGGAAGAAGACTATCCAGTAAGCATAATAGGTGTACCCTCCTAAACCAAGGAGTACTCGCATCTCGAGAGAAGGTGATGATAAAAGACAACTGAATAATACCTTATTCTTTTAAAGGTGAAATAGGAGTGGCGATGAAGTACGCGGTTTTGGTCGTGAATGATATCAGTCGCAATTTACTTTGCCCTCTTTCTAATCCCTTTATTTTGTCTTTACATATTGCCTTCTGCACACCCTACTTAGGCTAATTGGTTTTCTTCATTCCCTACCTTTCGGCACCAGCCTATGGTTTGGAATAAGACTATCCAATAAGCATAATAGGTGTACTCTCCTAAACCAAGGAGCTCTCGCAATCTGAGAGAAGGTGATAATAAAAGACAACTGAATAAACCAATTCTATTTCTCCTGAACCTGGATCCATCCTCGAAGAAGTCCCTTCGAGTTCGTATATAACCATACGATGGATCTATCCAATGGAAGTGGATATCCGTAGTAATACGGGTGTTCTGAGAAATTCAAAGGTTAAAAGAAGGAGTGGCAATGACTTATGCAACATAGACAATCCAAAAGCCAGTATTTTAAGAAGGTTCGTTCAACTTGGTCACTGAGTCATAGTCTAGGGTCAGTCAAAGGTCGCTGCCAAAGAGAGAGAGAAAAGAAACACTCTGCGTGCACTCTAACCTAGATCAGAATGGTCATCACTTTATCTAATCCGGAAACCTCCCACTGTCCTGTCAAATTCTCCTCCAAACCTAAAGAAGAATCAATCGGGATCACCCGAAGAGTAAACCAACTCATCAGTGGGAATCGGGATCCAACTCTCATCGCATGATAACGTGATGGAATGCATCTACGTTACTCATACTCCAGATGGTATGCGCATACTTGGCAAGTTACAGTTTCTTTAGAAACTCCCGATATGATTTATGCCCCATGCTCTTATGACCTTGGCGTATGTCAACAAATCATAAGTCACATGTCAAGTTCTGCCCGTCATTATCTTGTTAATTTGAACCCACCCGTACATACCCTTGACGTATGCCAACAAGGTAATACGACTGTCCCAAACCAACTCATCTATCTATGCAACAAACGAATACCCAGCAGCTACCAAACACTATGCCTTGACGTATGCCAACAAACATAGCTTGAATACTACTGACCATCCATAAGAAACGACGGAGGGCTACGGCTGGTTTTTGGCGAAAAACCTTTAACGTAGTGAACTTGATATCGCTGAAGGAACCTGATAGCTTTTTAAAATATAGTGGCGAAAACCTTTTGCTAAAGAGGTCACTCCCGGTAAAGGGATCTCGGCTCTTTCCTCGAGGAATGAGGTGCATGATATTCCACTGAATACCGCTATGCAAAACAAAATGTAATCGACTATAGTGAAGTTATTACCCTGACGCAAACTTCTGCCCAAGGGGTCAGTCCCGGTGAAGGGATATCAACCCTTGCCCCGTCGAATGAGGTGCAGGATATTCCACTGAATACCGCTATGCATAACAAAAGGAAACGTCTTTGTAACAACACTTTTTAAATTTGTTCCAACAACTGTATACAGGTTTGTTTTACTTTGCATTGATCAGAATCAACGCAATCCCATCAATAATCACACCAGAAAAGAACGAAAATAAAATGTACGTATATGCCATCCGCATTCGTCACTGGGTCCCGTCATCACCCGTTAGGTTACTTAACTAACGACAGAGCGGGGACTGGACTAGCGCGGGTGTAAAACATATACAACATCTAATAGTATATAAACCAATATACAATAATCGCTCCAGGCGTGATAGTATGGAACATTACAGAAAAGTAATAAGCATCACAGAACAATACAGATATCAGGGATCCCCGAGTTTCACAGAGCCGCTGCTAAAACTCGGCGTTCCCCTGTCGTGTGGATAGCCTGTGCAATGAAACCTATACCCCTACGGGTGCGGCAAGTTACCCGCCAAAACCTGAAGCGAGGCAGCCCCCTACAGCATAGTGAATGGACCACCCGGCACTCCACGGAATCCGGTAATCTTGGGCACCCGTCCTTGAGTCAACCTGTACCCCCTACGAGTGCGGCGAATAGTCTGACAATTCTAGAGTGGGACCCCTCTGCCTCTCACAGCCATGAGATGCGGACCCGTTGCCCCCCAGAACCCGGCTATCCGTGCACTCCGTCTCGGGGCAAAACCTAGTACAGTAATGAAAAATAGTACAATAGGTACATCGACCGCAACCTGGTCGTGCCCCAAAAGAATATTATACAACAGGCAGTGACTGTAAGTCTACGCTAGCGCCCCGGCAGTCTACAGACGCCAAATGCGGAACAAAAAACTTTTAAACTTGGCGCTATCGTATACTTTAACCCGGATCTGCCATTATTGCTAAACTAACAAAATGTAAAGAGTGTAGAATGGTTATACCGAACGATCCGAGTCCTTCGTTCTTCAACCATCATCCCACGCTCCGTTGCGGCTGCTCCGATCTCGTCGATCTCCGATCTCCTCGTCGAGGTGGCACCATATGATCGGTTCTTTAAACGGGCTCCCGCCTCTGACTCGAGGCAACTCGATCGTCAAGTTTGCTAAAAGAGACGACCAAGATTGATGTAGAGAATGAGTAGATGACTTTGTCTCACTTCGTCCAAATCCGTGGACGATCGGTTAATGAAGTTGCCGTGGAAATCAGGTGATGGAATGAAATGGACTGTGAAATTCCATACACCGATAAAACCTATCATAATCTTTTCTCTCTAAAATGAAACCAACAAGTGAGAGAGTGCGAGTGAGGAGAGAGAGAGGGCAAGCCATATATAGCAAGAGGGAGGTGACCGTAGGAGAGGGGGTGACCACAAGAGAAACCTTCTCACTTTTAAAAATATCTTTAAGAAAACAAGAAGCTTTAATGATAAAGGATTAATCACTAAACACCTCATCATGCTTTAATTGCAACCAATGAAAATCCAACACCAATTAATCCTAGTCACCTCATCTAGAAACTTCTAGAAGCTTCCACACTCATGTCAAGAAAAAGATAAATCCGTCTTTAACCGAATGTTAAAAGACGGCTGATAGAAAACTGGAAACTGGCAACTTCCAAAAGTGATCCTGAAACGACTTTCAGGATAACCCCGAAACTGTATAAATATACCCGCATTTGTATTACGACCGAATACAAATGCAACTGAGACAAAGATATTATACCTACTCAATATAATACTCGGATGCGGCTTAAACCAAAGCCGACCAGTATCACCTGTCCGAAAATCGACACGTGCGTAAACGCACGTGCAATTTCCGAACCCTGCCATAAAACCATACGGCCTCTACAACGTTTCGGCCGAACTTGGGAAACTGTCGGTGGGGGACTCTAATGACTCGTCAGCACCCTGGCAGTGGGTTTAACCACAAACCGTCAGCGGCACTAGCAATGCGTAACGGCTGCCCATGGACTGACTTCAAGGGATGCCGAAGAGCGCACTCATCCGGAAAACCCTACTGAGCCTAACAGTGACAATGTATATACAGTCCGGTCCGTTCGTCAATGAGTATCGCATATCTGCCTAGGGGGCTAGTAACGTCAGACCCCCAATAGCAGTATAAGTCATGTCGGAGTGAAGCCCAATACACCCAGAGATACTACTGGAGTACCTACCAGTAAATCTCCTACCATGGCCATGGATTTGTGTAATGGCTCTCCTAGACACAGCACGACCTCGCCCCCAATACCGGGAGAGACGAATCCCCTGCCGATCCGCTCACGTGCCTCTATATGGCTCGGGACTGTACCCAAAAGCTACCTGTTTGCACGACTCCTTTGAGCCGTGGTAGGGTAGAAATCAAAGCACAGTGGGAACTCACACGAGACAAATGACGACCTCAGGTCGATGAACTAACCTGTACACATGTCACCAGGGAACTGCTATCTGACGATAGGTATAGTACTAACTAGCAGATTCCCGGCGAGTCCTGTCCGGTGTACTCATAACCCAATGAGCACCTGTATACATCTTAGGTGATCCAACCGACACCAGTGGCTTGTGAGACCGGCCACCGCCCCTCGTCGGGGTCTCGACTGTACACACTAGTCTACTCCGGAGTATCGATGCCCTGTCTCGAAACTCCCACGACTAGGGACTACAATTAAGGATATGCATATAAACTACCCAACTCTCACGTATATGATCGCCATCATACTGTTGGTAGTAAAGCAAGATCCTAAGGGCTCTATCAAAGTGTAACATGCAATCAGTCACCTGAACATGTACACGACTGATAAAGGCAAACCAGATAGCATACTATCATTTCGAGTAAGACTGTGCTACCGGGATAGGTCCTCCGCAATCATTGCAATCACGTACCTGCGATCCAATAATTGACTATGAGGGCACTATCTCCAACAATCTCCCACTTGCACTCAAGGCTAATATTGCGATGTCGACTACTCACAGCCCGTGTGAAACCGAACATCCAACTCCTCTACTAATCAGTTTCACAAAGCCCGTTTGTAAAACTATTGTGTTCGAGAAATAGCCTCGGTGAGTGGATCCGCCTAGAAGTTTCTTTCTGTATCTCTCTTAATCTCAAGTTCGCGGAGAAAGCCATCTCCCGAATTGAGTAGTACCTGTCTTAGAATATGTCTGGATATCTGATGGGACCTTAGTTCATAAATGAACTTTATATCCAAACTTCTTAGACTGAATCGATCACTGAACCTAATCAGTATCGGGCACCATGCCACCCACAGTATCCTCTGGAACCACCTGTCCATAATACTGTCCCTCGTCAGAGGGAAAACTAAAACTCTGACAATCACTCTGTCATCCATGTCACCTTTGAAGCCTGGAATGATAACCGTCTCCCGAAAGAGGCTGCCGTTATCAAATCCGTAAAACATGTACCAATGTTCTAAAACCGCTTCCTTATGTTTCTCCAGGATTGGATTAATACAAACTTATTGCATCTAGTGCAAAACCAACATTTGGTGTGGTACTTGACATCTCATGATTGACTCAATTGCCTAAGCAAGTGATCTGCCAATCATGCACTTCCCTCTCCCCTTTAGTCTGTAAGACACCTTTAGAGAGGGTGACTCCATCACCTGCAGGTACACCACCATGCTAGGAGTCAACTATTCCAAAAACCATTAGAATATCTGTCAAAGTACCCACATTGGGAAACTACCCAAATCCAGATCTAAAACCATAGATCTAGAAACCAGAATGTCAAATATTATATCCATATCCTGTCTGGAGAAACAACTGTGTGACTACCACAGTACAACCGATCGTAGTATAGGAATTTTACTTCCTACTCTGTGTATGTCATCCAGATACCATGACATCACACCCTACTACCTTCTTAACTGATCCATCCCCTATTCTGATTGAAGTCAAACCCATGACTGTCACATCAAAATTAGATGATCTATCTCCGCTAAAACTGCTCAAGTCTATAAATAGATATAAGTATCTTGCCCACTATACTTCCGCTGCTCCCACTGACTACGACAACCCTCCTACCGGGTCTCGTATCCTGGAACAACAGTAGTGTCAAGTCTTGGTAGATAAGAACCTCCCTGTCACCGTCTCTGAGGCTACCGAAGTACCTCTCGGGCGTCTGAGGTTACCTACCATACCTGCGGAGTGGCTATTGGAATGTCAAACCTGATTGAATATATAGGTCCTATTAAATTTTCCGTAATCGTTCGCGGTTCTGGAATCACTTCCAGTTCTACCATACTCCCACTACTGTTTTCTGAAAAAGATCCATTTTTACTAAAACTGTGGCGAGTCAAGAACAATATCACTATTGATCTTCTAAATGGTAGAATATCAACCCTCGTTTATAGCCAGGGTCAACCCACAAACAGCCATTACAGAAACGTGCCCTGAGTTATCCAGAGTCTGGTTTTAATCATAAGCTGGACAACTCCCCGTACCTTAACATCTTTTAAGGTACGAACTATTCTATATCCAATATAGAAACTTTTGCACTAATTTAATTGGAACCATATTCAAATCATGCAACTGTCTCCAGTGCATATCAACTTTATGGAAAGAGGCTAATCAGCATTACTCAACTTAGGAATCCATCCAATTATGAGTAACCTGAAAGAGAAACACGTTTCTCAAAACCATCACTATCATCTGAATACCAATCACAAGAATCTACATCTTCGATCTCTTTGAAGAATCCCGATACTTGTGATACCTGGTTCTCTACTTTATTCTTATACCCACAACTTCTCAAAACTTAGACCTTGTATTTCTACGAAACACTCGTCTAAATACTAGAGAAGTTATAAGTAAACAGAACATAGTACGAGGACCTACCCCTTTAGTCCTGATGGACACTGGACAATATACAATACTCTGTATAAGTCCGCTGAGTTTAAACAACTCAAAACCTGTGCGTTGTAGGTGGAAAACTGTACCCTGGCGATTTCCTCAAATATCACCAATTACAACGAATTCCGATATAATGAGGATGATCACCTAATTCCCAATATCTTACTCCCACTCATCATCTGTAAAACCATACAGATATGAGAATGAAACCTGGTAAATACATACCCTTGGAGTAAGTGTCTAATCGGGAAAACAGTTTTTCCTTTAACAATGCACTGAAACATGAAAATGTTTCGTAGGGGTATCCTGGTATTCATAGTAATGCCTCTTCCATAATCCAATTCATGACTTCAACCGTATATTTTATTGCCATCTCTCCAAATCCCCTTTATTTGTCTTTAGTCGTTACCTTCTGTACACCATCGTTAGGCTAACTGGTTTTCTTCCTTCCCTACCGTTCGGCACCAGCCTATGGTTTGGAAGAAGACTATCCAGTAAGCATAATAGGTGTACCCTCCTAAACCAAGGAGTACTCGCCTCTCGAGAGAAGGTGACGATAAAAGACAATTGAATAATACCTTATTCTTTTAAAGGTGAAATAGGAGTGGCGATGAAGTACGCGGTTTTGGTCGTGAATGATATCAGTCGCAATTTACTTTGCCCTCTTTCTAATCCCTTTATTTTGTCTTTACATATTGCCTTCTGCACACCCTACTTAGGCTAATTGGTTTTCTTCATTCCCTACCTTTCGGCACCAGCCTATGGTTTGGAATAAGACTATCCAATAGGCGTAATAGGTGTACTCTCCTAAACCAAGGAGCTCTCGCAACCTGAGAGAAGGTGAAAATAAAAGACAACTGAATAAACCAATTCTATTTCTCCTGAACCTTGATCCATCCCCGAAGAAGTCCCTTCGAGTTCGTATATAACCATACGATGGCTCTATCCAATGGAAGTGGATATCCGTAGTAATACGGGTGTTCTGAGAAATACAAAGGGTAAAAGAAGGAGTGGCAATGACTTATGCAACTCAGACAATCCAAAAGCCAGTATTTTAAGAAGGTTCGGTCAACCTGGTCACTGAGTCATAGTCTAGGGTCGGTCAAAGGTCGCTGCCAAAGAGAGAGAGAGAAAAGAAACACTCTGCGTGCACTCTAACCTAGATCAGAATGGTCATCATTTTATCTAATCCGGAAACCTCCCACTGTCCTGTCAAATTCTCCTCCAAACCTAAAGAAGAATCAATCGGGATCGCCCGAAGAGTAAACCAACTCATCAGTGGGAATCAGGATCCAACTCTCATCGCATGATAACGTGATGGAATGCATCTACGTTACTCATACTCCAGAAGGTATGCGCATACTCGACAAGTTTCAGTTTCTTTAGAAACTCCTGATATAGTTTTTGCCCCTTGCTCTTATGATCCTGACTAAGGGCCAGCAAATCATAAGTCACATGTCAAGTTCTGCCCATCATTATCTTGTTAATTTGAACCCACCCGTACTCGCCCTTGACTAAGGGCCAACAAGGCTGTACGACTGTCTCAAACCAACTCATCTATCTATTCAACATGTGAACACCTCAGCAGCTACCAATCACTATGTCTTAGCTAAGGGCTAGACCAACATAGCTTGAATACTACTGACCATCCATATGAAATGACGGAGGGCTACGGCTGGTTTTTGGCGAAAAACCTTTAGCGTAGTGAACTTGATATCGCTGAAGGAACCTGATAGCTTTTTAAAATATAGTGGCGAAAACCTTTTGCTAAAGAGGTCACTCCCGGTAAAGGGATCTCGGCTCTTTCCTCATGGAATGAGGTGCAGGATATTCCACTGAATACCGCTATGCAAAGCAACTTGTAATCGACTATAGTGAAGTTATTACTCTGACGGAAACTTCTGTCCAAGGGGTCAGTCCCGGTGAAGGGATATCGGCCCTTGCCCCGTCGAATGAGGTGCAGGATATTCCACTGAATACCGCTATGCATAACAAAAGAAAACGTCTTTGCAATAACACCTATTAAATTGTTCCAACAACTGTAAACAGGTTTGTTTTACTTTGCGTTGATCAGAATCAACGCAGTCCCATCAAATAATCACACCAGAAAAGAACGAAAATAAAATGTACGTATATGCCATCCGCATTCGTCACTGGGTCCCGTCATCACCCGTTAGGTTACTTAACTAACGACAGAGCGGGGACTGGACTAGCGCGGGTGTAAAACTTATACAACATCTAATAGTATATAAACCAATATACATAATCGCTCCAGGCGTGATTACAGAAAAGTAATAAGCATCACAGAACAATACAGATAATCTGGGATCCCCGGGTTTCACAGAGCCGCTGCTCAAACCCGACGTTCCCCTGTCGTGTGGATAGCCTGTGCAATGAAACCTAGACCCCTACGGGTGCGGCAAGTTACCCGCCTAAACCTGAACCGAGGTAGTCCCCACAGCATAGTGAATGGAACACCCGGCACTTCACGGAATCCGGTAAATTGAGCACCCCTCCTTGGGTCAACCTGTACCCCCTACGAGTGCGGCGAATAGTCTGCCAATTCTGAAGTGGGGTCCCTCTGCCTCTCAAAGCCATGAGATGCGGACCCGTTGCTTTCCCGAACCCGGCTATCCGTGCACTCCGTCGCGGGGTAAAACCTAGTACAGTAATGAAAAATAGTACAATAGGTACATCGACCGTAACCTGGTCGTGCCCCAAAAGAATATTATACAACAGGCAGTGACGGCAGTCCACAAGTTGGACGCTCGGCTCGCAATATCAAATGTACAAATAAACTCAAACTGTACTACCATTGCACACTGCTATCCACCACGACAAATCCGCAACATCACAGCACAACACAGAACATCAACGCGAATGTCATGCTCGCAAACCCGTCTAAAAGAACTATAGCAATCAGACGCGGTTTACCGATCAAATGACATTCCCGGTCGGAGATATAATGTAAGCACTGTAAACTAACGTGTTTAAATTTCGATCGACCAAAGTCCAAATTTTAAAAAGTGGGCCCCACAGCTTACTGGTGAACAGTAACAAAACCTGGGCCAAAACTTTTTTCATGAAAAACCCCAAAATCCAACACAGAACCCACTGAGAAAAATTGGGAGCACGTGCTCCCTACGTGGCCGCGGATGCGCGGCCAAACCATGGGTTTGGCCGCCCTTCCGCGGCACCTTGGAGGGATCACGACCCCAATTTTTGTCGTGGTTCTTAAATATGCCTGCACGGATTTTTAAGACATCCAGAAAACAATTTTGACACCGTTTAAAATTAACAGAACTGTCGGGCATGGATTTTGTGTTTTTCGATTTTCGGTCAGATCGATGTTTTAAACGCGTTAGCACAAGTTAGTATAGCAAAATGGTGAGGCTCTGATACCACTGTAAGTCTACGCTAGCGCCCCGGTAGTCTATAGACGCCAAATGCGGAACAAAAAACTTTTAAACTTGGCGCTATCGTATACTTTAACCCGGATCTGCCATTATTGCTAAACTAACAAACTGTAAAGAGTGTAGAATGGTTATACCGAACGATCCGAGTCCTTCGTTCTTCAACCATCATCCCACGCTCCGTTGCGGCTGCTCCGATCTCCTAGTCGAGGTGGCACCACATGATCGGTTCTTTAAACGGGCTCCCGCCTCTGACTCGAGGCAACTCGATCGTCAAGTTTGCTAAAAGAGACGACCAAGATTGATGTAGAGAATGAGTAGATGACTTTGTCTCACTTCGTCCAAATCCGTGGACGATCGGTTAATGAAGTTGCCGTGGAAATCAGGTGATGGAATGAAATGGACTGTGAAATTCCATACACCGATAAAACCTATCATAATCTTTTCTCTCTAAAATGAAACCAACAAGTGAGAGAGTGCGAGTGAGGAGAGAGAGAGGGCAAGCCATATATAGCAAGGGGGAGGTGACCGTAGGAGAGGGGGTGACCACAAGAGAAACCTTCTCACTTTTAAAAATATCTTTAAGAAAACAAGAAGCTTTAATGATAAAGGATGAATCACTAAACACCTCATCATGCTTTAATTGCAACCAATGAAAATCCAACACCAATTAATCCTAGTCACCTCATCTAGAAACTTCTAGAAGCTTCCACACTCATGTCAAGAAAAAGATAAATCCGTCTTTAACCGAATGTTAAAAGACGGCTGATAGAAAACTGGAAACTGGCAACTTCCAAAAGTGGTCCTGAAACGACTTTCAGGATAACCCCGAAACTGTATAAATATACCCGCATTTGTATTACGACCGAATACAAATGCAACTGAGACAAAGATATTATACCTACTCAATATAATACTCGGATGCGGCTTAAACCAAAGCCGACCGGTATCACCTGTCCGAAAATCGACACGTGCGTAAACGCACGTGCAATTTCCGAACCCTGCCATAAAACCATACGGCCTCTACAACGTTTCGCCCGAACTTGGGAAACTGTCGGTGGGGGACTCTAATGACTCGTCAGCACCCTGGCAGTGGGTTTAACCACAAACCGTCAGCGGCACTAGCAATGCGTAACGGCTGCCCATGGACTTACTTCAAGGGATGCCGATGAGCGCACTCATCCGGAAAACCCTACTGAGCCTAACAGTGACAATGTATATACAGTCCGGTCCGTTCGTCAATGAGTATCGCATATCTGCCTAGGGGGCTAGTAACGTCAGACCCCCAATAGCAGTATAAGTTATGTCGGAGTGAAGCCCAATACACCCTGAGATACTACTGGAGTACCTTCCAGTAAATCTCCTACCATGGCCATGGATTTGTGTAATGGCTCTCCTAGACACAGCACGACCTCGCCCCCAATACCGGGAGAGACGAATCCCCTGCCGATCCGCTCACGTGCCTCCATATGGCTCGGGACTGTACCCAAAAGCTACCTGTTTGCACGACTCCTTTGAGCCGTGGTAGGGTAGAAATCAAAGCACAGTGGGAACTCACACGAGACAAATGACGACCTCAGGTCGATGAACTAACCTGTACACATGTCACCAGGGAACTGCTATCTGACGATAGGTATAGTACTAACTAGCAGATTCCCGGCGAGTCCTGTCCGGTGTACTCATAACCCAATGAGCACCTGTATACATCTTAGGTGATCCAACTGACACCAGTGGCTTGTGAGACCGGCCACCGCCCCTCGTCGGGGTCTCGACTGTACACACTAGTCTACTCCGGAGTATCGATGCCCTGTCTCGAAACTCCCACGACTAGGGACTACAATTAAGGATATGTATATAAACTACCCAACTCTCACGTATATGATCGCCATCATACTGTTGGTAGTAAAGCAAGATCCTAAGGGCTCTATCAAAGTGTAACATGCAATCAGTCACCTGAACATGTACACGACTGATAAAGGCAAACCAGATATCATACTATCATTTCGAGTAAGACTGTGCTACCGGGATAGGTCCTCCGCAATCATTGCAATTACGTACCTGCGATCCAATAATTGACTATGAGGGCACTATCTCCAACAGTGACGGCAGTCCACAAGTTGGACGCTCGCCCCGCAATATCAAATGTACAAATAAACACAAACTGTACTACCATTGCACACTGTTATCCACCACGACCAATCCGCAACATCATAGCACAACACAGAACATCAACGCGAATGTCACGTTCGCAAACCCGTCTAAAAGAACTATAGCAATCAGACGCGGTTTACCGATCAAATGACATTCCCGGTCGGAGATATAATGTAAGCACTGTAAACTAACGTGTTTTAATTTCGATCGACAAAATATCACAAAGTGGGCCCCACGAAAATCTGCAGAACAGTAACAAAACCTGGGCCCAAACGATATATACCAAAAACCCCAATTTCCAACAAAGAATCTACTGTAGAATTTTGACCAAGTGATTTGACTTTCCTGCGGCGGATCCGCGGCCAAACCCATGCTTGGGCCGCGGATCCGCGGCGGAACAGTAGAATTGCTTCGTCGAATTTCTGCAGTATTCCTAAAAAAGCCTGCTTGATTTTCTGGTATGGTCCAAATGTCATTTTGACCAGTTTAAAAATTAACAGAAACTGTCAAGTGAAGAAATTGCGATTTTTGATTTCCGGTCCGATCGATGTTTTAAACGCGTTAGCACAAGTTAGTATAGCAAAATGGTGAGGCTCTGATACCACTGTTAGTCTACGCTAGCGCCCCGGCAGTCTACAGACGCCAAATGCGGAACAAAAACTTTTAAACTGGCGCTATCGTATACTTTAACCCGGATCTGCCATTATTGCTAAACTAACAAACTGTAAAGCGTGTAGCAATGTTATACCGAACGATCCGAGTCCTTCGTTCTTCAACCATCATCCCACGCTCCGTTGCGGCTGCTCCGATCTCGTCGATCTCCGATCTCCTCGTCGAGGTGGCACCACATGATCGGTTCTTTAAACGGGCTCCCGCCTCTGACTCGAGGCAACTCGATCGTCAAGTTTGCTAAAAGAGACGACCAAGAATGATGTAGAGAATGAGTAGATGACTTTGTCTCACTTCGTCCAAATCCGTGGACGATCGGTTAATGAAGTTGCCGTGGAAATCGGGTGATGGAATGAAATGAACTGTAAAATTCCATACACCCCAAATACTATCATAATCTTTTCTAACCAAAATGAAACCTCAAGTGAGAGAGAGTGTGAGAGGAGAGAGAGGGCCGGCCATCTATATAGCAAGAGGGAGGTGACCGTAGGAGCAAAGAGGGTGACCTTAAGAAAATATCATGTATGAAAACAATGAATGCAAAAACCATGAGTCATTAGAAACAATGAACCTTAAAACCCTTAGTCATCATTGCATTAATGACACCATTAATGCACTAATGACTCAATAGCCTCATCATCACTTCTAGAAGCTTCTAGAATGATGACTCACCTCAACTAAAGAAAAGATAAATCCGTCATTAACCGAATGTTAAAAGACGGCTGATAGAAAACTGGAAACTGGCAACTTCCAAAAGTGATCCTGAAACGAGTTTCAGGATAACCCCGAAACTGTATAAATACACACGCATTTGTATTACGACCGAATACAAATGCATCTAAGACAAAGATATTATACCTACTCAATATAATACTCGGATCCGGCTTACACCAAAGCCGACCAGTATCATCTGCCCGAAAATTGACACGTGCGTAAACGCACGTGCATTTTCCGAACCCTGCCATAAAACCATACGGCCTCTACAACGTTTCGCCCGAACTTGGGAAACTGTCTGTGGGGGACTCTAATGACTCGTCAGTACCCTGGCAGTGGGTTTAACCACAAACCGTCAGCGGCACTAGCTATGCGTAACGGCTGTTAGTGTATATGCCCTAGAGGCAATTACTGTATCATACTAGTATGTATATTACTTAATGGAAGCTTGGGATATTCACCTTGTATGTACAATCTTGCTCAAAATAGTAGTATGCTACTTGGTTTATTTCTACTTCAATGTGTACATGTGTTTATCTTTGTATATTGCTTATACACATTAGTGGAGCCCTTAGGATCTTTGCTTGATTACCAGTGATGTGATGGCCGTCACACTAGTGGGGCTGGGTAATCTAGAAGCACATCCTTATGCAGGTCCCTGGTCGCAGGACTATCGAGACAGGGCATCGATACTCCGGAGTAGACCAGCGCATGCGCTTCTCATCCCAGTGTGGGAGACGGTCTGTCCCACAGCTGTCAGTACGTCGTACTTGAGATAGTATGCGGGTGCCCGTTAGGTTACGGGTACACTGGACAGGACTCGTCGGGAACTGACCAGTTGGTATTATACCTATCGTCAGTTATCAGTTCCCAGGTGACATGAGTACAGCTTAGTCCGCTGACTTGACACTGTCACTTCGCCTCGGGTGTGTTCCCACTGTACTTTGATCACTACCCTACCACGGCTCAAAGGAGTCGTGCAAACAGGTGGTGGTTGGGTGCAGTCCCGAAGCACTTGGAGGCAGTGACGGTTAGACAGGATTTTTCTCTCCCGGTATTGGGGGTTGACATCGCGCTGTGTCTAGGAGAGCCATTACACGAGTAGTCCCTGGCCAGGGCAAACGAGATATACTGGTAGGTTTCCAGTGTTATCTCAGGGTGTTTTGGGCTTCGCTCCGGCACGACTTGTACCGCTATTGGGGGACTGACGTTTACCGCCCCCTAGGCCCGCCATGCGATGTATCAGACGAACAGACCGGACTGTACGGAGAATGTCGCACTCAGGCTCAGTAGGAGTTCAGATGGGTTTCGCCTCGTCGGTCTTCTTATCGGCATTACCTGGGGACCGTTACGCACAGCTAGTGCCGCTTGCGGTCTGTGGTTAAACCCACTGCCAGCGTAGTGTCGAGTCTTTAGAGTCCCACACAGAAAGCTTTTCGCCTTTAGGCAAAAGAGTAGAGGTCGCATGGTATTGCGACAGGTCGCATGGTTTTGCGACAGGGTTCGGTCACATCCGTGCACTTGTGCGCGTACAGTGTCCGGACAGTTTACACTAGCGGGCTTTGGTTTAAGCCAGATCCTAGTGTACCTTGTGGGATTGGATTTATCCAGTTTGCATTCGTGTTCCTCGGAACGCGGATGCGGATGTGTATGCACAGTTGACAGGGAGGCAGAGGCAGCGGATTCTCATTAGGGTTGTTGACAGTTGACCGTTGACTTTTTGACTTTTTGCTCAACCCTAATGAGAATATGATATGTGATTAACTATTATATTAATTAAGTATTATGGTGACTTGGTTGTTGACTTTTGTTGACTTTGTTGACTTGTTGACTTTTGTTGACTTGTTGACTTTGTTGACCGGTTGACTAGGCTTGACTAGTTGACCATCATGATAACCATGGCTATCATTTCATGCCAAAGACTTTTTCTTGCTTGTTCATTTGAGTAAAATGAGTGCATGACATGATAAGTTTATGGTTGCTTCAACCATCACACATAAGACTTTTTTGATATGATGAGTTATGATTACTTTGGATTATGAGAGGGTGAGAGACAAAAGAGAGCCTCATTCTTTCTTGCTCATTCTCTCTTTTGTTCTTGAGCTCTTCACTTTGCTCTCACTCTCATCCTCTTGCTCCCTCTCTTGACTCTATGGTTCATATCTCTCATGTGTTGAGAATCAAGAACCATAGATAAAATCCCATTCTATTTCTACTCTACTCATTCTAGTTCACTAGGTTTAGCAAACCAAGTGAACTAGTTTCTTCAAAGAACGAAGAAGGAGCTAAAGGTTGGAGCTTTCAAGTGGATCTATCTTCGGCGTACGGAGACGACGAGAAGGAGCCATCGGACCACCACCGGGCCTTGAAGAGAAGGAGTTCAAGACAAGCTAGGTATAACCATCTTCATCCGAGTAGCTAAATCTCTTTAGCAAGTTTGCTAGTTTAGTTTAGACACGATCCCGACCTTGTTTAGTCCATGTTGCCTCTTGCGATAAAAATTTGTTTTTTATACCGTTTCCGCCTCCCCGTAAGCACCGGGGGTCGCAATATGGACTTACAGTGGTATCAGAGCCTAACTAAACTTAAACTAGCTTGGTAGTGAAGTGTAACGAAGTTCGGAAACGAAAAATCACAAAACCGGAAAAATTACAAAACCTGAGTTTCTGTTGAAATTTTTTTGGCTCAAAATGAAAAACTTTATACTTGTAAAATCGTCTCAGGGTTTTGTGAGTGCACCCATGAAAAACGATCCACTGTTGCGCTCAAAGCGCCGCCCTTCCGCGGCACGAGGTAGGCATGTGCCGCGGAACCGCCGCGCTTTGTCGTCTTCTCTGCATCGTTTTTCGTGCAGTGTGTTTGTGTGTTGGTTTTAGGATTTTTAAAATATATTATATGTGCCCAAATTTTCCAGAACTGAAATTCACTTTTGGGGTCCTATAATTCCGTATTTTTTTCCGAACTTCACTGCACTTTGACTATGATGGTTATATCTGTGATGTTTGCATGTATTGAACGTCGGCTAATCGCTATAAGTCGATTAGTCGGGGTTATACATGATCTGTAATGTGATGGAATGTGTATATAAATATGTTGGATTGTCGCGGGTGAATAGCCGGGGTGGATGTGAGATGAGCTTTTGTTTTTCTTTCATTCATTGTAAATTTGTAAATTGATGTAATTATTATTTGTTTGGCCGCACAACCGGGTCGGGGTTGTAGCCGTCATTGTATAATTTCTTTTTACTGTTTTTGCTCCTAGGATAGACCCATGGAGGGGTGCACAAACTACCGGGTATGCCGAAGTGTCGAGTGGCCTACTCATGGAGATGAGGGAGGTTACTACGCTTCGGGTACTTGGCGGATAGTTTGCCGCACCCGTAGGGGTCTTGGGTGGGGTATTGGCTATTCACCGTGACCGTGTAATCTGTTTTTGTTACAGGCTCGTACAAATTACAGATTCCTAGTATATCCAATGTATTTATCTGTGATCTGAAATGTTTATCATTGCAGTATATCTATATATGATATTATTTAGGCGTTGCTTATGTTTTACAGACGCGCTAGCCCAGCCCCCGCTCTGTCGTTAGTTAAGTAACCTAACGGGTAATGACGGGGCCCAGTGGCGAATGCGAATGGCATAAGCGTACGTCATATTTTGGTTGTTTTCTGCAATGGTAGGATTAATTGATGGGACGCATTAAAAGAACTAATGCAAGAATATCACGCATTAAAAGAACTAATGCAAGATAATAAACCAAGTTAAAGTCGTTGGAACACTTTCGAAAAACCACTCGGTTCTTTTCAAAACAAACTTTTAAAATACGGAGTTTGAGCCACTCCATTTAAAAGCTATCTCGTTCCATCGACCAAATCAAGTTCACTACGTTCACGGTTTTGCCAAAACCATTCGTAGCCCTCCGTCGTTTCGCATGAATAGTCAATAGTATTCAAGCTGTGTATGTTGGCCAAAGTCAAGGCACAGTGATTGGTAGCTATTGGGTGTTCATGTGTAGCATAGATAGATGCGTTGGTTTGGGACAGTCGTACTGCCATTTTGGCCAAAGTCAAGGGTAAGTACGGATGGATCCAAATTAACCTGGATAATGACGGGTAGAACTTGACATGTGACTTATGATATTTTGGCCAAAGTCAAGGTCATAAGAGCATGGGGCAAAAATCCACATCGGGAGTTTCATAAGTACTGAAACTTGCTAGATTTGCATACCATTTGGAGTGTGATGATTCTGGTAGGATTCCTTCAGTTTTGTCACGCAATGATATTTGGATCCCGATCCTACTGTGAGTATATGCTACTCCTCGGGAAATTTCTCACTTAACGATCAATGCTATAAACCTAGTAGGTTCCTAGAAAGGTGTTAGCGGGGCTACGCCCCCAGGGAAAAGAGGTTCTCTAATTAAGGAACTTCGTGAAAGCGTTGGAAAACCTCCCTCGAGGTACCGACACCAGCCTGGCCGAACGGTTAAGCAAGTATTGTACGGTGAGATTGATCCTGACTAATTCTTCCTTTATGGTTTGAGGAGGGATTCGAGAAACAGTGGGAGCCATCCTGTTTAGATAAACTAAAAACCACTCTAAACTTGCAAGAGCATCATGCTGAGTGTTTTCCTCTTCTCTCCAAATTGCAGCGACCAATCAACATGACTGGACTTAAGTTACTCCTAGATAAAAACAAACTGAAAGGGCCAAACTACAAAGATTGGCTCAGGAATGTCAAGATAGCAATCACTTATGACAAGATGGGGTATCTTCTTACCACCAAAACTCCCCCTGTCCCTGGTCCAACTTCCTGCGTCGCGGATAAGGAAATCCGCAAGACTTGGGAGATTGATAGCACGAAGGCCAAGTGCCTCCTGCTTGCCTCGATGGACAACGAACATCAGAGGAGGCATGAGAATATGGACATGGAATCCATATTGCTCCATACAAAAGAACTGTATGGAGAGCAATCTCGTATCGCAAGATACGAAGCGCCGAAAAAGTTATTCTCGACAAGAATGGCCGCCGGATCATCAGTAGCCGAGCACGTGCTAAAGATGATCGTCTTCATTGAGGAGCTCGCTGACCTAGGGATCACATTGGAGAGTGAGCTATATACGGATATAGTTCTCCAGTCCCTTCTTTCCACTTACGCCCAGTTTATACTTAACTTCAACCTACAAGAAAAAGAGGTTGAACTTTCAGAGCTCCTCAACATGCTGAGGAGCGCAGAGGGCACCCTACAGAAAGGTAGGGATACATCCACTTTGTTTGTAGGAGGATCATCTTCTTCTAGGTCCAAGGCGAAAGCCAAGGGAAAGAAGAAGAAGGCCCGCGCCAAACCAAGGGGCGGTGTAAGTAAAGTGGATACGAAGGGAAAAGGTAAAGCAACAAAGATAGCAGGGAAGCTTGTGGATAAGGAAGAATGCTTCTATTGTCATAAGAAAGGACACTGGAAGAATGATTGCAGGGCCTGGAAGGCCAGAACACAGGAATTGAAGCAGGTTGCAGCTTCAGCTTCAGGTGTGTATGTTATTGAAAACTGTCTTTCAATAAACTCTACATCCTGGGTATTGGATACCGGATCAGGATCGCATATCTGTAATTCTTTGCAGGCGTTGAGAAACCGTAGTGTTTTGAAAGCAGGTGACATGACCCTCAGAGTTGCGAACGGAGCTAGCATGGATGCTAAAGCCGTGGGGGACTATCACCTGGGAATGTCAGATGGACATGTTTTGGTTTTGCGTAATTGCTTTTTTGTACCCAACGCAACTTGTAATATCATTTCTGTATCTTTAGTTTCTAAAGAAGGTTATGAATTTGCGTTTGTAAGTAATGTTGTAAACATTCACCTTAATCAAGTTTTGATTGGGTCAGGTATTTTGAGTAATGGTATATACGTGTTAAACCAACCACAGATTTTTAATGTCCAGAATACACACAAAAGAAAGTCTCCAGAAATAAATCAGACTTTCTTATGGCATTGTAGATTGGGTCACATCAATGAGAGAAGGTTGACGAAGTTACATACAGAAGGGTATTTGAATGCGTTCGAATATCAGTCGTATGCCACTTGTCAATCCTGTCTCAAAGGAAAGATGACAAAGACTCCGTTTACTGGACATGGAGTAAGAGCGAGCGAGCTCTTGGGTCTCGTACACAGTGACGTGTGCGGTCCAATGTCTACACATGCCCGAAGCGGACATTCTTACTTCATTACTTTTACGGATGACTTCTCAAGGTACGGTTATGTCTTCTTAATGAAACATAAGTCCGAGGCCTTTGGAAAATTCCAGGAGTATAAGAATGAAGTAGAGAAACAGACCGGCAAAAGTATTAAGATTCTAAGATCGGATCGAGGTGGAGAATACTTAAGTGCCGAGTTCCTGGACTATTTAAAAGAGAACGGAATTCTCTCTCAGCTTACTCCTTCATACACCCCGCATCATAATGGTGTATCGGAGAGACGGAACCGCACCCTATTGGATATGGTGCGGTCCATGATGAGTAACGCTGAGTTGCCGCGATCATTCTGGGGATATGCGCTAGAATCCGCCGCATACCTTTTGAACCGAGTTCCCACTAAGACTGTGCCTACTACGCCATTTGAGATGTGGTGTGGGAAGAGACCCCCATCTTAATCACATTAAGATATGGGGAAGTCCAGCTTTTGTCAAAAAGCAGCATGCGGACAAGCTCGAGGCACGCTCAGTACTGTGCAAGTTTGTGGGATACCCAAAGAACACCAGGGGGTATCTTTTCTACTACGCAGAGGAACAAAAAGTCCTTGTTTCTCGTAATGCCCACTTTCTAGAACACCAGTTCTTAGAAAAGGAAATTAGTGGGAGCGCAATAGAACTAGAAGAAATTCCAGAACCACAGACTATTACTGAAAGGTTAGTGGAACCAGAGGGTTCAACAGAACAGGACATTCCTACGCCGCTCCGCAGGAGTAGTAGGCAGTCTCATCCGCCCGAGAGATACTGCGGTTTTCTCATAGACGGGGATAGAGAGGATTGCATCATAGATTATGATGAGCCTACTAGCTTCCAGCAGGCCGTTCAGAGCGTTGACTCAGTGAAATGGCTGGATGCAATGCGGACCGAAATGGAGTCCATGTACACCAACAAGGTATGGACGTTGGACATTGCTCCAGACGGGGTAAAACCCGTAGGATGCAAGTGGATCTTCAAAAGGAAGATTGGTGTAGATGGACAGGTTGAGACCTATAAAGCTAGGCTGGTAGAAAAGGGTTTTCGTCAAAGACCTGGCTTGGACTATGACGAAACCTTCTCTCCAGTAGCCATGCTGAAATCCATTCGGATCCTTCTTGCCATTGCTGCCTTCCACGATTATGAGATTTGGCAAATGGACGTAAAGACAGCTTTTCTAAATGGAAATTTAGAGGAGTGTGTCTATATGGACCAGCCAGAAGGTTTCATTCAGAGTGGGAGCAGCGGAAAGGTGTGCAAGTTGCTTAAGTCCATCTATGGACTAAAGCAGGCATCGCGGAGTTGGAACATCTGCTTTGATGAGACGGTCAAAGAATTTGGCTTTATCAAAAATCCAGACGAACCATGCATCTATAGTAGATTTGTAGCGAGAACTGTAGTATTCCTCATTTTATACGTGGATGACATTCTCTTAATAGGAAATGACATTCCTATGCTACAATCTGTCAAGGGGTTCTTGTCACACAGGTTCTCCATGAAAGACCTGGGTGATGCCTCGTACATTCTGGGTATCCGGATCTACCGTGACAGATCCAAGAGGATATTAGGACTTTCACAGTCCAGGTACATCGACACCATACTGAAGAGATTCAGTATGGAAGATTCCAAGCGCGGTAATCTACCGGCTTGTCACGGGATCACCCTCTCTAAAGAGATGTCTCCCAAGACTGATTTGGAGAGGGATCGCATGTCTATTATACCCTACGCTTCTGCGGTAGGCTCTATAATGCATGCGATGTTGTGTACCAGACCGGATGTAGCTTATGCACTGAGTGTGGTAAGCCGGTATCAGTCTAACCCTGGGGAGAAACACTGGATAGCGGTAAAGAACATTCTCAAGTACCTGAGAAGGACTAAGGAGATGTTCTTGGTGTATGGCGGAAAAGACCTCCAGATCGAGGCCTTTGCTGACTCCAGCTTCCTGAGTGACAAGGATGATTCCAAGTCCATGTCGGGTTTTGTCTTTACCCTCAATGGAGGGGCGGTGTGTTGGAAGAGTTCCAAACAGGAAACCGTTGCAGACTCGACGATGGAAGCGGAATACATCGCTGCATCAGATGCCGTAAAAGAAGCTGTCTGGATGAGGAAGTTCTTGAAAGAACTTCAGGTGGTTCCGTCCATTGTTGATCCAATACCTCTGTATTGCGACAACAACGGGGCTATAGCTTTAGCGAAGGAACCCAGGTCCCATCAGAGATCCAGGCACATCTTGAGGCGGTATCACCTGATCAGGGAGATCGTGGATCGCCAGGAGATCGAGGTTCAGAGAGTCACTTCAGAAGACAACACTGCAGATCCATTCACCAAGGCCCTACCCCAGACTAAGTTCGAGCGGCTGATCGAGATGATAGGTCTTCGATACGCCAGTACATGGCCTTAGTGCAAGTGGGAGATTGTTAGTGTATATGCCCTAGAGGCCATTACTGTATCATACTAGTATGCATATTACTTAATGGAAGCTTGGGATATTCACCTTGTATGTACAATCTTGCTCAAAATAGTAGTATGCTACTTGGTTTATTTCTACTTCAATGTGTACATGTGTTTATCTTTGTATATTGCTTATACACATTAGTGGAGCCCTTAGGATCTTTGCTTGATTACCAGCGATGTGATGGCCGTCACACTAGTGGGGCTGGGTAATCTAGAAGCACATCCTTATGCAGGTCCCTGGTCGCAGGACTATCGAAACAGGGCATCGATACTCCGGAGTAGACCAGCGCATGCGCTTCTCATCCCAGTGTGGGAGACGGTCTGTCCCACAGCCGTCAGTACGTCGTACTTGAGATAGTATGCGGGTACTCGTTAGGTTACGGGTACACTGGACAGGACTCGTCGGGAACTGACCAGTTGGTATTATACCTATCGTCAGTTATCAGTTCCCAGGTGACATGAGAACAGCTTAGTCCGCTGACTTGACACTGTCACTTCGCCTCGGGTGTGTTCCCACTGTACTTTGATCACTACCCTACCACGGCTCAAAGGAGTCGTGCAAACAGGTGGTGGTTGGGTGCAGTCCCGAAGCACTTGGAGGCAGTGACGGTTAGACAGGATTCGTCTCTCCCGGTATTGGGGGTTGACATCGTGCTGTGTCTAGGAGAGCCATTACACGAGTAGTCCCTGGCCAGCGCAAACGAGATATACTGGTAGGTTTCCAGTGTTATCTCAGGGTGTTTTGGGCTTCGCTCCGGCACGACTTGTACCGCTATTGGGGGACTGACGTTTACCGCCCCCTAGGCCCGCCATGCGATGTATCAGACGAACAGACCAGACTGTTCGGAGAATGTCGCACTCAGGCTCAGTAGGAGTTCAGATGGGTTTCGCCTCGTCGGTCTTCTTATCGGCATTACCTGGGGACCGTTACGCACAGCTAGTGCCGCTTGCGGTCTGTGGTTAAACCCACTGCCAGCGTAGTGTCGAGTCTTTAGAGTCCCACACAGAAAGCTTTTCGCCTTTAGGCAAAAGAGTAGAGGTCGCATGGTATTGCGACAGGTCGCATAGTTTTGCGACAGGGTTCGGTCACATCCGTGCACTTGTGCGCGTACAGTGTCCGGACAGTTTACACTAGCGGGCTTTGGTTTAAGCCAGATCCTAGTGTACCTTGTGGGATTGGATTTATCCAGTTTGCATTCGTGTTCCTCGGAACGCGGATGCGGGTGTGTATGCACAGTTGACAGGGAGGCAGAGGCAGCGGATTCTCATTAGGGTTGTTGACAGTTGACCGTTGACTTTTTGACTTTTTGCTCAACCCTAATGAGAATATGATATGTGATTAACTATTATATTAATTAAGTATTATGGTGATTTGGTTGTTGACTTTTGTTGACTTTGTTGACTTGTTGACTTTTGTTGACTTGTTGACTTTGTTGACCGGTTGACTAGGCTTGACTAGTTGACCATCATGATAACCATGGCTATCATTTCATGCCAAAGACTTTTTCTTGCTTGTTCATTAGAATAAAATGAGTGCATGACATGATAAGGTTATGGTTGCTTCAACCATCACACATAAGACTTTTTTGATATGATGAGTTATGATTACTTTGGATTATGAGAGGGTGAGAGACAAAAGAGAGCCTCATTCTTTCTTGCTCATTCTCTCTCTTGTTCTTGAGCTCTTCACTTTGCTCTCACTCTCATCCTCTTGCTCCCTCTCTTGACTCTATGGTTCATATCTCTCATGTGTTGAGAATCAAGAACCATTGATAAAATCCCATTCTATTTCTACTCTACTCATTCTAGTTCACTAGGTTTAGCAAACCAAGTGAACTAGTTTCTTCAAAGAACGAAGAAGGAGCTAAAGGTTGGAGCTTTCAAGTGGATCTATCTTCGGCGTACGGAGACGACGAGAAGGAGCCATCGGACCACCACCGGACCTTGAAGAGAAGGAGTTCAAGACAAGCTAGGTATAACCATCTTCATCCGAGTAGCTAAATCTCTTTAGCAAGTTTGCTAGTTTAGTTTAGACACGATCCCGACCTTGTTTAGTCCATGTTGCCTCTTGCAATAAAAATTTGTTTTTTATACCGTTTCCGCCTCCCCGTAAGCACCGGGGGTCGCAATATGGACTTACAACGGCTGCCCATGGACTGACCTCAAGGGAGGCCGAGGAACGAACTCAAGGGAGACCGATGAGCGAACTCCTCCGAAAACCCTACTGAGCCTAACAGTGACAATGTATATACAGTCCGGTCCGTTCGTCAATGAGTATCGCATATCTGCCTAGGGGGCTAGTAACGTCAGACCCCCAATAGCAGTATAAGTCGTGTCGGAGTGAAGCCCAATAACACCCTGAGATACTACTGGAGTACCTACCAGTAAATCTCCTACCATGGCCATGGATTTGTGTAATGGCTCTCCTAGACACAGCACGATCTCGCCCCCAATACCGGGAGAGACGAATCCCCTGCCGATCCGCTCACGTGCCTCTATTTGGCTCGGGACTGTACCCAAAAGCTACCTGTTTGCACGACTCCTTTGAGCCGTGGTAGGGTAGAAATCAAAGCACAGTGGGAACTCACACGAGACAAATGACGACCTCAGGTCGATGAACTAACCAGTACACATGTCACCAGGGAACTGCTATCTGACGGTAGATATAATACTAACTAGCAGATTCCCGGCGAGTCCTGTCCGGTGTACTCATAACCCAATGAGCACCTGTATACATCTTAGGTGATCCAACTGACACCAGTGGCTTGTGAGACCGGCCACCGCCCCTCGTCGGGGTCTCGACTGTACACACTAGTCTACTCCGGAGTATCGATGCCCTGTCTCGAAACTCCCATGACTAGGGACCACAATTAAGGATATGCATATAAACCACCCAACTCTCATGTATATGATCGCCATCATACTGTTGGTGGTAAAGCAAGATCCTAAGGGCTCTATCAAAGTGTAACATGCAATCAGTCACCTGAACATGTACACGACTGATAAAGGCAAACCAGATAGCATACTATCATCTCGAGTAAGACTGTCATACCGGTATAGGTCCGCCGCAATCATTGCAATCACGTACCTGCGATCCAATAATTGACTATGAGGGCACTATCTCCAACACGTCAGACCCTAATAACCTGATAAGTCGTGCCGATGTGGTTCAGGACCAATCCGGGAAACTACAGATCAGCCTATCAGTAGATCCCAACTGCCTTGGCCAAAGTCTTATGGTCCTGACAAATCGAATCACAGTGCGATGTCGACTCCCTGTACCGGGAGAGACGAATCCCCGACAATCGCTCACTGCCTCCATGTGGCTCGGGACTGAACCCAACCAAAACCAATTTGCACGACTCAGTAGAGCCGTGGTAGGGTAGTGATCAAAGCTCAGTGGGAACTCACACGAGACAAATGCCGATCTCGGGTCCAAAGACTAACCTGTACACATGTCACCTGAGAACTTCCATCTGACGATAGGTATAGTACCATACGGAAGTTCTCGGCGAGTCCGTCCAGTAAACTCACACCCTAGTGAGCACCTGTATACGATCTTAGGTGCATCAGACCAATGGCTGCGGGACCAACAATCCCCCAACGGGGTAGAAACTTATACACCAGTCTACTCTGGAGTATCAATGCCCATTCTCGATACTCACGCGACTAGGGACCATTAAAGGATGTTCTTATAGACTACCCTGCTCCCACAAGTATGATCGCCATCACAACGCAGGTAGTCAAGCAAGATCCTAGGGGCTTTATCAACATGTAACCGCAATATGTAATAACGAGTATGACATATTCCATGTTAAGATAAAGACAAACCACAATAGTATACTACCGTATCGAGTCTTTATCAATATGTGCAAACCAGATATATCAAGAATACAAATAAATACACATATCCTGACAAAGACAGGTCGAATAATATACTATAAAACTGAGCAAGATTGTTCTGTACATACATCTCCCTAGTATCCATATGTATACATATACAATACTGGCCTCTAGGGCATATACATCCAACAATCTCCCACTTGCACTAAAGGCCAGTGATTGGCGTATCGACCCAACGTCTACTCTAAGGCCAGCTGCTGGAGTACCGCATACCCAACATCCCAAAAAGTCGCTAGAACTGTGCTTGAGGGAGGGCCTTTGTAAATGGATCCGCCGTGTTGTCCTTCGTATCCACTCTCCGGACCTCGATCTCCTGGCGATCTACGATCTCCCTGATCAGGTGATACCGCCTTAAGATGTGCCTGGATTTCTGATGGGACCGTGGTTCCTTCACTAAAGCTATAGCCCCATTATTATCGCAATATACTGGTATTGGATCAACAATGGACGGAACCACCTGAAGTTCAGCTATGAACTTCTTTATCCAGACTGCCTCTTTTGCGGCATCGCTTGCAGCAATGTATTCGGCCTCTATCGTCGAGTCTGCGACGGTATCCTGTTTGGAACTCTTCCAACATACCTCCCCTCCGTTGAGGGTAAACACAAAACCCGAGACAGACTTGCTGTCATCTTTGTCACTCTGGAAGCTTGAGTCGGTAAAGGACTCGACCCTGAGGTCTCCATTACCGTAAATCAGGAACATCTCCTTAGTCCTTCTCAGGTACTTGAGAATGTTCTTTACTGCTGTCCTGTGGTCCTCACCTGGGTCTGACTGATACCGGCTCACCACGCTTAGCGCGTAAGCTACATCTTGTCTTGTACATAGCATCGCATACATTATAGATCCTACCGCCGAAGCGTAGGGTATAGTGCTCATGAGAACCCTCTCCTCGTCAGTCTTGGGAGACATCTCCTTGGATAGGGTGATTCCGTGCAATGCGGGTATGTTACCACGCTTGGAATCTTCCATACTAAATCTCTTTAGTACGGTCTCTATGTACTTGGACTGTGAAAGTCCCAATAGTCTCTTGGATCTTCTCTGTAGATCTTGATCCCCAGAATGTACGAGGCATCACCTAGGTCTTTCATAGAGAACCTTTGTGATAAGAATAGCTTGACCGATTGTAGCATAGGAATGTCATTTCCTATCAAAAGAATGTCGTCCACGTACAAGACTAGGAACACGACAGTTTGTCCTACAATCTTCTTATAAATACATGGCTCATCTTAGTTCTTGATGAAGTCAAAATCTTTGACAGTCTCATCAAAACAGATGTTCCAGCTCCGCGATGCTTACTTCAATCCATAAATGGATTTGAGCAGCTTGCACACCTTCCCGCTGCTCTCACTGTTTACAAAACCTTCTGGCTGATCCATGTAAACGTGCTCTTCTAAACTTTCGTTTAGAAAAGCCGTTTTTACGTCCATCTGCCATATCTCATAGTCATGGAAGGCAGCAATGGCAAGCAGGATCCTAATGGATTTGAGCATAGCTACTAGAGAAAAGGTTTCGTCATAGTCCACTCCTGGTCTTTGACGAAAACCTTTTGCAACGAGTCTAGCCTTATAGGTTTCCACCTGCCCATCCACACCAAGTTTTTTCTTGTAGATCCATTTGCATCCAACGGGTTTTACCCCAGGTGGAGCAACTTCTAGGGTCCACACTTTATTGGTGTACATGGACTCCATTTCTGATTGCTTAGCATCCAGCCACTTATCAGAGTCTCTACTGACAATGGCCTGCCTGAAACTAGTAGGATCATCTTCTTCCAAGATGCAATCCTCTCGATCCCCATCTATGAGAAAACCGTAGTATCTCTCGGGCGGATGAGAAATCCTACTAGATCTGCGGAGTGGCTGAGGTTCGTCCGGGGATATTGAATCCTGATGTTCTACCAAATCTTCAGTTACAGTTTGTTCCTCTGGAATTTCTTCCAGTTCTACCGTGCTCCCACTAATTTCTTTTGCAAGAAATTCCTTTTGTAAAAAGACAGCATGGTGAGCAACAAACACCTTCTGTTCTTCGGTGTGGTAGAACTGATATCCTTGCGAATGTTAGGATATCCTACAAACTTACACAAAACTGACCGTGCCTCGAGTTTGTCCGGGTTCTGCTTCTTTACATAAGCTGGACAACCCCATATCTTAATAAAATTAAGGTATGGTCTCTTCCGCTCCCACAATGCATGTGGAGTGGTAGGCACAGCTTTGGTAGGAACCCTATTCAATACATATATTGCCGTTTCAAGTGCATATCCCCAGAATGAAAGAGGCAACTCTGCATTACTCATCATGGAGCGAACCATATCCAATAGGGTACGATTCCTCCGCTCTGATACACCATTGTGCTGTGGTGTGTAAGGAGGAGTAAGCTGAGAGAGAATACCATTCTCTTTCAAAAAGTCCCTGAATTCCGTACTTAAGTACTCCCCCGTCTATCAGATCGGAGGATCTTAATACTTTTGCCAATCTGGTTCTCTACTTCGTTCCTGAATTCTTTGAATTTCTCAAAAGCTTCAGATTTGTGTTTCATAAGATACACATACCCGAATCTAGAGAGATCATCAGTGAATGTGATGAAGTACGAGAACCCACCCCTTGCATGTATAGACATCGGACCACATACATCACTGTGTATGAGTCCCAAGAGCTCTGTTGCTCTTTCTCCATGTCCGGTGAACGGAGATTTGGTCATCTTTCCTTTGAGACAGGACCGAAAAGTTTCATAAGATGAAAATTCGAATGTATTCAAGAGTCCATCTTTATGCAACTTATTTACTCTTTTCTCTCCGATATGACCAAGTCTACAATGCCACAAGTAGGATTCGTTCGCATCTGAACTCTTCCTCTTGCGTGTGTTTTGTACATTGAGCACTGTATTCTGATTTAGAACATAGATACCATTACACAGTGTACCTTCTGCAACCAGTACCTTATCAAGGTAAATGTTCATGAAATTTCTATCAAGAACAAAGTTATATCCATCTTTATTAAGTAAAGAAACTGATATGATGTTGCAAAGCATGGAAGGTACATAGTAGCAATTGTTCAAAATCATAGTATTGCCATTTGGCAACACTAGGTGATATTCACCGACGGCCGCAGCATTAACTTGTGCTCCGTTCCCTACTCTGAGGGACATATCACCAGGTGTAACTATCCTACTTTTTCTCAGTCCCTGTAATAAATTACAGATATGAGATCCTGATCCGGTATCTAGTACCCAGGAGGTAGGACTGACCGAAAAACAGTTCTCAATAACAAGAACACCTGAAGAAGACGCAACAGTGTGTTTCTTCTTCGATGGGTTTATCAAGAAATTCAAACTTTCCTCTTTCCCTTATACTTATGACAGTTGTCATGAGTTAGAGACGTACCGACGTTCCCCAGCCCCGAATAAGAATTCGGATCGGTCAAGCGATACATTTTATTATCTTGATTAGGGCGTGAAATGGTTGCTACCTAGAGAGAGAGAAGGAAAACACTCAGGGTGCGCTCTTGCAAGATTATACTGGTTTATTAATTTATCGAATCAGGATGGCTCCCTCTGTTTCCTCAAATTCTTCTTCAAACCCTAAAAGAAGAACTAGTCAGGATTAATCGCACGTCGCAATACTTGCTTAACTTTTCAGCCAGGCCGGTGTTGGTACTTCGAGGGAGGTTTTCCAACGCTTTCGCGAAGTTCCTTAATTAAATAACCTCTTTTCCCTGGAGGCGTAGCCCCGCTAACACCTTTCTAGACACCTACTTGGTTTATAGCATTGATTGTTAAGTGTGATAATTTCCCGAGAGTAATCCTACTCATCAGTGGGATCAGGATCCAACTATCATTGTGTGATGCACTATATGGAATCCATTCTAGTCACCACACTCCAGAAGGTATGCTAAATCTGCAAGTTTCCTGTATGTTTGAAACTCCCGATGTGGTTTTTGACCCAAATGACCTATAACCTTGACGCTTGCGAACAAGTCATAGGCCGCTAGTCAAGTTCAACCCGTCATTGTCCTGGATTAACTCGAACCCACCCGTACAAACTCTTGACGCTTACCAACAAAGCTGTACGACTGTCTCGAATAATCGCATATCTATGCAACAGATAAATATCACTCAGCTACCGTTCACTGTGTCTTGACGCTTGCCAACAAGCACAGCACGAATACTAGGTGGTACCTATCTAAAATGATGGAGGGCTACGGCTAGGTTTTTGGCGAAAAACCCGTTAATGTAATGAACTTGATATCGTTGAAGGAACCTGTGTATTTTTGCAAATATATAGTGGCGAAAACTTCTGCTAAAGAGGTCACTCCCTGTGAAGGGATCTCGGCTCTTTCCTCATCGAATGAGGTGCAGGATATTCCAAACTGAATGCCACGATGCAAAGCAAAAATAATTGACTATAGTGAAGTTATTACCCTGACGCAAACTTTTACTCAAGGGGTCACTCCCGGTGATGGGATCTCGGCCCTTGCCTCATCGAATGAGGTGCGGGATATTCTAAACTGAATACCACTATGCAAAGCAAAAGAGAACATCTGCAATGTCAGTTTTTAAAATCTGGTTCCAACAACATCTTTTTAGGTTTTTATCTTGCATTAATTAAAATTAATGCAGCCCCATCAAATTTGTAACCTATCACACCAGAAAAGAATGAAAATAAAATGTACGTATATGCCATCCGCATTCGCCACGGGGCCCCGTCATCACCCGTTAGGTTACTTAACCAACGACAGAGTGGGGGCTGGACTAGCGCGGGTGCAAAACATATACAACATCTACTAGTATATATATAAGTATATATCACATTCGTCCCAGGCATGAAAATAAACAACATCACAGATAACATTACAGAATGGTCGATAATCTTGGAGCCCCGTGTTTTATTTGAGCTGCAAATAAAACCCGATGTTCCCGGTCGTGTGGATAGCCTGTGCAATAAAAACCTGTACCCCCTACGAGTGCGGCGAATAGCCCGCCAGTTCTAGAATGAAGCCCCTTTCCGTCTCTACGCCTAGAGATGCGTACTTGTTGCCTTCTAGAACCCGGCTATTCGTGCACCCCATCGCGAGGTAATCCTAATACAGAAAATGAAAATAATATATACAAGCGGTGACATCGACCTCATCCCGGTCGTGCCCCAAAATAATATACAACCTGGCAAAGACGGCAGTCCATATGTCGGACGCTCGCCCCGCAATGACAAATGTACAAATGAATGTAAACTGTATTTCTAACATTTCACCACATGCTATCCACCAAGACAATCCAACCACAATCACAGCACAAGCACACAACATCAACGCGAATGTCACGTTCGCAAAACCCGTCTAAAAGAACATATAGCAATCAGACGAGTTTTACCGATCGAGTGACATTCCCGGTCGCAGATAAACGTGAATGTACTGATAATAAAACACGTGTCTTAAAATCACGATCGACCAAACTTTCGAAGTGGGCCCTAAGTATTAAACCAACACTGAAAAAAAATATGGGCCCAAAAAGTAATTATTCCAGAGACCACAATTTTCAATAATTAAGGCCCAGAAAAAATTTGATCACGTGAGCCCCCAAAATGGCCGCGGAGCCGCCGCGAAAAGGGGGTTCGCGCGGCGGATCCGCGGCGGTTTAGAGGGTTCACGAGCCAAATTTTCTTATGTGGTCTTTAAAAAGCCTGCATGATTTTCTGAGAGCAAAAAATTGATTTTTCCAGCACTTTTAAAATCGACAGAAACTGCAAAATTTCGAAACGTGGTTTTTGGAATTTTCGGTCGATCGTTATTCTAAACAAATTTGAACTAGCTAGTGTAAGTTTTATGGGTGGCTCTAATACCATGAAGGGTTACCCTAGCGTCCCGGCCATCTCACGTGACCAAATGCGGAACAAAAATTTTCTTACGAATGAAACTTGGCGCTAGACTAAACCCTAAAACCGGATCTTTCCATAGAACTCACTAGCTACACTTAGGGAGCTATCTACTATGATAGAAACCTCACCAAATGAACCAAGTCATTCGGTCTTCTTTCTTCATCCTTAGCTCATAGCAAGCGCCTTGAACATGCTTGAACTTCTTTCCTTGCTCTATCGGTCCTCCGAGATCGAGCTTGTTCTCCGGCCTCCTTTTGTCGTAGATGATCCACCCGGGGAGTATGATCCATGGCTCTAGCTCCTAAATATGTAACTAAAGGAGCAACTAGAGAACTTGGTTTGCTAAACCAAGTAGTCTAGGATGTAGTGGAGGGTGTCTTAGTGTATGGCTATCTCTTTCTTGCCTCTTCACTTGATTCTCAACACATGAGAAGGTAGTGAAGAGGAAGAAGATGAAGGTGGAGGAAACTTGAGAGCAAAAAAGGTGATGAGAGCAAAAGAGAGCTCAAAGAAAATTGAATCCAAAAATGAAAGAGAAAATATACACAATGGTTTTGTATATCAATTCTTTCATTAAACAATTAGCAACCATACTTCAATAGTAAACCCAAAATGAATTATAAATTCATTTGTTCACTATTGAAGCATGGTTACTCCCATTCCTCCCTCACCTCTCATTTTACACCTCATTTCCAATTATCAAATAAATGGAAAATACATAATGAGGTGGCCACCTTCTAGAAGGAAAACTGTAATAAATACGGATTTCCAACTACTGTACAAATATACCGGCAATCAGATAAAAATCCGAACGCCCAAAAGAGATAGAATAACATGAAGAATGTAATACTAGAATATATATATATCGAAATACAAATATGTAAATTATTAAATCAATACCTGACTTAATTATCCGACTCAGACCCGAGCCGGCTTGTATCACAAACTGTCCGATCGAAAAACCGAGTACCAAGTACATCAATCGATCGAACCCTGCACGTATCCAATGCGGCTACTACATCGTTTTGCCTGGATCAGGGAAACCCTCTGTGTGGGACTCTAAAGACTCGACAGTACTCTGGCAGTGGGTTTAACCACAAGCACGTCAGCGGTACTAGCTGTACGTAACGGCTGCCCAGGTACCTGTCGAAAAGGAAGGCAGACGAGCAAGCTCGTCCGAACTCCTACTGAGCCTATCCGTGACAATATCCATACAGTCCGGTCTCTTCGTCAAAGAGTATCGCATATCGGGTCTAGGGGATGGTGAACGTCAGACCCTAATAACCTGATAACTCATGCCGATGTGGTTCAGGACCAATCCGGGAAACTACTGATCAGCCTATCAGTAGATCCCAACTGCCTTGGCCAAGGTCTTATGGTCCTGACAAATCGAATCACAGTGCGATATCGACTCCTTATACCGGGAGAGACGAATCCCCGACAATCGCTCACTGCCTCCATGTGGCTCGGGACTGAACCCAACCAAAACCTGTTTGCACGACTCAGTAGAGCCGTGGTGTCACGACCCAAAGTTTGGCCCGTGACCGGCACTTAACCACGTAACGTCTACAGGCGTAACGCGACTAAGTAAGCCGAAAACCCAGAAATCTAAAACCCTTTTTAAGAATGAGTAAAGAAACTACATGTTTAACAATAATATACAACGCCGAGTGGCGAGGATCAAACCCAAAAGAAAGCTCAAAGCAACAAGAAACCGCAATACTACTAAGCACGACTCTAAGGTCGAATAATACATCACTAAAGTCCAGGCCTGAAAACAATATACAAGTTTTGGTTGATGGAAATTCTAGATACAATGAATAATACAAGTACAATGGTGGTTCTTGATGCGGAAGAATCCACCTACCAAACGCAAAACACCCTCAAGAAAGCAGTGTGCCAGAAATGCCGCAATGAAACCTGTACGGCAGAACCTGCAAGAACTGTAGCACAACGGGGGTGAGTTGCCAACTCGTGAATAGAAAATATCTACAAGCAGAAACCGAAAGCAAGACATAAACCTAAGTCAACGATCAGTAATATAACCATAAGAGTACATCTGAGTGTGATAAGGTAGCAAGGTAACATCTAATCATGTATGTAATGCCAGGTACTCAAGTAATAACATGTCATCAGTATAAGGTATGTCTGCAAGAAGTAAATATGATGGGGTATCAATGATATCAATACACATATATTAGCGTCCCATACCACTAATATTGGTGTAAGGGTATATATAACGGCGCCCTCATGCTCTGTTATATATACAAATGAAGTATGATCAGTGTAAATCCAGTCTGTATATGATCCATGTCTGTATATATGTGGAACCCGTCCACCCGTCACCCAATGACAATAAGCATCATGTATGCAATGTGAGGATATAAACAAAATCATGGAAAAACATCATGAAACCCGTGCCAAGCGTCGACACGTAAATCCTCATGTATCGGGCATCCGTCATCCCTGGTCAGCCCTCTCTCAGAGTATATATATATCGGGAATCCGTCAGTCCGGGTCATCCCTCTCTCAATGCATCGGGCATCCGTCATTCCGGGTCAGCCCTATATCAATCCATCGGGCATCCGTCATTCCGGGTCAGCCCTATATCAAGTATATATCGGGAATCCGTCAGTCCGGGTCATCCCTCTCTCAGTACATCGGGCATCCGTCATTCCGGGTCAGCCCTAAATCAATCCATCGGGCATCCGTCATTCCGGGACAGCCCTATATCAAAGTGTATATCGGGAATCCGTCAGTCCGGGTCATCCCTCTCTCAGTACATCCCCTAGCACCGAGAAAACACGGGGCGGCGCCCCAAATATCATATCAAGGGAACCGGGTTTTTAAATGATTATTTATTTAAAAAGGCCACGGTTACCAAATCCAGAAATCACATGAATCTCAACCAATAATACAAGTAATTGTGATGTGATATGTGTATCAGGTATGAATATCAAGTCATGTCACATATAGATAAGCTACAATGCAATGATCCAATGTGATATAGGTATCAAATATGAACATCAAGTCATGTCACATATAGATAAGCTACAATGCAATGATCCAATACGATGTGCTATGCAATCAATCCATGATGTATGCGACATGTAAAAAAAAGGTAATCATATCCGAAATCATGCAACATGGAATAGTAATGTGCATATATCGAGAGAAACCGCTCCATTAGAATGAATCATCTATGTTTGTGTACAGGTATAAGTGTACAATATGCCAAGCAATACGAATAGCATGAAAATGCAGAAATCTAGTAGTCAACACCACAGTGAAGTATCTACTATGCAAACTACATCTAAGTATCAGGTCGATCAGGAGGGGTAGGTGTGGAAACCACCTAAATCTGAGTCAAAGTATATGTATAGGTATATAGTCGGTGATCTCGCCTCAATGTCATATCGTAAGATATCCTCGAGTTATGAGTGCGGGTCTATCATCAATATCGGCTCGTACGGTAAATCATCGTACGGCATCCCCAAAAGCTGGGTACAGGTCAACATCTCACTATCTCGTCACACAACCGGTATCACTATCATCAGATCATATAGTCTGGGGTACTACTCTATGTCAGTACAAAACGATACCATCAATAAGTATGCATGCGGGGGTAACACATATCCCAAACCCGCAAGAATCACAAGTCATATTCCACATATGAATCGTATCAAACCACCGATCTCACGGCACCAAGCCACATCATCGACTCACCTCCAAAGTCATCCCATATCATCAAACACCGTGTAAGTACAAGTAATATGCAAGGGTGTGTGTGTAGGTGTAATTCTACCCTACACTATCCATAATACACCTATCACAAGCTACAACACACTAAACTATCATATAACCACTATATATAGTATACTAACTACGGACTGCGGGGGTGCTATATGCCATCCACCCGACTTCCCCCTGTAGATATAATCTACTCACCTTGCATCATCAATTGCGGACGTCACCATGCATTTGCTTGTCGTCCCGAAGTCCTCATGAGTACCTACACATCAAAGTGTCGCATATACGCATTAAAACCAAATCCAAGCTAAAACGGCGCATGAAATCCAAACGATATGATAAGGGGGGCCGATAGGTGAGAACCTATGGCACGCCTTCAAACCATCAATAAATCCTCTACATCGTCGTATAAACGCCAAATAGTCGAGGCAAAACGAAACACACCAATGCAGAAATGAAAATATGGAATACGGAAACTAAGGTCCAAAACAGCAACTCATGCAAAGTGTCCCAGATTTTACCCTAGATTAGTTTATACAAATCTATATATACCAGGGGCCTAAAATAACGATGTAGGAGCTACAGAACCAAAACGACCCAAAATGGTGGGACCCAGGCCGCAATTGGCGGCCAAAAGAGGAGAATTGGCGGCCGGAAAAAGGAATTAGGGGCTAGGGTTTGGGGTGGTGGTTCTATGGTGCCTGCACATATCTCTATCCACTCAATATCATTTTCAGGTTCCTCGTATGATAGCAGATTCAAATAAACCTTCACAGATTACACAATTTCCCCGATATCGGTTTCCAAAATCCGTATTATGGGTTCTAGTTTCGGGTTAGGGTCTCAATTCATGCACTAGGGTGTTTACAAGTCCTCTACTGAGCTCAATTTCACATTACTACTCAAGTTTCTCTCAAACCCTATCTAGGTTATCACCAAGTCCATAATATCACACAATATCGATATAATCTTAACATGGGGTTAAAGGAAATACTACAATTGAGCTAAGGGTTCAGTAATTACCTTCATTAGCAACTCAAGAATTTTCTTGAGTTGCCCCTAGTGGCCAAAATCCACGCTTTCTTGGTCCATTGCGTAGATCTCGAGCTTGTGCATCTTTTTCGTGAAAGGGATGTGAGGTTTTGAGTTGATTTTTGAGATGAAATGAGGGATTGAAGGTGGAGGAAGGGGGGAAAGGAGCAGCAACAGCAGGAGCTCAAGATGAGGGAGGGAAAATGAGGAGAAATGGCTAAGTGTTAGTCAAATGTGCACCCATACCTCTCTCTCACCAACCCCATTCTTTATCCTTTTTCTTTTCTTTTTCCTTTTCTTTTAATTCCAAAACCCTTCTCACAAGAATAGTGATCCCAAAATAACATGGTAGGAAAATGCACAAGTGAGAGAAAAAGTGATATGTGCAAGTTTTGCACAAAAAGTCGAAAAACCCGATTAGCGATTTTAATCGCGATTAGCACCAAATTAGTGTCAAACTAATCACAAAAACTTAAAACTGTCATAATTCACTAATTTACCCTATTTTAGAATTTTCCAAAATTTTTCCTAATTTTTCTAACATTTTTCCTATTTATTTGCATTTAATCATTAATTTAATATTAAAATAATCAATAAATAATATTAAATCATAAAAATTCCTAAAATTAATATTTTATACTTTTGAAAATGTTACAATCTACCCCCCTTAAAGAAATTCGGTCCCCGAATTTAAATTTAAACCCCCACTACTAAAGCAATTTCAGCAACAATCTAAATTGTCGGGGCTCCTCTAACATAAATCCTAAGGCGTATACAAGAACACCCCGTGCGTCAGGTGCGCACGGAAAACAAAACCCACCTAAGTACCATACAGGTGCAACGGGTGTGCACACAACATCTGTCGTAGGCAACGTGTGTGCCTGACAGCAAAACCAGGTGCATCTAACATGCACAAGGAAGCCCGATTTAGTGCATCTGGTGTGCACCAAAATCGTACCTCAACACATTAAGGGTGCATCCAATGCTAGCAGCGCAAGATATCTACGTGCCTCTTGCTCACGGTCTGGCGTCTTCTGACTCTGGGTCCTTATCTTCTCTGCGGATTACCAATCTCACAGTCAATCGGCTTATCGGCCTTGTCCGGTGTGCTAACGGGGACGATCCCGTTCTGGCACTTCTCTGGTCACCTCTCGGTCAATCCTCATGACCACTCGTAAGGCAGCATATCACTGGTGTCGGCCTCTGGCTCTCTGAATGCACGTCACACATCTGATCCTGGGCGCAAACATCATTGCAGCAATGTCCTGGAAGGAATCCTGCTCAAGGTCTCTTCCAATCATGCCTATGCCGACCCAAACGGAGGCTGGCTCTTCTGCACAACCTCTTCTCACTCAAAAGACACCTGTGTCCTCAGCACAACAACTCTCAGAAACTGGTCACATCCCAACGTCTCTGTAAGCATATCAGGTCTCTAGTCTCGACGGAAAGTAATGACAGCTCGTCAGTGTCTCACACGAACCTCTTGTTCCAACTGCCTCTCTCGTCGTCCACTATGACGTCACGCCAAGCTACCTTGCACTGCCTGTTCTCGGCCACGGCCAATCTGAAGTCTCTCGCACGGACTCGAAATCGCATACTCTGTAGCTTCACCATCCTGTAAAAGATGTCAGGCCGAACAGATCCTCGGGAACACGTCCCAACCATCGGAGGAATACTCGTCACTCGTCCGTCCCTGATCAATTAGAAACGCATCTGGGTAAGTTCCTTTATCCGAACCTGGTCAACTACCTCGTCGACAAAGCCGAACTCTGTCCTGCTGGGTGTGCGCAATACGACCACCCCCGGGTCTAGGTCTTCTAGTATCGTTCTCCAGAAGGGTCCTGTCGAGGTTCCTTCCTCAAGTTTCATACCTGCCGAATTGCCCGGAAGTCATCATCCAATGCTGAAGTTAAAGCTTATTCCAGAATGGCTGCATACTCATCGCGCTTCTTTCTGGAAGATATATCCATATACCACGCCTCTGGGTGCGTATAACATTTCTGATATCAGCGGAGTGGGACGTCATCTCGTCGAAACCTCGTACGAACTCTCTACTCCACATTGCTCAATGTCGACTGATTCGGACCTAACTCATCGTGGCTACACGAACTGCGCTCCGACGGCTACGCTTGCATCTGGAGTCTCCCAAGCAGTGTCCCATCACGATATCCGAAAGATGTCGAACCATCCGATCGACTCGTTAGATCCTCATAATCCCCCAAGAGCTCACATCTCGGGTACAATTTAATAGTATCGAGTACATGCCACAGCGTCGGTGGTCCAGCCGTAGAAGGGCAAACCCAAGCCTCACTAATGGCGCCATGGAACCGCCGTAAACCCTAAGGTTCAAAGGCTGTCACACGGTCATTAAGTCGAGTTAGGGTTTCATTCTTCTAGAGGGTTCATAGAATCACCTGCATGTCCTTCCGTATACTTTAAACTTGGAAAATAGGCTCCTGACCTTCGATCGCCTCAATAGACTCTCAACGAACCTGCGTGAAGTCGTCTCTATCTGGAATCAATCCACCTGATGACCTCGCATCGGGGTAAGCGAACTCACCACACGTCCTAGTCATTCATCCTTGGTGACTAGCGAATCGCTATCATCTCTCTAAGAACATGCTCATGCTGCAGTAGCTCCAATCATCTGGGCGATATCTCATCATTAGCAGCAGCAACTGGCTCATATGCCTGTATGCCGAACAGCGCCTCAATCCTCCAGGAAAGGCAACACATTGGCGGTCATCTCTGAATCGGTCTTCTCTAGATCTGAGTAAGACTCTCCACACTGGAAATTTTCAACTCAACTGGGCCCGCTCCGGTGCATAAATCGGACGAATCACCTTCGTCTCTCAAATCGGGTAGACTAGCTATCATCTGTCTCATATCTGCCTGAAAGCTCCGGTAATCTCAGCTCGTAAGCTCCGAAAGCGACATCCTGTCAATCTCAGCAACAGCTGGTCCATCTGTCTGCACGGTAGGCGACATCACAATCTCTGAGGTATGCTGTACATCAACAGTCCTCTCACAACAGGCAGCTCTAACAATGGCCCGATCATCCGGTGCAAGACCAAGCACTCGCCTCCACTAGAGGTCACAATCACCAATACTAACTCGAGACGTTCCCATTTCACCAGAAAACACAATGGTCGGCCCTCGTACCAAACGAGCTCACACCGGCCGTAACCCCAGCAGTAGCCTAAACTGCGCTCAAACATGGTGACAAGAACCTCGATCGAGTATCAAAAGAGTACACCAGTGGCAAGAAGGAAACAATAGATCCAGGGTAGATACATGATCATAGGAAGGAACAGCATCAATAAAGGTATGATCACGAAACTAATAGAATCGGGGATCTCAAATGGATGTATAATCCCGGATATAAAGAAAATCACTGATCTCGAAGAATATGCACATCCTAAGGTTACTTAAGCGGAGTAGCGTATCGTAAGTATGCCGCGGAACATACCAACGGTACGTCACTCTACTTTTAGTCACCTATTCCATCAACCAAGGGTCGTCCTAATACGACGAAAGTTCGGGTCTAATACCCCCTCGACCAAGTCTAAATTCCGTAAGGTCAAGCCTAAGTTCCGTATATATATATAAAGGCCCTAGGCTCCACATAGTCAAACTCAGACTCGAACCAAGGTCAACCTAGCGCTCTGATACCAACTTTGTCACGACCCAAAGTTTGGCCCATGACCGGCACTTAACCACGTAACGTCTACAGGCGTAACGCGACTGAGTAAGCCGAAAACCCAGAAATCTAAAACCCTTTTTAAGAATAAGTAAAGAAACTACATGTTTAACAATAATATACAACGCCAAGTGGCGAGGATCAAACCCAAAAGAAAGCTCAAAGCAACAAGAAACCGCAATACTACTAAGCGCGACTCTAAGGTCGAATAATACATCACTAAAGTCCAGGCCTGAAAACAATATACAAGTTTTGGTTGATGGAAATTCTAGATACAATGAATAATACAAGTACAATGGTGGTTCTTGATGCGGAAGAATCCACCTACCAAACGCAAAACACCCTCAAGAAAGCAGTGTGCCAGAAATGCCGCAATGAAACCTGTACGGCAGAACCTGCAAGAACTGTGGCACAACGGGGGTGAGTTGCCAACTCGTGAATAGAAAATATCTACAAGCAGAAACCGAAAGCAAGACATAAACCTAAGTCAACGATCAGTAATATAACCATAAGAGTACATCTGAGTGTGATAAGGTAGCAAGGTAACATCTAATCATGTATGTAATGCCAGGTACTCAAGTAATAACCTGTCATCAGTATAAGGTATGTCTGCAAGAAGTAAATATGATGGGGGTATCAATGATATCAATACACATATATTAGCGTCCCATACCACTAATATTGGTGTAAGGGTATATATAACGGCGCCCTCATGCTCTGTTATATATACAAATGAAGTATGATCAGTGTAAATCCAGTCTGTATATGATCCTTGTCTGTATATATGTGGAACCCGTCCACCCGTCACCCAATGACAATAAGCATCATGTATGCAATGTGAGGATATAAACAAAATCATGGAAAAACATCATGAAACCCGTGCCTAGCATCGACACGTAAATCCTCATGTATCGGGCATCCGTCATCCCGGGTCAGCCCTCTCTCAGAGTATATATATATCGGGAATCCGTCAGTCCGGGTCATCCCTCTCTCAATGCATCGGGCATCCGTCATTCCGGGTCAGCCATATATCAATCCATCGGGCATCCGTCATTCCGGGTCAGCCCTATATCAAGTATATATCGGGAATCCGTCAGTCCGGGTCATCCCTCTCTCAGTACATCGGGCATCCGTCATTCTGGGTCAGCCCTAAATCAATCCATCGGGCATCCGTCATTCCGGGTCAGCCCTATATCAAAGTGTATATCGGGAATCCGTCACTCCGGGTCATCCCTCTCTCAGTACAGCCCCTAGCACCGAGAAAACACGGGGCGGCGCCCTAAATATCATATCAAGGGAACCAGGTTTTTAAATGATTATTTATTTAAAAAGGCCACGGTTACCAAATCCAGAAATCACATGAATCTCAACCAATAATACAAGTAATTGTGATGTGATATGTGTATCAGGTATGAATATCAAGTCATGTCACATATAGATAAGCTACAATGCAATGATCCAATGTGATATAGGTATCAAATATGAACATCAAGTCATGTCACATATAGATAAGCTACAATGCAATGATCCAATACGATGTGCTATGCAATCAATCCATGATGTATGCGACATGTAAAAAAAGGTAATCATATCCGAAATCATGCAACATGGAATAGTAATGTGCATATATCGAGAGAAACCGCTCCATTAGAATGAATCATCTATGTTTGTGTACAGGTATAAGTGTACAATATGCCAAGCAATACGAATAGCATGAAAATGCAGAAATCTAGTAGTCAACACCACAGTGAAGTATCTACTATGCAAACTACATCTAAGTATCAGGTCGATCAGGAGGGGTAGGTGTGGAAACCACCTAAATCTGAGTCAAAGTATATGTATAGGTATATAGTCGGTGATCTCGCCTCAATGTCATATCGTAAGATATCCTCGAGTTATGAGTGCGGGTCTATCATCAATATCGGCTCGTACGGTAAATCATCGTACGGCATCCCCAAAAGCTGGGTACAGGTCAACATCTCACTATCTCGTCACACAACCGGTATCACTATCATCAGATCATATAGTCTGGGGTACTACTCTATGTCAGTACAAAACGATACCATCAATAAGTATGCATGCGGGGGTAACACATATCCCAAGCCCGCAAGAATCACAAGTCATATTCCACATATGAATCGTATCAAACCACCGATCTCACGGCACCAAGCCACATCATCGACTCACCTCCAAAGTCATCCCATATCATCAAACACCGTGTAAGTACAAGTAATATGCAAGGGTGTGTGTGTAGGTGTAATTCTACCCTACACTATCCATAATACACCTATCACAAGCTACAACACACTAAACTATTATATAACCACTATATATAGTATACTAACTACGGACTGCGGGGGTGCTATATGCCATCCACCCCACTTCCCCCTGTAGATATAATCTACTCACCTTGCATCATCAATTGCGGACGTCACCATGCATTTGCTTGTCGTCCCGAAGTCCTCATGAGTACCTACACATCAAAGTGTCGCATATACGCATTAAAACCAAATCCAAGCTAAAACGGCGCATGAAATCCAAACGATACGATAAGGGGGGCCGATAGGTGGGAACCTATGGCACGCCTTCAAACCATCAATAAATCCTCTACATCGTCGTATAAACGTCAAATAGTCGAGGCAAAACGAAACACACCAATGCAGAAATGAAAATATGGAATACGGAAACTAAGGTCCAAAACAGCAACTCATGCAAAGTGTCCCAGATTTTACCCTAGATCAGTTTATACAAATCTATATATACCAGGGGCCTAAAATAACGATGTAGGAGCTACAGAACCAAAACGACCCAAAATGGTGGGACCCAGGCAGCAATTGGCGGCCAAAAGAGGAGAATTGGCGGCCGGAAAAAGGAATTGGGGGCTAGGGTTTGGGGTGGTGGTTCTATGGTGCCTGCACATATCTCTATCCACTCAATATCATTTTCAGGTTCCTCGTATGATAGCAGATTCAAATAAACCTTCACAGATTACACAATTTCCCCGATATCGGTTTCCAAAATCCGTATTATGGGTTCTAGTTTCGGGTTAGGGTCTCAATTCATGCACTAGGGTGTTTACAAGTCCTCTACTGAGCTCAATTTCACATTACAACTCAAGTTTCTCTCAAACCCTAACTAGGCTATCACCAAGTCCATCATATCACACAATATCGATATAATCTTGACATGGGGTTAAAGGAAATACTACAATTGAGCTAAGGGTTCAGTAATTACCTTCATTAGCAACTCAAGAATTTTCTTGAGTTGCCCCTAGTGGCCAAAATCCACGCTTTCTTGGTCCATTGCGTAGATCTCGAGCTTGTGCATCTTTTTCGTGAAAGGGATGTGAGGTTTTGAGTTGATTTTTGAGATGAAATGAGGGATTGAAGGTGGAGGAAGGGGGGAAAGGAGCAGCAGCAGCAGGAGCTCAAGATGAGGGTGGGAAAATGAGGAGAAATGGCTAAGTGTTAGTCAAATGTGCACCCATACCTCTCTCACCAACCCCATTCTTTATCCTTTTTCTTTTCTTTTTCCTTTTCTTTTAATTCCAAAACCCTTCTCACAAGAATAGTGATCCCAAAATAACATGGTAGGAAAATGCACAAGTTAGAGAAAAAGTGATATGTGCAAGTTTTGCACAAAAAGTCGAAAAACCCGATTAGCGATTTTAATCGCGATTAGCACCAAATTCGTGTCAAACTAATCACAAAAACTTAAAACTGTCATAATTCACTAATTTACCCTATTTTAGAATTTTCCAAAATTTTTCCTAATTTTTCTAACATTTTTCCTATTTATTTGCATTTAATCATTAATTTAATATTAAAATAATCAATAAATAATATTAAATCATAAAAATTCCTAAAATTAATATTTTATACTTTTGAAAATGTTACACGTGGTAGGGTAGTGATCAAAGCTCAGTGGGAACTCACATGAGACAAATGCCGATCTCGGGTCCAAAGACTAACCTGTACACAAATCACCTGAGAACTTCCATCTGACGATAGGTATAGTACCACACGGAAGTTCTCGGCTAGTCCGTCCAGTAAACTCACACCCTAGTAAGCACCTGTATACGATCTTAGGTGCATCAGACCAATGGCTGCGGGACCAACCATCCCCCGACGGGGTAGAAACATATACACCAGTCTACTCTGGAGTATTAATGCCCATTCTCGATACTCAGGCGACTAGGGACCATTAAAGGATGTTCTTATAGACTACCCTGCTCCCACAAGTATGATCGCCATCACAACGCAGGTAGTCAAGCAAGATCCTAAGGGCTTTATCAACATGTAACCGCAATATGTAATAACGAATATGACATATGCCATGTTAAGATAAAGACAAACCACAATAGTATACAACCGTATCGAGTCTTTATCAATATGTGCAAACCAGATATATCAACAATACAAATAAATACACATATCCTGACAAAGACAAGTCGAATAATATACTATAAAACTGAGCAAGATTGTTCTGTACATACATCTCCCTAGTATCCATATGTATACATATACAATACTGGCCTCTAGGGCATATACATCCAACAGTGCAATGAAATCCTAGACCCCTATGGGTGTGGCAAGTTACCCGCCAAAAGCTGAAGCGAGGCAGCCCCCTTCAACAAAGTGAATGGACCACCCAGAACTTAACGGAATCCGGTAACTTGAGCACCCCTCCTTGGGTCAACCTGTACCCCCTACGAGTGCGGCGAATAGCCCGCCAATTCTAGAGTGAAGCCCCTTCCATCTCAAAGCCATGAGATGCGGGCCCGTTGCCCTCTAGAACTCGGCTACCGCGCACTCCCCCGCGGGGTAATCATAGTACAGAAAGTAAAATATATATACAACGGGTACATCGACCTCAGCCCGGTCGTGCCCCAAAAGAATAATCTACAAACAGGAAGTGACGACAGTCCACATGTCGGACGCTCGCCCCGCAATATAAAAAGTACAAATACAACCAAACTATACTACCATTGCATCTAGGCTATCCACCACGACAAATCCGCAACATCACAGCACAACACAGAACATCAACATGAATGTCACGTTCGTAAATCCGTCTAAAAGAACTATAGCAATTAGACAAGTTTTACCGCTTGAATGACATTAACGGTCACAGATATAAAGTAAGCACTGTGAACTAACATATTTAAAATTTTCGATCGACAAAATTTCCCGAAGTAGGCCCCAAGCACAAATCCAGCACTCAAAATAATTTGGGCCAAAACTAAAAATACCAGAAACCATAATTCCAAGTCAGGGACCACTGCAGAAAATTTGGTGCAGTGTTGCTACAGTACTGCGGCGGAACCGCGGCCAAAACGTGGTTACGGTCACGGTTCCGCGGCGCTACAGTGCAATCAGTGTACCAAATTTTCTCAGATTTCTTAAAAAAGCCTGCCTGATTTTCTGCAATACTCAAAATAATTTTTAGAGCACAAAAAAAATCGACAGAAACAGCAAAATTGGAATCGCGGTTTTGGAAATTTCGTTCGATCGATGTTTTAAATACGTTAGAACAAGCTAGTAAAGGTTAATGGTGTGGCTCTGATACCATGTAAGTCTACAGTAGCGCCCCGGCCGTCAGTCCGAGGCCAAAATACGGAAACGAAAACTTTTCTAAACTAGAAACCGGCGCTATCGCGGACTTTAATCGCGGATCGAACCATTAACCTACAACTAGCAAACTAGAGAAGGGTTGGAAAGGCTATACCGATCGATCCATGTCCTTCGGTCTTTGGCCACCATCCCAAGCTCCTCGTGGCATCTCGGATCTTGATCTCCTCGTCGGAAAGGGTACCACATCATCGAGTCTTTTTACGGGCTCCCGCTTCGTCCGAAGCAACTCGGGCACGAAGTTCTCTAGCCGACGTGTCCAAGGTGAAGTAGAGAATGTGTGTGATCACTTTGTCAATTGCATCCATTGATTCTCATCATATGAGAGTGTATGGATGGAGGTTGAAGATGATGTCATTGATGGAATTTGTGAGCTAGAGAAAGAAGAAGAAGAAGAAGAAGAAGAGGCTCTCTTTTTCTTATGTGTTGAGAATGATAATGTGAGGGCAAGAATAAGAATCCAAGAGCTAACCCTTGCCTGATGGCCGCCCTCTCTCTCTCTACATATCATTTCAACACATAAAATCAATCCAAAATGTGACATATGCACATTAAAAGAGACCATGAGTCACTAGATTGCATGTGTCACAATAAATGCACCTCATGATGAAATTCACTCACAATTTCCACCATCCAAACATTAATCCAAATGTTTGGTCCAACAAAAAGATACAGCAACATCTAAAGTAAACTCGTGACAGATCACAAGGATACCCCTCACCAGTATATACATACCTGCATCCGCATTCCGGATGAATGTGAATACGATGAGACTAAAGTAATCCAACAAATCTAATACTAGGATCCGGCTTAAACGAAAGCCCACTAGTATGATCCGTCCGATCATGATCCGTGCACTACTGCACGTATATGATCGAACCCTGCCATATATCATACGGCCTCTACAACGTTTCGCCCGAAACTTGAGAAACTGTCTGTGGGGGACTCTTAAGACTTGTAAATACTTTGGCTGTGGATTTAACCACTAGCACGTCAGAGGTACTAGCCGTACGTAACGGGCTACCAGGTATTGACTAAAAGGGAGGTTGATGAGCGAACTCATCCTGACACCCTACTGAGCCTGTCAGTGACAATATCCGTACAGTCCGGTCCGTTTGTCTTTGAGCATCGCATGGCGGGCCTAGGGGTTAGTAAAAGTCAGACCCCCAATAGCGGTACAAGTCATGCTAGAGTGTAGCCCAGAACACCGTGAGATACTACTGGAATACCTAGCAGTAAATCTGTTGCATTTTCCAAGGACTTCGTGTAATGGCTCTCCTAGACACAGCACGATCTCACCCCTAATACCGGGAGAGACGAAACCCCTGTCGATCCGCTCACTGCCTCCATGTGGCTCGGGTCTGTACCCAACTAAAACATGTTTGCATGACTCCTTTGAGCCGTGGAAGGGTAGTAATCAAAGCACAGTGGGAACTCACATAAGACAAATGACGATCTCAGGTCGATGAACTAACCTGTACATATGTCACCAGGGAACTGCTATCTGACGTCAGGTATAATACCAACTAGCATGATCCCGGCGAGTCCTGTCCGATGTACTTATAACCCTTTGAGCACCTGTATATATCTTAGGTGAACCAACTGACACCAATGGCTTGTGAGACCGGCCACCACCCCTCGTCGGGGTCACGACTGTATACACTACTCTACTAATGGAGTATCGATGCCCAGTCTCGAAACTCCCATGACTAGGGACCACTTTAAGGATGTGCTTATAGACTACCTAACTCTCACGTATATGATCGCCATCATACTGCTGGTAGTCAAGCAAAAATCCTAAGGGCTCTATCAATGTGTAATAGTGACCCGTAATGTCATCTAAAGCTGTACACAATGATAAAGATAAACCAGATAGCATACTATCATCTTGAGTAAGACTGTCCTACCGGCATAGGTCCTCCCTCAATCATTGCAATCACGTGCATGCGATAAAATAATTGACTTTGAGGGCACTATATCCAACAGGTATGGTCGCATCCGATAGGTTTGGGTCGCCAAACTTTTTAATCTCTTCTGGGCCGCGACGAATTCTGCATATTCTTCATTCGTTGTCTGCCGGTTTCTTTCCTTTTCTCTGTCAGATTCAGCCGCAATAAACGTTAGCCTTGATATACCGAAGACCAGCGCCGTTTTACTCCGTTTTCCTGCCCATCGTCCTTAATTTCAGTCGGGGGTGGCGGATACGTTCTATTTTTACCGCCGATCGTCCTAAATCCCCGGCGGGGACATCTCGCCCGTTGAACCGAAAGCCAGCAACGAAATATTCTATTTTCACAGCCGAGCATCCCCAGAACGAAAGAGAGTAGGAGGTCGGAAAAAAAAATAAAAATAGGATGCAACACGAGGACTTCCCAGGAGGTCACCCATCCATGTACTACTCTCGCCCAAGCATGCTTAACTGCTGAGTTCTGATGGGATCCAGTGCTTTAGTGCTGGTATGGTCGCATCCGAAAGGTTTGGGTAGCCAAACTCTTTTATTCTCTTCCGGGCTGCGACGGATTCTGCATATTCTTCAATCGTTGTCTGCCGGTTTCTCTACTTTTCTCCGTCAGATTCAGCCGCATTGAACGTTAGGCTGGATATACCGAAGACCGGCGCCGTTTTACTCCGTTTTCCTTGCCCGTCGTCCTTAATTTCAGTCGGGGGGAGGATACGTTCTGTTTTTACTGCCGATCGTCCCAAATCCGGGGGGGCTTCTCACCCGTTGAACCGAAAGCCCACAACGAAATATTTTGTTTCCACAGCCGAGCGTCCCCAGACCGAAAGAGAGTAGGAGGTCAGGACAAAAAAAACAATAAAAAGGGGATGCAACAAGAAGACTATAGGGTTCCTAGGCACACCCATAAGGTTCTACAAGGCATTGACCATGCCACATTAAAAAATTTATGTGCCGAACAACCCTAAGCAAGATCGTTAACTAGAGTTTAGGCGAAACTAAATGAAAGTAAATCACATTTGCACTAAGTGAATGGAAATACAACCTTTGTAGATCCGGTCCTCCACTTCTTTAGCTCCGTGATGACGTCCCTCCGCTGCGATCACCGGGATCTCGGACTCTAGCGATGGTTTCGTCGGAGAAATGAGAGGGCTAGGTCGTTGACTTCGATGCCGAAGATGATCTACGTCGAGGCAACTCTAACTCAAGCTCCATCTTCACTTGGTCATGAACGTTGTGAAGAAAACACCTAATAAAAAATGGAAAGTGGTAGAGGATGAAGAAATAGGAAGTGGGTTCACTTTGGATTTGGATTTCTCACTTGATTTCTACACTTGAAATTTTTCTAGCAAGCTTTTTCTTTTCTTCATCAAGAAGAAGAAGAAGAAGAAAAGAATATCAATAATAATCAAAATGATAAATCAAGTGAAGAGTTATCATAATGCAACCATGGGTGAAGTAAACTCATGTAGAGAATAAACTAGGGTATAGGTGTAATGGTTAGGTTAAGGAAAAAACAAAATGGTAAAGACTTTCAAAGCTTCATGAAGCTTCATGAATAAAACAAAGCAAGCCTCCATTTTATTTTTTCCAAAATGAATAAAGAAAATAAATAAAACAAATTAAAACCTAACCATTAACCTAAAGATGGTTTAAAGGAAACATACACCCAAGTTTGCATGTATCATCAAACATGGTACAATCAAGTGCACAAAAATATATCACATATACTACTTGTGCACATCAAGTGAGAAAATCCATCTTAAGTGAACAATACTAGTCAATGTAAAGTAATATATCAAATATATAATTATATATTAAATCTTTAAATCAATACTTGATTTAATGATCTGGTCATATCGCATATAACCGACTAATATCAAGTGTATCAATGTATCGAATCAACATTTGATTCGGTAACCCGGCTATATCACATATAACCGTCCGATGATACAAATCGCGAGAATAAAATACATTATCACATACTGGTATTATTCTCGGTCCCGCACATATCTCATATGCGCTCCTATTTCGTTTCGCTTGAGCCAGGAAACCTCTGTGTAGGACTCTAAAGACTCATCAATACGCCGGCAGCAGGTGATGATCATATCAAACACCCACAAGCCGCAAGCTGTCTGCTAAACGTAACGGCCACTCGGGTATTGAGCGATCAGAAGATCAACGAGCAAGCCCGCTCACACTCCTGTGAATCCAACCAGTAACACTTACCGTATAGTCCGGTCTGATCGTCTGATATGTCGCATATCTCGCCTAGGGGTGGTAAACGTCAGACCCTAGTAGCTCGATAAATCGTGTCGATATGAGGTCTATAACAGTTCAAGAAACTACTGGTAACACTTACCAGTAAATCTCAGCAACCCTGGCCAGAGATTTCCGGTTATAGCCAATCGAACACAGCGCAACATCAACTCCCTATACCGGGAGAGACGAATCCCCTCCTATCGCTCATTGCCTACATGTGATTCGGGACTGTACCAAAAAACTACCGTTTTGCACGCCCACTTGGACGTGGTAAGGTGGAAATCAAAGCACAGTGGGAATCACACATGACTCTATGACGATATCGGGTCTACAGACTAACCTGTACCAGTGTCACCAGAGAACTGCCATCTGACGTAAGGTATAATACCATCTGGGAGTTCTCGGCGAGTCCGTCCAGTATACCCAGTCTCCACTGAGCACCCGTATATCATCTCTGATGTCAAACACTAATGGATATGGGATCATCCATCGCCCATCTGTATGGGTCGAGAAGGTATACGCTAGTCAACTCTGGTATATCGATACCCCGTCTCGATACACCCATGACTAGGGACCTTAAAGGATGTACTTATGGACTACCATGTCCCCACTAGTATGATCCGCATCATAGTCCTGGTAGTCAAGTACACATCCTAAGGGCTTTACCAACATGTAAAAGAGAGACAATCAGTGTACACGTTAAGATAAAGAGTAACCAGATAGCATACTATCATGTCGAGCAAGAAAGTCCTCCCTATATATGTCCCAGCATCCACTACAATATACATCCTATGTACAGTAATGGCCTCTAGGGCATACATATAACTAACAATCTCCCAGTTGCACTAGGGCCATCTATAGCAGTGGTTGTAGTATCTCATACTCAACCATCCCATAAAAGTCCCTCTCTGGGAAAGGCTTTTGTGAGTGGATCCGCCATGTTGTCCTCTGAGTCTACTCTCCTAACCTCGATCCCCTGGAGATCAACCATCTCCATGATCAGGTGATACTGCCTTAGAATATTTCTGGATCACTGACAGGACGGGCGTTCCTTGGCATAAGCCACAACTCCATTGTTACACAATGGGAGGAACGAAGTTCATCTCATGAACTAATATACACCTAGACAGCCTCTTTGGTAGCATCTTAAGTAGCGTTGTATCCAGCCTTTATCGTCTAGTAAGCCACGGTATCTAGCTTGGAACTCTTCCAACATACTGTCCTTTTACCAAAGGTAAAGACAATGCCTGTGACTGACATTCAGTCGTCCTTATCACCCTGGAACATTTCCAGTGATTCTCCTCAGGATCGATTGATACCATCTCACTACATCTAGTGAGAATCCTAACATCCAATTAGATCTATCTCATAGATCCAAAACACAGGATTTAGGAGGTATCATTTTGATCCTTAATGGAGAATCCTTGTGATAAGCGGAGATTGACCGAGCGTAGAATAGGAAACTCCTTCCCTATCAAAAGTATGTTATCCACGTACTCTACGAGGATCACCACCATACTCTCTACTACCTTTTTGTATATACTAGGTTCATCTACCATTTTGATGAAGTCAAACTGTTTGACTACCACATCAAAACAGATGTTCCAACTCCGCGATGCCTGCTTTATCCTATAAAGCATCTTGTACACGTTTCCGCTGCTCCCACTGTCTACGAAGCCCTCTAACTGTGTACTTATAGACTCTCTCTTCTAAAACATCATTTAGAAAAGCAGTCATGGCACCCAACCGCCAGATATCGTAGTCATGGTATGTAGCCGTGGCAAGTAGGATCTGGATGGACTTAAGCATAGCTACTTAGAAAAGGTTTCATCATAATCCATACCTGGTCAATGATGCAAACTTTTAACAAATATAGCATTGAAAGTCTCAACTCTTCCATGTACACCAAGTAATCTTCTCAAGATATACTTGCTCCTGATGGGGATTTAACCTTTCAGATATAGCAACCAAAGTCCATACTTTGTTGGTGTATAAGGATTCCATCTCAGATCGATAAGCATCCAGCCATTCTTATAGAGTCCCACTCCTGATGGCCAGCTCGAAACTAGTTGGGTCATTATCTCATGATGCAATCCTCGCTCCCAGTGTCATAGAGAAACCAAAGTATCTCTCAGGTGGGTGAGGAACCCTACTAGATCGGCGGAGAGGCTGAGGTTCGTTAGAATCTATTGAATCCTTTGGTTCTACCCAATCATCAGCTGCAGTTTGTATAGCTGGAACCTTTCCAGTTCTACATAATTGACCTTGCCTCGAGCTTGTCCGGATTTTGCTTTTAGACATAGGCTGGACAACCCTAAATCTTAACAAACTTAAGATATGGGCTCTTCCCATACCATATCTTATATGGAGTGGTAGGCACTGATTTGATGCGAACCCAATTCAATAGGTATGCAGCTTCTCAAGTGCACAACTCCCAAAAGGAAATAGGTAACTCAGTAGTACTCATCATAGAGCACAGCTTATCATATAGGGTGTGCTTGCTCCGTCCCGATACACCGACGTACTGTGGTGTATACGGAGGAGTAATGCTGAGAGAGAATCACATTCCCCTTCAGAAAAGTCCAAGAATTCCGTTCTCAAGTATTCTCCACCTTGATCCTATCATAGGACATAATACTTATACCCGTATTTTGGTTCTCTACTTCTAACTTATATTCTGTGAATATCTCAAAAGGTTCGGACTTGTGTTTCAACAGGAACATATGTCTGAATCTAAAGAGATCATCAGAGAATGTAATGAAGTACAAAGAACCGATCTTGGCATGTGTAGACAGGGGACCTTCATACATCATCATGTATCAGTCCCAAGAGTTTACTAACTCTTTCTCTGTTTCCAATAAACAGAGCTACGGTCATCTAATCTTTGTGACATGACTAGCAAGTTTCACAAGATGTAAATTCAAACTAATTTAAATATACATCTAAATGTAACATCAGCTAGTCGGGTCGCATTGAAATGACATAGTCTACAATGCCTCAAGAAGGATTCGTTCATTTCTGAACTCTTCCTCTTGTGTGTGTTTCATATACTAAGAACTGTAGTTTGATTTAGAACATCAATGCTTTTAGATAACGTGCCTGAACCGATCAATTTTTGATATAGGAAATGTTCAAAACATTATCCAACAATACAAAATTTTATCATTTCTTTACTAATAAAGAGACTGATATGATTTTGTATATCAGGTTCGGTATCTAATAACATTCGTTCAGAATCAATGTACTGGTAATACAGGGTGACAGCGACCAACAGACTTGGCTACAACACTTGTACCGTTTTCTGTCTCATGAAACTTATCACCCGTTCTCAGTTCTTTACCTATCTGTAGCCCATGTAACAGATTACATATGCGGGATCTTGATCCGGTATCACATACTCAAGACGTAAAGGATACTGAGAAACAGTTCTATGTAACGAACACACCCGAAGATGATGCATCGACATGCACTTTTTTCGTTTGGGCGGCACGGGAAATCCTGGTATTCCCCTATTTCCTGCTCTGTCTTATAACAATTATAAGTTGGAGCGGGACCAACGTTCCCCAGCTCAGTATAACAAGCGGGTTCGGTCAATACATCCGTATTATTATCTTGATTAAGGCGTGATATGGTCGCTACCTGGAGAGAGAGAGAAGAAAACACTCAGCGTATGCTCTTGCAAGATCAGATTGGTTATTATTTTATCTAATCAGGATGGCTCCCACTATTTTTTATCAAATCTCCCTTCAAACCCTAAAAGGAAAGATTAGACGGGATTAATTACACCCTACAATTTCGCCAATCTTTCAGCCAGGCCAGTGTCGGTACTTTGAGGGAGGTTCCCCGTGCTTTCGCACGGACCTAATTACAGCAAACCTCGTTTTCCCAGAGGCGTAACCCCGTTGACACCTTTCTAGACACCTACTAGATCGGCTAATTGTAATGTGTAAAACTCTCCCAGGAGTAACAATTACTCGCAGTGGGTATCGGGATCCAACTATCTCATAGAAGGTATGCAATCTCATTGCAAATTTCAACACTTGAAATTCGCGATAATTTTGCCCCTAGCGTCCTATGACCTTGACGCAGGCCAACAAACCATAGTGCACTAGTCAAGTTCAACCCGTCATTTCCTGATTGAATTAAACCCACCCGCACGACCCTTGACGCAGGACAACAAAGTCACACGACTACCCTAATCCAATCTGCATCATATGCATAAACAGATAAATACTACATAGCTACCGCACACTACGCCTTGACGCAGGCCAACAAACGTAGCACGAATACTAACTACTACTTATCTGAAATGACGGAGGGATACGATAGGTTTTTTTGAAAACGTATTGCGTAATGAACTTGATATCGTTGTAGGATCGAATGAATTTTGAACTGGAGTGTTTTTTAGGCTTTTCTAGTTTTGCTAAAGGGGTCACTCCCGGTGAAGGGATCGTCGGCCATTTCCTCATCGAATAAGGTGCAGGATATATCATATATACCGCTGTGCAAAGCAAAAACTATAGAAGCAATCAAAAGATAAACCGAGGGTTGTAGCATCTGCCAGTTATTTCTAAAGGGGTCACTCCCGGTGAAGGGATCTCGGCCCTTTCCTTATCGAATAAGGTGCAGGATGTTCTACAAGGAACACCGCGATGCAAAGCAAGAACTGTAGCTACCTGTTTTTGAAAATTCGATTCCACAACATATTTTAGGTTTCTTTTCTTTCATTAATTATATTAATGAAGTCCCATCATTAATGTCACCTAATCATCACTGATAAATACGACGTATACTTATGCCATCCGCATTCGCCTCGACGTCCCCTCGTGCACCGTTAGGTTAAGTAACTAACGGCAGAGCGGGGCAGGGCTAGCGCGGGTGTAAAACATAAGTAACGTCTATATAATATATCGTATATACTATATACAGTATCCATCACAGCATATCAAATGATCACATCACAGATATCGCAGCAGAAGAAACATATGAAATATTGGATATACTAGGACGTCCGTGTTTTCAATACGAGCCAGTATAAAAGACGGATTCTACGGTCGCGATGAATAACCAAACCCACATCCCTAGACCCCTACGAGAGCGGCAAGCAACCCTACCAATTCTAGAGTTAGGAGACCCGGACTCGACTCCTCGAGTTGGTCTCCCACTGGACCCTAGAACCCGGTTACTTATGCTCCCCTCCTTGGGTCTATCCTAATGCGGAAAAGTAAATAATATACATCAACGGTGACATCTTCCGCAACCTGGAAGTGCCCCAATAAAAGTATATTGCATACATGTTTTTACATGAATGAAAATGAAAAACACTTATCTCACATAAAAAAAACCTGGCTATTCAAACACGACGATCCAATATAACATATCCAGCAACACATAACATCACATGTCATCAACGTAAGTAAATATGCCCATCCCAATTGTCGTTGACATATAGCAACGAAACCAGTGATATCACATATTACACTTACGGTCGCAGAAAAGAAAGTGTAAAACTACAACAGTTGGAATCCACAAACTCTTTAGACATCTCATGCCTAACCATCGGAATTCCTTAGACATCGCATGCCTAACATTTATAAACCCCGCATTTTAGTCTCATTATCAAAAACACTTTTCAATATCAAGTCGGGCAATTCAACAAGATTCCCGACATCCAGAACGAATGCTCGTCGCAATCTTTTAGTGGACGGCCGCACCCCCGATACCGTCGACGAAGTGCACTAAGGCGGAACACCGCTGCCGCGAGCACCCGAACGGATGCTTTTTGGCGACGGGGTTCTCCTTCAGTCACTTGGTCGGGGCTATGGGGTGTAGCTGTCTATTAAGTTTACCGGCGAGTATCCGCGTACGCAACGTGATTGCGATGGACTTTTGATCACATCAAAATTCCGTGGAAACCGATCAAGTGAGACTAAACTGCTATGTTTACTACATCCAAATCAGTTATCTCATAACTACTTGTGGATTCCAAATATTGTATCTCATTCCAGATAATTAGACAATGTTAAACTTTCCGATCGAATAATCAAACACCCAAGTTTTCCTGAAACAGCTCAACACATGAAATAAGTTTAAAAACATTCACTTCATGCCACAGTACCAACGGTCCAGCCGTAGAAAGGTCAAGCCAACGCCTCACATGTGGCACGCCGTACTGCCCCAAACCCTAAGGTTCAAAGGGCAGTTGAAGACGGTCACATAATCGAGTTAAGGTTTGTTTTCTTCTAGAGGGACCATCGCGTTACTTGCACTACTTAGAACGTTATTAAACTATGGAAAAATCCAACAATTGGAAATTTCCCGGCAGGGGAAAAAATGGGTATTTATATCTGGTCGAACTTTTCAACATATTCTAAATTATCCGGAAAAGCACATAGACAAAGTCAGAGTTTCCGATCGAATCATCGAACCCCCAAAACACCCCAGAAAACTCAACTCTTGAGTGCAAATTTAAAATTCCCAGAAAACTCAGGATTAAATTAGTGACATTACTGTGCAAACAGTGAACAAAGATGGCACTATATGGCAACGGAACCGCCGCGTAACCTAGGGTAGGGCCGCGGTTCCGCGGCGCTTTGGAAGAGATGGGGTCACGTGATGCACAGTAATTCATATAATACCCTGCTGATTTTTCTTCATATTTTTAATTCACAAAATTCCACAGTTACAGAAAATGTACAGAGAGGGTTAATGTTTAGGGTTTCGTGACTCGATCGGATTTCTAACATCGTCTACACATCGCCTAAGTCTCTTGATAGGCTCTGATACCACTGCAGGGTTCCTAGGCACACCCATAAGGTTCTACAAGGCATCGACCATGCCGGATTAAAAAATTTATGTGCGGAACAACCCTAACCAAGATCGTTAACTAGAGTTTAAGCGAAACTAAATGAAAGTAAATCACATTTACACTAAGTGAATGGATATACAACCTTTGTAGATCCGGTCCTCCACTTCTTTAGCTCCATGATGATGTCCTTTCGCTGCGATCACCGGGATCCTGGACTCTAGCAATGGTTTCGTCGGAGAAATGAGCGGGCTAGGTCGTTGACTTCGATGCCGAAGATGATCTACGTCGAGGCAACTCTAACTCAAGCTCCATCTTCACTTGGTTATGAACCCTGTGAAGAAAACACCCAATACAACATGGCAAGTGGTAGAGGATGAAGAAATAGGAAGTGGGTTCACTTTGGATTTGGATTTCTCACTTGATTTCAACACTTGAAATTTTTCTAGCAAGCTTTTTCTTTTCTTCATCAAGAAGAAGAAGAAGAAGAAAAGAATATCAATAATAATCAAAATGAAAAATCAAGTGAAGAGTTATCATAATGCAACCATGGGTGAAGTAAACTCATGTAGAGAATAAACTAGGGTTTAGGTGTAATGGTTAGGTTAAGGAAAAAACAAAATGGTAAAGACTTTCAAAGCTTCATGAAGCTTCATGAATAAAACAAAGCAAGCCTCCATTTTATTTTTGCCAAAATTAATAAAGAAAATAAATAAAACAAATTAAAACCTAACCATTAACCTAAAGATGGTTTATAGCAAATATACACCCAAGTTTGCATGTATCATCAAACATGATACAATCAAGTGCACAAAAATATATCACATATACTACTTATGCACATCAAGTGAGAAAATCGAACTTAAGTGAAAAATACTAGTCAATGTAAAGTAATATATCAAATATATAATTATATATTAAATCATTAAATCAATACTTGATTTAATGATCCGGTCATATCGCATATAACCGACTAATATCAAGTGTATCAATGTATCGAATCAACACTTGATTCGGTAACCCGGCTATATCACATATAACCGTCCGATGATACAAATCGCGAGAATAGAATACAGTATCACATACTGGTATTATTCTCGGTCCCGCACATATCTCATATGCGCTCCTATTTCGTTTCGCTTTAGCCAGGAAACCTCTGTGTAGGACTCTAAAGACTCGTCAATACGCAGGCAGCAGGTGATGATCATATCAAACACCCACAAGCCGCAAGCGTTCTGCTAAACATAACGGCCACCCGGGTATTGAGCGATCATAAGATCAACGAGCAAGCCCGCTCACACTCCTATGAATCCAACCAGTAACACTTACCGTACAGTCCGGTCTGATCGTCTGATATGTCGCATATCTGCCTAGGGGTGGTAAACGCCAGACCCCAGTAGCTCGATAATTCGTGTCGATATGAGGTCTATAACAGTTCGAGAAACTACTGGTAACACTTACCAGTAAATCTCAGCAACCCTGGCCAGGGATTTCCGGTTATAGCCAATCGAACACAGCGCAACATCAACTCCCTATACCGGGAGAGACGAATCCCCTCCTATCGCTCATTGCCTCCATGTGATTCGGGACTGTACCCAAAAAACACCGTTTTGCACGCCCTCTTGGACGTGGTATGGTGGAAATCAAAGCACAGTGGAAATCACACATGACTCTATGACGATATCGGGTCTATAGACTAACCTGTACCAGTGTCACCAAAGAACTGCCATCTGACGTAAGGTATAATACCATCTGGAAGTTCTCGGCGAGTCCGTCCAGTGTACCCAGTCTCCACTGAGCACCCGTATATCATCTCTGATGTCAAACACCAATTGATATGGGATCATCCATCGCCCATCTGTATGGGTCAAGAAGGTATACGCTAGTCTACTCTGGTATATCGATGCCCCGTCTTGATACACCCACGACTGGGGACCTTGAAGGATGTACTTATGGACTACCATGTCCCCACTATTATGATCCGCATCATAGTCCAGGTAGTCAAGTACATATCCTAAGGGCTTTACCAACATGTAAGAGAGAGACAATCAGTGTACACGTTAAGATAAAGAGTAACCAGATAGCATACTATCATATCGAGCAAGAAAGTCTTCCCTATATATGTCCCAGCATCCACTACAATATATATCCTATGTACAGTAATGGCCTCTAGGGCATACATATAACTAACAAATACTTCCCAGGAGGTTACCCATCCTAGTACTACTCTCGCTAGGCACGCTTAACTGCGGAGTTCTGATGGGATCCGGTGCTTTAGTGCTGGTATGGTCGCATCCAAAAGGTTTGGGTCGCGAAACTCTATTATTCTCTTCTGGGCCACGAGGGATTCTGCATATTCTTCATTCGTTGTCTGCCGGTTTCTCTCCTTTTCTCCATCAGATTCAGCCGCATTAAACGTTAGGCTGGATATACCGAAGACCAGCGCCATTTTACTCCGTTTTCCTTGCCCGTTGTCCTTAATTTCAGTCGGGGATGGCCGATATGTTCTGTTTTTGCCGCCGATCGTCCCAAATCCCGGGGGGAGGGACGTCTCATCCGTTGAACCGAAAGCCTGCAACGAAATATTCTATTTTCACAGCCGAGCATCCCCAGACCGAAAGAGAGTAGGAGGTCGGGAAAAAAAACAATAAAAGGGGATTCAACACGAGGACTTCCCAGAAGGTCACCTAAGATAGTACTACTCTCGCCCAAGCACGCTTAACTGCGGAGTTCTGATGGGATCCGGTGCTTTAGTGCTGGTATGGTCGTATCCGAAAGGTTTGGGTCGCCAAACTCTTTTGTTTTCTTCCGGGCCGCGCCGGATTCTGCATATTCTGCATTCGTTGTCTGCCGGTTTCTCTCCTTTTTTCCGTCAGATTCATCCGCATTAAACGTTAGGCTGGATATACCGAAGACCAGTGCCGTTTTACTCCATTTTCCTTGCACGCCGTCCTTAATTTCAGTCAGGGTTGGCGGATACGTACTGTTTTTACCGCCGATCGTCCTAAATCCCGTGGGGGGACGTCTCGCTCGTTGAACCGAAAGCCCGCAACGAAATATTCTGTATTCACAGCCGAGCGTCCTCAGACCGAAAGAGAGTAGGAGGTCGGGACAAAAAAAACTTTAAAAAGGGGATGCAACATGAGGACTTCCCAGGAGGTCACCCAAGATAGAACTACTCTCGCCCAAGCACGCTTAACTGCGGAGTTCTGATGGGATCCGGTGCTTTAGTGCTCGTATGGTCACATCCGATAGGTTTGGGTCTCCAAACTCTTTTATTCTCTTTCGGGCCGCGACGGATTCTGCATATTCTTCATTCGTTGTCTGCCGGTTTCTCTCCTTTTCTCCGTCAGATTCAGCCGCAATAAACGTTAGGTTTGATATACCGAAGACCTGCGCCGTTTTACTCCGTTTTCCTTGCCCGTCGTCCTTAACATCAGTCGGGGGTGGTGGATATGTTCTGTTTTTACCACCGATCGTCCCAAATCCCGAGGGGGGAACGTCTCGCCCGTTGAACCGAAAGCCCGCAATGAAATATTCTATTTTCACAGCCAAGCGTCCCTAGAACGAAAGAGAGTAGGAGGTCGGGAAAAAAAACAATAAAAATAGGATGCAACACGAGGACTTCCCAGGAGGTCACCCATCTTAGTACTACTCTCGCCCAAGCACGCTTAACTTCTGAGTTCTGATGGGATCTGGTGCCTTAGTGTTGGTATGGTCGCATCCAAAAGGTTTGGGTCGCCAAACTCTTTTATTCTCTTCCGGGCCGCGACGGATTCTGCATATTCTAAATTCGTTGTCTGCCGGTTTCTCTCCTTTTCTCCGTCAGATTCAGCCGCATTAAACGTTAGGCTGGATATACCGAAGACCAGCGCCGTTTTACTCCGTTTTCCTTGCCCGTCGTCCTTAAATCCAGTCGGTGGTGGCCGATACGTTCTGTTTTTACCGCCGATCGTCCCATATCCCGGTGGGGGACGTCTCGCCCATTGAACCAAAAGCCCGCAACGAAATATTCTGTTTTCACAGCCGAGCGTCCCCAGACAGAAAGTGAGTAGGAGGTCGGGACAAAAAAAACAATAAAAAGGTTATGGAACACGAGTACTTCCCAGGAGGTCACCCATCCTAGTACTTCTCTCGCCCAAGCACGCTTAACAGTGGAGTTCTGATGGGATCGGTTCTTTAGTGCTGGTATGGTCGCATCCAATAGGTTTGGGTCGCCAAACTCTTTTATTCTCTTCCGGGCCGCGACGGATTCTTCATATTCTTCATTAGTTGTCTGTCGGTTTCTCTCCTTTTCTCCGTCAAATTCAGCCGCATTAAATGTTATGCTGGATATACCGAAGACCAGCGCCGTTTTACTCCGTTTTCCTTGCCCGTCGTACTTAATTTCAGTCGGGGGTGGCCGATACGTTCTGTTTTTACCGCCGATCGTCCTAAATCCCGGGGGGGACGTCTCGCCAGTTGAACCGAATTCCCGCAACGAAATATTCTGTTTTCACAGCCGAGCGTCCCCAGACCGAAAGAGAGTAGGAGGTCAGGACAAAAAAAAAACAATAAAAATGGGATGCAGCACGAGGACTTCCCTAGTGGTCACCGAAGATAAACCTACTCTCTCCCAAGCACGCTTAACTGTGGAGTTCTGATGGGATTCGGTGCTTTAGTGCTGGTATGGTAGCATCCGAAAGGTTTGGGTCGCCAAACTCTTTTATTCTCTTCTGGGCCGCGACGGATTCTGCATATTCTTCATTCGTTGTCTCCCGGTTTCTCTCCTTTTCTCCGTCAGATTCAGCCGCAATAAACGTTAGGTTGGATATACCGAACACCAGCGCCGTTTTACTCCGTTTTCCTTGCCCGCCGTCCTTAATTTCATTCGGGGGTGGCCGATACGTTCTGTTTTTACCGCCGATCGTCCCAAAGCCCGGAGGTGGACGTCTCGCCCGTTGAACCGAAAGCCCGCAACGAAACATTCTGTTTTCACAGCCGAGCATCCCCAGACCGAAAGAGAATAGGAGGTCGGGACAAAAAAACAATAAAAATGGGATGCAACATGAAGAATTCTGAGGAGGTCACCCATCCTAGTACTACTCTCGCCCAAGCATTCTTAACTGCGGAGTTCTTATGGGATCCGGTGCTTTAGTGCTGGTATGGTCGCATCCGAAAGGTTTGGGTCGCCAAACTCTTTTACTCTCTTCCGGGCCGCGACGGATTCTGCATATTCTTCTTTCATTGTCTGCCGGTTTCTTTCCTTTTCTCCGTCAGATTCAGCCGCTTTAAACGTTAGGCTGGATATACCGAATACCAGCGTCGTTTTACTCCGTTTTCCTTACCCGTCGTCCTTAATTTCAGTCGGGGGTGGTCGATACGTTCTGTTTTTACCGCCGATCGTCCTAAATCCCGGGGGGACGTCTTGCTCGTTGAACCGAAAGCCCGCAACGAAATATTCTGTTTTCAAAGCCGAGCATCCCCAGACCGAAAGAGAGTAGGAGGTCGGGAAAAAAAAACAATAAAAAGGGGATGGAACACGAGGACTTCCCAGGAGGTCACCCATTCTAGTACTACTCTCACCCAAGCATGCTTAACTGGAGAGTTCTGATGGGATCTGGTGCTTTAGTGCTGGTATGGTCGCATCATTAAGGTTTGGATTGCCAAACTCTTTTATTCTCTTCCGGGCCGCGACGGATTCTACATATTCTTCATTCGTTGTCTGCCGGTTTCTCTCTTTTTCTCCGTCAGATTCAGCCGCTTTAAATGTTAGGCTGTATATACCGAAGACCAGCGCCGTTTTACTCCGTTTTCCTTGCCCGCCGTCCTTAATTTCTGTAACATTTTCGAAATCGTTTTGCGAATTTTCCGTTTTTAGGGTAAAATAGTCGGTATTTTCCGTTTTAACTCGATTGTGATCAAACTTCAATATATACTAGCCGGCACCTAGTTTAGCCAGAATAAATCTAGTGCGCAAATTTTGGGGGTCAATGGGATGTTTTGGTTCACATAGAACTTTTCCCTAATAAAATATTATTTTAATGCTTTATTTGTGCACTTTATTAGTGGTAATTACTTTTTATGCGGGTAACTTACTACTAATGTGGTTTTATGCTAAGTTAATCACTAGATTTATGTTTAGAACCTTCTCTCCAAATATCTTGATATTTTGTGTAATTAAATGAATTTTCAAGAAAAGAAAAGTTGACAAAATGTTATTTTGTTTTTATTATGCAATTATTGTAATTCCTTCTACAAAATTCCACACAACTCCACACAAAACCCTAGCTCTTCCCTTGGCCAGCCACTTCTTCTTCTTGCTGCCCATCATTTTTCTTCACTCATTTCTTCTCATTTTTCTTCAAATAAATAATGAAAAATCCAAATTAATTCATACAAATTCAAATATAATCCAAAACCTTCATTCTTCTTCACAAATCTTACTTAGATCTTCATTCTAGTGAGGATTTTGGAGGCAAAAGTGTGGATTGTTCTTGTTTCAAGTTGTGTTCTTGGAAGGTATAAACCCTTACCCTAATCTCTTTTGTTGCTTAATACCTTTAATTAGCTTAATTAGATGTTTAATTTAAGCTTTTAAATTAATATTTAGAAATTCAAGATATCATTTTGATAATCAAATTAGGGTTTTGATTAGTGGAATGGTTAAGTGATAAGCTAAATCAAATGAAAACTTAATCAAGTTGCTAATTTGTTAAATGATATTTTCCTAATCGGATAATTAAGCTAATTAACAAACTAAATTTTTGCTAATCCTATTTAGTGAAATCTAAAATTTTAGTAAAGGTTTAAATGGTTTGACCTTGCTATTTAGTGATGTTTGGTAAAAACTTATAGTTTGGTACTAAAATGATATATGCTGCTTACTAGATTTCGGTAACTTTTAGGCGTGGGTTTCTTTTGACGTTGCGACGTTAATTATATTGATTCCACGTTTATTATTGTGCTGTGAATGTGCGATCGGTACGATCAGGGTCTTGGCTTGGTAGTTGTGTCGCTTTGCGTTCCTAGCTAGGGTCGTGCCGATATCGTTCGTGTTTTTGTGTATCTTTTACTCTTGAGTTCGTTTCATAGTGTCGCAATGCGCGTTAGCCACTAAACGGACACTCGGGGGTATATTTGGAGTTGGTGCGTCGGTCAAACGTAGTTATACGTATTTTTGGTCGATTGCTTATATACACTTGCTTTATTGTTATATGTGTTCAGGATCACAGGCGGGGACTTCGGACACTGCGAAGAGGGGAAAGTGAGTGGTAGGCTTTACTTAGCCATGAGCGTTGGTGGATAGATTTAACATCTACATGGGAATCGCCCGCATGGCGTTATGCGTCTGGGTTAGAGATGTTATGTTTTGTCGCATATTCTATTGCATATATAGAGTTGCGCATACACGTTACTGCTTAGTTATTGTTGTGCTTGGACTAGTACCCTTAAGACACTGCACTATTATTGACAGCTTATGTCGCACGAGCACTGATTGTATGCCACACACACCGTCAATAATTGCCATGACACGCACAATACGCTTACATATACGATATTTTTTGGTTACGGACATTGAGACTTTGATTCATATTCCTTTAAGCATATGACATCTAGCATACCTGTATACCTATATGCTTACACATATGCCGTGACATGTTTACATGCTAGTTACTTGTATTACCTATAGGGTATTGTACCATTAGCGATAGGTACATACACACATAATGGCATAGCTATGTGTATACCTTGCATACATACTTCACTTATACTTGGAGGGTATATTACATCATTACTGATAGGTAGATACATATACCTTGCTATACCTTTATGTTTACGTATATATCTGGTTATAGCTATATATTTACCTTTATTTTGATGTTATACAGACTTGGAGAAATTATAAACCGCATGATTTATATGTTTACTTGTTGCAGTTAAATAGCGGTTTTCATTTATATGCTCACATTACAGTTTTCTGTTGCATATATTATATTCATGGATTTTCGCATTGAGATATGGATTTTTCATGATATTTTCTGGATTTGGAGACTGTGGTAGTTTCATGAAATTATGCATTATTTGAAAAACCCGGTTTCCCTTGATATGATATTTCAGCACCTACCATGAGTTTTATCGGTTCTGAAATATATACACCACGCGAGGAAAGGAGGGGTCCTTGTGCGGGTACATGGTAGGGGTCGGAGGTACCCCAGGGCAAGAATCTCAGTGAGGAGATGAGTTAGTGGGGGAACCATACCTACCGATGACAGTACCTATGACTCGGCGGTTATCGTGGGGATACTGACGGGAGTCATGTATGTATGGATACGTCGAGAGGTGAGGGTCAGAGTTAGGCACTCGAGCTTTCGGTATAGCGTATGATACGTACCTATCAGGGGGCCAGTCGTGGTGACAGCACCTGATAGATCAGTATTTATGTGTCGATGCTTGACACTTGGTTTCATGATATTTTACTCCTAAGTATATATATATTAGTGGAGTGGGACGCTAATATATATGTATACATATCACTTTATATACTTCATCATAATTATTCATGCAAATATACTTAGGATATATGAGGTTGATTTGATATTGGATACATGATATATGAGATTCACTTGATATTGGATTCAGGATATGTGAGATTTACTTGATTTTGTACATTCAGAATATATGAGATTTACTTGATATTGTACATTCAGGATTTGTGAGACTTATATGATATGAGAGCCAATTTGGGGGCTGATTTGAGGAATTGGAATTTGGATTGTCTTGATGGACTTTGGTCCTACCACGATGTCAGGATTCCGTGGAAATGACATGTTTCATTCCATACTCCACATTAATTGTTTATGCACTGCTTCATGTATTAGTTGTACCTGATAGAGTACCTTCCATGACTGTTGCATTTACATACCTTATTTTATATGCATTACTTCATGTATTAATTGTACCTGATAGAGTACCTTTCATGACTGTTGCATATATACATTGTCATATCATTTCTTCATGTATTAGTAGAACCTGGTGGAGTACCTTACATGATTGTTGCATACAGATTGTCATATTACTGCTTCATGTATTAGTTATACCTGCTAGTGTACCTTTCATGACTATTGCATACATATGACCATTTATTGTTATTAGCTTGCATATGTTAGATTCGCGCTGTACGTGCATACTTGCGATTACCTGCATATGATATTTACTATTCACGAGTTGGCAACTCACCCCCGTTGTGCCACAGAGTATGCAGGTTGTTCCCCAGAGTAGGTGAGGCAGGCTATTCATCTATCACATCATCTTTTGCTGCGGATACCGCTTCGGCTCACAGTGTGCAGTTTTGCTTAGGTGGGTTTTACGGTTATCCAAGATTTTTTATTGTATATTCATTGTATCCATGTACTCTCCATCTACCATTATCTTGTATGACTTACAAATTTGATGTGAGGACGATATTGTGTATTATTTTGTGACTTGGAGGTCTTTTATGCAGTTTTACTTCTATCGTCTTTTATTTCTTCGCTACGGCGTCGTATATCTGTTGTGGTGGTTGTTTTCCGCCGTTAAGCGTGGATTTGCTCCCGTTAGGGATGCTTTACTTATATTTATGTTGTACCCATTTTTGGGGTTGGTTTTTACAAAGATGGTGCTGCCAAAATTTTAAAGGAAGAAAAGTTGGACTTTAAAGAATTTGGGTTGAGATTTCAAAGGTTTTGAAAATGCTATTATCACTTTCTTACTACTTTTGATGGTTTAGATAGCTGGGTTTTTGGTTTACTTAGATTGCGTTACGCCAGTAGACATTGCGTAGTTTAAGGGCCGTCAAGTGCCAATTTCGGGTCGTGACAATTTCAGTCGGGGGTGGCCGATACGTTCTGTTTTTACCGCCGATCGTCCCAAATCTGGGGGGGGGGGGACGTCTTGCCCGTTGAATCGAAAGACCGCAACGAAATATTCTGTTTTCACAGCCGAGCGTCCCCAGAAGAAAAAGAGTAGGAGGTCGGGACAAAAAAACAATAAAAAGGGGATGCAACATGAGGACTTCCCAAGAGGTCACCCAAGATAGTACTACTCTCGCCCAAGCACGCTTGACTGCGGAGTTCTAATGGGATCCCGTGCTTTAGTGCTGGTATGGTCGCATCCGAAAGGTTTGGGTCGCCAAACTCTTTTATTCTCTTCCGGGCCGCGACGGATTCTGCATATTCTTCATTCGTTGTCTGTCGGTTTCTCTCCTTTTCCCCGTCAGATTCAGCCGCATTAAACGTTAGGCTGGATATACCGAAGACCAGCGTCGTTTTACTCGTTTTCCTTACCCGTCGTCCTTAATTTCAGTCGGGGTGGCTGATACGTTCTGTTTTTACCGCAGATCGTCCCAAATACCAAGGGGGGACGTCTCGCCCGTTGAACCGATAGCCCGCAACGCAATATTCTGTTTACACAGCCGAGCGTCCCCAGAACGAAAGAGAGTAGGAGGTAGGGACAAAAAAATATAATAAAAATGGGATGCAACATGAGGACTTCCTAGGAGGTCACCCAAGATAGTAATACTCTCGCCCAAGCATGCTTAATTGTGGAGTTCTGATGGGATCTGGTGCTTTAGTGCTGGTATGGTCGCATCCGAAAGGTTTGGGTCGCCAAACTCTTTTATTCTCTTCTGGGCCATGACGGATTCTGCATATTCTTCAATCGTTGTCTGCCGGTTTCTTTCCTTTTTGTAACGTTTTAGAAATCGTTATGCGATTTTGTCCGGTTTAGGGTAAGTTTGTCGGTATTTTCCGTTTTTACCCGACTGTGAACAAACGACCATATAGACTTGCCAGCACCTTGATTAGCTAAAATAAAGCTAGTGCGCGAGCTTTGAGAGTATATGGGACGTTTTGGTTCAATTTGTTTTTTTCCCAATTTTTAATATTATTTTAATGCGGTATTCAAATTTTGGGAAAATTTCTGTTTGCGATCTTTTCTTTAAAATTTATTAAGTTAAGAAAATCCTTCTCACTTCACCTTAGAATATATTGTGTGGATTAGGATTTAAGCTAGGATTTAAATGAAAAAGAAAAGAAAAGAGAAGAAGTAGATGCATGCATGCGTGTGTATGTGTGTAGGAATGCATTAATTAGCTATAAATGATGGAAATTGCTAGGAAAGCCTCACCAACTCCACCTCCTCACCCTTGGCCGAAATTCCCTCATTATCTACTGCCTTTGCTAATTCCTTTCTCATATTTTATCAATCTAAACTCAAAAATCCTCAAATATCTCAAAACCTATCACAAAAATACCAAAAAGCTTTGGATTTCTTGCTTCTTGATCACTTGGAGATAGGGAAAGCTTGGAACTTGAGAGCAAAGTTGTTAGGTATATTCCCTTTACTGTTAAATTAGAGTTTTTGTGTGGTTTTGATCGTTAATTGTTGCGTAGAACGTAGTTTATATCGATTGAGGCGATATCGGGTTTTTAGTGTCTTTTTAGAATTTTTAGTATCTGCTGTGACCTGGGAATTTTAGTGACTGAATCAACAACTTCAGAGGAGTGTGCAGGTTGACCTGAGACACCACCTAGGAGACGGGGGCCATCCCACCGGCCGGGGCCGGCGAGACTTGAAGAGGGGGCCGGCGACGCCGGCCGAATAGTAAGGGTTTGGGGTGGGTTTTCTGTGGGTGTTGTCTGCTATGGTTTTGGGTTGTTTGGTACTGTTGATTTACTTAGTAAATGCAGTATGCAAAATCTGGGATCGATTACCTATAATCTAGTGTTTTAGGTTCGCGTGATACGTGTTGCGACACGAGTCGTGTGTCGTGCTGCGACGTACTCAGTTTGGGTTTAGGCATCGTTACGCGTGTTTGCACTAGACGTGTACTTGTGAGTTGGTTTAGTGCGTTGATGCGTTTTATAATACGTAGTTTTACGTTATTGTGATTGCTTCTGAGATGTTCGCTTTATTTCTGCTGTTTGTGTTATTATAGCGTCGCAAGCGGGGACTTCAGACGCTGCGAACAAAGAGAAGCAGGTGGTCGGATCTTCATAGCTGGAGACCACAGTGTGAGTAGATTTAACATCTACGGGGAATCTCCCGTATGGCGCTAAGCGTCGGGGCTAGATATGATACAATATTAGCCGTATGCTCATTTGCTTATATAGAGATATTGCATGATTCATGTTGCATATAGTTACTTGTGCTTGATACTGTACCTGTTGTACACTGCACTATTATCGACAGTCCATGTTGCACGAGCACCAATGATATGCTACACACACCCTGTCGGTAATTGCCATGACACGCACAACACAAATGCTCATTTATATACCTTGCCATTGGTTAGCGACATTAAACAGTTATACTTGTGCGATAGTACATGTTACATAGAACATACCTGTTTACCTACATGCTCATATGTATACCATGCTATATTACTCGTTCGCACATATACCTTGCTATTGTTATATGATCAGTTTTTCTTGCATATATATCGGTGGTATAGGATGCTGTGTATATATGTATTCTGAATTTGGATATTACAGTTTTTATAGCATATATATCGGTGGTATGGGACGTTGTATATATATGTATTCTGGATTTGAATTTTTGGGAACCGCGAGATACATTTAAGGACTTGATGCATTATTTGGCGAATCGTTCCGCGATATGCTCATATTGATGTTTTATGTTGCATATGCTATTTTTATGGATTTATGCATTTGAGATGCGATATGGGAAATTAAAGTGTCGATCTTGGGCACTTACTTTCCGAGAGATATATGGGGTTTGACAGACCGATACGTGGAAATACAAGTGTCGAGGTGGGATACTTGGGTTTCGAGGAACGTATGGATATCAGGAAGACCGATGAGTGGAAATACAAGTGTCGTGGTGGGATACTTGGGTTTTCGAGGAACGTATGGATATCAGTATTTATGTGTCGATGATAAGCACTGGTTTTCATGATGTTTTTGAGTGTCGATGTTTGACACTCAGGTTTCATGAGACGTATAGGATTTGAAGGTCGATCTGAGGGCCGACCTGAGTATTTCGGGATTTGGGTGTTGTTGAGTTACACCGTGTTTTCCATGCTTATGATTTGTGCATAAGATTATTTACTATCCCGCACTCAGTATTCAATTGATATGGATATCATGATAGTTGCATATTTATATTGTCATACTCATGCTATCAGTTCACATGTTATTGATCATTGTTATTAGTGCATACTTGCGATTACTGTATGATGTTAATTACTATTCACGAGTTGGCAACTCACCCCCGTTGTGCCACAGTTTTTGCAGGACTTACCCTCTGAGTAGTCGCGGCAGGGCAGCTTATCATCACTGCTTTTGTGGATACCGCTACCTTTGGCAGTGAGGCCGTTGCATTATAGGTGGGTTTGCGGTTATCCGTTGTACATTTTATATCTTTTTGGTTGGATCTAGTATTCTCCATCTACCCCTGTTGTATTTGACTTAGAGACGACTTGTGAGATATCAGTGTTGTATTATATTGGTTTTGGGAGCCGTGCTCGTAGAAGCAGGTTATTTTTTTGAAATGTTTACTTCCTTTATAGTCGTTCTCTTTGATATTTCTTCGCTTTGGCGTCGTATACTTGTTGTGGTGATTGTCTCCGCCGGTGGGCGTGATTTTTCTCCCACTTGGGATGTTTTATATATTATCTGTGTTGTACCCGTTTTCGGGGCTAGTTTTACAAAGGAGGTGCTGCCGAAATTTTCATGAAAGAAAACTAGAGTTAGAGATTTTTAAATGGCGACTTCTAATACTTTTAAAATTATGTTTTCTCCGTTGATCCAGTTTTGGGTGGTTTAGATCTCTGGGTTTTCGGCTTACTTAAGTTACGTACGCCTGTAGACGTTACGTAGTTTAAGTGCCGGTTACGGGCCGAATTGCGGGTCGTGACAAAGTTGGTATCAGAGCGTTAGGTTTTACCTTTCAGAGTCTAGGATGACCTTGGTATGATGGAGTTGGTAGCTTAAGCAGAGTGACGTAGCGTGTGTATGTTCTGCGGCATACTTACGACACGGTACTCCGCCTAAGTGACCTTAGGACTTATTGATTGATGTTCCTTCCGTGATTGATATACATCTTGTGATTCGATTTCCGTTTCCTTATCGAATCTTGTTTCAATTTCCAGCCCATATGCCGCCGAAGACTACGAGGGCTCAGAGAGCGGCCGCGAGCGCCGAGGTCAGGGTTGACTCGCCTGAGGCGAGAACTGACCAGGGTGGTACGCCTGTTGTACCGGAGTATATTGCTATGATTGGAGCTGGTATGCAGGATCTGCGCCAGATCATGGGGACTTTGGTAGAGACCATCCGAGCGCAGGGGCAGGCAGTTGTTCCACCCGCTGCGGCGGCCACGATGGTACCTACGGTTCCGGTATTTGCAGTTTCAGCTCCGGAGGTTATTGCTGTGTCGTTGACGGATTTCATGAGGTTGAGACCTCCGGTGTTTACGGGCACAGATGTTACCGAGGATCCGCAGTCGTTTATCGACCGGATGGCCAGGATTTGTCGCTCACTCCGATGTTCCGACGAGAGATGGGTAGAGTTTGCCAGTTTTCGTCTGGAGGGTATGGCCCAGAAGTGGTGTGAGTCGTTGGAGAGGGGCAGAGCCGCTGGTCTTGCTCCTATGACCTGGGCTGAGTTTGAGACGTCTTTTCTTGTTCGTTTCCTTCCACCGAGCGTCAGGGATGCGCGAGCGCGCAGATTTGAGTCTTTACGTCAGACGCCGGGGATGACGGTGTCGGATTATGATGTATTGTTTACTGAGCTGTCGATATATGCTCCATACCTGGTGGCGACTGAGGAGATGAGGGTGAAGAGGTTTGTTCGAGGCCTACTTACCCAGATATTCTTAGCCATCAGCATTCAGCATTGTGACACGTATGCGGCAGCGGTGGATGCAGCTCTTTTGGTAGAGGAGCGTCTAGCTGAGTCATCAGTTGCTCCGGGACCGAAGAGAGTTCGTATAGGTGATCCGGCAGCAAGGCAGGCGTTTAGACGTCGAGACAGTTTCCGTTCTGATAGTGGCGGTTCGGGACGAGGTCGGCTTTATGGTTCTTACCCTCAGGATGATCGGCAGTTTGCTTCGGGATGTTACCGGTGCGGTAGTTTGGGTCATCGGGTTCGAGATTGTGCGGAGCCGCGTGTGAACGAGCTAGCTGTACCGCAGGTTACCTTACCACCTTCTCCACCTCAGAGAGCGTTGCCTCTTATTCCAGTAGTTGCGCCGCGTCAGACTCCTGTTCAGCGAGGTCGTGGTCGCGGAGGTTTTGTACCGAGAGGTCGAGGTGGTAGAGGCAGAGGACAGCCAGTAGCCGGTAGAGTTCAGGCTAGGGTTTTTGCCTTGACTCACCAGGACGCTCAGGCGTCCAATGCCGTGGTTTCAGGTACTCTTTCTGTCTGTTCTTTTGATGCGCATGTTCTTTTTGATCCGGGATCCACGCATTCGTATGTTTCTACGCACTTCGTGCCGAGGTTAGGCCGAGAGTCGTGTTTGCTGGATCAGCCGCTGGTCGTGACTACTCCGGTGGGAGAGTCGTTTATTGCGCGTTATGTGTTTCGATCTTGTGTCGTCCATATTGGTGACAGAGATCTGCCCGTCGACTTGATCCTTCTGGAGATGTTGGACTTCGACGTTTTGTTGGGCATGGATTGGCTAGCTACTTGCTATGCGTCCGTGGACTGCCGCGAGAAGACAGTTAGATTTTGTTTTCCCGGCGAGTCAGTGTTTGTTGTGCAGGGGGACCGTAGTGCCGCCCCTCACAGCTTGATTTCTGTTTTGTGCGCTAGTCGGGTTTTGAGGAGGGGATGTCGGGGATTCTTGGCGTTCATTCATGATACTGGAGCCACAGTGGAGTTGTTGGACCAGGTTTCTACCGTGCGAGAGTTTCCCGATGTTTTTCCCGATGAGTTACCTGGGATGCCGCCAGAGCGCGATATTGAGTTTTGCATTGATCTTATTCCAGGCACGGAGCCTATTTCTATACCGCCTTATCGGATGGCTCCGGCAGAGCTTAGAGAGCTTAAAGATCAATTGCAAGAGTTGCTTGACTCGGGACTTGTGCGTCCGAGTGTTTCGCCGTGGGGAGCTCCTGTTCTGTTCGTCAAGAAGAAGGACGGCAGTTTGAGGTTTGTGTGGATTATCGTCAGTTGAACCGTGTTACGGTGCGGAACAGGTATCCTTTACCCCGCATTGACGATTTATTCGATCAGCTCCAGGGTGCGAAACATTTTTCGAAGATTGATTTATGTTCGGGTTATCATCAGTTGCGGGTTCGGGATGATGACATTCCGAAGACTGCTTTTCGTACGCGCTATGGGCATTATGAGTTTTTGGTGATGTCGTTCGGACTCACCAATGCGCCAGCAGCGTTCATGGATCTGATGAACCGGATTTTCAGGCCGTTCCTCGACCAGTTCATTATCGTGTTTATTAATGACATACTGGTCTACTCTAGGAGTCGAGAGGAGCATGAGCAGCACTTGGGGATTACTTTGCAGATTTTGAGAGAGCACCAGCTGTATGCTAAATTCTCAAAGTACGCATTTTGGCTTGATAGAGTTGACTTCCTGGGTCATGTGGTGACTAGTGATGGTATTCTTGTGGACCCGAGGAAGATCGAGGCTGTACAGCATTGGCCCAGACCTGTATCGGTGACTGAGGTCCACAGCTTTTTGGGCTTAGCTGGTTATTATCGCCGTTTTGTGCAGGATTTTTCGAGTATCGCTGCACCGCTGACTGGATTGACCCGGAAGGGGGTTCCTTTTCTCTGGAATGATGCGTGCGAGCTGAGTTTTCAGCAGTTGAAGACTCGATTGACGACAGCACCAGTTCTTTCTTTACCTTTTGGATTGGGAGGCTACGTTGTGTTTTGTGATGCTTCTCGAGTGGGGCTCGGCTGTGTTTTGATGCAGCATGATAGGGTGATTGCATATGCTTCTAGGCAGCTGAAGAAGCACGAGCAGAATTACCCCACTCACGATCTTGAGATGGCTGCGGTAGTCTTTGCGTTGAAGATCTGGAGGCACTACTTGTATGGAGAGTCGTGTCAGATCTTCACGGATCACAAGAGTCTGAAGTACATCTTCCAGCAGCGAGATCTGAACCTGAGACAGCGCCGATGGATGGAGCTAGTGAAGGATTATGATTGTGAGATCCTTTATCACCCGGGCAGGGCGAATGTGGTAGCCGATGCTTTTAGTCGTAGGCCCGTGGGTAGCTTGTCCCAGCTGAGCGCCGTTCGGTGTCAGTCTTCTGCAGATTGGCAGCTCTTGTGTGATAATAGAGTGCAGTTCGAGTTCACCTCCACTGGGGGACAGTTTGCTCATGTCCGTGCCCGTCCTCTACTTGTTGATCGTATTCGTGAGGCGCAACCCAGTGATGCTCGTTTGTCTGAGATTCTTGAGCTTGTTCGACGGGGTACAGTTTCGGAGTTCGTGATTGATGACCAGGGTGTGCTACGATGCGGGACTCGCTTGTGTGTACCAGATGTTGATGGGTTGAGACGCGAGATCCTAGAGCAGGCACATCAGTCGACCTTTAGCGTTCATCCGGGGTCCACCAAGATGTACAGAGACTTGAGAGACTTCTACTGGTGGGAAGGGATGAAACACGATATTTCGGACTTCGTTTCGAGGTGCCTGACTTGTCAGCAAGTCAAGGCTGAGCATCAGAGACCGGCTGGAGAGTTGCAGCCTTTACCCATTCCGGAGTGGAAATGGGAGCAGATTTCCATGGACTTCATTGTGGGTCTACCCAGGACCAGTAGAGGGTACGATTCCATTTGGGTTATTGTAGACCGGTTGACGAAAGCGGCTCACTTCCTTCCAGTGAAGACCACTTTCGGCTATGCTCAGTACGCTCAGCTTTATATAGATGAGATTGTGCGTTTGCACGGTGTTCCCACATGCATAGTATCCGACAGAGGTACCCAGTTTACTAGCCGTCTATGGCAGAAGCTTCAGGAAGCTTTGGGTACCAGATTGAGTTTTAGCACCGCTTTTCATCCGCAGACCGATGGACAGACGGAGCGGACTATTCAGACTCTAGAGGATATGCTCCGTGCATGTGTGCTTGATTTTGGAGGCAGTTGGGATCGTCACTTGCCGTTGATTGAGTTCTCCTACAATAACAGCTTTCAGGAGACTATTCAGATGGCACCTTTTGAGGCTTTATATGGTCGGAAGTGTCGATCACCAGTCTGTTGGACCGAGCTTAGTGAGAGTTTGGTTTTGGGACCCCAGCTTGTTCAGGAGACTACGGAGAAGATCCAGCTGATTCAGGACAGGATGAGAACAGCCCAGTGCAGGCAGAAGTCTTATGCCGACCGTCGTCGTCGCAGGCTTGAGTTCGCAGTGGGAGATCATGTATTCCTGAAGATTTCTCCGATGAAGGGCGTTATGCGATTTGGGAAGAGAGGGAAGCTTAGTCCCAGATTCGTAGGTCCTTTCGAGATCCTTGAGCGAGTAGGTTCCGTTGCTTATCGTCTAGCGCTCCCGCCTAGTTTTCCAGATGTTCACCCCGTTTTTCATGTGTCGATGCTTCGTAGATACCTTCATGATCCTTCTCATATGATTCAGCACGAGACCGTTCAGCTTGAGCGTGATCTTTCGTTCACCGAGCAGCCGATAGTTATTTTGGATCGGCAGGTGAAGAAACTTCGGTCTATGGACTTGCCTTCTGTGAAGATTCTATGGCGTAGTCCTACTGGTGAGGAGATCACTTGGGAGATCGAGAGCGAGATGCGGAAGAAATTCCCCCATCTTTTTGAAGGTACGTTTAGTATGAAATTGTAATTCGGGGACCGAATTTCTATAAGGGGGGGAGATTGTAACGTTTTAGAAATCGTTATGCGATTTTGTCCGTTTTAGGGTAACTTTGTCGGTATTTTCCGTTTTTACCCGACTGTGAACAAACGACCATATAGACTTGCCAGCACCTAGATTAGCTAAAATAAAACTAGTGCGCGAGCTTTGAGAGTATATGGGACGTTGTGGTTCAATTTGTTTTTTTCCCAATTTTTAATATTATTTTAATGCGGTATTCAAATTTTGGGAAAATTTCTGTTTGCGATCTTTTCTTTAAAATTTATTAAGTTAAGAAAATCCTTCTCACTTCACCTTAGAATATATTGTGTGGATTAGGATTTAAGCTAGGATTTAAATGAAAAAGAAAATAAAAGAGAAGAAGTAGATGCATGCATGTGTGTGTATGTGTGTAGGAATGCATTAATTAGCTATAAATGATGGAAATTGCTAGGAAAGCCTCACCAACTCCACCTCCTCACCCTTGGCCGAAATTCCCTCATTATCTACTGCCTTTGCTAATTCCTTTCTCATATTTTAGCAATCTAAACTCAAAAATCCTCAAATATCTCAAAACCTATCACAAAAATACAAAAAAGCTTTGGATTTCTTGCTTCTTGATCACTTGGAGATAGGGAAAGCTTGGAACTTGAGAGCAAAGTTGTTAGGTATATTCCCTTTACTGTTAAATTAGAGTTTTTGTGTGGTTTTGATCGTTAATTGTTGCGTAGAACGTAGTTTATATCGATTGAGGCGATATCGGGTTTTTAGTGTCTTTTTAGAATTTTTAGTATCTGCTGTGACCTGGGAATTTTAGTGACTGAATCAACAACTTCAGAGGAGTGTGCAGGTTGACCTGAGACACCACCTCGGAGACGGGGGCCATCCCACCGGCCGGGGCCGGCGAGACTTGAAGAGGGGGCCGGCGACGCCGGCCGAATAGTAAGGGTTTGGGGTGGGTTTTCTGTGGGTGTTGTCTGCTATGGTTTTGGGTTGTTTGGTACTGTTGATTTACTTAGTAAATGCAGTATGCAAAATCTGGGATCGATTACCTATAATCTAGTGTTTTAGGTTCGCGTGATACGTGTTGCGACACGAGTCGTGTGTCGTGCTGCGGCGTACTCAGTTTGGGTTTAGGCATCGTTACGCGTGTTTGCACTAGACGTGTACTTGTGAGTTGGTTTAGTGCGTTGATGCGTTTTATAATACGTAGTTTTACGTTATTGTGATTGCTTCTGAGATGTTCGCTTTATTTCTGGTGTTTGTGATATTATAGCGTCGCAAGCGGGGACTTCAGACGCTGCGAACAAAGGGAAGCAGGTGGTCGGATCTTCATAGCTGGAGACCACAGTGTGAGTAGATTTAACATCTACGGGGAATCGCCCGTATGGCGCTAAGCGTCGGGGCTAGATATGATATAATATTAGCCGTATGCTCATTTGCTTATATAGAGATATTGCATGATTCATGTTGCATATAGTTACTTGTGCTTGATACTGTACCTGTTGTACACTGCACTATTATCGACAGTCCATGTTGCACGAGCACCAATGATATGCTACACACACCCTGTCGGTAATTGCCATGACACGCACAACACAAATGCTCATTTATATACCTTGCCATTGGTTAGCGACATTAAACAGTTATACTTGTGCGATAGTACATGTTACATAGAACATACCTGTATACCTACATGCTCATATGTATACCATGCTATATTACTCGTTCGCACATATACCTAGCTATTGTTATATGATCAGTTTTTATTGCATATATATCGGTGGTATGGGACGCTGTGTATATATGTATTCTGAATTTGGATATTACAGTTTTTATAGCATATATATCGGTGGTATGGGACGCTGTATATATATGTATTCTGGATTTGAATTTTTGGGAACCACGAGATACATTTAATGACTTGATGCATTATTTGGCGAATCGTTCCGCGATATGCTCATATTGATGTTTTATGTTGCATATGCTATTTTTATGGATTTATGCATTTGAGATGCGATATGGGAAATTAAAGTGTCGATCTTGGGCACTTACTTTCCGAGAGATATATGGGGTTTGACAGACCGATACGTGGAAATACAAGTGTCGAGGTGGGATACTTGGGTTTCGAGGAACGTATGGATATCAGGAAGACCGATGCGTGGAAATACAAGGGTCGAGGTGGGATACTTGGGTTTTCGAGGAACGTATGGATATCAGTATTTATGTGTCGATGATAGGCACTGGTTTTCATGATGTTTTTGAGTGTCGATGTTTGACACTCAGGTTTCATGAGACGTACAGGATTTGAAGGCCGATCTGGGGGCCGACCTGAGTATTTTGGGATTTGGGTGTTGTTCAGTTACACCGTGTTTTCCATGCTTATGATTTGTGCATAAGATTATTTACTATCCCGCAATCAGTATTCAATTGATATGGATATCACGATAGTTGCATATTCATATTGTCATACTCATGATATCAGTTCACATGTTATTGATCATTGTTATTAGTGCATACTTGCGATTACTGTATGATGTTAATTACTATTCACGAGTTGGCAACTCACACAGTTTTTGCAGGACTTACCCTCTGAGTAGTCGCGGTAGGGCAGCTTATCATCACTGCTTTTGTGGATACCGCTACCTTTGGCAGTGAGGCCGTTGCATTATAGGTGGGTTTGCGGTTATCCGTTGTACATTTTATATCTTTTTGGTTGGATCTAGTATTCTCCATCTACCCCTGTTGTATTTGACTTAGAGACGACTTGTGAGATATCAGTGTTGTATTTTATTGGTTTTGGGAGCCGTGCTCGTAGAAGCAGGTTATTTTTTTGAAATGTTTACTTCCTTTATAGTCGTTCTCTTTGATATTTCTTCGCTTTGGCGTCGTTTACTTGTTGTGGTGATTGTCTCCGCCGGTGGGCGTGATTTTTCTCCCACTTGGGATGTTTTATATATTATCTGTGTTGTACCCGTTTTCGGGGCTAGTTTTACAAAGGAGGTGCTGCCGAAATTTTCATGAAAGAAAACTAGAGTTAGAGATTTTTAAATGGCGACTTCTATTACTTTTAAAATTATGTTTTCTCCGTTGATCCAGTTTTGGGTGGTTTAGATCTCTGGGTTTTCGGCTTACTTAAGTTACGTACGCCTGTAGACGTTACGTAGTTTAAGTGCCGGTTACGGGCCGAATTGCGGGTCGTGACACTTTTCTCCGTCAGATTCAGCCGCATTAAACGTTAGGTTGGATATACCGAAGACCGGCGCCGTTTTACTCCGTTTTCCTTGCCCGTCATCCATAATTTTAGTCGGGGTTGGCGGATACGTTGTGTTTTTACCGCCGATCGTCCCAAATCCCATGGGGGGATGTCTCGCCCATTGAACCGAAAGACCGCAACGAAATATTTTGTATTCACAACCGAGCGTCCCCAGACGCAAAGAGAGTAGGAGGTCGGGATAAAAAAACAATAAAAAGGGGATGCAACACGAGGATTTGCCAGGAGGTCACCCAAGATAGTACTATTCTCGCCCAAGCACGCTTAACTGCGGAGTTCTGACGGGATCCAGTGCTTTATTGCTGGTATGGTCGCATCCGAAAGGTTTGGGTCTCTAAACTCTTTTATTCTCTTCTGGGACACGACGGATTTTGTATATTCTTCAATCGTTGTCTGCCGGTTTCTCTCCTTTTCTCCGTCAGATTCAACCGCAATAAACGTTAGGCTGGATATACCGAAGACCAGCGCAGTTTTACTCCGTTTTCCTTGCAATAAAAAGAGTAGGAGGTCGAGACAAAATAAATAATAAAAAGAGGATGCAACACGAGGACTTCCCAGGAGGTCACCCATCCAAGTACTACTCTCGCCCAAGCACGCTTGACTGCGGTGTTATGATGGGATCCGGTGCTTTAGTGATGGTATGGTCGCATCCGAAAGGTTTGGGTCATCAAACTCTTTTATTCTCTTCCGGCCAGCGACGGATTCTGCATATTCTTCATTCGTTGTCTGCCGGTTTCTCTCCTTTTCTCCGTCAGATTCAGCCGCATTAAACGTTAGGCTGGATTTATCGAAGACCAGCGCCGTTTTACTCCGATTTCCTTGCCCGTCATCCTTAATTTCAGTCGGGGTGGCCAATACGTTCTGTTTTTACCGCCGATCGTCCCATATCCGGGGAGGACGTCTTGCCCGTTGAACCGAAAGCCTGCAACGAAATATTATGTTTTCACAGCCGAGCGTCCCCAGACCGAGAGAGAGTAGGAGGTCGGGACAAAAAAAACAACAAAAAGGGGATGCAACACGAGGACTTACCAGGAGGTCACCCATCCTAGTACTATTCTCGCCCAAGCACGCTTAACTGCGGAGTTCTGATGGGATCCGGTGCTTTAGTGCTGGTATGGTCGCATCCGAAAGGTTTGGGTCACCAAACTCTTTTATTCTCTTCTCGGCAGCGACGGATTCTGCATATTCTTCATTCGTTGTCTGCCGATTTCTCTCTTTTTCTCTGTCAGATTCAGCCGCATTAAACGTTAGGCTGGGTATACCGAAGACCAGCGCCGTTTAACTCCGTTTTCCTTACCCACCGTCCTTAATTTCAGACGGGTTGGCTGATACGTTCTGTTTTTATCACGGATCGTCCCAAATCCCGAGGGGACGTCTCGTCCGTTCAACCGAGAGCCCACAACGAAATATTCTGTTTTCACAGCCGAGGGTCCCCCGACCGAAAGAGAGTAGGAGTTCAGGACTAAAAAACAATAAAAAGGGGATGCAACACGAGGACTTCCCAGGAGGTCACCCAAGATAGTACTACTCTCGCCCAAGCACGCTTAACTGTGGAGTTCTGATGGGATCCGGTGCTTTAGTACTGGTATGGTCGCATCCGAAAGGTTTGGGTCGCCAAACTCTTTTATTCTCTTCCGGGCCGCGACGGATTCCAATGTTGGGTTTACCTAGCACCTCATGAAGGGTTTGGAAGCATCACATGTACCAAAGATTAAATTTTTAGGGTTCTAAGTAAGCATACAAAGAATCATTCCTAGAAAAATTAGGGTTTCAAAAACAACACTTCATCACAAGTAGATTGAGCTAGGGTTTTGAGAGTACAACCTTTGTAGCTCCCTGCGCTAGACTCCTCGGCTACTTGGGATTTAGAAAAAGTCCGCTTGAACTTCTCTAGGTCCACGATGATCCACCCGGAGTCCGCTTTGTCCAAGCTTGCAACTTCACTTTATCAAGAGAATGAAATGAAGCTAACACTCTAAACAAGTGGGCATGACTTGTGTAGAATGGTGTTGTGGTTCTTTTTCTCACTTCAAAATCCTATCTTGTTGAGTATTTTGCTCACTTGAAAGATCTAGAGAGCAAAACTGCAAGGTTGAAAAAGATGATGGCTTTTTAAGAAGAAGAGAAAAGATAATCCCATTTGAAAAATAGAAAATATATGAATATATATTTTCCACTTCTCATCTCAAACCATGGTTAAACAATAATGATATTATTGAACTTGAGTTAAAACACAAAAGGAAAGTTAATCCATGGTTAAATGGTGGGTGAGAATGGTTAGGTCAAAGAAGAGTGTAGAAAGTGAACCATGAATTATCCTTTCCTTTTTCATTTTGTTTTAAAACAAATGCAATAAAAATTCATATTATTTAACCAAGGTGTGAGTCTTATATTGCCACCATCTTCTATGTATATACAACCATGAAAGATGATGTATGTATGTATGTGTGCATGCACATCCATATGTGCATGAATCAAGAAAGAATGCATACATGCATGCATACATCCAAAAAATACAAGAAAGGATTTCTAGTGAGAAACAAATGGTTAAATGATAAATCAACACTTGATTTATCAATCCGGCCATATCACATACGACCTAACCAAAAGCAAGCCGCCCGATTAATATACGGTATCTTATACGCGCATTTTAACCGGGTCCATGCGCATATCACATACGCGCACCACAACGTTTCTCCTGGACTAGGTAACTCCTGTGTGGGACTCTAAGACTCGTCAATCCGCCGGCAGTGGGTGATGATCATATCAAGCACCCCCAAGCCGCAAGCGGTCAGCTAAACGTAACGGCCACCCGGGTATTGAGCGATCAGAAGAAAACAAGCGAACCTGCTACAACTCCCGTCGAGCCAACCGGCAACTCTACCCATGCTGTCCAGTCTCCTCGTCTGATATGTCGCATATCAAGTCTAGGGGTGGTAAACGTCAGACCCCAATAACCGATAAGTCGTGCCGATGTGAGTCTCATAACGGGTCGAGAAACTACCGGTAACACTTACCAGTAAATCTCTAATCAGCCCTGGCCAGGGACTTCCCTGTTACGGCCAATCGAGCACAGTGCAACATCAACCCCCAATACCGGGAGAGACGAAACCCCTCCTATCGCTCATTGCCTCCATGTGACTCGGGACTGTACCCAAAAACCACCGTTTTGCACGCCCTCATGGACGTGGTAAGGTGGAAATCAAAGCACAGTGGGAATCACACAAGACTCTATAACGATCTCGGGTCTACAGACTAACCTGCACAAGTGTCACCTGAGAACTGCCATTTAACGTGAGGTATAATACCATCTGGGAATTCTCAGCGAGTCCGTCCAGTGTACCCAGTCTCCACTGAGCACCCGTATACCATCTCTGATGTTAAACACCAATGAATATGGGATCATCCATCGCCCATCTCATGGGTCGAGAAGCGTATAAGCTAGTCTACACTGGTATATCGAGGCCCCGTCTCGATACACCCACGACTAGGGACCTTGAAGGATGTACTTATGGACTACCATGTCCCCACTAGTTTGATCCGCATCATAGTCCAGGTAGTCAAGTACACATCCTAAGGGCTTTACCAACATGTAACTTTAAGACAGTATAACGAGACAAGTATATATGTTAAGGTAAATTGCAACCAGATAGCATACTATCATATCGAGCAAGAAAGTCATCTCTATATATGTCCAAGCATCCAATATAATATACATCATCTGTACAATACTGGCCTCTAGGGCATACATACAACTAACAATCTCCAACTTGCACTAAGGCCAGCTGTAGTATCGCATACCCAGCATCCTGAAGAGCCTCTCAAACTGTATCTGGGGAATGGCCTTCGTGAGTGGATCCGCTATGTTATTCTTCGTGTCAACCCTCCTGACCTCGATCTCCCGGCGATCAACTATCTCCCGGATCAGTTGATACCGCCTCAGAATATGCCTGGATCGCTGATGGCACCTGGGTTCCTTGGCTAAAGCCACCGCTCCATTGTTATCGCAATACAAAGGTATTAGATGCTCAATGGATGGAACCACTCCAAGTTCAGTAATGAACTTCTTGATCCAGACAGCCTCTTTGGCAGCATCGTTGGCAGCGATGTATTCAGCATCCATCGTCGAGTCTGCCACAGTTTCCTGCTTGGAACTTTTCCAGCTAACCGCCCCTCCGTAAAGGGTAAAGACAAATCCCGATTGCGAATTAGAGTCGTCCTTATCACTCTGGAAGCTCGAATCGGTAAAGGACTCCACTTAGAGTTCTCCGTTACCATACACCAAGAGCATCTCTTTAGTCCTTCGTAAGTACTTGAGGATGCTCTTCACAGCTGTCCAGTGACTCTCTCCAAGATCAGCTTGATACCTGCTCACTATACTTAGTGAGTATGCTACATCGGGTCTGGTACATAGCATCGCTTACATGATAGAGCCTACAGCCGAAGCATAGGGTATCCCTTGCATGCGAGCTCTATCCAAATCAGTCTTGGGAGACATCTCTTTGGAGAGAGTGAATCCAGATATCGTAGGTAAGTTCCCATGCTTAGATTCTTCCATACTAAACCTCTTTAGTATGGTGTCAATGTACCTGGATTGGGACAATCCCAATATCCATTTGGATCTATCTCTATAGATCCTAATTTCCAATATGCAGAAGGCATCACCAAGATCTTTCATTGAGAATCTTTGTGATAAGAAGAGCTTGACCGATTGCAGCATAGGAATGCCATTTCCTATCAAGAGTATGTCGTCCACGTACAATACGAGGAAGACAACCTTACTCTCTGCCACCTTCTTGTAGATACAAGGTTCATCTACGTTTTTGACAAAATCAAACTCTTTGATAACGACGTCAAAGCAGATGTTCCAACTCCGCGATGCTTGCTTTAATCCATAAATGGATTTAAGCAGCTTGCACACCTTCCCGCTGCTCCCACTATCTACAAAGCCCTCTGGCTGAGTCATGTACACGCACTTTTCTAAATCACCGTTTAGAAAGGCGGTCTTAGCATCCATTTGCCAGATTTCGTAATCATGATATGCAGCGATGGCAAGCATGATCCGGATGGATTTAAGCATAGCCACTGGAGAAAAGGTCTCGTCATAGTCCACACCTGGTCTTTGATGAAAACCCTTTGCAACAAGTCTCTACTTTCCCATCTACACCAAGTTTTTTCTTGAAGATCCACTTGCTCCCAATGGGTTTTACCCCTTCAGGAGCATCTTCCAAAGTCTATACTTTGTTGGTGTACATGGATTCCATCTCGGACCGCATTGCATCCAGCCATTTCACTGAGTCCCCACTCGTGATGGCCTGCTCGAAGCTAGTTGGGTCATCATCCTCCATGATGCAATCCTCTCTCCCACCATCCATGAGAAAACCGTAGTATCTTTCAGGTTGGCGAGGAACCTACTAGATCGGCGGAGAGGTTGAGGTTCGTTGGGAGCTACTGAATCCTCTGGTTCCACTAAATCTTCAGTTTGAGTTTGTGTAGCCGGAATTTCTTCCAGTTCTACCTGGTCGCCACTAATTTCTTTTGTAAGAAATTCCTTTTCTAAAAAGGTGGCATGTCGAGAAACAAACACTTTTTGTTCCTCAGTACGGTAGAAAAGATATCCATGTGAATGTTTGGGATATCCCACAAACTTGCATAGAACTGACCGTGCCTCGAGTTTGTCCGGATTTTGTGTTTTAACATAGGCCGGACAACCCCATATCTTAACACCTTTAAGACATGGTATCTTCCCACTCCATATCTCATATGGTGTGGTAGGTACAGATTTAGATGGAACTTGATTCAACAGGTATGCCGCAGTTTCCAGCGCATACCCCCAGAAGGAAATAGGTAACTCAGCTGTGCTCATCATAGAGCGCACCATATCTAATAGGGTGCGGTTCCTCCGTTCAGATACACCGTTGTGCTGTGGTGTATATGGAGGAGTCAGCTGAGAGAGAATCCCATTCTCTTTTAGGAAGTCCAGGAATTCATTGCTCAAGTATTCACCTCCTCGATCAGATCGAAGGATTTTAATACTTTTTCCGGTTTGGTTCTCGACTTCTTGTTTATATTCTCTAAATTTCTCAAAAGCTTCTGATTTGTGTTTCATCGGGAACACATACCCGAACCTAGAGAGATCGTCAGTGAATGTAAAGAAGTACGCAGAACCATTCCTGGCATGTGTAGTCATTGGACCGCATACATCACTATGCACCAGTCCCAAGAGTTCCGTAACTCTTTCTCCGTGTCCCGAAAACGGAGTTTTGGTCATCTTGCATTTGAGACATGACTGGCAAGTGTCATAAGATAAAAATTCAAACGGATTCAAATATCCATCCTTATGCAACTTAGCTAGTCGTGTCGCATTGATGTGACCCAGTCTACAATGCCATAAGAAGGATTCGTTCAGTTCTGAACTCTTCCTCTTGTGTGTGTTTGTTATACTCAGGACTGCTGATTGATTTAAAACATAAATGCCATTGCACAACATGCCTGATCCAACCAACTTTTGGTTAAGGAAAATGTTCATATCATTATCCTGTAATACAAAATTATATCCTTCTTTACTCAACAAAGAAACTGATATAATGTTGCATATCAGGTTCGGCATGTAATAGCATTCGTTCAGAATCAATATTTTACCAGTTGGTAATACAAGGTGATATTCCCCGACGGTCTTAGCTGCAACAATTGCACCATTTCCAACCCTTATATCTTTATCACCTTCTCCAAGTTCTCTACCTTTTTTAAGCCCGTGTAACTGATTACATATATGGGATCCTGACCCGGTATCTAATACCCAGGACGTAGGGAAAATGGAGAAACAGTTCTCTGTAACGAACACACCCGAAGAAAATGCATCAACATGTACTTTCTTCATTTGGATGGCATGGGAATTCTGGTATTCCCCTATGTCCTGTTCAGTCCTATAACTCTTCTAAGATAGAACGGAACCAACGTTCCCCAACTCAGTATAACATACGGGTTCAGTCAATACATCCATATTATTATCTTGATTAAGGCATGACATGGTCGCTACCAGGAGAGAGAGAGAGAAGAAAACACTTTAGCGTATGCTCTTGCAAGATCAGATTGGTTAATATCTTATCTAATCAGGATGGCTCCCACTGTTTTTATCAAATCTTCCTTCAAACCTTAAAAGGAAAGACTAGCCGGGATTAATTACACCCTACAACTTCGCCGATCTTTCAGCCAGGCCAGTGTCGGTACTTTGAGGGAGGTTCCCCGTGCTTTCGCACGGACCTAATTAAAGTAAATCTCGTTTTCCCAGAAGCGTAACCCTGTTGACACCTTTCTAGACACCTACTTGATCGGCTAATTGTCCTGTGTAAAACTCTCGCAGAAGTAACAATTACTCGCAGTGGGTATCGGGATCCAACTATCTCATAGAAGGTATGCAATCTCATTGCAAATTTCAACACTTGAAATTCCCGATAATATTTTGCCCCCTAACCCCTATGACCTTGACAAAAGCCAACAAATCATAGGATGTTAGTCAAGTTCAACCCGTCATTTCTTGATTGAATCAAACCCACCCGCACGACCCTTGACAAAGGCCAACAAGGTCGTACGACTACCCCAAAACAATCTGCATCATATGCATAAACAGATAAGCACCATTTAGCTATCGTACACTACACCTTGACAAAGGCCAACAAACGCAGCACGAATACTAAACAGTTCTTATCTAAAATGACGGAGGGCTACGACAGGTTTTTCAGAAAACCTATTGCGTAATGAACTTGATATCGTTGTAGAATCAAATGAATTTTGAAATGGAGTGATTTTGAGGCTTTTATTAGTTTTACTAAAGAGGTCACTCCCGGTGAAGGGATCTCGGCTCTTTCCTTATGGAATAAGGTGCAGGATATATCATATACATCACTATGCAAAGCAAAACTCCAAAAGTAGTCAAAAATCAAACCGAGTGTTGTAGCATCTGCCAGTTTTGCTAAAGAGGTCACTCCCGGTGAAGGGATCTCGGCTCTTTCCTCATCGAATAAGGTGCAAGGTATATCATATATACCGCTATGCAAAGCAAAACTGTAGCTACCCTTTTTTATTAAAATTTGATTCTACAACATCTTTTAGGTTTCTTTTCTTTCATTAATCACATTAATGAAGTCACATCATTTAAGTCACCTAAACATCACAGATAAATACGACATACACTTATGCCATCCGCATTCGCCTCGATGTCCCCTCGTGCACCGTTAGGTTAGGTAACTAACGACAGAGCAGGGCAGGGCTAGTGCTGGTGTAAAACATAAGTAACGTCTATATATAATATATCATATATACTATATACTGTATCCATCAGAACATATCAAATGATCACATCACAGATATCGCAGCAGAAACATAGATATAATGTGGGATATACTAGGACGTCCGTATTTAGTATTTAGCCAACAATAGAAAATATGGATTCCACAGTCGCGATGAATAGCCAAGCCTACACCCTGGACCCCTACGAGAGCGGCAAGCGACCCTACCAATTCTGGAGTTTAGGAGACCCGGTCTCGACTCCTCGAGATGGCCTCCCACTGAATCTCAGAACCCAGTCACTTGTGCTCCCCTCCTTGGGTCCATCCAAATGCGGAAAAGTAAATAATATACAACACTGGTGGCATCGACCTCAACCCGGAAGTGCCCCAAAAAAAAAAGAATATTACATTACATTTGAATTTACATGAATGAAAATATAAAACACTCATCTCACATAAAAAAAACCCCGGATATTCAATTGCGACAATCCTGCACATCATATCTCAGCAACACATAATATCTCATATCATCAACGTAAGTAAGTATGCATACCCCAATTGTCATTGATGTATAGCAACGAAACCGGCGATATCGACATACTACACTTACGGTCACAGAAAAGAAAGTGTAAAACTACAATATTTGGAATCCACATTCTCCTTAGACATCGTAAATGCGAAATATCACATATTTCGTATTTCATGCCTAACTATATGAATTCCACATATTGTATCACATTCCAGATAAATAAATAGTATTAAAGTTTTCGAACGAATGATCAAATACCCAAAATTTCCTAATGCTCAACACTTGAGCGGAGTTCAAAAACCTATATCTGCATCTTGCTCTGGAACGACTGCATACTCATCCCGAATCCTTCTGAAAGGTAAATCCAAGTACCATGCCTCGGCATGCGCATCGCATCTCTGATGTCGGCGGAGTGGAACGTCATCTCATCTAGACCTGGTACGAACCTCTTACTTCACTTTTCTCTAATGTCGTCTTCTTTGGACTCGTCTTGTCGCGGCTACATGGACTGAGCTCCAATGGCTATCCTTGTATCGGGAGTCTCCTAAGAAATGCATCTCACCACCTAGCATCCGAATTAAGTCGAGCCATCCGATCGAGTCGTCAAAACCTCATAATCCCCCAAGAGCTCAACCTCTTAGGCACAGTTTAATAGTATCGAGTGTTGCGCCACGGCAGCGCCCCGGCCGTCTATCCGAGGCCAAAATGCGGAATCAAATTTTTCTTAACTTGGAAACTGGCGCTACCGCGGACAATATACCCGGATCGTAACCATTAACCGATACTAGCTAACAAGAGAAAGGGTGAGAGATATACCGAGTGATCCGAGTCCTCCGGTCTTCTCGTCGTCGTCCCGATCTCCCACGGAAACTCCGGTCGTCGCATCCTTGCCGGAAGGGCACCACATCGTCTGCATCTTTTACGGGCTCCCACCTCAATACCGAGGCAACTCGGGCGCGAAGTTGGCTAGCCGACGCACCCAAGATTTGCTGTAGAATGTGTAGTGCTTTGTCTCTTTAGGGTTATGTTGCCTTGATGGAGGAATGAGGTTGGGAAATGAACTTGGGGATTTTGGTAGCAATGGAAAAATGAGATGGATGATTAATTTCCCACACCAAATGAAATGAACCTCTCTCATTTTTCTCCTATCCTCAAAGTTGTGGCCACATCATAAAGCAAGCTTCACATCCAAACACAAATCAATCCTAATCCTTTCTTATCTCAAAAAGTAAAGGAAAAGACTAATAAAGAATCTCATGATTATGAACCATCATGAAGCCCCACATTATGCAAGAAAACCCCTCCACAAAATGTTATTTGCAAACTTGCAAATAACCCCCTCCATCGGAAAGTCCGGCCGGGAAAGAACAAAGGAAAACCGGCCGGAACGGAATGCAAACTGGCAACTCCAGAAAACTGGTCCCGTAATAAATTACAGGAAAACCCCGATACTGTGCATACACACCCGCATCTGTATTCCGACCGGATACAAATGCAATGAGACAAAATCTACACTGTACTAAACTAGGATCCGGCTTAAACCAAAGCCGGCTAGTAATATCCGTCCGATCCTGATCCGTGCAATACCGCACGTATCTGATCGAACCCTGCCATATATCCATACGGCCACTAGTACAAAACTGTCCGATCCTGATCCGTGCAATACCGCACGTATCTGATCGGACCCTGCCATATCTCCATACGGCCTCTACAGCGTTTCGCCCGAAAGCTTGAGTAACTGTAAGTGTGGTGGACTCTAAAGACTCGTCAATACTATGGCTGTGGATTTAACCACTAGCACGTCAGAGGTATTAGCCAATACGTGACGGGCCACCAGCTATTGACCAAAAGGGATGTCGATGAGCGAACTCATCCTGACACCCTACTGATCCTGTCAGTGACAATATCCGTACAGTCCGGTCCGTTCGTCTATGAGTATCGCATGTCGGGCCTAGGGGGTTGGTAAAAGTCAGACCCCCAAAAACGGTACAAGTCGTGTCGGAGTGTAGCCCAGAACGCCCTGAGATACTACTGGAATACCTACCAGTAAATCTCCTGCCTCGGCCGATGGCTTTGCGTAATGGCTCTCCTAGACACAGCGCAACCTCACCCCCAATACCGGGAGAGACGAACCCCTGAAGATCCGCTCGCTGCCTCCATGTGGCTCGGGACTGTACCCAACTAAAACCTGTTTGCACGACTCCTTTGAGCCGTGGTAGGGTAGTAATCAAAGTACAGTGGAAACTCACACGAGACAAATGACGATCCCCAGGTCAATGAACTAACCTGTACACATGTCACCAGGGAACTGCTATCTGACGTCAGGTATAAGACCAACTAGCATGTTCCCGGCGAGTCCTGTCCGGTGTACTCATAACCCAATGAGCACCTGTATACATCTTAGGTGAACCAACTGACACCAGTGGATTATGAGACCGGCCACCGCCCCTCGTCGGGGTCTCGACTGTATACACTAGTCTACTCTGGAGAATCGATGCCCTGTCTCGAAACTCCCACGACTAGGGACCTTTTAAGGATGTGCTTATAGACTACCAGCTCCCACGTATATGATCGCCATCATACTGCTGGTAGTCAAGCAAGAATCCTAGGGGCTCTATCAACGTGTAATAGCGACATGTCAGGTCACCTAAAGCAGTACACGATGATAAAGATAAACCAGATAGCATAATATCATCTCGAGTAAGACTGTCCTACCGGGATAGGTCCTCCCTCAATCATTGCAATCACGTGCCTGTGATCCAATAATTGACTCTGAGGGCACTATCTCCAACAATCTCCTACTTGCACTCAAGGATAATTATTGCGATGTCACATACTCACAGCCCGTGTGATACCGAACACCCAACTCCTCTACTAGTCAGTCTCACAAAACCCGTTTGCGAAACTATTGCGTTCGAGGAATAGCCTCAGTGAGTGGATCCGCTGTGATGTTTCTTTCTATGTCTCTCTATATCTCAAGTTCGCGGAGAAGACCATCTCCCGAAATGAGCAATACCTGTCTTAGAGTATGTCTGGATATCTGATGGGACTTAGCTCATAAATGAACTCCAAATCCAAACTTCTTAGACTGTATCGATAACTGAACTTAATCAGTATCCTGCGCCATGCCTTCCCTCAGTATACATCTGGACCACATGTCCAATATACTGCCCCTCGTCAGAGGGAAAACTATAACTCTGACAGCCACTCTGCTATCCAGGTCACCTTGGAAGCCTGGAATGATAACCGTCTCCTAAAGGTGGCTGCCGTTATCATATCCCTAGAACATCAACTTATGTTCTAAAACTGCTTCCGATTGTTTCTCCAGGATTGGATGAATATCATCTTATTGCACCTACTGCAAGAATAACATCTGGTGTGGTACTTGACATCTCATGATTGACTCAATTGCCTGAGCAAGTGATCTGTCAATCATGCATATCCTCTCCCCTTTAGTCTGTAAGACACCTTTAGAGAGGGTGACTCCATTACCTGCAGGTACACTACCGTGCCAGGAGTCGTCCATTCTAAATACTCTTAGAATGTTGTCAAAGTACCCTGATTGGAAAACCACCCAAATCTAGATCTAAAACCATAGATCTAGTAACCAGTATGTCTGATATAATGTCCAAGTCCTTTGTGGAGAAACCACTGTGTGACGACCAAAGTATAACCGATCGTAGTATAGGAGATTCTTTTCCTACTCTGTGTATGTCATCCAAATACCAGGATATCACACCCTACTACCTTCTCAACAGATCCATCCCCTATTCTGATGACGTCAAATCTATGACTGTCATGTCAGAAATAGATGATCTATCTCCGCTATATCTGCTTTAGTTTATAAGTAGACATAAGCTACCAGTCCACCAATGCTTCCGCTGCTCCCACTGACTACGACAACCCTCTGGCAGAGTCATATACACGTACACTTCTGAAGCTAGTTCAGAACGACGCTATACTCATCCTCCTGCCGGGTCTCGCAGCCTGGAACCACAGCAATGGCAAGTGTGGGTAAACAAGAACTTCCCTGTCACCGTCCTTGAGGCTACCGGAGTACCTCTCGGGTGCCTGAAGTTACCCACCTTATCTGCGGAGTGGCCAATGGAATGTCAAGCCAGATTGAATCTTTAGGTTCCTTATCAAATCTTCAGTAATCGTTTGCGGTTCTGGAATCACTTCCAGTTCTACCATACTCCCACTACTGTTTTTGAAAAATCCATTTTTAATAAAACTGTGGCGAGTCTAGAACAATATTTCTATTGATCTGCCAGATGGTAGAAAGTCAACCCTCGTCATAGCCTGGGTCAACCCACAAACAGCCATTACAGAAACGTGCCTTGAGTTGTCCAGTGTCTGGTTTTAATCATAAGCCGGACAACTCCCCGTACCTTAACAATGTTAAGATATGAACTGTTCTATATCCAATATAGAAATAGAGGCACTGATTTAATTGAACCAGATTCAAATCATGCAGCTGTCTCCAGTACATGTCAACTAAATGGAAGGAGGCCGATCAGCGTTACTCAACTTAGGAATGTTTCCAATTATGAGTAACTTGAAAGAGAAGCTAGTTCTCTTAATCATTACTATCAACTGAATACCATACACAAGTATCTACATCTTCGATCACTTTGAAGAATCCCGATACTTGCTACACCTGGTTCTATACTCTATTCAAATACCTATAACTCCTCAAAACTTAGACCCTGTGTTCCTACGAAACACATGTCTAAGAACTAGAGAAGTTAAAAGTAAACAGAATATACTATGAGGACCAACCCCTCTGTCCTAATGGACACTGGACAACATACAATACTCTGTATAAGTCCGCTGAGTCTAACAACTCTTTCACTGTGCGTCGTAGGTTGAAAACTGTACTTATGGTTAAGAAGAATTACACCGCTGTTTAATGCTCCTTACCTAACCATCCACTGATATAGGTAAATGTCATCGACATAATATCAAAAGGTATATCTCACTCTATGAAAATAGACGTACAGATATATCAATTTGAAATTGGTGCACAACAGCGGATATTCAAAACCAAATATTTGCCGACCGGCAAACAGCCCAGATGATCTCCTCAAATATCACCGATTACAACGAATCCCAATATAATGAGGATGATCACCCTATTCCCAATAACTTACTCCCACTCATCATCTGTAAAACCATACAGATGTGAGAATCATACCTGGTAAATACATACCCTGGAGTAAGTATCTAATCGGGAAATCAGTTTTCTTTTAACATTACACAGTGAAACTGAAACATTGAAATGTTTCGGTGTGGTATTCCGGTATTCTTAGTAATGCCTCTTCCATTATCCAGATTCACAACTGTAACCGTATATCTCTTTGCCATCTGTCCAAATCCCTTTATATGTCTTTAGTCATTACAGTCTGCACACCCCTTTAGGCCAAATGGTTTTCTTCCTTCCCTACCGTTCGGCACCAGCCTATGGTTTGGAAGAAGACTATCCAATAAGAATAAAAGGTGTACTGTCCTAATCCTAGGAGCACTCGCAAAGCGAGAGAAGGTGAAGATAAAAGACAACCGAATAAACCTTATTCCTATTTCTCCTGAACTAGAATCCATCCCCGAACTGGAACAAGTTCCTTTCGAGTTCGTATATAACCATACGATGGAGTATCCAAATAAACTGTGGATCTTCGTAGTGATACGGAGTGTCCTGGAGAAATACAAAGGTGATTTAGGATTGGCGAAGAAATACTTGGTTCGGTCGTGAATAGCAGTCGCAATTTACTTTGCCCTCTTACTAATCCCTTGCTTTGTCTTAACTTAATACCTTCTGCACACCATCGTTATGCTAATTGGTTTTCTTCATTCCCTACCGTTCGGCACCAGCCTAAGGTTTGGAAGAAGACTATCCAATTTGCGTAATAGGTGTACTATCTCCTAAACCAAGGAGTACTCGCAATGAGAGAAGGTGAAAAGAAAAGACAACTGAATAATCCTATTCGTTTTCTCCAGAACCAGAAACCATCCTCGAAGTCCTTCGAGTTCGTATATAACCATACGATGGTTTTGTCCAATGGAAGTGGACGTTCGTAGTAATATGGGGTGTCCTGGAGAAAAGGGTAAAAGTAGGAGTGGCAATGAGGTCTGCAACTCTGACAATCCAAAAGCCAGTGTTAAGAAGGTTCGGTCAACATGGTTACTGAGTCATAGTCTTAGGGTCGGGTTAATGGTCGCTGCCAGAGAGAGAGAAAAGAAACACTCAGCGTGCACTCTAACCTAGATCAGAATGGTTACCAATTTATCTAATCAGGAAATCTCCCACTGTACCTCAAATTCTCCTCCAAACCTGAAAGAAGAATTAGTCGGGGTCACCCGAGGAGTAAACTAACTCATCAGTGGGAATCGGGATCCAACTATCATCGCATGATAACTTGACGGAATCCATTGAAGTCACCACACTCCAGAAGATATGCCCATGCCTGGCAAGTTTCAGTTCTTTTGAAACTCCCGATGTGATTTTTACCCCTAGGACCCAAGTGACCTTGACGAATAATCAACAAATCAAAAGGTCCTAGTCAAGTTCAACCCGTCATTATCTTGATTGCGTTAAACCCACCCGCACGACCCTTGACGAATAATCAACAAAGTCGTACGACTGTCCTAACCAATCCATATATCCATACGACAGAAAGCATTACAGAGCTACCGCACACTACGCCTCGGCGAATAGCAACGACAAACGTAGCGCGAATACTAAGCAATACTAATCTGAAATGACGGAGGGCTACGGATGGTTTTTGGCGAAAAACCTTTAACGTAATGAACTTGATATCGTTGAAGGAACCGGATAACTTTTTATAAAAATATAGTGACGAAAACCTTTGCTAAAGAGGTCACTCCCGGTGAAGGGATCTCGGCTCTTTCCCCGTAGAATGAGGTGCAGGATATTCCAACTGAATACCACGATGCAAAGCAAAAGTAATCGGCTATTGTGAAGTTAATGCCCTGACGCAAACTTCTGTCCAAGGGGTCACTCCTGGTGAAGGGATCTCGGCCCTTGCCTCGTCGACTGAGGAGCAGGATATTCCAAATGAATACCACGATGCTAAACAAAAGTGAACATCCTTGCAGTAACAGCTTTTTGAAAAATGTTCCAACAACATCAGAATAGGTTTTTTTATCTTGCATTGATCCGAATCAACGCAAGTCCCATCAATTGATCACACCAAAAAGAACGAAAATATACTGATGTACGTATATGCCATCCGCATTCGCTACTGGGTCCCGTCATCACCCGTTATGTTACTTAACTAACGACAGAGCGGGGACTGGACTAGCGCGGATGCAAAACATATACAACATCTACTAATATATATACCAATATATTATATTCGCTCAAGGCGTGATAAAATGCAACATCACAGAAAAGTACAGCATCACAGAACAATACAGATATCTGGGATCCCCGGGTTTCACAGAGCCGCTGCTGAAACCCGACGTTCCCCTGGTCGTGTGGATAGCATGTGCAATGAAATCCTAGACCCCTACGGGCGCGGCAAGTCACCCGCCAAAACCTGAAGCGAGGCAGCCCCCTTCAGCACCGTGAATGGACCACCCAGCACTTCTTGGAATCCGGTAACTTGGGCACCCCTCCTGGGTCAACCTGTACCCCCTACGAGTGCGGCGAATAGCCCGCCAATCCTAGAGTGAAGCCTCCTCCGTCTCAATGCCATGAGATGCGGGCCCGTTGCCCTCTAGAACCCGGCTATCCGTGCACCCCTCCGCGGGGTAATCCTAGTACAGAAAGTAAAATATACATACAACGGGTACATCGACCGCAACCAGGTCGTGCCCCAAAAGAATAATACAAACAGGCAGTGACGGCAGTCCACATGTCGGACGCTCGCCCCGCAATATCAAATGTACATAATACAACAGAACTATACTAGCATTGCATCCAGGCTATCCCCCACGACCGATCCGCAACAACACAGCATAAACATAGAACATCAACGTGAAAGTCACGTTCGCAAATCCGTCTAACCGGGCTATAGCAGTTAGACGGGATTTACCGATCAAGTGACATTCACAGTCGCAGATATAATGTAAATACTGTGAAATAATGTGTTTAAAATATCTAATCGATCAAAAATTAACAAGTGGGCCCCCAAGTAATACTGTAGCACTCACAGAAATTCAGGGCCCAAGTTTAATGTTCCAAAACACCTAGTTCCCTGTAAAAAGATCACTGGAAAAAATTGGTCCAGTGAACACACTGAACTGCGGCGGAACCGCGGCGCCAAGGTGGGTTTGGCCGCGGTTCCGCGGCGGTTCTACAGTCTTGTCCAAATTTTCCCAGATGTCTTATAATTTCATGTACATCACTTTTCTACAACCTGAAAATTTTTTCGAGCCCGGAAAAAATCGACAGAAAACTGATGCAAGCAAAATGTGGTTTTTAGGATTTTGGTCGATCGGATAAGTAAAACACATTAGAACAAGCTAGGCAAGGTTAATGGTGTGGCTCTGATACCATGTTGCGCCACGGCAGCGCCCCGTCCGTCTATCAGAGGCCAAAATGTGGAATCAAATTTTTCTTCACTTGGAAACTGGCGCTACCGCGGACAATATACCCGGATCGTAACCATTAACCGATACTAGCTAACAAGAGAAAGGGTGAGAGATATACCGAGTGATCCGAGTCCTCCGGTCTTCTCGTCGTCGTCCCGATCTCCCGCGGAAACTCCGGTCGTCGCATCCTTGCCGGAAGGGCACCACATCGTCTGCATCTTTTACGGGCTCCCACCTCAATACCGAGGCAACTCGGGTGCGAAGTTGGCTAGCCGACGCGCCCAAGATTTGATGTAGAATGTGTAGTGCTTTGTTTCTTTAGGGTTATGTTGCCTTGATGGAGGAATGAGGTTGGGAAATGAACTTGGGGATTTTGGTAGCATTGGAAAAATGAGATGGATGATTAATTTCCAACACCAAATGAAATGAACCTCTCTCATTTTTCTCCTCTCCTCAAAGTTGTGGCCACATCATAAAGCAAGCTTCACATCCAAACACAAATCAACCCTAATCCTTTCTTATCTCAAAAAGCAAAGGAAAAGACTAATAAAGAATCTCATGATTATGAACCATCATGAAGCCCCACATTATGCAAGAAAACCCCTACACAAAATGTTATTTGCAAACTTGCAAATAACGCCCTCCATCGGAAAGTCCGGCCGGGAAAGAACAAAGGAAAACCGGCCGGAACGGAATGCAAACTGGCAACTCCAGAAAACTGGTCCCGTAATAAATTACAGGAAAACCCCGATACTGTGCATACACACCCGCATCTGTATTCCGACCGGATACAAATGCAATGAGACAAAATCTACACTGTACTAAACTAGGATCCGGCTTAAACCAAAGCCGGCTAGTAATATCCGTCCGATCCTGATCCGTGCAATACCGCACGTATCTGATCGAACCCTGCCATATATCCATACGGCCACTAGTACAAAACTGTCCGATCCTGATCCGTGCAATACCGCACGTATCTGATCGGACCCTGCCATATCTCCATACGGCCTCTACAGCGTTTCGCCCGAAAGCTTGAGTAACTGTAAGTGTGGTGGACTCTAAAGACTCGTCAATACTATGGCTGTGGATTTAACCACTAGCACGTCAGAGGTATTAGCCAATACGTGACGGGCCACCAGCTATTGACCAAAAGGGACGTCGATGAGCGAACTCATCCTGACACCCTACTGAGCCTGTCAGTGACAATATCCGTACAGTCCGGTCCGTTCGTCTATGAGTATCGCATGTCGGGCCTAGGGGGTTGGTAAAATTCAGACCCCCAAAAGCGATACAAGTCGTGTCGGAGTGTAGCCCAGAACGCCCTGAGATACTACTGGAATACCTACCAGTAAATCTCCTGCCTCGGCCGAGGGCTTTGTGTAATGGCTCTCCTAGACACAGCGCGGCCTTACCCCCAATACCGGGAGAGACGAACCCCTGAAGATCCGCTCACTGCCTCCATGTGGCTCGGGACTGTACCCAACTAAAACCTGTTTGCATGACTCCTTTGAGTCGTGGTAGGGTAGTAATCAAAGTACAGTGGGAACTCACACGAGACAAATGACGATCCCCAGGTCAATGAACTAACCTGTACACATGTCACCAGGGAACTGCTATCCGACATCAGGTATAAGACCAACTAGCATGTTCCCGGCGAGTCCTGTCCGGTGTACTCATAACCCAATGAGCACCTGTATACATCTTAGGTGAACCAACTGACACCAGTGGCTTATGAGACCGGCCACCGCCCCTCGTCGGGGTCTCGACTGTATACACTAGTCTACTCTGGAGAATCGATGCCCTGTCTCGAAACTCCCACGACTAGGGACCTTTTAAGGATGTGCTTATAGACTACCAGCTCCCACGTATATGATCGCCATCATACTGCTGGTAGTCAAGCAAGAATCCTAGGGGCTCTATCAACGTGTAATAGCGACATGTCAGGTCACCTAAAGCAGTACACGATGATAAAGATAAACCAGATAGCATACTATCATCTCGAGTAAGACTGTCCTACTGGGATAGGTCCTCCCTCAATCATTGCAATCACGTGCCTGTGATCCAATAATTGACTCTGAGGGCACTATCTCCAACATCGAGTACATACCACAGCATCGGTGATCCAGCCGTAGAAGGGAAAACCCAAGCCTCACTAATGGCGCCGTAGAACTGCCGCAAACCCGAAGGTTCAAAGGCTTTCACACGGTCATTAAGTCGAGTTAGGGTTTCATTCTTCTAGAGGGACCATAGAATTGCCTGCATGTCTTTCCGACTACTTAAACATGGAATAATAGGTTTCTGACATTCGATCGTCTCTGTCGACTCCCAACGTCTCCGCGTGAAGTCGTCTCTAGCTGGAATCAATCTATCTGATGACCTCGCATCGGGGTAGGCGAACGATCCACATGTCCTAGTCATTCATCCTCGATGACTAGCGACCTTCTATCATCTCTTAGTACAACTCGTTCTGCACTAACGCCAACATCTGGGGCAATATCTCGTCGTTCGCACCAAAAACTGGCTCGCTCTTCTGCACGCTGAACAGTGCCTTTACCATCATGAATAAGCAACACACCAAGGGTCATCAAAATCTGGCTGGCCTCTGTCAGTGGCCCAATCCTCTGATACTGATCGGCACGTCTGAGAAATCTCATAAAGGCGATCCGCCAAACGCTCGTGGCGTGGAAACACAGTAAAAAGACACATCTCCGCAATCGTGTGTCGCCGGAATTTCGCCCTGGTCGGTCCTCGTTCATGACGAGCTCGTGCTGACCGCAACTCTAGCCGTAGCTCTCCCTGCCCGTAACCGTAGCAGCAAAACCAAACTGGTACCGACGAGGCTAGATCAGGAAGGAATATAATACTGAACAAGGAAATGTACATCCAAAGGCTTCATAAGTGGAGTAGCGTATCGTAAATATGCCGCGGAACATACCCACGGTACGTCACTCTACTTTAGTCACCTATTCCATCAACCAAGGGTCATCCTACGCTCCGAAGGTAAAACCTAACGCTCTGATACCAACTTTGTCACGACCCGAAAGTATGGAACATGACCGGCACTTAAATTATGAAACGTCTCGAGGCGTACGTAATCTAAGTAAGCCGAAAACCCAGAAATCCAAACCAAGAAAAGTAGTAGAGTGCAGGAAAAACCAACTTAAAGCAAGTAGTTTCAATAGCATAAGCCGAATAATGCGGTTTTTAAAAACATCAAAAATTTCCTGAAAATTTCGGCAGAGTCTCCTTTGTAAAAACTGGCCCCCAAACGGATACAACATGAATAGTATACGAAATCAATAAAAAGGCATCCCCAAGCGGGAGCTAGCTCTTCGTCAATCGATGGTCACAACCACACAAGCAATATAATATACAACGCCAACGGCGAGGATCAAAATTCAAAAGGAAACTCAAAACCATAAGAAAACCACAGGAATAAAACGCGCGACTCTAAGGTCGAAGGAATAACATCACTGATCTCTATCTCAAAATAAATACATGATTGGTTGATGGAACTTCTAGATACAACAGAATAATAATATACAAGATATAAAATGGGGGTACGATACAAGTAAACCCACCTACTAGCAAATCACCCGAAGGAAACTTTGCCCGCAAGCCGTAAAGAAACCTGTACGGCAAACTTGCAAGAAACTGGGGCACAACGGGAGTGAGTTGCCAACTCGTGAATAGAAAAATATCTACGCACAGAAATCGCAAAAATAACGCAACCTAGGTCAATGATCATAATATAACCTCAAATATATGAATAATACGTAGCCTATAACAAGGCTAGGGTAAATATCTAACCCGAGTGTAATCTCATGTGCCCGTGTCAGTGCCTCAGGTAGCAATATATCATATGAATGAGGTATGAATGCATGGAAACAGAATACATGTAAATGAAGAACTGTTTTCATAATTTAGTGAGATTTCCTTTGTATTTTTAAAATGAGGTATCACAATGAAATCAGCATAAAACAGTGCCTAGCATCGGCACAAAACGTAATCCCAATATCTCGATATCTTTGTATCACAGTCTCTGTACCTCAATATCTCGAAATCTCAATGTCTCAATCATAATATCTAGGGCGCCGTCAGTCCAGACCGGCCCCTACCATCCATCTCAAGACCACGACGGTATCCTCCGGATATCCGACGCGTCGGGTAAAATCACCGGTAGGTAGTGCTCCCCAGCCAGGCTCACATCGTCATCATCACGCGCTTCTTGCCCCGGGGTACCTTACCGGGTCCACCATGTACCCGAAACGGTTCATCCGTCTCCTCGAATCGGGTCTCGAAATCCATCAGCAAACTCATGGTGGACGACTCATACATCATGGGAAAACCGCACTTTTTATTTTAAAAGAGAGAAAAGGTTTATTTATGTTTTTGCGGTTTTCCTCCAAATCCAGAAAATCTCATGGAAATCCGAATCCAAAACCTCAATAACACGTAAAATAGTGAATATATGCATGAGAATCCATGAATGCGGCATAACAATGAATAATAACATGCATGAAGTAGTAGGAAATAACTACAATGTCTAACTAGCATATAAGGCAAGCACACTAATATCATGTCTAAACTATTAGCTAACAACCTATGTCAAATGAAATAGTATTTTCTAAAGTGTTCGTGACATGTCAATTACCGATGAAGATGTGTGTGAGCCGGCAAGTAAGTGTACGTGGTACATACGCGTCATCAGTAATGGTGCTGGTGTCCTAACAGCATGATGTTAATAATGCAATAAGAAATTATAATATAAGTATGCGATGCGGAGCGAACAGTAAAAATGAACGGGAGCTAAATACTAGACGCAACTATAACTAATCTGCACTAATCTAATATAAGTCCTACAAATGGTGCCTTTTGAAATAACACGAGTCATGGGGTTTTGAAACTAGGTGCTACGGTGTTTTTATGAAAAGATACGTCTTTTGAAATATCCGTAAGATCCCTTGGGTTGTCCTTTAAAATACCCACGATTCGTTAGTTTTGAAATAGGTAAGAATCGAATCTAATCTAACAACTAAACTAAACTAAAGGGTTAAGCTAACAAGCTGGACTACAGGTAAGGAAATCGCCTAACATCTGAGTCGATACATATACCTACCTGTATATATATAGTCGGTGATCCCGCCTCAATAATATCATAGCCGATACCATATCTATAATCAGGCATCCCAAGTCAAGAGTGCGGATCAATCATCAATAAAGCTCGTACGTAAATCCGTCGTACGGCATCCCAAATCTGGGTACGGGTCAATATCACATTCATCAAACTATTCACCTGGTATCCTCTTTATCAATTATCATGATCGGGGTACTGATCTACGTCTAGTACCATACTGATACCGCCTACGTATGCATGGACGTGTGTGAAACACTACGTCAAGGACCCGCTACAACGTCATGTCGTATCTAAGATACGAACCCTGCTATATCACCGATCTCACGGCCTCAAATCAAATCTCATCGACTCAACTCAATCCCAAGTATCATCCTCAATCCGTATGTGAACACATAGTCCCATACCCATGTGAACACATAACTATAAAGAATCCCATGAGCACAAATCAATAGGAAAGTATGCAAGTATGTATGTGTGTATGTGTAGTGCAACACTACCCTAGGGTTCGCAACGCTAAATTAATCCAACACACCAAAATTCATCCTAAGCATCGTTATTAATCCCAAATAACATATAATAATTGTTGGTGTGTATACGCATCCGTATACACCACCACGGACTGCGGGGGTGCTATACGCCATCCACCCGACTTCTCCCCGTAGATATAAATCTACTCACCTCGATCTTCGCTTGCCGATGCCGATGTCGACACGCGCTTTCTTGTCTCCTTGAAGTCTTCGTGAGGGTACCTACATATCTTAACACACCGCATCGCATTAAAGTCCGACTCATGACCAAATCGACACACGAATCTCACATAGGTCAAAACCTATGGTTTGCTTTCACAAATCAACCCAAAAACCCTCGACATCGGCGTACAAACGCCGATTGATCGAGAAAAACACCAAACGTACCAAATCATGGTTTTACAATTCACTAAAAATATATAAAATACGATGCAATTCATCAAAACCAATAAATTGATTGAATCGATTTATTACAAGAAACCTAGTAAGCAAAATTACCCGTTTTAGTACAAAACTCGACGTTTAAACAATTCTAGCGGCCATAATACTTATTAAATAACTTAAATAAGTCATAGAAACAATTTCCGGAATTTAATCTCATTAAATTCCAAAAACCCTAATATTCTATTTTACAAAAATACCGACTTTAACTCTTTTTAATGCAAAATTCATAATTTTACAAATAAGTTTGGTTTTGCATGGTCCAAAGGCATTAAACCACTTATTATAATACTAATAATACCATGAAACCCTAATTAGAATTTTATCTCACCAAAATATGTATATTTTCAAAACCTAGTTTGCAATTTATATAATTATCACAATTTAAAATTAATAAAAATGCAACTAGCAACTAGATTAGGTTTTTCATTTCCTCAAGATGAAAATCTACACTTGATTATCCTAGTACTGAAGGTTAAACCCTAATTAAATTCAAACCACATTCTTGAATTTTCCAATTAGCAACAAGAACAAAACTAACACTTAATTATGCTAGATTAAAACAATTTAAACAACAAATTCTATATAGGGTTAAGTTTTATACCTCCCAATTTTTTTGAGATCTAGCTTGGAGATTAGCCTCTAAAACACCATCTTGCCCCAAGGATTCAAGCATGAATTGGCCAAGGAATAAAGGGTATGGAATAAGCTTTGAGATTATGAGATAATTTGTGGATTTTTGATGGGTTTTTGGTTGAATTTTGAGGTGGAGATCAAGTGGGGAAAGTGGAGGGTTTGGGGAAGCAAGCTCGGCCAGCAGCAGCATGGGGGGGAAGTGAGAGGTGTGGGTGAGTTTGGGGAAGTCAAAGGAAGAAAATAAGACCCATACATCAAGTATAATGACCCATACCCCAATGTTTAATATCATTTTCCTTTCTTTTTCTTTTTATTGACCTTTGAAGTGGGAATTATTTGGGGCTGGTAGGGCTGCTGAATTCAGCCATACTTGGGGAGAGGGTGAGGGTGTGGTGTGGGTGTGTGGGTTAGAAAAAAAGATTAATGTATTATCCCAATTCCCATTAACACAACTTTCACTATTTAAGCCATTTTTCTTCGACATTTTCTAAACCATTTTGGCAAACCATTTCATTTCAAAAACCACATGATAAAATTTTGTTTAATGTTTTATGATGCACAAAATTTGTTTCAACTCATTCCAATTTGTAATTTTCCCTAATTAAATGTATTAGTGACGGCTTAAAATAATATTAAAATAATTTATTTCGGAAAATTTTTCAGAAAATTTGAAATTTCACCAGTGGCTCAATAAACACCAAATACTAGCAATTACATAGCTAGAATATGTATATTTAATTTTATAATAAAGATATTTACATTTTGACTTTTTACCGAAAACCCCCTTATTTTACCGTTTTTTCGAAATTTCACCGAAACGATTTTCAAAACGTTACATAAGTACTGTTCATGTCATCGTTTTTTACATGTGTGCTTAGATTTCCCTGCCGAATTTTTTAAGGATTTTTAATTCTGAAAATTACCAGTTTTGAAAAAATGTCCAGAGAGCACTAAAAATCCGTATTTTTCGGTTCGATCGGAGTTTAAACTTCGTTAAAGTGTCGCCTAATGTTCTAGGTTGGCTCTGATACCAATGTTGGATTTACCTAGCACCTCATGAAGGGTTTGGAAGCATCACATGTATCAAAGATTAAATTTTTAGGGTGCTAAGTAAGCATACAAAGAATCATTCCTTGAAAAATTAGGGTTTTAAAAACAACACTTCATCACAAGTAGATTGAGCTAGGGTTTTGAGAGTACAACCTTCGTAGCTCCCTACGCTAGACTCCTCGGCTACTTGGGGTTTGGAAAAAGTCAGCTTGAACTCCTCTAGGTCCACGATGATCCATCCGGAGTCCGCTTTGTCTAAGCTTGCAACTTCACTTTATCAAGAGAATGAAATGAAGCTAACACTCTAAACAAGTGGGCAAGACTTGTGTAGAATGGTGTCGTGGTTCTTTTTCTCACTTCAAAATCCTATCTTGTTGAGTATTTTGCTCACTTGAAAGATCTAGAGAGCAAAAGAGCAAGGTTGAAGAAGATGATGGCTTTTTAAGAAGCTTTTTAAGAAGAAGAGAAAAGATAATCCCATTTGAAAATTAGAAAATATATGAATATATATTTTCCACTTCTCATCTCAAACCATGGTTAAACAATAATGATATTATTGAACTTGAGTTAAAACAAAAAAGGAAAGTTGATCCATGGTTAAATGGTGGGTGAGAATGGTTAGGTCAAAGAAAAGTGTAGAAAGTGAACCATGAATTATCCTTTCCTTTTTCATTCTGTTTTAAAACAAATGCAATAATAATTCATATTATTTAACCAAGGTGTGAGTCTTATATTGCCACCATCTTCTATGTATATACAACCATGAAGGATGATGTATGTTCGTATGTGTGCATGCACATCCATATGTCCATGAATCAAGAAAGAATGCATACATGCATGCATACATCCAAAAAATACAAGAAAGGATTTCTAGTGAGAAACTAATGGTTAAATGATAAATCAACACTTGATTTATCAATCCGGCCACATCACATACGACCTAACCAAAAGCTGTAAGGTTTGCCTAGCACCCTTTGAAGAGTTTTGAAGCATCACATGTCTCAAAGTATGTATTTTTAAGGTGCTAAACAAACACGCAAAGGAATCGATCCTAGAAAATTAGGGTTACGAAACATTAAGCTAATAAAAATTAGGGTTTGAAGGCTACAACCTTTGTAGCTCCCCTTTGGCTTGACTCCTTGATCTCTAGGGTGTTGGAAGAAGGTCCACTTGTAGTCCTCTTTCGTCCACGACGATCCACCCGAAGTTTCCCGTCCAAGCTTGCAACTTTAGAAAAGCAAAGAGAACACTCTAATCAAGTTGGCTAGACTTGAGTAGAATGATGTTGTGGCTAAGGATCTCACTTCAAAAACCTTTCCCTAATTATGTTTAACTCACTAGAATAACTAGAGAAGAAAAGGTGAAGGAGGATGAAGATGGTGGCTATTTTTAACAAGAGGTGAAAAAAAAATAACCCTTAGTTAAAAGGAAAATGAAATATATATCACTATATATATTTATTTCCTTCTTGCATTCAACCATGATTAAATGATGGAGAGTTAATTTAACTTGGGTTTTAAATGATAAAGAAAAGGATAACCCTAGGTTAGTGGTAGTTGAGCTTGGTTAGTTTAGAAGAAGAATGTAGAAGCTAGAATGATTATCCTTTCCTTTTCATTTCGTTTTAAAACCAAAATTAAATAATTATCCATAATTTAATCCATGGTGTGAGTCTTATATTGCCACCATTTCCATATGCTAACAACCATGATGGATGGGTGTATGTATGTATGCATGTATGCACATCCACATGTGCATGAAACTAGAATGAAAGAAAGAAACACATGCATGCATGCATACATCCATCAAACCCTAGAAAGGTTTCAAGTGAGAAAACTAATGGTTAGATGATAAATCAACACTTAACTTATCAATCCGGTCATATCTCATATGACCCCACCAAAAGCAGGCCACCCGATCAATGTTCGGTATCATATACGCACATTTTAATCGGGTGCATGCGCATATCGCATACGCGCACCACAACGTTTCGCCTGGACTGGGTAACTCCTTTGTGGGACTCTAAGACTCGTCAATACGCCGGCAGAGGGTGATGATCATATCAGGTACCCTCAAGCCGCAAGCGGTCAGCTAAACGTAACGGCCACCCGGGTATTGAGCGATCATAAGAAAACAAGCGAACCTGCTACAACTCCCGTCAAGCCAACCGGCAACACTACCGTACAGTCCGGTCTCTTCGTCAGATATGCTGCATATTGAGACTAGGGATGGTCACGTCGACCCTAATAACTCAATAAGTCGTGCCGGTGAATGGTCTATAACAGATCGAGAAACTACTGATAACACTTATCAGCAATTCTCAGCAGCCCTGGCCAGGAACTTACTGATATAACCAGTCGGGCACTGTACAGCATCAACTCCCAATACCGGGAGAGACGAAACCCCTCCTATCGCTCATTGCCTTCGTGTGTCTCGGGACTGTACCCAACGGCCACCTGTTTGCACGACTCAGTAGAGCCATGGTAGGGTGGTAATCAAAGTACAGTGGGAGAACACACAAGACTCTATGACGATCTCGGGTCTACAGACTAACCTGTACCAGTGTCACCTGAGAACTGCTATCCGACGTTAGATATAATTCCATATAGGAGTTCTCGGTGAGTCCGTCCAGTGTACCCAGTCACCACTGAGCACCCGTATATGATCTTGATGTCAAACATCGATGAATGTGGGAACATTCATCGCCCATCGTATGGGTCTAGTATCATATACGCTAGTCTACTCTGGTATATCAATGCCCCGTCTTGATATACCTACGACTAGGGACGTTCCAGGATATGTTTATAGACTACAGATGTCCCACTAGTATGATCCCCATCATAATCAGAGTAGTCAAGACGATATCCTCAGGGCTTTATCAGCATGTATGAATGAATAAAAGCATGATCAAATCAATATGTCAGATAAAGAATAACCAGATAGCATACTATCATGTCGAGCAAGAATGCATACTGAATATATATATATACATGTTAGATACATCCACTATCATATAATGGCCTCTAGGGCATACATATATCCAACAATCTCCCACTTGCACTAAGGCCAGTTATTGGCGTATCTCATACCCAACATCTCAAAAAGTCGCTCATGCTGCGGCTGAGGGAGGGCCTTGGTGAATGGATCCGTGGCGTTATTCTTTGTGTCTACCCTCCTAACCTCGATCTCGCGGCGATCTACAATCTCCCGGATCAAATGAAAGCGCCTCAGGATATGTCAGGATCGCTGATGGGATCTGGGCTCCTTGGCCAACGCCATAGCCCCATTATTGTCACAATACAAAGGTATTGGATCAATAATGTTTGGAACTACTCCTAGCACCGAGACGAACTTCTTCATCCAGACGGCTTCCTTGGCGGCATCATTTGCAGCAATGTACTCAGCTTCCATCGTAGAGTCTGCAACGGTATCTTGTTTGGAACTCTTCCAACTCATCGCCCCTCCATTGAGGGTAAATGCATACCCAGAAATAGATTTGCTGTCGTCCTTATCACTCTGGAAGCTCGAATCGGTAAAGGCCTCCATTTGGAGATCTCCATTACCGTACACCAAGAACAATTCTTTAGTCCTTCGTAAGTACTTAAGAATGTTCTTCACAGCTGTCCAGTGATTTTCCCCTGGGTTGGATTGATACCTGCTTACTACACTAAGTGCATAAGCTACATTTGGGCGTGTACATAACATCGCATACACTATAGATCCTACTGCCGAAGCATAGGGTATAATACTCATGCGAGCTCTCTCTTCATCGGTCTTTAGACAAGAATCCATGGAGAGAGTGACCCCATGGCAAGCGGGTAAGGAACCCCGCTTGGAGTCTTCCAAACTAAACCTTTTTAGGATGGTGTCAATGTACCTGGTTTGGGACAATCCCAATAACCTTTTGGATCTATCCCTATAAATCCTTATGCCCAGAATGTAGGTGGCATCACCCAGGTCCTTCATGGAGAACCTCAGTGATAAGAAAGATTTGACCGACTGTAGCATAGGAATATCATTTCCTATCAGAAGAATGTCATCTACGTACAATACGAGAAATGTGACAGCTCTCCCTACAGCCTTCTTATAAACACAAGGTTCATCTGGATTTTTGATGAAATCAAACTCTTTGATAACATCATTGAAACAGATGTTCCAACTCCGTGATGCCTGCTTTAACCTATATATGGATTTAAGCAATTTACATGCTTTCCCGCTGCTCCCATTATCAATGAAGCCCTCTGGCTGATCCATATAAACGCATTCTTCTAAATTTCCATTTAGAAATGCGGTTTTAACGTCCATCTTCCAGATTTCATAGTCGTAGTGAGCAGCAATAGCAAGTAGGATCCGAATGGATTTAAGCATGGCTACGGGAGAAAAAGTCTCGTCATAGTCCAAACCTGGTCTTTGACGAAAACCCTTCGCCACAAGTCTTGCCTTATAGGTCTCTACCTGCCCATCTACACCAATCTTTCTTTTAAAGATCCATTTGCACCCCACAGGTTTTACCCCAGGGGGTACAACGTCCAAAGTCCGCACTTTGTTGGTGTACATAGACTCCATTCCGGATCTCATGGCATCCAGCCACTTCACAGAGTCTTTACTCGTGATAGCTTGCTGAAAACTGGTAGGATCATCATCATCCATGATGCAATCTTCTCCGTTACCATCAATGAGGAAACCGTAGTACCTCTCTGGTGGGCGAGAAGTCCTACCAGACCTACGGAGTGGCCGAGGTTCTTCAGTTTCTGCTGCAACAGCCGGTTCAACCAAATCGTCATTTGTAGTTTGTGTCTCTAGAACCTCTTCTAGATCCACCACCTTGCCATCATCTTTGTCTGTGAAAAACTCTTTTTCCAAGAATGTGGCATGTTGAGAAACAAACACTTTTTGTTCCTCTTTGTGGTAGAATAGATATCCATAAGAATTCTTTAGATATCCCACAAAGTTACACATGACCGACCGTGTCTCGAGTTTGTCCGGATTCTGCTTTTTAACATAGAACGGGCAACCCCAAATCTTAATTCTCTTAAGAGATGGTCTCTTCCCATGCCATATCTCATATGGTGTGGTAGACACGGCTTTGGTTGGAACCCTGTTTAGTAGAAACGCTGCAGTCTCCAATGCATGCCCCCAAAATGAGACGGGTAACTCAGCGTCACTCATCATGGACCGGACCATATCTAATAGGGTCCTATTCCTTCGTTCTGACACACCGTTGTGCTGTGGTGTGTAAGGAGGAGTGAGCTGAGAGAGAATCCCATTCTCTTTTAAGAAGTTTGCAAATTCTGTACTGAGATACTCACCACCTCGATCTGATCGAAGCATCTTGATACTCAAGCCGGTTTGTTTTTCTACTTGTTGTTTATATTCAATGAATTTCTCAAAAGCTTCGGACTTGTCTTTTAATAAAAATACATGATCGAATCTTGAGAAATCGTCAGTGAATGTAATAAAGTATGAAAAACCGTCTCTAGCCTGTGTAGACATAGGCCCACATACATCACTATGTATGAGGCCCAGGAGCTGAGTAGCTCTTTCTCCATGTCCGGTAAACGGAGTTTTGGTCATTTTACCCTTGATACAAGACTGGCAAGTCGTATAAGATTTATATTCAAAAGAATTTAAATATCCATCTTTGTGTAACTTGTTTAGTCTTGTTTCGTTAATATGACCAAGTCTACAGTGCCAAAAAAAAGCTTCATTTAATTCTGAAAATTTTCTTTTATTAGTGTGTTGTATACTGAAAACTGTGTGTTGATTTAGGACATATATTCCGTTATTAAGCGTACCATACCCAACCAACATTTGATTTAGGTGAATGTTCATAACATTGTTCTGCAACACAAAATTATATCCTTCATTGTCCAACAAAGAAACGGATATTATATTACATAGCATACTTAGTACAAAATAACATGGATTCAAAATCAAAATATATCCAGATGGCAACCCCAAGTGATACTCTCCCACTGCGACTGTATGTACATTGGAACCATTTCCAACGCGGAGAGTATGGTCACCTGTCTTCAAAACCTTGCTATTTCTCAGCCCCTGCATAGAATTGCAAATGTGAGAACCTGAACCGGTATCGAATACCCAGGAAGCAGAGTTTATTGAAAAACAGTTTTCTGTTACAAACGCACCTGAAGCAGAAGCATCACCATGCTTCTTGTTGAGACTTAAGTACTCCGTGCAGTTGCGCTTCCAATGTCCTGTCTTGTGGCAATGAAAACATCCGCCCTTCCCTGGGTCTCCAGCTTTGGACTTTCCCTTTCCCTTCACCTTTTGAACTCCACCCTTAGGATTAGTGGGTTTCTTCTCTTTCTTTCCCTTGGCCTTAGCCTTCGGGAGAGAAGAGGAAGACTGTCCAACAGTCATAACGGGAGTTCTTGCTGACTTCATAGTGCTCTCTGCACTCCTTAACATATTAAGGAGTTCAGGGAGTTCCTTCTCCATGCCGTGCATGTTGAAGTTCACTATGAACTGAGCAAAGATGGAGGGGAGGGACTGCAGAATAATATCTATATATTGTTCATTGTCCATTTTCCATCCAAGGTCCTCAAGCTCTTCTATAAGATCTATCATCTTCAAAACATGGTCTCCTACTGGTGTGCCAGGGGCCATTCGCATCGGAAACAGTTTCTTTGATGCTTCGTATCGTAATACGCGGGATTGCTCTCCATATAACTCCTTTGTATGGAGCAATATATCGTGAATGTCCATGTCCTCATGCTGCTTTTGATGTGTGTTATCCATCGATGCAAGCACGAGGAATTTGGCCGTGGCACAGTCAGCGTCCCAAGTCTTGCGGACTTCAATGTCCGCAACTGAGGATTTTGGACCTGGGACGGCCGGGGCTGAAGCCGTGAAGACATATGATACTTTATCATAAGTCAAGGCGATTTTCAGATTCCTCAGCCAGTCTTTATAGTTGGTCCCATTCAGTTTGTTTTTATCTAGTAGAAGCTTGAGTCCAGTCATGAGTATCTGCCATTAAGAGAGAGAAAAGAATACACTCAGCGAAAGCTCTTGCATAGATTAGATTGGTTATTATCTTGTCTAATCGATATTTCCCACTGCTTTTATCGAGTTTTTCTTCTAAACCTTAAAAAGATAAACTAGCCAGGATTAATTACTGTCAACAACTTCGCTAACCGTTCAGCCAGGCCAGTGTCGGTACTTGAGGGAGGTTCCCCGTGCTTTCGCATGGACCTAATTAGAGTAAATCTCGTTTTCCCAGAGGCGGAGCCCCGTTAACACCTTTCTAGACACCTAATGAGTTAGCTAATTGTAAACTGTAAAACTCTCCTAGGAGCAACTATTGCCCACAGTGGGATCGGGATCCAACCATCACATGGAATGTATGCAATCTCATTGCAAATTTCAACTATTGAAATTCCCGATGTGATTTTTACCCCTAATACTCGTGACCTTGGCTAAGGTCAACAAATCACGAGCACTAGTCAAGCTCAACCCGTCATTTCTTGATTAATTAGACCCGTTCACATGACCCTTGGCTAAGGTCAACAAAGTCATATGCGCGTCCTAATTAATCTGCATCATATGCATTTGTAGGAAGACATCACTTAGCTACCGTACACTACGCCTTGGCTAAGGTCAACAAACGTAGCACGAATACTAAGTACTCTACTTCCTAAAATGACGGAGGGTTGCGAATGATTTTTAAGAAAATCTTTAACGCTTTGAACTTGATATCGTTGTAGAATCAAACGGTTTTCAAAAGGAGTGGCTTAAGCTCCGCAGTTTTGAAATATAGCTTTTTTATAAATAGCCGAGTGGTTTGCAAATCCGATTCTACAACATCTTTTTAGGTTTATTTTCTTTACATTAATCACATTAATGTAATCCCATCATTTAAGTCCTTAAGCCAATCACAGAAAAGAAACGAAAATAACACGTACGCTTATGCCATCCGCATTCGCCGCAATGTTCCGTTATGCACCGTTAGGTTACTTAACTAACGGCATACCGGGACGGGACTAGAGCGGGTGTAAAACATAAGCAACGTCTACTATATATCATATATATAATATGTCATTCGTCCCAGATATCACAGAACACAGGCAGCAGAAACATATATATAATGTGGGATATACTAGGACGTCCGTATTTAGTATTTAGCCAATAATAGAAAATACGGATTCCACAGTCGCGATGAATAGCCAAGCCCCACACCCTGGACCCCTACGAGAGCGGCAAGTGACCCTACCAATTCTAGAGTTTAGGAGACCCGGTCTCGACTCCTCAAGATGGCCTCCCACTGAACCCCAGAACCAGGTCACCTGTGCTTCCCTCCTTAGGTCCATCCTAATGCGAAAAAGTAAATAATATACAACAAGGGTAACACAACCTCAACCCGGAAGTGCCCCAAATAAAAGAATATTACATTACATTTGAATTTACATGAATGAAAATATAAAAACTCTCATCTCACATAAAACCCCCCGGCTATTCAAACGCGACAATCCTGCATATCATATCTCAGCAACACGTAATATCTCATATCATCAACGTAAGTAAGTATGCATACCCCAATTGTCGTTGATGTATAGCAACGAAACCGGCGATATCGTACATACTACACTTACGGTCACAGAAAAGAAAGTGTAAAACTGCAATATCTGGAATCCACATTCTCTTTAGACATCTCAAATGCAAAATATCACATATTCCGTATTTCATGTCTAGTAATATGAATTCCACACATTGCATCACATTCCGGATAAACAGACAGTATCGAAGTTTTCGAACGAACGATCAAATACCCAGGATTCACTAAAGCCCAACACTTGAGCAGAGTTCAAACACCTGGAGTGTGACACGGTAGTAGCAGTCCAGCCGTAGAAGGGTCAAGCCAACGCCTCACATGTGGCACGCCGTACTGCCCCAAACCCTAAGGTTCAAAGGGCAGTTCAAGATGGTCGCATAATCGAGTTAAGGTTTGTTGTCTTCTAGAGGGACCACCACAAAAAGACTTGCACGTATTTCCAAAGTATTTAAACCCCGTGAATAGTGAGCAAATGATATTCGTTCAAACACTTCAATACTTTCTTATTTACCCGGAAAAGCTACGAAATGAAAATACCGATCAAAATAACGCGTCCAAAACCATCTCCAGATAATACAGTACAACATTCAGATTAAACATACCTAAAACACTATACAAGCAGAAATATGAATTACAGTGAAATCCTCATGCAATAATACTACAGTAAGGCCGCGGAACCGCGGCCTAAGCAAGGATTTGCCGCGGTTCCGCTGCCACATTAACTGTTCATGTCTTCGTATTTCACCATAACTCTTAGATTTCCCTGCTGTATTTTTTAAGTATTTTTAATTCTGAAAAGGTCAGATTTTAGAATTTGTCCAGAGAGGGTCCAAGAAAACCGTATTTTTGTCCGATCGGGATTTTTACTTCGTAAAAGCGTCGCCTAATGTTCTAGGTCGGCTCTGATACCAATGTAAGGTTTGCCTAGAACCCTATGAAGAGTTTTGAAGCATCATATGTCTCAAAGTATGTATTTTTAAGGTGCTAAACAAACACGCAAAGGAATCGATCCTAGAAAATTAGGGTTACGAAACATTAAGCTAATAAAAATTAGGGTTTGAAGGCTACAACCTTTGTAGCTCCCCTTTGGCTTGACTCCTTGATCTCTAGGGTGTTGGAAGAAGGTCCACTTGTAGTCCTCTTTCGTCCACGACGATCCACCCGAAGTTTCCCGTCCAAGCTTGCAACTTTGGAAAAGCAAAGAGAACACTCTAATCAAGTTGGCTAGACTTGAGTAGAATGATGTTGTGGCTAAGGATCTCACTTCAAAAACCTTTCCCTAATTGTGTTTAACTCACTAGAATAACTAGAGAAGAAAAGGTGAAGGAGGATGAAGATGGTGGCTATTTTTAACAAGAGGTGAAAAAAAAATAACCCTTAGTTAAAAGGAAAATGAAATATATATCACTATATATATTTATTTCCTTCTTGCATTCAACCATGATTAAATGATGGAGAGTTAATTTAACTTGGGTTTTAAATGATAAAGAAAAGGATAACCCTAGGTTAGTGGTAGTTGAGCTTGGTTAGGTTAGAAGAAGAATGTAGAAGCTAGAATGATTATCCTTTCCTTTTCATTTTGTTTTAAAACCAAATTAAATAATAATCCATAATTTAATCCATGGTGTGAGTCTTATATTGCCACCATTTCCATATGCTAACAACCATGATGGATGGGTGTAGGTATGTATGCATGTATGCACATCCACATGTGCATGAAACTAGAATGAAAGAAAGAAACACATGCATACATCCATCAAACCCTAGAAAGGTTTAAAGTGAGAAAACTAATGGTTAGATGATAAATCAACACTTAATTTATCAATCCGATCATATCTCATATGACCCCACGAAAAGCAGGCCACCCGATCTATGTTCGGTATCATATACGTACATTTTAATCGGGTGCATGCGCATATCGCATACGCGCACCACAACGTTTCGCCTGGACTGGGTAACTCCTTTGTGGGACTCTAAGACTCGTCAATACGCCGGCAGAGGGTGATGATCATATCAGGTACCCTCAAGCCGCAAGTGGTCAGCTAAACGTAACGGCCACCCGGGTATTGAGCGATCAGAAGAAAACAAGCGAACCTGCTACAACTCCCGTCGAGCCAACGGGCAACACTACAGTACAGTCCGGTCTCTTCGTCAGATATGCTGCATATTGAGCCTAGAGATGGTCACGTCGACCCTAATAACTCAATAAGTCGTGCCGGTGAATGGTCTATAACAGATCGAGAAACTACCGATAACACTTATCAGCAATTCTCAGCAGCCCTGGCCAGGGACTTACTGATATAACCAGTCGGGCACTGTACAGCATCAATGTCATGACCCGAAAGTACGGAACATGACCGGCATTTAAACTACGAACATCTCGAGGCGTACGTAATCTAAGTAAACCGAAAACCTAGAGATCCAAACCAAGAAAATAGTAGAGTGCAGGAAAAACCAACTTAAAGCAAGTAGTTTCAATAGCATAAGCCGAATTATGCGGTTTTTTAAAAACATCAAAAATTTACTGAAAATTTCGGCAGAGTCTCCTTTGTAAATACTGGCCCCCAAACGGGATACAACATGAATAGTATACGAAATCAATGAAAAGGCATCCCCAAGCGGGAGCTAGCTCTTCGTCAATCGACGGTCACAACCACACAAACAATAAAATATACAACGCCAACGGCGAGGATAAATACTGAAAAGGAAACTCAAAACCACAAGAAAACCACAGAAATACAACGCGCGACTCTAAGGTCGAAAGAATAAACATCACTGGTCTCTATCTCAAATAAATACATGTTTGGTTGATGGAAGTTCTAGATACAACAGAATAATAATATACAAGATATATAATGGGGGTACGATACAAGTAAACCCACCTACTAGCAAATCACCCGAAGGAAACTATGCCCGCAAGCCGTAATGAAACCTGTACGGCAAACCTGCAAGAAACTGGGGCACAACGGGGGTGAGTTGCCAACTCGTGAATAGAAAAACATCTACGCACAGAAATCGCATGTATGACGCATTCCTAGGTCATACGATCATAATATATCCTCAAAAAAAGTATATAACATGCAGCCTATAACAAGGCTAGGGTAAATATCTAACCCGAGTGTAATCTCATGTGCCTGTGTCAGTGCCTCAAGTAGCAATATATCATATGAATGAGGTATGAATGCATGAAAACAGAATACATGTAAATGAAGAATTGTTTCCATAATTTAGTGAGATTTCCTTTGTATTTTTAAAATGAGGTATCATAATGAAATCAGCATAAAACAGTGCCTAGCATCGGCACAAAACGTAATCCCGATATCTCTGTATCACAGTCTCTGTACCTCAATATCTCGAAATCTCAATGTCTCAATCACAATATCTAGGGCGCCGTCAGTCCAGACCGGCCCCTACCATCCATCTCAAGACCACGACGGTATCCTCCGGATATCCGACGCGTCGGATAAAATCACCGGTAGGTAGTGCTCCCCTGCCAGGCTCACATCGTCATCATCACGCGCTTCTTGCCCCGGGGTACCTTACCGGATCCACCATGTACCCGAAACGGTTCATCCGCCTCCTCGAATCGGGTCTCGAAATCCATCAGAAAACTCATGGTGGACGACTCATACATCATGGGAAAACCGCACTTTTTATTTTAAAAGAGAGAAAACAGTTTATATATGTTTTGCGGTTTTCCTCCAAATCCAGAAAATATCATGGAAATCCGAATCATCAATAGGATGTAAAACCATGAATATAAGCATGAGAATCCATGAATACGACATAACAATGAATAACAGTATGCCTGAGCGACAAGTAATAACTACAATGTCTAATATGGCATATAAGGGAAGTACACTAATATCATATCAAAACTACTAGCTAACAAGCTAAGTCAAGCAAATATATCATCTAAAGTGTACGTGACATGGCAATTACCGATGAAGATGTGTGTGAGCCGGCAAGTAGGTGTACGTGGTACATACGCATCATCGGTAATGGTGCTGGAGTCCTAACAGCATGATACCAATAATGGAATATGCAGCAAAATAAGTATGCGAGGCAGAGCGAACAGCAATAATGAGCGGAAGCTGAAAACTAGACGCAACTATAACTAATCTGCATTAATCTAATATAAGTCCTACAAATGGTGCCTTTTGGAATAACATGAATCATGGGGTTTTGAAAATAGGGGCTACGGTGTTTTTATGAAAAGATACGTCTTTTGAAATATCCGTAGGATCCCTTGGGCTGTCTTTTAAAATACCCACGATTCGTTAGTTTTTGAAATAGGTAAGAATCAAATCTAATCTAACAGCTAAACTAAACTAAAGGGCTAAGCTAACCAGCTGGACTACAGGTAAGGAAACCGCCTAACATCTGAGTCGATCCATATACATACCTGTATATATATTAGTCGGTGATCCCGCCTCAATAATATCATATCCGATACCGTATCTATAATCAGACATCCCAAGTCAAGAGTGCGGATTAATCATCAAGATATAGCTCGTACGTAAATCCGTCGTACGGCATCCCCAAATCTGGGTACGGGTCAATATCATACTCATCACACTGTTCATCTGGTATCCTCTTTATCAAGATCATCATCTGGGGTACTGACCTACGTCTAGTACACTACTAATATCACTATTCACGTGGCATTGTCATCCAAAGATCCGCTATAATATCAGGACGTATCTCAAGTACGAATCCTGCCATATCACCGATCTCACGGCCTCAACTCAAATCTCATCGACTCATCTCAAACCCAAGTATCATCCGCAAATCCAGTATGTAAACACCTAGTCCCATACCCAGGTGAACACATAACCACCTCTCCCCATATACGCACAGGTAATAACATAGATGTATGCATGTGTGTGCGTGTGTGTGTGGGTGTAACAACTACTCTAGGCTTTCGCAACTAACACTAAACTAATCCATGAACACCTAGAATCCACCTTTATCATCAAGTCTCATATCAACATAATATATATACTCAAAATATATGTGTGTATACGTATTCGTATACATCACCACGAACTGCGGGGGGGGGGGCTATACGCCATCCACCCGACTTCTCCCCGTAGATATAAATCTACTCACCTGGTCCTCGCTCACCGGTGCCGACGTCGCCACGCGCTTGCTTGTCGTCTCAATGTCCGCATGGGGTACCTACATATCATAATGCACCGTATTGCATTAAAATCCGACTCATGACCAAAACGACTCACGAATCCCACATAGGTCAAAACCTATGGTTGCATTTATAAATCAACCCCAAAACCCTCGATGTCGGCGTACAAACGCCAAACCATCGAGAAAACCCAAACACACTCATTTGCACAATCACATGCACTAATTATAATATAAAATAGGTTAAAATTCGAAAAAAACTCAAACTCACTTTAAAAGCCATTTTTCCGAAAATCTAGCAAGCAAAAATTTACCGTTTTAGTACAAAAATCAACATTTAAACAAATCTAGCAGCCGTAATATCCACTCAATATCATAACCAAGTCATATAAACCATTACAATAATTTATTCTCATCAAAATATATATACTTACAAAACCTAGTTAGCAAAACTAGCACAATTTTCCATTTTAGCTCAAAACTTGGTGTTTTAATCAACTTTAACTATTTTAACAATTCTAGTGGCTAAAATGCCCACTAAATAACTTAATTAAGTCACCCAAACCCAAACTAAATTTTAAACTCACTAATTATAATAGATCAAAAAAACTAGTTTGCAATTAGCTTAATTATGATAATTTAGATGTAGAAATTAGCAAATTTGGCACTTAGATTACACTTTGCATGACTTAGCTTGATAACTACACTATACAATCATAAACAATGTTAAAAACCCTCACTTGATTTTAAAAACCTAATTCTAGAATTTCCAAACGCTAACTTTAAAATTATAACTAGCAATTCAAAACTTAATTTAAACCACTCATTAACTTAATTGAAGTAATAATCAAACAATTTAACAAAAAGCCAAGATTTATTATACCTCAAGAACAATGGAACATACATAGAACATGGCTTCCAAATTGAAATCTTTGCATCAAGATCCATGCTAAAAGAGATAAGGGAAAATGGGTAGGGATTGGATTTTTATTTTGTGAGATTTTTGTGTTGATTTTTGGACATTTTGTGATGAAATTTTGATGAGAAATGAAAGGAAAAGAGAGAGGGCTGCTGTTGTGGGAAGGAGAGAGAGAGGGTCGGCTGAATGGGGAGGGGGGAGAGAGAGGGAGGTGGGGAAAAAAGTCAAGGCAATACCCAAAAGTCAAAGCCCAAACTCCTTTTGCCTAATTTCTTTCATTCCTTTGTTCTCTTTTCTTTTCTTTTCTTTTGCAAACCATGTGGGGACAAGAGAGGGGGCTGCTGAATTCAGCCAAGGGGAGGAGTAAGTGGGGGTGTGTGGGTACGGGTGTGGGGTGATGAAAAATGATAAATACAATACCCCAAGCATCCATTTACGCTAAAAAAAGCTTTTTTTTCTTCAATAATTTCTAAACCGTTTTGGCAAATGATTTTGTTCCAAAAACCACATGATAAAATTTTATTTAATGTTTTATGTTGCACAAAATTTTTTTCAACTCATTCCAATTTGTAATTTTCCCTAATTAAATGTATTAGTGACGGCTTAAAATAATAATAAAATAATATTTTTTTCAGAAAATTTGAAATTTCACCAGCGGCTCAATAAACACCAAATAATAGCAATTACATAGCTAGAATATGTATATTTAATTTTTTTAATAAGATATTTGTATTTTGACTTTTTACAGAAAACCCCCTTATTTTCCCGATTTTTCGAAATTTCACCGAAACGATTTTCAAAACGTTACAATCTTCCCCCCTTAAAGAAATTCGGTCCCCGAATTTAAATTCAAACTCCCCCAAATACTAAGACATCTAAGAAAAACCATCAAGTCGTCGGGGCTCCGAAATTGAAACTACAAAAAACAATTCGTAGCGCAGCGCATGCGCTTGAAAAATGAGTATATAACTCAAATCAAAACTCCGTCAAGCATCCCGCAATCATCGGAGTCATGGAGAAGACATCAATGCCAAATCTAAATCAAACCAATATGATATAACTCGAAACTATACATGTAAACATCGAATCTATATCTGTAAGTATCTGAAGGAAATACATGCCAAATCTCTTTAAGTCGCTGTGCAACGCGTATAACACTGCACAGTGGCGGACGTCTATCATAAGAAAATAACTATATACATATATACCTTTGTTTGAAATGTACGTTCCGCCGTTTTGAAAACAATTTAGAAGGGTCTCCTTGTTTTAAACATTTCGTGTCATATTAGACACGTAGGTAAATACGGAGGCTATAACACGCTTTTTGGAAATCCCTTCAATAACTATCAATGCATGCAAAAATATATTCAGGTACTGTCCTCTGACTAGTCCTGCTCAGTACGAAAATACATAGCAATATCATAAAAACGTACTGCTCTATACGAAATCAATCCCAAAATATGCACATGAATGCTGCGTGCGTCTGGTGCGCACGGAAATCAAGATCCATGAATGTGCCATACATGCGCACAGAAACAACATCTAAGTGCATCGGGTGTGCACGAAACATCTGTCGTAGGCAACATGTGTGCCTGACAGCAAAATCAGGTGTATCTAACATGCACGAAAAATCTCGATTTAGTGCATCTGGTGTGCACCAAAATCACACTTCAAAACATGCGCCCAACATGCGCGAAAATCCAAATCAGGTGCATCCATCGTGCACGAAATCATGAAATCCAATATCAAGTGCCGAATATACGCAAAATCCAATCTGGTGCACAAGGTGCACAAAACAAATATCGAACATCACCATCGAAATCGAAGTCCAGGACATCTAAATGCATAACATACGCAACACTGCACTGCAAACATATATGAACTATACCGAGTGCAAAAACCAAATCGTGTGCGTATATACGCACAAATCAGCTCAACTGTATGAGATCCATATAATCATAAACATGAGAACCAAGGCACGAAAACGATATCAAGTGCAACAACCGTGCAAAAATCGTAAATACTCAGCAGATGCAACCATGGTCCATGAAGAAAAATATCATGAAACTCAATCATCAAAATCAATCATGTGAATAAATCACCCAAAACATCGAAATCAATAATGGCGGAACAGTACCGCTCAAGCGCATCCTCTAAGAATCTCGGCCAACTGTCACGGTCCCTAGTGGAACGTCTCGTCGATGATCATGAACTCTGGCCTGCTGGTGTGCATAACAATGACCACTCCTGGGTTAAGGTCTTCACTGTGAATTACCAATCTCTCGGTCCATCGACTCATCGGCCCTGTCAGGTGTGCTAACGGGAATGATCCCATTCTGGCACTTCTCTGGTCATCTCTCGGTCAATCATCGCGACCACTCGTAAGACAGCATATCACTGGCGTCGGCCTCTGGCTCTCTGAATGTACATGATACATCTGATCCTGGGTGCAAGTATCCTTGCAGCAGTGTCCTGGAAGGAATCCTGCTCACGGTCTCTTCCATGTCTCGTCTCGTCGTGGCTGCATAGACTGAGTTCCAACGGCTATCCTCGTATCGGGAGTCTCCCAAGAAATGCATCTCACCACCTAGCATCCGAATTAAGTCGAGCCATCCGATCGAGTCGTCAAAACCTCATAATCCCCCAAGAGCTCAACCTCTTGGGCACAATTTAATAGTATCGAGTACATACCACAGCATCGGTGGTCCAGCCGTAGAAGGGCAAACCCAAGCCTCACTAATGGCGCCGTAGAACTGCCCTAAACCCGAAGGTTCAAAGGCTTTCACACGGTCATTATGTCGAGTTAGGGTTTCATTCTTCTAGAGGGACCATGGAATTGCCTGCATGTCTTTCCGAATACTTTAAACTTGGAATAATAGCTTGCTGATATTCGATCATCTCTGTCGACTCTCAACGCCTCCGCGTGAAGTCGTCTCTAGCTGGAATCAATCTATCTGATGACCTCGCATTGGGCTAGCGAACGAACCACATGTCCTAGTCATTCATCCTTGGTGACTAGCGACCTTTTATCATCTCTTAATACAACTCGTACTGCAATAGCTCCAACATCTGGGGCGATATCTCGTCGTTCGCAGCAATAACTGGCGCAATCGTCTGCATGCTGAACCGTGCCTCAATCATCAGGAGTAAGCAACACACCAACGGTCATCAAAATCTCGTTGGCCTCTATCATTGGCTCGATCCTCTGGTGTCGATCAGCACCTCCGAGTAACATCATAAAGGCGATCCGCCAAACGCTCGTGGCGCGGAAACACAGTAAAAAGACGCATCTCTGCAATCGTGTGTCGCCGGAATTTCGCCCTGGTCAGTCCTCGTTCGTGACGAGCTTGTGCTGACCGCAACTCTAGCTGTAGCTCTCCCTGCCCGTAACCGTAGCAGCAAAACCAAACTGGTACCGATGAGGCTAGATCAGGAAGGAATATAATACTGAACAAGGAAATGTACATCCTAAGGCTTCATAAGTGGAGTGGCGTGTCGTAAATATGCCGCGGAACATACCAACGGTACGTCACTCTACTTTAGTCACCTATTCCATCAACCAAGGGTCATCCTACGCTCCGAAGGTTAAAACCTAACGCTCTGATACCAACTTTGTCACGACCCGAAAGTACGGAACATGACCGGCATTTAAACTACGAACGTCTCGAGGCGTACGTAATCTAAGTAAACTGAAAACCCAGAGATCCAAACCAAGAAAATAGTAGAGTGCAGGAAAAACCAACTTAAAGCAAGTAGTTTCAATAGCATAAGCCGAATTATGCGGTTTTTTAAAAACATCAAAAATTTACTGAAAATTTCGGCAGAGTCTCCTTTGTAAATACTGGCCCCCAAACGGGATACACCATGAATAGTATACGAAATCAATGAAAAGGCATCCCCAAGCGGGAGCTAGCTCTTCGTCAATCGACGGTCACAACCACACAAGCAATAAAATATACAACGCCAACGGCGAGGATCAAAACTCAAAAGGAAACTCAAAACCACAAGAGACCACAGAAATACAACGCGCGACTCTAAGGTCGAAAGAATAAACACCACTGGTCTCTATCTCAAATAAATACATGTTTGGTTGATGGAACTTCTAGATACAACAGAATAATAATATACAAGATATATAATGGGGGTACGATACAAGTAAACCCACCTACTAGAAAATCACCCGAAGGAAACTATGCCCGCAAGCCGTAATGAAACCTGTATGGCAAACCTGCAAGAAACTGGGGCACAACGGGGGTGAGTTGCCAACTCGTGAATAGAAAAACATCTACGCACAGAAATCGCATGTATGACGCATTCCTAGGTCATACGATCATAATATATCCTCAAAAAAAGTATATAACATGCAGCCTATAACAAGGCTAGGGTAAATATCTAACCCGAGTGTAATCTCATGTGCCCGTGTCAGTGCCTCAAGTAGCAATATATCATATGAATGAGGTATGAATGCATGAAAACAGAATACATGTAAATGAAGAATTGTTTCCATAATTTAGTGAGATTTCCTTTGTATTTTTAAAATGAGGTATCATAATGAAATCAGCATAAAACAGTGCCTAGCATCGGCACAAAACGTAATCCCGATATCTCTGTATCACAGTCTCTGTACCTCAATATCTCGAAATCTCAATGTCTCAATCACAATATCTAGGGCGCCGTCAGTCCAGACCGGCCCCTACCATCAATCTCAAGACCACGACGGTATCCTCCGGATATCCGACGCGTCGGGTAAAATCACCGGTAGGTAGTGGTCCCCTGCCAGGCTCACATCGTCATCATCACGCGCTTCTTGCCCCGGGGTACCTTACCGGGTCCACCATGTACCCGAAAAGGTTCATCCGCTTCCTCGAATCGGGTCTCGAAATCCATCAGCAAACTCATGGTGGACGACTCATACATCATGGGAAAACCGCACTTTTTATTTTAAAAGAGAGAAAACAGTTTATATATGTTTTGCGGTTTTCCTCCAAATCCAGAAAATATCATGGAAATCCGAATCATCAATAGGATGTAAAACCATGAATATATGCATGAGAATCCATGAATACGGCATAACAATGAATAACAGTATGCATGAAGCGACAAGTAATAACTACAATGTCTAATATGGCATATAAGGGAAGTACACTAATATCATGTCAAAACTACTAGCTAACAAGCTAAGTCAAGCAAATATATCATCTAAAGTGTACGTGACATGGCAATTACCGATGAAGATGTGTGTGAGCTGGCAAGTAGGTGTATGTGGTACATACGCATCATCGGTAATGGTGCTGGAGTCCTAACAGCATGATACCAATAATGGAATATGCAGCAAAATAAGTATGCGAGGCAGAGCGAATAGCAATAATGAGCGGAAGCTGAAAACTAGACGCAACTATAACTAATCTGTATTAATCTAATATAAGTCCTACAAATGGTGCCTTTTGAAATAACATGAATCATAGGGTTTTGATAATAGGGGCTACGGTGTTTTTATGAAAAAATACGTCTTTTGAAATATCAGTAGGATCCCTTGGGCTGTCTTTTAAAATACACACGATTCGTTAGTTTTTGAAATAGGTAAGAATCAAATCTAATCTAACAACTAAACTAAACTAAAGGGCTAAGCTAACCAGCTGGACTACAGGTAAGGAAACCGCCTAACATCTGAGTCGATCCATATACATACCTGTATATATATTAGTCGGTGATCCCGCCTCAATAATATCATATCCGATACCATATCTGTAATCAGACATCCCAAGTCAAGAGTGCGGATCAATCATCAAGATATAGCTCGTACGTAAATCAGTCGTACGGCATCCCCAAATCTGGGTACGGGTCAATATCATACTCATCACACCGTTCATCTGGTATCCTCTTTATCAAGATCATCATTTGGGGTACTGACCTACGTCTAGTACACTACTAATATCACTATTCACGTGGCATTGTCATCCAAAGATCCGCTATAATATCAGGACGTATCTCAAGTACGAATCTTGCCATATCACCGATCTCACGGCCTCAACTCAAATCTCATCGACTCATCTCAAATCCAAGTATCATCCGCAAATCCAGTATGTGAACACCTAGTCCCATACCCAGGTGAACACATAACCACCTCTCCCCATATTCGCACAGGTAATAACATAGATGTATGCATGTGTGTGCGTGTGTGTGTGGGTGTAACAACTACTCTAGGCTTTCGCAACTAACACTAAACTAATCCATGAACACCTAGAATCCACCTTTATCATCAAGTCTCATATCAACATAATATATATAATAAAAATATATGTGTGTATACGTATTCGTATACATCACCACGAACTGCGGGGGGGGGGGGGGGGGGGGGGGCTATACGCCATCCACCCGACTTCTCCCCGTAGATATAAATCTACTCACCTGGTCCTCGCTCACCGGTGCCGACGTCGCCACGCGCTTGCTTGTCGTCTCAAAGTCCGCATGGGGTACCTACATATCATAATGCACCGTATTGCATTAAAATCCGACTCATGACCAAGACGACTCACGAATCCCACATAGGTCAAAACCTATGGTTGCCTTTATAAATCAACCCCAAAACCCTCGATGTCGGTGTACAAACGCCAAACCATCGAGAAAACCCAAACACACTCATTTGCACAATCACATGCACTAATTATAATATAAAATAGGTTAAAATTCGAAAAAAAACTCAAACTCACTTTAAAAGCCATTTTTCCGAAAATCTAGCAAGCAAAAATTTACCGTTTTAGTACAAAAATCAACATTTAAACAAATCTAGCAGCCGTAATATCCACTCAATATCATAACCAAGTCATATAAACTATTACAATAATTTATTCTCATCAAAATATATATACTTACAAAACCTAGTTAGCAAAACTAGCACAATTTTCCATTTTAGCTCAAAACTTGGTGTTTTAATCAACTTTAACTATTTTAACAATTCTAGTGGCTAAAATGCCCACTAAATAACTTAATTAAGTCACCCAAACCCAAACTAAATTTTAAACTCACTAATTATAATAGATCAAAAAAACTAGTTTGCAATTAGCTTAATTATGATAATTTAGATGTAGAAATTAGCAAATTTGGCACTTAGATTACACTTTGCATGACTTAGCTTGATAACTACACTATACAATCATAAACAATGTTAAAAACCCTCACTTGATTTTAAAAACCTAATTCTAGAATTTCTAAACCCTAACTTTAAAATTCTAACTAGCAATTCAAAACATAATTTAAACCACTCATTAACTTAATTGAAGTAATAATCAAATAATTTAACAAAAAGCCAAGATTTATTATACCTCAAGAACAATGGAACATACATAGAACATGGCCTCCAAACTGAAATCTTTGCATCAAGATCCATGCTAAAAGAGATAAGGGAAAATGGGTAGGGATTGGATTTTTATTTTGTGGGATTTTTGTGTTGATTTTTGGGCATTTTGTGATGAAATTTTGATGAGAAATGAGAGGAAAAGAGAGAGGGCTGCTGTTGTAGGAAGGAGAGAGAGAGGGTCGGCTGAATGGGGAGGGGGGAGAGAGAGGGAGGTGGGGAAAAAAGTCAAGGCAATACCCAAAAGTCAAAGCCCAAACTCCTTTTGCCTAATTTCATTCATTCCTTTGTTCTCTTTTCTTTTCTTTTCTTTTGCAAACCATGTGGGGACAAGAGAGGGGGCTGCTGAATTCAGCCAAGGGGAGGAATAAGTGGGTGTGTGTGGGTGTGGGTACGGGTGTGGGGTGATGAAAAATGATAAATACAATACCCCAAGCATCCATTTACGCTAAAAAAAGCTTTTTTTTCTTCAATAATTTCTAAACCGTTTTGGCAAATGATTTCGTTCCAAAAACCATATGATAAAATTTTATTTAATGTTTTATGATGCACAAAATTTTTTTCAACTCATTCCAATTTGTAATTTTCCCTAATTAAATGTATTAGTGACGGCTTAAAATAATAATAAAATAATATTTTTTTCAGAAAATTTGAAATTTCACCAGCGGCTCAATAAACACCAAATAATAGCAATTACATAGCTAGAATATGTATATTTAATTTTTTTAATAAGATATTTGTATTTTAACTTTTTACAGAAAACCCCCTTATTTTACCGATTTTTCGAAATTTCACCGAAACGATTTTCAAAACGTTACAATCAACTCCCATTACCGGGAGAGACGAAACCCCTCCTATCGCTCATTGCCTTCGTGTGTCTCGGGACTGTACCCAACGGCCACCTGTTTGCACGACTCAGTAGAGCAGTGGTAGGGTGGTAATCAAAGTACAGTGGGAGAACACACAAGACTCTATGACAATCTCGGGTCTACAGACTAACCTGTACCAGTGTCACCTGAGAACTGCTATCTGAAGATAGATATAATTCCATATAGGAGTTCTCGGTGAGTCCGTCCAGTGTACCCAGTCACCACTGAGCACCCGTATATGATCTTGATGTCAAACATCAATGAATGTGGGAACATTCATCGCCCATCGTATGGGTCTAGTATCATATACGCTAGTCTGCTCTGGTATATCAATGCCCCGTCTCGATATACCTACGACTAGGGACGTTCCAGGATATGCTTATAGACTACAGATGTCCCACTAGTATGATCTCCATCATAATCAGAGTAGTCAAGCCGATATCCTCAGGGCTTTATCAGCAGGTATGAATGAATAAAAGCATGATCAAATCAACATGTCAGATAAAGAATAACCAGATAGCATACTATCATGTCGAGCAAGAATGCATACTGAATATATATATACATGTATAGATACATCCACTATCATATAATGGCCTCTAGGGCATACATATATCCAACAAAAGCAAGCCGCCCGATTAATATACGGTATCTTATAAGCGCATTTTAACCGGGTCCATGCGCATATCACATACGCGCACCACAACATTTCTCCTGGACTAGGTAACACCTTTGTGGGACTCTAGGACTCGTCAATACGCCGGCAGTGGGTGATGATCATATCAAGCACCGCCCAAGCCGCAAGCGGTCAGCTAAACATAACGGCCACCCGGGTAATGAGCGATCAGAAGAAAACAAGCGAACCTGCTACAACTCCCGTCGAGCCAACCGGCAACACTATCCGTACAGTCCGGTCTCCTCGTCTGATATATTGCATATCAAGTCTAGGGGTGGTAAACGTCAGACCCCAATAACCGATATGTCGTGCCGATGTGAGGCTCATAACGGGTCGAGAAACTACTGGTAACACTGACCAGTAAATCTCTAATCAGCCCTGGCCAGGGACTTCCTTGTTACGGCCAATCGAGCACAGTGCAACATCAACCCCCAATACCGGGAGAGACGAAACCCCTCATATCGCTCATTGCCTCCATGTGACTCAGGACTGTACCCAAAAACCACCGTTTTGCACGCCCTCATGGACGTGGTAAGGTTGAAATCAAAGCACAGTGGGAATCACACAAGTCTCTATAACGATCTCGGGTCTACAGACTAACCTGCTCAAGTGTCACCTGAGAACTGCCATCTGACGTGAGGTATAATACCATCTGGGAGTTCTCGGCGAGTCCGACCAGTGTACCCAGTCTCCACTGAGCACCCATATACCATCTCTGATGTCAAACACCAATGGTTATGGGATCATCCATCGCCCATCTCATGGGTCGAGAAGCGTATACGCTAGTCTACACTGGTATATCGATGCCCCGTCTCGATACACCAACGACTAGGGACCTTGAAGGATGTACTTATGGACTACCATGTCCCCACTAGTATGATCCGCATCACAGTCCAGGTAGTCAAGTACACATCCTAAGGGCTTTACCAACATGTAACTTTAAGACAGTATAAAGAGACAAGTATACATGTTAAGATAAAGAGCAACCAGATAGCATACTATCATATCGAGCAAGAATGTCATCTCTATATATGTCCAAGCATCCAATATAATATACATCATCTGTACAATACTGGCCTCTAGGGCATACATACAACTAACAATCCGCATATTCTTCATTCGTTGTCTGCTGGTTTCTCTCCTTTTCTCCGTCAGATTCAGCCGCATTAAACATTAGGCTGGATATACCGAAGACCACCGCCGTTTTACTGCATTTCCTTGCTCGTCGTCCTTAATTTCAGTCGGGGGTGGCCGTTACGTTCTGTTTTTACCGCCTATCGTCCCAAATCCCGTGGCGGACGTCTCGCCCGTTGAACCGAAAGCCCGCAATGAAATATTCTGTTTTCACAGCCGAGCGTCTCCAGACCGAAAGAGAGTATGAGGTCGAGACAAAAAAAATAATAAAAAGGTGATGCAACAAGAGGACTTCCCATGAGGTCACCCATCTGAGTACTACTCTCGCCCAAGCACGCTTATCTGCGGAGTTCTGATGTGATCTGGTGCTTTAGTGCCGGTATGGTCGCATCCGAAAGGTTTGGGTCGCCAAATTCTTTTATTCTCTTCCGGGCCGCGACGGATTCTGCATATTCTTCATTCGTTTTTTGTCGGTTTCTCTCCTTTTCTCCGTCAGATTCAGCCGCATTAAACGTTAGGCTGGATATACCGAAGACCAGCGCCGTTTTACTCCGTTTTCCATTCCCGTAGTCCTTAATTTCAGTCGGGGGTGGCCGATACGTTCTGTGTTTACCGCCGATCGTCCCAAATCCCGTGGGGACGTCTTGCCCGTTGAATCGAAAGCCCGCAACGAAATATTCTGTTTTCACGGCCGAGCGTCCCCAGACCGTAAGAGAGTAGGAGGTTGGGACAAAAAAAGCAATAAAAAGGAGATTCAACACGAGGACTTCCCAGGAGGTCACCCATCATAGTACTACTCTCGCCCAAGTACGCTTAACTGCGGAGTTCTGATGTGATCCGGTGCTTTAGTGCTGGTATGGTTGCATCCGAAAGGTTTAGGTCGCCAAAATCTTTTATTCTCTTCCGGGCCGTGACGGATTCTTCATATTCTTAATTCGTTGTCTCCCGGTTTCTCTCCTTTTCTCCGTCAGATTCAGCCGCATTAAATGTTAGGCTGGATATACCGAAGACCAGCACCGTTTTACTCCATTTTCCTTGCCCGTCGTCCTTAATTTCAGTCGGGGGTGGCCGATACGTTCTGTTTTTTACCGCTGATCGTCCCAAATCCGGGGGGCGTCTCGCCTGTTGAACCGAAAGCCCACAATGAAATATTCTGTTTTCACAGCCGAGCGTCCCCAGACCGAAAGAGATTAGGAGGTCGGGACAAAAAAAATAAAAAGGGGATGCAACACGAGGACTTCCCAGGAGGTCACTCGTCCTAGTACTACTCTCGCCCAAGCACGCTTAGTTGCGGAGTTCTGATGGGATCCGGTGCTTTAGTGCCGGTATGGTCGCATCCGAAAGGTTTGGGTCGCCAAACTCTTTTATTCTCTTCCGGACCGCGACGGATTCTGCATATTCTTCATTCGTTGTCGGCAGGTTTCTCTCCTTTTCTCCGGCAGATTCAGCCGCATTAAACGTTTGGCTGGGTATACTGAAGACCAACGCCGTTTTACTCCGCTTTCCTTGCCCGTCCTCCTTAATTTCATTCGGGGGGTGGCCGATACGTTCTATTTTTACCGCTGATCGTCCCATATCCCGGAGGGGACGTCTCTCCCGTTGAACCGAAAGCCCGCAACGAAATATTCTGTTTTCACCGTCGAGCGTCCCCAGACCGTAAGAGGGTAGGAGGTCGGGACGAAAAAAACAATAAAAAGGGGATGCAACACGAGGACATCCTAGGAGGTCACCCATCCTAGTACTACTCTCGCCAAAGCACGCTTGACTGCGGAGTTCTGATGGGATCGGGTGCTTTAGTGCTGGTATGGTCGCATCCGAAATGTTTGGGTCAACAAACTCTTTTATTCTCTTCCGGGCAGCGACGGATTCTGCATATTCTTCATTTGTTGTCTGCCGGTTTCTCTCCTTTTCTCCGTCAGATTCAACCGCATTAAACGTTAGGCTGGATATACCGAAGACCAGCGCCGTTTTACTCTATTTTCCTTGCCCGTAGACCTTAATTTAAGTCATGGTTGGCCGATACGTTCTGTTTTTACCGCCGATCGTCCTAAATCCGGGGGGGGGCGTCGAGCCCGTTGATCCGAAAACCCGCAACGAAATATTCTGTTTTCACGGCCGAACGTCCCCAGAACGAAGGAGAGTAGGAGGTCAGGACAAAAAAAACAATAAAAAGGGAATACAACACGAAGACTTCCCAGGAGGTCACCCATCCTAGTACTACTCTCGCCCAAGCACGCTTAGCTGCGGAGTTCTGATGGTATCCGGTGCTTTAGTGCTGGTATGGTCACATCCGAAAGGTTTGGGACGCCAAACTCTTTTATTCTCTTCCAAGCCACAACAGATTCTACATATTCTTCATTCGTTGTCTGCCGGTTTCTCTCCTTTTCTCCGTCAGATTCAGCCGCATTAAACGTTAAGCTGGATATACCGGAGACCAGCGCCGTTTTACTCCATTTTCCTTGCCCGTCATCCTTAATTTCAGTCGGGGGTGGCCGATACATTCTGTTTTTACCGCCGATCGTCCCAAATCCCGGGGGGACGTCTCGCCCGTTGAACCGAAAGCCCGCAACGAAAAAATCTGTTTCAACAACCGATCGTCCCCAGACCGAAAAAGAGTAGGAGGTCGGGACAAAAAAAACAATAAAAAGGGGATGCAACACGAGGACTTCCCAGGAGGTCACCCAAGATAGTACTACTCTCGCCCAAGCACACTTAACTGCGGAGTTCTGATGGGAACCGATGCTTTAGTGTCGGTATGGTCGCATCCGAAAGGTTTGGGTCGCCAAACTCTTTTATTATCTTCCGGGACGCGATGGATTCTGCATATTCTTCATTCGTTATCTGCCGGTTTCTCTCCTTTTCTCCGTCAGATTCAACCGCATTAAACGATAGGCTGGATATACCGAAGACCAGCGCCATTTTACTCCGTTTTCCTTGCCCGTCGTCCTTAATTTCACTCGGGGGTGGCGGATACGTTCTGTTTTTACCGTCGATCGTCCCAAATCCCCTGCGGGAGGTCATGCCCGTTGAACCGAAAGCCCGCAACGAAATATTCTGTATTCACAGCCGGGCGACCCCAGACCGAAAGAAAGTAGGAGGTCGGGACAAAAAAAACAAAAAAAGGTGATGCAACACGTGGACTTCCCAGGAGGTCACTCATAATAGTACTACTCTCGCCCAAGCATGCTTAACTGCGGAATTCTGATGGGATCCGGTGCTTTAGTGCTGGTATGGTCGCATCCGAACTTTTTGGGTCACCAAACACTTTTATTCTCTTCTGGGCTGCGACGGATTCAGCATATTCTTCATTCGTTGTCTGCCGGTTTCTCTCCTTTTCTTCGTCAGATTCAGCCGCAATAAACATTAGGCTGGATATACCGAAGACCAACACCGTTTTACTCCATTTTCCTTGCCCGTCGTCCTTAAATCCAGTCGGGGTGGCGGATACGTTCTGTTTTTAACGCCGATCGTCCCAAATCCCGGGGGGGAAGTCTCGCCCGTTGAACCGAAAGCCCGCTACGAAATATTCTGTTTTCACAGCCGAGCGTCCCCAGACCGAAAGAGAGTTGGAGGTCGGGACAAAAAAAACAATAAAAAGAGGATGCAGCACGAGGACTTCCCAGGAGGTCACCCAGCCTAGTACTACCTCTCGCCCTAGAACGCTTAGCTACGGAGTTCTGATGGGATCCGGTGCTTTAGTGCTGGTATGGTCTCATCCGAAAGGTTTGGGTCGCCAAACTCTTTTATTCTCTTCCGGGCCACGACAGATTCTGCATATTCTTCATTCGTTGTCTAACGGTTTCTCTCCTTTTCTCCGTGAGATTCAGCCGTAATAAACGTTAGGATGGATATACCGAAGACCAGCGCCGTTTTACTCCGTTTTCCTTGCCCGTCGTCCATAATTTCAGTCGGGGTTGGCGGATACGTTCTGTTTTTACCGCCGATCGTCCCAAATCCTTTGGGGGGACGTCTCGCCCGTTGAACCGAAAGCCCGCAACGAAATATTCTGTATTGACAGCCGAGCTTCCCCAGACCGAGAGAGTAGGAGGCCGGGACAAAAAAACTATAAAAAGGGGATGCAACACGAGGACTTCCCAGGATGTCACTGATTGATATAAAATCTCGTTGTGTGTAAATCGAATCAAATAGTCCCCGGCAACGGCGCCATTTGATTGAATGAAATTGTAAAGAAATCACAACCAAAAATTATTTGACCGCAATCAACTACGGTGTCGGATGTAGTTAGTATGTGAGTGCGGATCGTCCATAGGGAAAGTGTAATCGTTCGTCTTTTGAATTAGATGAATTGAAACTTTAATGAAAAGAAAACAAACAATTCAAGATTTATAGTTGAAGTTCAAGAATGAGAAAAAAACGAGATCTAAGAAAGCATTAAAAGATAGAATCAAGAATTGATCGTTTGTTGATTTTTCCAAACCAAATCTCAAGAATCGAAATGAGGCTCGTAGGAATCGATCGGATCTATAGATGTGATGTAATCTTAGAATTACGTATTCTTATCCTTCGATGAATTGATACTAGATCGATGATGATCGATGAGAATTAGGGATTTCTTATGAAACTAGGGTTTCATCTTATCCCTTGTTCTTTCGTCGATATCATTCACATTGTAGCCTCTAGTAAATTCAAGAAACGATCGTAGATCCCTAATTTCGAGCGATCACATCAAGAAAGCATCGCAACGAAACTAGGTCATCGATTCTTGAACTTGCTAAGGTTTACAAAACTCGTAGGACTTAAAAATCGTATTAAGATTTGTTACATCATCATTCTACAATCGTCTCGACTCCTTAACGAGCGGAGTTTCACTCAAACATCACAACAAGAGCAACAATTACAAATTGAGATCTAATCATGATGCAAGAATTAAAAGAAAGCAAGATTAAAGAATTTCACCTTTTATTTATATCAACAATTTAGTTACATTCGCTCAAGAACTACAAGAGGAAGAACTTGATCGTCGACTTGGCTTCGCTCGTCTCCGTGGATCGCGGATCGGCTTGGATCACTTGCCCGATTGAAGATCGGCTCGGCTCCTAAAAGGTTGAAGGCTTCTCGCTTGATTTGGTACTCAAGATCTTGGATTTGGAGTGGAATTAGGGTTAGGGTTTCGCACAAGCCTTGTCACGAGACTTGTGGAAGAAGATGGTGTAGAATGAACCAATGGTTATTGATTAGCCTTTAACCCTAGGTCTAGGTTCCTATTTATAGATAACTAACCCTAGATCTAGGATTTCAAATTCTAAGTTTCCCTCCTAAAGTTTGTTGAGGAAATTCAAATTTCCCTCCAAAAGTTAGTTAGGGGAGAAGCTTCTAGATGTGATTAGTTAGGAGGAGCTTCTAGAAGAGGATTAATTAGGAGCTTAATTAGGATTATCCTTCCTTAATCTTCTTTTCTGATCTGGCAGTAGCTTTGAGAGAGTTCTGGAATTTGATGTATCAGAGAGGACTGTGGGACCAGAGCTGAGAATTGTGACCAAAAATTCAACTGCTGACGTGGCAATAGAGGCGCGGAACCGCGGCGCAAGACATCTCCTGCCGCGGTTCCGCGGCTAACTTGGAGTCTTGGGCCTTTGTTTCTCTGTTACTCTCTTGGGCTGATGTATGGGCTTTCTTTTGATGTATAGAATTGTATAATTCCTTCTGAATTGCTACCAGATCTGAAATGATTTAGTTGGCGTATTTTTGATCAGCTCTTTTGCTTTTCTTACGTATTTCCTGCACAGACTCAAGACAAGTGTTGCGCAAATACAGAAATGATGCGATGCCATGAAATGCGGTTAATTTCCCTTAAAGTGTCGGTTTAAAAGTCTAGTACATGCAATCTCATATTTTGTGACAGATTTGCTAATATGTAGAATATGAATGCCGAACACTTCTAAATGTATGCAAATGTTAAGGAAATTGCCGGCTAAAATATACAATATTTTCGACTGATCAAATACCCCCAAACTTAATTTCGATCGTCTCGAGCGAATGTTTTATTAAAAAGAGAAGGAGAAAATAAAGAAAGAGAAAAACTAACTAGCACATTTTCGTAGGCAACACGATTGCACTGAGCACGTACAACAAGCCTTTAAACCTCTAGGTGTCCCTAGTAGGAGGAGTGTTGTCTCCTGAGGGTTTTCAGCGGATTGCACCCACAAAATCCAATAATAAAAGGAAGATCATGAATATTACATTTAAAGAAAAGAATTGTAAAAGAAAAGCCTTGAAAATTAGCGTTTCCAACTAAGCTAGCTTTTCGGTTGCCATGAGCCCTATCTTAATGGTCATGAAAAGATGTCAGAAATCACGTCCTCCCTCAATAAAACATCGTCTTATTCTTCATTCCTATCTTTCTTCCAAACATCGATCATATAACCCTGCTTGTGTGTAAAGACATCCCTACACCCGGAGAATTCAATTCAAGCTATCATACTCTTGCCCATCAACCTCAGTACTTTTTGATAAACGAGATTGCTTACACACTTTCATGCGACCGTTAATACTTCTTGAGGTACTAACCGACCGATTACTAATGTGCTTGCATGCTTGGTGTATTTTCCTAGTCTTGCACCACCTCAGGCATAGCAGTGACTCCCAGACCAGTTGACCTTAGGGCACTAGGTGAAGAAGCACCCTTTTGCTATATATTTTTAATTCCCTTTGGTGATAACAAAACCAGTGTCCATTTTTCTCACCACTTTCAAAATATATATTTTTTTTCATACTTTTGGCTTTAAGACAAGAGCATTTCAAGGTATCCTGTACTATCCCAGGCTTCAAGACGTGTGTAAGTGCGAATAGCAGGGTAGCAACGTTCAAAATGTTTGGCTTCAAGAATAGAAACTATTTTTCAAACTTATTTTTATCCTCAGATTAGTGACGTCTTTCATCTTACTAACCCTTGGGACAACGGCTCATAACTACTTATTACTAGTTCGTATAAGAAAACATCTAATTTTCTTAGTTTTCTTAAATTTTTCTAATCTCATGGATGTAAATGTTCACTATCTAAACTTTCATTATCTTATTTATATACAAAAAATATTTTTATAATTTTGAAAATTTTTAAATTTTTATAGGTTTTTTTTTTAAAAGAAATGTTTTGTGCTTATGCAGATGATATGCAAATGATGCAAAAATAAGCACAAACCTCCCCCAAACTTGTTTTCAACAGTGTCCTCACTGTTGCCTTCTGCTATATCTCAAAAAACCTGTAAGCTTGGGAGGAATTTATTAGTGGGGGAAAAATATATAAGTGAAGAACCTCCCCGAAACTTATTTTAGGATCAAAATTTTGTAAAAATTTTCTTTTTAGGAGCCAGAAAAACATACCCCCAAACTTGAGTTATGCAATGTTAATCTTTTGAAAATCATATGAGGGGGTCAAAACTCATTGGTCGATGCCAAGCTTTGCAAAGACCGAATGTTAACACCAACCATTCGAAAATTTTATCAATGCAGTGCTCTGGTTGGTGGAAGAAGAAGTGGGGAAATGTTAAGTAGTGGAAGAGAGTGTGTGTGCGTCTCATTTTAGATGGACGATGCAGTGAATGTGATGGATTACTCGCATTCTTTTTACAGTTCAGAAGAAGGGGTGGAGGTTCAATTTTATTGATTGGGAGATGATTCATCTCAACACCCGTGTCATTTAAAAATCCGAGTTCATCAGCGAAGATTTCCTCAAAAGTTCCATCTATACCCCGATGAATAATGTCATCACAAAGTGCGGGGTGATCTTCAGACTCTAAAATCAGTTCATAATCAGTGTTATTTGTTGACCCGGACATCTCAGTGGAAGAGTCCGTATGTGTTAGATACATAGTGTGGTCAAACAATAACATATGAAAAGAGTCAAGATCGATATCAGGAGGATCATCAAATTCGCTGCTGTCAACATCCATTAAGTCGACAGAACATGCCTGAGCAATAGATTCGGAGGGTACACTTCCCAACTTGTAAATGTTCAGCTCTATTGACCTATTCCCGAAAGATAGGGTCATAGAACCGTTACGACAGTTGATAATAGCATTGGAAGTGGCCAAAAAGGGGCGACCTAAAATCACCGGAATTTGATTCCGTGGGTTCGCTACAGGTTGTGTATCAATTACAATAAAATCTACCGGGAATATAAATTCTCCGATTTTTATTAACACATCCTCCAGTTCACCCCTAGGTTTGGTGATAGATCGGGTAGCCATCTGGAGAGTGCAATTGGTTGGCTTCAACTCTCCGATCCCTAATTGCTCATAGACTGAGTATGGAAGCAAGTTAACACTAGCGCCAAGATCAAGTAAAGCACGGTTAATGTGTTTTTCCCCAATAGAAACGGAAATAGTAGGATATCCAGGATCCTTACGTTTCCTCGGTAATTGTTGGAGGAAAGCCGTGTCTATTGTTTTTTCCATGAAAATCTTCTTAGGCACTGGATTCTTCCTCTTCCTAGTGCACAAGTTCTTAAGAGTTTTCGCATAGGACGGAACTTGTTGGATAGCATCTAGGAGAGGGATGTTGGTGTTTACTTGATTAAAAATGTTCATAATCTTCTCCATATGTGGACTCGGTGTGTTAGCCCTTAACCGATTAGGATAAGGTGCTTTAGCAATAAGCGCTGGGTCCATCATAGGAGAAGGAAGTGGGTGTGGAACCGATCCCAGAATAGAAGTGGGGATCGTCCGTGGAGGAGTAAAAGAGGTGGGCTGTAGTGGCGAGCCTTTTGGGAAATGGAGAATAGGCTCGGAAGAAGGTGGTGGGGTAGAAGAACTGGGGTTAGAAGTGTGTGTGTGGGGAAAGGTCTCAGCCGGGGTGTTATTGAATGATTTATCAGTATCATCAAACTCTTCCCCAAGATGATGGTCAAGCACTCTTCCAGATCTCAACATGATTGCATCCACATCATGTGAATAGCTAGAATTGAGTAAAGGTTGAGCTGGAAGTTTCCCTTTCTCTCTTGCACTTATTTCGGCTCTTAATCGTGAAATTTCTGCTTCCATCGATTTGATACTCTCAGCTTGGGATGCTGAGTTTTTATCAATTTTATCGACAGAAGATTTCATTTCAGCCGAAACTTGCATGATATTTGTTAAGACCAAATTCATGCATTGTGCAAATGAATATGTTTCATCAGTCCCGGTCAACTGCAAAGGACTAGATGGTGAAAAAGTGTTGACCGGATTTTGAAAATTTTGTGCTTGAAAGGGGTGCTGACTCAATTGTGGTGGTTGCTGTTGTGGTGGAGGGACCCTTTGGAAATTGTTTTGGGTTGGAACCGTGTTCTGAAATTGTGATTGGTTCCAAGCAAAGTTAGGGTTATTCCTCCAACCCTGATCATATATGGAGGAAGATGGATCGTTTCTAGGTCTTTGAAATGATGCATTGGTATGCTCATGACCTTGAAACGGACATTCTTCCATCAAGTGAGACGGATCAGAACAACAGCCACATACAGTTTTGGAGAGTGATATTTGACTTAGGGCGGCGGCTAAAAATTTATTTTCCATATTCTCGAGTTTCTTATTGATAGCTGCAATGTCAGCTCTAACTCCTATGGAAATATCATTGCCATCCCTAGACAATTGACTCACACCCTCCCACTGTAAAGATTTTTCAGCGAAATCTTCTAGAAAGTTCCAGGCTTCCCCATCATCTTTGGTCATAAAGTTGCCTTGACACATGGATTCAAGGGACTGTCTTGTGTAAGGAGTAATGCCCTCATAAATGATTCGGCACAATTCCCATCTCGGGATGCCGTGATGAGGACATTGGACTAACAAATCCTTGAAGCGGTCAAGACATTTTGAAAATGTTTCATTTGGAAGCTGGGTGAATTGATAGATTTCGCTACGGACTCGAGCTGTCTTTTGATGTGGGTAGAATTTCTTAAGGAATGCTTTAACGAATTCGTCCCAATTTGAAATGGAATGTGCGGTAGTGTTATATAGCCACTTATCGGCTAAATCGCACAAAGTGAATGGGAGAAGACGAAGACGGAAAGCATCCACAGACAACTGTGAGGTACTCATCATTGCGCATACATTTTAAAATTTCGTGATAAACACGTATGCGTCTTCAGACTCGAGACCGTGAAATTTTGGTAGAAGGTTGATGTATTGGGGTTTTATTTGAAAATTTTCCCCGTTGGCTGGTGGTGTGGAAAGACAGGTGGAAAGTGGGCCTCGTGTTGGATAGCATCTCTCTTGGAGAGAGATGCGAGGTGGAATCTTCGCACCAACGGACGGCGGCAGAATAGTGGAAAAGAAGTTCGATGGAGGTGGATCCATCGATGTGGGTGTGGTGGTGGGTAAAAGAAAGGTAAATGTAGAAATACCGACTTTTGGGTCGATGAGGGAAACGCAGACTAACGGGCAGTAGAAACCCGTGTCCAGCCTATCTTGCACTAAAAAGGGTTAGTACAAGTGGCAGCGTGAATTTATAATTAAGGGAAATGATATGAATGCGGTGTTTGTTTTAAAAAATTGATACGGATTTTTGAAAAATATGATGCAACACAATAAATGCAACACACAAAACCCTAATACTAGGGGTCACATAGGTCAAAGTCTAGACCGCTCCTAACTGCCAAAAGATAAGTCGCAGGATAAATCCTCCACTGCCTCTTTGTTCCCCTGTGGCCGGATAAGTGCCAGGTAAGTGGGAAGGTACTCCACTACGTAAGTAGTGGGCCTAATTAAAAACCACTAGCCTTAGACACACTCGCCTTAGGCACCACAAGAAAACGCGGATAAGCAATGAATTACCCACGGCCTTCTCTTGTCCTAATTGAGCACGACGGTCCTTAGAGTCATCTCTAGATTTCTTTTAATTAATGAGGGTAAATGCGGATGCAAGTTTTGCGATTTTCGGGGCCTAGGAAGGGTAATGAAATCCCCACCTAATTTGGATTTGGTCGTGCCCCTTAAATTTCCGTATTAATATGCAACAACCACAAGAATAAAAAAACACGCACAAATTTTATTTTGCTTTTGCGGCGCTGCGATTTATTTGCATAGAATCCTGCAAGAAATTGTTATTTGGAGCAGATGAGGTAAGAGATAAGAAAGATAGTAGCTTACAGAGAAAGTTTGGCACAGAGATCACTTCGAGTTGCCGTGGAAGCGCCGCAGGAGAGGGGTTCTAGCCGCGGAAACGCGCTTGAATGAGGAGGTCTCTGCAAATTTGTTTTATGACAATGCTTCTGTTACTCCCCTTAGCTCTCTGGAAAACTCAGAAATTTTTTATCCAAGCTCCAATAATTCCAGATTTCCTCGCAATCAAATCACAACACACGTATTAGTGTTTGCACGAATTTTGATCTAAAAATTATAATGGAATAAATTGTTCAACTCAAATTTCAAAATACGAACAATTAGCGCACTATCCCCGGCAACGGCGCCATTTGATTGAAAAGATTTCCGATTGTGTTTATCGAATCAAATAGTCCCCGGCAACGGCGCCATTTGATTGAATGAAATTGTAAAGAAATCACAACCAAAAATTATTTGACCGCAATCAACTACGGTGTCGGATGTAGTTAGTATGTGAGTGCGGATCGTCCACAGGGAAAGTGTAATCGTTCGTCTTTTGAATTAGATGAATTGAAACTTTAATGAAAAGAAAACAAACAATTCAAGATTTATAGTTGAAGTTCAAGAATGAGAAAAAAACTAGATCTAAGAAAGCATTAAAAGATAGAATCAAGAATTGATCGTTTGTTGATTTTTCCAAACCAAATCTCAAGAATCGAAATGAGGCTCGTAGGAATCGATCGGATCTATAGATGTGATGTAATCTTAGAATTACGTATTCTTATCCTTCGATGAATTGATACTAGATCGATGATGATCGATGAGAATTAGGGATTTCTTGTGAAACTAGGGTTTCATCTTATCCCTTGTTCTTTCGTCGATATCATTCACATTCTAGCCTCTAGTAAATTCAAGAAACGATCGTAGATCCCTAATGTCGAGCGATCACATCAAGAAAGCATCGCAACGAAACTAGGTCATCGATTCTTGAACTTGCTAAGGTTTAGAAAACTCGTAGGACTTAAAAATCGTATTAAGATTTGTTACATCATCATTCTACAATCGTCTCGACTCCTTAACGAGCGGAGTTTCACTCAAACATCACAACAAGAGCAACAATTACAAATTGAGATCTAATCATGATGCAAGAATTAAAAGAAAGCAAGATTAAAGAATTTCACCTTTTATTTATATCAACAATTTAGTTACATTCGCTCAAGAACTACAAGAGGAAGAACTTGATCGTCGACTTGGCTTCGCTCGTCTCCGTGGATCCCGGATCGGCTTGGATCACTTGCCCGATTGAAGATCGGCTCGGCTCCTAAAAGGTTGAAGGCTTCTCGCTTGATTTGGTACTCAAGATCTTGGATTTGGAGTGGAATTAGGGTTAGGGTTTCGCACAAGCCTTGTCACGAGACTTGTGGAAGAAGATGGTGTAGAATGAACCAATGGTTATTGATTAGCCTTTAACCCTAGGTCTAGGTTCCTATTTATAGATAACTAACCCTAGATCTAGGATTTCAAATTCTAAGTTTCCCTCCTAAAGTTTGTTGAGGAAATTCAAATTTCCCTCCAAAAGTTAGTTAGGGGAGAAGCTTCTAGATGTGATTAGTTAGGAGGAGCTTCTAGAAGAGGATTAATTAGGAGCTTAATTAGGATTAGCCTTCCTTAATCTTCTTTTCTGATCTGGCAGTAGCTTTGAGAGAGTTCTCGAATTTGATGTATCAGAGAGGACTGTGGGACCAGAGCTGAGAATTGTGACAAAAAATTCAACTGCTGACGTGGCAATTGAGGCGCGGAACCGCGGCGCAAGACATCTCCTGCCGCGGTTCCGCGGCTAACTTGGAGTCTTGGGCCTTTGTTTCTCTGTTACTCTCTTGGGCTGATGTATGGGCTTTCTTTTGATGTATAGAATTGTATAATTCCTTCTGAATTGCTACCAGATCTGAAATGATTTAGTTAGCGTATTTTTGATCAGCTCTTTTGCTTTTCTTCCGTATTTCCTGCACAGACTCAAGACAAGTGTTGCGCAAATACAGAAATGATGCGATGCCATGAAATGCGGTAAATTTCCCTTAAAGTGTCGGTTTAAAAGTCTAGTACATGCAATCTCATATTTTGTGACAGATTTGCTAATATGTAGAATATGAATGCCGAACACTTCTAAATGTATGCAAATGTTAAGGAAATAGCCGGCTAAAATATACAATATTTTCGACTGATCAGTCACCCAAGACAGTACCACTCTCACCCAAGCACGCTTGACTGCGGAGTTCTGATGGGATCCGGAGCTTTAGTGCTGGTATGGTCACATCCGAAAGGTTTGGGTCGCCAAACTCTTTTATTCTCTTCCGGGCCGCGACGGATTCTGCATATTTTTCATTCGTTGTCTGCCGGTTTCTCTCCTTTTCTCCGTCAGATTCAGCCGCAATTAATGATAGGCTGGATATACCGAAGACCAGCGCCGTTTTACTCCGTTTTCATTGCCAGTCGTCCTTAATTTCAGTCGGCGTGGCGGATACGTTCTGTTTTTACCGCCGATCATCCTAAATCCCGGGGGGGACGTCTCGCCCGTTGAACCGAAAGCCCACAACGAAATATTCTGTTTTCACAGCCGAGCGTCCTCAGACCGAAAGTGAGTAGGAGGTCGGGACCAAAAATAAATAAAAAGAGGATGCAACATGAGGACTTCCCTGGAGGTCACCCGTCCTAGTACTACTCTCGCCCAAGCACGCTTGACTGCGGAGTTCTGATGGGATCCGGTGCTTTAGTGTTGGTATGGTCGCATCCGAAAGGTTTGGGTCGCCAAACTCTTTTATTCTCTTCCGAACCGCGACGGATTCTGCATATTCTTCATTCGTTGTCTGCCGGTTTCTCTCCATTTCTCCGTCAGATTCAGCCGCATTAAACGTTAGGCTGGATATACCGAAGACCAGAGCCGTTTTACTCCGTTTTCCTTGCCCGTCGTTTTTAATATCATTCGGGGGTGGCCGATACGTTTTGTTTTTACCGCCGATCGTCCCAAATCCCGGGAGGGACGTCTCGCCAGTTGAACCGAAAGCCCGCAATGAAATATTCTGTTTTCACAGCCGAGCGTCCCCAGACCGAAAGAGAGTAGGAGGTCGGGATAAAAAAAACAATAAAAAGGGGATGCAACACGAGGACTTCCCAGGAGGTTACCCATCATAGCACTACTCTCGCCAAAGTACACTTGACTGCAGAGTTCTGACGTGATCCGGTGCTTTAGTGCTGATATGGTCACATCCGAATGGTTTGGGTCTCCAAACTCTTTTATTCTCTTCCGGGCCGCGACGGATTCTGCATATTTTTCATTCGTTGTCTGCCGGTTTCTCTCATTTTCTCCGTCAGATTCAGCCGCATTAAACGTTAGGCTGGACATACCGAAGACCAGCGCCGTTTTACTCCGTTTTCCTTGCCCGCCGTCCTTAATTTCAGTCGGGGGTGGCCGATACGTTCTGTTTTTACAGCCGATCGTCCCAAATCCCGGGGGACGTCTCGCCCGATGAACCGAAAACCCGCAACAAAATATTCTGTTTTCACAGCCGAGCGTCCCCAGACCGAAAGAGAGTAGGAGGTTAGGACAAAAAAACAATAAAAAGGGGATGCAATACGAGGACTTCCCAGAAGGTCACCCATCCTAGTACTTCTATCGCCCAAGCACGCTTAGCTGCGGAGTTCTGATGGGATCCGGTGCTTTAGTGGTAGTATGGTCGCATCCGAAAGGTTTGGGTCGCCAAACTCTTTATTCTCTTCCAGGCCGCGACGGATTCTGCATATTCTCCATTCGTTGTCTGCCGGTAACTCTCCTTTTCTCCGTCAGATTCAGCCGCATTATGTAAGTGCACGGCAGCGCCCCGGCCGTCTGAACGAGGCCGAAATGCGGAAACGATACTTTTCTTTAACTTTTAAAACTGGCGCTACCGCATACTAAAAACACGGATCGAGCCATTAAACTACTCCTAGCTAACTAGCGAAGGGGTAAAGAGATATACCGAGCGATCCGTGTCCTTTAGTCTTCTCGTCGTCATCCCGATCTCCCCGCGGAATCTCCGGTCTTCATCTCCTCATCGGAAGGGCACCACATCGCCGGGTTCTTTTACGGGCTCCCACCTCTGGACCGAGGCAACTCGGGCATGAAGTTGGCGAGTCGACGTGTCCAAGAATGCTGTAGGATAAATGTAGAATGGTTTTGTCTCATGGGGTTATAGAAGTTGCCATTCTTGAAGTGGGGTTGAAGGAGATAGTTTTTTGATGATCAAAAGGATTTTGTGCAAAGCCAAAAAGATCAAAATCCCACTTCCAAAAATATGAACAGCCCACATCAAGTTGTGGCAGGCTTGACTTTCAAGAAAATGAGAGAGGAGAGAGAGTGGTTCAATCATGTAAGAAGGAATGATGAATGATGATGAGAAAAATAAAGATCACAACCAAGTCACATCTTCAACAACCATCACAACTCAAAAGTCAAACAATGATGAACATATGAAGGTCAAAGGATGGTAGAATCATCATGAAGCAACAATTTACAAAGACCACCCTCCACAATGCCAATTTGCACATTTGCAAATAAGCCCTCCTCCACCAATTTTCAGCTAAGGATAGAAACCAAAAAAAATGCCCGAAACGGAAAGCAAACTGGCAACTTCAAAAAACTGATCCCATAATAAATTACAGGAAAACCCCGCGACTGTATATACATACCCGTATTTGTATTGCGACCGAATACAAATGCAATGAGACAAACTCTACACAGTACAATACTAGGATCCGGCTTAAACCAAAGCCCGCTAGTATTATCCGTCCGATCATGATCCGTGCAATACCGCACGTATATGATGGAACCCTGCCATATCTCCATACGGCCTCTACAGCGTTTCGCCCGAAACTTGAGAAACGGTTTGTGGGGGAATCTAAAGACTCGTCAATACTTTGGTTGTGGATTTAACCACTAGCACGTCAGAGGTATTAGCCATACGTAACGGGCTACCGGGTATTGACCAAAAGGGACGTCGATGAGCGAACTCATCCTGACACCCTACTGAGCCTGTCAGTGACAATATCCGTACAGTCCGGTCCGTTGTTCTATGAGCATCGCATGGCGGACCTAGGGGTTGGTAAAAGTCAGACCCCCAAAAGCGATACAAGTCATGTCGAAGTGTAGCCCAGAACACCCTGAGATGCTACTGGAATACCTACCAGTAAATCTCCTGTTTTGGCCAAGGACTTCGTGTAATTGCTCTCCTAGACACAGCGCGACCTCACTCCCAATACCGGGAGAGACGAACCTCTGCAGATCCGCTCACTGCCTCCATGTGGCTTGGGACTGTACCCAACTAAAACCTGTTTGGATGTCTCCTTTGTGCGTGGTAGGGTAGTAATCAAAGTACAGTGGGAACTCACACGAGACAAATGACGATCTCAGGTCGATGAACTAACCTGTACATATGTCACCAGGGAACTGCTATCTGACGTCAGGTATAAGACCAACTAGCATGTTCCCGGCGAGTCCTGTCCGGTGTACTCATAACCCAATGAGCACCTGTATACATCTTAGGTGAGCCAACTGACACCAGTGGCTTGTGAGACCGGCCACCGCCCCTCGTCGGGGTCTCGACTGTATACTCTAGTCTACTCTGGAGTATCGATGCCCTGTCTCGAAACTCCCACGACTAGGGACCTTTTAAGGATGTGCTTATAGACTACCAGCTCCTACGTATATGATCGCCATCATACTGGTGGCTATCAAGCAAGAATCCTAAGGGCTCTATCAACGCGCAATAGTGACCTGTAAGGTCACCTAAAGCAGTACACGATGATAAAGATAAACCAGATAGCATACTATCATCTTGAGTAAGACTGTCCTACCGGCATAGGTCCTCCCTCAATCTTTGCAATCACGTGCCTATGATCCAATAATTGACTCTGAGGGCACTATCTCCAACAATCTCCCACTTACACTCAAGGCTAATTATTTCGATGTCGCATACTCACAGCCCATGTGATACCGAACACCCAACTCCTTTACTAATCAGTCACACAAAACCCGTTTGAGAAACTAATGCGTTCGAGGAATAGCCTCAGTGAGTGGATCCGCTCTGATGTTTCTTTCTATGTCTCTCTATATCTTAAGTTCGCGGAGAAAGCCATCTCCCGAAATGAGCAATACCTGTCTTAGAATGTGTCTGGATGTCTGATGGGACCTAGCTCATAAATGAACTCCAAATCCAAACTTCTTAGACCGTATCGACGACTGAACTTAATCAGTATCCCACGTAATGCCTCCCTCAGTGTCCGCTTGGATCACCTGTCCAAAACACTGCCCCTCGTCAGAGGGAAAACTATAACTCTGACAGTCATTCTGTCATCCAGGTCATCTTGGAAGCCTGGAATGATAACCGTCTCCTGAATGAGGTTGCCGTTATCATATCCCTAGAGCATCCACTTATGTTCTAAAACTGCTTCCGAATGTTTCTCCAGGATTGGATCAATATCAACTTATTGCAGCTCATGCAAAAACAACATCTGGTGTGGTACTTGACATCTCATGATTGACTCAATTGCCTAAGCAAGTGATCTGCCAATCATGCACATCCCTCTCCCCTTTAGTCTGTAAGACACCTTTAGAGAGGGTGACTCCATCACCTGCAGGTACACTACCGTGCCAGGAGTCGTCCATTCTAAATAACTTTAGAATGCTGTCTAAGTACCCTGATTGGGATACTTCCCAAATCTAGATCTAAAACCATAGATCTAGTAACCAGAATATCTGATATAATATCTATGTCCTATATGCAGAAACCACTGTGTGACAACCAAAGTATAACAGATCATAGTATATGAATTTCACTTCCTACTCTGTGTATGTCATCCAAATACCAGGACATCACACCCTACTACCTTCTTAACAGATCCATCCCCTATTATGAAGAAGTCAAACCTATGACCGTCACATCAGATATAGATGATCTATCTCCGCTACATGTGCTTTAGTCTCTTAATAGACATAAGCCACTTGTCCACCAATGCTTCCGCTGCTCCCACTGACTACGACAACCCTCTGGAAGAATCATATACACGTGCACTTCTAAAGCTTGTTTAGAACGACGCTATACTCATCCTCCTGCCGGGTCTCACAGTCTGGAACAACAGTAGTGTCAAGTCTGGGTAAACAAGAACATCCCTGTCACCGTCCTTGAGCATACCAAAGTACCTCTCGAGTGCCTAAGGTTACCCACCTTATCTGCGAAGTGGCCAATGGAATGTCAAACCAGTTTGAATCTTTAGGTTCTTATTAAATTTTCAGTAAACGTTTGTGGTTCTGGAATCACTTCCAGTTCTACCATACTCCCACTTCTGTTTTCTGAAAAATCCATTTTACTTAAAACTGTGGTGAGTCTAGAACAATATCACTATTGATCTTCCAGATGGTAGAAAGTCAACCATCATCATAGCCTGGGTCAACCCACAAACAGCCATCACGGAAACGTGCCTTGAATTATCCAGAGTTTGGTTTTAAGCATATGCCGGACAACTCCCCGTACCTTAACATCGTTAAGATATGAACTGTTCTATATCCAATATAGAAACGGAGGCACTGATTTAATTGGAACCAGATTCAAATCATGCAACTGTTTCCAGTGCATGTCAACTAAATGGAAAGATGCCGATCAGCATTACTCAACTTAGGAGTGCTTCCAATTATGAGTAACCTAAAAGAGAAGCAAGTTCTCTCAATCATTACTATCAACTGAACACCATACACAAGTATCTACATTTTCGATCACCTTGAAGAATCCCGATACTTGCAACACCTGGTTCTCTACTCTATTTTTATACCTATAACTTCTCAAAACTTGGACCTTGTATTTCAACGAAATACATGTCTAAGAACTAGAGAAGTCATAAGTAAACAGAATACAGTCCGAGCACCAATGCCTCTGTCCTCATGGACACTGGACAATATACAATACTCTGTATAAGTCCCCTGAGTCTAATAACTCATTCCCTGTGTGTCGTAGGTTGAAAACTGTACTTATGGTTAAGAAGAATTACAACGCTGTTTAATGCTTCTTACCTAACCATCCACTGATATAGGTAAATATCATAGAAATAACTTCAAAAAGATATATCTCACTCTATAAAAATAGACGTACAGATATATCAATTTGAAATTGGTGTATAACAGCGGATATTCAAAACCAAATATTTGTCGTCCGGCAAACAACCCAGGTGACTTCCTCAAATATCACCAATTACAACGAATTCCGATATAATGAGGATGATCACCTAATTCCCAATAACTTACTACCACTCATCATCTGTAAAACCATACAGATGTAAGAATCATACCTGGTAAATACATACCCTGGAGCAAGGCTAATTAGAAAATCAGTTTTCTTTTAACAGTACACAGTGAAACTGAAACATTGAAATATTTCGTAGGGGTATCCTGGTATTCCTAGTAATGCCTCTTCCATTATCCAGATTCATAATTGTAACCGTATATCTCTTTGCCATCTCTCCAAATCCCTTTATATGTCTTTTAGTCATTACCTTCTGCACACCCCTTTAGGCCAAATGGTTTTCTTCCTTCCCTACCGTTCGGTACCAGCCTATGGTTAGGAAGAAGACTATCCAATAAGCATAATGGGTGTACTGTCCTAATCCTAGGAGCACTCGCAACCCGAGAGAAGGTAAAGATAAAAGACACCTGAATAAACCTTATTCCTATTTCTCCTGAACCAGAATCCATCCCCAAACTGGAGCAAGTTCCTTTCGAGTTCGTATATAACCATACGATGGAGTATCCAATAAACTGTGGATCTTCGTAGTGATACGGAGTGTTCTGGAGAAATACAAAGGTGATATAGGATTGGCGAAGAAATACTTGGTTTCGTCGTGAATAGCAGTCGCAGTTTACTTTGCCCTCTTACTAATCCCTTTATATGTCTTTACTTAATACCTTTTGCACACCTTCGTTAGGCTAATTAGTTTTCTTCATTCCCTACCGTTCGGCACCTGCCTATGGTTTGGAAGAAGACTATCCAATTTGCGTAATAGGTGTACTGCCCTAGTCCAAGGAGCACTCGCAACCAGAGAGAGGGTAAAAGGAAAAGACAACTGAATAGTCCTATTCTTTTTCTCCAGAACCAGAAACCATCCTCGAATAAGTTCTTTCGAGTTCGTATATAACCATACGATGGTTTTATCCAATGGAAGTGGACATTCGTAGTAATACGGGGTGTCCTGGAGAAAATGGTAAAAGTAAGAGTGGCAATGAGGTATGCAACTCTGACAATCCAAAAGCCAGTGTTTAAGAAGGTTCGGTCAACTTGGTCACTGAGTCATAGTCAAGGGTCGGGCCATGGTCGCTGCCAAAGAGAGAGAGAAAAGAAACACTCAGCGTTCACTCTAACCTAGATCAAAATGGTTATCACTTTATCTAATCAGGAAACCTCCCACTGTAACCTCAAATTCTCCTCCAAACCTGAAAGAAGAATTAGTCGGGAACACCCGAGGAGTAAACCAACTCATCAGTGGGAATCGGGATCCAACTATCATCGCATGATAACGTGATGGAATCCACTCACGTTATCACACTCCAGAAGGTATGCGCATATCTGGCAAGTTTCAGTTTCTTTAGAAACACCCGATGTGATTTTTACCCCATGCTCTTATGACCTTGACTAAGGCCAACAAATCATAAGTCACATGTTAAGTTCTACCCGTCATTCTCCAGGTTAATTTGAACCCACCCGTACCTACCCATGACTTTGGCCAACAAGGCAGTACGACTGTCCCAAACTAACGCATCTATCTTTGCTGCAGAAAAGTAACAAATAGCTACCATACACTATGTCTTGACTAAGGCCAACAAACATAGCATGAATACTAAGTGCTACCCGTCTGAAATGACGGAGGGCTACGAATGGTTTTTGGCGAAAAACCTTTAACGTAATGAACTTGATATCGTTGAAGGAACCGGATAGCTTTTAAAAATATAGTGGCGAAAACCTTTGGTAAAGAGGTCACTCCCGGTGAAGGGATCTTGGCTCTTTCCCCGTAGAATGAGGTACGGGATATTCTAAACTGAATACCACGATACAAAGAAAAAAGTGATCGGCTATAGTGAAGTTATTGCCCTGACGCAAACTTCTGTCCAAGGGGTCACTCCCGGTGAAGGGATCTCGTCCCTTGCCTCATCGACTGAGGTGCTGGATATTCCAATTGAATACCACTGTGCAAAATAAAAGAGAACGTCCTTGCATTAACAGCTTTTTGAAAAATGTTCCAACAACATCAGAATAGGTTTGTTTAGCTTGCATTGATCTGAATCAACGCAGTCCCATCAATTGATCACACCACAAAGAACTAAAATAATGATGTACGTATATGCCATCCGCATTCGCCACTGGGTCCCGTCATTACCCGTTAGGTTACTTAACTAACGACAGAGCGGGGACTGGGCTAGCGCGGATGCAAAACATATACAACATCTACTAGTATATATATATATCAATATATAATATTCGCTCAAGGCGTGATAAAATGCAACATCACAGAAATGTAATAAGCATCACAGAACAATACAGATATATGGGATCCCCGGATTTCATAGAGCCGCTACTGAAACCCGACGTTCCCCTGGTCGTGTGGATAGCCTGTGCAATGAAATCCTAGACCCCTACGGGCGCGGCAAGTTACCCACCAAAACCTGAAGCGAGGCAGCTCCCTTCAGCAACGTGAATGGAACACCCAGCACTTTATGGAATCCGGTAACTTGGGCACCCCTCCTTGGGTGAACCTGTACCCCTTACGAGTGCGGTGAATAGCCTGCCAATTCTAGAGTAAAGCCCCCTCCATCTCAACGACATGAGATGCGGGCCCGTTACCCTCTAGAACCCGGCTATTCGTGCATCCCAACTTGGGGTAATCCCAGTACAGAATGTAAAATATACATACAACGGGTACATCGAGCTCAGCCCGGTCGTGCCCCAAAAGAATAATATATAAACAGGCAGTGACGGCATTCCACATGTCGGACGCTCGCCCCGCAATATCAAATGTACATAATAAACCAAACTGTACTACCATTGCATCCAGGCTATCCACCACGACAATCCGCAACATCACAGCACAACAGAGAACATCAACGTGAATGTCACGTTTGCAAATTCGTCTAAAAGGGATATAGCAGTTAGACAAGATTTACCGATCAAATGACATTCACGGTCGCAGATATAATGTAAATACTGTGAACTAACATGTTTAAAATTTTCGATCGACTAAATTTCCAGAAGTGGGCCCCAAGCACAACTGTAGCACTCAAAGAAAATCTGGGCCCAAACAAAATATTCCAAAAACCCCAATTTTAACTCAGGAATCACTGCAAGAAATTTGGTACAGTGACTTCACTGCTCCGCGGCGGAACCGCGGCCAAAAGAGGGTTGAGGTCGCGGTTCCGCGGTGATACAGTGACGTTATATGACCAAATTTCTACAGTGTTCTCCATAAACCCTGCACGATTTTTTGACATGCCCAGAAAAATTTTTGGAGCACAAAATAAAATCGACAGAAACTGTTACTTCAGAAATCGGGTTTTCGGAAAATCCGTTCGATCGAACTTGTAAACATGTTAGAGCAATCTAGACTAGGTTAATGGCGTGGCTCTGATACGAGTGTAAGTGCACGACAGCGCCCCAGCCGTCTGAACGAGGCCGAAATGTGGAAACGATACTTTTCTTTAACTTTTAAAATTGGCGCTACCGCGTACTAAAAACCCGGATCGGGCCATTAACCTACTCCTAGCTAACTAGAGAAGGGGTAGAGAGATATACCAAGCGATCCGTGTCCTTCGGTCTTCTTGCCGTCATCCCGATCTCCCTGCGGAATCTCCGGTCTTCATCTCCTCATCGGAAGGGCACCACATCGCCAGGTTCTTTTATGGGCTCCCACCTATGGACCGAGTCAACTCGGGCACGAAGTTGGCGAGTCGACGTGTCCAAAAATGCTGTAGGATAAGTGTAGAATGGTTTTGTCTCATAGGGTTATAGAAGTTGCCATTCTTGAAGTGGGGTTGAAGGAGATAGTTTTTTTATGATCAAAAGTATTTTGTTCAAAGCCAAAAAGATAAAAATCCCACTTCCAAAAATATGAACAGCCCACATCAAGTTGTGGCCGGCCTTGACTTTCAAGAAAATGAGAGAGGAGAGAGAGTGGTTCAATCATGTAAGAAGGAATGATGAATGATGATGAGAAAAATAAAGATCACAACCAAGTCATATCTTCAACAACCATCACAACTCAAAAGTCAAACAATGATGAACAAATGAAGGTCAAAGGATGGTAGAATCATCATGAAGCAACAATTTACAAAGACCACCCTCCACAATGCCAATTTGCATATTTGCAAATAAGCCCTCCTCCACCAATTTTCAGCCAAGGAAAGTAACAAAGAAAAATGGCCGAAACGGAAAGTAAACTGGCAACTTCAATAAACTAATACCGTAATAAATTACATGAAAACCCCGCGACTGTATATACATACTCGCATTTGCATTGCGACCGAATACAAATGCAATGAGACAAACTCTACACAGTACAATACTGGGATCCGGCTTAAACCAAAGCCCGCTAGTATTATCCGTCCGATCATGATCCGTGCAATACCGTACGTATATGATCGAACCCTGCCATATCTCCATTCGGCCTCTACAGCATTTCGCCCGAAACTTAAGAAACGGTCTTTGGGGGACTCTAAAGACTCGTCAATACTTTGGTTGTGGATTTAACCACTAGCACGTCAGAGCTATTAGCCATATGTAACGGGCTACCAGGTATTGACCAAAAGGGACGTCGATGAGCGAACTCATCCTGACACCCTACTAAGCCTGTCAGTGACAATATCCGTACAGTCCGGTCCGTTCGTCTATGAGCATCGCATGGCGGGCCTAGGGGGTTGGTAAAAGTCAGACCCCCAAAAGCGGTACAAGTCGTGTCGGAGTGTAGCCCAGAACACCGTAAGATACTACTGGAATACCTACCAGTAAATCTCCTGCCTTGGCTAAGGACTTCGTGTAATGGCTCTCCTAGACACAGCGCGACCTCACCCCCAATACCAGGAGAGACGAACCCCTGCAGATCCGCTCACTGCCTCCATGTGGCCCGGGACTATACCCAAGTAAAACCTGTTTGCATGTCTCCTTTGAGCGTGGTAGGGTAGTAATCTAAGTACAGTAGGAACTCACACGAGACAAAGACGATCTCAGGTCGATGAACTAACCTGTACACATGTCACCGGGGAACTGCTATCTGACGTCAGGTATAAGACCAACTAGCATATTCCCGGCGAGTCCTTTCCGGTGTACTCATAACCCAATGAGCGCCTGTATACATCTTAGGTGAATCAACTGACACCAGTGGCTTGTGAGACCGGCCACCGCCCCTCGTCGGGGTCTCAATTGTATACACTAGTCTACACTGGAGTATCGATGCCCTATCTCGAAACTCCCACGACTAGGGACCTTTTAAGGATGTGCTTATAGACTACCAGCTCCCACGTATATGATCGCCATCATACTGCTGGCAGTCAAGTAAGAATCCTAAGGGCTCTATCAATGCGCAATAGTGACCTGTAAGGTCACCTAAAGTAGTACACGATGATAAAGATAAACCAGATAGCATACTATCATCTTGAGTAAGACTGTCCTACCTGCATAGGTCCTCCCTCAATCATTGCAATCTCGTGCCTGTGATCCAATAATTGATTCTGAGGGCACTATTTCCAACACATTAAACGTTAGGCTGGATATACCGAAGACCAGCGCCGTTTTACTCCGTTTTCCTTGCCCGTCGTCTTTCATTTCAGCCAGGGTTGGTGAATACGTTCTGTTTTTACCACCGATCGTCCTAAATCCCGTGGGGGGACGTCTCGCCCGTTAAACCGAAAGCCTACAACGAAATATTCTAAATTCACAGCCGAGCATCCCCAGACCGAAAGAGAGTAGTAGGTCGGGACAAAAAAAACAATAAAAAGGGGATGCTACACGAGGACTTCCCAGGAGGTCACCCAAGTTAGTACTACTCTCGCCCAAGCATGCTTAACTGTGGAGTTCTGATGGGATCCGATGCTTTAGTGCTGGTATGGTCGCATCCGAAAGGTTTGGGTCGCCAAACTCTTTTATTCTCTTCTGGTCCGCGACGGATTCTGCATATTCTTCATTCGTTGTCTGCCGGTTTCTCTCCTTTTCTCTGTCAGATTCAACCGCATTAAACGTTAGGCTGGATATACCGAAGACCAGCGCCGTTTTACTCCGTTTTTCTTGCCCGACGTCCTTAATTTTAGTCGGGGTGGCCGATAAGTTCTATTTTTACCGCCGATCGTCCTAAATCCCGGGGTGGACGTCTCGCCCGTTGAACCGATAGCCCGCAACGAAATATTCTGTTTTCACAGCCGAGCGTCCCCAGACCGAAAGAGAGTAGGAGGTCGGGATAAAAAAATATAATAAAAAGGGGATTCAACACGAGGACTTCCCAGGAGGTCACCCAAGATAGTACTACTCTCGCCCAAGCATGCTTAACTGCGGAGTTCTGATGGGATCCGGTGCTTTAGTGCTGGTATGGTCGCATCCGAAAAGTTTGGGTCACCAAACTCTTTTATTCTCTTCCGGTCCGCGACGGATTCTGCATATTCCTCATTCGTTGTCTGCCGTATTCTCTACTTTTCTCCATCAGATTCAGCCGCATTAAATGTTAGGATGGATATACCGAAGACCAGCGCCGTTTTACACTGTTTTCCTTGCCCGTAGTCCTTAATTTCAGTCGGGGTTGGCCGATACATTCTGTTTTTACCGCCGATTGTCCCAAATCCCGGGGGGGCGTCTTGCCCGTTGAACCGAAAGCCCGCAACGAAATATTCTGTTTTAATGGACGAGCGTCCCCAGAACGAAAGAGAGTAGGAGGTCGGGACAAAAAAAAAACAAAAAAAGGAAATGCAACACGAGGACTTCCCAGGAGGTCACCCATCCTAGTACTACTCTCGCCCAAGTACGCTTAACTGCGGAGTTCTGATAGGATCCAGTGCTTTAGTGCTGGTATGGTCGCATCCGAAAGGTTTGAGTCGCCAAACTCCTTTATTCTCTTTCGGGCCGCGACGGATTCTGAATATTCTTCATTCGTTGTCTACCGGTTTCTCTCCTTTTCTCCGTCAGATTCAGCCTCATTAAACGTTAGGCTGGATATACCGAAGACCAGCACCATTTTACTCCGTTTTTCTTGACCGTCGTCCTTAATTTTAGTCGGGGGTGGCCGATAAGTTCTGTTTTTACCGCCGATCGTCCCAAATCCCAGGGGGATGTCTCGCCCGTTGAACCAAAAGCTCGCAACGAAATATTATGTTTTCACAGCCGAGCGTCCCCAGACCGAAAGAGAGTAGGAGGTCGGGACAAAAAAAAACAATAAAAAGGGGATGCAACACGCGGACTTCCCAGGTGGTCACCAAAGATAGTATTACTGTCACCCAAACACGCTTAACTACGGAGTTCTGATGGGATCCGGTACTTTAGTGCTGGTATGGTCGCATCCGAAAGGTTTGGGTCGCCAAACTCTTTTATTCTCTACCGGGACGCGACGGATTATGCATATTCTTTATTCGTTGTCTGCCGGTTTCTCTCCTTTTCTCCGTCAGATTGAGCCTCATTAAACGTTAGGCTGGATATACCGAAGACCAGCGCCGTTTTACTCTGTTTTCCTTGCCCGTCGTCCTTAATTTCAGTCGGGGTTGGCGGATACGTTCTGTTTTTACCACCGATCGTCCCAAATCCCGTGGGGGGACGTCTCGCCCGTTGAACCGAAAGCCCGCAACGAAATATTCTTTATTCACAGCCGAGGGTCCCCAGACCGAAAGAGAGTAGTCGGTCGGGACAAAAAAACAATAAAAAGGGGATGCCACATGAGGACTTCCCAGGAGGTCACCGAAGTAAGTACTACTCTCGCCCAAGCACGCTTAACTGCGGAGTTCTGATGGGATCCGGTGCTTTAGTGCTGGTATGGTCGCATCCGAAAGGTTTTGGTCGCCAAACTCTTTTATTCACTTCCGGTTCGTGACGGATTCTGTATATTCTTCATTCGTTGTGTAGCGTTGTGAAAATCGTTTCGGTGAAATTTCGGAAAATCGGTAAAATAAGGGGGTTTTCTGTAAAAAAAAAAGTTAGAATGCAAATATCTTATTATAAAAATTAAATATACATATTCTAGCTATGTAATTGCTAGTATTTGGTGTTTATTGAGCCACTGGTGAAATTTCAAATTTTCTGAAAAAAAATTATTTTATTATTATTTTAAGCCGTCACTAATACATTTAATTAGGGAAAATTACAAACTGGAATGAGTTGAAACAAATTTTGTGCATCATGACACATTAAATAAAATTTTATCATATAGTTTTTGAAATGAAATCGTTTGCCAAAACGGTTTAGAAAATATCGAAGAAAAATGCTTTTTCGGTGAATTTTGTGTTAATGGTTGTTTGGGGTATAGTATTTATCATTTTCCCACACACCCACACTCACACACCCTCATTTCTACTCCTCTTTTCTGCTGAAATCAGCAGCCCTCCCCAAAATTTGTCCCTACTTCAAAGGCTAAGAAAAGAAAAGAAAAGAAAATGAAAACAATAAAGAAATGAGAATGGATTGACTTGTGATATGGGTCTTTGACTTAACCAATCACTTTCCCCACCTCACTCTCTCTCCTCCCCTCCCTAATCTGGCCGAGCCTCCCTCTAGCAACTGCCCCTATTTTTGCTTCTTCAATTCTTGTGCTAAAACCCTCACAAATTCATCAAAAAACCCACAAAAATCAAAATCTAATCCTTACCCATTTCTTATTGGCTATTCTAGTATGGATCTAGGGAACAAGATTTCAATTTGGGAGGCTAAGTGTGCTTGTGGGATCTTCAAATTGTTTGGGTAAATTCTAACCATTTTACTTAATTTGTTGTTAATTGCTTGTGTTTAGCTTAATTAAGTGTTAATTGGGTTTTAAATGGGTTCAATTGCATGATTAAGAAATTCAAGTTAGGGTTTTGTTTTGGAATTGGGTTGTGATCAATTGTGCATGGTTATGTGATGTGGATTAGCATCTTAAGACTTGTTGAAAACTAATCTAGTTGCTAATTACAATTCGTTACTTGTAAAATGTCCAAATTAAACTTTTTGTGAAAACTAGGGTTCTATGAAATACATTTATATGTGAGATTAAAAATATGGTTAGGGTTTTTATCACATTATTAACATTATTAAGTATATTTTAATACTTTAGTTCATGAAAATCCAAGCTAGATTGTAGTTTGTGCATTTTTGCTATAAAATTGTTAAAATTTATTTATTTTGTAAACTAGAATTTTAGGGGTTTTGGAATTTAATGAGATTAAATTATGGGAAGTGTTATTATGACTTATTTATGATATTTAGTGAATATTGTTGCCGCTATATTCGTTTATACATCGAGTTTTGTACTAAAACGGTGATTTGTGCTTGCTAGATTTTCGGAAAAATGACTTTTTAAGTGAAATTGGGTTTTTTGTGAGTTTTAACCTATTTTATATTAAAATTAGTGTTCGTGAATGTGCAAATGAGTGTATTTGGGTTTTTCTCGATGGTCTGGCGTTTGTACACCAACGTCGAGAGTTTTTGGGTTGATTTGTGAAAGCAACCATAGGTTTTGACCTATGTGGGATTCGTGAGTCGTTTTGGCCATGAGTCGGATTTTAATGCGATATGGTGCGTTATGATATGTAGGTACTCCATGTGGACTTCGAGACGACAAGCAAGCGCGTGGCGACGTCGGCACCGGCGAGTGAGGACCAGGTGAGTAGATTTATATCTACGGGGAGAAGTCGGGTGGATGGCGTATAGCACCCCCGCAGTCCGTGGTGGTGTATACGGATGCGTATACACACCAACAATTATTATATGTTATTTGGGATTAATAGCGATGTTTTGGATGGATATTGATGTGTTGGATTATTTTAGTGTTGCGAACCCTAGGGTAGTGTTGCACTACACATACACACATACATACTTGCATACATTCCTATTTATATGTGCTCATGGGATTCTTTATAGTTATGTGTTCACATGGGTATGGGACTATGTGTTCACATACGGATTTGAGGATGATACTTGGGATTGAGCTGAGTCGATGAGATTTGTTTTGTGGTTGTGATATCGGTGATATGGCAGGATTCATACTTGAGGTACGTCCGGGTGTTATAGCGGATCTTGGGGCGGCGATACGGGTGAATAGTGTTATAAATAAAATGGTCGACATGTGACGTGATATGAGGCATGATATGCTAGGATATTGATATTAGGCCGTATCGGGCGATGTATACCCCTTGATGATGATATGTGCTGATGATATCCGTTTGTACGAGACTGTTGATCAGTAGCCAGATCATGACTATATTGATGATATCAGTATTGTACTAGAACTCAGTACCTTAGACTTTGATCTTTGATAAAGAGGATACCGGATGAATAGTGTGATGAATATGATAATCACCCGTACCCAGATTTGGGGATGCCGTACGACGGATTTACGTACGAGCTATATTTTGATGATTGATCCGCACTCTTGACTTGAGATGTCTGATTATAGATATGGTATCGGATATGATATTATTGAGGCGGGATCACCGACTAATATTTTTATACAGGTATGTATATGGACCGACTCAAATGTTAGGCGGTTTCCTTACCTGTAGTCCAGCTTGTTAGCTTAGCCCTTTAGTTTAGTTTAGTTGTTAGATTAGAGTCGATTCTTACCTATTTCAAAAACTAACGAATCGTGGGTATTTTAAAAGACAGCCCAAGGGATCCTACGGATACTTCAAAAGATGTATCTTTTCATAAAAACACCGTAGCCCCTATTTTCAAAACCCCATGATTCGTGTTATTTTAAAAGGCACCATTTGTAGGACTTATATTAGATTAATGCAGATTAGTTATAGTGGCGTATAGTATTCAGCTCCCGCTCCTTATTGTGGTTCGCTTCGCATCGCATGCTTATATTATGTTTCATACTCCATTATTGATATCATGCTGTTAGGACACCAGCACCATTACCGATGATGCGTATGTACCACGTACACTTACTTGCCGGCTCACACACATCTTCATCGGTAATTGCCATGTCACGTACACCTTAGAAAATATTATTGCTTGACATAGCCTGTTAGCTAATAGTTTAGACATGATATTAGCGTACTTGCCTTATATGTTAGTCTAGACATTGTAGTTATTACCTGCTACTTCATGCATACTGTTATTCATTGTTATGCCGCATTCATGGATTCTCATGCATATATTCACTATTTTACGTGTTATTGAGGTTTTGGATTCAGATTTCCATGAGATTTTCTGGATTTGGAGGAAAACCGCAAAAACATAAATAAACATTTTCTCTCTTTTAAAATAAAAAGTGCGGTTTTCCTATGATGTATGAGTCGTCCACCATGAGTTTGCTGATGGATTTCGAGACCCGATTCGAGGAGTGGAGGAACCGTTTCGGGTACATGGTGGGCCCGGTGCGGTACCCCGGGGCAAGAGGATCGTGTTGTTGACGTTGAGCCTGGCAGGGGAGCACTACCGACCGGTGATATTATGTCACGCCCCGAAAGAGCACGTGACTGGCACTTGAACCATATGAAGCCTATAGGACTCCATCTAATCCAAGTAAGCCAAAAGCCCAGAAATCTAAAACCATTTTGAAGAATAAATAAAGAAAACTGGTTTAAAGAAGTGAAGAAATACAGGTTTGAAATCAAGGTTTTTAAATAACTAAGCCGAATGTGCATTTTTAAAACGGTACAGTCTTTTCTAGAAATTTCGGCAGAGTTTCCTTTGTAAAACTGGCCCCGAATGGGGTAAAACGATAATAACAAGATATAACATGATAAAGGCATCCCCAAGCGGGAGTTAGCTCTTCGTCAAACGACGGTCACAACCACGCAAGATATGATAATACACAACGCCAAGTGGCGAGGATCAAAATCAAAAGAAAGCTCAAAAGTAGCAAGTAAACCGCAATACTACTAAGCGCGACTCTAAGGTCGAATAATACAACACTGTCTCTGAGTCTGAAAGAATATACAAGTTTTGGTTGATGGACATTTTCTAGATACAATGGAGTAAATAAATACAAAGGTGATTCCTGATACGAAAGAATCCACCTACCAAAGCAAATCACCCGCAAGAAAGAAATGTGCCAGAAATGCCGCAATAGAACCTGTACGGCAAAACCTGCAAGAACTGTGGCACAACGGGGGTGAGTTGCCAACTCGTGAATAGAAACATCTACAAGGATAAATCGAATGCAAGACATAATCCTAAGTCAACGATCAGTAAAATATCCACAAGAGTACATCTGAGTGCAATAAGGTGGCAAGGTAACATCTAATCACGTATATAGTGCCAGGTACTCAGGTGATAACATGTCATCAGTGTAAGGTATGTCTGCATGAAGTATCAATGAAGAAATATCAATAATATCAATACACATATATTAGCGTCCCATACCACTAATATTGGTGTAAGATAAGTGTAAATCCAGTTTGTATATGAACCGAGTCTGTATGTATGTGGAACCCGTCCACTCGTCACCCACTGACGATAAGCATCATGTATGCAAGTATGAGAATATAAACAATATCATGGAAAAACATCATGAAAACCCGTGCCTAGCATCGACACGTAAATCCTCATACGTATGGGGCTCCGTCAATCCGGGTCAGCCCTCTCTCAAAGTATATACCGGGAATCCGTCAGTCCGGGTCATCCCGCTCTCAATCCATCGGGCATCCGTCAGTCCGGGTCAGCCCTATATCAATCCATCGGGCATCCGTCAGTCCGGGTCAGCCCTATATCAATCCATCGGGCATCCGTCAGTCCGGGTCAGCCCTATATCAATCCATCGGGCATCCGTCAGTCCGGGTCAGCCCTATATCAATCCATCGGGCATCCGTCAGTCCGGGTCAGCCCTATATCAATCCATCGGGCATCCGTCAGTCCGGGTCAGCCCTATATCAATCCATCGGGCATCCGTCAGTCCGGGTCAGCCCTATATCAATCCATCGGGCATCCGTCAGTCCGGGTCAGCCCTATATCAATCCATCGGGCATCCGTCAGTCCGGGTCAGCCCTATATCAATCCATCGGGCATCCGTCAGTCCGGGTCAGCCCTATATCAATCCATCGGGCATCCGTCAGTCCGGGTCAGCCCTCTCTCAGTACATCCTCTAGCACCGAGAAAACACGGGGCGACGCCCCAAATATCATATCAAGGGAAACGGGTTTTTAAATGATTACTATTGAAAAGGACACGGTTCCCAAATCCAGAAATCCCATGAAAATCCAACATCCAGCAGTAAATCCAATGCGATGTACAATGTAATCAATCCATGATATATGCGACATGTAAAGAGAGTAATCATATCGGAAATCATGCAACATGGAATAGGAATGCGCATATGTCAAAGGAAGCATCATAGCACGAATGTAATAGTACTACTGTGTAGTGACATGGCAATTATCGATGATGAAGTGTGTGAGCCGGCAAATAGTGTACGTGAAACATACGCATCATCGATAATGGTGCTGGTGTCCTAACAGCATGATAATAACATGGTAATGAACATATGCCAGCAATGCGAATAGTATGAATATGCGGAAATCTAGTAATCAACAGCACGGTGAAGTATCTACTATGCAACTACATCTAAGTATCCTGTCAATCAGGAGGGGTAGGTGTAGAAACCACCTAAAACTGAGTCAAAGTATATATGTAGATATATAGTCGGTGATCCCGCCTCAATGTCATATCGTAAGATATCCTCTAGCTATGAGTGCGGATCTATCATCAATATCAGCTCGTACGGTAAATCATCGTACGGCATTCCCAAAAGCTGGGTAGGGATCAACATCTCACTGTCTCATCACATAACAAATATCACCATCATCAGATCATATAGTCTGGATGTACTACTCTATATCTAGTACAAACGGTAACATCGGTAAAGTATGCATGCGGGGGTAATCACACATCCCAAGCCCGCAAGAATCACAAGTCATATCCCACAAATGAATCGTATCAAAATACCGATCTCAGGGCACCAAGCCCACAATATCGACTCATCTCCAAAGTCGTCACATATCATCAGTCACAGTGTAAGTACATGTGAAAAGCAAGGGTATATGTATAGGTGTAATTCTATCCTAGGGTTCGCGACTATGAACTACGCTAGTCACTTCTAACCCTACATAACCAAAATACACCTAATATCACAATACTATATAATAAGCTATCTACGGACTGCGGGGGTGCTATACGCCATCCACCCGACTTTCCCCCGTAGATATAATCTACTCACCTTGCATCATCATTTGCGGACATCACCATGCATTTGCTTGTCGTCCGAAGTCTTCATGGGTATCTACACATCAAAATATCGTATATGCGCATTAAAACCAAATCCAATCTAAAACGGCGCATAAATTCCAAAACAATACGATAAAGGGGGCCTATAGGTGAGAACCTATGGCACGCCTTCAAAACCATCCATAATCCTCTATATCGTCGTATAAACGACAATAGTCGAGGCAAAACACATTCCACCATTTCAGAATCCAAAAGTACGGAATACGGAAACACGAATCCAAAACGACAACATAGGATATATGTCCCAGATTTCTACCTAGGAAGAATCTGTCAAAACTAGAAGTACCCAGGGCCAAGAATTGATGAAATGGGGCCAGGCACGCAAAACGAGGAATTTCCCCACTGGTCTGGCCGCAATTTGCGGCCAGAATGGAGGTTTTGGCGGCCGTACGGATGAGATAGGGGATAGGGTTTTGGGGTTAGTTTCCTGGGTGCCTGCACATGCTACTGTCCACTCAATTTTATTTTAGGATACCTCGTATGATAGCAGATTCAATTTAACAGTGACAGATTACACAATTTCCCCGATATCGGTTTCTAAAATCCGTATTCTGGTGTTTGCTTCAGGTTTTGGGTTTCAATTCAAACACTAGGGTGTTGGTGTATCCTCAATTGAACTCAATTTCACAATACAACCCAAGTTCCTCTCAAACCCTAACTAGGTTTTCATCAAATTCACAATATCACACAATATCGATAAAATCTTGACATGGGGTTATAGGAAGGGCTATAATTAAGCAAATGGTTCAGAAATTACCTTCATTAGCAACTCAAGAAAATTCTTGAGTTGCCCTCTAGTGGCCAAATCCATGCTTCTTTAGCTCCATGTGTAGATCTAGGGATTTTGGACATTTTTTATGAAAGGAGATTGGGGTTTTGGGGTGATTTTAGAGATGATTCATGGCTTGAGGAGGGGAGGGAAATGGAGAAGGGGCAGCAGCAGCAGCAACTATGGGAGAGAGGGGAAGAAATGAGAGTGAAGGAATGATGGAAGCATGGTGCAAAAAGGTAGGGTTGACCTTGTCCCTCTCTCTCTCATCATTACCTACTCTTTTCTTTTCTTTTCCCTTTTCTTTTAATCCCTAAACCTTCTCACAAGAATAGTGATCCCAAATGAAAAACCATGGCAAGAAAAGTGTACAAGTGTAGAAAATGTGATATGTGCAAGTTTTGCACAAAATTACCAAAAAACCCAATTAGCGATTTTAATCGCGATTAGCACTAAATTAGTGTCAAACTAATCACAAAAACTTAAAAATGTCATAATTCCAATAATTAACTCATTTTAGAATTTTCCATAATTTTTCATAATTTTTCTAACATTTTTCCTATTTATTTGCATTTAATATTAAAATAATCAATAAAATAATATTAAGTTATAAAAATTCCCAAAATTAATATTTTATATTTTTGAAGATGTTACAATCTACCCCCCTTAAAGAAATTCGGTCCCCGAATTTAAATTTAAACCCCCACTACTAAAACAATCTCAGTAATAACCCAAAGTCGTCGGGGCTCCGAAATCATCAACACAAAGAACGTCACAGCGCAATGCATGCGCAAGGGTACTGAGCGGATAACTCAAAAATAAAACTCCTTCAAGCATCCCGCAATCATCGGAGTCGATGTAAAAACACAATGTCAAATCCAATACAAAACCGATATGATATGGATCGAAACTACACATGTAGGCATCCAATCTATACACGTAAAAAGCTGATGTAAAACATGCAAAAGTATATCCAGGTATCGTCTACTGACTAGTCCTGCTCAGCATGAAAGCAAAAACCCAACATCATAAAAGGTACTGCTCCAAAAAGGAATAAATCTCAAAAATGTACATAACACAATCCTGTTCGTCTGGTGCGCACGGAAATCAAAAATCCAATATGTGCTAAACAGGTGCACAAAACAACATCTAGGTGCAACGGGTGTGCACGAAACCTCTGTCATGGGCAACGTATGTGCCTGACAGCCAAGGTCCGGTGCATCTAACATGCACGAAGAAATCTCGATTTAGTGCATCGGGTGCGCACCAAAATCGTATCTAAAAACATGCGCCCAACATGCGCGAAAATCCAAATCTGTGCATCTATCGTGCACGAATGAAAATCTAAACCCTGCGCACTCAACATGCACGGAATCACGAAATCCAATAACAAACATCGAATAGGTGTAAGGCACATCACCAGCACGGAGTGCAAAACCAACCATCAACATCCGGGTCAAAATCAACGATAAAATGCGTCTCAAACCAAAATCAGGTGTACCTCAAAGGAAAATCTCACAATCGTGTGCATCAGCGTGCACGAATCAAAGCATAACACTAAAATGCATGAAAACTCTGCGCGAAATATATAAATATCCAATGGGTGCATGAAACCAATATCATGAAACTCAATCACCAAAACTAAATCATGCAAACAGAACACCCAAAATACCGAAATCCAAAATGACGGATACGTGATAATCGAATCACAAAATCACAAATCACAAATACCGTCTTCGGTAGTTCCTCCTTCGAGGTCGAGAAGGAGTCGGTGCAATCCACTGCTAGCAGCGCAAGACATCTACCTGCCTCTTGCTCACGATCTGGCGTCCTCTGACTCTCTGGGTCCTTATCTTCTTTGTGGGTTACCAATCTCACAGTCAATCGGCTCATCGGCCCTGTCAGGTGTGCTAACGGGGACGATTCCGTTCTGGCATTTCTCTGGTCACCTCTCAGTCAAACCTCACGACCACTCGTAAGGCAGCATATCACTGGCGTCGGCCTCTGGCTCTCTGAAAGCACGTCACACATCCGATCCTGGGTGCAACATCATGGCAGCTATGTCCTGGAAGGAATCCTGCTCAAGGTCTCTTCCAATCATGCCTATGCCGATCAGTACAGAGGCTAGCTCTCCTGCATAACCTCTTCTCGCTCAAAGGGCATCTGTGTCCTCAGCACAATATTTCTCCATAAACTGGTCACATCGCAACGTCTCTGTAAGCATCTCAGGTCTCTAGTCTCGACGGAAAGCAATGACAGCTCGTCAGGGTCTCACACGAACCTCTTGTTCCAACTGTCTCTATCGTCGTCCACTAGGACGTCACGCCAAGCTACTATGCACTGCACTGTCTCGGCCACGGTAAATCTGAAGTCTCTCACACGGACTCGAAATCGCGTACTCTGTAGCTTCATCGTTCTATAGAAGATGTCAGGTCGAACTGGTCCTCGGGAACACGTCCCAAATCATCGGAGGAATACTCATCACTCATCTATCCTTGATCAATTCGCAACGCATCTGGTTAAGTTCCTCTATCCGAACTTGGTCAACTACCTCGTCGACAATGCTGAACTCTGCCCTGCTGGGTGTGCACAAAATGACCACTCTGGGTCTAAGTCTTCTCGTATCGTACTCCAGAAAGGTCCTGCCGAGATTCCTTTCTCAAATCTCAATCCTGCCGAATACCCGGAAGTCATCATCCAATGCTGAAGCTAAAAATTATTCCGGAACGGCTGCATACTTATCGCGCTTCTTTCTGGAAGTTATATCCATATACCACGCCTCGGGGTGCGTATCACATCTCTAATATCAGCGGAGGGGAACATCATCTCGTCGAAATCTCGTACGAACTCTTTTCTTCACTCTGCTCAAATGTCGACTGATTCGGACTCGTCTCATCATGGCTACACAAACTGCGCTCCGACGGCTATCCTCGCATCTGGAGTCTCCCAAGCAGTGTCCCATCACAATGTCCGAAAGATGTCGAACCATCCGATCGACTCGTCAGATCCTCATAATCTCCCAAGAGCTCACATCTCGGGTACAGTTTAATAGTATCGAGTACATGCCACAGCGTCGGTGGTCCAGCCGTAGAAGGGCAAACCCAAGCCTCACTAATGGCGCCGCGGAACCGCCGTAAACCCTAAGGTTCAAAGGCTGTCACACGGTCATTAAGTCGAGTTAGGGTTTCATTCTTCTAGAGGGTCCATAGAATCACCTGCATGTCTTTCCGTATACTTTAAACTTGGAAAGTAGGCTCCTGACATTCGATCGTCTCTATCGACTCTCACGAACCTGCGTGAAGTCGTCTCTAGCTGGAAACAATCGATCTGATATCCACGCATCGGGGTAAGCGAACTCACCACACGTCCTAGTCATTCATCCTCGGTGACTAGCGACTCGCTATCATCTCTCTAAGTACATGCTCATGCTGCAGTAGCTCCAATCATCTGGGCGATATCTCATCATTTGCAGCAACAACTGGCTCATACACCTGTACGTCGAACAATGCCTCAATCCTCCAGGAAAGGCAATACATAAGCGATCATCTCTGAATCAGCCTGCTCTAGGTCTGAGTAAGACTCTCCACACTGGAAATCTTCAACTCAACTGGGCCCGCTCTGGCGCAAAACCGGACGAATCACCTTCGTCTCTCAAATCGGGTAGACTAGCTATCATCTGTCGCATATCTGCCTGAAAGCTCCGGCAAATCTCAGCTCGCAAGCTCCGAAAGCAACATCCTGTCAATCTCAGCCACAGCTGGTCTATCTGTCTGCACGGTAGGCAACATCACAATCCCTGAGGTATGCTGTACATCAACAGTCCTCTCTCAACTGTCAGCTCTAACAATGGCCCGATCATCCGGTGCAAGACCAAGCACTCGCCTCCACTAGAGGCCACAAACACCAACACTAACTCGAGACGTTCCCATGTCACCAGAAAACACAAAGGTCGGCCCTCGTACCAAACGAGCTCACACCGGCCGTAATCCTAGCAGCAGCCCAAACTGCGCTCAAACATGGTGACAGGGATCTCAATCGAGTATCAAAAGAGAGCACATCAAAGGCAAGAAAGGAAACAACAGATCCAAAGGGGATACATGATCCTAGGAAGGAACAGCATCAACGAAGGTATGATCATGAAACTAATAGAATCGGGAATCTCAAATGGATGTATAATCCTGGATAGGAAGAGAATCACTGATCTCTAAACAAACGTCCATCCTAAGGTTCCTTAAGCGGAGTGGCGTGTCGTAAGTATGCCGCGGAACATACCAACGGTACGTCACTCTACTTTAGTCACCTAATCCATCAACCAAGGGTCATCCTAAAACGACGAAAGTTCGGGTTTACACCCCCTCGACCAAGTCTAAGTTCCGTAAGGTCAAGCCTAAGTTCCGTATAAAAACAACTCCCTAGGCTCCACATAGTCAAACTTAGACTCGAACCAAGGTCAACCTAGCGCTCTGATACCAACTTTGTCACGCCCCGAAAGAGCACGTGACTGGCACTTGAACCATATGAAGCCTATAGGACTCCATCTAATCCAAGTAAGCCAAAAGCCCAGAAATCTAAAACCATTTTGAAGAATAAATAAAGAAAACTGGTTTAAAGAAGTGAAGAAATACAGGTTTGAAATCAAGGTTTTTAAATAACTAAGCCGAATGTGCATTTTTAAAACGGTACAGTCTTTTCTAGAAATTCCGGCAGAGTTTCCTTTGTAAAACTGGCCCCGAATGGGGTAAAACGATAATAACAAGATATAACATGATAAAGGCATCCCCAAGCGGGAGCTAGCTCTTCGTCAAACGACGGTCACAACCACGCAAGATATGATAATACACAACGCCAAGTGGCGAGGATCAAAATCAAAAGAAAGCTCAAAAGTAGCAAGTAAACCGCAATACTACTAAGCGCGACTCTAAGGTCGAATAATACAACACTGTCTCTGAGTCTGAAAGAATATACAAGTTTTGGTTGATGGACATTTTCTAGATACAATGGAGTAAATAAATACAAAGGTGATTCCTGATACGAAAGAATCCACCTACCAAAGCAAATCACCCGCAAGAAAGAAATGTGCCAGAAATGCCGCAATAGAACCTGTACGGCAAAACCTGCAAGAACTGTGGCACAACGGGGGTGAGTTGCCAACTCGTGAATAGAAACATCTACAAGGATAAATCGAATGCAAGACATAATCCTAAGTCAACGATCAGTAAAATATCCACAAGAGTACATCTGAGTGCAATAAGGTGGCAAGGTAACATCTAATCACGTATATAGTGCCAGGTACTCAGGTGATAACATGTCATCAGTGTAAGGTATGTCTGCATGAAGTATCAATGAAGAAATATCAATAATATCAATACACATATATTAGCGTCCCATACCACTAATATTGGTGTAAGATAAGTGTAAATCCAGTTTGTATATGAACCGAGTCTGTATGTATGTGGAACCCGTCCACTCGTCACCCACTGACGATAAGCATCATGTATGCAAGTATGAGAATATAAACAATATCATGGAAAAACATCATGAAAACCCGTGCCTAGCATCGACACGTAAATCCTCATACGTATGGGGCTCCGTCAATCCGGGTCAGCCCTCTCTCAAAGTATATACCGGGAATCCGTCAGTCCGGGTCATCCCGCTCTCAATCCATCGGGCATCCGTCAGTCCGGGTCAGCCCTATATCAATCCATCGGGCATCCGTCAGTCCGGGTCAGCCCTATATCAATCCATCGGGCATCCGTCAGTCCGGGTCAGCCCTATATCAATCCATCGGGCATCCGTCAGTCCGGGTCAGCCCTATATCAATCCATCGGGCATCCGTCAGTCCGGGTCAGCCCTATATCAATCCATCGGGCATCCGTCAGTCCGGGTCAGCCCTATATCAATCCATCGGGCATCCGTCAGTCCGGGTCAGCCCTATATCAATCCATCGGGCATCCGTCAGTCCGGGTCAGCCCTATATCAATCCATCGGGCATCCGTCAGTCCGGGTCAGCCCTATATCAATCCATCGGGCATCCGTCAGTCCGGGTCAGCCCTCTCTCAGTACATCCTCTAGCACCGAGAAAACACGGGGCGACGCCCCAAATATCATATCAAGGGAAACGGGTTTTTAAATGATTACTATTGAAAAGGACACGGTTCCCAAATCCAGAAATCCCATGAAAATCCAACATCCAGCAGTAAATCCAATGCGATGTACAATGTAATCAATCCATGATATATGCGACATGTAAAGAGAGTAATCATATCGGAAATCATGCAACATGGAATAGGAATGCGCATATGTCAAAGGAAGCATCATAGCACGAATGTAATAGTACTACTGTGTAGTGACATGGCAATTATCGATGATGAAGTGTGTGAGCCGGCAAATAGTGTACGTGAAACATACGCATCATCGATAATGGTGCTGGTGTCCTAACAGCATGATAATAACATGGTAATGAACATATGCCAGCAATGCGAATAGTATGAATATGCGGAAATCTAGTAATCAACAGCACGGTGAAGTATCTACTATGCAACTACATCTAAGTATCCTGTCAATCAGGAGGGGTAGGTGTAGAAACCACCTAAAACTGAGTCAAAGTATATATGTAGATATATAGTCGGTGATCCCGCCTCAATGTCATATCGTAAGATATCCTCTAGCTATGAGTGCGGATCTATCATCAATATCAGCTCGTACGGTAAATCATCGTACGGCATTCCCAAAAGCTGGGTAGGGATCAACATCTCACTGTCTCATCACATAACAAATATCACCATCATCAGATCATATAGTCTGGATGTACTACTCTATATCTAGTACAAACGGTAACATCGGTAAAGTATGCATGCGGGGGTAATCACACATCCCAAGCCCGCAAGAATCACAAGTCATATCCCACAAATGAATCGTATCAAAATACCGATCTCAGGGCACCAAGCCCACAATATCGACTCATCTCCAAAGTCGTCACATATCATCAGTCACAGTGTAAGTACATGTGAAAAGCAAGGGTATATGTATAGGTGTAATTCTATCCTAGGGTTCGCGACTATGAACTACGCTAGTCACTTCTAACCCTACATAACCAAAATACACCTAATATCACAATACTATATAATAAGCTATCTACGGACTGCGGGGGTGCTATACGCCATCCACCCGACTTTCCCCCGTAGATATAATCTACTCACCTTGCATCATCATTTGCGGACATCACCATGCATTTGCTTGTCGTCCGAAGTCTTCATGGGTATCTACACATCAAAATATCGTATATGCGCATTAAAACCAAATCCAATCTAAAACGGCGCATAAATTCCAAAACAATACGATAAAGGGGGCCTATAGGTGAGAACCTATGGCACGCCTTCAAAACCATCCATAATCCTCTATATCGTCGTATAAACGACAATAGTCGAGGCAAAACACATTCCACCATTTCAGAATCCAAAAGTACGGAATACGGAAACACGAATCCAAAACGACAACATAGGATATATGTCCCAGATTTCTACCTAGGAAGAATCTGTCAAAACTAGAAGTACCCAGGGCCAAGAATTGATGAAATGGGGCCAGGCACGCAAAACGAGGAATTTCCCCACTGGTCTGGCCGCAATTTGCGGCCAGAATGGAGGTTTTGGCGGCCGTACGGATGAGATAGGGGATAGGGTTTTGGGGTTAGTTTCCTGGGTTCCTGCACATGCTACTGTCCACTCAATTTTATTTTAGGATACCTCGTATGATAGCAGATTCAATTTAACAGTGACAGATTACACAATTTCCCCGATATCGGTTTCTAAAATCCGTATTCTGGTGTTTGCTTCAGGTTTTGGGTTTCAATTCAAACACTAGGGTGTTGGTGTATCCTCAATTGAACTCAATTTCACAATACAACCCAAGTTCCTCTCAAACCCTAACTAGGTTTTCATCAAATTCACAATATCACACAATATCGATAAAATCTTGACATGGGGTTATAGGAAGGGCTATAATTAAGCAAATGGTTCAGAAATTACCTTCATTAGCAACTCAAGAAAATTCTTGAGTTGCCCTCTAGTGGCCAAATCCATGCTTCTTTAGCTCCATGTGTAGATCTAGGGATTTTGGACATTTTTTATGAAAGGAGATTGGGGTTTTGGGGTGATTTTAGAGATGATTCATGGCTTGAGGAGGGGAGGGAAATGGAGAAGGGGCAGCAGCAGCAGCAACTATGGGAGAGAGGGGAAGAAATGAGAGTGAAGGAATGATGGAAGCATGGTGCAAAAAGGTAGGGTTGACCTTGTCCCTCTCTCTCTCATCATTACCTACTCTTTTCTTTTCTTTTCCCTTTTCTTTTAATCCCTAAACCTTCTCACAAGAATAGTGATCCCAAATGAAAAACCATGGCAAGAAAAGTGTACAAGTGTAGAAAATGTGATATGTGCAAGTTTTGCACAAAATTACCAAAAAACCCAATTAGCGATTTTAATCGCGATTAGCACTAAATTAGTGTCAAACTAATCACAAAAACTTAAAAATGTCATAATTCCAATAATTAACTCATTTTAGAATTTTCCATAATTTTTCATAATTTTTCTAACATTTTTCCTATTTATTTGCATTTAATATTAAAATAATCAATAAAATAATATTAAGTTATAAAAATTCCCAAAATTAATATTTTATATTTTTGAAGATGTTACATATTACCCGACGCGTCGGATATCCGGAGGATACCGTCGTGGTCTTGAGATGGATGGTAGGGGCCGGTCTGGATTGACGGCGCCCTAGATATTGTGATTGAGATATTGAGATTTTGAGATATTGAGGTACAGAGATTGTGATACAGAGATATCGAGATATTTGGACCCTTGTTTTGTGTCGATGCTGGGCACTGTTTTATGCTGATTTCATTTATGTTACCTCACTTTTAAAATACAGAAATCTCACTGATTTATGAAAGAAGTTTTCTTTAGTACATGCATTCTGTTTCATGCATTCATACATTGCTACGTGAGGCACTGACACAGGCACTTGGATTTACACTTGGGTTAGATATTTGCCCTAACCATTGTTATGGGTTGCTGGTTATATATTTGAGGATATATTATGATCATTGACCTAGGATTGTGTTATTTATGCGATTTCTTTTCGTAGATGTTTTTCTATTCACGAGTTGGCAACTCACCCCCGTTCTGCCCCAGTTTCTTGCAGGTTTGCCGTACAGGTTTCATTACGGCTTTGCGGGCATAGTTTCCTTCGGGTGATTTGCTAGTAGGTGGGTTTACTTGTATCGTACCCCTATTATATATCTTGTATATCATTATTCTGTTGTATCTAGAAGTTCCATCAACCAAACATGTATTTATTTTTGAGATAGAGACAAGTGATGTTATTCTTTCGACCTTAGAGTCGCGCGTTATATTTCTATGGTTTTTTTGTGGTTTTGAGTTTCCTTTTGAAATTTGATCCTCGCCGTTGGCGCTGTATATTATATTGCTTGTGTGGTTGTGACCGTCGATTGACGAAGAGCTAGCTCCCGCTTGGGGATGCCTTTTTATTGATTTCGTATACTATTCATGTTGTATCCCGTTTGGGGGCCAGTATTTATAAAGGAGACTCTGCCGAAATTTTCAGTAAATTTTTGATGTTTTTAAAAAACCCGCATAATTCGGCTTATGCTATTGAAACTACTTGCTTTAAGTTGGTTTTTCCTGCACTCTACTACTTTTCTTGGTTTGGATTTCTGGGTTTTCGGTTTACTTAGATTACGTACGCCTCGAGACGTTCGTAGTTTACGTGCCGGTCATGTTCCGTACTTTCGGGTCGTGACAAAGTTGGTATCAGAGTGTTAGGTTTTACCTTCGGAGCGTAGGATGACCCTTGGTTGATGGAATAGGTGACTAAAGTAGAGTGGCGTACCGTAGGTATGTTCCGCGGCATATTTACGATACGCTACTCCACTTAAGAAGCCTTAGGATGTACATTTCTTTGCTCAGTATTATATTCATTCCGATCTAGCCTCATCAGTACCAGTTATGATTTTTCTGCCATGATTACGGGCAGGGAAAGCTACGGCTAGAGTTGCGGTCAGCACGAGCTCGTCACGAACGAGGACTGACCAGGGCGAAATTCCGGCGACACATGATTGCGGAGATGTGTTTTTTTACTGTGTTTCCGCGCCACGGGCGTTTGGCGGATCGCCTTTATGAGGTTACTCGGATGTGCTGATCGATACTTGAGGATTGAGCCACTGACAGAGGCCAGCCAGATTTTGATGACCGTTGGTGTATTGCTTACTCATGATGATTGAGGCACTGTTTATCGTGCAGACGAGTGAGCCAGTTGTTGCTGCGAGTGACGAGATATCGCCCCATATGTTGGAGCTATTGCTGGACTAGTAGTACGAAGAGATGATAGAAGGTCACTAGTCACCCGATGATGAATGACTAGGACATTTGGTTCGTTCGCCTACCCCGATGCGAAGTCATCAGATAGATTGATTCCAGCTAGAGACGACTTCACGCAGAGACGTTGAGAGTCGACAGAGACGATTGAATTTCAGAAACATATTATTCCAAGTTTAAAGTAGTCAGAAAGACGTGCAGGCAATTCTATGGTCCTTCTAGAAGAATGAAACCCTAACTCGACTTAATGACCGTGTGAAAGCCTTTGAACCTTCGGGTTTGCGGCAGTTCTACGGCGCCATTAGTGAGGCTTGGGTTTGCCCTTCTACGGCTGGACCACCGATGCTATGGTATGTACTCGATACTATTAAACTGTGCCCAAGATGTTGAGCTCTTGGGGGATTATGAGATTTTGACGACTCGATCGGATGGCTCGACTTAATTCGGATGCTAGGTGGTGAGATGCATTTCTTGGGAGACTCCAGATGCGAGGATATCCGTTGGAGCTCAGTCCATGCAGCCACGACGAGACAAGTCCGAAGCGGTCGACATTAGAGAAAGGTGAAGTAAGAGGTTCGTACCAGATCTAGATGAAACGACATTCCACTCTGCCGACATCAGAGATGCGATACGTATGCCGAGGCATTGTACTTGGATATACCTTCCAGAAGGAGTCGCGTTGAGTATGCAGCCATTCCAGAACGAGAACAGATCTAGTAAGGGACGATGACTTCCGGACAGTTCGGCAGAGACGAGATTTGGGAGAGATCTCGATAGGACCTTTCTGGAATAAATTACGAGAAGACTTGGACCCAGTAGTGATCATGTTATGCACACCGGCAGGCCAGAGTTCAGGATCGTCGACGAGACATGCTACGAGTGACCATGGCAGTTGGCCAGAGATTCTTGGAGGATGTGCTTGAGCGGGACTATTCCGCCATACTTGATTTGCGTATTTTGGGCGATTTATTCGCATGATTGATTTTAATGATTGAGGATTTACGATCTTTGCACAGTGTTGCACTTGATATCGTTTTCGTGCTTTGGTTTCACATGTTTGTGATTTTACGGTTTTAGACATTTGAGTTGATTTTGTGCGTATGCACGCACACGATTTGGTTCCTGCACTCTGTATAGTTTATATATGCTTGCAGTGCAGTGATACGCCTTTTGTGCACTTAGATGCACTGGACTTCGATTTCGATTGTGATACTCGATATTTGTTTTGTGCACCTGATTTGATTTTGCGCATGTTCGGCGCTTGATATTGGATTTCATGATTTCGTGCATGATGGATGCCCCTGGTTTTGGGTTTTCGCGCATGTTGAGCGTATGTCTTGAGATGCGATTTTGGTGCACACCAGATGCACTAAATCAAGATTTTTTTCGTGCATATCAGATGCACCTGATTTTGCTGTCAGGCACACACGTTGCCTACGACAGATGCTTTGTGCACACCCGATGCACTTAGATCTTGTTTCTGTGCACTTGTATAGCACGTATATGGATTTTGATTGTCGTGCGCACCAGATGCACGTAGTATTCATACGCGTATTTTGGGATTGATTTCTTATAGAGCAGTACGTTTTTTTTATGATAATTGCGATGTGTTTTCGTACTAAGCAGGACTAGTCAGAGGACAGTACCTGAATGTATTTTGCATTCATTGATAGCTATTGAAGGGAATTCCAAAAAGCGAGCTATAGTCTCAGTATTTACCTACGTGTCTGATATGACGCGAAATGTTTAAAACAAGGAAAACCCTTCTAAATTGTTTCCCAAAACGGCGGAACGTACATTTCAAACAAAGGTATATATGTATATAGTTATTTTCTTATAATAGACGTCCGCCACTGTACAGTGTTATGTGCAATACAAGCAACTTAAAGGATTTGGCATGCATTTCCTCCTGATATTTACATGTATAGTTCCGATTTATAGCATATCGGTCTTGCTTGAGATTTGGCATTCGTGTCTTCACCTTGATTCCGATGATTGCGGGATGCTTGACGGAGTTTTGATTTTGAGTTATCTGCTCATTATTCATGCGCATGTATTGCGCTATGATGCGTTTTATGTACTTATGATATCGGAGCCCCGACGACTTAATGGTTTTAGTTTAGATGTTTTAGTATTTGGGGGGAGTTTTACTTTAAATTCGGGGACCGAATTTTTTTAAGGGGGGAAGATTGTAGCGTTTTGAAAATCGTTTCAGTGAAATTTCGGAAAATCGGTAAAATAAGGGGGTTTTCTGTAAAAAAAAGTCAAAATGCAAATATCTTATTATAAAAATTAAATATACATATTCTAGCTAAGTAATTTCTAGTATTTGGTGTTTATTGAGCCACTGTTGAAATTTCAAATTTTCTGAAAAAAAAATTTATTTTATTATTATTTTAAGCCGTCACTAATACATTTAATTAGGAAAAATTACAAACTGGAATGAGTTGAAAAAAATTTTGTGCATCATGACACATTAAATAAAATTTTATCATATGTTTTTTGAAATGAAATCGTTTGCCAAAACGGTTTAGAAAATATCGAAGAAAAATGCTTTTTCGGTGAATTTTGTGTTAATGGTTGTTTGGGGTATAGTATTTATCATTTTCCCACACACCCACACTCACACACCCTCATTTCTACACCTCTTTTCTGCTGAAATCAGCAGCCCTCCCCAAAATTTGTCCCCACTTCAAAGGCTAAAGAAAAGAAAAGAAAAGAAAATGAAAACAATAAAGAAATAAGAATGGGTTGACTAGTGATATGGGTCTTTGACTTAACCAATCACTTTCCCCACCTCACTCTTTCTCCTCCCCCTCCCTAATCTGGCCGAGCCTCCCTCTAGCAACTGCCCCCATTTTTGCTTCTTCAATTCTTGTGCTAAAAACCTCACAAATTCATCAAAAAACCCACAAAAATCAAAATCTAATCCCTACCCATTTCTTATTGGCTATTCTAGTATGGATCTAGGGAACAAGATTTCAATTTGGGAGGCTAAGTGTGCTTGTGGGATCTTCAAATTATTTGGGTAAATTCTAACCATTTTACTTAATTTGTTGTTAATTGCTTGTGTTTAGCTTAATTAAGTGTTAATTGGGTTTTAAATGGGTTCAATTGCATGATTAAGGAATTCAAGTTAGGGTTTTGTTTTGGAATTGGGTTGTGATCAATTGTGCATGGTTATGTGATGTGGATTAGAATCTTAAGACTTGTTGAAAACTAATCTAGTTGCTAATTACAATTCGTTACTTGTAAAATGTCCAAATTAAGCTTTTTGTGCAAACTAGGGTTTTATGAAATACAATTATATGTGAGATTAAAAATATGGTTAGAGTTTTTATCACATTATTAACATTATTAAGTGTATTTTAATACTTTAGTTCATGAAAATCCAAGCTAGATTGTAGTTTGTGCGTTTTTGCTATATAATTGTTAAAATTTAGGTATTTTGTAAACTAGAATTTTAGGGGTTTTGGAATTTAATGAGATTAAATTTTGGGAATTGTTTTTATGACTTATTTAAGATCTTTAGTGAATATTGTGGCCGCTAGATTCGTTTATACATCGAGTTTTGTACTAAAACGGTGATTTGTGCTTTCTAGATTTTCGGAAAAATGACTTTTTAAGTGAAATTGGGGTTTTTGTGAGTTTTAACTTATTTTATATTAAAATTAATGTTCGTGAATGTGAAAATGAGTGTATTTGGGTTTTTCTCGATGGTCTGGCGTTTGTACACCGACGTCGAGAGTTTTGGGGTTGATTTGTGAAAACAACCATAGGTTATGACCTATGTGGGATTCGTGAGTCGTTTTGGTCATGAGTTGGATTTTAATGCGATATGGTGCGTTATGATATGTAGGTACCCCATGTGGACTTCGAGACGACAAGCAAGCGCGTGGCGACGTCGATACCAGCGAGCGAGGACCAGGTGAGTAGATTTATATATACGAGGAGAAGTCGGGTGGATGGCGTATAGCACCCCCGCAGTCCGTGGTGGTGTATACGGATGCGTATACACACCAACAATTATTATATGTTATTTGGGATTAATAGCGATGTTTAGGATGGATATTGGTGTGTTGGATTATTTTAGTGTTGCGAACCCTAGGGTAGTGTTGCACTACACATACACACATACATACTTGCATACATTCCTATTTATATGTGCTCATGGGATTCTTTATAGTTATGTGTTCACATGGGTATGGGACTATGTGTTCACATACGGATTTGAGGATGATACTTGGGATTGAGCTGAGTCGATGAGATTTGTTTTGTGGTTGTTATATCGGTGATATGGCAGGATTCGTACTTGAGGTACGTCCTGGTGTTATAGCGGATCTTGGGGCGGCGATACGGGTGAATAGTGTTATAAATAAAATGGTCAACATGTGATCGTGATATGAGGCATGATATGCTAGGATATTGATATTAGGCCGTATCGGGTGATGTATACCCCTTGATGATGATATGTGCTGATGATATCCGTTTGTATGAGACTGTTGATCAGTAGCCAGATCATGACTATATTGATGATATCAGTATTGTACTAGACCTAGGTCAGTACCTTAGACTTTGATCTTTGATAAAGAGGATACTGGATGAATAGTGTGATGAATATGATATTGACCCGTACCCAGATTTGGGGATGCCGTACGACGGATTTACGTACGAGCTATATTTTGATGATTGATCCGCACTCTTGACTTGGGATGTCTGATTATAGATATGGTATCAGATATGATATTATTGAGGCGGGATCAGCGACTAATATATATATACAGGTATGTATATGGATCGACTCAGATGTTAGGCGATTTCCTTACCTGTAGTCCAGCTTGTTAGCTTATCCCTTTAGTTTAGTTTAGTTGTTAGATTAGAGTCGATTCTTACCTATTTCAAAAACTAACAAATCGTGGGTATTTTAAAAGACAGCCCAAGGGATCCTACGGATATTTCAAAAGACGTATCTTTTCATAAAAACACCGTAGCCCCTATTTTCAAAACCCCATGATTCGTGTTATTTCAAAAGGCACCATTTGTAGGACTTATATTAGATTAATGCAGATTAGTTATAGTTGCGTATAGTATTCAGCTCCCGCTCATTATTGTGGTTCGCTTCGCATCGCATGCTTATATTATGTTTCATACTCCATTATTGATATCATGCTGTTAGGACACCAGCACCATTACCGATGATGCGTATGTACCACGTACACTTACTTGCCAGCTCACACACATCTTCATCGGTAATTGCCATGTCACGTACACCTTAGAAAATATTATTGCTTGACATAGCCTGTTAGCTAATAGTTTAGACATGATATTAGCGTACTTGCCTTATATGTTAGTTTAGACATTGTAGTTATTAGCTGCTACTTCATGCATACTGTTATTCATTGTTATGCCGCATTCATGGATTCTCATGCATATATTCACTATTTTACGTGTTATTGAGGTTTTGGATTCGGATTTCCATGAGATTTTCTGGATTTGGAGGAAAACCGCAAAAACATAAATAAACCTTTTCTCTCTTTTAAAATAAAAAGTGCGGTTTTCCCATGATGTATGAGTCGTCCACCATGAGTTTGCTGATGGATTTTGAGACCCGATTCGACGAGTGGAGGAACCGTTTCGTGTACATGGTGGGCCCGGTGCGGTACCCCGGGGCAAGAGGATCGTGTTGTTGACGTTGAGCCTGGCTGGGGAGCACTACCGACCGGTGATATTACCCGACGCGTCGGATATCCGGAGGATACCGTCGTGGTCTTGAGAAGGATGGTAGGGGCCGGTTTGGATTGACGGCGCCCTAGATATTGTGATTGAGATATTGAGATTTTGAGATATTGAGGTACAGAGATTGTGATACAGAGATATCGAGATATTTGGACACTTGTTTTGTGTCGATGCTAGGCACTGTTTTATGCTGATTTCATTTATGGTACCTCACTTTTAAAATACAGAAATCTCACAGATTTATGAAAGCAGTTTTCTTCAGTACATGCATTCTGTTTCATGCATTCATACATTGCTACGTGAGGCACTGACACGGGCACTTAAATTTACACTTGGGTTAAATATTTGCCCTAACCATTGTTATGGGTTGCTGGTTATATTTTGAGGATATATTATGATCATTGACCTAGGATTGCGTTATTTATGCGATTTCTTTTCGTAGATGTTTTTCTATTCACGAGTTGGAAACTCACCCCCGTTGTGCCCCAGTTTCTTGCAGGTTTGCCGTACAGGTTTCATTACGGCTTTGCGGGCATAGTTTCCTTCGGGTGAGTTGCTAGTAGGTGGGTTTACTTGTATCGTACCCCCATTATATATCTTGTATATCATTATTCTGTTGTATCTAGAAGTTCCATCAACCAAACATGTATTTATTTTTGAGATAGAGACAAGTGATGTTATTCTTTCGACCTTAGAGTTGCACGTTATATTTCTTTGGTTTTCTTGTGGTTTTGAGTTTCCTTTTGAAATTTGATCCTCGCCGTTGGCGTTGTATATTATATTGCTTGTGTGGTTGTGACCATCGATTGACGAAGAGCTAGCTCCTGCTTGGGGATGCCTTTTTATTGATTTCGTATACTATTCATGTTGTATCCCGTTTGGGGGCCAGTATTTACAAAGAAGACTCTGCCGAAATTTTCAGTAAATTTTTGATGTTTTTAAAAAAACCGCATAATTCGGCTTATGCTATTGAAACTACTTGCTTTAAGTTGGTTTTTCCTGCACTCTACTACTTTTCTTGGTTTGGATTTCTGGGTTTTCGGTTTACTTAGATTACGTACGCCCCGAGACGTTCGTAGTTTACGTGTCGGTCATGTTCCGTACTTTCGGGTCGTGACACGTTGTCAGCTGGTTTCTCTCCTTTTCTCCATCAGATTCAGCCGCATTAAACGTTAGGCTTGATATACCGAAGACCAGCGCTGTTTTACTCCGTTTTCCTTGCCCGTAGTCCTTAATTTCAGTCGGGGGTTGCCGATACATTCTGTTTCAACCGCCGATCGTCCCAAATCCCGGGGGGGCGTCTTGCCCGTTGAACCGAAAGCCCGCAACGAAATATTCTGTTTTTACGGCCGAGCGTCGCAGAACGAAAGAGAGTCGGAGGTCGGGACAAAAAAGAACAAAAAAAGGAGATGCAACACGAGGACTTCCCATGAGGACACCCATCCTTATACTACTCTCGCCCAAGTACGCTTAACTGCGGAGTTCTGATGGGATCCGGTGCTTTAGTGCTAGTATGGTCGCATCCGAAAGGTTTGAGTCGCCAAACTCTTTTATTCCCTATCGGGCCGCAACGGATTCTGCATATTTTTCATTCGTTGCCTGCCGGTTTTTCTTCTTTTCTCCGTCAGATTCAGCCGCATTAAACGTTAGGCTGGATATACCGAAGACCAGCGCCATTTTACTCCGTTTTTCTTTCCCGACGTCCTTAATTTTAGTCGGGGTGGCCGATAAGTTCTATTTTTACCGCCGATCGTCCCAAATCCCGGGGGGGGGACGTCTCGCCCGTTGAACCGATAGCCCGCAATGGAATATTCTGTTTTCACAGCCGAGCGTCCCCAGACCGAAAGAGAGTAGGAGGTCGGGACAAAAAATATAATAAAAAGGGGATTCAACACGAGGACTTCCCAGGAGGTCACCCAAGATAGTACTACTCTCGCCCAAGCATGCTTAACTGCGGAGTTCTGATGGGATCCGGTGCTTTAGTGCTGGTATGGTCGCATCCGAAAGGTTTGGGTCGCCAATTTCTTTTATTCTCTTCCGGGCCGCGATGGATTCTGCATATTCTTCATTCGTTGTCTGCCGGTTTCTCTCCTTTTCTCCGTCAGATTCAGCCGCATTAAACGTTAGGCTAGATATACCGAAGACCAGCGCTGTTTTACTCCGTTTTCCATGCCCGTCATCCTTAATTTCAGTCGGGGGTGGCCGATACGTTCTATTTTTACCACCGATCGTCCAAATCCGTGGTGGGACGTCTCGCCCGTTGAACAGAAAGCCCGCAACGAAATATTCTGTTTTCACTGCCGAGTGTCCCCAGACCGAAAGAGAGTATGAGGTCGGGAAAAAAAACAATAGGGGATGCAACACGAGGACTTCCCAGGAGGTCACCCAAGATAGTACTACTCTCGCCCAAGCACGCTTAACTGCGGAGTTCTGATGGGATCCGGTGCTTTAGTGCTGGTTTGGTCGCATCCGAAAGGTTTGAGTCGCCAAACACTTTTATTCTCTTCTGGGCCACGACGGATTCTGCATATTCTTCATTCGTTGTCTGCCGGTTTCTCTCCTTTTCTCCGTCAGATTCAGCCGCATTAAACGTTAGGCTGGATATACCGAAGACCAGCGCCATTTTACTCTGTTTTCCTTGCCCGTCGTCCTTAATTTCAGTCAGGGGTGGCCGATACGTTTTGTTTATTACCGCCGTTCGTATCAAATCCCGGGGGAACGTCTCGCCCGTTGAACGGAAAGCCCGCAACGAAATATTCTGTTTTCACAGCCGAGCGTCCCCAGAACGAAAGAGAGTAGGAGGTCGGGACAAAAAAACAATAAAAAGGGGATGCAACACGAGGACTTCCTAGGAGGTCACCCATCCTAGTACTACTCTAGCCCAAGTATGCTTAACTGCGGAGTTCTGATGGGATCCGGTGCTTTAGTGCTGGTATGGTCGCATCCGAAAGGTTTGAGTCGCCAAACTCTTTTATTCTCTTTCGGGCCACGACAAATTCTGCATATTCTTCATTCGTTGTCTGCTGGTTTCTCTCCTTTTCTCCGTCAGATTCAGCCGCATTAAACGTTAGGCTGGATATACCGAAGACCAGAGCAGTTTTACTCCATTTTTCTTGCCCGTCGTCCTTAATTTTAGTCGAGGGTGGCCGATAAGTTCTGTTTTTACCGCCGATCGTCCAAAATCCCGGTGGGGACGTCTCGCCCGTTGAACCGAAAGCTCGCAACGAAATATTATGTTTTCACAGCTGAGCGTCCCCAGACCGAAAGAGAGTTGGAGGTCGGGACAAAAAAAAACAATAAAAAGGGGATGCAACATGAGAACTTCCCAGGAGGTCAGCAAAGATCGTACTACTGTCGCCCAAGCACGCTTAACTGCGGAGTTCTGATGGGATCCGGTACTTTAGTGCTGGTATGGTCGCATCTGAAAGGTTTGGGTTGCCAAACTCTTTTATTCTCTTCCGGGCCGCGACGGATTCTACATATTCTTTATTCGTTGTCTGCCGGTTTCTCTCCTTTTCTCCGTCAGATTCAGCCGCATTAAACGTTAGGCTGGATATACCGAAGACCAGCGCCGTTTTACTCTGTTATCCTTGCGTGTCGTCCTTAATTTCAGTCGGGGTTGGCGGATACGTTCTGTTTTTACCACCGATCGTCCCAAATCCCATGGGGGGACGTCTCGCCCGTTGAACCGAAAGCCTGCAACGAAATATTCTGTATTCACTGCCGAGCGTCCCCAGACCGAAAGAGAGTAGTAGGTTGGGACAAAAAAACAATAAAAAGGGGATGCCACACGAGGACTTCCCAGGAGGTCACCGAAATAAGTACTACTCTCGCCCAAGCACGCTTAACTGCGGAGTTCTGATGGGATCCGGTGTTTTAGTGCTGGTATGGTCGCATCCGAAAGGTTTGGGTCGCCAAACTCTTTTATTCACTTCCAGTCCGCGACGGATATTGCATATTCTTCATTCGTTGTCTGCTGGTTTCTCTCCTTTTCTCCATCAGATTCAGCCGCATTAAACGTTAGGCTTGATATACCGAAGCCAGCGCTGTTTTACTCCGTTTTCCTTGCCCGTGGTCCTTAATTTCAGTCGGGGGTGGCCGATACATTCTGTTTTTACCGCCGATCGTCCCAAATCCCGGGGGGGCGTCTTGCCCGTTGAACCGATTGCCCGCAACGAAATATTCTGTTTTCACGGCCGAGCGTCCCAGAACGAAAGAGAGTAGGAGGTCGGGACAAAAAAAAACAAAAAAAGGAGATGCAACACGAGGACTTCCCAGGAGGTCACCCATCCTAGTACTACTCTCGCCCAAGTACGCTTAACTGCGGAGTTCTGATGGGATCCGGTGCTTTAGTGCTGGTATGGTCGCATCCGAAAGGTTTGAGTCGCCAAACTCTTTTATTCCCTTTTGGGCCGCAACGGATTCTGCATATTCTTCATTCGTTGTCTGCCGGTTTCTCTCCTTCTCTCCGTCAGATTCAGCCGCATTAAACAATAGGCTGGATATATCGAAGACCTGCACCGTTTTACTCCGTTTTTCTTGCCCGACGTCCTTAATTTTAGTCGGGGTGGCCGATAATTCTATTTTTTCCGTCGATCGTCCCAAATCCCGGGAGGGAGGTCTCGCCCGTTGATCCGATAGCCCGCAACGAAATATTCTGTTTTCACAGCCGAGCGTCCCCAGACCGAAAGAGAGTAGGAGGTCGGGACAAAAAAATATAATAAAAAGGGGATTCAACACGAGGACTTCCCAGGAGGTCACCCAAGATAGTACTACTCTCGCCCAAGCATGCTTAACTGCGGAGTTCTGATGGGATCCGGTACTTTAGTGCTGGTATGGTCGCATCCGAAAGGTTTGGGTCGCCAATCTCTTTTATTCTCTTCCGGGCCGCGATAGATTCTGCATATTCTTCATTCGTTGTATGCCGGTTTCTCTTCTTTTCTCCGTCAGATTCAGCCGCATTAAACGTTAGGCTAGATATACCGAAGATCAACGCCGTTTTACTCCGTTTTCCTTGCCCGTTGTCCTTAATTTCAGTCGGGGGTGGCCGATACGTTCTGTTTTTACCGCCGATCGTCCAAATCCTTGGTGGGACGTCTCGCCCGTTGAACCGAAAGCCCGCAACGAAATATTCTTCTTTCACAGCCGAGCGTCCCAGACCGAAAGAGAGTATGGGGTCGGGAAAAAAAAACAAACAATAGGGGATGCAACACGAGGACATCCCAGAAGGTCACCCAAGATAGTACTACTCTCGCCCAAGCACGCTTAACTGCGGAGTTCTGATAGGATCCGGTGCTTTAGTGCTGGTTTGGTCGCATCCGATGTTAGTGTATATGCCCTAGAGGCCATTACTGTATCATACTAGTTTGTATATTACTTAATGGATGCTTGGGATATTCACCTTGTATATACAATCTTGCTCAAAATAGTAGTATGCTACTTGGTTTGTCTCTACTTCAATGTGTACTTGTGTTTATTTTACTATATCACTTATACGCATTAGTGGAGCCCTTAGGATCTTTGCTTGATTACCAGCGTTGTGATGGCAGTCACACTAGTGGGGGCTGGGTAATCTATAAGCACATCCTTATACAGGTCCCTAGTCGCAGGACTATCGAGACAGGGCATCGATACTCCGGAGTAGACTAGCGTATGCGCTTCTCATCCCAGTGTGGGAGATGGTCTGTCCCACAGCCATCAGTACGTCGTACTGGAGATAGTATACGGGTGCTCGTTAGGTTACGAGTACACTGGACAGGACTCGTCGGGAACTGACAGGTTGGTATTATACCTATCGTCAGTCGTCAGTTCCCAGGTGACATGAGTACAGCTTAGTCCGCTGACTTGACACTGGCACTTCGCCTCGAGTGTGTTCCCACTGCACTTTGATCACTACCCTACCACGGCTCAAAGGAGTCGTGCAAACAGGTGGTGGTTGGGTGCAGTCCCGAAGCACTTGGAGGCAGTGACGGTTAGACAGGATTCGTCTCTCCCGGTATTGGGGGTTGACATCGCGCTGTGTCTAGGAGAGCCATTACACGAGTAGTCCCTGGCCAGGGCAAACGAGATATACTGGTAGGTTTCCAGTGTTATCTCAGGGTGTTTTGGGCTTCGCTCCGGCACGACTTGTACCGCTATTGGGGGACTGACGTTTACCGCCCCCTAGGCCCGCCATGCGATGTATCAGACGAACAGACCGGACTGTACGGAGAATGTCACATTCAGACTCAGTAGGAGTTCCGATGGGGTTTCACCTCGTCAGCCTTCTTGTCGGCATCTACCTGGGGACCGTTACGCACAGCTAGTGCCGCTTGCGGTCTGTGGTTAAACCCACTGCCAGCGTAGTGTCGAGTCTTTAGAGTCCCACACAGAGGGTATTCGCCTCTGGGCAAAACAGAGTAGAGGTCGCATGGTTTTGCGACAGGGTTCGTTCTCATCCGCGCACTTGTGCACGTTTGGAGTCCGGACGGATTATACTGGCAGGCTCTGGTTTGAGCCAGATACTGGTATATGTTTTTGGGGTTGCTTTTATATCTTGGTATTCTTGTTTTTCGGAACGAGAATGCAGGTGTGTATGCACAGTTGCTTGAGGCGGAGAATGAGGTTTTTCATTAGGGTTTCGGAACGGGTGCGTATGCACAATTGACAGTCTTCATTTTCCAAACCCTAATGGATTTATATATTATCTATTAATAATAATAATTAAATGAGAATTATGTTATGGTTGTTTTTGTTGACTTGTTGACCTTGGTTGACTTGTTGACCATTGACCACTTTCATGCCTTCAAAAGTCCTCCTTGATTTATGCTTACATTTTTAAATGAAGCATGGTAGTGGTCATTCCAAATTACCATCAACTATTCTCATTTTCAATTATTATTATTAGATAATTATTTTCTTTTGCATTATGGTTGCAAGATAGAATATGATAGCTCATTCTATCATATTCATTCTCTCTCCTCTCTTCATCTTCTTCTTCCTCTAGTCAAGAGAAACCTTCTCATGAGTTGAGAATCCTTCTCTTGAAAAAGAAAAGCAAACCCTAGTCACTCTCTCTACTCATTCTAGGTTGAAGGTTTAGCAAGCCGGAAACCCTAGTTCACTCAAAGACCGAGGAAGAGCCCAAAGGTCGAACCTTCGAGGTGGATCCATCTTCGACGGAAGAAGGCGACGAAAAGAGAACCATCAACCTCTACAAGGTTTGAAGAAGAAGGAGTTCAAGTTTAGGTATAACCATCTTCCATAGTAGCTAACTCTCTTTAGCTAGAATACTAGTTTTAGTTTAGACAACGATCCCGACCAAGCATAGTCCATGTTGCCTCTTGCGATAAAAATTCGTTTTTTATACCGTTTCCGCCTCCCCGTAAGCACCGGGGGTCGCAATATGGACTAACAGTGGTATCAGAGCCTAACTAAACTTAAACTAGCTTGGTAGTGAAGTGTAACGAAGTTCGAAACCGCAAAAACCCAAAAACCGTATTTTTCAAAAACCTGAGTTTCTGTTGAAATTTTTTTGGCTCAAAATGAAAAAATTTATATTTGTAAAATCATCTCAGGGTTTTCTAAAAACACACATGAAAAACGATCCAGTTTGGAGCTCAAAGCGCCGCGCATCCGCGGCACGAGGTAGGCTCGTGCCGCGGAACCGCCGCGCTTTGTCGTCTTCTGCGCCTCGTTTTTCGTGCAGTGTCTGTAGGTTTTGGTTTTGGGATTTTTGAGATATATTATATGTACCCAGATTTTCCAGAAAAGAAATTTCCTTTTGGGGTCCTATAATTCCGTATTTTTCCGAACTTCACTGCATTTTGGCTATATTGGTTATATCTGTGTTGTTTGCATGTATTGAACGTCGGCTAATCGCTATAAGTCGATTAGTCGGGGTTATACATGATCTGTAATGTGCTGGAATGTGTATATGAATGTGTTGGACTGTCGCGGGTGAATAGCCGGGGTTGGATGTGAGATGAGCTTTTGTTTTTCTTTCATTCATTTGTAAATGTAAATTGATGTAATTATATTATTTGTTTGGCCGCACAACCGGGTCGGGGTTGTAGCCGTCATTGTATAATTCTTTTTACTGTTTTTGCTCCTAGGATAGACCCATGGTGGGGTGCACAAACTACCGGGAACTTGGCGGGTAGTTTGCCGCACCCGTAGGGGTCTTGGGTGGGGTATTTGCTATTCACCGCGACCGTGTTATCCGCTTTTCGTTTCAGGCTCGAAAGAAATGCGGATTGCTAGTATATCCAATGTATTCATCTGTGATCTGTAATGTCTATCATTGCTTTCTATTTAGGCGTTGCTTATGTTTTACAGCCGCGCTAGCCCAGCCCCCGCTCTGTCGTTAGTTAAGTAACCTAACGGGTGATGACGGGGCCCCGTGGCGAATGCATATGGCATAAGCGTACGTCATATTTTGGTTGTTTTCTGCAATGGTAGGATTTAAATGATGGGACGCATTAAAAGTACTAATGCAAGAATATCACGCATTAAAAGAACTAATGCAAGATAATAAACCAAGTTAAAGTCGTTGGAACACTTTCGAAAAACCACTCGGTTCTTTTCAAAACTAACTTTTAAAATGCGGAGCTTGAGCCACTCCTTTTAAAAGCTATCTCGTTCCATCGACCAAATCAAGTTCACTACGTTCACGGTTTTGCCAAAACCATCCGTAGCCCTCCATCATTTCAGTTAAATATTCGGTAGTATTCAAGCTATGTATTTTGACCTCACGCCAAGGCATAGTGATTGGTAGCTGCCGGATATTTATCTGTTGCATAGATAGAATGCGTTGGTTTGAAACAGTCGTACTGCCATTTTGGCCTACGTCAAGGGTATGTACGGGTGGATTCAAATTAACCTGGATAATGATGGGACGAACTTGACATGTGACTTATGACATTTTGACCTCACGCCAAGGTCATAAGAGCATGGGGCAAAAATCCACATCGGGAGTTTCATAAGTACTGAAACTTGCTAGATTTGCATACCATTTGGAGTGTGATGATTCTGGTAGGATTCCTTCAGTTTCGTCACGCGATGATATTTGGATCCCGATCCTACTGTGAGTATATGCTACTCCTCGGGAAATTTCTCACTTAACGATCAATGCTATAAACCTAGTAGGTGCCTAGAAAGGTGTTAGCGGGGCTACGCCCCCAGGGAAAAGAGGTTCTTTAATTAAGGAACTTCGCGAAAGCGTTGGAAAACCTCCCTCGAAGTACCGACACCAGCCTGGCTGAACGGTTAAGCAAGTATTGTACGGTGGGATTGATCCTGACTAATTCTTCCTTTATGGTTTGAGGAGGGATTCGAGAAACAGTGGGAGCCATCCTGTTTAGACAAATTAAAAACCACTCTAAACTTGCAAGAGCATCATGCTGAGTGTTTCTTCTTCTCTCTCCTAATTGCAGCGACCAATCAACATGACTGGACTTAAGTTACTCCTAGATAAAAACAAGCTGACAGGGCCAAACTACAAAGATTGGCTCAGGAATGTCAAGATAGCAATCACTTATGACAAGCTGGGGTATCTTCTTACCACCAAAGCTCCCCCTGTCCCTGGTCCAACTTCCAGCGTCGCGGATAAGGAAATCCGCAAGACTTGGGAGATTGATAGCGCGAAGGCCAAGTGCCTCCTGCTTGCCTCGATGGACAACGAACATCAGAGGAGGCATGAGAATATGGACATGGAGTCCATATTGCTCCATACAAAAGAACTGTATGGAGAGCAATCACGTATCGCAAGATACGAAGCGTCGAAAAAGTTGTTTTCGACAAGAATGGCCGTCGGATCATCAGTAGCCGAGCACGTGCTAAAGATGATCGGCTACATTGAGGAGCTCGCTGACCTAGGGATCACATTGGAGAGTGAGCTATATACGGATATAGTTCTCCAGTCCCTTCCTTCCACTTACGCCCAGTTTATAATGAATTTCAACCTACAAGAAAAGGAGGTTGAACTTTCAGAGCTCCTCAACCTGCTGAGGAGCGCAGAGGGCACCCTACAGAAAGGTAGGGAAACATCCACTTTGTTTGTAGGAGGATCATCTTCTTCTAGGTCCAAGGCGAAAGCCAAGGGAAAGAAGAAGAAAGCCCCCGCCAAACCAAGGGGCGGTGTTAGTAAGGTGGATACGAAGGGAAAAGGAAAAGCAACAAAGATAGCTGGGAAGCTTGTGGATAAGGAAGAATGCTTCTTTTGTCATAAGAAAGGACACTGGAAGAATGATTGCAGGGCCTGGAAGGCCAGAACACAGGAATTGAAGCAGGTTGCAGCTTCAGCTTCAGGTGTGTATGTTATTGAAAACTGTCTTTCAATAAACTCTACTTCCTGGGTATTGGATACCGGATCAGGATCTCATATCTGTAATTCTTTGCAGGCGTTGAGAAACCGTAGGGATTTGAAGGCAGGTGACATGACCCTCAGAGTTGCGAACGGAGCTAGCATGGATGCTAAAGCCGTGGGGGACTATCACCTGGGAATGTCAGATGGACATGTTTTGGTTTTGCGTAATTGCTTTTTTGTACCCAACGCAACTTGTAATATCATTTCTGTATCTTTAGTTTCTAAAGAAGGTTATGAATTTGCGTTTGTAAGTAATGTTGTAAACATTCGCCTTAATCAAGTTTTGATTGGGTCAGGTACTTTGAGTAATGGTATATACGTATTGAACCAACCACAGATTTTTAATGTCCAGAATACACACAAAAGAAAGTCTCCAGAAATAAACCAGACTTTCTTATGGCATTGTAGATTGGGTCACATCAATGAGAGAAGGTTGACCAAGTTACATACAGAAGGGTATTTGAATGCGTTCGAATATCAGTCGTATGCCACTTGTCAATCCTGTCTCAAGGGAAAGATGACAAAGACTCCGTTTACTGGACATGGAGAAAGAGCGAGCGAGCTCTTGGGACTCGTACACAGTGACGTGTGCGGTCCAATGTCTACACATGCCCGAAGCGGACATTCTTACTTCATTACTTTTACGGATGACTTCTCTAGGTACGGTCATATCTTCTTAATGAAGCATAAGTCCGAAGCCTTTGGAAAATTCCAGGAGTATAAGAATGAAGTAGAGAAACAGACCGGCAAAAGTATTAAGATTCTAAGATCGGATCGAGGTGGAGAATACTTAAGTGCCGAGTTCCTGGACTATTTAAAAGAGAACGGAATTCTCTCTCAGCTTACTCCTCCATACACCCCGCAACATAACGGTGTATCGGAGAGAAGGAACCGCACCCTATTGGATATGGTGCGGTCCTTGATGAGTAACGCTGAGTTACCGCGATCATTCTGGGGGTATGCGCTAGAATCAGCTGCATACCTTTTGAACCGAGTTCCGACTAAGACTGTGCCTACCACCCCATATGAAATGTGGAGTGGGAAGAAACCATATCTTCAATATCTGAAGATCTGGGGATGTCCAGCTTTTGTCAAAAAGCAGCATGCGGACAAACTCGAGGCACGCTCAGTGCTGTGCAAGTTTGTGGGATACCCAAAGAGCACCAGGGGGTATCTTTTCTACTACGCAGAGGAACAAAAAGTCCTTGTTTCTCGCAATGCCCACTTTCTAGAACACCAGTTCTTGGAAAAGGAAATTAGTGGGAGCACAGTAGAACTGGAAGAAGTTCCAGAACCACAGACTGTTACTGAAAGCTTAGTGGAACCAGAGGGTTCAACAGAACAGGACATTCCTACGCCGCTCCGCAGAAGTAGTAGGCAGTCTCATCCGCCCGAGAGATACTACGGTTTTCTCATAGACGGGGATAGAGAGGATTGCATCATAGATTATGATGAGCCTACTAGCTTCCAGCAGGCCGTTCAGAGCGTTGACTCGGTGAAATGGCTGGATGCAATGCGGACCGAAATGGAGTCCATGTACACCAACAAGGTATGGACGTTGGACATTGCTCCAGACGGGGTAAAACCCGTAGGATGCAAGTGGATCTTCAAAAGGAAGATTGGTGTAGATGGACAGGTTGAGACCTATAAAGCTAGGCTGGTAGCAAAGGGTTTCCGTCAAAGACCTGGCTTGGACTATGACGAAACCTTTTCTCCAGTAGCCATGCTGAAATCCATTCGGATCCTTCTTGCCATCGCTGCCTTCCACGATTATGAGATCTGGCAAATGGACGTAAAGACAGCTTTTCTAAATGGAAATTTAGAGGAGTGTGTCTATATGGACCAGCCAGAGGGCTTCATTCAGAGTGGGAGCAGCGGAAAGGTGTGCAAGTTGCTTAAGTCCATCTATGGACTAAAGCAGGCATCGCGGAGTTGGAACATCTGTTTTGATGAGACGGTCAAAGAATTTGGCTTTATCAAAAATCCAGATGAACCATGCATCTATAGTAGATTTGTAGCGAGAACTGTAGTATTCCTCGTTTTATACGTGGATGACATTCTCTTAATAGGAAATGACATTCCTATGCTACAATCTGTCAAGGGGTTCTTGTCACAAAGGTTCTCCATGAAAGACCTGGGTGATGCCTCATACATCCTGGGGATCCGGATCCATCGTGATAGATCCAAGAGGATATTGGGACTTTCTCAGTCCAGGTACATTGACACCATAGTGAAAAGATTCAGTATGGAAGATTCCAAGCGCGGTAACCTACCGGCTTGTCACGGAATCACCCTCTCTAAAGAGATGTCTCCCAAGACTGATTTGGAGAGGGATCGCATGTCTATTATACCCTACGCTTCTGCGGTAGGCTCTATAATGTATGCGATGTTATGTACCAGACCGGATGTAGCTTATGCACTGAGTGTGGTAAGCCGGTATCAGTCAAACCCTGGGGAGAAACACTGGATAGCGGTAAAGAACATTCTCAAGTACCTGAGAAGGACTAAGGAGATGTTCTTGGTGTATGGCGGAAAAGACCTCCAGATCGAGGCCTTTGCTGACTCCAGCTTCCAGAGTGACAAGGATGATTCCAAGTCCATGTCGGGCTTTGTCTTTACCCTCAATGGAGGGGCGGTGTGTTGGAAGAGTTCCAAACAGGAAACCGTTGCAGACTCGACGATGGAAGCGGAATACATCGCTGCATCTGATGCCGCAAAAGAAGCTGTCTGGATGAGGAAGTTCTTGAAAGAACTTCAGGTGGTTCCGTCCATTGTTGATCCAATACCTCTGTATTGCGATTACAATGGGGCTATAGCTTTAGCGAAGGAACCCAGGTCCCATCAGAGATCCAGGCACATCTTGAGGCGGTATCACCTGATCAGGGAGATCGTGGATCGCAAGGAGATCGAGGTTCGGAGAGTTGCTTCAGAAGACAACACTGCAGATCCATTCACCAAGGCCCTGCCCCAGACTCAGTTCGAGCGGCTGATCGAGATGATAGGTCTTCGATACGCCAGTACATGGCCTTAGTGCAAGTGGGAGATTGTTAGTGTATATGCCCTAGAGGCCATTACTGTATCATACTAGTTTGTATATTACTTAATGGATGCTTGGGATATTCACCTTGTATATACAATCTTGCTCAAAATAGTAGTATGCTACTTGGTTTGTCTCTACTTCAATGTGTACTTGTGTTTATTTTACTATATCACTTATACGCATTAGTGGAGCCCTTAGGATCTTTGCTTGATTACCAGCGTTGTGATGGCAGTCACACTAGTGGGGGCTGGGTAATCTATAAGCACATCCTTATACAGGTCCCTAGTCGCAGGACTATCGAGACAGGGCATCGATACTCCGGAGTAGACTAGCGTATGCGCTTCTCATCCCAGTGTGGGAGATGGTCTGTCCCACAGCCATCAGTACGTCGTACTGGAGATAGTATACGGGTGCTCGTTAGGTTACGAGTACACTGGACAGGACTCGTCGGGAACTGACAGGTTGGTATTATACCTATCGTCAGTCGTCAGTTCCCAGGTGACATGAGTACAGCTTAGTCCGCTGACTTGACACTGGCACTTCGCCTCGAGTGTGTTCCCACTGCACTTTGATCACTACCCTACCACGGCTCAAAGGAGTCGTGCAAACAGGTGGTGGTTGGGTGCAGTCCCGAAGCACTTGGAGGCAGTGACGGTTAGACAGGATTCGTCTCTCCCGGTATTGGGGGTTGACATCGCGCTGTGTCTAGGAGAGCCATTACACGAGTAGTCCCTGGCCAGGGCAAACGAGATATACTGGTAGGTTTCCAGTGTTATCTCAGGGTGTTTTGGGCTTCGCTCCGGCACGACTTGTACCGCTATTGGGGGACTGACGTTTACCGCCCCCTAGGCCCGCCATGCGATGTATCAGACGAACAGACCGGACTGTACGGAGAATGTCACATTCAGACTCAGTAGGAGTTCCGATGGGGTTTCACCTCGTCAGCCTTCTTGTCGGCATCTACCTGGGGACCGTTACGCACAGCTAGTGCCGCTTGCGGTCTGTGGTTAAACCCACTGCCAGCGTAGTGTCGAGTCTTTAGAGTCCCACACAGAGGGTATTCGCCTCTGGGCAAAACAGAGTAGAGGTCGCATGGTTTTGCGACAGGGTTCGTTCTCATCCGCGCACTTGTGCACGTTTGGAGTCCGGACGGATTATACTGGCAGGCTCTGGTTTGAGCCAGATACTGGTATATGTTTTTGGGGTTGCTTTTATATCTTGGTATTCTTGTTTTTCGGAACGAGAATGCAGGTGTGTATGCACAGTTGCTTGAGGCGGAGAATGAGGTTTTTCATTAGGGTTTCGGAACGGGTGCGTATGCACAATTGACAGTCTTCATTTTCCAAACCCTAATGGATTTATATATTATCTATTAATAATAATAATTAAATGAGAATTATGTTATGGTTGTTTTTGTTGACTTGTTGACCTTGGTTGACTTGTTGACCATTGACCACTTTCATGCCTTCAAAAGTCCTCCTTGATTTATGCTTACATTTTTAAATGAAGCATGGTAGTGGTCATTCCAAATTACCATCAACTATTCTCATTTTCAATTATTATTATTAGATAATTATTTTCTTTTGCATTATGGTTGCAAGATAGAATATGATAGCTCATTCTATCATATTCATTCTCTCTCCTCTCTTCATCTTCTTCTTCCTCTAGTCAAGAGAAACCTTCTCATGAGTTGAGAATCCTTCTCTTGAAAAAGAAAAGCAAACCCTAGTCACTCTCTCTACTCATTCTAGGTTGAAGGTTTAGCAAGCCGGAAACCCTAGTTCACTCAAAGACCGAGGAAGAGCCCAAAGGTCGAACCTTCGAGGTGGATCCATCTTCGACGGAAGAAGGCGACGAAAAGAGAACCATCAACCTCTACAAGGTTTGAAGAAGAAGGAGTTCAAGTTTAGGTATAACCATCTTCCATAGTAGCTAACTCTCTTTAGCTAGAATACTAGTTTTAGTTTAGACAACGATCCCGACCAAGCATAGTCCATGTTGCCTCTTGCGATAAAAATTCGTTTTTTATACCGTTTCCGCCTCCCCGTAAGCACCGGGGGTCGCAATATGGACTAACATCCGAAAGGTTTGGGTCGCCAAACTCTTTTATTCTCTTCCGGGCCGCGACGGATTCTGCATATTCTTCATTCGTTGTCTGCCGGTTTCTCTCCTTTTCTCCGTCGGATTCAGCCGCATTAAACGTTAGGCTAGATATACCGAAGACCAGCGCCGTTTTACTCCGTTTTCCTTGCCCGTCGTCCTTAATTTCAATCGGGGTGGCCGATACGTTTTGTTTTTACCGCTGTTCATCCCAAATCTCGGGGGAACGTCTCGCCCGTTGAACGGAAAGCCCGCAACGAAATATTTTGTTTTCACAGCCGAGCGTCCCCAGAACGAAAGAGAGTAGGAGGTCGGGTGAAAAAAAACAATAAAAAGGGGATGCAACACGAGGACTTCCGAGGAGGTCACCCATCCTAGTACTACTCTCTCCCAAGTATGCTTAAATGCGGAGTTCTGATGGGATCCGGTGCTTTAGTGCTGGTATGGTCGCATCCGAAAGGTTTGAGTCGCCAAACTCTTTTATTCTCTTTCGGGCCACGACGGATTCTGCATATTCTTCATTCGTTATCTGCTGGTTTCGCTCCTTTTCTCCGTCAGATTCAGCCGCATTAAACGTTAGGCTGGATATACCAAAGACCAGCGCCGTTTTTGTCACGACCCGAAAGAGCATGTGACTGGCCCTTGAACCGTATGAAGTCTATAGGACTCCATCTGATCCAAGTAAGCCAAAAGCCCAGAAATCTAAAACCATTTTAAGAGTAAATAAAGAAAACTGGTTTAAAGAAGTGAAGAAAAACATGTTTGAAGTCAAGGTTTTTAAATAACTAAGCCGAATATGCATTTTAAAAACGTAAAGTCTTTTCTAAAAATTTCGGAAGAGTTTGTTTTGTAAATACTGGCCCCGAACGGGGTACAACAAGAACAATATATATGCAATGATAAAAGGCATCCCCAAGCGGGAGATAGCTCTTCGTCAATCGACGGTCACAACCACAAAAGCAATATAATATACAACGCCGAATGGCGAGGATCAAAACTCACAATAACATGAAAAACGTCATACTGCTACACGCGACTCTAAGGTCGAAATAATACATCACTAGTGTCTAAGTCTGAAACAATATACAAGTTTTGGTTGATGGAATTTCTAGATACAATGAATAATAAATATACAAGGGTGGTTCTGATGCAAAGAACCCACCTACCAAAAGCAATTCACCCGCAAAGGAAGCAGTGTGCCAGAAATGCCGCTATGGAACCTGTACGGCAAAACCTGCAAGAACTGTGGCACAACGGGTGTGAGTTGCCAACTCGTGAATAGAGAATATCTACAAGCAGAAATTGAATGCATGACATAATCCTAGGTCAATACGATCAGTATATAAACCTCAAAGAATAAGCCTGAAGCATGAAAAGGTAGCAATGTAACATCTAATCATGTATGTAGTGCCAAGTACTCGTGTTAGTGCCTCAGGTAATAACATGTCATAAATATAAGGTATGTCTGCATGAAGTAAATATGATGAAGTATCGAAATAAATATCAATACACATATATTAGCGTCCCTTTCCACTAATATTGGTGTAAGGGTATATATAACAGCGCCCTCATACCCTGTTATCTATACAAATGAAGTATGATCAATGTAATAAAAGTCTGTATATATGTGGATCTCATCCACCTGTCACCCCAATGACAATAAGTATCATGCATGTAAATGTGAGGATGTAATCAAATCATGGAAACATCATGAAACCTATGCCTAGCATCGGCACATAAATCCTTGTCCATATGGGGCTCCGTCTGCGGTATCGGCCCTCGGCCCCGGCAGCACGGGTCAACCTATGTCCATGTCTCAACTCCAGTCGGTATCCCCTGGATATCCACCGTGCTCAAATACAATCACCGGTAGGTACCCGCCCACTTCCAGGCTCAATCGGCATAATCCTTCGATCATCTTGCCGAGGGGGATCATACCGGGCCCCACCATGTACCCTCATACGGCACACACTCCTCGTATGGGGTATGTAATTAGAACCGATAAATCTCATGGTGACTGCGCAAATATCATATCAAGGAAACCAGGTATTTCAAATAAGTGCATACACTCCTTTGAAACTATCCACGGTTCCCAAATCCAGAAATATCATGAAAACGAATATCTCAATGCGTATAATCAGAAAGCATGATGTATATGACCTAGAATAATAGCATGCACATACAAGGTCATATCCTGATGCAATACTACTACTGTGTAGTGACATGGCAATTATCGATGATGAAGTGTGTGAGCCGGCAAACAAGTGTAAGTGGAACATATGCATCATCGATAATGGTGTTGGTGTCCTAACATCATGATTGCAATATAGAAATAAACACATCCAATGCGATGCGGAATCGAATAATCAATGCAACAGTGAAGAATCTACACCAATATGTACATATCCTGCAGTGGTGCCATTTGAAATAAGACGAATCGGGGTTTTGGTAAAATAAGGGTTACGGTGTTTTTAAGAATAGATACGTCTTTTGAAAATACCAGTAGAATCCCTTTACTTGTCCTTTAGATATTCCCGATTCATTAGTTTTGAAATAGGTATGACTCGGATCTAGTCTAACATCTACTAAGCCAAGTCCATCAGGAGGTGTATGGAAACCACCTAAATCTGAGTCGATATATATATATATATATATATATAATAGTCAGTGATCCCGACTCAATTGTATCGCGTATGATACAGTATATTATATGCCAATCCTCATGTCGTGGGTGCGGATCTATCATCAATATAGGCTCGTACGGTAAATCGTCGTACGGCATCCCAATAGTTGGGTATGGGTCAATATCACATTCCTCTCAACAAATATCAGGTATCATTATTATCATATCACATAATATGGGGTAGTGATCTAAGTCTAATACAACTGATACCATCTATATACTGCGTGTGTAAGCACACGTCCAAAGGCCCGCTAGAGATCACATGTCGTATCCCCAAATACGAATCATATCAAATCACCAATCTCGCGGCATAATGCCCAAAATCATCGACTCATCTCCAAAGTCACCCAATATCATTAAACACAGTACACGTATAATGAATATGCAAGGGTGTGCGTGTAGGTCTAAATCTATTCTAGGGTTCGCGACTATGAACTACACTAGTTGCTTTTAACCCTAAACTATCCATAATACACCTAACACAATAACCACGACACACTATAACTATCATATATGGTATATCAACTACGGACTGCGGGGGTGCTATACGCCATCCACCCGACTTCCCCCGTAGATATAATCTACTCACCTTGCGTCTTCATTTGTGGACGTCACCACGCGTTTTGCTTGTCATCCCGAAGTCTTCATGGGGTACCTACACATTAACGTATCGTAAATACGTATCAGAACCAATTCAAAACTAAAACGACATACGAATCCTAAAACGATACGCTAAGGCCTATAGGTTAGAACCTATGGACGACGCCCTTAAAACAAACAACAAACCTCGATATCGTCGTATAAACGTCAAGTAGTCGAGGTAAAACGCAATACACAAATTCAGAATTCACAATACGGAAACACAAATCCAAAACAGCAGCTAAGGAAATAGGCTCCAGATTTCACCTAGGTCAAATTAGACAAATCTATACATATTAGGGGTCTAAACTACTGATGAGGGAACACCAAAACCAAAACGAGGCAAATCCACCATGGTCTGGCCGCAAATTGCGGCCAGAATGGATAAATTTGCGGCCGGGAAAGGGAAGCAGGAGCTGGGGTTTTGTGTGGTGGTTCCTGGGTGCCTGCACATCTCACTGTCCAATCAATTTTATTTTAGTATGTCTCGGGTGATAGCAGATCTCATATAAGCTTCACAGATTTCATAACTTTTCCGATATCGGTTTCTAAATCCGAACTCCGCATCGTATGTTTCAGGTTTGGATCTCAATTTTTGCACTAGGGTGTTTACATAACCTCCACTGGGCTCAATTTCACATTACAACACAAAATTCCCCCAAACCTTAACTAGGTTTTCCTCAAATCCACAAAAACACACAATATCGATATGAAACTTGAATCGAAACTTAAGCACAAGAAATACCACTCTAATTGTAAAGGAATTACCTCATAAGACCCACATGAATCCTCAACAGCGCCAAAATGAAAGCTTTCTTGGTCCATCCTATAGCTTGCAAGCTTGTGCACATTTTATGTAAAAAGGAAGTGGGGTTTTGATGAGATTATCATGGTGTTTTGGAGGATTGAAGAAGGGGGAGGAGGGAGAGGCAGCAGCTTCAGCAGGAGGAGAGGAAGAGGGAGAGAGAAATGGTGAAGAATAATAGAGGAAGGTTGCACACAAGTCAAAGGTCACACTCCCCTTTTCTCTCTCTCACCCATACCTTATTATCTTATTCCTTATACCATTTTCTGTTCTTTTTCCTTTTCTCCAAAACCTTCTCACTAGAATAGTGAACCCAAATGAACAACCATGGTAGAAATGCACAAGTGTAAAGAAAAATGATATGTGCATGTTTTGCACAAAATGCTAAAAAACCGATTAGCGATTTTTAATCGCGATTAACACTAAATTAACATATAATTAATCATAAAAACTTAAAAATGACATAATTCCATAAAATACCCTATTTTAGAACTTTCCATAATTTTTCCAATTTTTTTCTGTATTTAATTATACAAAAATATTAAAATATTCAATAAAATAATATTAAATTATAAAAATTCCCAAAAAATAATATTTTATTTTTTTGAAATGTTACAATCTTCCCCTCTTAAATAAATTCAGTCCCCGAATTTAAATTTAAACCCCTAAGTACTAAAACATTTCAGTAAAAATCCAAATTGTCGGGGCTCCGAAAACATCAATACATAGCGAATATCATAAAAATATACTGCTCTACTAGAAATCAATCCCCAAAATGTATATAAAAGAATATCCTGTGCGTCTAATGCGCAAGGAATCAAAATCCATATATGTGTCATACATGTGCACAAATCAGCATCTAGGTGCAACTGGTGTGCACGAAACATCTGTCATAGGCAACGTGTGTGCCTGACAGCAAAATCAGGTGCATATGACATGCACGAAGAATCCCGATTTAGTGCATCTTGCGTGCACCAAAATCTTATATCAAAACACTAAAGGTGCATGAAAACTATGCTGGAAGTGTAAATCAAATCACTGCATAAGATAGGCGTGAAATCACAATCAATACCTCAAATGTAATAACTATGCGCAAAATATAAATACCCAGTGGCTGGATAAAACAAATATCATGAAACTCGGTCATCAAAACTAAATCATGCAAACAGAACGCCCAAAATACCGAAATCCAAGATAACGGATACGTGATAACCGAATCACAAAATCACAAATCATAAATACCGTCATCGGTAGTTCCTCCTCCAAAGTCGAGAAGGAGTCGGTGCATCCAATGCTAGCAGCGCAAGATATCTACTTACCTCTTGCTCAAGGTCTGGCGTCCTCTGCCTCTGGGTCCTTATCTTCTCTGCGGATTACCTATCTCGCAATCAATCGGCTCATCGGCCCTGTCAGGTTTGCTAACGGAAACGATTCCGTTCTGGCACTTCTCTGGTCATCTCTCGGTCAATCCTCACGACCACTCATAAAGCAGCATATCACTGGCGTCGGCCTCTGGCTCTCTGAATGCACATCACACATCTGATCCTGGGTGCAAACATCATTGCAGCAATGTCCTGGAAGGAATCCTGTTCAAGGTCTCTGCCGATCATGCCTATGCCGATCTGTACAGAGGCTGGTACTCTTGCATAATCTCTTCTCGCTCAATGGACATCTGTGTCCTAAGCACAACATTTCTCGGAAACTGGTCGCATCCCAACGCCTCTGTAAGCATATCAAGTCTCTGGTCTCGACGTAAAGTAATGACAGCTCGTCAGCGTCTCGCACGAACCTCTTGTCCGCTTGTCTGTATTGCTGTCCACTTCGACGTCACGTCTCTATCGGCGCACTGCAATATTCTCGGCTATGGTCGATCCGAAGTATCTCTCAAATCTCTTTTCTGCCGAATTGCCCGGAAGTCATCGTCCCTTACCGAAGCTAATTCTTGTTCCGGAATGGCTGCATACTCATCGCGCCTCTTTTTGGAAGGTATATCCATATACAACGCCTCTGCGGGCGTATCGCATCTCTGATGTCAGCGGAGAAGGACGTCATCTCGTCGAAATCTCTTGCGAACTCTTTACTTCACTCTGCTTCAATGTCGACTGCTTCGGACTCGTCTCATCGTGGTTGCATGGACTGTGCTCCAACGGCTATACTCGTATCTGGAGTCTCTCAAGCAATTCATCCCATCACATGATATCCGAATGATGACGACTCGTCCGATCGGCTCGTCAGAACCTCATAATCCCCCAAGAGATCAACATCTTGAGTACAGTTTAATAGTATCGAGTACATGCCACAGCGTCGGTGGTCCAGCCGTAGAAGGGCAAACCCAAGCCTCACTAATGGCGCCGCGGAACTGCCGCAAACCCTAAGGTTCAATGGCTTTCACACGGTCATTATGTCGAGTTAGGGTTTCATTCTTCTAGAGCGTCCATAGAATCGCCTGCATGTCTTTCCATATAATTTAAACTTGGAAAATGGGCTCCCGACATTCGATCGTTTCTATCGACACTCAACGAACCTGCGTGAAGTCGCCTCTAGCTGGAATCAATCTATCTGATGACCTCTCATCCGGGTAAGCGAACGAATCACATGTCCTATTCATTCATCCTCGGTGACTAGCGACTCACCATCATATCTCTAAGTATATGCTCATGCTGCAGTAGCTCCAATCATCTGGGCGATATCTCGTCATTTGCAGCAGCAACTGGCTCATTCGTCTGTATGCCGAACAGCGCCTCAATCCTCCAGGAAAGGCGATACATTGGTGGTCCTCTCTAAATCGGTCTGCTCTAGATCCCAGTAAGACTCTCCACACTGGAAATCATTAACTCAACTGGGCCTGCTCCGGCGCATAAATCGAACGAATCACCTTCGTCTCTCAAATCGGGTAGACTAGGTATCATCTGCCTCATATCAGCCTGGAAGCTCCGGCGATCTCAGCTCGTAAGCTCCGGAAGCGACATCCTGTCAATCTCAGCAACAGCTGGTCCATCTGTCTGCACGGTAGGCGGCATCATAATCTCTGAGATATGCTATACAACAACAGTCCTCTCTTAACTGGAAGCTCTAACAATGGCCCGATCATCCGGCGCAAAACCAAGCACTTGCCTCCACAAGAGGTCACAATCACCAATACTAACTCGAGACGTTCCTATGTCACCAGAAAACACAATGGTCGGCCCTCGTACCAGACGAGCTCGCCCTGACCGTAACAATAGCAGCAGCCCAAACTGCGCTCAAATATGGCGACAGGAACCTCAATCGAGTATCGAAGAGAGCAGATCAATGGCAATAAAGAAAACAACAAATCCAGAGTGGATACATGATCATAAGAAGGAACAGCATCAATGAAGGTATGATCATGAAACTAATAGAATCGAGGATCTCAAACGGTTGTATAATCATGGATATGAAGAGAATCACTGATCTCGAAAATATGTACATCCTAAGGTTCCTTAAGAGGAGTGGCATGTCGTAAGTATGCCGCGGAACATACCCACGATACGTCACTCTACTTTAGTCACCTATTCCATCAACCAAGGGTCATCCTACGCGACGAAAGTTCGGGTCTAATACCCCCTCGACTAAGTCTGAGTTCCGTAAGGTCAAGCCTAAGTTCCGTATATATATAGACGTCGTAGGCTCCACATAGTCAAACTTAGACTCGAACCAAGGTTAACCTAGCGCTCTGATACCAACTTTGTCATGACCCGAAAGAGCACGTGACTGGCCCTTGAACCATATGAAGTCTATAGGACTCCATCTGATCCAAGTAAGCCAAAAGCTCAGAAATCTAAAACCATTTTAAGAGTAAATAAAGAAAACTGGTTTAAAGAAGTGAAGAAAAACATGTTTGAAGTCAAGGTTTTTAAATAACTAAGCCGAACATGCATTTTAAAAATGTAAAGTCTTTTGTAAAAATTTCGGCAGAGTTTCTTTTGTAAATACTGGCCCCGAACGGGGTACAACAAGAACAATATATATGCAATGATAAAAGGCATCCCCAAGCGGGAGCTAGCTCTTCGTCAATCGTGTAGGGATACTAGGCACTCTAATAAGGTTTTATAATGCATCAACCATGCCCGTTTAAAATTTTAGCCGTGCCGAATAACCCTAAGCAAGATCGTTGCTAGAAAATTTGGATTTCATATGCTAGTAAACTATGTTTACGACTAAGTGAATACGAAATACAACCTTTGTAGATCGGTCCTTCACTTCTATAGCTCTTTGTTGAAGTCCCTTCGCTGCGATCGTGGTTCTCCCAGACCCTTGCATGGCTTCACGAGGCGAAAGACGCGTCCTTGCTTGATGTCTTCAAGGCCGAAGATGATCTACGTCGAGGGGATGCCAACTCAAGCTTCTACTTCACTAACTCGAGAATTAGTGAAGCAAACACCCTAAACTAAAGTGCTAGTCTAGTAGAGGATGGAGAAATAGGAAGTGGATTCTCTTTAGAATTTTATTTCTCACAATCTTTCTCACTTTTGATCAAACACTAGCAAGCTTTTTCATTTTAATAATGAAGAAGAAGATGAGCAAAAGAAAGAGATGAGGATAATGATCAAGTGAGAAAGCTAACCATGGTGAGTGAGTATCATATACTAACTCTTGTAGAGACATAACCATGGCTATTACTTATGGTTGGGTTAAGAAATATCCATAGTAAAAATAAATTTAGTGGAATTAGTCAATGCATCCACAAGCTTCCACAAGCTTCATGCATTGTGCTAATCCTCCACTAATTTTGTAATTACTTAAAATATAAAAAAACCCAACATAATAGATAACATGGTGTAAGTCTCATACACCCAAGTCTTGTGTATCATCAACCATGATACAAAAAGAAAACACAATTTTAATATATATCACATATATATTAAAGTTGTGTACATGTGAGAAAAAACATAAAGTGAACAAGTGTTAGTTAATGTAAACTAGTATATCAAATATACAATTATACAATAAATTATTAAACCAACACTTGACTTAATAATCCGGTCATATCACATATAACCGACTAATATCTAATGTATCGACTTATCGAATCAACACTTGATTCGATAACCCGGCTATATCATATATAACCGATCGATACAAAAAGTCGCGAGATTAGAATATGGAATCACATACACGCATCATTCTCGATCCCGCACATATCACATACGTGCTCCTATTTCGTTTTTCCTGAGCCAGTAAAACCTCTATGTAGGACTCTAAAGACTCGTCAATACGCCGGCAGTAGGTGATGATCACATCACACATCCACAAGCCGTCAGCGGTACTAGCTGGACGTAACGGCTATCCGGGTATTGAGAGATCAGAAGATCAGCAAGCAAGCCCGCTCCAACTCCTGTAAAATCCTGCCGGTAATGTTCATACAAGAATATTGCATTTTATACCGCCCATTCTTACGCTCGTTTGTTTATAGGCAGGTGCTTTTAATCAGTGTTTGCTACATATTTACAGGATACTGGTTCTCAGCTCTAGACAGTGAAATTCATAGAAAAGTATGTCAAATTCCGGATTACTGCCAATAACAGATAAAACACGGGTCTCCGCTCTCTATCCGTATGTTGCCACACACCAGTTTAAGGGACAAAATGGCAAATCGATGTCATTTTCGTGCACAAAGCTCAATGTCAACACAAGATCCAACATATCTATGCAGAGCTCGAGGAAATCTTGGCAAAAGATCCACATCACATCACCTTTTGATCTACTGAAATTCTGGAAGAAATGGGAAGAGTTTCTGAGAAAAAGTCATATACCACACTGAAGAGTACTAAAAACTAGGGAAAACCACCAAATTTCATGGCCTAACTCCTCTAAACGGCCGCGGTTCCGCGGCATAAGCGCGCTTAGGCCGCGGAACCGCGGCCATTTAGTCTCCTCTCGTTGTCGTTTTTCAGGGGCATGTTGGCCTTTTCTTGTAGGGGCAGATTCTTGCCTTAGGTTTCCAGTTCCCCTCCTATAAATACCCCAGAACTGTGCCAAACCAAGTGGTGAAATTCTTAAGCCTCTTTTTGCTAGTTTTAGTTTTCTTCTTCTTCTTCTTCATCTTTCCTCCATGAAAATGTAGTGAGAGCATTAAGTGGATGTTAAATGAAGATGAGGGTTTTTTGTATCATTCTTTTGTTTTAGCTTCCCCTTGAGATCCTTGCTTTCTCTTGATCTTTCAACCTCTTCATTGAGCTTGAAAGTTTAAGGATTTGTTATTGATTTCAAGGGTTGTATCTTCTTATGGAATTAGTGCTTCATTTCACATGAGTTCTTTACCCTTCTCTTGATCTTGCAACCTCTTGATTGAGCTTGCAAGTTTAAGGGTTGACTATTGATCCCATGCTTGTCTTGAGTTCTATGTTCTTGTAATTACTTTCTTGCATATTTCTTTCTTGCTTTTTATTACTTGCTTTACATTCATGCTTTACTTTCTTGCACTTAAATTCCATGCACTTACTTACTTGTAATATTTTCTTTTCTTTTTCTCTTTTTGGTTCGTTTTTGTGAATGGTTGTAATAATTATCGTTGTTAAGAATAAATACGGTATTGTAAGTTAACGTTTCTTTGCTCATTTCCTTTTCCCGTTATTTTCCATTGAACTCCGCCCAAACGTTACGCAAGCGCTCCGTTAGGCACCCTACCCTAACAAGGTAACGGTGATTCCTAACCGTGACCGATTGCGTTCGGTTTGGCGGGAGGCAAAAGCAAAAGACAAGAACGGAAGGACAAGGGTAAATAAGCCGGATTCCATGAATACCGCGCTTAAATCCCCTAATCCACGTTGATGCCGATTGCTCTAGCTTCAATTGGTCAAGACTCAGCTCAAAGGTTTTGAGTACGGATTTCTTTAGCTTACACTTTCGTATCTTCTCTTAACAACTTTATACTTGCAAATAATACACATAGGTTAGATCGAACAAACACATACAAATTCTTTATTGACTCGTCTAAAACAAGAAAGGACATACAACCATCTCCCTGTGGATCGACCCGTGCTCAACCGGCTAGCTGCATAGCGACACCGTCTTGATTGCGGTTAACTTTAATTCTTTCCCCCCTAATTTTGAACTTCATCGCTTAACAGTGGAAACACTGTTTCACTTAAGTTTGGGGGGAACCCTTTTTGTGTATATATTTTTTGTTTTGTTTTCTTTGTTGTATATAATTTGTTTTTAGGGAGCGCCGGCAAATTTTGACCATCTTCGTATAGCCTGACAGTGAGGGCACTGTCAAGTTTAAGTTTGGGGGTGTGCTCGGTAAGCTTTCTTCCTTTGCATTCATTTGTATATTTTGCATTTGCATACCTTATTAAACACCCACAAAAATCGAAAATTTTTCCAAAAAATATAAAAACTTTGTCGTCAAGTTAGCTAATAGGGCAACTTAGATCTTTATTCCGAAAGTTTAGTTGATATATTAGAAATAACTAAATTCAAGGCTTAGGAAGTGAAAACCCAAAAAATAACCCTCATTCTGTCTAACTTGGTAAGTATACGTTGAGTTCAGTTCTTGAGTTAAGTCAAGATGAGGGGAAAGTATTAAAGCTCTACTGAAGGATAAGTCTGAAAAATAGTTTCTTTTCTTGAGTTCAAATTTAGAAAGTATATACCCTACAAACTGCACTTACACGCACCTTGAAACTTGGGATAGTAGAGGATACCTAGAAATACTCTTGCCTGAAAGCCTAGTATGAAAGAAAAAACGGTATTTAAAGCTAAACACAAAAAGAGCATATTGAAAAAAATATCCGGCCTTGAAAAAGAAAAAGAAAAAAAAAGAAAAAGAAAAAGAAAAATAGAATAAAGTCAAGACCTGGAAACTGCTATTTACGCTTTAAAGTTCACACATTCAGTAATCGGCCGTTAGTGCCTCAAGAAGTATTAATAGTCGCATGAAAGGTGTGTGAGCAAATCCGTCCATCCTTAATGAAATGAAGTAGTATTCGGTATTAGGGCAAGGGTATTATAGCTTGAATTGAATTCTCAAAGTGTAGGGGTGCAAATATAAACACGCATAGGGGTATGCAATCGATGTTTGGATAAAAGATAGAGATAAAGAATAAGACTTGTGTTTTCTGTAAAGTTGATAAAAATCCCTAATTTGAGACCACACTTTTAGAAGGAAAACTCAGGAGAACCAACATCTTTCTAAACTTTTTTGGAACGTATATGATCTAAGGTTAAATAGATAAGAGGTGTGAAGCATTAGGGTTGGATATTTCAAACTTAGGATGATAGAATTTCTAACGTAAATACTAAATTGAAGGAGTAGAATCGATGTTAACTTATAACACTAGGTTGACGGGATTTTGTTGGTGTAATCCGTTGAAAACCCTCAGGAGGCAACACTCCTCCTGCTAGGGACACCTAGAGGTTTAACGGCTTGTTGCACGCGCTCAGTGCAATCGCGTTCCCTGCGAAAGTGCGGTTAGGATTTTATTTTTGTGAATAATTGGTTTTGCTCGGGACGAACAAAAGTTAAGTTTGGGGGTATTTGTTCATACCAGAATATTGCATTTTATACCGCCCATTCTTACGCTTGTTTGCCTATAGGCAGGTGCTTTTAATCAGTGTTTGCTACATATTTACAGGATACTGGTTCTCAGCTCAAGATAGTGAAATTCATAGAAAAGTACGTCAAATTCCGGATTACTGCCAACAACAGATAAAACCCGGGTATCCGCTCTCTATCCGTATGTTGCCACACACCAGTTTAAGGGACAAAATGGCAAATCAATGTCATTTTCGTGCACGAAGCTCAATGTCAACACAAGATCCAACATATCTACGTGGAGCTCGAGGAAATCTTGGCAAAAGATCCACATCACATCACCTTTTGATCTAATGAAATTCTGGAAGAAATGGGAAGAGTTTCTGAGAAAAAGTCATATACCACACTGAAGAGTACTAAAAACTAGGGAAAACCACCAAATTTTATGGCCTAACTCCTCTAAACGGCCGTGGTTCCGCGGCATAAGCGCGCTTAGGCCGCGGAACCGCGGCCATTTAGTCTCTTCTCGTTGTCGTTTTTCAGGGGCATGTTGGTCTTTTCTTGTAGGGGCAGATTCTTGCCCTAGGTTTCCAGTTCCCCTCCTATAAATACCCCAGAACTGAGCCAAACCAAGGGATGAAATTCTTAAGCCTCTTTTTGCTAGTTTTAGTTTTCTTCTTCTTGTTCTTCATTTTTCCTCCATGTAAATGTAGTGAGAGCATTGAGTGGATGTTAAATGAAGATAAGGGTTTTTTGTATTATTCTTTTGTTTTAGCCTCCCCTTGAGATCCTTGCTTTCTCTTGATCTTTCAACCTCTTCATTGAGCTTGAAAGTTTAAGGGTTTGTTATTGATTTCAAGGGTTGTATCTTCTTATGGAATTAGTGCTTCATTTCACATGAGTTCTTTACCCTTCTCTTGATCTTGCAACCTCTTGATTGAGCTTGCAAGTATAAGGGTTGGCTATTGATCCCATGCTTGTCTTGAGTTCTATGTTCTTGTAATTACTTTCTTACTTATTTCATTCTTGCTTTTTATTACTTACTTTATATTCATGCTTTACTTTCTTGCACTTAAATTCCATGCACTTACTTACTTGTAATCTTTCCTTTTCTTTTGCTCTTTTTGGTTCGTTTTTGTGAATGGTGGTAATAATTATCGTTGTTAAGAATAAATATGGTATTGTAAGTTAACGTTTCTTTGCTCATTTCCTTTTCCCGTTATTTTCCATTGAACTCCACCCAAACGTTACGCAAGCGCTCCGTTAGGCACCCTACCCTAACAAGGTAACGGTGATTCCTAACCGCGACCGGTTGCGTTCGGTTTGGCCGGAGGAGAAAGCAAGAGACAAGAATGGAAGGACAAGGGTAAATAAGCCGGATTCCACAAATACCGTGCTTAAATCCCCTAATCCACGTTGTTGCCGATTGCTCTAGCTTCAATTGGTCAAGACTCAGCTCAAAGGTTTTGAGTACGGATTTCTTTAGCTTACACTTTCGTATCTTCTCTTAACAACTTTATACTTGCAAATAATACACATAGGTTAGATCGAACAAACACATACAAATTCTTTATTGACTCGTCTAAAACAAGAAAGGACATACAACTATCTCCCTGTGGATCGACCCGTGCTCAACCGGCTAGCTGCATAGCGACACCGTCTTGATTGCGGTTAACTTTAATTCTTTCAACCAGGTAACACTTTCCGTACTGTCCGGTCTCCTCGTATGATATGTCGCATATCAAGTCTAAGGGTGGTAAACGTCAGACCCCAATAACCGATAAGTCGTGCCGATGTGAGGCTCATAACGGGTCGAGAAACTACTGGTAACACTTACCAGTAAATCTCTAAATCAGCCCTGGCCAGGGACTTCCCTGTTACGGCCAATCGAGTACAGCGCAACATCAACCCCCAATACCGGGAGAGACGAATTGTCACGACCCGAAAGAGCACGTGACTGGCCCTTGAACCATATGAAGCCTATAGGACTCCATCTGATCCAAGTAAGCCAAAAGCCCAGAAATCTAAAACCATTTTTGAGAATAAGTAAAGAAAACTGGTTTAAAGAAGTGAAGAAATACAGGTTTGAAATCAAGGTTTTTAAATAACTAAGCTGAAGGTACGTTTTGAAAACAATAAAGTCTTTTCTAAAAATTTCGGCAGAGTTTCTTTTGAAAAACTGGCCCCGAATGGGGTACAACAAGTATAACAATATGTATGCAATGATAATGGCATCCCCAAGCGGGAGCTAGCTCTTCGTCAATCGACGGTCACAACCACATATGCAGCAATAATATACAACGCTTAGTGGCGAGGATCAAATCCAAAGAAAACTCAAAAGCAATAAGAAAAAAACGCAATACTACTAAGCGCGACTCTAAGGTCGAAATAATACATCACTAGTCTAGGTCTGAAACAATACAAGTTTTGGTTGATGGAAATTCTAGATACAATGAAATAAATAAATACAATGGTGGTTCTTGATGCGAAAGAATCCACCTACCAAAGCAAGTCACCCGCAAGAAGAAAGTGTGCCAGAAATGCCGCAATAGAACCTGTACGGCAGAACCTGCAAGAACTGTGGCACAACGGGGGTGAGTTGCCAACTCGTGAATAGAAACATCTACAAGCAGAAACCGAATGCAAGACATAAACCTAAGTCAACGATCAATAATATAATCCACAAGAGTACATCTGAGTGTAATAGGGTGGCAAGGTAACATCTAATCATGTATGTAGTGCCAGGTACTCAGGTAATCACATGTCATCAGTGTAAGGTATGTCTGCATGAAGTAACCATGAAGAAATATCAATGATATCAATACACATATATTAGCGTCTCATACCACTAATATTGGTGTAAGGGTATATATAACAGCGCCCTCATACCCTGTTATATATACAAATAAAGTATGATCAATGTAAAACCAGTCTGTATATGATCCAAGTCTGTATATAATCCATGTCTGTAAGTATGTGGAACCCGTCCACTCGTCACCCACTGACGATAAGCATCAAGTATGCAAGTATGAGGATATAAACAATATCATGGAAAAACATCATGAAAACCCGTGCCTAGCATCGACATGTAAATCCTCATCCATATGGGGCTCCGTCGGCTGTATCGGCCCTCGGCCCCCGGCAGTACGAGTCAACCCATGTCCATCTCTGGGCTCCGTCTGCGGTATCGGCCCTCGGCCCCCGGCAGTACGGGTCAGCCCATCTCTCGACTGCGGCCGGTATCCTCCAGATATCCGCCGAGCTCAAATACAATCACCGGTAGGTACTCGCCCGCATCCAGGCTCAATCGGCAAACCCATCGATAATCTCGCCGAGGGGAACCATACCAGGCCCACCACGAACCCGCAAACGGATCATTACCTCCTCGAATCGGGTTTCAAGCACACGTCTCAGCACCGAGAAAACGCGTGGCGGACGCACCGAAATATCATATCACGAGGTTCCGGGTTTTCATAAAAGTGCCTCTTTTCTTAAATAACCCCACGGTCCTCAAAAACCAGAAATCACATGAAAATCCAACATCAGGAAGTAAATCCAATGCGATGTGCTATGCAGTCAATCCATGACGTATGCGACATGTAAAGAACAGTAGTCATATCGGAAATCATGCAACATGGAATAGTAATGTGCATATGTCGAAGGAAGAATCATCTCATGAATGCAATAGTACTACAGTGTAGTGGCATGGCAATTATCGATGATGAAGTGTGTGAGCCGGCAAATAGTGTACGTGGAACATACGCATCATCGATAATGGTGCTGGTGTCCTAACAGCATGATAATAATATAGCAATGAACATATGCCAGCAATGCGAATAGCATGAAGATGCAGAAATCTAGTAGTCAACACCACAGTGAAGTATCTACTATGCAACTACACCTAAGTATCAGGTCAAACAGGAGGGGTAGGTGTGGAAACCACCTAAATCTGAGTCGGTATATATATAAAGATATATAGTCGGTGATCTCGCCTCAATGTCATATCATAAGATATCCTCGAGTTATGAGTGCGGATCTATCATCAATATCGGCACGTACGGTAAATCATCGTACGGCATCCCCAAAAGCTGGGTACGGGTCAACATCTCACTGTCTCATCACATAACAGATATCACCATCATCAGAACATATAGTCTGGAGTACTACTCTATGTCTAGTACAAAACGGTAACATCAGTAAAGTATGCATGCGGGGGTAAACACATATCCCAAGCCCGCAAGAATCACAAGTCATATCCCACATATGAATCGTATCAAATCACCGATCCCAGGGCACCAAGCCCACATCATCGACTCATCTCCAAAGTCATCACATATCATCAATCATAGTGCAAGTACAAGTGATAAGCAAGGGTGTGTGTATAGGTGTAATTCTATCCTAGGGTTCGCGACTATGAACTGCACTAGTCACTTCTAACCCTGTGCTATCCATAATACACCTAATATCACGATAACTACATAATAATCTATCTACGGACTGCGGGGGTGCTATATGCCATTCACCCGACTTCCCCCTGTAGATATAATCTACTCACCTTGCTTCTCGTGTGCCAAAGCCGATGTCGCTATCTTCACCTCCTTTGCCTCAACATCACGCGGGGTACCTACAAGTATATCACAATGCTAAAGCACATGAAAATCACATCGGAAACCAAAATAGCACACGCTACCCGCATAGGTAAAAACCTATCGACTCGCATGCAAACACAATCAAAATCCACTTGTCGTTGACGTCCAAACGCCACCCGACAGGAATGAATCACCAAATACCAAAATCCATGCTAAAACAAGTCCCAAATTATACACCAACATAGGAAAATCAACCCAGATTTCACCCTAGATGGAATCAGTCAAAACTAGACATACTCAGGGTCAAAACTAGAGGAAATGGGGGCATGCATAGAAAACGAGGCAATTCCTTAAAATACCTTATTTTAGAATTTTCCATAATTTTTCCCCATTTATCTGTATTTAATTATACCAGAATATTAAAATATTCATTAAAATAATATTAAATTATAAAATTTCCCAAAAATCATATTTTATTATTTTGAAGACGTTACAATCTACCCCCCTTAAAGAAATTCGGTCCCCGAATTTAAATTTAAACCCCCAAATACTAAAATATTTCAATACAAATTCCAAGTCATCGGGGCTCCGAAATCATCTATACATAAAACATCATAGCGCAATGCATGCGCATGAGTACTGAGCAGATAACTCAAAAGCAACACTCCATCAAGCATCCGCAATCATCGGAGTTATGGTAACGACACAATGTCAAATCCAATACAAAATCAATATGATATGGACCAAGACTATACATGTAGACACCCAATCTATACATGTAATTAGCTGATGCAACTGTATGCCAAATCTTTTTAAGTCGCTGTGCGATGCGCGTAACACTGCACAGTGGCGGACGTTTCTTATAAGAAAATAACTATATATGTGTATATATATCCTTTGTTTAATAGGCACGTTCCACCATTTTGAAAATAATCAGAAGGGTTTCCTTGTTTTTAAAACGTTTTGTGTCATATCGGACACGTAGGTATATACTGAGACTATAGCTCGCTTTTCGGAAATCCCTTCGATAACTATCGATGCATGCAAAATATATCCAGGCACTTTCCACTGACTAGTCCTGCTCAGTATGAAAGCAAATATCCCACATCATAAAAATGTACTGCTCCAAAAGGAATAAATTCCAAAAATGCACATAACACCACCCTGTGCGTCTGACGCGCACGGAAATCAAAATCCATATATGCGCTAAACATGTGCACAAAACAACATCTACGTGCAACGGGTGTGCACGAAGTATCTGTCATAGACAACATGTGTGCCTGACAGCCAAAACAGGTGCATCTGAAATGCACGAAGAATCTCGATTTAGTGCATCTGGTGTGCCCCAAAATCGTATCTCAAAACATGCGCCCAACATGCGCGAAAATCCAAATCGGTGCATCCATCATGCACGAATGAAAATCTAGACCCTGCGCACTCAATATGCACGGAATCTCAAAATCCAATAGCAACGTCGAATATGCGTAAGTCAAACCCCAAAGCACGGAGTGCAAGAATCCACATCAATATCACAATCAAAATCGACATACCGAAAGGCATCAAATCGAAGTCAGGTGCAATCGTAATGCACAAAATATAAATCCGGTGCAACAAAGGCACGAAATATAAATCCGATGCGATAAACGAAAGAAACATAAAACTGGTGCGACAAATGCACGAAGTATAGAACTGGTGCATCCCATGCACAAATACCAAGCAATAACTCAAATACGTAAGCAGCAACACCAAGTGTATCCAGATATGAAGAAAATCATAAACGTGTGCAGCTGCGGGCACAAAACACATATCGATGCACTACAAGTACATATAAGCTATACCGAGTGCAAAATCAAAACACTAAAATTACATGAAACTCTGCTGGAAACGTAAATCAAATCACCAGCATAAAATAGGCATGAAATCGCAATCAACAGCTCAAGAGTAATAACTATGTACAAGGTATAAATACCCAGTAGGTGCAACCATGGTGCACAAAATCAAATATCATGAAACTCGATCATCAAAACTAAATCATGCAAACAGAACGCCCAAAATACCGAAATCCAAAATGACGGATACGTGATAATCGAATCACAAAATCACAAATCATAAATACCGTCGTCGGTAGTTCCTCCTTCAAGGTCGAGAAGGAGTCGGTGCAATCCACTGCTAGCAGCGCAGGATATCTACCTGCCTCTTGCTCACGATCTGGCGTCCTCTGGCTCTCTGGGTCCTTATCTTCTCCGTGGATTTCCAATCTCACAGTCAACCGGCTCATCGGCCCTGTCAGATGTGCTAACGGGGATGATTCCGTTCTGGCACTTCTCTGGTCACCTCTCGGTCAAACCTCACGACCACTCGTAAGGCAGCATATCACTGGCGTCAGCCTCTGGCTCTCTGAAAGCACGTCACACATCTGATCCTGGGTGCAATCATCATGGCAGCAATGTCCTGGAAGGGATCCTGCTCAAGGTCTCTTCCAAGCATGCCTATGCCGATCTGTACAGAGGCTGGCCTTCCTGCACAACCTCTTCTCGCTCAAAAGACACCTGTGTCCTCAGCACAATATTTTCTCAGAAACTGGTCACATCCCAACGTCTCTGTAAGCATATCAGGTCTCTAGTCTCGACGGGAAGCAATGACAGCTCGTCAGTGTCTCACACGAACCTCTTGTTCCACCTGTATCTATCGCCGTCCATTATGGCGTCATGCTAAGCTACGATGCACCGCACTGTTCTCGGCCGCAGTCAATCTGAAGTCTCTCGTACGGACTCGAAATCGCGTACTCTGTATCTTCATCATTCCGTAGAAGATGTCAGGCCGAACTGGTCCTCGGGAACACGTCCCAACCATCGGAGGAATACTTATCACTCGTCCGTCCTTGGTCAATCAGCAACTCATCTGGGTAAGTTCCTTTATCCGAACTTAGTCGACTACCCCGTCGACAATGCCGAACTCTGTCCTGCTGGGTGTGCGCAATACGACCACTCCTGGTCTAGGTCTTCTCGTATCGTACTCCAGAAAGGTCCTGTCGAGGTTCCTTCTCAAATCTCAAACCTGCCGAAATGCCCGGAAGTCGTCATCCGATGCTGAAGCTAAAGCTCATTCCGGAACGGCTGCATACATATTGCGCTTCTTTCTGGAAGATCTATCCGCATACCACGCCTCGGGGTGCGTATCACATCTCTGATGTCAGCGGAGTGGGACGTCATCTCGTCGAAATATCTTGCGAACTCTTTTCTTCACTCTGCGTCAATGTCGACTGATTCGGACTCGTCTCATCATGGCTGCATGTACTGTGCTCCAACGGCTATGCTCGCATCTGGAGTCTCCCAAGCAGTGTCCCATCACGATATCCGAAGATGTCGAACCATCCGATCGACTCGCCAGATCCTCATAATCCCCCAAGAGCTCATATCTCGGGTACAGTTTAATAGTATCGAGTACATGCCACAGCGTCGGTGGTCCAGCCGTAGAAGGGCAAACCCAAGCCTCACTAATGGCGCCGAGGAACCGCCGCAAACCCGAAGGTTCAAAGGCTTTCACACGGTCATTAAGTCGAGTTAGGGTTTCATTCTTCTAGAGGGTCCATAGAATCACCTGCATGTCTTTCCGTATACTTTAAACTTGGAAAATAGGTTCCTGACATTCGATCGTCTCTATCGACTCTCAACGAACCTGCGTGAAGTCGTCTCTATCTGGAATCGATCCACCTGATGACTCGCATCGGGTAGGCAAACTCACCACACGTCCTAGTCATTCATCCTCGGTGACTAGCGACTCGCTATCATAACTCCAAGAACATGCTCATGCTGCAGTAGCTCCAACCATCTGGGCGATATCTCGTCATTTGCAGTAGCAACTGGCTCATACGCCTGTACGCCGAACAACGCCTCAATCCTCCAGGAAAGGCAATACATAAGCGGTCATCTCTGAGTCGGTCTGCTCTAGATCTGAGTAAGACTCTCCACACTGGAAAGAGCACGTGACTGGCCCTTGAACCATATGAAGCCTATAGGACTCCATCTGATCCAAGTAAGCCAAAAGCCCAGAAATCTAAAACCATTTTTGAGAATAAGTAAAGAAAACTGGTTTAAAGAAGTGAAGAAATACAGGTTTGAAATCAAGGTTTTTAAATAACTAAGCTGAAGGTACGTTTTGAAAACAATAAAGTCTTTTCTAAAAATTTCGGCAGAGTTTCTTTTGAAAAACTGGCCCCGAATGGGGTACAACAAGTATAACAATATGTATGCAATGATAATGGCATCCCCAAGCGGGAGCTAGCTCTTCGTCAATCGACGGTCACAACTACATATGCAGCAATAATATACAACGCTTAGTGGCGAGGATCAAATCCAAAGAAAACTCAAAAGCAATAAGAAAAAAACGCAATACTACTAAGCGCGACTCTAAGGTCGAAATAATACATCACTAGTCTAGGTCTGAAACAATACAAGTTTTGGTTGATGGAAATTCTAGATACAATGAAATAAATAAATACAATGGTGGTTCTTGATGCGAAAGAATCCACCTACCAAAGCAAGTCACCCGCAAGAAGAAAGTGTGCCAGAAATGCCGCAATAGAACCTGTACGGCAGAACCTGCAAGAACTGTGGCACAACGGGGGTGAGTTGCCAACTCGTGAATAGAAACATCTACAAGCAGAAACCGAATGCAAGACATAAACCTAAGTCAACGATCAATAATATAATCCACAAGAGTACATCTGAGTGTAATAGGGTGGCAAGGTAACATCTAATCATGTATGTAGTGCCAGGTACTCAGGTAATCACATGTCATCAGTGTAAGGTATGTCTGCATGAAGTAACCTTGAAGAAATATCAATGATATCAATACACATATATTAGCGTCCCATACCACTAATATTGGTGTAAGGGTATATATAACAGCGCCCTCATACCCTGTTATATATACAAATAAAGTATGATCAATGTAAAACCAGTCTGTATATGATCCAAGTCTGTATATAATCCATGTCTGTAAGTATGTGGAACCCGTCCACTCGTCACCCACTGACGATAAGCATCAAGTATGCAAGTATGAGGATATAAACAATATCATGGAAAAACATCATGAAAACCCGTGCCTAGCATCGACACGTAAATCCTCATCCATATGGGGCTCCGTCGGCGGTATCGGCCCTCGGCCCCCGGCAGTACGAGTCAACCCATGTCCATCTCTGGGCTCCGTCTGCGGTATCGGCCCTCGGCCCCCGGCAGTACGGGTCAGCCCATCTCTCTACTGCGGCCGGTATCCTCCAGATATCCGCCGAGCTCAAATACAATCACCGGTAGGTACTCGCCCGCCTCCAGGCTCAATCGGCAAACCCATCGATAATCTCGCCGAGGGGAACCATACCGGGCCCACCACGAACCCGCAAACGGATCATCACCTCCTCGAATCGGGTTTCAAGCACACGTCTCAGCACCGAGAAAACGCGTGGTGGACGCACCGAAATATCATATCACGAGGTACCGGGTTTTCATAAAAGTGCCTCTTTTCTTAAATAACCCCACGGTCCTCAAAAACCAGAAATCACATGAAAATCCAACATCAGGAAGTAAATCCAATGCGATGTGCTATGCAGTCAATCCATGACGTATGCGACATGTAAAGAACAGTAATCATATCGGAAATCATGCAACATGGAATAGTAATGTGCATATGTCGAAGGAAGAATCATCTCATGAATGCAATAGTACTACAGTGTAGTGGCATGGCAATTATCGATGATGAAGTGTGTGAGCCGGCAAATAGTGTACGTGGAACATACGCATCATCGATAATGGTGCTGGTGTCCTAACAGCATGATAATAATATAGCAATGAACATATGCCAGCAATGCGAATAGCATGAAGATGCAGAAATCTAGTAGTCAACACCACAGTGAAGTATCTACTATGCAACTACACCTAAGTATCAGGTCAAACAGGAGGGGTAGGTGTGGAAACCACCTAAATCTGAGTCGGTATATATATAAAGATATATAGTCGGTGATCTCGCCTCAATGTCATATCATAAGATATCCTCGAGTTATGAGTGCGGATCTATCATCAATATCGGCACGTACGGTAAATCATCGTACGGCATCCCCAAAAGCTGGGTAGGGGTCAACATCTCACTGTCTCATCACATAACAGATATCACCATCATCAGAACATATAGTCTGGAGTACTACTCTATGTCTAGTACAAAACGGTAACATCAGTAAAGTATGCATGTGGGGGTAAACATATATCCCAAGCCCGCAAGAATCACAAGTCATATCCCACATATGAATCGTATCAAATCACCGATCCCAGGGCACCAAGCCCACATCATCGACTCATCTCCAAAGTCATCACATATCATCAATCATAGTGCAAGTACAAGTGATAAGCAAGGGTGTGTGTATAGGTGTAATTCTATCCTAGGGTTCGCGACTATGAACTGCACTAGTCACTTCTAACCCTGTGCTATCCATAATACACCTAATATCACGATAACTACATAATAATCTATCTACGGACTGCAGGGGTGCTATACGCCATCCACCCGACTTCCCCCTGTAGATATAATCTACCCACCTTGCTTCTCGTGTGCCAAAGCCGATGTCGCTATCTTCACCTCCTTTGCCTCAACATCACGCAGGGTACCTACAAGTATATCACAATGCTAAAGCACATGAAAATCACATCGGAAACCAAAATAGCACACGCTACCCGCATAGGTAAAAACCTATCGACTCGCATGTAAACACAATCAAAATCCACTTGTCGTTGACGTCCAAACGCCACCCGACAAGAATGAATCACCAAATACCAAAATCCATGCTAAAACAAGTCCCAAATTATACACCAACATAGGAAAATCAACCCAGATTTCACCCTAGATGGAATCAGTCAAAACTAGACATACTCAGGGTCAAAACTAGAGGAAATGGGGGCATGCACAAAAAACGAGGCAATTCCTTAAAATACCTTATTTTAGAATTTTCCATAATTTTTCCCCATTTATCTGTATTTAATTATACCAGAATATTAAAATATTCATTAAAATAATATTAAATTATAAAATTTCCCAAAAATCATATTTTATTATTTTGAAGACGTTACACGAATCCTCTCCTATGGCTCATTGCCTCTATGTGACTCGGGACTGTACCCAAAAACCACCGTTTTTCATGCCCTCATGGACGTGGTAAGGTGGAAATCAAAGCACAGTAGGAATCACACAAGGCTCTATGACGATCTCGGGTCTACAGACTAACCTGCACAAGTGTCACCAGAGAACTGCCATCTGACGTAAGGTATAATACCATGTGGGAGTTCTCGGCGAGTCCGTCCAGTGTACCCAGTTTCCACTGAGCACCCGTATACCATCTCATATGTCAAACACCAATGGATATGGGATCATCCATCGCCCATTTCATGGGTCGAGAAGCGTATACGCTAGTCTACACTGGTATATCGATGCCCCGTCTCGATACACCCACGACTATGGACCTTGAAGGATGTACTTATGGACTACCATGTCTCCACTAGTATGATCCGCATCATAGTCCAGGTAGTCAAGTACACATCCTAAGAGCTTTACCAACATGTAACTTTAAAACAGTATAAAGAGACAAGTATACATGTTAAAGTAAAGTGCAACCAGATAGCATACTATCATATCGAGCAAGAAAGTCCTCTCTATATATATCCAAGCATCCAATAGAATATACATCATCTGTACAATACTGGCCTCTAGGGCATACATACAACTAACAATCTCCCACTTGCACTAGGGCCAGCTGCTGTAGTATCGCATACCAAGCATCCCGAAGAGTCTCTCAAACTGTATCTGGGGAATGGCCTTCGTGAGTGGATCCGCGGTGTTGTTCTTCGTGTCAACCCTCCTGACCTCGATCTCCCAGCTATCAACTATCTCCCGGATCAGGTGATACCGCCTTAGAATATGCCTGGATCGCTGATGGGACCTGGATTCCTTGGCCAAAGCCACCACTCCATTGTTATCGCAATACAAAGGTATTGGATGCTCAATGGATGGATCCACTCCAAGTTCAGTAATGAACTTCTTGATCCAGACAGCCTCTTTGGCATCATCGTTGGCAGCGATGTATTCAGCCTCCATCGTCGAGTCTGCCACGGTTTCCTTCTTGGAACTGTTCCAGCTAACCGCCCCTCCGTAAAGGGTAAAGACAAATCCCAACTGCGACTTAGAGTCGTCCTTATCACTCTGAAAGCTCGAATCGGTTAAAGATTCCACTTGGAATTCTCCGTTACCATACACCAAGAGCATCTCTTTAGTCCTTCGTAAGTACTTGAAAATGCTCTTCACAGTTGTCCAGTGACTCTTTCTAGGATCAGCTTGATACCTACTCACTACACTTAGTGAGTATGCTACATCGGGTCTGGTACACAGCATCGCGTACATGATAGAGCCTACAGCCGAAGCATAGGGTATCCCTTTCATGCGAGCTCTCTCCAAATCAGTCTTGGGAGACATCTCTTTGGAGAGAGTGAGCCCTGAGATCATGGGTAAAAACCCACGTTTGGACTCTTCCATACTAAACCTCTTTAGTATGGTGTCAATGTACCTGGATTGGGATAATCCCAATATCCTTTTAGATCTATCTCTATAGATCATAATTCCCAGTATGCAGGAGGCATCACCTAGATCTTTCATTGAGAATCTTTGTGATAAGAAGAGCTTGACCGATTACAGCATAGGATTGTCATTTTCTATCAAGAGTATGTCATCGACGTACAATACGAGGGAGACAACCTTACTCTCTACCACCTTCTTGTAGATACAAGGTTCATCTATATTTTTGACGAAATCAAACTCTTTCATAACGACGTCAAAGCAGATGTTCCAACTCCACGATACTTTCTTTAATCCATAAATAGATTTAAGTAGCTTGCACACCTTCCTGCTACTCCCACTATCTACGAAGCCCTCTGGCTGAGTCATGTACACGCACTCTTCTAAATCACCGTTTAGAAAGGAGGTCTTAACATCCATTTGCCAAATTTCGTAGTCATGATATGCAGCGATGGAAAGCATGATCCAGATGGATTTAATCATAGCCACTGGAGAAAAGGTTTCGTCATAGTCCACACCTGGTCTTTGACGAAAACCCTTTGCAACAAGTCTAGCTTTGAAAGTCTCCACTTTCCCATCTACACCAAGTTTTTTCTTGAAGATCCACTTGCTTCCAATGGGTTTTACCCCTTCAGGAGCATCTTCCAAAGTCCACACTTTGTTGGTGTACATGGATTCCATCTTGGACCGCATTGCATCCAGCAATTTCACTGAGTCCCCACTCGTGATGGCCTGCTCGAAGCTAGTTGGGTCATCATCAACCATGATGCAATCCTCGCTCCCACCATCCATGAGAAAACCGTAGTATCTCTCAGGTAGGTGAGGAACCCTACTAGATCTGCGGAGTGGCTGAGGTTCGTTGGGAACTACTGAATCGTCCGATTCAACCAAATCTTCTGTCGTAGTCTGTATTGCTGGAACATCTTCCAGTTCTACCTCCATGCCACTAATCTCTTTTTCAAGAAATTCCTTTTCTAAAAAGGTGGCATGTCGAGAAACAAACACTTTTTGTTCCTCGGTTTTGTAGAAGATATACCCGCACGAATGTTTGGGATATCCAATAAACTTACACAGAATGGACCTTTCCGCGAGTTTGTCCGGATTTTGCATTTTTACATAGGCCGGACAACCCCATATCTTAACATAATTAAGACATGGTCTCTTTCCTTTCCATATCTCATATGGAGTGGTTGGCACAGATTTGGTGGGAACCATATTCAATAGGTCTGCAGCTGTTTCCAGTGCATACCCCCAAAAGGAAATAGGTAACTCAGCTGTGCTCATCATAGAGCGCACCATATCTAATAGGGTGCGGTTCCTCCGTTCCGATACACCGTTGTGTTGTGGTGTATATGGAGGAGTTAGCTAAGAGAGAATCCCATTCTCTTTTAGGAAGTCCAGGAATTCATTGCTCAAGTATTCTCCTCCTCGATCAGATTGAAGGATTTTAATACTTTTTCCGGTTTGGTTCTTGACTTCTTGTTTATATTCTCTAAATTTCTCAAAAGCTTCTGATTTGTGTTTCATCAGGAACACATATCCGAACCTAGAGAGATCGTCAGTAAATGTAATGAAGTATGCAGAACCATTCCTGGCATGTGTAGACATGGGGCCGCATACATCACTATGTACCAGTCCCAAGAGTTCTGTAACTCTCTCTCTGTGTCCCGTAAATGGAGTTTTGGTCATCTTGCCTTTGAGACATGACTGGCAAGTGTCATAAGATGAAAATTCAAACCGATTCAAATATCCATCCTTATGCAACTTAGCTAGTCGTGTCACATTGATGTGACCCAGTCTACAATGCCACAAGAAGGATTCGTTCATTTCTGAATTCTTCCTCTTGTGTGTGTTTGTTATGCTCAGAACTGTTGATTGATTTAGAACATAAATGCCATTGCACAACATGCCTGATCCAACCAACTTTTGGTTAAGAAAAATGTTCATAACATTATCCTGTAATACAAAATTATATCCCTCTTTACTCAACAAAGAAACCGATATAATGTTGCATATCAGGTTCGGCATGAAGTAGCATTCGTTCAGAATCAATGTATTACCTTTTGGTAATACAAGGTGATATTCCCCGACGGTTTTAGCTGCAACAATTGCACCATTTCCAACCCTTATGTCTTTATCACCTTCTCCAAGTTCTCTACATTTCTTAAGCCCATGTAACTGATTACATATATGGGATCCTGACCCGGTATCTAATACCCAGGACGTAGAGTAAATGGAGAAACAGTTCTCTGTAACGAACACACCCGAAGAAAATGCATCAACATGTACATTCTTCATTCGGGTGGCATGGGAATCCTGGTATTCCCCTATATCCTGTTCAGTCTTATAACTTTTATAAGAAAGAACGGAACCAACGTTCCCCAGCACAGTATAACATGCGGGTTCGGTCAATACATCCATATTATTATCTTGATTAAGGCATGATATGGTCGCTACCTGGAGAGAGAGAGAAGAAAACACTTTAGCGTATGCTCTTGCAAGATCAGATTGGTTATTATTTTATCTAATCAGGATGGCTCTCACTGTTTTTATCAAATCTTCCTTCAAACCCTAAATGGAAAGACTAGCCGGGATTAATTACACCCTACAATTTCGCCAATTTTTCAGCCAGGCCAGTGTCGGTACTTTGAAGGAGGTTCCCCGTGCTTTCGCACGGACCTAATTAAAGTAAACCTCATTTTCCCAGAGGCGTAACCCTATTGACACCTTTGTAGACACCAACTTGATCGGCTAATTGTCCAGTGTAAAACTCTCCCGGGAGTAACAATTACTCGCAGTGGGTATCGGGATCCAACTATCTCATAGAAGGTATGCAATCTCATTGCAAATTTCAACACTTGAAATTCCCGATAATATTTTGCCCCCAGCGTCCCATGACCTTGATGCAGGCCAACAAACCATAGTGCGCTAGTCAAGTTCAACCCGTCATTTCTTGATTGAATTAAACACACCCGTACGACCCTTGACGCAGGCCAACAAAGTCGCACGACTATCCTAATCCAATCTGCATCATATGCATAAGCAGATAAATACTAGTTAGCTACCGCACACTACGCCTTGACGCAGGCCAACAAACGTAGCACGAATACTAAGTAGGACTTATCTGAAATGACGGAGGGCTACGACAGGTTTTTCTGAAAACCTATTGCGTAATGAACTTGATATCGTCGTAGAATCGAGTGAATTTTGAAATGGAGTGATTTTGAGTCTTTCATTAGTTTTGCTAAAGAGGTCACTCCTGGTGAAGGGATCTCGGCTCTTTCCTCATCGAATAAGGTGCAGGACATATCATATATATCACTATGCAAAGCAAAACTCCAAAAGCAATCAAAAACAAACCGAGTGTTGTAGCATCTGCCAGTTTTGCTAAAGAGGTCACTCCCGGTGAAGGGATCTCGGCTCTTTCCTCATCGAATAAGGTGCAGGATATGTCATATATATCGCTTTGCAAAGCAAAAACTATAGCTACCCTTTTTGAAAATTTGATTCTACAACATCTTTTAGGTTTCTTTTCTTTCATTAATCATATTAATGAAGTCCCATCATTTAATCCACCTAAACATCACAGATAAATACGACGTACACTTATGCCATCCGCATTCGCCTCGATGTCCCCTCGTGCACCGTTAGGTTAGGTAACTAACGGCAGAGCGGGGCAGGGCTAGAGCGGGTGTAAAACATAAGTAACATCTATATAATATATCATATATACTATATACAGTATTTATCACATCACATCACATGATCACATCACAGATATCGCAGCAGAAGAAACATATGAAACATTGGATATACTAGGACGTTCGTGTTTTATTTTGAGCCTCTATAAAACACGGATTCCACGGTCGCGATGAACAGCCAAACCCACACCCCTAGACCCCTACGAGAGCGGCAAGCAACTCTTCCAATTCTAGAGTTAGGAGACGTGGACTCGACTCTTCGAGTTGGCCTCCCACTAGACTCTAGAACCTAGTTACTTGTGTTCTCCTCCTTGGGTCTATCCTAGTGCGGAAAAGTAAATAATATACAAATGGTGACATCGACCTCATCCCGGAAGTGCCCCAATAAAAGAATATTACATACATTTAATTTTACATGAATGAAAAATAAAAACTCTCATCTCACATAAAACCCCCTGGCTATTTAGAACGCGACGATCCAATATAACATATCCAGCAACACATAACATCACATGTCATCAACGTAAGTAAATATACGTATCCCAATTGTCGTTGACATATAGCAACGAAACCGGCGATATCACATATTACACTTACGGTCGCAGAAAAGAAAGTGTAAAACTACAACATTTGGAATCCACATTCTCTTTAGACATCGTAAATCCGAAATATCACATAATTCGCATTTCATGCCCAACTATATGAATTCCACATATTGTATCACATTCCAGATAAATAGACACTATTAAACTTTCTGATCGAATAATCAAATACCCAAGATTTCCAAAATACCTCAACACTTGAGCGGAGTTCAAAAATTCCAGAATACGTTACAGTAGCAACGGTCCAGCCGAAGAAGGGTCAAGCCAACGCCTCACATGTGGCACGCTGTACTGCCCCAAACCCTAAGGTTCAAAATACAGTTCAAGACGGTCACATAATCGAGTTAAGGTTTGTTGTCTTCTAGAGGGTCCATCGCATTGCTTGCACGTTTTTCCGAAAGATTTAAACCCGAGAAAAATTCAACACTTGAATATTTTTCGTGCCGGGAAAAATTGAGTCAATGATTTCCGTTCGAACATTTTAATACTTTCTAAATTATCCGGAATAACAAAAAAAAATTAAATTCTCCGACCGAATCGACGATTACAAAATAAACCCCAAAATACTCAACACTTGAGTCAGTTTTAAAAATACCCAGAAAAATATAAGAATAGCTACGAAGGTTACTGCATAAAATACTGCTCCCAATTCACTTTTACGACCGCGGAACCGCCGCCTGAAGTGGGGTGGGACCGCGGTTCCGCGGCGCCTGTACGGAGTTTGTAAGTCCACGTTACCTCTCCCGGTACTTACGGGCTTGCGGAAATGATGAAAAACGATTTTTCTAAAGGTGGTAACATAGACTCAAAATACGGATCATTGTTAAACAACTATCTAACAATCCTAACAAGAGTTTCACCTACTCGGTTAGGTGGTTATACCTTAACTTGAACTCCTTCGTCTTCAACTCCTTACGGTGGTCGGATCGGCCTCACCTCGTCGTCTCCTTGCACCGAAGATGGATCCACCTGAAAGCTTCTACCTTTGGCTTCACTTCAAACTAGAAGAAACTAGAACACTTGGTTTGCTAAACCTTATGAACTAGGATGAGTAAAGGAGTGTATTGGGTTTTATCTCTATGGTTCTTGCTTCTCAACACATGAGACAAGTGAACCATAGACTAGAGAGAGAGCAAGAGGAAGAGGGAGAGCTCAAGCAAGAGAGAGAAAGCAAATGAGAGAATGAGCAAGCCTTTTGCCATCCAAGCTCTCATAATCCAAAATCATGATAACTCATAATAGTAATTGAGAATTATGTGATGGTTCAAGTTGAAATGGCCATATCATTTCATGCACTCATTTTGCAAAAAGAAACAAGCAAGCAAAAGTCTTTGCCATGAAATGATAGCCATTGTAATGATGATGGTCAACTAGTCCAACCTAGTCAACCGGTCAACAAAGTCAACCCCTCAACAACCATGCCACTATAATATTTAATTAATATTATCGTTAATCATATTTCATATTCTCATTAGGGTTTTAGCAAAAGTCAACAGTCAACAACCCCAATGAGAATCCTCTGCCTCTGTCTCTCTGTCAACTGTGCATACACACCCGCATCTGCGTTCCGAGGAACACGAATACAAACGAGAAAAAACCAATCCCAAAACATACACTAGGATCTGGCTTAAACCAAAGCCCGCTAGTGTTAACTGTCCGGACACTAAACGTGCACAAGTGCACGGATGTGACCGAACCCTGTCGCAAAACCATGCGACCTCTACTCTTTTGCCTAAAAGCGAATAGCTTTCTGTATGGGACTCTAAAGACTCGACACTACGCTGGCAGTGGGTTTAACCACAGACCGCAAGGGTCACTAGCTGTGCGTAACGGCCCCTAGGTAGATGCCGATAAGAAGACGGACGGGGTGAAACCCATCTGAACTCCTACTGAGCCTGAATGTGACAATCTCCGTACAGTCTAGTCTGTTCGTCTAAGAATATCGCATGGCGGGCCTAGGGGGGCGGTAAACGTCATTCCCCTAATAGCGGTACAAGTCGTGTCGGAGTGTAGGCCAAAACACCCTGAGATAACACTGGAAACTTACCAGTATATCTCGCTTGCCCTGGACAGGGACTTTATGTAATGGCTCTCCTAGACACTGCGCGATATCAACCCCCAATACCGGGAGAGACGAATCCTGTCTAACCGTCACTGCCTCGAAGTGCTTCGGGACTGCACCCAACTACTACCTGTTTGCACGACTCCTTTGAGCCGTGGTATGGTAGTAATCTAAGTACAGTGGGAACACACTCTAGGCGAAGTGACAGTGTCAAGTCAGCGGACTAAGCTGTACTCATGTCACCTGGGAACTGATAACTGACGATAGGTATAGTACCAACCAATAGTTCCCGACGAGTCCTGTCCAGTATACTCGTAACCTAACGAGCACCCGCATACTATCTCAAGTACGACGTACTGACGGCTGTGGGACAGACCGTCTCCCCTGCTGGGATGAGAAGCGCATACGCTAGTCTACTCCGGAGTATCGATGCCCTGTGTCGATAGTCCTACGACTAGGGACATGCATAAGGATGTGCTTGTGGATTACCCAGCCCCCACGAGTGTGACTGCCATCATAATGCTGGTAATCAAGCAAAGATCCTAAGGGCTCTACTAATGTGTATAGGTAATATACTAAAATAAACACATGTACACATTAAAGTAGAAACAAACCAAGTAGCATACTACTATTTTGAGCAAGATTGTCTATACAAGGTGAATATCCCAAGCTTCCATTAAGTAATATACAAACTAGTATGATACAGTAATGGCCTCTAGGGCATATACACTAACAATCTCCTACTTGCACTAAGGCCATGTACTGGCATATCGAAGACCTATCATCTCGATCAGCCGCTCAAACTGAGTCTGGGGTAAGGCCTTCGTGAGTGGATCAGCAGTGTTATCTTCCGTAGTAACTCTCCGAACCTCGATCTCCTGGCGACCCACGATCTCCCTGATCAGGTGATACCGCCTTATGATGTGTCTAGATCTCTGATGGGACCTGGGTTCCTTCGCTAAAGCTATAGCCCCGTTGTTGTCGCAATACAGAGGTATTGGATCAACAATGGATGGAACCACCTGAAGTTCTGTCAAGAACTTCCTTATCCAGACGACTTCTTTTGCGGCATCTGCAGCAGCGATATATTCCGCTTCCATTGTCGAGTCAGCAACGGTTTCCTGTTTGGAACTCTTCCAACACACCGCCCCTCCATTAAGGGTAAAGACATAACCCGACATGGACTTGGAATCATCCTTGTCATTCTGGAAGCTGGAGTCAGCAAAGGTCTCGATCTGGAGGTCTTTTCCGCCATACACCAAGAACATCTCATTAGTCCTTCTTAGGTACTTAAGAATGTTCTTTACCGCTATCCAGTGTTTCTCCCCAGGGTTTGACTGATACCGGCTTACCACACTCAGTGCATAAGCTACATCTGGTCTGGTACACAACATCGCATACATTATAGAGCCTACCGCAGAAGTGTAGGGTATAATAGAAATGCGATCCCATTCCAAATCAGTCTTGGGAGACATCTCTTTGGAGAGGGTGATCCCGTGACAAGCGGGTAGATTACCGCGCTTGGAATCTTCCATACTGAATCTTTTTAGTATGGTGTCGATATACCTGGACTGTGAAAGTCCTAATATCCTCTTGGATCTGTCACGATAGATCCGGATCCCCAGAATGTACGAGGCATCACCTAGGTCTATCATGGAGAACCTGTGTGACAAGAATCCCTTGACAGATTGTAGCATAGGAATGTCATTTCCAATCAAAAGAATGCCATCCACGTACAATACGAGGAATACGACAGTTCTTGCTACAAATCTACTATAGATGCATGGTTCATTTGGATTTTTGATAAGGCCAAATTCTTTGACCGTCTCATCAAAACAGATGTTCCAACTCCGCGATGCCTGCTTTAGTCCATAGATGGACTTTAGCAACTTGCATACCTTTCCGCTGCTCCCACTCTGAATGAAACCCTCTGGCCGGTCCATATAAACACACTCCTCTAAATTTCCATTTAGAAAAGCGGTCTTTACGTCCATCTGCCAAATCTCATAATCGTGGAAGGCAGCAATGGCAAGAAGGATCCGAATGGATTTCAGCATAGCTACTGGAGAAAAGGTCTCGTCATAGTCCAAACCAGGTCTTTGACGAAAACCCTTTGCAACAAGTCTAGCTTTATAGGTCTCAACCTGTCCATCTACACCAATCTTCCTTTTGAAGATCCACTTGCATCATACGGGTTTTACCCCATCTGGAGCAACGTCCAACGTCCATACTTTGTTGGTGTACATGCACTCCATTTCGGTCCGCATTGCATCCAGCCATTTTACCGAGTCAACGCTCTGAATGGCCTGCTGGAAGCTAGTCGGCTCATCACTATCAATGATGCAATCTTCTCTATCCCCGTCTATGAGAAAACCGTAGTATCTTTCGAGCGGATGAGACTGCCTACTTTTCACGACCCGAAAGAGCACGTGACTGGCCCTTGAACCATATGAAGTCTATCTGACACCATCTGATCCAAGTAAGCCAAAAGCCCAAAAAATTAAAACCATTTAAAGAATAAATAAGGAATACTAGTTTTAAGAAGTAATAAATCATGTTTCGAAAATCAATGTTCTTAAATAACTAAGCCGGATGTGTATTTTTAAAATGTGTAACCTTTCCTGAAAATTTCGGCAGAGTTTCCTTTGTAAAAACTGGCCCCGAACGGGGTACAACAAGAATAATATATATGAAATGATATAAGGCATTCCCAAGCGGGAGCTGGCTCTTCGTCAATCGACGGTCACAACCACGCAAGCAATAATAATATACAACGCCAAAGGGCGAGGATCAAAACCCAAAAAGAACTCAAAACAGCCAGAAAACCGTAATACTACAAGCGCGACTCTAAGGTCGAAATAATACAACACTGTCTCTAAGTCTGAAACAATATACAAGTTTTGGTTGATGGAATTACTAGATACAACGAATAATACATGAACAATGGCGGTTCTGATACAAAAGAACCCACCTACCCAAGCAAGTCACCCATAAGGAAGCAGTGTGCCAGCAATGCCGCTATGGAATCTGTACGGCAAAAACCTGCAAGAACTGTGGCACAACGGGGGTGAGTTGCCAACTCGTGAACAGAAAATATCTACAAGCAGAGATCGAATGCATGACCCATCCTAGGTCAATACGATCAGATAAAAATAAACCTCAATATGAATAAAGCTGAAGCATGCTAAACTGGCAATGTAATCTCTATACATGAGTGTAGTGCCAAGTGCTCGTGCTCGTGCTCGTGCTAGTGCCTCAGGTAATAGCATATCATGAATGTGAGGTACAATCAATGAAATCAATCTGCATGTACGTGGATCCCGTCCACTCGTCACCCAATGATAATAGCCATCATGCATGTAAATATCATCAGCATATGCATGGAAATATGAGGATATAAACCACCTGTGTCCCTCGCGACACGTCAAAATCATGGAACCGGAGTGCCCAACATCGACACTCGAAAACATCATGAAAACTGTGCCCAGCATCGGCACGTAAATCCTCATATATCAAGCTCCGTCAGTCCGGATCGGCCCACGGGCTCTGTCTGCGGTATCGGCCCTCGGCCCCGGCAGTACGCCCATATCCATCTATCGACTCTGGTCAGTATGCTCCGGATAACCGCCATGTCCAACCAATCACCGGTAGGTACTCGCCACCCTGCCAGGCTCATCGTCGACTCCACGAAAAACATTTCTTGCCCCGGGGAACCATACCGGGTCCACCATCTACCCGCAATCGGCCTCATCTGCCTCCTCGAATCGGGTCTCACATGTCGCTCTCAGCACCGAGAAAACACATGGTGGACGCACTTAAATATCATATCAAGGGTAACCGGGTTTTTAAAAAAATTACATATCCACTTTGAAACACCCACGGTTCCCAAAACCAGAAATATCATGGAAACAGCATATCTCAATGCGTATAATCAGAAAGCATCATGTATGCGACATGTAAAGAAATGTAAACAACATACACTGAATGCAACAGTACTACAGTGTAGTGACATGGCAATTATCGATGATGAAGTGTGTGAGCCGGCAAACAAGTGTACGAGGAACATATGTAAGTCTACGCTAGCGCCCCGGCAGTCTACAGACGCCAAATGCGGAACAAAAACTTTTTAACTGGCGCTATCGTATACTTTAACCCGGATCTGCCATTATTGCTAAACTAACAAACTGTAAAGAGTGTAGAAAGGTTATACCGAACGATCCGAGTCCTTCGTTCTTTAACCATCATCCCACGCTCCGTTGCGGCTGCTTTGATCTCGTCGATCTTCGATCTCCTTGTCGAGGTGGCACCACGTCGACGATTCTTTAAACGGGCTCCCGCCTCTGACTCGAGGCAACTCGGTCGTCAAGTTTTCTAAAAGAGACGACCAAGAATGATGTAGAGAATGAGTAGATGACTTTGTCTCACTTCGCCCAAAACCGTGGACGATCGGTTAATGAAGTTGCCTTTGGAAATGAGATATGAACTATGAAATTTCCATGCATCCAAAACTTTAGTCTTTTCTTTTAACAACCATAATTTTTCTCTCATGAGTGAATGTGTGGAGGAGAGGGGGCCGGCCATATTTATTCAAGGAGGGAGGTGAGTGTAGGAGAGGGGAGAGTGACCATAAGAACAAAGCTTCTCACAAAATATCCTTAGCTAAACAAGATTCATTAAAGCTAAAGCATGACTCACAAACCTAGTCATCATGCATTAATGAACCATTAAATGCATCCAATGAAAACTCAACACCAATTAATCCTAGTCACCTCATCTAGATGCTTCTAGAACACTGACTCACCTCAACTGAAGAAAAGATAAATCCGTCTTTAACTGAATGTTAAAAGACGGCTGATAGAAAACTGGAAACTGGCAACTTCCAAAAGTGATCCTGAAACGAATTTCAGGATAACCCTGAAACTGTATAAATATACCCGCATTTGTATTACGACCGAATACAAATGCAACTGAGACAAAGATATTATACCTACTCAATATAATACTCGGATCCGGCTTAAACCAAAGCCGACCAGTATCATCTGCCCGAAAAATAACACGTGCGTAAACGCACGTGCATTTTCCGAACCCTGCCATAAAACCATACGGCCTCCACAACGTTTCGCCCGAACTTGGGAAACTGTCTGTGGGGGACTCTAATGACTCGTCAGTACCCTGGCAGTGGGTTTAACCACAAACCGTCAGCGGCACTAGCAATGCGTAACGGCTGCCCATGGACTGACCTCAAGGGAGGCTGATGAGCGAACTCATCCAGAAACCCTACTGAGCCTAACAGTGACAATGTATATACAGTCCGGTCCGTTCGTCTATGAGTATCTCATATCTGCCTAGGGGGCTAGTGACGTCAGACCCCCAATAGCAGTATAAGTCATGTCGGAGTGAAGCCCAATAACACCCTGAGATACTACTGGAGTACCTACCAGTAAATCTCCTGCCATGGCCATGGACTTTGTGTAATGGCTCTCCTAGACACAGCACGATCTCGCCCCCAATACCGGGAGAGACGAATCCCCTGCCGATCCGCTCACGTGCCTCCATATGGCTCGGGACTGTACCCAAAAGCTACCTGTTTGCACGACTCCTTTGAGCCGTGATAGGGTAGAAATCAAAGCACAGTGGGAACTCACAGGAGACAAATGACGACCTCAGGTCGATGAACTAACCTGTACACATGTCACCAGGGAACTGCTATCTGACGATAGATATAGTACTAACTAGCAGATTCCCGGCGAATCCTGTCCGGTGTACTCATAACCCAATGAGCACCTGTATACATCTTAGGTGATCCAACTGACACCAGTGGCTTGTGAGACCGGCCACCGCCCCTCGTCGGGGTCTCGACTGTACACACTAGTCTACTCCGGAGTATCGATGCCCTGTCTCGAAACTCCCATGACTAGGGACCATAATTAAGGATATGCATATAAACAACCCAACTCTCACGTATATGATCGCCATCATACTGTTGGTAGTAAAGCAAGATCCTAAGGGCTCTATCAAAGTGTAACATGTAATCAGTCACCTGATCATGTACACGACTGATAAAGACAAACCAGATAGCATACTATCATCTTGAGTAAGATTGTCCTACCGGTATAGGTCCTCCGTAATCATTGCAATCATATACCTGCGATCCAATAATTGACTATAAGGGCACTATCTCCAACAATCTCCCACTTGCACTCAAGGCTAATTATTGCGATGTCGACTACTCACAGCCCGTGTGAAACCGAACATCCAACTCCTCTACTAATCAGTATCACAAAGCCCGTTTGTAAAACTATTGTGTTCGAGAAATAGCCTTTGTGAGTGGATCCGCCTAGAAGTTTCTTTCTATATCTCTCTAAATCTCAAGTTCGCGGAGAAAGCCATCTCCCGAATTGAGTAATACCTATCTTAGAATATGTCTGGATATCTGATGGGACCTAGTTCATAAATGAACTCCAAATCCAAACTTCTTAGACTGTATCGATCACTGAACCTAATCAGTATCCGGTACCATGCCACCCACAGTATCCTTTTGGACCACCTGTCCATAATACTGTCCCACTTCATCAGAGGAAAAAACTATAACTCTGACAATCACTCTGTCATCCATGTCACCTTTGAAGCTTGGAATGATAACCGTCTCCCGTCATCAAATCCGTAGAACATGTACTTATGTTCTAAAACTGCTTCCTTATGTTTCTCCAGGATTGGATTAATACAAACTTATTGCATCTAGTGGAAAAACAACATCTGGTGTGGTACTTGACATCTCACGATTGACTCAATTGCCTAAGCAAGTGATCTGTCAATCATGCACATCCCTCTCCCCTTTAGTCTATACGACACCTTTAGAGAGGGTGACTCCATCACCTGCAGGTACACCACCATGCTAGGAGTCATCTATTCTAAAAACCATTAGAATACTGTCAAAGTACCTACATTGGGAAACTACCCAAATCTAGATCTAAAACCATAGATCTAGAAACCATAATGTCTGATATTATATCCATATCCTGTCTGGAGAAACAACTGTGTGACGACCACAGTACAACCGATCGTAGTATAGGAATTTTACTTCCTACTTTGTGTATGTCATCCAGATACCATGACATCACACCCTACTACCTTCTTTAACAGATCCATCCTCTATTCTGATTGAAGTCAAAACCATGACTGTCATATCAAAATTAGATGATCTATCTCCGCTATAACTGCTTAAGTCTATAAATAGATATAAGCTACTTGCCCACTATGCTTCCGATGCTCCCACTGACTACGACAACCCTCCTACCGGGTCTCATAGCCTGGAACAACAGTAGTGTCAAGTCTTGGTAGATAAGAACCTCCCTGTCACCGTCCTTGAGGCTACCGAAGTACCTCTCGGGTGTCTGAGGTTACCCACCATATCTGCGGAGTGGCTATTGGAATGTCAAACCTGATTGAATGTATGGGTCCTATTAAATTTTCTGTAATCGTTCGCGGTTCTGGAATCACTTCCAGTTCTACCATACTCCCACTACTGTTTTCTAAAAAAGATCTATTTTACTAAAACTGTGGCGAGTCAAGAACAATATCACTATTGATCTTCCAAATGGTAGATATCAACCCTCGTCATAGCCAGGGTCAACCCACAAACAGCCATTACAGAAACGTGCCCTGAGTTATCCATAGTCTGGTTTTAAGCATAAGCTGGACAACTCCCCGTACCTTAACATCTTTTAAGGTACGATCCATTCTATATCCAATATAGAAACTTTGGCATTTATTTAATTGGAACCAGATTCAAATCATACAACTGTCTCCAGTGCATATCACTTTAATGGAAAGAGGCAAATCAGCATTACTCAACTTAGGAATCCATCCAATTATGAGCAACCTGAAAGAGAAACACGTTTCTCAAAACCATCACTATCATCTGAATACCAATCATAAGAATCTACATCTTCGATCTCTTTGAAGAATCCCGATACTTGTGATACCTGGTTCTCTACTTTATTCTTATACCCATAACTTCTCAAAACTTAGACCTTGTATTTCTACGAAACACTTGTCCAAATGCTAGAGAAGTTATAAGTAAATAGAACATAGTACGAGGACCTACCCCTTTGTCCTGATGGACACTGGACAACATACAATACTCTGTATAAGTCCGCTGAGTTAAACAACTCAAAACCTATGCGTCATAGGTTGAAAACTGTACCCTGGCGATTTCCTCAAATATCACCAATTACAACGAATTCCGATATAATGAGGATAATCACCTAATTCCCAATAACTTACTCCCAATCATCATCTGTAAAACCATACAAATATGAGAATGAAACCTGGTAAATACATACCCTTGGAGTAAGTGTTTAATCGGGAAAACAGTTTTTCTTTAACAATGCATTGAAACATGAAAATGTTTCGTAGGGGTATCCTGGTATTCATAGCAATGCCTCTTCCATGATCCAATTCATGACTTCAACCGTATATTTTATTGCCATCTCTCCAAATCCCTTTATTTGTCTTTAGTCGTTACCTTCTGTACACCATCGTTAGGCTAAATGGTTTTCTTCCTTCCCTACCGTTCGGCACCAGCCTATGGTTTGGAAGAAGACTATCCAGTAAGCATAATAGGTGTACCCTCCTAAACCAAGGAGTACTCGCATCTCGAGAGAAGGTGATGATAAAAGACAACTGAATAATACCTTATTCTTTTAAAGGTGAATTAGGAGTGGCGATGAAGTACGCGGTTTGGTCGTGAATGATATCAGTCGCAATTTACTTTGCCCTCTTTCTAATCCCTTTATTTTGTCTTTACATATTACCTTCTGCACACCCTACTTAGGCTAATTGGTTTTCTTCATTCCTTACCTTTCGGCACCAGCCTATGGTTTGGAATAAGACTATCCAATAAGCGTAATAGGTGTACTCTCCTAAACCAAGGAGCTCTCGCAACCTGAGAGAAGGTGATAATAAAAGACAACTGAATAAACCAATTCTATTTCTCCTGAACCTGGATCCATCCTCGAAGAAGTTCCTTCGTGTTCGTATATAACCATACGATGGATCTATCCAATGGAAGTGGATATCCGTAGTAATACGGGTGTTCTGAGAAATTCAAAGGGTAAAAGAAGGAGTGGCAATGACTTATGCAACTCAGACAATCCAAAAGCCAGAATTTTAAGAAGGTTCGGTCAACCTGGTCATTGAGTCATAGTCTAGGGTCGGTCAAAGGTCGCTGCCAAAGAGAGAGAGAAAAGAAACACTCTGCGTGCACTCTAACCTAGATCAGAATGGTTATCACTTTATCTAATCCGGAAACCTCCCACTGTCCTGTCAAATTCTCCTCCAAACCTAAAGAAGAATCAATCGGGATCACCCGAAGAGTAAACCAACTCATCAGTGGGAATCGGGATCCAACTCTCATCGCATGATAACGTGATGGAATGCATCCACGTTACTCATACTCCAGAAGGTATGCGCATACTTGGCAAGTTTCAGTTTCTTTAGAAACTCCCGATATGATTTTTGCCCCATGCTCTTATAACCTTGGCTTTGGTCAAAGTGTCATAAGTCACATGCCAAGTTCTACCCGTCACTATCTTGTCAATTTGAACCCACCCGCACATGCCCCTGACTTTGGCCAATCGGCAGAACGACTGTCCCAAACTAACTCATCTATCTATGCAACAATTGAATACCCAGCAGCTACCAAACACTATGCCTTAACTTTGGCTAAAATACATAGCTTGAATACTACTGAATACTCAAAAGAAGTGACGGAGGGCTACGGCTGGTTTTTGCCGAAAAACCTTTAACGTAGTGAACTTGATATCGCTGAAGGAACCTGATAGCTTTTTAAAATATAGTGGCGAAAACCTTTTGCTAAAGAGGTCACTCCCGGTAAAGGGATCTCGGCTCTTTCCTCGTGGAATGAGGTGCAGGATATTCCACTGAATACCGCTATGCAAAGCAACTTGTAATCGACTATAGTGAAGTTATTACCCTGACGCAAATTTCTGTCCAAGGGTCGGTCCCGGTGAAGGGATATCGGCCCTTGCCCCGTCGAATGAGGTGCAGGATATTCCACTGAATACCGCTATGCATAACAAAAGGAAACGTCTTTGCAATAACACTTTTTAAATTTGTTCCAACAACTGCAAACAGGTTTGCTTTACTTTGCATTGATCAGAATCAACGCAGTCCCATCAATCAATCACACCAGAAAAGAACGAAAATAAAATGTATGTATATGCCATCCGCATTCGTCACTGGGTCCCGTCATCACCCGTTAGGTTACTTAACTAACGACAGAGCGGGGACTGGACTAGCGCGGGTGTAAAACATATACAACATCTAATAGTATATAAACCAATATACAATAATCGCTCCAGGCGTGATAATATGCAACATTACAGAAAAGTAATAAGCATCACAGAACAATACAGATAATCTGGGATCCCCGGATTTCACAGAGCCGCTGCTGAAACCCGACGTTCCCCTGTCGTGTGGATAGCCTGTGCAATGAAACCTAGACCCCTACGGGTGCAGCAAGTTACCCGCCAAAACCTGAAGCGAGGCAGCCCCCTACAGCATAGTGAATGGACCACCCAGCACTCCACGGAATCCGGTAATCTTGGGCACCCCTCCTTGGGTCAACCTGTACCCCCTACGAGTGCGGCGAATAGTCTGCCAATTCTAGAGTGGGGCCCCTCTGCCTCTCAAAGCCATGAGATGCGGACCCGTTGCCCCCCAGAACCCGGCTATCTGTGCACTCCGTCGCGGGGCAAAACCTAGTACAGTAATGAAAAATAGTACAACAGGTACATCGACCGCAACCTGGTCGTGCCCCCAAAAGAATATTATACAACAGGCAGTGACGGCAGTCCACAAGTTGGACGCTCGCCCCGCAATATCAAATGTACAAATAAACACAAACTGTAGTATCATTGCACACTGCTATCCACCACGACAAATCCGCAACATCACAGCACAACACAGAACATCAACGCGAATGTCACGTTCGCAAACCCGTCTAAAAGAACTATAGCAATCAGACGCGGTTTACCGATCAAATGACATTCCCGGTCGGAGATATAATGTAAGCACTGTAAACTAACATGTTTAAATTTCGATCGACCAAATATCATAAAGTGGGCCCCACGAACATCTGTAGAACAGTAACAAAACCTGGGCCCAAAAGATATATACCAAAAACCCCAAAATCCAACAGAGAACCCACTGTACAAATTTGGGAGCATGAGCTCACCAAGTGGCCGCGGATGCGCGGCCAAACCATGGGTTTGGCCGCGTTTCCGCTGTGGTTTGGTGGAGTCACGTGCCTAAATTTGGTCGTGGTTCTTAGAAAAGCCTGCACAGATTTTTAAGACATGTAGAAAAATTTTAGGAGACCATTTAAAATAGACAGAAACCGTGAGCTTGGAATTTTGCAATTTTCGATTTCCGGTTCGATCGATGTTTTAAACGCGTTAGCACAAGTTAGTATAGCAAAATGGTGAGGCTTTGATACCACTGTAAGTCTACGCTAGCGCCCCAGCAGTCTACAGACGCCAAATGCGGAACAAAAACTTTTTAACTGGCGCTATCGTATACTTTAACCCGGATCTGCCATTATTGCTAAACTAACAAACTGTAAAGAGTGTAGAAAGGTTATACCGAACGATCCGAGTCCTTCATTCTTTAACCATCATCCCACGCTCCGTTGCGGCTGCTTTGATCTCGTCGATCTTCGATCTCCTCGTCGAGGTGGCACCACGTCGACGATTCTTTAAACGGGCTCTCGCCTCTGACTCGAGGCAACTCGGTCGTCAAGTTTGCTAAAAGAGACGACCAAGAATGATGTAGAGAATGAGTAGATGACTTTGTCTCACTTCGTCCAAAACCGTGGACGATCGGTTAATGAAGTTGCCGATGGAAATGAGATATGAACTATGAAATTTCCATGCATCCAAAACTTTAGTCTTTTCTTTTAACAACCATAATTTTTCTCTCATGAGTGAATGTGTGGATGAGAGGGGGCCGGCCATATTTATTCAAGGAGGGAGGTGAGTGTAGGAGAGGGGAGAGTGACCATAAGAACAAAGCTTCTCACAAAATATCCCTAGCTAAACAAGATTCATTAAAGCTAAAGCATGACTCACAAACTTAGTCATCATGCATTAATGAACCATTAAATGCATCCAATGAAAATTCAACACCAATTAATCCTAGTCACCTCATCTAGATGCTTCTAGAACACTGACTCACCTCAACTGAAGAAAAGATAAATCCGTCTTTAACTGAATGTTAAAAGACGGCTGATAGAAAACTGGAAACTGGCAACTTCCAAAAGTGATCCTGAAACGACTTTCAGGATAACCCCGAAACTGTATAAATATACCCGCATTTGTATTACGACCGAATACAAATGCAACTGAGACAAAGATATTATACCTACTCAATATAATACTCGGATCCGGCTTAAACCAAAGCCAACCAGTATCGTCTGCCCGAAAAATAACACGTGCGTAAACGCACGTGCATTTTCCGAACCCTGCCATAAAACCATACGGCCTCTACAAAGTTTCGCCCGAACTTGGGAAACTGTCTGTGGGGGACTCTAATGAGTCGTCAGTACCCTGGCAGTGGGTTTAACCACAAACCGTCAGCGGCACTAGCAATGCGTAACGGCTGCCCATGGACTGACCTCAAGGGACGCTGATGAGCGAACTCATCCAGAAACCCTACTGAGCCTAACAGTGACAAAGTATATACAGTCCGGTCCGTTCGTCTATGAGTATCGCATATCTGCCTAGGGGGCTAGTAACGTCAGACCCCCAATAGCAGTATAAGTCGTGTCGGAGTGAAGCCCAATAACACCCTGAGATACTACTGGAGTACCTACCAGTAAATCTCCTGCCATGGCCATGGACTTTGTGTAATGGCTCTCCTAGACACAGCACGATCTCGCCCCCAATACCGGGAGAGACGAATCCCCTGCCGATCCGCTCACGTGCCTCCATATGGCTCGGGACTGTACCCAAAAGCTACATGTTTGCACGACTCCTTTGAGCCGTGGTAGGGTAGAAATCAAAGCACAGTGGGAACTCACACGAGACAAATGACGACCTCAGGTCGATGAACTAACCTGTACACATGTCACCAGGGAACTGCTATCTGACGATAGATATAGTACTAACTAGCAGATTCCCGGCGAGTCCTGTCCGGTGTACTCATAACCCAATGAGCACCTGTATACATATTAGGTTATCCAACTGACACCAGTGGCTTGTGAGACCGGCCACCGCCCCTCGTCGGGGTCTCGACTGTACACACTAGTCTACTCCGGAGTATCGATGCCCTGTCTCGAAACTCCCACGACTAGGGACCACAATTAAGGATATGCATATAAACCACCCAACTCTCACGTATATGATCGCCATCATACTGTTGGTAGTAAACAAAGATCCTAAGGGCTCTATCAAAGTGTAACATGTAATCAGTCACCTGATAATGTACACGACTGATAAAGGCAAACCAGATAGCATACTATCATCTTGAGTAAGAATGTCCTACCGGTATAAGTCCTCCGTAATCATTGCAATCACATACCTGCGATCCAATAATTGACTATGAGGGCACTATCTCCAACAACATACGCATCATCGATAATTGTGCTGGTGTCCTAGCAGCATGACTGAAATATATCAACAATATAAGCGATGTAATGAAAACAGCATGAATATGCGGAATCGAGTAATCACGCAACAGTAAAGAACCTGCCTCAATAAATATATCATGCAACCTTGCCTTTTGAAATAAGACGAATCAGGGCTTTTGGTAAAATAAGGGCTACGGTGTGTTAAGAAAAGATGCGTCGTTTGAAAATATCCGTATAAACCCTTTTTCTTATCTTTAAAATATCCCCGATCCGTTAGTTTTGAAATAGGTATGACTCGGGTCTAGCCTAACCCCTACTATGCTAACTACGAACCCAACAATCAAGCCAATTGAGAGGGGTATGGAAACCACCTAAATCTGAGTCGATATCACACTATCTCATCACATGACAGGTATCACTACTATCATATCACATCTCCAATACGAACTCTGTCATGTCGCCAAATCTCACGTCCTCAATCGAATCTCATCGACTCACCTCAATCCCACGTATCATCCTCAAAACTCGTATATGAACACATAGTCCCATACCCATGTGTAGATATACACACCATCATATACGCACAGATAAATGAAAGAATGTATGCAAGTATGTGTGTATGTGTGAGTGCACCCACTACTCTAGGGTTTCGCACTACTAAACCAATACATCCTTATTATCAATAATCCATTATTACCATCAATTATCCTAAACAGCACATAATAAATATATGTGTATATACGTATTCGTATACATCACCACGGACTGCGGGGGTGCTATACGCCATCCACCCGACTTCTCCCCGTCGATATAAATCTACTCATCTTGCTTCTCATGTGTCGGTGCCGATGTCGCCATCTTCATCTTCTTTGCCTCAACATCACGTAGGGTACCTACAAGTATATGACAACGCTAAAGCAAATGAAAATCACATCGGAAACCAAAATAGCGCACGCTACTCGCATAGGTAAAAACCCATCGTCTCGCATGTAAACACGTTCAATATCCACTTGTCGTTGACGTCCAAACGCCACCCGACAGAAACGAATCACCAAACACCAAAATCCATGCTAAAACAAGTCGTATATCATACGCCAACTCAAGCAAATCAACCCAGATTTCACCCTAGACGCAATCAGTCAAAACTAGACATACCAAGGGTCAAGACTAGAGGAAATAAGGCCATGCACAAAAATCGAGACAGTTCCCTCCTACTCTGGCCGCAATTTGCGGCCAGAAGGAATAAATTGGCGGCCTCACTTTGGAGTTGGGAGCTAGGGTTTGGTGTGGTGGTTCCATGGTACCTCCACATCTCACAGTCAACTCAGTTTCATTTTTGGGGTCTCGAGGTGATAGCAGATTACACAAAACACTCCCAGATTTACAGTTTTCCCCGATATTGATTCCGTAATTCCGTATTCTGGTTTCAATTTCAGGTTTGGTTCTAAACTAACATCACACCAGGGTTTCTAAGGTCACCACCATCCTCAAATTCATCTTTAATTTCAGATCTCACATAAACCCTAACTTGAAGTTTCACAAATCCATCAAACGACACCATAATGACACAAAACTAGTATTGATGCACAAGAAATGAGATACTACACTAATAGGTGCAGAAATTACCATCTTTGGCAACTCAAGAAAATTCTTGAGTTGCTCAAAGTCTTCCAAACCAATCTTGCTAGGTTCAATATGTAGCTAGTGAGCTTGGGAGCAAGTTTTATGAAGTGGGAATGGGGTTTTGGCTTTGTTTTTCATGGTGGATCTATGGTTTCATGAAGAGGGAGAAAGAGGGAGAGGGGCAGCAGCAGCTCAAGAGAGGGAGAGGAGAGAGAATGAGAAGGGGAAAATGATGGGAGTATGGTTCAAAAAGTGGGGGTTGACCTAGTCTCTCTCTCTCATCATCATCATTACTTTTTCTTTCTTTTCTTTTCTTTCTCACTCCAATAGTGAACCCAAAAGAACAACCATGGCAAAAGAAATGTAACACAAGTGTAACAAGTGTGGAAAATGATATGTGCACATTTTTGCACAAAAAAGCTAAAAATCCAATTAGCGATTTTTAATCGCGATTAACACTAAATTAGCATATAACTAATCTTAAAAACTTTAAAATGACATAATTCCATAAAATACCCTATTTTAGAATTTTCTAAAAATTTTCCCCATTTATTTGTATTTAATTATACCAGAATATTAAAATATTCATTAAAATAATATTAAATTATAAAATTTCCCAAAAATAATATTTTATTATTTTGGAAACGTTACAATCTACCCCCCTTAAAGAAATTCGGTCCCCGAATTTAAATTTAAACCCCCAAATACTAAAATATTTCTATACAAATTCCATGTCATCGGGGCTCCGAAATCATCAATACATAAAAGATCATAGCGCAATGCATGCGCATGAGTAATGAGCAGATAACTCAAAATCGAAACTCCGTCAAGCATCCCGCAATCATCGGAGTCATGGTAACGACACAATGTCAAATCCAATACAAAACCAATATGATATAGATCAGAACTATACATGTAGACATCCAATTTATACAAGTGACTAGCTGATGTAAATGCATGCCAAATCATTTTGAGTCGCTATGCGATGCGCGTAACACTGCACAGTGGCGGACGTTTTTCATAAGAAAATAACTATATACGTATATATATATCCTTTGTTTAATGGGTACGTTCCGCCGTTTTTGAAAACAATTTAGAAGGGTTTCCCTGTTTTTAAAACGTTCCGTGTCATATCGGACACGTAGGTATATATATACCGAGACTATAGCTCGCTCTTTGGAAATCCCTTCAAACTATCAATGCATGCAAAATATATCCAGGTACTGTCCTCTGACTAGTCCTTCTCGGTACAAAAACAAATATCAAATATCATAGAAATGTACTGCTCCAAAAGGAATAAATCCCAAAAATGCACATAACACCACCCTGTGCGTCTGGTGCACACGGAAATCAAAATCCATATATGTTCCATACGGGTGCACAAAATAACATCTAGGTGCAACGGGTGTGCACGAAGCATCTGTCATAGGCAACGTGTGTGCCTGACAGTCAAAAACCGGTGCATCTGACATGCACGAAGAATCTCGATAGTGCATCGGGTGTGCACCAAAATCGTATCTCAAAGCATGCGCCCAACATGCGCAAAAATCCAAATCGGTGCATCCATCGTGCACGAATGAAAATCTAAACCCTGCGCACTCAACATGCACGAAATCACAAAATCCAATAGCAACGCCAAACATGCATAAGTTTAGTCAAAAGCACGGAGTGCAAGAATCCACATCAATATCAGAATCAAAATTGATATATCGAAAGACATCAAATCGAAGTTGGGTGCAACCGTAATGCACAAAATATAAACCCGGTGCAACAAAGGCATGATATATATATCTGATGCGACAAACGCAAGAAACATTAAACTGGTGCGACAAACGCACGAAGTATAGAACTGGTGCATCCCATGCACAAATACCAAGCAATAACTCAATTACGTAAGCAGCAACACCAAGTGTACCCAGGTATAAAGGAAATCATAAACGTGTGCAACTGCGTGCATAAAACACATATCAATGCACTACAAGCACATATAAGCTATACCGAGTGCAAAAATTAAATCGTGTGCGTAACATATGCACATCATCAAATCAACCGTATGAAATCCATAAAGTCATAAGCAAGTGCACCAAGGCACGAAATGATATACAACGCGGCTTAATCAAAATCAGGTGTACCGCGATGGAAAAAACTCACAACCGCGTGCATCAGCGTGCACAAATCAAAACACTAAAAGTACATGAAACTATGCTGGAAGCGTAAATCAAATCACCGACATAAAATAGGCATGAAATCACAATTAATACCTCAAGAGTAATAACTATGTGCAAGGTATAAATACCCAGTAGGTGCAACCATGATGCACAAAATCAAATATCATGGAACTCATTCATCAAGACTAAATCATGAAAATAGATCGCCCAAAATACCGAAATCCAAAGTGACGGATACGTGATAGTCAAATCACAAAATCATAAATCATAAATCATAAATACTGTCGTCGCTATATCCTCCTTCAAATCGAGAAGGTGCTGGTACATCCAATTCTAGCGGTGCAAGATCTCTACTTGCCTCTTGCTCGCGGCTGGCGTCCTCTGCCTCTGGTTCCTTATCTTCCCTGTGGATTACCAATCTCGCAATCCATCGGCTCATCGGCCCGATCAGGTGTGCTGACAGGAACGATTCCGTTCTGGCACTTTCCTGGTCATCTCTCGGTCAATCCTCACGACAGCTTGTAAAGCAGTATGTCACTGGCGTCGGCCTCCGGCTCTCTGAATGCACATCGCACGTCTGATCCTGGGTGCAAACATCATTGCAGCGGTGTCCTGGAAGGAATCTTGCTCAAGGCCTCTTCCAATCTTGCCTATGCCGATCTGTACGGAGGCTGGTATTCTTGCATAGTCTTTTCTCATTCAATGGACATCTGTGTCCTCAGCACAGCATTCCCTCGGAAATTGGTCGCATCCCAACGCCTCTGTAAGCGTATCAGGCCTCTGGTCTCGACGGGAAGTAATGACAGCTCATCAGCGTCTCGCACGAACCTCTTGTCCCGCTTGTCTGTATCATCGTCCATTTCGACGTTGCGTCTCTATCTGCGCACTGCAATGCCTTCGGCTACGGTCCATCCGAAGTCCCTCAAACGGACTTGAAATCACGAACTCGGTATCTTCCTTACTCAGTAGAAGATATCTAGCCGAACACGTCCTCAGTGTGCATATCACATCTCTGAAGTCAGCGGAATAGAACGTCATCTCGTCGAAATCTCGTGCGAACTCTTTTCTCCACCTTGCTCCAATATCGACTGATTCGGACTCATCTCATCGTGGCTACACGGACTGCGCTCCAATGGCTATGCTCGTATCTGGAGTCTCCCAAATAGTGTCCCATCACATGATATCCGAAAGATGTCGAACCATCCGATCGACTCGTCAGAACCTCACAATCTCCCAAGAGCTCAACATCTCGGGTACAGTTTAATAGTATCGAGTACATACCACAGCATCGGTGGTCCAGCCGTAGAAGGGCAAACCCAAGCCTCACTAATGGCGCCGAGGAACTGCCGCAAACCCTAAGGTTCAAAGGCTTTCACACGGTCATTTTGTCGAGTTAGGGTTTCATTCTTCTAGAGGGTCCATAGAATCGCTTGCATGTCTTTCCGAATACTTTAAACTTAGAAAATGGGTTCCTGACATTCGATCGTCTCAATCGACTCTCCACGAACCTGCGTGAAGTCGTCTCTAGCTGGAATCAATCTGCCTGATGACCTCGCGTCGGGGTATGCGAACGAACCACATGTCCTTGTCATTCATCCTCGGTGACTAGCGACTCACCATCATATCTCTAAGAATATGCTCATGCTGCAGTAGCTCCAATCATCTGGGCGATATCTCATCTTTCGCAGCAACAACTGGCTCATTCGTCGGTACGCTAAGCAGCGCCTCAACCATCTTGAACAAGAGATATATCAACGGTCATCACATCATGGCTGGCCTCTATCAGTGGCTCAATCCTCTGGTACCGACCGGTACATCCGAGAAATCTCGCAACAGCGATCTGTCAAACGCCCATAGTGCGGAAACACAAAATACGAAGCCTCAACGCAACCGTATATCTCTGGAATCACGCCCCGGTCAGCCCTTGTCCACGACAAGCTCATGCTGACGCAACTCGAGCCGTAGCTCACTCTGCCCGGGCAATCGCGGCAGCAAAACCATCACCAGAATCGATGAGGATAGATCATAAGAAGGAATATAATACGGTGCAAGGAAATGTATAACCTAAGGTTTCTTAAGCGGAGTGGCGTGTCGTACGTATGCCGCGGAACATACCCACAGTACTTCACTCTACTTTAGTCACCTATTCCATCAACCAGGGGTCATCCTACACGACGAAAGTTCGGGTCTAATACCACCTCGACTAAGTCTAAGTTCCGTAAGGTCAAGCCTAAGTTCCATACATATAGACGCCCTAGGCTCCACATAGTAGAACTTAGACTCGAACCAAGGTCAACCTAGCGCTTTGATACCAACTTTGTCACGACCCGAAAGAGCACGTGACTGGCCCTTGAACCATATGAATTCTATAGGACACCATCTGATCCAAGTAAGCCAAAAGCCCAGAAATCTAAAACCATTTAAAGAGTAAATAAGGAAAACTAGTTTTAAGAAGTAAGAAATCATGTTTCGAAAATCAATGTTCTTAAATAACTATGCCGGATGTGTATTATTAAAATGTGTAAGCTTTCCTGAAAATTTCGGCAGAGTTTCCTTTGTAAAAACTGGCCCCGAACGGGGTACAACAAGAATAATATATATGAAATGATAAAAGGCATCCCCAAGGGGGACCTAGCTCTTCGTCAATCGACGGTCACAACCACGCAAGTAATAATAATATACAACGCCAAAGGGCGAGGATCAAAACCCAAAAAGAACTCAAAACAGCCAGAAAATCGTAATACTACAAGCGCGACTCTAAGGTCGAAATAATACAACACTGTCTCTAAGTCTGAAACAATATACAAGTTTTGGTTGATGGAATTACTAGATACAATGAATAATACATGAACAATGGCGGTTCGAATACAAAAGAACCCACCTACCCAAGCAAGTCACCCATAAGGAAGCAGTGTGCCAGCAATGCCGCTATGGAATCTGTACGGCAAAAACCTGCAAGAACCGTGGCACAACGGGGGTGAGTTGCCAACTCGTGAATAGAAAATATCTACAAGCAGAGATCGAATGCATGACCCATCCTAGGTCAATACGATCAGATAAAAATAAACATCAATATGAATAAAGCTGAAGCATGCTAAACTGGCAATGTAATCTCTATACATGAGTGTAGTGCCAAGTGCTCGTGCTAGTTCCTCAGGTAATAGCATATCATGAATGTGAGGTACAATCAATGAAATCAATCTGCATGTACGTGGATCCTGTCCACTCGTCACCCAATGACATTAGCCATCATGCATTTAAATATCATCAGCATATGCATGGAAATATGAGGATATAAACCACCTGTGTCCCTCGCGACACGTCAAAATTATGGAACCGGAGTGCCCAGCATCGACACTCGAAAACATCATGAAAACTGTGCCCAGCATCGGCACGTAAATCCTCATATATCGGGCTCCGTCAGTCCGGATCGGCCCACGGGCTCTGTCTGCGGTATCGGCCCCCGGCCCCGGCGTACGCCCATATCCATCTATCGACTCTGGTCAGTATCCTCCGGATAACCGTCAGGTCCAACCAATCACCGGTAGGTACTCGCCACCCTGCCAGGCTCATCGTCTACTCTACGAAAAACATTTCTTGCCCCGGGGAACCATACCGGGTCCACCATGTACCCGCAATCGGCCTCATCTGCCTCCTCGAATCGGGTCTCACATGTCGCTCTCAGCACCAAGAAAACACATGGTGCACGCACTGAAATATCATATCAAGGGTAACCGGGTTTTAAAACAATTACATATCCTCTTTGAAACACCCACGGTTCCCAAAACCAGAAATATCATGGAAACAGCATATCTCAATGCGTATAATCAGAAAGCATCATGTATGCGACATGTAAAGAAATGTAAGAAACATACACTGAATGCAACAGTACTACAGTGTAGTGACATGGCAATTATCGATGATGAAGTGTGTGAGCCGGCAAACAAGTGTACGTGGAACATACGCATCATGGATAATTGTGCTGGTGTCCTAGTAGCATGACTGAAATATATCAACAATATAAGCGATGCGATGCAAACAGCATGAATATGCGGAATCGAGTAATCACGCAACAGTAAAGAACCTGCCTTAATAAATATATCATGCAACCTTGCCGTTTGAAATAAGACGAATCAGGGCTTTTGGTAAAATAAGGGCTACGGTGTGTTAAGAAAAGATGCGTCGTTTGAAAATATCCGTATAAACCCTTTTTCTTATCTTTAAAATATCCCCGATCCGTTAGTTTTGAAATAGGTATGACTCGGGTCTAGCCTAACGCCTACTATGCGAACTACGAACCCAACAATCAAGCCAACCGAGAGGGGTATGGAAACCACCTAAATCTGAGTCGATATCACACTATCTCATCACATGACAGGTATCACTACTATCATATCACATCTCCAATACGTACTCTGTCATGTCGCCAAATCTCACGGCCTCAATCGAATCTCATCGACTCACCTCAATCCCACGTATCATCCTCAAAACTCGTATATGAACACATAGTCCCATACCCCTGTGTAGATATACACACCATCATAGCGCACAGATAAATGAAAGAATGTATGCAAGTATGTGTGTATGTGTGAGTGCACCCACTACTCTAGGGTTTCGCACTACTAAACCATTACATCCTTATTATCAATAATCCATTGTTACCATCAATTATCCTAAACAGCACATAATAAATATATGTGTTTATACGTATTCGTATACATCACCACGGACTGCGGGGGTGCTATACGCCATCCACCCGATTTCTCCCCGTAGATATAAATCTACTCACCTTGCTTCTCATGTGTCGGTGCCGATGTCGCCATCTTCATCTTCTTTACCTCAACATCACGTAGGGTACCTACAAGTATATCACAACGCTAAAGCATATGAAAATCACATCGGAAACCAAAATAGCACACGCTACTCGCATAGGTAAAAACCCATCGTCTCGCATGTAAACACGTTCAATATCCACCTGTCGTTGACGTCCAAACGCCACCCGACAGAAATGAATCACCAAATACCAAAATCCATGCTAAAACAAGTCGTATATCATACGCCAACTCAAGCAAATCAACCCAGATTTTACCCTAGATGGAATCAGTCAAAACTAGACATACCAAGGGTCAAGACTAGAGGAAATAGGGCCATGCACAAAAATCGAGACAGTTCCCTCCTACTCTGGCCGCAATTTGCGTCCAGAAGGAATAAATTGGCGGCCTCACTTTGGAGTTGGGAGCTAGGGTTTGGTGTGGTGGTTCTATGGTACCAGCAGATCTCACTGTCAACTCAGTTTCATTTTTGGGGTCTCGGGGTGATAGCAGATTACACAAAACACTCCCAGATTTACAGTTTTCCCGATATCGATTCCGTAATTCCGTATTCTGGTTTTAATTTCAGGTTTGGGTCTAAACTAACATCACACCAGGGTTTCTAAGGTCACCACCATCCTCAAATTCATCTTTAATTTCAGATCTCACATAAACCCTAACTTGAAGTTTCACAAATCCATCAAACGACACCATAACGACACAAAACTAGTATTGATGCACAAGAAATGAGATAATACTCTAATAGGTGCAGAAATTACCTCCTTTGGCAACTCAAGAAAATTCTTGAGTTGCTCAAAGTCCTCCAAACCAATCTTGCTAGATTCAATGTGTAGCTAGTGAGCTTGGGAGCAAGTTTTGTGAAGTTGGAATGGGATTTTGGCTTTGTTTTTCATGGTGGATCTAGGGTTTCATGAAGAGGGAGAAAGAGGGAGAGGGGCAGCAGCAGCTCAAGAGAGGGAGAGGAGAGAGAATGAGAAGGGGAAAATGATGGGAGTATGGTTCAAAAAGTGGGGGTCGACCTAGTCTCTCTCTCATCATTATCATTACTTTTTCTTTCTTTTCTTTTCTTTCTCACTCCAATAGTGAACCCAAAAGAACAACCATGGCAAAAGAAATGTAACACAAGTGTAACAAGTGTGGAAAATGATATGTGCACATTTTTGCACAAAAAAACTAAAAATCCAATTAGCGATTTTTAATCGCGATTAACACTAAATTAGCATATAACTAATCTTAAAAACTTTAAAATGGCATAATTCCATAAAATAACCTATTTTAGAATTTTCCAAAATTTTCCCCCATTTATTTGTATTTAATTATACCAGAATATTAAAATATTCATTAAAATAATATTAAATTATAAAATTTCCCAAAAATAATATTTTATTATTTTGGAAACGTTACACTACTACTCCTGCGGAGCAGCGTAGGAATGCCATGTTCTTTTGAACCCTCTGGTTCTACTAAGCTTTCAGTAATAGTCTGTGGTTCTGGAATTTCTTCCAGTTCTATTTCGCTCCCACTACTTTCCTTTTCTAAGAACTGGTGTTCCAGAAAATGGGCATTACGAGAAACAATGATCTTTTGTTCCTCTGCATAATAGAAGAGATACCCCCTGGAGTTCTTTGGGTATCCCACAAACTTGCACAGTACTGAGCGTGCCTCGAGTTTGTCCGCATGCTGCTTTTTGACAACAGCCGGACATCCCCAGATCTTCAGATATTGAAGATAGGGTTTCTTCCCACTCCATGTCTCATATGGTGTGGTAGGCACAGTCTTAGTGGGAACTCGGTTCAAAAGGTATGCAGCTGATTCTAGTGCATATCCCCAGAATGATCGCGGTAACTCAGCGTTACTCATCATGGAACGTACCATATACAATAGGGTCCGGTTCCGTATCTCCGATACACCGTTATGTTGCGGAGTGTATGGAGGAGTAAGCTGAGAGAGAATTCCATTCTCTTTTAAGTAATCCAGGAACTCGGCACTTAAGTATTCACCGCCTCGATCAGATCTCAGTGTCTTGATACTTTTGCCTGTTTGTTTTTCTACTTCATTCTCATATTCTGGAATTTTCCAAAGGCTTCGGATTTATGTTTCATTAAGAAGACATAATCATACCTTGAAAAGTCATCCGTAAATGTAATGAAGTAAGAATAACCGCTTCGCGCATGTGTAGACATTGGACCGCACACGTCGCTGTGTACGAGTCCCAAGAGCTCGTGTAGGGTTGCTAGGCACGCGCACAAGGGTCTACGAGGCATCAACCATGCCCGATTAAAAATTTAGCAGTGCCGAACAACCCGAATACGGAACTTTAAACTAGAGATTAGGCGAAAACTACATGCAAAACACTTTAACACTAAGTGAGAGGGATTACAACCTTTGTAGATCCGGTCCTTCACTTCATATGCTCCGTGTTGTGGTCCCTTCGCTGCGATCATCGGGATCCGGACTCTCGAGAGGTTCCACGAAGAGAAAGACGCAACCTTTGCTTCCGATCTTCGATACTAAGATGATCTACCTTGAAGTTTCTTTAACACAAGCTAACACTCATGAAATGATGTGAACACCCTCATCTAAATGGCAAGGGAAGATGAGGATGATGAAGTAGGATTTTTGCTCTCTTTATTTATATTTTTCTCAAAATTATTCATCACTTTGGAAAAATCAAGCAAGCTTTTTCATGAAGAGTGAAGGAAGAAAAAGATGAATAATGTTGATCAAATCCATTTGTGATGAATAGGAAAAGAAATAATATGATAGATTATGCAACCATGGTCAAGTAAACCTTTGTAGAGAATTAACCAAGGGTTAGGGTTTGGGTTGAGTTAAGAATGAGTCACACACAAATATCTTTCACAAAACAAAAAGAAAACCTTCTAGAAACATCTAGAAAGTTTAACCCTAATCCAAACCCTAATCATGTTTAAACTCCACTAAACAAGTTGCATTATTTATCATATCATGTTACAATATTATATATCACATATATAATATTTATGGTAACAAAATAAAATAATACAATTAACATATATCGCATATATATCAATGTATTATCCGAGTGAGAAAAAGAATCTTTTAGTGAGAAAATATTAGTTAATGTCATTTAATATATCATATATATTATTATACATTAAATTATCGAATCAACACTTGATCCGACAATCCGGCTATATCGCATATAACCGACTAATATTTATCTGTACCGATTCATCGAATCAACACTTGATCCGATGACCCGGTTGATATCAAATATCACGAGAATATAATACGGTATCTCATATCGTATTATCCTCGGTCCCGCACATATCACATATGTGCCCCTACTCCGTTTTGCCTGAGTCAAGAAACCTCTGTGTAGGACACTAAAGAATCGTCAATACGCCGGCAGTAGGTGATGATCATATCAAACACCCACAAGCTGCAAGCGGTCAGCTAAACGTAACAGCTACCCAGGTATTGAGCGCTCAGAAGATCAACAAGCAAGCCTGTACATTCTCCTGTGAATCCAAACAGTAACACTCCCGTACAGTCCGGTCTCGTCGTCTGATATGTCGCATATCTCGCCTAGGGGTGGTAAACGTCAGACCCCAGTAGCTCGATAAGTCGTGTCGATATGAGGTCTATAACAGTTCGAGAAACTACTGATAACACTTACCAGTAAATCTCAGCAACCCTGGCCAGGGATTTCCGGTTATAGCCAATCGAACACAGCACAACACCAACTCCCTATACCGGGAGAGACGAATCCCCTCCTATCGCTCATTGCCTCCATGTGATTCGGGACTGTACCCAAAAGCTACCATCTTGCACGCCCTCTTGGACGTGGTATGATGGAAATCAAAGCACAGTGGGAATCACACAAGACTCTATGACGATCTCGGGTCAACAGACTACTCTGTACCAGTGTCACCGGAGAACTGCCATCTGACGTATGGTATAATACCATCTGGGAGTTCTCGGCGAGTCCGTCCAGTGTACCCAGTCTCCACTGAGCACCCGTACACCATCCTTGATGTCAAATACCGATGGGTATGGGATCATCCATCGCCCATCATATGGGTCAAGATGCGTATACGCTAGTCTACTCTGGTGTATCGATGCCCTGTCTCGATACACCCTCGACTAGGAACAGTTATAGGATGTACTTGTCGACTACCATGGCCCCACTAGTATGATCTCATCATAGTCCCAGTAGTCGAGTACATATCCTAAGGGCTTTATCAACATGTAACATAGAGACAATCAGAGTACACGTTAAGATAAAGTACAACAAGATAGCATACTATCATGTCGAGCAAGAAAGTCCTCCCTATATATGTCCTAGCATCCACTATAATATACATCGTATGTACAGTAATGGCCTCTAGGGCATACATATAACTAACAATCTCCTACTTGCACTAGGGCCATCTGTTATGGTATCGCATACACAACAATTAGCTGCGGTTGAAGTATCTCATACTCAACCATCCCATAAAAGTCTCTACTGGGAAAAAGGCCTTTGTGAGTGGATTCGCGCTGTTGTCCTCTGTGTCTACTCTCCTAACCTCAATCTCCCTGGAGATCAACCATCTCCATGATCAGGTGATACTGCCTAAGAATTATATCTGGATTTCTGATGGGACATTAGTTCCTTGGCTAAGGCCACAACTCCATTGTCACACAATGGTAGGAACGAAGTTCATCTTATGAACTTATATATATCCAGACTGCCTCTTTGGTAGCATCCTTGGTAACGATGCATCTTGCCTTTAATCGTCTAGTATGTCACGGTATCTAGCTTGGAACTCTTCCAACATATCGTCCCTCCACTGAGGGTAAAGACAATGCCTGCGACTGACATTTGGTCGTCCTTATCACTCTGGAACCTTTCCAGTGATTCTCCCCAGGATCGATTGATACCATCTCACTACAACTAGTGAGTATCCTAACATCCAATTAGATCTATCTCATAGATCCAAAACCCAGGATTTAGGAGGTATCATTTTGATCCTATATGGAGAATCCTTGTGATAAGCGGAGATTAACCGAGCGTAGCATAGGAAACTCCTTCCCTATCAAGAGTATGTCATCCACGTACTCTACGAGGATCACCACCATACTCTCTACTACCTTTTCGTATATACAAGGTTCATCTACAATTTTGATGAAGTCAAACTCTTTGACTACCACATCAAAACAGAAGTTCCAACTCCACGATGCCTGTTTTATCATATAAAACATCTTGCACACGTTTCCGCTGCTCCCACTGTCTACGAAGCCCTCTGGCTGTGTACTTAACGACGCTCTTTTCTAAAACATCATTTAGAAAAGCAGTCATGACACCCAACCACCAGATATCGTAGTCATGGTATGTAGCCGTGGCAAGTAGGATCTGGATGGACTTAAGCATAGATCCTTAGAAAAGGTTTCAACATAATCCATACCTGGTCAATGATGCAAACCTTTAACAAGTCTAGCTTTGAAAGTCTCAACTTTTCCATGTACACCAAGTAATCTTCTCAAGATATACCTGCTCCTGATGGGGATTTAACCCTTCAGATAAAGCAACCAAAGTCCATACTTTGTTGGTGTATAAGGATTCCATCTCAGATCGATAATCATCCAGCCATTCTTACAGAGTCTCACTCCTGATGGCCAGCTCGAAACTAGTTGGGTCATCATCTCATGATGCAATCCTCGCTCCCACTATCATAGAGAAACCGAAGTATCTCTCAGGTGGGTGAGGAACCCTACTAGATCGGCGGAGAGGCTGAGGTTCGTTGGAAACTATTGAATCCTTTGGTTCTACCAAATCATCAGCTGCAGTTTGTATAGCTGGAACCCTTCCAGTTCTACATAACAGAACTTGCCTCGAGCTTGTCCGGATTTTGCTTTTAGACATAGGCCGGACAACCCCAAATCTTAACCAACTTAAGATATGGGCTCTTCCCTTTCCATATCACATATGAAGTGGTAGGCAACTGATTTGATTTGAACCCTATTCAATAGGTATGCAGCTTCTCAAGTGCATAACTCCCAAAAGGAAATAGGAAACTCAGTAGTACTCATCATAGAGCACACCATATCTAATAGGATGAGTTTGCTCCGCCCCGATATACCATCGTGCTATGGTGTATACGGAAGAGTAATGCTGAGAGAGAATCTCATTCTCCTTTAGAATAGTCCAGGAATTCCGTGCTTAAGTATTCTCCTCCTTGATCTCATCAAAGGACATAATACTTATACCTGTATTTTGGTTCTCTACTTCTAACTTATATTCTGTGAATATCTCAAAAGCTTCGGACTTGTGTTTCAACTGGAACATATGTCTGAATCTTGAGAGATCATCAGAGAATGTAATGAAGTACAAAGAACCGGTCTTGGCATGTGTAGACAGGAGACTTTCATACATCAGCATGTATCAATCCTAAAAGTTCACTAACTCTTTCTCTGTTTCCAACAAACAGAGCTGTGGTCATCTTATCTTTGTGACATGACTGGCAAGTTTCACAAGATGTAAATTCAAACTAATTTAAATGTGCATCTATATGTAACTTCAGCCAGTCGGGTCGCATTGATATGACCTAGTCTACAGTACCTCAAGAAGGATTCATTCATTTCTGAACTCTTCCTCTTGTGTGTGTTCCGTATACTAAGAACTGTAATTTGATTTAGAACATCAATGCTTTTAGATAACGTGCCTGAACCGATCAACTCTTGATATAGGAAATGTTCAAAACATTATCCAACAATACAAAATTATATCCTTTCTTTAATAATAAAGAGACTGATATGATTTTGTATATCAGGTTCGGTATCTAATAACATTTGTTCAGAATCAATGTATTCCGGTAATACAGGGTGATAGTGACCAACAGATTTGGCTGCAACACTTGCACCGTTTTCTGTCTCATGAAACTTATCACCCGTTCTCAGTTCTCTACCTATCTGTAGCCCATGTTACAGATTACATATGCGGGATCCTGATCCGGTATCACATACCCAGGACGTAAAGGATACTGAGAAACAGTTCTGTGTAATGAACACACCTGAAGATGATGCATCAGCATGCACTTTCTTCGTTTGGGCGGCACGGGAAATCTGGTATTCCCCAATTTCCTGCTCTATCTTATAACAATTATAAGTTGGAGCGGGACCAAAGTTCCCCAGCTCAGTATAACAAGCGGGTTCGGTCAATATATCCGTATTTATTATCTTGATTAAGGAGTGATATGGTCGCTACCTGGAGAGAGAGAGAAGAAAACACTCAGCGTATGCTCTTGCAAGATTAGATTGGTTATCTAATATATCTAATCAGGATGTCTCCCACTGTTTTAATCAAATCTTCCTTCAAACCCTAAAAGGAAAGACTAGCCGGGATTAATTACACGCTACAAGTTCGCCAATCTTTCAGCCAGGCCAGTGTCGGTACTTTGAGGGAGGTCCCCCGTGCTTTCGCACGAACCTAATTAAAGTAAACCTCGTTTTCCCAGAGACTTAACCCCGTTAACACCTTTCTAGACACCTACTTGATCGGCTAATTGTAATGTGTAAAACTCTCCCAGGAGTAACTTTTACTCGCAGCGGGTATCGGGATCCAACTATCTTATAGAAGGTATGCAATCTCATTGCAAATTTCAACACTTGAAATTCCCAATAATATTTTGCCCCTAACGTGCTATTACCTTGACAAAAGCCAACAAACCATAGACCGCTAGTCAAGTTCAACCCGTACATTTCTTGATTGAATTAAACCCACCTGCACGACCCTTGACGAAAGCCAACAAAGCTGCACGACTACCCTAATCCAATCGCATCGTATGCTAACAGATAAGGAGCATATAGCTACCGCACACTGCACCTTGACGAAAGCCAACAAATGCAGCACGAATACTATATACAACTTATCTGAAATGACGGAGAGCTACGACAGGTTTTCCTGAAAACCTATTGCGTAATGAACTTGATATCGTTGTAGGATCGAATGATTTTAAATGGAGTGTTTTTGAGGCTTTTCTAGTTTTGCTAAAGGGGTCACTCCCGGTGAAGGGATCGTCGGCCCTTTCCTCATCGAATAGGGTGCAGGATATATCATATATACCGCTGTGCAAAGCAAGAACTATAGAAGAAATCAAAAGACAAACCGAGTTTGTAGCATCTGCCAGTTATTGCTAAAGGAGTCACTCCCGGTGAAGGGATCTCGGTCATTTCCTTATCGAATAAGGTGCTGGATGTTCTTCAAGGAACACCGCGATGCAAAGCAAGAACTGTAGCTACCTGTATTTGAAAATTCGATTCCACAACATCTTAGGTTTCTTTTAGTTTCATTAATCTCATTAATGAAGTACCATTTTAATTATGCTTCACAAGCATCTCTTTTTGAAACGAAATCTGCAATATAACATATATCTCATATATATAATATAAACATTCGTCTCAGGCAGTAATATGATCTCATCACAGAACATTGCAGCAGAAGAACATATATGAAATATTGGATATACTAGGACGTCCGTGTTTTCAATACGAGCCTGTATAAAACACGGATTCCACGGTCGCGATGAATAGCCAAACCCACATCCCTAGACCCCTACGAGAGCGGCAAGTAACACTGCCAATTCTAGGGTTAGGAGACCCGGTCTCGACTCCTCGAGATGGTCTCCCACTGGACCCTAGAACCCGGTTACTTGTGCTCCCCGCCTTGGGTCTACCTAATGCGGAAAAGTAAATAATATACAACGGTGACATCTTCCGCTACCTGGAAGTGCCCCAATAAAAGAATATTACATACAAATGAATTTTACATGAATGAAAAAGAAAAACTCTCATCTCACATAAAACCCCGGCTATTCAAAAGCGACGATCCAATACAACATATCACAGCAACACATAATATCACAAATCATCAACGTAAGCAAGTATGCGTATCCCGATTGTCGTTGATGTATAGCAACGAAGCCGGCGATACACCACATACTACGCTTACGATCACAGAAAAGAAAGTGTAAAACTACAACAGTTGGAATCCGCAATCTCTTTAGACATCGCATGCCTAACCAAATGAATTCCTTAGACATCGCATGCCTAACAATTATAAACCCCGCATTTTAGTCTCATTATCGAAAACTCTTTTCAATATCAAGTCGGGCAATTCAACAAGATTCCCGACGTCCTGATCGAATGCTCGTCGCAAACTTTAGTAGACGGCCGCACCCCCAGATGCCGTCGACGAAGTGCACTAAGGCGGAAGACCGCTGCCGCGAGCACCCGAACGGATGCTTTCGGCGACGAGGTTCTCCTACAGTCACTTGGTCGGGGCTATTGGGCGTAGCTGTCTATTAAGTTTACCCGGCGAGTATCCGCGTACACTACGTGATTGCGACGGACTTTTGATCACATCAAAATTCCGTGGCAACCGATCAAATGAGACTGAACTGCTATGTTTATAATATTCAAATTAGTTATCTCATAACTACCTGTGGATTCCAATTATTGTATCACATTCTAGATAAATAGATAAAGTTAAACGTTCCGATCAAATCATCAAACACCCAAGATTTCCCCAATATATCTCAACACTTGAAATCAGTTTAAAAAACATCCATCACATGCCACAGTACCAATGGTCCAGCCGTAGAAGGGTCAAGCCAACGCCTCACATGTGGCACGCCGTACTGCCCCAAACCCTAAGGTTCAAAAGGCAGTTCAAGACGGTCACATAATCGAGTTAAGGTTTGTGGTCTTCTAGAGGGTCCACCGAGTTACTTGCACGACTTAGAACATTCTTAAACACGAGAAAAAAATCCAACTTTTGAAAAAATTTCCGACAGGGGAAAAAGTGAGTTATTGATATCCGTTCGAACTTTTTAACAGTTTCTAAAAATTATCCGGAAAACCACATAGACAAAATCTGATACTCCGATCGAAACACCGAATCCCCAAAACAACCCTAGAAAATTCAACTCTTGAATAAATATTAGAAATTCCCAGAAAATCCAGCATAATTAAATAGAAGTTACTGTGCAAACAGGAGTTGATGACGTCACATTTGTGCCGCGGAACAGCCGCAGAAGGCATGCTTCTGCCGCGGTTCCGCCGCACTTTTTACTGTTCATTGAAAACTTTTTGCACCGTAATTCTTAGACTTCCCTGCTGAATTTTTTAAGCATTTTTAATGTGGAAAAATCCCAGTTTTTCGAAAATTTCCAGAGAGCATGTTTCGGGTTAGGTTTTTGGTTCGATCGGACTTCAAACTCCGTCAGGACTTCGCCTAAAGCTCTAACTTGGCTCTGATACCACTGTAGGGTTGCTAGGCACGCGCACAAGGGTCTACGAGGCATCAACCATGCCCGATTAAAAATTTAGCCGTGCCGAACAACCCGAATATGGAACTTTAAACTAGAGATTAGGCGAAAACAACATGCAAAACACTTTAACACTAAGTGAGAGGGATTACAACCTTTGTAGATCCGGTCCTTCACTTCATATGCTCCGTGTTGTGGTCCCTTCGCTGCGATCATCGGGATCCGGAGTCTCGAGAGGTTCCACGAAGAGAAAGACGCAACCTTTGCTTCCGATCTTCGATACTAAGATGATCTACCTTGAAGTTTCTTTAACACAAGCTAACACTCATGAAATGATGTGAACACCCTCATCTAAATGGCAAGGGAAGATGATGATGATGAAGTAGGATTTTTGCTCTCTTTATTTATATTTTTCTCACAATTATTCATCACTTTGGAAAAATCAAGCAAGCTTTTTCATGAAGAGTGAAGGAAGAAGAAGATGAATAATGTTGATCAAATCCATTTGTGATGAATAGGAAAAGAAATAATATGATAGATTATTCAACCATGGTCAAGTAAACCTTTGTAGAGAATTAACCAAGGGTTAGGGTTTGGGTTGAGTTAAGAATGAGTCACACACAAATATCTTTCAGAAAACAAAAAGAAAACCTTCTAGAAACATCTAGAAAGTTTAACCCTAATCCAAACCCTAATCATGTTTAAACTCCACTAAACAAGTTGCATTATTTATCATATCATGTTACAATATCATATATCACATATATAATATTTATCGTAACAAAATAAAATAATACAATTAACATATATCGCATATATATCAATGTATTATCCGAGTGAGAAAAAGAATCTTTTAGTGAGCAAATATTAGTTAATGTCATTTAATATATCATATATATTATTATACATTAAATTATCGAATCAACACTTGATCCGACAATCCGGCTATATCGCATATAACCGACTAATATTTATCCGTACCGATTCATCGAATCAACACTTGATCCGATGACCCGGTTGATATCAAATATCGCGAGAATATAATACGGTATCTCATATCGTATTATCCTCGGTCCCGCACATATCACATATGTGCCCCTACTCCGTTTTGCTTGAGTCAAGAAACCTCTGTGTAGGACTCTAAAGAATCGTCAATACGCCGGAAGTAGGTGATGATCATATCAAATACCCACAAGCTGCAAGCGGTCAGCTAAACGTAACAGCTACCCAGGTATTGAGCGCTCAGAAGATCAACAAGCAAGCCTGTACATTCTCCTATGAATCCAAATAGTAACACTCCCCTACAGTCCGGTCTCGTCGTCTGATATGTCGCATATCTCGCCTAGGGGTGGTAAACGTCAGACCCCAGTAGCTCGATAAGTCGTGTCGATATGAGGTCTATAACAGTTTGAGAAACTACTGATAACACTTACCAGTAAATCTCAGCAACCCTGGCCAGGGATTTCCGGTTATAGCCAATCGAACACAGCACAATATCAACTCCCTATACCGGGAGAGACGAATCCCCTCCTATCGCTCATTGCCTCCATGTGATTCGGGAATGTACCCAAAAGCTACCTTCTTGCATGCCCTCTTGGATGTGGTTTGATGGAAATCAAAGCACAGTGGGAATCACACAAGACTCTATGACGATCTCGGGTCAACAGAGTACTCTGTACCAGTGTCACCGGAGAACTGCCATCTAACGTATGGTATAATACCATCTGGGAGTTCTCGGCGAGTTCGTCTAGTGTACCCAGTCTCCACTGAGCACCCGTACACCATCCTTGATGTCAAACACCGATGGATATGGGATCATCCATCGCCCATCATATGGGTCAAGATGCGTATACGCTAGTCTACTCTGGTGTATCGATGCCCTGTCTCGATACACCCTCGACTAGGAACAGTTATAGGATGTACTTGTCGACTACCATGGCCCCACTAGTATGATCTCATCATAGTCCCAGTAGTCGAGTACATATCCTAAGGGCTTTATCAACATGTAACATAGAGACAATCAGAGTACATGTTAAGATAAAGTACAACCAGATAGCATACTATCATGTCGAGCAAGAAAGTCCTCCCTATATATGTCCTAGCATCCACTACAATATACATCGTATGTACAGTAATGGCCTCTAGGGCATACATATAACTAACAGCTCGCTCACTCTTACTCCGGGTCCAGTGGACGGAGTCTTTGTCATCTTTCCTTTGAGACAGGATTGATAAGTGGCATACGATTGGTATTCGAACGGATCCAAATATCCTTCTGTATGTAACTTCGTCAACTTTCTCTCATTGATGTGACCCAGTCTACAATACCATAAGAAAGCCTGGTTTGTTTTTGGAGAATTTCTTTTGTGTGTATTCTGGACATTGAAAATCTGTGGTTGGTTTAATACGTATATACCATTGCTTAATGTACCTGACCCAATCAGAACTTGATTAAGGTGAATGTTCACAACATTGCTTACAAATGCAAATTCATAACCTTTTTTAGATAATAAAGATACAGAAATGATATTACAAGTTGCATTGGGTACAAAATAGCAATTACGCAAAACCAAAATGTGTCGAGCTGACAACCCCATGTGATAGTCCCCTACGGACTCAGCATCCATGCCAGCTCCGTTTGCAACTCTGAGGGTCAAATCACCTGCCTTCAAAACCCTACGCCTTCTCAGTGCCTGTAAAGAATTACAGATATGAGATCCTGATCCGGTATCCAATACCCAGGATGTAGAGTTTATTGATAGACAGTTTTCAATAACATACACACCTGAAGCTGAAGTCGATACGTGATTGCTCTCCATACAGTTCTTTTGTAAGGAGAAATATGGATTCAAGGTCCATATTCTCGTGCCTCCTCTGATGTTCATTGTCCATAAAGGCAAGCACGAGGCACTTGGCCTTCGCGCAATCGATTTCCCAAGTCTTATGGATTTCCCTATCCGCGACGCTGGTTTTGGGAGCTGGGATAGGGGGATCTTTGGTGGTAAGGAGATACCCCAACTTGTCATAAGTGATTGCCATTTTGACATTCCTAAGCCAATCTTTGTAGTTTGGCCCTGTCAGTATGTTTTTATCTAGTAGTAACTTAAGTCCAGTCATGATGTTTGGTCGCTGCAATTAGGAGAGAGAGAAGAAACACTTTAGCATGATGCTCTTGTAAGTTTAGAGTGGTTTTTAATTTGTCTAAACAGGATGGCTCCCACTATCTCTCGAACCCCTCCTCAAACCAAAAAGGAAGAATTAGTCAGGATCAATCTCACCGTACAATACTTACTTAACCGTTCAGCCAGGCTAGTGCCGGTACTTCGAGGGAGGTTTTCCAACGCTTTCGCGAAGTTCCTTAATTTAATAACCTCTTTTCCCTGGGGGCATAGCCCCGCTAATACCTTTCTAGACACCTACTTGGTTTATAGCATTGATCGTTAAGTGAGAAATTTCCCGAGGAGTAGAATATACTCACAGTAGGATCGGGATCCAAATATCATTGCGTGACAAAACTGAAGGAATCCTACCAGAATCATCACACTCCAAATGGTATGCAGCGCTAGCAAGTTTCAGTTCTTTTGAAACTCCCGATGTGGATTTTTGCCCTATGCTCATATGACCTTGGCGTGAGGTCAAAATGTCATAAGTCACATGTCAAGTTCTTCCCATCATTATCCAAGTTAATTTGAACCCATCCGTACCTACCCTTGACGTAGGCCAAAATGGCAGTACGACTGTCTCAAACCAACGCATTCTATCTATGCAACAGATAAATATCTGGCAGCTACCAATCACTATGCCTTGGCGTGAGGTCAAAATACATAGCTTGAATACTACCGAATATTTAACTGAAATGATGGAGGGCTACGGATGGTTTTGGCGAAACCGTGAACGTAGTGAACTTGATATAATCGATGGAACGAGATAGCTTTTAAAAGGAGTGGCTTAAGCTCCGTGTTTAAAAGTTGTTTTTGAAAAGAAACCGAGTGGTTTTGAAAGTGTTCCAACGACTCAACTTTGGTTTATTTTCTTGCATTAATTTAATGCGTCCCGTCATTTAATCCTACCATTGCAGAAAACAACGAAAATATGACGTACGCTTATGCCATCCGCATTCGCCACGGGGCCCCGTCATTACCCATTAGGTTACTTAACTAACGACAGAGCGGGGGCAGGACTAGCGCGGATGCAAAACATAAGCAACGCCTAAATAGATATCATATATAGATATACTCATTCGTCACATGCAATGATAGCCATTCCAGATCACAGATGAACACATTGGATATACTAGGAATCCGCAATTCGTACGAGCCTGTAACGAAAAGCGGATTACACGGTCGCGGTGAATAGCCAATACCCCACCCAAGACCCCTACGGGTGCGGAAAACTACCCGCCAAATACCCGAAGCGAAGCAACCTCCCTCAACGACGTGAGTAGGCCACCTGGCACTTCGAGGTACCCGGTAGTTTGTGCACCCCCTCCATGGGTCTATCCTAGGAGCAAAAACAGTAAAAGAAATTATACAATGACGGCTACAACCTCATCCCGGTTGTGCGACCAAATAAATAATATTATATCAATTACAAATTACGTGAATTGAAAGAAAAGAAAACTCTCATCTCACAACCCCCGGCTATTCACCCGCGACAATCCAATGAATTCATATACACATACCATCAACATTACAGATCACAGATATGTATAACCCCCTCTAATCGACGTATAGCGATTAGCGGACGTTCAATACATATATCACATCACAGATATAACCTGTTAGCTTATGTCTTTAGAAGTTCGATCAAAATACGGATTTTTAAGCCCCAAAAAAAAATTTTGCTTTCTGGAAAATCTGTGCAGAAAAATCATATTGTAAAAATCCCAAAACAACCCCAGAAACAAACTGCAGGAAATTTGTGCCACGGCCGAGTCAACTCGGCCGCGGATCCGCGGCGGGAGCATGCTCCCGCCGCGGTTCCGCGGCGCTTTGACCAAGCCAGTGGACCAAATTTCTTAGGTGTATTTTAAAAATCCTGAGTCGATTTTTGGTGCAAGATTTATTAATTTTTGAACAGAAAACAGAATCGACAAAAACTTGATTTTTCGGGCGTGTTTCGTGACTTTTTCTCCGATCGAACTTCTAGTTAGTTTGCTAATATGTTAGATAGTGTTTAACTAGGCTCTGATACCACTGTAAGTGTAGGGTTCCTAGGCACTCTAGTGAGGTCTCACAAGGCATCTACCATACCAATTTCAAAAAATCTAGTGCCGAGAAACCCTAATGTACGGATCGTTTGCTAGAAATCTAGGCGAAAAGAAGAACTAGTTAACACTTAACTAATGAGAATACGGAATTACAACCTTTGTAGATCTGTTTGTCCACCTCCATAGCTCCGCAACGAAGTGCCTTCGCTGTCCAAAATCCATCCCGGGCTCTAGAGTCGGCTTCGTCGGAGAATGGGCAAGCTAGGTCGTCGATGTCCATGCCGAAGATGATCTACGTCGAGGCATCGCTAAATCAAGCTCCGACTTCACCAAGTCAAGAAACTTGTGAAGTAAACACACTCTACTACTTGGCAAGAGGTAGAGGATGAAGAAATAGGAAGTGGGTAGACTTTAGATTTGGATTTCTCACTCTTTATCATCAATCACCATTGATGAAGAAAGATTTTTCTTCCTTGCTCATGAAGAAGAAGAAGAAAGAAATATATGATAAGTTAATTAAAAACAATAGAAAAATCAAAACTTATCATAATGTTAACTAGAGTCAAGTGTAGAGAATGAATCATGGTTAGTGGGAATGGTTAGGGTTAAGGATGAGATAAGAATGGTTGACTTGATCAAAGTTTCATGAAGCTTCAACTAAACTCCAAAATAAGCCACCATTCTTTTCTCCTCTTTTCCAAAATGAATAAACAAATAAATAAATGAATAAATAAAGGAAATGAAACCCTAACCATTCTTTTAACCATGGTTTAATTCTTTGCACTTAACCAAGTAAACATGTATCATCAAACATGATACAATAAAGTGCACAAAATCATATCGCATATGCAATGCACACATCCGAGTGAGAAAATCCATCTTAAAGTGAACCGATACTAGTTAATGCAAAGTAATATATCAAATATATAATTATGCATTAAATCATTAAATCAACACTTGATTTAACGATCCGGTCATGTCGCACATAACCGACTGGTATCATCAGTAACAACTTATCGAATCAACACTTGATCCGATAACCCGGCTATATCACATATAACCGATCAATGTCACATCGCGAGAATCGAATACAGTATCACATACCGTATTATTCTCGGTCCCGCACATATCTCATATGCGCTCCTATTTCATTTCGCTTGAGCCAGGAAACCTCTGTGTAGGACTCTGAAGACTCGTCAATACGCCGGCAGCAGGTGATGATCATATCAAACACCCACAAGCCGCAAGCGGTCTGCTAAACGTAACGGCCACCCGGGTATTGAGCGATCTGAAGATCGACGAGCAAGCCCGCTCACACTCCAGTGAATCCAACCAGTAACACTACCGTACAGTCCGGTCTGATCGTCTGATATGTCGCATATCTTGCCTAGGGGTGGTAAACGTCAGACCCCAATAGCTCGATAAGTCGTGTCGATATGAGGTCTATAACTGTTCGAGAAACTACTGGTAACACTTACCAGTAAATCTCAGCAACCCTGGCCAGGGATTTCCTGTTATAGCCAATCGAACACAGCGCAACATCAACTCCCTATACCGGGAGAGACGAATCCCCTCCTATCGCTCATTGCCTCCATGTGACTCGGGACTGTACCCAAAAAAACCGTTTTGCACGCCCTCTTGGACGTGGTAAGATGGAAATCAAAGCACAGTGGGAACCACACAAGACTCTATGACGATCTCGGGTCAACAGACTACTCTGTACCAGTGTCACCAGAGAACTGCCATCTGACGTGAGGTATAATACCATCTGGGAGTTCTCGGCGAGTCCGTCCAGTGTACCCAGTCTCTACTGAGCACCCGTATATCATCTCTGATGTCAAACACCGATGGATATGGGATCATCCATCGCCCATCTGTATGGGTCGAGAAGGTATGCGCTAGTCTACTCTGGTATATCGATGCCCCGTCTCGATACACCCACGACTAGGGACATTGAAGGATGTACTTATAGACTACCATGTCCCCACTAGTATGATCCGCATCATAGTCCAGGTAGTCAAGTACACATCCTAAGGGCTTTACCAACATTTAATAGAGAGACAATCTGAGTACACGTTAAGGTAAAGAGCAACCAGATAGCATACTATCATGTCGAGCAAGAAAGTCCTCCCTATATATGTCCCAGCATCCACTACAATATACATCCAATGTACAGTAATGGCCTCTAGGGCATACATATAACTAACAATCTCCCACTTGCACTAGGGCCATCTGTAGCAGTGGTTGTAGTATCTCATACTCAACCATCCCATAAAAGTCTCTCTCTGGGAATAGGCCTTTGTGAGTGGATCCGCTGCGTCATCCTCTAAGTCTTCTCTCCTTGCCTCAATCACCTTGGAGATCAACCATCTCCATGATCAGGTGATACTGCCTTAGAATATGTCTGGATCACTGATGGGACCTTCGTTCCTTGGCAAAAGCCACAACTCCATTGTCTCACAATGGTAGGAACGTAGTTCATCTCATGAACTAATATACACCCAAACATCCTCTTTGGTAGCATCTTGAGTAGCGATGTATCCAGCCTTTATCGTCTAGTATGTCACGGTATCTAGCTTGGAACTCTTCCAACATACCGTCCCTTTACTCAGGGTAAAGACAATGCCTGCGACTGACATTCAGTTGTCTTTATCACCCTGGAACACTTCCAGTGATTCTCCCCAGGATCGATTGATACCATCTCACTACAACTAGTGAGTATCCTAACATCCATTTAGATCTATCTCATAGATCCAATATCCAGGATTTAGTAGGTATCGCTTTGATCCTTTGTGGAGAATCTTTGTGATAAGCGGAGATTGATCGAGCGTAGCATAAGAAACTTCTTTCTTATCAAGAGTATGTCATCCACGTACTCTACGAGGATCGTCACCATACTCCCTACTACCTTTTTGTTTATACAAGGTTCATCTACCATTTTGATGATGTCAACTTCTTTGACAAACACATCAAAACAGACGTTCCATCTCCACGATGCCTGCTTTATCTTATAAAACATCTTGCACACGTTTTCGCTGCTCCCACTGTCTACGAGGCCCTCTGGCTGTGTACTTATAGACACTCTCTTCCAAAACTTCATTTTAGAAGAGCTGTCATGACACCCAACCACCAGATATCGTAGTCATGGTATGTAGCCGTGGCAAGTAGGATCTGGATGGACTTAAGCATAGCTACTTGAAGAGGTTTCACCACTATCCACACCTGGTTGATGATGAAAACCTTTAACAAGTCTAGCTTTGAAAGTCTCAACCTTTCCATGTACACCAAGTAATCATCTCAAGATATACTTGCTCCTGATGGGGATTTAACCCTTCAGATATAGCAACTAAAGTCCATACTTTGTTGGTGTATAAGGATTCCATCTCAGATCGCCAAACATCCAGCCATTCTTACAGAGTCTCACTCCCGATGGCCAGCTCGAAACTAGTTGGGTCATCATCTCATGATGCAATCCTCGCTCCCACTGTCATAGAGAAACCAAAGTATCTCTCAGGTAGGTGAGGAACCCTACTAGATCGGCGGAGAGGCTGAGGTTCGTTGGAATCTACTGAATCCTTCGGTTCTACCAAATCATCTCCTGCAAATTGTATAGCTGGAACCTTTCCAGTTGTACATTACAGACCTTGCCTCGAGCTTGTCCGGATTTTGCTTTTAGACATAGGCCGGACAACCCAAATCTTAACTAACTTAAGATATGGGCTCTTCCCTTTCCATATCACATATGAAATGGTAGGCACTGATTTGATTCGAACCCTATTCAATAGGTATGCAACTTCTCAAGTGCATAACCCCCTAAGGAAAAAGGTAACTCAGTATTACTCATCATAGAGCACACCATATCGAATAGGGTGCAATTGCTCCGCCCCGATATACCATCGTGCTATGGTGTATACGGAGGAGTAATGCTGAGAGAGAATCTCATTCTCTTTTAGAATAGTCCAGGAATTCCATGCACAAGTATTCTCCTCCTTGATCTCATCATAGGACATAATACTTATACCCATATTTTGGTTCTCTACTTCTAACTTATATTCTGTGAATATCTCAAAAGGTTCGGACGTGTGTTTCAACAGGAACATAGGTCTGAATCTAAAGAGATCATCAGAGAACGTAATGAAGTATGAAGAACCGGTCTTGGTATGTGTAGACAGGGGCCCTACATACATCAACATGTATCATCCCAAGAGTTCACTAACTCATTCTCTGTTTCCAATAAACAGAGCTATGGTCATCTTATCTTTGTGACATGACTGGCGAATTTCACAAGATGTAAATTCAAACAGATTTAAATATGCATCTAAATGTAACTCCAGCTAGTCAGGTCGCATTGATATGACTTAGTCTACAATACTTCAAGAAGGAATGGTTCAATTCTGAACTCTTCCTCTTGTGTGTGTTCAGTATACTAAGAACTGTAGTTTGATTTAGAACATCAATCCTTTTAGATAACGTGCCTGAACCGATCAACTTTTGATATAGGAAATGTTCAAAACATTATCCAACAATACGAAATTTTATCGTTTCTTTACTAATAAAGAGACAGATATGATTTTGTATATCAGGTTCGGTATCTAATAACATTCGTTCAGAATCAATGTATTGGTAATACAGGGTGACAGTGACCGACAGACTTGGCTGCAACACTTGCCCCGTTTTCTGCCTCATGAAACTTATCACCCGTTCTCAGTTTTTCTACCCTTTTGTAGCCCTATGTAACATCTTACATATCTGGGATCCTGATCCGGTATCAAATACCAAGGATTCCGAGGATACTGAGAAACAGTTCTGTATAATGAACACACCCGAAGATGATGCATCAGCATGCACTCTCTTCGTTTGGGCGGCACGGAAAATCTGGTATTCCCCAATTTCCTGCTCTGTCTTATAACTATTATAAGTTGGAGCGGGACCAACGTTCCCCAGCTCAGTATAACAAGCGGGTTCGGTCAATAATCCGTATTATTATCTTGATTAAGGCGTGATATGGTCGCTACCAGGAGAGAGAGAGAAGAAATCACTCAGCGTGCGCTCTTGCAAGAATAGATTGGTTATTATTTTATCTAATCAGGATGGCTCCCACTGCTTTTTATCAAATCTTCCTTCAAACCCTAAAAGGAAAGACTGGCTGGGATTAATTACACACTACAAGTTCGCCAATCTTTCAGCCAGGCCAGTGTCGGTACTTTGAGGGAGGTCCCCCGTGCTTTCGCACGAACCTAATTAATGTAAACCTCGTTTTCCCAGAGGCGTAACCTCGTTAACACCTTTCTAGACACCTACTTGATTAGCTAATTGTAATGTATAAAACTCTCCCAGGAGTAACACTTACTCGCAGCGGGTATCGGGATCCAACTATCTCATAGAAGGTATGCAATCTCATTGCAAATTTCAACACTTGAAATTCCCAATAATATTTTGCCCCTAGCAGCTATATGACCTTAACATAGTCAACAAATCATAAGTGCTAGTCAAGTTCAGCCCGTCATTTCCCGATTGAATTAAACCCACCCGCACGACCCTTAACATAGTCAACAAAGTCGCACGACTACCCTAATCCAATCACATCATATGCTTATACAGATAAGCACTAATTAGCTACCGCACACTACGCCTTAACATAGTCAACAAACGTAGCACGAATACTAACTAGTACTTATCTGAAATGACGGACGGCTACGACAGGTTTTTCTGAAAACCTATTGCGTAATGAACTTGATATCGTTGTAGAATCAAATGATTTTAAAATGGAGTGCTTTTGAGGCTTTTCTAGTTTTGCTAAAGGAGTCACTCCCGGTGAAGGGATCGTCGGTCCTTTCCTCGTCGAATGAGGTGCGGGATATATCATATATATCACTGTGCAAAGCAAAAACTCTTAAAAGCAATCAAAAGACAAACCGAGGGTGTAGCATCTGCCAGTTATTGCTAAAGGAGTCACTCCCGGTGAAGGGATCTCGGTCCTTTCCTTATCGAATAAGGTGCAGGATATATCACATATACCGCTGGGCAAAGCAACAACTGTAGCTACCTGTTTTATTTTGAAATTCGATTCTACAACATCTTAGGTTTCTTTTATTTCATTAATCTCATTAATGAAGTCCCATCATTTAAATACCTAAACATCACAGATAAATACGACGTACACTTATGCCATCCGCATTCGCCTCGATGTCCCCTCGTGCACCGTTAGGTTAGGTAACTAACGGCAGAGCGGGGCAGGGCTAGCGCGGGTGTAAAACATAAGTAACGTCTATATAATATATCATATATACTATATATAATATCTGCCACAGAACATCAGATGATCTCATCACAGATAAAGCACAGCAGAAGAAACATATGAAATATTGGATATAGTAGGACGTCCGTGTTTTTAATACGAGCCAGTATAAAATACGGATTCCACGGTCGTGATGAATAGCCAAACCCACACCCCTAGACCCCTACGAGAGCGGCAAGCAACCCTACCAATTCTGGAGTTAGGAGACCCGGACTCGACTCCTCGAGTTGGTCTCCCACTGGACTCCAGAACCCGGTTACTTGTGCTCTCCTCCTTGGGTCCATCCTAGTGCGGAAAAGTAAATAATATACAAACGGTGACAACTTCCGCTACCTGGAAGCGCCCCAATTAAAAGAATATTACATACAAGTTTTTACATGAATGAAAATGAAAAACACTCATCTCACATAAAAACCCCCGGCTATTCAAACACGACGATCCAATATAACATATCCAGCAACACATAACATCACATGTCATCAACGTAAGTAAATATGCGCATCCCAATTGTCGTTGACATATAGCAACGAAACCGGCGATATCACATATTACACTTACGGTCACAGAAAAGAAAGTGTAAAACTACAACAGTTGGAATCCGCAATCTGCATAGACATCGCATGCCTAATCAAATGAATACCTTAGACATCACATGCCTAACATTTATAAACCCCGCATTTTAGTCTCAAAATCGAAAACTCTTTTCAATATCAAGTCGGGCAATTCAACAAGATTGCCGACATTCTGATCGAATGCTCGTCGCAAACTTCAGTAGGCGGTCGCAAACTTCAGTAGGCGGCCGCACCCCCGATACCGTCGACGAAGTGCACCAAGGCGGAACACCGCTGCCGCGAGCACCCGAACGGATGCTTTCGGTGACGGGGTTCTCCTACAGTCACTTGGTCGGGGCTATGGAGCGAAGCCGTCTATTAAGTTTACCCGGCGAGTATCCGCGTACGCTACGTGATTGCGACGGACTTTTGATCACATCAAAATTCCATGGCAACCGATCAAGTGAGACTAAACTGCTACGTTTATAACATTCATTCAGTTATCACATAACTTATTGTGAATTCCAGTTATTGTATCCCATTCCGGATAAATAGAAAATGTCAAACTTTCCGATCGAACAATCGAACACCCAAGTTTTCCCGATACAGATCAACACATGAAATAAGTCTAACAACATTCAGTTCGTGCCTCAGTACCAACGGTCCAGCCGTAGAAGGGTCAAGCCAACGCCTCACATGTGGCACGCCGTACTGCCCCAAACCCGAAGGTTCAAAGGGCAGTTCAAGACGGTCACATAATCGAGTTAAGGTTTATTGTCTTCTAGAGGGACCATCGCGTTACTTGCACTACTTAGAACGTCGTTAAACTTCGGAAAAATCCAACACTTGGAAATTTCCCGACAGGGGAAAAATTGGGTATTTATATCCGGTCGAATTTTTTAACATATTCCAAAATTTATCCGGAAAGCCACACAGACAAAATTTGAAACCCCGATCGAAACTCCGAAACCCCAAAACAACTCCAGAAAACCCATCTGTATAATAAATATAAAAATATCCCAGGAAAGTCAGCACAGAAAACTGAGAATTACTGTGAAAACAAAATGCACAAAACGACAAAACCGGCCGCGTTTCCGCCGCACGAGGCAAGCTCGTGCCGCGGAAACGCGGTGGTAAAGTTGAATCAGGCCCACAAAATTTACAGTAATTCTTAGAAAACCCTGCTTGATTTTCTGGATATTTTTAATCTTGAAAAATCCACAATTTTAAAATCTGGACAGAAAGCATGTTAGGTTTGGGTTTTCGGGTTCGTTCGGACTTCAAATTCCGTCTGGACTTCGCCTAAGGCTCTAGCTAGGCTCTGATACCACTGTAGGGTTCCTAGGCACTCTAGTCAGGTCTCACAAGGCATCTACCATGCCAATTTCAAAAAATCTAGTGCCGAGAAACCCTAATGTACGGATCGTTTGCTAGAAATCTAGGCGAAAAGAAGAACTAGTTAACACTTAACTAATGAGAATACGGAATTACAACCTTTGTAGATCCGTTTGTCCACCTCCATAGCTCCGCAACGAAGTGCCTTCGCTGTCCAAAATCCATCCCGGGCTCTAGAGTCGGCTTCGTCGGAGAATGGGCAAGCTAGGTCGTCGATGTCCATGCCGAAGATGATCTACGTCGAGGCATCGCTAAATCAAGCTCCGACTTCACCAAGTCAAGAAACTTGTGAAGTAAACACACTCTACTACTTGGCAAGAGGTAGAGGATGAAGAAATAGGAAGTGGGTAGACTTTAGATTTGGATTTCTCACTCTTTATCATCAATCACCATTGATGAAGAAAGCTTTTTCTTCCTTGCTCATGAAGAAGAAGAAGAATGAAATATATGACAAGTTAATTAAAAACAATAGAAAAATCAAAACTTATCATAATGTTAACTAGAGTCAAGTGTAGAGAATGAATCATGGTTAGTGGGAATGGTTAGGGTTAAGGATGAGATAAGAATGGTTGACTTGATCAAAGTTTCATGATGCTTCAACTAAACTCCAAAATAAGCCACCATTCTTTTCTCCTCTTTTCCAAAATGAATAAACAAATAAATAAATGAATAAATAAAGGAAATGAAACCCTAACCATGGTTTAATTCTTTGCACTTAACCAAGTAAACATGTATCATCAAACATGATACAATAAAGTGCACAAAATCATATCGCATATGCAATGCACACATCCGAGTGAGAAAATCCATCTTAAAGTGAACCGATACTAGTTAATGCAAAGTAATATATCAAATATATAATTATGCATTAAATCATTAAATCAACACTTGATTTAACGATCTGGTCATGTCGCACATAACCGACTGGTATCATCAGTAACAACTTATCGAATCAACACTTGATCCGATAACCCCGCTATATCGCATATAACCGATCAATGTCACATCACGAGAATCGAATACAGTATCACATACCGTATTATTCTTGGTCCCGCACATATCTCATATGCGCTCCTATTTCATTTCGCTTGAGCCAGAAAACCTCTGTGTAGGACTCTAAAGACTCGTCAATACGCCGGCAGCAGGTGATGATCATATCAAACACCCACAAGCCGCAAGCGGTCTGCTAAACGTAACGGCCACCCGGGTATTGAGCGATCTGAAGATCGACGAGCAAGCCCGCTCGCACTCCAGTGAATCCAACCAGTAACACTACCGTACAGTCCGGTCTGATCGTCTGATATGTCGCATATCTTGCATAGGGGTGGTAAATGTCAGACCCCAATAGCTCGATAAGTCGTGTCGATATGAGGTCTATAACTGTTCGAGAAACTACTGGTAACACTTACCAGTAAATCTCAGCAACCCTGGCCAGGGATTTCCTATTATAGCCAATCGAACACAGCGCAACATCAACTCCCTATACCGGGAGAGACGAATCCCCTCCTATCGCTCATTGCCTCCATGTGACTCGGGACTGTACCCAAAAACCACCGTTTTGCATGCCCTTTTGGACGTGGTAAGATGGAAATCAAAGCACAGTAGGAACCACACAAGACTCTATGACGATCTCGGGTCAACAGACTACTCTGTACCAGTGTCACCAGAGAACTGCCATCTGACGTGAGGTATAATACCATCTGGGAGTTCTCGGCGAGTCCGTCCAGTGTACCCAGTCTCTACTGAGCACCCGTATATCATCTCTGATGTCAAACACCGATGGATATGGGATCATCCATCGCCCATCTGTATGGGTCGAGAAGGTATGCGCTAGTCTACTCTGGTATATCGATGCCCCGTCTCGATACACCCACGACTAAGGACATTGAAGGATGTACTTATAGACTACCATGTCCCTACTAGTATGATCCGCATCATAGTCCAGGTAGTCAAGTACACATCCTAAGGGCTTTACCAACATGTAATAGAGAGACAATCTGAGTACACGTTAAGGTAAAGAGCAACCAGATAGCATACTATCATGTCGAGCAAGAAAGTCCTCCCTATATATGTCCCAGCATCCACTACAATATACATCCAATGTACAGTAATGGCCTCTAGGGCATACATATAACTAACAGTAAGTCCACGTTACCTCTCCCGGTACTTACGGGCTTGCGGAAATGATGAAAAACAATTTTTCTAGAGGTGGTAACATGGACTCAAAATACGGATCCTTGTTAAACAACTATCTAACAATCCTAACAAGAGTTTTACCTACTCGGTTAGGTGGTTATAACTTAACTTGAACTCCTTCGTCTTCAACTCCTTGCGGTGGTCGGATCGGCCTCACCTCGTCGTCTCCTTGCGCCGAAGATGGATCCACCTGAAAGCTTCTACCTTTGGCTTCACTTCAAACTAGAAGAAACTAGAACACTTGGTTTGCTAAACCTTGTGAACTAGGATGAGTAGAGGAGTGTATTGGGTTTTATCTCTATGGTTCTTGCTTCTCAACACATGAGACAAGTGAACCATAGATTAGAGAGAGAGAGAGAGCAAGAGGAAGAGGGAGAGCTCAAGCAAGAGAGAGAAAGCAAATGAGAGAATGAGCAAGCCTTTTGCCATCCAAGCTCTCATAATCCAAAATCATGATAACTCATAATAGTAATTGAGTATTATGTGATGGTTCAAGTCAAAATGGCCATATCATTTCATGCACTCATTTTGCAAAAAGAAACAAGCAAGCAAAAGTCTTTGCCATGAAATGATAGCCATTGTAATGATGATGGTCAACTAGTCCAACCTAGTCAAACGGTCAACAAAGTCAACCCCTCAACAACCATGTCACTATAATACTTAATTAATATTATTGTTAATCATATTTCATATTCTTATTAGGGTTTTAGCAAAAGTCAACAGTCAACAGTCAACAACCCCAATGAGAATTCTCTGCCTCTTTCTCTCTGTCAACTGTGCATACACACCCGCATCCGCGTTCCGAGGAACACGAATACAAACGAGATAAAACCAATCCCAAAACGTACACTAGGATCTGGCTTAAACCAAAGCCCGCTAGTGTAACTGTCCGGACACTAAACATGCACAAGTGCACGGATGTGACCGAACCCTGTCGCAAAACCATGCGACCTCTACTCTTTTGCCTAAAGGCGAATAGCTTTCTGTGTGGGACTCTAAAGACTCGACACTACGTTGGCAGTGGGTTTAACCACAGACCGCAAGCGGCACTAGCTGTGCGTAACGGCCCCCAGGTAGATGCCGATAAGAAGACGGACGAGGTGAAACCCATCTGAACTCTTACTGAGCCTGAATGTGACAATCTCCGTACAGTCCAGTCTGTTCGTCTAAGAATATCGCATGGCGGGACTAGGGGGCGGTAAACGTCAGTCCCCTAATAGCGGTACAAGTCGTCTCGGAGTGTAGCCCAGAACACCCTGAGATAACACTGGAAACCTACCAGTATATCTCGCTTGCCCTGGCCAGGGACTTTGTGTAATGGCTCTCCAAGACACAGCGCGATATCAACCCCCAATACCGGGAGAGACGAATCCTGTCTAACCGTCACTGCCTCCAAATTCTTAGGGACTGCACCTAACTACTACCTGTTTGCACGAATCCTTTGAGCCGTGGTAGGGTAGTAATCTAAGTACAGTGGGAACACACTCAAGGCGAAGTGACAGTGTCAAGTCAGCGGACTAAACTGTACTCATGTCACCTGGGAACTGATAACTGACGATAGGTATAGTACCAACCAACAGTTCCCGACGAGTCCTGTCCAGTGTACTCGTAACCTAACGAGCACCCGTATACTATCTCAAGTACGACGTACTGACGGCTGTGGGACAGACCGTCTCCCCTGCTGGGATGAGAAACGCATACGCTAGTCTACTCCAGAGTATCGATGCCCTGTCTCGATAGTCCTACGACTAGGGACCTGCATAAGGATATGCTTGTGGATTACCCAGCCCCCACAAGTGTGACTGCCATCACAACGCTGGTAATCAAGCAAAGATTCTAAGGGCTCCACTACTGTGTATAGGTGATATATTAAAATAAACATATGTACACATTAAAGTAGAAACAAACCAAGTAGCATACTACTATTTTGAGCAAGATTGTCTATATAAGGTGAATATCCCAAGCTTCCATTAAGTAATATACAAACTAGTATGATACAATAATGGCCTCTAGGGCATATACACTAACAGAGTGAAGGGCTCGTATTTTGTGGTAACCCTTAGATTTCCCTTCTGATTTTTTAAGGTATTTTTAATTCAGAAAAAACCCAGTTTTTAAAAAATGTACAGAGAGGAGTTATCTTGACGTTTCCGGGTTCGATCGGGGTTTTAACTTCGTTAACACATCGCCTAATGCTCTAGCTAGGCTCTGATACCACTGTAGGGTTACTAGGCACTCTAATAAGGTTCTACAATGCATCAACCATGCCCGTTTAAAATTTTAGCCGTGCCGAATAACCCTAAGCAAGATTGTTGCTAGAAAATTTGGGTTTCATATGCTAGTAAACTACGTTTACGACTAAGTGAATACGAAATACAACCTTTATAGATCGGTCCTTCACTTATATAGCTCCCTGTTGAAGTCCCTTCGCTGCGATCATGGTTCTCCCGGACCATTGCATGGCTTCACGAGGCGAAAGACGCGTCCTTGCTTGAAGTCTTTGAGGCCGAAGATGATCTATGTCGAGGGGATGCCAACTCAAGCTTCTACTTCATTAACTTGAGAATTAGTGAAGCAAACACCCTAAACTAAAGTGCTAGTCTAGTAGAGGATGGAGGAATAGGAAGTGGGTTCTCTTTAGAATTTTATTTCTCACAATCTTTCTCACTTTTGATCAAACCCTAGCAAGCTTTTTCTTTTTAACAATGAAGAAGAAGATGAGCAAAAGAAAGAGATGACGATAATGATCAAGTGAGAAAGCTAACCATGGTGAGTGAGTATCATATACTAACTCATGTAGAGACATAACCATGGCTATTACTTATGGTTGGGTTAAGAAATATCCATAGTAAAAACAAATTTAGTGGAATTAGTCAATGCATCCACAAGCTTTCTCAAGCTTCATGCATTGTGCTAATCCTCCACTAATTTTGTAATTACTTAAAATATAAAAAAACCCAACATAATAGATAGCATGGTGTAAGTCTCATACACCCAAGTCTTGTGTATCATCAACCATGATACAAAAAGAAAACACAATTTTAATATATATCACATATATATTAAAGTTGTGTACATGTGAGAAAAAACCTAAAGTGAACAAGTGTTAGTTAATGTAAACTAGTATATCAAATATACAATTATACAATAAATTATTAAATCAACACTTCACTTAATAATCCGGTCATATCACATATAACCGACTAACATCCAATGTATCGACTTATCGAATCAACACTTGATTCGATAACCCGGCTATATCATATATAACCGATCGATACAAAAAGTCGCGAGAATAGAATACGGTATCACATACACGCATCATTCTCGATCCCGCACATATCACATACGTGCTCCTATTTCGTTTTGCCTGAGCCAGTAAAACCTCTATGTAGGACTCTAAAGACTCGTCAATACACCGGCAGTAGGTGATGATCACATCACGCACCCATAAGCCGTCAGCGGTACTAGTTGGACGTAACGGCTACCCGGGTATTGAACGATCAGAAGATCAACAAGCAAGCCCGCTCCAACTCCTGCAAAAGCCTGCCGGTAACACTTCCCTTACAGTCCGGTCTCCTTGTCTGATATGTCGCATATCAAGTCTAGGGTGGTAAACGTCAGACCCTAATAACCGATAAGTCGTGCCGATGTGAGGCTCATAACGGGTCGAGAAAATACTGGTAACACTTACCAGTAAATCTCTAAATCAGCCCTGGCCAGGGACTTCCCTGTTACGGCCAATCGAGCACAGCGCAACATCAACCCCTAATACCGGGAGAGACGAAACCCCTCCTATCGCTCATTGCCTCCATGTGACTCGGGACTATACCCAAAAACCACCGTTTTGCACGCCCTCATGGACGTGGTAAGGTGGAAATCAAAGCACAGTGGGAATCACACAAGACTCTATGACGATCTCGGGTCTACAGACTAACCTGCACAAGTGTCACCAGAGAACTGCCATCTGACGTAAGGTATAATACCATCTGGGAGTTCTCGGCGAGTCCGTCCAGTGTACCCAGTCTCCACTAAGCACCCGTATACCATCTCAGATGTCAAACACCAATGGATATGGGATCATCCATCGCCCATCTCATGGGTCGAGAAGCGTATACGCTAGTCTACACTGGTATATCGATGCCCCGTCTCGATATACCCACGACTAGGGACCTTGAAGGATGTACTTATGGACTACCATGTCCCCACTAGTATGATCCGCATCATAGTCCACGTAGTCAAGTACACATCCTAAGGGCTTTACCAACATGTAACTTTAAAACAGTATAAAGAGACAAGTATACATGTTAAAGTAAAGTGCAACCAGATAGCATACTATCATATCGAGCAAGAAAGTCCTCTCTATATATGTCCAAGCATCCAATATAATATACATCATCTGTACAATACTGGCCTCTAGGGCATACATACAACTAACAAATCGACGGTCACAACCACACAAGCAATATAATATACAACGCCGAATGGCGAGGATCAAAACTCACAATAACATGAACACCGTCATACTGCTACACGCGACTCTAAGGTTGAAATAATACATCACTAGTGTCTAAGTATGAAATAATATACAAGTTTTGGTTGATGGAATTTCTAGATACAATGAATAATACATATACAAGGGTGGTTCTGATGCAAAGAACCCACCTACCAAAAGCAATTCACCCGCAAAGGAAGCAGTGTGCCAGAAATGCCGCTATGGAACCTGTACGGCAAAATCTGCAAGAACTGTGGCACAACGGGGGTGAGTTGCCAACTCGTGAATAGAGAATATCTACAAGCAGAAATCGAATGCATGACATAATCCTAGGTCAATACGATTAGTATATAAACCTCAAAGAATAAGCCTGAAGCATGAAAAGGTGGCAATGTAACATCTAATCATGTATGTAGTGCCAAGTACTCGTGCCAGTGCTCAGGTAATAACATGTCATAAATATAAGGTATGTCTGCATGAAGTAAATATGATGAAGTATCAAAATAAATATCAATACATATATATTAGCGTCCCATTCCACTGATATTGGTGTAAGGGTATATATAACAGCGCCCTCATACCCTGTTATATATACAAATGAAGTATGATCAATGTAATAAAAGTCTGTATATATGTGGATCCCGTCCACCTGTCACCCCAATGACAATAAGCATCATGCAAGTAAATGTGAGGATATAATCAAATCATGGAAACATCATGAAACCTGTTCCTAGCATCGGCACGTAAATCCTCGTCCATATGGGGCTCCGTCTGCGGTATTGGCCTTCGGCCCCGGCAGCACGGGTCAACACATGTCCATCTCTCAACTCCGGTCGATATCCGCCGAGCTCAAATACAATCACTGGTAGGTACTCGCCCACCTCCAGGATCAATCGGCATAATCCTTCGATCATCTTGCCGAGGGGAACCATACCGGGCCCCACCATGTACCCTCATACGGCACACACTCCTCGTATGGGGTATGTAATCAGAACCGATAAATCTCATGGTGGCTGCGCAAATATCATATCAAGGAAACCGCGTATTTCAAATAAGTATATACTCTCCTTTGAAACTATCCACGGTTCCTAAATCCCGAAATATCATGAAAACGAATATCTCAATGCGTATAATCAGAAAGCATGATGTATATGACCTAGAATAATAGCATGCACATATAAGGTCATATCCAGATGCAATAATACTACTGTGTAGTGACATGGCAATTATCGATGATGAAGTGTGTGAGCCGGCAAGCAAGTGTACGTGGACCATATGCATCATCGATAATGGTGCTGGTGTCCTAACAGCATGATTGCAATATAGAAATAAACACATGCAATGCGATGCAGAATCAAATAATCAATGCAACAGTGAAGAATCTACACCAATATGTACATATCCTGCAGTGGTGCCATTTGAAATATGACGAATCGGGGTTTTGGTAAAATAAGGGTTACGGTGTTTTTAAGAATAGATACGTCTGTTGAACATACACGTAGAATCCCTTTACTTGTCCTTTAGATATTCCCGATTCGTTAGTTTTGAAATAGGTATGACTCGGGTCTAGTCTAACATCTGCGAAGCCAAGTCCATCAGGAGGTGTATGGAAACCACCTAAATCTGAGTCGATATATATATATAATATAATAGTCGGTGATCCCGCCTCAATAGTATCGCGTACGATGCAGTATATCATATGCCAATCCTCATGTCATGAGTGCGGATCTATCATCAATATAGGCTCGTACGGTAAATCGTCGCACGGCATCCCAATAGCTGGGTACGAGTCAATATCACATTCCTCTCAACAAATATCAGGTATCATTATTATCATATCACATAATCACACTCGGTTTGTCTTTTGATTGCTTCTATAGTTTCTGCTTTGCACAGTGATATATAAGATATATCCCGCACCTCATTCGACGAGGAAAGGGCCGACGATCCCTTCACCGGGAGTGACCCCTTTAGCAAAACTAGAAAATCCTAAAAAACACTCCATTTTTAAAATCATTTGATTCTACAACGATATCAAGTTCATTACGCAATAGGTTTTCAGAAAAAAACCTGTCGTAGCCCTCCGTCATTTCAGATAAGTGGTAGTTAGTATTCGTGCTACGTTTGTTGGCCTGCGTCAAAGCGTAGTGTGTGGTAGCTAACTAGTATTTATCTGCTTATGCATATGATGCAGATTGGATTAGGGTAGTCATGCGACTTTGTTGGCCTGCGTAAAGGGTCGTGCGGGTGGGTTTAATTCAATCAAGACATGACTGGTTGAACTTGACTAGCGGACTATGGTTTTTTGGCCTGCGTCAAGGTCATAGGACGCTAGGGGTAAAATATTATCGGGAATTTCAAGTGTTAAGATTTGCAATGAGATTGCATACCTTCTATGAGATAGTTGGTTCCCGATATCCACTGCGAGTAAGAGTTACTCCTGGGAGAGTTTTACACATTACAATTAGCCGATCTAGTAGGTGTCTAGAAAGGTGTCAACGGGGTTACGCCTCTGGGAAAATGAGGTTTACATTAATTAGGTTCGTGCGAAAGCACGGGAGACCTCCCTCAAAGTACCGACACTGGCCTGGCTGAAAGATTGGCGAACTTGTAGCGTGTAATTAATCCCGGCTAGTCTTTCCTTTTAGGGTTTGAAGGAAGATTTGATAAAAACAGTGGGAGCCATCCTGATTAGATAAAATATAACCAATCTGATCTTGCAAGAGCATACGCTGATTTTTTTTTCTCTCTCTCTCTCCAGGTAGCGACCATATCACGCCTTAATCAAGATAATAATATGGAATATTGACCGAAGCCGCTTGTTATACTGAGCTGGGGAACATTGGTCCCGCTCCAACTTATAATTGTTATAAGACAGAGCAGGAAATTGGGGAATACCAGATTTCCTGTGCCGCCCAAATGAAGAAAGTGCATATGATGCATCTCCTTCGGGTGTGTTCATTACAAAGAGCTGTTTCTCTATATCCTCTACGTCCTGGGTATTTGATACCGGATCAGGATCCCAGATATGTAATCTGTTACATAGGGCTACAGATAGGTAGAGAACTTAGAATGGGTGATAAGTTTCATGAGGCAGAAAACGGTGCAAGTGTTGCAGCCAAGTCTGTCGGTCACTGTCACCCTGTATTACCAATACATTGATTCTAAACAAATGTTATTAGATACCGAACCTGATATACAAAATCATATCTGTCTCTTTATTATTAAAGAAACGATAAAATTTTGTATTGTTGGATAATGTTTTGAACATTTCCTATATGAAAAGTTGATCGGTTCAGGCACGTTATCTAAAAGCATTGATGTTCGAAATCAAACTACAGTTCTTAGTATACGGAACACACACAAGAGGAAGAGTTCACAAATGAACAGATCCTTCTTGAGGTATTGTAGACTAGGTCAGATCAATGTGACCCGACTAGCTAAAGTTACATTTAGATGCATATTTAAATCAGTTTGAATTTACATCTTATGAAACTTGCCAGTTATGTCACAGAGATAAGATGACCATAACTCCGTTTACTGGAAACAGAGAAAGAGTTAGTGAACTCTTGGGATGTTATATGTTCATGTATGTAGGTCCCCTATCTACACATACCAAGACCGGTTCTTTGTACTTCATCACATTCTCTGATGATCTCTGAAAATTCAGACATATGTTCCTGCTGAAACACAAGTCCGAACCTTTTGAGATTGTCACGACCCAAGTTTGGATGTGACCGGCACTTAGATTGTATCATATCTAAAGATATGCACAAGTCCAAGTAAGCCGAAACCAAGATCAAAATACCTTATTGCGGAATTATTTATGAAAATTTAGTTTTGAAGTAAAAATCTCAAGTTATGAATTTAAATCATTTAAACACATAATAAGGTTAAGTTTAGTTGCATTCCGAGTTGGAATCAACAATGTTAACAATAACATGAATATAAACATATAGAACATCACTGAATCTCATAAAGAAAGAAGCTATGAAACTGATCAACCGATCTCAACGGTACATATACATACCATCTCTCATTTCTAAGTCAAAATACAAGTCTGATGGAGTCTTTCTAGAAATAAAAGTACAAAATGGAAGGTTACTACACATGTAACCAACCTAGCAAAAGATGGAACACAACCGCAAAAGTGATCCTGCCCCGCAGCTAACCGTCCACTCTATCCCTGCAAGGAACTGTGGCACAACGGGGATGAGTTGCCAACTCAGTGAATACGACTAACATATAACGGCGAATAAAGTAAATATGACAATCATGCTACTGAATATGAATCAATATGGTATATGGGTATATGTGAAATTCAACAGTAAATCTCATTATACTTCGAAAAATCACAACTCAAGTAAATCATTTCTCGGTGTCCATCAACAACACAAAACTTTCATTTTCTTATAGGCATCATTCCCCGAATGATCCTATACCCATAATATCGGTCGTTATCCTCTAGATACACGCCGTATTTCTATAACCAACTCCGGTATCGAGTAACCTCGCTAGGCTCCCCCGTCTCAATACGGCTATCCTGCCCCTCGGTCTCGACCGGGTCCACCATGTATCCAACTGTATATCTCCCCCACTCAGTATGGATAACGTAAATCCGCGACCGTATATCTCCCCCACTCGGTCCGGAAAAAACCAAAAACAAATCATCTCATGGTGGACATGACACATCAATCATGAAAATACTGGATTTATGTAATAGTGTTCAAAACTCAAAACCATAAATCCTCAATTCTGCATTTATCTCATATATAACTCCAAAATACGCATAAAGTAACAGGATGTCAATGATGCAATCTACCATTACATTAGATATGTGAAATACGCTATAACTCATTTTAACAAGTATGATATTTAAGTGTATGTGACATGGCAATATCGACGAGGTGTGTGTAGCATATAAAATGTGCACATGGCATGACTCGTCGATAATTGTGAAGTGTTCTAACAACTAAGCAATATACAAGTATTTTAATGAATGAAATTCTAACATTTAAACATGATGATATGAATATCACATTAAGTAAACCCACGGGCGAAACACGCCATCTTTACAAAATTCCCCGGTAGATGTTTAGTCTACTCACCGGAAAGTCGAATCTACTCCGGAATCGCTAATCCTTTCCCTTTTCTCGCGGCTTCCGTATTTCTTGTATCCGCGTCTAAATATGCAAGTTACGTGTATAAGCAAAACGACTATTCCGATATAACGCAAATAGAAACACGCTATCCCTCTTATATGTTACCTATTATCTGATTATATCAAGTTATAAAACACTTAATCTTGCTGGATTTTAGCCTAAATCTGCACTGTTTCAGAAATTAAAACGCGACGTGATTTCGTCGTGTCGTATTTAGCGTTTTACGATTCCTTTTCCGATATATCATCCCAGATTTTTACTACAGTAAAACTAATTTAAATAAACAGTACCATAACATCCTAAATTGTATACTGTAGACTACACAAAAACCAAAACCCCAAAATTCCTCAACTTGGCCGGCGACGCCGGCCAAAACTCTTCTGTCGCCGGCCCAAAACCGGCCCCCTGCCTTCGTCTTCTTGTGGTTCACTCTAGTTGTTACCTACATCATTTTGACCCTGTTTAATTTATTTAATTATCTTCCAGATCAAAGCAGATTTCCACAGACACTAATTTTTACCTAGAATACGATATTATGTGACATGCTAAACTGTAATTAACTAAACTACAGAGCTTAATTAACCTACTATGATTAAGATTTTACCTTCCTATTAGTTGTAGGAATGACCCTCCACGATTAACCAACTTCTCCTAGCTTGATGATGAACTAACTCCAAGAACAAGCTCCCTCTTCTTCTTCTTCCTCTTGTTCTCCTTTTTCCTTTGATTTTCTTTTAGTTTTGATTCTGATTTTTAACTGAAAAAGAACTATTTAAGTGAAGGAATGAAGAGATAAGGGAAGGTGGAGGTGTCCTAAGCTAAGGTGTGCATGTTTCATGCAAGGAGGAGGTGGAAATGAGAGGTTATTTGAAGCATGAGGTGTTTTTGGTTTATTTTCCATTTTCTTTTGTTTTATTTTGAATTTATTTTCAGAACTGAAATGATTCCCTTTAATCACTTAAACCCTTGACAATACTCTATTTGCATAAAAACTTAACTTTACAATTTAACCCCTCACAACTTACTTATTATAAAACACATCTTTTGTTAAAATGAAGCTAAATTTTTCATTAAAGCCCTTATAACTTATTTAATTTACACTCAAAAATTCTAATTTAATTTGTATTACATATAACTTATGAAGATTGACATATTTGATTTTAACCATTTTGTGATTTATTACCTTATTCTTAATTTAATTACATTTATTTATTTCTAGCTTTTTCCTAATTGTTACAATATTCCCCCCTTAAGAAAATTCGGTCCCCGAATTTAAAATATTTACTAGACATACCTATGAAAAGATGTGGAAATTTCTTCCGCATTGCGTCCTCCGTCTCCCAAGTAATCTCCTCGCGATCCTTTCCTTGCTAGAGAACCTTTACAGATGGCAGTATCCTCGATCGTAGTTGCTTTTCCTGCCTGTCCAGAATAGCGACTGGCTGCACTGTGTAGGATAGATCTGGCTCAAGCTGGAGAGTCTGATGATGGATCGCATGAGATGGATCGTGAAGATATCTGCGAAGCATCGAAACGTGGAACACTGGATGTACGTCGGGAAAACCAGGTGGAAGTGCTAACCGATAAGCCACAGCGCCCACTCTCTCTAAAATCTCGTATGGTCCAACATATCTGGGACTGAGCTTCCCTTTCTTCCCGAAGCGCATCATACCCTTCATTGGAGATACTCGAAGGAACACATGATCTCCCATATCAAACTCAAGTTTGCGCCGTCTTCGATCTGCATATGACTTCTGTCTGCATTGGGCCGCCTTCATTCTATCTCGTATCAAGTGAATCTTCTCTGTAGTTTCCTGTACTATCTGCGGTCCCAATATACTACTTTCACTAAGTTCCGTCCAGCAAACTGGTGATCTACATTTCCTTCCATACAAGGCTTCAAAGTGTGCCATCTGGATCGTCTCTTGAAAACTGTTGTTATATGAGAATTCTATCAAAGGTAGGTGACGATCCCAACTACCACCGAAATCTAGGCTACAAGCCCGAAGCATATCCTCTAGTATCTGAATGGTCCGCTCCGACTGACCGTCTGTCTGTGGGTGAAGGCTGTACTAAAACTCAATCGTGTACCAAGAGCGTCCTGAAGTTTCTGCCATAGCCTGCTCGTGAACTGGGTACCTCGATCTGATACTATGCATGTCGGCACTCCATGTAGACGTACAATCTCATCGATATAAACCTGTGCATACTGAGCAAATCCATATGTCGTCTTCACTGGAAGAAAATGAGCGGCCTTCGTCAACCTGTCTACAATCACCCAAATGGAATCATACCCTCTGCTAGTCCTGGGTAGACCCACCACAAAATCCATGGAAATCTGTTCCCATTTCCATTCTGGAATGGGTAAGGGTTGCAGCTCCCCGGCTGGCCTCTGGTGTTCTGCTTTAACTTGCTGACAAGTCAAGCATCGTGAAACAAAATCCGTAACATCCTTCTTCATTCCTTCCCACCAATAATTTTCTTTCAAATCACGATACATTTTGGTGGAACCAGGATGAATACTTTATACTGATCTGTGGGCATCCTCCAAAATCTCACGCCTCAATCCGTCAGAATCTAGCACACAGAGACGAGTCCTAAAACGTAATACTCCATGATCATCAATCGCGAACTCCGTCTCCTTGCCCTGCCTAACATGATCCATAATCTCCATCATGCGAGTATCTGTAGGCTGCGCATCTCGTATATGATCCAATAACTGAGGTCTGGTGAGAACATGTGCCAACTGACCTCCTGCCGATGTAAACTCAAACTGTATACGACTATCACATAAGAGCTGCCAGTCTGTAGAAGACTGTCTCTGCAAAATGCTCAAATGAGATAAATTACCTCCAGGCCTCCGACTCAAGGCGTCTGCTACCACATTTGCTTTGCCTGGATGGTACAAAATCTCACAGTCGTAATCTTTCACCAATTCCATCCATCTACGTTGCCTGAGGTTCAGATCTTTCTGCTGAAAGATATACTTTAAACTTTTATGATCTGTGAAGATTTGTCACGTTTCTCCATATAAGTAATGTCTCCAAATCTTCAATGCGAATACCACAGCAGCCATCTCTAGATCATGAGTGGGGTAGTTTTGTTCATGCCTCTTCAACTGCCGAGAAGCATATGCTATAACCTTGCCATGTTGCATCAACACACAGCCTAAGCCCACTCTAGAAGCATCACAATACACGACGAAACCCCCTGACCCGGAAGGCAAAGATAATACAGGTGCAGTCGTCAAACGCGTCTTTAACTGTTGGAAACTCTGCTCACACGCATCTGTCCACTGAAACGGAACTTCCTTCCTAGTCAATCCTGTCAAAGGTGCCGCTATCCGTGAGAAATCCTGTACGAAGCGTCTGTAATAACCTGCCAGACCTAAGAAACTCCGAACCTCCGTAACTGACATAGGCCTGGGCCAGTGTTGTACCGCTTCAATCTTCTTTGGGTCTACACAAATACCTTCTCTCGTAACGATGTGACCCAAGAACTCCACACTATCGAGCCAAAACGCACACTTAGAAAACTTTGCATACAATTGATGCTCCTTCAAGGTCTGCAATGTGATAGGTAAATGCTGCTCGTGCTCCGTCTGACTCCGAGAATATACAAGAATATCATCTATGAATACTATAATAAATCGATCGATAAATGGTCTAAAGATACGGTTCATCATATCCATAAAAGCTGCTGGAGCATTGGTGAGTCCGAACGACATCACCAGAAATTCATAATGCCCATATCTTGTACGAAACGCCGTCTTTGGAATATCGTCCTTCCGAACCCTCAACTGATGATACCCTGACCTCAAGTCAATCTTCGAGAAAAATCCGGCTCCTTGCAACTGATCGAACAAGTCATCTATTCGTGGTAATGGATACCTGTTTCGCACAGTGACGCGATTCAGCTGTCGGTAGTCGATGCACATTCTCATACTACCGTCCTTCTTCTTTACAAACAACACAGGAGCTCCCCACGGTGAAACACTAGGACGAACAAGTCCTCTATCTAACAACTCTTGCAACTGGCCCTTGAGTTCTTTCAATTCCGTCGGTGCCATTCGATAGGGTGGTATAGAAATAGGCCCTGCACCCGGAATCAAGTCGATACAAAATTCGATAGCTCGATCAGGTGGCAATCCTGGTAACTCAGCAGGGAATACCTCAGGAAATTCTCGTACGATCGGGATTTGGTCCAATGGAACTTCAGCGACCCCTATATCCTGAATAAAGGCCAAGAACCCAAGACAACCCTTCTTCAATAACCGCCCCGCACAGAAAGCAGAAATCATGTTGACAGGGGTTAACTTGCAATCCCCCTGCACAACAATTACCGGTTCACCTGGAAAACCAAATCTAACCGCTTTTCCTCTACAATCAACATAGGCATGACAAGCGGCTAACCAATCCATCCCAAGAAGTATATCAAAATCCAACATGTCCAGGAGAATCAGATCAACTAACGAATCTCTATTACCAATACGCACCGAACACAATTGCACCCTATTCGATATGGTGCGCTCTATGATGAGTACTACTGAGTTTCCTATTTTCTTTTTATGGGTTATGCACTTGGGAAGTTGTATACCTATTGAATAGGGTTCAAATCAAATCAGTTGCCTACCACATCATATCGGATATGGAAAGGGAAGAGCCCATATCTTAAGTTAGTTAAGATTTGGGGTTGTCCAGTCTATGTCTGAAAAGAAAAATCCGGACAAGCTCGAGGCAAGATCTGTTATGTAGAACTGGAAATGTTCCAGCTATACAAACTGCAGCTGATGATTTGATAGAACCAAAGGATTCAATAGATTCCAACGAAACTCAGCCTCTCCGCCGATCTAGTAGGGTTCCTCATCCACCTCAGAGATACTTTGGTTTTTCTATGACAGTGGGAGCGAGGATTGCATCATGAGACGATGACCCAACTAGTTTCGAGCAGGCCATCGAGTGTAGGGACTCTGTAAGAATGGCTGGATGCTTAGCGATTTGAGATGGAATCCATGTACACCAACAAAGTATGGACTTTGGTTGTTATATCTTAAGGGTTAAATCCCCATCAGGAGCAAGTATATCTTGAGAAGATTACTTGGTGTAGATGGAAAAGTTGAGACTTTCAAAGCTAGACTTGTTAAAGGTTTTCGTCATCAACCAGGTGTGGATAATGATGAAACCTTTTCCAGTGGCTATGCTTAAGTCCATCCGGATCCTACTTGCCACGGCTACATACCATGACTACGATATCAGGCAGTTGGGTGTCTTGACTGCTTTTCAAAATGACGATTTGGAAGAAAGCGTCTATAAGTACACAGCCAGAGGGCTTCGTAGACAGTGGGAGCAGCGGAAACGCGTGCAAGATGTTTTATATGTTAAAGCAGGCATCGCGGAGTTGGAACGTCTGTTTTGATGTGTTAGTCAAAGAGTTTGACATCATCAAAATGGTAGATGAACCTTGTATATACAAAAATGTAGTAGGGAGTATGGTAGTGATCCTCGTAGAGTACATGGATGACATACTCTTGATAGGGAAGGAGTTTCCTATGTTACGCTCGCTCAATCTCCACTTATCACAATGATTCTCCATATAGGATCAAAGTGATACCTACTAAATCCGTGGTTTTCGATCTATGAGATAAATCTAAATGGATATTAGGATACTCACTAGTTGTAGTGAGATGGTATCAATTGGTCCTGGGGAGAATCAGTGGAAGGGTTCCAGGGTGATAAAGACGACTGAATGTCAGTCACAGGCATTGTCTTTACCCTCAGTAAAGGGACGGTATGTTGGAAGAGTTCCAAGCTAGATACCGTGGCACACTAGACGATAAAGGTTGGATACATCGCTACTTAAGATGCTACCAAAGAGGAAGTCTTGGTGTATATTAGTTCATGAGATGAACTTAGTTCCCCCCATTGTGTGACAATGGAGTTGTGGCTTATGCTAAGGAACGTCCGTCCCATCAGTGATCCAGATATATTCTAAGGCAGTATCACCTGATCATGGAGATAGTTGATCTCCCGGGTGATCAAGGTTAGGAGAGTAGACTCAGAGGACAACGCGGCGGATCCACTCACAAAGGTATTTTCCCTGAGAGAGACTATTATGGGATGGTTGAGTATGAGATACTACAACCACTGCTATCAGATGGCCTTAGTGCAAGTGGGAGATTGTTAGTTATTTGTATGCCCTAGAGGCCATTACTGTACATAGGATGTATATTATAGTGGATGCTGGGAAATATATAGGGAGGACTTTCTTGCTCGACATGATAGTATGCTATCTGGTTACTCTTTGCCTTAACGTGTACACTGATTGTCTCTCTGTGACATGTTGGTAATGCCCTTAGGATATGTACTTGACTACCTGGACTATGAAGCAGATCATACTAGTGGGGACATGGTAGTCCATAAGTACATCCTTCAAGGTCCCTAGTCGTTTGTGTATCGAGACGGGGCATCGATATACCAGAGTAGACTAGCGTATACCTTCTCGACCCATACAGATGGACGATGGATGATCCCATATCCATTGGTGTTTGGCATCAAAGATGATATACGGGTGCTCAGTAGAGACTGGGTACACTGGACGGACTCGCCGAGAACTCCCAGATGGTATTATACCTTATGTCAGATAGCGGTTCTTTGGTGACACTGGTACAGGTTAGTCAGTAGACCCGAGATCGTCATAGAGTCTTGTGTGATTCCCATTGTGCTTTGATTTCCACCTTACCACGTCCAAGAGGGCGTGCAAAACGGTGGTTTTTGGGTACAGTCCCGAATCACATGGAGGCAATGAGCGATAGGAGGCGATTCGTCTCTCCCGGTATAGGAAGTTGATGTTGCGCTGTGTTCGATTGGCTATAACCGGAAATCCCTGGCCAGGGTTGCTGAGATTTACTGGTAAGTGTTACCAGTATTTTCTCGAACTATTATAGACTTCATATCGACACGACTTATCGAGCTACTGGGGTCTGACGTTTACCACCCCTAGGCGAGATATGCGACATATCAGACGAACAGACCGGACTGTACGGTAAGTGTTACTGGTTGGATTCACAGGAGTGTGAGCGGGCTTGCTCGTCGATCTTCTGATCGCTCAATACCCGGGTGGCCGTTACGTTTAGCAGACCGCTTGCGGGTTGCGGGTGTTTGATATGATCATCACCTGCTGCTGGCGTATTGACGAGTCTTTAGAGTCCTACACAGAGTTTTCCTGGCTCAAGCGAAACGAAATAGGAGCGCATATGAGATATGTGCGGGACCAAGAATAATGCGTGTATGTGATATCGCATTCTATTCTCGCGATAAATGTATCAATTTGTTGTATGCGATATAACCTAGTTATCGAATCGAGGATTAATTCGATAATTCGGTACATTGGATATTAGTCGGTCATATGCGATATGACCGGATCGTTAAATCAAGTGTTGATTTAATGATTTGATGTTTAATTATATATTGGATATATTACTTTACATTAACTAGTATTGGTTTGTTAGTTATATGTATGCCCTAGAGGCCATTACTATACATTGGATGTATATTGTAGTGGATGCTGGGACATATATAGGGAGGACTTTCTTGCTCGACATGATAGTATGCTATTTGGTTACTCTTTACCTTAACGTGTATACTCATTGTCTCTCTGTTACATGTTGGTAAAGCCCTTAGGATGTGTACTTGACTACCTGGACTATGATGCGGATCATACTAGTGGGGACATGGTAGTCCATAAGTACATCCTTGAAAGTCCCTAGTCGTGGGTGTATCGAGACGGGGCATCGATATACCAGAGTAGACTAGCGTGTACCTTCTCGACCCATACAGATGGGCGATGGATGATCCCATATCCATCGGTGTTTGACATCAGAGATGATATACGGGTGCTCAGTAGAGACTGGGTACACTGGACGGACTCGCCGAGAACTCCCAGATGGTATTATACCTCACGTCAGATGGCAGTTCTCTGGTGACACTGGTACAGAGTAGTCTGTTGACCCGAGATCGTCATAGAGTCTTGTGTGGTTCCCACTGTGCTTTGATTTCCATCTTACCACGTCCAAGAGGGCGTGCAAAACGGTGGTTTTTGGGTACAGTCCCGAGTCACATGGAGGCAATGAGCGATAGGAGGGGATTCGTCTCTCCCGGTATAGGGGGTTGATGTTGCGCTGTGTTCGATTGGCTATAACAGGAAATCCCTGGCCAGGGTTGCTGAGATTTACTGGTAAGTGTTACCATTAGTTTCTCGAATTGTTATAGACCTCATATCGACACGACTTATCGAGCTATTGGGGTCTGACGTTTGCCACCCCTAAGCGAGATATGCGACATATCAGACGATCAGACCGGACTGTACGGTAGTGTTGCTGGTTGGATTCACTGGAGTGTGAGAGGGCTTGCTCGTCGATCTTCAGATCGCTCAATACCCGGGTGGCCGTTACGTTTATCAGACATCTTGCGGTTTGTGGGTGCTTGATATGATCATCACCTGCTGCCGGCATATTGACGAGTCTTTAGAGACCTACACAGAGGTTTCCTGGCTCAAGCGAAACGAAATAGGAGCACATATGAGATATGTGCGGGACCGAGAATAATGCGTGTATGTAATACCGTATTTCATTCTCGCGAACAATGTGTCGAATGGTTGTATGCGATATAACCTTGTTATCGATTCAAGCATTGATTCGATAAGCCGATACATTGTATACTAGTCGGTTGTGTGCGACATGACCGGATCATTGAATCAAGTGTTGATTTAATGATTTAATGCATATTTATATATTTGATGTATTACTTTGCATTAACTAGTATCGGTTCACTTTAAATGGATTTTCTCACTCGGATGTGCGCATTTCATATGCGATATGATTTTGTGCACTTGTTTGTATCATGGTTGATGATGCATGCCTACTTGGTTAAGTGCAAAGAATTAAACCATGGTTAACTAAATGATTAGGGTTTTATTTTCTTAAATTATTCATTTATTCCTTTTTGGAAATTATTTTGCATAAGAAGAATTGGTGGCTTTCTTTTATTCTTTCATGAACTTTCATGAATGTTTAACTTTGTCACCAATTTTGTCTCATGCTTAACCCTAACCATTTCTTTTAACCATGATTGATTCTCTACACCTAACCATGGTTCTAATATGATAAGTATTCATTTCTTTTCCAATTTTAAATAACTTATCATAACAATTAGCTTCTTCTTCTTCATCTTCTTCAAGGAAGAAAGCAAGCTCCATCAATGGTGATTGATGGAAATGAGTGAGAAATCCAAAACTAAAGTCTACCCACTTCCTATTTCTTCATCCTCTACCTCTTGCCAAGTAGTAGAGTATGTTTCCTTCACAAGTTTTCATGGCTTGGTGAAGGTGGAGCTTGATTTAGCGATGCCTCGACGTAGATCATCTTCGGCACGTCGTCGATGACCTAGCCCGTCCGTTCTCCGATGAAGCCGACGCTAGAGCCCGGGACTTTTTATGGACAGCAAGGAGACTTCATTGCGGAGCTATGGAGGTGGAGAACCGGATCTACAAAGGTTGTATTTCGGTATCTCTTAGTTAAGTGTTAACTAGTTTATTGTTTCGCCTAGATTTCTAGCAACGATCCGTTAACTAGGGTTTCTCGGCACCATATTTTTGTAAAATGGCATGTTCGATGCCTTGTGAGACCACTATAGGGTGCCTAGGAACCTTTCACTGGTATCAGAGCCTAGCTAGAGCCTTAGGCGAAGTCTAGACGGAATTTGAAGTCCGAACGAACCCGAAACCCGATCACAAAAATGCTCTCTGTCCTTTTTCCAAATACTGGGATTTTTCCATATTAAAAATTCCCAAAAAATTCAGCAGGGAATTGTATGAGTTACTGTGAAGCACGTGTTGATAACTCCACAAAGGAGGCGGGGAACCGCGGCCCCCACCATGGGATTAGCGGCGGTTCCGCGGCCACTTTGTGGAATTGCACCACGTGGCTTGCACAGTAATTCATGTTTTGTAGTGCTGAGTCTTCTGGAAATTTTTAATATTTTATCCAGAGTTTTATTTTCTGGGTTGTTTTGGGGATTCGGTGTTTCGATCGGATTATCAAATTTTGTCAGTGTGGCTTTCCGGGTAAATTTTAGAATATGTTAAAAAAGTTCGACCGGATATAAATACCCAATTTTTCCCCTGTCGGGAAATTTCCAAGTGTTGGATTTTTTCGTAGTTTAACGACGTTCTAAGTAGTGCAAGTAACGCGATGGACCCTCTAGAAGACAACAAACCTTAACTCGATTATGTGACCGTCTTGAACTGCCCTTTGAACCTTCGGGTTTGGGCCAGTACGGCGTGCCACATGTGAGGCGTTGGCTTGACCCTTCTACGGCTGGACCGTTGGTACTGAGGCACGAACTGAATGTTGTTAGACTTATTTCATGTGTTGAGCTGTATCAGGAAAACTTGGGTGTTCGAATGTTCGATCGAAAAGTTTAACATTTTCTGTTTATCCGGAATGGGATACAATAATTGGAATTCACAAAAGTTATGTGATAACTGAATGAATGTTATAAACATAGCAGTTTAGTCTCACTTGATCGGTTGCCACGGAATTTTGATGTGATCAAAAGTCCGTCGCAATCACGTAGCGTACGCGGATACTCGCCGATAAACTTAATAGACAGCCTCGCCCCATAGCCCCGACCAAGTGACTGTAGGAAAACCCCGTCGCCGAAAGCATCCGTTCGGATGCTCGCGGTGGCGGTGTTCCGCCTTGGTGCACTTTGTCGACGGTATCGGGGGTGCGACTGTCTACTGAAGTTTGCGACGAGCATTCGATCAGTTTTTCGGGAATCTTGTTGAATTGCCCGACTTGATATTGAAAAGTGTTTTCGATAATGAGACTAAAATGCGGGGTTTATAATTGTTAGGCATGCGATGTCTAAGTAATTCATTTGGTCAGGCATGCGATGTCTGAGGTGGTTACGGATTCCAACTGTTGTAGTTTTACACTTTCTTTTCTGTGACCGTAAGTGTAATATGTGATATCGCCAGTTTCGTTGCTATATGTCAACGACAATTGGGATGCGCATATTTACTTACGTTGATGACATGTGATGTTATGTGTTGCTGGATATGTTATATTGGATCGTCGTGTTTGAATAGCCGGGGGGTTTTTGTGTGAGATGAGTGTTTTTCATTTTCATTCATGTAAAAACTTGTATGTAATATTCTTTTATTGGGGCGCTTCCAGGTTGCGGAAGTAGTCACCCTTTGTATATTATTTACTTTTCCGCACTAGGATAGACCCAAGGAGGGGAGCACAAGTAACCGGGTTCTGGAGTCCAGTGGGAGACCAACTCGAGGAGTCGAGTCTGGGTCTCCTAACTCTAGAATTGGTAGGGTTGCTTGCCGCTCTCGTAGGGGTCTAGGGGTGTGGGTTTGGCTATTCATCACGACCGTGGAATCCGTGTTTTATACTGGCTCGTATTGAAAACACGGACGTCCTAGTATATCCAATATTTCATATGATTCTTCTGCTGCGATATCTGTGATGTGATCATGTGATGTTCTGTGATAGATACAGTATATAGTATATATGATATATTATATAGACGTTACTTATGTTTTACACCCGCGCTAGCCCTGCCCCGCTCTGCCGTTAGTTACCTAACCTAACGGTGCACGAGGGGACATCGAGGTGAATGCGGATGGCATAAGTGTACGTCGTATTTATCTGTGATGTTTAGGTACTTAAATGATGGGACTTCATTAATGTGATTAATGAAATAAAAGAAACCTAAGATGTTGTAGAATCGAATTTCAAAATAAAACAGGTAGCTACAGTTCTTGCTTTGCACAGCGGTATATATGATATATCCTGCACCTTATTCGATAAGGAAAGGACCGAGATCCCTTCACCGGGAGTGACTCCTTTAGCAATAACTGGCAGATGCTACACCCTCGGTTTGTCTTTTAATTTCTTTTAAGAGTTTTTGCTTTGCACAGAGATATATATGATATATCCCGCACCTCATTCGACGAGGAAAAGACCGACGATCCCTTCACTGGGAGTGACTCCTTTAGCAAAACTAGAAAAACCTCAAAAACACTCCATTTCAAAATTCATTCGATCCTACAATGATATCAAGTTCATTACGCAATAGGTTTTTAGAAAAACCTGTCGTAGCCCTCTGTCATTTCAGATAAATCCTGTTTAGTATTCGTGCTGCGCTTGTTGACCTTGTCAAGGCGCAGTGTGCGGTAGCTAACCAGTATTTATCTGCTTATGCATATGATGCAGATTGGGTTAGGGTGGTCGTGCGGCCTTGTTGACCTTGTCAAGGGTCGTGCGGGTAGGTTTGACTCAATCAAGAAATGACGGGTTGAACTTGACTTGCGGTCTATGGTTTGTTGACCTTGTCAAGGTCATAGATTGTTCGGGGCAAAATATTATCGGGAATTTCAAGTGTTGAAATTTGCAATGAGATTGCATACCTTCTATGAGATAGTTGGATCCCGATACCCGCTGCGAGTAATTGTTACTCCTGGGGGAGTTTTATACATTACAATTAGCCGATCAAGTAGGTGTCTAGAAAGGTGTTAACGAGGTTACGCCTCTGGGAAAACGAGGTTTACATTAATTAGGTTCGTGCGAAAGCACGGGGGACCTCCCTCAAAGTACCGACACTGGCCTGGCTGAAAGATTGGCGAACTTGTAGTGTGTAATTAATCCCGGCTAGTCTTTCCTTTTACGGTTTGAAGGAAGATTTGATAAAAAGCAGTGGGAGCCATCCTGATTAGATAAAATAATAACCAATCTATTCTTGAAGAGCGCACGCTGAGTGTTTTCTTCTCTCTCTCTCCTGGTAGCGACCATATCACGCCTTAATCAAGATAATAATACGGATTATTGACCGAACCCGCTTGTTATACTGAGCTGGGGAACATTGGTCCCGCTCCGACTTATAATTGTTATAAGACAGAGCAGGAAATTGGGGAATACCAGATTTCCCGTGCCGCCCAAACGAAGAGAGTGCATGCTGATGCATCATCTTCGGGTGTGTTCATTATACAGAACTGCTTCTCAGTATCCTCCGCATCCTTGGTATATGATACCGGATCAGGATCCCAGATATGTAATCTGTTACATAGGGCTACAAAAGGGTAGAAAAATTGAGATCGGGTGATGAGTTTCATGAGGCAGAAAACGGGGCAAGAGTTGCAGCCAAGTCTGTCGGTCACTGTCACCCTGTATTACCAATACATTGATTCTGAACAAATGCTATTGGATACCGAACCTGATATACAAAATCATATCAGTCTCTTTAAAAGTAAAGAAATGATATAATTTTGTATTGATGGATAATGTTTTGAACATTTCCTATATCAAAAGTTGATCAGTTCAGGCACGTTATCTGAAAGCATTGATGTTCTAAATCAAACCACAGTTCTTAGTATATGGAACACACACAAGAGGAAGAGTTCAGAATTGAACCATTCCTTCTTGAGGTATTGTAGACAAGGTCAGATCAATGTGACCCGACTAGCTGGAGTTACATATAGATACATATTTAAATCAGTTTGAATTTACATCTTGTGAAACTCGCCAGTCATGTCACAAAGATAAGATGACCATAGCTCTGTTTATTGAAAACAGAGAAAGAGTTAATAAACTCTTGGGATGATACATGTTGATGTATGTAGGTCCCCTGTCTACACATGCCAGGACTGGTTCTTTATACTTCATTACGTTCTCTGATAATCTCTCAAGATTCAGCCATATGTTCCTGTTGAAACATAAGTCTGAACCTTTTAAGATATTCACAGAATATAAGTTAGAAGTAGAGAACCAATACGGGTATAAGTATTATGTCCTATGATAAGATCAAGGAGGAGAATACTTGAGCACGGAATTCCTGGATTATTCTAAAGGAGAATGAGATTCTCTCTCAGCATTACTCCTCCATATACACCATAACACGATGGTATATCGGGGCGGAGCAATCACACCCTATATGATATGGTGTGCTCTATGATGAGTACTACTAAGTTACCTATTTCCTTTTTGGGAGTTATGCGCTTGAGAAGATGCATACCTATTGAATAGGGTTCGAATCAAATCTATGCCTACCACTTCATATGTGATATGGAAAGGGAAGAGCCCATGTCTTAAGTTAGTTAAGATTTGGGGTTGTCCGGCCTATGTCAAAAAGCAAAATCCGGACACGCTCGAGGCAACGTCTGTTATGTACAACTGGAAATGTTCCAGCCATACAAATTGCAGCTGATGATTTGATAGAACCAAAGGATTCAGTAGATTCCAACGAACCTCAGCCTCTCCGCCGATCTAGTAGGGTTCCTCACCCACCTGAGAGATACTTCTGTTTCTCTATGACAGTGGGAGCGAGGATTGCATCATGAGATGATGACCCAACTAGCTTCGAGCTGGCCATCAGGAGTGGGACTCTGTAAGAATGGCTGGATGCTTAGCGATCTGAGATGGAATCCTTATACACCAACAAAGTATGGACTTTGGTTGCTATATCTGAAGGGTTAAATCCCCATCAGGAGCAAGTATATCTTGAGAAGATTACTTGGTGTACATGGAAAAGTTGAGACTTTCAAAGCTAGACTTGTTAAAAGTTTGCATCATTTGCCAGGCGTGGATTATGATGAAACCTTTTTCAAGTAGCTGCGTTTAAGTCCATCCAGATCCTACTTGCCATGGCTACATACCATGACTACGATATCTGGTGGTTGGGTGCCATGACTGCTTTTCTAAATAATGATTTAGAAGAGAAGGTCTATAAGAACATAGCCAGAGGGCCTCGTAGACAGTGGGAGCAGCGGAAACGTGTGCAAGATGTTTTATTGATTAAAGCAGGCATCGCGGAGTTGGAACATCTGTTTTGATAGATTGTCAAAGAGTTTGATATCATCAAAATGGTAGATGAACCTTGTATAAACAAAAAGGTAGTAGGGAGTATGGTGACGATCCTCGTAGAGTACATGGATGACATACTCTTGATAGGGATGGAGTTTTCTATGCTACGCTCGATCAATCTCCGTTTATCACAATGATTCTCCACATAGGATCAAAGTGATACCTACTAAATCCTGGATTTTGGATCTATGTGATAGATCTAATTGGATGTTAGGAATCTCACTAGGTGTAGTGAGATGGTATCAGTTGATCCTGGGAAGAATCACTGGAAGTGTTCCAGGGTGATAAAGACGACTGAATGTCAGTCGCAGGCATTGTCTTTACCCACAGTAAAGGGACGGTATGTTGGAAGAGTTCCAAGCTAGATACCGTGACATACTAGACGATAAAGGCAGGATACATCGCTACTAAAGATGCTACCAAAGAAGCTGTTTGGGTGTATATTGGTTCATGAGATGAACTATGTTCCTCCCATTGTGTGACAATGGAGTTGTGGCTTATGCCAATGAACGCGGGTCCCATCAGTGATCCAGACTTATTCTAAGGCAGTATCACCTGATCATGGAGATGCTTGATCTCCAGGATGATCGAGGCAAGGAGAGCAGACTTAGAGGATAACGCAGCGGATCCACTCACGAAGGCCTATTCCCAAAGAGAGACTTTTATGGGATGGTTGAGTATGAGATACTGCAGCCACTGCTACAGATGGCCCTAGTGCAAGTGGGAGATTGTTAGTTATATGTATGACCTAGAGGCCATTACTGTACATTGGATGTATATTGTAGTGGATGCTGGGACATATATAGGGAGGACTTTCTTGCTCGACATGATAGTATGCTATCTGGTTACTCTTTACCTTAACGTGTATACTGATTGTCTCTCTGTTACATATTGGTACAGCCCTTAGGATGTGTACTTGACTACCTGGACTATGATGCGGATCATACTAGTGGGGACATAGTAGTCCATAAGTACATCCTTGAAAGTCCCTAGTCGTGGGTGTATCGAGACGGGGCATCGATATACCAGAGTAGACTAGCGTGTACCTTCTCGACCCATACAGATGGGCGATGGATGATCCCATATCCATCGGTGTTTGACATCAGAGATGATATACGGGTGCTCAGTAGAGACTGGGTACACTGGACGGACTCGCCGAGAACTCCCAGATGGTATTATACCTCACGTCAGATGGCAGTTCTCTGGGGACACTGGTACAGAGTAGTCTGTTGACCCGAGATCGTCATAGAGTCTTGTGTGGTTCCCACTGTGCTTTGAATTCCATCTTATCACGTCCAAGAGGGCGTGCAAAATGGTGGTTTTTGGGTACAGTCCCGAGTCACATGAAGGCAATGAGCGATAGGAGGGGATTCGTCTCTCCCGGTATAGGGGTTGATGTTGCGCTGTGTTCGATTGGCTATAACAGGAAATCCCTGGCCAGGGTTGCTGAGATTTACTGGTAAGTGTTACCAATAGTTTCTCGAATTGTTATAGACCTCATATCGACACGACTTATCGAGCTATTGGGGTCTGACGTTTGCCACCCCTAAGCGAGATATGCGACATATCAGACGATCAGAACGGACTGTACGGTAGTGTTACTGGTTGGATTCACTGGAGTGTGAGCGGGCTTGCTCGTCGATCTTCAGATCGCTCAATACCCGGGTGGCCGTTACGTTTAGCAGACCGCTTGCGGCTTGTGGGTGCTTGATATGATCATCACCTGCTGCCGGCGTATTGACGAGTCTTTAGAGTCCTACACAGAGGTTTCCTGGCTCAAGCGAAACGAAATAGGAGCGCATATCAGATATGTGCGGGACCGAGAATAATGCATGTATGTGATACCGTATTTCATTCTCGCGATCAATGTGTCGGATGGTTGTATGCGATATAAGCTAGTTATCGATTCAAGCGTTGATTCGATAAGCCGATACATTGTATACTAGTCGGTTGTGTGCGACATGACCGGATCATTGAATCAAGTGTTGATTTAATGATTTAATGCATATTTATATATTTGATATATTACTTTGCATTAACTAGTATCGGTTCACTTTAAATGGATTTTCTCACTCGGATGTGCGCATTGCATATGCGATATGATTTTGTGCACTTGTTTGTATCATGGTTGATGATGCATGCCTACTTGGTTAAGTGCAAAGAATTAAACCATGGTTAACTAAATGATTAGGGTTTTATTTTCTTAAATTATTCATTTATTCCTTTTTGGAAATTATTTTGCATAAGAAGAATTGGTGGCTTTCTTTTATTCTTTCATGAACTTTCATGAATGTTTGACTTTGTCACCAATTTTGTCTCATGCTTAACCCTAACCATTTCTTTTAACCATGATTGATTCTCTACACCTAACCATGGTTCTAATATGATAAGTATTCATTTCTTTTCCAATTTTAAATAACTTATCATAACAATTAGCTTCTTCTTCTTCATCTTCTTCAAGGAAGAAAGCAAGCTCCATCAATGGTGATTGATGGAAATGTGTGAGAAATCCAAAACTAAAGTCTACCCACTTCCTATTTCTTCATCCTCTACCTCTTGCCAAGTAGTAGAGTGTGTTTCCTTCACAAGTTTTCATGGCTTGGTGAAGGTGGAGCTTGATTTAGCGATGCCTCGACGTAGATCATCTTCGGCACGTCGTCGATGACCTAGCCCGTCCGTTCTCCGATGAAGCCGACGCTAGAGCCCGGGACTTGTTATGGACAGCGAGGAGACTTCATTGCGGAGCTATGGAGGTGGAGAACCGGATCTACAAATATTGTATTTCCGTATCTCTTAGTTAAGTGTTAACAAGTTTATTGTTTCGCCTAGATTTCTAGCAACGATCCGTTAACTAGGGTTTCTCGGCACCATATTTTTGTAAAATGGCATGTTCGATGCCTTGTGAGACCACTATAGGGTGCCTAGGAACCTTTCATGGTTCACTTAAAATGGATTTTCTCACTTGATTGTGCACATTGTATACGTGATATATTTTTTGTGCACAAGATTGTATCATGTTTGATGATACATGCAAACTTGGGTGTGTAGAATTAAACCATGGTTATGTTAATGGTTAGGGTTTTGATTTACTTACTTATTCATTTATTTATTTATTCATTAATTCATTTTGGGCAAAAAAGAAATGGTGGCTTAGTTTGTTTTGTTGTTGAAGCTTCATGAAGGTTTTACTAAGTGACCATTTTGTCTTCATGTCCTAACCCTAACCATTCAACTAAACCCTAGTTAATTCTGTACACTTAACCATGGTTGTAAATATGATAAGTATCATTTTTATTTCCTAATTTTAAAATACTCATCATATTCTTTTTCTTCTTCTTCTTCTTCTTCAAGAAGAAGAAGAAAGCTTGCAACCTTCAATGGTGACTTCATGAAAAGAGTGAGAAATCCAATTCTAAAGTGAATCCACTTCATATTTCTTCATCCTCTACCACTTGCCAAGTAGTATAGGGTGTTTTCTTCACAAGTTTCATGGCTTGGTGAAGTTGGAGCTTGATCTTGTGTTGCCTCGACGTAGATCATCTTCGGCATCGAAGTCGACGACCTAGCCCGATCATTTCTTCGATGAAACCACCGCGAGAGTCCGGGATCCGATGGGTACAGCGGAGGGACTTCATCACGGAGCTATGGAGGTGGAGGACCGGATCTACAAAGGTTGTATTTCCAATCACTTAGCGGTTAAAGTGTTAACTTGCTAGTTGTTTTCGCCTAATCTCTAGTCAACGATCGCATTAGGGTTTCTCGGCACCGGAATTTTTTGAATTTGGCATGCTTGATGCCTTGTGAGACCTCCTTAGTGTGCCTAGGAACCCTACAAGAACATCCACTTATGTTCTAAAACTGCTTTCGAACGTTTCTCCAGGATAGGATTAATATCAACTTATTGCAGCTCGTGCAAAAACAACATCTGGTGTGGTACTTGACATCTCATGATCAACTCAATTGCCTAAGCAAGTGATCTGCCAATCATGCACATCCCTCTCCCCTTTAGTCTGTAAGACACCTTTAGAGAGGGTGACTCCATTACCTGCAAGTATACTACAGTGCCAGGAGTCGTCCATTCTAAAACACCTTTAGAATGCTGTCTTTGTACCCAGATTGGGAAAATACCCAAATCTAGATCTAAAACCATAGATCTAGTAACCAGAATATCTGATATTATATCTATATCCTATGTGGAGAAACCATTGTGTGACAACCAAAGTATAACCGATCGTAGTATAAGAATTTCACTTCCTACTCTGTGTATGTCATCCGAATACCAAGACATCACACCCTACTACCTTCTTAACAGATCCATCCCCTATTCTGATGAAGTCAAACCTATGACCGTCACATCAAAAATAAATGTTCAATCTCCGCTATATCCGCTTTAGTCTACAAATAGACATAAGCTACTTATCCACTATGCTTCCGCTGCTCCCACTGACTACAACAACCCTCTGGCAGAGTCATATAAACATGCACTTCTAAAGCCAGTTCAGAACGACGGTATACTCATCTTCATGCCGGGTCTCATAGCTTAGAACAATAGTAGTGTCATGTATAGGTAAACAAGAACCTCCCTGTCACCGTCCTTGAGGCTACCGGAGTACCTCTCGGGCGCCTGAGGTTACCCACCATATCTAACGAGTGGCCAATAGAATGTCAAACCAGATTGAATCTTTAGGTTCTTATTAAATTTTCAGTAATCGTTTGCGGTTCTGGAATCACTTCCAGTTCTACCATACTCCCACTACTGTTTTCTGAAAAAATCCATTTTTATTAAAACTGTGGCGAGTCAAGAACAATATCACTATTGATCTTCTAGATGGTAGAAAGTCAACCCTCGTCATAGCCCGGGTCAACCCACAAACAGCCATTACAGAAACGTGCCATGAGTTATCCAGAGTCTGGTTTTAAGCATAAGCCGGACAACTCCCCGTACCTTAACAACGTTAAGATATGAACCGTTCTATATCCAATATAGAAACAGAGGCACTAATTTAATTGGAACCAAATTCAAATCATGTAGCTGTCTCCAGTGCATGTAAACTAAATGGAAGGAGGCCGATCAGCGTTACTCAACTTAGGAATGCATCCAGATATGAGTAACCCGAAAGAGAAACAAGTTTCTCAAAACCATTACTATCAACTGAATACCATACACAAATATCTACATCTTCGATCACTTTGAAGAATCCCGATACTTGCAATACCTGGTTCTCTACTTTACTCTTATACCTATAACTTCTCAAAACTTGGATCTTGTATTTCTATGAAACACATGTCTAAGAACTAGAGAAGTCATAAGTAAACATAATATAGTGCGAGTACCAACCTCTCTGTCCTAATGGACACTGGACAACATACAATACTCTGTATAATTCCCCTGAGTCTAATAACTCAGTCCATGTGTGTCGTAGGTTGAAAACTGTACTTATGGTTAAGAAGAATTACACCGCTGTTTAATGCTCCTTACATAACCATCCACTGACATAGGTAAATGTGATAGACATAATTTCAAACAGTTATATCTCACTTTATAAAAATAAACGTACAGATATATCAATTTGAAATTGGTGCATAACAACGGATATTCAAAAACAAATATTTGTCGTCCGGCAAACAACCCAGGCGATTTCCTCAAATATCACCAATTACAAAGAATCCCGATATAATGAGGATGATCACCTAATTCCCAATAACTTACTCCCACTCATCATCTGTAAAACCATACAGATGTGAGAATCAAACCTGGTAAATACATACCCAGGAGCAAGGACTAATTGGGAAATCAGTTTTCTATTAACAATATGCAGTGAAACTGAAACATGTAAATGTTTCGAAAGGGTATCCGGGTATTCTTAGTAATGCCTCTTCCATTATCAGATTTACAACTGTAACCGTATATTTCTTTTCCATCTCTCCAAATCCCTTTATATGTCTTTAGTCATTACCTTATGTACACCCTTTTAGGCTAAATGGTTTTCTTCCTTCCCTACCGTTCGGCACCTGCCTATGGTTTGGAAGAAGACTATCCAATAAGCATAATAGGTGTACTGTCCTAATCCTAGGAGCACTCGCAACCCGAGAGAAGGTAGAGATAAAAGACAACTGAATAAAACCTTATTCCTATTTCTCCTGAACCAGAATCCATCCCCGAACTGGAACAGGTTCCTTCGAGTTCGTATATAACCATACGATGGAGTATCCAAATAACTATGTATCTTTGTAGTGATACGGGGTGTTCCGGAGAAATACAAAAGTGAAGTAGAGTGGCAATGAAATACTTGGTTTGGTCGTGAATAGCAGTCGCAATTTACTTTGCCCTCTTACTAATCCCTTTATTTGTCTTAACTTATTACCTTCTGTACACCATCGTTAGGCTAATTGGTTTTCTTCATTCCCCACCGTTCGGCACCTGCCTATGGTTTGGAAGAAGACTATCCAATTAGCATAATAGGTGTACCGTTCTAATCCAAGGAGCACTCGCAACATAACAGAAGGTAAAAGGAAAAGACAACTGAATAGTCATATTCGTTTTCTCCAGAACCGGAAACCATCCTCGAATAAGTTCCTTCGAGTTCGTATTATCCATTGTAAGTGGATGTTCGTAGTAATACGGGGTGTTCTGGAGAAAAGGGTTAGAGTAGGAGTGGCAATAAGGTATGCAACTCTGACAATCCAAAAGCCTGTATTATAAGAAGGTTCGGTCAACTCGGTTACTGAGTCACAGTCAAGGGTCGGGCCATGGCCGCTGCCAAAGAGAGAGAGAAAAGAAACACTCAGCGTGCACTCTAACCTAGATCAGAATGGTTACCAATTTATCTAATCAGGAAGCCTCCCACTGTAACCTTAAATTCTCCTCCAAACCTAAAAGAAGAATTATTCGGGATCACCCGAGAAGTAAACCAACTCATCAGTGGGAATCGGGATCCAACTATCATCACATGACAACGTGATGGAATCCACTCACGTTATCATACTCCAGAAGGTATGCGCATATCTGGCAAGTTTCAATTTCTTTAGAAACTCCCGATGTGATTTTTACCCCATGCTCTTATGACCTTGATTAAGGCCAACAAATCATAAGTCACATGTCAAGTTCAACCCGTCATTGTCCAGGTTAATTTGAACCCACCCGTACAAGCCCTTGAATAGCGCCAATAAGGCTGTACGACTGTTCCAAACCAACGCATCTATCTATGCTGCAGAAAAGTAACAAATAGATACCATACACTATGCCTTGACTAAGGCCAACAAACATAGCATGAATACTAAGTGCTACCCGTCTGAAATGACGGAGGGCTACGAATGGTTTTGGCGAAAAACCTTTAACGTAATGAACTTGATATCGTTGAAGGAACTGGATAGCTTTTTATAAATATAGTGGCGAAAATCTTTGCTAAAGAGGTCACTCCCGGTGAAGGGATCTCGGCTCTTTCCCCGTAGAATAAGGTGCGGGATATTCTAAACTGAATACCACGATGAAAGCAAAAAGTGATCGAATATAGTGAAGTTATTACCCTGATGCAAACTTCTGTCCAAGGGGTCACTCCCGGTGAAGGGATCTCGGCCCTTGCCTCGTCGACTGAGGTGCAGGATATTCCAACTGAATACCACTGTGCAAAACAAAAGAGAACGTCCTTGCAATAACAGCTTTTTGAAAAATGTTTCAACAACATCAGAATAGGTTTGTTTAGCTTGCATTGATCCGAATCAATACTGTCCCATCAATTAATCACACCACAAAAGAATGAAAATATGATGTATGTATATGCCATCCGAATTCGCCACTGGGTCCCGTCATCACCCGTTAGGTTACTTAACTAACGACAGAGCGGGGACTGGACTAGCGCGGGTGTAAAAAATATACAACATCTACTAGTATATATATCAATATATAATATTCACTCATGGCGTGATAAAATGCAACATCACAGAAATGTAATAAGCATCACAGAACAATACAAATAATCTGGGATCCCCGGGTTTCATAGAGCCGCTACTGAAACCCTACGTTCCCCTGGTTGTGTGGATAGCCTGTGCATGAAGGGTTACCCTAGCGCCCCGGCCATCTCACGTGGCCAAATGCGGAACAAAATTTTTCTTACGAATGAAACTCGGCGCTAGACTAAACCCTAAAACCGGATCTTTCCATAGAACTCACTAGCTACACTTAGGGAGCTATCTACTATGATAGAAACCTCACCAAATGAACCAAGTCCTTCGGTCTTCTTTCTTCATCCTTAGCTCCTAGCAAGCGCCTTGAACATGCTTGAACTTCTTTCCTTGCTCCATCGGTCCTCCGGGATCGAGCTTGTTCTCCGGCCTCCTTTTGTCGTAGATGATCCACCCGGGGAGTATGAACCATGGCTCTAGCTCCTAAATATGTAACAAAAGGAGAAACTAGAGAACTTGGTTTGCTAAACCAAGTAGTGGAGGGTGTCTTAGTGTATAGCTATCTCTTTCTTGCCTCTTCACTTGATTCTCAACACATGAGAAGGTAGTGAAGAGGAAGAAGATGAAGGTGGAGGAAACTTGAGAGCAAAAAAGGAGATGAGAGCAAAAGAGAGCTCAAAGAAAAATGAATCCAAAAATGAAAGAGAAAATATACACAATGGTTTTGTATATCAATTCTTTCATTAAACAATTAGCAACCATACTTCAATAGTAAACCCAAAATGAATTATAAATTCATTTGTTCACTATTGAAGCATGGTTACTCCCATTCCTCCCTCACCTCTCATTTTACACCTCATTTCCAATTATCAAATAAATGGAAAATACATAATGAGGTGGCCACCTTCTAGAAGGAAAACTGTAATAAATATGGATTTCCAACTACTGTACAAATATACCGGCAATCAGATAAAAATCCGAACGCCCAAAAGAGATAGAATAACACGAAGAACGTAATACTAGAATATATATATCGAAATACATATATGTAAATTATTAAATCAATACCTGACTTAATTATCCGACTCAGACCCGAGCCGGCTAGTATTACAAACTGTCCGATCGAAAAACCGAGTACCAAGTACATCAATCGATCGAACCCTGCACGTATCCAATGCGGCTACTACATCGTTTTGCCTGGATCAGGGAAACCCTCTGTGTGGGACTCTAAAGACTCGACAGTACTCTGGCAGTGGGTTTAACCACAAGCACGTCAGCGGTACTAGCTGTACGTAACGGCTGCCCAGGTACCTGTCAAAATGGAAGGCCGACGACCAAGCTCGTCCGAACTCCTACTGAGCCTATCCGTGACAATATCCGTACAGTCCGGTCTCTTCGTCAAAGAGTATCGCATATCGGGTCTAGGGGATGGTGAACGTCAGACCCTAATAACCTGATAAGTCGTGCCGATGTGGTTCGGGACCAATCCGGGAAACTACTGATCGGCCTATCAGTAGATCCCAACTGCCTTGGCTAAAGTCCTATGGTCCTGACAAATCGAATCACAGTGCGATATCGACTCCCTATACCGGGAGAGACGAATCCCCGACAATCGCTCACTGCCTCCATGTGGCTCGGGACTGAACCCAACCAAAACCAGTTTGCACGACTCAGTAGAGCCACGGTAGGGTAGTGATCAAAGCTCAGTGGGAACTCACACGAGACAAATGCCGATCTCGGGTCCAAAGACAAACCTGTACACATGTCACCTGAGAACATCCATCTGACGATAGGTATAGTACCACACAGAAGTTCTCGACGAGTCCGTCCAGTAAACTCACACCCTAGTGAGCACCTGTATACGATCTTAGGTGCATCAGACGAATGGCTGCGGGACCAACCATCCCCCAACGGGGTAAAAACATATACACCAGTCTACTCTGGAGTATCAATGCCCATTCTCGATACTCACGCAACTAGGGACCATTAAAGGATGTTCTTATAGACTACCCTGCTCCCACAAGTATGATCGCCATCACAACGCAAGTAGTCAAGCAAGATCCTAGGGGCTTTATCAACATGTAACCGCAATATGTAATAACGAGTATGACATATTCCATGTTAAGATAAAGACAAACCACAATAGTATACTACCGTATCGAGTCTTTATCAATATGTGCAAACCAGATATATCAACAATACAAATAAATACACATATCCTGACAAAGACAAGTCGAATAATATACTATAAAACTGAGCAAGATTGTTCTGTACATACATCTTCCTAGTATCCATATGTATACATATACAATACTGGCCTCTAGGGCATATACATCCAACAATCTCCCACTTGCACTAAAGGCCAGTGATTGGCGTATCGAATACCCAACGTCTGCTCTAAGGCCAGCTGCTGGAGTACCGCATACCCAACATCCCAAAAAGTCGCTAGAACTGTGCTTGAGGGAGGGCCTTTGTAAATGGATCCGCCGTGTTGTCCTTCGTATCCACTCTCCGGACCTCGATCTCCTGGCGATCTACGATCTCCCTGATCAGGTGATACCGCCTTAAGATGTGCCTGGATTTCTGATGTGACCGTGGTTCCTTCACTAAAGCTATAGCCCCATTGTTATCGCAATATACTGGTATTGGATCAACAATGGATGGAACCACCTGAAGTTCAGCTATGAACTTCTTTATCCAGACCACCTCTTTTGCGGCATCGCTTGCAGCAATGTATTCGGCCTCCATCGTCGAGTCTGCGACGGTATCCTGTTTGGAACTCTTCCAACATACCGCCCCTCCGTTGAGGGTAAACACAAAACCCGAGACAGACTTGCTGTCATCTTTGTCACTCTGGAAGCTTGAGTCGGTAAAGGACTCGACCCTGAGGTCTCCATTACCTTAAATCAGGAACATCTCCTTAGTCCTTCTCAGGTACTTGAGAATGTTCTTTACTGCTGTCCAGTGGTCATCACCTGGGTCTGACTGATACCGGCTCACCACGCTCAGCGCGTAAGCTACATCTTGTCTTGTACATAGCATCGCATACATTATAGATCCTACCGCCGAAGCGTAGGGTATAGTGCTCATGCGAACCCTCTCCTCGTCAGTCTTGGGAGACATATCCTTGGATAGGGTGATTCCGTGCAATGCGGGTATGTTACCACGCTTGGAATCTTCCATACTAAATCTCTTTAGTACGGTCTCTATGTACCTGGACTGTGAAAGTCCCAATAGTCTCTTGGATCTATCTCTGTAGATCTTGATCCCCAGAATGTACGAGGCATCACCTAGGTCTTTCATAGAGAACCTTTGTGATAAGAATAGCTTGACCGATTGTAGCATAGGAATGTCATTTCCTATCAAAAGAATGCCGTCCACGTACAAGACTAGGAACACGACAGTTTGTCCTACAATCTTCTTATAAATACATGGCTCATCTTCGTTCTTGATGAAGTCAAAATCTTTGACTGTCTCATCAAAACAGATGTTCCAGCTCCGCGATGCTTACTTCAATCCATAAATGGATTTGAGCAGCTTGCACACCTTCCCGCTGCTCTCATTGTCTACAAAACCTTTTGGTTGATCCATGTAAACGTGCTCTTCTAAACTTCCGTTTAGAAAAGCCGTTTTTACGTCCATCTGCCATATCTCATAGTCATGGAAGGCAGCAATGGCAAGCAGGATCCTAATGGATTTGAGCATAGCTACTGGAGAAAAGGTTTCGTCATAGTCCACTCCTGGTCTTTGACGAAAACCTTTTGCAACGAGTCTAGCCTTATAGGTTTCCACCTGCCCATCCACACCAAGTTTTTTCTTGTAGATCCATTTGCATCCAACGGGTTTTACCCCAGGTGGAGCAACTTCTAGGGTCCACACTTTATTGGTGTACATAGACTCCATTTCTGATTGCTTAGCATCCAGCCACTTATCAGAGTCCCTACTGACAATGGCCTGCCTGAAACTAGTAGAATCATCTTCTTCCAAGATGCAATCCTCTCGATCCTCATCTATGAGAAAATCGTAGTATCTCTCGGGCGGATGAGAAATCCTACTAGATCTGCGGAGTGGCTGAGGTTCGTCCGGGGATATTGAATCCTGAGGTTCTACCAAATCTTCAGTTACAGTTTGTTCCTCTGGAATTTCTTCCAGTTCTACCGTGCTCCCACTAATTTCTTTTGCAAGAAATTCCTTTTCTAAAAAGACAGCATGGCGAGCAACAAACACCTTCTGTTCTTCGGTGTGGTAGAACTGATATCCTTGCGAATGCTTAGGATATCCTACAAACTTACACAAAACTGACCGTGCCTCGAGTTTGTCCGGGTTCTGCTTCTTTACATAAGCTGGACAACCCCATATCTTAATAAAATTAAGGTATGGTCTCTTCCGCTCCCACAATGCATGTGGAGTGGTAGGCACAGCTTTAGTAGGAACCCTATTCAATACATATATTGCCGTTTCAAGTGCATATCCCCAGAATGAAAGAGGCAACTCTGCATTACTCATCATGGAGTGAACCATATCCAATAGGGTACGATTCCTCCGCTCTGATACACCATTGTGCTGTGGTGTGTAAGGAGGAGTAAGCTGAGAGAGAATACCATTCTCTTTCAAAAAGTCCCTGAATTCCGTACTTAAATACTCCCCCCCTCTATCAGATCGGAGGATCTTAATACTTTTGCCAATCTGGTTCTCTACTTCGTTCCTGAATTCTTTGAATTTCTCAAATGCTTCAGATTTGTGTTTCATAAGATACACATACCCGAATCTAGAGAGATCATCAGTGAATGTGATGAAGTACGAGAACCCACCCCTTGCATGTATAGACATCGGACCACATACATCACTGTGTATGAGTCCTAAGAGCTCTGTTGCTCTTTCTCCATGTCCGGTGAACGGAGATTTGGTCATCTTTCCTTTGAGACAGGACTGACAAGTTTCATAAGATGAAAATTCGAATGTATTCAAGAGTCCATCTTTATGCAACTTATTTAGTCTTTTCTCTCCGATATGACCAAGTCTACAATGCCACAAGTAGGATTCGTTCGTATCTGAACTCTTCCTCTTGCGTGTGTTTTGTACATTGAGCACTGTATTCTGATTTAGAACATAGATACCATTACACAGTGTACCTTCTGCAACCAGTACCATATCAAGGTAAATGTTCATGATATTTCTATCAAGAACAAATTTATATCCATCTTTATTAAGTAAAGAAACTGATATGATGTTGCAAAGCATGGAAGGCACATAGTGGCAATTGTTCAAAACCATAGTATTGCCATTTGGCAACACTAGGTGATATTCACCGACGGCCGCAGCATTAACTTGTGCTCCGTTCCCTACTCTGAGGGACATATCACCAGGTGCAACTATCCTACTTTTTCTCAGTCCCTGTAATAAATTACAGATATGAGATCCTGATCCGGTATCTAGTAACCAGGAGGTAGGACTGACCGAAAAACAGTTATCAATAACAAGAACACCTGAAGAAGACGCAACAGTGTGTTTCTTCTTCGACGGGTTTATCAAGCAATTCAAACTTTCCTTTTTCCCTTGCTCATACTTATGATAGTTGTCATGAGTTAGAGACGAACCGACGTTCCCCAGCCCCGAATAAGAATTCGGATCGGTCAAGCGATACATTTTATTATCTTGATTAGGGCGTGAAATGGTTGCTACCTAGAGAGAGAGAAGGAAAACACTCAGGGTGCGCTCTTGCAAGATTAGACTGGTTTATTAATTTATCTAATTAGGATGGCTCCCACCGTTTCCTCAAATTCTTCTTCAAACCCTAAAAGAAGAACTAGTCAGGATTAATCGCACGTCGCAATACTTGCTTAACTTTTCAGCCAGGCCGGTGTTGGTACTTCGAGGGAGGTTTTCCAACGCTTTCGCGAAGTTCCTTAATTAAATAACCTCTTTTCCCTGGAGGCGTAGCCCCGCTAACACCTTTCTAGACACCTACTTGGTTTATAGCATTGATTGTTAAGTGTGATAATTTTCCGAGAGTAATCCTACTCATCAGTGGGATCGGGATCCAACTATCATTGTGTGATGCACTATATGGAATCCATTCTAGTCACCACACTCCAGAAGGTATGCTAAATCTGCAAGTTTCCTGTATGTTTGAAACTCCCGATGTGGTTTTTGCCCCTAATGACCTATAACCTTGACGCTTGGCAACAAGTCATAGGCCGCTAGTCAAGTTCAACCCGTCATTGTCCAGGATTAACTCGAACCCACCCGTACAAACTCTTGACGCTTGCCAACAAAACTGTACGACTGTCTCGAATAATCGCATATCAATGCAACAGATAAATATCACTCAGCTACCGTTCACTATGTCTTGACGCTTTCCAACAAGCACAGCACGAATACTAGGTGGTACCTATCTAAAATGACGGAGGGCTACGGCTAGGTTTTTGGCGAAAAACCCGTTAACGTAATGAACTTGATATCGTTGAAGGAACCTGTGTATTTTTGCAAATATATAGTGGCGAAAACTTCTGCTAAAGAGGTCACTCCCTGTGAAGGGATCTCGGCTCTTTCCTCATCGAATGAGGTGCCGGATATTCCAGACTGAATACCACGATGCAAAGCAAAAATAATTGGCTATAGTGAAGTTATTACCCTGACGCAAACTTTTACTCAAGGGATCACTCCCGGTGAAGGGATCTCGGCCCTTGCCTCATCGAATGAGGTGCAGGATATTCTAAACTGAATACCACTTTGCAAAGCAAAAGAGAACATCTGTAATGTTAGTTTTTAAAATCTGGTTCCAACAACATCTTTTTAGGATTTTATCTTGCATTGATTAAAATTAATGCAGCCCCATCAAATTTGTAACCTATCACACCAGAAAAGAATGAAAATAAAATGTACGTATATGCCATCCGCATTCGCCACGGGGCCCCGTCGTCACCCGTTACGTTACTTAACCAACGACAGAGTGGGGGCTGGACTAGCGCGGGTGCAAAACATATACAACATCTACTAGTATATATATAAGTATATATCACATTCATCCCAGGCATGAAAATAAACCACATCACAGATAACATTATAGAATGGTGGATAATCTTGGAGTCCCGGGTTTTATTTGAGCCGCAAATAAAACCCGATGTTCCCGGTCGTGTGGATAGCCTGTGCAATGAAAACCTGTACTCCCTACGAGTGCGGCGAATAGCCCGCCAGTTCTAGAATGAAGCCCCTTTCCGTCTCTGCGCCTCGAGATGCGTGCTTGTTGCCTTCTAGAACCCGGCTATTCGTGCACCCCATCGCGGGGTAATCCTAATACAGAAAATGAAAATAATATATACAAGCGGTGACATCGACCTCATCCCGGTCGTGCCCCAAAATAATATACAACCTGGCAAAGACGGCAGTCCACATGTCGGACGCTCGCCCCGCAATGACAAATGTACAAATGATTGTAAACTGTATTTCTAACATTTCACCACATGCTATCCACCAAGACAATCCAACCACAATCACAGCACAAGCACACAACATCAACGCGAATGTCACGTTCGCAAAACCCGTCTAAAAGAACATATAGCAATCAGACGAGTTTTACCGATCGAGTGACATTCCCGGTCGCAGATAAAAGTGAATGTACTGATAATAAAACACGTGTCTTAAAATCACGATCGACTAAACTTTCCAAGTGGGCCCTAAATATTAAACCAACACGGAAAAAAAAATATGGGCCCAAAAAGCAATTATTCCAGAGACAACAATTTTCAATAATTAAGGCCCAGAAAAAATTTGATCACGTGAGCCCCCAAAATGGCCACGGAGCCGCCGCGAAAAGGGGGTTCGCGCGGCGGATCCGCGGCGGTTTAGAGGGTTCACGAGCCAAATTTTCTTATGTGGTCTTTAAAAATCCTGCATTATTTTCTGAGAGCAAAAAATTGATTTTTCCAGCACTTTTAAAATCGACAGAAACTGCAAAATTTCGAAACTTGGTTTTTGGAATTTTCGGTCGATCGTTATTCTAAACACGTTTGAACTAGCTAGTGTAAGTTTTATGGGTGGCTCTGATACCATGAAGGGTTACCCTAGCGCCCCGGCCATCTCACGTGACCAAATGCGGAACAAAAATTTTCTTACGAATGAAACTTGGCGCTAGACTAAACCCTAAAACCGGATCTTTCCATAGAACTCACTAGCTACACTTAGGGAGCTATCTACTATGATAGAAACCTCACCAAATGAACCAAGTCCTTCAGTCTTCTTTCTTCATCCTTAGCTCATAGCAAGCGCCTTGAACATGCTTGAACTTCTTTCCTTGCTCCATCGGTCCTCCGGGATCGAGCTTGTTCTCCGGCCTCCTTTTGTCGTAGATGATCCACCCGGGGAGTATGATCCATGACTCTAGCTCCTAAATATATAACTAAAGGAGCAACTAGAGAACTTGGTTTGCTAAACCAAGTAGTCTAGGATGTAGTGGAGGGTGTCATAGTGTATAGCTATCTCTTTCTTGCCTCTTCACTTGATTCTCAACACATGAGAAGGTAGTGAAGAGGAAGAAGAGGAAGGTGGAGGAAACTTGAGAGCAAAAAAGGAGATGAGAGCAAAAGAGAGTTCAAAGAAAAATAAATCCAAAAATGAAAGAGAAAATATACACAATGGTTTTGTATATCAATTCTTTCATTAAACAATTAGCAATCATACTTCAATAGTAAACCCAAAATGAATTATAAATTCATTTGTTCACTATTGAAGCATGGTTACTCCCATTCCTCCCTCACCTCTCATTTTACACCTCATTTCCAATTATCAAATAAATGGAAAATACATAATGAGGTGGCCACCTTCTAGAAGGAAAACTGTAATAAATACGGATTTCCAACTACTGTACAAATATACCGGCAATCAGATAAAAATCCGAACGCCCAAAAGAGATAGAATAATATGAAGAACGTAATACTAGAATATATATATATCGAAATACATATATGTAAATTATTAAATCAATACCTGACTTAATTATCCGACTCAGACCCGAGCCGGCTAGTATTACAAACTGTCCGATCGAAAAACCGAGTACCAAGTACATCAATCGATCGAACCCTGCACGTATCCAATGCGTCTACTACATCGTTTTGCCTGGATCAGGGAAACCCTCTGTGTGGGACTCTAAAGACTCGACAGTACTCTGGCAGTGGGTTTAACCACAAGCACGTCAGTGGTACTAGCTGTACGTAACGGCTGCCTAGGTGCCTGTCAAAAAGGAAGGCCGACGAGCAAGCTCGTCCGAACTCCTACTGAGCCTATCCGTGACAATATCCGTACAGTCCGGTCTCTTCGTCAAAGAGTATCGCATATCGGGTCTAGGGGATGGTGAACGTCAGACCCTAATAACCTGATAAGTCATGCCTATGTGGTTCAGGACCAATCCGGGAAACTACTGATCAGCCTATCAGTAGATCCCAACTGCCATGGCCAAGGTCCTATGGTCCTGAGAAATCGAATCACAGTGCGATATCGACTCCCTATACCGGGAGAGACGAATCCCCGACAATCTCTCACTGCCTCCATATGGCTCGGGACTGAACCCAACCAAAACCTGTTTGCACGACTCAGTAGAGCCGTGGTAGGGTAGTGATCAAAGCTCAGTGGGAACTCACACGAGACAAATGCCGATCTCGGGTCCAAAGACTAACCTGTACACATGTCACCTGAGAACTTCCATCTGACGATAGGTATAGTACCACACGGAAGTTCTCGGCTAGTCCGTCCAGTAAACTCACACCCTAGTGAGCACCTGTATACGATCTTAGGTGCATCAGACCAATGGCTGCGGGACCAACCATCCCCCGACGGGGTAGAAACATATACACCAGTCTACTCTGGAGTATTAATGCCTATTCTCGATACTCACGCGACTAGGGACCATTAAAGGATGTTCTTATAGACTACCCTGCTCCCACAAGTTTGATCGCCATCACAACGCAGGTAGTCAAGCAAGATCCTAAGGGCTTTATCAACATGTAACCGCAATATGTAATAACGAGTATGACATATGCCATGTTAAGATAAAGATAAACCACAATAGTATACTACCGTATCGAGTCTTTATCAATATGTGCAAACTAGATATATCAACAAAACAAATAAATACACATATCCTGACAAAGACAAGTCGAATAATATACTATAAAACTGAGCAAGATTGTTCTATACATACTTCTCCCTAGTATCCATATGTATACATATACAATTCTGGCCTCTAGGGCATATACATCCAATAGTGCAATGAAATCCTAGACCCCTATGGGTGCGGCAAGTTACCCGCCAAAACCTGAAGCGAGGAAGCCCCCTTCAACAAAGTGAATGGACCACCCAGCACTTCACGAAATCCGGTAACTTGAGCACCCCTCCTTGGGTCAACCTATACCCCCTACGAGTGCGGCGAATAGCCCGCCAATTCTAGAGTGAAGCCCCTTCCGTCTCAAAGCCATGAGATGCGGGCCCATTGCCCTCTAGAACCCGGCTACCGCGCACTCCCCCGCGGGGTAATCCTAGTACAGAAAGTAAAATATATATACAACGGGTACATCGACCTCAGCCCGGTCGTGCCCCAAAAGAATAATCTACAAACAAGCAGTGACGACAGTCCACATGTCGGACGCTCGCCCCGCTATATCAAAAGTACAAATACAACCAAACTGTACTACCATTGCATCCAGGCTATCCACCACGACAAATCCGCAACATCACAGCACAACACAGAACATCAACATGAATGTCACGTTCGTAAATCCGTCTAAAAGAACTATAGCAATTAGACAAGTTTTACCGCTTGAATGACATTAACGGTCACAGATATAAAGTAAGCACTGTGAACTAACATATTTAAAATTTTCGATCGACAAAATTTCCCGAAGTAGGCCCCAAGCACAAATCCAGCACTCAAAATAATTTGGGCCAAAACTAAAAATACTAGAAACCACAATTCGAAGTCAGAGACCACCGCAGAAAATTTGGTGCAGTGTTGCTACAGTACTGCGGCGGAACCGCGGCCAAAACGTGGGTACGGCCGCGGTTCCGCGGCGCTACAGTGCAATCAGTATACCAAATTTTCTCAGATTTCTTAAAAAAGCCTGCCTGATTTTCTGCAATACTCAAAATAATTTTTAGAGCACAAAAAAAATCGACAGAAAAAGCAAAATTGGAATCGCGGTTTTGGAAATTTCGTTCGATCGATGTTTTAAATACGTTAGAACAAGCTAGTAAAGGTTAATGGTGTGGCTCTGATACCATGTAAGTCTACAGTAGCGCCCCGGCCGTCAGTCCGAGGCCAAAATGCGGAAACGAAAACTTTTTCTAAACTAGAAACCGGCGCTATCGCAGACTTTAATCCCGGATCGAACCATTAACCTACAACTAGCAAACTAGAGAAGGGTTGGAAAGGCTATACAGATCGATCCATGTCCTTCGGTCTTTGGCCACCATCCCAAGCTCCTCGTGGCATCTCGGATCTTGATCTCCTCGTCGGAAAGGGTACCACATCATCGAGTCTTTTTACGGGCTCCCGCTTCGTCCGAAGCAACTCGGGCACGAAGTTCTCTAGCCGACGTGTCCAAGGTGAAGTAGAGAATGTGTGTGATCACTTTGTCAATTGCATCCATTGATTCTCATCATATGAGAGTGTATGGATGGAGGTTGAAGATGATGTCATTGTTGGAATTTGTGAGCTAGAGAAAGAAGAAGAAGAAGAAGAGGCTCTCTTTTTCTTATGTGTTGAGAATGATAATGTGAGATCAAGAATAAGAATCCAAGAGCTAACCCTTGCCTGATGGCTGCCCTCTCTCTCTCTACATATCATTTCAACACATAAAATCAATCCAAAATGTGACATATGCACATTAAAAGAGACCATGAGTCACTAGATTGCATGTGTCACAATAAATGCACCTCATGATGAAATTCACTCACAATTTCCACCATCCAAACATTAATCCAAATGTTTGGTCCAACAAAAAGATACAGCAACATCTAAAGTAAACTCGTGACAGATCACAAGGATACCCCTCACCAGTATATACATACCTGCATCCGCATTCCGGCTGAATGCGAATACGATGAGACTAAAGTAATCCAACAAATCTAATACTAGGATCCGGCTTAAACGAAAGCCCACTAGTATGATCCGTCCGATCATGATCCGTGCACTACTGCACGTATATGATCGAACCCTTCCATATATCATATGGCCTCTACAACGTTTCGCCCGAAACTTGAGAAACTGTCTGTGGGGGACTCTAAAGACTTGTCAATACTTTGGCTGTGGATTTAACCACTAGCACGTCAGAGGTACTAGCCGTACGTAACGGGCTACCAGGTATTGACTAAAAGGGAGGTCAATGAGCGAACTCATCCTGACACCCTATTGAGCCTGTCAGTGACAATATCCGTACAGTCCGGTCCGTTTGTCTATGAGCATCGCATGGCGGGCCTTGGGGTTACTAAAAGTCAGACACCCAATAGCGTTACAAGTCATGCCGGAGTGTAGCCCAGAACACCGTGAGATACTACTAGAATACCTAGCAGTAAATCTCTTGCATTTTCCAAGGACTTCGTGTAATGGCTCTCCTAGACACAGCACGATCTCACCCCTAATACCGGGAGAGACGAAACCCCTGCCGATCCGCTCACTGCCTCCATGTGGCTCGGGACTGTACCCAACTAAAACATGTTTACATGACTCCTTTGAGCCGTGGTAGGGTAGTAATCATAGCACAGTGGGAACTCACACGAGACAAATGACGATCTCAGGTCGATGAACTAACCTGTACATATGTCACCAGGGAACTGCTATCTGACGTTAGGTATAATACCAACTAGCATTATCCCGGCGAGTCCTGTCCGGTGTACTCATAACCCAATGAGCACCTGTATATATCTTAGGTGAACCAACTGACACCAATGGCTTGTGAGACCGGCCACCACCCCTCGTCGGGGTCTCGACTGTATACACTACTCTACTAATAGAGTATCGATGCCCAGTCTTGAAATTCCCACGACTAGGGACCACTTTAAGGATGTGCTTATAGACTACCCAACTCTCACGTATATGATCGCCATCATACTGCTGGTAGTCAAGCAAGAATCCTAAGGGCTCAATCAATGTGTAATAGTGACCTGTAATGTCATCTAAAGCTGTACATAATGATAAAGATAAACCAGATAGCATACTATCATCTTGAGTAAGACTGTCCTACCGGCATAGGTCCTCCCTCAATCATTGCAATCACGTGCATGCGATAAAATAATTGACTTTGAGGGCACTATATCCAACAGGTATGGTCGCATCCGATAGGTTTGGGTCGCCAAACTTTTTATTCTCTTCTGGGCCGCGACGAATTCTGCATATTCTTCATTCGTTGTCTGCCGGTTTCTCTCCTTTTCTCCGTCAGATTCAGCCGCAATAAACGTTAGCCTTGATATACCGAAGACCAGCGCCGTTTTACTCCGTTTTCCTTGCCCATCGTCCTTAATTTCAGTCGGGGGTGGCGGATACGTTCTATTTTTACCGCCGATCGTCCTAAATCCCCGGCGGGGACATCTCGCCCGTTGAACCGAAAGCCCGCAACGAAATATTCTATTTTCACAACCGAGCGTCCCCAGAAAGAAAGAGAGTAGGAGGTCGGAAAAAAAAATAAAAATAGGATGCAACATGAGGACTTCCCAGGAGGTCACCCATCCAAGTACTACTCTCGCCCAAGCATGCTTAACTGCTGAGTTCTGGTGGGATCCAGTGCTTTAGTGCTGGTATGGTCGCATCCGAAAGGTTTGGGTAGCCAAACTCTTTTATTCTCTTCCGGGCCGCGACGGATTCTGCATATTCTTCAATCGTTGTCTGCCGGTTTCTCTACTTTTCTCCGTCAGATTCAGCCGCATTAAACGTTAGGCTGGATATACCGAAGACCGGCGCCGTTTTACTCCGTTTTACTCCGTTTTCCTTGCCCGTCGTCCTTAATTTCAGTCGGGGGGCGGATACGTTCTGTTTTTACCGCCGATCGTCCCAAATCCGGGGGGGCGTCTCACCCGTTGAACCGAAAGCCCACAACGAAATATTCTGTTTCCACAGCCGAGCGTTCCCAGACCGAAAGAGAGTAGGAGGTCGGGACAAAAAAAACAATAAAAAGGGGATGCAACAAGAAGACTGTAGCGTTCCTAGGCACACCCACAAGGTTCTACAAGGCATCGACCGTGCCAGATTAAAAAATTTATGTGCCGAACAACCCTAAGCAAGATCGTTAACTAGAGTTTAGGTGAAACTAAATGAAAGTAAATCACATTTGCACTAAGTGAATGGAAATACAACCTTTGTAGATCCGGTCCTCCACTTCTTTAGCTCCGTGATGACGTCCCTCCGCTGCTATCACCGGGATCTCGGACTCTAGCGATGGTTTCGTCGGAGAAATGAGCGGGCTAGGTCGTTGACTTCGATGCCGAAGATGATCTACGTCGAGGCAACTCTAACTCAAGCTCCATCTTCACTTGGTCATGAACGTTGTGAAGAAAACACCCAATAAAACATGGCAAGTGGTAGAGGATGAAGAAATAGGAAGTGGGTTCACTTTGGATTTGGATTTCTCACTTGATTTCAACACTTGAAATTTTTCTAGCAAGCTTTTTCTTTACTTCATCAAGAAGAAGAAGAAGAAGAAGAAAAGAATATCAATAATAATCAAAATGATAAATCAAGTGAAGAGTTATCATAATGCAACCATGGGTGAAGTAAACTCATGTATAGAATAAACTAGGGTTTAGGTGTAATGGTTAGGTTAAGGAAAAAACAAAATGGTAAAGACTTTCAAAGCTTCATGAAGCTTCATGAATAAAACAAAGCAAGCCTCCATTTTATTTTTGCCAAAATGAATAAAGAAAATAAATAAAACAAATTAAAACCTAACCATTAACCTAAAGATGGTTTAAAGGAAACATACACCCAAGTTTGCATGTATCATCAAACATGGTACAATCAAGTGCACAAAAATATATCACATATACTACTTGTGCACATCAAGTGAGAAAATCCATCTTAAGTGAACAATACTAGTCAATGTAAAATAATATATCAAATATATAATTATATATTAAATCTTTAAATCAATACTTGATTTAACGATCCGGTCATATCGCATATAACCGACTTATATCAAGTGTATCAATGTATCGAATCAACACTTGATTCAGTAACCCGGCTATATCACATATAACCGTCCGATGATACAAATCGCGAGAATAAAATACAGTATCACATACTGGTATTATTCTCGGTCCCGCACATATCTCATATGCGCTCCTATTTCGTTTCGCTTGAGCCAGGAAATCTCTGTGTAGGACTCTAAAGACTCATCAATACGCCGGCAGCAGGTGATGATCATATCAAACACCCACAAGCCGCAAGCGGTCTGCTAAACGTAACGGCCACCCGAGTATTGAGCGATCAGAAGATCAACGAGCAAGCCCGCTCACACTCTTGTGAATCCAACCAGTAACACTTACCGTACAGTCCGGTCTGATCGTCTGATATGTCGCATATCTCGCCTAGGGGTGGTAAACGTCAGACCCTAGTAGCTCGATAAGTCGAGAAATATGAGGTCTATAACAGTTCGAGAAACTACTGGTAACACTTACCAGTAAATCTCAGCAACCCTGGCCAAGGATTTTCGGTTATAGCCAATCGAACACAACGCAACATCAACTCCCGATACCGGGAGAGACGAATCCCCTCCTATTGATCATTGCCTACATGTGGTTCGGGACTGTACCCAAAAACTACCATTTCGCACGCCCACTTGGACATGGTAAGGTGGGAATCAAAGCACAGTGGGAATCACACATGACTCTATGACGATATCGGGTCTACAGACTAACCAGTACCAGTGTCACCAGAGAACTGCCATCTGACGTAAGGTATAATACCATCTGGGAGTTCTCGGCGAGTCCGTCCAGTATACCCAGTCTCCACTGAGCACCCGTATATCATCTCTGATGTCAAACACCAATGGATATAGGATCATCCATCGCCCATCTGTATGGGTCGAGAAGGTATACGCTAGTCAACTCTGGTATATCGATGCCCCGTCTCGATACACCCACGACTAGGGACCTTAAAGGATGTACTTATGGACTACCATGTCCCCACTAGTATGATCCGCATCATAGTCCAGGTAGTCAAGTACACATCCTAAGGGCTTTACCAACATGTAAAAGAGAGACAATCAGTGTACACGTTAAGATAAAGAGTAACCAGATAGCATACTATCAAGTCGAGCAAGAAAGTCCTCCCTATATATGTCCCAGCATCCACTACAATATACATCCTATGTACAGTAATGGCCTCTAGGGCATACATATAACTAACAATCTCCCAGTTGCACTAGGGCCATCTATAGCAGTGGTTGTAGTATCTCATACTCAACCATCCCATAAAAGTCCCTCTCTGGGAAAGGCCTTTGTGAGTGGATCCGCCATGTTGTCCTCTGAGTCTACTCTCCTAACCTCGATCCCCTGGAGATCAGCCATCTCCATGATCAGGTGATACTGCCTTAGAATATGTCTGGATCACAGACGGGACGGGCGTTCCTTGGCATAAGCCACAACTCCATTGTCACACAATGGGAGGAACGATGTTCATCTCATGAACTAAAATACACCCAGACAGCCTCTTTTGTAGCATCTTAAGTAGCGTTGTATCCAGCCTTTATCGTCTAGTAAGCCACGGTATCTAGCTTGGAACTCTTCCAACATACTGTCCCTTTACCAAAGGTAAAGACAATGCCTGTGACTGACATTCAGTCGTCCTTATCACCCTGGAACATTTCCAGTGATTCTCCTCAGGATCGATTGATACCATCTCACTACATCTAGTGAGAATCCTAACATCCAATTAGATCTATCTCATAGATCAAAAACACAGGATTTAGGAGGTATCATTTTGATCCTTAATGGAGAATCCTTGTGATAAGCGGAGATTGACCGAGCGTAGTATAGGAAACTCCTTCCCTATCAAGAGTATGTCATCCACGTACTCTACGAGGATCACCACCATACTCTCTACTACCTTTTTGTATATACTAGGTTCATCTACCATTTTGATGAAGTCAAACTCTTTGACTACCACATCAAAACAGATGTTCCAACTCCGCGATGCCTGCTTTATCCTATAAAGCATCTTGTACACGTTTCCGCTGCTCCCACTGTCTACGAAGCCCTCTGACTGTGTACTTATAGACTCTCTCTTCTAAAACATCATTTAGAAAAGCAGTCATGGCACCCAACCGCCAGATATCGTAGTCATGGTATGTAGCCGTGGCAAGTAGGATCTGGATGGACTTAAGCATAGCTACTTAGAAAAGGTTTCATCATAATCCATACCTGGTCAATGATGCAAACTTTTAACAAGTATAGCATTGAAAGTCTCAACTCTTCCATGTACACCAAGTAATCTTCTCAAGATATACTTGCTCCTAATGGGGATTTAACCTTTCAGATATAGCAACCAAAGTCCATACTTTGTTGGTGTATAAGGATTCCATCTCAGATCGATAAGCATCCAGCCATTCTTACAGAGTCCCACTCCTGATGGCCAGCTCGAAACTAGTTGGGTCATTATCTCATGATGCAATCCTCGCTCCCACTGTCATGGAGAAACCAAAGTATCTCTCAGGTGGGTGAGGAACCCTACTAGATCGGCGGAGAGGCTGAGGTTCGTTAGAATCTATTGAATCCTTTGGTTCTACCCAATCAACAGCTGCAGTTTGTATAGCTGGAACCTTTCCAGTTCTACATAATTGACCTTGCCTCGAGCTTGTCCGGATTTTGCTTTTAGACATAGGCTGGACAACCCTAAATCTTAAGAAACTTAAGATATGGGCTCTTCCCATTCCATATCTTATATGGAGTGGTAGGCACTGATTTGATGCAAACCCAATTCAATAGGTATGCAGCTTCTCAAGTGCACAACTCCCAAAAGGAAATAGGTAACTCTGTAGTACTCATCATAGAGCACAGCTTATCATATAGGGTGTGATTGCTCCGTCCCGATACACCGACGTACTGTGGTGTATATGGAGGAGTAATGCTGAGAGAGAATCTCATTCTCCTTTAGAAAAGTCCAAGAATTCCGTGCTCAAGTATTCTCCTCCTTGATCCTATCATAGGACATAATACTTATACCCGTATTTTGGTTCTCTACTTCTAACTTATATTCTGTGAATATCTCAAAAGGTTCGGACTTTTGTTTCAACAGGAACATATGTCTGAATCTAAAGAGATCATCAGAGAATGTAATGAAGTACAAAGAACCGATCTTGGCATGTGTAGACAGGGGACCTTCATACATCATCATGTATCAGTCCCAAGAGTTTACTAACTCTTTCTCTGTTTCCAATAAACAGAGCTACGGTCATCTAATCTTTGTGACATGACTGGCAAGTTTCACAAGATGTAAATTCAAACTAATTTAAATATACATCTAAATGTAACTTCAGCCAGTCGGGTCGCATTGAAATGACATAGTCTACAATGCCTCAAGAAGGATTCGTTCATTTCTGAACTCTTCCTCTTGTGTGTGTTTCGTATACTAAGAACTGTAGTTTGATTTAGAACATCAATGCTTTTAGATAACGTGCCTGAACCGATCAATTTTTGATATAGGAAATGTTCAAAACATTATCCAACAATACAAAATTTTATCATTTCTTTACTAATAAAGAGACTGATATGATTTTGTATATCAGGTTCGGTATCTAATAACATTCGTTTAGAATCAATGTACTGGTAATACAGGGTGACAGCGACCAACAGACTTGGCTACAACACTTGTACCGTTTTCTGTCTCATGAAACTTATCACCCGTTCTCAGTTCTTTACCTATCTGTAGCCCATGTAACAGATTACATATGCGGGATCCTGATCCAGTATCACATACTCAAGAAGTAAAGGATACTGAGAAACAGTTCTATGTAACGAACAGACCCGAAGATAATGCATCAACATGCACTTTTTTCGTTTGGGCGGCACGGGAAATCCTGGTATTCCCCTATTTCCTGCTCTGTCTTATAACAATTATAAGTTGGAGCGGGACCAACGTTCCCCAGCTCAGTATAACAAGCGGGTTCGGTCATTACATCTGTATTATTATCTTGATTAAGGCGTGATATGGTCGCTACCTGGAGAGAGAGAGAAGAAAACACTCAGCGTATGCTCTTGCAAGATCAGATTGGTTATTATTTTATCTAATCAGGATGGCTCCCACTGTTTTTTATCAAATCTTCCTTCAAACCCTAAAAGGAAAGACTAGCCGGGATTAATTACACCCTACAATTTCGCCAATCTTTCAGCCAGGCCAGTGTCGGTACTTTGAGGGAGGTTCCCCGTGCTTTCGCACGGACCTAATTACAGCAAACCTCGTTTTCCCAGAGGCGTAACCCCGTTGACACCTTTCTAGACACCTACTAGATCGGCTAATTGCAATGTGTAAAACTCTCCCAGGAGTAACAATTACTCGCAGTGGGTATCGGGATCCAACTATCTCATAGAAGGTATGCAATCTCATTACAAATTTCAACACTTGAAATTCCCGATAATTTTGCCCCTAGCGTCCTATGACCTTGACGCAGGCCAACAAACCATAGTGCGCTAGTCAAGTTCAACCCGTCATTTCCTGATTTAATTAAACCTACCCGCACGACCCTTGACGCAGGCCAACAAAGTCACACGACTACCCTAATCCAATCTGCATCATATGCATAAACAGATAAATACTAGTTAGCTACCGCACACTACGCCTTGACGCAGGCCAAGAAACGTAGCACGAATACTAACTACTACTTATCTGAAATGACGGAGGGATACGATAGGTTTTTCTGAAAACCTATTGCGTAATGAACTTGATATCGTTGTAGGATCGAATGAATTTTGAACTGGAGTGTTTTTTAGGCTTTTCTAGTTTTGCTAAAGGGGTCACTCCCAGTGAAGGGATCGTCGGCCCTTTCCTCATCGAATAAGGTGCAGGATATATCATATATACCGCTGTGCAAAGCAAAAACTATAGAAGCAATCAAAAGATAAACCGAGGGTTGTAGCATCTGCCAGTTATTGCTAAAGGGGTCACTCCCGGTGAAGGGATCTCGGCCCTTTCCTTATCGAATAAGGTGCAGGATGTTCTACAAGGAACACCGCGATGCAAAGCAAGAACTGTAGCTACCTGTTTTTGAAAATTCGATTCCACAACATATTTTAGGTTTCTTTTCTTTCATTAATCATATTAATGAAGTCCCATCATTTAAGTCACCTAATTATCACAGATAAATATGACGTATACTTATGCCATCCGCATTCGCCTCGACGTCCCCTCGTGCACCGTTAGGTTAAGTAACTAACGGCAGAGCGGGGCAGGGCTAGCGCGGGTGTAAAACATAAGTAACGTCTATATAATATATCGTATATACTATATACAGTATCCATCACAGCATATCAAATGATCACATCACAGATATCGCAGCAGAAGAAACATATGAAATATTGGATATACTAGGACGTCCGTGTTTTCAATACGAGCCAATATAAAACACGGATTCTACGGTCGCGATGAATAGCCAAACCCACATCCCTAGCCCCCTACGAGAGCGGCAAGCAACCCTACCAATTCTAGAGTTAGGAGACCCGGACTCGACTCCTCGAGTTGGTCTCCCACTGGACCCTAGAACCCGGTTACTTGTGCTCCCCTCCTTGGGTCTATCCTAATGCGGAAAAGTAAATAATATACATCAACGGTGACATCTTCCGCAACCTGGAAGTGCCCCAATAAAAGAATATTGCATACAAGTTTTTACATGAATGAAAATGAAAAACACTTATCTCACATAAAAAAAAACCCCGGCTATTCAAACACGACGATCCAATATAACATATCCAGCAACACATAACATCACATGTCATCAACGTAAGTAAATATGCCCATCCCAATTGTCGTTGACATATAGCAACGAAACCGGCGATATCACATATTACACTTACTGTCGCAGAAAAGAAAGTGTAAAACTACAACAGTTGTAATCCACAAACTCTTTAGACATCGCATGCCTAACCATCTGAATTCCTTAGACATCGCATGCCTAACATTTATAAACCCCGCATTTTAGTCTCATTATCAAAAACACTTTTCAAAATCAAGTCGGGCAATTCAACAAGATTCCCGACATCCAGAACGAATGCTCGTCGCAATCTTTTAGTGGACGGCCGCACCCCCGATACCGTCGACGAAGTGCACTAAGGCGGAACACCGCTGCCGCGAGCACCCGAACGGATGCTTTTTGGCGACGGGGTTCTCCTTCAGTCACTTGGTCGGGGCTATGGGGTGTAGCTGTCTATTAAGTTTACCGGCGAGTATCCGCGTACGCAACGTGATTGCGATGGACTTTTGATCACATTAAAATTCCGTGGCAACCGATCAAGTGAGACTAAACTGCTATGTTTACTACATCCAAATCAGTTATCTCATAACTACTTGTGGATTCCAAATATTGTATCTCATTCCAGATAATTAGACAATGTTAAACTTTCCGATCGAATAATCAAACACCCAAGTTTTCCCGAAACAGCTCAACACATGAAATAAGTTTAAAAACATTCACTTCATGCCACAGTACCAACGGTCCAGCCGTAGAAAGGTCAAGCCAACGCCTCACATGTGGCACGCCGTACTGCCCCAAACCCTAAGGTTCAAAGGGCAGTTCAAGACGGTCACATAATCGAGTTAAGGTTTGTTTTCTTCTAGAGGGACCATCGCGTTACTTGCACTACTTAGAACGTTATTAAACTACGGAAAAATCCAACAATTGGAAATTTCCCGGCAGGGGAAAAAATGGGTATTTATATCCGGTCGAACTTTTCAACATATTCTAAATTATCCGGAAAAGCACATAGACAAAGTCAGAGTTTCCGATCGAATCATCGAACCCCCAAAATACCCCAGAAAACTCAACTCTTGAGTGCAAATTTAAAATTCCCAGAAAACTCAGGATTAAATTAGTGACATTACTGTGCAAACAGTGAACAAAGAGGGCACTATATTGCCACGGAACCGCCGCGTGACCTAGGGTACGGCTGCGGTTCCGCGGCGCTTTGGAAGAGATGGGGTCACGTGATGCACAGTAATTCATATAATACCCTGCTGATTTTTCTGCATATTTTTAATTCACAAAATTCCACAGTTACAGAAAATGTACAGAGAGGGTTAATGTTTAGGGTTTCGTGACTCGATCGGATTTCTAACATCGTCTACACATCGCCTAAGTCTCTTGATAGGCTCTGATACCACTGTAGGGTTCCTAGGCACACCCATAAGGTTCTACAAGGCATCGACCATGCCGGATTAAAAAATTTATGTGCGGAACAACCCTAAGCAAGATCGTTAACTAGAGTTTAGGCGAAACTAAATGAAAGTAAATCACATTTACACTAAGTGAATGGAAATACAAGCTTTGTAGATCCGGTCCTCCACTTCTTTAGCTCCATGATGACGTCCTTTCGCTGCGATCACCGGGATCCTGGACTCTAACAATGGTTTCGTCGGAGAAATGAGCGGGCTAGGTCGTTGACTTCGATGCCGAAGATGATCTACGTCGAGGCATCTCTAACTCAAGCTCCAACTTCACTTGGTCATGAACCTTGTGAAGAAAACACCCAATACAACATGGCAAGTGGTAGAGGATGAAGAAATAGGAAGTGGGTTCGCTTTGGATTTGGATTTCTCACTTGATTTCAACACTTGAAATTTTTCTAGCAAGCCTTTTCTTTTCTTCATGAAGAAGAAGAAGAAGAAGAAGAAGAAAAGAATATCAATAATAATCAAAATGAAAAATCAAGTGAAGAGTTATCATAATGCAACCATGGGTGAAGTAAACTCATGTAGAGAATAAACTAGGGTTTAGGGGTAATGGTTAGGTTATGGAAAAAACAAAATGGTAAAGACTTTCAAAGCTTCATGAAGCTTCATGAATAAAACAAAGCAAGCCTCCATTTTATTTTTGCCAAAATTAATAAAGAAAATAAATAAAACAAATTAAAACCTAACCATTAACCTAAAGATGGTTTATAGCAAATATACACCCAAGTTTGCATGTATCATCAAACATGATACAATCAAGTGCACAAAAATATATCACATATACTACTTATGCACATCAAGTGAGAAAATCCAACTTAAGTGAACAATACTAGTCAATGTAAAGTAATATATCAAATATATAATTATATATTAAATCATTAAATCAATACTTGATTTAATGATCCGGTCATATCGCATATAACCGACTAATATCAAGTGTATCAATGTATCGAATCAACACTTGATTCGTTAACCCGGCTATATCACATATAACCGTCCGATGATACAAATCGCGAGAATAGAATACAGTATCACATACTGGTATTATTCTCGGTCCCGCACATATCTCATATGCGCTCCTATTTCGTTTCGCTTGAGCCAGGAAACCTCTGTGTAGGACTCTAAAGACTCGTCAATACGCCGGCAGCAGGTGATGATCATATCAAACACCCACAAGCCGCAAGCGGTCTGCTAAACATAACGGCCACCCGGGTATTGAGCGATCATAAGATCAACGAGCAAGCCCGCTCACACTCCTATGAATCCAACCAGTAACACTTACCGTACAGTCCGGTCTGATCGTCTGATATGTCGCATATCTCGCCTAGGGGTGGTAAACGCCAGACCCCAGTAGCTCGATAAGTCGTGTCGATATGAGGTCTATAACAGTTCGAGAAACTACTGGTAACACTTACCAGTAAATCTCAGCAACCCTGGCCAGGGATTTCCGGTTATAGCCAATCGAACACAGCGCAACATCAACTCCCTATACCGGGAGAGACGAATCCCCTCCTATCGCTCATTGCCTCCATGTGATTCGGGACTGTACCCAAAAACCACTGTTTTGCACGCCCTCTTGGACGTGGTAAGGTGAAAATCAAAGCACAGTGGGAATCACACAAGACTCTATGACGATATCCGGTCTATAGACTAACCTGTACCAGTGTCACCAGAGAACTGCCATCTGAAGTAAGGTATAATACCATCTGGAAGTTCTCGGCGAGTCCGTCCAGTGTACCCAGTCTCCACTGAGCACCCGTATATCATCTCTGATGTCAAACACCAATGGATATGGGATCATCCATCGCCCATCTGTATGGGTCGAGAAGGTATACGCTAGTGTACTCTGGTATATCGATGCCCCGTCTTGATACACCCATGACTTGGGACCTTGAAGGATGTACTTATGTACTACCATGTCCCCACTATTATGATCCGCATCATAGTCCAGGTAGTCAAGTACACATCCTAAAGGCTTTACCAACATGTAAGAGAGAGATAATCAGTGTACACGTTAAGATAAAGAGTAACCAGATAGCATACTATCATGTCGAGCAAGAAAGTCCTCCATATATATGTCCCAGCATCCACTACAATATACATCCTATGTACAGTAATGGCCTCTAGGGCATACATATAACTAACAAATACTTCCCAGGAGGTTACCCATCCTAGTACTACTCTCGCTAGGCACGCTTAACTGCGGAGTTCTGATGGGATCCGGTGCTTTAGTGCTGGTATGGTCGCATCCAAAAGGTTTGGGTCGCGAAACTCTATTATTCTCTTCTGGGCCACGACGGATTCTGCATATTCTTCATTCGTTGTCTGACGGTTTCTCTCCTTTTCTCCATCAGATTCAGCCGCATTAAACGTTAGGATGGATATACCGAAGACCAGCGCCATTTTACTCCGTTTTCTTTGCCCGTTGTCCTTAATTTCAGTCGGGGATGGCCGATATGTTCTGTTTTTGCCGCCGATAGTCCCAAATCCCGGGGGGAGGGACGTCTCACCCGTTGAACCGAAAGCCTGCAACGAAATATTCTATTTTCACAGCCGAGCATCCCCAGACCGAAAGAGAGTAGGAGGTCGGGAAAAAAAAACAATAAAAAGGGGATTCTACACGAAGACTTCCCAGAAGGTCACCTAAGATAGTACTACTCTCTCCCAAGCACGCTTAACTGCGGAGTTCTGATGGGATCTGGTGCTTTAGTGCTGGTATGGTCGCATCCGAAAGGTTTGGGTCGCCAAACTCTTTTGTTCTCTTCCGGGCCGCGATGGATTCTGCATATTCTGCATTCATTGTCTGCCAGTTTCTCTCCTTTTTCCGTCAGATTCAGCCGCATTAAACGTTAGGCTGGATATACCAAAGACCAGTGCCGTTTTACTCCATTTTCCTTGCACGTAGTCCTTAATTTCAGTCAGGGTTGGCGGATACGTTCTGTTTTTACCGCCGATCGTCCTAAATCCCGTGGTGGGACGTCTCGCCCGTTGAACCGAAAGCCCGCAACGAAATATTCTGTATTCACAGCCGAGCGTCCTCAGACCGAAAGAGAGTAGGAGATCGGGACAAAAAAAACAATAAAAAAGGGATGCAACATGAGGACTTCCCAGGAGGTCACCCAAGATAGAACTACTCTCGCCCAAGCACGCTTAACTGCGGAGTTCTGATGGGATCCGGTACTTTAGTGCTCGTATGGTCACATCCGATAGGTTTGGGTCGCCAAACTCTTTTATTCTCTTTCGGGCCGCGACGGATTCTGCATATTCTTCATTCGTTGTCTGTCGGTTTCTCTCCTTTTCTCCGTCAGATTCAGCCGCAATAAATGTTAGGTTTGATATACCGAAGACCTGCGTCGTTTTACTCCGTTTTCCTTGCCCGTCGTCCTTAACTTCAGTCGGGGGTGGTGGATATGTTCTGTTTTTACCGCCGATCATCCCAAATCCCGAGGGGGGAACGTCTCGCCCGTTGAACCGAAAGCCCGCAATGAAATATTCTATTTTCACAGCCAAGCGTCCCTAGAACGAAAAAGAGTAGGAGGTCGGGAAAAAAAACAATAAAAATAGGATGCAACACGAGGACTTCCCAGGAGGTCACCCATCTTAGTACTACTCTCGGCCAAGCACGCTTAACTTCTGAGTTCTGATGGGATCTGGTGCTTTAGTGTTGGTATGGTCGCATCCAAAATGTTTGGGTCGCCAAACTCTTTTATTCTCTTCCGGGCCGCGGCGGATTCTGCATATTCTAAATTCGTTGTCTGCCGGTTTCTCTCCTTTTTTCCGTCAGATTCAGCCGCATTAAACGTTAGGCTGGATATACCGAAGACCAGCGCCGTTTTACTCCGTTTTCCTTGCCCGTCGTCCTTAAATCCAGTCGGTGGTGGCCGATATGTTCTGTTTTTACCGCCGATCGTCCCATATCCCGGTAGGGGACGTCTCGCCCATTGAACCAAAAGCCCGCAACGAAATATTCTGTTTTCACAGCCGAGCGTCCCCAGACCGAAAGTGAGTAGGAGGTCGGGACAAAAAAAACAATAAAAAGGGTATGGAACACGAGTACTTCGCAGGAGGTCACCCATCCTAGTACTTCTCTCGCCCAAGCACGCTTAACTGTGGAGTTCTGATGGGATCGGTGCTTTAGTACTGGTATGGTCGCATCCAATTTGTTTGGGTCGCCAAACTCATTTATTCTCTTCCGGGCCGCGACGGATTCTGCATATTCTTCATTAGTTGTCTGTCGGTTTCTCTCCTTTTCTCCGTCAAATTCAGCCGCATTAAATGTTATGCTGGATATACCGAAGACCGGCACCGTTTTACTCCATTTTCCTTGCCCGTCGTCCTTAATTTCAGTCGGGGGTGGCCGATACGTTCTGTTTTTACCGCCGATCGTCCTAAATCCCGGGGGGGACGTCTCGCCAGTTGAACCGAATTCCCGCAACGAAATATTCTGTTTTCACAGCCGAGCGTCCCCAGACCGAAAGAGAGTAGGAGGTCAGGACAAAAAAAACAATAAAAATGGGATGCAGCACGAGGACTTCCCTAGTGGTCACCGAAGATAAACCTACTCTCGCCCAAGCATGCTTAACTGTGGAGTTCTGATAGGATTCGGTGCTTTAGTGCTGGTATGGTCGCATCCGAAAGGTTTGGGTCGCCAAACTCTTTTATTCTCTTCTGGGCCGCGACGGATTCTGCATATTCTTGATTCGTTATCTCCCGGTTTCTCTCCTTTTCTCCGTCAGATTCAGCCGCAATAAACGTTAGGTTGGATATACCGAACACCAGCGCCGTTTTACTCCGTTTTACTTGCCCGCCGTCCTTAATTTCAGTCGGGGGTGGCCGATACGTTCTGTTTTTACCGCCGATCGTCCCAAAGCCCGCAGGTGGACGTCTCGCCTGTTGAACCGAAAGCCCGCAACGAAACATTCTGAGCATCCCCAAACCGAAAGAGAATAGGAGGTCGGGACAAAAAAACAATAAAAATGGGAAGCAACACGAAGAATTCTGAGGAGGTCACCCATCCTAGTACTACTCTCGCCCAAGCATTCTTAACTGCGGAGTTCTTATGGGATCCAGTGCTCTAGTGCTGGTATGGTCGCATCCGACAGGTTTGGGTCGCCAAACTCTTTTACTCTCTTCTGGGCCGCGACGGATTCTGCATATTCTTCTTTCGTTGTCTGCCGGTTTCTCTCCTTTTCTCCGTCAGATTCAGCCGCATTAAACGTTAGGCTGGATATACCGAATACCAGCGTCGTTTTACTCCGTTTTCCTTACCCGTCGTCCTTAATTTCAGTCGGGGGTGGTCGATACGTTCTGTTTTTACTGCCGATCGTCCTAAATCCCGGGGGGACGTCTTGCTCGTTCAACCGAAAGCCCGCAACGAAATATTCTGCTTTCAAAGCCGAGCATCCCCAGACCGAAAGAGAGTAGGAGGTCGGGAAAAAAACAATAAAAAGGGGATGGAACACGAGGACTTCCCAGGAGGTCACCCATCCTAGTACTACTCTCACCCAAGCATGCTTAACTGGAGAGTTCTGATGGGATCTGGTGCTTTAGTATTGGTATGGTCGCATCATTAAGGTTTGGGTCGCCAAACTCTTTTATTCTCTTCCGGGCCTCGACGGATTCTGCATATTCTTCATTCGTTGTCTGCCGGTTTCTCTCTTTTTCTCCGTCAGATTCAGCCGCTTTAAACGTTAGGCTGTATATACCGAAGACCGGCGCCGTTTTACTCCGTTTTCCTTTCCCGCCGTCCTTAATTTCTGTAACGTTTTAGAAATCGTTTTGCGAATTTTCCGTTTTTAGGGTAAAATAGTCGGTATTTTCCGTTTTAACTCGATTGTGATCAAACTTCAATATATACTAGCCGGCACCTAATTTAGCTAGAATAAATCTAGTGCGCAAATTTTGGGGGTCAATGGGAAGTTTTGGTTCACATAGAACTTTTCCCTTATAAAATATTATTTTAATGCTTTATTTGTGCACTTTATTAGTGATAATTACTTTTTATGCGGGTAACTTACTACTAATGTGGTTTTATGCTAAGTTAATCACTAGATTTATGTTTAGAACCTTCTCTCCAAATATCTTGATATTTTGTGTAATTAAATGAATTTTCAAGAAAAGAAAAGTTGACAAAATGGTATTTTGTTTTTATTATGCAATTATTGTAATTCCTTCTACAAAATTCCACACAACTCCACACGAAACCCTAGCTCTTCCCTTGCCCGGCCACTTCTTCTTCTTGCTGGCCATCATTTTTCTTCACTCATTTCTTCTCATTTTTCTTCAAATAAATAATGAAAAATCCAAATTAATTCATACAAATTCAAATATAATCCAAAACCTTCATTCTTCTTCACAAATCTTGCTTAGATCTTCATTCTAGTGAGGATTTTGGAGGCAAAAGTGTGGATTGTTCTTGTTTCAAGTTGCGTTCTTGGAAGGTATAAACCCTTACCCTAATCTCTTTTGTTGCTTAATACCTTTAATTAGCTTAATTAGATGTTTAATTTAAGCTTTTAAATTAATATTTAGAAATTCAAGATATCATTTTGATAATCAAATTAGGGTTTTGATTAGTGGAATGGTTAAGTGATAAGCTAAATCAAATGAAAACTTAATCAACTTGCTAATTTGTTAAATGATATTTTCCTAATCGGATAATTAAGCTAATTAACAAACTAAACTTTTGCTAATCCTATATAGTGAAATCTAAAATTTTAGTAAAGGTTTAAATGGTTTGACCTTGCTATTTAGTGATGTTTGGTAAAAACTTGTACTTTGGTACTAAAATGATATATGCTGCTTACTAGATTTCGGTAACTTTTAGGCGTGGGTTTCTTTTGATGTTGCGACGTTAATTATATTGATTCCACGTTTATTATTATATTGTGAATGCGCGATCGGTACGATCAGGGTCTTGGCTTGGTAGTTGTGTCGCTTTGCGTTCCTAGCTAGGGTCGTGCCGATATCGTTCGTGTTTTTATGTATCTTTTACTCTTGAGTTCGTTTTGTAGTGTCGCAATGCGCGTTAGCCACTAAACGGACACTCGGGGGTATATTTGGAGTTGGTGCGTCGGTCAAACGTAGTTATACGTATTTTTGGTCGATTGCTTATATACACTTGCTTTATTGTTATATGTGTTCAGGATCACAGGAGGGGACTCCGGACACTACGAAGAGGGGAAAGTGAGTGGTAGGCTTTACTTAGCCATGAGCGTTGGTGAGTAGATTTAACATCTACATGGGAATCGCCCGCATGGCGTTATGCGTCTGGGTTAGAGATGTTATGTTTTGTCGCATATTCTATTGCATATATAGAGTTGCGCATACACGTTACTGCTTAGTTATTGTTGTGCTTGGACTAGTACCCTTAAGACACTGCACTATTATTGACGGCTTATGTCGCACGAGCACTGATTGTATGCCACACACACCGTCAATAATTGCCATGACACGCACAATACGCTTACATATACGATATTTTTTGGTTACGGACATTGAGACTTTGATTCATATTCCTTTAAGCATATGACATCTAGCATACCTGTATACCTATATGCTTACACATATGCCGTGACATGCTTACATGCTAGTTACTTGTATTACCTATAGGGTATTGTACCATTAGCGATAGGTACATACACACATAATGACATAGCTATGTGTATACCTTGCATACATACTTCACTTATACTTGGAGGGTATATTACATCATTACTGATAGGTAGATACATATACCTTGCTATACCTTTATATTTACGTATATATCTGGTTATAGCTACATATTTACCTTTATTTTGATGTTATACAGACTTGGAGAAATTATGAACCGCATGATTTATATGTTTACTTGTTGCAGTTAAATAGCGGTTTTCATTTATATGCTCACATTACAGTTTTCTGTTGCATATATTATATTCATGGATTTTCGCATTGAGATATGGATTTTTCATGATATTTTCTGGATTTGGAGACTGTGGTAGTTTCATGAAATTATGCATTATTTGAAAAACTCGGTTTCCCTTGATATGATATTTCAGCACCTACCATGAGTTTTATCGGTTCTGAAATATATACCCCACGCGAGGAAAGGAGGGGTCCGTGTGCGGGTACATGGTGGGGTCGGAGGTACCCAAGGGCAAGAATCTCAGTGAGCAAGAATCTTAGTAGGGGAACCATACCTACCGATGACAGTACCTATGACTCGGCGGTTATCGTGGGGATACTGACGGGAGTCATGTATGTATGGATACGTCGAGAGGTGAGGGTCAGAGTTAGGCACTCGAGCTTTCGGTATAGCGTATGATACGTACCTATCAGGGGGCCAGTCGTGGTGACAGCACCTGATAGATCAGTATTTATGTGTCGATGCTTGACACTTGGTTTCATGATATTTTACTCCTAAGTATATATATATTAGTGGAGTGGGACGCTAATATATATGTATACATATCACTTTATATACTTCATCATAATTATTCATGCAAATATACTTAGGATATATGAGGTTGATTTGATATTGGATACATGATATATGAGATTCACTTGATGTTGGATTCAGGATATGTGAGATTTACATGATTTTGTACATTCAGAATATATGAGATTTACTTGATATTGTACATTCAGGATTTGTGAGACTTATATGATATGAGAGCCAATTTGGGGGCTGATTTGAGGAATTGGAATTTGGATTGTCTTGATGGACTTTGGTCCTACCACGATGTCAGGATTCCGTGGAAATGACATGTTTCATTCCATACTCCACATTAATTGTTTATGCACTGCTTCATGTATTAGTTGTACCTGATAGAGTACCTTCCATGACTGTTGCATTTACATACCTTATTTTATATGCATTGCTTCATGTATTAATTGTACCTGATAGAGTACCTTTCATGACTGTTGCATATATACATTGTCATATCATTTCTTCATGTATTAGTAGAACCTGGTGGAGTACCTTACATGATTGTTGCATACAGATTGTCATATTACTGCTTCATGTATTAGTTATACCTGCTAGTGTACCTTTCATGACTATTGCATACATATGACCATTTATTGTTATTAGCTTGCATATGTTAGATTCGCGCTGTACGTGCATACTTGCGATTACCTGCATATGATATTTACTATTCACGAGTTGGCAACTCACCCCCGTTGTGCCACAGAGTATGCAGGTTGTTCCCCAGAGTAGGTGAGGCAGGCTATTCATCTATCACATCATCTTTTGCTGCGGATACCGCTTCGGCTCACAGTGTGCAGTTTTGCTTAGGTGGGTTTTACGGTTATCCAAGATTGTTTATTGTATATTCATTGTATCCATGTACTCTCCATCTACCATTATCTTGTATGACTTAGAAATTTGATGTGAGGACGATATTGTGTATTATTTTGTGACTTGGAGGTCTTTTATGCAGTTTTACTTCTATCGTCTTTTATTTCTTCGCTACGGCATCGTATATCTGTTGTGGTGGTTGTTTTCCGCCGTTGAGCGTGGATTTGCTCCCGTTAGGGATGCTTTACTTATATTTATGTTGTACCCATTTTTGGGGTTGGTTTTTACAAAGATGGTGCTGCCAAAATTTTAAAGGAAGAAAAGTTGGACTTTAAAGAATTTGGGTTAAGATTTCAAAGGTTTTGAAAATGCTATTATCACTTTCTTACTACTTTTGATGGTTTAGATTGCTGGGTTTTTGGTTTACTTAGATTGCGTTACGCCAGTAGACATTGCGTAGTTTAAGGGCCGTCACGTGCCAATTTCGGGTCGTGACAATTTCAGTCGGGGGTGGCCGATACGTTCCGTTTTTACCGCCGATCGTCCCAAATCTGGGAGGGGACGTCTTGCCCGTTGAATCGAAAGACCGCAACGAAATATTCTGTTTTCACAGCCGAGCGTCCCCAGACGAAAAAGAGTAGGAGGTCGGGACAAAAAAACAATAAAAAGGGGATGCAACATGAGGACTTCCCAAGAGGTCACCCAAGATAGTACTACTCTCGCCCAAGCACGCTTAACTGCGGAGTTCTAATGGGATCCCGTGCTTTAGTGCTGGTATGGTCGCATCCGAAAGGTTTGGGTCGCCAAACTCTTTTATTCTCTTCCCGGCCGCGACGGATTCTGCATATTCTTCTTTCGTTGTCTGTCGGTTTCTCTCCTTTTCCCCGTCAGATTCAGCCGCATTAAACGTTAGGCTGGATATACCGAAGACCAGCGTCGTTTTACTCGTTTTCCTTACCCGTCGTCCTTAATTTCAGTCGGGGTGGCTGATACGTTCTGTTTTTACCGCAGATCGTCCCAAATACCAAGGGGGGACGTCTCGCCCGTTGAACCGATAGCCCGCAACGCAATATTCTGTTTACACAGCCGAGCGTCCCCAGACCGAAAGAGAGTATGAGGTCGGGACAAAAAAATATAATAAAAAGGGGATGCAACACGAGGACTTCCTAGGAGGTCACCCAAGATAGTACTACTCTCGCCCAAGCATGCTTAATTGTGGAGTTCTGATGGGATCTGGTGCTTTAGTGCTGGTATGGTCGCATCCGAAAGGTTTGGGTCGCCAAACTCTTTTATTCTCTTCTGGGCCACGACGGATTATGCATATTCTTCAATCGTTGTCTGCTGGTTTCTTTCCTTTTCTCCATCAGATTCAGCCGCATTAAACGTTAGGTTGGATATACCGAAGACCGGCGCCGTTTTACTCCGTTTTCCTTGCCCGTCATCCATAATTTTAGTCGGGGTTGGCGGATACGTTATGTTTTTACCGCCGATCGTCCCAAATCCTATGGGGGGATGTCTCGCCCATTGAACCGAAAGCCCGCAACGAAATATTTTGTATTCACAGCCGAGCATCCCCAGACCCAAAGAGAGTAGGTGGTCGGGATAAAAAAACAATAAAAAAGGGATGCAACACGAGGATTTCCCAGGAGGTCACCCAAGATAGTACTATTCTCGCCCAAGCACGCTTAACTGCGGAGTTCTGACGGGATCCAGTGCTTTAGTGCTGGTATGGTCGCATCCGAAAGGTTTGGGTCTCTAAACTCTTTTATTCTCTTCCGGGACGCGACGGATTTTGTATATTCTTCAATCGTTGTCTGCCGGTTTCTCTCCTTTTCTCCATCAGATTCAACCGCAATAAACGTTAGGCTGGATATACCGAAGACCAGCGCAGTTTTACTCCGTTTTCCTTACAATAAAAAGAGTAGGAGGTCAAGACAAAATAAACAATAAAAAGAGGATGCAACACGAGGACTTCCCAGGAGGTCACCCATCCAAGTACTACTCTCGCCCAAGCACGCTTGACTGCGGAGTTATGATGGGATCCGGTGCTTTAATGATGGTATGGTCGCATCCGAAAGGTTTGGGTCATCAAACTCTTTTATTCTCTTCCGGGCAGCGACGGATTCTGCATATTCTTCATTCGTTGCCTGCCGGTTTCTCACCTTTTCTCCGTCAGATTCAGCCGCATCAAACGTTAGGCTGGATTTATCGAAGACCAGCGCCGTTTTACTCCGATTTCCTTGCCCGTCGTCCTTAATTTCAGTCGGGGTGGCCGATACGTTCTGTTTTTACCGCCGATCGTCCCATATCCGGGGAGGACGTCTTGCCCGTTGAACCGAAAGCCTGCAACGAAATATTATGTTTTCACAGCCGAGCGTCCCCAGACCGAAAGAGAGTAGGAGGTCGGGACAAAAAAAACAACAAAAAGGGGATGCAACACGAGGACTTACCAGGAGGTCACCCATCCTAGTACTATTCTCGCCCAAGCACGCTTAACTGCGGAGTTCTGATGGGATCTGGTACTTTAGTGCTGGTATGGTCGCATCCGAAAGGTTTGGGTCGCCAAACTCTTTTATTCTCTTCTCGGCCGCGACGGATTCTGCATATTCTTCATTCGTTGTCTGCCGATTTCTCTCTTTTTCTCTGTCAGATTCAGCCGCATTAAACGTTAGGCTGGATATACCGAAGACCAGCGCCGTTTAACTCCGTTTTCCTTACCCACCGTCCTTAATTTCAGACGGGTTGGCCGATACGTTCTGTTTTTATCACGGATCGTCCCAAATCCCGAGGGGACGTCTCGTCCGTTCAACCGAGAGCCCAAAACGAAATATTCTGTTTTCTCAGCCGAGGGTCCCCCGACCGAAAGAGAGTAGGAGTTCGGGACTAAAAAACAATAAAAAGGGGATGCAACACGAGGACTTCCCAGGAGTTCACCCAAGATAGTACTACTCTCGCCCAAGCACGCTTAACTGTAGAGTTCTGATGGGATCCGGTGCTTTAGTACTGGTATGGTCGCATCCGAAAGGTTTGGGTCGCCAAACTCTTTTATTCTCTTCCGGGCCACGACGGATTCCAATGTTGGGTTTACCTAGCACCTCATGAAGGGTTTGGAAGCATCACATGTACCAAATATTAAATTTTTAGGGTTCTAAGTAAGCATACAAAGAATCATTCCTAGAAAAATTAGGGTTTCAAAAACAACACTTCAACACAAGTAGATTGAGCTAGGGTTTTGAGAGTACAACCTTTGTAGCTCCATACGCTAGACTCCTCGGCTACTTGGGATTTAGAAAAAGTCCGCTTGAACTTCTCTAGGTCCACGATGATCCACCCGGAGTCCGCTTTGTCCAAGCTTGCAACTTCACTTTATCAAGAGAATGAAATGAAGCTAACACTCTAAACAAGTGGGCATGACTTGTGTAGAATGGTGTCGTGGTTCTTTTTCTCACTTCAAAATCCTATCTTGTTGAGTATTTTGCTCACTTGAAAGATCTAGAGAGCAAAAGAGCAAGGTTGAAAAAGATGGTGGCTTTTTAAGAAGAAGAGAAAAGATAATCCCATTTGAAAAATAGAAAATCTATGAATATATATTTTCCACTTCTCATCTCAAACCATGGTTAAACAATAATGATATTATTGAACTTGAGTTAAAACACAAAAGGAAAGTTAATCCATGGTTAAATGGTGGGTGAGAATGGTTAGGCCAAAGAAGAGTGTAGAAAGTGAACCATGAATTATCCTTTCCTTTTTCATTTTGTTTTAGAACAAATGCAATAAAAATTCATATTATTTAACCAAGGTGTGAGTCTTATATTGCCACCATCTTCTATGTATATACAACCATGAAGGATGATGTATGTATGTATGTGTGCATGCACATCCATATGTGCATGAATCAAGAAAGAATGCATACATGCATGCATACATCCAAAAAATACAAGAAAGGATTTCTAGTGAGAAACTAATGGTTAAATGATAAATCAACACTTGATTTATCAATCCGGCCATATCACATACGACCTAACCAAAACCAAGCCGCCCGATTAATATACGGTATCTTTTACGCGCATTTTAACCGGGTCCATGCGCATATCACATACGCGCACCACAACGTTTCTCCTGGACTAGGTAACTCCTGTGTGGGACTCTAAGACTCGTCAATACGCCGGCAGTGGGTGATGATCATATCAAGCACCCCCAAGTCGCAAGCGGTCAGCTAAACGTAACGGCCACCCGGGTATTGAGCGATCAGAAGAAAACAAGCGAACCTGCTACAACTACCGTCGAGCCAACCGGCAACACTACCCGTGCAGTCCAGTCTCCTCGTCTGATATGTCGCATATCAAGTCTAGGGGTGGTAAACGTCAGAACCCAATAACCGATAAGTCATGCCGATGTGGGGCTCATAACGGGTTGAGAAACTACCGGTAACACTTACCAGTAAATCTCTAATCAGCCCTGGCCAGGGACTTCCCTGTTACGGCCAATCGAGCACAGTGCAACATCAACCCCCAATACCGGGAGAGACGAAACCCCTCCTATCGCTCATTGCCTCCATGTGACTCGGGACTGTACCCAAAAACCACCGTTTTGCACGCCCTCATGGACGTGGTAAGGTGGAAATCAAAGCACAGTGGGAATCACACAAGACTCTATGACGATCTCGGGTCTACAGACTAACCTGCACAAGTGTCACCTGAGAACTGCCATTTGACGTGAGGTATAATACCATCTGGGAGTTCTCAGCGAGTCCGTCCAGTGTACCCAGTCTCCACTGAGCACCCGTATACCATCTCTGATGTCAAACACCAATGAATATGGGATCATCTATCGCCCATCTCATGGGTCGAGAAGCGTATACGCTAGTCTACACTGGTATATCGATGCCCCGTCTCGATACACCCACGACTAGGGACCTTGAAGGATGTACTTATGGACTACCATGTCCCTACTAGTTTGATCCGCATCATAGTCCAGGTAGTCAAGTACACATCCTAAGGGCTTTACCAACATGTAACTTTAAGACAGTATAACGAGACAAGTATATATGTTAAGGTAAATTGCAACCAGATAGCATACTATCATATCGAGCAAGAAAGTCATCTCTATATATGTCCAAGCATCCAATATAATATACATCATCTGTACAATACTGGCCTCTAGGGCATACATACAACTAACAATCTCCCACTTGCACTAGGGCCAGCTGCTGTAGTATCGCATACCGAGCATCCTGAAGAGTCTCTAAAACTGTATATGGGGAATGGCCTTCGTGAGTGGATCCGCTATGTTATTCTTCGTGTCAACCCTCCTGACCTCGATCTCCCGGCGATCAACTATCTCCCGGATCAGTTGATACCGCCTCAGAATATGCCTGGATCGCTGATGGGACCTGGGTTCCTTGGCTAAAGCCACCGCTCCATTGTTATCGCAATACAAAGGTATTAGATGCTCAATGGATGGAACCACTCCAAGTTCAGTAATGAACTTCTTGATCCAGACAGCCTCTTTGGCAGTATCGTTGGCAGCGATGTATTCAGCCTCCATCGTCGAGTCTGCCACGGTTTCCTGCTTGGAACTTTTCCAGCTAACCGCCCCTCCGTAAAGGGTAAAGCCAAATCCCGATTGCGACTTAGAGTCGTCCTTATCACTCTGGAAGCTCGAATCGGTAAAGGACTCCACTTGGAGTTCTCCGTTACCATACACCAAGAGCATCTCTTTAGTCCTTCGTAAGTACTTGAGGATGCTCTTCACAGCTGTCCAGTGACTCTCTCCAAGATCAGCTTGATACCTGCTCACTACACTTAGTGAGTATGCTACATCGGGTCTGGTACATAGCATCGCGTACATGATAGAGCCTACAGCCGAAGCATAGGGTATCCCTTGCATGCGAGCTCTATCCAAATCAGTCTTGGGAGACATCTCTTTGGAGAGAGTGAATCCAGAGATCGTAGGTAAGTTCCCATGCTTGGATTCTTCCATACTAAACCTCTTTAGTATGGTGTCAATGTACCTGGATTGGGACAATCCTAATATCCATTTGGATCTATCTCTATAGATCCTAATTTCCAATATGCAGGAGGCATCACCAAGATCTTTCATTGAGAATCTTTGTGATAAGAAGAGCTTGACCGATTGCAGCATAGGAATGCCATTTCCTATCAAGAGTATGTCGTCCACGTACAATACGAGGAAGACAACCTTACTCTCTACCACCTTCTTGTAGGTACAAGGTTCATCTACGTTTTTGACGAAATCAAACTCTTTGATAACGACGTCAAAGCAGATGTTCCAACTCCACGATGCTTGCTTTAATCCATAAATGGATTTAAGCAGCTTGCACACCTTCCCGCTGCTCCCACTATCTACGAAGCCCTCTGGCTGAGTCATGTACACGCACTCTTCTAAATCACCGTTTAGAAAGGCGGTCTTAACATCCATTTGCCAGATTTCGTAATCATGATATGCAGCGATGGCAAGCATGATCCGGATGGATTTAAGCATAGCCACTGGAGAAAAGGTCTCGTCATAGTCCACACCTGGTCTTTGATGAAAACCCTTTGCAACAAGTCTAGTGTAACGTTTTAAAATTAATTAAATAAATAATTAAATGAATAAAAGTGTTTAAGTGAATTTTAGGATTTTCGGTAAAGTAAAATGTAATTTTCGTAAAACCAAACCGGGATTGTTTTTCATTATAATTTTAAAAATATCTATTTTAATTATGAAATTACTAGTAAATGGTGTTTATTTAGCAACTTATAAATTTTTAGTTTAATAAAATATTTTTCCTAAATTAATTATTTTAAATATTAACATAAGCTTTATTTTTACACTAAATTAGTGTAAATTACAAATTTAAATGGTTTTAATTTGTAAAAATGAACCATGGCATATTAGAATTTAGTGTGTATCATGAAAAATTTATTTGCAAATTTTTCCTTGTTTCTAGATCTTTCTTGAGTTATTTTAGAAAAGAATTAAAAGAAAATGAATAAAGCATGAAAAGATATTAAGATGATGACATTTTGGAGAAGTTTCTACACCATTTCTCATGTGTTTCTCCCTCTTCCCCTTATTGTGGCCGGCCTCCCCATCACTATGGCTGCCCCCCCAAATTTTCCACCTCATTTTTATTCAAAAATACATCAAAAATTCAATTAAAATTCCACAAAATCCTATATATTTTTCTACCCTTCTATTCTTGCTCATATTTACATGGATTTTGGAGTGGGATAGCATACATTTTGGAGGCTCATTTCTTGTTTGGATTTCATATTTTTGGAGGTATAATTTCTTTCTTTTGATTTATTGTTATTAGATGTTCAATTAAGCTTAATTAGATTTAATGAATTAATTCTATGTTTTTTTTTAAAAATTCAAGTCAGGGTTTGTAAATTCAAGTTATGATTTTTTTTTAATTATTTAGGGTTATAATAGTTAGTTTAACATTTTTAGAATTGGAAAATATTGCATGGTTGTTGAATTGTAAATTTTTCATTGAAAATTGTTTAAATTAGGAATTTTTGCTAACTAGGTTTCTATAAAACCTAATTATTGGTGAAATAAATCTCAATTAATATTTGTAATACTATATTTTGGTCTTAATAAGAGTTTTAACTTGTTGGTGGAATGGAAAACTTAAATTGATTGCTAGTTTCTATGGATAATTGATAAATTGTGATAAAAATTGTTATTTTTGTAAACTAGATTTTAGAAATTCCTAAATAAATGAGATTAAAAATATAATTATGGTTTCATTATATCATTATCATCATGAATTGTGGTTTAAGTCACTAATTTATGCAAAATCATGTTTTGTGGTGGAATTGTTGTGTTTTGCTTGAAAAATGATGAAAATTGTTAAAAGGTGCAAACTAGAAATTTCAAATATATATAAATTTGTGTAATAAAAATATAGTAATAGTTTGTATAGTCTAGTTATGCTATTTAATGAGTTTTATGACCATTGGTTTCATTTAAATGTCAAGTTTTGATGAAAAACGGTAAACTGGCATTTTCGGGTTTTACGAAATTGGACGGTTTGATAGATTTTAGGGTTTCAATGGATTTAATCATGTTTTATAGTATAAGTAATGTGTTTTAAAACTACAAGTTGTTTGTTGTTGTTTATCTCGATCCGTCGGAGTTTGTACGCCGATATCGAGCGGTATTTGGTTCATTTGCGTGGACGGGACATAGGTTTTAACCTATGCTTGTTCCTTGTATCGTTTGACTTTTGTATGTGATTCGATTTACGATGTTATTTATATGTTTGCGTTTAGGTACCCTTCAAGTGGACTACGGGAGATGAAGAGGAGGATCGCGACACCGTCATCGGCAGACATGGACCAGGTGAGTAGATGTATATCTACGGGGGGAAGTCGGGTGGATGGCGTTTAGCACCCCCGCAACATAGAATAGGAATAGTACTTATTGACATTAGAAAACCAGATGTGACCCTAGATTCTTAATGAGTAGGACCCTAGTAATGACCCTAGGCTGGACTAGACCGATTTAGGAAAAGCATACCAGAGGATGAATACCTTGGAGGAGGTTCGTAGGTTTCAGATAGAAACACACACGCACACACTGGAACACGTCATGGTGTATACGTGCATGTGTATATATATATAGAACTAGGTATAGGTATATATATATATATACAACACGTACATGGGATTCATTGATGCGATATGATATCTGAGGTTTGATGAAACAGTATAACTGGGCTTGATGCCGTGATTCTTGACTATACAGTCGTATTAAGTGTTAGCGGATCATTAGAGAATGAGATGATGAACAGGTATATATAAATTATAATGGGTAGTGATGATATTGAGATACATGGGACTCTAAAATATTACTCGGACTGCAACTTGTGACTGATCACGATATGATATATGTACAACCTGATTACGACATTATATAGGTGTGACCTGATGCCGATATTATATAGGTGTGACCTGATGCCGATATCATATAGGTGTGACTTGATGACGACATGATTTCAGTATGACTTAATCACAATATGAAACATGTGACATAATATTTCTGAGGATAAACTAATGATGCATATTACGATGGCAATGATATATGATTGATGTATGGGATTACAGTTTAGCACCTTGATCATGAGATGTGTTGATGATGACATTACACGAATGATGAGGCACCTAGGAGATACTTGACCCGTACCCCGATATTGGGATGCCGTGCGATGGATTTTACCGTACGAGGCATGGATATGATGATTGATCCGCACTCTTGATTCGAGGAAGCCGTACTACTGTAACGTCTTCAAAATAATAAAATATGATTTTTGGGAAATTTTATAATTTAATATTATTTTAATGAATATTTTAATATTCTGGTATAATTAAATACAGATAAATGGGGAAAAATTATGGAAAATTCTAAAATAAGGTATTTTAAGGAATTGCTTCGTTTTCTGTGCATGCCCCCATTTCCTCTAGTTTTGACCCTGAGTATGTCTAGTTTTGACTGATTCCATCTAGGGTGAAATCTGGGTTGATTTTCCTATGTTGGTGTATAATTTGGGACTTGTTTTAGCATGGATTTTGGTATTTGGTGATTCATTCCTGTCGGGTGGCATTTGGACGTCAACGACAAGTGGATTTTGATTGTGTTTACATGCGAGTCGATAGGTTTTTACCTATGCGGGTAGCGTGTGCTATTTTGGTTTCCGATGTGATTTTCATGTGCTTTAGCATTGCGATATACTTGTAGGTACCCCGCGTGATGTTGAGGCAAAGGAGGTGAAGATAGCGACATCGGCTTTGGCACACGAGAAGCAAGGTGAGTAGATTATATCTGTGGGGAGAAGTCGGGTGGATGGCGTATAGCACCCCCGCAGTCCGTGGTGATGTATACGAATACGTATACACACGAATATTTATTATGTGTTGTTTAGGGTTATTGATGGTAATAATGATATTTTGATGATAAGAATATATTGGTTTAGTTTAGTGCGAACCCTAGAGTAGTGGTTGCACTCACACATACATGTACACACATACTTGCATTCATTCTTTCATTTATTAGAGTGCATATGATGGTGCGTATATCTACACATGGGTATGGGACTATGTGTTTATATACTGGATTTGAGGATAGTATTTGGGATTTGAGATGAGTCGATGAGATTGGGCTTGAGGCCAGGAGATCGGTGATGTGATTTGGTTCGTATTGAGATACGACACGATGTTTTAACGGGTCTTTTGACGTAGTGATTCTTACACCTGCATGCATACATAGAGGGTATCAATATTGTACTAGACGTAGATCAGTACCCCGATCATGACATTTGATAAAGAGGATACCAGATAAATAGTATGATGAATGTGATATTGACCCGTACCCAGATTTGGGATGCCGTACGACGGATTTACGTACAAGCTATATTTTGATGATTGATCCGCACTCTTGACTTGGGATGTCTGATTATAGATAGGGTATCGGATATGATATTATTGAGGCGGGATCACCGACTAATATATATACATGTATGTATATGTATCGACTCAGATGTTAGGCGGTTTCCTCACCCGTAGCTCTACTTGTTAGTTCAGCCGTATAGTTTAGGATGGTTGTTAGATTAGATTAGACTCCTACCTATTTCAAAAACTAACGAATCGTGGGTATTTTAAAAGACAGCCCAAGGGATCCTACGGATATTTCAAAAGACGTATCTTTTCATAAAAACACCGTAGCCCCTATTTTCAAAACCCCATGATTCGTGTTATTTCAAAAGGCACCAATTGTAGAGGTTATTTTAGATTAATGCAGATTAGTTATAGTTGCGTCTAGTATTCAGCTTCCGCTCATTATTGTGGTTCGCATCGCATCGCATGCTTATATTATGTTTCATACTCCATTATTGATGTTATGCTGTTAGGACACCAGCACCATTACCGATGATGCGTATGTACCACGTACACTTACTTGCCGGCTCACACACATCTTCATCGGTAATTGCCATGTCACGTACACCTTAGAAAATATTATTGCATCGACATAGGTTGTTAGCTAATAATTTAGACATGATATTAGTGTACTTGCCTTATATGCTAGATTAGACATTGTAATTATTAGTTGTTACATCATGCATGTTATTATTCATGGATTTTTATGCCTGTATGCACTGTTTACATGCTATTGAGGATTGGATTCGGATTTCCATGAGATTTTCTGGATTTGGGGGAAAACCGCAAAACTTATATAAACTTCTTTTCTCTCTTTAAAATAAAAAGTGCGGTTTTCCCATGATGTATGAGTCGTCCACCATGAGTTTGCTGATGGATTTGGAAACCCGATTCGAGGAGACGGATGAACCGTTTCGGGTACATGGTGGACCCGGTAAGGTACCCCGGTGCAAGAAGCGCGTGGTGATGACGATGTGAGCCTGGCAGGGGAGCACTACCTACCGGTGATTTTACCCGACGCGTCGGATATCCGGAGGATACCGTCGTGGTCTTGAGATGGATGGTAGGGGCCGGTCTGGACTGACGGCGCCCTAGATATTATGATTGAGACATTGGGATTTCGAGATTTCGAGGTACAGAGACTGTGATACAGAGATATCGAGATATTGGGATTACGTTTTGTGCCGATGCTAGGCACTGTTTTATGCTGATTTCATTATGATACCTCAACTAAAAATACAAGGGAAATCTCACTAAATTATGAAAACAGTTTCTTCATTTACATGTATTCTGCTTTCATGCATTCATACCTCATATTCATGACATACTATTACCTGAGGCACTAGCACGAGCACTTGGCACTACATTCACGTATAGAGATTACATTGCCAGTTTAGCATGCTTTAGCTTTATTCATATTGAGGTTTCTTTATATCTGATCGTATTGACCTAGGTTGGGTCATGCATTCGATCTCTGCTTGTAGATATCTTTCTATTCACGAGTTGGCAACTCATCCCCGTTGTGCCCCAGTTCTTGCAGGTTTGCCGTACAGTTCTATAGCGGCATTTCTGGCACACTGCTTCCTTTTGGGTGATTTTCTTGGATAGGTGGGTTCTTTTGTATCAGAACCGCCGTTGTATTTATATTATTCATTGTATCTAGAATATCCATCAACCAAAACTCGTATATTGTTTCAGACCTAGACTAGTGATGTGTTATTCGACCATAGAGTCGCGCTTAGTAGTGTTGCGGTTTTCTTGTTGCTTTTCGAGCTTTCTTTTGGATTTGATCCTCGCCACTTGGCGTTGTATATTATTGTTGCATGTGTGGTGGTGACCGTCGATTGACGAAGAGCTAGCTCCCGCTTAGGGATGCCTTTATCATTGCATATATTGTTATCCTTGTTATACCCCATTCGGGGCCAGTTTTACAAAAGAAACTCTGCCGAAATTTTTAGAAAAGACTGTACTGTTTTTAAAAATGCATATTCGGCTTAGTTATTTAAAAACCTTGATTTCAAACATGTTTTTCTTCACTTCTTTAAACCAGTTTCTTTACTTATTCTTAAAAATGGTTTTAGATTTCTGGGCTTTTGGCTTACTTGGATCAGATGGAGTCCTATAGACTTCATATGGTTCAAGGGCCAGTTGTAAGTGCACGGCGGCACCCCGGTCGTCAAACCGACGCCGGAATGCGGAAACGGTGAATAACTTTGATTTTGCGGACTTAGCAAATCGGTACCACCGCGCACTAAACACCCGGATCGTTACCATTAAACTAAGTCTAAGCTAACTAGAAGATGGGAAAGAGATATACCGACGATCCAAGTCCTCCGGTCTTCATCTCCACTCCGATCTCCTCGCGGGATCTCCGTCCGTCTCCTCCTCGTCGCCGGAAGTGCACCACGTCGCCTACATCGTTTACGGGCTCCCACCTCAATGCCGAGGCAACTCGGGCACGAAGCCGGCTACTCGACGTGCCCAAGGTTCGTTGTAGAATATGTAGTGAGCAAGTCTCATTTTGAGGTTTGTGGAATTGCCATTGGAGGAGGGATTGAACTTGGAGCTTTTTAGATGGAACTTGTGGGATTTTTGCAACATGAAATGAAGCAAAAAACCCACACCAAAATATTTTTGGACAGCCCCATCAAAGGGGAGGCCGGCCAATGTAGGAAAAAGGAGAGAGGGAAAAGTCAAGGGGGAGTGACCATATCAATCATGCAAGAAAAAGAGAGAGGAATGGTTATCATAATCAACCATGATCACAAAGCAATGCCAACACTCCACACAACCATCATCAACAACCATGATGCTAACAAAGTCAAGCAAGTCAATGGATGGTGCACCATCATGAAGACTATCATGATGCTACAAAAAGCAAAGACCCCCTCCACAAATGTCTATTTGCAACAATGCAAATAAACCCTCCTCCACCAATCTTCGGCCAATGAACGGAACAATGGAAATTGGCCGAAACTAAAAGCAAACTGGCAACTCCAGAAAACTGGTCCCGTAATATATTACGGGAAAACCCCGATACTGTGCATACACACCCGCATCTGTATTTCGACCGAAATACAAAATGCAATGAGACAAAGTCTACACTGTACTATACTAGGATCCGGCTTATACCAAAGCCGGCTAGTAATATCTGTTCGATCCTGATCCGTGCAATACCGCACGTATCTGATCGAACCCTGCCATATACCAATACGGCCTATAGTACAAACTGTCCGATCCTGATCCGTGCAATACCGCACGTATCTGATCGGACCTTGCCATATCTCCATACGGCCTCTACAACCTTTCGCCCGAAAGCTGAGTAACTGTAAGTGTGGTGGACTCTAAAGACTCGTCAATACTATGGTTGTGGATTTAACCACTAGCACGTCAGAGGTATATGCCAATACGTGATGGGCCACCAGCTATTGACCAAAAGGGACGTCGATGAGGAAGCTCACCCCGACACCCAACTGAGCCTGTCAGTGACAATATCCGTACAGTCCGGTCCGTTCGTCTATGAGCATCGCATGGCGGGCCTAGGGGGTTGGTAAAAGTCAGACCCCCAAAAGCGGTACAAGTCGTGTCGGAGTGTAGCCCAGAACACCCTGAGATACTACTGGAATACCTACCAGTAAATCTCCTTGCCTCGGCCGAGGGCTTTGTGTAATGGCTCTCCTAGACACAGCACGACCTCACCCCCAATACCGGGAGAGACGAACCCCTGAAGATACGCTCACTGCCTCCATGTGGCTCGGGACTGTACCCAACTAAAACCTGTTTGCACGACTCCTTTGAGCCGTGGTAGGGTAGTAATCAAAGTACAGTGGGAACTCACACAAGACAAATGACGATCCCCAGGTCGATGAACTAACCTGCACACATGTCACCAGGGAACTGCCATCTGACGTCTGGTATATGACCAACTGGCATGTTCCCGGCGAGTCCTGTCCGGTGTACTCATAACCCAATGAGCACCTGTATACATCTTAGGTGATCCAACTGACACCAGTGGCTTGTGAGACCGGCCACCGCCCCTCGTCGGGGTCTCGACTGTATACACTAGTCTACTATGGAGTATCGATGCCCTGTCTCGAAACTCACACGACTAGGGACCGATTCAGGATATGCTTATAGACTCCCAGCTCCCACTTATATGATCGCCCTCATACTGCTGGTGGTCAAGCATGAATCCTAGGGGCTCTATCAACGTGTAATAGCGACGTGTCAAGTCACCTAAATCAGTACACGATGATAAAGGTAAACCAGATAGCATACTATCATCTCGAGTAAGACTGTCCTACCGGGATAGGTCCTCCATCAATCATTGCAATCACGTACCTGTGATCCAATAATTGACTCTGAGGGCATTATCTCCAACACCAGTCACGTGCTCTTTCGGGTCGTGACAAAGTTGGTATCAGAGCGCTAGGTTGACCTTGGTTCGAGTCTGAGTTTGACTATGTGGAGCCTAGGGCGTTGTTTATATACGAAACTTAGGCTTGACCTTACGGAACTTAGACTTGGTCGAGGGGGTATTCGACCCGAACATTCGTCGTATTAGGATGACCCTTGGTTGATGGATTAGGTGACTAAAGTAGAGTGACGTACCGTTGGTATGTTCCGCGGCATACTTACGACACGCCACTCCGCTTAAGGAACCTTAGGATGTACATATTTTCGAGATCAGTGATCTTCTTTATATCCAGGATTATACATCCATTTGAGATCCCCGATTCTATTAGTTTCATGATCATACCTTTATTGATGCTGTTCCTTCCCATGATCATGTATCCACTTTGGATCTGTTGTTTCCTTTCTTGCCATTGATGTGCTCCCCTTGATACTCGATTGAGGTTCCTGTTACCATGTTTGAGCGCAGTTTGGGCTGCTGCTAGGGTTACGGCCGGTGTGAGCTCGTTTGGTACGAGGGCCGACCATTGTGTTTTCTGGTGACATGGGAACGTCTCGAGTTAGTGTTGGTGATTGTGACCTCTAGTGGAGGCGAGTGCTTGGTCTTGCACCGGATGATCGGGCCATTGTTAGAGCTGCCAGTTGAGAGAAGACTGTTGATGTACAGCATACCTCAGAGATTGTGATGTCGCCTACCGTGCAGACAGATGGACCAGTTGTGGCTGAGATTGACAGGATGTTGCTTCCGAAGCTTACGAGCTGAGATTGCCGTAGCTTTCAGGCAGGTATGAGACAGATGATAGCTAGTCTACCCGATTTGAGAGACGAAGGTGATTCGTCCGATTTTGCGCCGGAGCGGGCCCTGATGAGTTTAAGATTTCCAGTGTGGAGAGTCTTACTCAGATCTAGAGCAGACCGACTCAGAGATGACCGCCTATGTATTGCCTTTCCTGGAGGATTGAGGCGCTGTTCGGCGTACAGGCGAATAAGCCAGTTGCTGCTGCAAATGACGAGATGTCGCCCAGATGGTTGGAGCTACTGCAGCGTGAGCATATACTTAGAGAGATGATAGCGAGTCGCTGGTCACCTGAGGATGAATGACTAGGACAGGTGGTTCGTTTGTTTACCGATGCGAGGTCATCAGATAGATTGTTTCCAGCTAGAGACGACTTCACGCAGGTTCGTTGAGAGTCGATAGAGACGATCGAATGTCAGGAGCCCATTTTCCAAGTTTAAAGTATACGGAAAGACATGCAGGTGATTCTATGGACTCTCTAGAAGAATGAAACCCTAACTCGACTTAATGACCGTGTGAAAGCCTTTGAACCTTCGGGTTTGCGGCGGTTCCTCGGCTCCATTAGTGAGGCTTGGGTTTGCCCTTCTACGGCTGGACCACCGACGCTGTGGCATGTACTCGATACTATTAAACTGTACCCATGATGTGATCTCTTGGGGGATTATGAGGATCTGACGAGTCGATCGGATGGTTCGACATCTTTCGGATATCGTGATGGGACACTGCTTGGGAGACTCCAGATGCGAGCGTAGCCGTCGGAGCGCAGTTCGTGTAGCCACGATGAGTTAAGTCCGAATCAGTCGACATTGAGCAAGGTGGAGTAAAGAGTTCGTACGAGATTTCGACGAGATGACGTCCCACTCCGCTGACATTAGAGATGTGATATGCACCCCGAGGCGTGGTATATGGATGTATCTTCCAGAGAGAAGCGCGATAGGTATGCAGCCGTTCCGGAATAAGCTTTAGCTTCAGCATTGGATGATGACTTCCGGGCATTTCGGCAGGATTGAGATTTGAGAAAGGAACCTCGACAGGACCTTTCTGGAGTACGTTACGAGAAGACCTAGACCAGGAGTGGTCGTATTGCGCACACCCAGCAGGACAGAGTTCGGCATTGTCGACGAGGTAGTTGACCATGTTCGGATAAAGGAACTTACCCAGATGCGTTGCAGATTGATCAGGGACAGACGAGTGATGAGTATTCCTCCGATGGTTGGGACGTGTTCCCGAGGACCTGTTCGGCCTGACATCCTCTACAGAATGATGAAGCTACAGAATATGCGATTTCGAGTCCGTGCGAGAGACTTCAGATTGACCGTGGCCGAGAACAGTGCAGTGCGTAGTAGCTTGGCGTGACGTCATAGTGGACGACGATAGAGACAGTTGGAACAAGAGGTTCGTGTGAGACACTGACGAGCTGTCATTGCTTCCCGTCGAGACTAGAGACCTGATATGCTTACAGAGACGTTGGGATGTGACCAGTTTCTGAGAAAATATTGTGCTGAGGACACAGGTGTCTTTTGAGCGAGAAGAGGTTGTGCAGGAAGGCCAGCCTCTGTACAAATCGGCATAGGCATGCTTGGAAGAGACCTTGAGCAGGATCCCTTCCAGGACATTGCTGCCATGATGATTGCACCCAGGATCAGATGTGTGACGTGCTTTCAGAGAGCCAGAGGCCGACGCCAGTGATATGCTGCCTTACGAGTGGTCGTGAGGTTTGACCGAGAGGTGACCAGAGAAGTGCCAGAACGGAATCGTCCCCGTTAGCACATCTGACAGGGCCGATGAGCCGGTTGACTGTGAGATTGGAAATCCACGGAGAAGATAAGGACCCAGAGAGCCAGAGGACGCCAGATCGTGAGCAAGAGGCAGGTAGATATCCTGCGCTGCTAGCAGTGGATTGCACCGACTCCTTCTCGACCTTGAAGGAGGAACTACCGACGACGGTATTTATGATTTGTGATTTTGTGATTCGATTATCACGTATCCGTCATTTTGGATTTCGGTATTTTGGGCGTTCTGTTTGCATGATTTAGTTTTGATGACAGAGTTTCATGATATTTGATTTTGTGCACCATGGTTGCACCTGCTGGGTATTTATACCTTGTACATAGTTATTACTCTTGAGCTGTTGATTGCGATTTCATGCCTATTTTATGCTGGTGATTTGATTTACGTTTCCAGCAGAGTTTCATGTAATTTTAGTGTTTTGATTTTGCACTCGGTATAGCTTATATGTACTTGTAGTGCATCGATATGTGTTTTGTGCCCGCAGCTGCACACGTTTATGATTTTCTTCATATCTGGATACACTAGGTGTTGCTGCTTACGTATTTGAGTTATTGCTTGGTATTTGTGCATGGGATGCACCAGTTCTATACTTCGTGCATTTGTCGCACCAGTTTTATGTTTCTTGCGTTTATCGCATCAGATTTATATTTCGTGCCTTTGTTGCACCGGATTTATATTTTGTGCATTACGATTGCACCTGACTTCGATTTGATGCCTTTCGGTATGTCGATTTTGATTGTGATATTGATGTGGATTCTTGCACTCCGTGCTTTGGGGTTTGACTTACGCATATTCGACGTTGCTATTGGATTTTGTGATTCCGTGCATATTGAGTGCGCAGGGTCTAGATTTTCATTCGTGCATGATGGATGCACCGATTTGGATTTTCGCGCATGTTGGGCGCATGTTTTGAGATACGATTTTGGGGCACACCAGATGCACTAAATCGAGATTCTTCGTGCATTTCAGATGCACCTGTTTTGGCTGTCAGGCACACATGTTGTCTATGACAGATGCTTCGTGCACACCCGTTGCACCTAGATGTTGTTTTGTGCACATGTTTAGCGCATATATGGATTTTGATTTCCGTGCGCGTCAGACGCACAGGGTGGTGTTATGTGCATTTTTGGAATTTATTCCTTTTGGAGCTGTACATTTTTATGATGTGGGATATTTGCTTTCATACTGAGCAGGACTAGTCAGTGGACAGTGCCTGGATATATTTTGCATGCATCGATAGTTATCGAAGGGATTTCCGAAAAGCGAGCTATAGTCTCAGTATATACCTACGTGTCCGATATGACACAAAACGTTTTAAAAACAAGGAAAACCTTCTGATTATTTTCAAAATGGTGGAACGTGCTTATTAAACAAAGGATATATATACACATATATAGTTATTTTCTTATGAGAAACGTCCGCCACTGTGCAGTGTTACGCGCATCGCACAGCGACTTAAAAAGATTTGGCATACAGTTGCATCAGCTAATTACATGTATAGATTGGGTGTCTACATGTATAGTCTTGGTCCATATCATATTGATTTTGTATTGGATTTGACATTGTGTCGTTACCATAACTCCGATGATTGCAGATGCTTGATGGAGTGTTGCTTTTGAGTTATCTGCTCAGTACTCATGCGCATGCATTGCGCTATGATGTTTTATGTATAGATGATTTCGGAGCCCCGATGACTTGGAATTTGTATTGAAATATTTTAGTATTTGGGGGTTTAAATTTAAATTCGGGGACCGAATTTCTTTAAGGGTGGTAGATTGTAACGTCTTCAAAATAATAAAATATGATTTTTGGGAAATTTTATAATTTAATATTATTTTAATGAATATTTTAATATTCTGGTATAATTAAATACAGATAAATGGGGAAAAATTATGGAAAATTCTAAAATAAGGTATTTTAAGGAATTGCTTCGTTTTCTGTGCATGCCCCCATTTCCTCTAGTTTTGACCCTGAGTATGTCTAGTTTTGACTGATTCCATCTAGGGTGAAATCTGGGTTGATTTTCCTATGTTGGTGTATAATTTGGGACTTGTTTTAGCATGGATTTTGGTATTTGGTGATTCATTCCTGTCGGGTGGCGTTTGGACGTCAACGACAAGTGGATTTTGATTGTGTTTACATGCGAGTCGATAGGTTTTTACCTATGCGGGTAGCGTGTGCTATTTTGGTTTCCGATGTGATTTTCATGTGCTTTAGCATTGCGATATACTTGTAGGTACCCTGCGTGATGTTGATGCAAAGGAGGTGAAGATAGCGACATCGGCTTTGGCACACGAGAAGCAAGGTGAGTAGATTATATCTGTGGGGAGAAGTCGGGTGGATGGCGTATAGCACCCCCGCAGTCCGTGGTGATGTATACGAATACGTATACACACGAATATTTATTATGTGTTGTTTAGGGTTATTGATGGTAATAATGATATTTTGATGATAAGAATATATTGGTTTAGTTTAGTGCGAACCCTAGAGTAGTGGTTGCACTCACACATACATTTACACACATACTTGCATTCATTCTTTCATTTATTAGAGTGCATATGATGGTGCGTATATCTACACATGGGTATGGGACTATGTGTTTATATACTGGATTTGAGGATAGTATTTGGGATTTGAGATGAGTCGATGAGATTGGGCTTGAGGCCAGGAGATCGGTGATGTGATTTGGTTCGTATTGAGATACGACACGATGTTTTAACGGGTCTTTTGACGTAGTGATTCTTACACCTGCATGCATACATAGAGGGTATCAATATTGTACTAGACGTAGATCAGTACCCCGATCATGACATTTGATAAAGAGGATACCAGATAAATAGTATGATGAATGTGATATTGACCCGTACCCAGATTTGGGATGCCGTACGACGGATTTACGTACAAGCTATATTTTGATGATTGATCCGCACTCTTGACTTGGGATGTCTGATTATAGATAGGGTATCGGATATGATATTATTGAGGCGGGATCACCGACTAATATATATACATGTATGTATATGTATCGACTCAGATGTTAGGCGGTTTCCTCACCCGTAGCTCTACTTGTTAGTTCAGCCGTATAGTTTAGGATGGTTGTTAGATTAGATTAGACTCCTACCTATTTCAAAAACTAACGAATCGTGGGTATTTTAAAAGACAGCCCAAGGGATCCTACGGATATTTCAAAAGACGTATCTTTTCATAAAAACACCGTAGCCCCTATTTTCAAAACCCCATGATTCGTGTTATTTCAAAAGGCACCAATTGTAGAGGTTATTTTAGATTAATGCAGATTAGTTATAGTTGCGTCTAGTATTCAGCTTCCGCTCATTATTGTGGTTCGCATCGCATCGCATGCTTATATTATGTTTCATACTCCATTATTGATGTTATGCTGTTAGGACACCAGCACCATTACCGATGATGCGTATGTACCACGTACACTTACTTGCCGGCTCACACACATCTTCATCGGTAATTGCCATGTCACGTACACCTTAGAAAATATTATTGCATCGACATAGGTTGTTAGCTAATAATTTAGACATGATATTAGTGTACTTGCCTTATATGCTAGATTAGACATTGTAATTATTAGTTGTTACATCATGCATATTATTATTCTTGGATTTTTATGCCTGTATGCACTGTTTACATGCTATTGAGGATTGGATTCGGATTTCCATGAGATTTTCTGGATTTGGGGGAAAACCGCAAAACTTATATAAACTTCTTTTCTCTCTTTAAAATAAAAAGTGCGGTTTTCCCATGATGTATGAGTCGTCCACCATGAGTTTGCTGATGGATTTGGAAACCCGATTCGAGGAGACGGATGAACCGTTTCGGGTACATGGTGGACCCGGTAAGGTACCCCGGGGCAAGAAGCGCGTGGTGATGACGATGTGAGCCTGGCAGGGGAGCACTACCTACCGGTGATTTTACCCGACGCGTCGGATATCCGGAGGATACCGTCGTGGTCTTGAGATGGATGGTAGGGGCCGGTCTGGACTGACGGCGCCCTAGATATTATGATTGAGACATTGGGATTTCGAGATTTCGAGGTACAGAGACTGTGATACAGAGATATCGAGATATTGGGATTACGTTTTGTGCCGATGCTAGGCACTGTTTTATGCTGATTTCATTATGATACCTCAACTAAAAATACAAGGGAAATCTCACTAAATTATGAAAACAGTTTCTTAATTTACATGTATTCTGCTTTCATGCATTCATACCTCATATTCATGACATACTATTACCTGAGGCACTAGCACGAGCACTTGGCACTACATTCACGTATAGAGATTACATTGCCAGTTTAGCATGCTTCAGCTTTATTCATATTGAGGTTTCTTTATATCTGATCGTATTGACCTAGGTTGGGTCATGCATTCGATCTCTGCTTGTAGATATCTTTCTATTCACGAGTTGGCAACTCATTCCCGTTGTGCCCCAGTTCTTGCAGGTTTGCCGTACAGTTCTATAGCGGCATTTCTGGCACACTGCTTCCTTTTGGGTGATTTGCTTGGATAGGTGGGTTCTTTTGTATCAGAACCGCCGTTGTATTTATATTATTCATTGTATCTAGAATATCCATCAACCAAAACTCGTATATTGTTTCAGACCTAGACTAGTGATGTGTTATTCGACCATAGAGTCGCGCTTAGTAGTGTTGCGGTTTTCTTGTTGCTTTTTGAGCTTTCTTTTGGATTTGATCCTCGCCACTTGGCGTTGTATATTATTGTTGCATGTGTGGTGGTGACCGTCGATTGACGAAGAGCTAGCTCCCGCTTAGGGATGCCTTTATCATTGCATATATTGTTATCCTTGTTATACCCCATTCGGGGCCAGTTTTACAAAAGAAACTCTGCCGAAATTTTTAGAAAAGACTGTACTGTTTTTAAAAATGCATATTCGGCTTAGTTATTTAAAAACCTTGATTTCAAACATGTTTTTCTTCACTTCTTTAAACCAGTTTCTTTACTTATTCTTAAAAATGGTTTTAGATTTCTGGGCTTTTGGCTTACTTGGATCAGATGGAGTCCTATAGACTTCATATGGTTCAAGGGCCAGTCACGTGCTCTTTCGGGTCGTGACAACTACGTATGTGACGCTATTGAGGCTGGATCGCCGACTATTAGGGATATTGATTCAGACCTTAGGTAGACTCTTATTTCTATTGACTAGTTCTTAGGTTTAGTTTTCCTTAGGAGGTTAGATGGACACTAGGTTAGGTTCGAGTCATATAGTGGTAGTAGTATTAGTATATTAAATGAGTAGGTAATATACATTCGTCTTTACTTTCGCATTGTATCATAATGTTGCATGTTCATACATATGTTGCTATAAACAGTATAAACCTTACCTGTTAGGACACCAGCACCATTACCGATGATGCGCATATTCCACGCACACTTATTTGCCGGCTCACACACATCATCATCGGTAATTGCTATGTCACGTACACTTTAGATCATATTATCTTTTGTTGATAAAATCAGTTAACAACTAAACCGATATAATATTGTGATTACTCTCTGATGTTAGTATAGACATGATATTCATTACTTAGACATTCCTGCATTCATATTTTCATGTTATCGCACAGTATTATGAGCATATGCCGACATTTATCATATACTACTCATGGTTTTGAGATTTGGATTTCTGTGAGATTTCTGGATTTTTGGGGAAAACCGCAAGAATATATATAAAAACTTCTCTCTCTCTCCTCCTCTCTTTTTAAAAATAAGATGCGGTTTTCTCGTGATGTATGTGTCGTCCACCATGAGATTTCGTGTTTTCTGATGAATTTCGAGACCCGATTCGAGGAGTGGATGAACCGTCTCGGGTACATGGTGGGCCCGGTATGGTACCCCGGGGCAAGAAGATCGAGTTGTAGACGATGAGCCTGGCAGGGGAAGGCTACCTACCTGTGATGTCTGGCGCGGCGGATATCCGGAGGATACCGACCGTTGTCGTGAGATTTGATGATATGGGCCGATCCGGACTGACGGAGCCCGAGATATTGACTATGAGACTTGAGATTTACATGTTTGTGTCGATGCTTGACACGGATTTCTATGGATTTCATTGTTGAGATTTCAGATTCTTATACACATTTTACTGTGATAACAGCTAAAAGATTTCTTATACAGACATATCTGGATTTCAGGATTTGGTTATTTTACATTCATGGTGCATGCATATCCATTCATATGACATAGTACTATATGAGGCACTGAAACGAGCACGGAGTATTTGCTTTTACACGTAGTATTACCCTGCTATTGCTAGGTGATTGGGACTTAGTGGTGTATTACTATGACCAAGGATAGCATCGTGCATTCGATTTCTTTTCGTAGATGTCTTCTACTCATGAGTTGGCAACTCACCCCCGTTGTGCCAAATTTTATTACAGGTTCGATGTACAGGTTTTCTTGGCAGATTGCTGGCACATGATTTCTTTCCGGGTGATTTGCACGGTAGGTTGGTTCACTTGTATCTGAACCACCATTGTATCTGTATTATTTCATTTGTATCTAGAAAGCTCCATCAACCATACTTGTATTAATTGATAAGTTTATTGGACCAGTCTTTTATTTCGACCTTAGAGTCGCGCATGTATTAATCTGATTTGGTGGATTTGTTTTCTTTTGAGTTTTGAGCCTCGCCCTTTGGCGTTGTATATTATTGTGCTTGTTGTGGTTGTTTCCGCCTGTTGGCGTTGAGCTAGCTCCCGTTTGGGGATGCTTTTTATTGTTTATATATATTATACTTGTTGTACCCGTTTGGGGGCCAGTTTTTACAGAGGAGACTCTGCCGAAATTTTTGGGAAATTTGCTGATGCTTTTATACTTGTTTTCTTTTCCTTCTTCTTCTTCTTTTATGGTTTAGATTTCTGGGCTTCGGTTTACTTAGGTTACGTTGCGCCTCTAGACGTTTGGTAATCTAAGTGCCGGTCACGTTCCGTACTTTCGGGTCGTGACATCTAGCTTTGAAAGTCTCTACTTTCCCATCTACACCAAGTTTTTTCTTGAAGATCCACTTGCTCCCAATGGGTTTTACCCCTTCAGGAGCATCTTCCAAAGTCCATACTTTATTGGTGTACATGGATTCCATCTCGGACCGCATTGCATCCAGCCATTTCACTGAGTCCCCACTCGTGATGGCCTGCTCGAAGCTAGTTGGGTCATCATCCTCCATGATACAATCCTCACTCCCACCATCCATGAGAAAACCGTAGTATCTTTCAGGTTGGTGAGGAACCCTACTAGATCGGCGGAGAGGTTGAGGTTCGTTGGGAGCTACTGAATCCTCTGGTTCCACTAAATCTTCAGTTTGAGTTTGTGTAGCCGGAATTTCTTCCAGTTCTACCTGGTCGCCACTAATTTCTTTTGTAAGAAATTCCTTTTCTAAAAAGGTGGCATGTCGAGAAACAAACACTTTTTGTTCCTCAGTACGGTAGAAAAGATATCCATGTGAATGTTTGGGATATCCCACAAACTTGCATAGAACTGACCGTGCCTCGAGTTTGTCCGGATTTTGTGTTTTAACATAGGCCGGACAACCCTATATCTTAACACGTTTAAGACATGGTATCTTCCCACTCCATATCTCATATGGTGTGGTAGGTACAGATTTAGATAGAACTTGATTCAACAGGTATGCCGCAGTTTCCAGCGCATACCCCCAGAAGGAAATAGGTAACTCAGCTGTGCTCATCATAGAGCGCACCATATCTAATAGGGTGCGGTTCCTCCGTTCAGATACACCGTTGTGCTGTGGTGTATATGGAGGAGTCAGCTGAGAGAGAATCCCATTCTCTTTTAGGAAGTCCAGGAATTCATTGCTCAAGTATTCACCTCCTCGATCAGATCGAAGGATTTTAATACTTTTTCCGGTTTGGTTCTCGACTTCTTGTTTATATTCTCTAAATTTCTCAAAAGCTTCTGATTTGTGTTTCATCAGGAACACATACCCGAACCTAGAGAGATCGTCGGTGAATGTAATGAAGTACGCAGAACCATTCCTGGCATGTGTAGGCATTGGACCGCATACATCACTATGCACCAGTCCCAAGAGTTCCGTAACTCTTTCTCCGTGTCCCGTAAACGGAGTTTTGGTCATCTTGCCTTTGAGACATGACTGACAAGTGTCATAAGATAAAAATTCAAACGGATTCAAATATCCATCCTTATGCAACTTAGCTAGTCGTGTCGCATTGATGTGACCCAGTCTACAATGCCATAAGAAGGATTCGTTCAGTTCTGAACTCTTCCTCTTGTGTGTGTTTGTTATACTCAGGACTGTTGATTGATTTAAAACATAAATGCCATTGCACAATGTGCCTGATCCAACCAACTTTTGGTTAAGGAAAATGTTCATATCATTATCCTGTAATACAAAATTATATTCTTCTTTACTCAACAAAGAAACTGATATAATGTTGCATATCAGGTTCGGCATGTAATAGCATTCGTTCAGAATAAATATTTTACCAGTTGGTAATACAAGGTGATATTCCCCGACGGTCTTAGCTGCAACAATTGCACCATTTCCAACCCTTATGTCTTTATCACCTTCTCCAAGTTCTCTACCTTTCTTAAGCCCATGTAACTGATTACATATATGGGATCCTGACTCGGTATCTAATACCCAGGACGTAGGGAAAATGGAGAAACAGTTCTCTATAACGAACACACCCGAAGAAAATGCATCAACATGTACTTTCTTCATTTGGATGGCATGGGAATCCTGGTATTCCCCTATGTCCTGTTTAGTCCTATAACTCTTATAAGATAGAACGGAACCAACGTTCCCCAGCTCAGTATAACATGAGGGTTCAGTCAATACATCCATATCATTATCTTGATTAAGGCATGACATGGTCGCTACCTGGAGAGAGAGAGAGAAGAAAACACTTTAGCGTATGCTCTTGCAAGATCAGATTGGTTAATATCTTATCTAATCAGGATGGCTCCCACTGTTTTTATCAAATCTTCCTTCAAACCTTAAAAGGAAAGACTAGCCGGGATTAATTACACCCTACAACTTCGCCGATCTTTCAGCCAGGCCAGTGTCGGTACTTTGAGGGAGGTTCCCCGTGCTTTCGCACGGACCTAATTAAAGTAAATCTCATTTTCCCAGAAGCGTAACCCTGTTGACACCTTTCTAGACACCTACTTGATCGGCTAATTGTCCTGTGTAAAACTCTCGCAGAAGTAACAATTACTCGCAGTGGGTATCGGGATCCAACTATCTCATAGAAGGTATGCAATCTCATTGCAAATTTCAACACTTGAAATTCCCGATAATATTTTGCCCCCTAACCCCTATGACCTTGACAAAGGCCAACAAATCATAGGATGTTAGTCAAGTTCAACCCGTCATTTCTTGATTGAATCAAACCCACCCGCACGACCCTTGACAAAGGCCAACAAGGTCGTACGACTACCCCAAAACAATCTGCATCATATGCATAAACAGATAAGCACCATTTAGCTACCGTACACTACACCTTGACAAAGGCCAACAAACGCAGCACGAATACTAAACAGTTCTTATCTGAAATGACGGAGGGCTACGACAGGTTTTTCAGAAAACCTATTCCGTAATGAACTTGATATCGTTGTAGAATCAAATGAATTTTGAAATGGAGTGATTTTGAGGCTTTTATTAGTTTTGCTAAAAATGTCACTCCCGGTGAAGGGATCTCGGCTCTTTCCTTATGGAATAAGGTGCAGGATATATCATATACATCACTATGCAAAGCAAAACTCCAAAAGCAGTCAAAAGTCAAACCGAGTGTTGTAGCATCTGCAAGTTTTGCTAAAGAGGTCACTCCCGGTGAAGGGATCTCGACTCTTTCCTCATCGAATAAGGTGCAAGGTATATCATATATACCGCTATGCAAAGCAAAACTGTAGCTACCCTTTTTTATTAAAATTTGATTCTACAACATCTTTTAGGTTTCTTTTCTTTCATTAATCACATTAATGAAGTCCCATCATTTAAGTCACCTAAACATCACAGATAAATACGACGTACACTTATGCCATCCGCATTCGCCTCGATGTCCCCTCGTGCACCGTTAGGTTAGGTAACTAACGACAGAGCAGGGCAGGGCTAGTGCTGGTGTAAAACATAAGTAACGTCTATATATAATATATCATATATACTATATACTGTATCCATCAGAACATATCAAATGATCACATCACAGATATCGCAGCAGAAACATAGATATAATGTGGGATATACTAGGACGTCCGTATTTAGTATTTAGCCAACAATAGAAAATATGGATTCCACAGTCGCGATGAATAGCCAAGCCCACACCCTGGACCCCTACGAGAGCGGCAAGCGACCCTACCAATTCTGGAGTTTAGGAGACCCGGTCTCGACTCCTCGAGATGGCCTCCCACTGAATCTCAGAACCCAGTCACTTGTGCTCCCCTCCTTGGGTCCATCCTAATGTGGAAAAGTAAATAATATACAACACTGGTGGCATCGACCTCAACCCGGAAGTGCCCCTAAAAAAAAGAATATTACATTACATTTGAATTTACATGAATGAAAATATAAAACACTCATCTCATATAAAAAAAACCCGGCTATTCAATTGCGACAATCCTGCACATCATATCTCAGCAACACATAATATCTCATATCATCAACGTAAGTAAGTATGCATACCCCAATTGTCGTTGATGTATAGCAACGAAACCGGCGATATCGACATACTACACTTACGGTCACAGAAAAGAAAGTGTAAAGCTACAATATTTGGAATCCACATTCTCCTTAGACATCGTAAATGCGAAATATCACATATTTCGTATTTCATGCCTAACTATATGAATTCCACATATTGTATCACATTCCAGATAAATAAATAGTATTAAAGTTTTCGAACGAATGATCAAATACCCAAAATTTTCTAAAGCTCAACACTTGAGCGGAGTTCAAAAACCCGGAGTGTGACACAGTAGTAGCGGTCCAGCCGTAGAAGGGTCAAGCCAACGCCTCACATATGGCACGCCGTACTGCCCCAAACCCTAAGGTTCAAAAGGCAGTTCAAGACGGTCACATAATCGAGTTAAGGTTTGTTTTCTTCTAGAGGGTCCACCACAAAACTTGCACGTATTTCCGAAAGATTTAAACCCCGTGAAAAAGTTAGTAAATGATACTCATTCGAACAATTCAATACTTTCTAATTTACCCGGAAAAGACACGAAATCAAAATTCCGATCGAATCACCGACTCCAAAACAATCTCCAGAACATACAGCACTAAATTCAGATTAAAAATCCCCAAAAACATATACAAGCAGACAAAACAATTACTGTATAAAAACGACAAATTGATTCATCCGTACGGCCGCGGAACCGCGGCCCAAGCAGGCTATTGCCGCGGTTCCGCAGTGATAAGTTGTCATGACCCGAAAGTACGGAACATGACCGGCACTTAAACTACGAAACGTCTCGAGGCGTACGTAATCTAAGTAAGCCGAAAACCCAGAAATCCAAACCAAGAAAAGTAGTAGAGTGCAGGAAAAACCAACTTAAAGCAAGTAGTTTCAATAGCATAAGACGAATTATGCGGTTTTTAAAAACATCAAAAATTTCCTAAAAATTTCGGCAGAGTCTCCTTTGTAAAAACTGGCCCCCAAACGGGATACAACATGAATAGTATACGAAATCAATAAAAAGGCATCCCCAAGCGGGAGCTAGCACTTCGTCAATCGACGGTCACAACCACACAAGCAATATAATATACAACGCCAACGGCGAGGATCAAAATTCAAAAGGAAACTCAAAACCACAAGAAAACCACAGGAATAAAACGCGCGACTCTAAGGTCGAAGGAATAACATCACTGGTCTCTATCTAAAAATAAATACATGATTGGTTGATGGAACTTCTAGATACAACAGAATAATAATATACAAGATATAAAATGGGGGTACGATACAAGTAAACCCACCTACTAGAAAATCACCCGAAGGAAACTATGCCCGCAAGCCGTAAAGAAACCTGTACGGCAAACCTGCAAGAAACTGGGGCACAACGGGGGTGAGTTGCCAACTCGTGAATAGAAAAATATCTACGCACAGAAATCGCATAAATAACACAAGCTAGGTCAATGATCATAATATAACCTCAAATATATGAATAATACGTAGCCTATAACAAGGCTAGGGTAAATATCTAACCCGAGTGTAATCTCATGTGCCTGTGTCAGTGCCTCAGGTAGCAATATATCATATGAATGAGGTATGAATGCATGGAAACAGAATACATGTAAATGAAGAACTGTTTTCATAATTTACTGAGATTTCCTTTGTATTTTTAAAATGAGGTATCACAATGAAATCAGCATAAAACAGTGCCTAGCATCGGCACAAAACGTAATCCCAATATCTCGATATCTCTGTATCACAGTCTCTGTACCTCAATATCTCGAAATCTCAATGTCTCAATCACAATATCTAGGGCGCCGTCAGTCCAGACCGGCCCCTACCATCCATCTCAAGACCACGACGGTATCCTCCGGATATCCGACGCGTCGGGTAAAATCACCGGTAGGTAGTGCTCCCCTGCCAGGCTCACATCATCATCATCACGCGCTTCTTGCCCCGGGGTACCTTACCAGGTCCACCATGTACCCGAAACGATTCATCCGTCTCCTCGAATCGGGTCTCGAAATCCATCAGCAAACTCATGGTGGACGACTCATATATCATGGGAAAACCGCACTTTTTATTTTAAAAGAGAGAAAAGGTTTATTTATGTTTTTGCGGTTTTCCTCCAAATCCAGAAAATCTCATGGAAATCCGAATCCAAAACCTCAATAACACGTAAAATAGTGAATATATGCATGAGAATCCATGAATGCGGCATAACAATGAATAATAACATACATGAAGTAGTAGGCAATAACTACAATGTCTAACTAGCATATAAGGCAAGCACACTAATATCATGTCTAAACTATTAGCTAACAACCTATGTCAAATGAAATAGTATTTTCTAAAGTGTTCGTGACATGTCAATTACCGATGAAGATGTGTGTGAACCGGTAAGTAAGTGTACGTGGTACATACGCGTCATCGGTAATGGTGCTGGTGTCCTAACAGCATGATGTTAATAATGCAATAAGAAATTATAATATAAGTATGCGATGCGGAGCGAACAGTAAAAATGAGCGGGAGCTGAATACTAGACGCAACTATAACTAATCTGCACTAATCTAATATAAGTCCTACAAATGGTGCCTTTTGAAATAACACGAGTCATGGGGTTTTGAAAATAGGGGTTACAGTGTTTTTATGAAAAGATACGTCTTTTGAAATATCCGTAAGATCCCTTGGGCTGTCCTTTTAAATACCCACGATTCGTTAGTTTTGAAATAGGTAAGAATCGAATATAATCTAACAACTAAACTAAACTAAAGGGTTAAGCTAACAAGCTGGACTACAGGTAAGGAAACCGCTTAACATCTGAGTCGATACATATACCTACCTGTATATATATAGTCGGTGATCCCGCCTCAATAATATCATAGCCGATACCATATCTAAAATCAGGCATCCCAAGTCAAGAGTGCGGATCAATCATCAATAAAGCTCGTACGTAAATCCGTCGTACGGCATCCCAAATCTGGGTACGGGTCAATATCACATTCATCAAACTATTCACCTGTTATCCTCTTTATCAATTATCATGATCGGGGTACTGATCTACGTCTAGTACCATACTGATACCGCCTACGTATGCATGGACGTGTGTGAAACACTACGTCAAGGACCCGCTACAACGTCATGTCGTATCTAAGATACGAACCCTGCTATATCACCGATCTCACGGCCTCAAATCAAATCTCATCGACTCAGCTCAATCCCAAGTATCATCCTCAATCCGTATGTGAACACATAGTCCCATACCCATGTGAACACATAACTATAAAGAATCCCATGAGCACATATCAATAGGAAAGTATGCAAGTATGTATGTGTGTATGTGTAGTGCAACACTACCCTAGGGTTCGCAACGCTAAATTAATCCAACACACCAAAATCCATCCTAAGCATCGTTATTAATCCCAAATAACATATAATAATTGTTGGTGTGTATACGCCTCCGTATACACCACCACGGACTGCGGGGGTGCTATACGCCATCCACCCGACTTCTCCCCGTAGATATAAATCTACTCACCTCGACCTTCGCTTGCCGATGCCGATGTCGACACGCGCTTTCTTGTCTCCTTGAAGTCTTCGTGAGGGTACCTACATATCATAACACACCGCATCACATTAAAGTCCGACTCATGACCAAATCGACACACGAATCTCACAAAGGTCAAAACCTATGGTTTGCTTTCACAAATCAACCCAAAAACCCTCGACATCGGCGTACAAACGCCGATTGATCGAGAAAAACACCAAACGTACCAAATCATGGTTTTACAATTCACTAAAAATATATAAAATACGATGCAATTCATCAAAACCAATAAATTGATTAAATCGATTTATTACAAGAAACCTAGTAAGCAAAATTACCCGTTTTAGTACAAAACTCGACATTTAAACAATTCTAGCGGCCATAATACTTATTAAATAACTTAAATAAGTCATAGAAACAATTTCCGGAATTTAATCTCATTAAATTCCAAAAACCCTAATATTCTAGTTTACAAAAATACCGACTTTAACTCTTTTTAATGCAAAATTCATAATTTTACAAATAATCTTGGTTTTGCATGGTCCAAAGGCATTAAACCACTTATTATAATACTAATAATACCATGAAACCCTAATTAGAATTTTATCTCACCAAAATATGTATATTTTCAAAACCTAGTTTGCAATTTATATAATTATCACAATTTAAAATTAATAAAAATGCAACTAGCAACTAGATTAGGTTTTTCATTTCCTCAAGATGAAAATCTACACTTGATTATCCTAGTAGTGAAGGTTAAACCCTAATTAAATTCAAACCACATTCTTGAATTTTCCAATTAGCAACAAGAACAAAACTAACACTTAATTATGCTAGATTAAAACAATTTAAACTACAAATTCTATATAGGGTTAAGGTTTATACCTCCCAATTTTTTTGAGATCTAGCTTGGAGTTAGCCTCCAAAACACCATCTTGCCCCAAGGATTCAAGCATGAATTGGCCAAGGAATAAAGGGTATGGAATAAGCTTTGAGATTATGAGATAATTTGTGGATTTTTGATGGGTTTTTGGTTGAATTTTGAGGTGGAGATCAAGTGGGGAAAGTGTAACATTTAGGAAAAAGCTAGAAATAAATAGATTTAATTAAATTAAGAATAAGGTGATAAATCAAAAAATGGTTAAAATCAAATATGTCAATCTTCATAAGATATATGTAATACAAATTAAATTAGAATTTTTGAATGTAATTTAAATAAGTTATAAGGGTTTTAATGATAAATTTAGCCTCATTTTAATAAAAGATGTGTTTTATAATAAGTTAAGTTGTGAGGGGTTAAATTGTAAAGTTTAGGTTTTATGTAAATATGAGATTGTTGTGGATATAAGTGAAAGTGAGTGGGAAATCATATTAGTTCAGAATTTTAATGGAATTAAAATTTAAAATTTATAGATAATGTAATAACACATCATGCTTGCATGCTTACAACTTCTTTACACCTCCTTCTTGCATGAAACCTACACCCTTCAACCCTTGACACCACCTCCTTAACCCTATCCCTTTCTCCTCTCATACATATAGCTCATTTCAGTTTAAACTCAGATCAAAAACTAAAAAGAAAATCAAAGGAAAAGGAAAACTAAGAGAGAACAAGAAAGAAAACAAGAGGAAGAAGAGGAAGAATGGAGCTTGTTCTTGGTGATGGCTCATCATCAAGCTAGGAGGGACTTAGCCAATTGGAGGGTTATTCCTACAACTAATTGGAGGGTAAATTCTTAATCCCAGTATGTTAAATAGGCTCTGTAGATTAGTTAAAATCAATTGAACATGTCACATAATATCGTATTTTAGGTAAAATTAGTGTCTGTTAGAATCTGCTGTAATCTGGAACATAATTAAATAAATTCAACAGAGCTAAAATGATGTAGGAATCAATTAGAACACACCACAAGAAGACGGAGGCAGGGGGCCGGTTTTGGGCCGGCGACAGAAGGGATTTGGCCGGCGTCGCCGGCCATGTTGAGGAATTTTGGGGTTTTGGTTTTTGGGTTGTTTACAGTATGCAATTTAGGTTATTTTGGTACTGTTGATTTAAATTAGTTTCACTGTAGTCTAAATCTGGGAAGATATATCGGAAAAAGAATCGTAAAACGCTAAATACGACACGACTAAATCATGTCGCGTTTTAATTTATGAAACAGTGCAGATTTGGGTTAAAATCCAGCAAGACTAAGTGTTTAATAACTTGATATAATCTAATAGTAGATAACTAGTAAGTAGGATAGCGTGTTTCTATTTCCGTTATATCGGAATAGTCGTTTTGCTTATATACGTTAATTTGCATATTTAGACGCGGGTACGAGAAATACGGAAGCCGCGAGGAAAGGGAAAGGATTAGCGATTCCGGAGTAGATTCGACTTTCCGGTGAGTAGACTAAATATCTACCGGGGAATTTTGTAAAGATGGCGTGTTTCGCCCGTGGTTTACTTAACTTGATATTTACATCGTCATGCTTAAATGTCATAATTGCATTCATTAAAATACTTGTAAATTGCTTAGTTGTTAGAACACTTCACAATTATCGACGAGTCATGCCACGTGCACATTTTATATGCTACACACACCTCGTCGATATTGCCATGTCACATACACTTAAATATCATACTTGTTAAAATGGATTATAGCGTATTTCACATATCTAATGAAATGGTAGATTGCATCATTGACATCCTGTTACTTTATGCGTATTTTGGTGCTATATATGAGATAAATGCAGAATTGAGGATTTATGGTTTTGAGTTTTGAATACTATTACATAAATCCAGTATTTTCATGATTGATGTGTCATGTCCACCATGAGATGATTTCTGTTTTGGTTTTATTCCGGACCGAGTGGGGGAGATACGGTCGCGGATTTACGTTATCCATACTGAGTGGGGGAGATATACAGTTGGATACATGGTGGACCCGGTCGAGACCGAGGGGCAGGATAGCCGTATTGAGACGGGGGAGCCTAGCGAGGTTACTCGATACCGGAGTTGGTTATAGAAATACGGCGTGTATCTAGAGGATAACGACCGATATTATGAGTATAGGATCATTCGGGGAATGATGCCTATAAGAAATGAAAGTTTTGTGTCGTTGATGGACACCGAGAGATGATTTACTTGAGTTGTGATTTCAGAAGTATAATGAGATTTATTGTTGGATTTCACATATACTCATATATCATATTGATTCATATTCATTATCAGGATGGTCATATTTACTTTATTCGCCGTTATATGTTAGTCGTATTCACTGAGTTGGCAACTCATCCCCGTTGTGCCACAGTTCCTTGCAGGGATAGAGTGGACGGGTAGCTGCGAGGCAGGAGCACTTTTGCAGTTGTATTCCATCTTTTGATAGGTAGGTTACATGTGTAGTAACCTTCCCTTTGGGTTATGTATTTTGTATCTAGAAAGACTCCATCAGACTGTATTTTTGACTTAGAAATGAGAGATGGTTTATGTATGTACAGTTGAGATCTGTTGATCGGTATTATAGTCCTGTCTTTATGAGATTCAGTGATGTTCTATATGTTTATGTTCATGATTCATTGTTGATATTGTTGATTCCAACTAGGAATACAACTAAACTTAACCTTTATTACTTGTTTAATGAATTAACTTCATAACTTGAGATTTTTACTTAAAAACTAAATTTTTATAAATAATTCCGAAATAAGGTATTTTGATCTTGGTTTTTGGCTTACTTGGACTTGTGCATATCTTTAGATAAGATACAATCTAAGTGCCTGTCACATCCAAACTTGGGTCGTGACAGAAAGTGGAGAGTTTGGGGAAGCAAGCTCGGCCAGCAGCAGCATGGGGGGGAAGTGAGAGGTGTGGGTGAGTTTGGGGAAGTCAAAGGAAGAAAATAAGACCCATACATCAAGTATAATGACCCATACCCCAATGTTTAATATCATTTTCCTTTCTTTTTCTTTTTATTGACCTTTGAAGTGGGAATTATTTGGGGCTGCTAGGGCTGCTGAATTCAGCCATACTTGGGGAGAGGGTGAGGGTGTTGTGTGGGTGTGTGGGTTAGAAAAAAAGATAAATGTATTACCCCAATTCCCATTAACACAACTTTCACTATTTAAGCCATTTTTCTTCGACATTTTCTAAACCATTTTGGCAAACCATTTCATTTCAAAAACCACATGATAAAATTTTGTTTAATGTTTTATGATGCACAAAATTTGTTTCAACTCATTCCAATTTGTAATTTTCCCTAATTAAATGTATTAGTGACGGCTTAAAATAATATTAAAATAATTAATTTCGGAAAAATTTTCAGAAAATTTGAAATTTCACCAGTGGCTCAATAAACACCAAATACTAGCAATTATATAGCTAGAATATGTATATTTAATTTTATAATAAAGATATTTACATTTTGACTTTTTACCGAAAACCCCCTTATTTTACCGTTTTTTCGAAATTTCACCGAAACGATTTTCAAAACGTTACATAAGTATTGTTCATGTCATCGTTTTTTACATGTGTGCTTAGATTTCCCTGCTAAATTTTTTAAGGATTTTTAATTCTGAAAAATACCAGTTTTGAAAAAATGTCCAGAGAGCACTAAAAATCCGTATTTTTCGGTTCGATCGGAGTTTAAACTTTGGTAAAGTGTCGCCTAATGTTCTAGGTTGGCTCTGATACCAATGTTGGGTTTACCTAGCACCTCATGAAGGGTTTGGAAGCATCACATGTATCAAAGATTAAATTTTTAGGGTGCTAAGTAAGCATACAAAGAATCATTCCTAGAAAAATTAGGGTTTCAAAAACAACACTTCATCACAAGTAGATTGAGCTAGGGTTTTGAGAGTACAACCTTCGTAGCTCCCTACGCTAGACTCCTCGGCTACTTGGGGTTTGGAAAAAGTCCGCTTGAACTCCTCTAGGTCCACGATGATCCATCCGGAGTCCGCTTTGTCTAAGCTTGCAACTTCACTTTATCAAGAGAATGAAATGAAGCTAACACTCTAAACAAGTGGGCAAGACTTGTGTAGAATGGTGTCGTGGTTCTTTTTCTCACTTCAAAATCCTATCATGTTGAGTATTTTGTTCACTTGAAAGATCTAGAGAGCAAAAGAGCAAGGTTGAAGAAGATGATGGCTTTTTAAGAAGAAGAGAAAAGATAATCCCATTTGAAAATTAGAAAATATATGAATATATATTTTCCACTTCTCATCTCAAACCATGGTTAAAAAATAATGATATTAATGAACTTGAGTTAAAACAAAAAAGGAAAGTTGATCCATGGTTAAATGGTGGGTGAGAATGATTAGGTCAAAGAAGAGTGTAGAAAGTGAACCATGAATTATCCTTTCCTTTTTCATTCTGTTTTAAAACAAATGCAATAATAATTCATATTATTTAACCAAGGTGTGAGTCTTATATTGCCACCATCTTCTATGTATATACAACCATGAAGGATGATGTATGTATGTATGTGTGCATGCACATCCAAATGTGCATGAATCAAGAAAGAATGCATACATGCATGCATACATCCAAAAAATACAAGAAAGGATTTCTAGTGAGAAACTAATGGTTAAATGATAAATCAACACTTGATTTATCAATCCGGCCATATCACATACGACCTAACCAAAAGCTGTAAGGTTTGCCTAGCACCCTTTGAAGAGTTTTGAAGCATCACATGTCTCAAAGTATGTATTTTTAAGGTGCTAAACAAACACGCAAAGGAATCGATCCTAGAAAATTAGGGTTACGAAACATTAAGCTAATAAAAATTAGGGTTTGAAGGCTACAACCTTTGTAGCTCCCCTTTGGCTTGACTCCTTGATCTCTAGGGTGTTGGAAGAAGGTCCACTTGTAGTACTCTTTCGTCCACGACGATCCACCCGAAGTTTCCCGTCCAAGCTTGCAACTTTGGAAAAGTAAAGAGAACACTCTAATCAAGTTGGCTAGACTTGAGTAGAATGATGTTGTGGCTAAGGATCTCACTTCAAAAACCTTTCCCTAATTATGTTTAACTCACTAGAATAACTAAAGAAGAAAAGGTGAAGGAGGATGAAGATGGTGGCTATTTTTAACAAGAGGTGAAAAAAAAATAACCTTTAGTTAAAAGGAAAATGAAATATATATCACTATATATATTTATTTCCTTCTTGCATTCAACCATGATTAAATGATGGAGAGTTAATTTAACTTGGGTTTTAAATGATAAAGAAAAGGATAACCCTAGGTTAGTGGTAGTTGAGCTTGGTTAGGTCAGAAGAAGAATGTAGAAGCTAGAATGATTATCCTTTCCTTTTCATTTTGTTTTAAAACCAAAATTAAATAATAATCCATAATTTAATCCATGGTGTGAGTCTTATATTGCCACCATTTCCATATGCTAACAACCATGATGGATGGGTGTATGTATGTATGCATGTATGCACATCCACATGTGCATGAAACTAGAATGAAAGAAAGAAACACATGCATGCATGCATACATCCATCAAACCCTAGAAAGGTTTCAAGTGAGAAAACTAATGGTTAGATGATAAATCAACACTTAACATATCAATCCGGTCATATCTCATATGACCACACCAAAAGCAGGCCACCCGATCAATGTTCGGTATCATATACGCACATTTTAATCGGGTGCATGCGCATATCGCATACGCGCACCACAACGTTTCGCCTGGACTGGGTAACTCCTTTGTGGGACTCTAAGACTCATCAATACGCCGGCAGAGGGTGATGATCATATCAGGTACCCTCAAGCCGCAAGCGGTCAGCTAAACGTAACGGCCACCCGGCTATTGAGCGATCTTAAGAAAACAAGCGAACCTGCTACAACTCCCGTCAAGCCAACCGGCAACACTACCGTACAGTCCGGTCTCTTCGTCAGATATGCTGCATATTGAGCCTAGGGATGGTCACGTCGACCCTAATAACTCAATAAGTCGTGCCGGTGAATGGTCTATAACAGATCGAGAAACTACTGATAACACTTATCAGCAATTCTCAACAGCCCTGGCCAGGGACTTACTGATATAACCAGTCGGGCACTGTACAGCATCAACTCCCAATACCGGGAGAGACGAAACCCCTCCTATCGTTCATTGCCTTCGTGTGTCTCGGGACTGTACCCAACGGCCACCTGTTTGCACGACTCAGTAGAGCCGTGGTAGGGTGGTAATCAAAGTACAGTGGGAGAACACACAAGACTCTATGACGATCTCGGGTCTACAGACTAACCTGTACCAGTGTCACCTGAGAACTGCTATCCGACGATAGATATAATTCCATATAGGAGTTCTCGGTGAGTCCGTCCAGTCTACCCAGTCACCACTGAGCACCCGTATATGATCTTGATGTCAAACATCGATGAATGTGGGAACATTCATCGCCCATCGTATGGGTCTAGTATCATATACGCTAGTCTACTCTGGTATATCAATGCCCCGTCTCGATATACCTACGACTAGGGACGTTCTAGGATATGCTTATAGACTACCGATGTCCCACTGGTATGATCTCCTTCATAATCAGAGTAGTCAAGACGATATCCTCAGGGCTTTATCAGCATGTATGAATGAATAAAAGCATGATCAAATCAACATGTCAGATAAAGAATAACCAGATAGCATACTATCATGTCGAGCAAGAATGCATACTGAATATATATATACATGTTTAGATACATCCACTATCATATAATGGCCTCTAGGGCATACATATATCCAACAATCTCCCACTTGCACTAAGGCCAGTTATTGGCGTATCTCATACCCAATATCTCAAAAAGTCGCTCATGCTGCGGCTGAGGGAGGGCCTTGGTGAATGGATCCGCGGCGTTATTCTTTGTGTCTACCCTCCTAATCTCGATCTCGCGGCGATCTACAATCTCCCGGATCAAATGAAAGCGCCTCAGGATATGTCTGGATCGCTGATGGGATCTGGGCTCCTTTGCCAACGCCATAGCCCCATTATTGTCACAATACAAAGGTATTGGATCAATAATGGTTGGAACTACTCCTAGCACCGAGACGAACTTCTTCATCCAGACGGCTTCCTTGGCGGCATCATTTGCAGCAATGTACTCAGCTTCCATCGTAGAGTCTGCAACGGTATCTTATTTGGAACTCTTCCAACTCACCGCCCCTCCATTAAGGGTAAATGCATACCCAGAGATAGATTTGCTGTCGTCCTTATCACTCTGGAAGCTCGAATCGGTAAAGGCCTCCATTTGGAGATCTCCATTACCATACACCAAGAACAATTCTTTAGTCCTTCGTAAGTACTTAAGAATGTTGTTCACAGCTGTCCAGTGATTTTCCCCTGGGTTGGATTGATACCTGCTTACTACACTAAGTGCATAAGCTACATTTGGGCGTGTACATAACATCGCATACATTATAGATCCTACTGCCGAAGCATAGGGTATAATACTCATGCGAGCTCTCTCTTCATCGGTCTTTGGACAAGAATCCTTGGAGAGAGTGACCCCATGGCAAGCGGGTAAGGCACCCCGCTTGGAGTCTTCCATACTAAACCTTTTTAAGATGGTGTCAATGTACCTGGTTTGGGACAATCCCAATAACCTTTTGGATCTATCCCTATAAATCCTTATGCCCAGAATGTAGGTGGCATCACCCAGGTCCTTCATGGAGAACCTCAGTGATAAGAAAGATTTGACCGACTGTAGCATAGGAATATCATTTCCTATCAGAAGAATGTCGTCTACGTACAATACGAGGAATGTGACAGCTCTCCCTACAACCTTCTTATAAACACAAGGTTCATCTGGATTTTTGATGAAATCAAACTCTTTGATAACATCATCGAAACAGATGTTCCAACTCCGTGATGCCTGCTTTAACCCATATATGGATTTAAGCAATTTACATGCTTTCCAGCTGCTCCCACTATCAATGAAGCCCTCTGGCTGATCCATATAAACCCATTCTTCTAAATTTCCATTTAGAAATGCGGTTTTAACGTCCATCTGCCAGATTTCATAGTCGTAGTGAGCAGCAATAGAAAGTAGGATCCGAATGGATTTAAGCATGGCTACGGGAGAAAAAGTCTCGTCATAGTCCAAACCTGGTCTTTGACGAAAACCTTTCGCCACAAGTCTTGCCTTATAGGTCTTTACCTGCCCATCTACACCAATCTTTCTTTTAAAGATCCATTTGCACCCTACAGGTTTTACCCCAGGGGGTACAACGTCCAAAGTCCACACTTTGTTGGTGTACATAGACTCCATTTCGGATCTTATGGCATCCAGCCACTTCACAGAGTCTTTACTCGTGATAGCTTGCTGAAAACTGGTGGGATCATCATCATCCATGATGCAATCTTCTCCGTTACCATCAATGAGGAAACCGCAGTACCTCTCTGGTGGGCGAGAAGTCCTACCAGACCTACGGAGTGGCCGAGGTTCTTCAGTTTCTGCTGCAACAGCCGGTTCAACCAAATCGTCATTTGTAGTTTGTGTCTCTAGAACCTCTTCTAGATCCACCACCTTGCCATCATCTTTGTCTGTGAAAAACTCTTTTTCCAAGAATGTGGCATGTTGAGAAACAAACACTTTTTGTTCCTCTTTGTGGTAGAATAGATATCCATAAGAATTCTTTGGATATCCCACAAAGTTACACATGACCGACCGTGTCTCGAGTCTGTCCGGATTCTGCTTTTTAACATAGGCCGGGCAACCCCAAATCTTAATTCTCTTAAGAGATGGTCTCTTCCCATGCCATATCTCATATGGTGTGGTAGACACGGCTTTGGTTGGAACCCTGTTTAGTAGAAACGCTGCAGTCTCCAATGCATGCCCCCAAAATGAGACGGGTAACTTAGCGTCACTCATCATGGACCGGACCATATCTAATAGGGTCCTATTCTTTCGTTCTGACACACCGTTGTGCTGTGGTGTGTAAGGAGGAGTGAGCTGAGAGAGAATCCCATTCTCTTTTAAGAAGTTTGCAAATTCTGTACTGAGATACTCACCACCTCGATCTGATCGAAGCATCTTGATACTCAAGCCGGTTTGTTTTTCTACTTCTTGTTTATATTCAATGAATTTCTCGAAAGCTTCGGACTTGTGTTTTAATAAAAATACATGATCGAATCTTGAGAAATCGTCAGTGAATGTAATGAAGTATGAAAAACCGCCTCTAGCCTGTGTAGATATAGGCCCACATACATCACTATGTATGAGGCCCAGGAGCTGAGTAGCTCTTTCTCCGTGTCCGGTAAACGGAGTTTTGGTCATTTTACCCGTGATACAAGACTGGCAAGTCGCATAAGATTTATATTCAAAAGAATTTAAATATCTATCTTTGTGTAACTTGTTTAGTCTTGTTTCGTTAATATGACCAAGTCTACAGTGCCAAAGAAAAGCTTCATTTAATTCTGAAATTTTTCTTTTATTAGTGTGTTGTATACTGAAAACTGTGTGTTGATTTAGGACATATATTCCGTTATTAAGCGTACCATACCCAACCAACATTTGATTTAGGTGAATGTTCATAACATTGTTCTGCAACACAAAATTATATCTTTCATTGTCCAACAAAGAAACGGATATTATATTACATAGCATACTTGGTACAAAATAACATGGATTCAAAATCAAAATACATCCAGATGGCAACCCCAAGTGATACTCTCCCACTGCGACTGTATGTACATTGGAACCATTTCCAACGCGGAGAGTATGGTCACCTGTCTTCAAAACCTTACTATTTCTCAGCCCCTGCATAGAATTGCAAATGTGAGAACCTGAACCGGTATCCAATACCCAGGAAACAGAGTGTATTGAAAAACAGTTTTCTGTTACAAACGCACCTGAAGCAGAAGCATCACCATGCTTCTTCTTGAGACTTAAGTACTCCGTGCAGTTGCGCTTCCAATGTCCTGTCTTGTGGCAATGAAAACATTCGCCCTTCCCCGGGTCTCCAGCTTTGGACTTTCCCTTTCCCTTCACCTTTTGAACTCCACCCTTAGGATTGGTGGCTTTCTTCTTTTTCTTTCCCTTGGCCTTAGCCTTCGGGCGAGAAGAGGAAGACTGTCCAACAGTCATAACGGGAGTTCTTGCTGACTTCATAGTGCTCTCTGCACTTCTTAACATATTAAGGAGTTCAGGGAGTTCCTTCTCCATGCCGTGCATGTTGAAGTTCACTATGAACTGAGCAAAGGTGGAGGGGAGGGACTGCAGAATAATATCTATATATTGTTCATTGTCCATTGTCCATCCAAGTTCCTCAAGCTCTTCTATAAGAGCTATCATCTTCAAAACATGGTCTCCTACTGGTGTGCCAGGGGCCATTCGCATCTGAAACAGTTTCTTTGATGCTTCGTATCGTAATACGCGGGATTGCTCTCCATACAACTCCTTTGTATGGAGCAATATACCGTGAATGTCTATGTCCTCGTGCTGCTTTTGATGTGTGTTATCCATCGATGCAAGAGCGAGGCATTTGGCCGTGGCACAGTCAGCGTCCCAAGTCTTGCGGACTTCAATGTCCGCAACTGAGGATTTTGGACCTGGGACGGCCGGGGCTGAAGCCGTGAAGACATATGATACTTTATCATAAGTCAAGGCGATTTTCAGATTCCTCAGCCAGTCTTTATAGTTGGTCCCATTCAGTTTGTTTTTATCTAGTAGAAGCTTGAGTCCAGTCATGGGTATCTGCCATTAACAGAGAGAAAAGAATACACTCAGCGAAAGCTCTTGCATAGATTAGATTGGTTATTATCTTGTCTAATCGATGTTTCCCACTGCTTTTATCGAGTTTTTCTTCCAAACCTTAAAAAGAAAAACTAGCCAGGATTAATTACAGTCTACAACTTCGCTAACCGTTCAGCCAGGCCAGTGTCGGTACTTGAGAGAGGTTCCCCGTGCTTTCGCACGGACCTAATTAGAGTAAATCTCGTTTTCCCAGAGGCGGAGCCCCGTTAACACCTTTCTAGACACCTAATGAGTTAGCTAATTGTAAACTGTAAAACTCTCCTAGGAGCAACTATTGCCCACAGTGGGATCGGGATCCAACCATCCCATGGAATGTATGCAATCTCATTGCAAATTTCAACTATTGAAATTCCCGATGTGGTTTTTACCCTTAATACTCGTGACCTTGGCTAAGGTCAACAAATCACGAGCACTAGTCAAGCTCAACCTGTCATTTCTTGATTAATTAGACCCGTTCACATGACCCTTGGCTAAGGTCAACAAAGTCATATTCTCGTCTTAATTAATCTGCATCATATGCATTTGTAGGAAGACATCACTTAGCTACCGTACACTACGCCTTGGCTAAGGTCAACAAACGTTGCACGAATACTAAGTACTCTACTTCCTAAAATGACGGAGGGTTGCGAATGATTTTTAAGAAAATCTTTAACGCTTTGAACTTGATATTGTTGTAGAATCAAACGGTTTTCAAAAGGAGTGGCTTAAGCTCCGCAGTTTTGAAATATAGCTTTTTTTATAAATAGCCGAGTGGTTTGCAAATCCGATTCTACAACAACTTTTTAGGTTTATTTTCTTTACATTAATCACATTAATGTAATCCCATCATTTAAGTCCTTAAGCCAATCACAGAAAAGAAACGAAAATAACACGTACGCTTATGCCATCCGCATTCGCCGCAATGTTCCGTTATGCACCGTTAGGTTACTTAACTAACGGCATACCGGGACGGGACTAGCGCGGGTGTAAAACATAAGCAACGTCTACTATATATCATATATATAATATGTCATTCATCCCAGATATCACAGAACACAGGCAGCAAAAACATATATATAATGTGGGATATACTAGGACGTCAGTATTTAGTATTTAGCCAATAATAGAAAATACGGATTCCATAGTCGCGATGAATAGCCAAGCCCCACACCCTGGACCCCTACAAGAGCGGCAAGTGACCCTACCAATTCTGGAGTTTAGGAGACCCGGTCTCGACTCCTCGAGATGGCCTCTCACTGAACCCCAGAACCCGGTCACCTGTGCTCCCCTCCTTGGGTCCATCCTAATGCGAAAAAGTAAATAATATACAACACTGGTAACACAACCTCAACCCGGAAGTGCCCCAAATAAAAGAATATTACATTACATTTTAATTTACATGAATGAAAATATAAAAACTCTCATCTCACATAAAACCCCCCGGCTATTCAAACGCGACAATCCTGCATATCATATCTCAGCAACACGTAATATCTCATATCATCAACGTAAGTAAGTATGCATACCCCAATTGTCGTTGATGTATAGCAACGAAACCGGCGATATCGTACATACTACACTTACGGTCACAGAAAAGAAAGTGTAAAACTGCAATATCTGGAATCCACATTCTCTTTAGACATCTCAAATGCAAAATATCACATATTCCGTATTTCATGTCTAGTAATATGAATTCCACACATTGCATCACATTCCGGATAAACAGACAGTATCGAAGTTTTCGAACGAACGATCAAATACCCAGGATTCACTAAAGCCCAACACTTGAGCAGAGTTCAAACACCTGGAGTGTGACACAGTAGTAGCGGTCCAGCCGTAGAAGGGTCAAGCCAACGCCTCACATGTGGCACGCCGGACTGCCCCAAACCCTAAGGTTCAAAGGGCAGTTCAAGACGGTCGCATAATCGAGTTAAGGTTTGTTGTCTTCTAGAGGGACCACCACAAAAAGACTTGCACGTATTTCCAAAGTATTTAAAACCCGTGAATAGTGAGCAAATGATATTCGTTCAAACACTTCAATCCTTTCTTATTTACCCGGAAAAGCTACGAAATGAAAATACCGATCAAAATAACGCGTCCAAAACCATCTCCAGATAATACAGTACAACATTCAGATTAAACATACCTAAAACACTATACAAGCAGAAATATGAATTACAGTGAAATCCTCATGCAATAATACTACAGTAAGGCCGCGGAACCGCGGCCTAAGCAAGGATTTGCCGCGGTTCCGCTGCCACATTAACTGTTCATGTCTTCGTATTTCACCATAACTCATAGATTTCCCTGCTGTATTTTTAAGTATTTTTAATTCTGAAAAAGGTCAGATTTTAGAATTTGTCCAGAGAGGGTCCAAGAAAACCGTATTTTTGTCCGATCGGGATTTTTACTTTGTAAAAGTGTCGCCTAATGTTCTAGGTCGGCTCTGATACCAATATAAGGTTTGCTTAGCACCCTATGAAGAGTTTTGAAGCATCACATGTCTCAAAGTATTTATTTTTAAGGTACTAAACAAACACGCAAAGGAATCGATCCTAGAAAATTAGGGTTACGAAACATTAAGCTAATAAAAATTAGGGTTTGAAGGCAACAACCTTTGTAGCTCCCCTTTGGCTTGACTCCTTGATCTCTAGGGTGTTGGAAGAAGGTCCACTTGTAGTCCTCTTTCATCCACGACGATCCACCCGAAATTTCCCGTCCAAGCTTGCAACTTTGGAAAAGCAAAGAGAACACTCTAATCAAGTTGGCCAGACTTGAGTAGAATGATGTTGTGGCTAAGGATCTCACTTCAAAAACCTTTCCCTAATTGTGTTTAACTCAATAGAATAACTAGAGAAGAAAAGGTGAAGGAGGATGAAGATGGTGGCTATTTTTAACAAGAGGTGAAAAAAAAATAACCCTTAGTTAAAAGGAAAATGAAATATATATCACTATATATATTTATTTCCTTCTTGCATTCAACCATGATTAAATGATGGAGAGTTAATTTAACTTGGGTTTTAAATGATAAAGAAAAGGATAACCCTAGGTTAGTGGTAGTTGAGCTTGGTTAGGTTAGAAGAAGAATGTAGAAGCTAGAATGATTATCCTTTCCTTTTCATTTTATTTTAAAACCAGAATTAAATAATAATCCATAATTCAATCCATGGTGTGAGTCTTATATTGCCACCATTTCCATATGCTAACAACCATGATGGATGGGTGTATGTATGTATGCATGTATGCACATCCACATGTGCATGAAACTAGAATGAAAGAAAGAAACACATGCATGCATGCATACATCCATCAAACCCTAGAAAGGTTTCAAGTGAGAAAACTAATGGTTAGATGATAAATCAACACTTACCTTATCAATCTGGTCATATCTCATATGACCCCACCAAAAGCAGGCCACCCGATCAATGTTCGGTATCATATACGCACATTTTAATCGGGTGCATGCGCATATCGCATACGCGCACCACAACGTTTCGCCTGGACTAGGTAACTCCTTTGTGGGACTCTAAGACTCGTCAATACGCCGGCAGAGGGTGATGATCATATCAGGTACTCTCAAGCCGCAAGAGGTCAGCTAAACGTAACGGCCACCCGGGTATTGAGCGATCAGAAGAAAACAAGCGAACCTGCTACAACTCCCGTCGAGCCAACCGGCAACACTACCGTACAGTCCGGTCTCTTCGTCAGATATGCTGCATATTAAGCCTAGGGATGGTCACGTCGACCCTAATAACTTAATAAGTCATGCCGGTGAATGGTCTATAACAGATCGAGAAACTACTGATAACACTTATCAGCAATTCTCAGCAGCCCTGGCCAGGGACTTACTGATATAACCAGTCGGGCACTGTACAACATCAACTCCCAATATCGGGTGAGACGAAACCCCTCCTATCGCTCATTGCCTTCGTGTGTCTCGGGACTGTACCCAACGGCCACCTGTTTGCACGACTCAGTAGAGCCGTGGTAGGGTGGTAATCAAAGTACAGTGGGAGAACACACAAGACTCTATGACAATCTCGGGTCTACAGACTAACCTGTACCAGTGTCACCTGAGAACTGCTATCCGACGATAGATATAATTCCGTGTAGGTGTTCTCGGTGAGTCCGTCCAGTGTACCCAGTCACCACTGAGCACCCGTATATGATCTTGATGTCAAACATCGATGAATGTGGGAACATTCATCGCCCATCGTATGGGTCTAGTATCATATACGCTAGTCTGCTCTGGTATATCAATGCCCTGTCTCGATATACCTACGACTAGGGACGTTCCAGGATATGCTTATAGACTACAGATGTCCCACTAGTATGATCTCCATCATAATCAGAGTAGTCAAGCCGATATCCTCAGGGCTTTATCAGCATGTATGAATGAAAAAAAGCATGATCAAATCAACATGTCAGATAAAGAATAACCAGATAGCATACTATCATGTCGAGCAAGAATGCATACTGAATATATATATACAAGTATAGATACATCCACTATCATATAATGGCCTCTAGGGCATACATATATCCAACAAAAGCAAGCCGCCCGATTAATATACGGTATCTTATAAGCGCATTTTAACCGGGTCCATGCGCATATCACATACGCGCACCACAACGTTTCGCCTGGACTAGGTATCACCTTTGTGGGACTCTAAGACTCGTCAATACGCCGGCAGTGGGTGATGATCATATCAAGCACCCCCAAGCCGCAAGCGGTCAGCTAAACATAACGGCCACCCGGGTATTGAGCGATCAGAAGAAAACAAGCGAACCTGCTACAACTCCCGTCGAGCCAACCGGCAACACTATCCGTACAGTCCGGTCTCCTCGTCTGATATGTTGCATATCAAGTCTATGGGTGGTAAATGTCAGACCACAATAACCGATATGTCGTGCCGATGTGAGGCTCATAACGGGTCGAGAAACTACTGGTAACACTGACCAGTAAATCTCTAATCAGCCCTGGCCAGGGACTTCCTTGTTACGGCCAATCGAGCACAGTGCAACATCAACCCCCAATACCGGGAGAGACGAAACCCCTCCTATCGCTCATTGCCTCCATGTGACTCGGGATTGTACCCAAAAACCACCGTTTTGCATGCCCTCATGGACGTGGTAAGGTGGAAATCAAAGCACAGTGGGAATCACACAAGTCTCTATGACGATCTCGGGTCTACAGACTAACCTGCACAAGTGTCACCTGAGAACTGCCATCTGACGTGAGGTATAATACCATCTGGGAGTTCTCGGCGAGTCCGACCAGTGTACCCAGTCTCCACTGAGCACCCATATACCATCTCTGATGTCAAACACCAATTGTTATGGGATCATCCATCGCCCATCTCATGGATCGAAAAGCGTATACGCTAGTCTACACTGGTATATCGATGCCCCGTCTCGATACACCCACGACTAGGGACCTTGAAGGATGTACTTATGGACTACCATGTCCCCACTAGTATGATCCGCATCACAGTCCAGGTAGTCAAGTACACATCCTAAGGGCTTTACCAACATGTAACTTTAAGACAGTATAAAGAGACAAGTATACATGTTAAGATAAAGAGCAACCAGATAGCATACTATCATATCGAGCAAGAATGTCATCTCTATATATGTCCAAGCATCCAATATAATATACATCATCTGTACAATACTGGCCTCTAGGGCATACATACAACTAACAATCCGTATATTCTTCATTCGTTGTCTGCTGGTTTCTCTCCTTTTCTCCGTCAGATTCAGCCGCATTAAATATTAGGCTGGATATACCGAAGACCACCGCCGTTTTACTGCATTTCCTTGCTCGTCGTCCTTAATTTCAGTCGGGGGTGGCCGTTACGTTCTGTTTTTACCGCCTATCGTCCCAAATCCCGTGGCGGACGTCTCGCCCGTTGAACCGAAAGCCCGCAATGAAATATTCTGTTTTCACAGCCGAGCGTCTCCAGACCGAAAGAGAGTATGAGGTCGAGACAAAAAAAATAATAAAAAGGGGATGCAACAAGAGGACTTCCCATGAGGTCACCCATCCGAGTACTACTCTCGCCCAAGCACGCTTATCTGCGGAGTTCTGATGTGATCTGGTGCTTTAGTGCCGGTATGGTCGCATCCGAAAGGTTTGGGTCGCCAAACTCTTTTATTCTCTTCCAGGCCGCGACGGATTATGCATATTCTTCATTCGTTTTTTGTCGGTTTCTCTCCTTTTCTCCGTCAGATTCAGCCGCATTAAGCGTTAGGCTGGATATACCGAAGACCAGCGCCGTTTTACTCCGTTTTCCATTCCCGTAGTCCTTAATTTCAGTCAGGGGTGGCCGATACGTTCTGTTTTTACCGCCGATCGTCCCAAATCCCGCGGGGATGTCTTGCCCGTTGAACCGAAAGCCCGCAACGAAATATTCTGTTTTCACGGCCGAGCGTCCCCAGACCGAAAGAGAGTAGGAGGTCGGGACAAAAAAAGCAATAAAAAGGAGATGCAACACGAGGACTTCCCAGGAGGTCACCCATCATAGTACTACTCTCGCCCAAGTACGCTTAACTGCGGAGTTCTGATGGGATCCGGTGCTTTAGTGCTGGTATGGTCGCATCCGAAAGGTTTAGGTCGCCAAAATCTTTTATTCTCTTCTGGGCCGCGACGGATTCTTCATATTCTTAATTCGTTGTCTCCCGGTTTCTCTCCTTTTCTCCGTCAGATTCATCCGCATTAAATGTTAGGCTGGATATACCGAAGACCAGCACCGTTTTACTCCATTTTCCTTGCCCGTCGTCCTTAATTTCAGTCGGGGGAGGCCGATACGTTCTATTTTTTACCGCTGATCGTCCTAAATCCGGGGGGGCGTCTCGCCTGTTGAACCGAAAGCCCGCAATGAAATATTCTGTTTTCACAGCCGAGCGTCCCCAGACCGAAAGAGATTAGGAGGTCGGGACAAAAAAATTAAAAAGGGGATGCAACAAGAGGACTTCCCAGGAGGTCACTCGTCCTAGTACTACTCTCGCCCAAGCATGCTTAGTTGCGGAGTTCTGATGGGATCCGGTGCTTTAGTTCCGGTATGGTCGCATCCGAAAGGTTTGGGTTGCAAAACTCTTTTATTCTCTTCCGGACCGCGACGGATTCTGCATATTCTTCATTCGTTGTCGGCTGGTTTCTCTCCTTTTCTCCGGCAGATTCAGCCGCATTAAACGTTTGGCTGGGTATACTGAAGACCAACGCCGTTTTACTCCGCTTTCCTTGCCCGTCCTCCTTAATTTCATTCGGGGGGTGGCCGATACGTTCTATTTTTACCGCTGATCGTCCCATATCCCGGAGGGGACGTCTCTCCCGTTGAACCGAAAGCCCGCAACGAAATATTCTGTTTTCACCGTCGAGCGTCCCCAGACCGTAAGAGGGTCGGAAGTCGGGACGAAAAAAACAATAAAAAGGGGATGCAACACGAGGACATCCCAGGAGGTCACCCATCCTAGTACTACTCTCGCCAAAGCACGCTTGACTGCGGAGTTCTGATGGGATCGGGTGCTTTAGTGCTGGTATGGTCGCATCCGAAATGTTTGGATCGACAAACTCTTTTATTCTCTTCCGGGCAGCGACGGATTCTGCATATTCTTCATTTGTTGTCTGCCGGTTTCTCTCCTTTTCTCCGTCAGATTCAGGCGCATTAAACGTTAGGCTGGATATACCGAAGACCAGCGCCGTTTTACTCTGTTTTCCTTGCCCGTAGACCTTAATTTAAGTCGTGGGTGGCCGATACGTTCTGTTTTTACCGCCGATCATCCCAAATCCGGGGGGGGCGTCGAGCCCGTTGATCCGAAAACCCGCAACGAAATATTCTGTTTTCACGGCCGAACGTCCCCAGAATGAAGGAGAGTAGGAGGTCGGGACAAAAAAAATAATAAAAAGGGAATACAACACGAAGACTTCCCAGGAGGTCACCCATCCTAGTACTGCTCTCGCCCAAGCACGCTTAGCTGCGGAGTTCTGATGGTATCCGGTGCTTTAGTGCTGGTATGGTCACATCCGAAAGGTTTGGGACGCCAAACTCTTTTATTCTCTTCCAAGCCGCAACAGATTCTACATATTCTTCATTCGTTGTCTGCCGGTTTCTCTCCATTTCTCCGTCAGATTCAGCCGCATTAAACGTTAAGCCGGATATACCGGAGACCAGCGCCGTTTTACTCCATTTTCCTTGCCCATCATCCTTAATTTCAGTCGGGGGTGGCAGATACATTCTGTTTTTACCGCCGATCGTCCCAAATCCCGGGGGGTCGTCTCGCCCGTTGAACCGAAAGCCCGCAACGAAAAAATCTGTTTCAACAGCCGATCGTCCCCAGACCGAAAAAGAGTAGGAGGTCGGGAAAAAAAAACAATAAAAAGGGGATGCAACACGAGGACTTCCCAGGAGGTCACCCAAGATAGTACTACTCTCGCCCAAGCACGCTTAACTGCGGAGTTCTGATGGGAACCGATGCTTTAGTGTCGGTATGGTCGCATCCGAAAGGTTTGGGTCGCCAAACTCTTTTATTATCTTCCGGGCCGCGATGGATTCTGCATATTCTTCATTCGTTGTCTGCCGGTTTCTCTCCTTTTCTCCGTCAGATTCAACCGCATTAAACGATAGGCTGGATATACCGAAGACCAGCGCCATTTTACTCCGTTTTCCTTGCCCGTCGTCCTTAATTTCACTCGGGGGTGGCGGATACGTTCTGTTTTTACCGCCGATCGTCCCAAATCCCGGGGGGGGGAGGTCATGCCCGTTGAACCGAAAGCCCGCAACGAAATATTCTGTATTCACAGCCGGGCGACCCCAGACCGAAAGAAATAGGAGGTCGGGACAAAGAAAACAAAAAAAAGGTGATGCAACACGTGGACTTCCCAGGAGGTCACCCATGATAGTATTACTCTCGCCCAAGCATGCTTAACTGCGGAATTCTGATGGGATCCGGTGCTTTAGTGCTGGTATGGTCGCATCCGAACTTTTTGGGTCACCAAACTCTTTTATTCTCTTCTGGGCTGCGACGGATTCAGCATATTCTTCATTCGTTGTCTGTCGGTTTCTCTCCTTTTCTTCGTCAGATTCAGCCGCAATAAACGTTAGGCTGGATATACTGAAGACCAACACCGTTTTACTCCGTTTTCATTGCCCGTCGTCCTTAAATCCAGTCGGGGTGGCGGATACGTTCTGTTTTTAACGCCGATCGTCCCAAATCCCGGGGGGGCGTCTCGCCTGTTGAACCGAAAGCCCGCAATGAAATATTCTGTTTTCACAGCCGAGCGTCCCCAGACCGAAAGAGATTAGGAGGTCGGGACAAAAAAATTAAAAAGGGGATGCAACAAGAGGACTTCCCAGGAGGTCACTCGTCCTAGTACTACTCTCGCCCAAGCATGCTTAGTTGCGGAGTTCTGATGGGATCCGGTGCTTTAGTTCCGGTATGGTCGCATCCGAAAGGTTTGGGTTGCAAAACTCTTTTATTCTCTTCCGGACCGCGACGGATTCTGCATATTCTTCATTCGTTGTCGGCTGGTTTCTCTCCTTTTCTCCGGCAGATTCAGCCGCATTAAACGTTTGGCTGGGTATACTGAAGACCAACGCCGTTTTACTCCGCTTTCCTTGCCCGTCCTCCTTAATTTCATTCGGGGGGTGGCCGATACGTTCTATTTTTACCGCTGATCGTCCCATATCCCGGAGGGGACGTCTCTCCCGTTGAACCGAAAGCCCGCAACGAAATATTCTGTTTTCACCGTCGAGCGTCCCCAGACCGTAAGAGGGTCGGAAGTCGGGACGAAAAAAACAATAAAAAGGGGATGCAACACGAGGACATCCCAGGAGGTCACCCATCCTAGTACTACTCTCGCCAAAGCACGCTTGACTGCGGAGTTCTGATGGGATCGGGTGCTTTAGTGCTGGTATGGTCGCATCCGAAATGTTTGGATCGACAAACTCTTTTATTCTCTTCCGGGCAGCGACGGATTCTGCATATTCTTCATTTGTTGTCTGCCGGTTTCTCTCCTTTTCTCCGTCAGATTCAGGCGCATTAAACGTTAGGCTGGATATACCGAAGACCAGCGCCGTTTTACTCTGTTTTCCTTGCCCGTAGACCTTAATTTAAGTCGTGGGTGGCCGATACGTTCTGTTTTTACCGCCGATCATCCCAAATCCGGGGGGGGCGTCGAGCCCGTTGATCCGAAAACCCGCAACGAAATATTCTGTTTTCACGGCCGAACGTCCCCAGAATGAAGGAGAGTAGGAGGTCGGGACAAAAAAAATAATAAAAAGGGAATACAACACGAAGACTTCCCAGGAGGTCACCCATCCTAGTACTGCTCTCGCCCAAGCACGCTTAGCTGCGGAGTTCTGATGGTATCCGGTGCTTTAGTGCTGGTATGGTCACATCCGAAAGGTTTGGGACGCCAAACTCTTTTATTCTCTTCCAAGCCGCAACAGATTCTACATATTCTTCATTCGTTGTCTGCCGGTTTCTCTCCATTTCTCCGTCAGATTCAGCCGCATTAAACGTTAAGCCGGATATACCGGAGACCAGCGCCGTTTTACTCCATTTTCCTTGCCCATCATCCTTAATTTCAGTCGGGGGTGGCAGATACATTCTGTTTTTACCGCCGATCGTCCCAAATCCCGGGGGGTCGTCTCGCCCGTTGAACCGAAAGCCCGCAACGAAAAAATCTGTTTCAACAGCCGATCGTCCCCAGACCGAAAAAGAGTAGGAGGTCGGGAAAAAAAAACAATAAAAAGGGGATGCAACACGAGGACTTCCCAGGAGGTCACCCAAGATAGTACTACTCTCGCCCAAGCACGCTTAACTGCGGAGTTCTGATGGGAACCGATGCTTTAGTGTCGGTATGGTCGCATCCGAAAGGTTTGGGTCGCCAAACTCTTTTATTATCTTCCGGGCCGCGATGGATTCTGCATATTCTTCATTCGTTGTCTGCCGGTTTCTCTCCTTTTCTCCGTCAGATTCAACCGCATTAAACGATAGGCTGGATATACCGAAGACCAGCGCCATTTTACTCCGTTTTCCTTGCCCGTCGTCCTTAATTTCACTCGGGGGTGGCGGATACGTTCTGTTTTTACCGCCGATCGTCCCAAATCCCGGGGGGGGGAGGTCATGCCCGTTGAACCGAAAGCCCGCAACGAAATATTCTGTATTCACAGCCGGGCGACCCCAGACCGAAAGAAATAGGAGGTCGGGACAAAGAAAACAAAAAAAAGGTGATGCAACACGTGGACTTCCCAGGAGGTCACCCATGATAGTATTACTCTCGCCCAAGCATGCTTAACTGCGGAATTCTGATGGGATCCGGTGCTTTAGTGCTGGTATGGTCGCATCCGAACTTTTTGGGTCACCAAACTCTTTTATTCTCTTCTGGGCTGCGACGGATTCAGCATATTCTTCATTCGTTGTCTGTCGGTTTCTCTCCTTTTCTTCGTCAGATTCAGCCGCAATAAACGTTAGGCTGGATATACTGAAGACCAACACCGTTTTACTCCGTTTTCATTGCCCGTCGTCCTTAAATCCAGTCTGGGTGGCGGATACGTTCTGTTTTTAACGCCGATCGTCCCAAATCCCGGGGGGGAAGTCTCGCCCGTTGAACCGAAAGCCCGCTACGAAATATTCTGTTTTCACAGCCGAGCGTCCCCAGACCGAAAGAGAGTAGGAGGTCGGGACAAAAAAAACAATAAAAAGAGGATGCAGCACGAGGACTTCCCAGGAGGTCACCCATCCTAGTACTACCTCTCGCCCTAGAACGCTTAGCTACGGAGTTCTGATGGGATCCGGTGCTTTAGTGCTGGTATGGTCGCATCCGAAAGGTTTGGGTCGCCAAACTCTTTTATTCTCTTCCGGGCCACGACAGATTCTGCATATTCTTCATTCGTTGTCTAACGGTTTCTCTCCTTTTCTCCGTGAGATTCAGCCGTAATAAACGTTTGGATGGATATACCGAAGACCAGCGCCGTTTTACTCCGTTATCCTTGCCCGTCGTCCATAATTTCAGTCGGGGTTGGCGGATACGTTCTGTTTTTACCGCCGATCGTCCCAAATCCTTTGGGGGACGTCTCGCCCGTTGAACCGAAAGCCCGCAACGAAATATTCTGTATTCACAGCCGAGCTTCCCCAGACCGAGAGAGTAGGAGGCCGGGAAAAAAAAACTATAAAAAGGGGATGCAACACGAGGACTTCCCAGGAGGTCACCCAAGACAGTACCACTGTCACCCAAGCACGCTTGACTGCGGAGTTCTGATGGGATCCGGAGCTTTAGTGCTGGTATGGTCACATCCGAAAGGTTTGGGTCGCCAAACTCTTTTATTCTCTTCCGGGCCGCGACGGATTCTGCATATTTTTCATTCGTTGTCTGCCGGTTTCTCTCCTTTTCTCCGTCAGATTCAACCGCAATTAATGATAGGATGGATATACCAAAGACCAGCGCCGTTTTACTCCGTTTTCCTTGCCAGTCGTCCTTAATTTCAGTCGGCGTGGCGGATACGTTCTGTTTTTACCGCCGATCGTCCCAAATCCCGGGGGGGACGTCTCGCCCGTTGAACCGAAAGCTCACAACGAAATATTCTGTTTTCACAGCCGAGCGTCCTCAGACCGAAAGAGAGTAGGAGGTCGGGAACAAAAATAAATAAAAAGAGGATGCAACACGAGGACTTCCCAGGAGGTCACCCGTCCTAGTACAACTCTCGCCCAAGCACGCTTGACTGCGGAGTTCTGATGGGATCCGGTGCTTTAGTGCTGGTATGGTCGCATCCGAAAGGTTTGGGTCGCCAAACTCTTTTATTCTCTTCCGAACCGCGAGGGATTCTGCATATTCTTCATTCGTTGTCTGCCGGTTTCTCTCCATTTCTCCGTCAGATTCAGCCGCATTAAACGTTAGGCTGGATATACCGAAGACCAACGCTGTTTTACTCCGTTTTCCTTGCCCGTCGTTCTTAATTTCATTCGGGGGTGGCCCATATGTTTTGTTTTTACCGCCGATCGTCCCAAATCCCGGGAGGGACGTCTCACCAGTTGAACCGAAAGCCCGCAATGAAATATTCTGTTTTCACAGCCGAGCGTCCCCAGACCGAAAGAGAGTAGGAGGTCGGGATAAAAAAAACAATAAAAAGGGGATGCAACACGAGGACTTCCCAGGAGGTTACCCATCATAGCACTACTCTCGCCAAAGTACACTTGACTGCGGAGTTCTGACGTGATCCGGTGCTTTAGTGCTGATATGGTCGCATCCGAATGGTTTGGGTGTCCAAACTCTTTTATACTCTTCCGGGCCGCGACGGATTCTGCATATTTTTCATTCGTTGTCTGCCGGTTTCTCTCCCTTTCTCCGTCAGATTCAGCCGCATTAAATGTTAGGCCGGATATACAGAAGACCAGCGCCGTTTTACTCCGTTTTCCTTGCCCATCGTCCTTAATTTCAGTCGGGGGTGGCCGATACGTTCTGTTTTTACAGTCGATCGTCCCAAATTCCGGGGGGACGTCTCGCCCGATGAACCGAAAACCCGCAACAAAATATTCTGTTTTCACAGCCGAGCGTCCCCAGACCGAAAGAGAGTAGGAGGTTAGGACAAAAAAACAATAAAAAGGGGATGCAATACGAGGACTTCCCAGAAGGTCACCCATCCTAGTACTTCTATCGCCCAAGCACGCTTAGCTGCGGAGTTCTGATGGGATCCGGTGCTTTAGTGGTAGTATGGTCGCATCCGAAAGGTTTGGGTCGCCAAACTCATTATTCTCTTCCAGGCCGCGACGGATTCTGCATATTCTCCATTCGTTGTCTGCCGGTATCTCTCCTTTTCTCCGTCAGATTCAGCCGCATTATGTAAGTGCACGGCAGCGCCCCGGCCGTCTAAACGAGGCCGAAATGCGGAAACGATACTTTTCTTTAACTTTTAAAACTGGCGCTACCGCATACTAAAAACACGGATCGGGCCATTAACCTACTCCTAGCTAACTAGAGAAGGGGTAAAGAGATATACCGAGCGATCCGTGTCCTTTAGTCTTCTCGTCGTCATCCCGATCTCCCCGCGGAATCTCCGGTCTTCATCTCCTCATCGGAAGGGCACCACATCGCCGGGTTCTTTTACGGGCTCCCACCTCTGGACCGAGGCAACTCGGGGACGAAGTTGGTGAGTCGACGTGTCCAAGAATGCTGTAGGATAAATGTAGAATGGTTTTGTCTCATGGGGTTATAGAAGTTGCCATTTTTGAAGTGGGGTTGAAGGAGATAGTTTTTTGATGATCAAAAGGATTTTGTGCAAAGCCAAAAAGATCAAAATCCTACTTCCAAATATATGAACAGCCCACATCAAGTTATGGCCGGCCTTGACTTTCAAGAAAATGAGAGAGGAGAGAGAGTGGTTCAATCATGTAAGAAGGAATGATGAATGATGATGAGAAAAATAAAGATCACAACCAAGTCACATCTTCAACAACCATCACAACTCAAAAGTCAAACAATGATGAACAAATGAAGGTCAAAGGATGGTAGAATCATCATGAAGCAACAATTTACAAAGACCACCCTCCACAATGCCAATTTGCACATTTGCAAATAAGCCCTCCTCCACCAATTTTCAACCAAGGATAGAAACCAAAAAAAATGGCCGAAACGGAAAGCAAACTGGCAACTTCAAAAAACTGATCCCATAATAAATTACAGGAAAACCCCGCGACTGTATATACATACCCGTATTTGTATTGCGACCGAATACAAATGCAATGAGACAAACTCTACACAGTACAATACTGGGATCCGGCTTAAACCAAAGCCCGCTAGTATTATCCGTCCGATCATGATCCGTGCAATACCGCACGTATATGATGGAACCCTGCCATATCTCCATACGGCCTCTACAGCGTTTCGCCCGAAACTTGTGAAACGGTTTGTGGGGGAATCTAAAGACTCGTCAATACTTTGGTTGTGGATTTAACCACTAGCACGTCAGAGGTATTAGCTATACGTAACGGGCAACCGGGTATTGACCAAAATGGGCGTCGATGAGCGAACTCATCCTGACACCCTACTGAGCCTGTCAGTGACAATATCCGTACAGTCCGGTCCGTTCGTCTATGAGCATCGCATGGCGGACCTAGGGGTTGGTAAAAGTCAGACCCCCAAAAGCGATACAAGTCATGTCGAAGTGTAGCCCAGAACACCCTGAGATGCTACTGGAATACCTACCAGTAAATCTCCTGTCTTGGCCAAGGACTTCGTGTAATGGCTCTTCTAGACACAGCGCGACCTCACTCCCAATACCGGGACAGACGAACCTCTGCAGATCCGCTCACTGCCTCCATGTGGCTTAGGACTGTACCCAACTAAAACCTGTTTGGATGTCTCCTTTGAGCGTGGTAGGGTAGTAATCAAAGTACAGTGGGAACTCACACGAGACAAATGACGATCTCAGGTCGATGAACTAACCTGTACATATGTCACCAGGGAACTGCTATCTGACGTCAGGTATAAGACCAACTAGCATGTTCCCGGCGAGTCCTGTCCGGTGTACTCATAACCCAATGAGCACCTGTATACATCTTAGGTGAGCCAACTGACACCAGTGGCTTGTGAGACCGGCCACCGCCCCTCGTCGGGGTCTCGACTGTATACTCTAGTCTACTCTGGAGTATCGATGCCCTGTCTCGAAACTCCCACGACTAGGGACCTTTTAAGGATGTACTTATAGACCACCAGCTCCTACGTATATGATCGCCATCATACTGGTGGCTGTCAAGCAAGAATCCTAAGGGCTCTATCAACGCGCAATAGTGACCTATAAGGTCACCTAAAGCAGTACACGATGATAAAGATAAACCAGATAGCATACTATCATCTTGAGTAAGACTGTCCTACCGGCATAGGTCCTCCCTCAATCATTGCAATCACGTTCCTGTGATCCAATAATTGACTCTGAGGGCACTATCTCCAACAATCTCCCACTTACACTCAAGGCTAATTATTGCGATGTCGCATACTCACAGCCCATGTGATACCGAACACCCAACTCCTTTACTAATCAGTAACACAAAACCCGTTTGCGAAACTAATGCGTTCGAGGAATAGCCTCAGTGAGTGGATCCGCTCTGATGTTTCTTTCTATGTCTCTCTATATCTCAAGTTCGCGGAGAAAGCCATCTCCCGAAATGAGCAATACCTGTCTTAGAATGTGTCTGGATGTCTGATGGGACCTACCTCATAAATGAACTCCGAATCCAAACTTCTTAGACCGTATCGACGACTGAACTTAATCAGTATCCCACGTAATGCCTCCCTCAGTGTCCGCTTGGATCACCTGTCCAAAACACTGCCCCTCGTCAGAGGGAAAACTATAACTCTGACAGTCACTCTGTCATCCAGGTCATCTTGGAAGCCTGGAATGATAACCGTCTCCTTAATGAGGCTATCGTTATCATATCCCTAGAGCATCCACTTATGTTCTAAAACTACTGCAGAATGTTTCTCCAGGATTGGATCAATATCAACTTATTGCAGCTCATGCAAAAACAACATCTGGTGTGGTACTTGACATCTCATGATTGACTCAATTGCCTAAGCAAGTGATCTGCCAATCATGCACATCCCTCTCCCCTTTAGTCTGTAAGACACCTTTAGAGAGGGTAACTCCATCACCTGCAGGTACACTACCATGCCAGGAGTCGTCCATTCTAAATAACTTTAGAATGCTTTCTAAGTACCCTGATTGGGATACTTCCCAAATCTAGATCTAAAACCATAGATCTAGTAACCAGAATATCTGATATAATATCCATGTCCTATATGCAGAAACCACTGTGTGACAACCAAAGTATAACAGATCATAGTATAGGAATTTCACTTCCTACTCTGTGTATGTCATCCAAATACCAGGACATCACACCCTACTACCTTCTTAACAGATCCATCCCCTATTATGAAGAAGTCAAACCTATCACCGTCACATCAGAAATAGATGATCTATCTCCGCTACATCTGCTTTAGTCTCTTAATAGACATAAGCCACTTGTCCACCAATGCTTTCGCTGCTCCCACTGACTACGACAACCCTCTGGAAGAATCATATACATGTGCACTTCTAAAGCTTGTTTAGAACGACGCTATACTCATCCTCCTGCCGGGTCTCACAGTCTGGAACAACAGTATTGTCAAGTCTGGGTAAACAAGAACATCCCTGTCACCGTCCTTGAGCATACCGAAGTACCTCTCGAGTGCCTAAGGTTTCCCACCTTATCTGCGAAGTGGCCAATGGAATGTCAAACCAGATTGAATCTTTAGGTTCTTATTAAATTTTCAGTAAACGTTTGTGGTTCTGGAATCACTTCCAGTTCTACCATACTCCCACTTCTGTTTTCTGAAAAATCCATTTTATTTAAAACTGTGGTGAGTCTAGAACAATATCACTATTGATCTTCCAGATGGTAGAAAGTCAACCATCATCATAGCCTGGGTCAACCCGCAAACAGCCATCACGGAAACGTGCCTTGAATTATCCAGAGTTTGGTTTTAAGCATATGCCGGACAACTCCCCGTACCTTAACATCGTTAAGATATGAACTGTTCTATATCCAATATAGAAACGGAGGCACTGATTTAATTGGAACCAGATTCAAATCATGCAACTGTTTCCAGTGCATGTCAACTAAATGGAAAGATGCCGATCAGCATTACTCAACTTAGGAGTGCTTCCAATTATGAGTAACCTAAAAGAGAAGCAAGTTCTCCCAATCATTACTATCAACTGAACACCATACACAAGTATCTACATTTTCGATCACCTTGAAGAATCCCGATACTTGCAACACCTGGTTCTCTACTCTATTCTTATACCTATAACTTCTCAAAACTTGGACCTTGTATTTCTACGAAATACATGTCTAAGAACTAGAGAAGTCACAAGTAAACAGAATACAGTCCGAGCACCAATGCCTCTGTCCTCATGGACACTGGACAATATACAATACTCTGTATAAGTCCCCTGAGTCTAATAACTCATTCCATGTGTGTTGTAGGTTGAAAACTGTACTTATGGTTAAGAAGAATTACACCGTTGTTTAATGCTCCTTACCTAACCATCCACTGATATAAGTAAATATCATAGACATAACTTCAAAAAGGTATATCTCACTCTATAAAAATAGACGTACAGATATATCAATTTGAAATTGGTGTATAACAGCGGATATTCAAAACCAAATAGTTGCCGTCCGGCAAACAACCCAGGTGACTTCCTCAAATATCACCAATTACAACGAATTCCGATATAATGAGGATGATCACCTAATTCCCAATAACTTACTACCACTCATCATCTGTAAAACCATACAGATGTAAGAATCATACATGGTAAATACATACCCTGGAGCAAGGCTAATTGGGAAATCAGTTTTCTTTTAACAGTACACAGTGAAACTGAAACATTGAAACATTTCGTAGGGGTATCCTGGTATTCCTAGTAATGCCTCTTCCATTATCCAGATTCACAATTGTAACCGTATATCTCTTTGCCATCTCTCCAAATCCCTTTATATGTCTTTTAGTCATTACCTTCTGCACACCCCTTTAGGCCAAATGGTTTTCTTCCTTCCCTACCGTTCGGTACCAGCCTATGGTTTGGAAGAAGACTATCCAATAAGCATAATGGGTGTACTGTCCTAATCCTAGGAGCACTCGCAACCCGAGAGAAGGTAAAGATAAAAGACACCTGAATAAACCTTATTCCTATTTCTCCTGAACCAGAATCCATCCCCAAACTGGAGCAAGTTCCTTTCGAGTTCGTATATAACCATACGATGGAGTATCCAATAAACTGTGGATCTTCGTAGTGATAAGGAGTGTTCTGGAGAAATACAAAGGTGATATAGGATTGGCGAAGAAATACTTGGTTTGGTCGTGAATAGCAGTCGCAGTTTACTTTGCTCTCTTACTAATCCCTTTATATGTCTTTACTTAATACCTTTTGCACACCTTCGTTAGGCTAATTAGTTTTCTTCATTCCCTACCGTTCGGCACCTGCCTATGGTTTGGAAGAAGACTATCCAATTTGCGTAATAGGTGTACTGCCCTAGTCCAAGGAGCACTCGCAACCAGAGAGAGGGTTAAAGGAAAAGACAACTGAATAGTCCTATTCTTTTTCTCCAGAACCAGAAACCATCCTCGAATAAGTTCTTTCGAGTTCGTATATAACCATACGATGGTTTTATCCAATGGAAGTGGACGTTCGTAGTAATACGGGGTGTCCTGGAGAAAATGGTAAAAGTAAGAGTGGCAATGAGGTATGCAACTCTGACAGTCCAAAAGCCAGTGTTTAAGAAGGTTCGGTCAACTTGGTCACTGAGTCATGGTCAAGGGTCGGGCCATGGTCGCTGCCAAAGAGAGAGAGAAAAGAAACACTCAGCGTGCACTCTAACCTAGATCAAAATGGTTATCACTTTATCTAATCAGGAAACCTCCCACTGTAACCTCAAATTCTCCTCCAAACCTGAAAGAAGAATTAGTCGGGAACACCCGAGGAGTAAACCAACTCATCAGTGGGAATCGGGATCCAACTATCATCGCATGATAACGTGATGGAATCCACTCACGTTATCACACTCCAGAAGGTATGCGCATTTCTGGCAAGTTTCAGTTTCTTTAGAAACACCCGATGTGATTTTTACCCCATGCTCTTATGACCTTGACTAAGGCCAACAAATCATAAGTCACATGTTAAGTTCTACCCGTCATTCTCCAGGTTAATTTGAACCCACCCGTACCTACCCATGACTTTGGCCAACAAGGCAGTACGACTGTCCCAAACTAACGCATCTATCTATGCTGCAGAAAAGTAACAAATAGCTACCATACACTATGTCTTGACTAAGGCCAACAAACATAGCATGAATACTAAGTGCTACCCGTCTGAAATGACGGAGGGCTACGAATGGTTTTTGGCGAAAAACCTTTAACGTAATGAACTTGATATCGTTGAAGGAACCGGATAGCTTTTAAAAATATAGTGGCGAAAACCTTTGGTAAAGAGGTCAATCCCGGTGAAGGGATCTTGGCTCTTTCCCCGTAGAATGAGGTACGGGATATTCTAAACTGAATACAACGATACAAAGCAAAAAGTGATCGGCTATAGTGAAGTTATTGCCCTGACGCAAACTTCTGTCCAAGGGGTCACTCCCGGTGAAAGGATCTTGGCCCTTGCCTCGTCGACTGAGGTGCTGGATATTCCAACTGAATACCACTGTGCAAAACAAAAGAGAACGTCCTTCCATTAACAGCTTTTTGAAAAATGTTCCAACAACATCAGAATAGGTTTGTTTAGCTTGCATTTATCTGAATCAACGCAGTCCCATCAATTGATCACACCACAAAGAACTAAAATAATGATGTACGTATATGCCATCCGCATTCGCCACTAGGTCCCGTCATTACCCGTTAGGTTACTTAACTAACGACAGAGCGGGGACTGGACTAGCGCGGATGCAAAACATATACAACATCTACTAGTATATATATATATCAATATATAATATTCGCTCAAGGCGTGATAAAATGCAACATCACAGAAATGTAATAAGCATCACAGAACAATACAGATATATGGGATCCCCGGGTTTCATAGAGCCGCTACTGAAACCCGACGTTCCCCTGGTCGTGTGGATAGCCTGTGCAATGAAATCCTAGACCCCTACGGGCGCGGCAAGTTACCCACCAAAACCTGAAGCGAGGCAGCCCCCTTCAGCAACGTGAATGGAACACCCAGCACTTTATGGAATCCGGTAACTTGGGCACCCCTCCTTGGGTGAACCTGTACCCCTTACGAGTGCGGCGAATAGCCCGCCAATTCTTGAGTAAAGCCCCCTCCATCTCAACGCCATGAGATGCGGGCCCGTTACCCTCTAGAACCCGGCTATTCGTGCATCCCACCTTGGGGTAATCCCAGTACAGAAAGTAAAATATACATACAACGGGTACATCGAGCTCAGCCCGGTCGTGCCCCAAAAGAATAATATATAAACAGGCAGTGACGGCATTCCACATGTCGGACGCTCGCCCCGCAATATCAAATGTACATAATAAACCAAACTGTACTACCATTGCATCCAGGCTATCCACCATGACAATCCGCAACATCACAGCACAACAGAGAACATCAACGTGAATGTCACGTTTGCAAATCCGTCTAAAAGGGATATAGCAGTTAGACAGGATTTACCGATCAAATGACATTCACGGTCGTAGATATAATGTAAATACTGTGAACTAACATGTTTAAAATTTTCGATCAACTAAATTTCCAGAAGTGGGCCCCAAGCACAACTGTAGCACTCAAAGAAAATCTGGGCCTAAACAAAATATTCCAAAAAGCCCAATTTTAACTCAGGAATCACTGCAAGAAATTTGGTACAGTGACTTCACTGCTCCGCGGCGGAACCGCGGCCAAAGGGGGGTTGAGGTCCCGGTTCCGCGGTGATACAGTGACGTTATATGACCAAATTTCTACAGTGTTCTCCATAAACCCTTCCCGATTTTTTGACATGCCCAGAAAAATTTTTGGAGCACAAAATAAAATCGACAGAAATTGTTACTTCAGAAATCGGGTTTTCGGAAAATCCGTTCGATCGAACTTGTAAACACGTTAGAGCAAGCTAGACTAGGTTAATGGCGTGGCTCTGATACCAGTGTAAGTGCACGACAGCGCCCCAGCCGTCTGAACGAGGCCGAAATGTGGAAACGATACTTTTCTTTAACTTTTAAAACTGGCGCTACCGCGTACTAAAAACCCGGATCGGGCCATTAACCTACTCCTAGCTAACTAGAGAAGGGGTAGAGAGATATACCAAGCGATCCGTATCCTTCGGTCTTCTTGCCATCATCCCGATCTCCCCGCGGAATCTCCGGTCTTCATCTCCTCATCGGAAGGGCACCACATCGCCAGATTCTTTTATGGGCTCCTACCGATGGACCGAGGCAACTCGGGCACGAAGTTGGCGAGTCGACGTGTCCAAGAATGCTGTAGGATAAGTGTAGAATGGTTTTGTCTCATGGGGTCATAGAAGTTTCCATTCTTGAAGTGGGGTTGAAGGAGATAGTTTTTTTATGATCAAAAGTATTTTGTTCAAAGCCAAAAAGATAAAAATCCCACTTCCAAAAATATGAACAGCCCACATCAAGTTGTGGCCGTCCTTGACTTTCAAGAAAATGAGAGAGGAGAGAGAGTGGTTCAATCATGTAAGAAGGAATGATGAATGATGATGAGAAAAATAAAGATCACAACCAAGTCACATCTTCAACAACCATCACAACTCAAAAGTCAAACAATGATGAACAAATGAAGGTCAAAGGATGGTAGAATCATCATGAAGCAACAATTTACAAAGACCACCCTCCACAATGCCAATTTGCATATTTGCAAATAAGCCCTCCTCCACCAATTTTCAGCCAAGGAAAGTAACAAAGAAAAATGGCTGAAACGGAAAGTAAACTGGCAACTTCAAAAAACTAATACCGTAATAAATTACATGAAAACCCCGCGACTGTATATATACATACTCGCATTTGTATTGCGACCGAATACAAATGCAATAAGACAAACTCTACACAGTACAATACTGGGATCCGGCTTAAACCAAAGCCCACTAGTATTATCCGTCCGATCATGATCCGTGCAATACCGTACGTATATGATCGAACCCTGCCATATCTCCATTCGGCATCTACAGCGTTTCGCCCGAAACTTACGAAACGGTCTTTGGGGGACTCTAAAGACTCGTCAATACTTTGGTTGTGGATTTAACCACTAGCACGTCAGAGCTATTAGCCATACGTAACGGGCTACCAGGTATTGACCAAAAGGGACGTCGATGACCGAACTTATCCTGACACCCTACTAAGCCTGTCAGTGACAATATCCGTACGGTCCGGTCCGTTCGTCTATGAGCATCGCATGGCGGGCCTAGGGGGTTGGTAAAAGTCAGACCCCCAAAAGCGGTACAAGTCGTGTCGGAGTGTAGCCGAGAACACCGTAAGATACTACTGGAATACCTACCAGTAAATCTCCTGCCTTGGCCAAGGACTTCGTGTAATGGCTCTCCTAGACACAGCGCGACCTCACCCCCAATACCAGGAGAGACGAACCCCTGCAGATCCGCTCACTGCCTCCATGTGGCTCGGGACTGTACCCAACTAAAACCTGTTTGCATGTCTCCTTTGAGCGTGGTAGGGTAGTAATCTAAGTACATTAGGAACTCACACGAGACAAAGACGATCTCAGGTCGATGAACTAACCTGTACACATGTCACCGGGGAACTGCTATCTGACGTCAGGTATAAGACCAACTAGCATGTTCCCGGCGAGTCCTTTCCAGTGTACTCATAACCCAATGAGCGCCTGTATACATCTTAGGTGAACCAACTGACACCAGTGGCTTGTGAGACCGGCCACCGCCCCTCGTCGGGGTCTCGATTGTATACACTAGTCTACACTGGAGTATCGATGCCTTATCTCGAAACTCCCACGACTAGGGACCTTTTAAGGATGTGCTTATAGACTACCAGCTCCAACGTATATGATCGCCATCATACTGCTGGCAGTCAAGCAAGAATCCTAAGGGCTCTATCAATGCGCAATAGTGACCTGTAAGGTCACCTAAAGCAGTACACGATGATAAAGATAAACCAGATAGCATACTATCATCTTGAGTAAGACTGTCCTACCGGCATAGGTCCTCCCTCAATCATTGCAATCACGTGCCTGTGATCCAATAATTGATTCTGAGGGCATTATCTCCAACACATTAAACGTTAGGCTGGATATACCGAAGACCAGCGCCGTTTTACTCCGTTTTCCTTGCCCGTCGTCTTTAATTTCAGCCAGGGTTGGCGGATACGTTCTGTTTTTACCACCGATCGTCCCAAATCCCGTGGGGGGACGTCTCGCCCGTTGAACCGAATGCCCACAACGAAATATTCTAAATTCACAGCCGAGCGTCCCCAGACCGAAAGAAAGTAGTAGGTCGGGACAAAAAAAACAATAAAAAGGGGATGCTACACGAGGACTTCCCAGGAGGTCACCCAAGTTAGTACTACTCTCGCCCAAGCATGCTTAACTGTGGAGTTCTGATGGGATCCGGTGCTTTAGTGCTGGTATGGTCGCATCCGAAAGGTTTGGGTCGCCAAACTCTTTTATTCTCTTCCGGTCCGCGACGGATTCTGCATATTCTTCATTCGTTGTCTGCCGGTTTCTCTCCTTTTCTCTGTCAGATACAACCGCATTAAACGTTAGGCTGGATATACCGAAGACCAGCACCGTTTTACTCCGTTTTTCTTGCCCGACGTCCTTAATTTTAGTCGGGGTGGCCGATAAGTTCTATTTTTACCGCCGATCGTCCTAAATCTCGGGGGGGGACATCTCTCCCGTTGAACCGATAGCCCGCAACGAAATATTCTGTTTTCACAGCCGAGCGTCCCCAGACCGAAAGAGAGTAGGAGGTCGGGACAAAAAAATATAATAAAAAGGGGATTCAACACGAGGACTTCCCAGGAGGTCACCCAAGATAGTACTACTCTCGCCCAAGCATGCTTAACTGCGGAGTTCTGATGGGATCCGATGCTTTAGTGCTGGTATGGTCGCATCCGAAAAGTTTGGGTCACCAAACTCTTTTATTCTCTTCCGGTCCGCGACGGATTCTGCATATTCCTCATTCGTTGTCTGCCGTATTCTCTACTTTTCTCCATCAGATTCAGCCGCATTAAACGTTAGGATGGATATACCGAAGACCAGCGCCGTTTTACACTATTTTCCTTGCCCGTAGTCCTTAATTTCAGTCGGGGTTGGCCGATACATTCTGTTTTTACCGCCGATCGTCCCAAATCCCGGGGGGGCGTCTTGCCCGTTGAACCGAAAGCCCGCAACGAAATATCCTGTTTTAATGGCCGAGCGTCCCCAGAACGAAAGAGAGTAGGAGGTCGGGACAAAAAAAAACAAAAAAAGGAGATGCAACACGAGGACTTCCCAGGAGGTCACCCATCCTAGTACTACTCTCGCCCAAGTACGCTTAACTGCGGAGTTCTGATAGGATCCGGTGCTTTAGTGCCCGTATGGTCGCATCCGAAAGGTTTGAGTCGCCAAACTCCTTTATTCTCTTTCGGGCCGCAACGGATTCTGAATATTCTTCATTCGTTATCTACCGGTTTCTCTCCTTTTCTCCGTCAGATTCAGCCTCATTAAACGTTAGGCTGGATATACCGTAGACCAGCACCATTTTACTCCGTTTTTCTTGACCGTCATCCTTAATTTTAGTCGGGGGTGGCCGATAAGTTCTGTTTTTACCGCCGATCGTCCCAAATCCCTGGGGGATGTCTCGCCCGTTGAACCAAAAGCTCGCAACGAAATATAATGTTTTCACAGCCGAGCGTCCCCAGACCGAAAGAGAGTAGGAGGTCGGGACAAAAAAAAACAATAAAAAGGGGATGCAACACGCGGACTTCCTAGGTGGTCACCAAAGATAGTACTACTGTCACCCAAGCACGCTTAACTGCGGAGTTCTGATGGGATCCGGTACTTTAGTGCTGGTATGGTCGCATCCGAAAGGTTTGGGTCGCCAAACTCTTTTATTCTCTCCGCGACGGATTCTGCATATTCTTTATTCGTTGTCTGCCTGTTTCTCTCCTTTTCTCCGTCAGATTCAGCCTCATTAAACGTTAGGCTGGATATACCGAAGACCAGCTCCGTTTTACTCTGTTTTCCTTGCCCGTCGTCCTTAATTTCAGTCGGGGTTGGCGGATACGTTTTGTTTTTACCACCGATCGTCCCAAATCCCGTGGGGGGACGTCTCGCCCGTTGAACCGAAAGCCCGCAACGAAATATTCTTTATTCACAGCCGAGCGTCCCCGGACCGAAAGAGAGTAGTCGGTCGGGACAAAAAAACAATAAAAAGGGGATGCCACATGAGGACTTCCCAGGAGGTCACCGAAGTAAGTACTACTCTCGCCCAAGCACGCTTAACTGCGGAGTTCTGATGGGATCCGGTGCTTTAGTGCTGGTATGGTCGCATCCGAAAGGTTTTGGTCGCCAAACTCTTTTATTCACTTCCGGTTCGTGACGGATTCTGTATATTCTTCATTCGTTGTGTAGCGTTTTGAAAATCGTTTCGGTGAAATTTCGGAAAATCGGTAAAATAAGCGGGTTTTCTGTAAAAAAAAAGTCAAAATGCAAATATCTTATTAGAAAAATTAAATATACATATTCTAGTTATGTAATTGCTAGTATTTGGTGTTTATTGAGCCACTGGTGAAATTTCAAATTTTCTGAAAAAAAATTATTTTATTATTATTTTAAGCCGTCACTAATACATTTAATTAGGGAAAATTACAAACTGGAATGAGTTGAAACAAATTTTGTGCATCATGACACATTAAATATAATTTTATCATATGGTTTTTCAAATGAAATCGTTTGCCAAAACGGTTTAGAAAATATCGAAGAAAAATGCTTTTTTCGGTGAATTTTGTGTTAATGGTTGTTTGGGGTATAGTATTTATCATTTTCCCACACACCCACACTCACACACCCTCATTTATACTCCTCTTTTCTGCTGAAATCAGCAGCCCTCTCCAAAATTTGTCCCTACTTCAAAGGCTAAGAAAAGAAAAGAAAAGAAAATGAAAACAATAAAGAAATGAGAATGGGTTGACTTGTGATATGGGTCTTTGACTTAACCAATCACTTTCCCCACCTCACTCTCTCTCCTCCCCCTCCCTAATCTGGCCGAGCCTCCCTCTAGCAACTGCCCCTATTTTTGCTTCTTCAATTCTTGTGCTAAAAACCTCACAAATTCATCAAAAAACCCACAAAAATCAAAATCTAATCCTTACCCATTTCTTATTGGCTTTTCTAGTATGGATCTAGGGAACAAAATTTCAATTTGGTAGGCTAAGTGTGCTTGTGGGATCTTCAAATTGTTTGGGTAAATTCTAACCATTTTACTTAATTTGTTGTTAATTGCTTGTGTTTAGCTTAATTAAGTGTTAATTGGGTTTTAAATGGGTTCAATTGCATGATTAAGGAATTCAAGTTAGGGTTTTGTTTTGGAATTGGGTTGTGATCAATTGTGCATGGTTATGTGATGTGGATTAGCATCTTAAGACTTGTTGAAAACTAATCTAGTTGCTAATTACAATTCGTTACTTGTAAAATGTCCAAATTAAACTTTTTGTGCAAACTAGGGTTTTATGAAATACATTTATATGTGAGATTAAAAATATGGTTAGGGTTTTTATCACATTATTAACACTATTAAGTATATTTTAATACTTTAGTTCATGAAAATCCAAGCTAGATTGTAGTTTGTGCATTTTTGCTATAAAATTGTTAAAATTTAGGTATTTTGTAAACTAGAATTTTAGGGGTTTTGGAATTTAATGAGATAAAATTATGGGAAGTGTTTTTATGACTTATTTAAGATATTTAGTGAATATTGTGGCCGCTAGATTCGTTTATACATCGAGTTTTGTACTAAAACGGTGATTTGTGCTTGCTAGGTTTTCGGAAAAATGACCTTTTAAGTGAAATTGGGTTTTTTGTGAGTTTTAACCTATTTTATATTAAAATTAGTGTTCGTGAATGTGCAAATGAGTGTATTTGGGTTTTTCTCGATGGTCTGGCGTTTGTACACCGACGTCGAGAGTTTTTGGGTTGATTTGTGAAAGCAACCATAGGTTTTGACCTATGTGGGATTCGTGAGTCGTTTTGGTCATGAGTCGGATTTTAATGCGATATGGTGCATTATGATATGTAGGTACTCCATGTGGACTTCGAGACGATAAGAAAGCGCGTGGCGACGTCGGCACCGGCGAGCGAGGACCAGGTGAGTAGATTTATATCTACGGGGAGAAGTCGGGTGGATGGCGTATAGCACCCCCGCAGTCCTTGATGGTGTATACGGATGCGTATACACACCAACAATTATTATATGTTATTTGGGATTAATAGCGATGTTTTGGATGGATATTGGTGTGTTGGATTATTTTAGTGTTGCGAACCCTAGGGTAGTGTTGCACTACACATACACACATACATACTTGCATACATTCCTATTTATATGTGCTCATGGGATTCTTTATAGTTATGTGTTCACATGGGTATGAGACTATGTGTTCACATACGGATTTGAGGATGATACTTAGGATTGAGCTGAGTCGATGAGATTTGTTTGGTGGTTGTGATATCGGTGATATGGCAGGATTCATACTTGAGGTACGTCCGGGTGTTATAGCGGATCTTGGGGCGGCGATACGGGTGAATAGTGTTATAAATAAAATGGTCGACATGTGATCGTGATATGAGGCATGATATGCTAGGATATTGATATTAGGCCGTATCGGGCGATGTATACCCCTTGATGATGATATGTGCTGATGATATCCGTTTGTACGAGACTGTTGATCAGTAGCCAGATCATGACTATATTGATGATATCAGTATTGTACTAGACCTCAGTACCTTAGACTTTGATCTTTGATAAAGAGGATACCGGATGAATAGTGTGATGAATATGATATTCACCCGTACCCAGATTTGGGGATGCCGTACGACGGATTTACGTACGAGCTATATTTTGATGATTGATCCGCACTCTTGACTTGAGATGTCTGATTATAGATATGGTATCGGATATGATATTATTGAGGCGGGATCACCGACTAATATATATATACAGGTATGTATATGGATCGACTCAGATGTTAGGCGGTTTCCTTACCTGTAGTCCAGCTTGTTAGCTTAGCCCTTTAGTTTAGTTTAGTTGTTAGATTAGAGTCGATTCTTACCTATTTCAAAAACTAACGAATCGTGGGTATTTTAAAAGACAGCCCAAGGGATCCTACGGATATTTCAAAAGATGTATCTTTTCATAAAAACACTGTAGCCCCTATTTTCAAAACCCCATGATTCGTGTTATTTCAAAAGGCACCATTTGTAGGAATTATATTAGATTAATGCAGATTAGTTATAGTTGCGTATAGTATTCAGCTCCCGCTCATTATTGTGGTTCGCTTCGCATCGCATGCTTATATTATGTTTCATACTCCATTATTGATATCATGCTGTTAGGACACCAGCACCATTACCGATGATGCGTATGTACCACGTACACTTACTTGCCGGCTCACACACATCTTCATCGGTAATTGCCATGTCACGTACACCTTAGAAAATATTATTGCTTGACATAGCCTGTTAGCTAATAGTTTAGACATGATATTAGCGTACTTGTCTTATATGTTAGTCTAGACATTGTAGTTATTACCCGCTACTTCATGCATACTGTTATTCAATGTTATGCCGCATTCATGGATTCTCATGCATATATTCACTATTTTACGTGTTATTGAGGTTTTGGATTCGGATTTCCATGAGATTTTCTGGATTTGGAGGAAAACCGCAAAAACATAAATAAACCTTTTCTCTCTTTTAAAATAGAAAGTGCGGTTTTCCCATGATGTATGAGTCGTCCACCATGAGTTGCTGATGGATTTCGAGACCCGATTCGAGGAGAGGAGGAACCGTTTCGGGTACATGGTGGGCCCGGTGCGGTACCCCGGGGCAAGAGGATCGTGTTGTTGACGTTGAGCCTGGCAGGGGAGCACTACCGAACGGTGATATTACCCGACGCGTCGGATATCCGGAAGATACCGTCGTGGTCTTGAGATGGATGGTAGGGGCCGGTCTGGATTGACGGCGCCCTAGATATTGTGATTGAGATTTTGAGATTTTGAGATATTGAGGTACAGAGATTGTGATACAGAGATATCGAGATATTTGGACACTTGTTTTGTGTCGATGCTGGGCACTGTTTTATGCTGATTTCATTTATGGTACCTCACTTTTAAAATAAAGAAATCTCACTGATTTATGAAAGCAGTTTTCTTTAGTACATGCATTCTGTTTCATGCATTCATACATTGCTACCTGAGGCACTGACACAGGCACTTGGATTTACACATGGGTTAGATATTTGCCCTAACCATTGTTATGGGTTGCTGGTTATATATTTGAGGATATATTATGATCATTGACCTAGGATTGTGTTATTTATGAGATTTCTTTTCGTAGATGTTTTTCTATTCACGAGTTGGCAACTCACCCCTGTTGTGCCCCAGTTTCTTGCAGGTTTTCCGTACAGGTTTCATTACGGCTTTGCGGGCATAGTTTCCTTCGGGTGATTTGCTAGTAGGTGGGTTTACTTGTATCGTACCCCCATTATATATCTTGTATATCATTATTCTATTGTATCTAGAAGTTCCATCAACCAAACATGTATTTATTTTTGAGATAGAGACAAGTGATGTTATTCTTTCGACCTTAGAGTCGCGCGTTATATTTCTGTGGTTTTCTTGTGGTTTTGAGTTTCCTTTTGAAATTTGATCCTCGCCGTTGGCGCTGTATATTATATTGCTTGTGTGGTTGTAACCGTCGATTGAAGAAGAGCTAGCTCCCGCTTGGGGATGCCTTTTTATTGATTTCGTATACTATTCATGTTGTATCTCGTTTGGGGGCCAGTATTTACAAAGGAGACTCTGCCGAAATTTTCAGTAAATTTTTGATGTTTTTAAAAAAACCGCATAATTCGTCTTATGCTATTGAAACTACTTGCTTTAAGTTGGTTTTTCCTGCACTCTACTACTTTTCTTGGTTTGGATTTCTGGGTTTTCGGTTTACTTAGATTACGTACGCCTCGAGACGTTCGTAGTTTACGTGCCGGTCATGTTCCGTACTTTCGGGTCGTGACAAAGTTGGTATCAGAGCGTTAGGTTTTACCTTCGGAGCATAGGATGACTCTTGGTTGATGGAATAGGTGACTAAAGTAGAGTGACGTACCGTAGGTATGTTCCGCGGCATATTTACCATACGCTACTCCACTTAAGAAGCCTTAGGATGTACATTTCTTTGCTCAGTATTATATTCATTCCGATCTAGCCTCATCAGTACCAGTTATGGTTTTGCTGCCATGATTACGGGCAGGGAAAGCTACGGCTAGAGTTGCGGTCAGCACGAGCTCGTCACGAACGAGGACTGACCAGGGCGAAATTCCGGCGACACATGATTGCGGAGATGTGTTTTTTTACTGTGTTTCCGCGCCACGGGCGTTTGGCGGATCGCCTTTATGAGGTTACTCGGATGTGCTGATCGACACTAGAGGATTGAGCCACTGACAGAGGCCAGCCAGATTTTGATGACCGTTGGTGTATTACTTACTCATGATGATTGAGGCACTGTTCAGCGTGCAGACGAGTGAGCCAGTTGTTGCTGCGAGTGACGAGATATCGCCCTATATGCTGGAGCTATTGCTGGACGAGTAGTACGAAGAGATGATAGAAGGTCGCTAGTCACCCGATGATGAATGACTGGACATGTGGTTCGTTCGCCTACCCCAATGCGAGGTCATCAGATAGATTGATTCCAGCTAGAGACGACTTCACGCGGAGACGTTGAGAGTCGACAGAGACGATTGAATTTCAGAAACCTATTATTCCAAGTTTAAAGTAGTCAGAAAGACGTGCAGGCAATTCTATGGTCCCTTGAGAAGAATGAAACCCTAACTCGACATAATGACCGTGTGAAAGCCTTTGAACCTTCGGGTTTGCGGCAGTTCTACGACGCCATTAGTGAGGCTTGGGCTTGCCCTTCTACGGTTGGACCACCGATGCTATGGATGTACTCGATACTATTAAACTGTGCCCAAGATGTTGAGCTCTTGGGAGATTATGAGATTTTGACGACTCGATCGGATGGCTCGACTTAATTCGGATGCTAGGTGGTGAGATGCATATCTTGGGAAACTCCAGATGCGAGGATAGCCGTTGGAGCTCAGTCCATGCAGCCACGACGAGACAAGTCCGAAGCGGTCGACATTAGAGAAAGGTGAAGTAAGAGGTTCGTACCAGATCTAGATGAAACGACATTCCACTCCGCCGACATCAGAGATGCGATACGTATGCCGAGGCATTGTACTTGGATATACCTTCCAGAAGGAGTGGCATTGAGTATGCAGCCATTCCAGAACGAGAACAGATCTAGTAAGGGACGATGACTTCCGGACAGTTCGGCAGAGACGAGATTTGGGAGAGATCTCGATAGGACCTTTCTGGAATAAATTACGAGAAGACTTGGACCCAGTAGTGGTTATGTTATGCACACCGGCAGGCCAGAGTTCAGGATCGTCGACGAGACATGCTACGAGTGACCATGGCAGTTGGCCAGAGATTCTTGGAGGATGTGCTTGAGCGGGACTATTCCGCCATACTTGATTTGCGTATTTTGGGCGATTTATTCGCATGATTGATTTTGATGATTGAGGATTTACGATCTTTTCACAGTGTTGCACTTGATATCGTTTTCGTGCTTTGGTTTCACATGTTTGTGATTTTACGGTTTTAGACATTTGAGTTGATTTTGTGCGTGTGCACGCACACGATTTGGTTCCTGCACTCTGTATAGTTTATATATGCTTGCAGTGCAGTGATACGCCTTTTGTGCACTTAGATGCACCGGACTTCGATATCGATTGTGATACTCGATATTTGTTTTGTGCACCTGATTTGATTTTGCGCATGTTCGGCGCTTGATATTGGATTTCATGATTTCGTGCATGATGGATGCCCCTGGTTTTGGGTTTTCGCGCATGTTGAGCGTATGTCTTGAGATGCGATTTTGGTGCACACCAGATGCACTAAATCGAGATTTTTTTCGTGCATGTCAGATGCACCTGATTTTGCTGTCAAGCACACACGTTGCCTATGACAGATGCTTTGTGCACACCCGATGCACTTAGATCTTGTTTCTGTGCACTTGTATGGCACGTATATGGATTTTGATTGTCGTGGGCACCAGATGCATGTAGTATTCATACGCGTATTTTGGGATTGATTTCTTATAGAGAAGTACGTTTTTTTTATGGTAATTGCGATGTGTTTTCGTACTAAGCAGGACTAGTCAGAGGACAGTACCTGAATGTATTTTGCATGCATTGATAGCTATTGAAGGGAATTCCAAAAAGCGAGCTATAGTCTCAGTATTTACCCACGTGTCTGATTTGACGCGAAACGTTTAAAACAGGGAAAACCCTTCTAAATTGTTTCCCAAAACGGCGGAACGTACATTTCAAACAAAGGTATATATGTATATAGTTATTTTCTTATGATAGACGTCCGCCACTGTACAGTGTTATGTGCAATGCAAGCAACTTAAAGGATTTGGCATGCATTTCCTCCTGATATTTACATGTATAGTTCCGATTTATAGCATATCGGTCTTGCTTGAGATTTGGCATTCGTGTCTTCACCTTGACTCCGATGATTGCGGGATGCTTGACGGAGTTTTGATTTTGAGTTATCTGCTCATTACTCATGCACATGTATTGCGCTATGATGCGTTTTATGTACTTATGATATCGGAGCCCCGACGACTTAATGGTTTTTGTTTAGATGTTTTAGTATTTGGGGGGAGTTTTACTTTAAATTCGGGGACCGAATTTTTTTAAGGGGGGAAGATTGTAGCGTTTTGAAAATCGTTTCGGTGAAATTTCGGAAAATCGGTAAAATAAGCGGGTTTCTGTAAAAAAAATTCAAAATGCAAATATCTTATTATAAAAATTAAATATACATATTCTAGCTATGTAATTTCTAGTATTTGGTGTTTATTGAGCCACTGGTGAAATTTCAAATTTTCTGAAAAAAAAATTATTTTATTATTATTTTAAGCCGTCACAAATACATTTAATTAGGAAAAATTACAAACTGGAATGAGTTGAAACAAATTTTGTGCATTATGACACATTAAATAAAATTTTATCATATGTTTTTTGAAAAGAAATCGTTTGCCAAAACGGTTTAGAAAATATCGAAGAAAAATGTTTTTTCGGTGAATTTTGTGTTAATGGTTGTTTGGGGTATAGTATTTATCATTTTCCCACACACCCGCACTCACACACCCTCATTTCTACTCCTCTTTTCTGCTGAAATCAGCAGCCCTCCCCAAAATTTGTCCCCACTTCAAAGGCTAAAGAAAAGAAAAGAAAAGAAAATGAAAACAATAAAGAAATGAGAATGGGTTGACTAGTGATATTGGTCTTTGACTTAACCAATCACTTTCCCCACCTCACTCTCTCTCCTCCCCGTCCCTAATCTGGCCGAGCCTCCCTCTAGCAACTGCCCCCATTTTTGCTTCTTCAATTCTTGTGCTAAAAACCTCACAAATTCATCAAAAAACCCACAAAAATCAAAATCTAATCCCTACCCATTTCTTATTGGCTATTCTAGTATGGATCTAGGGAACAAGATTTCAATTTGGAAGGCTAAGTGTGCTTGTGGGATCTTCAAATTATTTAGGTAAATTCTAACCATTTTACTTAATTTGTTGTTAATTGCTTGTGTTTAGCTTAATTAAGTGTTAATTGGGTTTTAAATGGGTTCAATTGCATGATTAAGGAATTCAAGTTAGGGTTTTGTTTTGGAATTGGGTTGTGATCAATTGTGCATGGTTATGTGATGTGGATTAGCATCTTAAGACTTGTTGAAAACTAATCTAGTTGCTAATTACAATTCGTTACTTGTAAAATGTCCAAATTAAGCTTTTTGTGCAAACTAGGGTTTTATGAAATACATTTATATGTGAGATTAAAAATATGGTTAGAGTTTTTATCACATTATTAACATTATTAAGTGTATATTAATACTTTAGTTCATGAAAATCCAAGCTAGATTGTAGTTTGTGAATTTTTGCTATAAATTGTTAAAATTTAGGTATTTTGTAAACTAGAATTTTAGGGGTTTTGGAATTTAATGAGATTAAATTATGGGAATTGTTTTTATGACTTATTTAAGATCTTTAGTGAATATTGTGGCCGCTAGATTCGTTTATACATCGAGTTTTGTACTAAAACGGTGATTTGTGCTTGCTAGATTTTCGGAAAAATGACTTTTTAAGTGAAATTGGGGTTTTTGTGAGTTTTAACCTATTTTATATTAAAATTAGTGTTCGTGAATGTGAAAATGAGTGTATTTGGGTTTTTCTCGATGGTCTGGTGTTTGTACACCAACGTCGAGAGTTTTTGGGTTGATTTGTGAAAGCAACCATAGGTTATGACCTATGTGGGATTCGTGAGTCATTTTGGTCATGAGTCGGATTTTAATGCGATATGGTACGTTATGATATGTAGGTACCCCATGTGGACTTCGAGACGACAAGCAAGCGCGCGGCGACGTCGATACCGACGAGCGAGGACCAGGTGAGTAGATTTATATCTACGAGGAGATGTCGGGTGGATGGCGTATAGCACCCTCGAGTCCGTGGTGGTGTATACGGATGCGTATACACACCAACAATTATTATATGTTATTTGGGATTAATAGCGATGTTTAGGATGGATATTGGTGTGTTGGATTATTTTAGTGTTGCGAACCCTAGGGTAGTGTTGCACTACACATACACACATACATACTTGCATGCATTCCTATTTATATGTGCTCATAGGATTCTTTATAGTTATGTGTTCACATGGGTATGGGACTATGTGTTCACATACGGATTTGAGGATGATACTTGGGATTGAGCTGAGTCGATGAGATTTGTTTTGTGGTTGTGATATCGGTGATATGGCAGGATTCGTACTTGAGGTACGTCCTGGTGTTATAGCGGATCTTGGGGCGGCGATACGGGTGAATAGTGTTATAAATAAAATGGTCGACATGTGATCGTGATATGAGGCATGATATGCTAGGATATTGATATTAGGCCGTATCGGGCGATGTATACCCCTTGATGATGATATGTGCTGATGATATCTGTTTGTATGAGACTGTTGATCAGTAGCCAGATCATGACTATATTGATGATATCAGTATTGTACTACACCTAGGTCAGTACCTTAGACTTTGATCTTTGATAAAGAGGATACCGGATGAATAGTGTGATGAATATGATATTGACCCGTACCCAGATTTGGGGATGCCGTACGACGGATTTACGTACGAGCTATATTTTGATGATTGATCCGCACTCTTGACTTGGGATGTCTGATTATAGATATGGTATCAGATATGATATTATTGAGGCGGGATCACCGACTAATATATCTATACAGGTATGTATATGGATCGACTCAGATGTTAGGCGGTTTCCTTACTTGTAGTCCAGCTTGTTAGCTTATCCCTTTAGTTTAGTTTAGTTGTTAGATTAGAGTCGATTTTTACCTATTTCAAAAACTAACGAATTGTGGGTATTTTAAAAGACAGCCCAAGGGATCCTACGGATATTTCAAAAGACGTATCTTTTCATAAAAACACCGTAGCCCCTATTTTCAAAACCCCATGATTCGTGTTATTTCAAAAGGCACCATTTGTAGGAATTATATTAGATTAATGCAGATTAGTTATAGTTGCGTATAGTATTCAGCTCCCGCTCATTATTGTGGTTCGCTTCGCATCGCATGCTTATATTATGTTTCATACTCCATTATTGATATCATGCTGTTAGGACACCAGCACCATTACCGATGATGCGTATGTACCACGTACACTTACTTGCCGGCTCACACAGATCTTCATGGGTAATTGCCATGTCACGTACACCTTAGAAAATATTATTGCTTGACATAGCCTGTTAGCTAATAGTTTAGACATGATATTAGCGTACTTGCCTTATATGTTAGTTTAGACATTGTAGTTATTATCTGCTACTTCATGCATACTGTTATTCATTGTTATGCCGCATTCATGGATTCTCATGCATATATTCACTATTTTACGTGTTATTGAGGTTTTGGATTCGGATTTCCATGAGATTTTCTGGATTTGGACGAAAACCGCAAAAACATAAATATACCTTTTCTCTCTTTTAAAATAAAAAGTGCGATTTTCCCATGATGTATGAGTTGTCCACCATGAGTTTGCTGATGGATTTTGAGACCCGATTCGACGAGTGGAGGAACCGTTTCGTGTACATGGTGGGCCCGGTGCGGTACCCCGGGGCAAGAGGATCGTGTTGTTGACGTTGAGCCTGGCAGGGGAGCACTACCGACCGGTGATATTACCCAACGCGTCGGATATCCGGAGGATACTGTCGTGGTATTGAGAAGGATAGTAGGGGCCGGTTTGGATTGACGGCGCCCTAGATATTGTGATTGAGATATTGAGATTTTGAGATATTGAGGTACAGAGATTGTGATACAGAGATTGTGATACAGAGATATCGAGATATTTGGACACTTGTTTTGTGTCGATGCTGGGCACTGTTTTATGCTGATTTCATTTATGGTACCTCACTTTTAAAATACAGAAATCTCACTGATTTATGAAAGCAGTTTTCTTCAGTACATGCATTCTGTTTCATGCATTCATACATTGCTACTTGAGGCACTGACACGGGCACTTAAATTTACACTTGGGTTAAATATTTGCCCTAACCATTGTTATGGGTTGCTGGTTATATATTTGAGGATATATTATGATCATTGACCTAGGATTGCGTTATTTATGCGATTTCTTTTCGTAGATGTTTTTCTATTCACGAGTTGGCAACTTACCCCCGTTGTGCCCCAGTTTCTTGCAGGTTTGCCGTACAGGTTTCATTACGGCTTTGCGGGGATAGTTTCCTTTGGGTGATTTGCTAGTAGATTGGTTTACTTGTATCGTACCCCCATTATATATCTTGTATATCATTATTCTGTTGTATCTAGAAGTTCCATCAACCAAACATGTATTTATTTTTGAGATAGAGACAAGTGATGTTATTCTTTCGAACTTAGAGTCCCGCGTTATATTTCTTTGGTTTTCATGTGGTTTTGAGTTTCCTTTTGAAATTTGATCCTCGCCATTGGCGTTGTATATTATATTGCTTGCGTGGTTGTGACCGTCGATTGATGAAGAGCTAGCTCCCGCTTGGGGATGCCTTTTTATTGATTTCGTATACTATTCATGTTGTATCCCGTTTGGGGGCCAGTATTTACAAAGAAGACTCTGCTGAAATTTTCAGTAAATTTTTGATGTTTTTAAAAAAACTGCATAATTCGGCTTATGCTATTGAAACTACTTGCTTTAAGTTGGTTTTTCCTGCACTCTACTACTTTTCTTGGTTTGGATTTCAGGGTTTTCGGTTTACTTAGATTACGTACGCCCCGAGACGTTCGTAGTTTACGTGTCGGTCATGTTCCGTACTTTCGGGTCGTGACACGTTGTCAGCTGGTTTCTCTCCTTTTCTCCATCAGATTCAGCCGCATTAAACGTTAGGCTTGATATACCGAAGACCAGCGCTGTTTTACTCCGTTTTCTTTGCCCGTAGTCCTTAATTTCAGTCGGGGGTTGCCGATACATTCTGTTTCAACCGCCGATCGTCCCAAATCCCGGGGAGGGCGTCTTGCCCGTTGAACCGAAAGCCCGCAACGAAATATTCTGTTTTTACGGCCGAGCGTCCCAGAACGAAAGAGAGTCGGAGGTCGGGACAAAAAAAAACAAAAAAAGGAGATGCAACACGAGGACTTCCCAGGAGGTCACCCATCCTTGTACTACTCTCGCCCAAGTACGCTTAACAGCGGAGTTCTGATGGGATCCGGTGCTTTAGTGCTAGTATGGTCGCATCCGAAAGGTTTGAGTCGCCAAACTCTTTTATTCCCTATCGGGCCGCAACGGATTCTGCATATTCTTCATTCGTTGCCAGCCGGTTTCTCTCCTTTTCTCCGTCAGATTCAGCCGCATTAAACGTTAGGCTGGATATACCGAAGACCAGCGCCATTTTACTCCGTTTTGTTTGCCCGACGTCCTTAATTTTAGTCGGGGTGGCCGATAAGTTCTATTTTTACCGCCGATCGTCCCAAATCCCGGGGGGGACGTCTCGCCCGTTGAACCGATAGCCCGCAACGAAATATTCTGTTTTCACAGCCGAGCGTCCCCAGACCGAAAGAGAGTAGGAGGTCGGGACAAAAAATATAATAAAAAGGGGATTCAACACGAGGACTTCCCAGGAGGTCACCCAAGATAGTACTACTCTCGCCCAAGCATGCTTAACTGCGGAGTTCTGATGGGATCCGGTGCTTTAGTGCTGGTATGGTCGCATCCGAAAGGTTTGGATCGCCAATCTCTTTTATTCTCTTCCGGGCCGCGATCGATTCTGCATATTCTTCATTCGTTGTCTGCCGGTTTCTCTCCTTTTTTCCGTCAGATTCAGCCGCATTAAACGTTAGGCTAGATATACCGAAGACCAGCGCTGTTTTACTCCGTTTTCCATGCCCGTCATCCTTAATTTCAGTCGGGGGTGGCCGATACGTTCTATTTTTACCGCCGATCGTCCAAATCCGTGGTGGGACGTCTCGCCCGTTGAACAGAAAGCCCGCAACGAAATATTCTGTTTTCACTGCCGAGTGTCCCCAGACCGAAAGAGAGTATGAGGTCGGGAAAAAAAAAACAATAGGGGATGCAACACGAGGACTTCCCAGGAGGTCACCCAAGATAGTACTACTCTCGCCCAAGCACGCTTATTTGCGGAGTTCTGATGGGATCCGGTGCTTTAGTGCTGGTTTGGTCGCATCCGAAAGGTTTGAGTCGCCAAACACTTTTATTCTCTTCTGGTCCGCGACGGATTCTGCATATCCTTCATTCGTTGTCTGCCGGTTTCTCTCCTTTTCTCCGTCAGATTCAGCCGCATTAAACGTTAGGCTGGATATACCGAAGACCAGCGCCATTTTACTCTGTTTTCCTTGCCCGTCGTCCTTAATTTCAGTCGGGGGTGGCCGATACGTTCTGTTTATTACCGCCGTTCGTATCAAATCCCGGGGGAACGTCTCGCCCGTTGAACGGAAAGCCCGCAACGAAATATTCTGTTTTCACAGCCGAGCGTCCCCAGAACGAAAGAGAGTAGGAGGTCGGGACAAAAAAAACAATAAAAAGGGGATGCAACACGAGGACTTCCTAGGAGGTCACCCATCCTAGTACTACTCTCGCCCAAGTATGCTTAACTGCGGAGTTCTGATGGGATCCGGTGCTTTAGTGCTGGTATGGTCGCATCCGAAAGGTTTGAGTCGCCAAACTCTTTTATTCTCTTTCGGGCCGCGACGGATTCTGCATATTCTTTATTCGTTGTCTACTGGTTTCTCTACTTTTCTCCGACAGATTCAGCCGCATTAAACGTTAGGCTGGATATACCGAAGACCAGCGCAGTTTTACTCCATTTTTCTTGCCCGTCGTCCTTAATTTTAGTCGAGGGTGGCCGATAAGTTCTGTTTTTACCGCCGATCGTCCCAAATCCCGGGGGGGACGTCTCGCCCGTTGAACCGAAAGCTCGCAATGAAATATTATGTTTTCACAGCTGAGCGTCCCCATACCGAAAGAGAGTAGGAGGTCGGGACAAAAAAAACAATAAAAAGGGGATGCAATATGAGAACTTCCCAGGAGGTCAGCAAAGATAGTACTACTGTCGCCCAAGCACGCTTAACTGCGGAGTTCTGATGGGATCCGGTACTTTAGTGCCGGTATGGTCGCATCCGAAAGGTTTGGGTCGCCAAACTCTTTTATTCTCATCCGGTCCGCGACGGATTCTACATATTCTTTATTCGTTGTCTGCCGGTTTCTCTCCTTTTCTCCGTCAGATTCAGCCGCATTAAACGTTAGGCTGGATATACCGAAGACCAGCGCCGTTTTACTCTGTTTTCCTTGAGTGTCGTCCTTAATTACAGTCGGGGTTGGCGGATACGTTCTGTTTTTACCACCGATCGTCCCAAATCCCGTGGGGGAACGTCTCGCCCGTTGAACCGAAAGCCCGCAACGAAATATTCTGTATTCACTGCCGAGCGTCCCCAGACCGAAAGAGAGTAGTAGGTTGGGACAAAAAAACAATAAAAAGGGGATGCCACACGAGGACTTCCCAGGAGGTCACCGAAATAAGTACTACTCTCGCCCAAGCATGCTTAACTGCGGAGTTCTGATGGGATCCGGTGTTTTAGTGCTGGTATGGTCGTTTCCGAAAGGTTTGGGTCGCCAAACTCTTTTATTCACTTCCAGTCCGCGACGGATTCTGCATATTCTTCATTCGTTGTCTGCTGGTTTCTCTCCTTTTCTCCATCAGATTCAGCCGCATTAAACGTTAGGCTTGATATACCGAAGCCAGCGCTGTTTTACTCCGTTTTCCATGCTCGTGGTCCTTAATTTCAGTCGGGGGTGGCCGATACATTCTGTTTTTACCGCCGATCGTCCCAAATCCCGGGGGGCGTCTTGCCCGTTGAACCGAATGCCCGGAACGAAATATTCTGTTTTCACGGCCGAGCGTTCCAAAACGAAAGAGAGTAGGAGGTCGGGACAAAAAAAACAAAAAAAGGAGATGCAACACGAGGACTTCCCAGGAGGTCACCCATCCTAGTACTACTCTCGCCCAAGTACGCTTAACTGCGGAGTTCTGATGGGATCCGGTGCTTTAGTGCTGGTATGGTCGCATCCGAAAGGTTTGAGTCGCCAAACTCTTTTATTCCCTTTTGGGCCGCAACGGATTCTGCATATTCTTCATTCGTTCTCTGCCGGTTTCTCTCCTTTTCTCCGTCAGATTCAGCCGCATTAAACAATAGGCTGGATATATCGAAGACCTGCGCCGTTTTACTCCGTTTTTCTTGCCCGACGTCCTTAATTTTAGTCGGGGTGGCCGATAATTCTATTTTTTCCGCCGATCGTCCCAAATCCCGGGGGGGCGTCTCGCCCGTTGATCTGATAGCCCGCAACGAAATATTCTGTTTTCACAGCCGAACGTCCCCAGACCGAAAGAGAGTAGGAGGTCGGGACAAAAAAATATAATAAAAAGGGGATTAAACACGAGGACTTCCCAGGAGGTCACCCAAGATAGTACTACTCTCGCCCAAGCATGCTTAACTGTGGAGTTCTGATGGGATCCGGTACTTTAGTGCTGGTATGGTCGCATCCGAAAGGTTTGGGTCGCCAATCTCTTTTATTTTCTTCCGGGCCGCGATAGATTCTGCATATTCTTCATTCGTTGTATGCCGGTTTCTCTTCTTTTCTCCGTCATATTCAGCCGCATTAAACGTTAGGCTAGATATACCGAAGATCAACGCCGTTTTACTCCGTTTTCCTTGCTCGTTGTCCTTAATTTCAGTCGGGGGTGGCCGATACGTCCTGTTTTTACCGCCGATCGTTCAAATCCTTGGTGGGACGTCTCGCCCGTTGAACCGAAAGCCCGCAACGAAATATTCTTCTTTCACAGCCGAGCGTCCCCAGACAGAAAGAGAGTATGGGGTCGGGAAAAAAAAACAAACAATAGGGGATGCAACACGAGGACTTCCCAGGAGGTCACCCAAGATAGTACTACTCTCGCCCAAGCACGCTTAACTCCAGAGTTCTGATGGGATCCGGTGCTTTAGTGCTGTTTTGGTCGCATCCGAAAGGTTTGGGTCGCCAAACTCTTTTATTCTCTTCCGGGCCGCGACGGATTCTACATATTCTTCATTCGTTGTCTGCCGGTTTCTCTCCTTTTCTCCGTCGGATTCAGCCGCATTAAACGTTAGGCTAGATATACCGAAGACCAGCGCCGTTTTACTCCGTTTTCCTTGCCCGTCGTCCTTAATTTCAATCGGGGTGGCCGATACGTTTTGTTTTTACCGCTGTTCATCCCAAATCCCGCGGGAACGTCTCGCCCGTTGAACGGAAAGCCCGCAACGAAATATTTTGTTTTCACAGCCGAGCGTCCCCAGAACGAAAGAGAGTAGGAGGTCGGGTGAAAAAAAAAATAAAAAGGGGATGCAACACGAGGACTTCCCTGGAGGTCACCCATCCTAGTACTACTCTCTCCCAAGTATGCTTAAATGCGGAGTTCTGATGGGATCCGGTGCTTTAGTGCTGGTATGGTCGCATCCGAAAGGTTTGAGTCGCCAAACTCTTTTATTCTCTTTCGGGCCGCGACGGATTCTGCATATTCTTCATTCGTTATCTGCCGGTTTCTCTCCTTTTCTCCGTCAAATTCAGCCGCATTAAACGTTAGGCTGGATATACCGAAGACCAGCGCCGTTTTTGTCACGACCCGAAAGAGCACGTGACTGGCCCTTGAATCGTATGAAGTCTATAGGACTCCATCTGATCCAAGTATGCCAAAAGCCCAGAAATCTAAAACCATTTTAAGAGTAAATAAAGAAAACTGGTTTAAAGAAATGAAGAAAAGCATGTTTGAAGTCAAGGTTTTTAAATAACTAAGCCGAATATGCATTTTAAAAATGTAAAGTCTTTTCTAAAAATTTCGGCAGAGTTTGTTTTGTAAATACTGGCCCCGAACGGGGTACAACAAGAACAATATATATGCAATGATAAAAGGCATCCCCAAGCGGGAGATAGCTCTTCGTCAATCGACGGTCACAACCACACAAGCAATATAATATACAACGCCGAATGGCGAGGATCAAAACTCACAATAACATTAAAACCGTCATACTGCTACACGCGACTCTAAGGTCAAAATAATACATCACTAGTGTCTAAGTCTGAAACAATATATAAGTTTTGGTTGATGGAATTTCTAGATACAATGAATAATAAATATACAAGGGTGGTTCTGATGCAAAGAACCCACCTACCAAAAGCAATTCACCCGCAAAGGAAGCAGTGTGCCAGAAATGCCGCTATGGAACCTGTACGGCAAAACCTGCAAGAACTGTGGCACAACGGGGGTGAGTTGCCAACTCGTGAATAGAGAATATCTACAAGCAGAAATCGAATGCATGACATAATCCTAGGTCAATACGATCAGTATATAAACCTCAAAGAATAAGCCTGAAGCATGAAAAGGTAGCAATGTAACATCTAATCATGTATGTAGTGCCAAGTACTCATGTCAGTGCCTCAGGTAATAACATGTCATAAATATAAGGTATGTCTGCATGAAGTAAATATGATGAAGTATCGAAATAAATATCAATACACATATATTAGCGTCCCATTCCACTAATATTGGTGTAAGGGTATATATAACAGCGCCCTCATACCCTGTTATCTATACAAATGAAGTATGATCAATGTAATAAAAGTCTGTATATATGTGGATCTCATCCACCTGTCACCCCAATGACAATAAGTATCATGCATGTAAATGTGAGGATGTAATCAAATCATGGAAACATCATGAAACCTGTGCCTAGCATCGGCACGTAAATCCTCGTCCATATGGGGCTCCGTCTGCGGTATCGGCCCTCGGCCCCGGCAGCACGGGTCAACCTATGTCCATCTCTCAACTCCAGTCGGTATCCCCCGGATATCCACCGAGCTCAAATACAATCACCGGTAGGTACTCGCCCACTTCCAGGCTCAATCGGCATAATCCTTCGATCATCTTGCCGAGGGGAATCATACCGGGCCCTACCATGTACCCTCATACGGCACACACTCCTCGTATGGGGTATGTAATTAGAACCGATAAATCTCATGGTGACTGCGCAAATATCATATCAAGGAAACCGGGTATTTCAAATTAGTGCATACTCTCCTTTGAAACTATCCACGGTGCCCAAATCCAGAAATATCACGAAAACGAATATCTCAATGCGTATAATCAGAAAGCATGATGTATATGACCTAGAATAATAACATGCACATACAAGGTCATATCCTGATGCAATAATACTACTGTGTAGTGACATGGCAATTATCGATGATGAAGTGTGTGAGCCGGCAAACAAGTGTAAGTGGAACATATGCATCATCGATAATGGTGTTGGTGTCCTAACAGCATGATTGCAATATATAAATAAACACATCCAATGCGATGCGGAATCGAATAATCAATGCAACAGTGAAGAATCTACACCAATATGTACATATCCTGCAGTGGTGCCATTTGAAATAAGACGAATCGGGGTTTTGGTAAAATAAGGGTTACGGTGTTTTTAAGAATAGATACGTCTTTTGAAAATACCAGTAGAATCCTTTTACTTGTCCTTTAGATATTCCCGATTCATTAGTTTTGAAATAGGTATGATCGGGTCTAGTCTAACATCTACTAAGCCAAGTCCATCAGGAGGTGTATGGAAACCACCTAAATCTGAGTCGATATATATATATATATATATATATATATATATATAATATAATAGTCGGTGATCCCGCCTCAATTGTATCGCGTATGATACAGTATATTATATACCAATCCTCATGTCGTGGGTGCGGATCTATCATCAATATAGGCTCGTACGGTAAATCGTCGTACGGCATCCCAATAGTTGGGTACGGGTCAATATCACATTCCTCTCAACAAATATCAGGTATCATTATTATCATATCACATAATCTGGGGTACTGATCTAAGTCTAGTACAACTGATACCATCTATATACTGCGTGTGTAAGCACACGTCCAAAGGCCCGCTAGAGATCACATGTCGTATCCCCAAATACGAATCATATCAAATCACCGATCTCGCGGCATAATGCCCAAAATCATCGACTCATCTCCAAAGTCACCCAATATCATTAAACACAGTATACGTATAATGAATATGCAAGGGTGTGCGTGTAGGTGTAAATCTATTCTAGGGTTCGCGACTATGAACTACACTAGTTGCTTTTAACCCTAAACTATCCATAATACACCTAACACAATAACCACGACACACTATAACTATCATATATGGTATATCAACTACGGACTGCGGGGGTGCTATACGCCATCCACCCGACTTCCGCCGTAGATATAATCTACTCACCTTGCGTCTTCATTTGTGGACGTCACCACGCGTTTTGCTTGTCGTCCCGAAGTCTTCATGGGGTACCTACACATTAACGTATCGTAAATACGTATCAGAACCAATTCAAAACTAAAACGACATACGAATCCTAAAACGATACGCTAAGGCCTATAGGTTAGAACCTATGGACGACGCCCTCAAAACAAACAACAAACCTCGATATCGTCGTATAAACGTCAAGTAGTCGAGGTAAAACGCAATACACAAATTCAGAATTCACAATACGGAAACACGAATCCAAAACAGCAACTAAGGAAATAGGCTCCAGATTTCACCCTAGGTCAAATTAGACAAATCTATACATATTAGGGGTCTAAACTACTGATGAGGGAACACCAAAACCAAAACGAGGCAAATCCACCATGGTCTGGCCGCAAATTGCGGCCAGAATGGATAAATTTGCGGCCGGGAAAGGGAAGCAGGAGCTAGGGTTTTGTGTGGTGATTCCTGGGTGCCTGCACATCTCACTGTCCAATCAATTTTATTTTAGTATGTCTCGGGTGATAGCAGATCTCATATAAGCTTCCCAGATTTCATAACTTTTCCGATATCGGTTTCTAAATCCGTACTCCGCGTCTTAAGTTTCAGGTTTGGATCTCAATTTATGCACTAGGGTGTTTACATAACCTCCACTGGGCTCAATTTTACATTACAACACAAAATTCCCCCAAACCCTAACTAGGTTTTCCTCAAATCCACAAAAACACACAATATCGATATGAAACTTGAATCGAAGCTTAAGCACAAGAAATACCACTCTAATTGTAAAGGAATTACCTCATAAGACCCATATGAATCCTCAACAGCGCCAAAATGAAAGCTTTCTTGGTCCATCCTATAGCTTGCAAGCTTGTGCACATTTTATGTAAAAAGGAAGTGAGGTTTTGATGAGATTATCATGGTGTTTTAGAGGATTGAAGAAGGGGGAGGAGGGAGAGGCGGCAGCTTCAGCAGGAGGAGAGGAAGAAGGAGAGAGAAATGGTGAAGAATAATGGAGGAAGGTTGCACACAAGTCAAAGGTCACACTCCCCTTTTCTCTCTCTCACCCATACCTTATTATCTTATTCCTTATTCCATTTTCTTTTCTTTTTCCTTTTCTCCAAAACCTTCTCACTAGAATAGTGAACCCAAATGAACAACCATGGTAGAAAATGCACAAGTGTAAAGAAAAATGATATGTGCATGTTTTGCACAAAATGATAAAAAACCGATTAGCGATTTTTAATCGCGATTAACACTAAATTAACATATAATTAATCATAAAAACTTTAAAATGACATAATTCCATAAAATACCCTATTTTAGAACTTTCCATAATTTTTCCAATTTTTTTCTGTATTTAATTATACCAAAATATTAAAATATTCAATAAAATAATATTAAATTATAAAAATTCCCAAAAAATAATATTTTATTTTTTTGAAATGTTACAATCTTCCCCTCTTAAATAAATTCAGTCCCCGAATTTAAATTTAAACCCCCAAGTACTAAAACATTTCAGTAAAAATCCAAATTGTCGGGGCTCCGAAAACATCAATACATAGCGAATATCATAAAAATATACTGCTCTACTAGAAATCAATCCCCAAAATGTATATATAAGAATATCCTGTGCGTATGATGCGCAAGGAATCAAAATCCATATATGTGTCATACATGTGCACAAATCAACATCTAGGTGCAACTGGTGTGCACGAAACATCTGTCATAGGCAACGTGTGTGCCTGACAGCAAAATCAGGTGCATATGACATGCACGAAGAATCCCGATTTAGTACATCTTGCGTGCACCAAAATCTTATATCAAAACACTAAAGGTGCATGAAAACTATGCTGGAAGTGTAAATCAAATCACTGCATAAGATAGGCGTTAAATCACAATCAATACCTCAAATGTAATAACTATGCGCAAAATATAAATACCCAGTGGGTGCATAAAACAAATATCATGAAACTCGGTCATCAAAACTAAATCATGCAAACAGAACGCCCAAAATACCGAAATCCAAGATGACGGATACGTGATAACCGAATCACAAAATCACAAATCATAAATACCGTCATCGGTAGTTCCTCCTCCAAAGTCGAGAAGGAGTCGGTGCATCCAATGCTAGCAGCGCAAGATATCTACTTTCCTCTTGCTCAAGGTCTGGCGTCCTCTGCCTCTGGGTCCTTATCTTCTCTGCGGATTATCTATCTCGCAATCAATCGGCTCATCGGCCCTGTCAGGTTTGCTAACGGAAACGATTCCGTTCTGGCACTTCTCTGGTCATCTCTCGGTCAATCCTCACGACCACTCATAAAGCAGCATATCACTGGCGTCGGCCTCTGGCTCTCTGAATGCACATCACACATCCGATCCTGGGTGCAAACATCATTGCAGCAATGTCCTGGAAGGAATCCTGTTCAAGGTCTCTGCCGATCTTGCCTATGCCGATCTGTACAGAGGCTGGTACTCTTGCATAATCTCTTCTCGCTCAATGGACATCTGTGTCCTAAGCACAGCATTTCTCGGAAACTGGTGGCATCCCAACGCCTCTGTAAGCATATTAAGTCTCTGGTCTCGACGTAAAGTAATGACAGCTCGTCAGCGTCTCGCACGAACCTCTTGTCCGCTTGTCTGTATTGCTGTCCACTTCGACGTCACGTCTCTATCGGCGCACTGCAATATTCTCGGCTACGGTCGATCCGAAGTATCTCTCAAATCTCTTTTCTGCCGAATTGGCCGGAAGTCATCGTCCCTTGCCGAAGCTAATTCTTTTTCCGGAATGGCTGCATACTCATCGCGCCTCTTTTTGGAAGGTATATCCATATACAACGCCTCTGCGTGCGCATCGCATCTCTGATGTCAGCGGAGTAGGACGTCATCTCGTCGAAATCTCTTGCGAACTCCTTACTTCACTCTGCTTCAATGTCGACTGCTTCGGACTCGTCTCATCGTGGTTGCATGGACTGTGCTCCAACGGCTATACTCGTATCTGGAGTCTCTCAAGCAATGCATCCCATCACATGATATCCGAATGATGTCGACTCGTCCGATCGACTCGTCAGAACCTCATAATCCCCCAAGAGATCAACATCTTGAGTACAGTTTAATAGTATCGAGTACATGCCACAGCGTCGGTGGTCCAGCCGTAGAAGGGCAAACCCAAGCCTCACTAATGGCGCTGCGGAACTGCCGCAAACCCTAAGGTTCAATGGCTTTCACACGGTCATTATGTCGAGTTAGGGTTTCATTCTTCTAGAGCGTCCATAGAATCTCCTGCATGTCTTTCCATATACTTTAAACTTGGAAAATGGGCTCCCGACATTCGATCGTCTCTATCGACACTCAACGAACCTGCGTGAAGTCGCCTCTAGCTGGAATCAATCTATCTGATGACCTCTCATCTGGGTAAGCGAACGAATCACATGTCCTATTCATTCATCCTCGGTGACTAGCGACTCACCATCATATCTCTAAGTATATGCTCATGCTGCAGTAGCTCCAATCATCTGGGCGATATCTCGTCATTTGCAGCAACAACTGGCTCATTCGTCTGTACGCCGAACAGCGCCTCAATCCTCCAGGAAAGGCAATACATTGGCGGTCCTCTCTAAATCGGTCTGCTCTAGATCCGAGTAAGACTCTCCACACTGGAAATCTTTAACTCAACTGGGCCTGCTCCGGCGCATAAATCGAACGAATCACCTCCGTCTCTCAAATCGGGTAGACTAGCTATCATCTGCCTCATATCAGCCTGGAAGCTCCGGCGATCTCAGCTCGTAAGCTCCGGAAGCGACATCCTGTCAATCTCAGCAATAGCTGGTCCATCTATCTGCATGGTAGGTGGCATCATAATCTCTGAGATATGCTATACAACAACAGTCCTCTCTCAACTGGAAGCTCTAACAATGGCCCGATCATCCGGCGCAAAACCAAGCACTTGCCTCCACTAGAGGTCACAATCACCAATACTAACTCGAGACGTTCCTATGTCACCAGAAAACACAATGGTCGGCCCTCGTACCAGACGAGCTCGCCCTGACCGTAACACTAGCAGCAGCCCAAACTGCGCTCAAATATGGCGACAGGAACCTCAATCGAGTATCGAAGAGAGCAGATCAATGGCAATAAAGAAAACAACAAATCCATAGTGGATACATGATCATAAGAAGGAACAGCATCAATGAAGGTATGATCATGAAACTAATAGAATCGAGGATCTCAAACGGATGTATAATCATGGATATGAAGAGAATCACTGATCTCGAAAATATGTACATCCTAAGGTTCCTTAAGCGGAGTGGCATGTCGTAAGTATGCCGCGGAACATTCCCACGATACGTCACTCTACTTTAGTCACCTATTCCATCAACCAAGGGTCATCCTACGCGACGAAAGTTCGGGTCTAATACCCCCTCGACTAAGTCTGAGTTCCGTAAGGTCAAGCCTAAGTTCCGTATATATATAGACGCCGTAGGCTCCACATTGTCAAACTTAGACTCAAACCAACGTTAACCTAGCGCTCTGATACCAACTTTGTCATGACCCGAAAGAGCACGTGACTGACCCTTGAACCATATGAAGTCTATAGGACTCCATCTGATCCAAGTAAGCCAAAAGCTCAGAAATCTAAAACCATTTTAAGAGTAAATAAAGAAAACTAGTTTAAAGAAGTGAAGAAAAACATGTTTGAAGTCAAGGTTTTTAAATAACTAAGCCGAATATGCATTTTAAAAATGTAAAGTCTTTTGTAAAAATTTCGGCAGAGTTTCTTTTGTAAATACTGGCCCCGAACGGGGTACAACAAGAACAATATATATGCAATGATAAAAGGCATCCCAAAGCGGGAGCTAGCTCTTCGTCAATCGTGTAGGGATACTAGGCACTCTAATAAGGTTTTATAATGCATCAACCATGCCCGTTTAAAATTTTAGCCGTGCCGAATAACCCTAAGCAAGATCGTTGCTAGAAAATTTGGGTTTCATATGCTAGTAAACTATGTTTACGACTAAGTGAATACGAAATACAACCTTTGTAGATCGGTCCTTCACTTCTATAGCTCTTTGTTGAAGTCCCTTCGCTGCGATCGTGGTTCTCCCGGACCCTTGCATGGCTTCACGAGGCGAAAGACGCGTCCTTGCTTGATGTCTTCGAGGCCGAAGATGATCTACGTCGAGGGGATGCCAACTCAAGCTTCTACTTCACTAACTTGAGAATTAGTGAAGCAAACACCCTAAACTAAAGTGCTAGTCTAGTAGAGGATGGAGAAATAGGAAGTGGATTCTCTTTAGAATTTTATTTCTCACAATCTTTCTCACTTTTGATCAAACACTAGCAAGCTTTTTCATTTTAATAATGAAGAAGAAGATGAGCAAAAGAAAGAGATGAGGATAATGATCAAGTGAGAAAGCTAACCATGGTGAGTGAGTATCATATACTAACTCATGTAGAGACATAACCATGGCTATTACTTATGGTTGGGTTAAGAAATATCCATAGTAAAAATAAATTTAGTGGAATTAGTCAATGCATCCACAAGCTTCCACAAGCTTCATGCATTGTGCTAATCCTCCACTAATTTTGTAATTACTTAAAATATAAAAAACCCAACATAATAGATAGCATGGTGTAAGTCTCATACACCCAAGTCTTGTGTATCATCAACCATGATACAAAAAGAAAACACAATTTTAATATATATCACATATATATTAAAGTTGTGTACATGTGAGAAAAAACATAAAGTGAACAAGTGTTAGTTAATGTAAACTAGTATATCAAATATACAATTATACAATAAATTATTAAACCAACACTTGACTTAATAATCCGGTCATATCACATATAACCGACTAACATCTAATGTATCGACTTATCGAATCAAGACTTGATTCGATAACCCGGCTATATCAAATATAACCGATCGATACAAAAATTCGCGAGATTAGAATATGGTATCACATACACGCATCATTCTCAATCCCGCACATATCACATACGTGCTCCTATTTCGTTTTTCCTGAGCCAGTAAAACCTCTATGTAGGACTCTAAAGACTCGTCAATACGCCGGCAGTAGGTGATGATCACATCACGTATCCACAAGCCGTCAGCGGTACCAGCTGGACGTAACGGCTATCCGGGTATTGAGAGATCAGAAGATCAGCAAGCAAGCCCGCTCCAACTCCTGTAAAAGCCTGCCGGTAATGTTCATACAAGAATATTGCATTTTATACCGCCCATTCTTACGCTCGTTTGTTTATAAGCAGGTGCTTTTAATCAGTGTTTGCTACATATTTACAGGATACTGGTTCTCAGCTCTAGACAGTGAAATTCATAGAAAAGTATATCAAATTCCGGATTACTGCCAATAACAGATAAAACACGGGTCTCCGCTCTCTATCCGTATGTTGCCACACACCAGTTTAAGGGACAAAATGGCAAATCGATGTCATTTTCGTGCACAAAGCTCAATGTCAACACAAGATCCAACATATCTACGCGGAGCTCGAGGAAATCTTGGCAAAAGATCCACATCACATCACCTTTTGATCTACTGAAATTCTGGAAGAAATGGGAAGAGTTTCTGAGAAAAAGTCATATACCACACTGAAGAGTACTAAAAACTAGGGAAAACCACCAAATTTCCTGGCTTAACTCCTCTAAACGGCCGCGGTTCCGCGGCATAAGCGCGCTTAGGCCGTGTTCATAGCAGAATATTGCATTTTATACCGCCCATTCTTACGCTCGTGTGTTTATAGGTAGGTACTTTTAATCCGTGTTTGTTACATGTTTACAGAATACAGGTTTCCAGTACAAATATTGCAAATCAGGATAAAATCTCCACAGTTACGCTAAAAGCAGAACATCTGTCGACAGCAGATAAAAGCCGGGTTCCGGTCATCCATATCCGTCCAGTGCCGAGTACCGGTTCCCGATACAAGACATATGACAGTGGTCATTCATGTCTGGGACAAGCACAGAGCACGAGGTGGCCGGCACAAGAATCAATGGGTGCGCGGAGCTCGAGGGAGATAAAGTTAAAAGTGAAGAAAAGATAATGAAATCTTGGACTTGGAATTCTGAAGATATTCTGGAAAGATTATCAGAAACTACATGTACTAAACAACAAGAAACAGAAAACCAGGGCAGACCACAGAAGCCCACACCCTAAACCCACAGTAGGGCCGCGGATCCGCGGCCATAGGGGGCTATAGGCGGCGGATCCGGGGCCGTACGGTGCCCTCTCACTGTCGAACTTCAGGGGTGTTTTGGGTACTTCAAATATGTTCTGGTGGATGCCCTAGAATTCGATTCTCCAGCCTATAAATACAGCAGTTCAGAGCTTAACCAAGGGAGCAATTTTTGAGCTTTTCTTTGTTCTTTTTTTTTTGTTGTTTTGTTCTTCTTCTTCCTCTTCTTCATTCTTTCTCCATGACATTGTAGTGAGAGCTTTTGAGTGGAAGATTAATGAAGATGAGGGTTCTTTATCTTTCTTGTTAGTTTGCTCCCCCTTGAGATTTCTGCTTTCTCTTGCTCATTCAATCTCTTCATTGAGGTTGAATGGTTATGAGTTAGTTATTGATCTCAAGGGTCGTATTTTCTCACGGACTAGCACTTCATTTCACATGCGTTCTCTACCCTTCCCTTGATCTTGCAAGTTCTTCATTGAGCTTGCAAGTTTAAGGGTTGGCTATTGAGCACATGCTTGGCTTGGGTCCTAGTTCCGTATTCTTTTTATTACTCGCTTTTTATTACTTGTCTTTTTATTACTTGCATTTTATTTCATGCATTTTATTCATGCTCTTTAATACTTGTATCTTTTCTTTTCTTTTTGTTCTCTTTTGTTTATATTGTGAATGTTGTAATTATTGTTCTTGTTAAGAATTAATACGGTTTCATAAGTTAACATTTCTTTGCCAATTCCTTTTCCCGTTATTTTCCATTTGAACTTCGCCCAAACCATACGCAAGCGCTCCGTTAGGCACCGTACCCTGACAAGGTAACGGTGATTCCTAACCGCGACCGGTTGCGTTCGGTTTGGCAGGAGGCGAAAGCAAGAGACAAGAACGGAAGGACAAGGGTAAATAAGCCGGATTCCACGAATACCGCGCTTAAATCCCCTAATCCACGTTGTTGCCAATTGCTTAGCTTCAATTGGTCAAGACTCGGCTCAAAGGTTTTTGAGTACGGATTTCTTAGCTTACAATCTCGTATTTTTCTTAACAACTTTATTCTTGCAGATAAACACATAGGTTAGATCAAACACTCATACAGATTCTTTATTAACTCGTCTAAAACAAGAAGGTAAGATAACACCATCTCCCTGTGGACCGACCCATGCTCAACCGGCTAGCTGCAAAGCGACACCGTCCTGATCGCGGTTACACTTTAAATCTTTGAACATCCGACACGCCAAAAGCGTGCGATGAAATGGCGCCGTTGCCGGGGATACGGTAGCGTATTTTCTTTCTTGTTATTCGGGTTAATATTCTTTTTGTATATACTTATAAAAAAAAAAAGATTCTTTTTGTTTTTTTTGGACAATTTTTTTTGTGGGCAAGTGTGCAGATTTTTGCAGATTTGCAAACTGCGATTGTGGGAGCAAAGTGTACATTCAAAGTTAAGGTGATTACGGAGTACAGTGCCAAAGATCCGGGTAGTTTGACCCGCGCAAGCGAACCTTTCAAGCTTACCGGACTCGATTCAACGGGGGTTTCTTAACCCAAAACTTAAACGGTACGTACTTTACTAACACCTTCTTCTCAAATCCGACGCTTCGAATATACTATTCTTTTGCAGGATTCTTTGCAAGTTCGCTAGCAAACGCCAAAATTGACTAACCCGTATTTGTTGCAGCGCCGCGCTTAAAATAAAAAAAAACGATTGTTTGATTCTTTATAGAATTTTTTGAATTGCGCATTGCATCAATTAATACGGACTTAAGGGCAAGCGAACCCCACAACATACGGTAAAGGATTTCATCACCTTTTCCGTGGCCCACAAATCACGAACTTGAGCATAACGATTACCCGCACAAATTTAAAAGAAACTAGACTTTAAGCCTTAAGGACTTCGCGCTCACTAGGAGAAGTTAACTGTATTTAGAAGCTTGCTTAACGGTATATTGTTTACGGGGTGTCTAGGAAAGTGTTAACGGCGAAACCGCCAAAAGAGAAAGGGTTATTTAATTAAGGAACTTCGCGAAAGCGTTGGAAAACCTCCCCTTATCTCTGCACTTACCTGGCCTCGTGGTCAGTGTATCTTGAGCCTGTTTCTCGACACAGTTTTACTTCGACAATCAAGTTCTCGAGCAGGTCTAGTTGACCTAGGTGAACCCTAGAACGATTAGGTGTGTGGTATTTTTGTATCGTGATTATTTTTGTCCATATTTTTTGTGTATATTTCATTCTTTTGCTAACAACTAACTAAAAAAAAAAATCACATTCATTTTCCCCTCCTTTTCTCTTCCTTTCTTTCCTTTTCTCATCATATCATGGGTACCCCACCTCGCAAAACTCTTGCCGAACTTTGGTACCCACAACCAGACATTACCTCATACGGTTCTTGCTTTGGCCGAACTTCGAACGACCCCTCCATGCCAAAAATTTCACTGAAAGATCGCATAGCAGCGTCTAGGACAAACACTTGCACTCCTCATTCCACTTCGTATCAACCGTTTCAAATATTCACTCCCGCTTATGTTGATACCCCTTCTGCAAGTCGTCCTTTGTCCATCGCTGAACGTATTGAACAATCCCGCAGCCGATCTTTCACTCCTCTCACCACTTCAAATTCTTGGGATCAACAATTCCATTCTCCGTCTTACCCACCTGTTGATCCCACTCCTGTCCAGCCATTCAATTCCTACCAATCCTACCCTACTTTTGCACCTTCCCTAGACATTGCTTCTACACAGCCAATTGGAAGTTTTCAGTATCCTTACAACTTTAATTCTTTTGCTGAAACCCCTTCACAACCTATGTCTAGTTTAGAACAGTCCTTGGAAAATTTTAGTGTAGCGTCAAGCCAACAGATGATGGATTTGAATGCGTCCATGGCCGCCCTCATACAACCTAGTGATCCGGTAGCTAGTTTTCAACTAGCTCCTAATTTTTCAATGTATGATGAGGCGGCAGGACAGGCTGTGAATTTGAGTGGAGAGAGTGAGATATACCCCCTTCCAAATCAAACCTACCCGTCCCAACTTGAATCCCACAACTCTTGTTTTGAAAATCTATCGAGTATCCCACAAGATTTATCAATTGAAGATAGAATGATGAATGAGTTGTGCGACTTCGTAGTGTTTGATTTGCCCGATTGTGAAGGGTCTCTTCCAAGTGAAACCGATCCTAAACCTTTTGACCTTTACACCTCCACTTTAGAACCTGAATCGATTGATATCCATGCTTTTGTTGAGGTGTCAGAGAATTTTGATTTTCACTTGATCGAGAATATTGACGCAGGGAACATTTTGGATGATGAACCCGTAGATTTGGCTGAGTTTGTCTCTTCAAATCATCATCCCGAGTCATTAAATATTTTTCCCGAACCCCATATGCGTCTGGACTTTGAAGAAAAATGCATGGATGAGATAAATTTTGAGGAGAATTTTGAGGATAGTTTTGAGGATGAAACAGTTTTAATTGATGGGTCGGATTTTCCAATTCATCCTGTTCCTTTCATTGACTGTGTACACCCTCCCGAAACCCTAACCGATGCCCCTCCTCGATCACTTCCCTCCATCCTTTCCATCGTTCCGACCTTGCAAGAACCCGTCTCACTTACATTTCATATGTCTGGTTTACCAAGTTCGGCGTACCCATGGTTTCTTACGAATCTTGAGGGATTCGACCCAATTTCTCGACGAGTAAATATATTAGCACAATCACTTTTCACACATCGCTCATCACAAATTGTGCTAATCTATTTACTCTATTTGCACCCTCAAGTTCGTCTTCCACTTCTTTTTCCCTTACGCCATTCTTCTTCTTCTGATCTACCGAGACCGCATTCCACTTCTCTCCACAAGCGGTCTCGCGTAGTCTCCATTTCTTTTCTCTACGCCTTCTTCCACCAACCGGTACATTACAGAGATAAAATCTTTGAATGGTTGGTGTTAACTTTTGGCCTGTGTAAGGCCTTGTATAGATGGATACTGTTCTTTCCCCCCTAATCCTGAATTTCAACGCGTAACAGTGGAAACACTGTTTTACTTAAGTTTGGGGGGGGACATTTTTTTGTATATATTTTTGGTTTTCCTTTTTTTTGTTTTGTATATAATTTGTTTTTAGGAAGCGCCGGCAATTTTGACCCTCTTGGTATAGCCTGACAGTGAGGGCACTGTCAAGTTTAAGTTTGGGGGTGTGCTCGGTAAGCTTTCTTCCTTCGCATTCATATGTATATTTTGCATCTGCATATTAAATCCATAAAATCCATAAAAATCTGAAAATTTTCTAAAAATATAAAAAACTTTTTTGTCAAGTTAGCTTGTGGAAGAACTCTGATTCAACATTCGACGGTTTTTGTTTGAAAAGATAGGAATAACTAAATCCTATGTTTGGATTTTGAAAACCTGAAAGATAACTCTCCTTTGAAGCTAACTATAGCTGATATACGTCTTTACATCACACTACACGTGTTGTGAGTCTTGGAAATTAGATGACAAGTCTTTTATGTTTAAAAACTTTTAAATAAGATAAATGATTTTCTGAGGATCAAATAGGTTTGTTCTGAAATAAGTAATATATCAAGAATAGTTTATGAAGTGAGTGAATATGAAGGAATGTTATTGATGCCTTAATTGGAACTAAGTCTGAAAAATAACCCATCTGAAACTTGATTGGAATGATTACACACCGAACCCACTAAACACGTCTTTTATCCAAAAAATAATTGAACTACCGGTTATATCTCCGTTCGTATTGAATCGTCATGATTTTCACGCCAAACTGTCTTTTGTTTTTGGACCTAGGTAACTTGAGTAATTAAGTCCGCTGGGGTGTTTCTACACCTAATGCCCTAAAACCAACTGGTTTGGATGCATTGGCCCAAAGCTCGCTAAGAAGCCTAGAAAGTCCAGATAAAAACAAAGTCAAGCAAGTGTTCTCTCCGAGTTAAAATTCCTAACGGTTCTTTGTGTGAGAATAATCTTGATAGAAGACGGGCTTTTATAAAAATTTTAACGGAGATATGAAGGTTTTATTCTATGATAAAGACTATTGCACGTTCACAGAGGTGTGTATGAAATGAAAACAAGAAAAAGGTGGAGTGAAAAATACGACTTAGTTTCCTGTTAAGGAAGATAGAAATTCTGAAGTTGAAACTTTACTGGAAAACGAAACTTGAAAAATGCTTAACTCTTTATAAAACTTATGTGATCCTTTTAAAATTGTTATCTGGGCTTTATTGTGTGACATAATGACTTTATTCGACCTTTCGGGAACTTAACGACACTATTTTGCACTGCACGTAAAGACATATAAAATCTGTAGTTAAATAAGAAGCGAGGTGTGAAAAATAAAGGTTCGATGGTCTAAACTTAGGATTATAGAATTGTTATTTTCTGAAACAAAACTTTAGGGGCTTGAATCTTAGTTATTTTACAAAACTAGCTTGACCGGATTTTGTGGGTAGTATCCGCTGAAAACCCTCAGGAGACAACACTCCTCCTACTAGGGACACCTAGAGGTTTAACGGCTTGTTGCACATGCTCAGTGCAATCGCGTTCCCTGCGAAAGTGCGGTTATCATTTTATTTTTGTGAATAATTGGTTTTGCTCGGGACGAGCAAAAGTTAAGTTTGGGGGTATTTGTTCATAGCAGAATATTGCATTTTATACCGCCCATTCTTATGCTCGTGTGTTTATAGGTAGGTACTTTTAATCCGTGTTTGTTACATGTTTACAGAATACAGGTTTCCAGTACAAATATTGCAAATCAGGATAAAATCTCCATAGTTACGCTAAAAGCAGAACATCTGTCGACAGCAGATAAAAGCCGGGTTCCGGTCATCCATATCCGTCCAGTGCCGAGTACCGGTTCCCGATACAAGACATATGACAGTGGTCATTCATGTCTGGGACAAGCACAGAGCACGAGGTGGGCTGCACAAGAATCAATGGGTGCACGGAGCTCGAGGGAGATAAAGTCAAAAGTGAAGAAAAGATAATGCAATCTTGGACTTGGAATTCTGAAGATATTCTGGAAAGATTATCAGAAACTACATGTACTAAACAACAGGAAACAGAAAACCAGGGCAGGCCACAGAAGCCCACACCCTAAACCCACAGTAGGGGTGCGGATCCGCGGCCATAGGCGGCTGATCCGCGGCCGTACGGTGCCCTCTCACTGTCGAACTTCAGGGGTGTTTTGGGTACTTCAAATATGTTCTGGTGGATGCCCTAGAATTCGATTCTCCAGCCTATAAATACAGCAGTTCAGAGCTTAACCAAGGGAGCAATTTTTGAGCTTTTCTTTGTTCTTTTTTTTTGTTGTTTTGTTCTTCTTCTTCCTCTTCTTCATTCTTTCTCCATGACATTGTAGTGAGAGCTTTTGAGTGGAAGATTAATGAAGATGAGGGTTCTTTATCTTTCTTGTTAGTTTGCTCCCCCTTGAGATTTCTGCTTTCTCTTGCTCATTCAATCTCTTCATTGAGGTTGAATGGTTAAGAGTTAGTTATTGATCTCAAGGGTCGTATTTTCTCACGGACTAGCACTTTATTTCACATGCGTTCTCTACCCTTCCCTTGATCTTGCAAGTTCTTCATTGAGCTTGCAAGTTTAAGGGTTGGCTATTGAGCACATGCTTGGCTTGGGTCCTAGTTCCGTATTCTTTTTATTACTCGCTTTTTATTACTTGTCTTTTTATTACTTGCATTTTATTTCATGCATTTTATTCATGCTCTTTAATACTTGTATCTTTTCTTTTCTTTGTTCTTTTCTTTTTGTTCTCTTTTGTTTATATTGTGAATGTTGTAATTATTGTTCTTGTTAATAATTAATACGGTTTCATAAGTTAACATTTCTTTTCCAATTCCTTTTCCCGTTATTTTCCATTTGAACTTCGCCCAAACCATACGCAAGCGCTCCGTTAGGCACCGTACCCTGACAAGGTAACGGTGATTCCTAACCGCGACCGGTTGCGTTCGGTTTGGCCGGAGGCGAAAGCAAGAGACAAGAACGGAAGGACAAGGGTAAATAAGCCGGATTCCACGAATACCGCGCTTAAATCCCCTAATCCACGTTGTTGCCGATTGCTTAGCTTCAATTGGTCAAGACTCGGCTCAAAAGTTTTTGAGTACGGATTTCTTAGCTTACAATCTCGTATTTTTCTTAACAACTTTATTCTTGCAGATAAACACATAGGTTAGATCAAACACTCATATAACTCGTCTAAAACAAGAAGGTAAGATAACACCATCTCCCTGTGGACCGACCCGTGCTCAACCGGTTAGCTGCAAAGCGACACCGTCCTGATCGCGGTTACACTTTAAATCGTTGAACATCCGACACGCCAAAAGCGTGCGATCAGGCCGCGGAACCGCGGCCATTTAGTCTCCTCTCGTTGTTGTTTTTCAGGGGCATGTTGGTCTTTTCTTGTAGGGGCAGATTCTTGCCTTAGGTTTCCAGTTCCCCTCCTATAAATACCCCAGAACTGAGCCAAACCAAGGGGTGAAATTCTTAAGCCTCTTTTTGCTAGTTTTAGTTTTCTTCTTCTTCTTCTTCATCTTTCCTCCATGAAAATGTAGTGAGAGCATTAAGTGGATGTTAAATGAAGATGAGGGTTTTTTGTATCATTCTTTTGTTTTAGCTTCCCCTTGAGATCCTTGCTTTCTCTTGATCTTTCAACCTCTTCATTGAGCTTGAATGTTTAAGGGTTTGTTATTGATTTCAAGGGTCGTATCTTCTTATGGAATTTAGTGCTTCATTTCACATGAGTTCTTTACCCTTCTCTTGATCTTGCAACCTCTTGATTGAGTTTGCAAGTTTAAGGGTTGGCTATTGATCCCATGCTTGTCTTGAGTTCTATGTTCTTGTAATTACTTTCTTGCTTATTTCTTTCTTGCTTTTTATTACTTACTTTACATTCATGCTTTACTTTCTTGCACTTAAATTCCACGCACTTACTTACTTGTAATATTTTCTTTTCCTTTTATCTTTTTGGTTCGTTTTTGTGAATGGTTGTAATAATTATCGTTGTTAAGAATAAATACGGTATTGTAAGTCAACGTTTCTTTGCTCATTTCCTTTTCCCGTTATTTTCCATTGAACTCCGCCCAAAAGTTACGCAAGCGCTCCGTTAGGCACCCTACCCTAACAAGGTAACGGTGATTCCTAACCGCGACCGGTTGCGTTCGGTTTGGCCGGAGGCGAAAGAAAGAGACAAGAACGGAAGGACAAGGGTAAATAAGCCGGATTCCACGAATACCGCGCTTAAATCCCCTAATCCACGTTGTTGCCGATTGCTCTAGCTTCAATTGGTCAAGACTCGGCTCAAAGGTTTTGAGTACGGATTTCTTTAGCTTACACTTTCGTATCTTCTCTTAACAACTTTATACTTGCAAATAATACACATAGGTTAGATCGAACAAACACATACAAATTCTTTATTGACTCGTCTAAAACAAGAAAGGACATACAACCATCTCCTTATGGATCGACCCGTGCTCAACCGGCTAGCTGCAAAGCGACACCGTCTTGATTGCGGTTAACTTTAATTCTTTCCCCCCTAATTCTGAACTTCATCGCTTAACAGTGGAAACACTGTTTCACTTAAGTTTGGGGGGAACCCTTTTTGTGTATATATTTTTTGTTTTGTTTTCTTTGTTGTATATAATTTGTTTTTAGGGAGCGCCGGCAAATTTTGACCCTCTTCGTATAGCCTGACAGTGAGGGCACTGTCAAGTTTAAGTTTGGGGGTGTGCTCGGTAAGCTTTCTTCCTTTGCATTCATTTGTATATTTTGCATTTGCATACCTTATTAAACACCCACAAAAATCGAAAATTTTTCCAAAAAATATAAAAACTTTGTCGTCAAGTTAGCTAATAGGGTAACTTAGATCTTTATTCCGAAAGTTTAGTTGATATATTAGAAATAACTAAATTCTAGGCTTAGGAAGTGAAAACCCTAAAAATAACCCTCATTCTGTCTAACTTGGTAAGTATACGTTGAGTTCAGTTCTTGAGTTAAGTCAAGATGAGGGGAAAGTATTAAAGCTCTACTGAAGGATAAGTCTGAAAAATAGTTTTTTTCTTGAGTTCAAATTTAGAAAGTATATACCCTACAAACTGCACTTACACGCACCTTGAAACTTGGGATAGTAGAGGATACCTAGAAATACTCTTGCCTGAAAGCCTAGTATGAAAGAAAAAACGGTATTTAAAGCTAAACACAAAAGGAGCATATTGAAAAAAATATCCGGTCTTGAAAAAAAAAAGAAAAAAAAAGAAAAGGAAAAAGAAAAATAGAATAAAGTCAAGACCTGGAAACTGCTATTTACGCTTTAAAGTTCACACATTCAGTAATCGGCTGTTAGTGCCTCAAGAAGCATTAATAGTCGCATGAAAGGTGTGTGAGCAAATCCGTCCATCCTTAAAGAAAAGAAGTAGTATTAGGTATTAGGGCAAGGGTATTATAGCTTGAATTGAATTCTAAAAGTGTAGGGGTGCAAATATACACACGCATAGGGGTATGCAATCGATGTTTGGATAAAAGATAGAGATAAAGAATAAGACTTGTGTTTTCTGTAAAGTTGATAAACATCCCTAATTTGAGACCACACTTTTAGAAGGAAAACTCAGGAGAACCAACATCTTTCTAAACTTTTTTGGAACGTATATGATCTAAAGTTAAAAAGATAGGAGGTGTGAAGCATTAGGGTTGGATATTTCTAACTTAGGATGATAGAATTTCTAAAGTAAATACTAAATTGTAGGAGTAGAATCGATGTTAACTTATAACACTAGCTTGACGGGATTTTGTTGGTGTAATCCGCTGAAAACCCTCAGGAGGCAACACTCCTCCTGCTAGGGACACCTAGAGGTTTAACGGCTTGTTGCACGCGCTCAGTGCAATCGCGTTCCCTGCGAAAGTGCGGTTAGGATTTTATTTTTGTGAATAATTGGTTTTGCTCGGGACGAACAAAAGTTAAGTTTGGGGGTATTTGTTCATACCAGAATATTGCATTTTATACCGCCCATTCTTACGCTCGTTTGCTTATAGGCAGGTGCTTTTAATCAGTGTTTGCTACATATTTACAGGATACTGGTTCTCATCTCTAGATAGTGAAATTCATAGAAAAGTACGTCAAATTCCGGATTACTGCCAACAACAGATAAAACCCGGGTCTCCGCTCTTTATCCGTATGTTGCCACACACCAGTTTATGGGACAAAATGGCAAATCGATGTCATTTTTGTGCACGAAGTCATTGTCAACACAAGATCCAACATATCTACGTGGAGCTCGAGGAAATCTTTGCAAAAGATCCGCATCACATCACCTTTTGATCTACTGAAATTCTGGAAGAAATGGGAAGAGTTTCTGAGAAAAAGTCATATACCACACTGAAGAGCACTAAAAACTAGGGAAAACCACCAAATTTCATGGCCTAACTCCTCTAAACGGCCGTGGTTCCGCGGCATAAGCGCGCTTAGGCCGTGGAACCGCGGCCATTTAGTCTCCTCTCGTTGTCGTTTTTCAGGGGCATGTCGGTCTTTTCTTGTAGGGGCAGATTCTTGCCCTAGGTTTCCAGTTCCCCTCCTATAAATACCCCAGAACTGAGCCAAACCAAGGGGTGAAATTCTTAAGCCTCTTTTTGCTAGTTTTAGTTTTCTTCTTCTTGTTCTTCATCTTTCCTCCATGTAAATGTAGTGAGAGCATTGAGTGGATGTTAAATGAAGATAAGGTTTTTTTGTATCATTCTTTTGCTTTAGCTTCCCCTTGAGATCCTTGCTTTCTCTTGATCTTTCAACCTCTTCATTGAGCTTGAAAGTTTAAGGGTTTGTTATTGATTTCAAGGGTTGTATATTCTTATGGAATTAGTGCTTCATTTCACATGAGTTCTTTACCCTTCTCTTGATCTTGCAACCTCTTGATTGAGCTTGCAAGTTTAAGGGTTGGCTATTGATCCCATGCTTGTCTTGAGTTCTATGTTCTTGTAATTACTTTCTTGCTTATTTCATTCTTGCTTTTTATTACTTACTTTACATTCATGCTTTACTTTCTTGCACTTAAATTCCATGCACTAACTTACTTGTAATCTTTTCTTTTCTTTTGCTCTTTTTGGTTCGTTTTTGTGAATGGTGGTAATAATTATCGTTGTTAATAATAAATACGGTATTGTAAGTTAACGTTTCTTTGCTCATTTCCTTTTCCCGTTATTTTCCATTGAACTCCGCCCAAACGTTACGCAAGCGCTCCGTTAGGCACCCTACCCTAACAAGGTAACGGTGATTCCTAACCGCGACCGGTTGCGTTCGGTTTGGCCGGAGGCGAAAGCAAGAGACAAGAACTGAAGGACAAGGGTAAATAAGCCGGATTCCACAAATACCGTGCTTAAATCCCCTAATCTACGTTGTTGCCGATTGCTCTAGCTTCAATTGGTCAAGACTCGGCTCAAAGGTTTTGAGTACGGATTTCTTTAGCTTACACTTTCGTATCTTCTCTTAACAACTTTATACTTGCAAATAATACACATAGGTTAGATCGAACAAACACATACAAATTCTTTATTGACTCGTCTAAAACAAGAAAGGACATACAACCATCTCATTGTGGATCGACCCGTGCTCAACCGGCTAGCTGCATAGCGACACCGTCTTGATTGCGGTTAACTTTAATTCTTTCAACCAGGTAACACTTTCCGTACTGTCCGGTCTCCTCGTATGATATGTCGCATATCAAGTCTAAGGGTGGTAAACGTCAGACCCCAATAACCGATAAGTCATGCCGATGTGAGGCTCATAACGGGTCGAGAAACTACTGGTAACACTTACCAGTAAATCTCTAAATCAGCCCTGGCCAGGGACTTCCCTGTTACGGCCAATCGAGCACAGCGCAACATCAACCCCCAATACCGGGAGAGACGAATCCCCTCCTATCGCTCATTGCCTCTATGTGACTCGGCACTGTACCCAAAACCCACCGTTTTTCATGCCCTCATGGACGTGGTAAGGTGGAAATCAAAGCACAGTAGGAATCACACAAGGCTCTATGACTATCTCGGGTCTACAGACTAACCTGCACAAGTGTCACCAGAGAACTGCCATCTGACGTAAGGTATAATACCATCTGGGAGTTCTCGGCGAGTCCTTCCAGTGTACCCAGTCTCCACTGAGCACCCGTATACCATCTCATATGTCAAACACCAATGGATATGGGATCATCCATCGCCCATCTCATGGGTCGAGATGCGTATACGCTAGTCTACACTGGTATATCGATGCCCCGTCTCGATACACCCACGAATATGGACCTTGAAGGATGTACTTATGGACTACCATGTCCCCACTAGTATGATCCGCATCATAGTCCAGGTAGTCAAGTACACATCCTAAGGGCTTTACCAACATGTAACTTTAAAACAGTATAAAGAGACAAGTATACATGTTAAAGTAAAGTGCAACCAGATAGCATACTATCATATCGAGCAAGAAAGTCCTCTCTATATATATCCAAGCATCCAATATAATATACATCATCTGTACAATACTGGCCTCTAGGGCATACATACAACTAACAATCTCCCACTTGCACTAGGGCCAGCTGCTGTAGTATCGCATACCAAGCATCCCGAAGAGTCTCTCAAACTGTATCTGGGGAATGGCCTTCGTGAGTGGATCCACAGTGTTGTTCTTCGTGTCAACCCTCCTGACCTCGATCTCCCGGCTATCAACTATCTCCCGGATCAGGTGATACCGCCTTAGAATATGACTGGATCACTGATGGGACCTGGGTTCCTTGGCCAAAGCCACCACTCCATTGTTATCGCAATACAAAGGTATTGGATGCTTAATGGATGGATCCACTCCAAGTTCAGTGATGAACTTCTTGATCCAGACAGCCTCTTTGGCATCATCGTTAGCAGCGATGTATTCAGCCTCCATCGTCGAGTCTGCCACGGTTTCCTGCTTGGAACTGTTCCAGCTAACCGCCCATCCGTAAAGGGTAAAGACAAATCCCAACTGCGACTTAGAGTCGTCCTTATCACTCTGAAAGCTCGAATCGGTTAAAGACTCCACTTGGAATTCTCCGTTACCATACACCAAGAGCATCTCTTTAGTCCTTCGTAAGTACTTGAAAATGCTCTTCACAGTTGTCCAGTGACTCTTTCTAGGATCAGCTTGATACCTACTCACTACACTTAGTGAGTATGCTACATCGGGTCTGGTACACAGCATCGCGTACATGATAGAGCCTACAGCCGAAGCATAGGGTATCCCTTGCATGCGAGCTCTCTCCAAATCAGTCTTGGGAGACATCTCTTTGGAGAGAGTGAGCCCTGAGATCGTGGGTAAAAACCCATGTTTGGACTCTTCAATACTAAACCTCTTTAGTATGGTGTCAATGTACCTGGATTGGGATAATCCCAATATCCTTTTAGATCTATCTCTATAGATCATAATTCCCAGTATGCAGGAGGCATCACCTAGATCTTTCATTGAGAATCTTTGTGATAAGAAGAGCTTGACCGATTACATCATAGGAATGTCATTTCCTATCAAGAGTATGTCATCGACGTACAATACGAGGAAGACAACCTTACTCTCTGCCACCTTCTTGTAGATACAAGGTTCATCTATATTTTTGACGAAATCAAACTCTTTCATAACGACGTCAATGCAGATGTTCCAACTCCACGATACTTGCTTTAATCCATAAATAGATTTAAGTAGCTTGCACACCTTCCTGCTACTCCCACTATCTACGAAGCCCTCTGGCTGAGTCATGTACACGCACTCTTCTAAATCACCGTTTAGAAAGGCGGTCTTAACATCCATTTGCCAGATTTCGTAGTCATGATATGCAGCGATGGAAAGCATGATCCAGATGGATTTAATCATAGCCACTGGAGAAAAGGTTTCGTCATAGTCCACACCTGGTCTTTAACGAAAACCCTTTGCAACAAGTCTAGCTTTGAAAGTCTCCACTTTCCCATCTACACCAAGTTTTTTCTTGAAGATCCACTTGCTTCCAATGGGTTTTACCCCTTCAGGAGCATCTTCCAAAGTCTACACTTTGTTGGTGTACATGGATTCCATCTCGGACCGCATTGCATCCAGCCATTTCACTGAGTCCCCACTCGTGATGGCCTGCTCGAAGCTAGTTGGGTCATCATCAACCATGATGCAATCCTCGCTCCCACCATCCATGAGAAAACCGTAGTATCTCTCAGGTAGGTGAGGAACCCTACTAGATCTGCGGAGTGGCTGAGGTTCGTTGGGAACTACCGAATCGTTCAGTTCAACCAAATCTTCTGTCGTAGTCTGTATTGCTGGAACCTCTTCCAGTTCTACCTCCATGCCACTAATCTCTTTTTCAAGAAATTCCTTTTCTAAAAAGGTGGCATGTCGAGAAACAAACACTTTTTGTTCCTCAGTTTGGTAGAAGATATACCCGCGCGAATGTTTGGGATATCCAATAAACTTACACAGAATGGACCTTGCCGCGAGTTTGTCCGGATTTTGCATTTTTACATAGGCCGGAAAACCCCATATCTTAACATAATTAAGACATGGTCTCTTTCCTTTCCATATCTCATATGGAGTGGTTGGCACAGATTTGGTGGGAACCATATTCAATAGGTCTGCAGCTGTTTCCAGTGCATACCCCCAAAAGGAAATAGGTAACTCAGCTGTGCTCATCATAGAGCGCACCATATCTAATAGGGTGCGGTTCCTCCATTCCGATACACCGTTGTGTTGTGGTGTATATGGAGGAGTTAGATAAGAGAGAATCCCATTCTCTTTTAGGAAGTCCAGGAATTCATTGCTCAAGTATTCTCCTCCTCGATCAGATTGAAGGATTTTAATACTTTTTCCGGTTTGGTTCTTGACTTCTTGTTTATATTCTTTAAATTTCTCAAAAGCTTCTGATTTGTGTTTCATCAGGAACACATATCCGAACCTAGAGAGATCGTCAGTGAATGTAATGAAGTATGCAGAACCATTCCTGGCATGTGTAGACATGGGGCCGCATACATCACTATGTACCAGTCCCAAGAGTTCTGTAACTCTCTCTCTGTGTCCCGTAAATGGAGTTTTGGTCATCTTGCCTTTGAGACATGAATGGCAAGTGTCATAAGATGAAAATTCAAACGGATTCAAATATCCATCCTTATGCAACTTAGCTAGTCGTGTCACATTGATGTGACCCAGTCTACAATGCCACAAGAAGGATTCGTTCATTTCTGAATTCTTCCTCTTGTGTGTGTTTGTTATGCTCAGAATTGTTGATTGATTTAGAACATAAATGCCATTGCACAACGTGCCTGATCCAACCAACTTTTGGTTAAGAAAAATGTTCATAACATTATCCTGTAATACAAAATTATATCCCTCTTTACTCAACAAAGAAACCGATATAATGTTGCATATCAGGTTCGGCATGAAATAGCATTCGTTCAGAATCAATGTATTACCAGTTGGCAATACAAGGTGATATTCCCCGACGGTTTTAGCTGCAACAATTGCACCATTTCAAACCCTTATGTCTTTATCACCTTCTCCAAGTTCTCTACATTTCTTAAGCCCATGTAACTGATTACATATATGGGATCCTGACCCGGTATCTAATACCCAGGACGTAGAGCAAATGGAGAAACAGTTCTCTGTAACGAACACACCCGAAGAAAATGCATCAACATGTACATTCTTCATTCGGGTGGCATGGGAATCCTGGTATTCCCCTATATCCTGTTCAGTCTTATAACTTTTATAAGAAAGAACGGAACCAACGTTCCCCAGCACAGTATAACATGCGGGTTCGGTCAATACATCCATATTATTATCTTGATTAAGGCATGATATGGTCGCTACCTGGAGAGAGAGAGAGAAGAAAACACTTTAGCGTATGCTCTTGCAAGATCAGATTGGTTATTATTTTATCTAATCAGGATGGCTCCCACTGTTTTTATCAAATCTTCCTTCAAACCCTAAATGGAAAGACAAGCCGGGATTAATTACACCCTACAATTTCGCCAATTTTTCAGCCAGGCCAGTGTCGGTACTTTGAAGGAAGTTCCCCGTGCTTTCGCACGGACCTAATTAAAGTAAACCTCGTTTTCCCAGAGGCGTAACCCTATTGACACCTTTCTAGACACCAACTTGATCGGCTAATTGTCCAGTGTAAAACTGTCCCGGGAGTAACAATTACTCGCAGTGGGTATCGGGATCCAACTATCTCATAGAAGGTATGCAATCTCATTGCAAATTTCAACACTTGAAATTCCCGATAATATTTTGCCCCTAGCGTCCCATGACCTTGACGCAAGCCAACAAACTATAGTGCGCTAGTCAAGTTCAACCCGTCATTTCTTGATTGAATTAAACACACCCGTACGACCCTTGACGCAGGCTAACAAAGTCGCACGACTACCCTAATCCAATCTGAATCATATGCATAAGCAGATAAATACTAGTTAGCTACCACACACTACGCCTTGACGCATGCCAACAAACGTAGCACGAATACTAAGTAGGACTTATCTAAAATGACGGAGGGCTACTACAGGTTTTTCTGAAAACCTATTGCGTAATGAACTTGATATCGTCGTAGAATCGAGTGAATTTTGAAATGGAGTGATTTTGAGTCTTTCATTAGTTTTGCTAAAGAGGTCACTCCCGGTGAAGGGATCTCGGCTCTTTCCTCATCGAATAAGGTGCAGGACATATCATATATATCACTATGCAAAGCAAAACTCCAAAAGCAATCAAAAACAAACCGAGTGTTGTAGCATCTGCCAGTTTTGCTAAAGAGGTCACTCCCGGTGAAGGGATCTCGGCTCTTTCCTCATCGAATAAGGTGCAGGATATGTCATATATATCGCTTTGCAAAGCAAAAACTATAGCTACCCTTTTTGAAAATTTGATTCTACAACATCTTTTAGGTTTCTTTTCTTTCATTAATCACATTAATCAAGTCCAATCATTTAATCCACCTAAACATCACAGATAAATACGACGTACACTTATGCCATCCGCATTCGCCTCGATGTCCCCTCGTGCACCGTTAGGTTAGGTAACTAACGGCAGAGCGGGGCAGGGCTAGAGCGGGTGTAAAACATAAGTAACATCTATATAATATATCATATATACTATATACAGTATTTATCACATCACATCACATGATCACATCACAGATATCGCAGCAGAAGAAACATATGAAACATTGGATATACTAGGACGTTCGTGTTTTATTTTGAGCCTCTATAAAACACGGATTCCACGGTCGCGATGAATAGCCAAACCCACACCTCTAGACCCCTACGAGAGAGGCAAGCAACTCTTCCAATTCTAGAGTTAGGAGACCTGGACTCGACTCTTCGAGTTGGCCTCCCACTAGACTCTAGAACCCAGTTACTTGTGTTCTCCTCCTTGGGTCTATCCTAGTGTGGAAAAGTAAATAATATACAAATGGTGACATCGACCTCATCCTGGAAGTGCCCAATAAAAGAATATTACATACATTTAATTTTACATGAATGAAAAATAAAAACTCTCATCTCACATAAAACCCCCCGGCAATTCAGAACGCGACGATCCAATATAACATATCCAGCAACACATAACATCACATGTCATCAACGTAAGTAAATATACGTATCCCAATTGTCGTTGACATATAGCAACGAAACCGGCGATATCACATATTACACTTACGGTCGCAGAAAAGAAAGTGTAAAACTGCAACATTTGGAATCCACATTCTCTTTAGACATCGTAAATCCGAAATATCACATAATTCGCATTTCATGCCCAACTATATGAATTCCACATATTGTATCACATTCCAGATAAATAGACACTATTAAACTTTCTGATCGAATAATCAAATACCCAAGATTTCCAAAATAGCTCAACACTTGAGCGGAGTTCAAAAATTCCAGAATACGTCACAGTAGCAACGGTCCAGCCGAAGAAGGGTCAAGCCAACGCCTCACATGTGGCACGCCGTACTGCCCCAAACCCTAAGGTTCAAAATACAGTTCAAGATGGTCACATAATCGAGTTAAGGTTTGTTGTCTTCTACAGGGTCCATCGCATTGCTTGCACGTTTTTCCGAAAGATTTAAACCCGAGAAAAATTCAACACTTGAATGTTTTTCGTGCCGGGAAAAATTGAGTTAATGATATCCGTTCGAACATTTTAATACTTTCTAAATTATCCGGAATATCAAAACAAAATTAAATTCTCCGACCGAATCGACGATTACAAAATAAACCCCAAAATACTCAACACTTGAGTCAGTTTTAAAAATACCCAGAAAAATATAGGAATAGCTACGAAGGTTACTGCATAAAATACTGCTCCCAATTCACTTTTACGACCGCGGAACCGCCACCTGAAGTGGGGTGGGACCGCGGTTCTGCGGCGCCTGTACGGAGTTTGTAAGTCCACGTTACCTCTCCCGGTACTTACGGGCTTGCGGAAATGATGAAAAACGATTTTTCTAGAGGTGGTAACATAGACTCAAAATACGGGTCTTTGTTAAACAACAATCTAACAATCCTAACAAGAGTTTCACCTACTCGGTTAGGTGGTTATACCTTAACTTGAACTCCTTCGTCTTCAACTCCTTACGGTGGTCGGATCGACCTCACCTCGTCGTCTCCTTGCACCGAAGATGGATCCACCTGAAAGCTTCTACCTTTGGCTTCACTTCAAACTAGAAGAAACTAGAACACTTGGTTTGCTAAACCTTGTGAACTAGGATGAGTAAAGGAGTGTATTGGGTTTTATTTCTATGGTTCTTGCTTCTCAACACATGAGACAAGTGAACTATAGACTAGAGAGAGAGCAAGAGGAAGAGGGAGAGCTCAAGCAAGAGAGAGAAAGCAAATGAGAGAATGAGCAAGCCTTTTGCCATCCAAGCTCTCATAATCCAAAATCATGATAACTCATAATAGTAATTGAGAATTATGTGATGGTTCAAGTCGAAATGGCCATATCATTTCATGCACTCATTTTGCAAAAAGAAACAAGCAAGCAAAAGTCTTTGCCATGTAATGATAGCAATTGTAATGATGATGGTCAACTAGTCCAACCTAGTCAACCGGTCAACAAAGTCAACCCCTCAACAACCATGCCACTATAATATTTAATTAATATTATCGTTAATCATATTTCATACTCTCATTAGGGTTTTAGCAAAAGTCAACAGTCAACAACCCCAATGAGAATCCTCTGCCTCTGTCTCTCTGTCAACTGTGCATACACACCCGCATCTGCGTTCCGAGGAACACCAAAACATACACTAGGATCTGGCTTAAACCAAAGCCCGCTAGTGTTAACTGTCCGGACACTAAACGTGCACAAGTGTACGGATGTGACCGAACCCTGTCGCAAAACCATGCGACCTCTACTCTTTTGCCTAAAAGCGAATAGCTTTTTGTGTGGGACTCTAAAGACTCGACACTACGCTGGCAGTGGGTTTAACTACAGACCGCAAGGGGCACTAGCTGTGCGTAACGGCCCCCAGGTAGATGCCGATAAGAAGACGGACGAGGTGAAACCCATCTGAACTCCTACTGAGCCTGAATGTGACAATCTCCGTACAGTCTGGTCTGTTCGTCTAAGAATATCGCATGGCGGGCCTAGGGGGCGGTAAACGTCATTCCCCTAATAGCGGTATAAGTCGTGTATTAGTGTAGCCCAAAACACCCTGAGATAACACCGGAAACTTACCAGTATATCTCGCTTGCCCTGGACAAGGACTTTATGTCATGGCTCTCCTAGACACTGCGCGATATCAACCCCCAATACCGGGAGAGACGAATCCTGTCTAACCGTCACTGCCACCAAGTGCTTCGGGACTGCACCCAACTACTACCTGTTTGCACGACTCCTTTGAGCCGTGGTAGGGTAGTAATCTAAGTACAGTAGGAACACACTCGAGGCGAAGTGACAGTGTCAAGTCAGGGGACTAAGCTGTACTCATGTCACCTGGGAACTGATAACTGACGATAGGTATAGTACCAACCAACAGTTCCCGACGAGTCCTGTCCAGTATACTCGTAACCTAACGAGCACCCGCATACTATCTCAAGTACGACGTACTGACGGCTGTGGGACAGACCGTCTCCCCTGCTGGGATGAGAAGCGCATACGCTAGTCTACTCCGGAGTATCGATGCCCTGTCTCGATAGTCCTACGACTAGGGACCTGCATAAGGATGTGCTTGTGGATTACCGAGCCCCCACGAGGGTGACTGCCATCACAATGCTGGTAATCAAGCAAAGATCCTAAGGGCTCTACTAATGTGTATAGGTGATATACTAAAATAAACACATGTACATATTAAAGTAGAAACAAACCAAGTAGCATACTACTATTTTGACCAAGATTGTCTATACAAGGTGAATATCCCAAGCTTCCATTAAGTAATATACAAACTAGTATGATACAGTAATGGCCTCTAGGGCATATACACTAACAATCTCCTACTTGCACTAAGGCCATGTACTGGCGTATCGAAGACCTATCATCTCGATCAGCCGCTCGAACTGAGTCTGGGGTAAGGCCTTCGTGAGTGGATCAGCAGTGTTATCTTCCGTAGTAACTCTCCGAACCTCGATCTCCTGGCGACCCACGATCTCCCTGATCAGGTGATACCGCCTTAAGATGTGTCTGGATCTCTGATGGGACCTGGGTTCCTTCACTAAAGCTATAGCCCCATTGTTGTCGCAATACAGAGGTATTGGATCAACAATGGATGGAACCACCTGATGTTCTGTCAAGAACTTCCTTATCCAGACGGCTTCTTTTGCGGCATCTGCAGCAGCGATATATTCCGCTTCCATCGTCGAGTCAGCAACGGTTTCCTGTTTGGAACTCTTCCAACACACCGCCCCTCCATTAAGGGTAAAGACATAACCCGACATGGACTTGGAATCATCCTTGTCACTCTGGAAGCTGGAGTCAGCAAAGGTCTCGATCTGGAGGTCTTTTCCGCCATACACCAAGAACATCTCATTAGTCCTTCTTAGGTACTTGAGAATGTTCTTTACCGATATCCAGTGTTTCTCCCCAGGGTTTGACTGATACCGGCTTACCACACTCAGTGCATAAGCTACATCTGGTCTGGTACACAACATCGCATACATTATAGAGCCTACCGCAGAAGCGTAGGGTATAATAGACATGCGATCCCTTTCCAAATCAGTCTTGGGAGACATCTCTTTGGAGAGGGTGATCCCATGACAAGCCGGTAGATTACCGCGCTTGGAATCTTCCATACCGAATCTTTTCAGTATGGTGTCGATATACCTGGACTGTGAAAGTCCTAATATCCTCTTGGATCTATCACGATAGATCCGGATCCCCAGAATGTACGAGGCATCACCTAGGTCTTTCATGGAGAACCTGTGTGACAAGAATCCCATGACAGATTGTAGCATAGGAATGTCATTTCCTATCAAAAGAATGCCATCCACGTACAATACGAGGAATACGACAGTTCTTGCTACAAATCGACTATAGATGCATGGTTCATTTAGATTTTTGATAAGGCCAAATTCTTTGACCGTCTCATCAAAACAGATGTTCCAACTCCGTGATGCCTGCTTTAGTCCATAGATGGACTTTAGCAACTTGCACACCTTTCCGCTGCTCCCACTCTGAACGAAACCCTCTGGCTGGTCCATATAAACACACTCCTCTAAATTTCCATTTAGAAAAGCGGTCTTTACGTCCATCTGCCCAATCTCATAATCGTGGAAGGCAGCAATGGCAAGAAGGATCCGAATGGATTTCAGCATAGCTACTAGAGAAAAGGTCTCGTCATAGTCCAAACCAGGTCTTTGACGAAAACCCTTTGCAACAAGTCTAGCTATATAGGTCTCAACCTGTCCATCTACACCAATCTTCCTTTTGAAGATCCACTTGCATCATACGGGTTTTACCCCATCTGGGGCAACGTCCAACGTCCATACATTGTTGGTGTACATGCACTCCATTTCGGTCCGCATTGCATCCAGCCATTTTACTGAGTCAACGCTCTGAATGGCCTGCTGGAAGCTAGTCGGCTCATCACTATCAATGATGCAATCTTCTCTATCCCCGTCTATGAGAAAACCGTAGTATCTCTCGGGCGGATGAGACTGCCTACTTGTCACGACCCGAAAGAGCACGTGACTGGCCCTTGAACCATATGAAGTCTATCTGACACCATCTGATCCAAGTAAGCCAAAAGCCCAAAAATCTAAAACCATTTAAAGAGTAAATAAGGAAAACTAGTTTTAAGAAGTAATAAATCATGTTTCGAAAATCAATGTTCTTAAATAACTAAGCCGGATGTGTATTTTTAAAATGTGTAACCTTTCCTGAAAATTTCGGCAGAGTTTCCTTTGTAAAAACTGGCCCCGAACGGGGTACAACAAGAATAATATATATGAAATGATAAAAGGCATCCCCAAGCGGGAGCTGGCTCTTCGTCAATCAACGGTCACAACCACGCAAGCAATAATAATATACAACGCCAAAGGGCGAGGATCAAAACCCAAAAAAACTCAAAACAGCGAGAAAACCGTAATACTACAAGCACGACTCTAAGGTCGAAATAATACAACACTGTCTCTAAGTCTGAATCAATATACAAGTTTTGGTTGATGGAATTACTAGATACAATGAATAATACATGAACAATGGCGGTTCTGATACAAAAGAACCCACCTACCCAAGCAAGTCACCCATAAGGAAGCAGTGTGCCAGCAATGCCGCTATGGAATCTGTACGGCAAAAACCTGCAAGAACTGCGGCACAACGGGGGTGAGTTGCCAACTCGTGAATAGAAAATATCTACAAGCAGAGATCGAATGCATGACCCATCCTAGGTCAATACGATCAGAAAAAAATAAACCTCAATATGTATAAAGCTGAAGCATGCTAAACTGGCAATGTAATCTCTATACATGAGTGTAGTGCCAAGTGCTCGTGCTCGTGCTAGTGCCTCAGGTAATAGCATATCATGAATGTGAGGTACAATCAATGAAATCAATCTGCATGTACGTGGATCCCTACCACTCGTCACCCAATGATAATAGCCATCATGCATGTAAATATCATCAGCATATGCATGGAAATATGAGGATCCAAACCACCTGTGTCCCTCGCGACACGTCAAAATCATGGAACCGGAGTGCCCAGCATCGACACTCGAAAACATCATGAAAACTGTGCCCAGCATCGGCACGTAAATCCTCATATATCAGGCTCCGTCAGTCCGGATCGGCCTACGGGCTCTGTCTGCGGAATCGGCCCTCGGCCCCGGCAGTACGCCCATATCCATCTATCGACTCTGGTCAGTATCCTCCGGATAACCGCCAGGTCCAACCAATCACCGGTAGGTACTCGCCACCCTGCCAGGCTCATCGTCTACTCCACGAAAAACATTTCTTGCCCCGGGGAACCATACCGGGTCTACCATGTACCCGCAATCGTCCTCATCTGCCTCCTCGAATCGGGTCTCACATGTCTCTCTCAGCACCGATAAAACACATGGTGGACGCACTGAAATATCATATCAAGGGTAACCGGGTTTTTAAAACAATTACATATCCTCTTTGAAACACCCACGGTTCCCAAAACCAGAAATATCACGGAAAAAGCATATCTCAATGCGTATAATCAGAAAGCATCATGTATGCGACATGTAAAGAAATGTAAACAACATACACTGAATGCAACAGTACTACAGTGTAGTGACATGGCAATTATCGATGATGAAGTGTGTGAGCCGGCAAACAAGTGTACGTGGAACATACGCATCATCGATAATTGTGCTGGTGTCCTAGCAGCATGACTCAAATATATCAACAATATAAGCGATGTAATGCAAACAACATGAATATGCGGAATCGAGTAATCACGCAACAGTAAAAAACCTGTCTCAATAAATATATCATGCAACCTTGCCTTTTGAAATAAGATGAATCAGGGATTTTGGTAAAATAAGGGCTACGGTGTGTTAAGAAAAGATGCGTCGTTTGAAAATATCCGTATAAACCCTTTTTCTTATCTTTAAAATATCCCCGATCCGTTAGTTTTGAAATAGGTATGACTCGGGTCTAGCCTAACGCCTACTATGCGAACTACGAACCCAACAATCAAGCCAATTGAGAGGGGTATGGAAACCACCTAAATCTGAGTCGATATCACACTATCTCATCACATGACAGGTATCACTACTATCATATCACATCTCCAATACGAACTCTGTCATGTCGCCAAATCTCACGGCCTCAATCGAATCTCATCGACTCACCTCAATCCCACGTATCATCCTCAAAACTCGTATATGAACACATAGTCCCATACCCATGTGTAGATATACACACCATGATATGCGCACAGATAAATGAAAGAATGTATGCAAGTATGTGTGTATGTGTGAGTGCACCCACTACTCTAGGGTTTCGCACTACTAAACCAATACATACTTATTATCAATAATCCATTATTACCATCAATTATCCTAAACAGCACATAATAAATATATGTGTGTATACGTATTCGTATACATCACCACGGACTGCGGGGGTGCTATACGCCATCCACCCGACTTCTCCCCGTCGATATTAATCTACTCACCTTGCTTCTCATGTGTCGGTGCCAATGTCGCCATCTTCATCTTCTTTGCCTCAACATCACGTAGGGTACCTACAAGTATATCACAACGCTAAAGCACATGAAAATCACATCGGAAACCAAAATAGCGCACGCTACTCGCATAGGTAAAAACCCTTCGTCTCGCATGTAAACACGTTCAATATCCACTTGTCGTTGACGTCCAAATGCCACCCGACAGAAACGAATCACCAAACACCAAAATCCATGCTAAAACAAGTCGTATATCATACGCCAACTCAAGCAAATCAACCCAGATTTCACCCTAGATGGAATCAGTCAAAACTAGACATACCCAGGGTCAAGACTAGAGGAAATAGGGCCATGCACAAAAATCGAGACAGTTCCCTCCTACTCTGGCCGCAATTTGCGGCCAGAAGGAATAAATTGGCGGCCTCACTTTGGAGTTGGGAGCCAGGGTTTGGTGTGGTGGTTCCATGGTACCTCCACATCTCACAGTCAACTCAGTTTCATTTTTGGGGTCTCGGGGTGATAGCAGATTACACAAAACACTCCCAGATTTACAGTTTTCCCCGATATCGATTCCGTAATTCCGTATTCTGGTTTCAATTTCAGGTTTGGTTCTAAACTAACATCACACCAGGGTTTCTAAGGTCACCACCATCCTCAAATTCTTCTTTAATTTCAGATCTCACATAAACCCTAACTTGAAGTTTCACAAATCCATCAAACGACACCATAACGACACAAAACTAGTATTGATGCACAAGAAATGAGATACTACACTAATAGGTGCAGAAATTACCTCCTTTGGCAACTCAAGAAAATTCTTGAGTTGCTCAAAGTCTTCCAAACCAATCTTGCTAGGTTCAATGTGTAGCTAGTGAGCTTGGGAGCAAGTTTTATGAAGTGGGAATGGGGTTTTGGCTTTGTTTTTCATGGTGGATCTATGGTTTCATGAAGAGGGAGAAAGAGGGAGAGGGGCAGCAGCAGCTCAAGAGAGGGAGAGGAGAGAGAATGAGAAGGGGAAAATGATGGGAGTATGGTTCAAAAAGTGGGGGTTGACCTAGTCTTTCTCTCTCATCATCATCATTACTTTTTCTTTCTTTTCTTTTCTTTCTCACTCCAATAGTGAACCCAAAAGAACAACCATGGGAAAAGAAATGTAACACAAGTGTAACAAGTGTGGAAAATGATAAGTGCACATTTTTGCACAAAAAAGCTAAAAATCCAATTAGCGATTTTTAATCGCGATTAACACTAAATTAGCATATAACTAATCTTAAAAACTTTAAAATGACATAATTCCATAAAATACCCTATTTTAGAATTTTCCAAATTTTTTCCCCATTTATTTGTATTTAATTATACCAGAATATTAAAATATTCATTAAAATAATATTAAATTATAAAATTTCCCAAAAACAATATTTTATTATTTTGGAAACGTTACAATCTACCCCCTTTAAAGAAATTCGGTCCCCGAATTTAAATTTAAACCCCCAAATACTAAAATATTTCTATACAAATTCCATGTCATCGGGGCTTCGAAATCATCAATACATAAAACATCATAGCGCAATGCATGCGCATGAGTAATGAGCAGATAACTCAAAATCGAAACTCCGTCAAGCATCCCGCAATCATCGGAGTCATGGTAACGACACAATGTCAAATCCAATACAAAACCAATATGATATAGATCAGAACTATACATGTAGACATCCAATCTATACATGTGACTAGCTGATGTAAATGCATGCCAAATCATTTTGAGTCGATATGCGATGCGCGTAACACTGCACAGTGGCGGACGTTTTTCATAAGAAAATAACTATATACATATATATATATCCTTTGTTTAATGGGTACGTTCCGCCGTTTTTGAAAACAATTTAGAAGGGTTTCCCTGTTTTTAAAACGTTCCGTGTCATATCGGACACGTAGGTATATATATACCGAGACTATAGCTCGCTCTTTGGAAATCCATTCGAACTATCAATGCATGCAAAATATATCCAGGTACTGTCCTCTGACTAGTCCTTCTCGGTACAAAAACAAATATCAAATATCATAGAAAGGTACTGCTCCAAAAGGGATAAATCCCAAAAATGCACATAATACCACCCTGTGCGTCTGGTGCGCACGGAAATCAAAATCTATATATGTGCCATACGGGTGCACAAAACAACATCTAGGTGCAACGGGTGTGCACGAAGCATCTGTCATAGGCAACGTGTGTGCCTGACAGTCAAAAACCGGTGCATCTGACATGCACGAAGAATCTCGATAGTGCATCGGGTGTGCACCAAAATCGTATCTCAAAGCATGCGCCCAACATGCGCAAAAATCCAAATCGGTGCATCCACCGTGCACGAATGAAAATCTAAACCCTGCGCACTCAACATGCACGAAATCACAAAATCCAATAGCAACGCCAAACATGCATAAGTTTAGTCAAAAGCACGGAGTGCAAGAATCCACATCAATATCAGAATCAAAATTGATATATCGAAAGACATCAAATCGAAGTCGGGTGCAACCGTAATGCACAAAATATAAACCCGGTGCAACAAAGGCATGATATATAAATCTGATGCGACAAACGCAAGAAACATAAAACTGGTGCGACAAACGCACGAAGTATAGAACTGGTGCATCCCATGCACAAATACCAAGCAATAACTCAATTACGTAAGCAGCAACACCAAGTGTACCCAGGTATAAAGGAAATCATAAACGTGTGCAACTGCGTGCATAAAACACATATCAATGCACTACAAGCACATATAAGCTATACCGAGTGCAAAAATTAAATCGTGTGCGTAACATATGCACATCATCAAATCAACCGTATGAAATCCATAAAGTCATAAGCAAGTGCACCAAGGCACGAAATGATATAAACGCGGCTTAATCAAAATCAGGTGTACCGCGATGGAAAAAACTCACAACCGCATGCATCAGCGTGCACAAATCAAAACACTAAAAGTACATGAAACTATGCTGGAAGCGTAAATCAAATCACCGACATAAAATAGACATGAAATCACAATCAATACCTCAAGAGTAATAACTATGTGCAAGGTATAAATATCCAGTAGGTGCAACCATGATGCACAAAATCAAATATCATGGAACTCATTCATCAAGAGTAAATCATGCAAATAGATCGCCCAAAATACCGAAATCCAAAGTGACGGATACGTGATAGTCAAATCACAAAATCATAAATCATAAATCATAAATCATAAATACTGTCGTCGGTATATCCTCCTTCAAATCGAGAAGGTGCCGGTACATCCAATTCTAGCGGCGCAAGATCTCTACTTGTCTCTTGCTCGCGGCTGGCGTCCTCTGCCTCTGGTTCCTTATCTTCCCTGTGGATTACCAATCTCGCAATCTAGTGGCTCATCGGCCCGGTCAGGTGTGCTGACAGGAACGATTCCGTTCTGGAACTTTCCTGGTCATCTCTCGGTCAATCCTCACGACAGCTTGTAAAGCAGTATGTCACTGGCGTCGGCCTCCGGCTCTCTGAATGCACATCGCACGTCTGATCCTGGGTGCAAACATCATTGCAGCGGTGTCCTGGAAGAAATCCTGCTCAAGGCCTCTTCCAATCTTGCCTATGCCGATCTGTACGGAGGCTGGTATTCTTGCATAGTCTTTTCTCATTCAATGGACATCTGTGTCCTCAGCACAGCATTCCCTCGGAAATTGGTCGCATCCCAACGCCTCTGTAAGCATATCAGGCCTCTGGTCTCGACGGGAAGTAATGACAGCTCATCAGCGTCTCGCACGAACCTCTTGTCCCGCTTGTCTGTATCATCGTCCATTTCGACGTTACGTCTCTATCTGCGCACTGCAATACCTTCGGCTACGGTCCATCCGAAGTCCCTCATACGGACTTGAAATCACGAACTCGGTATCTTCCTTACTCAGTAGAAGATATCTAGCCGAACACGTCCTCAGTGTGCATATCACATCTCTGAAGTCAGCGGAGTAGAACGTCATCTCGTCGAAATCTCGTGCGAACTCTTTACTCCACCTTGCTCCAATATCGACTGATTCGGACTCATCTCATCGTGGCTACACGGACTGCGCTCCAATGGCTATGCTCGTATCTGGAGTCTCCCAAACAGTGTCCCATCACATGATATCCGAAAGATGTCGAACCATCCGATCGACTCGTCAGAACCTCACAATCCCCCAAGAGCTCAACATCTCAGGTACAGTTTAATAGTATCGAGTACATACCACAGCATCGGTGGTCCAGCCGTAGAAGGGCAAACCCAAGCCTTACTAATGGCGCCGAGGAACTGCCGCAAACCCTAAGGTTCAAAGGCTTTCACACGGTCATTATGTCGAGTTAGGGTTTCATTCTTCTAGAGGGTCCATAGAATCGCTTCCATGTCTTTCCGAATACTTTAAACTTGGAAAATGGGTTCCTGACATTCGATCGTCTCAATCGACTCTCCACGAACCTGCGTGAAGTCGTCTCTAGCTGGAATCAATCTGCCTGATGACCTCGCATCGGGGTAAGCGAACGAACCACATGTCCTAGTCATTCATCCTCGGTGACTAGCGACTCACCATCATATCTCTAATAATATGCTCATGCTGCAGTAGCTCCAATCATCTGGGCGATATCTCATCATTCGCTGCAGCAACTGGCTCATTCGTCGGTACGCTAAGCAGCGCCTCAACCATCATGAACAAGCGATATATCAACGGTCATCACATCCTGGCTGGCCTCTATCAGTGGCTCAATCCTCTGGTACCGACCGGTACATCCGAGAAATCTCGCAACAGCGATCTGTCAAACGCCCATAGTGCGGAAACAAAAAATACGAAGCCTCAATGCAACCGTATATCTCTGGAATCACGCCCCGGTCAGCCCTCGTCCACGACGAGCTCATGCTGACGCAACTCGAGCCGTAGCTCACTCTGCCCGGGCAATCGCGGCAGCAAAACCATCACCAGAATCGATGAGGATAGATCATAAGAAGGAATATAATACGGTGCAAGGAAATGTATAACCTAAGGTTTCTTAAGCGGAGTGGCGTGTCGTAAGTATGCCGCGGAACATACCCACGGTACTTCACTCTACTTTAGTCACATATTCCATCAACCAGGGGTCATCCTACACGACGAAAGTTCGGGTCTAATACCCCCTCGACTAAGTCTAAGTTCCGTAAGGTCAAGCCTAAGTTCCATACATATAGACGCCCTAGGCTCCACATAGTCAAACTTAGACTCGAACCAAGGTCAACCTAGCGCTTTGATACCAATTTTGTCACGACCCGAAAGAGCACGTGACTGGCCCTTGAACCATATGAAGTCTATAGGACACCATCTGATCCAAGTAAGCCAAAAGCCCAGAAATCTAAAACCATTTAAAGAGTAAATAAGGAAAACTAGTTTTAAGAAATAAGAAATCATGTTTCGAAAATCAATGTTCTTAAATAACTATGCCGGATGTGTATTTTTAAAATGGTAACATTTCCTGAAAATTTCGGTAGAGTTTCCTTTGTAAAAACTGGCCCCGAACGGGGTACAACAAGAATAATATATATGAAATGATAAAAGGCATCCCCAAGCGGGAGCTAGCTCTTCGTCAATCGACGGTCACAACCACGCAAGTAATAATAATATACAACGCCAAAGGGCGAGGATCAAAACCCAAAAAGAACTCAAAACAGCCAGAAAATCGTAATACTACAAGCGCGACTCTAAGGTCGAAATAATACAACACTGTCTCTAAGTCTGAAACAATATACAAGTTTTGGTTGATGGAATTACTAGATACAATGAATAATACATGAACAATGGCGGTTCTGATACAAAAGAACCCACCTACCCAAGCAAGTCACCCATAAGGAAGTAGTGTGCCAGCAATGCCGCTATGGAATCTGTACGGCAAAAACCTGCAAGAACTGTGGCACAACGGGGGTGAGTTGCCAACTCGTGAATAGAAAATATCTACAAGCAGAGATCGAATGCATGACCCATCCTAGGTCAATACGATCAGATAAAAATAAACCTCAATATGAATAAAGCTGAAGCATGCTAAACTGGCAATGTAATCTCTATACATGAGTGTAGTGCCAAGTGCTCGTGCTAGTGCCTCAGGTAATAGCATATCATGAATGTGAGGTACAATCAATGAAATCAATCTGCATGTACGTGGATCCTGTCCACTCGTCACCCAATTACAATAGCCATCATGCATGTAAATATCATCAGCATATGCATGGAAATATGAGGATATAAACCACCTGTGTCCCTCGCGACACGTCAAAATCATGGAACCGGAGTGCCCAGCATCGACACTCGAAAACATCATGAAAACTGTGCCCAGCATCGGCGCGTAAATCCTCATATATCGGGCTCCGTCAGTCCGGATCAGCCCACGGCCTCTGTCTGCGGTATCGGCCCTCGGCCCCGGCGTACGTCCATATCCATCTATCGACTCTGGTCAGTATCCTCCGGATAACCGCCATGTCCAACCAATCACCGGTAGTTACTCGCCACCCTGCCAGGCTCATCGTCTACTCTACGAAAAACATTTCTTGCCCCGTGGAACCATATCGGGTCCACCATGTACCCGCAATCGGCCTTATCTGCCTCCTCGAATCGGGTCTCACATGTCGCTCTCAGCCCCAAGAAAACACATGGTGTACGCACTGAAATATCATATCAAGGGTAACCGGGTTTTTAAAACAATTACATATCCTCTTTGAAACAACCACGGTTCCCAAAACCAGAAATATCATGGAAACAGCATATCTCAATGCGTATAATCAGAAAGCATCATGTATGCGACATGTAAAGAAATGTAAGCAACATACACTGAATGCAACAGTACTACAGTGTAGTGACATGGCAATTATCGATAATGAAGTGTGTGAGCCGGCAAACAAGCGTACGTGGAACATACGCATCATCAATAATTGTGCTGGTGTCCTAGTAGCATGACTGAAATATATCAACAATATAAGCGATGCAATGCAAACAGCATGAATATGCGGAATCGAGTAATCACGCAACAGTAAAGAACCTGCCTCAATAAATATATCATGCAACCTTGGCTTTTGAAATAAGACGAATCAGGGCTTTTGGTAAAATAAGGGCTACGGTGTGTTAAGAAAAGATGCGTCGTTTGAAAATATCCGTATAAATCCTTTTTCTTATCTTTAAAATATCACTGATCCGTTAGTTTTGAAATAGGTATGACTCGGGTCTAGCCTAACGCCTACTATGCGAACTACGAACCCAACAATCAAGCCAATCGAGAGGGGTATGGAAACCACCTAAATCTGAGTCGATATCACACTATCTCATCACATGACAGGTATCACTACTATCATATCACATCTCCAATACGAACTCTGTCATGTCGCCAAATCTCACGGCCTCAATCGAATCTCATCGACTCACCTCAATCCCACGTATCATCCTCAAAACTCGTATATGAACACATAGTCCCATACCCATGTGTAGATATACACACCATCATATGCGCACAGATAAATGAAAGAATGTATGCAAGTATGTGTGTATGTGTGAGTGCACCCACTACTCTAGGGTTTCGCACTACTAAACCAATACATCCTTATTATCAATAATCCATTGTTACCATCAATTATCCTAAACAGCACATAATAAATATATGTGTGTATACGTATTCGTATACATCACCACGGACTGCGGGGGTGCTATACGCCATCCACCCGACTTCTCCCCGTAGATATAAATCTACTCACCTTGCTTCTCATGTGTCGGTGCCGATGTCGCCATCTTCATCTTCTTTACCTCAACATCACGTAGGGTACCTACAAGTATATCACAACGCTAAAGCATATGAAAATCACATCGGAAACCAAAATAGCACACGCTACTCGCATAGGTAAAAACCCATCGTCTCGCATGTAAACACGTTCAATATCCACTTGTCGTTGACGTCCAAACGCCACCCGACAGAAACGAATCACCAAATACCAAAATCCATACTAAAACAAGTCGTATATCATACGCCAACTCAAGCAAATCAACCCAGATTTCACCCTAGATGGAATCAGTCAAAACTAGACATACCCAGGGTCAAGACTAGAGGAAATAGGGCCATGCACAAAAATCGAGACAGTTCCCTCCTACTCTGGCCGTAATTTGCGGCCAGAAGGAATAAATTGGCGGCCTCACTTTGGAGTTGGGAGCTAGGGTTTGGTGTGGTGGTTCTATGGTACCTGCACATCTCACTGTCAACTCAGTTTCATTTTTGGGGTCTCGGGGTGATAGCAGATTACACAAAATACTCCCAGATTTACAGTTTTCCCCGATATCGATTCCGTAATTCCGTATTCTGGTTTTAATTTCAGGTTTGGGTCTAAACTAACATCACACCAGGGTTTTTAAGGTCACCACCATCCTCAAATTCATCTTTAATTTCAGATCTCACATAAACCCTAACTTGAAGTTTCACAAATCCATCAAACGACACCATAACGACACAAAACTAGTATTGATGCACAAGAAATGAGATAATACTCTAATAGGTGCAGAAATTACCTCCTTTGGCAGCTCAAGAAAATTCTTGAGTTGCTCAAAGTCCTCCAAACCAATCTTGCTAGGTTCAATGTGTAGCTAGTGAGCTTGGGAGCAAGTTTTGTGAAGTGGGAATGGGGTTTTGGCTTTGTTTTTCATGGTGGATCTAGGGTTTCATGAAGAGGGAGAAAGAGGGAGAGGGGCAGCAGCAGCTCAAGAGAGGGAGAGGAGAGAGAATGAGAAGGGAAAAATGATGGGAGTATGGTTCAAAAAGTGGGGGTTGACCTAGTCTCTCTCTCTCATCATCATCATTACTTTTTCTTTCTTTTCTTTTCTTTCTCACTCCAATAGTGAACCCAAAAGAACAATCATGGCAAAAGAAATGTAACACAAGTGTAACAAGTGTGGAAAATGATATGTGCACATTTTTGCACAAAAAAGCTAAAAATCCAATTAGCGATTTTTAATCGCGATTAACACTAAATTAGCATATAACTAATCTTAAAAACTTTAAAATGGCATAATTCCATAAAATAACCTATTTTAGAATTTTCCAAAATTTTTCCCCATTTATTTGTATTTAATTATACCAGAATATTAAAATATTCATTAAAATAATATTAAATTCTAAAATTTCCTAAAAATAATATTTTATTATTTTGAAAACGTTACACTACTACTCCTGCGGAGCGGCGTAGGAATGTCATGTTCTTTTGAACCCTCTGGTTCTACTAAGCTTTCAGTAATAGTCTGTGGTTCTGGAATTTCTTCCAGTTCTATTTCGCTCCCACTACTTTCCTTTTCTAAGAACTGGTGTTCCAAAAAATGGGCATTACGAGAAACAATGATCTTTTGTTCCTCTGCATAATAGAAGAGATTCCCCCTGGAGTTCTTTGGGTATCCCACAAACTTGCACAGTACTGAGCGTGCCTCGAGTTTGTCCGCATGCTGCTTTTTGACAACAGCCGGACATCCCCAAATCTTCAGATATTGAAGATAGGGTTTCTTCCCACTCCATATCTCATATGGTGTGGTAGGCACAGTCTTAGTGGGAACTCGGGTCAAAAGGTATGCAGCTGATTCTAGTGCATATCCTCAGAATGATCGCGGTAACTCAGCGTTACTCATCATGGAACGTACCATATACAATAGGGTCCGGTTCCGTATCTCCGATACACCGTTATGTTGCGGAGTGTATGGAGGAGTAAGCTGAAAGAGAATTCCATTCTGTTTTAAGTAATCCAGGAACTCGGCACTTAAGTATTCACCGCCTCGATCAGATCTCAGTGTCTTGATACTTTTGCCTGTTTGTTTTTCTACTTCATTCTCATATTCCTGGAATTTTCCAAAGGCTTCGGATTTATGTTTCATTAAGAAGACATATCCGTACCTTGAAAAGTCATCCGTAAAAGTAATGAAATAAGAATAACCGCTTCGCGCATGTGTAGACATTGGACCACACACGTCGCTGTGTACGAGTCCCAAGAGCTCGCTCACTCTTACTCCGTGTCCAGTGAACGGAGTCTTTGTCATCTTTCCTTTGAGACAGGATTGATAAGTGGCATACGATTGGTATTCGAACGGATCCAAATATCCTTCTGTATGTAACTTCGTCAACCTTCTCTCATTGATGTGACCCAGTCTACAATGCCATAAGAAAGCCTGGTTTGTTTTTGGAGACTTTCTTTTGTGTGTATTCTGGACATTGAAAATCTGTGGTTGGTTTAATACGTATATACCATTGCTTAATATACCTGACCCAATCAGAACTTGATTAAGGTGAATGTTCACAACATTGCTTACAAATGCAAATTCATAACTTTTTTTAGATAATAAAGATACAGAAATGATATTACAAGTTGCATTGGGTACAAAATAGCAATTACGCAAAACCAAAACGTGTCGAGCTGACAACCCCATGTGATAGTCCCCTACGGACTCAGCATCCATGCCAGCTCCGTTTGCAACTCTGAGGGTCATATCACCTGCCTTCAAAACCCTACGCCTTCTCAGTGCCTGTAAAGAATTACAGATATGAGATCCTGATCCGGTATCCAATACCCAGGATGTAGAGTTTATTGATAGACAGTTTTCAATAACATACACACCTGAAGCTGAAGTCGATACGTGATTGCTCTCCATACAGTTCTTTTGTTAGGAGAAATATGGATTCAAGGTCCATATTCTCGTGCCTCCTCTGATGTTCATTGTCCATAAAGGCAAGCACGAGGCACTTGGCCTTCGCGCAATCGATTTCCCAAGTCTTACGGATTTCCCTATCCGCGACGCTGGTTTTGGGAGCTGGGATAGGGGGAGCTTTGGTGGTAAGGAGATACCCCAACTTGTCATAAGTGATTGCCATTTTGACATTCCTGAGCCAATCTTTGAAGTTTGGCCTTGTCAGTATGTTTTTATCTAGTAGTAACTTAAGTCCAGTCATGATGTTTGGTCGCTACAATTAGGAGAGAGAGAAGAAACACTTTAGCATGATGCTCTTGTAAGTTTAGAGTGGTTTTTAATTTGTCTAAACAGGATGGCTCCCACTGTCTCTCGAATCCCTCCTCAAACCAAAAAGGAAGAATTAGTCAGGATCAATCTCACCGTACAATACTTACTTAACCGTTCAGCCAGGCTAGTGTCGGTACTTCGAGGGAGGTTTTCCAACGCTTTCGCGAAGTTCCTTAATTAAATAACCTCTTTTTCCTGGGGGCATAGCCCCGCTAACACCTTTCTAGACACCTACTTGGTTTATAGCATTGATCGTTAAGTGAGAAATTTCCCGAGGAGTAGAATATACTCACAGTAGGATCGGGATCCAAATATCATTGCGTGACAAAACTGAAGGAATCCTACCAGAATCATCACACTCCAAATGGTATGCAGCGCTAGCAAGTTTCAGTTCTTTTGAAACTCCCGATGTGGATTTTTGCCCTATGCTCATATGACCTTGGCGTGAGGTCAAAATGTCATAAGTCACATGTCAAGTTCTTCCCATCATTATCCAAGTTAATTTGAACCCATCCGTACCTACCCTTGACGTAGGCCAAAATGGCAGTACGACTGTCTCAAACCAACGCATTCTATCTATGCAACAGATAAATATCCGGCAGCTACCAATCACTATGCCTTGGCGTGAGGTCAAAATACATTGCTTGAATACTACCGAATATTTAACTGAAATGATGGAGGGCTACGGATGGTTTTGGCGAAACCGTGAACGTAGTGAACTTGATATAATCGATGGAACGAGATAGCTTTTAAAAGGAGTGGCTTAAGCTCCGTGTTTAAAAGTTGTTTTTGAAAAGAAACCGAGTGGTTTTGAAAGTGTTCCAACAACTCAACTTTGGTTTATTTTCTTGCATTAATTTAATGCGTCCCATCATTTAATCCTACCATTGCAGAAAACAACGAAAATATGACGTACGCTTATGCCATCCGCATTCGCCACGGGGCCCCGTCATTACCCATTAGGTTACTTAACTAACGACAGAGCGGGGGCAGGACTAGCGCGGATGCAAAACATACGCAACGCCTAAATAGATATCATATATAGATATACTCATTCGTCACATACAATGATAGCCATTCCAGATCACAGATGAACACATTGGATATACTAGGAATCCGCAATTCTTACGAGCCTGTAACGAAAAGCGGATTACACGGTCGCAGTGAATAGCCAATACCCCACCCAAGACCCCTACGGGTGCGGCAAACTACCCGCCAAATACCCGAAGCGAAGCAACCTCCCTCAACGACGTGAGTAGGCCACTCGGCACTTCGAGGTACCCGGTAGTTTGTGCACCCCCTCCATGGGTCTATCCTAGGAGCAAAAACAGTAAAAGAAATTATACAATGACGGCTACAACCTCATCCCGGTTGTGCGGCCAAATAAATAATATTACATCAATTACAAATTACATGAATTGAAAGAAAAGAAAACTCTCATCTCACAACCCCCGGCTATTCACCCGCGACAATCCAATGAATTCATATACACATACCATCAACATTACAGATCACAGATATGTATAACCCCCACTAATCGACGTATAGCGATTAGCGGACGTTCAATACATATATCACATCACAGATATAACCTGTTAGCTTAAGTCTTTAGAAGTTCGATCAAAATACGGATTTTTAAGCCCCAAAAACAAATTTTGCTTTCTGGAAAATCTGGGCAGAAAAATCATATTGTAAAAATCCCAAAACAACCCCAGAAACAAACTGCATTAAATTTGTGCCACGGCCGAGTCAATGCGGCCGCGGATCCGCGGCGGGAGCATGCTCCCGCCGCGGTTCCGCGGCGCTTTGACCGAGCCAGTGGACCAAATTTCTTAGGTGTATTTTAAAAATCCTGAGTCGATTTTTGGTGCAAGATTTATTAATTTTTGAACAGAAAACAGAATCGACAGAAACTTGATTTTTCGGGCGTGTTTCGTGACTTTTTCTCCGATCGAACTTCTAGTTAGTTTGCTAACATGTTAGATAGTGTTTAACTAGGCTCTGATACCACTGTAAGTCTACGTTACCTCTCCCGGTACTTACGGGCTTGCGGAAATGATGAAAAACAATTTTTCTAGAGGTGGTAACATGGACTCAAAATACGGATCTTTGTTAAACAACTATCTAACAATCCTAACAAGAGTTTTACCTACTCGGTTAGGTGGTTATACCTTAACTTGAACTCCTTCGTCTTCAACTCCTTGCGGTGGTCGGATCGGCCTCACCTCGTCGTCTCCTTGGGCCGAAGATGGATCCACCTGAAAGCTTCTACCTTTGGCTTCACTTCAAACTAGAAGAAACTAGAACACTTGGTTTGCTAAATCTTGTGAACTAGGATGAGTAGAGGAGTGTATTGGGTTTTATCTCTATGGTTCTTGCTTCTCAACACATGAGACAAGTGAACCATAGACTAGAGAGAGAGCAAGAGGAAGAGGGAGAGCTCAAGCAAGAGAGAGAAAGCAAATGAGAGAATGAGCAAGCCTTTTGCCATCCAAGCTCTCATAATCCAAAATCATGATAACTCATAATAGTAATTGAGTATTATGTGATGGTTCAAGTCAAAATGGCCATATCATTTCATGCACTCATTTTGCAAAAAGAAACAAGCAAGCAAAAGTCTTTGCCATGAAATGATAGCCATTGTAATGATGATGGTCAACTAGTCCAACCTAGTCAACCGGTCAACAAAGTCAACAAAGTCAACCCCTCAACAACCATGTCACTATAATACTTAATTAATATTATTGTTAATCATATTTCATATTCTTATTAGGGTTTAGCAAAAGTCAACAGTCAACAGTCAACAACCCCAATGAGAATTCTCTGCCTCTGTCTCTCTGTCAACTGTGCATACACACCCGCATCCGCGTTCCGAGGAACACGAATACAAATGAGATAAAACTAATTCCAAAACGTATACTAGGATCTGGCTTAAACCAAAGCCCGCTAGTGTAACTGTCCGGACACTAAACGTGCACAAGTGCACGGATGTGACCGAACCCTGTCGCAAAACCATGCGACCTCTACTCTTTTGCCTAAAGGCGAATAGCTTTCTGTGTGGGACTCTAAAGACTCGACACTACGTTGGCAGTGGGTTTAACCACAGACCGCAAGCGGCACTAGCTGTGCGTAACGGACCCCAGGTAGATGCCGATAAGAAGACGGACGAGGTGAAACCCATCTGAACTCTTACTGAGCCTGAATGTGACAATCTCCGTACAGTCCGGTCTGTTCGTCTAAGAATATCACATGGCGGGACTAGGGGGCGGTAAACATCAGTCCCCTAATAGCGGTACAAGTCGTCTCGGAGTGTTGCCCAGAACACCCTGAGATAACACTGGAAACCTACCAGTATATCTCGCTTGCCCTGGCCAGGGACTTTGTGTAATGGCTCTCCAAGACACAGCGCGATATCAACCCCCAATACCGGGAGAGACGAATCCTGTCTAACCGTCACTGCCTCTAAGTTCTTCGGGACTGCACCTAACTACTACCTGTTTGCACGACTCCTTTGAGCCGTGGTAGGGTAGTAATCTAAGTACAGTGGGAACACACTTAAGGCGAAGTGACAGTGTCAAGTCAGCGGACTAAGCTGTACTCATGTCACCTGGGAACTGATAACTGACGATAGGTATAGTACCAACCAACAGTTCCCGACAAGTCCTGTCCAGTGTACTCGTAACCTAACGAGCACCCGCATACTATCTCAAGTACGACGTACTGACGGCTGTGGGACAGACCGTCTCCCCTGCTGGGATGAGAAGCGCATACGCTAGTATACTCCGGAGTATCGATGCCCTGTCTCGATAGTCCTACGACTAGGGACCTGCATAAGGATATGCTTGTGGATTACCCAGCCCCCATAAGTGTGAGTGCCATCACCACGCTGGTAATCAAGCAAAGATTCTAAGGGCTCCACTACTGTGTATAGGTGATATACTAAAATAAACATATGTACACATTAAAGTAGAAACAAACCAAGTAGCATACTACTATTTTGAGCAAGATTGTCTATATAAGGTGAATATCCCAAGCTTCCATTAAGTAATATACAAACTAGTATGATACAATAATGGCCTCTAGGGCATATACACTAACAGAGTGAAGGGCTCGTATTTTGTGGTAACCCTTAGATTTCCCTGCTAATTTTTTTAGGTATTTTTAATTCAGAAAAAACACAGTTTTTAAAAAATGTACAGAGAGGAGTTATCTTGACGTTTCCGGGTTCGATCGGGGTTTTAACTTCGTTAACACATCGCCTAATGCTCTAGCTAGGCTCTGAATCTTGAGAGATTATCAGAGAATGTAATGAAGTACAAAGAACCAGTCTTGGCATGTGTAGACAGGAGACTTTCATATATCAGCATGTATCAATCCCAAGAGTTCACTAACTCTTTCTCTGTTTCCAATAAACAGAGCTATGGTCATCTTATCTTTGTGACATGACAGGCAAGTTTCACAAGATGTAAATTCAAACTAATTTGAATATGCATCTTTATGTAACTTCAGCTAGTCGGGTCGCATTGATATGACCCAAGAAGGATTCATTCATTTCTGAACTCTTCCTCTTGCGTGTGTTCCGTATACTAAGAACTGTAATTTGATTTAGAACGTCAATGCTTTTAGATAACGTGCCTGAACCGATCAACTCTTGATATAGGAAATGTTCAAAACATTATCCAACAATACAAAATTATATCCTTTCTTTACTAATAAAGAGACTGATATGATTTTGTATATCAGGTTCGGTATCTAATAACATTTGTTCAGAATCAATGTATTCTGGTAATAAAGGGTGATAGTGACCAACAGACTTGGCTGCAACACTTGCACCGTTTTCTGTCTCATGAAACTTATCACCCGTTCTCAGTTCTCTACTACCTGTAGCCTATGTAACAGATTACATATGCGGGATCCTGATCCGGTATCACATACCCAGGACGTAAAGGATACTGAGAAACAGTTCTGTGAAATGAACACACCCGAAGATGATGCATCAGCATGCACTTTCTTCGTTTGGGCGGCACGGGAAATCTGGTATTCCCCAATTTCCTGCTCTGTCTTATAACAATTATAAGTTGGAGCGGGACCAACGTTCCCCAGCTCAGTATAACAAGCGGGTTCAGTCAATATATCCGTATTATTATCTTGATTAAGGCATGATATGGTCGCTATCTGGCGAGAGAGAGAGAAGAAAACACTCAGCGTATGCTCTTGCAAGATTAGATTGGTTATCTAATATATCTAATCAGGATGTCTCCCACTGTTTTAGTCAAATCTTCCTTCAAACCCTAAAAGGAAAGACTAGCCGGGATTAATTACACGCTACAAGTTCGCCAATCTTTCAGCCAGGCCAGTGTCGGTACTTTGAGGGAGGTCCCCCGTGCTTTCGCACGAACCTAATTAAAGTAAACCTCGTTTTCCCAGAGGCGTAACCCCGTTAACACCTTTCTAGACACCTACTTGATCGGCTAATTGTAATGTGTAAAACTCTCCCAGGAGTAACTTTTACTCGCAGCGGGTATTGGGATCCAACTATCTAATAGAAGGTATGCAATCTCATTGCAAATTTCAACACTTGAAATCCCCAATAATATTTTGCCCCTAGTGACTTATGACCTTAACTATGGTCAACAAATCATAAGCACTAGTCAAGTTCTACCCGTCATTTCTTGATTAATTAGACCCACCCACATGACCCTTAACTAAGGTCAACAAAGTCATATGAATGTCCTAACTAATCGCATCATATGCAATATAGGAAGACATCACTTAGCTACCGCACACTGTGCCTTAACTATGGTCAACAAACACAGCACGAATACTAAGTACTCTACTTCCTAAAATGATGGAGGGTTACGACAGGTTTTTTTAAGAAAACCTTTTGCGTAATGAACTTGATATCGTTGTAGAATCGAGTGATTTTAAATGGAATGTTTTTTAGGCTTTTCTAGTTTTGCTAAAGGGGTCACTCCCGGTGAAGGGATCGTCGGCCCTTTCCTCATCGAATAAGGTGCAGGATATATCATATATACCACTATGCAAAGCAAGAACTATAGAAGCAATCAAAAGACAAACCGAGTTTGTAGCATCTGCCAGTTATTGCTAAAGGAGTCACTCCCGGTGAAGGGATCTCGGTCCTTTCCTTATCGAATAAGGTGCTGGATGTTCTACAAGGAACACCGCTATGCAAAGCAAGAACTGTAGCTACCAGTTTTTATAAACAAGTTTCTACAACATCTTAGTTTTCTTTTAATTCATTAATCTCATTAATGAAGTCCCATTTTAATTATGCTTCATAAGCATCACATTTGAAACGAAATCTGCAATATAACATATATCTCATATATATAATATAAACATTCGTCTCAGGCAGTAATATGATCTCATCACAGAACATTGCAGCAGAAGAACATATATGAAATATTGGATATACTAGGACGTCCGTGTTTTCAATACGAGCCAGTATAAAACACGGATTCCACGATCGCGATGAATAGCCAAACCCACATCCCTAGACCCCTACGAGAGCGGCAAGTAACACTGCCAATTCTAGGGTTAGGAGACCCGGTCTCGACTCCTCGAGATGGTCTCCCACTGGACCCTAGAACCCGGTTACTTGTGCTCCCCTCCTTGGGTCTACCTAATGCGGAAAAGTAAATAATATACAACGGTGACATCTTCCGCTACCTGGAAGTGCCCCAATAAAAGAATATTACATACAAATAAATTTTACATGAATGAAAAAGAAAAACTCTCATCTCACTTAAAACCCCCGGCTATTCAAAACGCGAGGATCCAATATAACATATCACAGCAACACATAATATCTCATATCATCAACGTAAGCAAGTACGCGTATCCCGATTGTCGTTGATGTAGAGCAACGAAGCCGGCGATACACCACATACTACGCTTACGGTCACAGAAAAGAAAGTGTAAAACTACAGCAGTTGGAATACGCAACTTCCTTAGACATCGCATGCCTAACCAAATGAATTCCTTAGACATCACATGCCTAACAATTATAAACCCCGCATTTTAGTCTCATTATCGAAAACTCTTTTCAATATCAAGTCGGCCAATTCAACAAGATTCCCGACGTCCTGATCGAATGCTCGTCGCAAACTTTAGTAGACGGCCGCACCCCCGATACCGTCGACGAAGTGCACCAAGGCGGAACACCGCTACCGGGAGCACCCGAACGGTTGCTTTCGGCGACGGGGTTCTCCTACAGTCACTTGGTCGGGGCTATGGAGTGAGGCTGTCTATTAAGTTTACCAGGCGAGTATTCGCGTACGCTACGTGATTGCGACGGACTTTTGATCGCATCAAAATTCCGTGGCAACCGATCATCTGAGACTAAACTGCTATGTTTATAATATTCAAATCAGTTATCTCATAACTACCTGTGGATTCCAATTATTGTATCACATTCCAGATAAATAGAAAAAATTTAAACTTTCCGATCGAATCATCAAGCACCCAAGATTTCCCCAATATATCTGTAAGTCGATGTACTACACCCCAATACTTGTGGGGAGGCGGAATTTTCAAAAACGAACTTGTTTAGTGAACGAACATCGACTAACCGCTTGAATCGAAGCTAAACTATAAATAACCAAACACAAAGTGTTTCTAAACTACTGTGTTTAGGGATTATACCTAATGAACCAACTCCTTCGTCTTTACGAACTCCTTGTTCTCCTCGGCCTTCTCGAAGTAGTAGACGATCCACCCGAGAGCAAAACTCCAAGCTTAGCCTCTAAACTTGAGGTAACTAACCTTCTTGGATTGCTAATCAAAGAAGATAGATTGAGATAGAATGATGGTTAAGGATTGTTTAGTCTTACTAACCCTTGTTCTCAACTCATGAGAGGGGAGGATTAGTCTTTTGAAGAGAGAGAGCTTGAGGAGAGAGAAGATGATAATAATTATTAAGTGAGAATAGTAAGTTATCATAATATATATGAAACTTTAAATTTCATCAATAAAAGAAAACTAAATGACGAATAATCAAGTTTCATAAATATCCAATGGTGATTCACAACCATGACTCATTAAGCATTTACTATGCAATAATGATATGTATGAATCACCCACATGACTCACTAAACCCAATTAATGGATATGACACCTAAACCTCCTTAGTCACCACTTCTAGAAGCTTCTCGCATAATTACGAGAACGCCCCTCCAATCCGCAAAAATACGGAAAAACTTTAGACTGTAAAAATCCAATAACCGGATACTAGTAACTGGCTTAAACTAAAGCCGACTGGTAAAAACTGTCCAAACGACGTAAGTGTGTAAACACACATACGCGTCCGAACCCTTGTCGTAAAACCATACGACCTCTATATCGTTTCGCCTGGAATAGGAAACTCTCTGTGTGGGACTCTAGAGACTCGACTACTACGCTGGCAGTGGGTTTAACCACAGACCGCAAGCGGCACTAGCTGTACGTAACGGTCCCCAGGTAGTTGTCGATAAGAAGGCCGATGAGGAAACCCATCCGAACTCCTACTGAGTCTGATGTGACAATCTCCATACAGTCCGGTCCGTTCGTCCAAGACTATCGCATATCCGGCCTAGGGGGCGGCAAGCGTCAGTCCCCTAATAGCGGTATAAGTCGTGTCGGAGGGAAGCCCATTACACCCTGAGAAACTACTGGAACCTACCAGCAAATCTCGCTTGCCCTGGCCAGGGACTTTGCGTAATGGCTCTCTGACACAGCGCAATATCTACTCCCAATACCGGGAGGGACGAATCCTGTCTAACCGCCACTGCCTCCAAGTGCTCGGGACTGCACCCAACTGCTACCTGTTTGCACGACTCCTTTGAGCTGTGGTAGGGTAGCAATCTAAGAACAGTGGGACACACTCGAGGCGAAGTAGCAGTGTCAAGTCTGCGGACTACGCTGTACTCATGTCACCTGGGAACTGTTCCTTGACGAATGGTATAAAACCAACCAACAGTTCCCTGTGAGTCCTGTCCGGTGTACCCGTAACCTAACGAGCACCTGTATACTATCTCCAGCACGACGTACTGACGGCTGTGGGACAGACCATCTCCCCAACTGGGATGAGAAGCGTACACACTAGTCTACTCCGGAGTATCGATGCTCTGTCTCGATAATCCAACGACTAGGGACCTGAATAAGGATGTGCTTGTAGACTAGCCAGCCCCCACTAGTGTGACTGCCATCACAACGCTGGTAGTCAAGCAAGATCCTAAGAGCTCTATCAATACGTATACTCACATATTAAGATAGAAAAACCAAGTAGCAAACTACCATGTTTAGCAAGACTGTTATATACATGTGAATATCCCAAGCTTCCATTAAGTAATATACAAACTAGTATGATACAGTAATGGCCTTCTAGGGCATAAACACTAACAATCTCCCACTTGCACTAGGGCCATGTACTGGCGTATCGAAGACCGATGATCTCGAGTAGCCTCTCGAAGTGAATTTGAGGTAGGGCCTTAGTGAATGGATCAGCAATGTTATCCTCCGTATTTACTCTCTTTACCTCGATCTCCCGGCGATCTACGATCTCCTTGATCAGGTGATACCGCCTTAAGATGTGTCTGGACTTCTGATGGGACCTTGGTTCCTTCGCTAAAGCTATAGCTCCGTTGTTGTCGCAATACAGAGGTATTGGATCAACTATGGTAGGAACCACCTGAAGTTCTGTTAGGAACTTCTTCATCCAGACTACTTCTTTTGCGGCATCGCAAGCAGCTATGTACTCCGCTTCCATCGTCGAGTCAGCAACGGTGTCCTGCTTGGAGCTCTTCCAGCACACCGCCCCTCCATTGAGGGTAAAGACATAACCCGACATGGACTTGGAATCGTCCTTATCACTCTGGAAGCCGGAATCAGCAAAGGCCTCCAACTTGAGGTCCTTTCCGCCGTAAACCAAGAACATCTCCTTAGTCCTTCTCAGGTACTTGAGAATGTTCTTTACTGCTATCCAGTGATTCTCCCCTGGGTTTGCCTGATACCGGCTCACAACGCTCAATGCGTATGCTACATCTGGTCTGGTACATAGCATCGCATACATTATAGAGCCTACTGCAGAAGCGTAGGGTATAATCGACATGCGTTCCCTTTCCAAATCAGTCTTGGGAGACATCTCTTTGGAGAGGGTGATTCCGTGACAAGCCGGTAGGTTACCGCGCTTTGAATCTTCCATACTGAATCTTTTCAATATGGTGTCTATGTACCTGGACTGTGAAAGTCCCAACATCCTCTTTGATCTATCACGATAGATCTGGATCCCCAGAATGTAGGTGGCATCACCCAGGTCCTTCATGGAGAATTTCTGTGACAAGAATCTTTTGACTGACTGTAGCATAGGAATATCATTTCCTATTAGGAGAATGTCATCCACGTACAAGACGAGGAATACAACAACTCTCCCTACAATCTTACTGTATATGCATGGTTCATCTGGATTTTTGATAAAGTCGAATTCTTTGACAGTATCATCAAAACAGATGTTCCAACTCCGCGATGCCTGCTTTAGTCCATAAATGGATTTAAGCAGCTTGCATACTTTACCGCTACTCCCACTCTGAATGAATCCCTCTGACTGATCCATATAGACGCTCTCTTCTAAATTTCCATTTAGAAAGGCCGTCTTTACGTCCATCTGCCAGATTTCATAATCGTGGAAGGCAGCAATAGCAAGAAGGACCCTAATGGATTTCAGCATAGCTACAGGAGAAAAGGTTTCGTCATAGTCCAAACCAGGTCTTTGACGGAAACCCTTTGCAACAAGTCTAGCTTTATAGGTTTCAACCTGTCCATCTACACCAATCTTCTTTCTGAAGATCCACTTGCATCCTACGGGTTTCACCCCATCTGGAGCAGTGTCCAAAGTCCATACTTTGTTAGTGTACATGGACTCCATTTCGGTCCGCATTGCATCCAGCCATTTTACCGAGTCACCGCTCTGAATGGCTTGCTGGAAGCTAGTAGGGTCGTCATTATCAATGACGCAATCTTCTCTATCCCCGTCTATGAGAAAACCGTAGTATCTCTCGGGCGGATGAGACTGCCTACTACTTCTGCGGATAGGCGCTGGTATGTCCCTTTCTTCTGAAACTTCTTATTCCACCAAACTTTCAGTAACAGCTTGTGGTTCTGGAATTTCTTCCAGTTCTACTGCGCTCCCACTCTTCTGATTTTCTAAAAATTCAGTTTCTAAGAAGCGGGCATGACGAGAAACAAAAACCTTTTGTTCCTCTGCGTAGTAGAAGCAATATCCCATGGAATTCTTTGGATATCCCACAAACTTACACTCTACTGAGTGTGCTTCGAGCTTGTCCGGATGCTGCTTTTTTACAAAAGCTGGACATCACCATGTCTTCAGGTACTGAAGATGGGGTTTCTTCCCACTCCACATCTGATATGGCGTGGTAGGCACAGTCTTGGTTGGAACCTTGTTCAAAAGATATGCTGCTGATTCTAGCGCATAACCCTAGAATGATCGCGGTAACTCAGCCTTACTCATCATGGAACGAACCATATCTAATAGGGTTCGATTCCTCCTTTCCGATACACCGTTGTTTTGTGGTGTGTATGGAGGAGTAAGCTGAGAGAGAATTCCTTTCTCTTTTAAGTAACCCAGGAACTCGGCACTTAAGTATTCACCACCTCGATCAGATCTCAGTGTCTTAATACTTTTGCCTGTTTGGTTTTCCACTTCATTCTTGTATTCTTGGAATTTCTCAAAGGCCTCGGATTTATGCTTCATTAAGAAGATATGTCCATACCTAGAGAAATCATCCGTAAAAGTAATGAAGTAGGAATAACCACCTCGTGCATTTGTAGACATCGGACCGCACACGTCACTGTGTACGAGTCCTAAGAGCTCGCTCGCTCTTACTCCGTGTCCAGTAAACGGAGTCTTTGTCGTCTTTCCCATGAGACAAGATTCACAAGTGGCATAAGATTGATATTCGAACGGATTCAAATATCCTTCTTTATGTAACTTTGTTAACCGTGTTTCATTGATGTGACCTAGTCTACTCTCGCCCAAGCACGCTTAACTGCGGAGTTCTGATGGGATCTGATGCTTTAGTGATGGTATGGTCTCATCCGAAAGGCCTGGGTCGCCATACTCTTTTATTCTCTTCCGGGCCGCGACGGATTTGGCATATTCTTCATTCGTTGTCTGGCGGTTTCTCTCCTTTTCTCCGTCAGATTGAGCCGCAATAAACGTTAGGCTGGATATACCGAAGACCAGCGCCGTTTTACTCCGTTTTCCTTGCCCGTCGTCCTTAATTTCAGTCGGGGTGGCCGATACGTTCTGTTTTTACCTCCGATCGTCCCAAATCCATAGGGGGGACGTCTCGCCCGTTGAACCGAAAGCCCACAACGAAATATTCTGTCTTCAAAGCTGTGCGTACCCAGACCGAAAGAGAGTAGGAAGTCGGGACAGAAAATAAATAAATCAAAAGGGATGCAACACGAGGACTTCCCACGAGGTCACCCATCCTAGTTCTACTCTCGCCCAATCAAGCTTAACTGCGGAGTTCTAATGGGATCCGGTGCTTTAGTGCTGATATGGTCGCATCCGAAAGGCCTGGGTCGCCATACTCTTTTATTCTCTTCCGGGCCGCGACGGATTCAGCATATTCTTCGTTCGTTGTCTGCCGGTTTCTCTCCTTTTCTCTGTCAGATTAAGCCGCAATAAATGTTAGGCTGGATATACCGAAGACCAGCGCCGTTTTACTCCGTTTTCCTTGCATGTCGTCCTTAATTTCAGTCGAGGGTGGCGGATACGTTCTGTTTTTACCTCCGACCGTCCCAAATCCGGGGGGGACGTCTCGCCCGCGCACCTTGTGCACGTTGTCCCTAACTCGTGAACATTGATATTTTCGTTTGGGATTTGCGTCGTTTCATTATATGTAAACTTATGTTTTGTATTGGTGCAAATTCCAGGTTCGGTCGCGGAGACTTCGGACGCGGCACGAAAAGGAAAGGCAGTGATTGGACATAGCTAGCTGGAGATTCCGGTGAGTAGATGTAACATCTACGGGGGACTATCGTTTGGATGGTGCAAGTCGCCCGATAGTTTAAGTTGTTTAAAGATTTCTAGTGATATTAGTAATTAGGAGTAAATGCTTGCGTAATATCTTGCTACATCCATGCTTTATATTGTCATACATATGTGAACCCACTCTATAGGACACATGCACCATTGTCAGGGTTTTTATATGCAGCACGAGCAATATTCATGCGTATACACAAGCCCTGGTAATTGCCATGCCACGACACTAGATAACTTAGAATCCAGAATATTGTCACCATATTTGATACTTAAACCTGTACTATTGCAATAAATCTATAAAATAAAATTGTACAATTGCTACGCATGTGCATGTATATCATTATATCATTTGTTCATGCCTAGTTATTAATCATACATTGAAACCTGAACATTGATACCATATGCATTCATTATCATTGACATATGCACCCATGATGGTTTCTTGAGATTTTATGATATTTCTGGATTTCGGGGGAAAGCCGCAAGATTTACAAACTTATTATCTTTTAAAATATGAAAAGTTGCGGTTTTCTAGTGATGTAAGTTTCGTCCACCATGAGTTTGTTGTGGTTTTCGAGACCCGTTTCGAGGAGTTGGATGAACCGTCTCCGGTACATGGTGGGCCCGGTGAGGTACCCTGGGGCAAGAAGATCGCAGATGATGGAGTTGAGCCTGGCAGGGGATGGATTACCTACCGGTGACTGTTTTGGCACGGAGGATATCCAGAGGATACCGACCGTACCCGCGAAATGATGAGATATTGATATTTGAGATGGGTCAGCCGGACGGCTGAAGCCAGAGATACTACGATATGAATATATGAGATTTGAGACAGTTTTGAGGTATCGTTGCTGGACACGGATTCTGGTTGATTCTATTGGTATTGTGCTGATATTTCAAAAGAGATTCCTAAAGGTAAAAGATGATTTCTTATACTTACACATGCAGATCACGAGTTGATTCATATTGCATACTTACCTGCTAGTATATTCATATTGCATACATACCTGCTAGTATATTCATGTTGTATACATACCTGCTAGTATATCCTGCCATACCTGTATTATAGATGCTAGGATGCTTGTGTGCATGCTTGCAATAGCCTCCATAGATGTTATTTATTACTCACGAGTTGGCAACTCACCCCCGTTGTGCCACAGTCTTTTGCAGGTCCACTCCGTCAGCACAGTAGCGGCGGGCGCACTTGTTTCTTTTGCCTGGACTCGAGGCTTTTGCTCATAGGTGGCTTGTATTATTATTTTGTACCACCTTGTATATTCTTTGTATTTAGAGTACTCCATCTACTGTATCTACCAGTATTGTTATATATTGACCTAGAGACGAGACTGTGAGATTTGTGGACTTTTCATGCTGTATTTTGGGGTCGAGCTCACTTGAGTCGACATGATATTTTACTGGTGCTTTTTATGTTTATTATGCACATTGTTGATTTACATTGCGTGGGATTTGTGACCGCCTTGTGGCGAAGAGCTAGCTCCCGCTTGGGGATGCCCTTTTTATTGTATTTATATATATTCTTGTTGTACCCATTTTGGGGGCCAGTATTTACGAAGGAGACTCTGCCGAAATTTTCGGAAAAATTGATATTGTTTTTAAAAAGGCTTGATATGACTTATTTGATAAACTCGCTTTCAATTGATTGGTTTTCCTTCACTCTTCTGCTTATTTGGTTTTGATTTCTGGGCCTTGGCTTACTTATTTTACGGACGCCTTGAGACGTTTCGTAATTTAAGTGCCAGTCACGTTCCGTACCTTTCGGGTCCTGACAAAGTTGGTATCAGAGCGATAGGTTTTACCTTTTTGAGTATAGGATGACCCTTGGTAAATGAAGTAAGTGACTTAAGCAGGGTAACGTAGCATGCATATGTCCGCGGCATACTTGCGATACGGTACTCCGCCTAGGTGACTTTAGGATATACTTGCTTGAAATTCCTTCTTCAATTCTGTGTATCCTATGATTCTATTGCACTGTTCTTATCATCCTGTTCTTGTAACGGCCACTATGCCGCTGAAGGCTACGAGGGCACAGAGGGTTGCCGCCCGACATGAGATCCGAGCAGGTTCGTCCAAGACGAGGACCGAGCAGGGTGGTGTACCAACGCCTCAGGGACAGACTGATCCTCATTCCCCAGGCCGCATGGACAGGCTGGAGTTTGGTATGGAGGAGCTACGACAGATGATGGGAGGTATGCAGGAGTTACGACAGATGGTGGGATCCTTAGTAGCGGCCAGTCGTGCACCGAGATCGGAGGATGTACCTACCACATCACAGACTACCATGGTGCCTGCTGCCCAGACAGTTGCTCCTACTACTACTACCGTGGCTATCCCAGTATTACTACAGGATTTTATGAGGCTGAGACCTCCAGTCTTCACGGGCACCGATGCAGCAGAGGATCTGCAGACATTTCTTCACAGTTTAGCCAGGATCTGCCGTTCGCTCAGATGTTCTGACGATCGATGGGTGGAGCTTGCGAGTTTCCGTCTAGAGGGCCTCTCGCAGACATGGTGGAAGCCAGTCTTGAGAGGCCGAGCTGCAGGTCTACCGCCTATGACTTGGGCCGAGTTTACAGCAGTCTTTCTAGCTCGTTTCCTCCCAGAGAGCGTTCGTGACGCCAGAGCTCATAGTTTTGAGGCCTTGATCAAGACTCCATGGATGACGGTGTCTAAGTACGATGTCCAGTTCATGCAGTTGTCCAGATATGCTCCGTATTTGGTGGATACCGAAGAAAAGAGAGTGAAGAGGTTCGTACAGGGACTTGACACCCAGCTATTTCCTGCTATCGGTGCCCAGCACTTCGACACTTATTCAGCTGCTATGGATACGGCGTTGCGGATGGAGGCACGCATTTCAGCGACTTCGGCCGTTCCCGGGCCGAAGAGGATTCGTACCGGTATGCCAGATCAGAGGCATCATGCCAGATCCCTTCCGAGAGATGGTGCCGACAGAGGGGTTGGCCGAAGTCAGCTATTTGGTTCATATCCATAGGGACAGCAGGCGTCGCCAGGATGTTTTGGGTGCGAGTGTCCGCACCATCATATCAGATACTGTCCGGTGAGACGACATGGAGCAGCGACAGTTCCACATGTGACCCTACTACCATCACCACCTCCTCCTCAGAGAGCTCTACTTCCTACCACAGGCGATGCTCCACGCCAGTTAGGTCCACCCAGAGGCCGTGGACGCGGCGGTCCTATTCAGAGAGGACGAGGAGTCCGAGGCCGAGGCCGAGGACAGCCAGCTATTGGTGGAGGACAGGCTCGAGTGTTTGCTTTGACACCGCAGGATGCGCAGGCATCCAATGCCGTTGTGACAGGTACCTTGCCAGTATGTTCTTTCGACGCGCGAGTATTATTCGACCCAGGTTCCAAACATTCGTACGTATCTACACACTTTGCACCGATGTTGGGCGATGAGTCGTCGTCGTTAGATCAGCCGCTTGTTGTTATTACCCCGGTAGGCGAGTTGTTTATCGCTCGTTTTGTGTTTCGTTTGTGTTCCGTTCGTATCGGGGAGAGCGATTCATGGGTAGATTTGATTCTCCTCGATATGTTGGACTTTGATGTGTTTCTGGGCATGGATTGGCTAGCCACTTGTTATGCTTCTGTGGACTGCCGTGAGAAGGCAGTCAGATTTAGCTTTCCGGGAGAGCCAGTCCTTGTTATTCAGGGAGACCGCAGTGTCACCCTTTCCAGCTTGATTTCGTCTCTTTACGCTGGTCAGCTACTACGGAGGGGATGTCAGGGATTCTTAGCTTATGTCTGTGATACTCGAGCTGCAGAGGTTCCGTTGGACCGGGTCCCGATTGTTTGTGAGTTCCCTGATGTTTTCCCTGATGAACTGCCGGGCTACCACCTGAGCGTGACGTTGAGTTCTGCATTGACTTGATTCCCGGCTCGGGGCCTATTTCTATACCGCCTTATCGGATGGCCCCAGCGAAGCTTAGAGAGCTGAAGGATCAGTTGCAGGATTTGTTAGATAAGGGGATTATTCGACCTAGCGTTTCTCCGTGGGGTGCTCCGGTCCTGTTTGTCAAGAAGAAGGATGGCAGTTTGCGTTTGTGTATCGACTACCGCCAGCTGAACAAAGTTACCGTATGGAACCGGTATCCCTTACCACGTATCGATGATTTGTTCGACCAGCTTCAGGGGGCAGGATATTTCTTGAGGATCGATTTGCAATCAGGATACCATCAGCTACGAGTTCGACAAGAGGATATATCGAGGACAGCTTTCCGCGCGCGCTACGGCCACTATGAGTTTTTGGTGATGTCGTTCGGACTCACCAACGCCCTAGCAACATTCATGGATTTGATGATTCTTGTATTCAGGCCGTATCTTGACTTGTTCATCATAGTGTTCATTGATGATATTTTGGTGTATTCCCGGAGCCGAGAGGAGCACGAGCAGCACTTGCGGATTACGTTGCAGACTTTGAGGGAGCACTAGCTTTTCGCAAAATTTCGAAGTGTGCATTCTGGTTGGACAGCGTTGGTTTCTTGGGTCACGTGATTACGAGAGATGGCATATGTGTGGACCCGAAGAAGATCGAAGCCGTTCAGCAGTGGCCCAGACCGACATCAGTCATGGAGATCCGCAGTTTCCTAGGCCTGGCTGGCTACTACAGGCGATTCGTTCAGGATTTCTCCCGTATTGCTGCACCTTTGACCGGATTGACCCGGAAGGGAGTTCCTTTCGTTTGGACAGAGGAGTGCGAGCACAGTTTTCAGCAGCTACGGACTTGTTTGACTACGGCGCCGGTATTATCTTTGCCGTCAGGATCAGGCGGATTTGTGGTCTATTGTGACGCTTCACGAGTGGGGCAAGGGTGCATATTGATGCAGCATGACAGGGTGATCGTGTATGCTTCATGGCTGTTGAAGAAACATGAACAGAAATACCTCACTCACGATTTGGAGATGGCTGCATTGGTCTTTGCACTTAAGATCTGGCGACATTACCTATACGGCGAGTCATGCCAGATATTCACTGATCACAAGAGCTTAAGGTATATATTTCAGCAGTGAGACCTGAATCTCAGACAGCGTTGTTGGATGGAACTAGTAAAGGACTACAATTGCGAGATTTTGTATCACCCGGGCAAGGCTAATGTAGTAGCGGATGCTTTGAGCAGGAGGCCCGGGGGTAGTCTATCTTGTTTGCGCACAGTACAGAGGCAGTCGTCAGCAGATTGGCAGATTGGCAGATTGGCAGATTTTATGCGACAGCCGAGTTGAGTTCGAGTTCACTCTGACAGGGGGACAACTTACGCATGTTCGTGCACGTCCGCAGTTACTTGACCATATTCGAGAGGCACAACCCAGCGATGACCGTCTTTCAGAGATCATGGAGTAGATTAGGCAGTGCAGAGATTCCGAGTTCTTGATCGATGATCAGGGAGTACTGCGATTTGGGACTCGACTGTGCGTACCAGATTCTAAGAGACTACGACGTGAGATTCTTGAGGAGGCACATAGATCGACATACAGCGTTCATCCGGGTTCCACCAAGATGTACCGCGATTTGAGAGATGTCTTTTGGTGGGATAGGATGAAGGGGACGTCACAGACTTCGTATCGAGATGCCTGACTTGCCAGCAAGTCAAGGACGAACACCAGAGGCCCGCGGGAGAGTTGCAGCCTTTGCCCATTCCGGAGTGGAAATGAGAGCAGATTTCTATGGACTTCGTTGTGGGTCTACCCAGGACCAGGAGAGGGTACGACTCCATTTGGGTGATTGTGGATCGATTGACGAAAGCGGCTCACTTCCTGCCAGTGAAGACGACTTTCGGTTTTGCTCAGTATGCCCAGATATACATCGACGAGATTGTATGACTGCATGGAGTCCCGACGTGTATCATGTCCGACAGATGCACCCAGTTTACCAGCCGACTATGGCAGCGACTTCAGGAGGCATTAGGCACCCGTTTGAATTTCAGCACAGCATTTCATCCGCAGACCGACGGCCAGTCAGAGCGGACTATTCAGACTCTTGAGGACATGCTCCAAGCGTGCGTTTTAGACTTCGGAGGTAGCTGGGATCATCATTTACCCTTAGTGGAGTTCTCCTACAACAACAGCTTCCAGGATACTATTCAGATGGCACCTTTCGAGGCATTGTATGGGAGGAGACGTAGATCGCCCGTCTGTTGGACAGAGCTCAGCGAGAGCAGTATATTGGGGCCGCAGCTTGTTGAGGAGACGACAGCGAAGATATAGTTGATTCGAGACTGGATGAGAGCGGCTCAGAGTAGGCAGAAATCGTATGCAGACAGGCGCCGTCGCAAGCTAGAGTTCGCTGTTGGCGATCATGTTTTTCTGAGGGTCTCTCCGATGAAGGGCGTGATGCGATTTGGGCGAAAAGGAAAGATTAGTCCCAGTTTTGTGGGTCCCTTCAAGATTCTCGTGCGTGTCGGTGCAGTTGCATATCGTTTGGCTCTTCCACCCAGCTTTCCCGATGTTCACCCCGTCTTCCATGTTTCGATGCTCCGCAAGTACCTTCATGACCCTTCGCATGCGATTCAGCACCCGACAGTACAGCTAGAGCGTGACCTTTCTTTTGCAGAGCAGCCGGTGGCCATCCTGGATCGGCAGGTGAAGAAATTGAGATCGAAAATTATACTGACCGTCAAGGTATTTTAGCGTGGCCCGAGCAGCGAGGAGGTCACCCGGAAGACCGAGGACGAGATGAGGAAGAAATATCCCCGTCATTTTGAAGGTACGCGTAGTTATATTTTTAAATCCGGGGACCGAATTTCTTTAAGGGGGAAAGATTGTAACACCTTGAAAAGTCGTTTTGGTGTTTTCCTGAAAATCGGTGAAAAATTGGTATTTTTCCATAAATCGTCTTTTTGTTATTTTGCAGTTTAGGCCTAATTATACCTAATTTGGATAGGTAATTGCTAGTTTTTAGTAGCTAATGAGTTACTTATAAATTTCTGGTCATTTAAAATTTTTCCCAAATTTTTCATTTTTTAATATTATTTTAAGCCGGTAAAAAAATACATTAAATTAGCGATAAATATAAATTTAAATGGGCTAATTTTAATTTTTAAAATCATGTTAATTAAAATCTAGTTTGTAATATAATTTTTTAGTATTTTATTTCAAGTTTTAATTGGTTTCTATTATGGGAAAAAAATTATATTTATTTTGAGCTAAAACTTGCAAATATGGTATTGTGGAGGGTCTTTTTGCATAAAATTTCTTTGTAAAACCTCTCTCACTCATTCCTCTCCCCTAGGCTGGCCCCACAACCAGCAGCCCAAGAAATTTCCTTGCCTCTTTTTGACTTAAAACCATGTGAAGAAGTGTTGTGTTTTAAAAGGGTTAATTTGGAAGTATGTGTACATTGATTTGAGAGGGTTGACTTGGGCATTTTCCCACAACACCCACACCATCCCCATTTCCTCCTCCACAGCCAAAATTCTGTAGTTTACAGCAGCCCCATCCACCCTCCTGGTGTCACGACCCAAAAGAGCACGTGACTGGCCCTTGAATCTTATGAAGTCTATAGGACTCCATCTGATCCAAGTAAGCCAAAAGCCCAGAAATCTAAAACCATTTAAGGAGTAAATAAAGGAAAAACTAGTTTTAAGAGGTAAACAAAACATGTTTTGAAAATCAGGATTTTAAATAACTAAGCCGAATATGCATTTTTAAAAAGTGTAATCTTTCCTGAAAATTTCGGCAGAGTTTCCTTTGTAAAAACTGGCCCCAAACGGGGTACAACAAGAGTAATATATAAGAAATGATAAAAGGCGTCCCCAAGCGGGAGCTAGCTCTTCGTCAATCGACGGTCAAAACCACGCAAGCAATAATAATATACAACGCCGAACGGCGAGGATCAAAATCCAAAAAGAAACATAAAACAGCCAGAAAACCGTAATACTACAAGCGCGACTCTAAGGTCGAAATAATACAATACTGTCTTCTAAGTCTGAAACAATATCCAAGTTTTGGTTGATGGAATTTCTAGATACAATAAATAATACAGGAACAATGGCGGTTCTGATACAAAAGAACCCACCTACCAACGCAAGTCACCCATATGGAAGCAGTGTGCCAGAAATGCCGCTATGGAATCTGTACGGCAAAAACCTACAAGGACCGTGGCACAACGGGGGTGAGTTGCCAACTCGCGAATAGAAAAATATCTACAAGCAGAGATCGAATGCATGACCCATCCGAGGTCAATATGATCAGATATAAATAAACCTCAATATGAATAAATCTGAAGCATGCTAAACTGGCAATGTAATCTCTATACATGCGTGTAGTGCCAAGTGCTCGTGCTAGTGCCTCAGGTAATAGCATGTCATAAATATGAGGTACAATCAATGAAATCGATCTGCATGTACGTGGATCACATCCACTCGTCACCCAATGACAATAACCATCATGCATGTAAATATCATCAGCATAAGCATGGAAATATGAGGATATAAACCACCTGTGTCCCTCGCGACACGTCAAAATCATGGAACCGGAGTGCCCAGCATCGACACTCGAAAACATTATGAAAAATGTGCCCAGCATCGGCACGTAAATCCTCATATATCGGGCTCCGTCAGTCCGGATCGGCCCACAGGCTCTGTCTGCGGTATCGTCCCTCGGCCCCAGCAGTACGCCCATATCCATCTATCGACTCTGGTCGGTATCCTCCGGATAACCACCAGGTCCAACCAATCACCGGTAGGTAGTGGTCCCACTGCCAGGCTCACGTCTACTACACAGCGAAACCGTTCTCGCCCGGGGTACAATACCGGGTCCACCATGTACCCGCAATCGGCCTCATCCGCCTCCTCGAATCGGGTTTCACATGTCGCTCTCAGCATCGAGAAAACACATGGTGGACGCACTGAAATATCATATCAAGGGTAACCAGGTTTTTAACAGAATTATATATTCTCTTTTGAAATACCCACGGTTCCCAAATCCAGAAATATCATGGAAACAACATATCTCAATGCGTATAATCAAAACATGATGTATGCGACATGTAAAGAAAGGTAAGCATATCAGGAGTCATGCAACATGGAATAGTAATGTGCACATGTCGAGGGAAACCGCTCTTTTAAAAAGAATCAGTTTTGAAGAACATCTTGCAGTTCCCAAATCTCTAATCAAGTCAGAATCATCTATGTTTGGGTACAGGTATAAGTGTACAATATGCCATGCAAGAATCATATTATGAATGCAACCATACTGCTGTCACGCCCCGCTTCCCAGAGTACGCAAGATTGGGCACGTGACATAGCCAACCATGCTACCTGTGGGTAGGAAATATCCATCCACAGTCACATTACGGTTGTAGAGATATCAAGAACAAGATAATAAACTAATCTAATACATGTCCAAATCCATAATAACAAGAATCAATAAACAATAAGTGCGGAAGCAAATGATCCAATACAATAAATAAACAGTATGTCCCATAATGCGGGCTCACATCTGGAAATGAAATGAAAATAAATAAACTAAACCCTAAGGGACTCACAGTTCAGCCTGCTGGCTGAAGTACTCCTGCTCGGTCGTCGATAGTGGTAAGGAATCTGGGCCATGCAAAACCCAGACGTCAGCGCGTCATGTCAACCAAATAGTATAATATAAACATGGTAATAAGCAATGCAGGTATGAACATGAATAAAGCAGTACTAAGAAATAACAGAGCAGGGTAATATGCAAGGGTGACTAAACTGTCCTATCAGGCTTCTACTCTATAGTCTTTGAAATCAATTGATGAATCGTCGATGTAACTCAATAGTATCCCGTGCGTGCCCGGACCACGGTCAAGGTCCTCGGGGCTGAATCCGAGACGTGCCGCTAAGCAGTAATAGGTAGAAGGATGGATGAGTGATGTCAGCATCATCACTCCCGGACTGGCCAAGCCCGTAAGACTGATCAGAACAAGTATCGAACTGTTGAGTTACAAGTCGGTTTCACCTTTGATTTCCCCATACCCCCAAGTTATGTATGTCAGGTCAGGTATTCACTAGTCAAGGACTAATGCCAACACAAAATCAGGTGAAAAATAGGTCTGTCTGGATAGACAGCAGGAATGGTCAGGTTGGTCGGCATTAGGCCTGAAATCAGGTAACAGGTCAGGTCACGTTCAACAGGTTGAGTCGATATGTACAGGGTGTCATGTCCGGTGTATCAGTACACGTGTCAGGTGTATCAAGATCGGTCAATATGTAATGCAATCAAATGTATGCTGATACTGGTATAGTAACGAATAAGGAACAACAGCAGGAACAGCAAATAACAATATTATTCCATGTAAACACAGTGACGCTTTGTATTCTCTTATTAACAGGTTCAAGCACCCTTGGGGTGCAATAATCACAGTGTAGCGCAATATTAACAACAGCAGGCAATAAAGATATAAGTGTGCGACTATTATCCTCTAAATAGTAAAATGGTTAGCAGGTAGTTGTTATTAAGGTTACGGTGGCAACATACGATTTAAGTGGCAGTATCATACCTCATATTTCATCCAATGAGATAAGTAGCAATACTAGTTAATATAGCAAGTTTGTGATTCAGACATTTAATTAGTTTAAGGTAGCATGTAGCAATAAATCTTGCCTCGACGGTTTCGCAAACCGGAAAGCACGGATGCGATGTCGGCAGAAAACACGAGACGGGTGCACGGGCCACGGATCGAATCCCAACAGCGAACAGCGGGAACACACGGACTAGGGTACTTCGCTGGAGCATCGGGTCCAAACGACGGCACGGTCGGAATCCGGCAAAAGTCAAAAGCAATGAAGTTAGCGAACGCGATATACGTAACCAAACGACCAGCGAGGGGGGATTTAGCACGAATGGAATATAAAGATGCTTACCGGGATTGCAATGGTTGCGACGGCGACGGGGTCGACGGCGATGGGGCGCCGGCGAGGGAGCTGCAGTCGACCGGCTAGGGTTGCGGTGTGGAACAGAAAAGAGAGTGGGGATGCAGAGGAGGTGGTCGGGGACTGGTGCGCAGGGGCTGAAGAGATGCCGAAGGTGTCGCAGGTGACGACGACGACGGTCTCCGGCGACTTCTCCGGCCGAACAGGGAGACACGGGGCAGGCCGGGGTTGTCGCGGCAGCAACGTGTGCACGGGGAGAAGGAGGGAAAGTCGAGGCCGGAAATAGGAGGCGGAGGCGAGGGTAATGGTGGTGGTGGCGTCGGTGTTGGGGCTGCGGTGGCGACGGCGAGATTTGCGGTGGTTGGTAGCGTCGGGGTTGGGTGCAGGCGCGGAAGAGAACGGAGGAAGGCTGCGGTCGATGCCGTGGAGGTGAGGATGGTGACGGGGAGGTCATGTGGAGGTCGGCGGCGAGGTCGCGACAAGGTTAGGGTTAGGGTTAGGGGTTCTCGTGGTGGGTTCTCTCGTGATCGAGAGGAAGAAGGGAGGCGTCTGCATGATAATATATAGGAAGAGAGAGAGAGGATTTGAAGGAAGAGAGAGAGGGTTGGTTAGAGAGAGAGAGAGAAAGAGAAATGGAGGCGGGGCCCACGAGATACTTAAGTCTCTCGTGATTGGCTGCCATGAGATTTTTTGAATCAAAAGAAATATTTCCTAAGCATATTATTGAACAGAGAATCCATATAAATATAGTTTAGTATATTCAATTGATTTGGGATTTTGGCGCTAAATGAAACATTTTCAAATCGCGCCCGTGTTGCGCCCAAATGCTCCAAATTCAAATTATAGGATTTTAAGCGAGTTCCAAATTTTGAAAAGAGGTGTTTTATGATGAAAATGCATGCCCCCAAGTCGGACACTTGCACGCGCGCGTAGTCGTCCAAACTTGCCTGTTTAGCCGAACGGGACGGAATCTCGACGTGCGGACGCTACCACGCGACTAGTGGCGACGAGTAGGCCAACATGGACATTTTTAATTTCATTTTCGGTGTTAAAATTTGTTATGTGCCAAAATGATTTAACCGGTTAAAATTTATCAATAAACACCAAACAATCAGGATAATTGGAATGAGCAATATATAACACTCAACTAGTAATAGAAATAGTATTATCTGGGCTCGGGTGTTACATCATACCCAACTACAAAAAGAATTTCGTCCTCGAAATTCAGAGAATACAAGATAGCTAGCTACTAGAAAAGGTGAGGAAATTCCTGCCGGATCTCGTCTTCTCGCTCCCAAGTGGTTTCTCCATGCAATCGATTACCCCAAGAAACTAGCACAAGAGGGATAACCTTGTTCTTAAGAACCTTTTCTCTTCGATCCTTGATTTCAACTGGTCGCTCCTCAAAAGTTAGGTCCTCCCGTACAGTCAACTCCGAATGATCCAAGACGTGAGTCTCATCATGAACATACCTCCGTAGTTGAGACACATGGAACACATCGTGCACTCCTGCCAAAGACTGTGGTAACGCCAAACGGTACGCTACCTCTCCAACACGCTTCAATATCTCGAAGGGTCCACCGAATCGAGGACTAAGCTTTCCCCGACTTCCAAAGCGAATCACCCCTCTAGTCGGTGATATCTTCAGGAATACCAAATCACCCACGGCGAACTCTAGAGGTCTTCTTGACGTGTCAGCCCAACTTTTCTATCTGTCTTGAGCTGCCTTCATATGCTTCCTGATTGTATCCACCTTCTCGACCGTCTGTACCACCAAATCTGGTCCTAGTAACCTTCGTTCACCAACATCATCCCAACAAACCGGTGAACGGCACTTACGACCATACAACACTTCAAACGGAGCCATCTGAATAGTCGCTTGGAAGCTATTGTTGTACGAAAACTCCACCAGGTGTAGATGATCCTCCCAAGAACCTTTGAAGTCCAACATGTAAGCCCTCAACATATCTTCAAGGGTCTGGATCGTTCTCTCCGATTGTCCATAAGTCTGAGGATGATAAGCTGTGCTAAGCTTCAATCGAGTCCCCAAACTTTCTTGTAAACTCCTCCAAAAGTGCGACAAGAATCGAGTGTCCCGATCGGACACGACGCTTACCGGTACTCCATGCAATCTCACAATCTCCTGCATGTACCGCTTTGCCAAAGTCTCTGTCGATTGACCAACCCGAAAAGGAATAAAGTGAGCTGACTTGGTCAACCGATCGACAATCACCCATACTGCATTGTTGCCCTTTGGACTCCGCGGTAAAGCCGTCACGAAATCCATGGTTATATGTTCCCACTTCCACTGAGGAATCGGAAGTGGTTGCAACAAACTAGCAACCCTTTGGTGTTCAGCCTTGACTTGCTGACACACCAAGCACTTAGCCACGAAGCGAGCAATTTCCCATTTCATACCTTCCCACCAGAAGTGCTGTCGAGTATCTCGGTACATCTTTGTCCCTCCTGGATGTACAGAGTAAGCTGAACTGTGTGCCTCCTTCATAAGCTCTTCACGCACATCCCCTTTTGGCGCACACACACGGCTACCATATCTCAACGAACCGTCTTCATGGATTGGTAAATCGGTTCGTAGTCCGGCTCCAACCTGCTCTCGAAACTTTTGCAGTCTAGGATCCTGCGATTGTGCCGCTTTAATCTTCTCAACTAAGGACGACAGTACTTGCAACTGCATCAACTGTCCCGTAGCATGTGGTAGCACAACCTCCAAGTCAAATCTTCGAAAATCCGCAATGATATCCCTTTGTGCGGTCAATACCTGAATTGCTGGTAACCGACTCAGCGCATCCGGCACGACGTTGACTTTTCCCGGATGGTACTTAAGATCAAAGTCATAGTCGGCCATCATCTCCAACCATCTGCGTTGCCTCATGTTCAACTCCTTCTGAGTGAACACATATTTCAAACTCTTGTGATCTGTAAAGACTTCAACTCTCTCGCCTAAAAGGTAGTGTCTCCAAATTTTCAAGGCGAAGATCATGGCCGCAAGCTCTAAGTCATGAGTCGGATAATTCTTCTCATGAGTCTTCAGTTGTCTCGATGCGTAAGCGACGACTTTCCCATTCTGCATCAAAACACATCCCAATCCCTTTCCGGATGCGTCGCTATGAATCACCAGTCCTCCTGAATCATCAGGTACGGTTAGGATAGGGGCGGTTATCAACTTCTGCTTCAACGTCTCGAAGGCCAATGCACATCCCTCCGTCCAAACAAACGGTACTTCCTTGCGCGTAAGCTTGGTTAACGGCTCAGCTAAACGAGCGAAGTTCTCTACAAATCTTCTGTAGTATCCGGCGAGTCCAAGAAAACTTCTTATCTCCACAACATTCTTTGGAGTTGGCCAATCTCGAACTGCTGCAATCTTCTCGGGATCGACGGCGATTCCATCGCCCGACACGACATGCCCCAGAAACTTCACTTCTTCCAGCCAGAATTCGCACTTACTCAACTTCGCAAAATAACTTTTCTTGTCTCAGCGTCTGCAGTGCGATCCTTAAGTGCTCAGCATGCTCCTCCGGACTCTTCGAGTACACCAGAATATCGTCAATGAATACCACAATAAACTGGTCCAGGTATGGTGAAAAGATCCTGTTCACCAAATCCACGAATATTGCCGGCGCATTAGTCACTCCGAAGGGCATCACTAGATACTCGAAATGTCCTTATCGAGTTCGAAACGCCGTCTTGCAAATGTCTTCTGCTTTCACTCGGACCTGATGTTATCCTGATCGCAAATCCAGTTTCGAGAATACCCTCACGCTACTAAGCTGCTCAAAAAATTCTCCAATGCGAGGGATCGGGTACTTATTCTTAATAGTCACCCGGTTCAATTCTTGATAATCAATGCACATCCTTCTCGTGCCATCCCTCTTCTTTACTAAAAGAAATGGAGCTCCCCAAGGCGAGTTGCTGCTTCGAATCCAACCCTTCTCGAGTAATTCACCAACTTGTTTCTTAACTTCCTCCAATTCTACCGGTGCCATCGGATAATAAGATTTTGATACTGGCGCTGCACCAGGAATAGGGTCAATCGCAAACTCCACATCTCGCTTCGGCGGTAAGCCTGATACATCTTCAAACACATCCATAAAGTCGCGAACAACTGACAGCTCGTCATTACTATCCGCTTCCATTGTCGCAAGAACGCTGTTTGTCGGCCTAGCCCTAAACTCGACTGGCCCGACAGAGCTGCTTCCTCCAATGAACGTAAACTCAGGGTGTCCGGGAATCTGGAAAATTACTTTCCTTTCCCTACAATCGATGTGTGCGTGGAAAGTGCCAAGAAAATCCATTCCCAAGACTACTTCATAACTGCCCGTATCTATCACCAAGAAATCTGCAAAGAGCTCCCGTCCGCAAACAACAACTGTACAATCTCTACATTCCTTACTAGCTATGATTTTCCCATTCCCAGTGTGTATGTCCCAGAAACTAGACAGGGTCGTACAGGTAATCGAGTGCGTAGTTATAAATTTGGATGACATAAAACAGTGGGATGCTCCGAAATTAAATAATGCCAATGCGGGAAAACCATGAGCGAGTAAATTACCTGAAACCCCTTCTCCTGATGCCTTAGCTTCTTCAACTGTCAACGTGAAAGCTCGAGCCTAAATAGATCCTTGAGTCAACTGTCTCTGCCCTTGGAACGGTCCCTGCGGAGGCTTCTGAATATCATCCCTTGTACGAAGCTTCGACGGACAAGCTCTAACGGCGTGATCTGCCGCTCCACATCTAAAACAGAGTCCCAGCCTCTTATGACACTCCTTTCGCACATGGCCGGGTACATGGCAGTAGTTACAAATCACGCTCCTTTTCCGATCACCCACAATTGTTTTCTTCATTGGTGCTACGTTGCGCCTGTTCACCGGAATACTTCTACGTACAGACGTTTGGTTCAGTGCAGATGCTGGTTCCAGCTCGGTCTGTTCCTTTAGATTTTCCAGCAATCCCCTTATCACTCTAAGCCTGGCGGCTATGACTGCACTTCTTTGGTCCATCTTCAACTTCGTACCGGCCATATTCCTGGAAATCAAAGTACCCAACATTAGCATGATGGTAGATTCTGGGTATAGATCAAGGCTAGAACTCCAAGATACTTAAGTAGAGTACTGCATTGTAGCTATGCCGCGGTATCATAGCCGCAATTACTTAACTCCACCCAAGTCGCCTAAGTCCTAGAGATAACAAGAAATTAGGTTTTCGAGTTGACTATGCAAAGTAAGTTTGCATGTCGATATGATCCGGAAGAATGATTCAAGGATGGTAAAACGGTCAAGGTGGCAGGACATGTTTCCTAAACACGGGTATTCTAATTCGTGTATTGGGTACAATACCCAACTACGAAAGAATCAACCCGACTATCCTATGGCTCTGATACCAAAAGAACTATGTCACGCCCCGCTTCCCACAGTACGCAAGATTGGGCACGTGACATAGCCAACCATGCTACCTGTGGGTAGGAAATATCCATCCACAGTCACATTACGGTTGTAGAGATATCAAGAACAAGATAATAAACTAATCTAATACATGTCCAAATCCATAATAACAAGAATCAATAAACAATAAGTGCGGAAGCAAATGATCCAATACAATAAATAAATAGTACGTCCCATAATGCGGGCTCACATCTGGAAATGAAATAAAAATAAATAAACTAAACCCTAAGGGACTCACAGTTCAGCCTGCTGGCTGAAGTACTCCTGCTCGGTCGTCGATAGTGGTAAGGAATCTGGGCCATGCAAAACCCAGACGTCAGCGCGTCATGTCAACCAAATAGTATAATATAAACATGGTAATAAGCAATGCAGGGATGAACATGAATAAAGCAGTACTAAGAAATAACAGAGCAGGGTAATGTGCAAGGGTGACTAAACTGTCCTATCAGGTTTCTACTCTATAGTCTTTGAAATCAATTGATGAATCGTCGATGTAACTCAATAGTATCCCGTGCGTGCCCGGGACCACGGTCAAGGTCCTCGGGGCTGAATCCGAGACGTGCCGCTAAGCAGTAATAGGTAGTAGGATGGATGAGTGATATCAGCATCATCACTCCCGGACTGGCCAAGCCCGTAAGACTGATCAGAACAAGTATCGAACTGTTGAGTTACAAGTCGTTTTCACCTTTGATTTCCCCATACCCCCAAGTTATGTATGTCAGGTCAGGTATTCACTAGTCAAGAACTAATGCCAACACAAAATCAGGTGAAAAATAGGTCTGTCTGGATAGACAGCAGGAATGGTCAGGTTGGTCGGCATTAGGCCTGAAATCAGGTAACAGGTCAGGTCACGTTCAACAGGTTGAGTCGATATGTACAGGGTGTCATGTCCGGTGTATCAGTACACGTGTCAGGTGTATCAAGATCGGTCAATATGTAATGCAATCAAATGTATGCTGATACTGGTATAGTAACGAATAAGGAACAACAGCAGGAACAGCAAATAACAATATTATTCCATGTAAACACAGTGACGCTTTGTATTCTCTTATTAACAGGTTCAAGCACCCTTGGGGTGCAATAATCACAGTGTAGCGCAATATTAACAATAGCAGGCAATAAAGATATAAGTGTGCGACTATTATCCTCTAAATAGTAAAATGGTTAGCAGGTAGTTGTTATTAAGGTTACGGTGGCAACATACGATTTAAGTGGCAGTATTATACCTCATATTTCATCCAATGAGATAAGTAGCAATACTAGTTAATATAGAAAGTTTGTGATTCAGACATTTAATTAGTTTAAGGTAGCATGTAGCAAGAAATCTTGCCTCGACGGTTTCGCAAACCGGAAAGCACGGATGCGATGTCGGCAGAAAACACGAGACTGCTGCACGGGCCACGGATCGAATCCCAACAGCGAACAGCGGGAACACACGGACTAGGGTACTTCGCTGGAGCGTCGGGTCCAAACGACGGCACGGTCGGAATCCGGCAAAAGTCAAAAGCAATGAAGTTAGCGAACGCGATATACGTAACCAAACGACCAGCGAGGGGGGGATTTAGCACGAATGGAAGATAAAGATGCTTACCGGGATTGCAAAGGTTGCGACGGCGACGGGGTCGACGGCGATGGGGCGCCGGCGAGGGAGCAGCAGTCGACGGGCTAGGGTTGCGGTATGGAACAGAAAAGAGAGTGGGGATGCAGAGGAGGTGGTCGGGGACTGGTGCGCAGGGGCTGAAGAGATGCCGAAGGTGTCGCAGGTGACGACGACGACGGTCTCCGGCGACTTCTCCGGCCGAACCGGGAGACACGGGGCAGGCCGGGGTTGTCGCGGCAGCAACGTGTGCACGGGGAGAAGGAGGGAAAGTCGAGGCCGGAAAGAGGAGACGGAGGCGAGGGTAATGGTGGTGGTGGCGTCGGTGTTGGGGCTGCGGTGGCGACGGAGAGATTTGCGGTGGTTGGTGGCGTCGGGGTTGGGTGCAGGCGCGGAAGAGAACGGAGGAAGGCTGCGGTCGATGCCGTGGAGGTGAGGATGGTGACGGGGAGGTCACGTGGAGGTCGGCGGCGAGGTCGCGACAAGGTTAGGGTTAGGGTTAGGGGTTCTCTCGTGATCGAGAGGAAGAAGGGAGGCGTCTGCATGATAATATATAGGAGAGAGAGAGAGAGGATTTAAAGGAAGAGAGAGAGAGGGTTAGTTAGAGAGAGAGAGAGAAAGAGAAATGGAGGCGGGGCCCACGAGAGTCTTAAGTCTCTCGTGATTGGCTGCCAGGAGATTTTTTGAATCAAAAGAAATATTTCCTAAGCATATTATTGAACAGAGAATACATATAAATATAGTTTAGTATATTCAATTGATTTGGGAATTTGGCGCTAAATGAAACATTTCCAAATCGCGCCCGTGTTGCGTCCAAATGCTCCAAATTCAAATTATAGGATTTTAAGCGAGTTCCAAATTTTGAAAAGAGGTGTTTTATGATGAAAATGCATGCCCCCAAGTCGGACACTTGCACGCGCGCGTAGTCGTCCAAACTTGCCCGTTTAGCCGAACGGGACGGAATCTCGACGTGCGGACGCTACCACGCGACTAGTGGCGACGAGTAGGCCAACATGGACATTTTTAATTTCATTTTCGGTGTTAAAATTTGTTATGTGCCAAAATGATTTAACCGGTTAAAATTTATCAATAAACACCAAACAATCAGGATAATTGGAATGAGCAATATATAACACTCAACTAGTAATAGAAATAGTATTATCTGGGCTCGGGTGTTACACTGCAGTGTAGTGGCATGGCAATTATCGATGATGAAGTGGGTGAGACGGCAAATAGTGTACGTGGAACATATGCATCATCAATAATGGTGCTGGTGTCCTAACAACATGATAATAATACAGCGATAAACATATGCAAAGCAATATGAATTGCATGAATATACGAAAATCGAATAATTAACGCAATAGTGAAGAATCTACCTCAATAAATATATCATGCAGCCTTGCCTTTTGAAATAAGACGAATCAGGGTTTTTGGTAAAACAAGGGCTACGGTGTTTTAAGAAAAGATGTGTCGTTTGAAAATATCCGTAGAATCCCTTTTGCCTATCCTTAAAATATCCCCGATTCGTTAGTTTTGAAATAGGTATGACTCGGTTCTAACCTGACGCCTACTCGGCGAACTACGAACCCAACAATCAGGTCAATCGAGAGGGGTATGAAAACCATCTAAATCTGAGTCGATATCACACTATCTCATCACATGACAGGTTTCACTACCATCATATCACATCTCCAATACGAACTCTGTCATGTCGCCAAATCTCATGGCCTCAATCGAATCTCATCGACTTATCTCAATCCCACGTATCATCCTCAAAACTCGTATATGAACACATAGTCCCATACCCATGTGTAGATATACACACCATCATATGCGCACAGATAAATGGAAGAATGTATACAAGTATGTGTGTATGTGTGAGTGTGGGTGCAACCACTACTCTAGGGTTTCGCACTATACTCAACAAATACATCCTTATTATCAATAATCCATTATTACCATCAATAATCCTAAACAACACATAATAAATATATATGTGTATACGTATTCGTATACATCACCACGGACTGCGGGGGTGCTATACGCCATCCACCCGACTTCTCCCCGTAGATATAATCTACTCACCTCGCTTCTCATGTGTCGGTGCCGATGTCGCCATCTTCATCTTCTTTGTCACACATCTCGTAGGGTACCTACAAGTATATCACAACGCTAAAGCACATGAAAATCACATCGGAAACCAAAACGGCACATGCTACGCCTATAGGTAAAAACCTATAACCTCGCATGCAAACACGATCAATATCCACTTGTCGTTGACGTCCAAACGCCACCCGACAGGAACGAAACACCAAATACAAAAATCCATGCTAAAACAAGTCGTAAACCATCCACCAACATAGGAAAATCATCCCAGATTTTACCCTAATTGGAATTAGTCAAAACTAGACATACCCAGGGTCAAGAATAGAGGAAATAGGGCCATGCACAAAAATCGAGGCCATTCCCTCCTGCTCTGGCCGCAAGTTGCGGCCAGAAGGGATTAATTGGCGGCCTCACTATTGAGTTGGGGGCTAGGGTTTGGTGTGGTGGTTCTATGGTGCCTGCACATCTCACTGTCAACTCAGTTTCATTTTTGGGGTCTCGGGGTAATAGCAGATTCCACAAAACACTTCCAGATTTACAGTTTTCCCTAATATCGATTCCGTAATTCGGTATTCTGGTTTCAAGTTCAGGTTCGGGTCCAAATTAGCATCACACAAGGGATTCTAAGGTCACCACAATCCTCAATTCCATCTTTGATTTCAGTTTTACCCTAAACCCTAACTTGAATTCTCCAAAGTCGACAAAACGACACAATATCGATATGAAACTAGAATTGATGCACAAGAAAATTGAAATACTACAAGAGGGTGCAGAAATTACCTCCTTTGGCAACTCAAGAAAATTCTTGAGTTGCTCAAAGTTCTCCAAATCCAATCTTGCTAGGTTCAATGTGTAGCTAGTGAGCTCGGGAATAAGTTTTGTGAAGTGGGAATGGGGTTTTGGCTTTGTTTTCATGGTGGATCTAGGGTTTTAGTGAAGAGGGTGAGAGAGGGAGAGAGAGCAGCGGCAGCTCCAACAAGGGGAGGGAGAGAAAATGAGAAGGGAAATGATGGGGGGCATGGGTCAAAAGAGGTGAAGGTTGACTTGGTCCCTTTCTCTCTCTCATCATACTACTTTTTCTTTTCTTTTCTTCACTAAACGCTTCTCACTTGAATAGTAGACCCAAAAGAAAAGCCATGGTAGAAATGCACAAGCAACACAAGTGTAGAAAATGATATGTGCACATTTTTGCACAAAAATGCTAAAAATCCTATTAGCGATTTTTAATCGCGATTAGCACTAAATTAGCAAATAACTAATCTTAAAGACTTTAAAATGGCATAATTCCATAAAATACCCTATTTTAGAATTTTCCAAAATTTTTCCCCATTTATTTGTATTTAATTATACCAGAATATTAAAATATTCATTAAAATAATATTAAATTATAAAATTTCTCAAACATCATATTTTATTATTTTGGAAACGTTACACCTTGTCTCACTTTTCATCATCAAAGTCCATCCAAAATTGCTCCAAAAATCCACAATTTATTCAAAATTCAAATCAAATCCTTATGCTATCTTTTCTCCTTAGCCATTCTAGCTTGGATCTTGGATGCTAGGAGGCATCTTGGGAGGCAACTTTTCTCGCTAGATCCATAGATCTTATGGTATAATCCTTACCCATTTAACTTCTTTTGGTTAATTCCTTTATTTGAATGGTTTTAGTGTTAATAGTTTAGCTAATTTCTAGTTTAGGTTTCAAAGTTCATGGCTTGAATTTTAACTAGGGTTTTAGAAACTATTAATAGGTTAATTAAGCTATTTTGCTATCTAGTTGTCACACTAACCTAATCAATGGGGTTACTTTGCTTATGTGGCTTCAATTATGCTAATCTAAGTTAATCTAGTGTGAAATTTTGATTGCTATTGCTATTTAGAAAAATAAAGAAAGGGTTTGCTTGTGGAAAATATGTTTTGAAGCATGGTTAATGTATTGAAAATTTTTGTAGTGGCTATCTAATGGTGTGACTTGGGTGATTATGCTAGATTATAGTCTTTTTGTCGCAAATCCGCGAAGTTGCACGAATTTGGAAGTCTTTTGTGCTTACTAGTTTTTATTAAAATATTATGGTGATGTATTTGTGTTATCTTGATGATATTTTTAGCATATCCTATGACAATTAGGATGTGTGAGTGCGGAGTTTTGTGTAATCGGGTTTTAGTTTTGCCGGGAGCCCCAAAACGACGATTATAGTTAGTTTTTGTGATTTTCGTGTGTGTTCCGCGCACCTTGTGCACGTTGTGCCTAACTCGTGAACATTGATATTTTCATTTGGGATTTTCACTATTTCATGATATGTAAACTTATGTTTTGTATTGGTGCAAATTCCAGGTTCGGTCACGGAGACTTCGGACACGGCACGTAAAGGAAAGACGGTGATTGGACATAGCTAGCTGGGGATTCCGATGAGTAGATGTAACATCTACGGGGGACTATCGTTTGGATGGCGCAAGTCGCCCGATAGTTTAAGTAGTTTAAAGATTTCTAGTGATATTAGTAATTAGGAGTAAATGCTTGCGTAACATCTTACTACATCCATACTTTATATTGTCATACATATGCGAACCCACTCTATAGGACACCTGCACCATTGCCAGGGTTTTTATATGCGGCACGAGCACTATTCATGCGTATACACACGCCCTGGTAATTGCCATGCCACGACACTAAATAACTTATAATCTAGAATATTGTCACCATATTTGATACTTAAACCTGTACTATTGCAATAAATCTTTAAAATAAAATTATAGAATTGCTACCCATGTGCATGTATATCATTATATCATTTGTTCATGCCTAGTTATTAATCATACATTGAAACCTGAACATTGGTACCATATGCATTCATTATCATTGACATATGCACCCATGGTGGTTTCTTGAGACTTTATTGTTGGAGATAGTGCTCTCAGAGTCAATTATTGGATCACAGGCACGTGATTGCAATGATTGAGGGAGGACCTATGCCGGTAGGACAGTCTTACTCAAGATGATAGTATGCTATCTGGTTTATCTTTATCATCGTGTACTGCTTTAGGTGACATTACAGATCACTATTGCACGTTGGTAAAGCCCTTTAGGATTCTTGCTTGACGGCCAGCAGTATGATGGCGATCATATACGTGGGAGCTGGGGTCTATAAGTACATCCTTAAAGTGGTCCCTAGTCGTGGAAGTTTTCGAGACAGGGCATCGATACTCCGGAGTAGACTAGTGAATACAGTCGAGACCCCGACGAGGGACGGTTGCCGGTCTCACAAGCCATTGGTGTCAGTTGGTTCACCTAAGATGTATATAGGTGCTCATTGGGTTATGAGTACACCGGACAGGACTCGCCGGGAACATGCTAGTTGGTATTATACCTGACGTCAGATAGCAGTTCCCTGGTGACATGTGTACATGTTAGTTCATCGACCTGAGATCGTCATTTGTATCGTATGAGTTCCCACTGTGCTTTGATTACTACCCTACCACGGCTCAAAGGAGTCGTGCAAACAGGTTTTAGGTTCGTACAGTCCCGAGCCACATGGAGGCAGTGAGCGGATCGGCAGGGGTTTCGTCTCTCCCAGTATTGGGGGTGAGATCGCGCTGTGTCTAGGAGAGCCATTACACGAAGTCCTTGGCCAAGGCAGGAGATTTATTGGCACAAGTAGTATCTCAGGGTGTTCTGGACTACACTCCGACACGACTTGTACCGCTTTTGGGGGTCTGACTATTACCAACACCCTAGGCCCGCCATGCGATACTCATAGATGAACGGACCAGACTTTACAGATATTGTCACTGACAGGCTCAGTAGGGTGTCAGGATGAGTTCGCTCATCGACCTCCCTTTTGGTCAATACTTTGTAGCCCATTACGTACAGCTAGTACCTCTGACGTGCTAGTGGTTAAATCCACCGCCAATGTATTGACGAGTCTTCAGAGTCCCCCACAGACAGTTTCTCAAGTTTCGGGCGAAACGTTATCGAGGCCGTATGATATATGGCAGGATTCGATCATATACGTGCGGTATTGCACGGATCATGATCGGGCGGATCATACTAGTGGGCTTTGGTATAAGCCGGATCCTAGTATTAAATTTGTTGGATTACTTTAGTCTCATCGCATTCGCATTCAGTCGGAATGCGGATGCAGGTATGTATATACAAGTGAGGGGTATCCTTGTGACCCGTGACGAGTTTACTTTAGATGTTGCCGGATCTTTTTTTTGTTGAAAACATTTGGATTAATGTTTGTTAATGGAAATAATGAGCTAGAATTCATCATGCATTGCATTAAATGTGACATGGACATTTAGATGACTCATGGTCTCTTTTTTAGCAAATATGTCACATTAGTGTTTTGTTTAATGTGTTGAAATGAGATGGGGAAAGAGAGGGGCTGCCATGGTGAGGATTCTTTGTTCTTGTATTTTTCCTTGAACTCACTCTCTCACTCTCAATTCTAACAAAAGAAAAGAAAAGAAAAAGAAAATCTCTTGTTCTTCTTCTTCTTCCTCTAACTCATTGCTTCCATCAATGGAAACATTTTAACCTCCATCGAAAGCCATGGATGCAAGAGACAAAGTGATCACAACATTCTACAACACCTTGGACGCGTCGGCAAGCACACTTTGCGCCAGAGTTGCTTCGGACGAAGCGGGAACCCGTAAAAAGACTTCTCGATGTGGTGCCCTTTCCGACGAGGAGATGGAGACCGGAGATTCCACGAGGAGATCGGGATGGTGGCCGAAGATCGAATGTCACGACCCGAAAGTACGAAACATGACCGGCACTTAAACTACGAATGTCTCGAGGCGTAAGTAATCTAAGTAAACAGAAAACCCAGAAATCCAAACCAAGAAAAGTAGTAGAGTGCAGGAAAACCAATTTAAAACAAGTAGTTTTAATAGCATAAGCCGAATTATGCGGTTTTTAAGAACATCAAAATTTACTGAAAATTTCGGCAGAGTCTCCTTTGTAAATACTGGCTCCCAAACGGGATACAACATGAATAGTATACGAAATCCATAAAAAGGCATCCCCAAGCGGGAGCTAGCTCTTCGTCAATCGACGGTCACAACAACACAAGCAATATAATATACAATGCCAACGGCGAGGATCAAAACTCAAAAGGAACTCAAAACCACCAGAAATATAACGAGCGACTCTAAGGTCGAAAGAATAAACAACACTGGTCTCTATCTCAAAAAATACATGTTTGGTTGATGGAACTTCTAGATACAACTGAAATATAATATACAAGGTATAATGATGGGTAAGATACAATAAACCCACCTACTAGCAAGTCCCCCGAAAAGAAACCGTGCCCGCAAAGCCGTAATGAAATCCGTACGGCAACACCTGCAAGAAACTGGGGCACAACGGGGGTGAGTTGCCAACTCGTGAGTAGAAAACGATCTACGCACAGAAATCGCACAAATAACGCAACCTAGGTCAATGATCATAATATATCCTCAAATATATGAATAACATGTAGCCTATAACAAGGCTAGGGTAAATATCTAACCCGAGTGTAATCTCATGGGCCCGTGTCAGTGCCTCAGGTAGCAATATATCATGTGAATGAGGTATGAATGCATGAAAACAGAATACATGTAAATGAAGAAACTGTTTTCATAAATTAGTGAGATTTCCTTTGTATTTTCAAAATGAGGTATCATAAATGAAATCAGCATCAACAGTGTCTAGCATCGACACAAAACATAAATCTCAATATCTCAAAACCTCAGGCTCCAGCCATCCGGACTGGCCTGTATCATCAAATCTCAGTACCTCAATATCTCGAAATCTCAATGTCTCAATCTCAATATCTAGGGCGCCGTCAGTCCAGACCGGCCCCTACCATCCATCTCAAGACCACGACGGTATCCTCCGAATATCCGACGCGTCGGGTAAAATCACCGGTAGGTAGTCTCCCCCTGCCAGGCTCATCGTCATCACCACGAGCTTCTTGCCCCGGGGTACCTTACCGTGTCCACCATGTACCCGAAACGGTTCATCCAACTCCTCGAATCGGCTCTCCAAATCCATCAGCAAACTCATGGTGGACGACTCATACATCATGGGAAAAACCGCGCTTTTTATTTAAAAAGAGAAAGAAGAAGTTTGTATATGTTTTGCGGTTTTCCCCAAATCCAGAAAATCTCGTAGAAATCCAGATCCAAAACCTCAATAGCACGTAAAAAGTGAATATATGCATGAGAATCCATGAATGCGGCATAACAATGAATAACAGTATGCATGAGGTAGCAGGTAATAACTACAATGTCTAAACTAACATATAAGGCAAGTACACTAATATCATGTCTAAACTATTAGCTAACAGGCTATGTCAAGCAATAATATTTTCTAAGGTGTACGTGATATGGCAATTACCGATGAAGATGTGTGTGAGCCGGCAAGTAAGTGTACGTGGTACACACGCATCATCGGTAATGGTGCTGGTGTCCTAACCACAAGATATCAACAGTAGAATATGAAGCATAATATAAGCATGTGATGCGGAGCAAACAACAATAATGAGCGGGAGCTGAATACTAGACGCAACGATAACTAATCTGTTTTAACCTAATATAAGTCCTACAATGGTGCCTTTTGAAATAACACGAATCGTGGGGTTTTCAAAATAGGGGCTACGGTGTTTTTAAGAAAAGATACGTTTTTTGAAATATCCGTAGGATCCCTTAGGCTGTCTTTAAAAATACGCACGATTCGTAAGCTTTGAAATAGGTAGGAACCGAATCTAATCTAACAACTAACTAAACTAAAGGGCTACGCTACAAGCTAGACTACAGGTAAGGAAACCGCCTAACATCTGAGTCGATACATATACATACCTGTATATATATTAGTCGGTGATCCCGCCTCAATAATATCATGTCCGATACCATATCTATAATCAGACATCCCAAGTCAAGAGTGCGGATCAATTATCAAGATATAGCTCGTACGTAAATCCGTCGTACGGCATCCCCAAATCTGGGTACGGGTCAATATCATATTCCTCACACTATTCCTCTGGTATCCTCTTTATCCAAGATCATAGTCTAGGGTACTGACCTATGTCTAGTACAATACTGATATCGTCTAAGTATGCATGCACGTGTGTAAAAACTACGTCAAGGACCCGCTACAACGTCATGTCGTATCTAAGATACGAACCCTGCTATATCACCGATCTCACGGCCTCAAATCAAATCTCATCGACTCAGCTCAATCCCAAGTATCATCCTCAAATCCGTATGTGAACACATAGTCCTATACCCATGTGAACACATAACTATAAAGAATCCCATAAGCACATATAAATAGGAATGTATGCAAGTATGTATGTGTGTATGTGCAGTGCAACACTTCCCTAGGGTTCGCAACACTAAAATAATCCAACACACCAATATCCATCCTAAGCATCGTTATTAATCCTAAATAACATATAATAATTGTTGGTGTGTATACGCATCCGTATACACCACCACGGACTGTGGGGGTGCTATACGCCATCCACCCGACTTCTCCCCGTAGATATAAATCTACTCACCTGGTCCTCGCTAGCCGGTGCCGACGTCGCCACGCGCTTGCTTGTCGTCTCGAAGTCCGCATGGGGTTACCTACATATCATAACGCACCATATCGCATTAAAACTAAATTCGAAATCGAAACGGCATACGAAAATCAAATCGGCACGCGTATCACGCATAGGTCCAAACCTATCGCCTACGCATGCAAGAATAGTCAAACCAACACTCGATGTCGATGTACAAACGTCAAACCATCGAGAAAAATCCAATCACACTCATTTGCACATTCACGAACACTAATTTTAATATAAACTAAGTTAAAACTCACAAAAACCCCAATTTCACTTAAAAAGTCATTTTTCCGAAAATCTAGCAAGCAAAATTAACCGTTTTAGTACAAAACTCGATGTTTAAACAAAACTAGCGGCCACAATATCCACTAAATATCATAACTAATTCATATAAACCATTTCTATAATTTATTCTTATCAATTTGCATAAATTCCAAAATCCTAGTTTGCAAAAATATCAATTTTTAACACCTTTTAAAGCAAAATTCACAATTCAACCGTTAAGCTTAGTTTTGCATAACCTAAGATATTAAACCACTCATTATAATGTTAATGATGTCATGAAAAACTAATTGCAATTTTATCTCACCAAAATATATATATATATATATTAAAAAACCTAGTTTGCAATATATATAATTATTACAAATTTAAATTAACAAATTGCAAACTAGCAACTAAATTAGTTTTAACATAACATTAATATGTCTAATGCATCACACAATCATAATCTCCTTACCCAAAACCTTAACTAGCAATTAAACCCTTCTCTTGAAAGTTAATGTTTAATTAATTCCATAATTAAATATCTAATTAAAACTAGATTCAAACATACAATTAGCAAGTAACAAATTTGGATGAAATTTTATACCTCAATAACAAGAGATCAAACATGCAAATCGTTGCCTCCAAAGTGCCAACTTTTCATCAAGATCCAAACTAGATAGGCCAAAGAATAATGGGTAGAGAATGGAGTTGGAATTTGTTGGATTTTTGATGCAAAATTGATGGATTTTAGTGGCAAATGAGGGGGAATTTTGGGGAGGGCTGATGCAGGAATGGGGAGGTGAGGGGCTCGGCTGGAATTGGAGGTGAGGGGAGAGAGAAAAATGGGGGTGGGTGTGAAAGTCAACAAAGCCCATTCCATATATATCTAATTCCATAACACTTCATTAGCCATTCATTAATTAATATGTTCACTCTTTCCTTTTCTTTTTATTTTTTTAAAGAGAGGGCTGCTGGAAAGTGGTGGTGGGGCCGGCCATGTGAGTGGGTGAGGATGAGAGGGTGTGTGTGTGGAGCAATGAACACCAAACACCAATACAATATGCACCAAAATCCTTTTATTTTCACAAAATAAGCCTTTTTCTTCAATAATTTCTAAACCGTTTTGGCAAATAATTTCATTCCAAAAACCACATGATAAAATTTTATTTAATGTTTTATGATGCACAAAATTTGTTTCAACTCATTCCAATTTGTAATTTTCCCTAATTAAATGTATTGGTGACGGCTTAAAATAATAATAAAATAATATTTTTTTCAGAAAATTTGAAATTTCACCAGCGGCTCAATAAACACCAAATAATAGCAATTACATAGCTAGAATATGTATATTTAATTTTTATAATAAGATATTTGTATTTTGGCTTTTTACAGAAAACCCCCTTATTTTACGGATTTTTCGAAATTTCACCGAAACGATTTTCAAAACGTTACAATCTTCCCCCCTTGAAGAAATTCGGTCCCCGAATTTAAATTCAAACTCCCCCAAATACTAAAACATCTAAGAAAAACCATCAAGTCGTCAGGGCTCCGAAATTGTAACAACATAAAACAAATCGTAGCGCAGCGCATGCGCTTGAAAAATGAGCATATAACTCAAATCGAAACTCCGTCAAGCATCCCGCAATCATCGGAGTCATGGAGAAGATATCAATGCCAAATCCAAATCAAAACCAATATGACATAACTTGAAACTATACATGTAAATATCGAATCTATATATGTAAGTATCTGAAGGAAATGTATGCCAAATCTCTTTAAGTCGCTGTGCAACGCGTATAACACTGCACAGTGGCGGACGTCTATCATAAGAAAATAACTATATACATATAGCTTTGTTTGAAATGTACGTTCCGCCGTTTTGGAAACAATTTAGAAGGGTCTCCTTGTTTTAAACATTTTGTGTCATATCAGACACGTAGGTAAATACTGAGGCTATAGCTCGCTTTTTGGAAATCCCCTCAATAACTATCAATGCATGCAAAATATATTCAGGTACTGTCCTCTGACTAGTCCTGCTCAGTACGAAAACACATAGCAATATCATAAAAACGTACTGCTCTATACGAAATAAATTCCAAAATATGCACATGAATGCTACGTGCGTCTGGTGCGCACGGAAATCAAAATCAATGAATGTGCCATACATGCGCACAGAAACAACATCTAAGTGCATCGGGTGTGTACGAAACATCTGTCGTAGGCAACGTGTGTGCCTGACAGTAAAATCAGGTGCATCTGGCATGCACGAAAAATCTCGAATTAGTGCATCTGTGGTGCACCAAATCGCATCTTGTAACAGGCGCCCAACATGCGCTAAAAATCGAAATCTGGTGCATCCATCATGCACAAAATCAACTCAACTGTATGAAACCCATAAAATCATAAACATGAGAAACCAAGGCACGAAAACGATGTCAAGTGCAACAACTGTGCAAAATCGTAAATACTCAGTAGGTGCAACCATGGTCCTTGAAAACAAATATCATGAAACTCAATCATCAAAATCAATCATGCGAATAGATCGCCCAAAATACCCAAAATCATGTATGGCGGAATAGTACCGCTCAAGCGCATCCTCTAAGAATCTCGGGCCAACTGTCGCGGTCACTAGTGGGACGTCTCGTCGATGATCATGAACTCTGGCCTGCTGGTGTGCGTAACAATGACCACTCCTGGGTCCAAGCCTTCTCTATGAATTGTCAATATCATGATCAATCGGCTCATCGGCCCTGTCAGATGTGCTAACGGGGACGATTCCGTTCTGGTACTTCTCTGGTCATCTCTCGGGCAGTCATCGCGACCACTCGTAAAGCAGCATGTCACTATCGTCGGTCTCTGGCTCTCTGAATGTACGTGACACATCTGATCCTGGATGCAAGTATCATTGCAGCAGTGTCTTGGAAGGAATCCTGCTCAAGGTCTCTTCCAAGTCTCATCTCTGCCAAATGTCCAGGAGTCATCGTCCTTACCATGTCTGCTTCTTGCTTCGTAACGGCTGCATACTCAGCGCGACTCTTTTTGGAAGGTATATCCAATAACAATGCCTCGGTATGCGCATCGTATCTCTGATGTCAGCGGAGGGGAACGTCATCATATCCAGATCGTGTACGAACCTCTTACTCCATTTTTCTCTAATGTTGACCGCTTCGGACTCGTCTGGTCGTGGCTGCATGGACTGAGCATCCAACGGCTATCCTCGTATCTGGAGACTCCCAAGAATTGCATCTCACCATCTAGCATCCGAATTAAGTCGAGCCATCTGATCGAGTCGTCAAAATCTCATAATCCCCCAAGAGCTCAACATCTTAGGTACGGTATAATAGTATCGAGTACATACCACAGCATCGGTGGTCCAGCTGTAGAAGGGCAAACCCAAGCCTCACTAATGGCGCCGCAGAACTGCCGCAAACCCTAAGGTTCAAAGTCTTTCACACGGTCATTAAGTCGAGTTAGGGTTTTATTCTTCTAGAGGGACCATAGAATTGCCTGCATGTCTTTCTGAATACTTTAAACTTGGAATAATAGGTTACTGATATTCGATCATCTCTGTCGACTCTCAACGTCTCCGCGTGAAGTCGTCTCTAGCTGGAATCAATCTATCTGATGACCTCGCAACGGGGTAGCGAACAATCCACATATCCTAGTCATTCATCCTTGGTGACTAGTGATCTCCTATAATCTCTTAGTACAACCTCGTACTGTAATAGCTCCAACATCTGGGCAAAATCCCGTCGTTCGCAGCAATAACTGGCTCACTCGTCTGCACGCTGAACAGTGCCTCAATCATCATGAATGAGCAATACATCAACGATCATCAGTATCTGGCTGGCCTCTGTCAGTGGCTCAATCCTCTAGTGCTGATCGGCACGTCCAAGTAATCTCATACAGCGATCCATCCAACGCTCGTGGCGCAAAACACAATCAAGACACATCTCTGCAAACGTGTGTCTCCGGAATAATGCTCTGGTCAGTTCTTGTTCGTAACGAGCTCATGCTGACCGCAACTCTAACCGTAGTTCTCCCTGTCCGTAACCGTAGCAGCAAAACCAAACTGGTACCGATGAGGCTAGATCAGGAAGGAATATAATACTGAACAAGGAAATGTACATCCTAAGGCTTCATAAGTGGAGTGGCGTGTCGTAAATATACCGCGGAACATATCAACGGTACGTCACTCTACTTTAATCACCTATTCCATCAACCAAGGGTCATCCTATACTCCTAAGGTAAAAACCTAACGCTCTGATACCAACTTTGTCATGACCTGAAAGTACGGAACATGACCGGCACTTAAACTAAGAACGTCTCGAGGCGTAAGTAATCTAAGTAAACCGAAAACCCAGAAATCCAAACCAAGAAAAGTAGTAGAGTGCAGGAAAACCAATTTAAAACAAGTAGTTTTAATAGCATAAGCCGTATTATGCGGTTTTTAAGAACATCAAAATTTACTGAAAATTTCGGCAGAGTCTCCTTTGTAAATACTGGCTCCCAAACGGGATACAACATGAATAGTATACGAAATCCATAAAAAGGCATCCCCAAGCGGGAACTAGCTCTTCGTCAATCGACGGTCACAACCACACAAGCAATATAATATACAACGCCAACGGCGAGGATCAAAACTCAAAAGGAACTCAAAAACACCAGAAATATAACGAGCGACTCTAAGGTCGAAAGAATAAACAACACTGGTCTCTATCTCAAAAAATACATGTTTGGTTGATGGAACTTCTAGATACAACCGAAATATAATATACAAGGTATAATGATGGGTAAGATACAATAAACCCATCTACTAGCAAGTCACCCGAAAAGAAACCGTGCCCGCAAAGCCGTAATGAAATCCGTACGGCAACACCTGCAAGAAACTGGGGCACAATGGGGGTGAGTTGCCAACTCGGGAGTAGAAAAAGATCTACCCACAGAAATCGCACAAATAACGCAACCTAGGTCAATGATCATAATATATCCTCAAATATATGAATAACATGTAGCTTATAACAAGGCTAGGGTAAATATCTAACCCGAGTGTAATCTCATGTGCCCGTGTCAGTGCCTCAGGTAGCAATATATCATGTGAATGAGGTATGAATGCTTGAAAACAGAATACATGTAAATGAAGAAACTGTTTTCATAAATTAGTGAGATTTCCTTTGTATTTTTAAAATGAGGTATCATAAATGAAATCAGCATCAACAGTGTCTAGCATCGACACAAAACATAAATCTCAATGTCTCAAAACCTCAGGCTCCAGCCATCCGGACTGGCCTGTATCATCAAATCTCAGTACCTCAATATCTCGAAATCTCAATGTCTCAATCTCAATATCTAGGGCGCCGTCAGTCCAGACCGGCCCCTACCATCCATCTCAAGACCACGACGGTATCCTCCGGATATCCGACGCGTCGGGTAAAATCACCGGTAGGTAGTCTCCCCCTGCCAGGCTCATCGTTATCACCACGGGTTTCTTGCCCCGGGGTACCTTACCGGGTCCACCATGTACCCGAAACGGTTCATCCAACTCCTCGAATCGGGTCTCCAAATCCATCAGTAAACTCATGGTGGACGACTCATACATCATGGGAAAAACCGCGCTTTTTATTTAAAAAGAGAAAGAAGAAGTTTGTATATGTTTTGCGGTTTTCCCCAAATCCAGAAAATCTCGTGGAAATCCAAATCCAAAACCTCAATAGCACGTAAAAAGTGAATATATGCAGGAGAATCCATGAATGCGGCATAACAATGAATAACAGTATGCATGAGGTAGCAGGTAATAACTACAATGTCTAAACTAACATATAAGGCAAGTACACTAATATCATGTCTAAACTATTAGCTAACAGGCTATGTCAAGCAATAATATTTTCTAAGGTGTACGTGACATGGCAATTACCGATGAAGATGTGTGTGAGCCGGCAAGTAAGTGTACGTGGTACATACGCATCATCGGTAATGGTGCTGGTGTCCTAACCACAAGATATCAACAGTAGAATATGAAGCATAATATAAGCATGTGATGCGGAGCAAACAGCAATAATGAACGGGAGCTGAATACTAGACGCAACGATAACTAATCTGTTTTAACCTAATATAAGTCCTACAATGGTGCCTTTTGAAATAACACGAATCGTGGGGTTTTCAAAATAGGGGCTACGGTGTTTTTAAGAAAAGATACGTTTTTTGAAATATCCGTAGGATCCCTTAGGCTGTCTTTAAAAATACGCACGATTCGTAAGCTTTGAAATAGGTAGGAACCGAATCTAATCTAACAACTAACTAAACTAAAGGGCTACGCTACAAGCTAGACTACAGGTAAGGAAACCGCCTAACATCTGAGTCGATACATAAACATACCTGTATATATATTAGTCGGTAATCCCGCCTCAATAATATCATGTCCGATACCATATCTATAATCAGACATCCCAAGTCAAGAGTGCGGATCAATCATCAAGATATAGCTCGTACGTAAATCCGTCGTACGGCATCCCCAAATCTGGGTACGGGTCAATATCATATTCCTCACACTATTCCTCTGGTATCCTCTTTATCCAAAATCATAGTCTAGGGTACTGACCTATGTCTAGTACAATACTGATATCGCCTAAGTATGCATGCACGTGTGTAAAAATTACGTCAAGGACCCGCTACAACGTCATGTCGTATCTAAGATACGAACCCTGCTATATCACCGATCTCACGGCCTCAAATCAAATCTCATCGACTCAGCTCAATCCCAAGTATCATCCTCAAATCCGTATGTGAACACATAGTCCCATACCCATGTGAACACATAACTATAAAGAATCCCATGAGCACATATAAATAGGAATGTATGCAAGTATGTATGTGTGTATGTGCAGTGCAACACTTCCCTAGGGTTCGCAATACTAAAATAATCCAACACACCAATATCCATCCTAAGCATCGTTATTAATCCTAAATAACATAAAATAATTGTTGGTGTGTATACGCATCCGTATACACCACCACGGACTGCGGGGGTGCTATACGCCATCCACCCGACTTCTCCCCGTAGATATAAATCTACTCACCTGGTCCTCGCTAGCCGGTGCCGACGTCGCCACGCGCTCGCTTGTCGTCTCGAAGTCCGTATGGGGTTACCTACATATCATAACGCACCATATCGCATTAAAACTAAATTCGAAATCGAAACGGCATACGAAAATCAAATCGGCACGCGTATCACGCATAGGTCCAAACCTATCGCCTACGCATGCAAGAATAGTCAAACCAACCCTCGATGTCGATGTACAAACGTCAAACCATCGAAAAAAATCCAATCACACTCATTTGCACATTCACGAACACTAATTTTAATATAAACTAAGTTAAAACTCACAAAAACCCCAATTTCACTTAAAAAGTCATTTTTCCGAAAATCTAGGAAGCAAAATTAACCGTTTTAGTACAAAACTCGATATTTAAACAAAACTAGCGGCCACAATATCCACTAAATATCATAACTAATTCATATAAACCATTTCTATAATTTATTCTTATCAATTTGCATAAATTCCAAAATCCTAGTTTGCAAAAATATCAATTTTTAACACCTTTTAAAGCAAAATTCACAATTCAACCGTTAAGCTAAGTTTTGCATAACCTAAGATATTAAACCACTCATTATAATGTTAATGATGTCATGAAAAACTAATTGCAATTTTATCTCACAAAAATATATATATATATATTAAAAAACCTAGTTTGCAACATATATAATTATTACAAATTTAAATTAACAAATTGCAAATTAGCAACAAAATTAGTTTTAACATAACATTAATATGTCTAATGCATCACACAATCATAATCTCCTTACCCAAAACCTTAACTAGCAATTAAACCCTTCTCTTGAAAGTTAATGTTTAATTAATTCCATAATTAAATATCTAATTAAAACTAGATTCAAACATACAATTAGCAAGTAACAAATTTGGATGAAATTTTATACCTCAATAACAAGAGATCAAACATGCAAATCGTAGCCTCCAAAGTGCCAACTTTTCATCAAGATCCAAACTAGATAGGCCAAAGAATAATGGGTAGAGAATGGAGTTGGAATTTGTTAGGTTTTTGTTGGATTTTTGATGCAAAATTGATGGATTTTAGTGGCAAATGAGGGGGAATTTTGGGGAGGGCTGATGCAGGAATGGGGAGGTGAGGGGCTCGGCTGGAATTGGAGGTGAGGGGAGATAGAAAAATGGGGGTGGGTGTGAAAGTCAACAAAGCCCATTCCATATATATCTAATTCCATAACACTTCATTACCCATTCATTAATTAATATGTTCACTCTTTCCTTTTCATTTTATTTTTTTAAAGAGAGGGCTGCTGGAAAGTGGTGGTGGGGCCGGCCATGTGAGTGGGTGAGGATGAGAGGGTGTGTGTGTGGAGCAATGAACACCAAACACCAATACAATATGCACCAAAATCCTTTTATTTTCACAAAATAAGCCTTTTTCTTCAATAATTTCTAAACCGTTTTGGCAAATAATTTCGTTCCAAAAACCACATGATAAAATTTTATTTAATGTTTTATGATGCACAAAATTTGTTTCAACTCATTCCAATTTGTAATTTTCCCTAATTAAATGTATTAGTGACGGCTTAAAATAATAATAAAATAATATTTTTTTCAGAAAATTTGAAATTTCACCAACGGCTCAATAAACACCAAATAATAGCAATTACATAGCTAGAATATGTTTATTTAATTTTTATAATAAGATATTTGTATTTTGGCTTTTTACAGAAAACCCCCTTATTTTACCGATTTTTCGAAATTTCACCGAAACGATTTTCAGAACGTTACATCGAAGGACATGGATCGCTCGGTATAGCGTTCTATCCCTTCTTTTTTTAGCTAGCATTAGGTTAATGGTCCGATCCGGGTTTTAGTACGCGGTAGCGCCGGTTTACAAGTTTAGAAAAAGTTTCGTTTCCGCATTTTGGCCTCGGAATGACGGCCGAGGCGCTGCCATGCACTTACATTGGTATCAGAGCCACGCCATTAAGCTAGTCTAGCTTGCTCTAACGTGTTTACAAGTTTGATCGAACGGATTTTCCAAAAACCCCATTTTCAAGTCCAGGTTTCTGTCGAATTTTTGCTGTGCTCAAAAAATTATTTGGTACATTGAAAAAATACGTGCAGGGTTTTATAAGAATTCTGTGAAAATTTGGTCGGCTGAAATTACTGTAGCACGGCGTATCAGCGGCCAAAACCACGTTTTGGCCGTGGATCCGCCGCCGTACTGTGGCCAAACTCCACCAAATTTCTACAGAGGGTTTCTGACATGGAAATAGGGTTTCTGGTATATTCTTTTTGGGCCCAGATTTATTTTGAGTGCTACAGTAGTGCTTAGGGCCCACTTCGGGAAATTTAGTCGATCGAAAATTTTAAACATGTTAGTTCACAGTATTTACATTATATCTGCGACCGTGAATGTCATTTGATCGGTAAATCCTGTCTAACTGTTATAGCCCTTTTAGACGGATTTGCGAACGTGACATTCACGTTGATGTTCTGTGTTGTGCTGTGATGTTGCGGATTTGTCGTGGTGGATAGCCTGGTTGCAATGTTAGTACAGTTTCGTTGTATATGTACATTTGATATTGCGGGGCGAGCATCCGACATGTGGACTACCGTCACTGCCTGTTTGTATATTATTCTTTTGGGGCACGACCGGGCTGAGGTCAATGTACCCGTTGTATATTTTACTTTCTGTACTAGGATTACCCCGCGGTGGGGTGCACGGATAGCCGGGTTCCAGAGGGAAATGGGCCCGCTTCTCATGGCTTTGAGACGGAGGGGGCTTCACTCTAGAATTGGCGGGCTATTCGCCGCACTCGTAGGGGGTACAGGTTGACCCAAGGAGGGGTGCTCAAGTTACCGGATTCTGTGAAGTGCTGGGTGGTCCATTCACTTTGTTGAAGGTGGCTGCCACGCTTCAGGTTTTGGCGGGTAACTTGCCGCGCCCGTAGGGGTCTAGAATTTCATTGCACAGGCTATCCACACGACCAGGGGAACGTCGGGTTTCGGTAGCGGCTCTATGAAATCCGGGGATCCCAGATATCAGTTTTATTCTGTGATGCTTATTACATTTCTGTGATGTTGCATTTTATCACGTCTTGAGCGATTATTATATATTGATATATATATACTAGTAGATGTTGTATATGTTTTGCATCCGCGCTAGTCCAGTCCCCGCTCTGTCGTTAGTTAAGTAACCTAACGGGTAATGACGGGACCCAGTGGCGAATGCGGATGGCATATACGTACATCGTATTTTCGTTCTTTATTGGTGTGATCAATTGATGGGACTGGGTTGATTCGGATCAATGCAAGCTAAACAAACCTATTCTGATGTTGTTGGAACATTTTTCAAAAAGCTGTTATTGCAAGGACGTTCTCTTTTGTTTTGCACAGTGGTATTCAGTTGGAATATCCTGCACCTCAGTCGACGAGGCAAGGGCCGAGATCCCTTCACCGGGAGTGACCCCTTGGACAGAAGTTTGCGCCAGGGTAATAACTTCACTATAGCCGATTGCCTTTTGCTTTGCATCGAGGTATTCATTTGGAATATCCTGCACCTCATTCTACGGGGAAAGAGCCAAGATCCCTTCACCGGGAGTGACCTCTTTAGCAAAGATTTTCGTCACTATATTTTTATAAAAAGCTATCCGGTTCCTTCAACGATATCAAGTTCATAACGTTAAAGGTTTTTCGCCAAAAACCATTCGTATCCCTCCGTCATTTCAGACGGGTAGCACTTAGTATTCATACTATGTTTGTTGACCAAAGTCAAGGCATAGTGTATGGGAGCTATTTGTTACTTTTCTGCAATATAGATAGATGCGTTGGTTTGGGACAGTCGTACTGCCTAGTTGGCCAAAGTCAAGGGTAGGTACGGGTGGGTTCAAATTAACCTGGAAAATGACGGGTAGAACTTGACATGTGACTTATGATTCGTTGGCCAAAGTCAAGGTCATAAGAGCATGGGGTAAAAATCACATCGGGAGTTTCTAAAGAAACTGAAACTTGCCATATATGCGCATACCTTCTGGAGTGTGATAACGTAAGTGGATTCCGTCACGTTATCATGCGATGATAGTTGGATCCCGATTCCCACTGATGAGTTGGTTTACTCCTCGGGTGATCCCGACTAATTCTTCTTTCAGGTTTGGAGGAGAATTTGACGTTACACTGGGAGGCTTCCTGATTAGATAAATTGATAACCATTCTGATTTAGGTTAGGGTGCACACTGAGTGTTTCTTTTCTCTCTCTTTGGCAGCGACCATGGCCCGACCCTTGACTATGACTCAATAACCAAGATTAACCTAACCTTCTTAAACATTGACTTTTGGATTGTCAGAGTTGCATACCTCATTGCCACTCCTACTCTTACCCTTTTCTCCAGAACACCCCGTATTACTACGAACGTCCACTTCCATTGGATAAAACCATCGTATGGTTATATACGAACTCGAAAGAACTTATTCGAGGATGGTTTCTGGTTCTGAAGAAAACGAATAGGACTATTCAGTTGTCTTTTCCTTTTACCTTCTCTCAGGTTGCGAGTGCTTCTTGGTTTAGGACAGTACACCTATTACGCTAATTGGATAGTCTTCATCCAAACCATAGGCAGGTGCCGAATGGTAGGGAATGAAGAAAACCATTTAGCCTAAATGGTGTACAGAAGGTATTAAGTAAAGACAAATAAAAGGATTAGTAAGAGGGCAAAGTAAACTGCGATTGCTATTCACGACCAAACCGAGTATTTCATCGCCACTCCTATATCACCTTTGTATTTCTCCAGAACGCTCCGTATCACTACTAAAATCCACAGTTTATTGGATACTCCATCGTATGGTTATATACGAACAAGGAACTTGTTCCAGTTCGGGGATGGATTCTGGTTCAGGAGAAATATGAATAAGGTTTATTCGGCTGTCTTTTATCTTTACATTCTCTCGGGTTGCGAGTGCTCCTAGGATTAGGATAATACACCCATTATTCTTATTGGATAGTCTTCTTCCAAACCATAGGCTGGTGCCGAAAGGTAGGGAAGGAAGAAAACCATTTAGCCTAAGAGGGTGTACAGAAGGTAATGACTAAAGACATATGAAGGGATTTGGAGAGATGGAAAATAAATATACGGTTACAGTTGTGAATCTGGATAATGGAAGAGGCATTACTAGGAATACCCGGATACCCCTTCGAAACATTTACATGTTTCAGTTTCACTGTGTACTGTTAAAAGAAAACTGATTTCCTAATTAGACACTTGCTCCAGGGTATGTATTTACCAGGTATGACTCTCACATCCGTATGGTTTTACAGATGATGAGTGGGAGTAAATTATTGGGAATTGGGTGATCATCCTCATAATATCGGGATTTGTTGTAATTGGTGATATTTGAGGAAATCGCCTGGGTTGTTTGCCGGACGGCAAATATTTGGTTTTGAATATCCATTGCTATGAACCAATTTCAAATTGATATATCTGTACGTCTATTTTTATAGAGTGAGATATACCTTTTTGAAATTATGTCCATGACATTTACCTATATCAGTGGACAGTTAGGTAAGGAGCATTAAAACAGCAGTGTAATTCTTCTTAACCATAAGTACAGTTTTCAACCTACGGCGCACAGGGAATGAGTTATTAGACTCAGGGGACTTATACAGAGTATTGTATGTTGTCCAGTTTCCATTAGGACAGAGGGGTTGGTACTCGTACTATATTCTGTTTACTTGTGACTTCTCTAGTTCTTAGACATGTGTTTCGTAGAAATGCAAGGTCTAAGTTTTGAGAAGTTATAGGTATAAGAATAAAGTAGAGAACCAGGTATTGCAAGTATCGGGATTCTTCAAGGTGATCGAAGATGTAGATACTTGTGTATGGTATTCAGTTAATAGTAATGATTAAGAGAACTTGCTTCTCTTTCAGGTTACTCATAATTGGAAGCATTCCTAAGGTGAGTAACACAGATCGGCCTTCTTCCATTTAGTTGACATGCACTGGAGACAGCTGCATGATTTGAATCTGGTTCCAATTAAATCAGTGCCTCTGATTCTATATTGGATATAGAATAGTTCATATCTTAACAATGTTAAGGTACGGGGAGTTGTCCGGCTTATGCTTAAAACCAGACTCTGGATAACTCAAGGCATATTTCTGTAATGGCTGTTTGTGGGTTGACCCAAGCTATGATGAGGGTTGACTTTCTACCATCTGGAAGATCGATAGTGATATTGTTCTTGACTCGCCACAGTTTTAGTAAAATGGATTTTTTCACAAAACGGTAGAAGGAGTATGGTAGAACTGGAAGTGATTCCAAAACCGCAAACGATTACTGAAAATTTGATAAGAACCTAAAGATTCAATCTGGTTTGACATTCCATTGGCCACTCCACAGATATGGTGGGTAACCTCAGGCACCCAAGAGGTACTCCGGTAGCCTCAAGGACGGTGACAGGGAGGTTCTTGTTTACCCAGACTTGCCATTGCTGTTGTTCCAGACTGTGAGACTCGGCAGGAGGATGAGTATAGCGTCATTCTGAACTGGCTTTAGAAGTGCACGTGTATATTATTCTGCCAGAGGGTTGTCGTAGTCAGTGGGAGCAGCGGAAGCATAGTGGACAAGTGGCTTATATCTATTTATAGACTAAAGCAAATATAGCGGAGATAGATCATCTATTTCTGATGTGGAAGTCATTGGTTTGACTTCATCAGAATAGGATATAGATCTATTAAGAAGGTAGTAGGGTGTGATGTCCTGGTATTTGGATGACATACACAGAGTAGGAAGTGAAATTCCTATACAACGATCGGTTATACTTTGGTTGTCACTCAGTGGTTTCTCCACATAGGATATGGATATTATATCAGATATTCTGGTTACTAGATCTATGGTTTTAGATCTAGATTTGGGTAGTTTCCCAATCTGGGTACTTAGACAACATTCTAAAGGTGTTTTAGAATGGACAACTCCTGGCACGGTAGTGTACCTGCAAGTGATGGAGTCACCCTCTCTAAAGGTGTCTTACAGACTAAAGGGGAGAGGGATGTGCATGATTAGCAGATCACATGCTTAGGCAATTGAGTCAATCATGAGATGTCAAGTACCACGCCAGATATTGTTTTTGCACGAGATGTAGTAAGTTGATATTAATCCTATCCTGGAGAGTGGAAGAAGTTTTAGAACATAAGTGAATATTCTAGAGATATGATAACAACAGCCTCATTCGAGAGACAGTTATCATTCCAGGCTTCCAAGGTGACCTGGATGACAGAGTGATTGGTAGAGTTGTAGTTTTCCCTCTGACGAGGGGCAGTATTTTGGACAGGTGGTCCAAGCGGATACTGAGGGAGGCATGGCGCGGGATACTGATTAAGTTCAGTTGACGATACAGTCTAAGAAGTTTGGATTTGGAGTTCATTCATGAACTAGGTCCCATCAGATATCCAGACATATTCTAAGACAGGTATTTCTCATTTCAGGAGATGGCTTTCTCCGCGAACTTGAGATAAAGAGAGACATAGAAAGAAACATCAGGGCGGATCCACTCACTGAGGCTATTCCTCGAACGCAATAGTTTCGCAAACGGGCTTTGTGAGACTAATTAGTAGAGGAGTTGGGTGTTCGGTATCACACGAGCTGTGAGTATGCGACATCGTAAAATTAGCCTTGAGTGCAAGTGGGAGATTGTTGGAGATAGTGCCCTCAGAGTCAATTATTAGATCATAGGCATGTGATTGCAATAATTGAGGGAGGACCTATGCCGGTAGGACAGTCTTACTCAAGATGATAGTATGCTATCTGGTTTATCTTTATCATCGTGTACTGCTTTAGGTGACATTACAAATCACTATTGCACGTTGGTAGAGCCCTTTAGGATTCTTGCTTGACGGCCAGCAGTATGATGGCGATCATATACGTGGGAGCTGGGGTCTATAAGCACATCCTTAAAGTGGTCCCTAGTCGTGGGAGTTTTCGAGACATGGCATCGATACTCCGGAGTAGACTAGTGTATACAGTCGAGACCCCGACGAGGGGCGGTGTCCGGTCTCACAAGCCATTGGTGTCAGTTGGTTCACCTAAGATGTTTACAGGTGCTTATTGGATTATGAGTACACCGGACAGGACTCGCCGGGAACATGCTAGTTGGTATTATACCTGACGTCAGATAGCAGTTCCCTGATGACATGTGTACATGTTAGTTCATCGACTTGAGATCGTCATTTGTCTCGTATGAGTACCCACTGTGCTTTTATTACTACCCTACCACGGCTCAATGGAGTCGTGCAAACAGATTTTAGTTGGGTACAGTCCCGAGCCACATGGAGGCAGTGAGCGGATCGGCAGGGGTTTCGTCTCTCCCGGTATTGGGGGTGAGATCGCGCTGTGTCTAGGAGAGCCTTTACACAAAGTCCTTGGCCAAGGCAGGAGATTTACTTGTAGGTATTCCAGTAGTATCTCAGGGTGTTCTGGACTACACTCCGACACGACTTGTACCGTTTTTGGGGGTCTGACTTTTACCAACCCTCTAGGCCCGCCATGCGATGCTCATATACGAATGGACCGGACTATACGGATATTGTCACTGACAGGCTCAGTAGGGTGTCAGGATGAGTTCGCTCATCGACTTCCCTTTTGGTCAATACCTGGTAGCATGTTTCTTACAGCTAGTACCTCTGACATGCTAGTGGTTAAATCCACAGCCAATGTATTGACAAGTCTTTAGAGTCTCCCATAGACAGTTTCTCAAGTTTCGGGCGAAACGTTGTTGAGGCCGTATGATATATGGCAGGGTTCGATCATATACGTGCGGTATTGCATGGATCTTGATCGCGCGGATCATACTAGTGGGCTTTGGATTAAGCCGGATCCTAGTATTGGATTTGTTGGATTACTTTAGTCTCATCACATTCGCATTCATTCGGAATGCGGATGCAGGTATGTATATACAGGTGAGGGGTATCCTTGTGATCCGTCATGAGTTTACTTTAGATATTGCCGGATCTTTTTATTGTTGCAAACATTTGCATTAATGTTTGTTAATGGAAATAATGAGCTAGAAATTCATCATGCATTGTATTAAATGTGACATGGACATTTAGATGACTCATGGTCTCTTTTTTAGCAAATATGTCACATTAGTGTTTTGTTTAATGTGTTGAAATGAGATGGAGAGAGAGAGGGGCTGCCATGGTGAGGATTCTTTGGTCTTGTATTTTTCCTTGAAGTCACTCTCTCACTCTCAATTCCAACTAAAGAAAAGAAAAGAAAAAGAAAAGCTCTTGTTCTTCTTCTTCTTCCTCTAGCTCATTGCTTCCATCAATGGCAACATTTTAACCTCCATCCAAAGCCATGGATGCAAGAGACAAAGTGATCACAACAGTCTCTACAACACCTTGGACGCGTCGACTAGCACACTTCGCACCCGAGTTTCTTCGGACGAAGCGGGAGATTGTAAAAAGACTTCTCGATGTGTAGCCCTTTCCGACGAAGACATGGAGACCGGAGATTCCGTGAGGAGATCGGGATGGTGGCCGAAGACCGAAGGACACGGATCGCTCGGTATTGCATTCTATCCCTTCTCTTGTTAGCTAGCATTAGGTTAATGGTCCGATCCGGGTTTTAGTACGCGGTAGCGCCGGTTTACAAGTTTAGAAAAAGTTTAGTTTCCGCATTTTGGCCTCGGAATGACAGACGGGGAGCTGCCGTGCACTTTCTTTTATGATATATCTGGATTTCAGGGGAAAGCCGCAAGATTTACAAACTTATTATCTTTTAAAATATGAAAAGTTACGGTTTTCTAGTGATGTAAGTGTCGTCCACCATGAGTTTTTTGTGGTTTTCGAGACCCGTTTTGAGGAGTTGGATGAACCGTCTTCGGTACATGGTGGGCCCGGTGAGGTACCCCGGGGAAAGAAGATCACAGATGATGGCGTTGAGCCTGGCAGGGGATGGATTACCTACCGGTGACTGTTTTGGCATGGCGGATATCCAGAGGATACCGACCGTAGCCGCGAGATGATGAGATATTGATATTTGAGATGAGTTAGCCGGACGGCTGAGGCCAGAGATACTACGATATGGATATATGAGATTTGAGACAGTTTTGAGGTGTCGTTGCTGGACACGGATTCTGGTTGATTCTATTGGTATTGTGCTGATATTTCAAAAAAGATTCCTAAAGTTAAAAGATGATTTCTTATACTTACACATGCAGATCACGAGTTGATTCATATTGCATACATACCTGCTAGTATATTCATATTGCATACATACCTGCTAGTATATTCATGTTGCATACATACCTGCTAGTATATATCCTGCCATACCTGTATTATAGATACTAGGATGTGCATGCTTGCGATAGCCTCTATAGATGTTATTTATTACTCACGAGTTGGCAACTCATCCCCGTTGTGCCACAGTCTTTTGCAGGTCCCCTCCGTCAGCACAGTAGCGGCGGGCGCACTTGTTTCTTTTGCCACTTTTGCCTGGACTCGAGGCTTTTGCTCGTAGGTGGCTTGTATTATTACTTTGTACCACCTTGTATATTCTTTGTATCTAGAGTACTCCATCTACTGTATCTACCAGTATTGTTGTATATTGACCTAGAGACGAGACTGTGAGATTTCTGGACTTTTCATGCTGTATTTTGGGGTCGAGCTCACTTGAGTCGACATGATATTTTACTGTTGCTTTTTATGTTTGTTATGCACATTGTTGATTTACATTGCATGGGATTTGTGACCATCTTGTGGCGAAGAGCTAGCTCGCGCTTGGGGATGCCCTTTTTGTTGTATTTATATATATTCTTGTTGTACCCATTTTGGGGGCCAGTATTTACAAAGGAGACTCTGCCGAAATTTTCGGAAAAATTGATATTGTTTTTAAAAAGGCTTGATATGACTTATTTGATAAACTCGCCTTCAATTGATTGGTTTTCCTTCATTCTTCAACTTATTTGGTTTTGATTTCTAGGCCATGGCTTACTTATTTTACGGACGCCTTGAGACGTTTCGTAATTTAAGTGTCAGTCACGTTCCGTACCTTTCGGGTCGTGACAGGACCTTTTTATAGTGCCAATTGATTTGTTAAATCAGTTAAAGAGATCTTCCTCTGAGTGATTTAGGGATTTTTCCCCCACCGTTGGATCTTTGATCCAAGGGTTTCTGTTTTACAGAAGAGAATCTTATTGTTTTAACAAGATCCGAAAGATCTTTCTAGAATTTTAATTCTGTTTTAGTGCTGGCACAGTTGGCACAAGCGCACCTGCGCTTGACACGTGTCGCGCAGCGCAGAGCACAGATCAGCTGAAGCGTTGCTTCAATTATTTTAACTTTAATTTTAACTTTAATTTCAAGGCAGAGCTTTGCTCTGATTGGGGGAAACACAAGCGTTGTTTCGTTTCCAGCCTTGGAATTTGAACAGAGCCTTGCTCTTATTGGGTAAACAAATGCCGCCCCACCGTTGCACTTACGGGGCCCCAAACGTGAGCGCAGTGGTGGCAGAATTCCAACCGTTGCGCCAACTTTTGGAAGTTGAAACGGCTCTCTTAATGCCTATAAATAGGACCTTTGGTCCATTAGGTGATTTTGCATCTCTTCATAAGGATTTTCATTCAGAGCCTTGCTCTTTTGTTTAAGCACTTTTAAGAGTTCAAACTCTAGAGAATTTTTAGGAAAAAAATTAGATTAGATTAAATTAATTTTAAGAGCCTTGCTCTCAATAGATCCCTGATCTAAAGAAAACCCATTTAGGGTTTCACAGAGCTTTGCTCTATAGGTCTAAAGGGATCTAAAGAGAACTAAAGAGAACCCTATTAGGGTTCTATTATAAAGCTGTGCTCTTTAAAAGATTTTCCTTGTATTTTCTTAATTCATCAATGGAGCTTTGCTCCTTCCAAATCATACAGAAGAACTCTTAGGAGTTTTTCATGGATCTTGGAGTTTAAAGATGGCATTTTATTCTACGATGAATTATATCGTTTTGCTTAATCAGTCTTTCTGATAATTTTGTTGATTCTCTTTTATATAAACAATGGACGCCCACATGTACGATCTCGTCGAAATAATCACTTACGGGGACATCCGCCGACTCGGCCGTTCTCAGAATCGAGAGTTCACCAACGCCGAGTGTGCCGAAATCATGAGCCGCTTCGACATATACAATGGTCAACTGCTTCCTCAGCGCTCCCCCTCCTGAAGCTTATTGTGGGAGCAATTTGGGAAGCGCTTCCCCTATTCTTTGCCGGCGTGCCGCTTAGGGCATTGGACGCCGCCGAGGACAAGGTGCACTCAGTGTACCTGATGAACTTAATCTCGAAGAGACGGTGAGACACTCTTGTCGATCTCTTGCACCAGGCCTTTCAACAGTCCGCCATTCTTGCTTCCTATCGGAGGGTGGAGGACATCAGTGGGGATCCCGACGCCCGTGCTCGCGAAAAGAAGCACACCGGGATGGTTCGCCAAGCTTGGAAAGTCTTGGACAAGGTCAATTTCGAGTTCTTCAATCCCTGTCCAGGATCTGAGATTTTGCTGTTGCAATCATTTGAATAATGTCTTCGTCTATTTCTTTATGATTGTAAGACCCCTTTGCAATATGAATGGAAAATTTCTCATTTCAGCTTGTCTTATTTCTCGTTCTAAGTCTTTTGCACATGCATGAATAGAGGTGTCTCGAATGCTTGATCAAATGCAAATCGGATGTTCTTTCTGTCGCTTTCTTCTTTTCTTTTTTTTTTATTATCAGTATGCTGCCTTAGTAAACATGGTCGATAGATGATAGAGCGAGCATCCTGTCTTGGCTCTCAAGCCGCAGGTTTAGATCTGCTGCCTAAGACTTTTCAACTTTATGAGCCGTGTGTTAGTGTATATGCCCTAGAGGCCATTACTGTACCATACTAGTTTGTATATTACTTAATGGAAGCTTGGGATATTCACCATTGTATAGACAACCGTGCTCAAAATAGTAGTATGCTACTTGGTTTGTCTCTACTTCAATGTGTGTACATGTGTTTCTTTTAACATATCGCCTATACACTTTAGTGGAGCCCTAAGGATCTTTGCTTGATTACCAGCGTTGTGATGGCAGTCACACTCGTGGGGGCTGGGTAATCCATAAGCACAACCTTATACAGGTCCCTAGTCGTAGGACTATCGAGACAGGGCATCGATACTCCGGAGTAGACTAGCGTATGCGCTTATCATCCCAGCAGGGGAGACGGCCGTCCCACAGCCGTCAGTACGTCGTATTTGAGATAGTATGCGGGTGCTTGTTAGGTTACGAGTACGCTGGACAGGACTCGTCGGGAACTGATTGGTTGGTACTATACCTATCGTAAGTTATCAGTTCCCAGGTGACATGAGTACAGCTTAGTCCACTGACTTGACACTATCACTTCGCCTCGAGTGTGTTCCCACTGTACTTTGATTACTACCCTACCACGGCTCAAAGGAGTCGTACAAACAGGTAGTAGTTGGGTGCAGTCCGAAGCACTTGGAGGCAGTGACGGTTAGACAGGATTCGTCTATCCCGGTATTGGGAGCTGATATCGCGCTGTGTCAAGGAGAGCCATTACACACAGTCGTCCCTGGCCAGGGCAAGCGAGATGCACTGGTAGGTTTCCAGTGTTATCTCAGGGTGTTATGGGCTACACTCCGACACGACTTGTACTGCTATTTGGGGACTGACATTTACCGCCCCCTAAGCCCGCCATGCGATATTCTCAGACGAACAGACCGGACTTTACGGAGACTGTCACATTCAGGCTCAGTAGGAGTTCGGATGAGTTCACCTCGTCGGTCTTCTTATCGGCATCTACCTGGGGGAAGTTATGCACAGCTAGTGCTGCTTGCGGTCTGTGGTTAAACCCACTGCCGGCATAGTGTCGAGTCTTTAGAGTCCCATACAGAGAGCTATTCGCCTTTAGGCAAAAGAGTAGAGGTCGCATGGTTTTGCGACAGGGTTCGGTCACATCCGTGCACTTGTGCACGTTTGGTGTCCGGGCAGTTATTACTAGAGGGCTTTGGTTTAAGCCAGATCCTAGTATACATTTTGGGATTGGTTTTATCTCGTTTGTATTCGTGTTCCTCGGAACGCGGATGCGGGTGTGTATGCACGTTTGACAGAGACAGAGGCAGAGGATTCTCATTAGGGTTGTTGACTGTTGACTTTTGCTAAACCCTAATGAGAATAAGGAATATGATTAATAATAACATTACTTAAGTATTAGTGTGCCATGGTTGGGTTGAAAGTTTGACTTTGTTGACTTGTTGACTTTGTTGACCGGTTGACTAGCTTGGACTTGTTGATCATCATCATTACAATGGCTATCATTTCAAGGCTAAGTCTTTTTGCTTGCTTGTTATTCTTTACAAAATGAGTGCATGAAATGATAATTCCATTGACTTGAACCATCACATAATACTCAATTATTGTTATTATTATGATTTTTTGGTGTTATGAGAGCATGGAGGCAAAAAGTCTTCTTCATTCTATCATATTGATTCTCTCTCATCCTCAAGGCTCTCCTCTTCCTCTTGCTCTCTCTCTCTAGCTCATGGTTATTTGTCTCATGAGTTGAGAAACAAGAACCATGGAGATAAAACCCAAAACACTTCTCTATTCATCCTAGTGTACAAGGTCTAGCAAGCCAAGTATTCTAGTTTCCTCTAGATTGAGGTTGGAGCCAAAGGTAGAAGCTTTCGGGTGGATCCATCTTCGGCACAAGGAGACGATGAGGTGAGGCCGATCCGACCACCACAAGGAGTTAAAGAGAAGCAGTTCAAGTTTAGGTATTACCCCTAACCTAGTAGCTAAACTCTTAGTTAGGTTGTTAGATAATTTGTTTAACAAAGATCCGGTTTTTGAGTCCATGTTACCTCCACCGAAAAATCGTTTTTCACCGCTTCCGCATTCCCGAAAGAATTGGGGACGGGTAACGTGGACTTACAGTGGTATCAGAGACTGCTTAAACACTATCTAACATGTTAGATAAGTAACTAGAAGTTCGATCGGAGAAAAAATCACAAAACATGCCCGAACTTTAAACTTTCTGTCGATTTTTATTCTGCTCTAAAAATAATTTAACACATCTGAAAAATAGTCTCAGGGTTTTTAGTGAACACAGCAGAAAAACGATCCATTGATCCGACCAACTCACCGCGGAAACACGGCAAGAAGAGCTTCTTGCCGCGGATCCGTGGCCGAGTTGACTCGGTCGTGGATCGGTTTTGCTGCAGTGTGTTTCTTGGGGTGTTTTGGGATTTTTGGAATATGATTTTTCTGCCCAGATTTTCCAGAAAGCAAAATTTGTTTTTGGGGTGGTTAAAAATCTGTATTTTGATCGAACTTCTAAAGCCTTTAGCTAACGGGTTATATCTGTGATGTGATATATGTATTGAACGTCTGCTAATCGCTATACATCGATTCGTGGGGGTTATACATATCTGTGATCTGTAATGTTGATGGTATGTGTATATGAGTTCGTTGGATTGTCGCGGATGAATAGCCGGGGGGTTGTGAGATGAGAGTTTTCTTTATCTTTCAATTCATGTAATTTGTAATTGATGTAATATTATTTGTATGGCCGCACATCCGGGATGAGGTTGTAGCCGCCATTGTATAATTTCTCTTACTGTTTTTGCTCCTAGGATAGACCCAAGGAGGGGGTGCACAAATTACCAGGTACCTTGAAGTGCCGAGTGGCCTACTCACGTTGTTGAGGGTGGTTGCTTCACTTCGGGTATTTGGCAGGTAGTTTGCCGCACCCATAGGGGTGTAGGGTGGGGTATTGGCTATTCACCGTGACCGTGTAATCCGCTTTTCGTTACAGGCTCATACGGAATGCGGATTCCTAGTATATCCAATGTGTTCATCTGTGATCTGGAATGGCTATCATTGCATCTGACGAATGTATATATCTATATATGATATCTCTTTAGGCGTTGCTTATGTTTTGCATCCACGCTAGTCCAGCCCTCGCTCTGTCGTTAGTTAAGTAACCTAACGGGTAATGACGGGGCCCCGTGGCGAATGCGGATGGCATAAGCGTACGTCATATTTTCGTTGTTTTCTGTAATGGTAGGATTAAATGATGGGACGCATTAAAATTAAAGCAAGAAAATAAACCAAGTAAAGTCGTTGGAACACTTTCAAAACCACTCGGTTTCTTTTCAAAAACCAACTTTTAAACGCGGAGCTTAAGCCATTCCTTTTAAAAGCTATCTCGTTCCATCGATTATATCAAGTTCACTACGTTCACGGTTTTGCCAAAACCATTCGTAGCCCTCTGTCATTTCACATGGATAGTCATTAGTATTCAAGCTATGTTTGTTGGCCAAAGTCAAGGCATAGTGATTGGTAGCTATTGGGTATTCATGTACAGCATAGATAGATGCGTTGGTTTGGGACAGTCGTACTGCCTTGTTGGCCAAAGTAAAGGGTAAGTACGGGTGGGTTCAAATTAACCTGGAGAATTACGGGTAGAACTTGACATATGACTTAGGATTTGTTGGCCAAAGTCAAGGTCATAAGAGCATGGGGCAAAAATCCACATCGGGAGTTTCTAAGGAAACTGAAATTTGCTAGCGCTGCATACCATTTGGAGTATGATGATTCTGGTAGGATTCCTTCAGTTTTGTCACGCGATGATATTTGGATCCCGATCCTACTATGAGTATATGCTACTCCTCGGAAAATTTCTCACTTAACGATCAATGCTATAAACCAAGTAGGTGTCTAGAAAGGTGTTTAGTGGGGTTACGCCCCAAGGGAAAATAGGTTATTTAATTAAGGAACTTCGAGCAAGCGTTGGAAAACCTCCCTCGAAGTACCAACACTGGCCTGGCTGAACGGTTAAGCAAGTATTGTACGGTGAGATTGATCCCGACTAATTCTTCCTTTTTTGGTTTAAGGAGGAATTCGAGAAACAGTGGGAGCCATCCTGTTTAGCCATCCTGTTTAGACAAACTAAAAACCACTCTAAACTTGCAGGAGCATCATGCTGAGTGTTTCTTCTCTCTCTTAATTGCAGCGACCAATCGTCATGACCAGACTTAAGTTACTTCTAGATAAAAATATACTGACAGGGCCAAACTACAAAGATTGGCTCAGGAATGTCAAAATGGCAATCACTTACGACAAGCTGGGATATCTCCTTACCACCAAAGCTCCCCCTGTCCCAGGTCCCACCTCCAGCGTCGCGGATAAGGAAATCCGTAAGACCTTGGAGATCGGTTGCGCGAAGGCCAAATTCCTCGTGCATGCCTCTATGGACAATGAACATCAGAGGAGGCATGAGAATATGGACCTAGAATCCATATTTCTCCATACTAAGGATCTATATAGAGAGCAATCCCGTATCGCCAGATATGAAGTCTCGAAAAAGTTCTTTTCGACGAGATTGGCCGTCGGATCATCGGTAGCGGAACACGTGCTTAAGATGATTGGCTTCATTGAAGAGCTCGCGGACCTTGGGACCATGTTAGAGAACGAGCTCTATATGGACTTGATTCTCCAGTCCCTTCCTTCCACTTACGCCCAGTTTATCCTGAACTTCAACTTGTAAGGAAAAGAAGTTGAACTTCCGGAGCTCCTCAACATGTTGAGGAGTGCAGAAGGCACCCTACAGAAAGGTAGGGAAACATCCACTTTGTTTGTAGGAGGATCTTCCTCTTCTATGTCCAAGGCGAAAGCCAAGGAAAAGAAGAAGAAAGCCCCCGCCAAACCAAGGGGCGGTGTTAGTAAAGTGGAAACGAAGGGAAAAGCAAAAGCAACAAAGAAAGCGGGACAGCTTGTGGGAAAGGAAGAGTGCTTCTATTGTCATAAGAAAGGACACTGGAAAAAAGATTGCAGGGCTTAGAAGGCCAAGAACTAGGACCCGAAGCAAGTTGCGGCTTCGGCTTCAGGTGTGTATGTTATTGAAAACTGTCTATCAATAAACTCTACTTCCTGGGTATTGGATACCGGATCAGGATCTCATATCTGTAATTCTTTGCAGGCACTGAGAAAGCGTAGGGTTTTGAAGGCAGGTGATATGACCCTCAGAGTTGCAAACGGAGCTGGCATGGATGCTGAGTCCATGGGGGACTATCACCTGGGATTGTCAGATTGACACGTTTTGGTTTTGCGTAATTGTTATTTTGTACACAATGCAACTTGTAATATTATTTCTGTATCTTTAATGTCTAAAGAAGGTTATGAATTTGCATTTGTAAGTAATGTTGTAAACATTCACCTTAATCAAGTTCTGATTGGGTCGGGTACATTAAGCAATGGTATATACGTATTAAACCAACTACAGATTTTCAATGTCCATAATACACACAAAAGAAAGTCTCCGGAAACAAATCAGGCTTTCTTATGGCATTGTAGACTGGGTCACATCAATAAGAGAAGGTTGACAAAGTTACATACAGAAGGATATTTAGATCCGTTCGAATATCAATCGTATGCAACTTGTCAATCCTGTCTCAAAGGAAAGATGATAAAGACTCTGTTCACTAAACACGGAGTAAGAGCGAGCGAGCTCTTGGGACTCGTACACAGCGATGTGTGCGGTCCAATGTCTACACATGCGCGAAGCGGTTATTCTTACTTCATTACTTTTACGGATGACTTTTCAAGGTACGGATATGTCTTCTTAATGAAACATAAATCCGAAGCCTTTGGAAAATTCTAGGAATATAAGAATGAAGTAGAAAAACAAACCGGAAAAAGTATCAAGACACTGAGATCTGATCAAGGTGGTGAATACTTGAGTACCGAGTTCCTGGACTACCTAAAAGAGAATGGAATTCTCTCTCAGCTTACTCCTCCATACACTCCACAACATAACGGTGTATCGGAGAGACGGAACCGAACCCTATTGAATATGATACGTTCCATGATGAGTAACGCTGAGTTACCGCGATCATTCTAGGGATATGCACTAGAATCAGCTGCATATCTTTTGAATCGAGTTTCAACTAAGACAGTGCCTACCACACCATATCAGATATTGTGTGGGAAGAAACCCTATCTTAAGCACATTAAGACATGGGGATGTCCAGCTTTTGTCAAAAAGGAGCATGCGGACAAACTCGACGCACGCTCAGTACAGTGCAAGTTTGTGGGATATCCAAAGAACTCCAAGGGATATTTCTTTTATTGCGAAGAGGAACAAAAGGTTTTTGTTTCTCGTCATGTCTGCTTCTTGGAAACTGAGTTTTTGGAAAATCAGATAAGTGGGAGCGCAATAGAACTGGAAGAAATTCCAGAACCACGAGCTATTACTGAAATCTTAGAAGAACCAGAGGGTTCGAAAGAACATGACATTCCTACTCCACTCCGCAGGAGTAGTAGGCAGTCTCATCCACCCGAGAGATACTACGGTTTTCTCATAGACGGGGATAGAGAGGATTGCATCATTGATAGTGATGAGCCTACTAGCTTCCAGTAGGCCATTCAGAGCGTTGACTCAGTAAAATGGCTGGATGCAATGCGGGCCGAAATGGAGTCCATGTACACCAACAAAGTATGGACTTTGGACATTGCTCCAGATGGGGTAAAACCAGCAGGATGCAAATGGATCTTCAAGAAGAAGATTGGTGCAGATGGACAAGTTGAGACCTATAAGGCAAGACTTGTTGCAAAGGGTTTTCGTCAAAGACCTGGTTTGGACTATGACGAAATCTTTTTTCCAGTGGCTATGCTGAAATCCATTCGGATCCTTCTTGCCATTGCTGCCTTCCACGATTATGAGATTTGGCAGATGGACGTAAAGACCGCTTTTTTCTAAATGGAAATTTATAGGAGTGTGTCTATATGGACCAGCTAGAGGGTTTCATTCAGAGTGGGAGCAGCGGAAAGGTGTGCAAGTTGCTTAAGTCCATTTATGGACTAAAGCAGTCATTGCGGAGTTGGAACATCTGTTTTGATGATACAGTCAAAGATTTTGGCTTTATCAAAAATCCAGATGAACCATGCATCTATAGTAGATTTGTAGCATGAACTGTCGTATTCATCGTTTTATACGTGGATGGCATTCTTTTGATAGGAAATGACATTCCTATGCTACAATCTGTCAAAGGGTTCTTGTCACACAGGTTCTCCATGAAAGACCTGGGTGATGCCACTTGCATTCTGGGGATCCGGATCCATCGTGATAGATCCAAGAGGATATTAGGACTTTCGCAGTCCAGGTACATCGACACCATACTGAAAAGATTCAGTATGGAAGATTCCAAGCGCGGTAATCTACCGGCTTGTCACGGGATCACCCTCTCCAAAGAGATGTCTCTCAAGATTGATTTGGAAAGGGATTGCATGTCTATTATACCCTACACTTCTGCGGTAGGCTCTATAATGTATGCGATGTTGTGTACCAGACCAGATGTAGCTTATGCACTGAGTGTAGTAAGCCGGTATCAGTCAAACCCTGGGGAGAAGCACTGGATAGAGGTAAAGAACATTCTCAAGTACCTGAGAAGGACTAAGGAGATGTTGTTGGTGTATGGCGGAAAAGACCTCCAGATCGAGGCCTTTGCTGACTCCAGCTTCCAGAGTGACAAGGATGATTCCAAGTCCATGTTGGGTTTTGTCTTTACACTCAATGGAGGGGCGGTGTGTTGGAAGAGTTCCAAACAGGAAACCGTTGCTGACTCGACGATGGAAGCGGAATATATCACTGCTGCTGATGCCGCAAAAGAAGCCGTCTGGATGAGGAAGTTCTTGACAGAACTTCAGGTGGTTCCGTCCATTATTGATCCAATACCTCTGTATTGCGACAACAATGGGGCTATAGCTTTAGCGAAGGAACCCAGGTCCCATCAGAAGTCCAGACGCATCTTGAGGCGGTATCACCTGATCAGGGAGATCGTGGGTCGCCAGGAGATCGAGGTTCGAAGAGTTGCTACGGAAGATAACACTATTGATCCACTCACGAAGGCCTTACCCCAGAATCAGTTCGAGCGGCTGATCGAGATGATAGGTCTTCGATACGCCAGTATATGGCCTTAGTGTAAGTGGGAGATTGTTAGTGTATATGCCCTAGAGGCCATTACTGTATCATACTAGTTTGTATATTACTTAATGGAAGCTTGGGATATTCATCATTGTATAGACAATCTTGCTGAAAATAATAGTATGCTACTTTGTTTTTCTCTACTTCAATGTGTGTACATGTGTTTCTTTTAACATATCGCCTATACACATTAGTAGAGCCCTTAGGATCTTTGCTTGATTACCAGCGTTGTGATGGCAGTCACACTCGTGGGAGCTGGGTAATCCACAAGCACATCCTTATACAGGTCCCTAGTCGTAGGACAATCGAGACAGGGCATCGATACTCCGGAGTAGACCAGCGTATGCGCTTCTCATCCCAGCAGGGGAGACGGTCTGTCCCACAGCCGTCAGTACGTCGTACTTGAGATAGTATGCGGGTGCTCGTTAGGTTACGAGTACACAGGACAAGACTCGTCGGGAACTGATTGGTTGGTACTATACCTATCATCAGTTATCAGTTCCCAGGTGACATGAGTACAGCCTAGTCCGCTGACTTGACACTATCACTTCGCCTCGAGTGTGTTCCCACTGTACTTTGATTACTACCCTACCACGGCTCAAAAGAGTCGGGCAAACAGGTAGTAGTTGGGTACAGTCCCGAAGCACTTGGAGGCAGTGACAGTTAGACAGGATTCGTCTCTCCCGGTATTGGGAGTTGATATCGCGCTGTGTCAAGGAGAGCCATTACACACAGTCGTCCCTGGCCAGGGAAAGCGAGATGCACTGGTAAGTTTCCAGTGTTATCTCAGGGTGTTCTAGGCTACACTCCGACACGACTTGTACCGCTATTAGGGGACACACGTTTACCGCCCCCCTAGGCCCGCCATGCGATATTCTCAAACGAACAGACCGGACTGTACGGAGACTGTCATATTCAGGCTCAGTAGGAGTCCGGATGAGTTCACCTCGTCGGTCTTCTTATCGGCATCTACCTGGGGGCCGTTACGTACAGCTAGTGCCACTTGCGGTCTGTGGTTAAACCCACTGCCAGCGTAGTGTCGAGTCTTTAGAGTCCCACACAGAGAGCTATTCTCCTTTAGGCAAAAGAGTAGAGGTCGCATGGTTTTGCGACAGGGTTCGGTCACATCCTTGCACTTGTGCACGTTTGGTGTTCGGGCAGTTATTACTAGCGGGCTTTGGTTTAAGCCATATCCTAGTATACATTTTGGGATTGGTTTTATCTCGTTTGTATTCGTGTTCCTCGGAACGTGGATGCGGGTGTGTATGCACGGTTGACAGAGACAAAGGCAGAGGATTCTCATTAGGGTTGTTGACTGTTGACTTTTGCTAAACCCTAATGAGAATAAGAAATATGATTAATAATAATATTAATTAAGTATTAGTGTGCCATGGTTGGGTTGAAAGTTTGACTTTGTTGACTTGTTGACTTTGTTGACCGGTTGACTAGCTTGGACTTGTTGACCATCATCATTACAATGGCTATCATTTCATGGCTAAGAATTTTTGCTTGCTTGTTATTCTTTACAAAATGAGTGCATGAAATTATAATGCCATTGACATGAACCATCACATAATACTCAATTATTGTTATTATTATGATTTTTTGGTGTTATGAGAGCATGGAGGTAAAAAGTCTTCTTCATTCTATCATATTGATTCTCTCTCATCCTCAAGGCTCTCCTCTTCCTATTGCTCTCTCTCTAGCTCATGGTTCTATTGTCTCATGAGTTGAGAAACAAGAACCATAGAGATAAAACCCAAAACACTTCTCTACTCATCCTAGTGTACAAGCTGTAGCAAGCCATGTATTCTAGTTTCCTCTAGATTGAGGTTGGAGCCAAAGGTAGAAGCTTTCGGGTGGATCCATCTTCGGCACAAGGAGACGACGAGGTGAGGCCGATCCGACCACCACAAGGAGTTGAAGAGAAGGAGTTCAAGTTTAGGTATAACCCCTAACCTAGTAGCTAAACTTTTAGATAGGTCGTTAGATAGTTTGTTTAACAAAGATCCGTTTCTAAAGTCTATGTTACCCCTCCGAAAAATTGTTTTTCACCATTTCCGCAACCCCAAAGAACCGGGGACGGGTAACGTGGATTTACACCGTGAGGGTCTCATAAAGACTTTTCTCCCCACGAATCGAGAGGATCTCGTAGGTGTATTTTCTCCGTAGGGATCGTGAGGATTCCTAAGTGCGTTTTCTCTTATAAGTCGTAAGGATCTTATAAGAGAATTTTTCCCTCTTACGAGTCGAAAGGACCCGTAAGCGGTTGTTTCCTGATTGATAGATTTTTGCGTGATTAGTTAATTACCGCAATCAAGATGGTTTCGCTTGTAGCTAGCCGGTTGAGTACGGGTCGTCCGCTGGGAGATGGGAATCTTTTTCTATGTGCTTTGACGAGTTAAGTCCAAATTTCCAGGTTTGTTTGAGATTAACTATGTGCTAAATTGTATATAAATAGAGCTTGTTAGGGTTAGGATTAGGTTAGTTTGAGTTAGGAGTCGCTCACTTCTTTCGTTGCCACTCTTAATATCGGTGTTACGGTAATCGACAACAACGGGGATTAGCACGACTAGGAAGGAACTTGCGAGTATAAGCTAGGCTTTCCAACGCTTAGTTCCTTCTTTGTGGTCCTTGTCCGTCTGTTCTTGGCTCTTAGCCTTAATATCCGGTTAATTCAACCACAACCGGTCTCACTAAGGAATCACTGCTATCATGTATGATAGGGTGTCGTAGGAAGCGGATTGTGGTTCAATTAGCGGGAGTCCGAATTAAGATGTTGGGCAAGAAAAGAGTGAGAGAGATTTCCTTATCTCAAACTTTCCTTATCCTACCCTAACAAGTGAGAAACTACTCACCCATAACAAAGAAAAAGAAAATACAACAAAAGGAGGAAGATAGAAAGAAAGAGGTTAGAAGTTTACAACTAGCTATTTGAGACCTCACGTTGGCAAGGATCAAGCTTAAGCATCATTGTTGTTAAGGATAAAGTAAAATGGAAGAAGAAAGAAACAAACAACAAATAACAACAACTAGATTAGCAAATGAAAAATACAAGCAATTATAATTAACCACATAACAAGACAAGCATGATAACAAAAAGAACTCTTTTATTCATCACTTCACTCATAAAAGCTTACTACAAGATTTTAATGGAGAAAAGATAATAAGAGGAAGAAGAACAACAAAGTATATCTAAAACCTAATACAAGAAAATAAGCACCCTTGGCTTGGCAAGTTCTGGGCTATTTATAGGCAGGAAACAGATAACCTGGGGCAACATTCAGGACCAACATGAATTGACCAAACTGCCCCGAAAAGTTAACCCTCTGCCGAGTCAGCATGGCTGCGGATCCGCGGCCAAAGCGCCATGTTAGCCGTGGATCCGCGGCCATAAAGAGGAATTGATGTCTGGTTTTTTGTGGTTTTCCCTGGTTTGCTATGTCCTTCAGTGTGGTATACTTAGTTTCTCAGAAGCTCTTCACAATTTTTCCAGAATTTCAGCAGATCAAAAGGTGATTTGATGTGGATCTTTTGCCATGATTTTTCTTGAGCTCCGCGTAGACATGTTGGATCTTGTGTTGACATTGTGCTTTGTGCATGAAAATGACCATCGATTTACCATTTTTCCCCTTAAACTGGTGTGTAGCAACATACGGATAGAGAGCGGAGACCCGTATTTATCTGTGGTTGGCAGTAATCCAGAATTTGTCGCGCTTTTCCATGAATTTCACTGTTTAAAGCTGAGAACCTGTATCCTGCAATTAACTAGCAAACACGGCTCAAGAGTACCTACCGATAAGCAATGTGACAAAAAAATAGGCGGTAAAAAATTGCAAAAATCTGATATGAACGAATACCCCCAAACTTATCATTTGCTCGTCCCGAGCAAAGCCAATTTATTCACAAAAATTCCTAACCCCACTTTCGCAGGGAACGCGATTGCACTGAGCATGTGCAACAAGCCGTTAAACCTCTAGGTGTCCCTAGTAGGAGGAGTGTTGTCTCCTGAGGGTTTTCAGCGGATACTACCCACAAAATCCCGTCAAGCTAGTTTTGCAAAATAACTATGATTCAAACCCTAAGGTTTTGTTTTAAAAATAATAATTCTATTATCCTAAGTCTAGACTATCGAACCTTTATTTTTCACACTTCGCTTCTTATTTAACTTAAGATTTTATATGTCTTTACGTGCAGTGTAAATAGTGTCATTAAGTTTCAGAAGGATCGATTAAAGTCATCATGTCACAAAATAATGTTAGTTATATGTATGCCCTAGATGCCATTACTATACATAGGATGTATATTGTAGTGGATGCTTGGACATATATAGGGATGCCTTTCTTGCTCGTTATGATAGTATGCTATCTGGTTACTCTTTACCTTAACGTGTACACTCATTGTCTCTCTGTTACATGTTGGTAAAGCCCTTAGGATGTGTACTTGACTACCTGGATTATGATGCGGATCATAATAGTGGGGACATGGTAGTCCATAAGTACATCCTTCAAGGTTCCTAGTCGTGGGTGTATCGAGACAGGGCATCGATATACCAGAGTAGACTAGCGTATACCTTCTTGACCCATGTAGATGGGCGATGGATGATCCTATATCCATTGGTGTTTGACATCAGAGATGATATACGTGTGCTCAGTGGAGACTGGGTACACTGGATGGACTCGCCGAGAACTCCCAGATGGTATTATACCTCACGTCAGATGGCAGTTCTCTGGTGACACTGGTACAGAGTAGTCTGTTGACCCGAGATCGTCATAGAGTCTTGTGTGATTCCCACTGTGCTTTGATTTCCACCTTACCACGTCCAAGAGGGCGTGCAAAACGGTGGTTTTTGGGTACAGTCCTGAATCACATGGAGGCAATGAGCGATAGGAGGGGATTCGTCTCTCCCTGTATAGGGAGTTGATGTTGCGCTGTGTTCGATTGGCTATAACCGGAAATCCCTGGCCAGGGTTGCTGAGATTTACTGGTAAGTGTTACCAGTAGTTTCTCGAACTGTTATAGACCTCATATCGACACGACTTATCGAGCTACTGGGGTCTGACGTTTACCACCCCTAGGCGAGATATGCGACATATCAGACGAACAGACCGGACTGTACGGTAAGTGTTACTGGTTGGATTCACAGGAGTGTGAGCAGGCTTGCTCGTTGATCTTCTGATCGCTCAATACCCGGGTGGCCGTTACGTTTAGCAGATCGCTTACGGCTTGTGGGTGTTTGATATGATCATCACCTGCTGCCGGCGTATTGACGAGTCTTTAGAGTCCTACACAGAGGTTTCCTGGCTCAATTGAAACGAAATAGGAGCGCATATGAGATATGTGCGGGACCGAGAATAATGCGTGTATGTGATACCGTATTCTATTCTCGCGATGAATGTATCAATTGGTTGTATGCGATATAACCTAGTTATCAAATCGAGGATTGATTCGATAAGTCGATACATTGAATATTAGTCGGTCATATGCGATATGACCGGATCGTTAAATCTAGTGTTGATTTAATGATTTAATGTATAATTATATATTTGATATATTACTTTACATTAACTAGTATTGGTTCACTTAAGATTGATTATCTCACTTGAATGTGCACATTGTATATATGATATATGTTTGTGCACTACTTTGTATCATGTTTGATGATACATGCAAACTTGGATTTGTGTTTACTTTAAACTATGATTAAGTTAATGGTTAGGGTTTGATTTATTTATTTATTTACTTTATTCATTTTGGCAAAGAATGAAATGGTGGCTTGCTTTGTTTTTTTTGTTGAAGCTTCATGAAGCTTTGAATAAGTGACCATTTTGTTTCTTTCCTTAACCCTAACCATTTACTTTAACCCTAGTTTATTCTCTACACTTGTTAACTCACCCATGGTTGCTAAATGATAAGAATCACTTAGATTTTCTTTTGAAAATAATTCTTTTTCCTTTCTTCTTCTTCATCTTCTTCATGAAGAAAAAGCAAAGCTTTCTTGAAAAATGTCAAGTGATGAAATCAAGTGAGAAATCCAAATCCAAAGTGAACCCACTTCCTATTTCTTCATCCTCTACCACTTGCCATGTTGTATAGGGTGTTTTCTTCACAAGTTTCATGAGCTAGTGAAGATGGAGCTTGAGTTAGAGTTGCCTCGACGTAGATCATCTTCGGCATCGAAGTCAACGACCTAGCCCGCTCATTTCTCCGACGAAACCATCGCTAGAGTCCGGGATGCCGGTGATCGCAGCGAAGGGACGTCATCACGGAGCTAAAGAAGTGGTGGACCGGATCTACAAAGGTTGTATTTCCATTCACTTATTAGTTAAGTTGTTAACTAGCTGTAGTTTCGCCTTTGCCTCTAGTTATCGATCTATGATTAGGGTTGTTAGGCACACGGAAAATTTGATTTTGCCATGGTTGATCAGTTGTGGAACTTCTTGAGTGTGCCTAGGAACCCTTCAGTGGTATCAGAGCCTAGCTAAAGCTTTAGGCGATGTGTAGACGATGTTAGAAGTCCGATCGAACCCGAAACCCTAATTCAAAACCACTCTCTGGAAATTTTCTGGAATTTTGGATTTTTGTAAATTAAAAATTGCCAAAAAATTTAGCCGGGAATTATAGGAGTTACTGTGAAGCACGTGACGCTAACTCGACCAAAGCGCCGCGGAACCGCGGCCCCACCCTGGCTTGCGCGGCGGTTCCGCGGCCACCTTGGTGAGTTAGGCCACGTGGTTTGCACAGTAATTCTTTTCTGGAAGTGCTGTGTCTTCTGGGAATTTTTAAAACATACTCCACTGTTGATTTTTTTGGGGTTGTTTTGGGGATTCGATTATTCGATCGGTTTATTTAATTTCATCTATGTCTTTTTCCGGATAATTTTAGAATATGTTAAAAAGTTCGACCGGATATAAATACCCACTTTTTCCCCTGCCGGGAAATTTCCAAGTGTTGGATCTTTCCGTGGTTTAATAACGTTCTAAGTAGTGCAAGTAACACGATGGACCCTCTAGAAGACAACAAGCATTAACTCGATTATGTGACCATCTTGAACTGCCCTTTGAACCTTAGGGTTTGGGGCAGTACGACATGCCACATGTGAGGCGTTGGCTTGACCCTTCTACGGCTGGACCGTTGGTACTGAGGCATAAAGTGAATGTTTTTAAACTTATTTCATGTGTTGATCTATTTCGGGAAAACTTGGGTGTTTGAATGTTCGATCGGAAAGTTTAACATTTTCTATTTATCTGGAATGGGATACAATACTTGGAATCCACAAGTAGTTATGAGATAACTGATTTGGGTGTTATAAACATAGCAGTTTAGTCTCACTTGATCGGTCGCCACGGAATTTTGATGCGATCAAAAGTCCATCGCAATCACGTAGCGTACGCGGATACTCGCCGAGTAAACTTAATAGGCAGCTACACCCCATAGCCCCGACCAAGTGACTGTAGGAGAACCCCGTCGCCGAAAGCATCCGTCCGGGTGCTCGCGGCAGCGGTGTTCTGCCTTGGTGCACTTCGTCAACGGCATAGGGGGTGCGGCCGTCTACTAAAGTTTGCGACGAGCATTCGATCAAAATGCCGGGAATCTTGTTGAATTGCCCGACTTGTTATTGAAAAGTGTTTTCGATAATGAGACAAAAATGCGGGGTTTATAATTGTTAGGCATGTGATGTCTAAGGAATTCAGATGGTTAGGCATGCGATGTCTAAAGAGGTTGCGGATTCCAACTGTTGTAGTTTTACACTTTCTTTTCTGCGACCGTAAGTGTAATATGTGATATCGCCGGTTTCGTTGCTATATGTCAATGACAATTGGGTTGCACATATTTACTTACGTTGATGACATGTGATGTTATGTGTTGTTGGATATATTATATTGGATCGTCGTGTTTGAATAGCCGGGTTTTTTTTTATGTGAGATGAGTGTTTTTCATTTCCATTCATGTAAAAACTTGTATGTAATATTCTTTTATTGGGACACTTCCAGGTTGCGGAAGATGTCACCATTGTATATTATTTACTTTTCCGCACTAGGATAGACCCAAGGTCGAGGGAACAAGTAACCGGGTTCTGGAGTCCAGTGGGAGACCAACTCGAGGAGTCGAGTCCGGGTCTCCTAACTCTAGAATTGGTAGGGTTGCTTGCCGCTCTCATAGGGGTCTAGGGGTGTGGGTTTAGCTATTCATCGCGACCGTAGAATCCGTGTTTTATACTGGCTCGTATTGAAAACACGGACATCCTAGTATATCCAATATTTCATATGTTTCTTCTGCTGCGATATCTGTGATGTGATCATTTGATGTTCTGTGATAAATACTATATATAGTATATATGATATATTATATAGACCTTACATATGTTTTACACCCGCGCTAGCCCTGCCCCGCTCTGTCGTTAGTTACCTAACCTAACGGTGCACGAGGGGACATCGAGGCGAATGCGGATGGCATAAGTGTACGTCGTATTTATCTTTAATGTTTAGGTAACTTAAATGATGGGACTTCATTAATGTGATTAATGAAAGAAAAGAAACCTAAGATGTTGTGGAATCGAATTTTCAAAAAAAAAAAAAAACAGGTAGCTACAATTCTTGCTTTGCATCGCGGTGTTCCTTGTAGAACATCCTGCACCTTATTCGATAAGGAAAGGGCCGAGATCCCTTCACCGAGAGTGACCCCTTTAGCAATAACTGGCAGATGCTACACCCCTCAGTTTGTCTTTTGATTGCTTCTATAATTTTTGCTTTGCACAGTGATATATGTGATATATCCCGTACCTCATTCGACGAGGAAAGGGCCGACGATCCCTTCACCGGGAATGACCTCTTTAGCAAAACTAGAAAAGCCTCAAAAACACTCCATTTTAAAATCATTTGATTCTACAACGATATCAAGTTCATTACGCAATAGGTTTTCATAAAAAACCTGTCGTAGCCCTCTGTCATTTTAGATTAGTAGTAGTTAGTATTCGTGCTGCGTTTGTTGGCCTTTGTCAAGGCGTAGTGTGCGGTAGCTGATTGGTGCTTATCTGCTTATGCATATGATGCAGATTGAGTTAGGGTAGTCGTGCGACCTTGTTGGCCTTTGTCAAGGGTCGTGCGGGTGGGTTTAATTCAATCAGGAAATGACGGGTTGAACTTGACTAGCATCCTATGGTTTGTTAGCCTTTGTCAAGGTCATAGGAGGTTAGGGGCAAAATTATCGGGAATTTCAAGTGTTGAAATTTGCAATGAGATTGCATACCTTCTATGAGATAGTTGGATCCTGATACCCACTGCGAGTAATTGTTACTCCTGGGAGAGTTTTACACATTACAATTAGCCGATCTAGTAGGTGTCTAGAAAGGTGTCAACGGGGTTATGCCTCTGGGAAAACGAGCTTTACTGTAATTAGGTCCGTGCGAAAGCACGGGGAACCTCCCTCAAAGTACCGACACTGGCCTGGCTGAAAGATTGGCGAACTTGTAGCGTGTAATTAATCCCGGCTAGTCTTTCCTTTTAGGGTTTGAAGGAAGATTTGATAAAAACAGTGGGAGCCATCTTGATTAGATAAAAAAATAACCAATTTGATCTTGCAAGAGCACACGCAGAGTGTTTTCTTCTCTCTCTCTCCAGGTAGCGACCATAACACGCCTTAATCAAGATAATAAAAAGGACATATTGACCGAAACCGTTTGTTATGCTGAGCTGGGGAACGTTGGTCCCGCTCCAACTTATAATTGTTATAAGACAGAGCAGGAAATTGGAGAATACCAGATTTCCCGTACCGCCCAAACGAAGAAAGTGCTTGTTGATGCATCATCTTCGGGTGTGTTCGTTACACAGAACTGTTTCTCAGTATCTTTTACGTCATGGGTATGTGATACCAGATCAGGATCCCGCATATGTAATTTGTTACGTGGGCTACTGAAAGGTAAAGAACTGAGAATGGGTGATAAGTTTCATGAGGCAGAAAATGGTGCAAGTGTTGCAGCCAAGTCTGTTGGTCACTGTCACCCAGTATGACCAGAATACATTGATTCTGAACAAATGTTATTAGATACCGAACCTAATATACAAAATCATATCAGTCTCTTTATTTAGATAAAGAAGGATATAATTTTGTATTGTTGGATAATGTTTTGAACATTTCCTATATCAAGAGTTGATCGGTTCAGGCACGTTATCTAAAATCATTGATGTTCTAAATCAAACTACAGTTCTTAGTATATAGAACACACACAAGAGAAAGAGTTCAGAAATGAACGAATCCTTCTTGAGGTATTGTAGACTAGGTTATATCAATGCGACCCGACTGGATGAAGTTACATTTAGATGCATATTTAAATCTGTTTGAATTTACATCTTGTGAAAATTGTTAGTCATGTCACAAAGATAAGATGACCATAGCTCTGTTTATTGGAAACAGAGAAAGTGTTAGTGAACTTTTAGGATTGATACATGCTGATGTATGAAGGTCCTCTGTCTACACATGCCAAGACTAGTTCTTTGTATTTCATTACATTCTCTGATAATCTCTCAAGATTCAGACATATGTTCCTGCTGAAACATAAGTCCGAACCTTTTGAGATATTCACAGAATATAAGTTAGACATAGAGAACCAAAACGAGTATAAGTATTATGTCCTTTGATGTGATTGAGGAGGAGAATACTTGAGCACGGAATTCCTGGATTATTCTAAAGGAGAATGAGATTCTCTCTCAGCATTACTCCTCCGTATACACCATAGCACGATGGTATATCGGGGCGGAGCAATTGCACCCTATGTGATATGGTGTGCTCTATGATGAGTAATACTGAGTTTCCAATTTCCTTTTGGGAGTTATGCGCTTGAGAAGCTGCATACCTATTGAATAGGGTTCCAATCAAATCAGTTGCCTACCACTTCATATGTGATATGGAAAGGGAAGAGACCATATATTATGTTTGTTAAGATTTATGGTTGTCCGTCCTATGTCTAAAAGCAAGATCAGGACAAGCTCGAAGCAAGGTCAGTTATGTGGAACTGGAAAGGTTCCAGCTATACAAACTGCAGCTGATGATTGGGTAGAACCAAAGAATTCAATAGATTCTAACGAACCTCATCCTCTCCGCCGATCTAGTAGGGTTCCTCACCCATCTGAGAGATACTTTGGTTTCTCTATGACAGTGGGAGCGAGGATTGCATCATGAGATGATGACCCAACTAGTTTCGAGCTGGCCATCAGGAGTGGGACTCTGTAAGAATGGCTGGATGCTTATCGATCTGAGATGGAATCCTTATACACCAACAAAGTATGGACTTTGGTTGCTTTATCTGAAGGGTTAAATCCCCATCAAGAGCAAGTATATCTTGAGAAGATTACTTGGTGTAGATGGAAAAGTTGAGACTTTCAAAGCTAGACTTGTTAAAGGTTTTCGTCATCGACCAGGCGTGGATAATGATGAAAGCTTTTTCCAGTGGCTATGCTTAAGTCCATCCAGATCCTACTTGCCACGGCTACATACCATGACTACAATATCTGGCGGTTGGTTGTCATGACTGCTTTTCTAAATGATGTTTTAGAAGAGTGCGTCTATAAGTACACAGCCAGAGGGCTTCGTAAACAGTCGGAGCAGCGGAAACGTGTACAAGATGTTTTATGTGATAAAGCAGGCATCGTGAAGTTGGAACGTCTATTTTGATGAATTAGTCAAAGAGTTTGACATCATCAAAATGGTAGATAAACCTTGTATATACAAAATGGTAGTAGGGAGTATGGTGGTGATCCTTGTAGAGTACGTGGATGACATACTCTTGATAGGGAAGGAGTTTCCTATGCTGCGCTCGGTCAATATCCGCTTATCACAATGATTCTCCATATAGGATCAAAGTAATACCTACTAAATCCTGGGTTTTGGATCTATGAGATAGATCTAATTGGATATTAGGACACTCACTAGTTGTAGTGAGATGGTATCAATTGGTCCAGGGGAGAATCACTGGAAGGGTTCCAGGATGATAAGGACGACTGAATGTCAGTCACAAGCATTGTCTTTACCCTCAGTAAAGGAACGGTATGTTGGAAGAGTTCAAAGCTAGATACCGTGGCTTACTAGACGATAAAGGCTGGATACATCGCTATTTTAGATACTACCAAAGAAGCTGTCTGGGTGTATATTAGTTCATGAGATGAACTTAGTTCCTCCCATTGTGTGACAATAGAGTTGTGGCTTATACCAGGGAACGTCCGTCCCATCAGTGATCCAGACATATTCTAAGCCAGTGTCACCTGATCGTGGAGATGGTTGATCTCTAGGGGATCGTGGTTAGGAGAGTAGACTCAGAGGACAACTTGGCGGATCCACTCACAAAGGCCTTTTCCTAGATAGAGACTTTTATGGGATGGTTGAGTATGAGATACTGCAACCACTCCTACAGATGGCCCTAGTGCAAGTGGAAGATTGTTAGTTATATGTATGCCCTAGAGGCCATTACTATACATAGGATGTATATTGTAGTGGATGCTTGGACATATATAAGGATGACTTTCTTGCTCGATATGATAGTATGCTATCTGGTTACTCTTTACCTTAACGTGTACACTCATTGTCTCTCTGTTACATGTTGGTAAAGCCCTTAGGATGTGTACTTGACTATATGGACTATGATGCAGATCATACTAGTGGGGACATGGTAGTCCATAAGTACATCCTTCAAGGTCCCTGGTCATGGGTGTATCGAGACAGGGCATCGATATACCAGAGTAGACTAGCGTATACCTTCTCGACCCATGTAGATGGGCGATGGATGATCCCATATCCATTGGTGTTTGACATCAGAGATGATATACGGGTGCTCAGTGGAGACTGGCTACACTGGACGGACTCGCCGAGAACTCCCAGATGGTATTATACCTCATGTCAGATGGCTGTTCTCTGGTGACACTTGTACAGAGTAGTCTGTTGACCCGAGATCATCATATAGTCTTATGTGATTCCCACTGTGTTTTGATTTCCACCTTACCACGTCCAAGAGGGCGTGCAAAACGGAGGTTTTTGGGTACATTCCCGAATCACATGGAGGCAATGAGCGATAGGAGGGGATTCGTCTCTCCCGGTATAGGGAGTTGATGTTGCGCTTTGTTCGATTGGCTATAACCGGAAATCCATGGCCAGGGTTGCTGAGATTTACTGGTAAGTGTTACCAGTAGTTTCTCGAACTGTTATAGACCTCATATCGACACGACTTATCGAGCTACTGAGGTCTGACGTTTACCACCCCTAGGCGAGATATGCGACATATCAGACGAACAGACCGGACTGTACGGTAAGTGTTACTGGTTGGATTCACAGGAGTGTGAGTGGGCTTGTTCGTTGATCTTCTGATCGCTCAATACCCGGGTGGCCATTACGTTTAGCAGACCGTTTGCGGCTTGTGGGTGTTTGATATGATCATCACCTGCTGCCGGCGTATTGACGAGTCTTTAGAGTCCTACAGAGAGGTTTCCTGGCTTAAGCGAAACGAAATAGGAGCGCGTATGAGATATGCGCGGGACCGAGAATAATGCTGTTGGAGATAGTGCCCTCAGAGTCAATTATTGGATCACAGGCACGTGATTGCAATGATTGAGGGAGGACCTGTCCCAGTAGGACAGTCTTACTCGAGATGATAGTATGCTATCTGGTTTACCTTTATCATCGTGTACTGCTTTAGGTGACCTGACAGGTCGCTATTGCATGTTGATAGAGCCCCTAGGATTCTTGCTTGACTGCCAGCAGTATGAGGGCGATCATATAAGTGAGAGCTGAAGTCTATAAGCACATCCTTAAAAGGTCCCTAGTCGTGGGAGTTTCGAGACAGGGCATCGATTCTCCAGAGTAGACTAGTGTATACAGTCGAGACCCCGACGAGGGGCGGTGGCCGGTCTCACAAGCCACTGGTGTCAGTTGGTTCACCTAAGATGTATACAGGTGCTCATTGTGTTATGAGTACACCGGACAAGACTCGCCGGGAACATGCTAGTTGGTCTTATACCTGACGTCAGATAGCAGTTCCCAGGTGACATGCGTACAGGTTAGTTCATCGACCTGGGGATCGTCATTTGTCTGGTGTGAGTTCCCACTGTGCTTTGATTACTACCTTACCACGGCTCAAAGGAGTCGTGCAAACAGGTTTTAGTTGGGTACAGTCCCGAGCCACATGGAGGCAGTGAGCGGATCTTCAGGGGTTCGTCTCTCCCGGTATTGGGGGTGAGGTCGCGCTGTGTCTAGGAGAGCCATTACACGAAGTCCTTGGCCAAGGCAGGAGATTTACTGGTAGGTATTCCAGTAGTATCTCAGGGTATTCTGGGCTACACTTCGACACGACTTGTACCGCTTTTGGGGGTCTGACTTTTACCAACCCTCTAGGCCCGACATGCGATGCTCATAGACGAACGGACCGGACTGTACGGATATTGTCACTGACAGGTTCAGTAGGGCGTCAGGATGAGTTCGCTCATCGACGTCCCTTTTGGTCAATAGCTGGTGGCCCGTCACGTATTGGCTTATACCTCTGACGTGCTAGTGGTTAAATCCACAGCCATAGTATTGACGAGTCTTTAGAGTCCACCACACTTACAGTTACTCAAGCTTTCGGGCGAAACGCTGTAGAGGCCGTATGGAGATATGGTAGGGTCCGATCAGATACGTGCGGTATTGCACGGATCAGGATCGGACGGTTTGTACTAGTGGCCGTATGGTTATATGGCAGGGTTCGATCAGATATGTGCGGTATTGCACGGATCAGGATCGGACGGATATTACTAGCCGGCTTTAGTTTAAGCCGGATCCTAGTTTAGTACAGTGTAGATTTTGTCTCATTGCATTTGTATCCGGACGGAATACAGATGCGGGTGTGTATGCACAGTATCGGGGTTTTCCTGTAATTTATTACGGGATCAGTTTTCTGGAGTTGCCAGTTTGCATTCCGTTCCGGCCGTTTTTCCTTTGTTCTTTCCCGGCCGGACTTTTCCGATGGAGGGGGTTATTTGCAAGTTTGCAAATAACAATTGCGGAGGGAGTTTCTTGCAAATTTTTTGATTATGATGGCATCTTTTCTTTTCAACCATCATTTGATTCTCTTTACATCACTAAAAGGTGATTAGAGTTTGATGTGAGTTAGTTATGATGATGTTTGGATATGGTCACCTTTTACCTTTTACTACACTCACCTCCCTCTTGCATTTTGTATTCCTTCCTCCACCATTCTCATTTTGAGATGGTTGAACACATTTGAGAGAAAAAAGATGAGAGCTTCATTTTTGAGAGTGTAGCATTTTGATCTCTTTTCATGTTAAGAAAAATGCAAGCACCATTTTTCTTATCTTGATTCCTCCATCATCTTCAAAGGCAACAAACCCCAAATGAGACATAACCTCTACACTACACATTCTAGAGCAAATAATGGACGCGTCGGCCATCCAACTTCGAGCCCGAGTTGCCTCGGTATTGAGGTGGGAGCCCGTAAAAGATGCAGGCGATGTGGTGCCCTTCCGGCGAGGAGGCGACGACCGGAGTTTCCGCAGGAGATCGGGACGACGACGAGAAGACCGGAGGACTCGGATCATTCGGTATATCTCTAACCCGTCTTGTAATTAGCTAGAACTAGTTTAATGGTCCGATCCGGGTGTTTAGTGCGCGGTGGTGCCGGTTTGCTAAGTTCGTAAAATTTAAGTTTATCACCGCTTCCGCATTTGGCCGTCGGATTGATGGTCGGGGCGCCGCCGTGCACTTACAGTGGTATCAGAGCCTCGCCATTAACTTCATCTTGCTTTGTTTGATGTGTTTGCATTTCCGATCTACCAAAATTCTAAAAACCCGCATTTTTCTATACATCAGTTTTCTGTCGAAATTTTTTGAAGTCCAAAAATTTTTCAGGTTGTCTCAGAATGATGTGCAGGGAGTTCTAAGAACACTGGAAAAATTCGACAACACGATCCCTCCGTACGACCGCGGAACCGCGGCCATAACCCCTCTTTGGCCGTGGTTCCGCCCCAGGAATGAGGGATCATGTCATCGTTTTTTTTTGCAGTGGGCTTGTGGGCTAAAAATAGGGGTTTTGGAATATTAAAATTGGGCCCAGAATTTCTGTGAGTGCTACAGTATTGCTTGGGGGCCCACTTGTTAATGTTTGATCGATCGGATATTTTAAACACATTATTTCACAGTATTTACATTATATCTGCGACCGTGAATGTCACTTGATCGGTAAATCCAGTCCAACTGCTATAGCCCGGTTAGACGGATTTGCGAACGTGACTTTCACGTTGATGTTTTGTGATTTTGCTGTGATGTTGCGGATCGGTCGTGGAGGATAGCCTGGATGCAATGGTAGTACAGTTTTTTTTTATTATGTATATTTGATATTGCGGGGCGAGCGTCCGACATGTGGACTGCCGTCACTGCCTGATTGTATTATTCTTTTGGGGCACGACCTGGTTGCGGTCGATGTACCCGTTGTATGTATATTTTACTTTCTGTACTAGGGTTACCCCGCGGAGGGGTGCACGGATGGCCGGGTTCTAGAGGGCAACAAGCCCGCATCTCATGGCATTGAGACGGAGGGGGCTTCACTCTAGGATTGGCGGGCTATTCGCCGCACTCGTAGGGGTTACAGGTTGACCAAGGAGGGGTGCCCAAGTTACCGGATTCCATGAAGTGCTGGGTGGTCCATTCACGGTGCTGATGGGGGCTGCCTCGCTTCAGGTTTTGGCGGGTGACTTGCCGCGCCCGTAGGGGTCTAGGATTTCATTGCACAGGCTATCCACACGACCAGGGGAACGTCGGGTTTCAGTAGTGGCTCTGTGAAACCCGGGGATCCCAGATATCTATATTGTTCTGTGATGCTGTACATTTCTGTGATGTTGCTTTTTTATCACGCCTTGAGCGAATATAATATATTGGTATATATATTAGTAGATGTTGTATATGTTTTACATCCGCGCTAGTCCAGTCCCCGCTCTGTCGTTAGTTAGCTAACCTAACGGGTAATGACGGGACCCAGTGGCGAATGCGGATGGCATATACGTACATCAGTATATTTTCGTTCTTTGTAGTGTGATCAATTGATGGGACTGCGTTGATTCGGATCAATGCAAGTTAAAACAAACCTATTCTGATGTTGTTGGAGCACTTTTCAAAAAGCTGTTATTGCAAGGACGTTCACTTTTGTTTTGCATCGTGGTATTCATTTGGAATATCCTTCTCCTCAGTCGACGAGGCAAGGGCCGAGATCCCTTCACCGGGAGTGACCCCTTGGACAGAAGTTTGCGTCAGGGCATTAACTTCACTATAGCCGATTACTTTTGCTTTGCATCGTGGTATTCATTTGGAATATCCTGCACCCCATTCTACGGGGAAAGAGCCGAGATCCCTTCACCGGGAGTGACCTCTTTAGTAAAGGTTTTCGTCACTATATTTTCTAAAAAGCTATCAGTTCCTTCAACGATATCAAGTTCATTACGTTAATGGTTTTCGCCAGAAACCATTCGTAGCCCTCCGTCGTTTCATATGGGTAGTCAATAGTATTCAAGCTGTGTTTGTTGGCCAAAATCAAGGCACAGTGTTTGGTAGCTGTTGGTTATTCATATGCAGCATAGATAGATGCGTTGGTTTGGGGCAGTCGTATAGCCTTGTTGGCCAAAGTCAAGGGCTTGTACGGGTGGGCTCAAATTAACCTGGAGAATGACGGGCAGAACTTGACATGTGACTTATGATTTATTGGCCAAAGTCAAGGTCATAGGAGCATGGGGTAAAAATCCACATCAGGAGTTTCAAAAGAACTGAAACTTGCCAGATATGCATACCTTCTGGAGTGTGATAGCGTGAGCGGATTCCGTCACGTTATCATGCGATGATAGTTGGATCCCGATTCCCACTGATGAGTTGGTTTACTCCTCGGGTGACCCCGACTAATTCTTCTTTCAGGTTTGGAGGAGAATTTGAGGTACAGTGGGAGGTTTCCAGATTAGATAAAGGGATAACCATTCTGATCTAGGTTAGAGTGCATGCTGAGTGTTTCTTTTCTCTCTCTCTCTGGCAGCGACCATTGACCCGACCCTAGACTTTGACTCAGTGACCAAGTTGACCGAACCTTCTTAACACTGGCTTTTGGATTGTCAGAGTTGCAGACCTCATTGCCACTCCTACTTTTATCCTTTTCTCCAGGACACCCAGTATTGCTACGAACGTCCACTTCCATTGGACAAAACCATCGTATGGTAAGATACGAACTCGAAGGAATTCGAGGATGGTTTCCGGTTCTGGAGAAAACGGATAGGATTATTCAGTTGTTTTTTCCCTTTTACCTTCTCTCAAGTTGTGAGTACTCCTTGGTTTAGGAGATAGTACACCTATTACGCAAATTGGATAGTCATCTTCCAAACCTTAGGCTGGTGCCGACCGGTAGGGAATGAAGAAAACCAATTAGCCTAAACGGTGTGCAGAAGGTATTAAGATTAAGACAAAGCAAGGGATTAGTAAGAGGGCATAGTAAATTGCGACTGATATTCACGACCAAACCAAGTATTTCTTCGCCAATCCTTAAATCACCTTTGTATTTCTCCAGGACACTCCGTATCACTACGAAGATCCACAGTTTATTGGATACTCCATCGTATGGTTATATACGAACTCGAAAGGAACTTGTTCCAGTTCGGGGATGGATTCTGGTCCAGGAGAAATAGGAATAAGGTTTGTTCGGTTGTCTTTTATCTTCACCTTCTCTCGCATTGCGAGTGCTCCTAGGATTAGGACAGTACACCCATTATGCTTATTGGATAGTCTTCTTCCAAACCATAGGCTGGTGCCGAACGGTAGGGAAGGAAGAAAACCAATGTGCCTAAAAGGGTGTGCAGAAGGTAATGACTAAAGACATATAAAGGGATTTGGAGAGGTGGAAAAGAATTATACGGTTATAGTTGTGAATCTGGATAATGGTAGAGGCATTACTAGGAATACCAGGATACTCCATCGAAACATTTCAAAGTTTAGTTCAACTGTGTACTGTTAAAAGAAGACTGATTTCCCGATTGGACACTTACTCCAGGGTATGTATTTACCAGGTCTGATTCTCACATCTGTATGGTTTTACAGATGATGAGTGGGAGTAAGTCATTGGGAATAGGGTGATCATCCTCATTATATCGGGATTCGTTGTAATCGGTGATATTTGAGGAGATCACCTGGGCTGTTTGCCGGTCGGCAAATATTTGGTTTCGAATATCCGCTGTTGTGCACCAATTTCAAATTGATATATCTGTACGTCTATTTTCATAGAGTGAGATATACCTTTTGATATTATGTCGATGACATTTACCTATATCAGTGGATGGTTAGGTAAGAAGCATCAAGCAGCGGTGTAATTCTTCTTAACCATAAGTACAGTTTTCAAACTACGACACACAGTGAAAGAGTTGTTAGACTCAGCGGACTTATACAGAGTATTGTATGTTGTCCAGTGTCCATTAGGACAGAGGGGTTGGTCCTCATACTATATTCTGTTTACTTTTAACTTCTCTAGTTCTTGGACATGTGTTTCGTAGAAACACAGACTCTAAGTTTTGAGGAGTTATAGGTATTTGAATAGAGTAGAGAACCAGGTGTAGCAAGTATCGAGATTCTTCAAAGTGATCAAAGATGTAGATACTTGTGTATGGTATTCAGTTGATAGTAATGATAAAGAGAAATTGCTTCTCTTTTCAGGTTACTCATAATTGGAAGCATTCCTAAGTTGAGTAACGCTGATCGGCCTCCTTCCATTTAGTTGACATGCACTGGAGACAGCTGCATGATTTGAATCTGGTTCAATTAAATCAGTGGCTCTGGTTCTATATTGGATATAGAACAGTTCATATCTTAACGATGTTAAGGTACGGGGAGTTGTCCGGCTTATGATTAAAACCAGACACTGGACAACTCAAGGCACGTTTCTGTAATGGCTGTTTGTGGGTTGACCCAGGCTATGACAAGGGCTGACTTTCTACCATCTGGGAGATCAATAGTAATATTGTTCTAGACTCACCACAGTTTTAATAAAAATGGATTTTTCAAAAACAGTAGTGGGAGTATGGTAGAACTGGAAGTGATTCCAGAACCGCAAACGATTACTGAAGATTTGATAAGGAACCTAAAGATTCAATCTGATTTGACATTCCATTGGCCACTCCGCAGATACGGTGGGTAACTTCAGGCACCCGAGAGGTACTCCGGTAGCCTCAAGGACGGTGACAGGGAAGTTCTTGTTTACCCACACTTGCCATTGTTGTTGTTCCAGGCTGCGAGACCCGGCAGAAGGATGAATATAGCGTCGTTCTAAACTAGCTTTAGAAGTGCACGTCTATACGACTCTGCCAGAGGGTTGTCGTAGTCGGTGGGAGCAGCGGAAGCATTGGTTGACATCAGGCTTATGTCTATTTATAGACTAAAGCTGATGTAGCGGAGATAGATCATCTATTTTTGATGTGACAGTCATAGGTTTGACGTCATCAGAATAGAGGATGGATCTGTTGAGAAGGTAGTAGGGTGTGATATCCGGGTTTTGGATGACATACACAAAGTAGGAAGTGACATTCCTACACTACGATCGGTTATACTTTGGTCGTCACACAGTGTTTTCTCTACAAGGGACTTGGACATTATATCAGACATACCGGTTACTAGATCTATGGTTTTTAGATCTAGATTTGGGTGGTTTCCCAATCTGGGTACTTAGACAGCATTCTAAGAGTATTTAGAATGGACGACTCCTGGCACGGTAGTATACCTGCAGGTAATGGAGTCACCCTCTCTAAAGGTGTCTTATAGACTAAAGTAGAGAGGGATGTGCATGATTGGCAGATCACTTGCTTAGGCAATTGAGTCAATCATGAGATGTCAAGTACCACACCAGATGTTGTTCTTGCACTAGATACAATAAGTTGATATTGATCCAATCCTGGAGAAATAGTCGGAAGCAGAACATAAGTGGATGTTCTAGGGATATGATAACGACAGCCTCATTTGGGAGACAGTTATCATTCCAGGCTTCCAAGGTGACATGGACGACAAGGAGGTTGTCAGAGTTATAGTTTTCCTTCTGACGAGGGGCAGTATTTTGGACAGGTGGTCCAAGGAAATACTTAGGGTGGCATGGCGCAGGATACTGATTAAGGTCGGTTGAGGATACAGTCTTAGAAGTTTGGATTTGGAGTTCATTTATGAGCTAGTTCCCATCAGACATCCAGACATTCTAAGACAGGTATTGCTCATTTCGAGAGATGGCTTTCTTCGCGAACTTGAGATATAGAGAGACATAGAAAGAAACATCTAGGCGGATCCACTCACTGAGGCTATTCCTCGAACACAATAGTTTCGCAAACGGATTTTGTGAGACTGACTAGTAGGGGAGTTGGGTGTTCGGTATCACACAGGCTGTGAGTATGCGACATCGCAATAATTAGCCTTGAGTGCAAGTGGGAGATTGTTGGAGATAGTGCCCTCAGAGTCAATTATTGGATCACAGGCACGTGATTGCAATGACTGAGGGAGGACCTGTCCCAGTAGGACAGTCTTACTCGAGATGATAGTATGCTATCTGGTTTACCTTTATCATCGTGTACTACTTTAGGTGACCTGACAGGTCGCTATTGCACGTTGATAGAGCCCCTAGGATTCTTGCTTGACTGCCAGCAGTATGAGGGCGATCATATAAGTGAGAGCTGAAGTCTATAAGCACATCCTTAAAAGGTCCCTAGTCGTGGGAGTTTCAAGACAGGGCATCGATTCTCCAGAGTAGACTAGTGTATACAGTCGAGACCCCGACGAGGGGCGGTGGCCGGTCTCACAAGCCACTGGTGTCAGTTGGTTCACCTAAGATGTATACAGGTGCTCATTGGGTTATGAGTACACCGGACAGGACTCGCCGGGAACATGCTAGTTGGTCTTATACCTGACGTCAGATAGCAGTTCCCAGATGACATGTGTACAGGTTAGTTCATCGACCTGGGGATCGTCATTTGTCTCGTGTGAGTTCCCACTGTGCTTTGATTACTACCCTACCACGGCTCAAAGGAGTCGTGCAAACAGGTTTTAGTTGGGTACAGCCCCGAGCCACATGGAGGCAGTGAGCGGATCTTCAGGGGTTCGTCTCTCCCGGTATTGGGGGTGAGGTCGCGCTGTGTCTAGGAGAGCCATTACACGAAGTCCTTGGCCAAGGCAGGAGATTTACTGGTAGGTATTCCAGTAGTATCTCAGGGTGTTCTGGGCTACACTCTGACACGACTTGTACCGCTTTTGGGAGTCTGACTTTTACCAACCCCCAAGGCCCGACAAGTGATGCTCATAGACGAACGGACCGGACTGTACGGATATTGTCACTGACAGGCTCAGTAGGGTGTCAGGATGAGTTCGCTCATCGACGTCCCTTTTGGTCAATAGCTGGTGGCCCGTCACGTATTGGCTTATACCTCTGACGTGCTAGTGGTTAAATCCACAGCCATAGTATTGACGAGTCTTTAGAGTCCACCACACTTACAGTTACTCAAGCTTTCGGGTGAAACGCTGTAGAGGCCGTATGGAGATATGGCAGGGTCCGATCAGATACGTGTGGTATTGCACGGATCAGGATCGGACGGTTTGTACTAGTGGCCGTATGGTTATATGGCAGGGTTCGATCAGATACGTGCGGTATTGCACGGATCAGGATCGGACGGATTTTACTAGCCGGCTTTAGTTTAAGCCGGATCCTAGTTTAGTACAGTGTAGATTTTGTCTCATTGCATTTGTATCCGGACGGAATACAGATGCGGGTGTGTATGCACAGTATCGGGGTTTTCCTGTAATTTATTACGGGACCATTTTTCTGGAGTTGCCAGTTTGCATTCCGTTCCGGCCGTTTTTCCTTTGTTCTTTCCCGGCCGGACTTTTCCAATGGAGGGGGTTATTTGCAAGTTTGCAAATAACAATTGCGGAGGGAGTTTCTTGCAAATGTTTTGATTATGATGGCATCTTTTCTTTTCAACCATCATTTGATTCTCTTTACATCACTAAAAGGTGATTAGAGTTTGATGTGAGTTAGTTATGATGATGTTTAGATATGGTCACCTCTTACCTTTTACTACACTCACCTCCCTCTTGCATTTTGTATTCCTTCCTCCACCATTCTCATTTTGAGATGGTTGAACACATTTGAGAGAAAAAAGATGAGAGCTTCATTTTTGAGAGTGTAGCATTTTGATCTCTTTTCATGTTAAGAAAAATGCAAGCACCATTTTTCTTATCTTGATTCCTCCATCATCTTCAAAGGAAACAAACCCTAAATGAGACATAGCCTCTACACTACACATTCTACAGCAAATCTTGGACGCGTCGGCCAGCCAACTTCGCGCTCGAGTTGCCTCGGTATTGAGGTGGGAGCCCGTAAAAGATGCAGGCGATGTGGTGCTCTTCCGGCGAGGAGGCGACGACCGGAGTTTCCGCAGGAGATCGCGACGACGACGAGAAGACCGGAGGACTCGGATCATTCGGTATATCTCTAACCCGTCTTGTAGTTAGCTAGAACTAGTTTAATGGTCCGATCCGGGTGTTTAGTGCACGGTGGTGCCGGTTTGCTAAGTTCGCAAAATTTAAGTTTATCACCGCTTCCGCATTTTGCCGTCGGATTGACGGCCGGGGCGCCGCCGTGCACTTACAAATGCGTGTATGTGATACCGTATTCTATTCTCACGATGAATGTATCGATTGGTTGTATGCGATATAACCTAGTTATCGAATCGAGAATTGATTCGATAAGTCGATGCATTGAATATTAGTCGGTCATATGCGATATGACCGGATCGTTAAATCATGTGTTGATTTAATGATTTAATGTATAATTATATATTTGATATATTAATTTACATTAACTAGTATTGGTTCACTTAAGATTGATTATCTCACTTGAATGTGCACATTGTATATATGATATATGTTTGTGCACTAGTTTGTATCATGTTTGATGATACATGCAAACTTGGGTGTGTGTTTACTTTAAACTATGATTAAGTTAATGGTTAGGGTTTGATTTATTTATTTATTTACTTTATTCATTTTGGCAAAGAATGAAATGGTGGCTTGCTTTGTTTTTTTGTTGAAGCTTCATGAAGCTTTGAATAAGTGACCATTTTGTTTCTTTCCTTAACCCTAACCATTTACTTTAACCCTAGTTTATTCTCTACACTTGTTAACTCACCCATGGTTGCTAAATAATAAGAATCACTTGGATTTTCTTTTGAAAATAATTCTTTTTTCCTTTCTTCTTCTTCATCTTCTTCATGAAGAAAAAGCAAAGCTTTCTTGAAAAATGTCAAGTGATGAAATCAAGTGAGAAATCCAAATCCAGAGTGAACCCACTTCCTATTTCTTCATCCTCAACCACTTGCCATATTGTATAGGGTGTTTTCTTCAAAAGTTTCATGAGCTAGTGAAGATGGAGCTTGAGTTAGAGTTGCCTCGACGTAGATCATCTTCGGCATCGAAGTCAACGACCTAGCCCGCTCATTTCTCCGACGAAACCATCGCTAGAGTCCGGGATGCCGGTGATCGCAGCGATGGGACGTCATCACGGAGCTAAAAAAGTGGTGGACCGGATCTACAAAGGTTGTATTTCCATTCACTTATTAGTTAAGTTGTTAACTAGTTATAGTTTCGCCTTTGCCTCTAGTTATCGATCTATGATTAGGGTTGTTAGGCACATGGAAAATTTGATTTTGCCATGGTTGATCAGTTGTGGAACCTCTTGAGTGTGCCTAGGAACCCTTCAAATAAATCCCAGATAAAAATTTAAAAAGGATCACATAAGTTTTATAAAGAGTTAAGCATTTTTCAAGTCTCGTTTTCCAGTAAGGTTTCAATTTCAGAATTTCTATCTTCCTTAACAGGAAACTAGGTCTTATTTTTCACACCACCTTTTTCTTGTTTTCATTTCATACACACCTCTGTGAACGTGCAATAGTCTTTATCATAGAATAAAACCTTCATATCTCCACTAGAAATACTTTTTTATAGAAACTTGTCTTTTGTCAAGATTATTCTCACACAAAGAACCGTTAGGAATTTTAACTCGGAGAGAACACTTGCTTGACTTTGTTTTAATCTAGACTTTCTAGGCTTCTTAACGAGCTTTAGGCCAATGCTCCCAAACCAGTTGGCTTTAGAGCATTAGGTGTAGAGACACCCCAGCGGACTTAATTGCTCAAGTTACCTAGGCCAAAAAACAAAGACAATTTAGCGTGAAAATCAAGATGATTCAATGCGAACGGAGATATAACCGACAGTTCAATTATTATTTTTAGATAAAAGACGTGTTTAGTGGGTTCGGTGTGTAATCATTCCAATCAAGTTCCAGATGGGTTATTTTTCAGAATTAGTTCCAATTAAGGCATCCATAACATCCCTTCATATCCGCTTCACTTCATAAACTATTCTTGATATTACTTATTTCAGAACAAACCTATTTGATCCTCAGAAAATAATTTATCCATTTAAAAGTTTTCAGACATAATAGACTTGTCATCAAATTTTCAAAGCTCACGACACGTGTAGTGTGATGTAAAGACGTATATCAGCTATAGTTAACTTTAAAGGAGAGTTATCTTTCAGATTTTCAAAATCTAAAAATAAGATTTACTTATTCTTATCTTATCAAACAAAACCGTCGAAATACTGAATCTGACTTCTCCCACTAGCTAACTTGACGAAAAAGTTTTTATGTTTTTAGAAAATTTTCTGATTTTTATGGATTTTATGGATTTTAGTATGCAGATGCAAAATATACATATGAATGCGAAGGTTAGAAATGTGTACCGAGCGTACCGCCAAACTTAAACTGGGCAGTGTCCTCACTGTCATTGCATGAAAAATTATTGAAGGGTCAAAATTGTCGGTTAGATCTACACATTTTTTTTTGAATTTTTTTTATTTTTATTTTTATTTTTTTAAAAAAAGAAAAGAATAATAAAAATGGATATGCACCGGACAAGAATATCCACATATATATACAAAATGGTATATACATACCCCCAAACTTATTTGAAACAGTGTCTACTATTTTGGCTGGATAACCGAAGTTTGGTGGTAGGCAGAGGAAGATTATGCAGGGTAAACCGGCTCCTGTAAGACCAAGAGCTCCTCTGTTGGTTCGGCGCTAAGGTACGGTTTTAGTCTGTGTCCGTTTACATTGAAAAATAAACCTTCCTTTGGATTCTCCAAATCCACAGCGCCATACGGATTCACATTCCGCACAAAATATGGCCCTTTCCAGCAAGATCTGAGCTTACCTGGATGGAAATGTAGCCGGGTGTCGTAAAGCATTTCTGTTTACTAGGTGCGAATTTTTTGCGCAAAAGGTGTTTATCATGAAACACTTTCGTTCGGTTCTTAACGACAACCGTGTTTTCGTAAGCCTCGTCCCGAAGCTCGCTCAATTCGTTCAACTGCAGCTTCCGATGGCTGCCCGCATCTTCGAGAGACATATTCAGCTCCTTTATCGCCCAAAATGCGCGATGCTCTATTTCCACAGGAAGGTGGCAAGCTTTTCCGTAAATAAGCCGATAGGGAGACATGCCAAGATCGGTCTTATAAGCAGTTCGAAATGCCCAAAGGGCATCAGTGAGTTTTAACGACCAATCCTTACGGTTCTTGGAAACCGTCTTCTCCAGTATCTACTTGATTTGCCGATTTGAAACTTCGGCTTGCCCACAGGTTTGGGGGTGATAGGGCGTAGATAGCTTATGATTAATGGAATATTTCCGCATCAAGGCCTCGAAAGTCTTATTGCAGAAATAAGTTCCATTGTCGCTAATGATCGCTCGGGGGTGTCCAAACCGGGAGAAAATGTTTTCCTTAAGAAATCTAACGACAACCTTGTTGTCGTTAGTCCGGCTGGGCACAGCCTTGACCCACTTAGAGACATAATCAACAGCAAGAAGGATGTACAAGTTCCCAAAAGAGCTAGGAAACGGCCCTATGAAATTAATCCCCCAAACATCGAAAATCTCCACAACCAAAATTGGTTGGAGCGGCATTTCATTTCTCCTGGATATCCGGCCTAAGTGATGGCACTGGGAGCAAGTCTTGCAGTAGTCATGAGCGTCTTTGAAGAGTTGTGGCAAGTTGAAACCACACTGCAAGATCTTCTTTGCTGTCTTTCTAGGGCCAAAATGCCCGCCACATGCTTGATCGTGGCAAAATGACAGCACACTCTTGAATTCATTGTCAGGGACACACCGACGAATAATTTGGTCGGGACAGTACTTGAACAGATAGGGTTCATCCCAGTAAAAGTGTTTTACTTGGTATAAGAATCGAAGTTTGTCCTGACTTGACCATTCAGTTGGTAGCAATCCTGTGGCCAAATAGTTCACAATATCTGCGAACCAGGGTTCGCAAGATACTGTCAAGAGCTGTTCATCTGGAAAAACGTCGTTGATCGGAATGTGAAGCGACGGCGAAGAAGGAAGTCGTGAGAGATGGTCGACGACTATGTTTTCACATCCTCTTTTGTCCTTGATGACAAGGTCAAACTCTTGAAACAGGAGGATCCAACGTATCAGCCGAGATTTTGCATCTTTCTTCGCAAAAAGATGGCGCAGAGCAGAATGGTCCGTATAGAAGATGACTGGAGAGCCGATGAGGTAGGGCCTGAACTTTTCTAAAGAAAATACAACAGCCAATAATTCCTTCTCAGTTGTTGTATAATTGAGTTGGGTATCGTTCAGGGTTTGGCTAGCATAATAAATTACGTGCGGCATCTTGTTGATGTGTTGTCCAAGAACAGCACCGATGCAAAGTCGGATGCATCGCACATAATCTCAAATGGGTGCGTCCAGTCAGGAGACGAAAGAACGGGAGCAGAAGTGAGTGAGATTTTTAATGACTCGAACGCAGTCATACAGCTCGAGTTGAAGTCGAATGTCGTGTCCTTGGCTAACAAAAGAGTCAAGGGTCTAGCAATCTTGCTAAAGTCCTTGATGAACCGTCTATAGAAACCGGCATGGCCAAAGAAGGCTCGGATGCCTCTGATGCATCTGGGAGGAGGGAGATTGGAGATGACTTCAATCTTCGCTTTATCTACCTCAATTCCATTTTGCGAGATGATATGTCCTAATACAATACCTTCGCGCACCATGAAGGGACAATTCTCCCAATTTAAAGTGAGGTTCTTGTCCTTACACCGGGTAAAGACAGCGTCGAGATGCAACAAACACTCATCAAAGGAATCGCCAAAAATGGAGAAATCATCCATAAAGATCTCCAAGAATTTTTCCACCATGTCTGAGAAGATTCCCATCATACACCGCTGGAAGGTAGCGGGCGCATTGCATAACCCAAAGGGCATGCGACGATATGCAAACGTGTCGAAAGGACAAGTGAATGTGGTCTTGTCCTGGTCTTTTTCGGCGATGGGAATCTGATTATAGCCGGAGTAGCCATCAAGAAAGCAGTAGTACGCGTGCCCAGCCAATCGTTCAAGCATCTAGTCAATGATAGGTAGCGGAAAGTGGTCTTTCCGTGTTGCGGCGTTGAGTTTTCTGTAATCGATGTATACTCGCCACCCAGTCTGGGTGCGAGTAGGGATTAACTCGTTCGTCTCGTTGGTTATGACCGTTATGCCTAATTTCTTGGGGACAACATGAATGGGGATAACCCACTGGCTATCAGAGATAGGGTAAATGATACAATTATCTAGACACTTTACGATCTCCTTTTTTACAGCCTCCTTCATGACTGGGTTGAGTCGCCTTTGTGGATCCTTGGCTGGTTTGACATCATCCATCAGATGAATGTGATGTTCAACGATCAGGGGACTAATCCCTTTGATGTCCGCCATTGACCAGCCAAAAGCTTGCCTATTGCTGTGCAAGACCGTAAGAAGGGCTTTCTCTTGCTCTGGAGCTAGAGAAGCCGAGATGATAACAGGAAGGGTCTCGTTCTCACCTAAGTAAGCGTACTTAAGGTGAGACGGCAATGGCTTGAGTTCGAGCATTGGGGTTGAAACGATTGAAGGCAAGATTGGTGAAAATGTCTCGAACTCAAAAGATTCCAGCAGAGGTTCAAAATGAGTGTAAGCGACCGAGTTGGATGGTTTAGGTAACTCATCCGGAAATTCGAAGGATTCAAACTCGAGTGGTGACTGGCCAAGATAGTTCAAGAAAGTGAAACACTCATAGTCATTGTCGGGCGCAGACGCAGCAGTAGGTTCAAAGAGGGACGCACTAGTGGCGTCAAGATTGCTGTGATCGAACAAAAACTCCTCGAATTCACAGTCCTCTGGGGTGATCTCCTGGATTGAACAAACGTCCAGTATATGAGCATTAGGTTCGTAGGGCTGATTCCCTAACCTAAAAATGTTGAGTTCAATTGTCATGTTTCCAAAAGATAGGTTCATCGAACCATTTCGACAATTGATCACAGCATTTGAGGTTGCAAGGAATGGGCGACGAGTATCACCGGAATTTGATTCCGGGGGTTAGCTACAGGCTGTGTGTCTAAAACAATGATTTCAACGGGGAATATGAAATCCCCGACCTTGATTAACACATCCTCTAGCTCACCTCTAGGATGGGTGATCGATCGATCAGCCATTTGGAAAGTACAGTGTGTGGGTTTCATCTCTCCTACACCTAGTTGCTCATATACTGAGTACGGAAGCAGGTTAACACTGGCACCAAGATCCAAAAGTGTGTGGTTGATGTTCTTATCCCCAATGGTAATAGAAATCATAGGACAGCCAGGGTCCTTCCATTTTTGAGGTAAAGACTGGGTAAGAGCATCACTCACAGCACTAGCTAAGAAAACTTTCTTAGGTACCTGAGATTTCCTCTTTTTTGTGCACAAGTCCTTTAAGATTTTTGCGTAGGAAGGGACTTGTTGGACAGCATCTAAAAGGGGAATGTTAATGTTAACCTGCTTAAACAACTCAAGAATCTTCTCCATTTGTGGATTTTTTTTATTGGACCTCAACCGGTTTGGAAATGGAACGTTTTTAAAATTAGTTGAGTCCAATGCTTGTGGAGGAGATTGTGGAGTTGGAACGGATCCCAGAGCTGGAGTTTTCGTGGAGTGAGAAGTGGGTCCGTTCAGAGCAGAAGAAGAAGAAGAAGAAGAAGAACCTTTTGAAGGATGAAGAATAGGCTCAGAAGATGAGGAAGGAGAAGAAGAAGACGAAGCGGCCGGGGTGTCATTATCCTCAATTGTTGTGTCGATGTTGTTGTGCAGTATCCTTCCAGATCTCAATGTAGTCACGGCACTCACATTATGGTTCTGTTGTTCAAGAGCAACATGCACATTATGTGCGTGACCAGGATTGGGAGTGGTTGAGATGGAAGGTTCCCCTTTTCTCGCTCGCTTAATGCCGCATTCAGCTGTGCAATCTGGGCTTCGATGGTCTTGATGCTTTGTCCGTGTGTAGCAGTGTGTTGCATCAAAGACTGAATAGACGACTGGATGTTTGCGGTGGATTGTGTCGATTGTTTAATGAACGCCTCCAGACTTCGTTCTAGCGAGGAAACCTTATCGTTGTTTGACGGAACAAAGTTGTTTTGGGGAAAAGAATTGTTGGGTGCAAAGTTGTTCGTCTGATTTTGAAAAGGTTGGGGTTGGAAAGGCTGCTGAAATTGATGTTGAGTTTGTTGCTGAGCTTGTTGTTGCGTAGGAGGGGGCCTCTAGAAATTGTTGCCTTGTAATTGATGCTGGTTCTGATTCCATGCGAAGTTGGGGTGGTTCCTCCAACCGGGATTGTAGGTGGAAGAGTATGGATCGTTTCTTGGTCTTTGCTAAAATGCAGCATTAACCTGATCCTGTCCTTGAGACGGTGAATTGTAAGGACACTCTTCGGTTAAGTAAGATGGATCGGAACAACAAGCACAAATGGTACGAAGGGGAAGAACAGGGGCAGGAGCAGGAGATGAAAATTTGCTCTCTATCGCTTCAAGTTTTCTCGTTATTGCAGCCATTTCATCTTTCATTGCAATAGAGACATCGAGTTGGTGAATGCCTACCCTAGACTGACTAGTAGAAGTGGAGGAAGAAGAAAAAGAAGTTGGTCTGGTGCTCTCCCATTGAAGCGTTTGTTCCGCAAGGTCGTCGAAGAATTTCCATGCTTCCTCGTCAGATTTGGACAGGAAGTGGCACTGACAAATGGTTTCCAACAACTGCTTGGTTGCTGGGTTCAGGCCCTCGTATAAAGTTTGGCAAAGTTGCCATTTCTCAATACCGTGGTGAGGGCACTAAACAAGAAGGTCTTTATACCGGTCAAATCACTTCCAAAAGGGTTCATTAGGAAGCTAGGAGAATTGGTTGATTTTGTTACGGATCCTCGCGGTCTTATGATTTGGATGGAATTTCTTGAGAAATGCTTTCACAAACTCGTCCCAACTGGTTATGGAGTGGGAAGCGGTGCTATACAGCCACTTTTCAGCAAGATCGCAAAAAGTGAACGAAATGACCCGTAGCCGTATAGCATCGTCTGACAGCTGGGTTGTTTTCATCATAGCACAAACATTCTGGAACTTGTTGATGAAGATATAGGCATCTTCAGATTCAAGCCCATGAAATTTCGGAAGCATGTTAATGAAGTGGGGCTTAATTTCAAAATTATCCCCATTGGCCGGTGGAAGGGAAAGACAGGTGGGAAGTGCAGAGCGGGTGGGATAGAAACGATCCTGGAGCGCGATTCGCTGTGGCGCTACAACAGGCGGTGGTGGTGGGTTATTCGCATCCATAGGAGGTGGAATCAATCCCGGGGGAGTCAAAGGGATGTTTGGATTAAATCCTGACATCGCGGAAGAAGAAGTTAGTGATGGTGAAGGTAAGGATGTATGAACGGAATTCCGGTCAACGTCGGAGTTGGCCGGCAAAGGTAAGGGTGAAAGAGGCGTGGAGGGAGTTTCGACGTCTGAGTCGATCGCGTAGTCGGTAGCGACTAACGTAACGCGGACTAGGCGGGCACTAGTGTCCCGAGTCCAACCGAACATACACTAAACGAGTTTAGTGTAGTCAAAACGGAGAAGGTGAGGGTAAGAAAACGTCAATGGAGAAATACGATGGGAGGTGGGTGAAAAAATGGGATTCTGGCGACAAAAGGCAAGTTTTTATAAAAGTTTTGTGTTTCTTTTTTCTTTTTTTTAGAAAGGTCTTTACAGAAATATGTACAGACTTACGGCTTCAAACAATCACAGACAAAATATGCACAATCACACCTAGATCTAGGGTCACCTAGGTCAGCTAGACAGCTCCTAACTGTTCTAAAGGGCTAGAAATAGGACCTTAAACCACCTCTTCTCCGCCAATTGCGGTCGGGTAAGTGCCAGGTAAGTGGGAGGCTCCCCACTACGTAAGTAGTGGTTCTAATTAAATAACCACTTGCCTTGGACACACTTGTCTAGACACCGCAAAGTCAGGATAAGATAAACGGCCGATGTCTACAACCAGTCCTCTGTCCTATTGAGCGCGACGTCTTTAGGGCCGAGTCTAGTATTTTTTAATTAAATAATGGTCAATGCATATGCCTTTTATGATTTCTGGGGTCCTGGGAAAGGTGATTAAATCCCCACCCAATCTGGATTGGTTTCAAGCCCCTTAAAGTCCGATTAAAAAATGCAAAGCAGTAATAATCAACTGCAATCAAATTTTTATTCTTTTAAGCGCGGCGCAAAGAATCCTGCACAAAAACAATTTATTGGAAGGGGGAAGAGAGTTTGCGCAAAGAATGCTGCAGAAAAAACAGTTCAGTGGACTTCAGAGGAGTGGGGAAGAGGCAGAAGGACTCACAGGGGATTTTCTGTTGCTGATGTCAGCAACATGCCGCGGTTCCCTGCTAAACAAGCCCTATGGCCGCGGTTCTGCGCCTGTATGGGTGAGTTGGGCCTTCAGTTTTCTTGAATGTTCTGGTTGGGGTGTCCTCTTCTTGTCTAGATCCCCTGAATCTTGATTTGCTCACTGGGTTTGCTCCAGAATTATTCAGTAGACCGTTGGTTCCGTCTTGATCACCCGTGGTGTAGCCGCGAGTTATGGGTCTAACTTTCCACATCTTTGGCACTGAACTCGACCTTCTTTTTACCCTGCACACTTGCACAAAAACTAATCAAAAATAACAAGATGAATTTTACAATATATATTTTTTTGTTTTGTTTTTCGGTTATATTTATATTCACAAATTAACCCGAAATTACACAATGAAATAAACTACCGTCTCCCCGGCAACGGCGCCATTTGATTGATAGATTTTTGCGTGCTTAGTTAATTACCGCAATCAAGATGGTTTCGCTTGTAGCTAGCCGATTGAGTACGGGTCGTCCGCAGGGAGATGGGAATCTTTTTCTATGTGCTTTGACGAGTTAAGTCCAAATGTCCAGGTTTATTTGAGATTAACTATGTGCTAAAATGTATATAAAGAGAGCTTGTTAGGGATAGGATTAGGTTAGTTTGAGTTAGGAGTCACTCACTTCTTTCGTTGGCACTCTTAATATTGGTGTTACGGTAATCGGCAACAACGGGGATTAGCACGACTAGGAAGGAACTTGCGAGTATAAGCTATGCTTTCCAACGCTTAGTTCCTTCCTTGTGGTCCTTGTCCGTCCGTTCTTGGCTCTTAGCCTTAACCTCCGGTTAATTCAACCACAACTGGTCTCACTAAGGAATCGCCGCTATCATGTAGGATAGGGTGCCGTAGGGAGCGAATTGTGGTTCAATTAGCGGGAGTCCGAATTAAGATGTTGGGCAAGAAAAGAGTGAGAGAGATTTCATTCTCTCAAACTTTCCTTATCCTACCCTAACAAGTGAGAAACTACTCACCCATAACAAAGAAAAAGAAAATACAACAAAAGGAGGAAGATAGAAAGAAAGAGGTTAGAAGTTTACAACTAGCTATTTGAGACCTCACGTTGGCAAGGATCAAGCTTAAGCATCATTGTTGTTAAGGATAAAGTAAAATGGAAGAAGAAAGAAACAAACAACAAATAACAACAACTAGATTAGCAAATGAAAAATACAAGCAATTATAATTAACCACATAACAAGACAAGCATGATAACAAAAAGAACTCTTTTATTCATCACTTCACTCAAAAAAGCTCACTACAAGATTTTAATGGAGAAAAGATGATAAGAGGAAGAAGAACAACAAAGTATATCTAAAACCTAATACAAGAAAATAATCACCCTTGACTTGGCAAGTTCTGGGCTATTTATAGGCAGGAAACAGAGAACCTGGGGTAACATTCAGGACCAACATGAATTGACCAAACTGCCCCCAAAAGATAACCCTCTGCCGAGTCAGCATGGCCGCGGATCCGCGGCCAAAGCGCGATGTTGGCCGCGGATCCGCGGCCATAAAGAGGAATTGATGTCTCATTTTTTGTGGTTTTCCCTGGTTTGCTATGTCCTTCAGTGTGGAATACTTAGTTTCTCAGAAGCTCCTCACAATTTTTCCAGAATTTCTGCAGATCAAAAGGTGATTTGATGTGGATCTTTTGCCATGATTTTTCTTGAGGTCCACGTAGACATGTTGGATCTTGTGTTGACATTGTGCTTTGTGCATGAAAATGACCATCGATTTGCCATTTTGTCCCTTAAACTGGTGTGTAGCAACATACGGATAGAGAGCGGAGACGCGTATTTATCTGTGGTTGGCAGTAATCCAGAATTTGTCGCACTTTTCCATGAATTTCACTGTTTAGAGCTGAGAACCTGTATTCTGCAATTAACTAGCAAACACGGCTCAAGAGTACCTACCGATAAGCAATGTGATAAAAAAAATGGGCGGTATAAAAATGCAAAAATCTGATATGAACATTTCCCTCCTTGTCGAGATTCGACTTTGGAGAGTGTGACCTGTGAATAGTATGCAAGAGTCCGTTTTGGACCGACTTGCAGGGTCCCAGTGCTTAGGAAACAGGTTTTTTAATCCTCGCTTCCTAAGGCTTTTCCTCACGAGTCGAAACATATCGAGTAGTTCTCGTAAAGACACTAATTTCCTCACGAGTCGAGACAAATCGAGCATTTCTCGCAAGAATATCCTAACGTCACAGTTAACCTCTGCTCTTTATGACAGAGGTCCGTTAGGGTCTGTGGTACTTAGGGTTTTGGCCGTCGTACCGTCACGTTAGCTGATATATTCCTCGATATGCAATCTTGCTGTTCGAGTAGCTTTGCGATTGTCGTGTCTCTGATCCCTTCGGGGGATGGACAAGACGTCTTCAAGTAATCTTCCAGGTAGTATTACCGTCGAAAGTACAAGCGTAGAGATATTCCATGTCACTTTTTACTTGAGATTAGACACATATTGGAGAGCCCCGATGAGTCATAACCACACCGCGCTGGTGTGGGATGCTCTCCGATAGTCTTTCAGGCTTTATATGACTTGTCGTCAAGACCCTGAAGCTAGGAATTTGGCCTTTGCTTTGTTTGATGACATTGCATCCTCTATATCGAGATGAATGTCGCGGTTGTCTCTAGGTTGTTGGTGAACCGTCGAGGTTTGGAACAAGGGACTTTGCCGTGGCTCCGCTGTTTGATGATGTTTCGTCTGCTGTATCGAGACGAACGTCGAGGTGGTGACCATTCCGCACTGGTGTGAGATGATCTCCGGTTGTCTTTCAGGCTTTGTATGACTTGCCGTTAAAACCTTGAAGCTAGGAATTTGGCCTTCGCTTCGTTTGTTGGCATTACGTCCTCTAAATCGAGACGAATGTCGCGGTTATATCTAAGTTGTTGGTGAACCATCAAGGTTTGGAATTAGGGACTTTGCCGTGGCTCCCCTGTTTAATGATCTTGCGTCTGCTGTGTCGAGACGAACGTTGAGGTGGTGACCATTCCGCACTGGTGCAAGATGATCTCCAATTGTCTTTCAGGCTTTATATGACTTCCCGTTAAGACCTTGAAGCTAGGAATTTGGCCTTCGCTTCGTTTGCTGGCATTGCGTCCTCTATATGGAGACGAATGTCGCGGTTGTCTCTAGGTTGTTGGTGAACCGTCGAGGTTTGGAACTAGAGACTTTGCCGTGGCTCCGCTGTTTGATGATCTTGCGTCTGCTGTGTCGAGTCGAACGTCGAGGTGGTGACCATTCCGCACTGGTGCAAGATGATCTCCGATTGTCTTTCAGGCATTATATGACTTGCCGTTAAGACCTTGAAGCTAGGAATTTGTCCTTCGCTTCGTTTGCTGGCATTGCGTCCTCTATATCTAGACGAAAGTCGCGGTTGTCTCTAGGTTGTTGGTGAACCATCGAGGTTTGGAACTAGGGACTTTGTCGTGGCTCCGCTGTTTGATGATGTTGCGTCTGCTGTGTCGAGACGAACGTCGAGATGGTGACCATTCCGCACTGGTGTGAGATGATCTCCGATTGTCTTTCAGGCTTTATATAACTTGCCGTTAAGACCTTGAAGCTAGGAATTTGGCCTTCGCATCGTTTGCTGGCATTGTGTCCACTATATCAAGATGAATGTCGCGGTTGTCTCTAGGTTGTTGGTGAACCGTCGAGGTTTGTAACTAGGGACTTTGCCGTGGCTCCGCTGTTTGATGATGTTGCGTCTGCTGTGTCTTGACAAATGTCGAGATGGTGACCATTCCGCACTGGTGTGAGATGATCTCCGGTTGTCTTTCAGGATTTATATGACTTGCCATTAAGACTTTGAAGCTAGGTATTTGGCCTTCGCTTCGTTTGTTTTGTCATATCCAAATCCTGTTGGAGGAAGGACATTGTTGTTGACATTGCGTCTGCTGTAATGAGACGAATGCTGAGGTGGAGCTGGGATTTTGCCGTTACTCCGCTTTACTGACCATGGGGTCTTTTGTTGACGCTGCATCTGTAGGGTTACTAGGCACTCTAAAGAGGTTCTACAAGGCATCCACCATGCCGGATTTAAATTTTAGCCGTGCCGAATAACTCTAAACAAGATCGTTAAGTAGAGATTAGGCGAACATATGCAAGTAAATCACATTTACACTAAGTGAATACGAAAATACAACCTTTGTAGATCGGTCCTTCACTTCGTAAGCTCCTTGATGTAGCCCCTTCGCTGCGATCATCGGACTCCCGGACTCTCGGACGGCTCCATGAGAAAATTGCAACGGTATTGCTTGAAGTCTTCGAGGCCGAAGATGATCTACGTTGAGGGAATACGGACTCAAGCTTCTACTTCACTAACCAAAGAATTATTGAAGCAAACACCCTAAACTAAAGTGCTAGTCTAGTAGAGGATGGTGAGATAGGAAATGGGTACACTTTAGAATTTCATTTCTCACTTTGTATCTCTCTCTTTATCAAACCCTAGAATCAAAGTGAAATAGGAAGAAAAATGAGCTCAAAATAAGAATGGATAATAATCAAGAGAGAGAATGAACTAACCATGGTGAGTAAGTATCATATACTTAACTCATGTAGAGACATAACCATGGCTAATTATAGTAGTTAGGTTAACTAATATCCTAAGGAAAACAAAACTACTGGACAAAGTCAAATGCAAGAAAAGCTTCATGAAGCTTCATGCATTATCCACTAATTTTTGAATTACTTTAAATATAAAAACCTAATACTATAATAAGTATGGTATAAGTCTTATACACCCATGATATTTGTATCAACAACCATGATACAAATAAGAACACAAATAAATATATATATCACATATATATATTAACTTGTGCAAAAGTGAGAAAAACAAATGCTTAAGTGAACCAATGTTAGTTAATGTAAATTAGTATATCACATATACAATTATACACTAAATTATTAAATCAATACTTGACTTAATAATCCGGTTATATCATATATAACCGACTAACATACAATGTATCGATTTATCGAATCAACCCTTGATTCGATAACTTGGTTATATCGCCTATAACCGATCGATACAAACTCACGAGAATAGAATACGGTATCACATACACGCATTATTCTAGGTCCCGCACATATCATATATGCGCTCTTATTTCGTTTTACTTGAGCCAGTACAACCTCTATGTAGGACTATAAAGACTCGTCAATACGCCGACAGTAGGTGATGATCATATTAAGCACCCACAAGCCGTCAGCGGTACTAGCTGGACGTAATGGATACCCGGGTATTGAGCGATCAGAAGATCAGCAAGCAAGGCCGCTCCAACTCCTGCAAAAAGCCTGACAGTGACACTACCGTACAGTCCGGTCTCCTCGTCTGATATGTCGCATATCAAGTCTAGGGGTGGTAAACGTCAGACCCCAATAACTGATAAGTCATGCCGATACGAGGCTCATAACGGGTCGAGAAACTACTGGTAACACTTACCAGTAAATCTCTAAACCAGCCCTGGCTAGGGACTTCCCTGTTATGGCCAATCGAGCATAGCGCAACATCAACCCCCAATACCGGGAGAGACGAAACCCCTCCTATCGCTCATTGCCTCCATGTGACTCGGGATTATACCTAAAAACCACCGTTTTGCATGCCTTCTTGGACGTGGTAAGGTTGAAATCAAAGCACAGTGGGAATCACACAAGACTCTATGACGATCTCGGGTCTACAGACTAACCTGCACCAGTGTCAACAGAGAACTGCCATCTGACGTAAGGTATAATACTATCTGGGAGTTCTCGGTGAGTCAGTCCAGTGTACCCAGTCCCACTGAGCACCCGTATATCATCTCTGATGTCAAACATCAATGGATATGAGATCATCCATCGCCCATCTGTATGGGTCGAGAAGGTATACGCTAGTCTACTCTGGTATATCGATGCCCCGTCTCGATACACCCACGACTAGAGACCTTGAAGGATGTACTTATGGACTACCATGTCCCCACTAGTATGATCCGTATCATAGTCTAGGTAGTCAAGTGATCAGTCGAAAATAATGTATTTTTAACACGGCAATTTCCCTAACATTTGCACTCATTTAGAAGTGTTCGGTATTCATATTTCACATATTAGCAAATCAGTCGTAAAATATCAGATTTCATGTATTAGACTTTTAAACCGACACTTTAAGCGAAATTAACCGCATTTCATGGCATCGCATCATTTCTGTATTTGCGCAACACTTGTCTTGAGTCTGTGCAGGAAAATACGGAAGAAAAACCAAAGAGCTGATCAAAAATTACGCAAACTCCAAGTTTTGAGATCTGGTAGGAATCCAAAGGGAGAAACAAAATTCCATATATCAAATAAAGGCCCACAACTCAGGCCCAACAAGCACCAGAGAGCCAAAGCTCCAACTCCCCCAAAGCCCGCGGATCCGCGGCGGGAGCCTGCTGGCGCCGCGGATCCGCCGCGCTTCTGCCACATCATCAGTTGATCTTTTGGGCATTATTCTTATCTCAGGGCCCACATTCATTTCTGATACGTCAAATTCCATAATTCTCCAGAAGCTACTGCCAGATCAGCAAAGAAGATTAAGCAAGGCTAATCCTCCTAATTAATCCTCTTCTAGAAGCTCCCTCCTAACTAATCACATCTAGAAGCTTCTCCTCTAACTAACTTTTGGAAGGAAATTCAAATTTCCTCAACAAACTTTAGGAGGGAAACTTAGAATTTGAAATCCTAGATCTAGGGTTTAGATGTCTATAAATAGGAACCTAGACCTAGGGTTAAAGGGTTGTTCATCATTAGTTCAATAATCTTCATTAATCTTTACCTCTTTCTTCATCTTCTTCCACAAGTCTAGCGACAAGGCTTGTGCGAAACCTTAACCCTAATTCCACTCCAAATTCAAGATCTTGAGTACCAATCAAGCGAGAAGCCTTCAACCTTTTAGGAGGCGAGCCGATCTTCAATCGGGCAAGTGATCCAAGCCGATCCGCGACCCACGGAGACGAGCGAAGCCAAATCGACGATCGAGTGCTTCCTCTTGTAGTTCTTGAGCGAATGTAACTAAATTGTTGATATAAATAAAAGGTGAAATTCTTGAGTCTTGCTTTCTTTTAATTCTTGCATCATGGTTAGATCTCAATTTGTAATTGTTGTTCTTGTTGTGATGTTTGAGTGAAACTTCGCTCGTTAAGGAGTCAAGACGATAAATAGAATGATGTTGTAACAAATCTTTAAACGATTTTTAAGTCCTACGAGTTTTGTAAACCCTAGCAAGTTCAAGAATCGATGACCTAGTTTCGTTGCGATGCTTTCTTGATTGTGATCGCTCGAAATTAGGGATCTACGATCGTTTCTTGAATTTACTAGAGGCTATAATGTGAATGATATCGACGAAGGAACAAGGGATGAGATGAAACCCTAGTTTCATAAGAAATCCCTAATTCTCGTAGATCATCATCGATCTAGTATCAATTCATCGAAGGATACGAATACGTCATTGTAAGATTACATCACATCTATAGATCCGATCGATTCCTACGAGCCTCATTTCGATTCTTGAGATTTGGTTTGGAAAAATCATCAAACGATCAATTCTTGATTCTATCTTTTAATGCTTTCTTAGATCTAGTTTTTTCTAATTCTTGAACTTCAATTTTAAATCATGAATTGTTTTGTTTTCTTTTCATTAAAGTTTCAACTCATCTAATTCAAAAGACGAACGATTACACTTTCCCTGAGGACGATCCGCACTCACTTACAATCTACAATCCGACACCGTAGTTGATTGCGGTCAAATAATTTTTGGTTGTGATTTCTTTACAATTTCATACTACACAACAAGAATCTTTTCAATCAAATGGCGCCGTTGCCGGGGATCATTTGATTTGATAAACACAATCGGAAATCTTTATAATCAAATGGCGCCGTTGCCGGGGATAGTGCGCTAATAGTTCGTATTTTGAAATTTGAGTTGAACAATTTATTTCATCATAATTTTTTTTTGATCAAAATTCGTGCAAACACTAATACGTGTGTTGTAATTGATTGCGAGAAAATCTGGAATCATTGGAGCTGTGGAAAAAAAATTTCTGAAACATCCAGAGAGCTGTGTAGGTGAAAAGAAGTTTGTGCACAAATTTTTGTGCACTGATCCCAACATACCGCGGCGGAAGCGCGGCATTAGGGCACATCCGCGGCGGATCCGCCGCAGTTCTAGCTCCTCTCTGCATCAATTTTGCTCTGTGAGTCTCTATCTTTCTTATCTCTTACCTCATCTGCTCCAAATAACAATTTCTTGCAGGTTTCTTTGCAAATAATCGCAGCGCCGCAAAAGCAAAATAAAATTTGTGCGTGTTTTTGATTTTTGGTTGTTTGCATATTAATACGGAATTTAAGGGGCACGACCAAATTCAAATTAGGTGGGGAGTTCGTTACCCTTCCTAGGCCCCGAAAATCGCAAAACTTGCATCCACATTGACCCACATTAACTAAAAAATATCTAGAGATGACTCTAAGGACCGTCGCGCTCAATTAGGACAGAAGGAGGCCGTGGGTAATTCATTGCTTATCCGAGTTTTCTTGTGGTGCCTAAGGCGAGTGTGTCTAAGGCTAGTGGTTTTTAATTAGGCCCACTACTTACGTAGTGGAGTACCTTCCCACTTACCTGGCACTTATCCGGCCACAGGGGGACCAAGAGGCAGTGGAGGATTTATCCTGCGACTTGTCTTTTGGCAGTTAGGAGCGGTCTAGAGCCGGACCTAGGTGACCACTAAAATTAGGGTTTTTGTGTGTTGCATTTGTTTTGTTGCATCATATTTTTCAAAAATCCGTATCATTTTTAAAACAAACATCGCATTCATCATTTTCCCTAATTATAAATTCACGCTGCCACTTGTACTAACCCTTTTTAGTGCAAGATAGGCTGGACAACGGGTTTCTAGTGCCCGTTAGTCCGCGTTTCCCTCATCGACCCAAAAGTCGGTATTTCTACATTTACCCTTTTCTTTACCCACCACCACACCCACATCGATGGATCCACCTCCATCGAACTTCTTTTCCACTACTCTGCCGCCGTCCGTTGGTGCGCAGAATCCACCTCGCATCTCTCTCCAAGAGAGGTGCTATCCAACACGAAGTCCACTTTCCACTTGTCTTTCCATTCCACCAGCCAATGGGGAAAATTTTCAAATAAAACCCCAATACATCAACCTTTTACCAAAATTTCACGGTCTCGAGTGTGAGGACGCATACGTGTTTATCACGAAATTTGAAAATGTATGCGCAATGATGGGTACTTCACAGCTTTCTGTGGATGCTTTACGTTTACGTCTTCTTCCATTCACTTTGTGCGATTTAGCCGAGAAGTGGCTATATAAGACTACTGCACATTCCATTTCAAATTGGGACGAATTCGTCAAAGCATTCCTTAAGAAATTCTACCCACATCAAAAGACAGCTCGAGTCCGTAGCGAAATCTATCAATTCACCCAGCTTCTAAATGAAACATTTTCAAAATGTCTTGACCGCTTCAAGGATCTGTTAGTCCAATGTCCTCATCACGGCATCCCGAGATGGGAACTGTTCCGAATCATTTATGAGGGCATTACTCCTTACACAAGACAGACCCTTGAATCCATGTGTCAAGGCAATTTTATGACCAAAGATGATGGGGAAGCCTGGAACTTTCTGGAAAATTTTGCTGAAAAATCTTTACAGTGGGAGGGTGTGAGTCAATCGTCTAGGGATGGCAATGATATTTCCATAGGAGTTAGAGCCGACATTGCAGCTATCAATAAGAAACTCGAGAATATGGAAAATAAATTTTTAGCTGCCACCCTAAATCAAATGTCACTCTCCAAAACTGTATGTGGTTGCTGTTCTGATCCGTCTCACTTGACGGAAGAATGTCCGTTTCAAGGTCATGAGCATACCAATGCCGCATTTCAAAGACCTAGAAACGATCCATCTTCCTCCATATATGATCAGGGTTGGAGGAATCACCCTAACTTTGCTTGGAACCAATCACAACCTCAAAACACGGTTCCAAACACGAATCATTTTCAAAGGGTCCCTCCACCACAACAGCAGCCACAACTTCTATTGAGTCAGCACCCCTTCCAATCACAAAACTTCCAAAATCCGGCCAACACTTTTGCACCGTCTAGTCCTTTGCAATTGACCGGTACAGATAATACATCTGCACTAGCACAAACCTTGGATACTTTCATGAAACAATCCATCCAAGGGACGGCACAAGTTTGCAATCTTCCATTGAGAATGTGATGAAGATCAATATCCCTCAAAATGAGAACATCAAATCGATGGAAGTGTTGCGCCACGGCAGCGCCCCGGCCGTCTATCCGAGGCCAAAATGCGGAATCAAAATTTTCTTATCTTTTAAACTGGCGCTACCGCGGACAATATACCCGGATCATAACCATTAACCGATACTAGCTAACAAGAGAAAGGGTGAGAGATATACCGAGTGATCCGAGTCCTCCGGTCTTCTCGTCGTCGTCCTGATCTCCCGCGGAAACTCCGGTCGTCGCATCCTTGCCGGAAGGGCACCACATCGTCTGCATCTTTTACGGGCTCCCACCTCAATACCGAGGCAATTCGGGTACGAAGCTGGCTAGTCGACGTGCCTAAGGTTTGCTGTAGAATGTAGTGTAGATGATGCTTGTCTCATATGGGGTTTGAAGTTGCCATGGTGATGGAGGAATCAAGAATGAGCAATGGAGAGAGTTTTTAAACTTTTGCAAGCTAAGCATCAAAATGAAATGAAGCAAATTGCCATCCATCAAAAAATGAACTTCTCTCTCTCCTTTTCTAATAGTGGCCAGCCCTTTTACAAATGGGAGTGGGAAAAAGCAACTCAAGAAGGGAGGTGAGTGTAGGAGATTAAAGGGGGGTGACTACATCCAAAGTGAACCTCAAATCAAAGATGCAAATCAATCTCATTCTAATCCTTTCTCATTAATGCAAAAACCATGATGAAGAAAAGAATGGAATCTAATGATGATAAGAATATCATAAACCAACATATGCAAGAAACCCCCTCTACAAATGTTATTTGCAAACTTGCAAATAACCTCCTCCATCGGAAAAGTCCGGCCGGAAAAGAACAAAGGAAAACCGGCCGGAACGGAATGCAAACTGGCAACCTCAGAAAACTGGTCCCGTAATAAATTACAGGAAAACCCCGATACTGTGCATACACACCCGCATCTGTATTCCGACCGGATACAAATGCAATGAGACAAAATCTACACTGTACTAAACTAGGACCGGCTTAAACCAAAGCCGGCTAGTAAAATCCGTTCGATCCTGATCCGTGCAATACCGCACGTATCTGATCGAACCTTTCCATATAACTATACGGCCACTAGTACAAACCGTCCGATCCTGATCCATGCAATACCGCACGTATCTGATCGGACCCTGCCATATCTCCATACGGCCTCTACAGTGTTTCGCCCGAAAGCTTGAGTAACTGAAAGTGTGGTGGACTCTAAAGACTCGTCAATACTATGGCTGTGGATTTAACCACTAGCACGTCAGAGGTATTAGCCAATACGTGACGGGCCACCAGCTATTGACCAAAAGGGACGTCGATGAGCGAACTCATCCTGACACCCTACTGAGCCTGTCAGTGACAATATCCGTACAGTCCGGTCCGTTCGTCTATGAGCATCGCATGTCGGGCCTAGGGGGTTGGTAAAATTCAGACCCCCAAAAGCGGTACAAGTCGTGTCGGAGTGTAGCCCAGAACGCCCTGAGATACTACTGGAATACCTACCAGTAAACCTCCTGCCTCGGCCGAGGGCTTTGCGTAATGGCTCTCCTAGACACAGCGCGACCTCACCCCCAATACCGGGAGAGACGAACCCCTGAAGATCCGCTCACTGCCTCCATGTGGCTCGGGACTATACCCAACTAAAACCTGTTTGCACGACTCCTTTGAGCCGTGGTAGGGTAGTAAGCAAAGTACAGTGGGAACTCACACGAGACAAATGACGATCCCCAGGTCGATGAACTAACCTGTACACATGTCACCAGGGAACTGCTATCTGACGTCAGGTATAAGACCAACTAGCATGTTCCCGGCGAGTCATGTCCGGTGTACTCATAACCCAATGAGCACCTGTATACATCTTAGGTGAACCAACTGACACCAGTGGCTTGTGAGACCGGCCACCGCCCCTTGTCGGGGTCTCGACTGTATACACTAGTCTACTCTGGAGAATCGATGCCCTGTCTCGAAACTCCTACGACTAGGGACCTTTTAAGGATGTGCTTATAGACCACCAGCTCTCACGTATATGATCGCCATCATACTGCCGGCAGTCAAGCAAGAATCCTAGGGGCTCTATTAGCGTGTAATAGTGACCTGTAAGGTCACCTGAAGCAGTACACGATGATAAAGGTAAACCAGATAGCATACTATCATCTCGAGTAAGACTGTCCTACTGGGATAGGTCCTCCCTCAATCATTGCAATCACGTGCCTGTGATCCAATAATTGACTCTGAGGGCACTATCTCGAAGAATCTCCCACTTGCACTCAAGGCTAATTATTGCGATGCCGCATACTCACAGCCCGTGTGATACCGAACACCCAACTCCTCTACTAGTCAGTCTCACAAAGCTCGTTTGCGAAACTATTGCGTTTGAGGAATAGCCTCAGTGAGTGGATCCGCTGTGATGTTTCTTTCTATGTCTCTCTATATCTCAAGTTCGCGGAGAAAGCCATCTCCCGAAATGAGCAATACCTGTCTTAGAATGTCTGGATGTCTGATAGGACCTAGCTCATAAATGAACTCCAAATCCAAACTTCTTAGACTGTTTCGATAACTGAACTTAATCAGTACCCAGCGCCATGCCTCCCTCAGTATTGCCTTGGACCACCTGTCCAAAATACTGCCCCTCGTCAGAAGGAGAAACTATAACTCTGACAGCCACTCTGCCATCCATGTCACCTTGGAAGCCTGGAATGATAACCGTCTCCTAAAAGAGGCTGTCGTTATCACATCCCTAGAACACGCACTTATGTCCTAAAACTGCTTCCGATTGTTCCTCCAGGATTGGATTAATATCAACTTATTGCATCTACTGCAAGAACAACATCTGGTGTGGTACTTGACATCTCATGATTGACTCAATTGCCTAAGCAAGTGATCTTTCAATCATGCGTATCCCTCTCCTCTTTAGTCTGTATGTCACGACCCAAATTTGGCCCGTAACCGGCACTTAAACTACGTAACGTCTAAAGGCGTACGCAACTTAAGTAAGCCGAAACCCAGAAATCTAAACCACCCAAAACTGGATCAACGGAGAAAAACATAGTTTTAAATATTCGGAAATTTTCAAGTAAAAATCTTTAAGTTTAGTTTTCGTTCTTAAAAATTTCGGCAGCACCTCCTTTGTAAAAACTAACCCCGAAAACGGGTACAACATAGATAATAATAAAAGCATCCCAAACGGGAGCAAATCACGCCCAACGGCGGAGAAAACCACCACAACATATATACGACGCCGAAGCGAAGAAATATAAAAGAAAACTGCATAAAGAAGTAAAACTTTTCAACAAAAACCGGCTCCCACGAGCACGGCACCCAAAGTCACCACAAAATATAACACTGAATCCTCACAAGTCGTCTCTAAGTCATATACAACATAGTGGTAGATGGAGAATACTAGATCCAACAAAAAAATATACAAAGTACAAACAGATAACCGCAACCCACCTAAAAGCAAGGCTTCACAGCCAACCGTAGCGGTATCCGCAAAAGTAGAGATGAAAAGATGCCCTGCCGCGACTACTCAGAGGGTAAGTCCTGCACAACACTGTGGCACAACGGGGGTGAGTTGCCAACTCGTGAATAGTAACTAACATCATACAGTAATCGCAAGTATGCACGAACAACGATCTATCTATCACAAGTAATCCGATAGCATAAGTATGATAGGTGAATATGCAACAATCATGTAAAGGTATATCATCAGGGTACTACAACTACATGAAACAATGCATATCAACATAATCCTGAGTGTGGGATGATATAATATAAAATCTCATGCAAAAATCATCAGCATGGAAAAACACCAGTGTCCCTCACTGACACATCAAATCCTAAATCCTCAGGCACCGCATCCTCAGATCGGCCCTCAAATCCTGTATGTCTCACGAAAACCTGAGTGTCCAACACCGACACTCGAAACATCATGAAACCCGTGTCTAGCATCGACACGTAAATCCTCATAACTCAGGCGCTGTCACCATGACTAGCCCTGACAATATGTCATACCTCACTCCGGTCGGTATCTCCAAGATAACCGCCGAGTCCAAATACAATCACCGGTAGGTAGTGGTCCCACCGTCAGGTTTATCGTCTACACCACGAAATCACCACTCACCCCGGGGTACCATACCGGGTCCACCATGTACCCGCAGACGGTGCATCCTGCTCCTCGAATCAGGTATCACAAGCCAAATCTCAGAACCGAGAAATCACATGGTGGACGCATCAAATATCATATCAAGAGAAACCGAGTTTTCAAACAATACAAAGTTTTCTTGAAAATATCCCCCACGGTTCTCAAATCCATAAATCATATGAAATCCATATCTCAATGCGTAAAATCCATATAAAACTGATATATGCAACATAAAACATCAATATGTGCATATAAAGGGAAAACCGCTCTTTAAATTGAATCTAGCTTTAAAATCATATCAGGCGGTTCCCAATTCCTTCGAAAATAAATGCAGTATCATATGAAGTGTACATGTAAGTGTAGTAAGGTTTTAGTATCTACATGTAATCAAGTACGAGAGTGTACATGTCAATATGTATGCATGATGTATAGGTAATTATAACAAGATATAAGTGAAGTGGAATAAGGTTCACTACCTTAACTATTCCTGCCCAATGCAATATCACGTATGTATGTGTCCACAGTATTTCATATGCACAATAGAATATGAGTTACTACTCTAATCATTCCTATCCACTATCATATCACATATGTAGGTGTTTGTGCATGTCATGGCAATTACAAACGGTGTGGGTGTAGCATACAATTTAGTGCTCGTGCAACATGAACCGTCAGTAATGTGTTATATCTAAAGGTACGAGTCAAGTACAACAGATAATGCTATGCAATGACATTCATATGAAAGTAACTAATATGCAAATACATGCAGCTATCATATCATATTCGCCCCGACGCATAACGCCATACGGGCGATTTCCCCGTAGATGTTAAATCTACTCACCGATGGTCTCGAGCTAAGAAAATCCGACCACCTACTTCCCCTTTTCCGCAGCACCCGAAGTCCCTGCTTGCGAACCTAAAATTTCATAAATACAACACGTAAGCTAAATATCCTATAACGACGGAAAGATAACGAAACGCGACGAAAACGCCCGGAAAATTACACTGCGCGCTTAGCGCATCTATCGCGCACGATACCGGCCAAAACCCTAATTGGGGTCGCTAAACTACAAAACACCACGTATGGACCCCGATCGTCCCGATCGCGCAACACAACACAAAAATTACGAGGAATACACTGGATATAACCTCGCAACTACCAAACGAACCCTACGTCGGAAAACACCGAAATCTAGTAAGCAACCTATCGCAATATATCGCACTAGATTCAAGATAACACAAATCTAACAATTACAAATACCTTAAAATAGCTTAACTAAGCTATCTAAACCAATCCTATATTTTTTACACTCGTTAATTATGTTTTAGCAAAAATCTAGTAAGCAACTTTGCTTAATTAAACAAAATGCTTATTAGCAATTTTTAACATTTTCTACTAGATTAATCTTTTCTAAAACCCAATTTAACACTTCAAATAAACACTAATCACTTAATCAAAAATTAACCCTAACATGAATTTCTTAAACCAAATATAATGAATTAATCATGATTTAAATGCTAAACTAAGCACTTAACTAGTTAACTAAATTAGCTAGTTAAAGATTAAAGAAATTAATTATGGATTAAGGTAAGAAATTATACCTCCTCAAGAACACCAAAAAGAACTTAGATCTATCACTTTAGCCTCCAAAACTCAAGTTTTGAAGAAGATCCATGAAGGATTAGTGAAGGAAAAAGGTTTAATATTTATATAGGAATTTTTGGATTTATTTTTGGATATCTTCTTGTGTTTTTGAAAGAAAATGAGAGAGAAATGAGCTTGGAATGATTTTGGACAGAAATGGGGGAGTTAGGGTCGGCCAAGGTGAGTGGGGGGTATTTTTGTGAATTTTGGGTGAAGAAATTGCTAGGAAAATGAGTAATAAAAGCTAATAAATGCATTTTGCCACCATTTCACCTTTTCTTTTCTTTTTAAAATAATTCCTTTTGCACTCCAAAAATATCTAGATATTTAAAAAGAAGTTTCTAAAATAATTCTAGTGACAAAATTAATTTATTCACAAAAGAAAATTTTTCCCGATTTACGTGCACAAAACACCGCTTAAAATAATATTTTTTTCGGGAAAAAATCTATCTGAACCAAAACCTCCCAAATACTGCCAAAGTTCGCGCACAAGCTTTATTTTGGCCAAATTAGATGTCGGTAAGCTTATACGGTCGTTTGATCGAAATCGGGTTAAAACGGGAAAAACCGACAATTTTACCCTAAAACGGGAAAATTCGCAAAACGATTTCTAAAACATTACACTGTAGGACACCTTTAGAGAGGGTGACTCCATTACCTGCAGGTGTACTACCATGCCAGGAGTTGTCCATTCTAAATACTCATAGAATGCTGTCAAGGTACCCAGATTAGGAAACCACCCAAATCTAGATCTAAAACCATAGATCTAGTAACCAGAATGTCTGATATAATGTCCAAGTCCTTTGTGGAGAAACCACTGTGTGACGACCAAAGTATAACCGATCGTAGTATAGGAGTTTCTTTTCCTACTCTGTGTATGTCATCCAAATACCAGGATATCACACCCTACTACCTTCTCAACAGATCCATCCCCTATTCTTATGACGTCAAACCTATGACTGTCATGTCAGAAATAGATGATCTATCTCCGCTATATCTGCTTTAGTCTATAAATAGACATAAGCCACCTGTCCACTAATGGTTCCGCTGCTCCCACTGACTACGACAACCCTCTGGCAGAGTCATATACACGTACACTTCTGAAGCTAGTTCAGAACGACGCTATACTCATCCTCCTGCCGGGTCTCGTGGCCTGGAACAATAGCAATGGCAAGTGTGGGTAAACAAGAACTTCCCTGTCACCGTCCTTGAGGCTACCGGAGTACCTCTCGGGTGCCTGAAGTTACCCACCTTATCTGCGGAGTGGCCAATGGAATGTCAAATCAGATTGAATCTTTAGGTTCCTTATCAAATCTTCAGTAATCGTTTGCGGTTCTGGAATCACTTCCAATTCTACCATACTCCCACTACTGTTTTTGAAAAATCCATTTTTAATAAAACTGTGGCGAGTCTAGAACAATATTTCTATTGATCTGCCAGATGGTAGAAAGTCAACCCTCGTCATAGCCTGGGTCAACCCACAAACAGCCATTACAGAAACGTGCCTTGAGTTGTCCAGTGTCTGGTTTTAAGCATAAGCCGGACAACTCCCCGTACCTTAACAATGTCAAGATATGAACTGTTCTATATCCAATATAGAAACAGAGGCACTGATTTAATTGAACCAGATTCAAATCATGCAGCTGTCTCCAGTGCATGTCAACTAAATGGAAGGAGGCCGATCAGCGTTACTCAACTTAGGAATGTTTCCAATTATGAGTAACCTGAAAGAGAAGCTAGTTCTCTTAATCACTACTATCAACTGAATACCATACACAAGTATCTACATCTTCGATCACTTTGAAGAATCCCGATACTTGCTACACCTGGTTCTCTACTCTATTCAAATACCTATAACTCCTCAAAACTTAGACTCTGTGTTTCTACGAAACACATGTCTAAGAACTAGAGAAGTTAAAAGTAAACAGAATATAGTATGAGGACCAACCCCTCTGTCCTAATGGACACTGGACAACATACAATACTCTGTATAAGTCCGCTGAGTCTAACAACTCTTTCACTGTGTGTCGTAGGTTGAAAACTGTACTTATGGTTAAGAAGAGTTACACCGCTGTTTAATGCTCCTTACCAAACCATCCACTGATATAGGTAAATGTCATCGACATAATATCAAAAGGCATATCTCACTCTATGAAAATAGACGTACAGATATATCAATTTGAAATTGGTGCACAACAGCGGATATTCAAAACCAAATATTTGCCGACCGGCAAACAGCCCAGATGATCTCCTCAAATATCACCGATTACAACGAATCCCGATATAATGAGGATGATCACCCTATTCCCAATAACTTACTCCCACTCATCATCTGTAAAACCATACAGATGTGAGAATCAAACCTGGTAAATACATACCCTGGAGCAAGTGTCCAATCGGGAAATCAGTTTTCTTTTAACAGTACACAGCTGAACTGAAACATTGAAATGTTTCGATGGGGTATCCTGGTATTCCTAGTAATGCCTCTACCATTATCCAGATTCACAACTATAACCGTATAATTCTTTGCCACCTCTCCAAATCCTTTTATATGTCTTTAGTCATTACCTTCTACACACCCCTTAGGCCAAATGGTTTTCTTCCTTCCCTACCGTTCGGCACCAGCCTATGGTTTGGAAGAAGACTATCTAATAAGCATAATGGGTGTACTGTCCTAGTCCTAGGAGCACTCGCAATGCGAGAGAAGGTGAAGATAAAGGACAACCGAATAAACCTTATTCCTATTTCTCCTGGACCAGAGTCCATCCCCGAACTGGAACAAGTTCCTTTCGAGTTCGTATATAACCATACGATGGAGCATCCAATAAACTTGGGATCTTCGTAGTGATACGGAGTGTCCTAGAGAAATACAAAGGTGATTTAGGATTGGGGAAGAAGTACTTGGTTTGGTCATGAATATCAGTCGCAATTTACTTTGCCCTCTTACTAATCCCTTGCTTTGTCATAATCTTAATACCTTCTGCACACCTTTTAGGCTAATTGGTTTTCTTCATTCCCTACCGGTCGACACCAGCCTAAGGTTTGGAAGAAGACTATCCAATTTGCGTAATAGGTGTACTATCTCCTAAACCAAGGAGTACTCTCAACTTGAGAGAAGGTAAAAGGGAAAAGACAACTGAATAATCCTATCCGTTTTCTCCAGAACCGGAAACCATCCTCGAATTCCTTCGAGTTCGTATCTAACCATACGATGGTTTTGTCCAATGGAAGTGGACGTTCGTAGTAATACGGGGTGTCCTGGAGAAAAGGGTAAAAGCTGGAGTGGCAATGAGGTTTGCAACTCTGACAATCCAAAAGCCAGTGTTAAGAAGGTTCGGTCAACTTGGTCACTGAGTCATAGTCCAGGGTCGGGTCAATGGTCGCTACCAAAGAGAGAGAGAGAAGAAACACTCAGCGTGCACTCTAACCTAGATCAGAATGGTTACCAATTTATCTAATCAGGAAACCTCCCACTGTACCTCAAATTCTCCTCCAAACCTAAAAGAAGAATTAGTCGGGGTCACCCGAGGAGTAAACCAACTCATCAGTGGGAATCGGGATCCAACTATCATCGCATGATAACTTGACGGAATCCACTCAAGTCACCACACTCCAGAAGGTATGCGCATGCCTGGCAAGTTTCAGTTCTTTTGAAACTCCCAATGTGATTTTTACCCCTAGGACCCAAGTGACCTTGACACAGTCAACAAATCAAAGAGTCCTAGTCAAGTTCAACCCGTCATTATCCTGGATTGCATTAAACCCATCCATACGAGCCCTTGACACAGTCAACAAGGCCGCACGACTGTCCTAACCAATCCTTTTAATATGCTACAAACAAATACCACTTAGCTACCGCACACTACGCCTTGACACAGTCAACAAACGCAGCACGAATACTAAGTAATACTTGTAAGAAATGACGGAGGGCTACGGCTGGTTTTTGGCGAAAAACCATTAACGTAATGAACTTGATATCGTTGAAGGAACTGCATAGCCTTTTATAAAAATATAGTGACGAAAACCTTTACTAAAGAGGTCACTCCCGGTGAAGGGATCTCGGCTCTTTCCCCGTAGAATGAGGTGCAGGATATTCCAACTGAATACCACGATGCAATGCAAAAGTAATCGGTAATAGTGAAGTTAATGCCCTGATGCAAACTTCTGTCCAAGGGGTCACTCCCGGTGAAGGGATCTCGGCCCTTGCCTCGTCGACTGAGGAGCAGGATATTCCAAATGAATACCACCATGCAAAACAAAAGTGAATGTCATTGCAATAACAGCTTTTTGAAAAATGTTCCAACAACATCAGATTAGGTTTGTTTATCTTGCATTGATCCGAATCAACGCAGTCCCATCAATTGATCACACCACAAAGAATGAAAATATACTGATGTACGTATATGCCATCCGCATTCGCCACTGGGTCCTGTCATCACCCGTTAGGTTACTTAACTAACGACAGAGCGGGGACTGGACTAGCACGGATGCAAAACATATACAACATCTACTAATATATATACCAATATATTATATTTCGCTCAAGGCGTGATAAAATGCAACATCACAGAAATGTACAGCATCACAGAACAATACAGATATCTGGAAGCCCCGGGTATCACAGAGCCGCTGCTGAAACCCGACGTTCCCCTGGTCGTGTGGATAGCCTGTGCAATGAAATCCTAGACCCCTACGGGTGCGGCAAGTCACCCGCCAAAACCTGAAGCGAGGCAGCCCCCTTCAGCACCGTGAATGGACCACCCAGCACTTCATGGAATCCGGTAACTTGGGCACCCCTCCTGGGTCAACCTGTACCCCCTACGAGTGCGGCGAATAGCCCGCCAATCCTAGAGTGAAGCCCCCTCCGTCTCAATGCCATGAGATGCGGGCCCGTTGCCCTCTAGAACCCGGCTATCCCTGCACCCCTCCGTGGGGTAATCCTAGTACAGAAAGTAAAATATATATACAACGGGTACATCGACCGCAACCAGGTCGTGCCCCAAAAGAATAATACAAACAGGCAGTGACGGCAGTCCACATGTCGGACGCTCGCCCCGCAATATCAAATGTACATAAAACAACAAAACTGTACTAGCATTGCATCCAGGCTATCCCCCACGACCGATCCGCAACAACACAGCATAAACATAGAACATCAACATGAAAGTCACGTTCGCAAATCCGTCTAACCGGGCTATAGCAGTTGTTTCCTGATTTAAAATCAGGAATGTTTCTGTGAAAAGCTTCAAAAAGGGGCCACGTGTTTACACGTGACCAGCAGTCACGTGTTGACACGTGACCTCTGAAGTGCAGAAAAAGCGCACATTGATTCGCTGAGCAAAGTCAAGGAAAAGAGCTTCAGAAGAGGTCACGTGCTCCCACGTGACCAGGGTCACGTGTCGACACGTGACGTTCAAAGCAGCAAACTCGCTCTCCAATTGAACCGAGGAAAGAAGTGCCAGACAGGGGTCACGTGCTCACACGTGACCAGGGGGTCACGTGGTAGCACGTGACGGCTAAGCAGCAGAAGAAGGAAGAATGCAGAAAGAAAGAGGATCCTTCATTCCAAAAGGGGGTCACGTGTCCGCACGTGCACGTGACCATGGGTCACGTGGTCACACGTGACCGGCTTTCAAAGCCCATGTTGACAACAGAATTAAATTCTGAAGGAAATTTGAATCTTTCCAAAGGAAAGTGAGTATCTGGGACCAATCAAATTAAAGATTCATAGATGATTAAATATCATTTATCTATGGAAAATCTCGGGTTTGGAAAGATTTCCCCCTTAAATCTAACCAAAATAACAAAGGAGAATCTCTGGATTTAAAATCCAATGGTGAATAAAATTCAACCAATAATCCAAAGGTCCAAAACGAATGATGGATGCAAATCAAATCTCTCAGTGAAGATTCATCAAAAACTAATTCATTCGGCTGCTTCTCCTATAAATAGGAGCCAAGAGACACATAAAAGGGATACAGATATACATGCGCAGGGGAAGAAAAAAGGAGGAAAGCTTTGATACTTCGAAAAGACTTGGATCTTCTACAAAAAACCCTAGGTAAGAAAGGGAAGGCCTTTTGAAAGAAGGAGAATTTAATTCTCAACAGAGTTTAACTCTGATACATAAAACAGAAGAGCATATTTCTTCTCTCTTTGATAGAGGATCTGCAAAGTGCACATCTCCCCTTAAGGTTGAGAATTTAATTCTCAATGGGTTGAGATCCTGCCATGCAGATCCAAAACATAGAGAAGGAATGCAAGCATGAGAATTTAATTCTCACAGAACTATAGGAATTTAGTTCCTTTAAGATAAAAGTAGGGCTTGACCCTGTATCATGGGAATTTAATTCCTTCAAAATAAAAAGAAACAGGGTTTAACCCTAATTAAGAACTTAGTTCTGTTGAAACAACGGGAATTCAATTCCTCTAATCATAATCTAACAGGGACTGGAAGTTTAATTCCTTAAAAAAGCTTTTATTAGGGTTTAACCCTATTCAACCCTCCACATAAATGAGGAATTTAATTCCTACAGAAGATTCAGGGTTCGATCCTACTCCAGAATATAAGTCTTCAAAAGGAAGTGGAAATTTAATTCCCTTGAAAATTAAAGCCCGAGGAATTTAATTCCTGAAAAAAAGATCAACAGATCCTCTAAAAACGACATACATAGAGGCAGGGTCACGTGCCACCACGTGACCCCCCAAGAGATCTACAGAAAACCCTTTGAGGCTGTCCCTCACGTGACCCACGTGACCCTTAACAAAAGCTCTAACAAACGAGCATATGAATGCCCGTCACGTGCTGACACGTGACACTCAGAAAGATGCAGTAATCTCAGCAGAACCATTGAAGGGAAGGCACCCTCACGCGTTGCCACGTGACCTCTCTTGCCTTAGTGCTTAACACTAAATTGGAACCCTAGAATCCAATCACTGAAACGACTGTTGGGCCTTAGTGTTAAAACTTTACTTGCAGTGTTCAACACTGACCACCTTAGTGTTTAACACTAATCTGAAAGCCTTGTTGCTGGTGTTTAATACCAACTATTCTGTTAGTGTTAAACACTAACTTGTCAACCCTATTCCCAGTGTTCAACACTGATTGCTTTGAAGTGTTTAACACTAGGCTTTGGCCCAATTGGTTAAAGGGATAGAGGCAAAGCCTCTCCCTCAATGGACCAACAAAAAGTCAGTATTCCAGACCTGACTGGACTTAGCCCAAGCTGGCCATAAGTCCTCAATTTGTGATTAACTGGGCCAATGGGCTCATAACATAATTGATCAGTCTTGACCCAAATTGGGCCAGGGACTATTTAATCCACCCCGGTTCTAGGGTACATCTCTTCACTCCTTTGATACTTGGCATTGTAATCCCTCAATGTCTTCAAAGAGGTGACGGGTCCCGATGACCACTCATGATATGGACTGTGGGGTCCTTAAACCCATGCATAATGCAAAATTCCTGGTTACGTGGAACGCGGATAACGTCACTCTTTGACCCCGTGGAAAACGTCCAGAGCGGATCCTGGTCCTCGCAGAGCACGGCAGTGAACCCGTGTGAAGCATCCAGAGCGGAGCCTGGTCCTTGCCTAGCACGGCAGTGAACCCGTGTGAAGCATCCAGAGCACATACCGGACTGTGGAGTCCTTAAACCCATGGACTATGACGTCCTTAACCTTGACCGAGACGTCTTAAAACTACCAATGGACCGCAATGTCCTTAAACTACCCATGGACCGCAATGTCCTTAAACTACCCATGGACCGCAATGTCCTTAAACTAGAACCATAGAGCCTCCATATGCTCTTTCGTCGGATCTAAACGGTCCTGTTTAAGTTGAACTTAGCCTCAAAGATGGCTAACGCGTCCTTAAACCTTCAAGCAGACTGGACTATGAACCCCCCCTAATTAACTCTGGCTCGAGGGTACATCTCTGAACTCCTCTGACATCCGTCGTTGTAATCCTTCAACGTCGTCAGAGAGGTGACGGGTCCCGACGGCCACACATACGATGGACCACTATGTCCCTAAAACTGGAACAATGGAGTCCAAACGCTCCTTTGTCGGATCTAAACGATCCCGTTAAGTTGATCTTGGTCTCAAACTAGACTAATGTATCCTTAACGAATGTTCGAGTTGATCTTAGCCTCAAGTATGGCTAACGTGTCCTCAAACCAAACCCCCCCAAACCCAAATCTAAGACAACACGGATTTGGACTAGTCCATGCCCTACGGGCGACGACATAACCCGGTCTCCGTAAACGATCCACGGGCAGGAAAACATAAAACAAAAACACACGACACGAAGTGACCATCTGGAGAAGGAGAAAGTTGTTACCGCGATGCGGTAGCGTAATTAACTGCAGGGGCTTGCGCCTGCAGGGAAGAGCGTCCCCACAATCAAAAACCCCTCAAACGAGGGGGAATCTGACGAAGTCTACTACATCGGACGCATCCGTCTAAACCTCCGATACATGGCGCCATGGATCGACTTGGCATCCTCGGAGAGGTGGACGGATAGCACCTATTGGCATCTGCCCCGAACCTCAGGCGAGACGGCCCGACGTCCCGCGTGTCCGTTCGGAGGGGAACAGATTCTGGCACGCTCGGTGGGACCTTTTCCTTTTTCCACTCCACACTTCGTGTGTCGTGATTCGCGAACCAATCGCGGTTCGCCAATGATTGCCCTTGGGTTTCAAGATACTAAGGATTGGCGTCTTGCCTATTGCAGAAAACAAAGGATCGATGGCTGCTACTTCCGCGAAGTCCTTCAACTGCTCAAGCTGCAATTGCGACCAACGCTTTGCCTCGCCGGGAGGTATAGCCTTTGGACCCCAAGCTGCTTCGTTGTTCACAATGCCGGTGGACCAAGTGACTCAAGCCACTACCGGATTGTTCTTTGGGACTATACTCCCCCCATCAAGCTTCGTGGCGCCGGTGCTGACAAAGGAAACTCTCAGGAAGTCGGTCTTTGATCATCTTACCCCTGCCGCGGCTCCTCTCAGCAAGTCGCCCAACGTCAACGCTTCGGTCTTCTCGAGATTGGGCCAGAAAGCTTGCAAACTCATCATGGGGCCTACAATCTCAGAGAAGGCTGCTTCTAAGAAAGCGGCCGCTCCTGCCGAAATCGCCAAGGCGGTTTCCCCGGTCAAGAAATCGAGCTTCATAAGATTAACAGCTTCGACTCCCGCTCCCGCTGCACAGAGGACATCGGTCTTTGACAGGCTAACACCAACAACGACCCCCCACCCACACAGGGGGCAAAACGAAACCATTCTTATATCTGACTCTACGCCGTCTGCTCGACGTCGTCATTGGCGCCGAATAAGGAAGGCTGGGGGCAACTCCCCCTCTGGATTGACCCCACCAGCCCCGGTGGTAGAAGTTAATGCTGCTGTTCCAACTGGGAACAGCTTCGAAATGCTAAATAAGGTGCGAAGGAATTCCCCTACTGCAGTGCTAAAGTGGTCTCCTCCCCTATCAGGAAAGGTTGTGGAAATAAAATCAGACCAGCCCCGATCTCCTCAACGGCTGTCTTCCAAAATCTATAAGGTTTGGCGGCAGACCCGAGACTCAATCATCGATCCAAACTTCTCCCTCCAGCACAAGAAGCTGAAAATCCAACCGAAGGCTGGTCACCAGGCTAAACCCCAAAAGGCTGTCTGGACGCCCTCCTCAACGGCCCCCTTAACCTCCATGGCTCATAAAAGGAAGGAGCCAGAGAAGATCCCTCAACATGCGACGACGGCTAAAAGCAATGAGCCCAGACACCCTAAGTCTGGGGGCACGGTGGTGCACACTGTTCACATGGTCTCTGGAAAGGAGGAAAGCCGCACTTCTACGGGCCACCGACCGCTGACCCGATCCGTAACGAGAGCCCAGGAACAACAACAAAAGTTGCAGGAAATGATGAGTGCTATAGCTGCACTTACCGGGCCGAAAGAAAGCCCAGAAACGTCCTCAGACGCGCGCCGGAAGGAGGAAACCGACGCTGAGTTCCTTCGCCGGACATTGGAGAAAAATGACAAAGAGGCTGCTGAACAAGCGGCTAATATACAGCGCATGGGCCTTCTCTTCCAAGATATGATAGGAATGATGATCCAACAGGACCTACCCGCCGAAGATCCCCCAATCGTTCTGGAAGATGACCGAGGAGAAACGTCAAATCCACCACCATCCCTCTCTGCGGCCAGGGAGGAGACGATCTCTAAAGCTGACTTGGCCGACTACATAGCCCAACAAATCCGGGTCCATCATGCGACTGAGGCAGCTGGTCAAGTCGTGAAAACGGGGCGACCGTATCCAAGCTGGTACGATCAAATCAAATACCCGCAAGGCTATACGATACCGAAATTCCATGTGTATAAGGGGACCGGCAATCCTCATCAACACGTCGCCCAGTTCCGGGCCCTCTGCGGTAACACCGGCGGTGACGATAAACTGCTGCTCCGCCAGTTCGTGGGCAGCTTATCAGAAACAGCGTTCGAATGGTATTCGGAACTCCCGAACGATTCTATCAAAACGTTCGCTGAAATGGAATTGTTATTCACTCAGCGATTCGCGAGTGCCAGCGAACGCACTCCAATAACTGCATTGATTAACGCCAGGGTAAAACCAGGCGAAACCTTGGTCCAGTATGCTATACGCTGGCGAAATTTGTGGTCGAGATGCGAGCAACGCATTGAGGAAGCACCCGCAGTGGGCATGTTCGTGGGAACCCTAGACCCCCACGCAACTATCTCCCAGTTTATGATGTTCTTTAAGCCAACCACATTCCAGGCTTTAATCGACAAGTTGGCTCAGATGGACCAGATGGGTCATAGACCACCTGCCCCGAAGCCAGAACCTCGGAATGACAAGGGTAAAGGAAGGGCAACTTTTGTCGCGAATGCCCAACAGCAACCCGACGCCCCGAAATCGGCAGATCAATTGGAAGAAAGACGCCGATATTATAACGAAAAGATGAAGCATCCCTACTCGTTCCCACGAGACAAGACGAAACGGTTATTTGAGCTGGCAATACGCAACAGACTTATAAACCTACCAAATCCAAGGCGACCGCCACAACCCACTGAGGTGAATAACCCTAACTACTGCCCTTACCATCAAACGGTAAGTCATCCGATTGAAGATTGCTTCGTCTTCAAAGGATGGATTGAAGATCAATACCTTCAGGGGAAGTTTGTACTGTCCGAAAAGTGGAAGGTGAACCCACCACAACCGCATATTCCTAAGAAAGCAGATACACCGGGGGCAACCTGCTCCTTTATTGAAGAAGCTCCATGGGAAGTCGTACTATCAACTAAAACCAAAAGGATGCTGAAAGACCTTCATGCGTGCCCTGCAATCGAATGGAAGGACCCTCTTGAACCTCAAATTATCGAAGGGATGCTGAGGCCCCGCCCAACTATGGAGACTCATGATGAAGATCCAAATACTCACGCCCAGCCGTCAAAAGCATCGAAGAAGAAGAAGAAGAAATCCAAGAAGCCCACGAGGCTTGGAGACGAGCGCACGAAATTGCAGAAGCAAATCGATGCGCTGGAAGAATATAATCAGAAGGCGCGAACTCCTGTCACACTGCGAGAATTCCTCGACCACACCTTTCAAGACGAAGATGATGAAGAGAGCTCATCGGATGAATCCGAAGAGTATGTAGCAAGTTGTAACATAATCTCCCACTCGCTTACCGATGGCGAGAAAGCTCCTGACACCAAGAAGCCGGAGTCAAAGCCTGAACCAGAGCGTGCGAGGCTGACAACTGATATGATCAATGCCTTCTTAAAGCGGATCAGGAGCGTGAGATGGCAGCATCAGAAGGAACCAAATGCGGGCGACTGAACGACAGAGTTGAGCTACCCCTGCCAGAACGAAAGGCGTCCGAAATGGACAGGAAGATATTCAAGACAAGGAAAAGGTTCGCCAAAGCCATGTCAATGGGAATGAAGCTACCACCTTCGGAAGGGAATAGGCACGATGGGGCGGAGAGGCACCCTGACTATTGCGCATACCATCGGAAAATCTCACACCCCATAGAGGAAGTGCGACGCCTTTAAGATATGGTGGCAAGGATATGTTGCTCGTCGGCAACATTGTAAGCGTATGAAACGCAAGATCCGTCGGGAGCAAAGAAGCACTGTCGACGGGCTCAACAGAATTACTGGCAACTGTTATGTGGCTCATGCCGAGGGGTCGCAAGTTCTCACCTTTGGGAGCGACTCTGATGAAGAAGTGACTCTGGGCCCTCTCTTTGAAGAATCCGCGTTAGGGAAAGATGAGGAATCAGAAGCCTGCGGAAACACTCAACTGCGCAATCGCACACTCCCAGAAAAGAATCTCGGGCCTACGAACAGAAAAGATAAGGGAAAGGAAAAGGTCACTGAAGATATCACTTTGGATGACCAAGTCGCGAAAGAACTGGCTGCCAAAGACCCTCCTAGGAGGAGTAAAGTGGACTATAACATCCTCGCGCATCTAAGGAAGCTACCTTCTCAGCTTAGCATTCTCGACGCCCTCCTATTATCAAAAGAAGCACGGGACTCACTAATTAAGGCATTACAAGAACCTGAGCAATTCCAAGCCTTTCCCGCCACTGAAAAGATGAAGGACGAACTGGAGGAAGTGCATACGGCCGACGTCACTTTCGGTGATGAAGACCTCCTTCTCGGGACGTGCGACCATAACCGTCCCCTATATGTCTCCGGATACTGCCATGACATCAAGATAGGCAAGATCCTGGTGGATAATGGATCCTCCGTCAATCTCCTTAATGTTCGGGTGTTGAAGGAAATCTGCATGAGTGTGCAGCATCTCGCTCGGGACAAAATTACTATCTCCGGTTTCGACTCACAATCGTCACGGACTCTCGGGTCCGTGATACTAACGTTACGCTTCAGGCTTCTCGTCACAGACATCAAATTCCATGTCATTGACGCCAAGACCTGCTACATTGCCTTGCTCGGTCGTCCTTGGCTACACGAGTACAACATCATCCCTTCTACACAACATCAGTGTATGAAGGACTTTAAAGATGGTTTCGAGTATACTGTAACAGGTGAGTTGAACCCATTTTCCGTGAACGATGTCCGCAAATACGAGGATGCAAAATACTTTTTGCCAGACTTCGAAGATACAGAAAGGTGTCGCAACTCGGAGAACAAAGCCGCCGCCACCATCCCTGTTTTCGGAAGCGATACCGAAGAAGAGGAAGAGATAGTTTATACAGGGCCATCTCAACGCAACAACCGGAGGACGCCCGCCCCCATACTGGTCTTCGGAAGTGATTCAGAAGATGAGGTCAATGCCGTATTCTCCAATCGGCTTTCAATGCAAGCACCCCTTGGCGATGGCCACAGTTTGCAAATCACCATGGTACCGCGAGAACACTACAAGGATCTCGACACGCTTCATGCTCACAGCGTGCAGGACCTGCAGACGTTTTACGTCCCTCCCAGGCGTAGGGGTGAGAAGGTGATCCTATTCTACCGATCCTCAGAGTCGAAAATAGAGAAAGAGATCTGGCATGGCGCAGATACTACGTGCGACAGACTCCAACCCATCCGTCTGCCCAGATACTATACAAATGGATTAAAGAAGCTATTGAAGCGCCAAGGAGTACCCTTAAAACCAACTGTTCGACAGGCTCGGTTCTACAACAGGATTTGGGATGTCCCTGGAACCCAACGCAAATTGCCCAACGGGAAAATGGAGACACTTGGGCTTGGATACGCGAGAACCGGAAAACGAGAGCGGGCCCACAGCAGCTACGCTATATATACCTTTGATGAAGAAGAGGACGCCCTGTCAGGAGATGCCGATCCCTCATCAAAACCAGACCCTGCGATTGAAGCACCAAGTCCGTCGGGCAAGCCTATAAAGAAAGGGGATCAGAAAGCTCGGGAAGACCACAACCGCGAAACGGCCATCTATGAGAAGGCCAGGACGCAACGTCTATTTCAACAGATTGCAAAAGACAAAGATGTTCATCCTTGTCAACCCCTCATGCGAAAGGCCCGATGCGGAGACGGAAATAAGTCGAGAAGCGGAAGGAAGAGCCGACAACAACGACGCAGGTTTAGAGGGTTACGTGATCGGGTACTGCACAGCTCGGATTCGCCCTTCATAGAAAAGATGAGTCGAGCGTACTCCTTCCCCCGAGACAAGACGGAAAGGTTACTCAAGCTCGCCCTAAAACATCAGATGATCACGCTTCCAGAGTCTAGACACCCTGAACAAGCTAATAAGGCCTCTCGCTCGGGCTATTGCTCTTATCACCGAGCCATAGGACATCCTACCGAAGACTGCTTCACCTTCAAGAACTGGGTCGAGGACCAGTACCGACGGGGCAGATTCGCTTTATCCAACAGCTGGAAGGTAACGCCGCCACAAAAGCATGAACCTAAGGCCGCAAGAGAGAAACCGGATCCACCTCAGTCCCGGAAGCGGATTCGCGCCTGTTATACGATTATGATATTAAAAGAAGAGCCCGAGAACATAGATGACCTTCCCCGGTGCATTGAAAACAGCGATGATGAGGTGATCTCAGAATTCCCGCCCGCTCCGAAAGAACTGGAAGATGGTATACATACTACGGCAGATAACCTCAGGAAGATTGAGTTGGGATCGGCAGATGACCCGCGACCGACATTCGTCAGCGAGCTACTCTCTGAAGAAAAGGTGGCCGCGTTAAAAAACGTGCTACTACGGCATAAAGACTGCTTCGCGTGGAACTACTCCGAGATGCCAGGATTAGATCCGGAGGTCGCTGTGCATAGATTAGCAATATCCCTAGATATCAAGCCAGTCAAGCAGGCACCAAGAAGGATGTGACTCGAGCTGGAGATGAGCATCAACGCCGAAGTCAAAAAGCTGATCGATTCTGGATTTATCCAAGAAGTCCAATATCCCGATTGGATCGCCAAAATCGTCCCGGTAATGAAAAAGAACGGGACGGTACGCATATGCGTGGATTTCAGGGATCTCAATAAAGCCTGTCCAAAGGATGATTTCCCAGTACCGGTAACCGAGCTAATGATAGATAACACGTCCACTCACGAGGTTTTCTCCTTCATGGACGGTTCGTCAGGATACAATCAGATAAAGATGCATCCCGAAGACCAGAAGCACACCGCTTTCCGAACCCCTTTGGGTATATTCTGCTACAGGGTCATGCCCTTTGGTCTAAAGAACGCTGGCGCTACCTATCAAACGGCCATGACAAAGATCTTCGACGACCTCATACATGACATTGTCGAGTGCTATATCGACGACCTCGTAGTGAAGAGCATGTCATACGAAGAGCATCTAGACCACCTGGAGACTGTGTTTCAACGCCTCCGGCAATATAATTTGAAAATGAATCCCCTCAAATGCGCGTTCGGAGTCTCCTCGGGCAAATTCCTGGGATTCATCGTTCGACACCGAGGTATTGAAATAGATCCGTCAAAGATTAAAGCGATCATGGAAATGCCTCCGCCAAGAACCCTCAAACAGTTGCGGTCTTTCCAAGGGAAGCTCGCATACATCCGGCGATTTATCGCAAATCTTTCAGGCAAATGCCGCCCCTACAGTCACCTGATGAAGAAGGGAACCCCATTCGTCTGGGATTAAAAATGCCAAGGTGCACTAGACGAGATCAAGCAGTACCTGCAGAACCCGCCGGTATTAGCTGCGCCGGTTAAGGGAAAACCCCTCATTCTTTATACAGCCGCCCTCGAAGGTTCCTTGGGCGCACTATGGGCGCAAGAGAACGATCAGGGGAAAGAGAGAGCACTCTACTACTTAAGTCGAGTTCTACTGGGGGCAGAAAGCAATTACTCTCCCATTGAAAAACATTGCTTGCGTTAATCTTCGCGATAACAAAGCTCAGGCACTATGCGTTGGCACACGAAGTCTGCCTCATCTCTAAGGTGGACCCTCTTAAATACTTGATGTCAAAAGCCATATTGACGGGACGACTCGCTAAATGGGCCCTGCTCTTGATGGAGTTCTCGATAACATATCAACCTCTCAAGGCAGTGAAAGGCCAGGCCATCGCCGATTTCCTCGCTGAGCACCCGATACCGGCCGATTCTCCTTTGAATTGTGACTTGCCGGACGAGCATGCATTTGATGCGATTAGCGGTGGAAGCACCCGATGGGAACTCTATTTCGATGGAGCGTCCTCCATAAAGAAACAAAAGCAAGGTATCCCAATGATCAAGTCAGGGATAGGCCTCATCTTTGCAACTCCACAAGGAGGGATAATGCGCTTCGCCTTCTCCTTAACAGAGCCGAGGACAAACAATGAAGCTGAATACGAAGCTCTGATAGCAGGCCTCGAACTTGCCATCGACATGGGAATTGAAGACCTCCTCATATACGGGGATTCTCAGCTGGTCGTTAGTCAAGTAAATGATGACTACCAAACGTGCAAACCGGAGCTGGTGAAGTACGGCGAAAGGGTGCAACAACTATTGACCCAAATTCCCTCCTACACTTTGGAGAACATACCACGCGCGGAAAACAGCAAAGCAGACGCATTGGCTAAGCTTGCTAAAGAACTGGCTGACGAGAACCTCGATGATGTCAGAATCGTGGTACAAAGCCGTCGAGTGCTCACCCCCGAAGAAATACCTCCGGAATTATATAAAGAGGGAGCAACTGAGCGGACCACCCTACAAATAAAAGACCAAGAGAAGGCCGAGGACTGGAGGGAAGTCTTCATAGACTACTTTAAGTCCCGCCGAATGCCAAAAGAAGCGTCCTCAAGACATCAGCTCATGAAACGAGCTCTATCTTTTGCTCTCGTCAACGATACCCTATACAAGAGATCGTTTGATTCCCTATGGCTGAGATGCTTAGGACCTGACGAAGCAGAAAAAGTCGTTCAGGAAGTTCATGACGGACTTTGCGGTTCTCATCAAGCAGGCCCAAAGATGAAGTTAAAAATTAAACGGATGGGTTACTACTGGCCCACGATGATCCAGGACTGCCTCGAATACGCGAGGCAATGCCACTCGTGCCAGATTCATGGAGACTTTATCCACCAACACCCAAATCCACTACACCCAACGGTGGCCAGCTGGCCATTCGAAATGTGGGGAACTGACATTGTCGGCCCCATTGAGCCGGCATCATCTCGGGGACATCGTTTTATCCTGGCGACAACTGATTACTTCTCCAAATGGGCAGAAGCAATACCACTGAGGGAAGTGAAGACGGAGAATATCCTCCATTTCTTCAAGACGCACGTTATCTACCGGTTTGGAACCCCACGGCGGATTATCTCCGATAACGGGCCAGCCTACAGAAGCCATAAGATTAGCCGCTTCGCACAGCAGCACAGTATAGATTGGAGGTATTCTTCAGTTTACAACCCACGAGCTAACGGTCTGGCCGAGGCCTTCAATAAGACCTTGACGAAGATCATAAAAAAGACCGTTTCCCGGAATAAGAGAGACTGGCACGAAAGGCTGCAGGAAGCCCTTTGGGCTTATCGAACTACATTCAAGACGGCCACAAACACAACGCCATACGCGTTGGTATTTGGGACGGAAGCAGTACTCCCCCTCGAGATATAGTTACCCTCTCTACGAGTGGCAGTCCACCACGAACTGACAGACGAAGAAAATGCTCATCTTCGGCTTGAGGAGCTTGATGCCCTCGACGAAACCCGGCTCATAGCGCAACAACATCTAGAAGCCTACAAAGCAAAGATGACGCGCTCGTACGAAAGATTGACCAGGCCAAGGGCATTCCGCCAAGGCGAACTCGTGCTAGTGGTCAAAAGACCTATGATCCCCAATCGTGCCAAGCGAGGGAAATTCGAGCCAAACTATGAAGGCCCGTACATCATAGACCAGGTCTACCAGGGTGGAGCCTATCTACTCGTGGACATGCACGGTGAAAGGCCTTTCAGGCCAATAAACGGCCGCTTCTTGAAAAAATACTATGCTTAGTGACCCACAGCCTGGGACAATGGTAGATGACGACGACTATGTCCGCTCGCTATCTTCCTAGGCTCAGACTTTACAAGCAGTAGCTGGCCCTCCCATAAAAACGGACCGAAACGTCCTTAAACTATCAACAGACCGAAACGTCTTTAAACTAACAACGGACCGAAACGTCCCTAAACTAGCGATGGACCGAAACGTCCTTAAACTAACAACGGACCGAAACGTCCCTAAACTACTACCGCAGCATCCTCAGGTTGACGAGAAAAGGAAGAAAAAAAAAAAAAAAAAACGGTATGTCCATAAAGCAAAATGGGCACGGATGAAAACCCGAAAGGGCTTCGTGAGTAAAAACAGCAGGACTACCGGCGAGTGTTTGTGAAAACCCGAAAGGGCGCAACCTCTTTAAAAGACACTTACAAGGAGGAACCACCCGCGTGAGATCCTTACGACTCACAAAGGAGTAACACACTTAGGGATCCCCACGATTCCTAAGGAGAAAATACGCTTACGAGAGCCTCACATCTTGTAAGGAGAACTCTCTTATGGGACCCTCACGGCTCATGAGACTTGAAAGTCTTAAGTTACAGAAACCTAAACCTGTTCTTAAGCAAATCCTCCACAACCCTCGATACTGCCCTACAAGAGGCTCAATACTGACCCTTGTATACAATCCACGGGCGCGAATAAACATTTCCCCAGCAAAGTCCAACCCTTGTAGGTCCTCTCGACCCAGGGGAGGAAGCCCTCTTGTAGGATCCTTACGACTTACAGAGGAACACACGCTTAGGAATCCTCACGATCCCTAAGGAGAAAACACACCTGCAAGATCCTCACGACTTGTAGGGAGAAATACTTTTGTGAGACCCTTACGGCTCATAAAGTCAAAAGCCTTGGTCGACGGGACCCTTAACCCTGTTTGCTGAGCCACCTTTGTTCGTCATCAACAAAGGCAGATGATGATTCGCCTCTGGCAAAATTCCAGTTGTGGCGATGCTGATGCCGAAATCAGTACCTTAAATCCAGACTGGCAGCGAAAAAGCTAGCAAGCCACACATGCCTACAAAATAGCCGAAATGACGGGGCAATCACGACCTTCGTGATATAAAAAGCTGAAATGATAGAGCATTGCGGAAAAAGAAATAAAATAAAAGTGAAATCCGCACCCTGCAGGTGATGTTACATCTATCCCTGTGTGCAATTCAGGAGCGCAAACAAAGAAGGGATCATACTCCTTCCCCAGGTTTCATCACAAAAAGAAGCCAAATCTCGACGGTTCACCAATAGCCTAGAGATCATCTCGACGTTCTTCCCGCGTCAGCAGACACAACATCAAGCTAAGCGGAACAACGGCAACTCCCAGTTCGATGGCTCGGTGGTATACATATCGCCAAACCTTCATCCCGTAAAATGCGGATACAATCAACAAACTTCCTGGTTACGTGGAAAGCGGATAATGTCACTCTTTGACCCCGTGGAAAACGTCCAGAGCGGATCCTGGTCCTCACAGAGCACGGCAGTGAACCCGTGTGAAGCATCCAGAGCGGAGCCTAGTCCTCGCCTAACGCGGCAGTGAACCCGTGTGAAGGATCTAGTGCAAACTTCCTGGTTACATGGAAAGCGGATAATGTCACTCTTTGACCCCGTGGAAAACGTCCAGAGCGGATCCTGGTCCTCGCAGAGCACGGCAGTGAACCCGTGTGAAGCATCAAGAGCGGAGCCTAGTCCTCGCCTAACGCGGCAGTGAACCCGTGTGAAGCATCTAGTGCAAACTTCCTGGTTACGTGGAAAGCGGATAATGTCACTCTTTGACCCCGTGGAAAACGTCCAGAGCGGATCCTGGTCCTCGCAGAGCACGGCAGTGAACCCGTGTGAAGCATCCAGAGCGGAGCCTAGTCCTCGCCTAACGCGGCAGTGAACCCGTGTGAAGCATCTAGTGCAAACTTCCTGGTCATGTCGAACGCGGATAATGTCACTCTTTGACCCCGTGGAAAACGTCCAGAGCGGATCCTGGTCCTCGCAGAGCATGGCAGTGAACCCATGCGAAGCATCCAGAGCGGAGCCTAGTCCTCGCCTAACGCGGCAGTGAACCCGTGTGAAGCATCTAGTGCAAACTTTCTGGTCATGTCGAACACGGATAATGTCACTCTTTGACCCCGTGGAAAATGTCCAGAGCGGATCCTGGTCCTCGCAGAGCATGGCAGTGAACCCATGCGAAGCATCCAGAGCGGAGCCTAGTCCTCGCCTAACGCGGCAGTGAACCCGTGTGAAGCATCTAGTGCAAACTTCCTGGTCATGTCGAACGCGGATAATGTCACTCTTTGACCCCGTGGAAAACGTCCAGAGCGGATCCTGGTCCTCGCAGAGTATGGCAGTGAACCCATGCGAAGCATCCAGAGCGGAGCCTAGTCCTCGCCTAACGCGGAAGTGAACCCGTGTGAAGCATCTAGTGCAAACTTCCTGGTCATGTCGAACGCGGATAATGTCACTCTTTGACCCCGTGGAAAACGTCCAGAGCGGATCCTGGTCCTCGCAGAGCATGGCAGTGAACCCATGCGAAGCATCCAGAGCGGAGCCTAGTCCTCGCCTAACGCGGCAGTGAACCCGTGTGAAGCATCTAGCGCAAACTTCCTGGTTACGTGGAACGCGGATAACGTCACTCTTTGACCCCGCGGAAAACGCCTAGAGCGGAGCCTGGTCCTCGCCGAGCACGGCAGTGAACCCGTGTGAAGCATCCAGAGCAAATACCGGACTGTGGAGTCCTTAAAATCCACGGACTATGACGTCCTTAACCTCGACCGCGATGTCTTAAAACTAACGATCAACCCCCCCGATTCCCTACGGATACCGCCTTGGTTTAAGGGTACATCTCTTCACTCCTTTGATACCTGGCGTTGTAATTCCTCAACGTTTTCAAAGAGGTGAAGGGTCCCTGCAACCAAACATCGGACTGTGGAGTCCCTAAATCCATGGACTATGAGGTCCTTAACCTCGACCGCGATGTCTTAAAACTAACATCGGACTGTGGAGTCCCTAAATCCACGGACTATGAGGTCCTTAACCTTGACCGTGATGTCTTAAAACTAACATTGGACTGTGGAGTCCTTAAATCCATGGACTATGAGGTCCTTAACCTTGACCGTGACGTCTTTAAACTACGATACCTTGAGAGAGCCCTGATTCCGTAAAACACGGATAAGGATGATCACACCCGGCACTTGCAGGCCCCCATGACCTGTAAGGAAGAAAAATTCTCTTGTGAGATCCTTACGACTCTCAAGGGAAAACCCGCTTAAAGATCCTCACGATCTTTAAGAAGAACTCGCACCTATGGGAGTCTCTCGACCTGTAGGGAGAAAAAACTCCTTATGAGACCCTCGTGGCTCATAAAATGCAAAAGCCACAGGAAGCAGATCTTAACCCTGAATCCTGAGCCATCGCTGTCCTGCAAGGAGATCAAGATAGAATATCCGCAGAATGCATTCAATAAAAAGAGGGTACACCATTGAGAGGAAAATTGTATCTTTTATTCATAAGCCAAAATGGATACAAAGTGCGATTCATGAAAGAAACAAAAAGAAAGATACTCTCATGAGTATGTACACAAAAAAAGAGAAAAGATACAAGTCCTCAAGCCGGCGGGCGATGCAGTAATTTTACCAGCTCATCATTCTGTTGCTGAGCCACGGTTTCATGACGCAAGATCTCCAGAAGACGAGCCTCCGCCTGAGCTTGCTGAGCCTGATACGAAGCAAGCCGAGCTTCGAGCTCTTTCTCGGTGGCTTTATGAGCCTCGACCCTCTCACGAGTGAACGTGGCGGCTTTATCGAGGGCCACCACCTCCTTGATGGATTCCTGTAGCACCCGCCACAGTTCATACGCTTTATTGGCCCCGGCTGTGAGGCTGGCCTGAAGCTCACTCAGCGCCTTGGAAGCTAGCTCTCTCTCCGAAAATTTATGGCCGAGCCTTTTTCTCGCATAACGATACGTTCGCTACGTGACCGCGTAAGCTCGCTTTCGTGACCGCGGCCTCGCAAACATGACATTGACAAGACCGTATAAATGGGCTTCCAGCCGACAGGAATAGTCGATCTAAAACGCACTCATGTCACCTGACGTGAAAGGCAACAAGAAGGATTTCCGACATATTTCAAGCATGCGATCGCAATCATATGAGTATTCAAAAGAAAATAGTAATAGCATTTGCAATTGCATGAACATTCATAATGCCCAAAAAGGGCCTGATGCGCAGGAAAGTGATGATAGCATTTGCAATTAAAGAAAGTTCTCATGAGAAGAATCCAAAGTTTATTTATGCAAGCGGAAACATACATACTAGTACCAAGCCAACATCGAAGTATTGCATAAAGAATAAAAAAGGAGAGACTAATTTAAAAAAAAATGTTCTACGCTAACGAAAAAGGTCACCAAACGTGGGATCAACGGCACAGGGGTTAACGAAGCAAAGGACAAAATTCTCCATCTCTCTCTCTGCCTTCTCCAGCACATCGAAGCGACGGTTCTCACGAGGAGTCGCTCCCCATCGATTGGCGCCGTGTTCGTCCGCGAAAGCAGACATAGTAGCTCGCCGGGCCTTGATCTGGCCCAGCAGATGAATTGAGCAATCCTTCAAAGCCTGAGTAATCAGGCACGCTTCATGAAAGCCCTCGAGCTTCTCTTCCGCCGCATCAAGCATCGCCAGGGTCATCTCTGCTGGGTGAGGAGGGATTTCGGCAAGCACGGCCGCGAGAATCATCCGAAGCCAGAGAGAACCCATCGGGAGAGGAGACCCCCTACGGATCGAGAGGTCATGCATGGCTGAGTCGCATTCGTTGTCGGTAAGGAGGGGATCCACCAACCGAGCGGCAAAGCGGGGGATCATCTCCTCGATAGGCACTTCCCATGGCTGTCGACGAGCGTGTGGGCGGTTGCAGGCCATAGCGCTCAGAATACTCCTCAAATTAAATCACGTCGATATGGGAATGAATTTCTCTGTGAGGAGAAAATAGGCTATGGCCTCAAGAATATAAAGAAGTGCATTAAGTGCTATGCGCGGAAAATCTTGCATGCGAAAGATGTTTCCAAGGCCCAAAAAAGGAAAGGCATCGAAAATCAAGGAGAAATAACTATTTCCAAGGCTCCTTTTATGCATCTGATAATGCGCGCTAAAAATGCGGCATGGAAAATTTTGTGAACAGCCCCATCAAATGACCCCACGTGCGGAACGAGTGAGACCCAAATTCGACGTGCACCAGAAAATAGAATAGCACCATGCATATTATGTAGGGTTCCTAGGCACTCTTGTGAAGGTTCTAAAGGCATCAAACATGCCCGGATTAAATTTTAGACGTGCCGAACAACCCAAAGCCGGGATCTTTGCTAGATTATTAGGGTTTAACATGCAATAAGATAACTTTTATCTAAGTGTGAGGGATTACAACCTTTGTAGTCCGCTCCTTCACTTCACAAGCTCCGAGTAGAAGTCCCTTTGCCGCGATCAACGATCTCCCAGACTCATGAGAGTCTCCACGACTCGAACGATCCATTCTAGCTTGTCGTAATCCAAATCTCCGATGATCTACCTTGAAGTCGCTTCGACTCAAGCTTTCTCACTCAAAAGAGAAGAACACCCTAATCACATGGGCTAGATGAGATGAGGATGAGAGAGTAGTGATTTTGCTTTCTTTTAATATCATTTTCTCATAATCTTTCATCACATAAGAATTTTCAAGAGAGCTTCTTCAAGAGAGAAGAAGAAGAAGATAATGGATAAAGAATAATGATAATCATAATCCTTTTCTTTTGTGATGAATAGAATAAAACATATGATTGAATTATTAACCATGGTCAAGGATGATTGGATGAAAATGAGTAGAGAATAAACTATAGTTAGGGTTTGGTTTGGTTAATAAATGTGTCATCCATAAATATCTTCACAATGACAAAAGAAAATGCTTCTAGAAGAAACTTGAAGCAACTAAACCAAATCAAACCCTAACCTCAATTAATCATCCTTAAACATGTTTAACAATTAATCATATCATGTCACAATAATATATATCACATATATATTATATATTTGCAACAAAAGAAAATAATACAATTAACATATATCGCATATATATCAATGTATCATCCCGTGAGAAAATGAAATAATAAAGTAAGCCAATATTAGTTAATATAATAATATATCATATATATTATTTTATATTAAATCATCGAATCAACACTTGATCCGACGATCCGGCTATATCGAATATAACCGACTAATATATCATGTACCGATTCATCGAATCAACACTTGATCCGATGACCCGGTTCATATCTAAATATCCTGAGAATATAATACGGTATCCCATATCGCATTATTCTCGTTCCTGCGCATATCACATATTTGTCACCACTCTGTTTCGCCTGAGCCAAGAAACCTCTGTGTAGGACTCTAAAGAATCGTCAATACGCTGGTAGCAAGTGATGATCATATCAAACACCCACAAGCTGCAAGCGGTCAGCTAAACGTAACAGCCACCCAGGTATTGAGCGATCAGAAGATCAACAAGCTAGCCTGTGCGTTCTCCTGTGAATCCAACCAGTAACACTCCCGTACAGTCCGGTCTGTTCGTCTGATATGTCGCATATCAAGTCTAGGGGTGGTATACGTCAGACCCCAGTAACCGATAAGTCGTGTCGATGTATGGCTCATAACGGGTCGAGAAACTACTAGTAACACTTACCAGTAAATCTCTATATCAGCCCTGGCGAGGGACTTCCAGTTATAGCCAATCGAACACAGCACAACATCAACTCCCTATACCAGGAGAGACGAATCCCCTCCTATCGCTCATTGCCTCCATGTGATTCGGGACTGTACCGAAAAGCCACCGTTTTGCACGCCCTCTTGGACGTGGTAAGGTGGAAATCAAAGCACAGTGGGAATCACACAAGACTCCATGACGATCTCGGGTCTACAGACTACCCTGTACCTGTGTCACCGGAGAACTGCTATCTGACGTGTGGTATATCACCATCTGGGAGTTCTCGGCGAGTCCGTCCAGTGTACCCAGTCTCCACTGAGCACCCATACACCATCTCTGATGTCAAACACCGATGGATATGGGATCATCCATCGCCCATCATATGGGTCAAGATGCGTATACGCTAGTCTACTCTGGTGTATCGATGCCCTGTCTCGATATACCCTCGACTAGGAACAGTTATAGGATGTACTCATCGACTACCGCGGCCCCACTAGTATGATCTCATCATAGTCCCAGTAGTCGAGTACAGATCCTAAGGGCTTTATCAACATGTGAGAGTAAAACAGTAAACCAATACAAGTCAACATGTTAAGATAAAGTGAAACCAAATAGCATACTATCATGACGAGCAAGAAAGTCTTCTCTATATATAACCAAGCATCCATTATAATATACATCAAATGTACAACAATGGCCTCTAGGGCATATACATAACTAACATATTAAAAGCACCAACAGCAACAATAGTGAAATGATAAAATTCCAGAAAAAGGGCATGCAAGCATAAAAAAAAAAACACATAATAAAACTTGTCACTCATACTTCAAGAGGTTCATACAAAATCTAGAAGACACATTTACAATGGTAAAACTTCGGATGCGGGGCATGGGTTGAGGAACTCAAAATTGACTTTATTCAAGATCTTCAAAGCATTTCGAACCTCCCGAGTATGCTTTCTCTCACGGTCACAAGCATCGGGGTCCCCGCGGATGTCCTCTACCCTCCGGTAGGCACCCAATATGGCTGACTGCTGAAAAATCTGATGAAGGAGATCGATGAGATCATCCCGCCTTCTCTTTGAGATCAAGCCCATAAGGTACACCAAATGCACCTTGTCCTCGGCAGTGTCCAAGGCCCCGAGTGGTATGCCGGCGCAAAAGAGAGGAAGGGCCTCCCGGATCGCCAGCACGATCAGCCTCAGAAGAGAAGAGCGACGGGGAAGTAGCCGATGGTTGTACTCATCAAAGCGGCTCATGATCTCGGCACACTGAGCATCGGTGAACTCCTGGTTCTGACTGCGGCCCAGCGCACGAATGTTCCCATAGGAAATGATCTCGTCAAGACGATACAGATGGGCGTCCATGATACCTGAAATAAAAATCACTAGAATCATTACAAAGTTCCCATCGCATTAATTGCAGAAGAACAGCCTCGGGCCAAGAGACCCCAAGGAGCCTCTGGGTGAAGAAATTGAGTTCTTCATAGGAATTAAATTCCTTATTAGGAAAAAGGAAATTAAATTCCCAGAAATAATTTTGATGGAATTAAAGTCCATGGAGTTGAAACGCTGTCATCATCTCCCCGAAGATCACCTAAACCCTAAGAGATCTACAGTTCGAAGGTTCCCTGTTCTTACGAAAAAACTTGAAGAAAAATGGGTTCTTTGCGAAACCCTTAATATGGATTTGAAATCCAAGGAGTTCTTTTAAAGACGAAGGCGCTTTGGCCGTTCAACATTATTACCTGAGAAGAAAGGTTCTTTGCGAACAGAGTTAAACTCTGGGAAATGTACAAGACAGAGAACTGAGCTCTGAAAGCGAGAATTAAATTCTCAAAGAAGAAATTCTCAGAGGAAGAAGATGAGCAAAGTGAAGGCTCCTATGAAGAGACAGCAGTATTTATAGAAAAATGGAAACGTTTCATCTCCCCAGATCCCTAAAGGAATCCAACGGTCGCGAGAGGAGACAGCTTTGCACTCACGTGCTGACACGTGAGAACAACGCTGTGGGGGAATTTGTTTCCTGATTTAAAATCAGGAAAGCTTCTGTGAAAAGCTTCAAAAAGGGGCCACGTGCTTACACGTGACCAACAGTCACGTGTTGACACGTGACCTCTGAAGTGCAGAAAAAGCGCATATTGATTCGCTGAGAAAAGTCAAGGAAAAGAGCTTCAGAAGAGGTCACGTGCTCCCACGTGACCAGGGTCACGTGTCGACACGTGACGTTCAAAGCAGCAAACTCGCTCTCCAATTGAACCAAGGAAAGAAGTGCCAGACAGGGGTCACGTGCTCAGACGTGACCAGGGGTCACGTGGTAGCACGTGACGGCTAAGCAGCAGAAGAAGGCAGAACGCAGAAAGAAAGAGGATCCTTCATTCCAAAAGGGGGTCACGTGTCCGCACGTGCACGTGACCATGGGTCACGTGGTCACACGTGACCGGCTTTCAAAGCCCATGTTGACAACAGAATTAAATTCTGAAGGAAATTTGAATCTTTCCAAAGGAAAGTGAGTATCTGGGACCAATCAAATTAAAGATTCAGAGATGATTAAATATCATCTATCTATGGAAAATCTCGGGTTTGGAAAGATTTCCCCCTTAAATCTAACCAAAATAACAAAGGAGAATCTCTGGATTTAAAATCCAATGGTGAATAAAATTCACCCAATAATCCAAAGGTCCAAAACGAATGATGGATGCAAATCAAATCTCTCAGTGAAGATTCATCAAAAACTAATTCATTCGGCTGCTTCTCCTATAAATAGGAGCCAAGAGACACAAAAAAGGGATACAGATATACATGCGCAAGGGAAGAAAAAAGGAGGAAAGCTTTGATACTTCGAAAAGACTTGGATCTTCTACAAAAAACCCTAGGTAAGAAAGGGAAGGCCTTTTGAAAGAAGGAGAATTTAATTCTCAACAGAGTTTAACTCTGATACATAAAACAGAAGAGCATATTTCTTCTCTCTTTGATAGAGGATCTGCAAAGTGCACATCTCCCCTTAAGGTTGAGAATTTAATTCTCAATGGGTTGAGATCCTGCCATGCAGATCCAAAACATAGAGAAGGAATGCAAGCATGAGAATTTAATTCTCACAGAACTATAGGAATTTAATTCCTTTAAGATAAAACTAGGGCTTGACCCTGTATCATGGGAATTTAATTCCTTCAAAATAAAAAGAAACAGGGTTTAACCCTAATTAAGAACTTAGTTCTGTTGAAACAACGGGAATTCAATTCCTCTAATCATAATCTAACAGGGACTGGAAGTTTAATTCCTTAAAAAAGCTTTTATTAGGGTTTAACCCTATTCAACCCTCCACATAAATGAGGAATTTAATTCCTACAGAAGATTCAGGGTTCGATCCTACTCCAGAATATAAGTCTTCAAAAGGAAGTGGGAATTTAATTCCCTTGAAAATTAAAGCCCGAGGAATTTAATTCCTGAAAAAAAGATCAACAGATCCTCTAAAAACGACATACATAGAGGCAGGGTCACGTGCCACCACGTGACCCCCCAAGAGATCTACAGAAAACCCTTTGAGGCTGTCCCTCACGTGACCCACGTGACCCTTAACAAAAGCTCTAAAAAACGAGCATATGAATGCCCGTCACGTGCTGACACGTGACACTCAGAAAGATGCAGTAATCTCAGCAGAACCATTGAAGGGAAGGCACCCTCACGTGTTGCCACGTGACCTCTCTTGCCTTAGTGCTTAACACAAAATTGGAACCCTAGAATCCAATCACTGAAACGACTGTTGGGCCTTAGTGTTAAAACTTTACTTGCAGTGTTCAACACTGACCACCTTAGTGTTTAACACTAATCTGAAAGCCTTGTTGCTGGTGTTTAATACCAACTATTCTGTTAGTGTTAAACACTAACTTGTCAACCCTATTCCCAGTGTTCAACATTGATTGCTCTGAAGTGTTTAACACTAGGCTTTGGCCCAATTGGTTAAAGGGATAGAGGCAAAGCCTCTCCCTCAATGGACCAACAAAAAGTCAGTATTCCAGACCTGACTGGACTTAGCCCAAGCTGGCCATAAGTCCTCAATTTGTGATTAACTGGGCCAATGGGCTCATAACATAATTGATCAGTCTTGACCCAAATTGGGCCAGGGACTATTTAATCCACCCCGGTTCTAGGGCACATCTCTTCACTCCTTTGATACTTGGCATTGTAATCCCTCAATGTCTTCAAAGAGGTGACGGGTCCCGATGACCACTCTTGATATGGACTGTGGGGTCCTTAAACCCATGCATAATGCAAAATTCCTGGTTACGTGGAACGCGGATAACGTCACTCTTTGACCCCGTGGAAAACGTCCAGAGCGGATCCTGGTCCTCGCAGAGCACGGCAGTGAACCCGTGTGAAGCATCCAGAGCGGAGCCTGGTCCTCGCCTAGCACGGCAGTGAACCCGTGTGAAGCATCCAGAGCACATACCGGACTGTGGAGTCCTTAAACCCATGGACTATGACGTCCTTAACCTTGACCGAGACGTCTTAAAACTACCAATGGACCGCAATGTCCTTAAACTTCCCATGGACCGCAATGTCCTTAAACTACCCATGGACCGCAATGTCCGTAAACTAGAACCATAGAGCCTCCATATGCTCTTTCGTCGGATCTAAACGGTCCTGTTTAAGTTGATCTTAGCCTCAAAGATGGCTAACGCGTCCTTAAACCTTCAAGCAGACTGGACTATGAATCCCCCCTAATTAACTCTGGCTCGAGGGTACATCTCTGAACTCCTCTGACATCCGTCGTTGTAATCCTTCAACGTCGTCAGAGAGGTGACGGGTCCCGACGGCCACACATACGATGGACCACTATGTCCCTAAAACTGGAACAATGGAGTCCAAACGCTCCTTTGTCGGATCTAAACGATCCCGTTAAGTTGATCTTGGTCTCAAACTAGACTAATGTATCCTTAACGAATGTTCGAGTTGATCTTAGCCTCAAGTATGGCTAACGTGTCCTCAAACCAAACCCCCCCAAACCCAAATCTAAGACAACACGGATTTGGACTAGTCCATGCCCTACGGGCGACGACATAACCCGGTCTCCGTAAACGATCCACGGGCAGGAAAACATAAAACAAAAACACACGACACGAAGTGACCATCTGGAGAAGGAGAAAGTTGTTACCACGATGCGGTAGCGTAATTAACTGCAGGGGCTTGCGCCTGCAGGGAAGAGCGTCCCCACAATCAAAAACCCCTCAAACGAGGGGGAATCTGACGAAGTCTGCTACATCGGACGCATCCGTCTAAACCTCCGATACATGGCGCCATGGATCGACTTGGCATCCTCGGAGAGGTGGACGGATAGCACCTTTTGGCATCTGCCCCGAACCTCAGGCGAGACGGCCCGACGTCCCGCGTGTCCGTTCGGAGGGGAACAGTAGTTAGACGGGATTTACCGATCAAGTGACATTCACGGTCGCAAATATAATGTAAATACTGTGAAATAATTTGTTTAAAATATCCGATCGATCAAAAATAAACTAGTGGGCCCCCAAGTAATACTGTAGCACTCACAGAAATTCTGGGCCCAAATTTAATATTCCAAAACCCCCAGAATCAGCCCACAAGCCCACTGTAAAAATATGGAGAAGTGACCCCAACTTCCTGTGGCGGAACCGCGGCCAAAGAGGGGTTCAGGCCACGGTTCCGCGGTCGTATGGAAGAATTGGGTTACCAAATTTTTGCAGTGTTCTTAGGATTCCCTGTACATCATTCTGCAATCACTTGAAAAAATTTTCGAGCCCGGAAAAAATCGACAGAAAACTGATGCAAGCAAAACGCGGTTTTTGGAAATTTGGTCGATCGGATAAGTAAAACACATTAAAACATGGTAGGCAAGGTTAATGGCATGGCTCTGATACCATGTTGCGCCACGGCAGCGCCCCGGCCGTCTATCCGAGGCCAAAATGCGGAATCAAAATTTTCTTATCTTTTAAACTGGCGCTACCGCGGACAATATACCCGGATCGTAACCATTAACCGATACTAGCTAACAAGAGTAAGGGTGAGAGATATACCGAGTGATCCGAGTCCTCCGGTCTTCTCGTCGTCGTCCTGATCTCCCGCGGAAACTCCGGTCGTCGCATCCTTGCCGGAAGGGCACCACATCGTCTGCATCTTTTACGGGCTCCCACCTCAATACCGAGGCAACTCGGGCACGAAGCTGGCTAGTCGACGTGCCCAAGGTTTGCTGTAGAATGTAGTGTAGATGATGCTTGTCTCATATAGGGTTTGAAGTTGCCATGGTGATGGAGGAATCAAGAATGAGCAATGGAGAGAGTTTTTAAACTTTTGCAAGCTAAGCATCAAAATGAAATGAAGCAAATTGCCATCCATCAAAAAATGAACTTCTCTCTCACCTTTTCTAATAGTGGCTGGCCCTTTTACAAATGGGAGTGGGAAAAAGCAACTCAAGAAGGGAGGTGAGTGTAGGAGATTAAAGGGGGGGTGACCACATCCAAAGTGAACCTCAAATCAAAGATGCAAATCAATCTCATCCTAATCCTTTCTCATTAATGCAAAAACCATGATGAAGAAAAGAATGGAATCTAATGATGATAAGAATATCATAAACCCACATATGCAAGAAACCCCCTCTACAAATGTTATTTGCAAACTTGCAAATAACCTCCTCCATCGGAAAAGTCCGGCTGGGAAAGAACAAAGGAAAACCGGCCGGAACGGAATGCAAACTGGCAACCTCAGAAAACTGGTCCCGTAATAAATTACAGGAAAACCCCGATACTGTGCATACACACCCGCATCTGTATTCCGACCGGATACAAATGCAATGAGTCAAAATCTACACTGTACTAAACTAGGACCGTCTTAAACCAAAGCCGGCTAGTAAAATCCGTTCGATCCTGATCCGTGCAATACCGCACGTATCTGATCGAACCTTGCCATATAACTATACGGCCACTAGTACAAACCGTCCGATCCTGATCCGTGCAATACCGCACGTATCTGATCGGACCCTGCCATATCTCCATACGGCCTCTACAGCGTTTCGCCCGAAAGCTTGAGTAACTGAAAGTGTGGTGGACTCTAAAGACTCGTCAATACTATGGCTGTGGATTTAACCACTAGCACGTCAGAGGTATTAGCCAATACGTGACGGGCCACCAGCTATTGACCAAAAGGGACGTCGATGAGCGAACTCATCCTGACACCCTACTGAGCCTGTCAGTGACAATATCCGTACAGTCCGGTCCGTTCGTCTATGAGCATCGCATGTCGGGCCTAGGGGGTTGGTAAAAGTCAGACCCCCAAAAGTGGTACAAGTCGTGTCGGAGTGTAGCCCAGAACGCCCTGAGATACTACTGGAATACCTACCAGTAAACCTCCTGCCTCGGCCGAGGGCTTTGCGTAATGGCTCTCCTAGACACAGCGCGACCTCACCCCCAATACCGGGAGAGACGAACCCCTGAAGATCCGCTCACTGCCTCCATGTGGCTCGGGACTGTACCCAACTAAAACCTGTTTGCACGACTCCTTTGAGCCGTGGTAGGGTAGTAATCAAAGTACAGTAGGAACTCACACGAGACAAATGACGATCCCCAGGTCGATGAACTAACCTGTACACATGTCACCAGGGAACTGCTATCTGACGTCAGGTATAAGACCAACTAGCATGTTCCCGGCGAGTCCTGTCCGGTGTACTCATAACCCAATGAGCACCTGTATACATCTTAGGTGAACCAACTGACACCAGTGGCTTGTGAGACCGGCCACCGCCCCTCGTCGGGGTCTCGACTGTATACACTAGTCTACTCTGGAGAATCGATGCCCTGTCTCGAAACTCCCACGACTAGGGACCTTTTAAGGATGTGCTTATAGACTACCAGCTCTCACGTATATGATCGCCATCATACTGCCGACAGTCAAGCAAGAATCCTAGGGGCTCTATCAGCGTGTAATAGTGACCTGTAAGGTCACCTGAAGCAGTACACGATGATAAAGGTAAACCAGATAGCATACTATTATCTCGAGTAAGACTGTCCTACCGGGATAGGTCCTCCCTCAATCATTGCAATCACGTGCCTGTGATCCAATAATTGACTCTGAGGGCACTATCTCCAACAGGAAGAACACATTGCACAACTAAAAGCCGAAATGAGTGCACGAGAGAAAGGGAAACTTCCAGTTCAAACTTTACCCAATCCTGGCTATTCACATCATGTGGATGCACTTACGTTGAGATCTGGAAGAGTGCTTGACACTCACGTTGGGGAAGAGTTTGATGAAACTAATAAATCAATCAATAACACCCCAGCTGAGACCTTTCCTCACACACACACTTCTGACCCCAGTTCTTCTACCCCACCATCTTCTTCCGAGCCTATTCTTCATTTCCCAAAAGGCTCGCCACTTCAGCCCACCTCTTTTACCCCTCCACGGACGATCCCCACTTCTATTCTGGGATCGGTTCCATACCCACTTCCTTCTCCTATGATGGATCCAGTGCTTATTGCTAAAGCACCTTATCCTAATCGGTTAAGGGCTAACACACCGAGTCCATATATGGAGAAGATTATGAACATTTTTAAGCAAGTAAACACCAACATCCCTCTCCTAGATGCCATCCAACAAGTTACGTCTTATGCGAAAACTCTTAAGAACTTGTGCACTAGGAAGAGGAAGACTCAAGTGCCCAAGAAGATTTTCATGGAAAAAACAATAGACACGGCTTTCCCCCAAAAATTACCAAGGAAACGTAAGGATCCAGGATATCCTACTATTTCCGTTTCTATTGGGGGAAAACACATCAACTGTGCTCTACTAGACCTTGGCGCTAGTGTTAACTTGCTTCCATACTCAGTATATGAGCAATTAGGGATCGCAGAGTTGAAACCAACCAATTGAACTTCCAGATGGCTGACCGATCTATCACCAAACCTAGGGGTGAACTGGAGGATGTGTTAATAAAAATCAGAGAATTTATATTCCCGGTAGATTTTATTGTAATTGATACACAGCCTGTAGCGAACCCACGGAATCAAATTCCGGTGATTTTAGGTCGCCCCTTTTTGGCCACTTCCAATGCAATAATCAACTGTCGTAACGGTTCTATGACCCTATCCTTCGGGAATACGTCAATAGAGCTGAACATTTACAAGTTGAGAAGTGTACCCTCCGAACCTACTTCTCAGATCTGTTCTGTCGACTTAATGGATGTCGACAGCAGCGAATTTGATGATCCTCCTGTTATCGATCTTGACTCTTTTCATACGTTATTGTTTGACCCAACTATGTATCATACACACACGGACTCTTCCACCGAGATATCCGGGTCAACAATTAACACGGATTATGAACTGTTCTCAGAGTCTGAAGATCACCCCGCACTTTGTGATGACATTATTCATCGGGGTATTAATGGAACTTTTGAGGAGATCTTCGCTGATGAACTCGCATTTTTGAATGACACGGGTGTTGAGATGAATCATCTCCCAATCTCTGAAATTGAACCTCCACCCCTTCTTCTGAATTGTACATAGAATGCGAGTAATCCATCACATACACTGCATTGTCTCTCCAAAATGAGACGCACGCACATTCTATTCCACCACTTAACATTTCCCCACTTCTTCTTCTACCAACCAGAGCACTGCATTGATAAAAATTTTGAATGGTTGGTGTTAACCTTCGGTCTTTGCAAAGCTTGGCATCGACCAATGATTTTTGACCCCCACTTGTGAATTTAAAAGATTAACATTGCATAACTCAAGTTTGGGGGGGGTACATTTTATCGGGCTCTTGAAAAGAAAATTTTTACAAAATTTTGAGCCAAAAATAAGTTTGGGGGAGGATCTTCACTTAAATATTTTGCCCCCACTAATAAATTCCTCCCAAGCTTACAGGTTTTTCGAGATTTAGCAGATGGCAACAGTGAGGACATTGTTGAAAACAAGTTTGGGGGAGGTTTGTGCTTATTTTCGCATCATTTGCATATCATTGCATAAGCACAAAACATTTTTTTTCAAAATCTATAAAAATTTAAAAATTTTCAAAATTATACAAATAATTTTTGTACATAAATAAGATAATAAAAGTTTAGATAGTAAAAAATTACATCAATGAGATTAGAAAAATTTAAGAAAACTAAGAAAATTAGAAGTTTTCTTATACAAACTAGTAATAAGTAGTTTTGAGCCGTTGTCCCAAGGGTTAGTAAGATGAAAGACGTCACTAATCTGAGGATAAAAATAAGTCTGAAAAATAGTTTCTATTCTGGAAGCCAGACATTTTGAACGTTGATACCCTGCTATTCGCACTTACACACATCTTAAAGCCTGGGATAGTAGAGGATACCTTGAAATGCTCTTGTCTTAAAGCCAAAAGTATGAAGGAAATAAAAAGAAAAAAAATTGAATAAAAATATAAAATGGTGAGAAAAATGGACACTGGTTTTGTTATCACCGAGGGCAATAAAAAATGTATAGCGAGGGTGCCTCTTCACCTAGTGCCCTAAAGCCAACTGGTCTGGGAGTCACTGCTATACCTAAGGTGGTGCAAGACGAGGAAAATACACCATGTAAGCAAGCACAGGAGTAATCGGTCGGTTAGTACCTCAAGAAGTATTAACGGTCGCATGAAAGTGTGTTAGCAATCTCATATAAAAATTCATTAATTAAAAAGTACCGAGGCTGATGGGCAAGAGTATGATAGCTTGAATTGAATTCTCCGGGTGTAGGGATGTCTTTACACACACGCAGGGTGATATGATCGATGTTTGGAATAAAGATAGGAATGAAGAATAAGACGATGTTTTATTGAGGGAGGACGTGATTTCTGACATTTTTTCATGACCATTAAGATAGGGCTCATGACAACCGAAAAGATAGCTTAGTTGGAAACCCTAATTTTCAAAGCTTTTCTTTTACAATTCTTTTCTTTAAATGTAATATTCATGATCTTTCTTTTATTATTGGATTTTGTGGGTGCAATCCGCTGAAAACCCTCAGGAGACAACACTCCTCCTACTAGGGACACCTAGAGGTTTAAAGGCTTGTTGCACATGCTCAGTGCAATCGTGTTGCCTACGAAAGTGTGCTAGTTAGTTTTTTTCCTTCTCTTTTTAATAAAACATTCGCTCGAGACGATCGAAATTAAGTTTGGGGGTATTTGATCAGTCGAAAATAATGTATTTTTAACACGGCAATTTCCCTAACATTTGCACTCATTTAGAAGTGTTTGGTATTCATATTTCACATATTAGCAAATCAGTCGTAAAATATCAGATTTCATGTATTAGACTTTTAAACCGACACTTTAAGGGAAATTAACCGCATTTCATGGCATCGCATCATTTCTGTATTTGCGCAACACTTGTCTTGAGTCTGTGCAGGAAAATACTGAAGAAAAACCAAAGAGCTGATCAAAAATTACGCCAACTCCAAGTTTTGAGATCTGGTAGCAATCCAAAGGGAGAAACAAAATTCCACATATCAAATAAAAGCCCACAACTCAGGCCCAACAAGCACCAGAGAGCCAAAGCTCCAACTCCCCCAAAGCACCGCGGATCCGCGGCGGGAGCCTGCTGGCACCGCGGATCCGCCGCGCTTCTGCCACATCATCAGTTGATCTTTAGGGCATTATTCTTATCTCAGGGCCCACATTCATTTCTGATACGTCAAATTCCATAATTCTCCAGAAGCTACTACCAGATCAGCAAAGAAGATTAAGCAAGGCTAATCCTAATTAAGCTCCTAATTAATCCTCTTCTAGAAGCTCCCTCCTAACTAATCACATCTATAAGCTTCTCCTCTAACTAACTTTTGGAGGGAAATTCAAATTTCCTCAACAAACTTTAGGAGGGAAACTTAGAATTTGAAATCCTAGATCTAGGGTTTAGATGTCTATAAATAGGAACCTAGACCTAGGGTTAAAGGGTTGTTCATCATTAGTTCAATAATCTTCATTAATCTTTACCTCTTTCTTCATCTTCTTCCACAAGTCTAGTGACAAGGCTTGTGCGAAACCTTAACCCTAATTCCACTCCAAATTCGAGATCTTGAGTACCAATCAAGCGAGAAGCCTTCAACCTTTTAGGAGCCGAGTCGATCTTCAATCGGGCAAGTGATCCAAGCCGATCCGCGACCCACGGAGACGAGCGAAGCCAAATCGACGATCGAGTGCTTCCTCTTGTAGTTCTTGAGCGAATGTAACTAAATTGTTGATATAAATAAAAGGTGAAATTCTTGAGTCTTGCTTTCTTTTAATTCTTGCATCATGATTAGATCTCAATTTGTAATTGTTGTTCTTGTTGTGATGTTTGAGTGAAACTCCGCTCGTTAAGGAGTCGAGACGATAAATAGAATGATGTTGTAACAAATCTTTAAACGATTTTTAAGTCCTACGAGTTTTGTAAACCCTAGCAAGTTCAAGAATCGATGACCTAGTTTCGTTGCGATGCTTTCTTGATTGTGATCGCTCGAAATTAGGGATCTACGATCGTTTCTTGAATTTACTAGAGGCTAGAATGTGAATGATATCGACGAAGGAACAAGGGATGAGATAAAACCCTAGTTTCACAAGAAATCCCTAATTCTCGTAGATCATCATCGATCTAGTATCAATTCATCGAAGGATACGAATACGTCATTGTAAGATTACATCACATCTATAGATCCGATCGATTCCTACGAGCCTCATTTCGATTCTTGAGATTTGGTTTGGAAAAATCATCAAACGATCAATTCTTGATTCTATCTTTTAATGCTTTCTTAGATCTAGTTTTTTCTAATTCTTGAACTTCAATTTTAAATCATGAATTGTTTTGTTTTCTTTTCATTAAAGTTTTAACTCATCTAATTCAAAAGACGAACGATTACACTTTCCCTGAGGACGATCCGCACTCACTTACAATCTACAATCCGACACCGTAGTTGATTGCGGTCAAATAATTTTTGGTTGTGATTTCTTTACAATTTCATACTACACAATAAGAATCTTTTCAATCAAATGGCGCCGTTGCCGGGGATCATTTGATTTGATAAACACAATCGGAAATCTTTACAATCATCAAGTACACATCCTAAGGGCTTTACCAACATGTAACAGAGAAACAAACAGTATACACGTTAAGGTAAAAAGTAACCAGATAGCATACTATCATATCGAGCAAGAAAGTCCTCCCTATATATTTCCAAGCATCCACTACAATATACATCACATATATAGTAATGGCCTCTAAGGCATACATATAACTAACAATCTTCCACTTGCACTAGGGCCATCTGAGAACAGTGGTTGTAGTATCTCATACTCAACCATCCCATAAAAGTCTCTCTCTGGGATATGGCCTTTGTGAGTGGATCCGCCGTGTTGTCCTCTGAGTTTACTCTCCTAACCTAGATCCCCTGGAGATCAACCATCTCCATGATCAGGTGATACTGCCTTAGAATATGTCTGGATCACTGATGGGACGGGTGTTCCTAGGCATTAGCCACAACTCCATTGTCACACAATGGTAGGAACGAAGTTGATCTCATGAACTAATATATACCCAGACTTCCTCTTTGGTAGTATCTTTGGTAGCGATGTATCTAGCCTTTATCGTCTAGTATGTCACGGTATCTAGCTTGGAACTCTTCCAACATACCGTCCCTTTACTGAGGGTAAAGACAATGCCTGTGACTGACATTCAGTCGTCCTTATCACCCTGGAACCCTTCCAGTGATTCTCCCCAGGATCGATTGATACCATCTCACTATAACTAGTGAGAATCCTAACATCCAATTAGATCTATCTCATAGATCCAAAACCCAGGATTTAGCAGGTATCGTTTTGATCCTATATGGAGAATTCTTGTGATAAGCGGAGATTGATCGAGCGTAGCATAGGAAACTCCTTCCCTATCAAGAGTATGTCATCCATGTACTCTACGAGGATCTCCACCATACTCTCTACTACCTTTTTGTCTATACAAGGTTCATCTACCATTTTGATGATGTCAAACTCTTTGACTAACACATCAAAACAGACGTTCCAACTCCGCGATGCCTGCTTTATCACATAAAACATCTTGCACACGTTTCCGCTGCTCCCACTGTCTACGAGGCCCTCTGGCTGTGTACTTATAAACTCTCTCTTCTAAAACATCATTTAGAAAAGCAGTCATGGCACCCAACCGCCAGATATCGTAGTCATGGTATGTAGCCATAGCAAGTAGGATCTGGATGGACTTAAGCATAGGTACTTAGAAAAGGTTTCAACATAATCCAAACCTGGTCAATGATGCAAACCTTTAACAAGTCTCCCTTTGAAAGTCTCAACTTTTCCATGTACACCAAGTAATCTTCTCAAGATATACTTGCTCCTGATGGGGATTTAACCCTTCAGATAAGGCAACCAAAGTCCATACTTTGTTGTTGTATAAGGATTCCATCTTAGATCATTAAGCATCCAGCCATTCTTACAGAGTCCCACTCCTGATAGCCTGCTCGAAACTAGTTGGGTCATCATCTCATGATGCATTCCTCGCTCCCATTGTCATAGAGAAATCAAAGTATCTCTCATGTGGGTGAGGAACCCTACTAGATAGGCGGAGAGGCTGAGGTTCGTTGGTTGCTATTCAATCCTTTGGTTCTACCAAATCATCAGTTGCAGTTTGTATAGCTGGAACCCTTCCAGTTCTACATAACAGATCTTGTCTCGAGCTTTTCCGGATTTAGCTTTTAGACATAGGCCGGACAACCCCAAATCTTAACAAACTTAAGATGGGCTCTTCCCTTTCCATATCTCATATGAAGTGGTAAGCAACTGATTTGATCAGAACCCTATTCAATAGGTATGCAACTTCATAAGTGCATAACTCCCAAAAGGAAATAGGTAACTCAGTAATACTCATCATAGAGCACACCTTATCATATAGGGTGTAATTTCTCCGCCCCGATACACCGACGTGCTGTGGTGTATGCGGAGGAATAATGCTGAGAGAGAATCTCATTCTCCTTTAGAATAGTCCAGGAATTCCGTGCTCAAGTATTCTCCTCCTTGATCGTATCAAAGGACATAATACTTATACCTGTTTTGGTTCATTACTTCTAACTTATATTCTGTGAATATCTCAAATGGTTCGGACTTGTGTTTCAACAAAAACATATGTCTGAATCTTGAGAGATTATCAGAGAATGTAATGAAGTACAAAGGACCGGTCTTGGTATGTATAGACAAGGGACCTTCATACATCAGTATGTATCATCCCATGAGTTCACTAACTCTTTCTCTGTTTCCAATAAACGGAGCTGTGGTCATATTATCTCTGTGACATGACCGACAAGTTTCACAAGATGTAAATTTAAACTAATTTAAATATGCATCTTTATGTAACTTCAGCTAGTCGGGTCACATTGATATGACCTAGTCTACAATACCTCAAGAAAGATTCGTTCATTTCTGAACTCTTCCTCTTGTGTGTGTTCTGTATACTAAGAACTGTAGTTTGATTTAGAACGTCAACGCTTTTAGATAACGTGCCTGAACCGATCAACTCTTGATATAGGAAATGTTCAAAACATTATCCAACAATACAAAATTATATCCTTTCTTTACTAATAAAGAGACTGATATGATGTTGTATATCAGGTTCGGTATCTAATAACATTCGTTCAGAATCAATGTATTCTGGTAATACAGGGTGATAGTGACCAACAGACTTGGCTGCAACACTTGCACCGTTTTCTATCTCAAGAAACTTATCACCCGTTCTCAGTTCTCTACCTACCTGTAGCCCATGTAACAGATTACATATGCGGGATCCTGATCCGGTATCACATACCCAGGACGTAAAGGATACTGAGAAACAGTTCTCTGTAATGAACACACCCGAAGATGATGCATCAGCATGCACTTTCTTCGTTTGGGCGGCACGGGAATTCTGGTAATCCCTAATTTCCTGCTCTGTCTTATAACAATTATAAGTTGGAGCGGGACCAATGTTCCCAGCGCAGTATAACAAGCGGGTTCGGTCAATTCATCTGTATTATTATCTTGATTAAGGCGTGACATGGTCGCTACCTAGAGAGAGAGAGAGAAGAAAACACTCTGCGTGCGCTCTTGCAAGATCAGATTGGTTATTATTTTATCTAATCAGGATGGATCCCACTGTTTTTATCAAATCTTCCTTCAAACCCTAAAAGGAAAGACTAGCCGGGATTAATTACACCCTACAACTTTGCCAATCTTTTATCCAGGACAGTATCGGTACTTTGAGGGAGGTTCCCCGTGCTTTCACACGGACCTAATTAAAGTAAACCTCGTTTTCCCAGAGGCGTAACCCCGTTGACACCTTTCTAGAGACCTACTTGATCGGCTAATTGTAATGTGTAAAACTCTCCCAGGAGTAACAACTACTCGCAGTGGGTATCGGGATCCAACTATCTCATAGAAGGTATGCAATCTCATTGCAAATTTCAACACTTGAAATTCCCGATAATATTTTGCCCCTAACGTGCTATAACCTTGACGAAAGCCAAAAAACCATAGCCCGCTAGTCAAGTTCAACCCGTACATTTCTTGACTGAATTAAACCCACCTGCACGACCCTTGACGAAAGCCAACAAAGTCGTACGACTACCCTAATCCAATCGCATCGTATGCAGTAGATAAGCAGCATATAGCTACCGCACACTACACCTTGACGAAAGCCAACAAATGTAGCACGAATACTATATACAACTTATCTGAAATGACGGTGGGCTACGACAGGTTTTACTGAAAACCTATTGCGTAATGAACTTGATATCGTTGTAGAATCAAATTAATTTAAAATGGAGTTTTTTTAGGCTTTTACTAGTTTCGCTAAAGAGGTCACTCCCGGTGAAGTGATCTCGGCTCTTTCCTCGTCGAATGAGGTGCTAGACATATCATATATATCACTGTGCAAAGCAAGAACTAGAAAAGCAATCAAAAGACAAAACCGAGGGGTGTAGCATCTGCCAGTCATTGCTAAAGGGGTCACTCCCGGTGAAGGGATCTCGGCCCTTTCCTTATCGAATAAGGTGCAGGATGTTCTACAGGGAACACCGCGATGCAAAGCATGAACTGTAGCTTCCTGTTTTTGAAAATTCAATTCCACAACATCTTTTAGGTTTCTTTTTCTTTCATTAATCATATTAATGAAGTCGCATCATTTAAACACCTAAACATCACAGATAAATACGACGTACACTTATGCCATCCGCATTCTCCTCGATGTCCCCTCTGGCACCGTTAGGTTAGGTAACTAACGGCAGAGCGGGGCAGGGCTAGCGCGGGTGTAAAACATAAGTAGCGTCTATATAATATATCATATATACTATATACAGTATCTATCATAGCACATTACATGATCACATCACAGATATCGCAGCAGAAGAAACATATGAAACATTAGATATACTAGGACGTCCGTGTTTTATTTTGAGCCTCTATAAAACACGGATTCCACGGTAGCGATGAATAGCCAAACCCACACCCCTACCCCTACGAGAGTGGCAAGCAACCCTGCCAATTCTAGAGTTAAGAGACCCGGACTCGACTCCTCGAGTTGGTCTCCCACTGGACCCTAGAACTCGGTTACTTGTGCTCTCCTCCTTGGGTCTATCCTAGTGCGGAAAAGTAAATAATATACAAATGGTGACATCAACCTCATCCCGAAAGTGCCCCAATAAAAGAATATTACATACATTAAATTTTACATGAATGAAAATAAAAACCCTCATCTCACATAAAAAAAACCCGACTATTCAAAATGCGACGATCCAATATAACATATCCAGCAACACATAACATCACATGTCATCAACGTAAGTAAATATGCGCATCCCAATTGTCGTTGCCATATAGCAACGAAACCGGCGATATCTCATATTACACTTACGGTCACAGAAAAGAAAGTGTAAAACTATAACAGTTGGAATCCGTAACCTTCTTAGACATCGCATGCCTAACAATTATAAACCCCGCATTTTAGTCTCTATATCGAAAACACTTTTCAATTTGTAGTCGGGCAATTCAACAAGATTCCCAATAAGTGATCGAATGCTCGTCACAAACTTTAGTAGACGGCCGCACCCCTGATGCCGTCGACAAAGTGCACTAAGGCGGAACACCGCTGCCGCGAGCACCCGAACGGATGCTTTTGGCGACGAGGTTCTCCTACAGTCACTAGGTCGGGGCTATGGGGCGTGGCTATCTATTAAGTTTACCAGGCGAGTATCCGCGTACGCTACGCGATTACGACGAACTTTTGATCGCATCAAAATTCCGTGGCAACCGATCATTTGAGACTAAACTTCTATATTTATAACATCCAAATCAGTTATCTCATAATTACTTGTGGATTCCAAATATTGTATCACATTCCAGATAAATAGACAATGTTAAACTTTCCGATCGAATGATCAAACACCCAAGTTTTCCCAAATATATCTCAACACTTGAGGGGAGTTTAAAAACATCCATCACATGCCACAGTACCAATGGTCCAGCCGTAGAAGGGTCAAGCCAACGCCGCACATGTGGCACGCCGTATTGCCCCAAACCCTAAGGTTCAAAGGGCAGTTCAAGACGGTCACATAATCGAGTTAAGGTTTGTTGTCTTCTAGAGGATCCATCACGTAACTTGCACGATCTAGACGTTCTTAAAACAAACGGAAAAATCCAACACTTGGAAATTTTCCGGGTCGGGAAAAAGTGAGTTATTGATATCCGTCCGAACTTTTTAATACTTTCTAAATATCCGGAAAACACAACGAAATTAAATATTCCGATCGAATCAACGAATACAAAATAAACCCCAAAAAAACTCAACACTTGAGTCAGATAAAAATACCCATAAAAATTCAGGAAATTAAATATGAACATTACTTTGCAAAAGGACAATGGCGACGTCACCTTATGGCCGTGGAACTGCCGCACGAGCCATGCTCGTGCCGTGGTTCCGCGGTGCTTTGGGCGCCAAACGTTGTTGTTTTGCACATGTGTGCTTATAATTGCCTGCTGAAATTTTTAAGGATTTTTAATTCAGAAAAATCCAGATTTTAATAAATGTATAGAGAGGGGTTTAAAGTGTCATTTACGGGTTCGATCGAGGTTTTAACTTCGTAAACACGTCGCCTAATGCTCTAGCTAGGCTCTGATACCACTGTAGGGTTACTAGGCACTCTAAAGAGGTTCTACAAGGCATCAACCATGCCGGATTTAAATTTTAGCCGTGCCGAATAACTCTAAACAAGATCCTTAACTAGAGATTAGGCGAACATATGCAAGTAAATCACATTTATACTAAGTGAATACGAAAATACAACCTTTGTAGATCGGTCCTTCACTTCTTAAGCTCCTTGATGTAGTCCCTTCACTGCGATCATCGGACTCCCGGACTCTCGGACGGCTCCATGAGAAAATTACAACGGTATTGCTTGAAGTCTTCGAGGCCGAAGGTGATCTACGTCGAGAGAATACGGACTCAAGCTTCTACTTCACTAACCAAAGAATTAGTGAAGCAAACACCCTAAACTAAAGTGCTAGTCTAGTAGAAGATGGTGAGATAGGAAATGGGTACACTTTAGAATTTCATTTCTCACTTTGTATCTCTCTCTCTTTATCAAATCCTAGAATCAAAGTGAAGGAGGAAGAAAAATGAGCTCAAAATAAGAATGGATAATAATCAAGAGAGAGAATGAACTAACCATGGTGAGTGAGTATCATATACTTAACTCATGTAGAGACATAACCATGGCTAATTATAGTAGTTAGGTTAACTAATATCTTAAGTAAAACAAAACTGGTGGACAAAGTCAAATAAAAGAAAAGCTTCATGAAGCTTCATGCATTATCCACTAATTTTTGAATTACTTTAAATATAAAAACCTAATACTATAATAAGTATGGTATAAGTCTTATACACCCATGATATCTGTATCAAAAACCATGATACAAATAAGAACACAAATAAATATATATATCACATATATATATTAACTTGTGCAAAAGTGTGAAAAACAAATGCTTAAGTGAACCAATGTTAGTTAATGTAAATTAGTATATCACATATACAATTATACACTAAATTATTAAATCAATACTTGACTTAATAATCCGGTTATTGTAAGTCGATGTAGTACACCCCAGTACTTATGGGGAGGCGGAATTTTCAAAAACGATCAAGTTTAAAGAACGAACATCGACTAACCGCTTGAATCGAAGCTAAACAAATAATAACCGAACACATAGCTATACTAAACTATAGTGTTAAGGGATTATACCTAATGAAAACGGTCCTTCGTCTTTGTGTCCTCCTTTGTTCTCCTCGACCTTCTCTAGGTAGTAGACGATCCACCCGAGAGCAAGACACCAAGCTACACCTCTAACTTGAGGTAACTAATCAACTTTGATTGCTAATCAAAGATGAAAGGATGATATAGAGTGAAGGTAATGGATGCTTAAGTCTAACTAAACCTTTGATCTCAACACATGAGGATTAAGGATTAGTATCTTGAAGATGAGAGCTTGAGGAGAGAGAATATGAGATAAGATAATGAGAAGAGATAGAGTGTATCATAATATATTATGAAGCATTCTCATTTATCAACAAAAGAAAATGAGTGATGAATAAGCATGCTTCACAAATATCTAATGGTGATTCATTAAGCATGTGTCATTATCATTTATGGTGCAATTAATGATAATGATGAATCACCTCATGACTCACAATCTCATCCAAAGTAACCTCCTTAGTCACATCTTCTAGAAGCTTCTCGTACAATTACGAGAACGCCCCTCCAATCCGCAAAAATACGGAAAAACTTTAGACTGTAAAAATCCAATAACCGGATACCAGTAACTGGCTTAAACCAAAGCCGACTGGTAAAAACTGTCCGAAAGTCGTACGTGCGTAAACGCACGTATGCGTCCGAACCCTTTGTCGCAAAACCATGCAACCTCTATATCGTTTCGCCTGGAGTAGGAAACTCTCTGTGTGGGACTCTAGAGACTCGACTACTACGCTGGCAGTGGGTTTAACCACAGACCGCAATCGGCACTAGCTGTACGTAACGGTCCCCAGGTAGTTGTCGATAAGAAGGCCGATGAGAAAACCCATCCGAACTCCTACTGAGTCTGATGTGACAATCTCCATACAGTCCGGTCCGTTCGTCCAAGACTATCGCATATCGGGCCTAGGGGGGCGGCAAGCGTCAGTCCCCTAATAGCGGTATAAGTCGTGTCGGAGGGAAGCCCATTACACCCTGAGAAACTACTGGAACCTACCAGCAAATCTCGCTTGCCCTGGCCAGGGACTTTGCGTAATGGCTCTCTGACACAGCACGATATCTACTCCCAATACCGGGAGGGACGAATCCTGTCTAACCGCCACTGCCTCCAAGTGCTCGGGACTGCACCCAACTGCTACCTGTTTGCACGACTCCTTTGAGCCGTGGTAGGGTAGCAATCTAAGAACAGTGGGACACACTCGAGGCGAAGTAGCAGTGTCAAGTCTGCGGACTACGCTGTACTCATGTCACCTGGGAACTGTTTACTGACGACTGGTATCAAACCAACCAACAGTTCCCTGTGAGTCCTGTCCGGTGTACCCGTAACCTAACGAGCACCTGTATACTATCTCCAGTACGACGTACTGACGGCTGTGGGACAGACCATCTCCCCAACTGGGATGAGAAGCGTACACACCAGTCTACTCTGGAGTATCGATGCTCTGTCTCGATAATCCAACGACCAGGGACCTGAATAAGGATGTGCTTGTAGACTACCCAGCCCCCACTAGTGTGACTGCCATCACAACGCTGGTAGACAAGCAAGATCCTAAGAGCTCTATCAATACGTACACTCACATATTAAGATAGAAAAACCAAGTAGCATACTACCATGTTTAGCAAGACTGTTATATACATGTGAATATCCCAAGCTTCCATTAAGTAATATACAAGCTAGTATGATACAGTAATGGCCTTCTAGGGCATAAACACTAACAATCTCCCACTTGCACTAGGGCCATGTACTGGCATATCGTAGACCAATGATCTCGAGTAGCCTCTCGAACTGAATCTGAGGAAGGGCCTTCGTGAATGGATCAGCAATGTTCTCTTCTGAAGCAACTCTCCGAACCTCGATCTCCTGACGATCAATGATCTCCCTGATCAGGTGATACCGCCTCAAGATGTGTCTGGACTTCTGATGGGACCTTGGTTCCTTCGCTAAAGCTATAGCTCCGTTGTTGTCGCAATACAGAGGTATTGGATCAACTATGGTAGGAACAACCTGAAGTTCTGTTAGGAACTTCTTCATCCAGACTGCTTCTTTTGCGGCATCGCAAGCAGCTATATACTCCGCTTCCATTGTCGAGTCAGCAACGGTGTCCTGCTTGGAGCTCTTCCAGCACACCGCCCCTCCATTGAGGGTAAAGACATAACCCGACATGGACTTGGAATCGTCCTTATCACTCTGGAAGCCGGAATCAGCAAAGGCCTCCAACCTGAGGTCTTTTCCGCCGTAAACCAAGAACATCTCCTTAGTCCTCCTCAGGTACTTGAGAATGTTCTTTACTGCTATCCAGTGTTTCTCCCCTGGGTCTGACTGATACCGGCTTACCACGCTCAGTGCGTAAGCTACATCTGGTCTGGTACACAACATCGCATACATTATAGAGCCTACCGCAGAAGCGTAGGGTATAATAGACATGCGTTCCCTTTCCAAATCAGTCTTGGGAGACATCTCTTTGGAGAGGGTGATTCCGTGACAAGCCGGTAGATTACCGCGCTTAGAATCTTCCATACTGAATCTTTTCAGTATAGTGTCGATATACCTGGACTGCGAAAGTCCCAACATCCTCTTGGATCTATCACGATAGATCCGGATCCCCAGAATGTAAGAGGCATCACCCAGGTCTTTCATGGAGAACCTGTGTGACAAGAATCCTTTGACAGATTGTAGCATAGGAATGTCATTTCCTATCAATAGAATGTCATCCACGTACAAGACCAGGAATACGTCACTTCTGGCCACAACTTTACTATATATGCACGGTTCATCTGGATTTTTGATAAAGTCATATTCTTTGACTGTCTCATCAAAACAGATGTTCCAACTCCGCGATGCCTGCTTTAGTCCGTAAATGGACTTAAGCAGCTTGCATACTTTCCCGCTGCTCCCACTCTGATTGAAACCCTCTGGCTGATCCATATAGACGCTCTCTTCTAAATTTCCATTCAGAAAAGTCGTCTTTACGTCCATCTACCAGATTTCATAATCATGGAAGGCAGCAATAGCAAGAAGGACCCGAATGGATTTGAGCATAGCCACTGGAGAAAAAGTTTCGTCATAGTCCAAACCAGGTCTTTGACGAAAACCCTTTGCAACAAGTCTAGCCTTATAGGTTTCCACCTGTCCATCTACACCAATCTTTTTCTTGAAGATCCATTTGCATCCTATGGGTTTTACCCCATCTGGAGCAAAGTCCAAAGTCCATACTTTGTTGGTGTACATGGACTCCATCTCGGTCCGCATTGCATCTAGCCATCGTACCGAGTCGCCACTCTGGATGGCCTGCTGGAAGTCAGTAGGTTCATCATCATCTATGATGCAATCCTCTCTATCCCCGTCAATGAGAAAACCGTAGTATCTCTCAGGCGGATGAGGCGGCCTACTACTCCTGCGGAGGGGTGCGGGAATGTTCTGTTCTTCTTGAACCTCTGGTTCTACCAAACTTTCAGTAGCAGCTTGTGGTTCTGGAATTTCTTCCAGTTCTATTTCGCTCCCATTTATATCCTTTTCTAAAACTTGTTGTTCTAGAAAATGGGCATTACGAGAAACAAAAACCTTTTGTTCCTCTGCGTAATAGAAGCAATATCCCTTGGAGTTCTTTGGATATCCTACAAGCATACATTTTACTGATCGTGCCTCGAGCTTGTCCACAAACTGCTTTTTGACAAAAGCTGGACATCCCCAAATCCTTATATACTGAAGATAGGGTTTCTTCCCACTCCACATCTGATATGGTGTTGTAGGCACAGTTTTGGTTGGAACTCTGTTCAAAATATATGCCGCTGATTCTAGCGCATATCCCCAGAAAGATCGCGGTAACTCAGCATTACTCATCATGGATCGTACCATATCCAATAGGGTTCGATTCCGTCTCTCCGATACACCGTTGTGCTGTGGAGTGTATGGAGGAGTAAGCTGAGAGAGAATTCCTTTCTCTTTTAGGTAACCTAGGAACTCGGCACTTAAGTATTCTCCACCTCGATCAGATCTCAGTGTCTTAATACTTTTGCCTGTTTGGTTTTCCGCTTCACTCTTGAATTACAGGAATTTCTCAAAGGCCTCTGATTTATGCTTCATTAAGAAAACATATCCATACCTAGAGAAATCATCTGTAAAAGTAATGAAGTAGGAATAACCACCTCTCGCATGTGTAGACATTGGACCACATACATCACTGTGTATGAGTCCTAAGAGCTCGCTCGCTCTTACTCCTTGTCCAGTAAATGGAGTCTTTGTCATCTTTCCTTTGAGACAAGATTGACAAGTGTCATAAGTTTGATATTCGAACGTGTCCAAATATCCTTCTCTATGCAACTTAGTCAACCTTCTTTCATTGATGTGACCCAGTCTACAATGCCATAAGAAAGCTTTATTCAAATCTGGAGACTTTCTTTTTAGTGTGTTCTGGACGTTGAAAATTTGGAGTTGGTTTAAAACATATATGCCGTTATTTAGAGTACCGGACCCAATCAAACCATGATTAAGGTGGATGTTGAAAACATCTCTTACAAACGTGAAATCATAACCTTTATTTGATAACAAGGAAACTGATATGATATTACACGTTAAGCTAGGTACAAAATAACAGTTATGTAAAACCAAAATGTGTCCACTCGTCAATCCTAGGTGATAATCCCCGACGGACGCAGCTCCCACGCTAGCTCCGTTAGCAACTCTGAGGATCATATCACCTTCCTTCAGCACTCTACGGTTTCTCAGTGCCTGCAATGAATTGCAAATATGAGATCCTGATCCGGTATCCAATACCCAGGAAGTAGAGTTGATCGACAGACAATTCTCAATTACAAACACACCTGAAGTCGAAGCCACAGCTTGCTTCGGTTCCTGGTTCTTGGCGTTCCACGCCTTGCAATCCTTCTTCCAGTGCCCTTTCCTGTGACAATGGAAGCACTCATCCTGGCCAACTATCGGTACTGCTTTCTTTTTCTTTCCCTTCCCTCCCACCTTACTAACACCTCCTCTAGGTCTGGGTGCGGCCTTCTTCTTCCTTCCTTTGGCCCTAGCCTTGGACCCGGAAGAAGATGAACCGCCAACAAACATAGCGGGTGTTTCCCTTGATGTCTTCAAGGTGCCCTCTGCACTCCTTAACATGTTGAGGAGTTCCGGAAGTTCAACTTCTTTTCTTTGAAGGTTGAAGTTCAGGATTAACTGGGCGTAGGTGTGAGGAAGGGACTGGAGAATAAGGTCTGTATAGAGGTCATTATCTAAAGTCGTCCCAAGGTCTGCGAGCTCTTCAATATAGCTGATCATCTGTAGGACATGTTCACCTACCGATGACCCGGCAGCCAACCTCGCTCGAAACAAGTTCTTTGAGGTCTCGTATCTTGCTATACGAGATTGCTCTCCATAAAGTTCCTTTGTATGGAGAAATATGCCATCAAGGTCCATATCCTCGTGCCTCCTCTGATGTTCATTGTTCATCGAGGCAAGCACGATGCACTTGGCTCTCGCGCAATCTAAATCCCAGGTTTTGCGGATTTCCTTATCCGCATTGCTGGATTTGGGACCAGGGACAGCAGGTGCCGTAGCGGTGAGGACGTACCCCAGTTTGTCATAGGTCAAAGCCATCTTGACATTCCGCAGCCAATCTTTATAGTTTGGCCCTGTCAGTATATTTTTCTCTAAAAGTAACTTAAGTCCAGTCATTTTCAGGGTCGCTGCAATTAGAAGAGAGAGAAGAAAACTCTTTAGCATGATGCTCTTGCAAGTTTAGAGTGGTTTTTAGTTTATCTAAACTGGATGGCTCCCACTGTTTTTCGAATCCTTCCTCAAACCATAAAAGAAGAATTAGCCAAGACTATTCTCACCGTACAATACTTGCTTAACCGTTCAGCCAGGCCGGTGTCGATACTTCGAGGGAGGTTTTCCAACGCTTTCGCGAAGTTCCTTAATTAAATAACCTCTTTTCTCTGGGGGCGTAACCCCGCTGACACTTTTCTGGACACCTACTAGGTTTATAGCATTGATCGTTAAGTGACGAATATCCTGATAAGTATCATATACTCACAGTAGGATCGGGATCCAAATATCATCGTCTGATAATGTTGTAGGAATGCTACCAACATTCATCAAACTCAAAATGGTATGCACTTGGTTCTTTGCAAATTTCAGTTTCTTTAGAAATTCCCGATATAAGTTTTTACCCCATGCTCTTATGACCTTGGCGTTGGTCAAAATGTCATAAGTCACATGTCAAGTTCTACCCATCATTATCTTGTTAATTTGAACCCATCCGTATATATCCCTGACGTTGGCCAAATGATAATACGACTGTCCCAAACCAACTCATCTATCTATGCAACAAATGAATACCCAGCAGCTACCAAACACTATGCCATGACGTTGGCCAAAAGTGCATAGCTTGAATACTACTGAATACCCAAATGAAATGACGGAGGGCTACGACTGGTCTTGGCGAAACCGTGAACGTAGTGAACTTGATATAACCGAAGGAACCTGATAGCTTTTAAAAGGAGTGGTTAAATCTCCGCATTTAAAAATATCTGTTTTAAAATTAACCGAGTGGTTTCTTTTAAATTGTTCCAACGATTTAAACTTTGGTTTGTTTTACTTTGCATTATTGATAATGCGTCCCATCATTAACCTATCATTGCAGAAAACAACGAAAATACAACGTCCTCTTATGCCATCCGCATTCGCCACGGGGTCCCGTCATCACCCGTTAGGTTACTTAACTAACGACAGAGCGGGGGCTGGGCTAGCGCGGGTGTAAAACATAAGTGGCGTCTAAATAGCTATCATAAATATAGATATTTTACATTCGTCTGACGCAATGATATTCATTCCAGAACACAGATAAACAATATTGGATTTGCAAGCAATCTGTATTTCTTTTGAGCCTGCAAGAAAAGACAGATTACACAGTTGTGATGAATAGCCGTTACCCCACCCTCGACCCCTACGGGTACGGCAAACTACCCGCCCGGCAGTTTGTGTACCCCACCTTGGGTCAGTCCTAGGAGCAAAAACAGTAAAATGAAATAATACAACGGTGGCTACAACCGCAACCTGGAAGTGCCCCGTGAAAATAATATTACAACAAATTACATTTACAACAAATGAATTAAACAATAACCCATTGCTAATCCCGGCTATACACCACAACAGTCCAATACAGTTTATATGCAAAAACAGATATAACCATTTCAGAAATATGCAACCCCCTGCCAACCGACATACTAGCAGTTGGGGGAGGTTTACGAACACATTAAACAATCACAGATATAATCCAATATGCAAATACTGTACAATTTCGATCGATTAAACAACATCAATATTGCTCCAAAATCTGCTCTGTTAAACAGTAACCTGAGCAAATATTAAATATTCCAGAAAACCCCAAATATCACAGGGGACCCACACAAGAAAGATGAGTCCATGACTCGGCCAAAGCGCCGCGGAAGGGCGGCGGATCCCACCGATCCGCCGCGCTTCCGCGGCCGAGTTGCCGATTCATGGGCTCGAATTTCTTGGGTGTTCTCCCGGACTCCTTTCTAACTTTCTGAACACACCTGAAAAATTTTCTGACATCGTTTTAAATTCGACAGAAACTTACATTTTTTAGGGTTTTCCGGTTTCGTTTTTCCGTTCGAAATTCGTACAAATTTGCGATTAAGTTATTTAGTGTTTAGCGAGGCTCTGATACCACTGTAAGTCGATGTAGTACACCCCAGTACTTATGGGGAGGCGGAATTTTCAAAAACGATCAAGTTTAAAGAACGAACATCAACTAACCGATTGAATCGAAGCTAAACAAATAATAACCGAACACATAGCTATACTAAACTATAGTGTTAAGGGATTATACCTAATGAAAACGGTCCTTCGTCTTTGTGTCCTCCTTTGTTCTCCTCGACCTTCTCTAGGTAGTAGACGATCCACCCGAGAGCAAGACACCAAGCTACACCTCTAACTTGAGGTAACTAATCAACTTTGATTGCTAATCAAAGATGAAAGGATGATATAGAGTGAAGGTAATGGATGCTTAAGTCTAACTAAACCTTTGATCTCAACACATGAGGATTAAGGATTAGTATCTTGAAGATGAGAGCTTGAGGAGAGAGAATATGAGATAAGATAATGAGAAGAGAGAGAGTGTATCATAATATATTATGAAGCATTCTCATTTATCAACAAAAGAAAATGAGTGATGAATAAGCATGCTTCACAAATATCTAATGGTGATTCATTAAGCATGTGTCATTATCATTTATGGTGCAATTAATGATAATGATGAATCACCTCATGACTCACAATCTCATCCAAAGTAACCTCCTTAGTCACATCTTCTAGAAGCTTCTCGTACAATTACGAGAACGCCCCTCCAATCCGCAAAAATACGGAAAAACTTTAGACTGTAAAAATCCAATAACCGGATACCACTAACTGGCTTAAACCAAAGCCGACTGGTAAAAACTGTCCGAAAGTCGTACGTGCGTAAACGCACGTATGCGTCCGAACCCTTTGTCGCAAAACCATGCAACCTCTATATCGTTTCGCCTGGAGTAGGAAACTCTCTGTGTGGGACTCTAGAGACTCGAGTACTACGCTGGCAGTGGGTTTAACCACAGACCGCAAGCGGCACTAGCTGTACGTAACGGTCCCCAGGTAGTTGTCGATAAGAAGGCCGATGAGAAAACCCATCCGAACTCCTACTGAGTCTGATGTGACAATCTCCATACAGTCCGGTCCGTTCGTCCAAGACTATCGCATATCGGGCCTAGGGGGGCGGCAAGCGTCAGTCCCCTAATAGCGGTATAAGTCGTGTCGGAGGGAAGCCCATTACACCCTGAGAAACTACTGGAACCTACCAGCAAATCTCGCTTGCCCTGGCCAGGGACTTTGCGTAATGGCTCTCTGACACAGCACGATATCTACTCCCAATACCGGGAGTGACGAATCCTGTCTAACCGCCACTGCCTCCAAGTGCTCGGGACTGCACCCAACTGCTACCTGTTTGCACGACTCCTTTGAGCCGTGGTAGGGTAGCAATCTAAGAACAGTGGGACACACTCGAGGCGAAGTAGCAGTGTCAAGTCTGCGGACTACGCTGTACTCATGTCACCTGGGAAATGTTTACTGACGACTGGTATCAAACCAACCAACAGTTCCCTGTGAGTCCTGTCCGGTGTACCCGTAACCTAACGAGCACCTGTATACTATCTCCAGTACGACGTACTGACGGCTGTGGGACAGACCATCTCCCCAACTGGGATGAGAAGCGTACACACCAGTCTACTCCGGAGTGTCGATGCTCTGTCTCGATAATCCAACGACCAGGGACCTGAATAAGGATGTGCTTGTAGACTACCCAGCCCCCACTAGTGTGACTGCCATCACAACACTGGTAGACAAGCAAGATCCTATGAGCTCTATCAATACGTATACTCACATATTAAGATAGAAAAACCAAGTAGCATACTACCATGTTTAGCAAGACTGTTATATACATGTGAATATCCCAAGCTTCCATTAAGTAATATACAAGCTAGTATGATACAGTAATGGCCTTCTAGGGCATAAACACTAACAGTTATATCATATATAACCGACTAACATACAATGTATCGATTTATCGAATCAACCCTTGATTCGATAACTTGGTTATATCGCATATAACCGATCGACACAAACTCACGAGAATAGAATACGGTATCACATACACGCATTATTCTCGGTCCCGCACATATCATATATGCGCTCCTATTTCGTTTTTCCTGAGCCAGTACAACCTCTATGTAGGACTCTAAAGACTCGTCAATAAGCCGGCAGTAGGTGATGATCATATCAAGCACCCACAAGCCGTCAGCGGTACTAGCTGGACGTAACGGCTACCCGGGTATTGAGCGATCAGAAGATCAGCAAGCAAGCCCGCTCCAACTCCTGCAAAAAGCCTTACAGTGACACTACCGTACAGTCCGGTCTTCTCGTCTGATATGTCACATATCAAGTCTAGGGGTAGTAATCGTCAGACCCAAATAACCGATAAGTCATGCCGATATGAGGCTCATAACGGGTCGAGAAACTACCCGTAACACTTACCAGTAAATCTCTAAACCAGCCATGGCCAGGGACTTCCCTGTTATGGCCAATCGAGGATAGCGCAACATCAACCCCCAACACCGGGAGAGACGAAACCCCTCCTATCGCTTATTGCCTCCATGTGACTCGGGACTGTACCCAAAAACCACCGTTTTGCACGCCCTCTTGGACGTGGTAAGGTGTAAATCAAAGCACAGTGGGAATCACACAAGACTCTATGACGATCTCGGGTCTACAGACTAACCTGCACTAGTGTCACCAAAGAACCGCCATCTGACGTAAGGTATAATACCATCTGGGAGTTCTCGGCGAGTCCGTCCAGTGTACCCAGACTCTACTGAGCACCCGTATATCATCTCTGATGTCAAACACCAATGGATATGGGATCATCCATCGCCCATCTGTATGGGTCGAGAAGGTATACGCTAGTCTACTCTGGTATATCGATGCCCCGTCTCGATACACCCACGACCAGGGACCTTGAAGGATGTACTTATGGACTACCATGTCCCCACTAGCTAGTATGATCCACATCATAGTCCAGGTAGTCAAGTACACATCCTAAGGGCTTTACCAACATGTAACAGAGAGACAAACAGTATACACGTTAAGGTAAAGAGTAACCAGATAGCATACTATCATGTCGAGCAAGAAAGTCCTCCCTATATATGTCCAAGCATCCACTACAATATACATCACATGTATAATAATGGCCTCTAGGGTATACATATAACTAACAGCATCTACATCCTGCTGGACTGTGAAGGAACGCCGTTGTTGACATCTTGTCTGCTGTATCGAGATGAATGTTGAGGTGAAGCTGGGATTTTGCCGTCGCTTCGCTTTGTTTCGACCGTGAGGTCTTTTGTTGGCGTTGTGTTTGCATCTTGCTGGACTGCGAAGGAACGCCGTTGTTGACATCTCGTCTGCTGTATCGAGACGAACGTTGAGGTGAAGCTGGGATTTTGCCGTCATTTCTCTTTGTTTCGACCGCGAGGTCTTTTGTTGGCATTGTATCTGCATCTTTCTGGACTGCAAAGGAACGCCTTTGTCGATTCTTAGGCTATAGATATTGTCGTTAAGATTTGGAACTAGGGACTATGCCGTGGCTCCATTTCATTGCGACTCTGAGGTCGGTTGTTGACGTCGTGTCTGCATCTGGTTTGAGTGAGAAGAAACGCCGTTAGCGATCTCTAAGTTGTCGATATCGATGTCGAGACCCTGAAGCTAGGGATCTTCTTTTGCTCCGTTTGTTGACATCGTGTCTGTAATATTGCGACTAATGTCGAGGTTGTCTCTAGGTTGTCTATGAACCGTCGAGATTTGGCTTCGCTTTCTGGTGGAGCCTGTTGGGAAGGCATGGTTCCCTCTTTGTTTGTGCCCCTGGTTTGTATACAGGGATCGATGTGATCTCACCTGTAGGACATTGGTTTCATTCCTTTTTTTATACTATTATTTTATTTCCGCGATGCTCTATCATTTCAGCTTTTATATCGCAAAGGTCGCGATTGCCCAATCATTTCGGCTATTTTTTGCGGTGCCCAATCATTTCGGCTATTTATTTTGTTTTTACTCGCTGCTTTTTATTGCGATTTTCCAATCATTTCGGCTATTTATTTCATTTTTACTCGCTGCTTTTTACTGCGGGTTGCCCCATCATTTCGGCTATTTTGCATGCATACATTTTTACTTGCTGCTTTTTATTGCAAGTTGCCCTATCATTTCGGCTATTTCGTATGCATGTATGGCTCGCTGATTTTTTTATCGCGAGTGTGGAACTTGGAATCTGACACCAATCTCAACATCAGTATCGCTACAACTGGAATATCACCAGATGTGGATCATCATTTGCCATGAAAGGGCTTAAGATTTGATACCGGTTTAGGCATCAGCATCGCTACAACTGGGATATTGCCAGGAGCGAATAATCATTTGGCTCTGTCGATGTCGAACAAAGGTGGCTTAGCGAACAGGGTTAGGATGCTCTCGACTAAGGCTTTTGACTTTATGAGCCGTAAGGGTCTCATAAAGGTATTTCTCCCTACGAGTCGTGAGGATCTCGTGGGTGCGTTTTCTCCTTAGGAATCGTGAGGATTCCTAAGTGTGTGTTTTCTTATAAGTCGTAAGGATCTTACAAGAGTGTTTTCTCCTTACAAGTCGAGAGGACTTACAAGGGCTGTTCACCATGTAAACATATCCCTAGTCACGGATGGGACTTTGTTAGGGAAATGTTTATTCGCGCCCGTGGATTGTATACAAGGGTCAATACTGAACCGCTTGTAGGGCAGTATCGAAGGTTTTGGGAGTTGCTTAAGAACAGGTTCAGGTCTCTGTAACTTAAGACTTTCAAATCTTATGAGCCATGAGGGTCCCATAAGAGAGTTCTCCTTATGAGTAGTGAGGAACTTGCAAGTGTAATTTCTCCTTAGGAATCGTGGGGATCCCTAAGTGTGTTGCTCCCTTATGAGTTGTAAGGATCTCACGCGGGTGGTTTCTCCTTACAAAGTCGAGAGGACCCTGCAAATGTCTTTTAACGAGATTGCGCCCTTTCGGGTTTTCACAAAAACTCGCCGGTAGCCCTGCTGTTTTTACTCACGGAGCCCTTTCAGGTTTTCATTCGTGCCCATTTCGCTTATGGACATACCGTCTTTTTTTATTCCTTTTATTCTTTTTTCTAACGAGGTCGTGCCCTTTCGGGTTTTCATGAACACTCGCCGGTAGCCCTGCTGTTTTTACTCACGGAGCCCTTTCGGGTTTTCATCCGTGCCCATTTCGCTTATGGACATACCGTCTTTATTATCTTTTTTTTATTATTATTTTTCTTTATTCTTTTTTTTTGTTCATCGGCCCGAGGATGCTGCGGTAGTAGTTTAAAGACGTTTCGGTCGTCAGCCAGTTTTAGGACGTAGTGGTCCGTCATTAGTTTAAGGACGTTTGGGTCCGCCGTTGCTGTATTTGAGGCGAATCTCTAGTTTACTGACTTTTCGACCTATGGGGCTTTCCCTATGAATGAGCATGCTGCCCCCGGCATATCCATCTTTCTCGGAGCATGTGGTTGTGGCGGGCTCACCTTCCAGTTTTCGGACAACGCGAACTTGCCCTGTTGGTATTGATCTTCAATCCAGTTTTTGAAGACATAGCAATCTTCGATCGGATGACCCAACACTCGGTGGTAGGGATAGTAATTGGGATCATTGACGTCATTCGGATTCAACGGGCGTCTTGGATCTGGCAGATTGATGTGCCTGTTGCGCAGTGCTAGCTCGAACAGTCTTCTCGTTTTATCTTTAAGAAACGAGTAAGGACGTCCTAGCCTCTCCTCGATGGATAGACATGGACGCACGTTGTTTTGGCGAACAACCGGCTTCAAGTCACTCGGTTGTTGTTGAGTGTTGGCGACGAAGGTTGCTTTCCCTTTTCCCTTTTCATTCCAAGGCTCCGTCTTTGAAAAGGAAGGCCTATGGCCCATCTGGTCCATTTGGGCCAGCTTGTCAATCAAGGCCTGAAAAGTGGTCGGGTTGAAGAACATCATAAATTGTGAGATGGTCGCTTGCGGATCAAGAGTGCCCACGAACATGCCTACCGCAGATGCTTCTTCGATCCGCTACTCGCATTTCGACCACAGATTCCGCCATCGTGTTGCGTATTGAACCCACGTTTCTCCTGGCCTTATCCTGGCGTTGATCATTGCTGTTATCGGGGTGCATTCACTAGTACTCGCGAATCTTTGTGTAAACAGTAGCTCCATCTCCGCAAATGTTTTGACAGAGTTGTTAGGTAGCTCCGAATACCATTCAAAGGCCGCCTCCGATAGGCTGCCGATGAATTGGCGAAGCAGCAGTTTGTCGTCGCCTCCAGTGTTGCCGCATAAGGCCCTGAATTGAGCGACATGCTGATGTGGATTCCCCGTCCCTTTATATACATGGAACATAGGGATCGTGTATCCTGTCGGACACTTGATCTGATCGTACCATCCTGGATATGGTCGTCCAGTTTTCACGACCTGGCCAGCCGCTTCATTTGCCTGGTGAACTCGTATTTGTTGAGCAATATAATCATCCAGGGCGGCCTTGGAGACAGTTTCCCCCTTGGCTGCTGAAAGAGCCGGAGGAGGATTAGATGTCTCCCCTCTATCGTCTTCAATAATGATCAGAGGGTCTTCGGCTGGAGGATCCGGCTGCAACATCATCCCGACCATGTCGTGGAAGAGAAGTGCCATTCTCTTTATATTGGCAGCTTGTTCCGCTGCCTCTTTGTCCTTCTTTTCAAGTATCCTGCGAAGGAATTCGGCGTCGGTTTCTTGCTCCTGGCGTTGATCCGAGAATGCTTCCGGGCTTTCTTTTGGCCCGGTGAGCGCGGCCATCGCAATCATCATTTCTTAGAGCTTCTGTTGTTGCTCTTGAGCTTTAGTCACGGATCGGGTGAGCGGTCGGTGACCCGTCGCATCGCAGCTGTCCTCTTTCCCAGATGCCATATAAACAGTATGCACCACTATGCCCCCAAACTTGGGGCTTTTGTGCTCAGCGCTTTTACGGTTCACCATGTCCACAGGGGCTTTTTGCGGCCTCCTTTTCTTTTGAGTGATTGATGTTGAGGGAGCTGTTGCAGTGGGCACCCATCCAGCTGTTGCTTTTCTGGCTTGACAGAGTAGTCTTTCTCCTGCCGAACCTTCATCTTTTTCTGTCGGCGGAGATAATCTTGATCCATCACGGAGTCTTGGACTTGACGCTAGACCTTGTAAATTTCAGAGGATAGCCATTGAGGAGGTTGCTCCGGCTTCTTCTCTGTAGCATTCTTCACAGGTGAAGGAATTCTCTTTAGCACTGCAGTAGGAGAGTTTCTGCGCACCTTGTTGAGCAGTTCAAAGCTGTTCTCTTTGGAACAGAAGGTTTGATCCCCACCATTAGAGCTAGTGGAGTTATCCCAGAGGGGGAGTTGCCCCCAGCCTTCCTTACTCGGCGCCGGTGGCGACGTTGAGCATGTCGTGCGGATGGAGTTGTTTCGGCCGTAGGGGTGACCTCCTCATGCCCCCTGCTTTGAGGAGAGACCGTTATTGGTGCTAGCCCATCGAAGACTGACACCCGTTGAGAAGCAATGTCTAATCTGTCAAAGACAGACCTCTGGACAGAGGAAGCGGCTTTGAGAACCTCGCCTGGAGCAGAAGCCGGAATGGCCATCCTTGTAAAAACTGACTTTTTGGAAGGAGAAGCCTTTCCAATGATTTCGTCCGCTTGAGACGGGATGGCTATCCGCTTTGGGATGGAAACGGGTATCGCGGGCTTGTAGACGCTCTGGCCTAGTCTGCTTAAAACTGAGGTATTGAAGTTGGGCGACCCGTTGAGAGGGGACGCGGCAGTGGTAAGTCGATCAAAGACCGACATCTTTGGAGCTTCTTGGAACGTCATTGGGGCATTGAAGATCATCGGTAGGAGCATGGTCCCGAAGAATAATCCAGTGGTGGCTTGAGTTACCTGCTCCACTGGCATCCTGAAAAGGGAGGCTGTTTGGGGCCCATAAGTCACTCCTCCAGCAGGGACGAAGCGAGAGTTGCAGTTGCAGATAGTGCAGTTTGAAGCCATTGATATTCTATTTTCTGCACGGAGCAAGACACCAAATCAAAGTACCTCGAATCCACAGACAAACACAGCAAACCGCGATTTGTTCGCGAACACAACACACGGAGTGGGGAGTGGAAAGAGGAAAAGGTCCCACCGGGTGTGCCAGAATCTGTTCCCCTCTGAACACAGAGACGCGACCACGTAGGTTCGTCTTGGTAGAGATTCAGGGCAGATGCTATTTGGTTTTATCCATCCACCTCTCCGAAGATGCCAAGTTGATTTATGGTACCGTGTATCGGAGGTTTAGACGGATGCGGCTGATGGAGCAGACTTCGTCGGATTCCCCCTCGTCTGAGGGGTTTTTGATTGTGGGGACGCTCTTCCCTGCAGGCGCAAGCCCCTGCAGTTAATTACGCTACCGCATCGCGGTAACAACTTTCTCCTTCTCCAGAATTTCACTTCGTGTCGTGGGTGTTTGTTTTGTTTGTGGTTGCCCGTCGATTATATACGGAGACTAATTTATGTCGTCGCCCGTAGGACGTGGATTAGTCCAAATCCGTATTTTCTTAGATTTGGGTTTGGGGTTTTGGTTTAAGGATACGTTAGCCATATTTGAGGCTAAGATCAACTTAAACGTTTGTTAAGGATACGTCAGTCCAGTTTGAGACTAAGATCAACTTAACGGGATCGTTTAGATCCGACAAAAGAGCGTTTGGGCTCTATTGTTCCAAGTTAGGGACATAGTGGTCCATTGAATGTATGGTTGTCGGGACCCATCACCTCTCTGACGACGTTGAAGGATTACAACGACAGATGTCAGAGGAGTTCAGAGATGTACCCTTGAACCAAAGTTGATTGGGGGATCTATAGTCCAATTTGGGACTAAAGTCTGTTTGAAAGGTTTAAGGATACGTTAGCCATATTTGAGGCTAAGATCAACTTAAACGGGATCGTTTAGATCAGACAAAAGAGCATTTGAGCTCTATAGTTCCAGTTTAGGGACGTAGTGGTCCATTAAATGTATGGCCGTCGGGACCCATCACCTCTCTGACGAAGTTGAAGGATTACAACGACAGATGTCAGAGGAGTTCAGAGATGTACCCTTGAACTAAAGTTGATTGAGGGATCTATAGTCCAATTTGGGACTAAAGTCTGTTTGAAAGGTTTAAGGATACGTTAGCCATATTTGAGGCTAAGATCAACTTAAACGGGATCTTTTAGATCCGACAAAAGAGCATTTGGGGCTCTATTGTTCAAGTTTAGGGACATAGTGGTCCATTGCCAGTTTAGGGACGTGGTGGTCCATTGTCAGCTTAGGGACATGGTGGTCTATTGCCAGTTTAAGGACATGGTGGTCCATTGGTTTAAGGACGCTTGAGTCCGTGAGTTTAAGGACACTTAAGTCCATAAGTTGGTTTAAGGACGCTTAAGTCCATAGGTTGGTTTAAGGACGCTTAAGTCCATAGGTTGGTTTAATGACGCTTAAGTCCATATTGATGTGTGGTTGTCGGGACCCGTCACCTCTCTGACGACGTTGAATGATTACAACGACAAATGTCAGAGGAGTTCGGAGATGTACCCTTGAACTGGATGTAAATTGATTTAAGAGAGCAGTTGTGCTCAGCTTAATTTAATTTGAGGACTTACGGCCAGTATTGGGCTAAGTCCAGTTGGGAATATTCAACAATTTTTATTTGTCTGGCCTGTTAGGCCTTTGATTGGGCTCTGCCCTTGTTTAATAATGCATGGCATTTTGTTTGGTCCATTAGACCTTTATTTGGGCTCTGCCCTTTTTAAATGATGCACAGCATCTGTTTTGGTCTAACAGACCTTTGTTTGTGCTCTGCATTTTTTAAAATAATGCATGGCATTTTATTTTAGTCTGTTTTAGACTTTTTTCCTTTTAATTGGGCTCTGCCCCTTTTAATAGTGCATAGCACTTTTATTTGGTCTCATAGACCTTTTTATTGGGCTCTGCCCTTGATAATGCCTTGCATTAAATGCTCTGACAGCGCCCCACGTGGCTTGTCAGGCGCTTTGTGCCAATTAAGGAGCGCAAGGCGCAAACTCATATGATGGTGACACGTGTCACGCTCTGGTGAGCGCAAGCGCAGTGCGCTGCGACAGCGCGCTGCATTGTTGTGCTGCTGACACGTGGCGCGCTCTGGTGAGTTGCGCCAACCCAAGAGCGCAATGCTCATTTTTTTTAAAGCGCAAGGCGCAGATTGCTCTAGGGCTGACACGTGGCGCTCTCTGGTGGCTTGCGCCAACCCAAGAGCGCAATAGTGTAAATTTTACAAGTGCAGGGCCCTGTCTTATATTTTGATCAAATTTATATCAAAGAAAACAAGTTTTTCTTCTTTTCCAGAGAGGTTTTACCTCAAATATCAAGAACCAGTGGTTCATCAAAAGGCAATGCCTTTATTATTATTATATTTTTTTTATTGAAGATCTTTGATCTTGTTCTTAGATCAATGATCTTTTTAGATGAAACTCTTCTTTTTATTCAAAGGGTTTTACCTTTATTTTTTTGTGAGCTCTTCTCAAAATTTTCTAGAGAAGTTCTGAATATCTCTCTCTGTTTTTTTTGTTGTTTATGTGTGTTCATCTCTTTTAGACTTGGAGTCTAAGGGCCTTTTTATAGTGCCAATTGATTTGTTAAATCAGTTAAAGAGATCTTTCTCTGAGTGATTTAGGGATTTTTCTCCACCGTTGGATCTTTGATCCAAGGGTTTCTGTTTTACAGAAGAGAATCTTATTGTTTTAATAAGATCAGAAAGATCTTTCTAGAATTTTAATTCTGTTTTAGAGCTGGCACTGTTGGCGCAAGCGCACCTGCGCTTGACACGTGTCGCGCAGCGCAGATCAGCTGAAGCGTTGCTTCAATTATTTTAACTTTAATTTCAAGGCAGAGCTTTGCTCTGATTACGGGAAACAAAAGCGTTTCTTCGTTTCCCGCCTTGGAATTTGAACAGAGCCTTGCTCTTATTGGGTAAACAAATGCTCCTCCACCATTGCGCTTACGTGGCCCCAAACATGAGCGCAGCGGTGGCAGAATTCCAACCGTTGCGCCAACTTTTGGAAGTTGAAACGGCTCTCTTAATGCCTATAAATAGAACCTTTGGTCCCTTAGGTGATTTTGCATCTCTTCATAAGGATTTTCATTCAGAGCCTTGCTCTTTTGTTTAAGCACTTTTACGGGTTCAAACTCTAAAGAATTTTTAGTTAAAAAATTAGATTAGATTAAATTAATTTTCAGAGCCTTGCTCTCAATAGATCCCTGATCTAAAGAAAACCCATTTAGGGTTTCACAGAGCTTTGCTCTATAGGTCTAAAGGGATCTAAAGAGAACTAAAGAGAACCCTATTAGGGTTCCATTATAAAGATGTGCTCTTTAAAAGATTTTCCTTGTATTTTCTTAATTCATCAATGGAGCTTTGCTCCTTCCAAATCATACAGAAGAACTCTTAGGAGTTTTTCATGGATCTTAGAGTTTAAAGATGGCATTTTATTCTAAGATGAATTATATCGTTTTGCTTAATCAGTCTTTCTGATAATTTTGTTGATTCTCTTTTACAGAAACAATGGACGCCCACATGTACGATCTCGTCGAAATTATCTCTTGCGGGGACATCCGCCGACTCGGCCGTTCTCAGAATCGAGAGTTCACCAACGCCGAGTGTGCCGAAATCATGAGCCGCTTCGACGCATACAACGGTCAACTGCTTCCTCAGCGCTCCCCGCTCCTGAAGCTTATTGTGGGAGCAATTTGGGAAGCGCTTCCCCTATTCTTTACCGGTGTGCCCCTTAAGGCATTGGACGCCGCCGAGGACAAGGTGCACTCAGTGTACCTGATGAACTTAATCTCGAAGAGACGGCGAGAAACTCTTGTCGATCTCTTGCACCAGGCCTTTCAACATTCCGCCATTCTTGCTGCCTATCGGAGGGTGGAGGACATCAGTGGGGATCCCGACGCCCATGCTCGCGAAAGGAAGCACACCAGGATGGTTCGCCAAGCTTGGAAAGTCTTGGACAAGGTCACTTTCGAGTTCCTCAATCCCTGTCCAGGATCTGAGGTTTTGCCGTTGTAATCATTTAAATATTGTCTTCGTCTATTTCTTTATGATTGTAAGAACCCTTTGCAATATGAATGGAAAATTTCTCATTTCAGCTTGTCTTAATTCTCGTTCTGAGTCTTTTGCACATGCATGAATGGAGGTGTCTCGAACGCTTGATCAAATGCAAATCGGTTGTTCTTTCTGTCGCTTTCTTCTTTTCTTTTTTTTATTATCAGTATGCTGCCTTACTAAACATGGTCGATAGATGATAGAGCGAGCATCCTGTCTTGGCTCCTTCAAGCGATAGTGATGGCTCAGGCCCAGGTTCAGATATGCTGCCTAAGACTTTTAAACTTTATGAGCCGTGAGGGTCTCATAAAGACTTTCCACCCCACGGATCGAGAGGATCTCGTAGGTGTATTTTCTCCTTAGGGATCGTGAGGATTCCTAAGTGCGTTTTCTCTTATAAGTCGTAAGGATCTTATAAGAGAATTTTTCCCTCATACGAGTCGAGAGGACCCGTAAGCGGTTGTTTCCCTCCTTGTCGAGATTCGACTTTGGAGAGTGTGACCCGTGAATAGTATGGAAGAGTCCGTTTTGGACTGACTTGCAGGGTCCCAGTGCTTAGGAAAAAGGTTTTTTAATCCCCGCTGCCTAAGGCTTTTCCTCACGAGTCGAAACATATCGAGTACTTCTCGTAAAGACACTAATTTCCTCACGAGTCGAGACGAATCGAGCATTTCTCGCAAGAATATCAAAACGTCACAGTTAACCTCTGCTCTTTACGAAGAGGTCTGTTAGGGTCTGTGGTACTTAGGGTTTGGGTCGTCGTACCGTCGCGTTGGCTGATATATTCCTCGATATGCAATCTTGCTGTTCGAGTAGCCTTGCGATTGTCATGTCGCTGATCCCTTCAGGGGCTGGACAAGACGTCTTCAAGTAATCTTCCAGGTAGTATTACCGTAGAAAGATCAAGCGTAGGGATATTCCATGTCACTTTTTTACTTGAGGTTAGGCTCATTTTGGAGTGCCCCGATGAGTCATAACCACTCCGCGCTGGTGTGGGATGATCTCCGATAGTCTTTCAGGCTTTATATGACTTGCCGTCAAGACCATGAATGTCACGACCCGAGAGTTTCGACTCGTGACCGGCACTTAACCACGCAACGTCTACAGGCGTAACGCGGCTAAGTAAGCCGAACCCAGAAATCAAAACCATAAATAAGGAGTGATTAAAACATTTTGTAAAAACAGTCATCCTTGTTTGAAAAACTTCCATTTATTAGTAGAAATCCTTTTTAAGTTCGGGGGTTATAACTTTTATAATTTTGACAACATTTCCTTTTTACACATTTATTCCGCAAGCCGGGTAAAAGCAAGGTGTAGCAGAAATGAATAAAGCATCACAATATGATATACGACGCCGTAGCGAAGAATACACAGTAAGGCAAGGACAAATATCACAAAGGGTAAAAACTGCATAATATAAAGTCGGCTCACATGCGAGCTCGACACCAGAGTACAAAATCATACACATCGTCCTCACAACTGTCTCTAAGTCAATACGGAAAGGTAGATGGAGAATACTGTAAGTCGATGTACTTCACCCCAGAACTTGTGGGGAGGCGGAATTTTCAAAAACGATCATGTTTAGTGAACAAACATCGACTAACCGCTTGAATCGAAGCTAAACTATAAATAACCGTACACAAAGAGTTTCATAACTATTGTGTTTAGGGATTATACCTAATGAAACCAGTCCTTCGTCTTTACGATCTCCTTGTTCTCCTCGGCCTTCTCTAGGTAGTAGACGATCCACCCGAGAGCAAAACTCCAAACTAAACCTCTAACTTGAGGTAACTAATCTTCTTGGATTGCTAATCAAAGAAGATAGAATGAAATAGAGTGATGGTTATGGATTGATTAGTCTTTCTTATCCTTTGATCTCAACACATGAGGTGTAAGGATTAGGGTTTGAAGATGAGAGCTTGAGGAGAGAGAATGTGAGAGTAAAATTATGAGATAAGATTGTGAGTATCATAACATATTATGAAGCATTCTCATTAAAGAATAAATGAATAAATGGGATGAATAAGCATGCTTCATAAATGTTAAGTGGTGATTCATTAGCATGAGTCATTAATCATTTATGGTGCAATAATGACAATGATGAATCACTCTCATGACTCACTAATCTTATCCAAAGTATATGCCACCTAAACCTCCTTAGTCACCATCTTCTAGAAGCTTCTCACACAATTACGAGAACGCCCCTCCGATCCGCAAAAATACGGAAAAACTTTAGACTGTAAAAATCCAATAACCGGATACCAGTAACTGGCTTAAACCAAAGCCGACTGGTAAAAACTGTCCGAAAGTCGTACGCGCGTAAACGCACGTATGCGTCCGAACCCTTTTCATAAAACCATACGACCTCTATATCGTTTCGCCTGGAATAGGAAACTCTCTGTGTGGGACTCTAGAGACTCGACTACTACGCTGGCAGTGGGTTTAACCACAGACCGCAAGCGGCACTAGCTGTACGTAATAGTCCCCAGGTAGTTGTCGATAAGAAGGCCGATGAGGAAACCCATCCGAACTCCTACTGAGTCTGATGTGACAATCTCCATACAGTCCGGTCCGTTCGTCCAAGACTATCGCATATCCTTCCTAGGGGGTGGCAAGCGTCAGTCCCCTAATAGCGGTATAAGTCGTGTCGGAGGGAAGCCCATTACACCCTGAGAAACTACTGGAACCTACCAGCAAATCTCGCTTGCCCTGGCCAGGGACTTTGCGTAATGGCTCTCTGACACAGCGCGATATCTACTCCCAATTCCGGGATGGACGAATCCTGTCTAACCGCCACTGCCTCCAAGTGCTCGGGACTGCACCCAACTGCTACCTGTTTGCACGACTCCTTTGAACCGTGGTAGGGTAGTAATCTAAGAACAGTGGGACACACTCGAGGCGAAGTAGCAGTGTCAAGTCTGCGGACTACGTTGTACTCATGTCACCTGGGAACTGCTCACTGACGACTGGTATAAAACCAACCAACAGTTCCCTGTGAGTCCTGTCCGGTGTACCCGTAACCTAACGAGCACCTGTATACTATCTCCAGTACGACGTACTGACGGCTGTGGGACAGACCATCTCCCCAACTTGGATGGGAAGCGTACACACTAGTCTACTCCGGAATATCGATGCTCTGTCTCGATAATCCAACGACCAGGGACCTGAATAAGGATGTGCTTGTAGACTACCCAGCCCCCACTAGTGTGACTGCCATCACAACGCTGGTAGTCAAGCAAGATCCTAAGAGCTCTATCAATACGTACACTCACATATTAAGATAGAAAAACCAAGTAGCATACTACCATGTTTAGCAAGACTGTTATATACATGTGAATATCCCAAGCTTCCATTAAGTAATATACAAGCTAGTATGATACAGTAATGGCCTTCTAGGGCATAAACACTAACAATCTCCCACTTGCACTAGGGCCATGTACTGGCATATCGAAGACCAATGATCTCGAGTAGCCTCTCGAACTGCGTCTGAGGTAGGGCCTTCGTGAATGGATCAGCAATGTTCTCTTCTGATGCAACTCTCCGAACCTCGATCTCCTGACTATCAATGATCTCCCTGATCAGGTGATACCGCCTCAAGATGTGTCTGGACTTCTGATGGGTCCTTGGTTCCTTCGCTAAAGCTATAGCTCCGTTGTTGTCGCAATACAGAGGTATTGGATCAACTATGGTAGGAACCACCTGAAGTTCTGTTAGGAACTTCTTCATCCAGACTGCTTCTTTTGCGGCATCGCAAGTAGCTATATACTCCGCTTCCATCGTCGAGTCGGCAACGGTGTCCTGCTTGGAGCTCTTCCAGCACACCGCCCCTCCATTGAGGGTAAAGACATAACCCGACATGGACTTGGAATCGTCCTTATCACTCTGGAAGCCGGAATCAGCAAAGGCCTCCAACCTGAGGTCTTTTCCGCCGTAAACCAAGAACATCTCCTTAGTCCTCCTCAGGTACTTGAGAATGTTCTTAACTGCTTTCCAGTGCATCTCCCCTCGGTCTGACTGATACCGGCTTACCACACTCAGTGCGTAAGCTACATCTGGTCTGGTGCACAACATCGCATACATTATAGAGCCTACCGCAGAAGCGTAGGGTATAATAGACATGCGTTCCCTTTCCAAATCAGTCTTGGGAGACATCTTTTTGGAGAGGGTGATTCCGTGACAAGCCGGTAGATTACCGCGCTTAGAATCTTCCATACTGAATCTTTTCAGTACAGTGTCGATATAGCTGGACTGCGAAAGTCCCAACATCCTCTTGGATCTATCACGATAGATCCGGATCCCTAGAATGTAAGAGGCATCACCCAGATCTTTCATGGAGAACATGTGTGACAAGAATCCTTTGACAGATTGTAGCATAGGAATGCCATTTCCTATCAATAGAATGTCATCCACGTACAAGACGAGGAATACGACACTTCTGGCTACAACTTTACTATATATGCACGGTTCATCTGGATTTTTGATAAAGTCATATTCTTTGACTGTCTCATCAAAACAGATGTTCCAACTCCGCGATGCCTGCTTTAGTCCATAAATGGACTTAAGCAGCTTGCATACTTTCCTGCTGCTCCCACTCTGATTGAAACCCTCTGGCTGATCCATATAGACTCACTCTTCTAAATTTCCATTCAGAAAAGCCATCTTTACGTCCATCTGCCAGATTTCATAATCATGGAAGGCAGCAATTGCAAGAAGGATACGAATGGATTTGAGCATAGCCACTGGAGAAAAAGTTTCGTCATAGTCCAAACCAGGTCTTTGACGAAAACCCTTTGCAACAAGTCTAGCTTTATAGGTTTCCACCTGCCCATCTACACCAATCTTTTTCTTGAAGATCCATTTGCATCCTATGGGTTTTACCCCACCTGGAGCAAAGTCCAAAGTCCATACTTTGTTGGTGTACATGGACTCCATTTCGCTTCGCATTGCATCTAGCCATCGTACCGAGTCGCCGCTCTGGATGGCCTGCTGGAAGCTAGTAGGTTCATCATCTTCTATGATGCAATCCTCTCTATCCCCGTCTATGAGAAAACCGTAGTATCTCTCAGGCGGATGAGACGGCCTACTACTCCTGCGGAGGGGTGCGGGAATGTCCTGTTCTTCCTGAACTTCCGGTTCTACCAAACTTTCAGTATTGGTTTGTGGTTCTGGAATTTCTTCCAGTTCTATTTCGCTCCGACTTGATTCCTTTTCAAAAAACAGATGTTCCAGAAAATGGGCATTACGAGAAACAAAGACCTTTTGTTCCTCTGCGTAATAGAAATAATATCCCTTGGAGTTCTTTGGATATCCCACAAACAAACATTTTACTGATCGTGCCTCGAGCTTGTCCACATGCTGCTTTTTAACAAAAGCTGGACATCCCCAAATCTTCATATGCTGAAGATGGGGTTTCTTCCCAGTCCACATCTGATATGGAGTGGTAGGCACAGTCTTGGTAGGAGCCCTGTTCAGAAGATATGCCGCTGATTCTAGCGCATAACCCCAGAAAGATCGCGGTAACTCAGCATTACTCATCATGGATCGTACCATATCCAATAGGGTTCAATTCCGTCTCTCCGATACACCGTTATGCTGTGGAGTAAGCTGAGATAGAATTCCTTTCTCTTTTAGGTAACCTAGGAACTCGGCACTCAAGTATTCACCACCTCGATCAGATCTAAGTGTCTTGATACTTTTGCCGGTCTGGTTTTCTACTTCATTCTTATACTCTTGGAATTTCTCAAAAGCCTCGGATTTATGTTTCATCAGATAAATGAATCCGTATCTTGAGTAATCATCCGTGAAAGTAATGAAATAGGAAAAACCACCTCTCGCATGTGTAGACATTGGACCGCATACATCGCTGTGTATGAGTCCTAAGAGCTCGCTCGCTCTTACTCCTTGTCCAGTGAATGAAGTCTTTGTCATCTTTCCTTTGAGACAAGATTGACAAGTGTCATAAGATTGATATTCGAACGAGTCCAAATATCCTTCTCTATGCAACTTAGTCAACCTTCTCTCATTGATGTGACCCAGTCTACAATGCCATAAGAAAGCTTTATTTAAATCTGGAGACTTTCTTTTTAGTGTGTTCAGGACATTGAAAATTTGGAGTTGGTTTAAAACATATATTCCGTTATTTAGTGTACCTGACCCAATCAAACCATGATTAAGGTGGATGTTGACAACATCTCTTACAAACGTGAAATCATAACCTTTATTTGATAACAAGGAAACTGATATGATATTACATGTTAAGCTTGGCACAAAATAAAAGTTATGTAAAACCAAAATGTGTCCACTCGTCAATCCTAGGTGATAATCCCCGACGGACGCAGCTCCCACGCTAGCTCCGTTAGCAACCTTTAGGGTCATATCACCTTCCTTCAGCACTCTACGGTTTCTCAGTGCCTGCAATGAATTGCAAATATGAGATCCTGATCCGGTATCCAATACCCAGGAAGTAGAGTTGATCGACAGACAATTCTCAATTACAAACACACCTGAGGTCGAAGCCACAGCTTGCTTCGGTTCCTGGTTCTTGGCGTTCCACGCCTTGCAATCCTTCTTCCAGTGCCCTTTCCTGTGACAATGGAAGCACTCATCCTGGCCAACTACCGGTACCGCAAACTTTTTCTTTCCCTTCCCTCCCACCTTACTAACACCTCCTCTAGGTCTGGGTGCGGCCTTCTTCTTCCTTCCTTTGGACTTAGCCTTGGACCCGGAAGAAGATGTACCGCCAAAAAACATAGCGGGTGTTTCCCTTGAATTCTTCAAGGTGCCCTCTGCACTCCTTAACATGTTTAGGAGTTCCGGAAGTTCAACTTCTTTTCTTTGAAGATTGAAGTTCAGGATAAACTGGGCGTAGGTGTGAGGAAGGGACTGGAGAATAAGGTCTGTATAGAGCTCATTATCCAAAGTCGTCCCAAGGTCTGCGAGCTCTTCTATATAGCCGATCATCTTTAGGACATGTTCTCCTACCGATGACCCGACAGCCAACCTCGCTCGAAACAAGTTCTTAGAGGCCTCGTATCTTGCTATACGAGATTGCTCTCCATAAAGTTCCTTTGTATGGAGAAATATGCCATCAAGGTCCATATCCTCGTGCCTCCTCTGATGTTCATTGTTCATCGAGGCAAGCACGATGCACTTGGCTTTCGCGCAATCTAAATCCCAGGTTTTGCGGATTTCCTTATCCGTATTACTGGATTTGGGACCAGGGACAGCAGGTGCCGTAGCGGTGAGGACGTACCCCAGTTTGTCATAGGTCAAAGCCATTTTGACATTCCGCAGCCAATCTTTATAGTTTGGCCCTGTCAGTATATTTTTCTCTAAAAGTAACTTAAGTCCAGTCATTTTCAGGGTCACTGCAATTAGGAGAGAGAGAAGAAAACTCTTTAGCATGATGCTCTTGCAAGTTTAGAGTGGTTTTTAGTTTATCTAAACTGGATAGCTCCCACTGTTTTTCGAATCCTTCCTCAAACCATAAAAGAAGAATTAGCCAAGACTATTCTCACCGTACAATACTTGCTTAACCGTTCAGCCAGGCTGGTGTCGATACTTCGAGGGAGGTTTTCCAACGCTTTCGCGAAGTTCTTTAATTAAATAACCTCTTTTCTCTGGGGGCGTAACCCCGCTGACACTTTTCTGGACACCTACTAGGTTTATAGCATTGATCGTTAAGTGACGAATATCCTGATAAGTAGCATATACTCACAGTAGGATCGGGATCCAAATATCATCGTCTGATAATGTTGTAGGAATGCTACCAACATTCATCAAACTCAAAATGGTATGCATCTCTTTGCAAATTTCAGTTTCTTTAGAAATTCCCGATATAAGTTTTTGCCCCATGCTCTTATAACCTTAGCTTTGGTCAAAGTGTCATAAGTCACATGTCAAGTTCTACCCGTCATTATCTTGTCAATTTGAACCCATCCGTATATACCCCTGACTTTGGTCAAATGGTAATACGACTGTCCCAAACCAACTCATCTATCTTATGCAACAAATGAAAACCCAGCAGCTACCAAACACTATGCCTTGAATTTGGCCAAAATGCATAGCTTGAATACTACTGAATACCCAAATGAAATGACGGAGGGCTACGAATGGTTTTGGCGAAACCGTGAACGTAGTGAACTTGATATAACCGAAGGAACCTGATAGCTTTTAATAGGAGTGGTTAAAGCTCCGCATTTAAAAATATCTGTTTTTTAAAATAACCGAGTGGTTTCTTTTAAATTGTTCCAACGATTAAAACTTTGGTTTATTTTTCTTTGCATTATAGATAATGCGTCCCATCATTAACCTATCATTGCAGAAAACAACGAAAATACAACGTCCTCTTATGCCATCCGCATTCGCCACGGGGTCCCGTCATCACCCGTTAGGTTGCTTAACTAACGACAGAGCGGGGGCTGGGCTAGCGCGGGTGTAAAACATAAGTGACGTCTAAATTGCTACAATATATATAGATATTTTACATTCGTCTGACGCAATGATATACATTCCAGAACACAGATAAACTTTATTGGATTTGCAAGCAATCTGTATTTCTTTCGAGCCTGCAAGAAAAGACGGATTACACAGTTGTGATGAATAGCCATTACCCCACCCAAGATCCCTACGGGTACGGCAAACTACCCGCCCGGCAGTTTGTGTACCCCACCTTGGATCTGTCCTAGGAGCAAAAACAGTAAAATGAAATAATACAACGGTGGCTACAACCGCAACCTGGATGTTCCCCGCAAAATAATATTACAACAAATTACATTTACAACAAATGAATTAAATAATAACCCATTGCTAAACCCCGGCTATACACCACAACAGTCCAATACAGTTTATATGCACAAACAGATATAACCATTTCAGAAATGTGCAACCCCCTGCCAACCGACATACTAGCAGTTAGGGGAGGTTTACGAACACATTAAACAATCACAGATATAATCCAATATGCAAATACTGTACAATTTCGATCGATTAAACATCTTTAATATTGCTCCAAAAACTGCTCTGTTAAACTGAAACCTGAGCAAAATTACAATATTCCAGAAAATCCCAAAAATCACACAGAAGCAACAGAAGAAAATTGGGTTCCTGAATCGCCAACTCGGCGGCGGAACCGCGGCGACTCAGTAGGGTGAGGCCGCGGTTCCGCGGCGCGTTAGGCGATTCAGGGGCCCAGTTTTCTTGGGTGTTCTTATAATGTCTTTTAAAGCTTTCTGAACGAACCTGAAAAAATTTTGGACTTCATTTAAATTTCGACAGAAACTTGACAGATTAGGGTTTTCCGGTTTGGTTTTTCCGTTCGAAATTCGTACAAATTTGCAATTAAGTTATTTATTGTTTAGAGAGGCTCTGATACCACTGTAAGTCGATGTACTTCACCCCAGAACTTGTGGGGAGGCGGAATTTTCAAAAACGATCATGTTTAGTGAACATACATCGACTAACCGCTTGAATCGAAGCTAAACTATAAATAACCGTACACAAAGAGTTTCATAACTATTGTGTTTAGGGATTATACCTAATGAAACCAGTCCTTCGTCTTTACGATCTCCTTGTTCTCCTCGGCCTTCTCTAGGTAGTAGACGATCCACCCGAGAGCAAAACTCTAAACTAAACCTCTAACTTGAGGTAACTAATCTTCTTGGATTGCTAATCAAAGAAGATAGAATGAAATAGAGTGATGGTTATGGATTGATTAGTCTTTCTTATCCTTTGATCTCAACACATGAGGTGTAAGGATTAGGGTTTGAAGATGAGAGCTTGAGGAGAAAGAATGTGAGAGTAAAATTATGAGATAAGATTGTGAGTATCATAACATATTATGAAGCATTCTCATTAAAGAATAAATGAATAAATGTGATGAATAAGCATGCTTCATAAATGTTAAGTGGTGATTCATTAGCATGAGTCATTAATCATTTATGGTGCAATAATGACAATGATGAATCACTCTCATGACTCACTAATCTTATCCAAAGTATATGCCACCTAAACCTCCTTAGTCACCATCTTCTAGAAGCTTCTCGCACAATTACGAGAACGCCCCTCCGATCCGCAAAAATACGGAAAAACTTTAGACTGTAAAAATCCAATAACCGGATACCAGTAACTGGCTTAAACCAAAGCCGACTGGTAAAAACTCTCCGAAAGTCGTACGCGCGTAAACGCACGTATGCGTCCGAACCCTTGTCGTAAAACCATACGACCTCTATATCGTTTCGCCTGGAATATGAAACTCTCTGTGTGGGACTCTAGAGACTCGACTACTACGCTGGCAGTGGGTTTAACCACAGACCGCAAGCGGCACTAGCTGTACGTAACGGTCCTCAGGTAGTTGTCGATAAGAAGGCCGATGAGGAAACCCATCCGAACTCCTACTGAGTCTGATGTGACAATCTCCATACAGTCCGGTCTGTTCGTCCAAGACTATCGCATATCCTGCCTAGGGGGCGGCAAGCGTCAGTCCCCTAATAGCGGTATAAGTCGTGTCGGAGGGAAGCCCATTACACCCTGAGAAACTACTGGAACCTACCAGCAAATCTCGCTTGCCCTGGCCAGGGACTTTGCGTAATGGCTCTCTGACACAGCGCGATATCTACTCCCAATACCGGGAGGGACGAATCCTGTCTAACCGCCACTGCCTCCAAGTGCTCGGGACTGCACCCAACTGCTACCTGTTTGCACGACTCCTTTGAACCGTGGTAGGGTAGCAATCTAAGAACAGTGGGACACACTCGAGGCGAAGTAGCAGTGTCAAGTCTGCGGACTACGCTGTACTCATGTCACCTGGGAACTGCTCACTGACGACTGGTATAAAACCAACCAACAGTTCCCTGTGAGTCCTGTCCGGTGTACCCGTAACCTAACGAGCACCTGTATACTATCTCCAGTACGACGTACTGACGGCTGTGGGACAGACCATCTCCCCAACTGGGATGAGAAGCGTACACACTAGTCTACTCCGGAATATCGATGCTCTGTCTCAATAATCCAACGACCAGGGACCTGAATAAGGATGTGCTTGTAGACTACCCAGCCCCCACTAGTGTGACTGCCATCACAACGCTGGTAGTCAAGCAAGATCCTAAGAGCTCTATCAATACGTACACTCACATATTAAGATAGAAAAACCAAGTAGCATACTACCATGTTTAGCAAGACTGTTATATACATGTGAATATCCCAAGCTTCCATTAAGTAATATACAAGCTAGTATGATACAGTAATGGCCTTCTAGGGCATAAACACTAACAAATACTAGATACATCAATATACAACTGAAAGATAACAGATACCGTACAAAAACCCACCTAACAGCAAAAAGGCTAACTCGCCTCTGCAATGGTATCTGTGCCAAAAGATGCGGTAAAACAGCCAGCCGTGACCACTCCCAAGGGCAACCTGCAAATGCTGTGGCACAACGGGGGTGAGTTGCCAACTCATGAATAGAGATAACATATAAAGGTAATCGCGAGCATGCACGTACGGCGCTTCTCTACCAATGCCAGCAGATAATATCAATGCATGACAAACAGTGGATGCAATAGTAATGAAAGTACTTTATCAGGTAAGTACTACGGGAGGAGATACATAGTAATCAATACTGAGCATGGGATATATAACAACGACATGGATATGTCAACATGGAAAACAATAATCGGTGCCTCAGGCTACACCCAAATCCCAAATAAACTCAGGCGCCGGCACTCCCATCGGCCCTCAAATCCTGTACATCTCTGAGAGATCACGAGTGCCCAACATCGGCACCCAAAATCATAAAATACCCGTGTCCAGCATCGACACGCAAATCCTCGTATATCGGGCTCCGTCAGTCCGGATCAACCCACGGGGTCCGTCTGCGGTGTCGGCCCTCGGCCCCGGCAGTACGTATCATCCCGCATCCATCTCTCGACTCTGGTCAGTATCCTCCGGACAACTGCCAGGTCCAACCAATCACCGGTAGGTAGTGGTCCCTCCGCCGGGCTTACCGTCTACTACACAGCGAAACCGTTCTCGCCCCGGGGTACCATACCGGGTCCACCACGAACCCGCAAACGGATCATCCATCTCCTCGAATCGGGTTTCAAGCACACGTCTCAGCACCGAGAAAACGCGTGGTGGACGCACCAAAATATCATATCACGAGGTACCGGGTTTTTCAAAATGGTGCATCTTTTCTTAAATACTTCCACGGCCCTCAAAACCAGAAATCACATGAAAATCCAACACCAAGAAGTAAATCAAATGCGAGGTGCTATGTAAATCAATCCATGATACAGTTACAAGGGAAAACCACTTTTAAAGTTTTGTTGCCGTTTTTAAAGATATCATGCGGCTCCCAATATACATGAAAGTCATATCGAATCACATATGAAACGAACTACAGAAATATAATCATGGCAGCTCTACAGTGAGTGTGTCATGGCAATTACTAACGGCGTATGTGTAGCATGCAAGTTAGTGCCCGTGCAACATAAACCGTTAGTAATAGTGCGGTGTTCTATCAGTTCTAAGCATATATATGTAACAGGGAATGCAATATGCGATGACAGTCCATGGGGTAAATGCAACATATAATAATAATAAGGTCCTATCAGCCCTGACACATAACGCCATGCGGGCGATATCCCCGTAGATGTGAAATCTACTCACCGAAGTCTCGCGCTAAGTGTAGCAGATGACTTGCTTGCCCTTCTTCGCAGCGTCCGTCTCACTGACCTGCGAACCTAGAATCACATAACATATATCATACATAAGCTCAATTTCACAGAAACGTGATATCACGGTCCAACAAGAAACCCGTGTCGTAAACCAATCGCGCGTGTGCGCGATACGCAAAAACGTGTGATCACGCGACTGAAACTATCCTGACGCGTCGCGATACGCAAAAACCCCAAACCCACTCACGTAACACGCGTGTCGCGAAGGTTTAGAAATACGGCAAAACAGGTAATTAGTCCCAGATTTTTATACTGAACTAAACTTACAAAAATATATATATCACAACACTCTACACACTAGCAGACACCTATAGGACCAAACCCTAACCCAAACCCTACCCATCTGGCCGCAAATTGCAGCCAAAATGAAATAATTGGCGGCCACAAGAGGGAGTTAGGGGGTCGGGTTCTATCTATGGTATCAGCATCTATCTCCCATACTGCAGTCTCCTCAATTTCATTCTGAACTCACCGGGTCAAAAGCAGTTCCAGAAAACTCAGTTTTAGCTTAAAAACGATGAATTGCATCAAGTAGGGATCTGGTGGTATTTTAGTGCAATTGGGGGTTAAGCTAGGTTAATATGGTCTCAACAAACCTCTAACAACCTACTGAAACCAATTCACACCACAATAGCTCAAAGTTCCCACTAAACACCTCATATCGTACTAAAAAGAAAGTTTAGGAAATACATCTCACGCTTGACCCTAAGGAGCTGGAGGAAGAAGGTGAAGTGCAGGGAAGGAGCTGCAGTGGGTGCTGTTGCTGTTGCTGCTGCTAACTGCTGCTACTGGTGATGTTGCTGCTGCTGAAATGCTTGCTGATGCTGCTGTGAGTGCTTGCTGCTGCTGCTGCTACTGTGAGTGCTTGCTGCTGAAAGGTAAGTGTGGGTGTGTGGGTGTGTGAGTGTGTGAGGTTGAGAGAAAAACAAAAGAGTTGAGAGCAAAATCATCACCCAATGTCAACCCTCATCTCTCTCTCTCTCTTCATTAATGGCAAGCATGGCCTAAGCCATGATGCACACACCCCTCTCTCTCACAAGTCAACACCCTAGCATAATTTCAAAATAAAGCAACTCATACTTAACTAATTAAGCTTAATTAAAACCCAAAAGGCTTAATCCTCAAGATTAACCCACCATGGTCACTTAACATGGTAAAAACTCATTTAAAACCCCTAGTTTACATGCACATGTGTGTGCAAGCCTAGGAAAATTTTAGAAAAATATTTATTAAATTAAGAAAAATATTTGAAACACAATTTGGTAAACTTTTCATTAAAACCCATTATTTAAATATAATTAGTCACTAAACAAATCCTATGGTGTTACAATCTCTCCCCCATAAAGAAATTCGTCCCCGAATTTCAAAAATCTAACTACACGTACCTTTGAAAAGATGGGGATACGTCTTCAACATCTCGCTTTCGGTCTCCCAAGTGATCTCCTCACGGTTCTGGCCATGCCAAAGTACCTTAACAGACGGGATGTCCTTCGATATCAACTTCTTCACTTGCCTATCCAAGGTCATCACCGGCTGCTCTGCATAGGAAAGGTCGAGCTCAAGCTGGATCGTCAGATGCTGAATCGCATGCGAAGGATCATGAAGATATCTGCGGAGCATCGAGACATGAAATACGGGGTGCACATCTGGAAAGCTGGGCGGAAGGGCTAAACGGTAAGCTACTGCACCAACACGCTCGAGGATCTCGAAGGGGCCCACAAACCTGGGACTGAGCTTCCCCTTCTTCCCAAACCTCATCACACCTTTCATCGGGGAGACCCTCAAGAAAACATGATCACCAACAGAAAACTCAAGTCTGCGTCACCGATGGTCTGCATAAGATCTCTGCCTACTCTGGGCTGCTCTTATCCTATCGCGAATCAACTGGATCTTCGCTGTCGCCTCTTCAACAATCTGTGGCCCTAAGATACTGCTCTCACTGAGCTCTGTCCAATAAGCGGGCGACCTACATCTCCTCCCATAAAGAGCCTCAAACGGTGCCATCTGAATGGTCTCCTGGTAGTTGTTATTGTAGGAGAACTCTACTAAGGGCAAATGATGATCCAAGCTACCTCCGAAATCTAATACACAAGCTCTGAGCATGTCCTCGAGAGTCTGAATGGTCCGCTCTGACTGTCCGTCAGTTTGTGGATGAAATGCTGTGCTGAAACTCAAGCGAGTGCCCAAAGCCTCCTGAAGCCTCTGCCATAGTCGACTGGTAAACTGGGTGCCTCTGTCGGACACAATACATGTCGGGACTCCGTGCAGTCGTACTATCTCGACAATGTAGATCTGGGCATACTGAGTAAATCCGAAAGTCGTCCTCACCGGTAAGAAATGAGCCGCTTTCGTCAAACGATCTACGATCACCCAGATGGAGTCATACCCTCGACTAGTCCTGGGTAGACCCACGATGAAGTCCATGGAGATCTGCTCCCATTTCCACTCCGGAATGGGTAACGGCTGTAGCTCTCCCGCGGGCCTCTGGTGCTTAGCCTTGACTTGCTGACAAGTCAGGCATCTCGACACGAAATCTGCGATGTCCCTCTTCATTCCGTCCCACCAGTAAACACCTCTCATATCATGATACATCTTGGTGGAACCGGGATGGACGCTATATACCGATCGATGTGCCTCCTCAAGAATCTCGCGCCTCAGTCCCTCAGCATCGGGTACGCACAGTCTAGTCCCAAATCGTAGTATCCCCTGACCATCGTGTTAGTTATGTATATGCCCTAGAGGCCATTGTTGTACATATGATGTATATTATAATGGATGCTTGGTTATATATAGAGAAGACTTTCTTGCTCGTCATGATAGTATGCTATTTGGTTTCACTTTATCTTAACATGTTGACTTGTACTGGTTTACTGTTTTACTCTCACATGTTGATAAAGCCCTTAGGACTTGTACTCGACTACTGGGACTATGATGAGATCATACTAGTGGGGCTGCGGTAGTCAATGAGTACATCCTATAACTGTTCCTAGTCGAGGGTATATCGAGACAGGGCATCGATACACCAGAGTAGACTAGCGTATACGCATCTTGACCCATATGATGGGCGATGGATGATCCCATATCCATCGGTGTTAGACATCAGAGATGGTGTACGGGTGCTCAGTAGAGACTGGGTACACTGGACCGACTCGCCGAGAACTCCCAGATGGTGATATACCACACGTCAGATGGCGGTTCTCCGGTGACACAGGTACAGGGTAGTCTGAAGACCCGAGATCGTCATAGAGTCTTGTGTGATTCCTACTGTGCTTTGATTTCCACCTTACCACGTCCAAGAGGGCGTGCAAAACGGTGGCTTTTGGGTACAGTCCCGAATCACATGGAGGCAATGAGCGATAGGAGGGAATTCGTCTCTCCCGGTATAGGGAATTGATGTTGTGCTGTGTTCGATTGGCTATAACTGGAAGTCCCTGGCCAGGGCTGATATAGAGATTTACTGGTAAGTGTTACTAGTAGTTTCTCGACCCGTTATGAGCCACACATCGACACGACTTATCGGTTACTGGGGTCTGACGTATACTACCCCTAGACTTGATATGCGACATATCAGACGAACAGACCGGACTGTACGGGAGTGTTACTGGTTGGATTCACAGGAGAACGCACAGGCTAGCTTATTGATCTTCTGATCGCTCAATACCTGGGTGGCTGTTACGTTTAGCTGACCGCTTGCAGCTTGTGGGTGTTTGATATGATCATCACCTGCTACCGGCGTATTGACGATTCTTTAGAGTCCTACACAGAGGTTTCTTGGCTCAGGCGAAACAGAGTAGTGGCACATATGTGATATGCTCAGGAACGAGAATAATGCGATATAGGATACCGTATTATATTCTCAGGATATTTAGATATGAACCGGGTCATCGGATCAAGTGTTGATTCGATGAATCGGTACATGATATATTAGTCGGTAATATTCGATATAGCCGGATCGTCGGATCAAGTGTTGATTCGATGATTTAATATATAATAATATATATGATATATTATTATATTAACTAATATTGGCTTGCTTTATTATTTCATTTTCTCAGTGGATGATACATTGATATATATGCGATATATGTTAATTGTATTATTTTCTTTTGTTGCAAATATATAATATATATATGATATATATTATTGTGACATGATATGATTAATTGTTAAACATGTTTAAGGATGATTAATTGAGGTTAGGGTTTGATTAGGTTTAGATGCTTCAAGTTCCTTCTAGAAGCAATTTTCTTTTGTCATTTGTAAAGATATTTTGTGATGACACATTATTAACTTAACCAAACCCTAACTCTAGTTGTTTCTCTACTTGTTCTCATCCAATCATCCTTGACCATGGTTAATAATTCAATCATATGTTTATATTTCTATTCATCACAAAAGAAAATGATTATCATTATCTTTTGATTATCCATTATCTTCTTCTTCTTCTCTCTTGAAGAAGCTCTCTTGAAAATTCTTATGTGATGAAATAAAATGAGAAAATGATATTAAAAGAAAGCAAAATCACTACTCTCTCATCCTCATCTCATCTAGCCCATGTGATTAGGGTGTTCTTCTCTTTTGAGTGAGAAAGCTTGAGTCGAAGCAACTTCAAGGTAGATCATCGGAGATTTGGATTACGACAAGCTAGAATGGATCGTTCGAGTCGTGGAGCCTCTCATGAGTCAGGGAGATCATGGATCGCGGCAAAGGGACTTCTACTCGGAGCTTGTGAAGTGAAGGAGCGGACTACAAAGGTTGTAATCCCTCACACTTAGATAAAAGTTATCATCTTGCATATAAAACCCTAATAATCTAGCAAAGATCCCGGCTTTGGGTTGTTCGGCACGTCTAAAATTTAATCCGGGCATGTTTGATGCCTTAAGAACCTTCACAAGAGTGCCTAGGAACCCTACAGTGGTATCAGAGCCTAGCTAGAGCATTAGGCGATGTGTTTACGAAGTTAAAACTCCAATCGAACCCGAAACGACGAAAAAAACCCCCTCTCTGGAAATATTTTAAAAATTGGGATTTTTCTGAATTAAAAATATGTAAAAAAATCAGCAGGAAATTATAAGAATTACCATAAAATCCGAGCCTCTAATTCCACCAAACAGCGGCGGAAGCGCGGCGCAAGCATGGCTTGCGCGGCGCTTCCGCGGCGGAACAGTAAGATCAGGACACGTGGCTTCATGGTAATTCCCGTAGGTACTTGCTGACCATTCTGGATATTTTTATTCTGTTCCAGGTGTTTAAAATTCTGGGGTTTGTTTTGTAATAGTAGACTCGATCGGAATATTTAAGTTCGTATTTCTTTCCGGATATTTAGAAATTGTTAAACTAGTTGAACGGATATCATTAACCGACTTTTTCCCGGCACGGCAAACTTTCAAGCGTTGAATTTTTATTGGGTTTAAATCTTTCGAAAAATTGTACAAGTTAAGCGGTGGACCCTCTAGAAGACAACAAACCTTAACTCGATTATGTGACCGTCTTGAACTGCATTTTGAACCTTCGGGTTTGGGGCAGTACGGCGTGCCACATGTGAGGCGTTGGCTTGACCCTTCTACGGCTGGATCACCGGTACTGTGACATATTCTGGGATTATTTGAACTCCGCTCAAGAGTTGAGCACTTTGGGAAATTTTAGGTGTTTGATTATCTGTTCGGAAAGTTTAATATTGTATATTTATCTGGAATGTGATACAATATGTGGAATTCATAGAGTTGGGCATGAAATGCGGAGTATGTGATATTTCGGATTTATGATGTCTAAAGTGATTCTGGATTCCAAATATTGTAGTTTTACACTTTCTTTTCTGTGACCGTAAGTGTAATATGTGATATCGCCGGTTTCGTTGCTATATGTCAACGACAATTGGGATGCGCATATTTACTTACGTTGATGATATGAGATATTATGTGTTGCTGTGATATGTTATATTGGATCGTCGCGATCAGAATAGCCGGGGGTTTTATGTCAGATGAGGGTTTTTATTTTCATTCATGTAAAATTCATTTGTAATGTAATATTCTTTTATTTGGGGCACTTCCAGGTTGCGGTTGATGTCACCTGTGTATATTACTTACTTTTCCGCATTAGGTAGACCCAAGGAGGGGAGCACAAGTAACCGGGTTCTAGGGTCCAGTGGGAGGCCATCTCGAGGAGTCGAGACCGGGTCTCCTAACCCTAGAATTGGCAGCGTTACTTGCCGCTCTCGTAGGGGTCTTGGGATGTGGGTTTGGCTATTCGTCGCGACCGTGGAATCCGTGTTTTATACAGGCTCGTATCGAAAACACGGACGTCCTAGTATATCCAATATTTCATATATGTTCTTCTGCTGCAATGTTCTGTGATGTGATCATATTACTGCCTGAGACGAATGCTTATACTGTATATATATGTTGATATATAAATATTACTGCTTTCGTTTCTTCTGTGATTCTTAGGAAGCATAAGCTGATGGGATTTTTATTAATGAGATTAATAAAAGAAAAGAAACCTAAAGATGTTGTAGAATCAAAAACTTTATAAAAAGGGTAGCTACAGTTTTGCTTTGCACAGTGATATATACAATATATCCTGCACCTTATTCGATGAGGAAAGGACCGAGATCCCTTCACCGGGAGTGACTCCTTTAGCGAAACTGGCAGATGCTATAAAACGCGGTTTGTCTTTTGATTGCTTTAAGTGTTTTGCTTTGCACAGCGGTATATATGATATATCCTGCACCTTATTCGATGAGGAAAGGGCCGACGATCCCTTCACCGGGAGTGACCCCTTTAGCGAAACTAAGAAAAGCCTCAAAAACACTCCTTTTCAAAAACAATCGATTCTACGACGATATCAAGTTCATTACGCTCGGGGTTTTCTGAAAAACCTGCGTAGCCCTCCGTCATTTCAGCTAAAGACTAGTTAGTATTCGTGCTACGTTTGTTGACTATGTTAAGGCGTAGTGTGCGGTAGCTAATTAGTACTTATCTGCTAAAACATGAGATGTGATTGAATTAGGGTAGTTGTGCGACTTTGTTGACTATGTTAAGGGTCGTGCAGGTGGATTTAATTCAATCGGGAAATGACGGGTTGAACTTGGCTAGCAATTATGATTTGTTGACTATGTTAAGGTCATAAATTGCTAGGGGCAAAAATATTATCGGGAATTTCAAATGTTGAAATTTGCAATGAGATTGCATACCTCCTATGAGATAGTTGGATCCCGATACCCACTGCGAGTAAGAGTTACTCCTGGGAGAGTTTTACACAGGACAATTAGTCATTCAAGTAGGTGTCTAGAAAAGTGTTAACGAGGTTATGCCTCTGGGAAAACGAGGTTTACTTTAATTAGGTCCATGCGAAAGCACGGGGAACCTCCCTCAAAGTACCGACACTGATCTGGCTGAAAGATTGACGAAGTTGTAGGGTGTAATTAATCCCGGCTAATCTTACCTTTTAGGGTTTTAAGGTAGATTTGATAAAAACAGTGGGAGACATCCTGATTAGATAAGATAATAACCAATCTAATCTTGCAAGAGCATACGCTAAAGTTTTTTCTTCTCTCTCTCTCCAGGTAGCGACCATTTCAGGCCTTAATCAAGATAATAATATGGATGTATTGACTGAACCTAATTATTGTACTGAGCAAGGGAACGTTGAACCCGTTCTTTCTTATAAGAGTTATAAGACTGAACAGGAAACAGGAGAATATCTGGATTCTCACGCCGCCCAAAAGAACATGCATGTTGATGCATCTTCTTCAGGTGTGTTAGTTATTGAGAACTGTTTCTCAGTTCACCCTACGTCCTGGGTATTAGATACCGGATCAGGATCCCACATATGCAAACAGTTGCATGGGCTACGTAAAGGTAGAGAACTGGGAAAAGGTGATCATTCCGTTCAAGTAGGGAACGGTGCAAGTATTGTAGCCAAAGCAGTTGGCGAATATCACCTTGTATTACCAAGTCGTAATACACTGATTCTGAATGAGTGTTATTATATACCGAACATGATGTGCAACATTATATCAGTTTCTTTATTTAGTAAAGAGGGATATAATTTTGTAGTACAGGATAATGTTATGAACATATTCCTAGATCAAAAGTTGATTGCATCAGGCTCGTTACATAATGGCATATTCATTCTAAATCAGAATACAGTCCTGAATATACAAAACACACACAAGAGGAAAAGTTCAGATATGAACGAATCTTACTTGTGGCATTGTAGACTTGGTCATATCAATGCGACACGACTGGCTAAGTTACATAGGGATGGTTATTTGAATCCGTTCGAATTATCATCTTATGATACTTGCCATTCATGTCTCAAAGGAAAAATGACCAAAGCTCCGTTTAGTGGACACGGAGAAAGAGTTACTGAACTCTTAGGGCTAGTACATAATGATGTATGCGGTCCCATGTCTACGCATGCCAGGAACGGTTCTTCCTACTTCATTACATTCACTGACGATCTCTCTAGATTCGGACATGTGTTCCTGATGAAACACAAGTCTGAAGCCTTTGAGAAATTCAGAGAATATAAGCACGAAGTAGAGAACCAAACGGGCAATAGTATTAAGATTCTTCGATCTGATCGAGGAGGTGAATACTTAAGCGGTGAGTTTTTAGATTATCTAAAAGAGAATGGGATTCTCTCTCAGCTTACTCCTCCTTATACACCATAGCACAACGGTGTATCGGAACGAAGAAATCGCACCCGATTAGATATGGTGCACTCGATGATGAGTACAGCTGAGTTACCTATTTCCTTTTGGGGGTATGCACTTGAAACAGCAGCATACCTATTGAATCAAGTTTCGTCTAAATCTGTGCCTACCACACCGCATGAGATATGGAGTGGGAAGAAACCATATTTTAAAAGAGTTAAGATATGGGGTTTTCCGGCCTATGTCAAAAGACAAAATCCAGACAAACTCGAGGCACGGTCAGTTCTTTGCAAATTTGTGGGATATCCTAAGAATTCTCAAGGATATATTTTCTATCACGCTGAGGAACAAAAAGTGTTTATTTCTCAATATGCCACCTTTTTAGAAAAGGAATTTCTTGCAAATGAAATTAGTGGCAAAGAGGTAGAGCTGGAAGAGGTTCCAGCACCACAGACTACAACTGATGATTTATTGGAACCAGAAGATTCAGTAGTACCCGACGAACCCCAGCCTCTCCGCAGATCTAGTAGGGTTTCTCGTCCACCTGAGAGATACTACGGTTTTCTCATTAATGGTGGAAGCGAGGATTGCATCATGGATGATGATGAACCTACTAGTTTCGAGCAGGCAATCACGAGTGGTGACTCTGTGAAATGGATGGATGCAATGCGATCTGAGATGGAATCCATGTACACCAACAAAGTATGGACTTTGGAAAATGCTCCTGAAGGGGTAAAGCCCATTGGGAGCAAGTGGATCTTTAAAAAGAAATTTGGTGTAGATGGAAAAGTTGAGACTTTCAAAGCTAGACTGGTAGCAAAGGGATTTCGTCAACGACCAGGTGTGGACAATGACGAAACCTTTTCTCCAGTAGCTATGCTTAAGTCCATCCGGATCTTACTTGCCATTGCTGCATACCATGACTACGAAATCTGGCAAATGGATGTTAAGACCGCCTTTCTAAATAGTGATTTAGAAGAGTGCGTGTACATGACTCAGCCAGAAGGCTTCGTAGATAGTGGGAGCAGCGGAAAGGTGTGCAAGCTGCTTAAATCCATTTATGGGTTAAAGCAAGCATCGCGGAGTTGGAACATCTGTTTTGATGTTGTAGTCAAAGAGTTTGACTTCATCAAAAATATAGATGAACCTTGTATCTAAAAGAAGGTAGCAGAGGGTAAGGTTGTCTTCCTCGTATTGTACGTGGATGACATACTCTTGATAGGAAATGATATTCCTATGCTGCAATCAGTCAAGCTCTTCTTATCACAGAGATTCTCAATGAAAGATCTAGGTGATGCCTCTTGCATATTGGGAATCATGATCTATAGAGATAGATCTAAACGGATACTGGGATTGTCCCAATCCAGGTACATTGACACCATAGTAAAGAGGTTTAGTATGGAAGAATCCAAGCGTGGGAATCAGCCCACGATCTCTGGACTCACTCTCTCCAAAGAGATGTCTCCCAAGACTGATTTGGAGAGAGCTCGCATGCAAGGGATACCCTATGCTTCGGCAGTAGGCTCTATCATGTATGCGATGCTATGTACCAGACCCGATGTAGCATACTCACTAAGTGTAGTGAGTCGGTATCAAGCAGATCCAGGAGAGAGTCATTGGACAGCAGTGAAGAACATTCTCAAGTACTTGCGAAGGACTAAGGAGATGTTCTTGGTGTATGGTAACGGAGAACTCCAGGTGGAGTCCTTTACCGATTCCAGCTTCCAAAGTGATAAGGACGACTCTAAGTCGCATTCGGGTTTTGTCTTCACCCTCAATGGAGGGGCGGTATGTTGGAAGAGTTCCAAACAGGATACCGTTGCAGACTCAACGATGGAGGCTGAATACATCGCTGCCAACGATGCTGCCAAAGAGGCTGTCTGGATCAAGAAGTTCATTAGTGAACTTGGTGTGGTTCCATCCATTGAGCATCCAATACCTCTGTATTGCGATAACAATGGAGCTGTGGCTTTGGCCAAGGAACCCAGGTCCCATCAGAAGTCCAGACATATTCTGAGGCGGTATCACCTGATCAGGGAGATAGTTGATCGCCGGGAGATCGAGGTCAGGAGAGTAGATACGAAGGACAACACTGCGGATCCATTCACGAAGGCTATTCCCCAGATACAGTTTGAGAGATTATTCGGGATGCTAGGTATGAGATACTACAGCAGCTGGCCTTAGTGCAAGTGGGAGATTGTTAGTTATGTATATGCCCTAGAGGCCATTGTTGTACATATGATGTATATTATAATGGATGCTTGGTTATATATAGAGAAGACTTTCTTGCTCGTCATGATAGTATGCTATTTGGTTTCACTTTATCTTAACATGTTGACTTGTACTGGTTTACTGTTTTACTCTCACATGTTGATAAAGCCCTTAGGACTTGTACTCGACTACTGGGACTATGATGAGATCATACTAGTGGGGCCGCGGTAGTCAATGAGTACATCCTATAACTGTTCCTAGTCGAGGGTATATCGAGACAGGGCATCGATACACCAGAGTAGACTAGCGTATACGCATCTTGACCCATATGATGGGCGATGGATGATCCCATATCCATCGGTGTTAGACATCAGAGATGGTGTACGGGTGCTCAGTAGAGACTGGGTACACTGGACGGACTCGCCGAGAACTCCCAGATGGTGATATACCACACGTCAGATGGCAGTTCTCCGGTGACACAGGTACAGGGTAGTCTGAAGACCCAAGATCGTCATAGAGTCTTGTGTGATTCCCACTGTGCTTTGATTTCCACCTTACCACGTCCAAGAGGGCGTGCAAAACGGTGGCTTTTGGGTACAGTCCCGAATCACATGGAGGCAATGAGCGATAGGAGGGGATTCGTCTCTCCCGGTATAGGGAATTGATGTTGTGCTGTGTTCGATTGGCTATAACTGGAAGTCCCTGGCCAGGGCTGATATAGAGATTTACTGGTAAGTGTTACTAGCAGTTTCTCGACCCGTTATGAGCCACACATCGACACGACTTATCGGTTACTGGGGTCTGACGTATACCACCCCTAGACTTGATATGCGATATATCAGACGAACAGACCGGACTGTACGGGAGTGTTACTGGTTGGATTCACAGGAGAACGCACAGGCTAGCTTGTTGATCTTCTGATCGCTCAATACCTGGGTGGCTGTTACGTTTAGCTGACCGCTTGCAGCTTGTGGGTGTTTGATATGATCATCACCTGCTACCGGCGTATTGACGATTCTTTAGAGTCCTACACAGAGGTTTCTTGGCTCAGGCGAAACAGAGTAGTGGCATATATGTGATATGCGCAGGAACGAGAATAATGTGATATAGGATACCGTATTATATTCTCAGGATATTTAGATATGAATCGGGTCATCGGATCAAGTGTTGATTCGATGAATCGGTACATGATATATTAGTCGGTAATATTCGATATAGCCGGATCGTCGGATCAAGTGTTGATTCGATGATTTAATATATAATAATATATATGATATATTATTATATTAACTAATATTGGCTTGCTTTATTATTTCATTTTCTCAGTGGATGATACATTGATATATATGCGATATATGTTAATTGTATTATTTTCTTTTGTTGCAAATATATAATATATATATGATATATATTATTGTGACATGATATGATTAATTGTTAAACATGTTTAAGGATTATTAATTGAGGTTAGGGTCTGATTAGGTTTAGATGCTTCAAGTTCCTTCTAGAAGCAATTTTCTTTTGTCATTTGTAAAGATATTTTGTGATGACACATTATTAACTTAACCAAACCCTAACTCTAGTTGTTTCTCTACTTGTTCTCATCCAATCATCCTTGACCATGGTTAATAATTCAATCATATGTTTATATTTCTATTCATCACAAAAGAAAATGATTATCATTATCTTTTGATTATCCATTATCTTCTTCTTCTTCTCTCTTGAAGAAGCTCTCTTGAAAATTCTTATGTGATGAAATAAAATGAGAAAATGATATTAAAAGAAAGCAAAATCACTACTCTCTCATCCTCATCTCATCTAGCCCATGTGATTAGGGTGTTCTTCTCTTTTGAGTGAGAAAGCTTGAGTCGAAGCAACTTCAAGGTAGATCATCGGAGATTTGGATTACGACAAGCTAGAATGGATCGTTCGAGTCGTGGAGCCTCTCATGAGTCCGGGAGATCGTGGATCGCGGCAAAAAGACTTCTACTCGGAGCTTGTGAAGTGAAGGAGCGGACTACAAAGGTTGTAATCCCTCACACTTAGATAAAAGTTATCATCTTGCATATAAAACCCTAATAATCTAGCAAAGATCCCGGCTTTGGGTTGTTCGGCACGTCTAAAATTTAATCCGGGCATGTTTGATGCCTTAAGAACCTTCACAAGAGTGCCTAGGAACCCTACACATCGATCATGAACTCTGAAAATCTGCCCTGTCCAATCTGTGCCATGATCTCTGAACATCGGTCATCACTGAGCCGTGCCTCACGTATACGATCGATCAACTGTGGGCGTGCACGGACATGCGCTATCTATCCTCCAATCGGCGTGAACTCGAACTGTACTCGGCTGTCACATAATATCTACCAATCTGCTGACGACTGCCCCTGTACTGCGCTCAAACAAGATAGACTACTCCCGGGCCTCCTGCTCAAAGCATCCGCCACTACATTTGCCTTGCCCGGGTGATATAAGATCTCGCAGTTGTAATCCTTCACTAACTCCATCCATCGGCGCTGTCGAAGGTTCAGGTCCCACTGCTAGAATTTGTATTTTAGACTCTTGTGATCCGTGAATATCTGGCATGACGCGCCGTATAGGTAATGTCGCCAGATCTTAAGGGCAAAGACCACTGCAGCCATCTTCAAATCGTGAGTGGGGTAGTTCTGCTCATGTTTCTTCAATTGTCGAGAAGGAAAAGGCGATCCCCCTGTCGTGCTGCATCAGTACGCACCCCAGCCCCACTCGAGAAGCATCACAAAAGACCACAAATCCGCCCAATCCGGAAGGTAAAGATAACACCGGTGCCGTCGTCAACCGAGTCCGTAGCTGCTGAAAACTGTGCTCCCACTCCTCCGTCCAATCGAAGGGAACTCCCTTCCGGGTCAACCCGGTCAACGGTGTAGCGATACGGGAGAAGTCCTGCACAAAACGCCTGTAGTAACCGGCCAATCCCAAAAAGCTGCGAATCTCCGTCACCGATGTGGGTCTGGGCCAACGCTGAACGACCTCGATCTTTCTCGGGTCTACACATATACCGTCTCGTGAAATCACATGCCCCAAGAAGTCCACGCTGTCCAGCCAAAAAGCACACTTGGAGAATTTCGCATAAAGCTGGTGCTCCCTCTAGGTCTGCAATGTAATCCACAGGTGCTGCTCGTGCTCCTCACTACTCCGAGAATACACCAAGATATAGTCAATGAAGACTATGATGAACAGATCCAAATATGGCCGGAAAATACGGTTCATCAAGTCCATGAATGTTGCCGGCACATTGGTGAGTCCGAACGACATCACCAAAAACTCGTAATGGCCGTAGCGCGTACGGAAAGCTGTCCTGGGAATGTCCTCCTGTCGAACCCGCAGCTGGTGATAGCCCGATCGTAAATCGATCCCCGAAAAGTACCCTGCGCCCTGAAGCTGTTCGAACAAATCGTCGATGCGCGGCAAAGGATACCTGTTCCGCACTGTCACCCTGTTCAGCTGGCGGTAGTCGATACACAGACGCAAACTGCCGTCCTTCTTCTTGACAAACAGGACTGGAGCACCACAAGGAGAAACAGTGGGTCGAATAAGTCCCTTATCCAGCAAATCTTGCAACTGACCCTTCAATTCTCTAAGTTCCACCGGGGCCATCCGATAAAGCGGTATGGAAATAGGCCCCGAGCCAGGAACCAAATCAATACAGAAAGAAATGTCGCGCTCGGGCGGTAACCCTGGAAGCTCGGCAGGGAACACATCAGGAAACTCGCTAACAACCGGAACCTGATCCAATGGAACCTCTGTGGCGCGAGCATCGCAAACATAGGCGAGAAATCCCTGACATCCCTTCCTCAAAAGCTGTCTAGCGTGAAAAGAAGAAATCACACTGTGAGGGGCGGCGCCACGGTCCCCCAACACAACAAAAACCGACTCGCCGGGAAAGCAGAATCTAACTGTCTTCTCACGGCAGTCCACAGAAGCATAGCACGTGGCTAACCAATCCATGCCCAAAAGAACGTCGAAGTCCAACATCTCAAGAAGGATCAAGTCGACCGGCAACTCCCTCTCGCCAATGCAGACGGTACAGGATCGGAACGCGTGCCTAGCAACAAACGACTCTCCCACAGGAGTGGTCACCACAAGCGGCTGATCAAGCAAGCCGGACTCTCTACCCAAACTCGGCACGAAGTGTGTGGATACGTACGAGTGCGTGGATCCGGGATCGAACAATACGTGTGCATCAACTGAACATACAGGAAGGATACCTGAAACCACTGCATTGGACGCCTGCGCGTCCTGATGCGTCAAAGCAAAGACCCGTGCCTGTCCACCACCTGTGACTGACTGCCCTCTGCCTCGGTCATCTCGTCCTCTCTGAACAACTCCTCCACGCCCACGACCTCTCTGTGTATTAGTCTGGCACGGAGCAACGGTAGGTACAACAGGTAACGCCCTCTGGGGTGGTGAAGGTGGTAAAGTAACATGCGGTGCTGCCGCCTCCCTTCGGTGTGTCTCGGGACAATCTCGCACACGATGATAAGAACTCCCGCAACGGAAACATCCCGATACTGGTCGCTGACCCTCCTGGGGATAAGAGCTGAACAATCGGGCTCGCTTCGAATCTCTGCCACCTGCTAGGTGTCTGTCACGGCGTCGGAAAGGCTGTCTCTGCATCGATGTACCTGCACGAACTCTCTTCGGCTCTGGGGCTGCCGAAGTCTCAGCGAGGCGCTCCTCTACCAATAAGGCTGCATCTACAGCTACTGCATAGGTCTCGTAGTGCTGTGCGCTGATCGCAAGGAACAGTGGTGTAAGCAGGCCTCGAATAAATCTATTAACTCGCAACTCCTCGGTAGCCACTAAATACGGGGCATAAACTACTAGCTCAGTAAACAGCACGTCATACTCTGCCACTGTCATCCCTGGCGTCTGGCGCAAGGCCTCAAATCTGCGCGCTCGGGCATCCCTAACACTCTGGGGAAGGAAACGGGCTAGAAATACTGTCACGAACTCCGCCCAGGTCATAGGAGGAAGACCTGCTGCTCGGCCCTTCTCAACTGAATCACACCACTTCTGCGCAAGACCTTCTATGCGAAAGCTCGCAAACTCGACCCATCTCGTATCCGCGCATCTGAGGGAACGGCATATACGGGCCATCTTATCAATAAAGGACTGTGGGTCATCGGCTGTATCAGTGCCTGTGAAGACCGGAGGCTTCAGCCTCATGAACTCTGATAGCGATACTGTAATCACCTCCGTGGCTACAGGGGCATCTGGCTGTGCGGTAGGTACCATCGCGGTCGCTGGAACAGGTGGAGCTACCTCTGGTCGCTGTGCCCGAAGTGTCTCAACTAGCGACCATATCATCTGGCGCATCTCCTGCATGCTGGATCCCACTGTCTGGCGCATCTCCTGCATACCAGCCCCTAGCGTGGCGATCTGATCTGTCATGGGAAGAACAGTCTACTCAGGTACAACGGGTGCACTGCCCGGATCAGTCCTCGTCTCGGACGAGTCAACTCGAATCTCGGCCCTCGCGGCCGCTCTCTGCGCCCTCGTAGTCTTTGGCGGCATAATGGCTGAAAGAAAATTAGGATTCGATAAGAACACGGAAATCGAATCGCAGGAATGTATGTATTCGAGAAGGAATTTAAATCAACAAGTCCTAAGGTCGCGTAGGCGGAGTACCGTGTCGTGAGTATGCCGAGGAACATACATACGCTACGCTACCCTGCTGCAGCTACCTACTCCATCATACCAGGGTCATCCTACACTCCGAAGGTAAAACCTATGCGCTCTGATACCAACTTTGTCACGACCCGAGAGTTTCGACTCGTGACCGGCACTTAACCACGCAACGTCTACAGGCGTAACGCGGCTAAATAAGCCGAACCCAGAAATCAAAACCATAAATAAGGAGTGATTAAAACATTTTGTAAAAACAGTCATCCTTGTCTGAAAAACTTCCATTTATTAGTAGAAATCCTTTTTAAGTTCGGGGGTTATAACTTTTATAATTTTGACAACATTTCCTTTTTACACATTTATTCCGCAAGCCGGGTAAAAGCAAGGTGTAGCAGAAATAACAAGTGAAATGAATAAAGCATCACAATATGATATACGACGCCGTAGCGAAGAATACACAGTAAGGCAAGGACAAATATCACAAAGGGTAAAAACTGCATAATATAAAGTCGGCTCATATGTGAGCTCGACACCAGAGTACAAAATCATACACATCATCCTCACAACTGTCTCTAAGTCAATACAGAAAGGTAGATGGAGAATACTAGATACATCAATATACAACTGAAAGATAACAGATACCGTACAAAAACCCACCTAACAGCAAAATGGCTAACTCGCCTCAGAAATGGTATCTGTGCCAAAAGATGCGGTAAAACAGCCAGCCGTGACCACTCCCAAGGGTAACCTGCAAATGCTGTGGCACAACGGGGGTGAGTTGCCAACTCGTGAATAGAGATAACATATAAAGGTAATCGCGAGCATGCACGTACGGTGCTGCTCTACCAATGCCAGCAGATAATATCAATGCATGACAAACAGTGGATGCAATAGTTGAAAGGTTCCTAGGCACCCTATAGAGGTCTCACGAGGCATCGAACATGCCAATTTCAAAATTATGGGTGCCGCGAAACCCTAACGCGGATCTTAGACTAGAATTCTAGGCGAAAAACAAAACTAGTTAACAAATTAACTAAAGGTTAGATGCTACAACCTTTGTAGATCCGGTTATCCTCTTCCTTGGCTCCACGTAGGCATCCTCTCCCTGTCCATCTCGATTCCCAAACTCGAACGTCGGCATCACCGGAGAATAGGGCGGACTAGGTCGTCGGCTTCGTGCCGAAGATGATCTACGTCGAGGCATCGCAAGTTCAAGCTCCGACTTCACCAAGTGGTGAAACTTGTGAACAAAACACCCAAAACAACTTGGCAAGAGGTAGAGGGTGAAGAAATAGGAGGTGGGTTCTCTTTAGAATTGGATTTCTCACTTTGGAACTCAAGAACCATTGATGGCATCAAGGTTTCTCCCTTGAAGATGAAGAAGAAGAAGAAGCTAGTTTTATGATAAGTTCTTTTAAAATGAAAAGAAAATTCATACTTATCATAATCTAACAAGGGATTAAGTGTAGAGAATAAACCACGGTCATTTGGAGAGTTAGGGTTAAGCATGAGGGCAAGAATGGTTGAAAAAGTCAAGGCTTCATGAAGCTTCAACTAATGACAAAAGAAAGCCACCATTCTCTTTAAATCATTTCCAAATAAATAAATGAATAAATAAATAAATATGCAAAACCCTAATCAACACTTAACCATGGTTTTAATTCTTTATACTTAACAAAGTGATCAAGTATCATCAAACATGATACAAAAATGTGCACAAAAGTATATCACATATACAATTTGCACATCAAGTGAGAAAATCCATCCAAAGTGAACCAATACTAGCTAATGCAAAGTAATATATCAAATATATAATTATACATTAAATCATTAAATCAACATTTGATTTAATAATCCGGTCATGTCGCACATAACCGACTGGTATCCAATGTATCGATTTATCGAATCAATGATTCGATAACTAGGTCATATCGAATATAAACAATCGAAACATTTATCGCGAGAATGAAATGCGGTATCACATACACGCATTATTCTCGGTCCCGCATATATCTCATATGCGCTCCTATTTCGTTTCGCTTGAACCAGGAAACCTCTGTGTAGGACTCTAAAGACTCGTCAATACGCCGGTAGTAGATGATGATCATATCAAGCACCCACAAGCCGCAAGCGGTCTGCTAAACGTAAGGGCCATCCAGGTATTGAGCGATCAGAAGATCGACGAGCTAGCCCGCTCACACTCCTGTGAATCCAACCAGTAACACTTACTGTACAGTCCGGTCTGTTCGTCTGATACGTCGCATATCAAGTCTAGGGGTGGTAAACGTCAGACCCCAATACTCGATAAGTCGTGCCGATGTGAGGCTCATAACGGGTCGAGAAACTACTGGTAACACTTACCAGCAAATCTCTGATCAGCCCTGGCCAGGGACTTCCCTGTTACGGCCAATCGAGCACAGCGCAACATCAACCCCCAATACCGGGAGAGACGAAACCCCTCCTATCGCTCATTGCCTCCATGTGACTCGGGACTGTACCCAAAGACCACCGTTTTGCACGCCCTCATGGACGTGGTAAGGTGGAGATCAAAGCACAGTCGGAATCACACAAGACTCTATGACGATCTCGGGTCTACAGACTAACCTGTATAAGTGTCACCGGAGAACTGCCATCTGACGTGAGGTATAATACCATCTGGGAGTTCTCGGCGAGTCCGTCCAGTGTACCCAGTCTCCACTGAGCACCCGTATACCATCTCTGATGTCAAACACCAATGGATATGGGATCATCCATCGCCCATCACATGGGTCGAGAAGCGTATACGCTAGTCTGCACTGGTATATCGATGCGCCGTCTCGATACACCCACGACTAGGGACCTTGAAGGTTGTACTTATGGACTACCATGTCCCCACTAGTATGATCTGCATCATAGTCCAGGTAGTCAAGTACACATCCTAAAGGCTTTACCAACATGTAACTATAAGACAGTATAAAGAAACAAGTGTACATGTTAAGATAAAAAGAAACCAGATAGCATACTATCATGTCGAGCAAGAAAGTCATCTCTATATATGTCCAAGCATCCAATATAATATACATAATCTGTACAATACTGGCCTCTAGGGCATACATACAACTAACAATCTCCCACTTGCACTAGGGCCAGCTGCTGTAGTATCGCATACCGAGCATCCCGAAGAGTCTCTCAAACTGTATCTGGGGAATGGCCTTCGTGAGTGGATCCGCCGTGTTATTCTTCGTGTCAACCCTCCTGACCTCGATCTCCCGGCGATCAACTATATCCCGGGTCAGGTGATACCGCCTCAGAATATGCCTGGACCGCTGATGGGACCTGGGTTCCTTGGCCAAAGCCACCGCTCCATTGTTATCGCAATACAAAGGTATTGGATGCTCAATGGATGGAACCACTCCAAGTTCAGCAATGAACTTCTTGATCCAGACAGCCTCTTTGGCAGCATCGTTGGCAGCGATGTATTCAGCCTCCATCATCGAGTCTGCCACGGTTTCCTGCTAGGAACTCTTCCAGCTAACCGCCCCTCCGTAAAGGGTAAAGACAAAGCCCGACTGCGACTTAGAGTCGTCCTTATCACTCTGGAAGCTCGAATCGGTAAAGGACTCCACTTGGAGTTCTCCGTTACCATACACCAAGAACATATCTCTAGTCCTTCGTAAGTACTTGAGAATGCTCTTCACAGCTGTCCAGTGACTCTCTCCAGGATCAGCTTGATACCTGCTCACTACACTTAGTGAGTATGCTACATCGGGTCTGGTACATAGCATCGCATACATGATAGAGCCTACTGCCGAAGCATAGGGTATCCCTTGCTTGCGAGCTCTCTCCAAATCAGTCTTGGGAGACATCTCTTTGGAGAGAGTGACTCCAGAGATCGTGGGCAAGTTCCCACGCTTGGACTCCTCCATACTAAACCTCTTTAGTATGGTGTCAATGTACCTGGATTGGGACAATCCCAAAATCCGTTTGGATCTATCTCTATAGATCCTAATTCCCAATATGCAGGAGGCATCACCAAGATCTTTCATTGAGAATCTTTGTGATAAGAAGAGCTTGACCGATTGCAGCATAGGAATATCATTTCCTATCAAGAGTATGTCGTCCACGTACAATACGAGGAAGACAACCTTACTCTCTGCCACCTTCTTGTAGATACAAGGTTCATCTGGATTTTTGACGAAATCAAACTCTTTGATAACGACGTCAAAGCAGATGTTCCAACTCCGCGATGCTTGCTTTAATCCATAAATGGATTTAAGCAGCTTGCACATCTTCCCGCTGCTCCCACTATCTATGAAGCCCTCTGGCTGAGTCATGTACACGCACTCTTCTAAATCACCATTTAGAAAGGCGGTCTTAACATACATTTTCCAGATTTCGTAATCATGATATGCAGCGATGGAAAGCATGATCCGGATGGATTTAAGTATAGCCACTGGAGAAAAGGTCTCGTCATAGTCCACACCTGGTCTTTGACGAAAACCTTTTGCTACAAGTCTAGCTTTGAAAGTCTCCACTTTCCCATCTACACCAAGTTTCTTCTTGAAGATCCACTTGCTCCCAATGGGTTTTACCCCTTCAGGAGCAACGTCCAAAGTCCATACTTTGTTGGTGTACATGGATTCCATCTCGGACCGCATAGCATCCAGCCATTTCACTGAGTCCCCACTCGTGATGGCCTGCTCGAAGCAAGTTGGGTCATCATCCTCCATGATGCAATCCTCGCTCCCACCATCAATGAGAAAACCGTAGTATCTCTCAGGTGGACGAGAAACCCTACTAGATCGGCGGAGAGGCTGGGGTTCTTCCGGTACTACCGAATCCTCCGGTTCCACTAAATCTTCAGTTATAGTTTGTGTTTCTAGAACTTCTTCCAGTTCTACCTCAGAGCCACTAATCTCTTTTGCAAGAAATTCCTTTTCTAAAAAGGTGGCATGTTGAGCAATAAACACTTTTTGTTGTTCACTATGGTAGAAAAAATATCCATTTGAATGTTTAGGATATCCCACAAACTTACATAGAACTGACCGTGCCTCGAGTTTGTCTGGATTTTGCCTTTTGACATAAGCCAGACAACCCTATATCTTAACTCGTTTAAGATATGGTCTCTTCCCACTCCATATCTCATATGGTGTGGTAGGTACAGATTTAGTTAGAACTTGATTCAATAGGTATGCCGCTGACTCAAGCGCATACCCCAAGAAGGAAATAGGTAACTCAGCTGTACTCATCATAGAGCGCACCATATCTAATAGGGTGCGATTCCTCCGCTCCGATACACCGTTGTGCTGTGGTGTATAAGGAGGAGTAAGCTGAGAGAGAATCCCATTCTCTTTTAGGAAGTCCAGGAATTCATTGCTCAAGTATTCACCTCCTCGATCAGATCGAAGGATTTTAATACTTTTTCCGGTTTGTTTCTCGACTTCTTGTTTATATTCTCTAAATTTCTCAAAAGCTTCAGACTTGTGTCTTATCAAGTACACATGTCCCTATCTTGAGAGATCGTCAGTGAATGTAATGAAGTACGAAGTACCATCCCTGGCATGTGTAGACATGGGACCGCATACATCACTATGTATTAGTCCCAAGAGTTCGGTAACTCTTTCTCCGTGTCCCGTAAACGGAGTTTTGGTCATCTTGCCTTTGAGACATGACTGGCAAGTGTCATAAAATGAAAATTCGAATGGTTTCAAATACCCATCGTTATGCAACTTAGCCAGTCGTGTCGCATTGATGTGACCCAGTCTACAATGCCACAAGAAGGATTCGTTGAGTTCAGAACTCTTCCTCTTGTGTGTGTTTGTTATGCTCAGAACTATTGATTGATTTAGAACATAAATGCCATTGCATAACGTGCCTGATCCAACCAACTTTTGGTTTCAGAAAATGTTCATAACATTGTCCTGTAATACAAAATTATATCCCTCTTTACTTAATAAAGAAACCGATATAATGTTGCATATCAGGTTCGGCATGTAATAGCATTCGTTCAGAACCAATGTATTACCAGTTGGTAATACAAGGTGATATTCCCCGACAGTCTTAGCTGCAACAATTGCGCCATTTCCAACTCTTATGTCTTTATCACCTTCTCCAAGTTCTCTACCTTTCCTAAGCCCATGTAACTGATTACATATATGGGATCCTGACCCGGTATCCAATACCCAGGACGTAGAGGTAATGGAGAAACAGTTCTCAGTAACGAACACACCCGAAGAAAATGCATCATCATGTACTTTCTTCATTCGGGTGGCATGGGAATCCTGGTATTCCGCAATATCCTGTTCAGTCCTATAACCCTTATAGAAAAGAACGGAACCAACGTTCCCCAGCACAGTATAACATGCGGGTTCGGTCAATACATCCATATTATTATCTTCATTAGGGCATGAAATGGTCGCTACCTGGAGAGAGAGAAGAAAACACTTTAGCGTATGCTCGTGCAAGATCAGATTGGTTATTATCTTATCTAATCAGGATGGCTCCCACTGCTTTTTATCAAATCTTCCTTCAAACCCTAAAAGGAAAGACTAGCCGGGATTAATTACACACTACAAGTTCGCCAATCTTTCAGCCAGGCCAGTGTCGGTACTTTGAGGGAGGTCCCCCGTGCTTTTGCACGAACCTAATTAATGTAAACCTCGTTTTCCAAGAGGCGTAACCCCGTTGACACCTTTCTAGACACCTACTTGATCAGCTAATTGCAATGTGTAAAACTCTCCCAGGAGTAACTCTTACTCGCAGCGGGTATCAGGATCCAACTATCTCATAGAAGGTATGCAATCTCATTGCAAATTTCAACACATGAAATTCCCGATAATATTTTGCCCCTAGTGTGCCATGACCTTAACAGAGGTCAACAAATCATAGTGCACTAGTCAAGTTCAACCCGTCATTTCTTGATTGAATCAAACCCACTCGCACGACCCTTGACAGAGGTCAACAAGGTCGTACGACTACCTGTTCATAACAGAATACTGCATTTTATACCGCCCATTCTTATGCTCGTGTGTTTATAGGTAGGTGTTTTTAATCTGTGTTTGTTACATATTTACAGAATACAGGTTTCCAGTACAAATATTGCAAATCAAGACAAAATCTCCACAGTTACGCCAAATACAGAACATCTGTTGACAGCAAATAAAATCCGGGTTCCGGTCATCCATATCCGTCCGGTGCCGAGTACCTGTTCCAGAGACAAGACATATGACAGTGGTCATTCGTGTCTCGGACAAGCACAAAGCACGAAGGGGACTGCACAAGAATCAATGGGTGCGCGGAGCTCGAGGGAGATAAATTCAAATGTGTTGAAAAATGAAGCCATCATTGTTGACTTCTGGAAACTGAAGAAATCAAGGAAGAATCTTGAAATTCTGTACATATTTACCAGAACAAGATGCAAACACCAGACCAACAAAGAAACCAGACCCTCCAATTCCACTGTACGGCCGCGCATGCGCGGCCAATAGGGGGTATTGGCCGCGCATGCGCGGCTATGTGGGGCCCTCTCTGCGTCAACTTTTGTGGGTATTTTGGGTGTTTCATTTTATATCAGTTTGTTGCCCTAGATCTTCAACTCCCTACCTATAAATACAGCAGATCTGAGCTAAACTAAGAGAGCTTTTCTTTAGCCTCTTTTTTGTGTAGTTTTGTTCTTCTTCTTCTTCTTCTTCATTCTTTCTCCATTAAAATTGTAGTGAGAGCTTTTTGAGTGGAAGATTAATGAAGATGAGAGTTTTTTTATCTTTCTTGTTAGTTTCGCTCCCCCTTGAGATTCTTGCTTTCTCTTGATCATTCAACCTCTTCATTGAGCTTGAATGGTTAAGGGTTAGTTATTGATCTCAAGGGTCGTATTTTCTCACGGGACTAGTTCTTCACTTCACATGCGTTCTCTACCCTTCCCTTGATCTTGCAACCTCTTCATTGAGCTTGCAAGTTTAAGGGTTGGCTATTGATCACATGCTTGTCTTGAGTTCTAGTTCCTTGTTCTTTTTATTTGCTTATTTATTACTTGCATTTTTCATTCTTGCTTTACTTACTTGCCATTTTATTCCATGTACTTTAATTACTTGTATCTTTTCTTTTCTTTGTTCTTTTCTTTTTGTTCTTTCTCTTTTGTTCATTTTGTGAATGTTGTATTTATTGTTGTTGTTAAGAATCAATACGGTATTGTAAGTTAACACTTCTTTCTTCATTTCCTTTTCCCGTTATTTTCCATTGAACTCCGCCCGAACCATACGCAAGCGCTCCGTTAGGCACCGTACCCTGACAAGGTAACGGTGATTCCTAACCGCGACCGGTTGCGTTCGGTTTGGCCGGAGGCGAAAGCAAGAGACAAGAACGGAAGGACAAGGGTAAATAAGCCGGATTCCACGAATACCGCGCTTAAATCCCCTAATCCACGTTGTTGCCGATTGCTCTAGCTTCAATTGGTCAAGACTCGGCTCAAAGGTTTTGAGTACGGATTTCTTTAGCTTACAATCTCGTATCTTTTCTAACAACTTTATACTTGCAAATAAAGACATAGGTTAGATCAAACAACATACAGATTCTTTATTGACTCGTCTAAAACAAGAAGGTAAGATACCACCATCTCCCTGTGGACCGACCCGTGCTCACCGGCTAGCTGCAAAGCGACACCGTCCTGATCGCGGTTACACTTAAATTCTTTAAACATCCGACACGCCAAAAGCGTGCGATCAAATGGCGCCGTTGCTGGGGAGACGGTAGCGTATTTTCTTTCTTGTTATTCGGGTTAATATTGTTTTTTGTATATATAAAAAAAAATCTTTTTGTTATTTTTGATCATTTTTGTGGGCGAGAGTGCAGATTTTTGCGTATTTGCAAACTGCGATTGTGGGGAGCAAAGTGTGCATTCAAGGCAAAGGTGTTTACGAAGTACAGTGCCAAAGATCCGGGTAGTTTGACCAGCGTAAGCGAACCTTTCAAGCTTACCGGATTTGATTCAACGGTGGTTTCCTAACCCAAAACTTAACGGTACGTATTTTACTAACACCTTCTTCTCAAATCCGACGCATCCAATATACTATTCTTTGCAGGATTCTTTGCAAGTTCACTAGCAAACGCTAAAAATTGACTAACCCGTATTTGTTGCAGCGCCGCGCTTAAACTAAAAAACGATTGTTTGATTCTTTAGAGAATTTTTGAATTGCGCATTGCATACATTAATACGGACTTAAGGGCAAGCGAACCCCACAAGATACGGTAAAGGATTTCATCACCTTTTCCGTGGCCCACAAATCACGAACTTGAGCATAACGTTTACCCGCACAAAAATTTAAAAGAAACTAGACTTTAAGCCTTAAGGACTTCGCGCTCACTAGGAGAAGTTAACTGTGTTTAGAGCCTTGCTTAACGGTATATTGTTTACGGGGTGTCTAGGAAAGTGTTAACGGCGAAACCGCCAAAAGAGAAAGGGTTATTTAATTAAGGAACTTCGCGAAAGCGTTGGAAAAGCTCCCCTTATCTCTGCACTTACCTGGCCTCGTGATCAGTGTATCTTGAGCCTGTTTCTCGACACAGTTTTACTTCGACAATCAAGTTTTGGAGCAGGTCTAGTTGACCTAGGTGAACCCTAGAACGATTAAGTGTGTGGTATTTTTGTGTCGTGATTATTTTTGTCCATATTCTTTTTTTTGTGTATACTTCATTCTTTTGTTAATATATTAAAAAAAAATAAAATATCACATTCTTTTCCCCCTCCTTTTCTCTGCCTTTCTTTCCTTCTCTCTTCATATCATGGGTACTCCACCTCGCAAAACTCTTGCCGAACTTTGGTACCCACAACCAGACATTACTTCATACGGTTCTTGCTTTGGCCGAACATCGAACGACCCATCCATGCCCAAAATTTCGTTGAGAGATTGGATAGACGCGTCTAGGACGAACAACTGGGCCCCGCAATCCACTTCGTATCAACCGTTTCAAACATTCACCCCTTCTTGTGTTGATACCCCTTTTGAAAATCCAGTTGTAACCCCGAGACCAATGTCCATTGCTGAACATAATGCACAATCTCGTAGCCGATCTTTCACTCCTTTCACCACTACAAATTCTTGGGACCAACAAATCCATTCACCTTCTTATCCCAATGTTGATCCCACTCCTGTCCAGCCATTCAATTCCTACCAATCCTACCCTACTTTTGCACCTTCCCTAGACATTGCTTCAGAACCGCCATTTGGGAGTTTTCAGTATCCAAACAACTTTGAATCTTTTACTGAAACCCCTTCACAACCAATGTCTAGTCTAGAACAGTCCTTGGAAGATTTTAGGGTAGCGTCAAGCCAACAGATGATGGATTTGAATGCGTCCATGGCCGCTCTCATACAACCTACTGACCCGGTAGCTAGTTTCCAGCTAGCTCCAAATTTTCCAATGTATGATGAGGCGGTAGGACAGGCTGTGAATTTGAGTGGAGAGAGTGAGCTGTACCCCCTTCCAAATCAAACCTACCCATCCCTAATTCAATCCCACACCTCCTGTTTTGAAAGTCTATCGAATATCCCACATGATTTATCAATTGAAGATAGAATGATGAATGAGTTGTGCAACTTCGTAGTGTTTGATTTACCCGATTGTGAAGGGTCTCTTCCAAGTGAAACTGATCCTAAACCTTTTAACCTCTACACCTCCACCTTAGAACCCAAATTGATTGAACTCCATGCTTTTGATGAGGTGTCTGAGAAAATTGACTTTCACTTGATTAAGAATATTGACGCTGGGGATATTTTGGATGATGAACCCGTAGATTTGGCTGAGTTTGTCTCTTCAAATCATCATCCCGAGTCATTAAATGTTTTTCCCGAACCCCATATGCGTCTGGACTTTGATGAAATATGCATGGATGAGCTTAACTTTGAGGAGAATTTTGAGGATATTTTTGAGGATGAAACAGTTCTAGATGATGAGTCAGATTTTCCAATTCATCCTGTTCCTTTCACTGACTGTGTACACCCTCCAGAACCCTTAACCGATACCCTTCCTCAACCACTTCCCTCCATACTTTCCATCGTTCCGACCTTGCAAGAACCCGTATCACTTACATTTCATATGTCTGGTTTACCAAGTTCGGGGTACCCATGGCTTCTTACGAATCTCGAGGGATTTGATCCAATCTCTCGACGGGTTAATAGATTAGCACAATCGCTGTTTACACATCGCCCATCACAAATTGTGCTAATCTATTCACTCTATTTGCACCCTCAAGTTCGTACTCCACTTCTTTTTCCCCTCCGCCATTCTTCTTCTTATATACCTAGACCGTATACCACTTCTATCTCAATACGGTCTCGCGTATTCTCCCTCTCTTTTCTCTACGCCTTCTTCCACCAACCTGTACATTATAGCGATAAAATCTTTGAATGGTTGGTGTTAACTTTTGGCCTGTGTAAGGCCTTGTATAGATTGGTACTGTTCTTTCCCCCCTAATCCTGAATTTCAACGCTTAACAGTGGAAACACTGTTTTACTTAAGTTTGGGGGGGACACCTTTTTTGTATATATCTTTTTGGTTTTTGTTTTGTATATAATTTGTTTTTAAGGAGCGCCGGCAATTTTGACCCTCTTGGTATAGCCTGACAGTGAGGGCACTGTCAAGTTTAAGTTTGGGGGTGTGCTCGGTAAGCTTTCTTCCTTCGCATTCATATGTATATTTTGTATCTGCATATTAAATCCATAAAATCCATAAAAATCTGAAAATTTTCTAAAAATATAAAAACTTTTTTGTCAAGTTAGCTTGTGGAAGAACTCTGATTCAACATTCGACGGTTTTTGTTTGAAAAAATAGGAATAACTAAATCTTATGTTTAGATTTTGAAAACCTGAAAGATAACTCTCCTTTGAAGTTAACTATAGCTGATATACGTCTTTACATCACACTACACGTGTCGTGAATTTTGGGAAGTAGATGACAAGTCTTTCATGTTTAAACTTTTAAACAGATAAATGATTTTCTGAGGATCAAATAGGTTTGTTCTGAAATAAGTAATGTCAAGAATAGTTTATGAAGTAAAGCGAATATGAAGGAATATTATTGATGCCGTAATTGGAGCTAAGTCTGAAAAATAACCCATCGGAAACTTGATTGGAATGATTACACACCAAACCCACTAAACACGTCTTTTATCCAAAAAAATAATTGAACTGCCTGTTATATCTCCGTTCGTATTAAATCATCTGATTTTCACGTCAAACTGTCTTTTGTTTTTGGACCTAGGTAACTTGAGTAATTAAGTCCGCTGGGGTGTTTCTACACCTAATGCCCTAAAACCAACTGGTTTGGGTGCATTGGCCCAAAGCTCGCTAAGAAGCCTAGAAAGTCCAGATAAAAACAAAATCAAGCAAGTGTTCCCTCCGAGTTAAAATTCCTAACGCTTCTTTGTGTGTGAATAATCTTGATAAAAGACATGCTTTCATAAAAAAATTTAGCGGAGATATGAAGGTTTTACTTTATGATAAAGACTATTGCATGTTCACAGAGGTGTGTATGAAATGAAAACAAGAAAAAGGTGGAGTGAAGAATAAGACCTAGTTTCCTGTTAGGGAAGATAGAAATTCTGAAGTTGAAACTTTACTGGAAAACGAAACTTGAAAAATGCTTAACTCTTTATAAAACTTATGTGATCCTTTTAAAATTGTTATCTGGGCTTTATTGTGCGACATGATGACTTTAATCGACCTTTTTGGAACTTAACGGCACTATTTGCACTACACGTAAAGACATATAAAATCTGTAGTTAAATAAGAAGCGAGGTGTGAAAACTAAAGGTTCGATAGTCTAGACTTAGGATTATAGAATTGTTATTTTCTAAAACAAAGCTTTAGGGGCTTGAATCTTAGTTATTTTACAAAACCAACTTGACCGGATTTTGTGGGTAGTATCCGCTGAAAACCCTCAGGAGACAACACTCCTCCTACTAGGGACACCTAGAGGTTTAACGGCTTGTTGCACGTGCTCAGTGCAATCGCGTTCCCTGCGAAAGTGCGGTTAGGATTTTATTTTTTTAGTGAATAATTGGTTTTGCTCGGGACGAGCAAAAGTTAAGTTTGGGGGTACTACCCTAATCCAATCTCATCACATGCTTTGCAGATAATTACTAGTTAGCTACCGCACACTACGCCTTGACAGAGGTCAACAAACGCAGCACGAATACTAAATAGTTTTTATCTGAAATGACGGAGGGCTACGTCAGGTTTTTCTGAAAACCTATTGCGTAATGAACTCGATATCGTTGTAGAATCAAATGAAGTTTTGAAATGGAGTGATTTTGAGGTTTTTCCAGTTTTGCTAAAGGGGTCACTCCCGGTGAAGGGATCGTCGGTCCTTTCCTCGTCGAATGAGGTGCGGGATATATCATATATATCACTATGAAAAGCAAAAACTCTTAAAAGCAATCAAAGCCAAACCGAGTGTGTAGCATCTGCCAGTTACTGCTAAAGGAGTCACTCCCGGTGAAGGGATCTCGGTCCTTTAATCATCGAATAAGGTGCAGGGTATATCATATATACCGCTGTGCAAAGCAAGAACTGTAGCTACCTGTTTTATTTTAAAATTCGATTCCACAACATCTTAGGTTTCTTATCTTTCATTAATCACATTAATGAAGTCCCATCATTTAAATACCTAAACATCACAGATAGATATGACGTACACTTATGCCATCCGCATTCGCCTCGATGTCCCCTCGTGCACCGTTAGGTTAGGTAACTAACGACAGAGCAGGGCAGGGCTAACGCGGGTGTAAAACATAAGTAACGTCTATATAATATATCATATATACTATATACTATATCCATCACAGAGTCACAACACAGATATCGCAGCAGAATAAACATATGAAATATTCGATATACTAGGACGTCCGTGTTTTCAATACGAGCCAGTATAAAACACGGATTCCACGGTCGTGACGAATAGCCAATCCCACACCCCTAGACCCCTACGAGAGCGGCAAGCAACCCTGCCAATTCTAGGGTTAGGAGACCCGGACTCGCCTCCTCGAGTTGGTCTCCCACTGGACCCCAGAACCCGGTTACTTGTGCTCCCCTCCTTGGGTCTATCCTAATGCGGAAAAGTAAATAATATACAAAAGGTGACTACTTCCGCTACCTGGAAGTGCCCCAAATAAAAGAATATTACATACAAGTTTTTACATGAATGAAAATGAAAAACACTCATCTCACATAAAAACCCCCGGCTATTCAAACACGACGATCCAATATAACATATCCAGCAACACATAACATCACATGTCATCAACGTAAGTAAGTATGCATACCCCAATTGTCGTTGACGTATAGCAACGAAACCGGCGATATCACATATTACACTTACGGTCACAGAAAAGAAAGTGTAAAACTACAACAATTGGAATCCGCAACTTCTTTAGACATCGCATGCCTAATCAAATGAAATACTTAGACATCACATGCCTAACAGATATAAATCCCGCATTTTAGTCTCATTATCGAAAACTCTTTTCAATAACATGTGGGACTAAACTGCTAGATTTATAACATTCATTCAGTTATCTCATAACTGTTTGTGAATTCCAATTATTGTATCACATTCCAGATAAACAGAAAATGTTAAACTTTCCGATCGAACAGTCGAATACCCAAGTTTTCCCGATACAGTCCAACACATGAAACAAGTCTAACAACATTCAGTTCGTGCCTCAGTACCAACGGTCCAGCCGTAGAAGGGTCAAGCCAACGCCTCACATGTGGCACGCCGTACTGCTCCAAACCCGAAGGTTCAAAGGGCAGTTCAAGACGATCACATAATCGAGTTAAGGTTTGTTGTCTTCTAGAGGGTCCATTGTGTTACTTGCACTACTTAGAATGTCGTTAAACTACGGAAAAATCCAACACTTGGAAATTTCCCGACAGGGGAAAAGTTGGGTATTTATATCCGGTCGAACTTTTTAACATATTCTATAAATTATCCGGAAGTACACAAAGACGAAATTTGATAATCCGGTTGAAACACCGAAGCTCTAAAACACCCCAGAAAATTAAACTCTGGAATAATTATTAAAAATACCCAAAAAACTCAGCTGCAGAAACTATGAATTACTGTGCAGAGGAGGAGGGATGACGTCATCAAGCCGCCGCGGAACCGCCGCCTAAGCTGGCTTAGGCCGCGGTTCCGCCGCGCTTAACACAGTTCATTGGAAAAAATTTGCATCGTAATTCTTAGAATTCCCTGCTGAATTTTTTAAGCATTTTTAAAATTGAAAAATCCCAGATTTTAGAACATGTACAGAGAGCATGTTTGGTTTAGGGTTTCGGGTTCGTTCGGGCTTCAAATTGCGTCTAGACTTCGCCTAAGGCTCTAGCTAGGCTTTGATACTAGTGAAAGGTTCCTAGGCACCCTATAGAGGTCTCACGAGGCATCGAACATGCCAATTTCAAAATTATGGGTGCCGCGAAACCCTAACGCGGATTTTAGACTAGAATTCTAGGCGAAAAACAAAACTAGTTAACAAATTAACTAAAGGTTAGATGCTACAACCTATGTAGATCCGGTTATCCTCTTCCTTGGCTCCACGTAGGCATCCTCTCGCTGTCCATCTCGATTCCCAAACTCGAACGTCGGCATCACCGGAGAATAGGGCGGACTAGGTCGTCGGCTTCGTGCCGAAGATGATCTACGTCGAGGCATCGCAAGTTCAAGCTCCGACTTCACCAAGTGGTGAAACTTGTGAAGAAAACACCCAAAACAACTTGACAAAAGGTAGACGGTGAAGAAATAGGAGGTGGGTTCTCTTTAGAATTGGATTTCTCACTTTGGAACTCAAGATACCATTGATGGCATCAAGATTTCTCTCTTGAAGATGAAGAAGAAGAAGAAGCTAGTTTTATGATAAGTTCTTTTAAGATGAAAAGAAAATTCATACTTATCATAATCTAACAAGGGTTAAGTGTAGAGAATAAACCATGGTCATTTGGAGAGTTAGGGTTAAGCATGAGGACAAGAATGGTTGAAAAAGTCAAGGCTTCATGAAGCTTCAACTAATGACAAAAGAAAGCCACCATTCTCTTTAAATCATTTCCAAATAAATAAATGAATAAATAAATAAATATGCAAAACCCTAATCAACACTTAACCATGGTTTTAATTCTTTATACTTAACAAAGTGATCAAGTATCATCAAACATGATACAAAAATGTGCACAAAAGTATATCACATATACAATTTCACATCAAGTGAGAAAATCCATCCAAAGTGAACCAATACTAGCTAATGCAAAGTAATATATCAAATATATAATTATACATTAAATCATTAAATCAACATTTGATACAATGATCCGGTCATGTCGCACATAACCGACTAGTATCCAATGTATCGATTTATCGAATCAATGATTCGATAACTAGGTCATGTCGAATATAACCAATCGAAACATTTATCGCGAGAATGAAATGCGGTATCACATACACGCATTATTCTCGGTCCCGCACACATCTCATATGCGCTCCTATTTCGTTTCGCTTGAACCAGGAAAGTTCTGTGTAGGACTCTAAAGACTAGTCAATACGCCGGTAGCAGATGATGATCATATCAAGCACCCACAAGCCGCAAGCGGTCTGCTAAACGTAACGGCCATCCAGGTATTGAGCGATCAGAAGATCGAGGAGCTAGCCCGCTCACACTCCTGTGAATCCAACCAGTAACACTTACCGTACAGTCCGGTCTGTTCGTCTGATACGTCGCATATCAAGTCTAGGGGTGGTAAACGTCAGACCCCAATACTCGATAAGTCGTGCCGATGTGAGGCTCATAACGGGTCGAGAAACTACTGGTAACACTTACCAGCAAATCTCTGATCAGCCCTGGCCAGGGACTTCCCTGTTACGGCCAATCGAGCATAGCGCAACATTAACCCCCAATACCGGGAGAGACGAAACCCCTCCTATCGCTCATTGCCTCCATGTGACTCGGGACTGTACCCAAAGACCACAGTTTTGCACGCCCTCATGGACGTGGTAAGGTGGATATCAAAGCACAGTGGGAATCACACAAGACTCTATGACGAACTCGGGTCTACAGACTAACCTGTATAAGTGTCACCTGAGAACTGCCATCTGACGTGAGGTATAATACCATCTGGGAGTTCTCGGTGAGTCCGTCCAGTGTACCCAGTCTCCACTGAGCACCCGTATACCATCTCTGATGTCAAACACCAATGGATATGGGATCATCCATCGCCCATCACATGGGTCGAGAAGCGTATACGCTAGTCTACACTGGTATATCGATGCCCCGTCTCGATACACCCACGACTAGGGACCTTGAAGGATGTACTTATGGACTACCATGTCCCCACTAGAATGATCTGCATCATAGTCCAGGTAGTCAAGTACACATCCTAAGGGCTTTACCAACATGTAACTATAAGACAGTATAAAGAGACAAGTGTACATGTTAAGATAAAGAGCAACCAGATAGCATACTATCATGTCAAGCAAGAAAGTCATCTCTATATATGTCCAAGCATCCAATATAATATACATAATCTGTACAATACTGGCCTCTAGGGCATACATACAACTAACAATAGTAATGCAAGTACTCTATCAGGTAAGTACTACGAGATGAGATACATAGTAATCAATACTGAGCATGGGATATATAACATCTACATGGATATGTCAACATGGAAAACAATAATCGGTGCCTCAGGCTGCACCCAAATCCCAAATAAACTCAGGCGCCGGCACTCCCATCGGCCCTCAAATCCTGTACATCTCTAAGAGATCACGAGTTCCCAACATCGGCACCCAAAATCATAAAATACCTGTGTCCAGCATCAACACGCAAATCCTCGTATATCGGGCTCCGTCGGTCCGGATCAGCCCACGGGGTCCGTCTGCGGTGTCGGCCCTCGGCTCCGGCAGTACGTATCATCCCGCATCCATCTCTCGACTCTGGTCAGTATCCTCCGGACAACTGCCAGGTCCAACCAATCACCGGTAGGTAGTGGTCCCTCCGCCGGGCTCACCGTCTACAGCACAGAGAAACCGTTCTCGCCCCGGGGTACCATACCGGGTCCACCACGAACCCGCAAACGGATCATCCATCTCCTCGAATCGGGTTTCAAGCACACGTCTCAGCACCGAGAAAACGCGTGGTGGACGCACCAAAATATCATATCACGAGGTACCGGGTTTTTCAAAATGGTGCATCTTTTCTTAAATACTTCCACGGCCCTTAAAACCAGAAATCACATGAAAATCCAACACCAAGAAGTAAATCAAATGCGAGGTGCTATGTAAATCAATCCATGATACACTTACAAGGGAAAACCGCTTTTAAAGTTTTGTTGCCGTTTTTAAAGATATCATGCGGCTCCCAATATACGTGAAAGTCATATCGAATCACATATGAAACGAACTACAGCAATATAATCATGGCAGCTCTACAGTGAGTGTGTCATGGCAATTACTAACGGCGTGTGTGTAGCATGCAAGTTAGTGCCCGTGCAACATAAACCGTTAGTAACAGTGCGGTGTTCTATCAGTTCTAAGCATATATATATGTAACAGGGAATGCAATATGCGATGACAGTCTATGGGGTAAATGCAACATATAATAATAATAATAAGGTCCTATCAGCCCTGACGCATAACGCCATGCGGGCGATATCCCCGTAGATGTGAAATCTACTCACCGAAGTCTCGCGCTAAGTGTAGCCGACGACTTGCTTGCCCTTCTTCGCAGCGTCCGTCTCACTGGCCTGCGAACCTAGAATCACATAACATATATCATACATAAGCTCAATTTCATAGAAACATGATATCACGGTCCAATAAGAAACCCGTGTCGTAAACCAATCGCGCGTGTGCGCGATACGCAAAAACATGTGATCACGCGACTGAAACTATCCTGACACGTCGCGATACGCAAAAACCCCAAACCCACTCACGTAACACGCGTGTCGCGAAGGTTTAGAAATACGGCAAAATAGGTAATTAGTCCCAGATTTTTATACAGAACTAAACTTACAAAAATATATATATCACAACACTCTACACACTAGCAGACACCTATAGGACCAAACCCTAACCCAAACCCTACCCATCTGGCCGCAAATTGCGGCCAGAATGAAATAATTGGCGGCCACAAGATGGAGATAGGGGGTCGGGTTCTATCTATGGAATCAGCATCTATCTCCTATACTGCAGTCTCCTCAATTTCATTCTGAACTCACCGGGTCAAAAGCAGTTCCAGAAAACTCAGTTTTAGCTTAAAACGATGAATTGCATCAAGTAGGGATCTGGTGGTATTTTAGTGCAATTGGGGGTTAAGCTAGGTTAATATGGTCTCAACAAACCTCTAACAACCTACTGAAACCAATTCACACCACAATAGCTCAAAGTTCCCACTAAACACCTCATATCGCACTAAAAAGCATTAAAAACCACTAACCGAAGCAAAACTACTCAAACCACGCAAACTAGGGAGCAAGTTTAGGAAATACACCTCACACTTGACCCTAGGGAGCTAGAGGAAGAAGGTGAAGTGCAGGGAAGGAGCTGCAGTGGGTGCTTTTGCTGTTGCTGCTGCTAACTGCTGCTACTGGTGATGTTGCTACTGCTGAAATGCTTGCTGATGCTGCTGTGAGTGATTGTTGCTGCTGCTGCTGCTGCTGTGAGTGCTTGCTGCTGAAAGGTAAGTGTGGGTGTGTGGGTGTGTGAGTGTGTGAGGTTGAAAGAAAAACAAAAGAGTTGAGAGCAAAATCATCACCCAATGTCAACCCTCCTCTCTCTCTCTCTCTTCATTAATGGCAAGCATGGCCTAAGCCATGATGCACACCCCACTCTCTCTCACAAGTCAACACCCTAGCATAATTTCAAAATAAAGCAACTCATACTTAACTAATTAAGCTTAATTAAAACCCAAAAGGCTTAATCCTCAAGATTAACCCACCATGGTCACTTAACATGGTAAAAACTCATTTAAAACCCCTAGTTTACATGCACATGTGTGTGCAAGCCTAGGAAAATTTTAGAAAAATATTTATTAAATTAAGAAAAATATTTGAAACACAATTTGGTAAACTTTTCATTAAAACCCATTATTTAAATATAATTAGTCACTAAACAAATCTTATGGTGTTACAATGAAGCTAAGAATTTGGCCTTTGCTTCGTTTGCTGACATTGCGTCCTCCATATCGAGACGAATGTCGCGGTTGTCTCTAGGTTGTTGGTGAACCGTTGAGGTTTGGAACTAGGGACTTTGCCGTGGCTCCGTTGTTTGATGATGTTTCGTCTGCTGTGTCGAGACGAACATCGAGGTGGTGACCATTCCGCACTGGTGTGAGATGACCTCCGGTTGGCTTTCAGGCTTTATATGACTTGCCGTTAAGACCTTAAAGCTAGGAATTCGGCCTTCGCTTCGTTTGCTGGCATTACGTCCTCTATATCGAGACAAATGTCGCGGTTATCTCTAGGTTGTTGGTGAACCGTCGAGGTTTGGAACTAGGGACTTTGCCGTGGCTCCGCTATTTGATGATCTTGCGTCTGCTGTGTCGGGACGAACGTCGAGGTGGTGACCATTCCGCACTGTTGCAAGATGATCTCCGATTGTCTTTCAGGCTTTATATGACTTGCCGTTAATACCTTGAAGCTAGGAATTTGGCCTTCACTTCGTTTGCTGGCATTGCGTCCTCTATATCGAGACGAATGTCATGGTTGTCTCTAGGTTGTTGGTGAACCGTCGAGGTTTGGATCTAGGGACTTTGCCATGGCTCCGCTATTTGATGATCTTGCTGTGGATATAGTGCCCTCTAAGTCAATTATTGGATCGTAGGTACGTGATTGCAATGATTGAGGGAGGACCTATACCGATAAACAGTCTTACTCGAGATGATAGTATGCTATCTAGTTTGTCTTTATCATCATGTAGATATTGATAGAGCCCATAGGATTGTTGCTTGACTGCCAGCGGTATGATGGAGATCATATATGTGGGAGCTGGGGTCTATAAGCACATCCTTAAAGTGTCCCTAGTCGTGGGAGTTTCGAGCCAGGGCATCGATACTCTAGAGTAGAATAGTGTATACAGTCGAGACCCCGACGAGGGGCGGTGGCCGGTCTCACAAGCCACCGGTGTCAGTTGGATTACCTTAGATGTATACAGGTGCTCATTGGGATATGAGTATACCGGACAGGACTCGCCGGGAACATGCTAGTTGGTATTATACATATCGTCAGATAGCAGTTCCATGGTGACATGTGTACAGGTTAGTTAATCGACCTGAGGTTGTCATTTGTCTCGTGTGAGTTCCCACTGTGCTTTGATTTATACCCTACCACGGGTCAAAAGAGTCGTGCAAACAGGTATATTTTAGGTACAGTCCCGAGCCACATTGGAGGCAAGTGAGCGGATCGGCAGGGGATTCGTCTCTCCCGGTATTGGGGGTGAAATCGCGCTGTGTTTAGGAGAGCCATTACACGAAATCCCTGGCCAGGGTAATCGAGATATACTGGTAGGTATACCAGTAGTATCTCAGGGTGTTCTGGGCTGCTCTCTGACACGACTTATGCAGCTATTGGGGGTCTGACGTTTACCGACCCCCTAGGCTTAATATGCGATACTCATAGACGAATGTTCCGGACTGTACGGATATTGTCACTGTCAGGCTCAGTAGGGTTTATAGATGAGTTCGCTCGTCAGCTTCCCTTCCAATCAATACATAGGCAAACCGTTACGTACAGCTAGTACCTCTGACGTGCTAAATGGTTATACCCAGTGCCAGTGTGTTGATGAGTCATTAGAGTCCCCCACAGACACTTTCCCAAGTTCGGGCGAAACGTTGTAGATGCCGTATGGGATTATGGCAAGGTTCAGAAAATGCACGTGCATTTTCGCACGTGTTATTTTTCGGGCAGATAATACTGGTAGGCTTTGGTTTAAGCCGGATCCCAGTATTATACTGTGTAGATATAACATCTTTGTCTCAGTTGCATTTATATTCGGTCGTAATATAAATGCGGGTATGTTTATATTGTTACGGGGTTATCCTGAAATTCGTTTCAGGATCACTTTTGTAAGTTTCCAGTTTCTAGTTTTCTATCAGCCGTATTTAACATTCGGTTAAATGCGGATTTATCCTTTCGTCTTTTGGGTGAGTCATGGTTCTAGAAGATTCTAAAAATGGTGACTAGGATTAGTGACTCATCATTTGCATTAATTGTGAGGTGAGGTGTTAAGTGAGGTGGATTAAATCATTTAATGTGTTCATACCACTCATTCTTTCTTCATGATAAATATCCTTGATATTTTTCTTTGATCATTTGCTTACACTCACCCTCCCCTCTCATACACTCACCCTCCGTCTTCTATAAGTGGCCGGCCCCCTCTTGTGAGGATGGTATGGTTTTTCATTTGCTTGAGAGAAAAAGATTATGATAGTTTAGGGTATGGAAATTTCATATAGTTCAATATCAATTTACCCGACTCCAATTGGCAACTTCTATTAACCGTTCGTCCATAGCCTTGGACGTAACGAGACAAAGTATTCTACTCATTCTCTACTACATCTTGGTCGTCTCTTTTAGCAAACTTGACGATCGAGTTGCCTCGGTTCAGAGGCGGGAGCCCGTTTAAAGATCCGTCGACGTGGTGCCACCTGGACGACGAGACCGGAGATCGAGCAAGTTTGGATCAGTTGCAACATAGCGTGGGATGATGGTTGAAGACCGAAGGACTCGGATCATTCGGTATAACAATTCTACCCTCTTTACAATTTGTCAGTTTAGCTTTAATGGCAGATCCGGGTTATAGTACGCGATAGCGCCAGTCGTAAAAGTTTTGTTCCGCATATTGGCGTCTGTTAGACGGACGGGGCGTTGCCGCGGACTTACAGTGGTATCAGAGCCTCACCATTAAGCTATATTAACTTGAGCTAACGCGTTTAAAATATCGATTGAACGGATTTTCGAAAATCACAATTTCATGTGTTAAAGTTTCTGTTGATTTTTAAACTGTTCTAAAAATTATTTTGCATGTCACAGAAAAACAAGCAGGCATTTCTAAGCCATCCGTACAAACTTGGTCACGTGATCTCACATAACCACCGAGGATCCGCGGTCAAACCTAGGGTTTGACCACGCATCCGCGGCGGTTTAGTGGGTGCAGTGCACCAAATTTGTACAGGAGGTACTTTTGCAGGGAATTGTGGTTTCTAGTATTGTTCTTTTAGGCCCAGTATTTGTTACTGTACAACAGATTTTCATGCGGCCCACTTCGGGAAATTTTGTCGATCGAAATTTTAAACGTGTTAGTTTTTCAGTACTTACTTTATATCTCCGACCGGGAATGTCATTTGATCGGTAAACCGTGTCTGATTGCTATGGTTCTTTTAGACGGGTTTGCGAACGTGACATTCGCGTTGATGTTCTGTGTTGTGATGTGATGTTGCAGATTTTTCATGGTGGATAGAAGGGTGCAATGATAGTGCAGTTTGGATTTATTTGTGTAAGTGCACGGCGGCGCCCCGGCCGTCAATCCGACAGCCAAATGCGGAAGCGGTGATAAACTTTAATTTTCTTGAACTGGCAAACCGCCGCGCACTAATACCCGGATCGAACCACTAACTAGTCCTAGCTATCTACAAGAAAGGGAAGAGAGATATACCGACAGATCCGAGTCCACCGGTCTTCTCCTCGTCGTCCCGATCTCCTGCGGAATGTCCCGTCTCCTCCTCGTCGCCGGAAGTGTACCACATCGCCTACTTCTTTTACGGGCTCCCACCTCAATGCCGAGGCAACTAGGGGCACGAAGCTGGCTAGTCGACGTGCCCAAGATTTGCTGTAGAATATAATGTCGATTACATGTCTCATTTGGGATTCATGGAGGTGCCATTTGGTGGAGGGATGAAAGAAGAAAAATGTGGAGGAACTTGGGGGTATTTTGGAGCATGAAATGAACCAAAAATACCCCCTCAAAATTTTGGATAGCCACCACCAATGTGGCCGGCCATGCAAGTGAGGAAAATGGAGAGAGTGAGATAGTGATCCAAGGTAAAATGAGAGACCATCTCATTCATACAAGGGAGAGAGAGAGAAGGCTATCATGCAAAAGGGAATGATCACAACAAATCCAACACTCCAAGGCAACCATCATCTCATGCATGTGGCTTCAAAAAGTCAAGCCATCATGAGAAGAAGAAGTCAAGTGAAGGTGCTTATCATGAAAACCATCATGATACAAATATAAGCAAAGACCCCCTCCACAAAATGCTTATTTGCAACAATGCAAATAAGCCCTCCTCCACCAATCTTCGGCCAATGAACGGGACAATGGAAATCGGCCGAAACGGAAAGCAAACTGGCAATTCCATAAAACTGGTCCCGTAATAAATTACAGGAAAACCCCGATACTGTGCATACACACCCGCATTTATATTCCGACCGAAATACAAATGCAATGAGACAAAATCTCCACTGTACTATACTAGGATCCGGCTTAAACCAAAGCCGGCTAGTATTATCTGTTCGATCCTGATCCGTGCAATACCGCACGTATCTGATCGAACCCTGCCATATAACCATACGGCCTATAGTACAAACTGTCCGATCCTGATCCGTGCAATACCGCACGTATCTGATCGGACCTTGCCATATCTCCATACGGCCTCTACAACCTTTCGCCCGAAAGCTGAGTAATTGAATATGGGGGACTCTAAAGACTAGTCAACACCATGGTTGTGGATTTAACCACTAGCACGTCAGAGGTATAAGCCAATACGTGACGGGCTACCAGGTATTGACTAAAAGGGACGTCTGTGAGCGAACTCAGCCTGACAACCCTACTGAGCCTGTCAGTGACAATATCCGTACAGTCCAGTCCGTTCGTCTATGAGCATCGCATGGCGGGCCTAGGGGGTTGGTAAAAGTCAGACCCCAAAAGCGGTACAAGTCGTGTCGGAGTGTAGCCCAGAACACCCTGAGATACTACTGGAATACCTACCAGTAAATCTCCTTGCCTCGGCCGAGGGCTTCGTGTAATGGCTCTCCTAGACAGAGCACGACCTCACCCCCAATACCGGGAGAGACGAACCCCTGAAGATACGCTCACCGCCTCCATGTGGCTCGGGACTGCACCCAACTAAAACCTGTTTGCACGACTCCTTTGAGCCGTGGTAGGGTAGTAATCAAAGTACAGTGGGAACTCACACGAGACAAATGACGATCCCCAGGTCGATGAACTAACCTGCACACATGTCACCAGGGAACTGCCATCTGACGTCTGGTATATGACCAACTAGCATGTTCCCGGCGAGTCCTGTCCGGTGTACTCATAACCCAATGAGCACCTGTATACATCTTAGGTGATCTAACTGACACCAGTGGCTTGTGAGACCGGCCACCGCCCTTCGTCGGGGTCTCGACTGTATACACTAGTCTACTCTGGAGTATCGATGCCCTGTCTCGAAACTCACACGACTAGGGACCATTTAAGGATATGCTTATAGACCCCAGCTCCCACTTATATGATCGCCCTCATACTGCTGGTGGTCAAGCAAGAATCCTAGGGGCTCTATCAACGTGTAATAGCGACTTGTCAGGTCACCTAAAGCAGTACACGATGATAAAGGTAAACCAGATAGCATACTATCATCTCGAGTAAGACTGTTCTACCGGGATAGGTCCTCCATCAATCATTGCAATCACGTACCTGTGACCTAATAATTGACTCTGAGGGCACTATCTCCAACAATCTCCCACTTGCACTCAAGGCTAATTATTGCGATGTCGCATACTCACAGCCCGTGTGATACCGAACACCCAACTCCTCTACTAGTCAGTCTCACAAAGCTCGTTTGCGAAATTATTGCGTTCGAGGAATAGCCTCAGTGAGTGGATCCGCTTCGTAGTCTCTTTCTATGTCTCTCTATATCTCATGTTCGCGGAGAAACCCATCTCCCGAAATGAGCAATACCTGTCTTAGAATGTGTCTGGATGTCTGATGGGACATAGCTCATAAATGAACTCCAAATCCAAACTTCTTAGACTGTATCGTCAACTGAACTTAATCAGTATCCTGCGCCATGCCACCCTCAGTATTGCCTTGGACCACCTGTCCAAAATACTGCCCCTCGTCAGAAGGAAAACTAAAACTCTGACAACCTCCTTGTCGTCCAGGTCACCTTGGAAGCCTGGAGTGATAACTGTCTCCCGAATAAGGCTGTCGTTATCATATCCCTAGAACATCCACTTATGTTCTAAAACTGCTTCCGACCGTTTCTCCAGGATTGGATTAATGTCAACTTATTGCATCCAGTGCAAGAACAACATCTGGTGTGGTACTTGACATCTCATGATTGATTCAATTTCCTGAGCAAGTGATCTGCCAATCATGCACATCCCTCTCCCCTTTAGTCTGTAAGACACCTTTGGAGAGGGTGACTCCATCACCTGCAGGTACACTACCGTGCCAGGAGTCGTCCATTCTAAATACTCATAGAATGCTGTCAAAGTACCCTGATTGGGAAACCACCCAAATCTAGATCTAAAGCCATAGATCTAGTAACCAATATGTCTGATACAAAATCCATTTCCTTTGTGGAGAAACCACTGTGTGACGACCAAAGTATAACCGATTGTAGTATAGGAGTTTCTTTTCCTACTCTGTGTATGTCATCCAAATACCAGGACATCACACCCTACTACCTTCTCAACAGATCCATCCCCTATTCTGATGAAGTCAAACCTATGACTGTCACGTCAGAAATAGATGATCTATCTCCGCTACATCTGCTTTAGTCTATAAATAGACATAAGCTACCTGTCCTCCAATGCTTCCGCTGCTCCCACTGACTACGACAACCCTCTGGCAGAGTCATACAGACGTCCACTTCTAAAACTAGTTTAGAACGACACTATACTCATCCTCCCGCCGGGTCTCGCAACCTGGAACAACAGCAATGGCAATTGTGGGTAAATAAGAACTTCCCTGTCACCGTCCTTGAGGCTACCGTAGTACCTCTCGGGTGCCTGAAGTTACCCACCTTATATGCGGAGTGGCCAATGGAATGTCAATCCAGATTGAATGTTTAGGTTCCTTGTCAAATCTTCAGTAATCGTTTGTGGTTCTGGAATCACTTCCAGTTCTACCATACTCCCACTACTGTTTTCTGAAAAAATCCATTTTTAATAAAACTGTGGCGAGTCTAGAACAATATTGCTATTGTTCATCCAGATGGTAGAAAGTCAACCCTCGTCATAGCCTGGGTCAACCCACAAACAGCCATTACAGAAACGTGCCTTGAGTTGTCCAGTGTCTGGTTTTAATCATAAGCCGGACAACTCCCCGTACCTTAACATCGTTAAGATACGAACTGTTCTATATCCCATATAGGACCAGAGGCACTGATTTGATTGAACCAGATCCAAATCATGCAGCTGTCTCCAGCACATGTCAACTAAATAGAAGAAGGACGATCAGCGTTACTCAACTTAGGAATGCTTCCAATTATGAGTAACCTGAAAGAGAAGCAAGATCTCTTTATCATTACTATCAACTGAATACCATACGCATGTATCCACATCTTCGATCTCTTTGAAGAATCCCGATACTTGCTACATCTGGTTCTCTACTCTATACAAATACCTATAACTTCTCAAAATTCGGACCCTGTGTTTCCACGAAACACCTGTCCAAAAAACTAGAGAAGTCATAAGTGAATCGAATATAGTACGAGGACCAACCCCTCTGTCCTGAAGGACTCTGGACAACATACAATACTCTGTATAAGTCCCTTGAGTCTGATAACTCATTCACTGTGTGTCGTAGGTTGGAAACTGTACTTATGGTTAAGAAGAATTACACCGCTGTTTAATGCTCCTTACCTAACCATCCACTGATATAGGTAAATGTCACAGACATAATTTCAAAAAGGTATATCTCACTCTATGAAAATAGACGTACAGATATATCAATTTGAAATTGGTCCATAACAGCGGATATTCAAAACCAAATATTTGCCGACCGGCAAACAACCCAGGTGATTTCCTCAAATATCACTGATTGCAACGAATCCCGATATAATGAGGATAGTCACCCAATTCCCAACAACTTACTCCCACTCATCGTCTGTAAAACCATATAGATGTGAGAATCATACCTGGTAAATACATACCCTGGAGTAAGTATCTAGTCGGGAAATCAGCTTTCCTTTAACAGTACACAGTGAGACTGAAACATTGAAATGTTTCGTAGGGGTATTCTGGTATTCCTAGTAATGCCTCTTCCATTATCCAGATTCACAACTGTAACCGTGTAATTCCTTGCCACCTCTCCAAATCCCTTCATATGTCTTTAGTCATTACCTTCTGCACACCCCTTTAGGCCAAATGGTTTTCTTCCTTCCCTACCGTTCGGCACCAGCCTATGGTTTGGAAGAAGACTATCCAATAAGTATAATGGGTGTACTGTCCTAATCCTAGGAACACTCGCAATGCGAGAGAAGGTGAAGATAAAAGACACCTGAATAAATCTTATTCCTATTTCTCCTGAACCAGAATCCATCCCCGAACTGGAACAAGTTCCTTTCGAGTTCGTATATAACCATACGATGGAGTATCCAATAAACTGTGGATCTTCGTAGTGATACAGAGTGTTCTGGAGAAATACAAAGGTGATTTAGGATTGGCGAAGGAATACTTGGTTTGGTCGTGAATATCTGTTGCAATTTACTTTGCCCTCTTACTAATCCCTTGCTTTGTCTTAACATAATATCTTCTGCACACCATCGTTATGCTAATTGGTTTTCTTCATTCCCTACCGGTCGGCACCAGCCTAAGGTTTGGAAGAAGACTATCCAATTTGCGTAATAGGTGTACTATCTCCTAAACCAAGGAGTACTCGCAACCTGAGAGAAGGTAAAAGGAAAAAACAACTGAATAATCCTATTCGATTTCTCCAGAACCTGAAACCATCCTCGAATAAATTCTTTCGAGTTCGTATCTAACCATACGATGGTTTTTTCCAATGGAAGTGGACGTTCGTAGCAATACGGGGTGTCCTGGAGAAAAGGGTAAAAGTAGGAGTGGCAATGAGGTTTGCAACTCTGACAATCCAAAAGCCAGTGTTTAAGAAGGTTCGGTTAACTTGGTCTCTGAGTCATAGTCTTAGGGTCGGGTCAATGGTCGCTGCCAAAGAGAGAGAGAGAAGAAACACTTAGCGTGCACTCTAACCTAGATCAGAATGGTTTCCAATTTATCTAATCAGGAAACCTCCCACTGTACCGTCAAATTCTCCTCCAAACCTGAAAGAAGAATTAGTCGGGATCACCCGAGGAGTAAACCAACTCATCAGTGGGAATCGGGATCCAACTATCAATGCATGATAACGTGACGGAATCCGCTCACGGTGTCACACTCCAGAAGGTATACGCATATCTGGCAAGTTTCAGTTCTTTTGAAACTCCCGATGAGATTTCTGCCCCATGCTCTTATGACCTTGGCGTGAGGTCAAAATATCATAAGTCACATGTCAAGTTCTGCCCGTCATTATCCAGGTTAATTTGAACCCACCCGTACATACCCTTGACGTAGGCCAAAATAGTAGTACGACTGTCCCAAACCAACGCATCTATCTATGCAACAGATAAATACCCGGCAGCTACCAATCACTATGCCTTGGCGTGAGGTCAAAATACATAGCGTGAATACTACCGAATATTTAACTGAAATGACGGAGGGCTACGAATGGTTTCTGGCGAAAACCTTTAACGTAATGAACTTGATATCGTTGAAGGAACTGATAGCTTTTTTAAAAATATAGTGACGAAAACCTTCGCTAAAGAGGTCACTCCCGGTGAAGGGATCTCGGCTCTTTCCCCGTAGAATGGGGTGCAGGATATTCCAAATGAATACCGCGATGCAAAGCAAAAACTAATCGGCTATAGTGAAGTTAATGCCCTGACGCAAACTTCTGTCCAAGGGGTCACTCCCGGTGAAGGGATCTCGGCCCTTGCCTCGTCGACTGAGGAGCAGGATATTCCAACTGAATACCACGATGCAAAACAAAAGTGAACGTCCTTGCAATAACAGCTTTTTGAAAAGTGTTCCAACAACATCAGATTAGGTTTGTTTTTAACTTGCATTGATCCAAATCAATGCAGTCCCATCAATTGATCACACCAAAAAGAACGAAAATATACTGATGTACGTATATGCCATCCGCATTCGCCACTGGGTCCCGTCATTACCCGTTAGGTTAGCTAACTAACGACAGAGCGGGGACTGGACTAGCGCGGATGCAAAACATATACAACATCTACTAATATATATACCAATATATTATATTTCGCTCAAGGCGTGAAAGAAATGCAACATCACAGAAAATGTACAGCATCACAGAAACAATACAGATATCTGGGATCCCCGGGTTTCACAGAGCCACTACTGAAACCCGACGTTTCCCCTGGTCGTGTGGATAGCCTGCGCAATGAAATCCTAGACCCCTACGGGCGCGGCAAGTTACCCGCCAAAACCTGAAGCGAGGCAGCCCCCTTCAGCAACGTGAATGGACCACCCAGCACTTCACGGAATCCGGTAACTTGGGCACCCCTCCTGGGTCAACCTGTACCCCCTACGAGTGCGGCGAATAGTCCGCCAATCCTAGAGTGAAGCCCCCTCCGTCTCAATGCCATGAGATGCGGGCCCGTTGCCCTCTAGAACCCGGCTATCCGTGCACCCCTCCGCGGGGTAATCCTAGTACAGAAAGTAAAATATACATACAACGGGTACATCGACCGCAACCAGGTCGTGCCCCAAAAGAATAATACAATCAGGCAGTGACGGCAGTCCACATGTCAGACGCTCGCCCCGTAATATCAAATGTACATAATACAACCACAACTGTACTAGCATTGCATCCAGGCTATCCCCCACGACCGATCCGCAACATCACAGCAAAAACAGAACATCAACGTGAAAGTCATGTTCGCAAATCCGTCTAACCGGGCTGTAGCAGTTAGACCGGATTTACCGATCAAGTGACATTTACGGTCGCAGATATAATGTAAATACTGTGAAAAATGTGTTTAAAATATCCGATCGATCAAAAAATTAACAAGTGGGCCCCAAAGGAATACTGTAGCACTCACAGAAATAATTGGCCCAATTTTAAAATTCCAAAACCCCTATTTTAAGCCCACAAAGCAACTGAAGAAGTTCGATACAGTAAGGACACCATTGCGCGGCGGAACCGCGGCTCAATGGGGTAATTGCCGCGGTTCCGCACTCTGGTCGTCGAATTACGGCGTCGAATTTCTACAGTGGGCTTGTTACCTCCAGTACATCAATGTTTTACAACCTGAAAAATTTTTCGAGACCAAAAATTTTCAACAGAAACTGATGCGAAGGCAATACGGGTTTTGGAACATTCGATCGTTCGAAACTGAAAAACACATTAAACCAAGCTAGACTAAGTTAATGGCGAGGCTCTGATACCACTGTAAGTGCACGGCGGCGCCCCGGCCGTCAATCCGACGGCCAAATGCGGAAGCGGTGATAAACTTTAATTTTCTTGAACTGGCAAACCGCCGCGCACTAATACCCGGATCGAACCACTAACTAGTCCTAGCTATCTACAAGAAAGGGAAAAGAGATATACCGACAGATCCGAGTCCTCCGGTCTTCTCCTCGTCGTCCCCATCTCCTGCGGAATGTCCCGTCTCCTCCTCGTCGCCGGAAGTGCACCACATCGCCTACTTCTTTTACGGGCTCCCACCACAATGCCGAGGCAACTCGGGGCAAGAAGCTGGCTAGTCGACGTGCCCAAGATTTGCTGTAGAATATAATGTGGATTACATGTCTCATTTGGGATTCATGGAGGTGCCATTTTGTGGAGGGATGAAACAAGAAAAATGTGGAGGAACTTGGGGGTATTTTGGAGCATGAAATGAACCAAAAATACCCCCTCAAAATTTTGGACAGCCACCACCAATGTGGCCGGCCATGCAAGTGAGGAAAATGGAGAGAGTGAGATAGTGATCCAAGGAAAAATGAGGGACCATCTCATTCATACACGGGAGAGAGAGAGAAAGCTATCATGCAAAAGGGAATGATCACAACAAATCCAACACTCCAAGGCAACACTCATCTCATGCATGATGGCTTCAAAAAGTCAAGCCATCATGAGAAGAAGAAGTCAAGTGATGGTGCTTATCATGAAAACCATCATGATACAAATATAAGCAAAGACCCCCTCCACAAATAAGCCCTCCTCCACCAATCTTCGGCCAATGAACGGAACAATGGAAATCGGCCGAAACGGAAAGCAAACTGGCAATTCCATAAAACTGGTCCCGTAATAAATTACAGGAAAACCACGATACTGTGCATACACACCCGCATTTATATTCCGACCGAAATACAAATGCAATGAGACAAAATCTCCACTGTACTATACTAGGATCCGGCTTAAACCAAAGCCGGCTAGTATTATCTGTTCGATCCTGATCCGTGCAATACCGCACGTATCTGATCAAACCCTGCCATATAACCATACGGCCTATAGTACAAACTGTCCGATCCTGATCCGTGCAATACCGCACGTATCTGATCGGACCTTGCCATATCTCCATACGGCCTCTACAACCTTTCGCCCGAAAGCTGAGTAATTGAATGTGGGGGACTCTAAAGACTCGTCAACACCTTGGTTGTGGATTTAACCACTAGCACGTCAGAGGTATAAGCCAATACGTGACGGGCTACCAGGTATTGACTAAAAGGGACGTCTGTGAGCGAACTCAGCCTGACAACCCTACTGAGCCTGTCAGTGACAATATCCGTACAGTCTGGTCCGTTCGTCTATGTGCATCGCATGGCGGGCCTAGGGGGTTGGTAAAAGTCAGACCCCCAAAAGCGGTACAAGTCGTGTCGGAGTGTAGCCCAGAACACCCTGAGATACTACTGGAATACATACCAGTAAATCTCCTTGCCTCGGCCGAGGGCTTCGTGTAATGGCTCTCCTAGACACAGCACGACCTCACCCCCAATACCGGGAGAGACGATCCCCTGAAGATACGCTCACTGCCTCCATGTTGCTCGGGACTGCACCCAACTAAAACCTGTTTGCACGACTCCTTTGAGCCATGGTAGGGTAGTAATCAAAGTACAGTGGGAACTCACACGAGACAAATGACGATCCCCAGGTCGATGAACTAACCTGCACACATGTCACCAGGGAACTGCCATCTGACGTCTGGTATATGACCAACTAGCATGTTCCCGGCGAGTCCTGTCAGGTGTACTCATAACCCAATGAGCACCTGTATACATCTTAGGTGATCCAACTGACACCTGTGGCTTGTGAGACCGGCCACCGTTCCTCGTCGGGGTCTCGACTGTATACACTAGTCTACTCTGGAGTATCGATGCCCTGTCTCGAAACTCACACGACTAGGGACCATTTAAGGATATGCTTATAGACCCCAGCTCCCACTTATATGATCGCCCTCATGCTGCTGGTGGTCAAGCAAGAATCCTAGGGGCTCTATCAACGTGTAATAGCGACTTGTCAGGTCACCTAAAGCAGTACACGATGATAAAGGTAAACCAGATAGCATACTATCATCTCGAGTAAGACTGTCCTACCGGGATAGGTCCTCCATCAATCTTTGCAATCACGTACCTGTGACCTAATAATTGACTCTGAGGGCACTATCTCCAACAATTTATACATTTGATATTGCGGGGCGAGCGTCCAACTTGTGGACTGCCGCCACTGCCTGTTGTATAATATTCTTTTGGGGCACGACCGGGTTGAGGTCGATGTACCTGTTGTACATATTTTTTTATTTCTGTACTAGGTTTATCCTGCGAAGTAGTGCACGGATAGGCGGGTTCTGGAGGGCAACGGGTCCGTATCTTATAGCTTTGAGAGGCAAAGGGACCTCACTCTAGAATTGGCAGACTATTCGCCGCACTCGTAGGGGTTACAGTTTGACCCAAGGAGGGGTGCTCAATTTACCGGATTCCGTGAAGTGCCGGGTGTTCCATTCACTATATTGTGGGGACTACCTCGCTTCAGGTTTTGGCGGGTAACTTACCGCACCCGTAGGGGTCTAGGTTTCATTGCACAGGCTATCCACACGACCAGGGGAACGTCGGTTTTCAGCAGCGGCTCTGTGAAACCCGGGGATCCCAGATTATCTGTATTGTTCTGTGATGCTTATTACTTTTCTGTAATGTTGCATATTATCATGCCTGGAGCGATTATTGTATATTAGTATATATACTATTAGATGTTGTATATGTTATACACCCGCGCTAGTCCAGCCCCCGCTCTGTCATTAGTTAAGTAACCTAACGGGTGATGACAGGACCCAGTGGCGAATGCGGATGGCATATACGTACATTTTATTTTCGTTCTTTTCTGGTGTGATTGATTGATGGGACTGCATTGATTCTAATTAATGCAAGGATAAAACAAACCTATATTTGATGTTGTTGGAACAAATTTTAAAAGGGAGTTATTACAAAGACGTTTCCTTTTGTTTTGCATAGTGATATTCAGTTAGAATATCCCGCACCTCATTCGACGAGGCAAGGGCCGAGATCCCTTCACCGGGAGTGACCCCTTGGGCAGAAGTTTGCATCAGGGTAATAGCTTCTATATATTCGATTACAAGTTGCTTTGCATCGCGGTATTCAGTTGGAATATCCTGCACCTCATTCCACGAGGAAAGAGCCAAGATCCCTTCACCGGGAGTGACTTCTTTAGCAAAAGGTTTTCGCTACTATATTTTTTATAAAATTCTATCAAGTTCCTTCAACGAGATCAAGTTCTTTACGTTAAAGGTTTTTTGCCAAAAACCAGCCGTAATCCTCCGTCGTTTCTTATGGATGGTCAGAAGTATTCAAGCTATGTTTGTTGGCCTACGTCAAGGCATAATGTTTGGTAGCTGCTGGGTATTCATTTGCTGCACAGATAGATGTATTAGTTTAGGACAGACGTACATCCTTTTTGGCCTACGTCAAGGGCATGTACGATGACCTAAATTAATCAGGACAACGACGGGTAGAACTTGACATGTGGCTTATGATTTGTTGGCCTATGTCAAGGTCATAAGTGCATGGGATAAAAATTATATCGGGAGTTTCAAACATACAGGAAACTTGCCAGACTTGCGCATACCTTCGGGAGTATGTTAACTTGAGTGGCTTCCATCAAGTTATCATGCGATGATAGTTGGATCCTGATTCTCACTGATGAGTTGGTTTACTCTTCGGGTGATTCCGACCAATTCTTCTTTCAGGTTTGGGGGAGAATTTGAGATAACAGTAGGAGATTTCCTAATTAGATAAAGCGATAACCATTCTGATCTAGGTTAGAGTGCACGCAGAGTGTTTCTTTTCTCTCTCTCTTTGGCAGCGACCTTTGACCAACCCTAGACTGTAACTCAGTGACCAAGTTGACCGAACCTTCTTAAAATACTGGATTTTGGATTGTCTATAGTTGCATAAGTCATTACCACTCCTTCTTTTACCCTTTATATTACTCAGAACACCCCGTATTACTACGGACATCCACTTCCATTGGATAGATCCATCGTATGGTTATATACGAACTCGAAGGGACTTCTTCGAGGATGGATCCAGGTTCAGGAGAAATAGAATTGGTTTATTCAGTTGTCTTCTATTATCACCTTCTCTCAGGTTGCGAGGGCTCCTTGGTTTAGGAGAGTACACCTATTATGCTTATTGGATAGTCTTATTCCAAACCATAGGCAGGTGCCGAAAAGTAGGGAATGAAGAAAACTAATTAGCCTAAGCCGGGTGTATAGAAGGTAATAAATAAAGACAAAATAAAGGAATTAGAAAGAGGGCAAAGTAAATTGCGGCCATTCATATTCACGACCAAACCACGTGTTTCATCGCCACTCCTACTTCACCTTTGATTTCTCTAGAACAACCCGTACCACTACGAACATCCAATTCCATTGGATAAATCCATCGTATGGTTATATACAAACTCGAAGGATATTTTTTCGAGGATGGATTCTGGTTCAGGAGAAATAGGAATAAGGATTATTCGGTTGTCTTTTATCATCACCTTCTCTCAAGTTGCGAGAACTCCTAGGATTAGGAGGGTACATCTATTATGCTTACTGAATAGACTTCTTCCAAACCATAGGCTGGTGCCGAACGGTAGGGAAGGAAGAAAACCATTTAGCCTAATGATGGTGTACAGAAGGTAACGACTAAAGACAAATAAAGGGAATTGGAAAGATGGCAGGGAAATATACGGTTAAAGTCATTGGATTATGGAAGAGGCATTACTAGGAATACCAGGATACCCCTACGAAACATATTTATGTTTCATATTTACTGTGCATTATTAATAGAAAACTGATTTCCCGATTAAAATACTTACTCCAGGGTATGTATTTACCAGGTATGATTCTCACATCTGTATAGTTTTACAGATGTTGAGTGGGAGTAAGTTATTGGGAATTAGGTGATCATCCTCATTATAACAGAATTCGTTGTAATTGGTGATATTTGAGGAAATCGCCTGGGGACAGTTTTTCAACCTACAATACACAGGTTATGAGTTATTCAACTCAGTGAACTTATACAGAGTATTGTATGTTATCTAGTGTCCACCAGGACAAAGGGGTTGGTCCTCGTACTATATTCTATTTACTTGTGACTTCTCTAGTTTATAGACAAGTATTTCGTAGAAATACAATGTCTAAGTATTGAGAAGTTGTGGGTATAGGAATAAAGTAGAGAACCATGTATCGCAAGTATCGGGATTCTTCTATGAAATTGAAGATGTAGATTCTTGTGATTGGTATTCAGTTGATAGTAATGGTTTTGAGAAACTTGTTTCTTTTTCAGGTTACTCATAATTGGATGGATTCCTAAGTTGAATAATGTTGATTAGCCTCTCTCCATTAAGATGATATGCACTGGAGACAGCTGCAGGATTAGAATCTGGTTCCAATTAAATAAGTGCCTATGTTTCTATATTGGATATAGATTGCTTCATATCTTAACGATGTTAAGGTAAGGGGAGTTGTCCAGCATATGCTTAAAAACAGACACTGGATAACTCAAGGCACGTTTATGTAATAACAGTTTGTGGGTTGACCCTAGCTTTGACGAGGGTTGATTTTTTACCATTTGAAAGATCAATAGTGATATTGTTCTTGACTCGCCACAGTTTTAATAAAATGGATTTTTTCAGAAAACAGTAGTGGGAGTATGGTAGAACTGGAAGTGATTCCAGAACCGCAAACGATTACGGAAAATTTAATAGGACCTATATATTCAATCAGGTTTGACATTCCAATAGCCTCTCCGCAGATATGGTGGGTAACCTCAGACACCCGAGAGGTAGTCCGATAGCCTCAAGGACGGTGACAGTGAGGTTCTGGTTATACCCAGACTTCACACTACTGTTGTTCCAGACTATGAGACCCGGCAGGAGGATATGTATAGCGTCGTTCTAAACTAGTTTTAGAAGTGTATGTATATATTATTCTGCCAGAGGGTTGTCGTAGTCAGTGGAAGCAGCGGAATCATAGTGGACAAGTAGCTAGTGTCTATTTATAGACTTGAGCAGAAATAGCGGAGATAGATCATCTATTTTTGATGTGACAGTCATAGGTTTGACTTCATCAGAATAGGGGATGGATCTGTTAAGAAGGTAGTAGGGTGTGATGTCCTGGTATTTGGATGACATACACAGAGTAGGAAGTAAAATTCCTATACTACGATCGGTTGTACTGTGGTCGTCACATAGTTGTTTCTCCACAAAGGATATGGATATAATATCTGACATTCTGGTTACTAGATCTATGGTTTTAGATCTAGATTTGGGTAGTTTCCTAATGTGGGTACTTCGATAGTATTCTAATAGTATTTTAGAATAGTTGACTCCTAGCATGGTGGTGTACCTGCAAGTGATGGAGTCACCCTCTCTAAAGGTGTCTTACAAACTAAAGGGGAGAGGGACGTACATGATTGACAGATCACTTGCTTGGGCAATTGAGTCAATCATGACATGTCAAGTACTACACCAGATGTCGTTTTTGCACTAGATGCGATAAGTTTATATTAATCCAATCCTGAAGAAACATACGGAAGAAGTTTTAAAACATAAGTGAATGTTCTATGGATTTGATGACGGCAGCCTCTTTCGGGAGACGGTTATTATTCAAGGCTTCACAGGTGACTTGGATGACAGAGTGATTGTCAGAGTTATAGTTTTCTCTCAGACGAGGGACAGTATTATGGACAGGTGGTCCAAGAGGATACTATGGGAGGCATGGTGCTGGGCACTGATTAGTTTCAATGATTGATATAGTCTAAGAAGTTTGGATTTGGAGTTCATTTATGAACTAGGTCCCATCAGATATCCAGACATATTCTAAGACAGGTAGATATAGAGAGATACAGAAAGAAACACCGAAGCGGATCCACTCACTGAGGCTATTTCTCGAACACAATAGTTTTGCAAACAAGCTTTGTGAAACTGATTAGTAGAGGAGTTGGATGCTCGGTATCACATGAGCTGTGAGTACATGATTGTTAGTTATATGTATGCCCTAGAGGCCATTACTGTACATAGGATGTATATTGTAGTGGATGCTGGGACATATATAGGGAGGACTTTCTTGCTCGACATGATAGTATGCTATCTGGTTGCTCTTTATCTTAACGTGTATACTGATTGTCTCTCTGTTACATGTTGGTAAAACCCTTAGGATGTGTACTTGACTACCTGGATTATGATGCGGATCATACTAGTGGGGACATGGTAGTCCATAAGTACATCCTTCAAGGTCCCTAGTCGAGGGTGTATCGAGACGGGGCATCGATATACCAGAGTAGACTAGCGTATACCTTCTCGACCAATACAGATGGGCGATGGATGATCCCATATCCATTGGTGTTTGACATCAGAGATTATATACGGGTGCTCAGTGAAGACTGGGTACACTGGACGGACTCGCCGAGAACTCCCGGATGGTATTATACCTTACGTCAGATGGAAGTTCTCTGGTGACACTGGTACAGGTTAGTCTGTAGACCCGAGATCGTCATAGAGTCTTGTGTGATTCCCACTGTGCTTTGATTTCCACCTTACCACGTCCAAGAGGGCGTGCAAAACGGTGGCTTTTGGGTACAGTCCTGAATCACATGGAAGCAATGAGCGATAGGAGGGGATTCGTCTCTCCCGGTATAGGGAGTTGATGTTGCGCTGTGTTCGATTGGCTATAACCGGAAATCCCTGGCCTGGGTAAGTGTTATCAGTAGTATCTCGAACTATTATAGACCTCATATCGACACGACTTATCAAGCTACTGGGGTCTGACGTTTACCACCCCTAGGCGAGATATGCGACATATCAGACGAACAGACCGGACTGTACGGTAAGTGTTACTGGTTGGATTCACAGGAGTGTGAGCGGGCTTGCTCGTTGATCTTCTGATCGCTCAATACCCGGGTGGCCGTTACGTTTAGCAGACCGCTTGCGGCTTGTGGGTGTTTGATATGATCATCACCTGCTGCGGCGTATTGACGAGTCTTTAGAGTCCTACACAGAGGTTTCCTGGCTCAAGCGAAACGAAATAGGAGCGCATATGAGATATGTGCGGGACCGAGAATAATGCGTGTATGTGATACCGTATTCTATTCTCGCGATTTGTATCATTGGACGGTTATATATGATATAGCCGGGTTACCGAATCAAGTGTTGATTCGATACATTGATACACTTGATATTAGTCGGTTATATGCGATATGACCGGATCATTAAATCAAGTATTGATTTAATGATTTGATGTATAATTATATATTTGATATATTACTTTACATTAACTAGTATTTGTTCACTTAAGATTATTTTCTCACTTGATTGTGCACATTGTATATGTGATATATTTTTGTGCACTAGATTGTATCATGTTTGATGATACATGCAAACTTGGATGTATGTTTACTTTAAACCATGTTTAAGTGAATGGTTAGGGTTTTGTTATCTTTTCTTAATTATTTATTTATTTATTCATTTTGGAAAGAAATGAATTGGTGGCTTTCTTTGGATTTATCTTGAAGCTTCATGAAGCTTTGACCACTTTGTTTCTTTCCTTAACCTAACCATTCACTTAAACCCTAGTTTAGTCTCTACATGAGTTACACTCACCTATGGTTGCAAAATGATAAGAATCACTTGATTTTCTATTTTTCATAATTCACTTTCTATTTCTTTTACATCTTCTTCATGAAGAAAGAAAAACCATTCTTGAAATTTCCAAGTGATGATTCCAAGTGAGAAATCCAAATCCAAAGTGAACCCACTTCCTATTTCTTCATCCTCTGCCACTTTCCATATAGTATAGGGTGTTTTCATCATAAGTTTCATGACTTGGTGAAGTTGGAGCTTGATCTTGAGTTGCTTCGACGTAGATCATCTTCGGCATCGAAGTCGACGACCTAGCCCGATCTTTTCTCCGATGAATCCACCGCGAGAGTCTAGGATTCCGATGGTTGCAGCGGAGGGACGTCATCACGGAGCCAAGGAAGTGGAGGACCGAATCTACAAAGGTTGTATTTCCATTCACTTAGCAATAAAGTTGTTTACTTGCTAGCTTTTCGTCTTAAACTCTAGTTAACGATCTTGCTAAAGGTTGTTCGACACCTAGAAAAATTTTGTTTGGCATGGTTGATACCTTGTGGAACCTCCTTAGTGTGCCTAGGAACCCTTCAGTGGTATCAGAGCCTAGCTAGAGCTTTAGGCGAGGTGTAGACAAAGTTAGAGATCCGATCGAACCCCGAAACCCCGATCAAAACCCTTCTCTGTACATTTTTCCAAACTGTGGATTTTTGTGAATTAAAAATGCTCAGAAAATTAAGCAGGAAAATCTAAGAATTACTGTGAAGTACGAACCCCTAACTCAAAAATATGACCGCGGAACCGCGGCCAAACTAAGGGTTTGGCGGCGGTTCCGCAGCCAAAATTGTGAATTAGTCCCTCAAACTTCACATATTTATTCTTAGGTCCTTTCTTGACATTTTTTTCTGGGAATTTTTTAATTCCACTCAAGTGTTGAGTTTTCTAGGGTTTTATTGGGGACTCGTTAATTCGATCAGATAATTTAACTTCGTTTATGTTTTTCCGGATACTTTAGAACATGTTAAAAAGTTCGACCGGATATAAATACCAAATTTTTCCCCTGCCGGGAAATTTCCGAATGTTGGATTTTTCCGTAGTTTAATAACGTTCTAAGTAGTGCAAGTAACGCGATGGTCCCTCTAGAAGACAACAAACCTTAACTCGATTATGTGACCGTCTTGAACTGCCCTTTGAACCTTCGGGTTTGGGGCAGTACGGCGTGCCACATGTGAGGCGTTGGCTTGACCCTTCTACGGCTGGACCGTTGGTACTGTGGCATGAAGTTGATGTTTTTAAACTTATTTCATGTGTTGAGCTGTTTCGGGAAAACTTGGGTGTTTGATTGTTCGATCGGAAAGTTTAACATTTTCTATTTATCTGGAATATGATACAATATTTGGAATCCATAAGTAGTTATAAGATAACTGATTTGAATGTTATGAATCTAGTAGTTTAGTCTCACTTGATCAGTTGCCACGGAATTTTGATGCGATCAAAAGTCCGTTGCAATCACATAGCGTATGCGGATACTCGCCGGGTAAACTTAATAGATAGCCACACCCTATAGCCCCGACCAAGTGACTGTAGGAGAACCCCGTCGCCGAAAGCATCCGTTCGGGTGCTCGCGGCAGCGGTGTTCTGCCTTAGTGCACTTCGTCGACGGTATTGGGGGTGCGGTCGTCTACTAAAGTTTGCGACGAGCATTCGATCAGTTTTTTGGGAATCTTGTTGAATTGCCCGACTTAATATTGAAAAGTGTTTTCGATAATGAGACTAAAATGTGGGGTTTATAATTGTTAGGCATTTGATGTCTAAGGAATTCAGATGGTTAGGCATGTGATGTCTAAGTAGGTTGCGGATTCCAATTGTTGTAGTTTTACACTTTCTTTTTTGTGACCGTAAGTATAATATGTGATATCGCCGGTTTCGTTGCTATATATCAACGACAATTGGGATACGCATGTTTACTTACGTTGATGACATGTGATGTTATGTGTTGCTGGATATGTTATATTGGATCGTCGTGTTTGAATAGCCGGGGGGTTTTATGTGAGATGAGTGTTTTTCATTTTCATTCATGTAAAACCTTGTATGTAATATTCTTTTATTGGGGCACTTCCAGGTTGCGGAAGATGTCACCGTTTGTATATTATTTACTTTTCCGCACTAGGATAGACCCAAGGAGGAGGGCACAAGTAACCGGGTTCTGGAGTCCAGTGGGAGACCAACTCGAGGAGTCGAGTCCGGGTCTCCTAACTCTAGAATTGGTAGGGTTGCTTGCCGCTCTCGGAGGGGTCTAAGGGTGTGGGATTGGCTATTCATCACGACCGTGGAATCCGTGTTTTATACTGGCTCGTATTGAAAACACGGACGTCCTAATATATCCAATATTTCATATGTTTCTTTTGCTGCGATATCTGTGATGTGATCATTTGATATGTTGAGATAGATACTGCATATAATATATATGATATATTATATAGACGTTACTTATGTTTTGCACTCGTGCTATCCCTGCCCCGCTCTGTCGTTAGTTACCTAACCTAACGGTGCATGAGGGGACATCAAGACGAATGCGGATGGCATAAGTGTACGTCGTATTTATCTCTCATGTTTAGGTAACTTAAATGATGGGACTTCATTAATATGATTAATGAAAGAAAAAGAAACCTAAAGATGTTGTGGAATCGAATTTTCAAAAATAGGTAGCTACAATTCTTGCTTTGCATCGCGGTGTTCCTTGTAGAACATCCTGCACCTTTTTCGATAAGGAAAGGACCGAGATCCCTTCACCGGGAGTGACTCCTTTAGCAATAACTGGCAGATGCTACACCCCTCAGTTTGTCTTATGATTGCTTCTATAGTTTTTGCTTTGCACAGCGGTATATATAATATATCCTGCACCTTATTCGATGAGGAAATGACCGACGATCCCTTCACCGGGAGTGACCCCTTTAGCAAAACTAGAAAAGCCTAAAAAACACTCCATTTTAAAATCATTTGATTCTACAACGATATCAAGTTCATTACGCAATAGGTTTTCAGAAAAACCTGTCGTAGCCCTCCGTCATTTCAGATAAGTAGTAATTAGTATTCGTGCTACGTTTGTTGGCCTTCGTCAAGGCGTAGTGTGCGGTAGCTAACTAATATTTATCTGCTTATGCATATGATGCAGATTGGATTAGGGTAGTCATGCGACTTTGTTGGCCTGCGTCAAGGGTCGTGCGGGTGGGTTTAATTCAATCAAGAAATGACGGGTTGAACTTGACTAGCGCACTATGGTTTGTTGGCCTGCGTCAAGGTCATAGGACGCTGGGAGCAAAATTATCGGGAATTTCAAGTGTTGAAATTTGCAATGAGATTGCATACCTTCTATGAGATAGTTGGATCCCGATACCCACTGCGAGTAATTGTTACTCCTGGGAGAGTTTTACACATTACAATTAGCCGATCAAGTAGGTCTCTAGAAAGGTGTCAACGGGGTTACGCCTCTGGGAAAACGAGGTTTACTGTAATTAGGTCCGTGCGAAAGCACGGGAAACCTCTCTCAAAGTACAGACACTGGCCTGGCTGAAAGATTGGGGAACTTGTAGCGTGTAATTAATCCCGGCTAGTTTTTCCTTTTAGGGTTTGAAGGAAGATTTGATAAAAATAGTGGGAGCCATCTTGATTAGATAAAATATATAACCAATCTGATCTTGCAAGAGCATACGCTGAGTGTTTTCTTCTCTCTCTCTCCAGGCAGCGACCATATCACGCCTTAATCAAGATAATAAAACAGATATATTGACCGAACCAGCTTGTTATACTGATCCGGGGAACGTTGGTCCCGCTCCAACTTATAATTGTTATAAGACAGAGCAGGAATTGGGGAATACCAGATTTCCCGTGCCGCCCAAACGAAGAAAGTGCATGTTGATGCATCATCTTCGGGTGTGTTCGTTACAAAGAACTGTTTCTCTGTATCCTCTACGTCCTGGGTATTTGATACCGGATCAGGATCTCAGATATGTAATCTGTTATATAGGGCTACAGAAAGGTAGAGAACTGAGAACGGGTGATAAGTTTCATGAGACAGAAAGCGGGGCAAGTGTTGCAGCCTAGTCTGTTGGTCACTGTCACCCTGTATTATCAGTACATTGATTTTGAACAAATGCTATTAGATACTGAACCTGATATACAAAATCATATCAGTCTCTTTATTAGTAAAGAAACGATAAAATTTTGTATTGTTGGATAATGTTTTGAACATTTCCTATATCAAGAGTTGATCGGTTCAGGCACGTTATCTAAAAGCATTGATGTTCTAAATCAAACTACAGTTCATAGTATACGGAACACACACAATAGGAAGAGTTCAGAAATGAACGAATCCTTCTTGAGGCATTGTAGACTAGGTCATATCAATGCGACCCGACTAGCTGAAGTTACATTTAGATGTATATTTAAATTAGTTTGAATTTACATCTTATGAAACTTGCCAGTCATGTCCCAAAGATTAGATGATCACAACTCTGTTTATTCGAAGCAGAGAAAGAGTTAGTGTACTCTTGGGATAATACATGTTGACGTATGTAAGGTCCCCTGTCTACACATGCCAAGATCGGTTCTTTGTACTTCATTAAATTCTCTTATGATCTTTCAAGATTCAGACCTATGTTCCTGTTGAAACAAAAGTCCGAACCTTTTGAAATATTCACAGAATATAAGTTAGAAGTAAAGAACCAAAATAAGGGTATAAGTATTATGTCCTATGATGAGATCAGGGAGGAGAATACTTGTGCATGGAATTCTTGGACTATTCTAAAGGAGAATGAGATTCTCTCTCAGTGTTACTCATCTGAATACACCACAGCACAACGTTGTATCGGGGCGGAGAAATCACACCCTATATGATATGGTGCGCTCTATGATGAGTACTACTGAGCTTCCTATTCCCTTTTGGGAGTTATGCACTTATGAAGTTGCATACCTATTGAATAGGGTTCCGATCAAATCAGTTGCCTACCACTTCATATGTGATATGGAAAGGGAAGAGCCCATATCTTAAGTTAGTTAAGATTTGGGGTTGTCTGGCCTATGTCTAAAAGCAAAATCCGGACAAGCTCGAGGCAAGGTCTGTTATGTAGAACTGGAAATGTTCCAGCTATACAAACTGCAGCTGATGATTTGGTAGAACCGAAGGATTCAATAGTAACCAACGAACCTTAGCCTCTCCGCCGATCTAGTAGGGTTCCTCATCCACCTGAGAGTTACTTCGGTTTCTCTATGACAGTGGGAGCGAGGATTGCATCATGAGATGATGACCCAACTAGTTTCGAGCTGGCCATCAGGAGTGAGACTCTGTAAGAATGGATGGATGTTTATCGATCTGAGATGGAATCCTTATACACCAACAAAGTATGGACTTTGGTTGCTATATATGAAGGGTTAAATCCCCATCAGGAGCAAGTATATCTTGAGAAGATTACTTGGTGTAGATGGAAAAGTTGAGACTTTCAAAGCTAGACTTGTTAAAGGTTTTCGTCATCGACCAGGCGTGGATAATGATGAAACCTTTTTCCAGTGACTATGCTTAAGTCCATCCAGATCCTACTTGCCACGGCTACATACCATGACTACGATATCTGGCGGTTGCGTGCCATGACTGCTTTTCTAAATGATGTTTTAGAAGAGAACGTCTATAAGTACATGTAAGTCTACGGTAGCGCCCCGGCCGCCTACAGACGCCAAATGCGGAACAAAAAAAACTTTTAACTGGCGCTATCGTATACTTTCATCCGGATCTGCCATTATTGCTAAACTAACAAACTGTAAAGAGTGTAGAAAGATTATACCGAACGATCCGAGTCCTTTGTTCTTTAACCATCATCCCACGCTCCGTTGCGGCTGCTCCGATCTCGTCGATCTCCGATCTGCTCGTCCAAGTAGCACCACGTCACTGATTCTTTAAACGGGCTCCCGCCTCTGACTCGAGGCAACTCGGTCGTCAAGTTTGCTAAAAGAGACGACCAAGAATGATGTAGAGAATGAGTAGATAACTTTGTCTCACTTCGTCCAAGTCCGTGGACGATCGGTAAATGAAGTTGCCATGGGAATCGGGTGATGGAATGAAATGAGCTGTGAAATTCCATACACCCAAAATCTATCATAATCTTTTTCTACCAAATGAAACATCAAGTGAGTGAGTGTAAGAGAGAGGAGGGGCCGGCCATATATATATGGAGAGGGGGTGAGTGTAGGAGAGGGGGAGGTAACCATAAGAGAAAAGATCAACCACAAATATCCTTCATGCAAACAAAACCTCATTAATACAAATGGTGATTCATTAACCTAGTCACCATTGCATTAATGGCTCCATTAATGCACTAATGACTCACCATGCCAAGTCACCCATTCTAGAACCTTCTAGAATCATGACTCAACCTTATCCAAGAAAAGATAAATCCGTCTTTAACCGAATGTTAAAAGACGGCTGATAGAAAACTGGAAACTGGCAACTTCCAAAAGTGATCCTGAAACGACTTTCAGGATAACCCCGTAACTGTATAAATATACCCGCATTTGTATTACGACCGAATACAAATGCAACTGAGACAAAGATATTATACCTACTCAATAAAATACTGGGATCCGGCTTAAACCAAAGCCGACCAGTATCATCTGCCCGAAAAATAACACGTGCGTAAACGCACGTGCATTTTCCGAACCCTGCCATAAAACCATACGGCCTCTACAACGTTTCGTCCGAACTTGGGAAACTGTCTGTGGGGGACTCTAATGACTCGTCAGTACCCTGGCAGTGGGTTTAACCACAAACCGTCAGCGGCACTAGCAATGCGTAACGGCTGCCCATGGACTGACCTTGTAGGGTTGCTAGGCACGCGCACAAGGGTCTACGAGGCATCAACCATGCCCGATTTAAAATTTAGCCGTGCCGAACAACCCGAATACGGAACTTTAAACTAGAGATTAGGCGAAAACAAGCATGCTAAACACTTTAACACTAAGTGAGAGGGATTACAACCTTTGTAGATCCGGTCCTTCACTTCATATGCTCCGTGTTGTGGTCCCTTCGCTGCGATCATCGGGATCCGGACTTTCGAGAGGTTCCACGAAGAGAAAGATGCAACCTTTGCTTCCGATCTTCGATACTAAGATGATCTACCTTGAAGTTTCTTTGACACAAGCTAACACTCATGAAATGATGTGAACGCCCTCATCTAAATGGCAAGGGAAGATGAGGATGATGAAGTAGGATTTTTGCTCTCTTTATTTATCTTTTTCTCATATTTATCCATCACAAAATCAAAGCAAGACACTAGTAAAATAGGGGGTTGCCCCTACGGATAGTTTAATCCGTAGGGGCAAAAATAACTTGGCCCTACGGATATATCCGTAGGGCTAAAAGGTTGCCCCTACGGGCAAAGACGTCCAAGAATAAAAATATTAATTCTTAATTAGGTGTTTGCCCCTACGGAGCCGCAAACAAAGTACCTACGAATATATCCGTAGGGGCAAGTAAATATCGATTTAATAAAATCCCAGATCTCGATCGCCTACGCTCATTTCCCTCTCTCTCTCGATCGGGCACGAAAATAAGGTTAGGGTTTCGTCGCCACTGGAGTTCGATCGCCTACCCCAATGTGACACGCCGTCGCCGCCAAGGTTGTTCTCCTCGTGGCCACCGCCGGTTTCGTCGCCACTGGAGTTCTCGTCGCCACCGCGGTTAAGGTCGTCGCCCGTTCAGATCGTCGCCCCTGCCCCAGCAGCCGTTCAGGTGAGTAAATCTCGAGGTAAGTTAAAGAATTTATTGGATTATTTTGGGCTTAAGGTTCATGGCGCGCGAGTTGGGGTTGGGCTGGGGTCGCGGTCGCAGTCGGGGTCGGGTTAGGGTTGGGGCAGGGGCTGGGCTGCGGGGTCGGGTTCGGGGTCGGGGTAGGGTCGGGGTCGGGGAAGGGGAAGGGTTAGGGTCGGGGTCGGGGTCGGGGTAGGGTTAGGGTCGCATTCAGGGTCGGGGTAGAGTTAGGGTCGGGGTCGGGGTCGGGGTAGAATTTATCAAATTTTTTATTGGGGGTGCGGCTGGGGCTGCGGGCTGGGGCTAGGGCTGGGGAAGGGGAAGGTCAATTTATCAAATTTTTAACAAGATTTGTATTAGTTTGCAAGAACACTTAAGTTTATCACAAAATATTGTTTGGGTTTTCGATTTATATCTTGAGAATAATGGAGGAAAGATGACATAGGAGGGAATTCCCTCCTATGGCGTCGAAAAAATACCCCCTCCATGGTTTTTTCCGACGATCGGCACCCAACATCTTCATTGTCATCGTCTAAGATGTGGGTATACCAAATTTCAAGTGATTCTACAACTTTTTCACCGTTGATTTAGCAATGTAAAAAGTTCTATTGTCGGCAAACCGTTAATTTTGAACCTACTAAATCAACGATGAAAAAGTTGTAAAATCACATGAAATTTAGTGTACCCACATCTTAGATGATGACGATGAAGATGGTGGGTGCCGTTCGTCGGAAAAAATTAGGGAGGGGGTATTTTTTCGACGCCATAGGAGGGAATCCCCTCCTATGGCCTCTTCCCTCCATTAATCTCTTATATCTTTTAGCGGTATGTATCCGTTGTACTAAATTTTGAATTATCTTATACTAGTATTTATGCATGTGCAGATCTTCTTTATCCTGACAAAAGATCCATATCCATTATCTTAACTTAAAATCCTTTAGAGGGTGCTAATCCTAAATAACAACAAAATGATGTTAAATATTTCATCCGATTTTCACAAGATCATACTTGAAAAAAATGCAACTACTTTCACAATTTCACAATCCTAACCAACTCCCAATTTATTATGGTATTCGATCATAACTTGAGAACAAATTCTCTTTTCTATTGCCATCCCATATCAAACCCTAGAATCGTGGGCCATTTCAAATTACACCAAATTGAGGCAAGAATAGGATGAAACCAACATAACCAACAATAAAGAGCTTTATTTGGTAATATATATTGATGAACAATGGTTGCTGTGTTAAATCCAACCCTCACATCACATGCATATCAATAAAGGAGAGGACTGACCAAAATGTTGAATTTTAACAATTGTGAAAGTTCTTCGGTCAGGATGTAACAGAAATAAGGAAAAAAAACCTAAAATATTTTTCACAAAAAATAAAAAGCAAGCTTCTCTCCCATATCATTAACAAAGCTTATCACTTTTGATTCTCGAAATTATTTTACATTATATTTTCATTCAAAACGTTTTGCTAGTTTGCTCACGAGCCGTTTGATAAAATTCCAAAACTATTTTTACTTTCCTTGCTCACAATTGCTCTTGACTACGTACAAATCTTGAAAACCCATTAACGCTCTTGCAATAATATGCAAAATCACATGAGGATTCACATTCATCACTACCACCTAAGGCTAGGGTTGGGCTGGGGCTGCGGCTAGGGCTGTGCGTCCTCAAGAGGGCGATCATAGGATCGGTGAAGTGAGGTGGCTGGATATGAGATACGATGGATTTCCATGTGTTCAATGGAATGCTGAGGGTCAGAGTCGGTTATTCATATATCTCCTAAAAAAGAATAAGTTTGTTATCAAAGGTGTATTGATTTCTACATCAAGGAAAATCAGTTATATGTCATTCAGTGACTAAGTCTGTTTCTGGCCCAACCATATTTATGAATCGTTTCTTCTTTTTCCTTCTTACGTATATTTACTAGTTCAGACTGTATGCACCTCTGCAATCAACGCCGAGAACTTATACATTATAGGTTAATAGACATATGCTATGAAATCACGGTGCATATCGAATTCATGATATGTTATAGTCCCTCATTATTTTTACTGTGGTGAGAAAGCAGTCGCTGGTGGCCACAAGCCATAGAATTGGCAGTTGTACTACCGAAAATAACAACCTTTATACTAAAAAATTATGTATGCCATTAGTTAGTAGTTTATGTTTTTTAGACGCAAAAGCCATTTGAGAAATACTTTTCCAACCCACTATTAATCCATATTCTCAATATAGTCATTGAATTTGCACGCGCACATAATAAGAAGGAGAAGACAATAATGTGGCAGAAGAAGAAGGAGAAGACAGTAATGTGGCAGAAGAAGAAAAAAATGACATTCCTCGTTCTCTGTTTCAGCATCAATCTTCTGATATGAACTAATGATGGCTTTCACATAGGCATTTCCCTTTAGAGACTTCTTAGTGTCCAATGGAAAGCATACATCAGATTTGTGCAGGTCGGGTTCTTCTATGACTTTCAAGAGTCTCAACTGATTCTGTAAATTACACCCTAGTTGGGTGGTACTTTTACCACTTCTCACTGCAGGTGCGCTCTCTAATATCCATTTTGAATATCGATAATATTACATTCAAAATGGATATTAGAGAGCGCACCTGCAGTGAGAAGTGGTAAAAGTACCACCCAACTAGAGTGTAATTTACAGAATCAGTTGAGACTCTTGAAAGTCATAGAAGAACCCGACCTGCACAAATCTGATGTATTCTTTCCATTGGACACTAAGAAGTCTCTAAAGGGAAAAGCCTATGTGAAAGCCATCATTAGTTCATATCAGAAGATTGATGCTGAAACAGAGAACGAGGAATGTCATTTTTTTCTTCTTCCGCCACATTACTGTCTTCTCCTTCTGCCACATTACTGTCTTCTCCTTCTTATTATGTGCGCGTGCAAATTCAATGACTATATTGAGAATATGGATTAATAGTGGGTAGGAAAAGTATTTCTCAAATGGCTTTTGCGTCTTAAAACCATAAACTACAAAGTAATGGCATACATAATTTTTTTAGTATAAAGGTTGTTATTTTAAGTTTTCCCTTATAGAGATATGATCTAACTGCATCTATCAACTATAAGTGTGCAGAAAATTATGATAAGAAACCATAAGAAAGGGTCGTAGCCATGCATAACCTTGAATCTACATACCAAATCATGCAAAAGCATGCACTTATTGTCACCTTGCCTTGGAATATAAAATATCTTGGAAGACTATAAGCGAGCATTTAAATCTTGATAGCTTTTGACTTCAACATATATTTTTCTCAAGTACCATGAAATATACTTGCTCCGTATAAACCGTTTTCAGGAAGATGGATTAATAATGACAAATTATCCATTGTGGCTCACTAGGTTAGTATTTTCTCTTCTATTGACCATCTTTCTAATCTGCTTGGTAAATTTATTCGGAACCGGCTGCGAATCATTAAAAGACATGCATAAGAAAGAAAGCTAAAATACAGATATATAGCATACCGATACATCGAAACTTCATAGTTGCGATGGCAATCCAGAGATATTTATTTCTACACACGTGGTGCGCGTGCGAATGCGTCAGGCATCATGGACAAATATTTCAGAACATGGAAAGTATTATTCGTATAAAGTAATTAAAACTTTTAAACACCTTGGGTAGATATTTTCTTAGTTGATGCAATCATATCATGAGGAAAAATTTAAGCTATTATACATATGCTTATGTATTTTTCTAACCTAATATATCACACACACAGAGAGAGAGAGAGAGAGAGAGAACACCAGGTAGATAGAGAAATCAGGTAGTCCTGAAGAAATGGAGTCCATAGCATTGCTCATCATCATCATCCGTGATCCCTTTGAAAAAATATTATCAAAGGGATCATGGATGATGATGATGAGCAATGCTATGGACTCCATTTCTTCAGGATCCTGCTATCTGATTTCTTTACCTACCAGGTGTTCTCTCTCTCTCTCTGTGTGTGTGTGTGATATATTAGGTTAGAAAAATACATATGCATATGTATAATAGCTTAAATTTAGTCCTCATGATATGATTGCATCAACTAAGAAAATATCTACCCAAGGTGTTTAAAAGTTTTAATTACTTTATACGAATAATACTTTCCATGTTCTGAAATATTTGTCCATGATGCCTGACGCATTCGCACGCGCACCACGTGTGTAGAAATAAATATCTCTGGATTGCCATCGCAACTATGAAGTTTCGATGTATCGGTGCTATATATCTGTTTTTTTGCTTTCTTTCTTATGCATGTCTTTTAATGATTCGCAGCCGGTTCCGAATAAATTTACCAAGCAGATTAGAAAGATGGTCAATAGAAGAGAAAATACTAACCTAGTGAGCCACAATGGATAATTTGTCATTATTAATCCATCTTCCTGAAAACGGTTTATACGGAGCAAGTATATTTCATGGTACTTAAGAAAAATATATGTTGAAGTCAAAAGCTATCAAGATTTAAATGCTCGCTTATAGTCTTCCAAGATATTTTATATTCCAAGGCAAGGTGACAATAAGTGCATGCTTTTGCATGATTTGGTATGTAGATTCAAGGTTATGCATAGCTACGACCCTTTCTTATGGTTTCTTATCATAATTTTCTGCACACTTATAGTTGATAGATGCAGTTAGATCATATCTCTATAAGGGAAAACTTAAAATAACAACCTTTATACTAAAAAAATTATGTATGCCATTACTTAGTAGTTTATGGTTTTAAGACGCAAAAGCCATTTGAGAAATACTTTTCCTACCCACTATTAATCCATATTCTCAATATAGTCATTGAATTTGCACGCGCACATAATAAGAAGGAGAAGACAGTAATGTGGCAGAAGGAGAAGACAGTATTGTGGCGGAAGAAGAAAAAAATGACATTCCTCGTTCTCTGTTTCAGCATCAATCTTCTGATATGAACTAATGATATCTTTCACATAGGCTTTTCCCTTTAGAGACTTCTTAGTGTCCAATGGAAAGCATACATCAGATTTGTGCAGGTCGGGTTCTTCTATGACTTTCAAGAGTCTCAACTGATTCTGTAAATTACACCCTAGTTGGGTGATACTTTACCACTTCTCACTGCAGGTGCGCTCTCTAATATCCATTTTGAATGTAATATTATAGATATCCATGCCTTTTTATGTCAAAATTACTTATATTGTCAATGTTTGATTGTCTAGTTATTGGTGATGCGTCCATATCAGGGACAGAGGCCACTCCCGTTCCTCCAGGTATGTTTATATATTATATAGGGCATGTATATTGATTTAGAATGCTATATCATAAATATACACACATTCCTTTTTCTCTTAGTCGTCCAACTCATTATCATGGGCTGCTTGATGAGATTAGATTTGCGCCTGATGATCTACAAGAGCTTGTTCACTCCCTGTCATATGTGTAAGCAGCGCTATATGCGAGTTTACCTTGTTAGTATGTATGTACTGAAATTAATTAATATTATTCAAATTTTGATACATGCAGATACCAGAGGAGCACATCTTCTATCTCTGTAGGTAAGGCTTTGGATATGTTAATTTTGGTATTTCTTGTCAATTTTATAGACCAGTATGTGCTAAATATAATGTTCTGACAGTTGGTAGGGGAAGGCAACATTCGAGGCTGCTGACTCCACCCCGGCGGTTACTTCCTCCGTCTCCAGTGACCGGCATGTCCATCATGAACTGGATAGCTTGAGGGCCAGCGTTCAGGAGTTGAAGGAGATGCTGGTATGTATACTACTTTATAGTAAAATATCATTTCATATTATATACATATCAACATATCCATAATTAGTACGTAGCTTGAGCTTATTTGGTTTTAGACTTAAGTTTGATTAATCATATATACATATGTAATTGAAATAAACAACGCTTTTCCAAACTAGATATCCAAACAGGGTTTCGAAATAACTTAATAATGATACGAATTCGAATAATAAACAGTTCTTACACGCTTCTTACACACGTTATATCCAGACGCGACAGGGTAGATCGGCCGAGCCTCCACACGCATCTCCTTCGGCTGCGGCTCCGCAAGCCACTACATCGGCTGCGGTTCCGCAGACAGCTCCTGTAGCTCCACCGCCCACTCAGACTCCCGCAGCCGCGGCTCCGCAAGCGACTACCTCGACGGCGGCTGCGCAGACCACATCGCCGGCTCCACATGCCGCTCAGACTCCCGCTCGCGACGAATTGCAGAGTTTATTGACCGAGGAGCAGGCGCTCGTTATTCTATCGTTATTCAGAGGTGGAGCTGGACCGAGCTAGGGTAGATTTTTGGTTCTTTTTTTTTTGAAACATGTATTTATTTATATCATACACATTGTACTACATTTTGAAACGATATTGATATTGGTTTGTACTTATATCATATTCAGTTTTTGTGTTTCTTTTGTATATTATATATATGCGTGAGATGTGATTATGAATACTGCAATATATGATTTGATTGATGTATATATTATTGTGCACAGGGCGGGAAAAAATCAAGCAGCCCATTTTTATAAAAAAAATTCAGACAATATGTACCTACGGATTACTCCGTAGGCACACATGCTACCCCTACGGATATGTCCGTAGGGGCAAAATATCAGCAGTAACTGATATTTCCCCCAGATCTCAGTGTCAGGGGGTTGGGAAAGCCCCTACGGCTATATCCGTAGGGGCCACTGAGTCTCCCCTACGGCGTTATCTGTAGGGGCAAAATGTCAGGAATCCTGAATTTGTGCCCCTGCGGAAAAGTACCTACCCATATATCCGTAGGGGTCTGTACATCCCCCTACGGGTATATCCGTAGGGCCAAGTAATTTATTAAAATAAACCGTAAATCATATAAAATCTTATACCCTACGGCGTACTCCGTAGGGGCAACTGGACCTACATATATATCCGTAGGGACAAAAATTTAACCGTAGGGGCAAGTTCAGGGCCTCAACTTGCACCTGCGGCCTTTGCACCTACGGGGTATTTTTCCGCCCCTACGTATATATCCGTAGGGGCAGTGGGTTGCCCCTACGGATAAATCCGTAGGAGCAACCCTTTTTTGTAGTAGTGAGAAACCATTTCAAGCAAAGAAGAAGAAGGAAGAAGATGATGAACAATAATGATAATCCTTTTGTGATGAATAGGAAAATAATAATATGATAGAATTATACAACTATGGTCAAGTGAATCTTTGTAGAGAATTAACTAGGGTTAGGGTTTGGGTTGGGTTAAAGCATGAGTCACTTGAAAAAATCTTTATCATAACAAAAAGAAAAGCTTCTAGAAACATCTAGAAAGCTTAACCCTAATCCAAACCCTAATCATGTTTAAACTCCACTAAACAAGTTGCATTAGTTATCATATCATGTTACAATATTATATATAACATATATAATATTTATCATAACAAAATAAAAAAATACATTTAACATATATCGCATATATATCAATGTATTGCCCGAGTGAGAAAAAGAATCTTTTAGTGAGCAAATATTAGTTAATGTAATTTAATATATCAAATATATTATTATACATTAAATTATCGAATCAACACTTGATCCGACAATCCGGCTATATCGCATATAACCGACTAATATCTATCCGTACTGATTCATCGAATCAACACTTGATCCGATGACTCGGCTGATATCAAATATCGCGAGAATATAATACGGTATCACATATCGCATTATCCTCGGTCCCGCACATATCACATATGTGCTCCTACTCCATTTTGCCTGAGTCAAGAAACCTCTGTGTAGGACTCTAAAGAATCGTCAATACGCCGGCAGTAGGTGATGATCATATCAAACACCCACAAGCTGCAAGCGGTCAGCTAAACTTAACAGCTACCCAGGTATTGAGCGCTCAGAAGATCAACAAGCAAGCCTGTAACTTCTCCTGCGAATCCAAACAGTAACACTCCCGTACAGTCCGGTCTCGTCGTCTGATTTGTCGCATATCTCGCCTAGGGGTGGTAAACGTCAGACCCCAGTAGCTTGATAAGTCGTGTCGATTTGAGGTCTATAACAGTTCGAGAAACTACTGATAACACTTACCAGTAAATCTCAGCAACCCTGGTCAGGGATTTCCGGTTATTGCCAATCGAACACAGCACAACATCAACTCCCTATACCGGGAGAGACGAATCCCCTCCTATCGCTCATTGCCTCCATGTGATTCGGGAATGTACCCAAAAGCCACCTTTTTGCACGCCCTCTTGGACGTGGTATGATGGAAATCAAAGCACAGTGGGAATCATACAAGACTCTATGACGATCCCGGGTCGACAGACTACTCTGTACCAGTGTCACCGGAGAACTGCCATCTGACGTATGGTATAATACCATCTGGGAGTTCTCGGCGAGTCCGTCCAGTGTACCCAGTCTCCACTGAGCACCCGTACACCATCCTTGATGTCAAACACCGATGGATATGGGATCATCCATCGCCCATCAGATGGGTCAAGATGCGTATACGCTAGTCTACTGTGGTGCATCGATGCCCTGTCTCGATACACCCACGACTAGGAACAGTTATAGGATGTACTCGTCGACTACCGTGGCCCCACTAGTATGATCTCATCATAGTCCCAGTAGTCGAGTACATATCCTAAGGGCTTTATCAACATGTAATATAGAGACAATCAGAGTACATGTCAAGATAAAGTACAACCAGATAGCATACTATCATGTCGAGCAAGAAAGTCCTCCCTATATATGTCCTAGCATCCACTATAATATACATCGTATGTACAGTAATGGCCTCTAGGGCATACATATAACTAACAATCTCCCACTTGCACTAGGGCCATCTGTTATGGTATCGCATACCCAACAATTAGCTGCGGTTGAAGTATCTCATACTCAACCATCCCATAAAAGTCTCTACTGCGAAAAAGGCCTCCGTGAGTGGATCCGCGCTGCGTCCTCTGTGTCTACACTCCTAACCTTGATCTCCCTGGAGATCAACCATCTCCATGATCAGGTGATACTGCCTAAGAATTATATCTGGATTTCTGATGGGACGGTAGTTCCTTGGCTGAAGCCACAACTCCATTGTCACACAATGGTAGGAATGAAGTTCATCTTATGAACTTATATATATCCAGACTGCCTCTTTGGTAGCATCCTTGGTAACGATGTATCTTGCCTTTAATCTTCTAGTATGCCACGGTATCTAGCTTGGAACTCTTCCAACATACCGTCCCTCCACTGAGGGTTCAGACAAGCCTACGACTGACATTCAGTCGTCCTTATCACCCTGGAACCATTCCAGCGATTCTCTCCAGGATCGATTGATACCATCTCACTACAACTAGTGAGTATCCTAACATCCAATTAGATCTATCTCATTTATCCAAAACCTTGGATTTAGTAGGTATCACTTTGATCCTATATGGAGAATCCTTGTGATAAGCGGAGATTGACCGAGCGTATCATAGGAAACTCCTTCCCTATCAAGAGTATGTCATTCACGTACTCTACGAGGATCACCACCATACTCTCTACTACCTTTTTGTATATACAAGGTTCATCTACCATTTTGATGAAGTCAAACTCTTTGACTACCACATCAAAACAGATGTTCCAACTCCGCGATTCCTTTTTTGTCATATAAAACATCTTGCACACGTTTCCGCTGCTCCCACTGTCTACGAAGCCCTCTGGCTGTGTACTTATAGACGCTATCTTCTAAATCTTCATTTAGAAAAGCAGTCATGACACCCAACCACCAGATATCATAGTTATGGTATGTAGCCGTGGCAAGTAGGATCAGAATGGACTTAAGCATAGATCCTTAGAAAAGGTTTCAATATAATCCATACCCGGTCTATGATGCAAACCATTAACAAGTCTAGCTTTGAAAGTCTCAACTTTTCCATGTACACCAAGTAATCTTCTCAAGATATACTTGCTCCTGATGGGGATTTAACCCTCCAGATAAAGCAACCAAAGTCCATACTTTGTTGGTGTATAAGGATTCCATCTCAGATCGATAAGCATCCAGCCATTCTTACAGAGTCCCACTCCTGATGGCCAGCTCAAAACTAGTTGGGTCGTCATCTTATGATGCAATCCTCGCTCTCACTGTCATAGAGAAACCGAAGTATCTCTCAGGTGGGTGAGGAACCCTACTAGATTGGCGGAGAGGCTGAGGTTCGTTGGAAACTATTGAATCCTTTGGTTCTACCAAATCATTAGCTGCAGTTTGTATAGCTGGAACCATTCCAGTTCTACATAACAGACCTTGCCTCGAGCTTGTCCGGATTTTGCTTTTAGACATAGGCCAGACAACCCCAAATCTTAACCAACTTAAGATATAGGCTCTTCCCTTTCCATATCATATATGAAGTGGTAGGCAACTGATTTGATTTGAACCCTATTCAATAGGTATGCAGCTTCTCAAGTGCATAACTCCCTAAAGGAAATAGGAAACTCAGTAGTACTCATCATAGAGCACACCATATCATATAGGGTGCTATTGCTCCGCCCCGATACACCGACGTGCAGTGGTGTATTCGAAGGAGTAATGCTGAGAGAGAATCTCATTCTCCTTTAGAACAGTCCAGGAATTCCGTGATCAAGTATTCTCCTCCTTGATCTCATCAAAGGACATAATACTTATACCCGTATTTTGGTTCTCTACTTCTAACTTATATTCTGTGAATATCTCAAAAACTTCGGACTTATGTTTCAACAGGAACACATGTCTGAATCTTGAGAGATTATCAGAAAACGTAATGAAGTAAAAAGAACCGGTCTTGGCATGTGTAGACAGGGGAACTTTCATACATCAACATGTATCAATCCCAAGAGTTCACTAACTCTTTCTCTGTTTCCAATAAACAGAGCTGTGGTCATCTTATCTTTGTGACATGACCGGCAAGTTTCACAAGATGTAAATTCAAACTAATTTAAATATGCATCTATATGAAACTTCAGCCAGTCGGGTCGCATTGATATGACCTAGTCTACAATACCTCAAGAAGGATTCATTCATATCTGAACTCTTCCTCTTGTGTATGTTCCTTATACTGAGAACTATAGTTTGATTTAGAACGTCAATGCTTTTAGATAACGTGCCTGAACCGATCAACTCTTGATATAGGAAATGTTCAAAACATTACCCAACAATACAAAATTATATTCTTTCTTTACTAATAAAGAGACTGATATGATTTTGTATATCAGGTTCGGTATCTAATAACATTTGTTCAGAATCAATGTATTCCGGTAATACAGGGTGACAGTGACCAACAGACTTGGCTGCAACACTTGCACCGTTTTCTGTCTCATGAAACTTATCACCCGTTCTCAGTTCTCTACCTATCTCTAGCCCATGTAACAGATTACATATACGGGATCCTGATCGGGTATCACATACCCTGGACGTAAAGGATACTGAGAAACAGTTCTGTGTAATGAACACACCCGAAGATGATGCATCAACATGAACTTTCTTCGTTTGGGCGGCACGGGAAATCTGGTATTCCCCAATTTCCTGCTCTGTCCTATAACAATTATAAGTTGGAGCGGGACCAACCTTCCCCAGCTCAGTATAACAAGCGGGTTCGATCAATATATCCGTTTTATTATTTTGATTAAGGCGTGATATGGTCGATACCTGGAGAGAGAGAGAAGAAAACACTCAGCGTATGCTCTTGCAAGATTAGATTGGTTATCTAATATATCTAATCAGGATGTCTCCCACTGTTTTAATCAAATCTTCCTTCAAACCCTAAAAGGAAAGACTGGCCGGGATTAATTACACGCTACAAGTTCGCCAATCTTTCAGCCAGGCCAGTGTCGGATGGTATGGTTTTTCATTTGCTTGAGAGAAAAAGATTATGATAGTTTAGGGTATGGAAATTTCATATAGTTCAATTTCCATTTACCCGACTCCAATTGGCAACTTCTATTAACCGTTCGTCCAAAGGCTTGTACATAACGAGACAAAGTATTCTACTCATTCTCTACTTCATCTTGGTCGTCTCTTTTAGCAAACTTGACGATCGAGTTGCCTCGGTTCAGAGGCGGGAGCCCGTTTAAAGATCCGTCGACGTGGTGCCACCTAGACGACGAGACCGGAGATCGAGCAAGTTCGGATCAGTTGCAACATAGCGTGGGATGATGGTTGAAGACCGAAGGACTCGGATGATTCGGTATAACAATTCTACCCTCTTTACAATTTCTTAGTTTAGCTTTAATGGCAGATCCGGGTTATAGTACGCGATAGCGCCAGTCGTAAATGTTTTGTTCCGCATATTGGCATCTGTTAGACAGCCGAAATGGCAGCGATGCAGTAAAATCTCCCTAAAATGCACAAGCAACCCTAGAACTAAGGTTACCTAGGTCAGTCTCTAGACAGCTCCTAACTAAGGCTAGAAATAGGACCTCAAACCGCCTCTTCACGGACAAGTACGGCCAGGTAAGTGGGAAGGAACCACCACTATAGTGGGCCTAATTAAAAACCACTAGCCTAGACACCGCAATGTCAGTTAGGATAAACGGCCGATGCCTATACTAGTCTTTTTCCTATTGAGCTCGACAGTCCTTAGAGTCTGGTCTAGATATTTTTTAAATTAATGAAGGGTTGTTCTATATGCTCGGTTTGTGATTTGTGGGGCTTAGGAAGGGTGATGAAATCCCCACCTAATCTTGATTTGGTCTTTGCTCCTTAAAATCCGTATTAAATATGCAAAACAAAAACAATAACAAAACTTTTGCAAAAAGATTTTTGAGCGGCGCAATTTTGCAAAGAATCCTGGAGAAGATAGATTTTATTGGATTTGAGGAGAGAGAGAAGGAGTTGAGAATCTTACCAGAGAGTTCTGTAGCCCTAATCCTTCCAAACAGCCGCGTTTCCGCCGCAGGAATGGTACTTTTGCCGCGGTTCCGCCGCAAGGTGGAAGGAACAATTGCTGAAAATTTTTCTCAAGCCCTCTGTGCTCCTCTGGATCTCGATGAATGCCTCTGTCTTCCGTTTTCCTCAATTCTGTAACTCCAGATCTCCTTGCAAAATTCACGCACAAATCGTTAAATATGCAATTTGCAGTTTTGTGTTAATAATGATATATATCGTCTAAGAATTCAACACAAATAGTAAAAATAAAAAAATTACGCACGTATCCCCGGCAACGGCGCCGTTTGATTGATACGAAAAAGTGTTTGTTTGTAGTTTAACCGCAATCAGAACGGTGTCGCGCGTAGCTAGACCGAGGTGAGTACGGGTCGTCCTCTGGGAAACGTGGAACCTTTTATTTTTACTTTAGATGTGTTGAGAAAGAGAGGAGGAATAAAGAATTTTGTGAAAAGTTTCTAGATCTACTTTAATGTAAAATATAGATCTAGATTTTTTTTAGAGATTTAAATAATATAATAATAGGGCTTGTAGGGTTCGTTAGGATTTAGTAGTTATGGAAGATTAATTAAAAGTTACCTTTTTTATCCATTAATAGATTTAGAACTAGAACGACGGTGATGCGTGTAGATTAGGGTTTCTGGAGGGAAAAGGAATCCCACTCGTAACCCTTATCTCGACACGGAACTCCGTTCATATCTAGCCTTTACCAAAACAATCATTAATCTAATCTCTAATCGCGGTCGGAACTAGCAAGGAATTGCTAGCGCGCCCGATTAGGATGTTAATGATTGTTTTGATAAAGTTCCTAAACTTTATAGGACTTAAAAAGGGTTTAATTATTTTCATCGTCCATTAACCTACCCTAATCCTACGAACCCTAACAAGCGGAGAATTACTCGCGCATGTTGGGAGAAGGAAATGAAAAGAAAGAGATGGGAAACATAATGTAAAAGAAAACAAACAATTAAAAAAAAACTACCTTTATTAATCAACTCCTTCAACTACACTTTTAATCCATAGAAAATGATTACAAAACTTGATTTGCTTCTCGATCTTTCCTAGGGAGGTGGTCGAACAGTCGATGATCAGCCTGGATGCGTGAGCGTCGGGAGCTTCGTGATCTCTTCGGCTTGATAACTTTTCCAAGAGGCCCTTGGTGCCTTTATATAGTGCAAACCCAGAATATTATTGTTGAAAAGTTGGTAAAATTTATCAATCATCAATCTCCCAAAATCTTGCATTCTCTCTCCCCAAAATTGCGGCGGATCCGCGGCACCATGGTGGTTTTGGCCGCGGATCCGCGCTTAAGGGATGAGACCTCTCTGTCGTTTTTCTTGGGCTCTCAGATGGTGACATTTGTCAATCCTAGGCATATTCAGAATCGGAAAATATTTTCTCGGTTGCTTCCAGACTTGGTCTCCAAGTTTGCTTCTTAATTTGGCAAGTTTTCTTCAACAAATTGATTTGTTTGTTAAATCCTTCATAACAACTTGGGAATATTCTGCACAACAACTCAAATAAGATTGTAGTAGACTTTGTTCTACTAGGATTAGACCAATAATATTATTTGCATATATTTTCCTACCAAATGATAATTAAATATATTAACACATGGAAAATAATGTTTTTACACATAAACCCTCATATGTATAATATATTATAATAAAGTCCTTTTTTTAATATAAAATGGTAGGAAAAATGTACTACAAATGTGCAGTTTTATCGACTGAACAGTTATCTAATATATCTAATCAGGATGTCTCCCACTGTTTTAATCAAATCTTCCTTCAAACCCTAAAAGGAAAGACTAGCCGGGATTAATTACACGCTACAAGTTCGCCAATCTTTCAGCCAGGCCAGTGTCGGATGGTATGGTTTTTCATTTGCTTGAGAGAAAAAGATTATGATAGCTTAGGGTATGGAAATTTCATATAGTTCAATTTCCATTTACCCGACTCCAATTGGCAACTTCTATTAACCGTTCGTCCATAGGCTTGTACATAAGGTGACAAAGTATTCTATTCATTCTCCACTTCATCTTGGTCGTCTCTTTTAGCAAACTTGACGATCGAGTTGCCTCGGTTCAGAGGCGGGAGCCCGTTTAAAGATCCGTCGACGTGGTGCCACCTAGACGACGAGACCGGAGATCGAGCAAGTTCGGATCAGTTGCAACATAGCGTGGGATGATGGTTGAAGACCGAAGGACTCGGATCATTCGGTATAACAATTCTACCCTCTTTACAATTTGTTAGTTTAGCTTTAATGGCAGATCCGGGTTATAGTACGCGATAGCGCCAGTCTTAAAAGTTTTGTTCCGCATATTGGCATCTGTTAGACGGCCGGGGCGCTGCCGCGAACTTACACTTGCGTCTGCTGTGTCGAGACGAACGTCAAGGTGGTGACCATTCCGCACTGGTGCAAGATGATCTCCGATTGTCATTCAGGCTTTATATGACTTGCCGTTAAGACCTTGAAGCTAGGAATTTGGCCTTCTCTTTTTTGCTAGCATTGCGTCCTCTATATCGAGACGAATGTCGCGGTTGTCTCTAGGTTGTTGGTGAACCGTCGAGGTTTGGAACTAGGGACTTTGTCGTGGCTCCGTTGTTTGATGATGTTGCGTCTACTGTGTCGAGACGAACGTCGAGGTGGTGACCATTCCGCACTGGTGTGAGATGATCTCCGATTGTCTTTTAGGCTTTATATGACTTGCCGTTAAGACCTTGAAGCTAGGAATTTGTCCTTCGCTTCATTTTCTGGCATTGCGTCCTCTATATCGAGACGAATGTCGCGGTTGTCTCTAGGTTGTTGTTGAACCGTCGAGGTTTGGAACTAGGGACTTTGCCGTGGCTCCGCTGTTTGATGATGTTGCGTCTGTTGTGTTGAGACAAACGTCGAGGTGGTGACCATTCCGCACTGGTGTGAGATGATCTCCGGTTGTCTTTCAGGCTTTATATGACTTGCCGTTAAGACTCTGAAGCTAGGTATTTGGCCTTCGCTTCGTTTGTTTTGTCATATCCAAATCTTGTTGGAGGAAGGACATTGTTGTTGACATTGCGTCTGCTGTAATGAGACGAATGCTGAGGTGGAGCTGGGATTTTGCCGTCACTCCGCTTTACTGACCATGGGGTCTTTTGTTGACGCTGCATCTACATCCTGCTGGACTGCGAAGGAACGCCGTTGTTGACATTTCGTCTGCTGTATCGATACGAATGTTGAGGTGATGCTGGGATTTTACCGTCGCTTCGCTTTGTTTCGACCATGAGGTCTTTTGTTGGCGTTGTGTCTGCATCTTGCTGGACTGCGAAGGAACGCCGTTGTTGACATCTCGTCTGCTGTATCGAGACGAATGTTGAGGTGAAGCTGGGATTTTGTCGTCGCTTCGCTTTGTTTCGACCGCGGGGTCTTTTGTTGGCGTTGTATCCGCATCTTGCTGGACTGGGAAGGAACGCCTTTGTCGATTCTTAGGCTGTAGATATTGCCGTTAAGATTTAGAACTAGGGACTATGCCGTGGCTCCGTTTCATTGCGACTATGAAGTCGGTTGTTGACGTCGTTTCTGCATCTAGTTGGAGTGAGGACAAACGCTGTTAGCGAACTCTAAGTTGTCGATATCGACATCGAGACCCTGAAGCTAGGGATCTTCTTTTGCTCCGTTTGTTGACATCGTGTCTGCAATATTGCAATAAATGTCGAGCTTGTCTCTAGGTTATCTATGAACCGTCAAGATTTGACTTCGCTTTGTGGTGGAGCCTGTTGGGAAGGTATGGTTCCCTCTTTGTTTGTGCCCCTGGATTGTATACAGGGATCGATAAGATTTCACCTGTAGGGGCATTGGTTTCATTCATTTTTTTATACTATTATTTTATTTCCGCGATGCTCTATCATTTCAGCTTTTATATCACGAAGGTCGCGATTGCCCAATCATTTCGGCTATTTTTCGCGGTGCCCAATCATTTCGGCTATTTATTTTGTTTTTACTCGCTGCTTTTTATTGCGAGTTGCCCAATCATTCCGACTATTTATTTCATTTTTACTCGCTGCTTTTTACTGCGAGTTGCCCCATCAGTTCGGCTATTTTGCATGCATACATTTTTACTTGCTGCTTTTTATTGCAAGTTGCCCCTTCATTTCGGCTATTTCATATGCACGTATGGCTCGCTGATTTTTTTATCGCGAGTGTGGAACTTGGAATCTGACACCAATCTCAGCATCAGTATCGCTACAACTGGAATATCACCAGGAGCGGATCATCATTTGCCGTGAAAGGGCTTGGGATTTAATATCGGTTTAGGCATCTGCATCGCTACAACTGGGATATTGCCAGGAGCGAATCATCATTTGCCTCTGTCGATGTCGAACAAAGGTAGCTTAGCGAACAGGGTTAGGATGCTGTCGACTAAGGCTTTTGACTTTATGAGCCGTAAGGGTCTCATAAAGGTATTTCTCCCTACGAGTCGTGAGGATCTCGTGGGTGCGTTTTCTCTTTAGGAATCGCGAGGATTCCTAAGTGTGTGTTCTCTTATAAGTCGTAAGGATCTTACAAGAGTGTTTTCTCCTTACAAGTCGAGAGGACTTACAAGGGCTGTTCACCGTGTAAACATATCCCTAGTCACGGATGGGACTTTGTTAGGGAAATGTTTATTCACGCCCGTGGATTGTATACAAGGGTCAATACTGAACCGCTTGTAGGGCAGTATCGAAGGTTTTGGAAGTTTCTTATGAACAGGTTCAGGTCTTTGTAACGTAAGACTTTCAAATCTTATGAGCCGTGAGGGTCCCATAAGAGAGTTCTCCATACGAGTCATGAGGATCTCGCAAGTGTAATTTCTCCTTAGGAATCATGGGGATCCCTAAGTGTGTTGCTCCCTTGTGAGTCGTAAAGATCTCACACGGGTGGTTTCTCCTTACAAAGTCGAGAGGACCCTACAAGTGTCTTTTAACGAGGTTGCGCCCATTCGGGTTTTCACAAACACTCGCCGGTAGCCCTGCTATTTTTACTCACGGAGCCCTTTCAGGTTTTCATCCGTGCCCATTTCGCTTATGGACATACCGTCTTCTTTTTCTTCTTTTTCTTCTTATCCTTTTTATTATTTTTTCTAACGAGGTCGCGTCCTTTCGGGTTTTCATGAACACTCTCCGGTAGCCCTGCTGTTTTTACTCACGGAGCCCTTTCGGGTTTTCATCTGTGCCCATTTCGCTTATGGACATATCGTCTTTATTATCTTTTTTTTTATTATTTTTTTTTCTTCGTCAGCCTGAGGATGCTGCGGTAGTAGTTTAAAGACATTTCGGTCGTCAGCCAGTTTTAGGACGTAGTGGTCCGTCATTTGTTTAAGGACGTTTCGGTCCGTCGTCGCTGTATTTGAGGCGAATCTCTAGTTTACTAACTTTTCGGTCTATGGGGCTTTCCCTATGAATGAGCATGATGCCCCCGGCATATCCATCTTTCTCGGAGCATGTGGTTGTGGCGGGCTCACCTTCCAGTTTTTGGATTGTAGGGTTGCTAGGCACGCGCAAAATGGTCTACGAGGCATCAATCATGCCCGATTAAAATTTTAGCCGTGTCGAACAACCCAAAGCCGGATCTTTAAACTAGAGTTTATGCGAAACAATCATGTTAAACACTTTAACACTAAGTGAGAGAGATTACAACCTTTGTAGATTCGGTCCTTCACTTCTTAAGCTTCGTGTTGAAGTCCCTTCGCTGCGATCATCGTGTTCCGGACTCTCGAGAGGTTCCCCGAAGAGAAAGATGCAGTCTTGCTTCCGATCTTCGATACAAAGATGATCTACGTTGATGTTTCGTTAACACAAGCTAACACTCATAATATAAAGTGAACACTCTCATCTAAAGGGCAAGGATAGATGAGGATGATGAAGTTGGATTTTTGCTCTCCTTTATTTTCTATTTCTCACTCATTTTCATCACAAAGATCAAAGCTAGAAAGCTTTGCAAGCAAAGAAGAAGGAAGAAGATGATGAATAATAATAGAATCCTTTTGTGATGAATAATGAAAGTGTGATAATGAATAATCTTGCAACCATGGTCAAGGATGACTCATGTAGAGATTTAACTAGGGCTAGGGTTTGGGTTGGGTTAAGAATGAGTCACACATAAATATCAAGCATAATATCTCATTCAAGACAAAACATAAGCTTCTAGAATCTACTAGAAGTCTTAACCCTAATCCAAACCCTAATCATGTTTAAATTCCACAAAACATGTTGCATTAATAACCATATCATGTTACAATATTATATATCATATATATAATATTTATCGTAACAAAATAAAATAATATAATTAACATATATCGCATATATATCAATGTATTACCCGAGCGAGAAAAAGAATCTTTTAGTGAGCTTATATTAGTTAATGTAATTTAATATATCATATATATTATTATACATTAAATTATCGAATCAACACTTAATCCGACAATCCGGCTATAACGCATATAACCGACTAATATCTCATTTACCGATTCATCGAATCAACACTTGATCCGATGACCCGGCTGATATCAAATATCGCGAGAATAGAATACGGTATCACATATCGCATTATCCTCGGTCCCACACATATCACATATGTGCTCTTACTCCGTTTTGCCTGAGTCAAGAAACCTCTGTGTAAGACTCTAAAGAATCGTCAATACGCCGGCAGCAGGTGATGATCATATCAAACACCCACAAGCTGCAAGCGGTCAGCTAAACGTACAGCCACCCAGGTATTGAGCGCTCAGAAGATCAACAAGCAAGACTATACTTTCCCTTGTGAATCCAATCAGTAACACTCCCGTACAGTCCGGTCTCGTCGTCTGATATGTCGCATATCTCGCCAAGGGGTGGTAAACGTCAGACCCTAGAAGCTCGATAAGTCGTGTCGATATGAGGTCTATAACACATCGAGAAACTACTGATAACACTTACCCATAAATCTCAGCAACCCTGGCCAGGGATTTTCGGTTATAGCCAATCGAACACAGCGCAGCATCAACTACCTATACCAGGAGAGACGAATTCCCTCCTATCGCTCATTGCCTCCATGTGATTCGGGACTGTACCCAAAAGCCACCTTTTTGCACGCCCTCTTGGACGTGGTATGATGGAAATCAATGCACAGTGGGAATCACACAAGCCTCTATGACGATCTCGGGTCAACAGACTACTCTGTACCAGTGTTACCGGAGAACTGCCATCTGACGTGAGGTATAATACCATCAGGGAGTTCTCGGCAAGTCTGTCCAGTGTACCCAGTCTCTACTGAGCACCCGTACACCATCCTTGATGTCAAACACCGATGGATATGGGATCATCCATCGCCCATCATATGGGTCAAGATGCGTATACGCTAGTCTACTCTGGTGTATCGATGCCCTGTCTCGATACACCCTCGACTAGGAACAGTTATAGGATGCACTCGTCGACTACCGTGGCCCCACTAGTATGATCTCATCATAGTCCCAGTAGTCCAGTACATATCCTAAGGGCTTTATCAACAGGTAACATAGAGACAATCAGAGTACATGTTAAGATAAAGTACAATCAGATAGCATACTATCATGTCGAGCAAGAAAGTCCTCCCTATATACGTCCAAGCATCTATTACAATATACATCGTATGTACAATAATGGCCTCTAGGACATACATATTGAAGAAGAAGAAGAGAGTTCTTCATTCTTGAGAGTTTCATCTTCTTGATCTCATTCATGCTAGAAAAATGCAAGCACCATTTTTCTTATCTCATTTCCTCCATCTATGGCAACCAACCCCAAAGTGAGACATACACTTCTACACTACATTCTACAGCAAACCTTGGGCATGTCGAGTTGCCGGCTTCATGCCCGAGTTGCCTCGGTATAGAGGCGGGAGCCCGTAAAAGATGCAGGCGACGTGGTGCCCTTCCGGCGAAGAGGCGACGACCGGAGATCCCGCGAGGAGATCGGAGTGGAGATGAAGACCGGAGGACTCGGATCAGTCGGTATATCTCTAACCCTTCTCTTGTTTGCTAGAATAAGTTTAATGGCACGATCCGGGGTTTAGTGCGCGGTGGTGCCGGTTTTGCTAAGTCCGCAAAAATTAAAGTTTATCACCGTTTCCGCATTTGGCCGTCGGATTGACGGCCGGGGCGCCGCCGTGCACTTACATTGGTATCAGAGCCTCGCCATTAACTTCGTCTAGCTTCGTTTGATGTGTTTTGCGTTTCCGATCGACCAAAATTCCAAAACCTACATATTACCTCACATCAGTTTTCTGTTGAATTTTTTCTTGCTCCAAAAATTTTTCAGGTGGTCTCAGAATGATGTGCAGGGAGTTCTAAGACTACTGGAGAAATTCGATGCATTCAGTCAATGATTGGAGCGCGGAACCGCGGCCAACCCACCTTGGGCCGCGGTTCCGCCGCACATTGAAGTCTTCAATGCATCAATTTTTCCCTGTAGGCTTCTGGACTATTTTTAGGGCTTTTGGAATATTAAAATTGGGCCCAGGTTTTCTGTGAGTGCTACAGTTTTGATTGGGGGCCCACTTGTTAATTTTTGGTCAATCGGAAAATTTTAAACACATTTTTCACAGTATTTACATTATATCTGCGACCGTGAATGTCACTTGATCGGTAAATCCGGTCTAACTGCTATAGCCCGGTTAGACGGATTTGCGAACATGACTTTCACGTTGATGTTCTATGTTTATGCTGTGATGTTGCGGATCGGTCGTGGGGGATAGCCTGGATGCAATGCCAGTACAGTGCTGTTGTATTATGTACATTTGATATTGCGGGGCGAGCGTCCGACTTGTGGACTGCCGTCACTGCCAGTTTGTATTATTCTTTTGGGGCACGACCTGGTTGCGGTCGATGTACCCGGTGTATGTATATTTTACTTTCTGTACTAGGATTACCCCGCGGAGGGGTGCACGGATAGCCGGGTTATGGAGGGCAACAAGCCCGCATCCAATGGAATTGGGACGGAGGGGGCTTCACTCTAGGATTGGCGGGCTATTCGCCGCACTCGTAGGGGGTACAGGTTGACCCAGGAGGGGTGCCCAAGTTGCCGGATTCCGTGGAGTGCTGGGTGGTCCATTCACGGAGCTGAAGGGGGCTGCCTCGCTTCAGGTTTTGGCGGGTAACTTTCCGCGCCCGTAGGGGTCTAGGATTTCATTGCACAGGCTATCCACACGACCAGGGGAACGTCGGGTTTCAGTAGTGGCTCTGTGAAACCCGGGGATCCCAGATATCTGTATTGTTCTGTGATGCTGTACATTTCTGTGATGTTGCATTTCTTTTCACGCCTTGAGCGAAATATAATATATTGGTATATATATTAGTAGATGTTGTATATGTTTTTCATCCGCGCTAGTCCAGTCCCCGCTCTGCCGTTAGTTAGCTAACCTAACGGGTGATGACGGGACCCAGTGGCAAATGCGGATGGCATATACGTACGTCAGTATATTTTCGTTCTTTGTGGTGTGATCAATTGATGGGACTGCGTTGATTCAGATCAATGCAAGTTAAACAAACCTATTCTGATGTTGTTGGAACACTTTTCAAAAAGCTGTTATTGCAAGGGCGTTCTCTTTTGTTTTGCATCGTGGTATTCAGTTGGAATATCCTGCTCCTCAGTCGACGAGGCAAGGGCCGAGATCCCTTCACCGGGAGTGACCCCTTGGACAAAAGTTTGCGTCAGGGCATTAACTTCACTATAGCCGATTACTTTTGCTTTGCATCGTGGTATTCATTTGGGATATCCTGCACCCCATTCTACGGGGAAAGAGCCGAGATCCCTTCACCGGGAGTGACCTCTTTAGTAAAGGTTTTCGTCACTATATTTTCTAAAAAGCTATCCGTTCCTTCAACGATATCAAGTTCATTACGTTAAAGGTTTTCTCCAGAAACCATTCGTAGCCCTCCATCATTTCGGTTAAATATTCGGTAGTATTCAAGCTATGTATTTTGACCTCACGCCAAGGCATAGTGATTGGTAGCTGCCGGATATTTATCTGTAGCATAGATAGATGCGTTGGTTTGGGACAGTCGTACTACTATTTTGGCCTACGTCAAGGGTATGTACGGGTGGGTTCAAATTAACCTGGATAATGATGGGCAGAACTTGACATGTGACTTATGATATTTTGACCTCACGCCAAGGTCATAAGAGCATGGGGCAGAAATCACATCAGGAGTTTCAAAAGAACTGAAACTTGCCAGATATGCGCATACCTTCTGGAGTGTGGTACCGTGAGCGGATTCCGTCACGTTGTCATGCGATGATAGTTGGATCCCGATTCCCACTGATGAGTTGGTTTACTCCTCGGGTGACCCCAACTAATTCTTCTTTCAGGTTTGGAGGAGAATTTGAGGTACAGTGGGAGGTTTCCTGATTAGAAAAAGTGATAACCATTCTGATCTAGGTTAGAGTGCACGCTGAGTGTTTCTTTTCTCTCTCTCTCCGGCAGCGACCTTTGACCCGACCCTAGACTATGACTCAGTGACCAAGTTGACCGAACCTACTTAACACTGGCTTTTGGATTGTCAGAGTTGCAGACCTCTTTGCCACTCCTACTTTTACCCTTTTCTCCAGGACACCCCGTATTACTACGAACGTCCACTTCCATTGGACAAAACCATCGTATGGTTAGATACGAACTCGAAGGAATTTGAGGATGGTTTCTGGTTCTGGAGAAGACGGATAGGATTATTCAGTTGTCTTTTCTTTTCACCCTCTCTCAGGTTGCGAGTACTCCTTGGTTTAGGAGTAGTACACCTATTGTGCAAATTGGATAGTCTTCTTCCAAACCATAGGCTGGTTCCGACCGGTAGGGAATGAAGAAATCTAATTAGCCTAAACGGTGTACAGAAGGTATTAAGTTAAGACAAAGAAAGGGATTAGTAAGAGGGCAAAGTAAGATGCGACTGATATTCACGACCAAACCAAGTATTTCTTCGCCAATTCTAAATCACCTTTGTATTTCTCCAGGACACTCCGTATCACTACGAAGATCCACAGTTTATTGGATACTCCATCGTATGGTTATATACGAACTCGAAAGGAACTTGTTCCAGTTCGGGGATGGATTCTGGTCCAGGAGAAATAGGAATAAAGTACATTCAGGTGTCTTTTATCTTCACCTTCTCTCGCGTTGCGAGTGCTCCTAGGATTAGGACAGTACACCCTTTATGCTTATTGGATAGTCTTCTTCCAAACCATAGGCTGGTGCCGAACGGTAGGGAAGGAAGAAAACCATTTGGCCTAAGGGGTGTACAGAAGGTAATGACTAAAGACATATGAAGGGATTTAGAGAGGTGGCAAAGAATTATACGGTTACAGTTGTGAATCTGGATAATGGATGAGGCATTACTAGGAATACCAGGATACCCCAACGAAACATTTCAATGTTTCAGTTTCACTGTGTACTGTTAATGGAAAACTGATTTCCCGATTATACACTTACTCCAGGGTATGTATTTACCAGGTATGATTCTCACATCTGTATGGTTTTACAGATGATGAGTGGGAGTAAGTTATTGGGAATTAGGTGATCATCCTCATTATATCGGGATTCGTTGTAATCGGTGATATTTGAGGAGATCATCTGGGTTGTTTGCCGGTCGGCAAATATTTGGTTTTGAATATCCGCTGTTGTGCACCAATTTCAAATTGAAATATCTGTACGTCTATTTTCATAGAGTGAGATATACCTTTTGATATTATGTCGATGACATTTACCTATATCAGTGGATGGTTAGGTAAGGAGCATTAAACAGCGGTGTAATTCTTCTTAACCATAAGTACAGTTTTCAACCTACGACGCACAGTGAAAGAGTTGTTAGACTCAGCGGACTTATACAGAGTATTGTATGTTGTCCGGTGTCTATTAGGACAGAGGGGTGGTCCTCATACTATATTCTGTTTACTTTTAACTTCTCTAGTTCTTAGACATGTGTTTCGTAGAAACACAGGGTCTAAGTTTTGAGGAGTTATAGGTATTTGAATAGAGTAGAGAACCAGGTGTAGCAAGTATCGGGATTCTTCAAAGTGATCGAAGATGTAGATACTTGTGTATAGCATTCAGTTGATAGTAATGATAAAGAGAAATTACTTCTCTTTCAGGTAACTCATAATTGGAAGCATTCCTAAGTTGAGTAACGCTGATCGGCCTCTCTCCATTTAGTTGACATGCACTGGAGACAGTTGCATGATTTGAATCTGGTTAAATTAAATCAGTGTCTCTGGTTCTATATTGGATATAGAACAGTTCATATCTTAACGATGTTAAGGTACGGGGAGTTGTCCGGCTTATGCTTAAAACCAGACTCTGGATAACTCAAAGGCACGTTTCTGTAATGGCTGTTTGTGGGTTGACCCAGGCTTTGACGAGGGTTGATTTTCTACCATCTGGAAGATCAATAGTGATATTGTTCTTCACTCGCCACAATTTTAAAAGAAATGGATTTTTTTTTCAGAAAACAGTAGTGGGAGTATGGTAGAACTGGAAGTGATTCCAGAACCGCAAACGATTACTGAAGATTTGATAAGGAACCTAAAGATTCAATCTGATTTGACATTCCATTGGCCACTCCGCAGATAAGGTGGGTAACTTCAGGCACCCGAGAGGTACTCCGGTAACCTCAAGGACGGTGACAGGGAAGTTCTTGTTTACCCACACTTGCCATTGTTGTTGTTCCAGGCTGCGAGACCCGGCAGGAGGATGAGTATAGCGTCGTTCTAAACTAGCTTTAGAAGTGCACGTCTATATGACCTGCCAGAGGGTTGTCGTAGTCAGTGGGAGCAGCGGAAGCATTGGTGGACATCAGGCTTATGTCTATTTATAGACTAAAGCAGATCTAGCGGAGATAGATCATCCATTTCTGATATGACAGTCATAGGTTTGACGTCATCAGAACAGGGGATGGATCTGTTGAGAAGGTAGTAGGAAGTGATATTCCTTTACTACGATCGGTTATACTTTGGTCGTCACACAGTGGTTTCTCCACAAAGGACTTGGACATTATATCAGACATACTGGTTACTAGATCTATGGTTTTAGATCTAGATTTGGGTGGTTTCCCAATCTGGGTACTTAGACAGCATTCTAAGAGTATTTAGAATGGACGACTCCTGGCACGGTAGTATACCTGCAGATGATGGAGTCACCCTCTCTAAAGGTGTCTTACAGACTAAAGGGGAGAGGGATGTGCATGATTGGCAGATCACTTGCTCAGGCAATTGAGTCAATCATGAGATGTCAAGTACCACACCAGATGTTGTTCTTGCACTAGATGCAATAAGTTGATATTGATCCAATCCTGGAGGAACAGTCGGATGCAGTTTTAGAACATAAGTGAATGTTCTAGGGATATGATAACGGCAGCTTCCTTTAGGAGACGGTTATCATTCCAGGCTTCCAAGGTGACATGGACGACAAGGAGGTCGTCAGAGTTATAGTTTTCCTTCTGACGAGGGGCAGTATTTTGGACAGGTGGTCCAAGGCAATACTGAGGGTGGCATGGCGCAGGATACTGATTAAGTTCAGTTGACGATACAGTCGAAGAATTTTGGATTTGGAGTTCATTTATGAGCTAGGTGCCATCAGACATCCAGACATTCTAAGACAGGTATTGCTCATTTCGGGAGATGGTTTTCTCCGCGAACTTGAGATATAGAGAGACATAGAAAGAAACATCAAGGCGGATCCACTCACTGAGGCTATTCCTCAAACGCAATAGTTTCACAAACGGTTTTTGTGAGACTGACCAGTAGAGGAGTTGGGTGTTCGGTATCACACGGGCTGTGAGTATGCGACATCGCAATAATTAGTTTTGAGTGCAAGTGGGAGATTGTTGGAGATAGTGCCCTCAGAATCAATTATTGGGTCACAGGCACGTGATTGCAATGATTGAGGGAGGACCTATCCCGGGGAGACAGTCTTACTCGAGATGATAGTACGCTATCTGGTTTACCTTTATCATCGTGTACTGCTTTAGGTGACCTGACATGTCGCTATTGTACGTTGATAGAGCCCCTAGGATTCTTGCTTGACTGCCAGCAGTATGAGGGCGATCATATAAGTGAGAGCTGGAGTCTATAAGCGCATCCTTAAAAGGTCCCTAGTCGTAGGAGTTTCGAGACAGGGCATCGATTCTCCAGAGTAGACTAGTGTATACAGTCGAGACCCCGACGAGGGGCGGTGGCCGGTCTCACAAGCCACTGGTGTCAGTTGGTTCACCTAAGATGTATACAGGTGCTCATTGGGTTATGAGTACACCGGACAGGACTCGCCGGGAACATGCTAGTTGGTCTTATACCTTACGTCAGATAGCAGTTCCCAGGTGACATGTGTACAGATTAGTTCATCGACCTGGGGATCGTCATTTGTCTCGTGTGAGTTCCCACTGTACTTTGATTACTACCCTACCACGTCTCAAAGGAGTCGTGCAAACAGGTTTTAGTTGGGTACAGTCCAGAGCCACATGGAGGCAGTGAGCGGATCTTCGGGGGTTTCGTCTCTCCCGGTATTGGGGGTGAGGTCGCGCTGTGTCTAGGAGAGCCATTACACGAAGTCCTTGGCCAAGGCAGGAGATTTACTGGTAGGTATTCCAGTAGTATCTCAGGGTGTTCTGGGCTACACTCCGACACGACTTGTACCGCTTTTGGGGGTCTGATTTTTACCAACCCCCTAGGCCCGACATGCGATGCTCATAGACGGACGGACCGGACTGTACGGATATTGTCACTGACAGGCTCAGTAGGGTGTCAGGATGAGTTCGCTCATCGACGTCCCTTTTAGTCAATAGCTGGTGGCCCGTCACGTATTGGCTTATACCTCTGACGTGCTGGTGGTTAAATCCATAGCCATAGTATTGACGAGTCTTTAGAGTCCACCACACCTTCAGTTACTCAAGCTTTCGGGCGAAACGCTGTAGAGGCCGTATGGAGATATGACAGGGTCCGATCAGATACGTGCGGTATTGCACGGATCAGGATCGGACAGTTTTGTACTAGTGGCCGTATGGTTATATGGCAGCGTTCGATCAGATACGTACGGTATTGCACGGATCAGGATCGGACGGATATTACTAGCCGGCTTTGGTTTAAGCCGGATCCTAGTATAGTACAGTGTAGATTTTGTCTCATTGCATTTGTATTCGGACGGAATACAGATGCGGGTGTGTATGCACAGTATGGGGTTTTCCTGTAATTTATTACGGGACCAGTTTTCTGGAGTTGCCAGTTTGCTTTCCGTTCCGGCCGGTTTTTCTTTGTTCTTTCCCGGCCGGACTTTTCCGATGGAGGGGGTTATTTGCAATTGTGCAAATAACTTTAGTGGAGGGGTTTTATTGCATAAGTTTTGATATGATAGCATCTTTTCTTTTGTTGCACCATTCTTGCATTAATGAGATTGGAAAGGGTATGGAGTGATGTTTGGTTGATGTTTCTTTGTCTAGGATGTGGTCACCTCTTTACACTTCCTACACTCACCTCCCTTCATGCTTCATATACATTCTTTCCTCCACCATTCATTTGATAAGGAATGATAAGTTTTTCATGAGAAAAAAAAAAAAGAAAGAGAGAAGAAGAAGAAGAGAGTTCTTCATTCTTGAGGGTTTCATCTTCTTGATCTCATTCATGCTAGAAAAATGCAAGCACCATTTTTCTTATCTCATTTCCTCCATCTATGGCAACCAACCCTAAAGTGAGACATACACTTCTACACTACATTCTACAGCAAACCTTGGGCATGTCGAGTTGCCGGCTTCATGCCCGAGTTGCCTCGGTATAGAGGCGGGAGCCCGTAAAAGATGCAGGCGACGTGATGCCCTTCCGGCGAAGAGGCGACGACCGGAGATCCCGCGAGGAGATCGGAGTGGAGATGAAGACCGGAGGACTCGGATCAGTCGGTATATCTCTAACCCTTCTCTTGTTTGCTAGAATAAGTTTAATGGCACGATCCGGGGTTTAGTGCGCGGTGGTGCCGGTTTTGCTAAGTCCGCAAAAATTAAAGTTTATCACCGTTTCCGCATTTGGCCGTCGGATTGACGGCCGGGGCGCCGCCGTGCACATACACATATAACTAACACGGACAACGCAAACTTGCCCTGTTGGTATTGGTCTTCAATCCAGTTTTTGAAGACGTAGCAATCTTCGATCGGACGACCCAACACTCGGAGGTAGGGACAGTAATTGGGATCATTGACATCGTTTGGCTGCAACGGGCGTCTTAGATCTGGCAGATTGATGAGCCTGTTGCGCAGTGCCAGCTCGAACAGTCTTCTCGTTTTATCTTGAAGAAACGAGTAAGGACGTCCTAGCCTCTCCTCGAGGGATAGGCGTGGACGCACGTTGTTTTGGCGAACAACCGGCTTCAAGTCACTCGGTTGTTGTTGAGTGTTGGCGACGAAGGTTGCTTTCCCTTTGCCCTTTTCATTCTATGGCTCCGTCTTTGAAGAGGAAGGCCTATGGCCCATCTTGTCCATTTGGGTCAGCTTGTCAATCAAGGCCTGAAAAGTGCTCGTCTTGAAGAACATCATAAACTGTGAGATGGTTGCTTGCGGATTAAGGGTGCCCACGAGCATGCCTACCGTAGGTGCTTCTTCGATCCGCTGCTCGCATTTCGACCACAGATTCCGCCATCGTGTTGCATATTGAACCCACATTTCTCCTGGCCTTATCCTGGCATTGATCAGTGCTGTTATTGGGGTGCGTTCACTAGCACTCGCGAATCTTTGTGTAAACAGTAGCTCCATCTCCGCAAATGTTTTGATAGAGTCGTTAGGTAGCTCCGAATACCATTCAAAGGCCATCTCCGATAGGTTGTCGATGAATTGGCGAAGCAGCAGTTTGTCGTCGCCTCCAGTGTTGCCGCATAAGGCCCTGAATTGAGCGACATGCTGATGTGGATTCCTCGTCCCTTTATATACATGGAACTTAGGGATCGTGTATCCTGGCGGATACTTGATCTAATCGTACCATCCTGGATATGGTCGTCCAGTTTTCACGACCTGGCCAGCCGCTTCATTTGCCTGGTGTACTCGTATTTTTTGAGCAATATAATCATCCAGGGCGGCCTTGGAGACAGTTTCCCCCTTGGTTGCTGAAAGAGACGGAGGAGGATTAGATGTCTCCCCTCTATCGTCTTCAATAATGATCAGAGGGTCTTCGGCTGGAGGATCCGGCTGCAACATCACCCCGACTATGTCTTGGAAGAGAAGTGTCATTCGCTTTATGTTGGCAGCTTGTTCCGCTGCCTCTTTGTCCTTCTTTTCAAGTATCCTGCGAAGGAATTCGGCGTCGGTTTCTTGCTCCTGGCGTTGATCCGAGAATGCTTCTGGGCTTTCTTTTGGCCCGGTAAGCGCGGCCGTCGCAGTCATCATTTATTAGAGCTTCTGTTGTTGCTCTTGAGCTTTAGTCACGGATCGGGTGAGCGGTCGGTGACCCGTCGCAGCACAGCTGTCCTCTTTCCCAGATGCCATATGAACAGTATGCACCTCTATGCCCCCAGACTTGGGGCGTTTGTGCTCAGCGCTTTTACGGTTCACCATGTCCACAGGGGCTTTTTGCGGCCTCCTTTTCTTTTGAGTGATTGGCGTTGAGGGAGCCGTTGCAGTGGGCACCCATCCAGCTGTTTCTTTTTCTGGCTTGACAGAGTAGTCTTTCTCCTGCCGAACCTTCACCTTTTTCTGTCGGCGTAGATAGTCTTGATCCATCACAGAGTCTTGGACTTGACGCCAGACCTTGTAAATTTCAGAGGATAGCCGTTGAGGAGATTGCTCCGGCTTCTTCTCTGTAGCATTCTTCACAGGTGAAGGAATTCTCTTTATCACTGCAGTAGGAGAGTTTCTGCGCACCTTGTTGAGCAGTTCAAAGCTGTTCTCGGTTGGAACAGCAGGTTTGATCCCCACCATTGGAGCTGGCGGAGTTATCCCACAGGGAGAGTTGCCCCCAGCCTTCCTTACTCGGCGCCAGTGGCGACGTCGAGCGTGTCGTGCGGATGGAGTTGTTTCAGCTGTAGGGGTGACTTCCTCATGCCTCCTGCTTTGAGGAGAGACCGTTGTTGGTGCTAGCCCGTCGAAGACTGACACCTATTGAGAAGCAATGTCTAATCTGTCAAAGACAGACCTCTGGGCAGAGGAAGCGGCTTTGAGGACCTCGCCTAGAGCAGAAGTCGGAATGGCCATCCTTGTAAAAACTGACTTTTTGGAAGGAGAAGCCTTTCCAATGATTTCGTCCGCTTGAGCCGGGATGGCTATTCGCTTTGGGATGGCAACTTCGGGTATCGCGGGCTTGTAGACGCTCTGGCCCAGTCTGCTGAAAACTGAGGTATTGAAGTTGGGCGACCCGTTGAGAGGGGTCGCGTCAGTGGTAAGTCGATCAAAGATCGACATCTTTGGGGCTTCTTGCAACGTCATTAGGGCATTGAAGATCATCGGTGGGAGCATCGTCCCGAAGAATAATCCAGTGGTGGGTTGATTTACCTGCTCTACTGGCATCTTGAAAAGGGAGGCCGCTTGGGGCCCATAAGTCACTCCTCCAGCAGGGACGAAGCGAGAGTTGCAGTTGCAGGTAGTGTGTCACGACCTGAATATTTCGACTCATGACCGGCACTTAACCACGCTACGTCTACAGGCGTAACGCGACTAAGTAAGCCGAATCCAGAAATCAAAACCATTTGAAAGTAGTGAGTGTTGAAAACATTTAATGAAAACCTTTAGAAAACCTTAATTAGTTCAATGAGATTCTTTTTAAAGTTAAATTAACCTTATAATAATTTTGGCAATATTTCCTTTGTAAAAGTAAACCCGAAAATCGGGTAAAACCAGGGTATAAGTGAAAATGAGATATAATGTACAAAGCATCCCAAACAGGGAGCAATCACGCCCAACGGCGGAAACCATCACCACAAGAGTAATATACGACGCCGTAGCGAAGAATGAGCAAAAGTATCATCCCAGAATAATAACTGCAGTATAAAGTCGGCTCCCACGAGCTCGACACCAGAATACAAAAATATACATCATCGTCCTCACACTGTTTCTAAGTCAAGTACATATATGGTAGATGGAGAGTACTAGATACAAAAGTGTATACAATAAAAGTAACCAGATACCACAACCCACCTAAATAGCAAAACAGCTCTCACACCAACTGTAGTGGTATCTGAAGCTAAAAGATGGAAAATGGCAGCCTGTCGCGACTACTCTGAGGGGCAACCTGCAAATACTATGGCACAACGGGGGTGAGTTGCCAACTCGTGAATAGAGATAACATATAAAGGTAATCACGAGCATGTACGTACTGCGCTACGCTATTATATGCCAGCAGGTAAATCTATATGCGACAAGCAGTAAGTGCAATAATCATGCAAATGCTCTACCAGGTAAAATAACTACAGGATGAGATACATGATAATCATAGCTGAGCATGGGATAAACAATATCTACACGAAATATCTATCGTGGAAAAATAATCGGTGCCCAAGCTGCACCCAAATCCCAAATAAACTCAGGCGCCGGCACTCTCCTCGGCCCTCGAATCCTGTACATCTCTGAGAATCACGAGTGCCCAACATCGGTACCCAAAATATCATAAATACTCGTGTCCAGCATCGACACGCAAATCCTCATATATCGGGCTCCGTAGGTCCGGATCCGCCCACGGGCTCCGTCTGCGGTATCGGCCCTAGGTCCCGGCAGTACGGATCATCCCGCATCCATCTCTCGACTCTGGTCAGTATCCTCCGGATAACCGCCAGGTCCAACCAATCACCGGTAGGTACTCGCCCACCTCCAGGCTCAATCGGCAAAGTCCATCGATCATCTTGCCGAGGGGAACCATACCGGGTCCACCACGAACCCGCAAACGGATCATCTACTCCACGAATCGGGTTTCAAGCACACGTCTCAACACCGAGAAAACGCGTGGTGGACGCACCAAAATATCATATCACGAGGAACCGGGTTTTCAAATATTGCATCTTTTCTTAAATAATTCCACGGTCCTCAAAACCAGAAATCACATAAAAATCCAACACCAATGAGTAAATCAAATACGATGTGCTAAGTGCATCAAGTCATCATAATATAGGTACAAGGGAGAAACCGCGTTTCTTAAGATAGTTCAGTTTTTAAAGACAGCATGCGGCTTCCAATTTCTATGAAAATCATATCGAATCATATGTGAGATAAACTACAGTATAATGATCATGGCAATTCTACAGTGAGGGTATCATGGCAATTACTAACGGTGTGTGTGTAACATGTTGATTAGTGCTCGTGCAACATAAACCGTTAGTAATAGTGCGGTGTTCTATCAATTCTAGGTTTTCATACGTATAGCTGGGAATGCAGTATGCAACAACAGTATCCATGAACAGTCAATGTAGGTAAATGCAATGTATAGCTATAAAGTCCTATCAGCCCTGACGTAGAACGTCATGCGGGCGATATCCCCATAGATGTTAAATCTACTCACCGAAGTCTCACTCTAAGTGTAGCCAACGACTTGTTTCCCCTTCTTCGCAGCGTCCGTCTCACTCGCCTGTGAACTTAGAATTACACAATATATCACACATAAGCTCAAATCTACCAAAAACGCAAAGTCAAGGCCAAACTAGAAACCCGCGTCGCAAACCAAGCGCGCGTATGCGCGATATGCTAAAACGTGTGATTACGCTCCTGAAACCAACCTGATGCGTCGCGATACGCAGCACAACCCAAACCCACACACGTATCACGTGTGTCGCGAAGATTTAAAATATGGAAAATAGGGTAATAGGTCCCAGATTTTGATACAGAAGGAGTTTTATAAAAATAAATATATCATGAAATCCCAAATATCAGCAGACACCAACCACCAAAACCCCAACCCAATACCCTCCCATCTGGCCGCAATTTGCGGCCAGAATGAGTTTTTCGGCTGCCTGGGTAGGGGGGTGGGCTCCCGGATTTGGTGTGTGAACTCTATACATCCTGTGTATATCCCAGTAATTACAATTTTAATCTAAAACACCCCGAGTAGTAGCAGTTTCCACAGAACCCAATTTCAAGTTTAAAATCACACTTTTGCACTAAAATGATACTTTAGGGTATATTTGTGAAATCTGAAACAATCCCAAGTCTAAAACTACACTAATATCACATTACTAAGCTAATCAAGCCATAAAAAGCTAATTTTAGTCATAACCTCACTAATTCCCTTTATATAGCACAAAACATGCATAAAATGTGATATTTAGCCACAAATACAACAAGTTATCCAAAAGGGGTGTTAAGGGTGAGTTAATACCTTCAAAACACCATAAGACACACCAAAAATCCCTGCTTTTTCCTCAAGTGTGCAGATCCACCACCAAACACCTTAAAAGCTCATTTTTTTCTATGGTTTGTGAAGGAAAAGTGTTGTTTTGAGTAGGGTTTGATGAGGAATGAAAAGAGAAGAGAGAAATGGAAAAGAAATGGTGTTGTTGCTGCTTCTCCTTCTGCTGGAGCTCAGAAGTGAGGAAAAGAGAGAGAAGCAAAGGTCAAACAAGGTCAAATCCATACCTAACCACCATGCCTTCATTTCTATTTAAATTTACTTTATAAAAAAAGGTTTTGACTTGTTTAAATGGGTGGGATAAGTAAAACCATGCAAGAAAGAAAAAGGGTTAACATGATACACTTTTTAACCAAAGTCACAAAAATTGTGTTAAGCGTGCATGTGTACACTAATACAGTTTCCAATTAGAGTAAACACAACTAAAAATAATTAACAACCCTATATATATATATATATATATATATATATATATATATATATATCCATAAGAACACTTCACAACACAAAAGACCACTAGTCAAGAAGAAAAATAGGATATCCATTTTTTACGAAAAACACGCACACCTGCTAATTAACGCGAAAACATTCTAAACGAATTTCAAAGCGTTACAATCTACCCCCCTTAAAGACATTCGGTCTGCGAATTTAAAAATCTAATAATACATACCTTCAAAATGATGGGTATACCTCTTCCTCATCTAGCTCTCGGTCTCCCAAGTGACCTCCTCGCCGCTCTGGCCATGCCAAAGTACCTTGACTGACGGTATGTCCTTCGATCTCAATTTCTTCACTTGTCGATCTATGATCATCACCGGCTGCTCTGCATAGGAAAGGTCACGCTCAAGCTGGATCGTCGGGTGCTGAATCGCATGCGAAGGATCATGAAGATATCTGCGGAGTATCGAAACGTGAAATACTGGGTGCATGTCTGGAAAACTGGGCGGAAGGGCTAACCGATACGCAACCGCACCAACGCGCTCGAGGATCTCGAAGGGGCCTACATATCTTGGACTAAGCTTACCCTTCTTCCCAAATCTCATCACACCTTTCATTGGGGAGACCCTCAAGAAAACACGATCACCAACAGAAAACTCAAGTCTGCGCCGACGACGATCCGCATAAGATCTCTTCCTACTCTGGGCTGCTCTCATCCTATCGTGAATCAACTGGATCTTTGCGGTCATCTCCTCCACAATCTGCGGCCCTAATATACTGATCTCACTGAGCTCTGTCCAACAGGCGGGCGATCTACATCTCCTCCCATAAAGAGCCTCAAACGGTGCCATCTGAATGGTCTGCTGGTAGCTGTTGTCATAGGAGAACTCTACTAGGGGAAAATGATGATCCCAGCTACCTCCGAAGTCTAATACGCACGCTCTGAGCATGTCCTCGAGAGTCTGAATAGTCCGCTCTAACTGTCCGTCGGTCTGTGGATGAAAAGCTGTGCTGAAACTCAAGCGGGTGCCCAAAGCCTCCTGAAGCCTCTGCCATAGTCGGCTGGTAAACTGGGTGCCTCTGTCGGACACAATACATGTCGGAACTCCGTGCAGTCGTATAATCTCATCAATGTAAATCTAGGCATATTGAGCAAATCCGAAAGTCGTCTTCACCTGTAGGAAGTGAGACGCATTCGTCAAACGATCCACGATCACCCAGATGGATTCATACCCTTGACAAGTCCTGGGTAGACCCACAATAAAGTCCATAGAAATCTGTTCCCATTTCCACTCCGGAATGGGCAATGGCTGTAGCTCTCCCGCGGGCCTCTGATGCTCAGCCTTGACTTGCGGACAAGTCAGGCATCTCGACACAAAATTTGCGAATTCCCTCTTCATCCCGTCCCACCAGTAAACATCTCTCAAATCATGGTACATCTTGGTGGACCCTGGATGAACACTATACACCGATCAATGTGCCTCCTCGAGAATTTCGCGTCGCAGTCCCTCAGCATCTGGTATGCACAATCTGGTCCCAAATCGTAGTATCCCCTGATCATCGATCACGAACTCGGAAAATCTGCCCTGTCCCATCTGCGTCCTGATCTCTGAACAACGGTCATCACTGCGCTGTGCCTCATATATACGGTCAAGCAACTGTGGGCGTGCACGAACATGCGCAATCTGTCCTCCGATCGGCGTAAACTCGAACTGTACCAGGCTGTCGCATAAGATCTGCCAATCTGCCGATGACTGCCCCTGTACTACGCTCAAGCAAGATAGACTACCCCCGGGTCTCCTGCTCAAAGCATCCGCCACTACATTAGCCCTGCACGGGTGGTACAAGATCTCACAGTCGTAGTCCTTCACTGACTCCATCCATCGGCGCTGTCTAAGGTTCAGGTCTCGCTGCTGGAAGATATACTTTAAGCTCTTGTGATCAGTAAACATCTGGCACGACTCGCCATACAGATAATGTCGCCAGATCTTAAGTGCAAAGATCACTGCAGCCATCTCCAAATCGTGAATAGGGTAGTTCTGTTCATGTTTCTTCAATTGCCGCGAAGCATACGCTATCACCCTGTCATGCTGCATCAGAACACACCCTAGCCCCACTAGAGAAGCGTCACAATATACCATAAATCCGCCTGACCCTGAAGGCAATGATAATACCGGCGCCGTAGTCAGTAAAGCCCGTAACTGCTGAAAACTGTGCTCACACTCCTCTGACCAAACGAAAGTAACTCTTTTCCGGGTCAACCCGGTCAAAGGTGTAGCAATGCGAGCGAAATCCTGCACAAATCGCCTGTAGTAGCCGGCCGGCCCTAGAAAGCTGCGAATCTCCGTAACTGATGTGGGTCTGGGCCAACTCCGAACGGCCTCGATCTTCCTCGGGTCTACACATATACCGTCTCGTGAAATCACGTGCCCCAAGAAGTCTATGTTGTCCAGGCAGAAAGCACACTTGGAGAATTTGGCGAAAAGCTAATGGTCTCTCAAGGTCTGCAGTGTAATCCGCAGGTGCTGCTCGTGCTCCTCTCTACTCCGAGAATACACCAGAATATCATCAATGAATACTATGATGAACAGATCAAGATGCGGCCAGAAAATACGGTTCATCAAATCCATGAATGCTACCGGCGCATTGGTGAGTCCGAACGACATCACCAAAAACTCGTAATGGCCGTAGCGCGTACGGAAAGCTGTCCTAGGAATGTCCTCCTGTCGAACCCGCAGCTGATGATAGCCTGGTCGCAAATCGATCCTCGAAAAGTATCCTGCCCCCTGAAGCTGGTCGAACAAATCGTCGATACGCGGCAAAGGATATCTGTTCCGCACTGTAACCCTGTTCAGCTGGTGATAGTCGATACACAGACGCAAACTGCCGTCCTTCTTCTTGACGAACAGGACCGGTGCACCCCAAGGAGAAACATTGGGTCGAATAAGTCCCTTATCCAGCAGATCTTGCAACTGACCTTTCAATTCTCGAAGTTCCGCCGGGGCCATCCGATAAGGCGGTATAGAAATAGGCCCCGCGCCAGGAACCAAATCAATACAGAAAGAAATGTCGCGCTCGGGCGGTAGCCCAGGAAGCTCGTCAGGGAACACATCAGGGAACTCGCTAACAACCAGAACCCGATCCAGAGGAACCTCTGTAGCTCTAGTATCACAAACATAGGCGAGGAATCCCTGATATCCCTTCCTCAAAAGCTGTTCAGCGCGAAAAGAAGAAATCACACAGTGTGGGGCGGCACCACGGTCCCCAAACACAACAAAGACCGACTCGCCGGAAAACAAAATCTAACTGTCTTCTCTCGGCAGTCAACAGAAGCATAGCACGTGGCCAACCAATCCATGCCTAAAAGAACGTCGAAGTCCAACATCTCGAGAAGGATCAAATCGACAGGCAGCTCTCTCTCGCCAATACAGACGGTACAGGATCGGAACACGTGCCTAGCAACAAACGACTCTGTAACGTTTTAAAAATAATTAAATAAATAATTAAATGAATAAAATTGTTTAAGTGAATTTTATGATTTTCGGTAAAGCAAAATGTATTTTTCGTAAAATCAAACCGCAATCGTTTTTCATTATAGATTCAAAAATACCTATTTAATTATGTAATTACTAGTAAATAGTGTTTATTTAGCCACTTATAAATTTTTAGTTTAATTCAATATTTTTCCTAAATTAATTATTTTAAATAGTAACATAAGCTTTATTTTTACACTAAATTAGTGTAAATTACAAATTTGAATGGTTTTAATTTGTAAAAATGAACCATGGCATATTATAATTTAGTGTGTATCATGCAAAATTTATTTGCAAATTTTTCCAATTTTCTTGAGCTTTCTTGAGTTGCTATAGTAAATAAATAAAAGAAAATGAATAAAGCATGAAAAGACTTAAAGTAAAGTGATGTTTGGGTGAAGTTTCTACACAATTATCCTCACTCTTTTCTCTTTATCCCTCTCTCCCTTGCTATGGCCGGCCATCACCATGGCAGCCCCCCCCCCCCCATTTCCCACTTCATTTTATTACAAAAAATCATTAAAAATTCTCCAAAATTCAATAAAAAATGCACAAAATCCTATTTATTTCCTACCCTTTATTCCTTGCTCTTCTTTACATGGATTTTGGAGATGGATAACATGCATTTTGGGGGCTCATTTTCATGTTTGGACTTTAGGTTGTGGAGGTATAAATTCTTCTCTTTTGAATTATTTCTATTAAATGTTCTTTTAAAGCATAATTAGATTTATTATATTAATTCTAGTTGTAAATTTTAAAATTCAAGTTAGGGTTTGCAAATTCAAGAGGTGGTTTTTGTCAATTAATTAGGGTTATAATAGCTAGTTTAACATCTTTTAGAGTGGAAAATTCTTGCATGGTGGTGGTATAATAAATTGTTTATTGAAATTGTTTTAATTAAACTATTTAGCTAACTAGATTTTTCTAAAATGTGTTTGTGGGTAAAATAAAATTCTTATTAAGGGTGTTATCATTAGATGGTAATTTTAATGAGAATATTAGCATATTAATTGAATGAAAAACTTAGTTGATCACTAGATTACTTTGATAATTTGAAAAATTGCAATAAAATGCTATTATTTTGTAAACTAGATTTTAGGAATTTCTAAATAAATGTGATTAAAAATATAATTATGGTTTCATTATATCATTATCATCATAAATTGTGGTTTAAGTGATTAATTTATGCAAAATCATGTTTTGAGGTGGAATTGTGGTATTTTGCTTGGAAAATGTTGAAAATTGTTAAATGTTGCAAACTAGAAATTTCAAATAAATGCAAAATTGGTTAATAAAAATATAGTAATGGTTTGTATAGTTTAGTAATGCTATTTAATGAGTTTTATAACTATTGGTTTCATTTAAATGTGTGATTGTGTATATATATAGTAAGAGGTTCGTAGGTTTCAGATAGAAACACACTGAAACTCGACATGGGGTATACGTGTATGTGTATATATATAGAACTAGGTATAGGTATATACATATATATACAACACGTATGTGTGATTCATTGATGTGATATGATATCTGAGGTATGATGAAACAGTATAACTGGGCTTGATGCCGTGATTCTCGACTATACAGTCGTATTAAAGTGTTAGCGGATCATTAGAGAATGAGATAATGAACATGAATATATAAATTATGAAGGGTGGTGGTGATATTGAGGTACATGGGACGCTAAAATAGTACCTGGGCTATAGCTTGTGACTGATCACGATATGATATAGGTAGGACTTAACCACAATATGACACATGTGGCATGATATTTCTGAGGATAAAGTAAGGATTATTCTATGATTGCAATGATATATGATTGATGTATGCGATTATAGTTTAGCACCTGGATCATGAGATGTGTTGATGATGACATTATACGAATAATGAGACACCTAGGAGATACTTGACCCGTACCCCGACATTGGGATGCCGTACGATAGATTTTACCGTACGAGGCTTAGATTTGATGATTGATCCGCACTCTTGATTCGAGGAAGCCGTACTACGTACGTGACGCTATTGAGGCGGGATAGCCGACTATTAGAGATATTGATTCAGACCTTAGGTAGACTCTAGTTTCATACTGACTAGTCTATTAGGTTTAGTTCCTTAGGATGTTAGATGGACACTGGTTTAGGTTCGACTAACACAGTGGTAGTTGTACTCGTATCTCGCAGAGGAGTGGATAATGCACACCTGTATTTACATTCATACTGTAATCATCATGGTGCATGTTCTTTTATATGTTGCTATAATCAGTATAAACTTTACCTGTTAGGACACCAGCACTATTACCAATGATGCGCATATTCCACGCACACTTATTTGCCGGCTCACACATCATCATCGGTAATTGCTATGTCACGTACACTCTAGATCATATTGTCTTTTATGGATAGAATCAGTTAACAACTAGACAGATATAATATTGTGATTATTCTCTGACATTAGTATAAGACATGATATTTATTACTTAGACATTCATGCATTCATATTTCATGTTATCGCACAGTAGTATGGGAATATGCCGTCACTTATTATATACTTGCTCATGATTTTGAGAATTGGATTTCTATGAGATTTCTGGATTTTTGGGGAAAACCGCAATAAATTATAAAACCTCCTCTCTCTCTCTCTCCTCTCTTTTTAAAATAAATGCGGTTTTCTCGTGATGTATGTGTCGTCCACCATGAGATTTCATGTTTTCTGTTGGATTTCGAGACCCGATTCGAGGAGTGGATGAACCGTCTCGGGTATATGGTGGGCCCGGTATGGTACCCCGGGGCAAGAAGATCGAGTTGTAGACGATGAGCCTGGCAGGGGAAGACTACCTACCGGTGATGTCTGGCGCGGCGGATATCCGGAGGATACCGACCGTTGTCGTGAGATTTGATGATATGGGCCGATCCGGACTGACGGAGCCCGACATATTGAGACTTGAGATTACATGTGTTGTGTCGATGCTTGACACGGATTTCCATGGATTTCATTGTTGAGATTTCAGATTCTTATACACATTTTACTATGATAACAGCTAAAGATTTCTTATACAGATATTTTTGGATTTCAGGATTGGTTATTTTATATTCATGATGCATGCATATACATTCATATGACATAGTATTATATGAGGCACAGACACGAGCACGAAGTATCTGCATTTACACGTAGTTTTACCCTGCTATTACTAGTTGATTGGGATTTAATAGTGTATTATTATGACCTAGGATAGCGTTGTGCATTCGATTTCTTTTCGTAGATGTCTTCTACTCATGAGTTGGCAACTCACCCCCGTTGTGCCAAATTTTATTACAGGTTGACGTACAGGGTTCCTTAGCAGATTGTTAGCACATCTTTTCTTCAGGGTGATTTGCACGGTAGGTTGGTTCACTTGTATCCGAACCACCATTGTACATTTATTCATTCATTTGTATCTAGTAAGCTCCATCAACCATATTTGTATTACTTGATAAGTTATTGGACCAGTCTTTTATTTCGACCTTAGAGTCACGCATGTATTATTCTGATCTGGTGGTTTTGTTTTCTTTTGAGTTTTGAGCCTCGCCTATTGGCGTTGTATATTATGGTGCTTGTTGTGGTTGTTTCCGCCTGTTGGCGTTGATGCTAGCTCCCGTTTGGGGATGCTTTTTATTGTTTATGTATATTATACTTGTTGTACCCGTTTGGGGCCAGTTTTTACAGAGGATACTCTACCGAAATTTTTGGTAAAATTTGCTGATGTTTTTATACTTGTTTTCTTTTCTTTTCTTCTTTTTCTTCTCTTATGGTTTAGATTTCTGGGCTTCGGCTTACTTAGGTAACGTGGCGCCTCTAGACGTTTCGTAATCTAAGTGCCGGTCACGTTCCGTACTTTCGGGTCATGACAAAGTTGGTATCAGAGCGCTAGGTTTAACCTTGTATAAGTCTAGGTCACCCTTGGTTGATGGAGTAGGCGATTTAGGTAGAGTAACGTACCGTGGGTATGGTCCGCGGCATACTTACGATACGTTACTCTGCTTAAGGAGCCTTAGGATGTACATTGTTTGCACCGTATTTCATTCGTTCCTTTGATCTATCTTCGTCAATATCGGATGGTGGTTTCTGTTACCACGGGCAGAGGAAGCTGCGGCTCGAATGCGATAACCATTAGAGTATTGGTTATTCTTGAGGATTGAAGCATTGCTTAGAGTGCGGACGAAGGGTATTCGCATGCCGTCCGGACGAAATTAAAGTGTTCGAACGATTATCAGAAAACCATTTTCCCAAGTTTAAAGTATTCGGAAGAACATGCAGGTATTTCGATGGACCCTCTAGAAGAATGAAACCCTAACTCGACATAATGACCACGAGAACGCCCTTGAACCTTAGGGTTTACGGCAGTTCCGCTGTGCCATTAGTGAGGCTTGGGTTTGCCCTTCTACGGCTGGATCATCGATGCTGGGGTATGTACCGGATATTTTTAAACTGTACTTGAGTGTTGAGCTCTCGGGGAATTATGGGATTTTTGATGGATCGATCGAAAGATTTAATGTAGTCCGGATATCAAGTGAAGGGATAGACTACGTGGGAGACTCTACATATGAGGATTTTCGTTGGTAGCGCAGTCAGCACAGCTACAAAGAGACGAGTTCGAAGCAATCGACATCAGAAGAAAGAGGCGCACTTTGACGATAGTGTTTACGATTGTGATTTAGTGATTTGAATTTCCTATTTTCGTTGATTGGATTTTTGTATTTTGAGGACTTTGTTCTACGATTGGTATTTCCTGTGTGTACCTTCATTCTATCTGTGTTTCATATATCAGTTGTATTGATGTGGTTTAGTACGCACCCAGTACACTTGAATTGGTTATATATATTTTGAGATTTTGATTTGATTTCGTGCATACGGGTTACACATGATTTTGATATATGCTTCGACCTAGTTTTTATCCATTTTCGTACTGTGATTCGAGTCTGATATTCGATGTATGTTTTCATGCTCCATGTACACCTGATTAGGATTCTTGCGCATACTTGGCGTACTTGATGCGATTTTGTTCACACCAGATGCACTAAATCGGGGTTTTGTGCAGATTAGATGCACCTGATAGTGAGTCGTGCACGCCCGTTGCACTTGACAGATGTTTTTGGTGCACACCTGTTGCACTTAGTTTTGTTTTGTGGGTATTCATGGTTTCTGCATTTTGTTTCGATTTCAGTGCGCACCGGACGCACAAGACATTTTGTTGATGTGATTGGGATTGATTTTAGTTTGAGCAGTATGTTTTCATAATCATTATTATTTGAGTTAGTAACCAGGCGGGACGTGTATGTTAAATAAAAGATATATATATATAGCTATTTTTTTAAAAATTAAACGTCCGCTACTTAGACCTTGACATGTGCATTGCACGGCGATTTTCAAGAAGGGGTTTTTGTATGCTGCTTTATTATGATGATTCGGCGATTTTACTAGGATGCGAACTATATATAAGTTATAGATTGATGTATATTATGATGGTTTTCACATTGGGTTGTGATATTTCATTATCGCCATAACTCCGATGATTGCGTCATTCTTGACGGAGTTGATTTTTGTTATGTATTAATGATTTCAGAGCCCTGACGATTTGAGTGTTTTGCTAAATGCTTTAGTATTTGGAAGGGGAGTTTTAATTTAAATTCGGGGACCGAATTTCTTAAAGGGGGGAAGATTGTAACGTTTTAAAAATAATTAAATAAATAATTAAAAGAATAAAATTGTTTAATGAATTTTATGATTTTCGGTAAAGCAAAATGTATTTTTCGTAAAATCAAACCGCAATCGTTTTTCATTATAAATTCACAAATACCTATTTAATTATGTAATTACTAGTAAATAGTGTTTATTTAGCCACTTATAAATTTTTAGTTTAATTAAATATTTTTCCTAAATTAATTATTTTAAATAGTAACATAAGCTTTATTTTTACACTAAATTAGTGTAAATTACAAATTTGAATGGTTTTAATTTGTAAAAATGAACCATGGAATATTATAATTTAGTGTGTATCATGCAAAATTTATTTGCAAATTTTTCCAATTTTCTTGAGCTTTCTTGAGTTGCTATAGTAAATAAATAAAAGAAAATGAATAAAGCATGAAAAGACTTAAAGTAAAGTGATGTTTGGGTGAAGTTTCTACACAATTCTCCGCACTCTTTTCTCTTTCTCCCTCTCTCCCTTGCTATGGCCGGCCATCACCATGGCAGCCCCCCCCCCCCATTTCCCACTTCATTTTATTACAAAAAATCATTAAAAATCCTCCAAAATTCAATAAAAAATGCACAAAATCCTATTTATTTCCTACCCTTTATTCCTTGCTCTTCTTTACATGGATTTTGGAGATGGATAACATGCATTTTGGGGGCTCATTTTCATGTTTCGACTTTAGGTTGTGGAGGTATAAATTCTTCTCTTTTGAATTATTTCTATTAAATGTTCTTTTAAAGCATAATTAGATTTATTATATTAATTCTAGTTGTAAATTTTAAAATTCAAGTTAGGGATTGCAAATTCAAGAGGTGGTTTTTGTTAATTAATTGGGGTTATAATAGATAGTTTAACATCTTTTAGAGTGGAAAATTCTTGCATGGTGGTGGTATAATAAATTGTTTATTGAAATTGTTTTAATTAAACTATTTAGCTAACTAGATTTTTCTAAAATGTGTTTGTGGGTAAAATAAAATTCTTATTAAGGGTGTTATCATTAGATGGTAATTTTAATGAGAATATTAGCATATTAATTGAATGAAAAACTTAGTTGATCACTAGATTACTTTGATAATTGGAAAAATTGCAATAAAATGCTATTATTTTGTAAACTAGATTTTAGGAATTTCTAAATAAATGTGATTAAAAATATAATTATGGTTTCATTATATCATTATCATCATAAATTATGGTTTAAGTGATTAATTTATGCAAAATCATGTTTTGAGGTGGAATTGTGGTATTTTGCTTGGAAAATGTTGAAAATTGTTAAATGTTGCAAACTAGAAATTTCAAATAAATGCAAAATTGGGTAATAAAAATATAGTAATTGTTTGTATAGTTTAGTAATGCTATTTAATGAGTTTTATAACTATTGGTTTCATTTAAATGTCATGTTTTGATGAAAAACGGTAAATTGGCAATTTTCGGGTTTTTGCGAAATTGGACGGTTTGATAGATTTTAGGGTTTCGATGGATTTAATCGTGTTTTATGGTATAAGTAATGTGTTTTAAAACAACAAGTTGTTTGATGATGTTATCTCGATCCATCGGAGTTTGTACGCCGATATCGAGCGGTATTTGGTTCTTTTGCGTGGACGGGACATAGGTTTTAACCTATGCTTGTTCCTTGTATCATTTGAGTTTTGTATGTGTTTCGGTTTACGATGCTATTTATATGTTTGCGTCTAGGTACCCCCACGTGGACTGCGGGCGATGAAGAGGAGGATGGCGACACTGTCTTCGGCAGACATGGACCAGGTGAGTAGATGCAAATCTACGGGGGGAAGTCGGGTGGATGGCGTTTAGCACCCCCGCAACGTAGAATAGGAATAGTACTTATTGACATTAGGAAACCAGACGTGACCCTAGTAGGACCCTAGTAATGACCCCAAGCGGGACTAGACTGATTTAGGAAAACCATATCAGAGGATGAGTACCTTGGAAGAGGTTCGTAGGTTTCAGATACAAACACACTGAAACTCGACATGGGGTATACGTGTATATGTATATATATAGAACTAGGTATAGGTATATACATATATATACAACACGTATGTGTGATTCATTGATGTGATATGATATCTGAGGTATGATGAAACAGTATAACTGGGCTTGATGCCGTGATTCTCGATTATACAGTCGTATTAAAGTGTTAGCGGATCATTAGAGAATGAGATAATGGACATGAATATATAAATTATGAAGGGTGGTAGTGATATTGAGGTACATGGGACGCTAAAATAGTACTTGGGCTATAGCTTGTGACTGATCACGATATGATATAGGTAGGACTTAACCACAATATGACACATGTGGCATGATATTTCTGAGGATAAAGTAAGGATTATTCTATGATTGCAATGATATATGATTGATGTATGCGATTATAGTTTAGCACCATGATCATGAGATGTGTTGATGATGACATTATACGAATAATGAGACACCTAGGAGATACTTGACCCGTACCCCGACATTGGGATGCCGTACGATAGATTTTACCGTACGAGGCTTAGATTTGATGATTGATCCGCACTCTTGATTCGAGGAAGCCGTACTACGTACGTGACGCTATTGAGGCGGGATCGCCGACTATTAGAGATATTGATTCAGACCTTAGGTAGACTCTAGTTTCATTCTGACTAGTCTATTAGGTTTAGTTCCTTAGGATGTTAGATGGACACTGGTTTAGGTTCGACTCACACAGTGGTAGTTGTACTCGTATCTCGCAGAGGAGTGGATAATGCACACCTGTATTTACATTCATACTGTAATCATCATGGTGCATGTTCTTTTATATGTTGCTATAATCAGTATAAACTTTACCTGTTAGGACACCAGCACTATTACCGATGATGCGCATATTCCATGCACACTTATTTGCCGGCTCACACACATCATCATCGGTAATTGCTATGCCACTTACACTCTAGATCATATTGTCTTTTATGGATAGAATCAGTTAACAACTAGACAGATATAATATTGTGATTATTCTCTGACATTAGTATAAGACATGATATTTATTACTTAGACATTCATGCATTCATATTTCATGTTATCGCACAGTAGTATGGGAATATGCCGTCACTTATTATATACTTGCTCATGATTTTGAGATTTGGATTTCTATGAGATTTCTGGATTTTTGGGGAAAACCGCAATAAATTATAAAACCTCCTCTCTCTCTCTCCTCCACTCTTTTTAAAATAAGATGCGGTTTTCTCGTGATGTATGTGTCGTCCACCATGAGATTTCATGTTTTCTGTTGGATTTCGAGACCTGATTCGAGGAGTGGATGAACCGTCTCGGGTATATGGTGGGCCCGGTATGGTACCCCGGGGCAAGAAGATCGAGTTGTAGACGATGAGCCTGGCAGGGGAAGACTACCTACCGGTGATGTCTGGCGCGGCGGATATCCGGAGGATACCGACCGTTGTCGTGAGATTTGATGATATGGGCCGATCCGGACTGACGGAGCCCGACATATTGAGACTTGAGATTACATGTGTTGTGTCGATGCTTGACACGGATTTCCATGGATTTCATTGTTGAGATTTCAGATTCTTATACACATTTTACTATGATAACAGCTAAAGATTTCTTATACAGATATTTTTGGATTTCAGGATTGGTTATTTTATATTCATGATGCATGCATATACATTCATATGACATAGTATTATATGAGGCACAGACACGAGCACGAAGTATCTGCATTTACATGTAGTTTTACCCTGCTATTACTAGTTGATTGGGATTTAATAGTGTATTATTATGACCTAGGATAGCGTCGTGCATTCGATTTCTTTTCGTAGATGTCTTCTACTCATGAGTTGGCAACTCACCCCCGTTGTGCCAAATTTTATTACAGGTTGACATACAGGGTTCCTTGGCAGATTGTTGGCACAACTTTTCTTCAGGGTGATTTGCACGGTAGGTTGGTTCACTTGTATCCGAACCACCATTGTACATTTATTCATTCATTTGTATCTAGTAAGCTCCATCAACCATATTTGTATTACTTGATAAGTTATTAGACCAGTCTTTTATTTCGACCTTAGAGTCACGCATGTATTATTCTGATCTGGTGGTTTTGTTTTCTTTTGAGTTTTGAGCCTCGCCTATTGGCGTTGTATATTATGGTGCTTGTTGTGGTTGTTTCCGCCTGTTGGCGTTGATGCTAGCTCCCGTTTGGGGATGCTTTTTATTGTTTATGTATATTATACTTGTTGTACCCGTTTGGGGCCAGTTTTTACAGAGGAGACTCTGCCGAAATTTTTGGTAAAATTTGCTGATGTTTTTATACTTGTTTTCTTTTCTTTTCTTCTTTTTCTTCTCTTAAGGTTTAGATTTCTGGGCTTCGGCTTACTTAGGTAACGTGGCGCCTCTAGACGTTTCGTAATCTAAGTGCCGGTCACGTTCCGTACTTTCGGGTCGTGACAGACTCTCCCACAGGAGTAGTGACAACAAGCGGCTGATCAAGCAACCCGGACTCTCTACCCAAACTCGACACAAAGTGTGTGGATACGTATGATTGCGTGGATCCGGGATCGAACAACACGTGTGCATCAACAGAACATACTGGAAGGATACCTGAGACCACCGCATTGGACGCCTGCGCGTCCTGATGCATCAAGGCAAAAACTCGTGCCTGCCCCCCACCTGTGACTGACTGTCCTCTGCCTCGGTCATCCCGTCCTCTCTGAGCAACTCCTCCACATCCACGACCTCTCTGTGTATGAGTCTGACGCGGAGTAATAGTAGGAACAACAGGCAACTCCCTCTAGGGTGGTAAAGGTGGTAAGGTGATGTGCAGTGCTGCTGTCTCCCTCCGGTGTATCTCAGGACAATCTCTGACGAGGTGAAGTAAACTGCCGCATCTATAGCAACCTCGCGACGACTGCTGACTCTCCCGTGGATACGAACTAAACATCCGGCCTCATCCCGAATCTCGGCCACTCCTCGTGCCTGAACGATACCTGTCACGGCATCTGAATGTCTGTGTTCGTGCTGATATACCAGTACGAACTCTCTTCGGCTCTGGAACTACCGAAGTCTCAGCAAGGCGCTCCTCAACTAATAGAGCTGCATCTACTGCTGCTGCATAGGTCTCGTAGTGTTGCACGCTGATCGCAAGGAACAGTGGTGTAAGCAAGCCTCGAACAAACCTCTTGACTCGTAACTCCTCGGTAGCCACTAGATACGGCGCATAGATAGATAGCTCTGTGAACAGCACATCATACTCTGCCACTAACATCTCCGGAGTATGGCGTAAGGACTCGAACCTACGTGCTCTAGCATCTCTGACACTCAGGGGAAGGAAGCGGGCAAGGAATAGCGCCACGAACTCTGTCCAGGTCATAGGAGGAAGACCCGCTGCTCTGTCCTTCTCGACTGATCCGCACCATTTCTGCGCAAGACCTTCCAGGCGAAAGCTCGCGAACTCAACCCATCTCGCATCTGCGCATCTGAGGGAACGATATATCCGAGCCATCCTATCAATGAAGGACTGTGGGTCTTCGGCTGCATCGGTGCCTGTGAAGACCGGAGGCTTCAGCCTCATGAACTCTGATAGCGATACTGTAATCACCTCCGTAGCTGCAGGGGAAACTGGCTGTGTGGTAGGTACCATCGCGGTCTCTGTAACGGGTGGAGCTACCTCTGGTCGCTGCGCTCGAAGCGTCTCAACTAGCGATCCTATCATCTGGCGCATCTCCTACATGCTGGATCCCACCGTCTGGCGCATCTCCTACATACCAGCCCCTATCGTGGCGATCTGATCTGTCACGGGAGAAACAACCTACCCGGGTACAACCGGCTTACTGCCCGGATCAGTCCTCGTCTTAAACGAATCAACTCGAATCTCGACCCTCGCGGCCTCTCTTTGCGCCCTCGTAGTCTTTGGCGGCATAATGGCTGAAAGGAAAATAGGATTCAAGAAGGATGCAGAAATCGAATCGCAAGAATGTATATAATCAAAAGGAATTTAGATCAATAAGTCCTAAGGTCGCCTTGGCGGAGTACCGTGTCGTGAGTATGCCGCAGAACATACGCACGCTACGCCACTCTGCTTCAGCTACCTACTCCATCATACCAGGGTCATCCTAGGAACACTCCGAAAGGTAAAACCTACGCTTTGTTACCAACTTTGTCACAACCCGAATATTTCGACTCGTGACCGGCACTTAACCACGCTATGTCTACAGGCGTAACGCGACTAAGTAAGCCAAACCCAGAAATCAAAACCATTTGAAAGTAGTGAGTGTTGAAAACATTTAATGAAAACCTTTAGAAAACCTTAATTTGTTCAATGAGATTCTTTTTAAAGTTAAATTATCCTTATAATAATTTTGGCAACATTTCCTTTGTAAAAGTAAACCCGAAAATCAGGTAAAAACAGGGTATAAGTGAAAATGAGATATAATGTACAAAGCATCCCAAACCGGGAGCAATCATGCCCAACGGCGGAAACCATCACCACAAGAGTAATATATGACGCCGTAGCGAAGAATGAGCAAAAGTATCATCCCAGAATAATAACTGCAGTATAAAGTCGGCTCCCACGAGCTCGACACCAGAATACAAAAATATACATCATCGTCATCACACAGTCTCTAAGTCAAGTACATATATGGTAGATGGAGATTACTAGATACAAAAGTGTATACAATAAAAGTAACCAGATACCATAACCCACCTAAATAGCAAAATAGCTCTCGCACCAACTGTAGTGGTATCTGAAGCCAAAAGATGCAAAAAGGCAGCCTGCCGCGACTACTCTGTGGGGCAACCTGCAAATACTGTGGCACAACGAGGGTGAGTTCCTAACTCGTGAATAGAGATAACATATAAAGGTAATCACGAGCATGTACGTACTGAGCTACGCTATCATATGCCAGCAGGTAAATCTATATGCGACAAGCAGTAAGTGCAATAATCATGCAAATGCTCTACCAGGTAAAATAACTACAGGATGAGATACATGATAATCACAGCTGAGCATGGGATAAATAATATCTACACGAAATGTCTATCGTGGAAAAATAATCGGTGCCCAAGCTACACCCAAATCCCAAATAAACTCAGGCGCCGGCACTCTCCTCGGCCCTCGAATCCTGTACATCTCTAAGAATCACGAGTGCCCAACATCGGCACCCAAAATATCATAAATACTCGTGTCCAGCATCGAAACGCAAATCTTCATATATCGGGCTCCGTAGGTCCGGATCAGCCCACGGGCTCCGTCTGCGGTATCGGCCCTAGGCCCCGGCAGTACGGATCATCCCGCATCCATCTTTCGACTCTGGCCAGTATCCTCTGGATAACCGCCAGGTCCAACCAATCACCGGTAAGTACTCGCCCACCTCCAGGCTCAATCGGCAAAGTCCATCGATCATCTTGCCGAGGGGAACCATACCGGGTCTACCACAAACCCGCAAACGGATCATCTACTCCACGAATTGAGTTTCAAGCACACATCTCAGCACCGAGAAAACGCGTGGTGGACGCACCAAAATATCATATCATGAGGAACCGGGTTTTCAAATATTGCATCTTTTCTTAAATAATTCCACGGTCCTCAAAACCAGAAATCACATAAAAATTCAACACCAATGAGTAAATCAAATACGATGTGCTAAGTGCATCAAGTCATCATAATATAGGTACAAGGGAGAAACCGCGTTTCTTAAGATAGTTCAGTTTTTAAAGACAGCATGCGGCTTCCAATTTCTATGAAAATCATATCGAATCATATGTGAGATAAACTACAGTATAATGATCATGGCAATTCTACAGTGAGGGTGTCATGGCAATTACAAACGGTGTGTGTGTAATATACTGATTAGTGCTCGTGCAACATAAACCGTTAGTAATAGTGCGGTGTTCTATCAATTCTAGGTTTTCATACGTATAGCTGGGAATGCAGTATGCAACAACAGTATCCATGAATAGTCAATGTAGGTAAATGCAATGTATAGCTATAAAGTCCTATCAGCCCAGACGTAGAACGCCATGCGGGCGATATCCTCGTAGATGTTAAATCTACTCACCGAAGTCTCACGCTAAGTGTAGCCGACGACTTGTTTCCCCTTCTTCGCAGCGTCCGTCTCACTCGCCTGTGAACCTAGAATTACACAACATATCACACATAACCTCAAATCTACCAAAAACGCAAAGTTAAGGCCAAACTAGAAACCCGCGTCGCAAACCAAGCGCGCGTGTGCGCGATACGCTAAAACGTATGATTACGCTCCTGAAGCTAACCTGACGCGTCGCGATACGCAGCACAACCCAAACCCACACACGTATCACGTGTGTCACGAAGATTTAAAATACGGAAAATAGGGTAATAGGTCCCAGATTTTGATACAGAAGGAGTTTTATAAAAATAAATATATCATGAACCCCAAATATCAGCAGACACCAACCACCAAAACCCCAACCCAATACCCTCCCATCTGGCCGCAATTTGCGGCCAGAATGAGTTTTTCGGCGGCCTGGGTAGGGGGGTGGGCTCCCGGGTTTGGTGTGTGAACTCTATACATCCTGTGTATATCCCAGTAATTACAATTTTAATCTAAAACACCCCGGGTAGTAGCATTTTCCACAGAACCCAATTTCAAGTTTAAAATCACACTTTTGCACTAAAATGATACTTTAGGGTATATTTGTGAAATCTGAAACAAACCCAAGTCTAAAACTACACTAATGTCACATTACCAAGCTAATCAAGCCATAAAAAGCTAATTTTAATCATAACTTCACTAATTCCCTTTATATAGCACAAAACATGCATAAAATGTGATATTTAGCCACAAATACAACAAGTTATCCAAAAGGGGTGTTAAGGGTGAGTTAATACCTTCAAAACACCATAAGACACACCAAAAATCCCTGCTTTTTCCTCAAGTGTGCAGATCCACCACCAAACACCTCAAAAGCTCATTTTTTTCTATGGTTTGTGAAGGAAAAGTGTTGTTTTGAGTAGGGTTTGAATGGGGTTTGATGAGGAATGAAAAGAGAAGAGAGAAATGGAAAAGAAATGGTGTTGCTGCTGCTTCTCCTTCTGCTGGAGCTCAGAAGTGAGGAAAAGAGAGAGAAGCAAAGGTCAAACAAGGTCAAATCCATACCTAACCACCATGCCTTCATTTCTATTTAAATTTGCATTATAAAAAAAAGGTTTTGACTTGTTTAAATGGGTGGGATAAGTAAAATCATGCAAGAAAGAAAAAGGTTTAACATGATACACTTTTTAACCAAAGTCACAAAAATTGTGTTAAGCGTGCATGTGTACACTAATACAGTTTCCAATTAGAGTAAACACAACTAAAAATAATTAACAACCATATAAATATATATATATATATATATATATATCCATAAGAACGCTTCACAACACAAAAGACCACTAGTCAAGAAGAAAAATAGGATATCCATTTTTTACGAAAAACACGCACACCTGCTAATTAACGCGAAAACATTCTAAACGAATTTCAAAGCGTTACATAGTGCAGTTTGAAGCCATTGATCTTCTATTTGCTGGACGGAGCAAGACACCAAATCTAAGCACCTCGAATCCACAGGAAACCACAGCAAACCGCGATTTTTCGCGAACACGACACACGAAGTGTGGAGTGGAAAGGGGAACCCACCGGGTGTGCCAGAATCTGTTCCCCTCCGAACACAGAGACGCGGCCATGTAGGTTCGTCTTGCTTGAGATTCGGGGCAGATGCTACTTGGTTTTATCTGTCCACCTCTCTGAAGATGCCAAGTTGATTTATGGTACCGTGTGTCGGAGGTTTAGACGGATGCGGCCGATGTAGCAGACTTCGTCAGATTCCCCCTCGTCTGAGGGGTTTTTGATTTTGGGGACGCTCTTCCCTGCAGGCGCAAGCCCCTGCAGTTAATTACGCTACCGCATCGCGGTAACAACTTTCTCCTTCTCCAGAATTTCACTTCGTGTTGTGGGTGTTTGTTTTGTTTGTGGTTGCCCGTGGATTGTATACGGAGACTAATTTATGTCGTCGCCCGTAGGACGTGGATTAGTCTAAATCCGTATTTTCATAGATTTAGGTTTGGGGTTTTGGTTTAAGGATACGTTAGCCATATTTGAGGCTAAGATCAACTTAAACGTTTGTTAAGGAAACGTTAGTCCAGTTTGAGACTAAGATCAACTTAACGGGATCGTTTAGATCCAACAAAAGAGCGTTTGGCTCTATTGTTCCAAGTTAGGGACATAGTGGTCCATTGAATGTATGGCCATCGGGACCCATCACCTCTCTGACGACTTTGAAGGATTACAACGACAGATGTCAGAGGAGTTCAGAGATGTACCCTTGAACCAAAGTTGATTGGGGGATCTATAGTCCAATTTGGGACTAAAGTCTGTTTGAAAGGTTTAAGGATACGTTAGCCATATTTGAGGCTAAGATCAACTTAAACGAGATCGTTTAGAACCGACAAAAGAGCATTTGGGCTCTATTGTTCCAGTTTAGGGACGTAGTGGTCAATTAAATGTATGGCCGTCGGGACCCATCACCTCTCTGACGACGTTGAAGGATTACAACGACAGATGTCAGAGGAGTTCAGAGATGTACCCTTGAACCAAAGTTGATTGGGGGTTCTATAGTCCAATTTGGGACTAAAGTCTGTTTGAAAGGTTTAAGGATACGTTAGCCATATTTGAGGCTAAGATCAACTTAAACGGGATCGTTTAGATCCGACAAAAGAGCATTTGGGGCTCTATTATTCAAGTTTAGGGACATAGTGGTCCATTGCCAGTTTAGGGACGTGGTGGTCCATTGTCAGTTTAGGGACATGGTGGTCCATTTCCAGTTTAGGGACATGGTGGTCCATTGGTTTAAGGACGCTTGAGTCCGTGAGTTTAAGGACGCTTAAGTCCATAAGTTAGTTTAAGGACGCTTAAGTCCATAGGACGCTTAAGTCCATAGGTTGGTTTAAGGACGCTTAAGTCCATAGGTTGGTTTAAGGACGCTTAAGTCCATGAGTTGGTTTAAGGACGCTTAAGTCCATATTGATGTGTGGTTGTCGGGACTCGTCACCTCTCTGACGACGTTGAAAGATTACAACGACAAATGTCAGAGGAGTTCGGGGATGTACCCTTGAACCGGGTGTAAATTGATTTAAGAGAGTAGTTGTGCTCTGCTCAATTTAATTTGAGGACTTACAGCCAGTATTGGGCTAAGTCCAGTTGGGAATATTCAACAATTTTTATTTGTCTGGCCTGTTAGGCCTTTGATTGGGCTCTGCCCTTGTTTAATAATGCATGGCATTTTGTTTGGTCTATTAGACCTTTATTTGGGCTCTGCCCATTTTAAATGATGCACAGCATCTGTTTTGGTCTGACAGACCTTTGTTCGTGCTCTGCATTTTTTAAAATAATGCATGGCATTTTATTTTAGTCTGTTTTAGACTTTTTTCCTTTTAATTGGGCTCTGCCCCTTTTAATAGTGCATAGCACTTTTATTTGGTCTGATAGACCTTTTTATTGGGCTCTGCCCTTGATAATGCCTTGCATTAAATGCTCTGACAGCGCCCCACGTGGCTTGTCAGGCGCTTTGCGCCAATTGAGGAGCGCAAAGCGCAAACTCATATGATGGTGACACGTGTCACGCTCTGGTGAGCGCAAGAGCAGTGCGCTGCGCTGTTGAGCTGCTGACACGTGGCGCGCTCTGGTGAGTTGCGCCAACCCAAGAGCGCAATGCTTATTTTTTTTAAAGCGCAAGGCGCAGATTGCTCTAGGGCTGACACGTGGCGCTCTCTGGTGGCTTGCGCCAACCCAAGAGCGCAACAGTGCAAATTTTATAAGTGCAGGGCACTGTCTTATATTTTGATTAAATTTAGATCAAAGAAAACAAGTTTTTCTTGTTTTCCAGAGAGGTTTTACCTCAAATATCAAGAACCAGTGGTTCATCAAAAGGCAATGCCTTTATTATTTTTATATTTTTTATTGAAGATCTTTGATCTTGTTATTAGATCAATGATCTTTTTAGAAGAAACACATCTTTTTATTCAAAGGGTTTTACCTTTATTTTTTTGTGAGCTCTTCTCAAAATTTTCTAGAGAAGTTCTGAATATCTCTCTCTGTTATTTTTTGTTGTTTCTGTGTGTTCATCTCTTTTAGACTTGGAGTCTAGGGGCGTTTTTATAGTGCTAATTGATTTGTTAAATCAGTTAAAGAGATCTTTCTCTGAGTGATTTAGGGATTTTTCCCCAGCGTTGGATCTTTGATCCAAGGGTTTCTGTTTTACAGAAGAGAATCTTATTGTTTTAACAAGATCAGAAAAAACTTTCTAGAATTTTAATTCTGTTTTAGTGCTGGCACAGTTGGCGCAAGCGCACCTGCGCTTGACACGTGTCGCGCAGCGCAGAGCGCAGATCAGCTGAAGCGTTGCTTTAATTATTTTAACTTTAATTTCAAGGCAGAGCTTTGCTCTGATTAGGGGAAACAAAAGCGTTGCTGCGTTTCCCGCCTTGGAATTTGAACAGAGCCTTGCTCTTATTTGGTAAACAAATGCCCCCCTCCCCACCGTTGAGCTTACGTGGCCCCAAACGTGAGCGCAGCGGTGGCAGAATTCCAACCGTTGCGCCAACTTTTGGAAATTGAAACGGCTCTCTTAATGCCTATAAATAGGACCTTTGGTCCCTTATGTGATTTTGCATCTCTTCATAAGGATTTTCATTCAGAGCCTTGCTCTTTTGTTTAAGCACTTTTAAGGGTTCAAACTCTAGAGAATTTTTAGGTAAAAAATTAGATTAGATTAAATTAATTTTCAGAGCCTTGCTCTCAATAGATTCCTGATCTAAAGAAAACCCATTTAGGGTTTCACAGAGCTTTGCTCTATAGGTCTAAAGGGATCTAAAGAGAACTAAAGAGAACCCTATTAGGGTTCCATTATAAAGATGTGCTCTTTAAAAGATTTTCCTTGTATTTTCTTAATTCATCAATGGAGCTTTGCTCCTTCCAAATCATACAGAAGAACTCTTAGGAGCTTTTCATGGATCTTGGAGTTTAAAGATGGCATTTTATTTTACGATGAAATATATCGTTTTGCTTAATCAGTCTTTCTGATAATTTTGTTGATTCTCTTTTACAGAAACAATGGACGCCCGCATGTACGATCTCGTCGAAATTATCTCTTGCGGGAACATCCGCCGACTCCGAGTGTGCCAACATCAGAATCGAGAGTTCACCAACGCCGAGTGTGCCGAAATCATGAGCCGCTTCGACGCATACAATGGTCAACTGCTTCCTCAGCGTTCCCCCCTCCTGAAGCTTATTGTGGGAGCAATTTGGGAAGCGCTTCCCCTATTCTTTACTGGTGTGCCGCTTAGGGCATTGGACGCCGCCGAGGACAAGGTGCACTCAGTGTACCTAATGAACTTAATCTCGAAGAGACGGCGAGACACTCTTGTCGATCTTTTGCACCAGGCCTTTCAACAGTCCGCCATTCTTGCTGCCTATCGGAGGGTGGAGGACATCAGTGGGGATCCCGATGCCTTTGCTCGCGAAAGGAAGCACACCAGGATGGTTCGCCATGCTTGGAAAGTCTTGGACAAGGTCACTTTCGAGTTCCTCAATCCCTGTCCAGGATCTGAGGTTTTGCCGTTGTAATCATTTGAATAATTTCTTCGTCTATTTCTTTATGATTGTAAGAACCTTTTTCAATATGAATGGAAAATTTCTCATTTCAGCTTGTTTTATTTCTCATTCTAAGTCTTTTGCACATGTATGATTGGAGGTGTCTCGAACGCTTGATCAAATGCAAATCGGATGTTCTTTCTGTCGCTTTCTTCTTTTCTTTTTTTTATTATCAGTATGCTGCCTTAGTAAACATGGTCGATAGATGATAGAGCGAGCATCCTGTCTTGGCTCCTTCAAGCGATAGTGATGGCTCGGGCCGCAGGTTCAGATATGCTGCCTAAGGCTTTTCAACTTTATGAGACGTGAGGGTCTCATAAAGACTTTTCTCCCCACGGATCGAGAGGATCTCGTAGGTGTATTTTCTCCTTAGGGGTTGTGAGGATTCCTAAGTGCGTTTTCTCTTATAAGTCGTAAGGATCTTATAAGAGAATTTTTCCCTCTTACGAGTCAAGAGGACCCGTAAGCGGTTGTTTCCCTTCTTGTCGAGATTTGACTTTGGAGAGTGTGACCCGTAAATAGTATGCAAGAGTCCATTTTGGACCGACTTGCAGGGTCCCAGTGCTTAGGAAACAGGTTTTTTAATCCCCGCTGCCTAAGGCTTTTCCTCACGAGTCGAAACATATCGGGTAGTTCTCGTAAAGACACTAATTTCCTCACGAGTCGAAACGAATCGAGTATTTCTCGCAAGAATATCAAAACGTCACAGTTAACCTCTGCTCTTTACGACAGAGGTCCGTTAGGGTCTGTGGTACTTAGGGTTTTGGCCGTCGTACCGTTGCGTTGGCTGATATATTCCTCGATATGCAATCTTGTTTTTCGAGTAGACTTGCGATTATCGTGTCTCTGATCCCTTCGGGGGCTGGACAAGACGTATTCAAGTAATCTTCCAGGTAGTATTACCGTCGAAAGAGCAAGCGTAGGGATATTCCAGGTCACTTTTTACTTGAGGTTAGGCTCATTTTGGAGAGCCCCGATGAGTCATAACCACTCCGGGCTGGTGTGGGATGATCATCGATAGTCTTTCGGGCTTTATATGACTTTTCGTCAAGACCCTGAAGCTAGAAATTTGGGCTTTGCTTCGTTTGCTAACATTGCGTCCTCTATATCGAGACGAATGCCGCGGTTGTCTCTAGGTTGTTGGTGAACCGCTGAGGTTTGGAACTAGGGACTTTGTCGTGGCTCCACAGTTTGATGATGTTGCGTCTGCTGTGTCGAGACGAACGTCGAGGTGGTGACCATTCTGCAATGGTGTGAGATGATCTCCGGTTGGCTTTCAGGCTTTATATGACTTGCCGTTAAGAACTTGAAGCTAGGAATTTGGCCTTCGCTTCGTTTGCTGGCATTACGTCCTCTATATCGAGACGAATGTCGCGGTTATCTCTAGGTTGTTGGTGAACCGTCGAGGTTTGGAACTAGGGACTTTGCCGTGGCTCCGTTGTTTGATGATCTTGCGTCTGATGTGTCGAGACGAACGTCGAGGTGGTGACCATTCCGCACTGGTGCAAGATGATCTCCGATTGTCTTTCAGGCTTTATATGACTTGCCGTTAATACCTTGAAGCTAGGAATTTGGCATTCGCTTCGTTTGCTGGCATTCCGTCCTCTAAATCGAGACGAATGTCACGGTTGTCTCTAGGTTGTTGGTGAACCATCGAGGTTTCGAACTAGGGACTTTGCCGTGGCTCCGCTGTTTGATGATCTTGCATCTGCTATGCCGAGACGAACGTCGAGGTGGTGACCATTCCGCACTGGTGCAAGATGATCTCCGATTGTCTTTCAGGCTTTATATGACTTGTCGTTAAGACCTTGAAGCCAGGAACTTGGCCTTTGCTTTGTTTGCTGGCATTGCGTCCACTATATCGAGACGAATGCCGCGGTTGTCTCTAGCTTGTTGGTGAACCGTCGAGGTTTGGAACTAGGGACTTTGCCATGGCTCCGCTGTTTGATGATGTTGCGTCTGCTGTGTCGAGACGAACGTCGAGGTGGTGATCATTCCGCACTGGTGTGAGATGATCTCCGATTGTCTTTCAGGCTTTATATGACTTGCCGTTAAGACCTTGAAGCTTGGAATTTGGCCTTCGCTTCGTTTGCTGGCATTGCATCCTCTATATCGAGACGAATGTTGCGGTTGTCTCTAGGTTGTTGGTGAACCGTCGAGGTTTGGAACTAGGGACTTTGCCGTGGCTCCGCTGTTTGATGATGTTGCGTCTGCTGTGTCGAGATAAACGTCGACGTGGTGACCATTCCGCACTGGTGTGAGATGATCTCCGGTTCTCTTTCAGGCTTTATATGACTTGCCGTTAAGACTTTGAAGCTAGGTATTTGGCATTCGCTTCGTTTGTTTTGTCATATCCAAATCCTGTTGGAGGAAGGACATTGTTGTTGACATTGCGTCTGCTGTATCGAGACGAATGCTGAGGTGGAGCTGGGATTTTGCCGTCACTCCGCTTTACTGACCATGGGGTCTTTTTTTGATGCTGCATCTACATCCTGCTGGACTGCGAAGGAACGCCGTTGTTGACTTCTCGTCTGCTGTATCGAGATGAATGTTGAGGTGAAGCTGGGATTTTGCCATCGTTTCGCTTTGTTTCGACCGTGAGGTCTTTTGTTGGCGTTGTGTCTGCATCTTGCTGGACTTCGAAGGAATGCCGTTGTTGACATCTCGTCTGCTGTATTCAGACAAATGTTGAGGTGAAGCTGGGATTTTGCCGTCGCTTCGCTTTGTTTCGACCGCGAGGTCTTTTGTTAGCGTTGTATCTACATCTTGCTGGACTGCGAAGGAACGCCTTTGTCGATTCTTAGGCTGTAGATATTACCGTTAAGATTTGGAACTAGGGACTATACCGTGGCTCCGTTTCATTGCGACTCTGAGGTCGGTTGTTGACGTCGTTTCTGCATCTGGTTGGAGTGACGAGAAACGCCGTTAGCGATCTCTAAATTGTCGATATCGACATCGAGACCCTGAAGCTAGGGATCTTCTTTTGCTCCGTTTGTTGACATCGTGTCTGCAATATTGCGACAAATGTCGAGGTTGTCTCTAGGTTGTCTATGAACCGTCGAGATTTGGCTTCGATTTCTGGTGGAGCCTGTTGGGAAGGTATGGTTCCCTCTTTGTTTGTGCCCCTGGATTATATACAGGGATCGATGTGATCTCACCTGTAGGGGCATTGGTTTCATTCATTTTTTTTATACCATTATTTTATTTCCGCGATGCTCTATCATTTCAGCTTTTATATCGCGAAGGCCGCGATTGCCCAATCATTTCGGCTATTTTTCGCGGTGCCCAATCATTTCGGCTATTTATTTTGTTTTTACTCGCTGCTTTTTATTGCGAGTTGCCCAATCATTCCGGCTATTTATTTCATTTTTACTCGCTGATTTTTACTGCGAGTTGCCCCATCATTTCGGCTATTTTGCATGCATATATTTTTACTTGCTGCTTTTTATTGCAAGCTGCCCCATCATTTCGGCAATTTCGTATGCACGTATGGCTCGCTGATTTTTTTTATCGCGGGTGTGGAACTTGGAATCTGACACCAATCTCAGCATCAGTATCGCTACAACTGGAATATCACCAGGAGCAGATCATCATTTGCCATGAAAGGGCTTAGGATTTGATATCGGTTTAGGCATCAGCATCGCTACAACTGGGATATTTCCAGGAGCGAATCATCATTTGCCTCTGTCGATGTCGAACAAAGGTGGCTTAGCGAACAGGGTTAGGATGCTGTCGACTAAGGCTTTTGACTTTATGAGCCGTAAGGGTCTCATAAAGGTATTTCTCCCTACGAGTCGTGAGGATCTCGTGGGTGCGTTTTCTCCTTAGGAATCGTGAGGATTCCTAAGTGTGTGTTCTCTTATAAGTCGTAAGGATCTTACAAGAGTGTTTTCTCCTTACAAGTCGAGAGGACTTACAAGGGTTGTTCACCGTGTAAACATATCCCTAGTCACGGATGGGACTTTGTTAGGGAAATGTTTATTCACGCCCGTGGATTATATACAAGGGTCAATACTGAACCGCTTGTAGGGCAGTATCGAAGGTTTTGGGAGTTGCTTAAGAACAGGTTCAGGTCTTTGTAACTTAAGACTTTCAAATCTTATGAGCCGTGAGGGTCCAATAAGAGAGTTCTCCATACGAGTCGTGAGGATCTCGCAAGTGTAATTTCTCCTTAGGAATCGTGGGGATCCCTTAGTGTGTTGCTCCCTTGTGAGTCGTAAGGATCTCACACGGGTGGTTTCTTTTAACGAGGTTGCGCCCTTTCGGGTTTTCACAAACACTCGCTGGTAGCCCTGCTGTTTTTACTCACAGAGCCCTTTCAGGTTTTCATCCGTGCCCATTTCGCTTATGGACATACCGTCTTCTTTTTTTTCTTATTCTTTTTATTCTTTTTTCTAACGAGGTCGCGCCCTTTCTGGTTTTCATGAACACTCGCCGGTAGCCCTGCCGTTTTTACTCACGGAGCCCTTTCGGGTTTTCATCCGTGCCCATTTCGCTTATGGACATACCGTCTTTATTATCTTTTTTTTTATTACTATTTTTTTTATTCTTTTTTTTTCTTCGTCGACCTGAGGATGCTGCGGTAGTAGTTTAAAGACATTTCGGTCGTCAGCCAGTTTTAGGACGTAGTGGTCCGTCATTTGTTTAAGGACGTTTTGGTCCGCCGTTGCTGCATTTGAGGCGAATCTCTAGTTTACTGACTTTTCGGTCTATGGGGCATTCCCTATGAATGAGCATGATGCCCCCGGCATATCCATCTTTCTCGGAGCATGTGGTTGTGGCGGGCTCACCTTCCAGTTTTCGGACAACGCGAACTTGCCCTGTTGGTATTGGTCTTCAATCCAGTTCTTGAAGACGTAGCAATCTTCGATCGGATGACCCAACACTCGGTGGTAGGGACAGTAATTGGGATCATTGACATCTTTTGGCTGCAACGGGCGTCTTGGATCTGGCAGATTGATGAGCCTGTTGCGCAGTGCCAGCTCGAACAGTCTTCTCGTTTTATCTTGAAGAAACGAGTAAGGACGTCCTAGCCTCTCCTCGAGGGATAGGCGTGGACGCACGTTGTTTTGGCGAACAACCGGCTTTAAGTCACTTGGTTGTTGTTGAGTATTGGCGACGAAGGTTGCTTTCCCTTTGCCCTTTTCATTCCAAGGCTCCGTCTTTGAAGAGGAAGGCCTATGGCCCATCTGGTCCATTTGGGCCAGCTTGTTAATCAAGGCCTGAAAAGTGGTCGTCTTAAAGAACATCATAAATTGTGAGGTGGTTGCTTGCGGATTGAGGGTGCCCACGAACATGCCTACCGCAGGTGCTTCTTCGATCCGCTGCTCGCATTTCGACCACAGATTCCACCATCGTTTTGCGTATTGAACCCACGTTTCTCCTGTCCTTATCCTGGCATTGATCAGTGCTGTTATCAGGGTGCGTTCACTAGCACTCGCGAATCTTTGTGTAAACAGTAGCTCCATCTCCGCAAATGTTTTGACAGAGTCGTTAGGTAGCTCCGAATACCATTCAAAGGCCGTCTCCGATAGGCTGCCGACGAATTGGAGAAGCAACAGTTTGTCGTCGCCTCCAGTGTTGCCGCGTAAGGCCCTGAATTGAGCGACATGCTGATGTGGATTCCCCATCCCTTTATATACATGGAACTTAGGGATCGTGTATCCTGGCGGATACTTGATCTGATCATACCATCCTGGATATGGTCGTCCAGTTTTCACGACCTGGCCAGCCGCTTCATTTGCCTGGTGAACTCGTATTTGTTGAGCAATATAATCATCCAGGGCGTCCTTGGAGACTGTTTCCCCCTTGGCTGCTGAAAGAGCCGGAGGAGGATTAGATGTCTCCCCTCTATCGTCTTTAATAATGATCAGAGGGTCTTCGGCTGGAGGATCCGGCTGCAACATCATCCCGACCATGTCTTGGAAGAGAAGTGACATTCGCTTTATGTTGGCAGCTTGTTCCGCTACCTCTTTGTCCTTCTTTTCATTATCCTGCGAAGGAATTCGGCGTCAGTTTCTTGCTCCCGGCGTTGATCCGAGAATGCTTCCGGGCTTTCTTTTGGCCCGGTGAGCGCGGCCATCGCAGTCATTATTTCTTAGAGCTTCTGTTTTTGCACTTGAGCTTTAGTCACGGATAGGGTGAGCGGTTGGTGACCCGTCGCAGCGCAGCTGTCCTCTTTCCCAGATGCCATATGAACAATATGCACCACTATGCCCCCAGACTTGGGGCGTTTGTTCTCAGCGCTTTTACGGTTCACCATGTCCACAGGGGCTTTTTACGGCCTTCTTTTCTTTTGAGTGATTGACGTTGAGGGAGCCGTTGTAGTGGGCACCCATCCAGCTGTTGCTTTTTCTGGCTTGACATAGTAGTCTTTCTCCTGCCGAACCTTCATCTTTTTCTGTCGGCGGAGATAGTCTTTGTTGGAGATAGTGCCCTCAGAGTCAATTATTGGATCATAGGCACGTGATTGCAATGATTGAGGGAGGACCTATCCCGGTAGGACAGTCTTACTCAAGATGATAGTATGCTATCTGGTTTACCTTTATCATCCTGTACTGCTTTAGGTGACCTGACATGTCGCTATTACACGTTGATAGAGCCTCTAGGATTCTTGCTTGACTGCCAGCAGTATAAGGGCGATCATATACGTGAGAGCTGGCAGTCTATAAGCACATCTTTAGAAGGTCCCTAGACGTAGGAGTTTCGAGAGAGGGCATCGATACTCCAGAGTAGACTAGTGTATACAGTCGAGATCCTGACAAGGGGCGGCGGCCGGTCTCACAAGCCACTGGTGTCAGTTGGTTCACCTAAGATGTATACAGGTGCTCATTGGGTTATAAGTACACCGGACAGGACTCGCCGTGAACATGCTAGTTGGTCTTATACCTGACGTCAGATAGCAGTTCCCTGGTGACATGTGTACAGGTTAGTTCATCGACCTGGGGATCGTCATTTGTCTCGTGTGAGTTTCCACTGTACTTTGATTACTACCCTACCACGCTCAAAGGAGACGTGCAAACAGGTTTTAGTTGGGTATAGTCCCGAGCCACATGGAGGCAGTGGGCGGATCTTCAGGGGTTTGTCTCTCCCGGTATTGGGGGTGAGGTCGCGCTGTGTCTAGGAGAGCCATTACACGAAGCCCTCGGCCAAGGCAGGAGATTTAATGGTAGGTATTCCAGTAGTATCTCAGGGTGTTCTGGGCTACACTCCGACACGACTTGTACCTCTTTTGGGGGTCTGACTTTTACCAACTCCCTAGGCCCGCTGATTAGTCGAAAATATTGTATATTTTAGCCGGCAATTTCCGCATCATTTGCATTCATATAGAAGTGTTCGACATTCATATTCTACATATTAGTACAACTATCGCAAAATATCAGATTGCATGTATTAGACTATTAAACCGACACTATGAAGGAAATTGACTACATTTCATGGCATCGCATCATTCCTACATTTGCGCAACACTTGTTTTGAGATCTGTGCAGGAAAATCCAGCAGAAAGGCCAAAAATTTACAGGATACAGCTAAAACGTTACGCCAACTCAATGATTTCAGTTCTGGTATCAATCCAAAGGGGCAAACAAAAATCAACATATCAGATAAAGCCCCAATTGGCATCCCAAGACCACACCAGAAATACCAAGGCCCAAGCCCCATAGACAGCCGCGGATCTGCGGCAGGAGCCTGCTTGCGCCGAGGATCCGTGGTGGGTCCAAGGAATTAGCTCCTTATTTTTGGTGCACAACTCCTAGATCAGATCTTACACTTCAGAATAACACTCCAACTTCCAGAAGACTCCAGAGACTTCTGCCAGATCAGCAAGCTTTGGGATCAACACTAAACTAGCCTATCATTCTAGAACCTTCTTCCTAAACCCTAGCTTAAACCCTAAGCTAAGCCTAACAAACTCTTTCAACAAACTTTTGGAGGGAACTCAAAGGCTTAGGGTTTGGGTGCTCTATAAATAAGACCCTAGGCTCATTTAATCAAGAGATCTCTAATCTTGGAACCTTAGAAAAAATCAATCCATTAGTTCATTTTAGAGCCATTCTATCTCTTTCTTCATCTTCTTCTTCCACAAATCTAGTGAGAGGATTTGTGTGAAACCCTAACCCAAAATTCCATTCAAAAGCCAAGATCCCAAGTACCCATCAAGCAAGAAGTCTTGCAACCTTTTCGGAGCCGAGCCGGTCTTCAACAGAGCAAGTGGTCCAAGCCGATCCGCGACTCAAGGAACCGAGCGACGCCAATTCAACAATTTAGTTCTTCCTCTTGTAGTTCTTGAGCGACTGTAATCAAATTGTTGATATAAATAAAAGGTGATATTCTTCTATCTTGTTTTCTTTAAATTCTCGCATCATGATATCTTTTCAAATCTTGAATACTTTCTGTGTGATGATGTTTGAGTAAAACTCCGCTCGTCAAGGAGTCGAGACGATCAATAGAATGATGATGTAATATATCTGAAAACGATTCTTGATTCCTACGAGTTTTGTAAAGCCTAGTAAGATCAAGAATCGACGACCCAATTCGTTGCGATGCTTTCTTGATTGATATCGCTCGAGATTGGGGAGTTATGATCGTTTCTTGAAATTGTTAGAGGCTAGAATGCAAATGATGTCAACGAAAGAACAAGGGTTTAAAAGATGAAACCCTAGTTTCATCAAGGAAGCCCTAACTCTCGTCGATCATCATCGATCTAGTATCAATCCTTCGAAGGACAAGAACACGAAATCTTGAAATTACATCACGTCTATAAATCCGATCGATTCCTACGAGCCTCATTTAGATTCTTGACATTTTGGTTGGAAAAATATTATCGAAACCCAATTCTTGATTGTTTATCAGTTTCTTGATTCTTGATTAAACATCGTCACACCTGAATCAATTGATAAATTCTTGAATCATATTTTCTTTTCTTTTCAATTAACTTTTCGATTCAAACAAACCAAATATAAAAACGAATCGCACAATCCCTGTGGACGATCCGCGCTCGCTTACGATCTACAACTGACACCGTAGTGGATTGCGGTCAAATATAATTTTTTGATTGTGAACATTATTCAATTTGCTAAATACCTATACATGATACTGTTATCGATCAAATGAAACCGTTATCGGGAAACAATTGATTCGATACTTGCTTTTTACTTTTACATACACAATCCGGAAATTGTTCTAATCAAAATGGCGTCGTTGCCGGGGATCGCGCGCTAATTCGTTTTCATTTTATAGTTTGAATTGAAAGAATTATTTCATTGTTATTTTGAGATCAAAATTCGTGTAAACCCTAAACAATTTGTTGTGTTTCATTGCAAGGAGATCTGGAGCTTGCAGGAAATTGAGAAATTTTTTTGGAAAATACCAGAGAGCTGAGGGAGTGTACATAAGCTCCCTGAAAAGTTTGGTGCATTGATTCCATCATCCAACCGCGGAAGCGCGGCATATGGCAGGATCTGCGGCGGAAACGCGGCAAGCTTGGGGGATCTCTGAAATTTTTTTGCTTCAGGTACTTTCTTACCTTCTCCTCTCTCCTCTTTTTAGCTCCAACTAACACTTTGCTGCAGGATTCTTTGCAAATAATCGCAGTTCGCAAATTGCAAAAGTAAATTTGTGCGTGATTTTGTTTCTTGGTTGTTTGCATTATAATACGGATATTAAGGGGCACGGCCAAATCCAAATTAGGTGGGGATTTCATTACCCTTCCTAGGCCCCGAAAATCGCAAAACTTGCATCCGCATTGACCCACATTAACTAAAAGAAATCTAGAGAAGACTCTAAGGACTTGTTAGTCCATATTGCGACCCCCGGTGCTTACGGGGAGGCGGAAACGGTATAAAAAACGAATTTTTATCGCAAGAGGCAACATGGACTATGCATTGTCGGGATCGTTGTCTAAACTAAAACTAGTTTACACTAAAAGGAGTTAGCTACTATGGAAGATGGTTATACCTAAACTTGAACTCCTTCTTCTTCAAACCTTGTAGAGGTTGATGGTTCTCTTTTCGTCGCCTTCTTCCGTCGAAGATGGATCCACCTCGAAGGTTCGACCTTTGGGCTCTTCCTCGGTCTTTGAGTGAACTAGGGTTTCCGGCTTGCTAAACCTTCAACCTAGAATGAGTAGAGAGAGTGACTAGGGTTTGCTTTTCTTTTTCAAGAGAAGGATTCTCAACTCATGAGAAGGTTTCTCTTGACTAGAGGAAGAAGAAGATGAAGAGAGGAGAGAGAATGAATATGATAGAATGAGCTATCATATTCTATCTTGCAACCATAATGCAAAAGAAAATAATTATCTAATAATAATAATTGAAAATGAGAATAGTTGATGGTGATTTGGAATGACCACTACCATGCTTCATTTAAAAATGTAAGCATAAATCAAGGAGGACTTTTGAAGGCATGAAAGTGGTCAATGGTCAACAAGTCAACCAAGGTCAACAAGTCAACAAAAACAACCATAACATAATTCTCATTTAATTATTATTATTAATAGATAATATATAAATCCATTAGGGTTTGGAAAATGAAGACTGTCAATTGTGCATACGCACCCGTTCCGAAACCCTAATGAAAAACCTCATTCTCCGCCTCAAGCAACTGTGCATACACACCTGCATTCTCGTTCCGAAAAACAAGAATACCAAGATATAAAAGCAACCCCCAAAACATATACCAGTATCTGGCTCAAACCAGAGCCTGCCAGTATAATCCGTCCGGACTCCAAACGTGCACAAGTGCGCGGATGAGAACGAACCCTGTCGCAAAACCATGCGACCTCTACTCTGTTTTGCCCAGAGGCGAATACCCTCTGTGTGGGACTCTAAAGACTCGACACTACGCTGGCAGTGGGTTTAACCACAGACCGCAAGCGGCACTAGCTGTGCGTAACGGTCCCCAGGTAGATGCCGACAAGAAGGCTGACGAGGTGAAACCCCATCGGAACTCCTACTGAGTCTGAATGTGACATTCTCCGTACAGTCCGGTCTGTTCGTCTGATACATCGCATGGCGGGCCTAGGGGGCGGTAAACGTCAGTCCCCCAATAGCGGTACAAGTCGTGCCGGAGCGAAGCCCAAAACACCCTGAGATAACACTGGAAACCTACCAGTATATCTCGATTGCCCTGGCCAGGGACTACTCGTGTAATGGCTCTCCTAGACACAGCGCGATGTCAACCCCCAATACCGGGAGAGACGAATCCTGTCTAACCGTCACTGCCTCCAAGTGCTTCGGGACTGCACCCAACCACCACCTGTTTGCACGACTCCTTTGAGCCGTGGTAGGGTAGTGATCAAAGTGCAGTGGGAACACACTCGAGGCGAAGTGCCAGTGTCAAGTCAGCGGACTAAGCTGTACTCATGTCACCTGGGAACTGACGACTGACGATAGGTATAATACCAACCTGTCAGTTCCCGACGAGTCCTGTCCAGTGTACTCGTAACCCAACGAGCACCCGTATACTATCTCCAGTACGACGTACTGATGGCTGTGGGACAGACCATCTCCCACACTGGGATGAGAAGCGCATACGCTAGTCTACTCCGGAGTATCGATGCCCTGTCTCGATAGTCCTGCGACTAGGGACCTGTATAAGGATGTGCTTATAGATTACCCAGCCCCCACTAGTGTGACTGCCATCACAACGCTGGTAATCAAGCAAAGATCCTAAGGGCTCCACTAATGCGTATAAGTGATATAGTAAAATAAACACAAGTACACATTGAAGTAGAGACAAACCAAGTAGCATACTACTATTTTGAGCAAGATTGTATATACAAGGTGAATATCCCAAGCATCCATTAAGTAATATACAAACTAGTATGATACAGTAATGGCCTCTAGGGCATATACACTAACAATCTCCCACTTGCACTAAGGCCATGTACTGGCGTATCGAAGACCTATCATCTCGATCAGCCGCTCGAACTGAGTCTGGGGCAGGGCCTTGGTGAATGGATCTGCAGTGTTGTCTTCTGAAGCAACTCTCCGAACCTCGATCTCCTTGCGATCCACGATCTCCCTGATCAGGTGATACCGCCTCAAGATGTGCCTGGATCTCTGATGGGACCTGGGTTCCTTCGCTAAAGCTATAGCCCCATTGTTGTCGCAATACAGAGGTATTGGATCAACAATGGACGGAACCACCTGAAGTTCTTTCAAGAACTTCCTTATCCAGACAGCTTCTTTTGCGGCATCAGATGCAGCGATGTATTCCGCTTCCATCGTCGAGTCTGCAACGGTTTCCTGTTTGGAACTCTTCCAACACACCGCCCCTCCATTGAGGGTAAAGACAAAGCCCGACATGGACTTGGAATCATCCTTGTCACTCTGGAAGCTGGAGTCAGCAAATGCCTCGATCTGGAGGTCTTTTCCGCCATACACCAAGAACATCTCCTTAGTCCTTCTCAGGTACTTGAGAATGTTCTTTACCGCTATCCAGTGTTTCTCCCCAGGGTTTGACTGATACCGGCTTACCACACTCAGTGCATAAGCTACATCCGGTCTGGTACATAACATCGCATACATTATAGAGCCTACCGCAGAAGCGTAGGGTATAATAGACATGCGATCCCTCTCCAAATCAGTCTTGGGAGACATCTCTTTAGAGAGGGTGATCCCGTGACAAGCCGGTAGGTTACCGCGCTTGGAATCTTCCATACTGAATCTTTTCACTATGGTGTCAATGTACCTGGACTGAGAAAGTCCCAATATCCTCTTGGATCTATCACGATGGATCCGGATCCCCAGGATGTATGAGGCATCACCCAGGTCTTTCATGGAGAACCTTTGTGACAAGAACCCCTTGACAGATTGTAGCATAGGAATGTCATTTCCTATTAAGAGAATGTCATCCACGTATAAAACGAGGAATACTACAGTTCTCGCTACAAATCTACTATAGATGCATGGTTCATCTGGATTTTTGATAAAGCCAAATTCTTTGACCGTCTCATCAAAACAGATGTTCCAACTCCGCGATGCCTGCTTTAGTCCATAGATGGACTTAAGCAACTTGCACACCTTTCCGCTGCTCCCACTCTGAATGAAGCCCTCTGGCTGGTCCATATAGACACACTCCTCTAAATTTCCATTTAGAAAAGCTGTCTTTACGTCCATTTGCCAGATCTCATAATCGTGGAAGGCAGCGATGGCAAGAAGGATCCGAATGGATTTCAGCATGGCTACTGGAGAAAAGGTTTCGTCATAGTCCAAGCCAGGTCTTTGACGGAAACCCTTTGCTACCAGCCTAGCTTTATAGGTCTCAACCTGTCCATCTACACCAATCTTCCTTTTGAAGATCCACTTGCATCCTACGGGTTTTACCCCGTCTGGAGCAATGTCCAACGTCCATACCTTGTTGGTGTACATGGACTCCATTTCGGTCCGCATTGCATCCAGCCATTTCACCGAGTCAACGCTCTGAACGGCCTGCTGGAAGCTAGTAGGCTCATCATAATCTATGATGCAATCCTCTCTATCCCCGTCTATGAGAAAACCGTAGTATCTCTCGGGCGGATGAGACTGCCTACTACTTCTGCGGAGCGGCGTAGGAATGTCCTGTTCTGTTGAACCCTCTGGTTCCACTAAGCTTTCAGTGACAGTCTGTGGTTCTGGAACTTCTTCCAGTTCTACTGCGCTCCCACTAATTTCCTTTTCCAAGAACTGGTGTTCTAGAAAGTGGGCATTGCGAGAAACAAGGACTTTTTGTTCCTCTGCGTAGTAGAAAAGATACCCCCTGGTGCTCTTTGGGTATCCCACAAACTTGCACAGCACTGAGCGTGCCTCGAGTTTGTCCGCATGCTGCTTTTTGACAAAAGCTGGACATCCCCAGATCTTCAGATATTGAAGATATGGTTTCTTCCCACTCCACATTTCATATGGGGTGGTAGGCACAGTCTTAGTCGGAACTCGGTTCAAAAGGTATGCAGCTGATTCTAGCGCATACCCCCAGAATGATCGCGGTAACTCAGCGTTACTCATCATGGACCGCACCATATCCAATAGGGTGCGGTTCCTTCTCTCCGATACACCGTTATGTTGCGGGGTGTATGGAGGAGTAAGCTGAGAGAGAATTCCGTTCTCTTTTAAATAGTCCAGGAACTCGGCACTTAAGTATTCTCCACCTCGATCCGATCTTAGAATCTTAATACTTTTGCCGGTCTGTTTCTCTACTTCATTCTTATACTCCTGGAATTTTCCAAAGGCTTCGGACTTATGCTTCATTAAGAAGATATGACCGTACCTTGAGAAGTCATCCGTAAAAGTAATGAAGTAAGAATGTCCGCTTCGGGCATGTGTAGACATTGGACCGCACACGTCACTGTGTACGAGTCCCAAGAGCTCGCTCGCTCTTTCTCCATGTCCAGTAAACGGAGTCTTTCTCATCTTTCCCTTGAGACAGGATTGACAAGTGGCATACGACTGATATTCGAACGCATTCAAATACCCTTCTGTATGTAACTTCGTCAACCTTCTCTCATTGATGTGACCCAATCTACAATGCCATAAGAAAGTCTGGTTTATTTCTGGAGACTTTCTTTTGTGTGTATTCTGGACATTAAAAATCTGTGGTTGGTTTAATACGTATATACCATTACTCAAAGTACCTGACCCAATCAAAACTTGATTAAGGCGAATGTTTACAACATTACTTACAAACGCAAATTCATAACCTTCTTTAGAAACTAAAGATACAGAAATGATATTACAAGTTGCGTTGGGTACAAAAAAGCAATTACGCAAAACCAAAACATGTCCATCTGACATTCCCAGGTGATAGTCCCCCACGGCTTTAGCATCCATGCTAGCTCCGTTCGCAACTCTGAGGGTCATGTCACCTGCCTTCAAATCCCTACGGTTTCTCAACGCCTGCAAAGAATTACAGATATGAGATCCTGATCCGGTATCCAATACCCAGGAAGTAGAGTTTATTGAAAGACAGTTTTCAATAACATACACACCTGAAGCTGAAGCTGCAACCTGCTTCAATTCCTGTGTTCTGGCCTTCCAGGCCCTGCAATCATTCTTCCAGTGCCCTTTCTTATGACAAAAGAAGCATTCTTCCTTATCCACAAGCTTCCCAGCTATCTTTGTTGCTTTTCCTTTTCCCTTCGTATCCACTTTACTAACACCGCCCCTTGGTTTGGCGGGGGCTTTCTTCTTCTTTCCCTTGGCTTTCGCCTTGGACCTAGAAGAAGATGATCCTCCTACAAACAAAGTGGATGTTTCCCTACCTTTCTGTAGGGTGCCCTCTGCGCTCCTCAGCAGGTTGAGGAGCTCTGAAAGTTCAACCTCCTTTTCTTGTAGGTTGAAATTCATTATAAACTGGGCGTAAGTGGAAGGAAGGGACTGGAGAACTATATCCGTATATAGCTCACTCTCCAATGTGATCCCTAGGTCAGCGAGCTCCTCAATGTAGCCGATCATCTTTAGCACGTGCTCGGCTACTGATGATCCGACGGCCATTCTTGTCGAAAACAACTTTTTCGACGCTTCGTATCTTGCGATACGTGATTGCTCTCCATACAGTTCTTTTGTATGGAGCAATATGGACTCCATGTCCATATTCTCATGCCTCCTCTGATGTTCGTTGTCCATCGAGGCAAGCAGGAGGCACTTGGCCTTCGCGCTATCAATCTCCCAAGTCTTGCGGATTTCCTTATCCGTGACGCTGGAAGTTGGACCAGGGACAGGGGGAGCTTTGGTGGTAAGAAGATACCCCAGCTTGTCATAAGTGATTGCTATCTTGACATTCCTGAGCCAATCTTTGTAGTTTGGCCCTGTCAGCTTGTTTTTATCTAGGAGTAACTTAAGTCCAGTCATGTTGATTGGTCGCTGCAATTAGGAGAGAGAAGAAGAAACACTCAGCATGATGCTCTTGCAAGTTTAGAGTGGTTTTTAGTTTGTCTAAACAGGATGGCTCCCACTGTTTCTCGAATCCCTCCTCAAACCATAAAGGAAGAACTAGTCAGGATCAATCCCACCGTACAATACTTGCTTAACCGTTCAGCCAGGCTGGTGTCGGTACTTCGAGGGAGGTTTTCCAACGCTTTCGCGAAGTTCCTTAATTAAAGAACCTCTTTTCCCTGGGGGCGTAGCCCCGCTAACACCTTTCTAGGCACCTACTAGGTTTATAGCATTGATCGTTAAGTGAGAAATTTCCCGAGGAGTAGCATATACTCACAGTAGGATCGGGATCCAAATATCATCGCGTGACGAAACTGAAGGAATCCTACCAGAATCATCACACTCCAAATGGTATGCAAATCTAGCAAGTTTCAGTACTTATGAAACTCCCGATGTGGATTTTTGCCCCATGCTCTTATGACCTTGGCGTGAGGTCAAAATGTCATAAGTCACATGTCAAGTTCGTCCCATCATTATCCAGGTTAATTTGAATCCACCCGTACATACCCTTGACGTAGGCCAAAATGGCAGTACGACTGTTTCAAACCAACGCATTCTATCTATGCAACAGATAAATATCCGGCAGCTACCAATCACTATGCCTTGGCGTGAGGTCAAAATACATAGCTTGAATACTACCGAATATTTAACTGAAATGATGGAGGGCTACGGATGGTTTTGGCAAAACCGTGAACGTAGTGAACTTGATTTGGTCGATGGAACGAGATAGCTTTTAAAAGGAGTGGCTCAAACTCCGCATTTAAAAGTTAGTTTTGAAAAGAACCGAGTGGTTTTTCGAAAGTGTTCCAACGACTTTAACTTGGTTTATTATCTTGCATTAGTTCTTTTAATGCGTGATATTCTTGCATTAGTTCTTTTAATGCGTCCCATCATTTAAATCCTACCATTGCAGAAAACAACCAAAATATGACGTACGCTTATGCCATATGCATTCGCCACGGGGCCCCGTCATCACCCGTTAGGTTACTTAACTAACGACAGAGCGGGGGCTGGGCTAGCGCGGCTGTAAAGCATAAGCAACGCCTAAATAGAAAGCAATGATAGACATTACAGATCACAGATGAATGCATTGGATATACTAGCAATCCGCAATCCTTTCGAGCCTGAAACGAAAAGCGGATGACACGGTCGCGGTGAATAGCAAATACCCCACCCAAGACCCCTACGGGTGCGGCAAACTACCCGCCAAGTTCCCGGTAGTTTGTGCACCCCACCATGGGTCTATCCTAGGAGCAAAAACAGTAAAAAGAATTATACAATGACGGCTACAACCCCGACCCGGTTGTGCGGCCAAACAAATAATATAATTACATCAATTTACATTTACAAATGAATGAAAGAAAAACAAAAGCTCATCTCACATCCAACTCCGGCTATTCACCCGCGACAGTCCAACACATTCATATACACATTCCAGCACATTACAGATCATGTATAACCCCGACTAATCGACTTATAGCGATTAGCCGACGTTCAATACATGCAAACAACACAGATATAACCAATATAGCCAAAGTGTAGTGAAGTTCGGAAAAATACGGAATTATAGGACCCCAAAAGGAAATTTCTTTTCTGGAAAATCTGGGTACATATAATATATCTCAAAAATCCCAAAACCAAAACCTACAGACACTGCACAAAAAACGAGGCGCAGAAGACGACAAAGCGCGGCGGTTCCGCGGCACGAGCCTACCTCGTGCCGCGGATGCGCGGCGCTTTGAGCTCCAAACTGGATCGTTTTTCATGTGTGTTTTTAGAAAACCCTGAGATGATTTTACAAATATAAATTTTTTCATTTTGAGCCAAAAAAATTTCAACAGAAACTCAGGTTTTTGAAAAATACGGTTTTTGGGTTTTTGCGGTTTCGAACTTCGTTACACTTCACTACCAAGCTAGTTTAAGTTTAGTTAGGCTCTGATACCACTGTTAGTCCATATTGCGACCCCCGGTGCTTACGGGGAGGCGGAAACGGTATAAAAAACGAATTTTTATCGCAAGAGGCAACATGGACTATGCATTGTCGGGATCGTTGTCTAAACTAAAACTAGTTTACACTAAAAGGAGTTAGCTACTATGGAAGATGGTTATACCTAAACTTGAACTCCTTCTTCTTCAAACCTTGTAGAGGTTGATGGTTCTCTTTTCGTCGCCTTCTTCCGTCGAAGATGGATCCACCTCGAAGGTTCGACCTTTGGGCTCTTCCTCGGTCTTTGAGTGAACTAGGGTTTCCGGCTTGCTAAACCTTCAACCTAGAATGAGTAGAGAGAGTGACTAGGGTTTGCTTTTCTTTTTCAAGAGAAGGATTCTCAACTCATGAGAAGGTTTCTCTTGACTAGAGGAAGAAGAAGATGAAGAGAGGAGAGAGAATGAATATGATAGAATGAGCTATCATATTCTATCTTGCAACCATAATGCAAAAGAAAATAATTATCTAATAATAATAATTGAAAATGAGAATAGTTGATGGTGATTTGGAATGACCACTACCATGCTTCATTTAAAAATGTAAGCATAAATCAAGGAGGACTTTTGAAGGCATGAAAGTGGTCAATGGTCAACAAGTCAACCAAGGTCAACAAGTCAACAAAAACAACCATAACATAATTCTCATTTAATTATTATTATTAATAGATAATATATAAATCCATTAGGGTTTGGAAAATGAAGACTGTCAATTGTGCATACGCACCCGTTCCGAAACCCTAATGAAAAACCTCATTCTCCGCCTCAAGCAACTGTGCATACACACCTGCATTCTCGTTCCGAAAAACAAGAATACCAAGATATAAAAGCAACCCCCAAAACATATACCAGTATCTGGCTCAAACCAGAGCCTGCCAGTATAATCCGTCCGGACTCCAAACGTGCACAAGTGCGCGGATGAGAACGAACCCTGTCGCAAAACCATGCGACCTCTACTCTGTTTTGCCCAGAGGCGAATACCCTCTGTGTGGGACTCTAAAGACTCGACACTACGCTGGCAGTGGGTTTAACCACAGACCGCAAGCGGCACTAGCTGTGCGTAACGGTCCCCAGGTAGATGCCGACAAGAAGGCTGACGAGGTGAAACCCCATCGGAACTCCTACTGAGTCTGAATGTGACATTCTCCGTACAGTCCGGTCTGTTCGTCTGATACATCGCATGGCGGGCCTAGGGGGCGGTAAACGTCAGTCCCCCAATAGCGGTACAAGTCGTGCCGGAGCGAAGCCCAAAACACCCTGAGATAACACTGGAAACCTACCAGTATATCTCGATTGCCCTGGCCAGGGACTACTCGTGTAATGGCTCTCCTAGACACAGCGCGATGTCAACCCCCAATACCGGGAGAGACGAATCCTGTCTAACCGTCACTGCCTCCAAGTGCTTCGGGACTGCACCCAACCACCACCTGTTTGCACGACTCCTTTGAGCCGTGGTAGGGTAGTGATCAAAGTGCAGTGGGAACACACTCGAGGCGAAGTGCCAGTGTCAAGTCAGCGGACTAAGCTGTACTCATGTCACCTGGGAACTGACGACTGACGATAGGTATAATACCAACCTGTCAGTTCCCGACGAGTCCTGTCCAGTGTACTCGTAACCCAACGAGCACCCGTATACTATCTCCAGTACGACGTACTGATGGCTGTGGGACAGACCATCTCCCACACTGGGATGAGAAGCGCATACGCTAGTCTACTCCGGAGTATCGATGCCCTGTCTCGATAGTCCTGCGACTAGGGACCTGTATAAGGATGTGCTTATAGATTACCCAGCCCCCACTACTGTGACTGCCATCACAACGCTGGTAATCAAGCAAAGATCCTAAGGGCTCCACTAATGCGTATAAGTGATATAGTAAAATAAACACAAGTACACATTGAAGTAGAGACAAACCAAGTAGCATACTACTATTTTGAGCAAGATTGTATATACAAGGTGAATATCCCAAGCATCCATTAAGTAATATACAAACTAGTATGATACAGTAATGGCCTCTAGGGCATATACACTAACAGGACTGTCGCGCTCAATTAGGACAAGAGAAGGCCATGGGTAATTCATTGCTTATCCGCGTTTTCATGTGGTGCCTAAGGCGAGTGTGTCTAAGGCTAGTGGTTATTAATTAGGCCCACTACTTACGTAGTGGAGTACCATCCCACTTACCTGGCACTTATCCGGCCACAGGGAAACAAAGAAGCAGTGGAGGATTCTATCCTGCGACTTTTCTTTTGGCAGTTAGGAGCGGTCTAGAGCCGGACCTAGGTGACCACTAGATTCTAGGGTTTGTGTGCTGTATTTGTTTTGTCGCATCATTTTTTTCAAAAATCCGTCCCTTTTTCAAAGCAAGCACCGCATTCATTCATTTACCGCTAATTATAAGTCAACGCTGCCACTTGTACTAACCCTTTTTAGTACAAGATAGGCTGGACACGGGATTCTAGTGCCCGTTTAGTCCGCGTACCTTTTATCGACTCCGAAGTCAATATTTCTCTATTTACCTTTCCTTTACCCACTACCACACCCACACCGATGGATCCGAATCCATCAAACTTCTTTAACCCTAATCTGCCGCCGTCCGTTGGTGCGCAGAATCCACCCCGCATCTCTCTCCAGGAGAGGTGCTATCCACTTCGAGGTCCTCTTTCGACCTGCTTATCCACACCACCAGCCAATGGGGTAACTTTGAGATTAAGCCCCAGTATATCAATCTTTTACCCAAATTCCACGGACTCGAGACTGAGGACGCTTACATTTTCATTACCAAATTCAAAAACGTATGCGCAATGATGGGTACGTCACAACTTTCAGTGGATGCGATGCGTCTATGACTTCTTCCATTTACATTGTGCGATATAGCCGAGAAGTGGCTATATAACACTACCGCACACTCTATTACGAATTGGGAAGAATTCGTCGCTGCATTCCTTAAGAAATTTTACCCAATCCAAAAGACAGCTCGAATCCGTAGCGAACTGAATCAATTTGCCCAGCTCCCTGCTGAACCATTCTCTAAATGCTTTGAACGTTTCAAGGATCTATTGGTTCAGTGTCCTCATCATGGCATCCCGAGATGGGAATTGTGCCGAATCATTTATGAGGGCATTAACTCGAACACTAAACAGAGCCTTGAAAACATGTGTCAAGGTACTTTTATGACCAAGGATGATGGGGAAGCTTGGAAGTATTTAGAAGAGTTCGCTGAAAAATCACTACAGTGGGAGAGTGGAACCCAACCATTGAATAGGGGTGGCGTACACCAAATAGATGTGTCCATAGGTGTTCGAGCTGAGATGGCAGCAATGCAAAAGAAACTCGACGCTATGGAACACAAATTTTCTGCAGCCTCCCTAAACCCAATGTCGCTCCCCAAAACTGTTTGTGGGTGTTGTTCTGGTCCGTCTCATTTAACGGAAGAATGTCCATTAAACTCTGCGTTTCAAGGTCACGAGCATTCTAATGCCACATTTCAACGACCTCGAAACGATCCATATTCTTCCACGTACAATCAGGGTTGGAGGAATCACCCGAATTTTGCTTGGAACCAAAACCAATCTCAAAACACGGTTCCAAACATGAATAATTTTCAAAGGGCTCTTCCTCCACCACAACTGCAACCCCTCCAACTCACTCAGCACCCCTATCAGTCACAAAATTTCCAAAATCAGGGCAACAATCCTGCACAGTCTAATCCTATGCAGTCCTGTTCTGACGAGTTCTCTCAATTCACTCAAACCATGAAATCACTTTTGTCAAATTTCATAGAGGTTTCGACTGAGGTTAGATCATCCGTCAGTGAGATAAAGAAAAACTCAGCGTCCCAAGCTGAGAGTATCAGATCGATGGAAACTGAAATCGCACGCCTAAAAGCCGAAATGAGTGCGAGAGAAAAAGGGAAACTTCCCTCTCAACCCCTACAGAATCCTGGGCATTACAATGTAAATGCCATCACAACGTTGAGATCAGGGAGAGTGCTGAATAATAATGTCGGGGAAGGTATTGATGATACTGAAAATCATGTCAACACCCCGGCTGAGACCTTTCCACACACTTCTCCTTATGATCCTTCTTCTTCTACCACACCATCTTCTCGAGAGCCTATTCTCCATTTCCCTTTAGGCTCGACACCTTCTCCCAACCTTTATAGTTCTCCACAGACGGTCCCCACACCTCTTTTGGGACCTCGTCTACCCCCTCTTCCTTCTCCTGTGATGGACCCTGCGCTTATTGCGAAAGCTCCTTACCCGAACCGGTTAAGGGCTAATAAAACGAGTCCTCATATGGAGAAAATTTTAGAAATGTTCAAACAGGTTAACATCAATATCCCTCTCCTAAATGGAATCCAACAAGTCCCCGCTTATGCGAAAATTCTTAAGGACTTGTGCACTAGGAAGAGGAAGACCCAAGTGCCGAAGAAGGTCTTTATGGCTAATAATATTAGCACTGCTTTTATTCCCCAGCTAACAATGAAACGAAAGGACCCAGGATGTCCTACAATATCGATTTCTATTGGGGGTAAAAACATAAATCGTACTCTTTTAGACCTTGGCGCAAGTGTTAACCTGCTCCCTTATTCTGTCTATGAGCAACTAGGGATTGGAGAGCTGAAACCTGCTCACTGCACTCTCCAGATGGCAGACCGATCTACCACCAAACCAAGGGGTGAATTAGAGGATGTGTTGATAAAGGTCGGGGAATTTGTTTTCCCTGTAGACTTCATTGTGCTCAACACACATCCTGTAGCAAACCCCCAGGGCCAAATTCCGGTGATTCTAGGTCGTCCTTTCCTTGCCACTTCCAACGCTGTTATAAACTGTAGAAACGGTTCAATGAACTTATCATTTGGAAATATGACCATTGATATCTACAAAGTTGGAAGTCAGCCATCAGAACCCTCTGCTCATATTTTAGATGTGTGCTTTGTCCATGAGATCGCTCCCGATAGTTGTGGAGCTGAGGAACTTTGCTTTACTGATCTCGATGACATTACCACATCTCTGTTTGACTTTACACAAGATCTTAGTGAGGACACTTTACCTGCACTCGAGTCCTGCACTTCTGACTTTTCTCCACCCGAGTCTGTATCTTTCACAGGCTCTGAGCTTCTTTGTAAATCCAAAAATCATTCTATGATACCTCCTTCTATCATTTCTCCGCCCGAATTAAATCTCAAAATTTTACCTTTTCACCTTAAATATGCATATCTAGGTGAGAATGAGACTTTACCGGTTATAATTTCCGCTTCTCTTGCATCAGAGCAAGAGAATGCACTTTTATCGGTATTAAGATCTAACAAAGAGGCGTTTGGTTGGAGTATGGAGGACATCAAAGGGATTAGTCTCTTGATAGTTGAACATCATATACATGTGATGGATAATGCCAGACCGACCCGAGAACCACAGAGAAGGTTGAATCCCGTCATGAAGGAAGCTGTAATGAAAGAGGTCGTCAAATGCTTAGATAATGGTATTATAAACCCTATCTCCGATAGCCAGTGGGTGAGTCCTATACATGTCGTTCCTAAGAAATCCGGCATCACTGTTATAACCAATGAGGCGAATGAGTTGATTCAGACACGCGCCCAAACTGGGTGGCGTGTATGTATTGATTATAGAAAACTCAACGCTGCCACGAGGAAAGATCATTTTCCTCTACCATTCATTGATCAAATGCTGGAACGCTTAGCGGGACGAGAGTATTATTGTTTTATGGACGGATACTCAGGCTATAATAAGGTCCCCATCGCCAAAAAGGATCAAGATAAAACCACTTTTACTTGTCCTTTTGGTACCTTTGCTTACAGTCGCATGCCCTTTGGGCTATGCAATGCTCCCGCTACCTTTCAGCGGTGTATGATGGGGATATTCTCTGATATGGTAGAGAATTTTCTGGAGATCTTTATGGACGATTTCTCGATTTTTGGAGATTCTTTTTCTGATTGCCTTGCGAATCTTCACGCTGTTCTTACTCGTTACAAAGAGAAGAACTTGACTTTGAACTAGGAAAAATGCCACTTTATGGTCCAAGAAGGAATAGTCCTTGGACATGTCATTTCACAGAAAGGCATTGAGGTTGAAAGAGCTAAAGTAGATGTCATTCAAAACCTCCCTCATCCCAAAAGCGTCAAAGATATTCGATCTTTCCTTGGCCATACGGGCTTTTATAGGAGATTCTTTAAGGATTTTAGCAAAATTGCTAGACCTTTAACTCTTCTCCTGGCCAAGGATACGACCTTCCATTTTGACTCGGATTGCGAGACAGCTTTCGACTCACTTAAACACTCACTCACTTCAGCCCCCGTTTTATCATCACCGAACTGGGACTACCCCTTTGAGCTGATGTGTGATGCATCTGACTTTGCAGTAGGTGCAGTCTTAGGACAGCACATCGGAAAGATGCCACACGTGATTTACTATGTAAGTAAGACCCTGAATGATGCGCAAATCAATTATACAACCACAGAAAAAGAACTTTTAGCGGTTGTATTTGTATTAGAAAAATTCAGGCCTTACTTAATTGGCTCACCTATAGTTGTGTATACTGACCATTCCGCTTTAAAACATCTTCTGGCGAAGAAAAATGCAAAAGGTCGACTAATACGTTGGATCCTTCTGTTACAAGAATTTGATCTTGTTATCAAAGATAAGAAAGGATGTGAAAACGTAGTAGCTGACCATCTTTCACGCATCATTTCTTCTCCTATGACCCTGCCGATCAATGATTCGTTCCCTGATGAACAACTCTTGGGCATATCCACTAAGCCATGGTTCAGGGATATTGTGAACTATCATGCCACGGGACTTATACCGAGCGATTGGTTAAAACAGGACAAATACCGTTTTCTTTCCCAAGTAAAACACTATTACTGGGACGAGCCCTATTTGTTTAAATATTGTCCTAATCAGATCATTCGCCGGTGTGTCCCGAATGTAGAGTTCAAGAGTGTTCTTTCATTTTGTTATGATCAGGCCTGTGGGGGTCACTTTGGTCCTAGAAAGACAGCGGAAAAGGTTTTGCAATGTGGATTTTATTGGCCGACCTTATTCAAGGACGCATTTGAGTATTGCAAAACCTGTACGCAATGTCAGTATACGGGTAGAATATCCCAGAGAAATGAAATGCCTCAGCAACCCATCTTGGTTGTTCAAATATTTGATGTGTGGGGCATTGATTTTATGGGTCCTTTTCCCAACTCCTTTGGGAATTTGTACATTCTGCTGGCGGTTGATTATGTCTCAAAGTGGGTAGAAGCCATTCCATGTCACACTAATGACAAGAAAGTTGTCATTAAGTTCTTAAAAGAGAATATCTTCTCGCGATTTGGACACCCACGCGCTATTATTAGCGATAATGGGACACATTTCTGCAACAGGTCTTTCGAGACTCTGATGCGAAAATACTCAATCAACCACCGACTTTCTACACCCTATCATCCCCAAACAAGCGGGCAGGCTGAAATCTCAAACAGACAAATCAAACTTATCCTGGAGAAAACTGTTGCTAAAAATAGAAAATACTGGTCGACCAAACTGACGGATGCTCTTTGGGCATTCAGAACTGCATATAAAACCGACCTAGGAATGTCTCCATATAGGATAGTGTTTAGGAAAGCATGTCATTTACCCGTCGAGATAGCATAAAGCATTGTGGGCTATAAAAGAAATAAATTTTGATTTAAACCTTGCTTGCAACTTTCGGAAGCTGCAACTTAATGAGCTAAGCGAACTCCGCGATGAAGCTTATGATAATGTTGTAATCACAAAGAATAGGACTAAGGTTTTTCACGATAAAAACATTTTGAGAAAAAAAATTTCACCTGGTCAACAAGTCCATCTTTATGATTCACGATTACACCTTCACGCGGGTAAGCTCCGATCTCGATGGAAGGGACCATTTGTTGTGCGGTCTGTATACCCGCACGGGGCAGTAGTAGTTGAAAATGTTAAAAAACGGCACCTTTTTTAAAGTAAATGGGCATAGACTTAAGCCGTATTTTTCCACTGACCCCACGGAGGAGCTCTTGTTCTTACAAGAGCCAGTTTATTTGGATTAAAATTCCTCTGTCTCACCTTCATATCCTGTATATCACTGCATCATCTTTTGAATGAAGGTGAGTGAAAAGATAATTTTGGGGGAAGTTCTTCACTTATATATTTTGCCCCCACTAATAATCCCCCCAGGCTTACAGTTTTTGTAGGTATAGCGATTGGCAACAGTGAGGACATTGTTGAAAACAAGTTTGGGAGAGTTTTGTGCTTATTTTTGCATCATTTGCATATCATCTGCATAAGCACAAAACATTTCTTTAAAAATCTATAAAAATTGAAATATTTTCAAAACCCATAAAAATTTAAAAATTTTCAAATATAAAAATAATTTTAATATTTACACCTTTTTATATATAAATAAGATAATGAAAGTTTAGATAGTGAACATTTACATCCATGAGATTAGAAAAAATTTAAGAAAACTAAGAAAATTAGAAGTTTTCTTATACGAACTAGTAATAAGTAGTTATGAGCCGTTGTCCCAAGGGTGTAACGTCTTCAAAATAATAAAATATGATTTTTGGGAAATTTTATAATTTAATATTATTTTAATGAATATTTTAATATTCTGGTATAATTAAATACAGATAAATGGGGAAAAATTATGGAAAATTCTAAAATAAGGTATTTTAAGGAATTGCTTCGTTTTCTGTGCATGCCCCCATGTCCTCTAGTTTTGACCCTGAGTATGTCTAGTTTTGACTGATTCCATCTAGGGTGAAATCTGGGTTGATTTTCCTATGTTGGTGTATAATTTGGGACTTGTTTTAGCATGGATTTTGGTATTTGGTGATTCATTCCTGTCGGGTGGCGTTTGGACGTCAACGACAAGTGGATTTTGATTGTGTTTACATGCGAGTCGATAGGTTTTTACCTATGCGGGTAGCGTGTGCTATTTTGGTTTCCGATGTGATTTTCATGTGCTTTAGCATTGTGATATACTTGTAGGTACCCCGCGTGATGTTGAGGCAAAGGAGGTGAAGATAGCGACATCGGCTTTGGCACACGAGAAGCAATGTGAGTAGATTTATATCTGTGGGGAGAAGTCGGGTGGATGGCGTATAGCACCCCCGCAGTCCGTGGTGATGTATACGAATACGTATACACACGAATATTTATTATGTGTTGTTTAGGGTTATTGATGGTAATAATGATATTTTGATGATAAGAATATATTGGTTTAGTTTAGTGCGAACCCTAGAGTAGTGGTTGCACTCACACATACATTTACACACATACTTGCATTCATTCTTTCATTTATTAGAGTGCATATGATACCTCAACTAAAAATACAAGGGAAATCTCACTAAATTATGAAAACAGTTTCTTCATTTACATGTATTCTGCTTTCATGCATTCATACCTCATATTCATGACATACTATTACCTGAGGCACTAGCACGAGCACTTGGCACTGCATTCACGTATAGAGATTACATTGCCAGTTTAGCATGCTTCAGCTTTATTCATATTGAGGTTTCTTTATATCTGATCGTATTGACCTAGGTTGGGTCATGCATTCGATCTCTGCTTGTAGATATCTTTCTATTCACGAGTTGGCAACTCACCCCCGTTGTGCCCCAGTTCTTGCAGGTTTGCCGTACAGTTCTATAGCGGCATTTCTGGCACACTGCTTCATTTTGGGTGATTTGCTTGGATAGGTGGGTTCTTTTGTATCAGAACCGCCGTTGTATTTATATTATTCATTGTATCTAGAATATCCATCAACCAAAACTCGTATATTGTTTCAGACCTAGACTAGTGATGTGTTATTCGACCATAGAGTCGCGCTTAGTAGTGTTGCGGTTTTCTTGTTGCTTTTGAACTTTCTTTTGGATTTGATCCTCGCCACTTGGCGTTGTATATTATTGTTGCATGTGTGGTGGTGACCGTCGATTGACGAAGAGCTAGCTCCCGCTTGGGGATGCCTTTATCATTGCATATATTGTTATCCTTGTTATACCCCATTCGGGGCCAGTTTTACAAAAGAAACTCTGCCGAAATTTTTAGAAAAGACTGTACTGTTTTTAAAAATGCATATTCGGCTTAGTTATTTAAAAACCTTGATTTCAAACATGTTTTTCTTCACTTCTTTAAACCAGTTTCTTTACTTATTCTTAAAAATGGTTTTAGATTTCTGGGCTTTTGGCTTACTTGGATCAGATGGAGTCCTATAGACTTCATATGGTTCAAGGGCCAGTCACGTGCTCTTTCGGGTCGTGACAAAGTTGGTATCAGAGCGCTAGGTTGACCTTGGTTCGAGTCTAAGTTTGACTATGTGGAGCCTAGGGCGTTTATATATATACGGAACTTAGGCTTGACCTTACGGAACTTAGACTTGGTCGAGGGGGTATTAGACCCGAACTTTCGTCGTGTAGGATGACCCTTGGTTGATGGAATAGGTAACTAAAGTAGAGTGACGTACCGTTGGTATGTTCCGCGGCATACTTACGACACGCCACTCCGCTTAAGGAACCTTAGGATGTACATATTTTCGAGATCAGTGATCCTCTTTATATCCAGGATTATACATCCATTTGAGATCCCCGATTCTATTAGTTTCATGATCATACCTTTATTGATGCTGTTCCTTCCCATGATCATGTATCCACTTTGGATCTGTTGTTTCCTTTCTTGCCATTGATGTGCTCCCCTTGATACTCGATTGAGGTTCCTGTCACCATGTTTGAGGGCAGTTTGGGCTGCTGCTAGGGTTACGGCCGGTGTGAGCTCGTTTGGTACGAGGGCCGACCATTGTGTTTTCTGGTGACATGGGAACGTCTCGAGTTAGTGTTGGTGATTGTGACCTCTAGTGGAGGCGAGTGCTTGGTCTTGCACCGGATGATCGGGCCATTGTTAGAGCTGTCAGTTGAGAGAGGACTGTTGATGTACAACATACCTCAGAGATTGTGATGTCGCCTACCGTGCAGACAGATGGACCAGCTGTTGCTGAGATTGACAGGATGTCGCTTCCGAAGCTTACGAGCTGAGATTGCCGTAGCTTTCAGGCAGATATGAGACAGATGATAGCTAGTCTACCCGATTTGAGAGACGAAGGTGATTCGTCCGATTTTGCGCCGGAGCGGGCCCTGATGAGTTTAAGATTTCCAGTGTGGAGAGTCTTACTCAGATCTAGAGCAGACCGACTCAGAGATGACCGCCTATGTATTGCCTTTCCTGGAGGATTGAGGCGCTGTTCGGCGTACAGGCGAATAAGCCAGTTGCTGCTGCAAATGACGAGATGTCGCCCAGATGGTTGGATCTACTGCAGCGTGAGCATATACTTAGAGAGATGATAGCGAGTCGCTAGTCACCTGAGGATGAATGACTATGACAGGTGGTTCGTTTGTTTACCGATGCGAGGTCATCAGATAGATTGTTTCCAGCTAGAGACGACTTCACGCAGGTTCGTTGAGAGTCGATAGAGACGATCGAATGTCAGGAGCCCATTTTCCAAGTTTAAAGTATACGGAAAGACATGCAGGTGATTCTATGGACTCTCTAGAAGAATGAAACCCTAACTCGACTTAATGACCGTGTGAAAGCCTTTGAACCTTCGGGTTTGCGGCGGTTCCTCGGCGCCATTAGTGAGGCTTGGGTTTGCCCTTCTACGGCTGGACCACCGACGCTGTGGCATGTACTCGATACTATTAAACTGTACCCATGATGTGATCTCTTGGGGGATTATGAGGATCTGACGAGTCGATCGGATGGTTCGACATCTTTCGGATATCGTGATGGGACACTACTTGGGAGACTCCAGATGCGAGCGTAGCCGTCGGAGCGCAGTTCGTGTAGCCACGATGAGTTAAGTCCGAATCAGTCGACATTGAGCAAGGTGGAGTAAAGAGTTCGTACGAGATTTCGACGAGATGGCGTCCCACTCCGCTGACATTAGAGATGTGATATGCACCCCGAGGCGTGGTATATGGATGTATCTTCCAGAGAGAAGCGCGATAGGTATGCAGCCGTTCCGGAATAAGCTTTAGCTTCAGCATTGGATGATGACTTCCGGGCATTTCGGCAGGATTGAGATTTGAGAAAGGAACCTCGACAGGACCTTTCTGGAGTACGTTACGAGAAGACCTAGACCAGGAGTGGTCGTATTGCGCACACCCAGCAGGACAGAGTTCGGCATTGTCGACGAGGTAGTTGACCATGTTCGGATAAAGGAACTTGCCCAGATGCGTTGCAGATTGATCAGGGACAGACGAGTGATGAGTATTCCTCCGATGGTTGGGACGTGTTCCCGAGGACCTGTTCGGCCTGACATCCTCTAAGAATGATGAAGCTACAGAATATGCGATTTCGAGTCCGTGCGAGAGACTTTAGATTGACCGTGGCCGAGAACAGTGCAGTGCGTAGTAGCTTGGCGTGACGTCATAGTGGACGACGATAGAGACAGTTGGAACAAGAGGTTCGTGTGAGACACTGATGAGCTGTCATTGCTTCCCGTCGAGACTAGAGACCTGATATGCTTACAGAGACGTTGGAATGTGACCAGTTTCCGAGAAAATATTGTGCTGAGGACACAGGTGTTTTTGAGCGAGAAGAGGTTGTGCAGGAAGCCAGCCTCTGTACAGATCGGCATAGGCATGATCGGAAGAGACCTTGAGCAGGATTCCTTCCAGGACATTGCTGCAATGATGTTTGCACCCAGGATCAGATGTGTGACGTGCTTTCAGAGAGCCAGAGGCCGACGCCAGTGATACGCTGCCTTACGAGCGGTCGTGAGGATTGAACGAAAGGTGACCAGGAAAGTGCCAGAACGGAATCGTTCCTGTCAGTACTCCTGACCGGGCCGATGAGCCGATGGATTGCGAGATTGGTAATCTACAGGAAAGATCAGGAACCAGAGGCAGAGGACGCCAGCCGCGAGCAAGAGGCAAGTAGATATCTTGCGCAGCTAGCATCGGATGTTCCGGTACCTTCTCGACCCTGAAGGATGGTATACCGACAACGGTAATTATGATTTGTGATTTTGTGATTTGATTATCACGTATCCGTTGCTTTGGATTTCGGTATTTTGGGCGATCTATTCACATGATTTAGTCTTGATGACTGAGTTTCATGATATTTGATTTTGTGCACCATGGTTGCATCTACTGGGTATTTATACCTTGTACATAGTTATTACTCTTGAGCTGTTGATTGCGATTTCATGCCTATTTTATGCTGGTGATTTGATTTACGCTTCCAGCAGAGTTTCATGTAATTTTAGTGTTTTGATTTTGCACTCGGTATAGCTTATATGTGCTTGTAGTGTATCGATATGTGTTTTGTGCCCGCAGCTGCACACGTTTATGATTTTCTTCATATCTGGATACACTTGGTGTTGCTGCTTACGTATTTGAGTTATTGCTTGGTATTTGTGCATGGGATGCACCAGTTCTATACTTCGTGCATTTGTCGCACCAGTTTTATGTTTCTTGCGTTTATCGCATCAGATTTATATTTCGTGCCTTTGTTGCACCGGATTTATATTTTGTGCATTACGATTGCACCTGACTTCGATTTGATGCCTTTCGGTATGTCGATTTTGATTGTGATATTGATGTGGATTCTTGCACTCCGTGCGTTTGACTGGACTTACGCATATTCGACGTTGCTATTGGATTTTGTGATTCCGTGCATATTGAGTGCGCAGGGTCTAGATTTTCATTCGTGCATGATGGATGCACCGATTTGGATTTTCGCGCATGTTGGGCGCATGTTTTGAGATACGATTTTGGGGCACACCAGATGCACTAAATCGAGATTCTTCGTGCATGTCAGATGCACCTGTTTTGGATGCCAGGCACACGTTGCTTATGACAGATGCTTCGTGCACACCCGTTGCACCTAGATGTTGTTTTGTGCACATGTTTAGCACATATATGGATTTTGATTTCCGTGCGCACCAGACGCACAGGGTGGTGTTATGTGATTTTTGTGATTTATTCCTTTTGGAGCAGTACATTTTTATGATGTTGGATATTTGCTTTCATACTGAGCAGGACTAGTCAGTGGGCAGTACCTGGATATATTTTGCATGCATCGATAGTTATCGAAGGGATTTCCGAAAAGCGAGCTATAGTCTCAGTATATACCTACGTGTCCGATATGACACGGAACGTTTTAAAAAAAAGGAAAACCCTTCTAAACTGTTTTCAAAACGGCGGAACGTACCTATTAAACAAAGGATATATATACACATATATAGTTATTTTCTTATGAGAAACGTCCGCCACTGTGCAGTGTTACGCGCATCGCACAGCGACTTAAAAAGATTTAGCATACATTTGCATCAGCTATTTACATGTATAGATTGGATGTCTACATGTATAGTCTTGGTCCATATCATATTGATTTTGTATTGGATTTGACATTGTGTCGTTACCATGACTCCGATGATTGCGGATGCTTGATGGAGTGTTGCTTTTGAGTTATCTGCTCAGTACTCATGCGCATGCATTGCGCTATGATGTTTTATGTATAGATGATTTCGGAGCCCCGATGACTTGGAATTTGTATTGAAATATTTTAGTATTTGGGGGTTTAAATTTAAATTCGGGGACCGAATTTCTTTAAGGGGGGTAGATTGTAACGTCTTCAAAATAATAAAATATGATTTTTGGGAAATTTTATAATTTAATATTATTTTAATGAATATTTTAATATTCTGGTATAATTAAATACAGATAAATGGGGAAAAATTATGGAAAATTCTAAAATAAGGTATTTTAAGGAATTGCTTCGTTTTCTGTGCATGCCCCCATTTCCTCTAGTTTTGACCCTGAGTATGTCTAGTTTTGACTGATTCCATCTAGGGTGAAATCTGGGTTGATTTTCCTATGTTGGTGTATAATTTGGGACTTGTTTTAGCATGGATTTTGGTATTTGGTGATTCATTCCTGTCGGGTGGCGTTTGGACGTCAACGACAAGTGGATTTTGATTGTGTTTACATGCGAGTCGATAGGTTTTTACCTATGCGGGTAGCGTGTGCTATTTTGGTTTCCGATGTGATTTTCATGTGCTTTAGCATTGTGATATACTTGTAGGTACCCTGCGTGATGTTGAGGCAAAGGAGGTGAAGATAGCGACATCGGCTTTGGCACACGAGAAGCAATGTGAGTAGATTTATATCTGTGGGGAGAAGTCGGGTGGATGGCGTATAGCACCCCCGCAGTCCGTGGTGATGTATACGAATACGTATACACACGAATATTTATTATGTGTTGTTTAGGGTTATTGATGGTAATAATGATATTTTGATGATAAGAATATATTGGTTTAGTTTAGTGCGAACCCTAGAGTAGTGGTTGCACTCACACATACATTTACACACATACTTGCATTCATTCTTTCATTTATTAGAGTGCATATGATACCTCAACTAAAATTACAAGGGAAATCTCACTAAATTATGAAAACAGTTTCTTCATTTACATGTATTCTGCTTTCATGCATTCATACCTCATATTCATGACATACTATTACCTGAGGCACTAGCACGAGCACTTGGCACTGCATTCACGTATAGAGATTACATTGCCAGTTTAGCATGCTTCAGCTTTATTCATATTGAGGTTTCTTTATATCTGATCGTATTGACCTAGGTTGGGTCATGCATTCGATCTCTGCTTGTAGATATCTTTCTATTCACGAGTTGGCAACTCACCCCCGTTGTGCCCCAGTTCTTGCAGGTTTGCCGTACAGTTCTATAGCGGCATTTCTGGCACACTGCTTCCTTTTGGGTGATTTGCTTGGATAGGTGGGTTCTTTTGTATCAGAACCGCCGTTGTATTTATATTATTCATTGTATCTAGAATATCCATCAACCAAAACTCGTATATTGTTTCAGACCTAGACTAGTGATGTGTTATTCGACCATAGAGTCGCGCTTAGTAGTGTTGCGGTTTTCTTGTTGCTTTTGAACTTTCTTTTGGATTTGATCCTCGCCACTTGGCGTTGTATATTATTGTTGCATGTGTGGTGGTGACCGTCGATTGACGAAGAGCTAGCTCCCGCTTGGGGATGCCTTTATCATTGCATATATTGTTATCCTTGTTATACCCCATTCGGGGCCAGTTTTACAAAAGAAACTCTGCCGAAATTTTTAGAAAAGACTGTACTGTTTTTAAAAATGCATATTCGGCTTAGTTATTTAAAAACCTTGATTTCAAACATGTTTTTCTTCACTTCTTTAAACCAGTTTCTTTACTTATTCTTAAAAATGGTTTTAGATTTCTGGGCTTTTGGCTTACTTGGATCAGATGGAGTCCTATAGACTTCATATGGTTCAAGGGCCAGTCACGTGCTCTTTCGGGTCGTGACAAAGGGTTAGTAAGATGAAGGACGTCACTAATCTGAGGATAAAAATAAATCTGAAAAATAGTTTATATTATGGAAGCTAAACATTTTGAACGTTGCTACCCTGCTATTCGCACTTACACACGTCTTGAAGCCTGGGATAGTAGAGGATACCTTGAAATGCTCTTGTCTTAAAGCCGATGTATGAAGGAAATAAAAAGAAAAGTGAATAAAAAAAATATAAAATGGTGAGAAAAATGGACACTGGTTTTGTTATCACCAAGGGTAATATAAAAATGTATAGCGAGGGTGCTTCTTCACCTAGTGCCCTAAGGCCAACTGGTCTGGGAGTCACTGCTATGCCTAAGGTGGTGCAAGACGAGGAAAATACACAAAGTAAGCAAGCACAGGAGTAATCGGTCGGTTAGTACCTCAAAAAGTATTAACGGTCGCATGAAAGTGTGTGAGCAATCTCATCTAAATATTCATTAATTAAAAAGTACTGAGGCTGATGGGCAAGAGTATGATAGCTTGAATTGAATTCTCCGGGTGTAGGGATGTCTTTACACACACGCAGGGTTATATGATCGATGTTTGGAAGAAAGATAGGAATGAAGAATAAGACGATGTTTTATTGAGGGAGGACGTGATTTCTAACATTTTTTCATGACCATTAAGATAGGGCTCATGACAACCGAAAAGCTAGCTTAGTTGGAAATCCTAATTTTCAAAGTCTTTCTTTTAACAATTCTTGTCTTTAAATGTAATATTCATGATCTTTCTTTTATTATTGGATTTTGTGGGTGCAATCCGCTGAAAACCCTCAGGAGACAACACTCCTCCTACTAGGGACACCTAGATGTTTAAAGGCTTGTTGCACGTGCTCAGTGCAATCGTGTTGCTTACGAAAGTGTGCTATTTAGTTTTTCTCTTTCTTTATTTTCTCCTTCTCTTTTTAATAAAACAGTTCCCTCGAGACGATCGAAATTAAGTTTGGGGGAATTTGATTAGTGGAAAATATTGTATATTTTAGCCGGCAATTTCCTCATCATTTGCATTCATATAGAAGTGTTCGGCATTCATATTCTACATATTAGCACAACTATCGCAAAATATCAGATTGCATGTATTAGACTATTAAACCGACACTATGAAGGAAATTGACTACATTTCATGGCATCGCATCATTCCTACATTTGCGCAACACTTGTTTTGAGATATGTGCAGGAAAATCCAGCAGAAAGGCCAAAAATTTACAGGATACAGCTAAAACGTTACGCCAACTCAATGATTTCAGTTCTGGTATCAATCCAAAGGGGCAAACAAAAATCAACATATCAGATACAGCCCCAATTGGCATCCCAAGACCACACCAGAAATACCAAGGCCCAAGCCCCATAGACAGCCGCGGATCCACGGCAGGAGCCTGCTTGCGCCGCGGATCCGCGGTGGGTACAAGGAATTAGCTCCTCATTTTTGGTGAACAACTCCTAGATCAGCTCCTACACTTCAGAATAACACTCCAACTTCCAGAAGACTCCAGAGACTTCTGCCAGATCAGCAAGCTTTGGGATCAACACTAAACTAGCCTATCATTCTAGAACCTTCTCCCTAAACCCTAGCTTAAACCCTAAGCTAAGCCTAACAAACTCTTTCAACAAACTTTTGGAGGGAACTCAAAGGCTTAGGGTTTGGGTGTTAGTGTATATGCCCTGGAGGCCATTACTGTATCATACTGGTTTGTATATTACCTAATGGAAGCTTGGGATATTCACCTTGTATAAACAATCTTGCTCAGTATAGTAGTATGCTACTTGGTTTGTTTCTACTTCAATGTGTACATGTGTTTGTTTTAGTATATCACCTATACACATTAGTGGAGCCCTTAGGATCTTTGCTTGATTACCAGCGTTGTGATGGCAGTCACACTAGTGGGGGCTGGGTAATCTATAAGCACATCCTTATACAGGTCCCTAGTCGCAGGACTATCGAGACAGGGCATCGATACTCCGGAGTAGACTAGCGTATGCGCTTCTCATCCCAGTGTGGGAGATGGTCTGTCCCGCAGCCATCAGTACGTCGTACTGGAGATAGTATACGGGTGCTCGTTAGGTTACGAGTACACTGGACAGGACTCGTCGGGAACTGACAAGTTGGTATTATACCTATCGTCAGTTATCAGTTCCCAGGTGACATGAGTACAGCTTAGTCCGCTGACTTGACACTGTCACTTCGCCTCGAGTGTGTTCCCACTGTACTTTGATTACTACCCTACCACGGCTCAAAGGAGTCGTGCAAACAGGCAATAGTTGGGTACAATCCCGAAGCACTTGGAGGCAGTGACGGTTAGACATGATTCGTCTCTCCCGGTATTGGGGGTTGACATCGCGCTGTGTCTAGGAGAGCCATTACACGAGTAGTCCCTGGCCAGGGCAATCGAGATATACTGGTAGGCTTCCAGTGTTATCTCAGGGTGTTTTGGGCTTCACTCCGACACGACTTGTACCGCTATTAGGGGACTGACGTTTACCGCCTCCTAGGCCCGCCATGCGATGTATCAGACGAACAGACCGGACTGTACGGAGACTGTCACATTCAGACTCAGTAGGAGTTCAGATGGGGTTCACCTCGTCAGTCTTCTTATCGACATCTACCTGGGGACCGTTACGCACAGCTAGTACCGCTTGCGGTCTGTGGTTAAACCCACTGCCAGCGTAGTGTCGAGTCTTTAGAGTCCCACACAGAGAGCTATTCGCCATTGGGCAAAACAGAGTAGAGGTCGCATGGTTTTTGCGACAGGGTTCGTTCTCATCCGCGCACTTGTGCACGTTTGGAGTCCGGACGGATATTACTAGCGGGCTCTGGTTTGAGCCAGATACTAGTATATGTTTTGGGGTTTGATTTTATCTCATATTATTCATGTTCCTCGGAACAAGAATGCAGGTGTGTATGCACAGTTGATTGAGGCGGAGGAAGAGGATTTTCATTAGGGTTTCGGAACGGGTGCGTATGCACAGTTGACAGTCGTCTTTTTCCAAACCCTAATGAATTTATGTTATAACAATTAATAATATTAATTAAATGAAATTGTGTCATGGTTGGGTTTGTTGACCGAGGTTGACTAGTTGACCATGGTTGAAAGTTTGACCATCATCATTACATATCAAATATGCTCTTTGATTCTAGCAAAACCATTTAATGAATGTAATGATAATGGTCATTCCAAACCATCCATCAACTATTTCATTTTTATTATTATTGTTAATTTGATAATTCTTTTCATTTTAGTTATGGTTGTAAAATGAAAAGAATAGCTCATTCTATCATAACTCTTCTCTCTCCTCTCTTCTTCTTCCTCCTCCTCTAGTTCAAGGAGCTTCCTTCTCATGTGTTGAGAATCCATCTCCTTGAGATAAAAACACCCCAAAGCCACTCTCTACTCACTCTAGGGTTAGAGGTTTAGCAAGCCAAAGATCCTAGTTCACTCAAAGTTCGAGAAAGAGCCCGAAGGTTGAACCCTCAGGTGGATCCATCTTTGACGGAAGAAGGCGATGAGGAAAGCACCATCAACCCCTACAAAGGTTTCAAGAAGAAGGAGTTCAAGTTAGGTATAACCTCTTTTCCGAGTAGCTAACTCTCTTTAGCTTGGTAGCTAGTTTAGTTTAGAAAAGATCCCGACTTTTGTTAGTCCATGTTGCCTAATGCGCTAAAAAATTTTTTTTTATACCGTTTCCGCCTCCCCGCAAGAACCGGAGTTGGCAACGTAGACTTACATTGGGTGCTCTATAAATAAGACCCTAGGCTCATTTAATCAAGAGATCTCTAATCTTGGAACCTTGGAAAAAATCAATCCATTAGTTCATTTTAGAGCCATTCTATCTCTTTCTTCATCTTCTTCTTCCACAAATCTAGTGAGAGGATTTGTGTGAAACCCTAACCCTAAATTCCATTCAAAAGCCAAGATCCCGAGTACCCATCAAGCAAGAAGTCTTGCAACCTTTTAGGAGCCGAGCCGGTCTTCAACAGAGCAAGTGGTCCAAGCCGATCCGCGACTCAAGGAACCGAGCGACGCCAATTCAACAATTTAGTTCTTCCTCTTGTAGTTCTTGAGCGACTGTAATCAAATTGTTGATATAAATAAAAGTTGATATTCTTCTATCTTGTTTTCTTTAAATTCTCGCATCATGATATCTTTTCAAATCTTGAATACTTTCTGTGTGATGATGTTTGAGTAAAACTCCGCTCGTCGATGAGTCGAGACGATCAATAGAATGATGATGTAATATATCTGAAAACGATTCTTGATTCCTACGAGTTTCGTAAACCCTAGCAAGATCAAGAATCGACGACCCAATTCGTTGCGATGCTTTCTTGATTGATATCGCTCGAGATTGGGGAGTTATGATCGTTTCTTGAAATTGTTAGAGGCTAGAATGCAAATGATGTCAACGAAAGAACAAGGGTTTAAAAGATGAAACCCTAGTTTCATCAAGGAAGCCCTAACTCTCGTCGATCATCATCGATCTAGTATCAATCCTTCGAAGGACAAGAACAAGAAATCTTGAAATTACATCACGTCTATAAATCCGATCGATTCCTACGAGCCTCATTTAGATTCTTGACATTTTGGTTGGAAAAATATTATCGAAACCCAATTCTTGATTGTTTATCAGTTTCTTGATTCTTGATTAAACATCGTGACACCTGAATCAATTGATAAATTCTTGAATCATGTTTTCTTTTCTTTTCAATTAACTTTTCGATTCAAACAAACCAAATATAAAAACGAATCGCACAATCCCTGTGGACGATCCGCACTCGCTTACGATCTACAACTGACACCGTAGTTGATTACGGTCAAATATAATTTTTTGATTGTGAACTTTATTCAATTTGCTAAATACCGATACATGATACTGTTATCGATCAAATAAAACCGTTATCGGGAAACAATTGATTCGATACTTGCTTTTTACTTTTACATACACAATCCGGAAATTGTTCTAATCACCCGCCATGCGATGCTCATAGACGAACGGACCGGACTGTATGGATATTGTCACTGACAGGCTCAGTAGGGTGTCAGGATGAGTTTGCTCATCGACGTCCCTTTTGGTCAATAGCTGGTGGCCCGTCACGTATGGCCAATACCTCTGACATGCTAGTGGTTAAATCCACATCCATAGTATTGACGAGTCTTTAGAGTCCACCACACATACAGTTACTCAAGTTTCGGGCGAAACGCTGTAGAGGCCGTATGGACATATGGCAGGGTTCGATCAGATACGTACGGTATTGCACGGATCAGGATCGGAAGGTTAGTACTAGAGGCTATATGGATATATGGAAGGGTTCGATCAGATATGTGCGGTATTGCATGAATCAGGATCGAACGGATATTACTATCCGGCTTTGGTTTAAGCCGGATCCTAGTATAGTACAGTGTAGATTTTGTCTCATTGCATTTGTATTTCGGTCGGAATACAAATGCGGGTGTGTATACACAGTATCGGAGTTTTCCTGTAATTTATTACGGGATCAGTTTTATTGGAGTTGCCAGTTCGCTTTCCGTTTCGGCCATTTTTATTTGTATCTTTCATTGGCCAAAGATTGGTGGAGGAGGGCTTATTTGCATTTGTGCAAATAAGCATTTATGGAGGGTGTTCTTTGCATTTTCTTGTGTCATGATGGTTGCACCATCTTTTAACTTGCACTTCATGATGGTGCATCATTACATGACTTTTGGTTGTTATGATGATAGATGGAGTGTGAGGTTGGTTTTGTGATGATTGTTGATTATCACAATTCTTTTCTCTCTTGCATTATGTTGTGCCTCCTTTCTTTTGGATGATGATACACTCCATTTTCACTCTCCCCATTCACCATGGCCGGCCATGAAAAGTTAGGGGCTGTCCGTGTTTTTGATGGGGGATTTTTGCTCTCTCATGCTTGCAAAAATCCCCAAGTTCCTCCACAAAAGGATATACTTCATTCCCTCCACCAAAAGGCAACTCCATACAAACCCCAAATGAGATATGAGTTCTACAAACAACCTACAGCAAACCTTGGGCACGTCGACCCTCCAGCTTCGTGCCCGAGTTGCCACGGTATAGAGGTGGGAGCCCGTAAAAGAAGCAGGCGACGTGGTGCCCTTCCGGCGAGGAGGTGGAGACCGGACATTCCGCGAGAGATCGGGACGATGGAGAGAAGACCGGAGGACACGGATCGCTCGGTATATCTCTCTTCCCCATCTTGTAGTTAGCTAGGACTAGTTAATGGCACGATCCGGGTTTATAGTGCGCGGTGGTGCCGGTTTTAAAAATTAATGTTTAGCATCGCTTCCGCATTCCGGCGTCGGATTGACGGCCGGGGCGCCACCATGCACTTACAGTGGTATCAGAGCCTCGCCATTAACCTAGTCTAGCTTTGTCTAATGTGTTTTACACTTCCGATCGAACAAATGTTCCGAAAACCCAATAACACATGCATCAGTTTTCTGTCAATTTTTTTCTGGCTCGAAAATTTTTTCAGGTTGTTGAATAGTGATGTACTGGAAATTCTAAGCATTCTGTAGTAATTCGATACAGTAAATCGACAATGGGAGCGCGGAACCGCGGCCAAACCCACCTTTGGGCCGCGGTTCCGCCGCACTATGATCTCCTTGATGTATCAAATTTCTGCAGTGGCTTTCTGGGTTGAAAATAGTGTTTTTGGAATATTAATTTTGGGCCCAGATTTTCTTGATGTGCTACATTAGTACTTGGGGCCCACTTGTTAAAATTTGATCGATCGGATATTTTAAACACATTAGTTCAAAGTATTTACATTATATCTGCGACCGTGAATGTCACTTGATCGGTAAGTCCTGTCTAAAAGCTATAGCCCGATTAGACGGATTTGCGAACGTGACATTCACGTTGATGTTCTGTGATTTTGCTGTGATTATGCGGATTGGTTGTGGGGGATAGCCTGGATGCAATGCTAGTACAGTTGTTTTGGTTGTATTATGTACATTTGATATTGCGGGGCGAGCGTCCAACATGTGGACTGCCGTCACTGCCTGTTTGTATTATTATTTTGGGGCACGACCAGGTTGCGGTCGATGTACCCGTTGTATGTATATTTTACTTACTGTACTAGGATTACCCCAAGGTGGGGTGCACGGATAGCCGGGTTCTAGAGGGAAACGGGCCCGCATCTCATGGCATTGAGACGGAGGGGGCTTCACTCTAGAATTGGCGGGCTATTCACCGCACTCATAGGGGGTACAGGTTGACCCAGGAGGGGTGCCCAAGTTACCGGATTCCGTGAAGTGCTGGGTGGTCCATTCACGTTGCTGAAGGGGACTTCCTCGCTTCAGGTTTTGGCGGGTGACTTGCCGCGCCCGTAGGGGTCTTGGATTTCATTGCACAGGCTATCCACACGACCAGGGGAACGTCGGGTTTCAGTAGTGGCTCTGTGAAATCCGGGGATCCCAGATATCTGTATTGTTCTATGATGCTGTACATTTCTGTGATGTTGCATTTTATAGCACCTTGAGCGAAATATAATATATTGGTATATATATTAGTAGATGTTGTATATGTTTTGCATCCGCGCTAGTCCATTCCCCGCTCTATCGTTAGTTAGCTAACCTAACGGGTAATGACGGGACCCAGTGGCGAATGCGGATGGCATATACGTACGTCATATTATTTTCGTTCTTTGTGGTGTGATCAATTGATGGGACTGCGTTGATTCGGATCAATGCAAGTTAAACAAACCTATTCTGATGTTGTTGGAACACTTTTCGAAAAGCTGTTATTGCAAGGACGTTCTCTTTTGTTTTGCATCGTGGTATTCAGTTGGAGTATCCTGCTCCTCAGTCGACGAGGCAAGGGCCGAGATCCCTTCACCGGGAGTGACCCCTTGGACAAAAAGTTTGCGTCAGGGCAATAACTTCACTATAGCCGATTACTTTTGCTTTGCATCGTGGTATTCAGTTGGAATATCCTGCACCTCATTCTACGGGGAAAGAGCCGAGATCCCTTCACCGGGAGTGACCTCTTTAGCAATGGTTTTCGCCACTATATTTTCAAAAAGCTATCAAGTTCCTTCAACGATATCAAGTTCTTTACGTTAAAGGTTTTCGCCAGAAACCATTCGTAGCCCTCCGTCGTTTCAGACGGGTAGCACTTAGTATTCATGCTATGTTTGTTGACCTTCGTCAAGGCATAGTGAATGGTAGCTGCTTGTTACCTTTCTGCTGCATAGATAGATGCGTTGGTTTGGGACAGTTGTATAGCCTTGTTGACCTTCGTCAAGGGCTTGTTCGGATGGGTTCAAATTAACCTGGACAATGACGGGTAGAACATGGCATGTGACTTATGATTTGTTGACCTTCGTCAAGGTCATAAGAGCATGGGGCAAAAATCACATCGGGAGTTTATAAAGAAACTGAAACTTGCCAGATATGCGCATACCTTCTGGAGTGTGATGACGTGAGCGGATTCCGTCACGTTATCATGCGATGATAGTTGGATCCCGATTCCCACTGATGAGTTAGTTTACTCCTCGGGTGACCCCGACTAATTCTTCTTTCAGGTTTGGAGGAGAATTTGAGGTTACAGTGGGAGGTTTCCAGATTAGAAAAATTGGTAACCATTCTGATCGAGGATAGAGTGCACGCTGAGTGTTTCTTTTCTCTCTCTCTTTGGCAGCGACCATTGACCCGACCCTAAGACTATGACTCAGTGACCAAGTTGACCAAACCTTCTTTAAACACTGGCTTTTGGATTGTCAGAGTTGCAAACCTCATTGCCACTCCTACTTTTACCCTTTTCTCCAGGACACCCCGTATTACTACGAACGTCCACTTCCATTGGACAAAACCATTGTATGGTTATATACGAACTCGAAGGAATTTATTCGAGGATGGTTTCTGGTTCTGGAGAAAACGAATTGGACTATTCAGTTGTCTTTTCCTTTTATCTTCTCTCAAGTTGCGAGTACTCATTGGTTTAGGAGATAGTATACCTATTACGCAAATTGGATAGTCTTCTTCCAAACCTTAGGCTGGTGCCGAACGGTGGGGAATGAAGAAAACCAATTAGCATAACGATGGTGTGCAGAAGGTATTAAGTTAAGACAAAGCAAGGGATTAGTAAGAGGGCAAAGTAAACTGCGACTGCTATTCACAACCAAACCAAGTATTTCTTCGCCAATCCTAAAATCACCTTTGTATTTCTCCAGGACACTCCGTATCATTACGAAGATCCACAGTTTATTGGATACTCCATCGTATGGTTATATACGAACTCGAAAGGAACTTGTTCCAGTTCGGGGATGGATTCTGGTTCAGGAGAAATAGGAATAAGGTTTATTCGGTTGTCTTTTATCTTGACCTTCTCTCGCTTTGCGAGTGTTCCTAGGATTAGGACAGTACACCCATTATGCTTATTGGATAGTCTTATTCCAAACCATAGGCTGGTGTCGAACGGTAGGGAAGGAAGAAAACCATTTGGCCTAAAAGGGGGTGCAGAAGGTAATGACTAAATACATATAAAGGGATTTGGAGAGGTGGCAAAGAATTACACGGTTACAGTTGTGAATATGGATTATGGAAGAGGCATTACTAGGAATTCCAGGATACCCCATCGAAACATTTTAATGTTTCAGTTTCACTGTGTAATGTTAAAAGAAAACTGATTTCCCGATTAGATACTTACTCTAGGGTATGTATTTACTAGGTATAATTCTCACATCTGTATGGTTTTACAGATGATGAGTGGGAGTAAGTTATTGGGAATTAGGTGATCATCCTCATTATATCGGGATTCGTTGTAATCGATGATATTTGAGGAAATCGCCTGGGTTGTTTGCCGGACGGCAAATTTTTGGTTTTGAATATCCGCTGTTATGCACCAATTTCAAATTGATATATCTGTACGTCTATTTTCATAGAATGAGATATACCTTTCTGAAATTATGTCTGTGGCATTTACCTATATCAGTGGATGGTTAGGTAAGGAGCATTTCTTCTTAACAATAAGTACAGTTTTCAACCTACGATACACAGTGAATAAGTTATCAGACTCAAGGGACTTATACAGAGTATTGTATGTTGTCCAGGGTCTATCAGGACAGAGGGGTTGGTCCTCGTACTATATTCGGTTTACTTATGACTTCTCTAGTTTTTAGACAGGTGTTTCGTGGAAACACAGGGTCCGAATTTTGAGAAGTTATAGGTATTTGAATAAAGTAGAGAACCAGGTATTGCAAGTATCGGAATTCTTTAAAGTGATCGAAGATGTACATACTTGTGTATAGTATTCAGATGATAGTAATGATTAAGAGGTCTTGCTTCTCTTTCAGGTTACTCATAATTGGAAGCATTCCTAAGTTGAGAAACGCTGATCGGCCTCTTTCCATTCAGTTGACATGCACTGGAGACAGCTGCATGATTTGAATCTGGTTCAATTAAATCAGTGCCTCTGGTTCTATATTGGATATAGAACAGTTCATATCTTAACGATGTTAAGGTACAGGGAGTTGTCCGGCCTATGCTTAAAACCAGACTCTGGATAACTCAAGGCACGTTTCTGTAATGGGTGTTTGTGGGTTGACCCAGGCTATGACGAGGGTTGACTTTCTATCATCTGGGAGATCAATAGTAATATTGTTCTAGACTCGCCACAGTTTTAATAAAAATGGTTTTTTTTTCAAAAAACAGTAGTGGGAGTATGGTAGAACTGGAAGTGATTCCAGAACCACAAACGATTACTGAAGATTTCATAGGAACCTAAAGATTCAATCTGGCTTGACATTCCATTGGCCACTCCGCAGATAAGGTGGGTAACCTCAGGCACCCGAGAGGTACTCCGGTAGCCTCAAGGAGGGTGACAGGGAGGTTCTTGTTTACCCACACTTGCCATTGCTGTTGTTGCAGACTGTGAGACCCGGCAGGAGGATGAGTATAGCGTCGTTCTAAACTTGCTTTAGAAGTGTACGTTTATATGACTCTGCCAGAGGGTTGTCGTAGTCAGTGGGAGCAGCGGAAGCATTGGTGGACAGGTGGCTTATGTCTATTTATAAACTAAAGCAGATGTAGCGGAGATAGATCATCTATTTCTGACGTGACAGTCATAGGTTTGACTTCGTCAGAATAGGGGATGGATCTGTTGAGAAGGTAGTAGGGTGTGATGTCATGGCATTTGGATGACATACACAGAGTAGGAAGTGATATTCCTATACTACAATCGGTTATACTTTGGTCGTCACACAGTGGTTTCTCCACATGGGACTTGGACATTATATCAGACATACTGGTTACTAGATCTATGGTTTTAGATCTAGATTTGGGTGGTTTCCAAATCTGGGTACTCATACAGCATTCTAAGAGTATTTAGAATGGACGACTCCTGGCATGGTAGTGTACCTGCAGGTGATGGAGTCACCCTCTCTAAAGGTGTCTTACAGACTAAAGGGGAGAGGGATGTGCATGATTGGCAGATCACTTGCTTAGGCAATTGAGTCAATCATGAGATGTCAAGTACTACACCAGATGTTGTTCTTGCACTAGATGCAATAAGTTGACATTGATCCAATCCTGGAGAAGCAGTCGGAAGCAGATTTAGAACATAAGTGGATGTTCTAGGGATGTGATAACGACAGCCTCATTCGGGAGACAGTTATCATTCCAGGCTTCCAATGTGACCTGGACGACAGGGAGGTTGTCAGAGTTATAGTTTTCCTTCTGACGAGGGGCAGTATTTTGGACAGGTGGTCCAAGGCAATACTGAGGGAGGCATGGCGCAGGATACTGATTAAGTTCAATTGACGATACAGTCTAAGAAGTTTGGATTTGGAGTTCATTTATAAGCTCGGTCATCAGACATCCAGAAACATTCTAAGACAGATATTGCTCATTTCGGGATATGGCTTTCTCCGCGAACTTAAGATATAGAAAGACATAGAAAGAAACATCAAAGCGGATCCACTCACTGAGGCTATTCCTCGAACGCAATAGTTTCGTAAATGAGTTTTGTGAGACTGACTAGTAGAGGAGTTGGGTGTTCGGTATCACACGGGCTGTGAGTATGCGACATCGCAATAATTATCCATGAGTGCAAGTGGGAGATTGTTGGAGATAGTGCCCTCAGAGTCAATTATTGGATCACAGGCACGTGATTGCAATGATTGAGGTAGGACCTATCCCGGTAGGACAGTCTTACTCAAGATGATAGTATGCTATCTGGTTTACCTTTATCATCGTGTACTGCTTTAGGTGACCTGACATGTTGCTATTACACGTTGATAGAGCCCCTAGGATTCTTGCTTGACTGCCAGCAGTATGAGGGCGATTATATACGTGAGAGATGGCAGTCTATAAGCACATCCTTAAAAGGTCCCTAGTCGTGGGAGTTTCGAGACAGGGCATCGATACTCCAGAGTAGACTAGTGTATACAGTCGAGACCCCGACGAGGGGCCGTGGCCGGTCTCACAAACCACTGGTGTCAGTTGGTTCACCTAAGATGTATACAGGTGCTCATTGGGTTATGAGTACACCGGACAGGACTCGCCGGGAACATGCTAGTTGGTCTTATACCTGACGTCAGATAGCAGTTCCCTGGTGACATGTGTACAGGTTAGTTCATCGACCTGGGGATCGTCATTTGTCTCGTGTGAGTTCCCACTGTACTTTGATTACTACCCTACCACGCTCAAAGGAGACGTGCAAACAGGTTTTAGTTGGGTACAGTCCCGAGCCACATGGAGGCAGTGAGCGGATCTTCAGGGGTTCATCTCTCCCGGTATTGGGGGTGAGGTCGCGCTGTGTCTAGGAGAGCCATTACACGAAGCCCTCGGCCGAGGCAGGAGATTTACTGGTAGGTATTCCAGTAGTATCTCACGGTGTTCTGGGCTACACTCCGACACGACTTGTACCGCTTTTGGGGGTCTGACTTTTACCAACCCCCTAGGCCCGCCATGCGATGCTTATAGACGAACGGACTGGACTGTACGGATATTGTCACTGACAGGCTCAGTAGGGTGTCAGGATGAGTTCGCTCATCGACGTCCCTTTTAGTCAATAGCTGGTGGCCCGTCACGTATGGCCAATACCTCTGACGTGCTAGTGGTTAAATCCACAACCATAGTATTGACGAGTCTTTAGAGTCCACCACACATACAGTTACTCAAGTTTCGGGCAAAACGCTGTAGAGGCCGTATGGAGATATGGCTGGGTTCGATCTGATACGTGCGGTATTGCACGGATCAGGATCGGATGGTTAGTACTAGAGGCCGTATAGATATATGGCAGGGTTCGATCAGATACGTGTGGTATTGCACGGATCAGGATCGAACGGATATTACTAGCCGGCTTTAGTTTAAGCCGGATCCTAGTATAGTACAGTGTAGATTTTGTCTCATTGCATTTGTATTTCGGTCGGAATACAAATGCGGGTGTGTATACACAGTATCGGGGTTTTCCTGTAATTTATTACGGGATCAGTTTTTTTGGAGTTTCCAGTTTGCTTTCCGTTTCGGCCATTTTCATTTGTATCTTCATTGGCCGAAGATTGGTGTAGGAGGGCTTATTTGCATTTGTGAAAATAAGCATTTCTGGAGGGTGTTCTTTGCATTTTCTTGTGTCATGATGGTTGCACCATCTTTTGACTTGCTCACTTCATGATGGTGCATCATTACATGACTTTTGGTTGTTATGATGATAGATGGAGTGTGAGGTTGGTTTTGTGATGATTGTTGATTATCACCATTCTTTTCTCTCTTGCATTATGTTGTGCCTCCTTTCTTTTGGATGATGATACACTCCATTTTCACTCTCCCCATTCACCATGGCCGGCCATGAAAAGTTAGGGGCTGTCCGTGTTTTTGATGGGGGATTTTTGCTCTCTCATGCTTGCAAAAACCCCCAAGTTCGTCCGCAAAAGGATATACTTCATTCCCTCCACCAAAAAGCAACTCCATACAAACCCCAAATGAGATATGAGTTCTACAAACAACCTACAGCAAACCTTGGGCACGTCGACTTGCCAGCTTCGTGCTCGAGTTGCCTCGGTATAGAGGTGGGAGCCCGTAAAAGAAGCAGGTGACGTGGTGCCCTTCCGGCGAGGAGGTGGAGACCGGACATTCCGCGAGAGATCGGGATGACATCGAGAAGACTGGAGGACACGGATCGCTCGGTATATCTCTCTTCCCCATCTTGTAGTTAGCTACGACTAGTTAATGGCACGATCCGGGTTTATAGTGCGCGGTGGTGCCGGTTTGAAAAATTAAAGTTTAGCATCGCTTCCGCTTTCCGGCGTCGGATTGATGGCCGGGGCGCCACCGTGCACTTACAGTCTTGATCCATCACGGAGTCTTGGACTTGACGCCAGACCTTGTAAATTTCTGAGGATAGCCGTTGAGGAGGTTGCTATGGCTTCTTCTCTGTAGCATTCTTCACAGGTGAAGGAATTCTCTTTAGCACTGCAGTAGGAGAGTTTCTGCGCACCTTGTTGAGAAGTTCAAAGCTGTTCTCAGTTGGAACAGCAGGATTGATCCCCACCATTGGAGCTGGCGAAGTTATCCCAGAGGGGGGGTTGCCCTCAGCCTTCCTTACTCGGCACCAGTGGCGACGTCGAGCATGTCGTGCGGATGGAGTTGTTTCAGCCGTAGGGGTGACCTCCTCATGCCCCCTGCTTTGAGGAGAGACCGTTATTGGTGCTAGCCCGTCGAAGACTGACACCCGTTGAGAAGCAATGTCTAATCTGTCAAAGACAAACCTCTGGGCAGAGGAAGCGGCTTTGAGGACCTCGCCTGGAGCAGAAGCCGGAATGGCCATCCTTGTAAAAACTGACTTTTTGGAAGGAGAAGCCTTTCCAATGATTTCGTCCGCTTGAGCCGGGATGGCTATCTGCTTTGGGATGGCAACTTCAGGTATCGTGGGCTTGTAGACGCTCTGGCCTAGTCTGCTGAAAACTGAGGTATTGAAGTTGAGCGACCCATTGAGAGGGGCCGCGGCAGTGGTAAGTCGATCAAAGACCGACTTCTTTGGGGATTCTTGCAACGTCATTGGAGCATTGAAGCTCATCGGTGGGAGCATGGTCCCGAAGAATAATCCAGTGGTGGCTTGAGTTACCTGCTCCACTGGCATCTTGAAAAGGGAGGCCACTTGGGGCCCATAAGTCACTCCTCCAGCAGGGACGAAGCGAGAGTTGCAGTTGCAGGTAGTGTAGTTTGAAGCCATTGATCTTCTGTTTTCTGCACGGAGGAAGACACCAAATCTAAGTACCGCGAATCCACAGGCAACCACAGCAAACCGCGATTTGTTCGCGAACATGACACACGAAGTGTGGAGTGGAAAGAGGAAAAGGTCCCACTGGGCATGCCAGAATTTGTTCCCCTCCGAACACAGAGACGCGACCGCGTAGGTTCGTCTTGCTTGAGATTCGGGGCAAATGCTATTTGGTTTTATCCGTCCACCTCTCCGAAGATGCCAAGTTGATTTATGGTACCGTGTATCGGAGGTTTAGACGGATGCGGCCAATATAGCAGACTTCGTCAGATTCCCCCTCGTCTGAGGGGTTTTTGATTGTGGGGACGCTCTTCCCTGCAGGCGCAAGCCCCTGCAGTTAATTACGCTATCGCATCGCGGTAAAAACTTTCTCCTTCTCCATAATTTTACTTCGTGTCGTGGGTGTTTGTTTTGTTTGTGGTTGCCCGTGGATTGTATACGGAGACTAATTTATGTCGTCGCCCGTAGGACGTGGATTAGTCTAAATCCTTATTTTCTTAGATTTGGGTTTGGGGTTTTGGTTTAAGGATACGTTAGCCATATTTGAGGCTAAGATCAACTTAAACGTTTGTTAAGGATACGTTAGTCCAGTTTGAGGCTAAGATCAACTTAATGGGATCGTTTAGATCCGACAAAAGAGCGTTTGGGCTCTATTGTTCCAAGTTAGGGACATAGCGGTCCATTGAATGTATGACTGTGGGGACCCATCACTTCTCTGATGACGTTGAAGGATTACAACGACAGATGTCAGAGGAGTTAAGAGATGTACCCTTGAACCAAAGTTGATTGAGGGATTTATAGTCCAATTTGGGACTAAAGTCTGTTTGAAAGGTTTAAGGATACGTTATCTATATTTGAGGCTAAGATCAACTTAAACAGGATCGTTTAGATCCGACAAAAGAGCATTTGGGCTCTATTGTTCCAGTTTAGGGACGTAGTGGTCCATTGAATGTATGGCCGTCAAGACCCATCACCTCTCTGACGACGTTAAAGGATTACAACGACAGATGTCAGAGGAGTTCAGAGATGTACCCTTGAACCAAAGTTGATTGGGGGATCTATAGTCCAATTTGGGACTAAAGTCTGTTTGAAAGGTTTAAGGATATGTTAGCCATATTTGAGGCTGAGATAAACTTAAACGGGATCGTTTAGATCCGACAAAAGAGCATTTGGGGCTCTATTGCTCCAGTTTAGGGACATAGTGGTCCATTGCCAGTTTAGGGACATGGTGGTCCATTGGTTTAAGGACGCTTGAGTCCGTGAGTTTAAGGACGCTTAAGTCCATAAGTTGGTTTAAGGACGCTTAAGTCCATAGGTTGGTTTAAGGACGCTTAAGTCCATGAGTTGGTTTAAGGATGCTTAAGTCCATATTGATGTGTGGTTGTCGGGACCCGTCACCTCTCTGACGACGTTGAAGGATTACAACGACAAATATCAGAGGAGTTCGGAGATGTACCCTTGAACCGGGTGTAAATTGATTTAAGAGAGCAGTTGTGCTCAGCTCAATTTAATTTGAGGACTTACGACCAGTATTGGGCTAAGTCCAGTTGGGAATATTCAACAACTTTTATTTGTCTGGCCTGTTAGGCCTTTGATTGGGCCCTGCCCTTGTTTAATAATGCATGGAATTTTGTTTGGTCTATTAGACCTTTATTTGGGCTCTGCTCTTTTTAAATGATGCACAGCATCTGTTTTGGTCTGACAGACCTTTGTCTGTGCTCTGCATTTTTTAAAATAATGCATGGCATTTTATTTTAGTCTGTTTTAGACTTTTTTCCTTTTAATTGGGCTCTGCCCCTTTTAATAGTGCATAGCACTTTTATTTGGTCAGATAGACCTTTTTATTGGGCTCTGCCCTTGATAATGCCTTGCATTAAATGCTCTGACAGTTTCCCACGTGGCTTGTCAGGTGCTTTGCACCAATTGAGGAGCGCAAGGCACAAACTTATATGATGGTGACACGTGTCACGCTCTGGTGAGCGCAAGCGCAGTGCGCTGCGACAGTGCGTTGCGCTGTTGAGTTGCTGACACGTGGCGCGCTCTGGTGAGTTGCGCCAACCCAAGAGCGCAATGCTCATTTTTTTAAAGCGCAAGGCGCAGATTGCTCTAGGGCTGACACGTGGCACTCTCTGGTGGCTTGCGCCAACCCAAGAGCGCAACAGTGCAAATTTTACAAGTGCAGGGCGCTGTCTTATATTTTGATCAGATTTAGATCAAAGAAAATAAGTTTTTCTTGTTTTCCAGAGAGGTTTTACCTCAAATATCAAGAACCAGTGGTTCATCAAAAGGCAATGCCTTTATTATTATTATATTTTTTTTATTGAAGATCTTTGATCTTGTTCTTAGATCAATGATCTTTTTAGAAGAAACTCTTCTTTTTATTCAAAGGGTTTTACCTTTATTTTTTTGTGAGCTCTTCTCAAAATTTTCTAGAGAAGTTCTGAATATCTCTCTCTGTTTTTTTTGTTGTTTCTGTGTGTTCATCTATTTTAGACTTGGAGTCTAGGGACCTTTTTATAGTGCCAATTGATTTGTTAAATCAGTTAAAGAGATCTTTCTTTGAGTGATTTAGGGATTTTTCCCCACCGTTGGATCTTTGATCCAAGGGGTTCTGTTTTACAGAAGAGAATCTTATTGTTTTAACAAGATCAGAAAGATCTTTCTAGTATTTTAATTCTATTTTAATCCTGGCACAGTTGGCGCAAGCGCACCTGCGGTTGGCACGTGTCGCGCAGCACAGAGCGCAGATCAGCTGAAACGTTGCTTCAATTATTTTAACTTTAATTTCAAGGCAGAGCTTTGCTCTGATTGGGGGAAACAAAAGTGCTGCTTCGTTTCCCGCCTTGGAATTTGAACAGAGCCTTGCTCTTATTGGGTAAAAAAGCCGCAATAAACGTTAGGCTGGATATACCGAAGACCATCGCTGTTTTACTCCGTCTTCCTTGCCCGTCGTCCTTAATTTCAGTCGGGGGTGGCGGATACGTTCTGTTTTTACCTCTGATCGTCCTAAATCCGGAGGGGACGTCTTGTCCGTTGAACCGAAAGCCCGCAACGAAATATTCTTTCTTCAAAGCCGAGCGTTCCAAGACCGAAAGAGAGTAGGAGGTCGGGACAGAAAATAAATAAATTAAAAGGGGATGCAACACGAGGAATTCACAGGATGTCACCCATCCTAGTACTACTCTCGCCCAAGCGCGCTTAACTGCGGAATTCTGATGGGATCCGGTGCTATAGTGCTGGTATGGTCGCATCTGAAATGCCTGGGTCGCCAAACTCTTTTATTCTCTTCCGGGCCGCGACGGATTCGGCATATTCTTCATTCGTTGTCTACCGATTTCTCTCCTTTTCTCCATCAGATTGAGCCGAAATAAACGTTAGGCTGGATATACCGAAGACCAGCGCCGTTTTACTCCTTCTTATTTTCCCGTCGTCCTTAATTTCAGTCGGGGTTAGCGGATACGTTCTGTTTTTACCTCCGATCGTCCAAAATCCGAAGGGTGACGTCTCGCCCGTTGAACCGAAAGCCCGCAACGAAATATTCTGTCTTCAAAGCCGAGCATCCCCAGAACGAAAGAGAATAGGAGGTCGGGACAGAAAATAAATATATAAAAAGGGGATGCAACACGAAGACTTCCCAGGAGGTCACCCATCCTAGTACTACTCTCGCCCAAGCGCGCTTAACTGCGGAGTTCTGATGGGATCCGGTGCTTTAGTGCTGGTATGGTCGCATCCGAAAGGCCTGGGTCGCCATACTCTTTTATTCTCTTCCGGGCCACGACGGATTCGGCATATTCTCCATTCGTTGTCTGCCGGTTTCTCTCCTTTTCGCCGTCAGATTGAGCCGCAATAAACGTTAGGCTGGATATACCGAAGACCAGCGCCGTTTTACTCCGTCTTCCTTGCCCGTCGTCCTTTATTTCAGTCGGGGGTGGCGGATACGTTCTGTTTTTACCTCCGATCGTCCCAAATCCGGGAGGGGACGTCTCGCCCGTTGAACTGAAAGCCCGCAACGAAATATTCTGTCTTCAAAGACGAGCGTCCCCAGACCGAAAGAGAGTAGGAGGTCGGGACAGAAAATAAATAAATAAAAAGAGGATGCAACTCGAGGACTTCCCAGGAGGTCACCCATCCTAGCACTACTCTCGCCCAAGCACGCTTAACTGCGGAGTTCTGATGGGATCCGGTGCTTTAGTGCTGGTATGGTCGCATCCGAAAGGCCAGGGTCGCCATACTCTTATATTCTTTTCCGGACCGCGACGGATTCGACATATTCTTCATTCGTTGTCTGCCGGTTTCTCGCCTTTTCTCCGTCAGATTGAGCCGCAATAAAAGTTAAGCTGGATATACCGAAGACCAACGCTGTTTTACTCCGTCTTCCTTGACCGTCGTCCTTAATTTCAGTCGGGGGTTTACCTCCGATCGTCCCAAATCCAGGAGGGGACGTCTCGCCCGTTGAACCGAAAGCCCGCAACGAAATATTCTGTCTTCAAAGCCGAGCGTCCCCAGACCGAAAGAGAGTAGGAGATCGGGATAGAAAATAAATAAATAAAAAGGGGATGCATCACGAGGACTTCCCAGGAGGTCACCCATCCTAGTACTACTCTCGCCCAAGCACGCTTAACTGCGGAGTTCTGATAGGATCCGGTGCTTTAGTGCTGGTATGGTCGCATCCGAAAGGCCTGGGTCGCCATACTCTTTTATTCTCTTCCGGGCCGCGACGGATTCGGCATATTCTTCATTCGTTGTCTACCGGTTTCTCTCCTTTTCTCCGTCAGATTGAACCGCAATAAACATTTGGCTGGATATATCGAAGACCGGCACCGTTTAACTCCGTCTTCCTTGCACGTCGTCCTTAATTTCAGTCGGGGGTGGCGGATACGTTCGGATTTTACCTCCGATCGTCTCAAATCCGGGGGGGAAGTCTCGCCCGTTGAACTGAAAGTCCGCAACGAAATATTCTTTCTTCAAAGCCAAGCGTCCTCAGACCGAAAGAGAGTAAGTAGTCGGGACAGAAAATAAATAAATAAAAAGGGGATGCAACACGAGGACTTCCCAGGAGGTCACCCATCCTTGTGCTACTCTCGCCCAAGCACGCTTATCTGCGAAGTTCTGATGGGATCTGGTGCTTTAGTGCTGGTATGGTCGCGTCCGAAAGCCCCGGGTCACCATACTCTTTTATTCTCCTCCGGGCCGTGACGGATTCGGCATATTCTTCATTCGTTGTCTGCCGGTTTCTCTCCTTTTCTCCGTCAGATTGAGCCAAAATAAACATTAGGCTGGATATACCGAAGACCAGCGCCGTTTTACTTCGTCTTCCTTGCCCGCCGTCCTTAATTTCAGTCGAGGGTGGCAGATATGTTCTGTTTTTACCTCCGATCGTCCCAAATCCGGGGGGGGGCATCTCGCCCGTTGAACCGAAAGCCCACAAGGAAATATTCTGTCTTCAAAGCCGAGCGTCCCCAGACCGAAAGAGAGTAGGAGGTCGGGACAGAAAATAAATAAATAAAAAGGGGATGCAACACGAGGACATCCCAGGAGGTCACCCATCCTAGTGCTACTCTCGCCCAAGCACGCTTATCTGCGGAGTTCTGATGGGATCTGATGCTTTAGTGCTGGTATGGTCGCATCCGAAAGACCTGGGTCGCCATACTCTTTTATTCTCTTCCGGGCCGCGACGGATTCGGCATATTCTTCATTCGTTGTCTGCCGGTTTTTTTCCTTTTTTCCGTCAGATTGAGTCGCAATAAACGTTAGGCTGGATATACCGAAGACTGTTAGTGTATATGCCCTAGAGACCATTACTGTACCATACTAGTTTGTATATTACGTAATGGAAGCTTGGGATATTCACAGTTGTATAGACAATCTTGCTCAAAATAGTAGTATGCTACTTGGTTTGTTTCTACTTTAATGTGTACATGTGTTTCTTTTAGTATATCACCTATACACATTAGTGGAGCCCTTAGGATCTTTGCTTGATTACCAACGTTGTGATGGCAGTCACACTCGTGGGGACTGGGTAATCCACAAGCACATCCTTATACAGGTCCCTAGTCGTAGGACTATCGAGACAGGGAATCGATACTCCAGAGTAGACTAGCGTATGCGCTTCTCATCCCAGCATGGGAGACGGTCTGTCCCACAGCCGTCAGTACGTTGTACTTGAGATAGTATGCAGGTGCTCGTTAGGTTACGAGTACACTGGACAGGACTCGTCGGGAACTGTTGGTTGGTACTATACCTATCGTCAGTTATCAGTTCCAAGGTGACATGAGTACAGCTTAGTCCGCTGACTTCACACTGTCACTTCGCCTTGAGTGTGTTCCCACTGTATTTTGATTACTACCTTACCACGGCTCAAAGGAGTCGTGCAAACAGGTAGTAGTTGGGTGCAGTCCCGAAGCACTTGGAGGCAGTAACGGTTAGACAGGATTCGTCTCTCCCGGTATTGGGGTTTGATATCGCGCTGTGTCTAGGAGAGCCATTACACAAAGTCCTTGGCCAGGGCAAGTGAGATATACAGGTAGGTTTCCGGTGTTATCTCAGGGTGTTCTGGGCTACACTCCGACACGACTTGTTAGGGGACTGAAGTTTACCGCCCCCTAGGCCCGCCATGCGATATTCTCAGACGAATAGACCGGACTGTACGGAGATTGTCACATTCAGGATCAGTAGGAGTTCTGTCAGGACCCAAAGTTCGGCCCGTGGCCGGCACTTAATCACGTAACTTCTACAGGCGTAACGCGACTAAGTGAACCGAAAACCCAGAAATCAAACCAATAAAAGTATAGAGTGTTATAATTTTTAAATGAAAGCACTTACTAACATGTTTAGAAATCTAAGTAAACAATCACCAAGATAACAATATACGACGCCGTAGCGAAGATCAAGATCCACAAGTGGGAACATCACAGATAGAATAAACTGCAAGTACAGTCGACTCACAGCGAGCTCGACATCAGAATACAAATAAAATACATCATCGTCCTCACACTGTCTCTAAGTCAATACATACATGGTAGATGGAGAATACTAGATACAACAATGTACATAACTGAAAGATAAACAGATACCGCACAAAACCCACCTATCAGCAAAAGAGCTAGTACACCAACTATGGGGGTATCTGTGTCAAAAGATGCAAACGCAGCCTGCCGCGACTACTCCGAAGGGCAACCTTCAAACACTGTGGCACAACGGGGGTGAGTTGCCAACTCGTGAATAGAGATAACATATAAAGGTAATCGCGAGCATGCACGTACTGCGCTACTCTATCATATGCCAACAGATGATATCAATAGGTGATAAGCAGTATGTGCAATAATCATGCAAGTACCTATCAGGTAATGTCACTACAGGATGAGGTACAATAATAAATGCTGAGCATGGGCAATATAATATCTACACGGAATATCAACGTGGAATATATAATCGGTGTCCATCGATGCACCCAGATCCCCCAAATAGCTCAGGTGCCGGCACTCTCATCGGCCCTCAAATCCTGTACATCTCTGAGAATCCCGAGTGCCCAACATCAGCACCCAAATATCATAAATACTCGTGTACAGCATCGACACGCAAATCCTCATCCATCGGGCCCCGTCAGTCCGGGTCAGCCCACGGGCTCCGTCTGCGGTATCGGCCCTCGGCCCCGGCAGTACGGATCAACCCGCATCCATCTATCGACTCTGATCAGTACCCTCCGGATAACTGTCAGGTCCAACCAATCACCGGTAGGTAGTAGTCCCTCTGCCAGGCTCACCGTCTACTACACAGCGAAACCGTTCTCGCCCCGGGGTACCATACCGAATCCACCATGTACCTCTAATCGGCCTCAACCAGCTCCTCGATTCGGGTTCACATATATCACTCTAGCACCGAAGAAACACATGGTGGACGCACCGAAATATCATATCAAGGGAACCGGGTTTTTAAATGATTACATATTTGAAATAGCCACGGTTCCCAAATCCAGAAATCACATGTAATCCAAACCAATATGTAAGTCAATGATCCGATATGATATGTGCATCAAATATGAATATCATGTCAAGTCACATAAAGATGAGCTACAATATAATGATCCGATGTGATATATGAATCAAGTATGAGTATCATGTCAAGTCACATATAGATGAGCTATAATATAATGATCCGATGTGATATGTGCATTAAGTATGAATATCATGTCAAGTCACATATAGATGAGCTACAATATAGTGATCCGATGTAAATTCTACAGTGTGAGTGTCATGGCAATTACTAACGGTGTGTGTGTAACATGCAGGATAGTGCTCATGCAACATGGACCGTTAGTAATGGTGCGGTGTTCTATCAATTCTAGTTTATATCCATATAGCAGGGAATGCAGTATGCACTAAATAGTAACCATGCACAGTCAAGGTATATAAATGTAGCTATAAGTTCCTATCAGCCCTGACGTGGAACGCCAGGCGGGCGATATCCCTGTAGATGTTAAATCTACTCACCGTAGTCTCTCACTAGGTATAGCTGACGACTTGTTCCCCTCCTTCGCGGCGCCCGTCGTACTCGCCTGCGAATCCTATAATTTCACAACATATCACTCATAAGCTCAAAACCGTACAAACACGACATTCAAAGCCAACAAGAAACCCGTGTCGCAACCAAGCGCGCGTGTGCGCGATACGCTAAAACGTGTGATTACGCGCCTGAAACCACTCCGACGCGTCGCGATACGCAGAAACCCCAAACCCACACACACGTATCACGCGTGTCGCGAAGACTAAAAATACGGGAATATAGGTAATCACCTCCAGATTTTGATACAGAAAACATATTATAAAAATATATATACCAAAATACTCCACATAGCAGCAAACTCCTGTGTACCAAACCCAATCCCCCATCTCACCCATCTGGCCGCAAATTGCGGCCAGAACGAATATTCCGGCGGCCTCACTTGGGAATTGGGCTCCCAGGTTTTGTGTATGCACTCAATACCCCCTGTGTATGCTACAGTAATTCCAATTTCAATCTGAAATGCCCCGGGTAGCAGCAGATCCAACAGAACCCTATTTCCAGTTAAAAAAACCCACTTTGCAATAAATTGAAACTTTATGGTATTTTCCTAAAATCTGAAGCAAACCCAAGTCTAGAATCACACTAACAACTCATTACCAAGCTAATTGAGCCTTAAAAAAGCTAGCTTTAACCTATCATCACCAAATCCCCTCAAAACCACCAAACATGCACACAAAATATGATTTCTAGCTAAACTACTACAAGATATGGGAGAAGGGTGTTAAACAAGAGTTATATACCTTCAAAAGACCATAAGAACACCAAAAGTTCCAGCTCCCTCTTCAAGTATGCAGATTTGCCTCCAAACACCTCAAAATCTCATTTTTCCTAAGGTTTTGTGAAGGAAAAGAGTGGTTTTTGTGTAGGATTTGTGTAGAGATCAAAGAGAAGTGAAAAGGGAATGAAAAGGTGATGAATTTCTGTTGTTGTGGCTGCCTCTATGCAGAAATTTCAGAAATGAGAAAAGAGAGAGAAGAGAGAAGAGAAAATGGGTCAAAAGTCAAGTGTTCACCTAACCACCATACTTCTATTTTTCTATTGCTAAATGAATTATTAAAAAGGGGTTTGACTTGCTATTCTTATTCCTAAAAAAAGGTGGGGATAAATTATCAACCATGCACAAAAGAAATGGTTAACACCTTAAACCTAAGTCTCAAAAGAAGGCTAAGTGTGCATGGGTACACTACATAAGGAAAATTATGCTAACACTTCTAAATAACTAATAATCCTATAAACACATATAATAACACGCACAATTAATAATTATCACGAAAAACATTCTAACGGAAATTCAAAGTGTTACAATCTACCCCCCTTAAAGAAATTCGGTCCCCGAATTTAAAAATCTAACTATACGCACCTTCAAAAAGATGGGGATACCTCTTCCTCATCTCGCTCTCGGTCTCCCAACTGACCTCCTCGCCGCCTTGGCCATGCCAAAGTACCTTGACGGACGGTATCTCCTTCGACCTCAATTTCTTCACTTGGCGATCCAAGATCATCACCGGCTGCTCTGCATAGGAAAGGTCGCGCTCAAGCTGGATCGTCGGGTGCTGAATCGCGTGCGAAGGATCATGAAGATATCTGCGGAGCATCGAAACGTGAAATACGGGGTGCACGTCTGGAAAACTGGGCGGAAGGGCTAATCGATACGCAATCGCACCAACACGCTGGAGGATCTCGAAGGGGCCCACATATCCGGGACTAAGCATCACTTTCTTTCCAAACCTCATCACGCCTTTCATTGGAGAGACCTTCAAGAAAACATGATCACCAACAGAAAACTCAAGTCTGCGCTGACGACGGTCCGCATAAGACCTCTGCCTACTCTGGGCTGCTCTCGTCCTATCGCGAATCAACCGGATCTTCACGGTCGTCTCCTCCACAATCTGCGGCCCTAAGATACCGCTCTCACTAAGCTCCGTCCAACAGGTTGGCGATTTGCATCTCCTCCCATAAAGAGCCTCAAACGGTGCCATCTGAATGGTCCCCTGGTACCTGTTGTTGTAGGAGAACTCTGCTAAGGGAAAATGATGATCCCAGCTACTTCCGAAGTCTAATACGCATGCTCTGAGCATGTCCTCGAGAGTCTGAATAGTCTGCTCTGACTGTCCGTCGGTCTACGGATGGACTGCTATGCTGAATTCAAGCGAGTGCCCAAAGCCTCCTGAAGCCTCTGCCATAGCCGGCTGGTAAGCTGGGTGCCTCTATCGGACACGATACATGTCGGAACTCCGTGCAGTCGTACAATCTCGTCAATGTAAATCTGGGCATACTGAGCAAACCCGAAAGTCGTCTTCACCGGTAGGAAGTGAGCCGCTTTCGTCAACCGATCCACGATCACCCAGATGGAGTCATACCCTCGACTAGTCCTGGGTAGATCCACAATGAAGTTCATTGAAATCTGCTCCCATTTCCCTCCCGGAATGGGTAACGGCTGTAGCTCTCCCGCGGGCCTCTGGTGTTCGGCCTTGACTTGCTGACAAGTCAGGCATCTCGACACAAAATCTGCAATGTCTCTTTTCATTCCGTCCCACCAGTAAACACCTCTCAAGTCATGGTACATCTTGGTGGAACCGGGATGAACACTATATACCGACCGATGTGCCTCCTCAAGAATCTCGCGCCGTAATCTCTCAGCATCTGGTACGCACAGTCTAGCTCCAAATCGTAGTATCTCCTGATCATCGATCACGAACTCGGAAAATCTGCCCTGTCCCATCCGCGTCCTGATCTCCGAACAGCGATCATCACTGTGTCGTGCCTCATATATACGGTCAAGCAACTGCGGGCGTGCACGAACATGCGCAATCTGTCCTCCGATCGGCATAAACTCGAACTGTACCCGGCTGTCGCATAAGATCTGCCAATCCGCCGACGACTGCCTCTGTACTGCGCTCAAACAAGATAGACTACCCCCGGGCCTCCTGCTCAAAGCATCCGACACTACATTCGCCCTGCCCGGGTGATACAAGATCTCACAATCGTAGTCCTTTACCAACTCCATCTATCGGCGCTGTCTAAGGTTCAGGTCTGGCTACTGAAATATGTACTTTAAGCTCTTGTGGTCAGTGAATATCTGGCACAACTCTCCATACAGATAATGTCGCCAGATCTTGAGTGCAAAGACCACTGCAGCCATCTCCAGATCATGAGTGGGGTAATTCTGTTCATGTTTCTTTAATTGCCGCGAAGCATACGCGATCACCCTGTCATGCTGCATCAAAACGCACCCCAGCCCTACTCGTGAAGCATCGCAGTAGACCACAAATCCGCCTAATCCTGAAGGCAATGATAGCACTGGTGTCGTAGTCAGTAGAGCCCGTAGCTGCTGGAAACTGTGCTCACACTCCTCCGTCCAATCGAAGCGAACTCCCTTCCGGGTCAACCCGGTCAAAGGTGTAGCAATGCGAGAGAAGTCCTGCACAAATCGCCTGTAATAGCCTGCCAGCCCTAGAAAGCTGCGAACCTCCGTCACTGACGTGGGTCTAGGCCAAATCCGAACTGCCTCGATCTTCCTCGGGTCTATACATATACCATCTCGTGTAATCACGTGCCCCAAGAAGTCTACGCAGTCTAGCCAGAAAGCACACTTGGAAAATTTGGCAAAAAGCTGATGCTCCCTCAAGGTCTGCAGTGTAATCCGCAGGTGCTCCTCGTGCTCCTCTCTACTCCGAGAATACACCAAGATATCGTCAATGAACACTATGATGAACAGATCAAGATACGGCCGGAAAATGCGGTTCATCAAATCCATGAATGCTACTGGCGCGTTGGTGAGTCCAAACGACATCACCAAAACTCATAATGGCCGTAACGTGTGTGGAATGCTGTCCTAGGAATGTCCTCCTGTCGAACCCGCAGCTGATGGTAGCCCGATCGCAAATCGATCCTCGAAAAGTATCCTGCCACCTGAAGCTGGTCGAACAAATCGTCGATGCGTGGCAAGGGATACCTGTTCCGCACTGTAACCCTGTTCAGCTGGCGGTAGTCGATACACAAATGCATACTGCCGTCCTTCTTCTTGACAAACAGGACTGGAGCACCCCACGGAGAAACACTGGGTCGAATAAGTCCCTTATCCAGCAAATCTTGCAACTGACCCTTCAATTCTCTAAGTTCCGCCGGGGCCATCTGATAAGAAGGTACAGAAATAGGCCCCGTGCCAGGAACCAAATCAATACAGAAAGAAATATCACGCTCGAGCGGTAGCCCAGGAAGCTCGTCAGGGAACACATCAGGAAACTCGCTAACAACCGGAACCTGATCCATCGGAACCTCTGTAGCTCTAGTATCGCAAACACAGGTGAGAAAACCCTGACATCCCTTCCCCAAAAGCTGTCCCGCATGAAAAGAAGAAATCACACTGTGAGGGGTGGCACCACGGTCCCCCAACACAACAACAACCGACTCGCCGGGAAAACAAAATCGAACCGTCTTCTCGCGGCAGTCAACAGAAGCATAGCACGTGGCTAACCAATCCATTCCCAAAAGAACGTCGAAGTCCAACATCTCAAGAAGGATCAAATCGACCGGCAACTCTCTCTCGCCAAAATGGACGGTACAGGATCGGAACACGTGACTAGCGACAAACAACTCTCCCACGGGAGTAGTCACAACAAGCGGTTGACCAAGCAAATCGGACTCTCTATCCAAACTCGGCACAAGGTGTGTGGATACATACGAGTATGTGGAAACATACGAGTACAAGGATCCGGATCAGACACTACGTGTGCAACAAAGGACATACTGAAAGAGTACCTGAAAGCTCTGTGTTGGACACCCTCACGTCCCGATGAGTCGAAGCGAAAACTTGTGCCTGTCCTTCATCTGCAACTGACCGAACTCCTCCTCTACTAACCTGACCCCTCTGCGTGAACCCTCCGCGTCCACGACATATCAGAATACGACCCTGACGTGGTGTGAAGGAACACTGCCTGATGAGGTGTTGAAGGCTCCCACATCGTAAACATCTACGCGCTGGCTTTCGTCCTCCCTGGGGATGAGAGCCAAACAACTGTCCTCGTCCTAAGCCTCTGCTCTGGGCTGGTACACCAATACGATTCCTCAACTGTTCTGGAACTCTCACGGTCTCTAGAAGACGTGTCCCGTAAACTGGGGCTGCCCCCACCGGTGCAATGTAGGGGACGGAATACTGCATGATGATCGCAAGGAACAACTGGGTAATAGGGGTGAAAACCACCTGTCGCTGCGCTCGAACGACCTCTACCAACGAGCTCATCGCCTGGCGTAAGCCCTGCATCTCTACCACTAGTCTAGCGATCTGAGCTGTCGTAGGGGGAACAATCTGTCCTTGTACAACAGGAGTACTACTCGGATTAGTCCTCGTCTCAGATGAATCAACCCGAACCTCAGCTCTCATGGCCGCTCTCTGCACCCTCGTAGTCCTGGGCGGCATAATGGCTGAAAAGAAGGTAGGATTCGATGAGGATACAGATATTGAATCGCATGGATGTATACAATCATGGGGGAATTTCAATCAATAAGTCCTAAGGTCGCGTAGGCGGAGTACCGTGTCATGAGTATGCCGCGGAACATACGCATGCTACGCCACTCTGCTGCATCTACCTACTCCATCATACCAGGGTCATCCTACACTCCGAAGGTAAAACCACGCTCTGATAAAAACTTTATCACGACCCAAAGTTCGGCCCGTGACCGGCACTTAACCACGTAACGTCTACAGGCGTAACGCGACTAAGTGAACCGAAAACCCAGAAATCAAACCAATAAAAGTATAGAGTGTTATAAATTTTAAATGAAAGCTCTTACTGACATGTTAAGAAATCTAAGTAAACAATAACCAAGATAACAATATACGACGCCGTAGCGAAGATCAAGATCCACAAGTGGGAACATCACAGATAGAATAAACTGCAAGTACAGTCGACTCACAGCGAGCTCGACATCAGAATACAAATAAAATACATCATTGTCCTCACACTGTCTCTAAGTCAATACATACATTGTAGATGGAGAATACTAGATACAACAATGTACACAACTGAAAGATAAACAGATACCGCACAAAACCCACCTATCAGCAAAAGAGCTAGTACACCAACTATGGGGGTATCTGTGTCAAAAGATGCAAACGCAGCCTACCGCGACTACTCCGAAGGGCAACCTGCAAACACTGTGGCAAAACGGGGGTGAGTTGCCAACTCGTGAATAGAGATAACATATAAAGGTAATCGTGAGCATGCACGTACTGCGCTACTCTATCATATGCCAACAGATGATATCAATTTGTGATAAGCAGTATGTGCAATAATCATGCAAGTACCTATCAGGTAATGTCACTACAGGATGAGGTATAATAATAAATGCTGAGCATGGGCAATATAATATCTACACGGAATGTCAACGTGGAATATATAATTGGTGTCCATCGATGCACCCAGATCCCCCAAATAGCTCAGGCGCCGGCACTCTCATCGGCCCTCAAATCCTGTACATCTCTGAGAATCCCGAGTGCCAAACATCGGCACCCAAATATCATAAATACTCGTGTCCAGCATCGACACGCAAATCCTCATCCATCGGGCCCCGTCGGTCCGGGTCAGCCCACGGGCTCCGTCTGCGGTATCGGCCCTTGGCCCCGGCAGTACGGATCACCCCGCATCCATCTATCGACTCTGATCAGTACCCTCCGGATAACTGTCAGGTCCAACCAATCACCGGTAGGTAGTAGTCCCTCTGCCAGGCTCACTGTCTACTACACAGCGAAACCGTTCTCGCCCCGGGGTACCATACCGGGTCTACCATGTACCCGTAATCGGCCTTAACCAGCTTCTCGATTCGGGTTCACATATATCACTCTAGCACCGAGGAAACACATGGTGGACGCATCGAAATATCATATCAAGGAAACCGGGTTTTTAAATGATTACATATTTGAAATAGCCACGATTCCTAAATCCAGAAATCACATGTAATCCAAACCAATATGTAAGTCAATGATCCGATATGATATGTGCATCAAATATGAATATCATGTCAAGTCACATAAAGATGAGCTACAATATAATGATCCGATGTGATATATGCATCAAGTATGAGTATCATGTCAAGTCACATATAGATGAGCTATAATATAATGATCGGATGTGATATGTGCATCAAGTATGAATATCATGTCAAGTCACATATAGATGAGCTACAATATAGTGATCCGATGTAAATTCTACAATGTGAGTGTCATGTGTTAGTTATATGTATGCCCTAGAGGCCATTACTGTACTTACGATGTATATTGTAATGGATGCTTGGACATATATAGGGAGGACTTTCTTGCTCGACATGATAGTATGCTATCTGGTTGTACTTTATCTTAACATGTACTCTGATTGTCTCTATTTTACATGTTGATAAAGCTCTTAGGATATGTACTCGACTACTGGGACTATGATGAGATCATACTAGTAGGGCCACGGTAGTCGACGAGTACATCCTATAACTGTTCCTAGTCGAGAGTGTATCGAGACAGGGCATCGATACACCAGAGTAGACTAGCGTATACGCATCTTGACCCATATGATGGGCGATGGATGATCCCATATCCATCGGTGTTTGACATCAAGGATGGTGTACAGGTGCTCAGTGGAGACTGGGTGCACTGGACGGACTCGCCGAGAACTCCCAGATGGTATTATACCTCACGTCAGATGGCAGTTCTCCGGTGACACTGGTACAGAGTAGTCTGTTGACCCGGGATCGTCATAGAGTCTTGTGTGATTCCCACTGTGCTTTGATTTCCATCATACCACGTCCAAGAGGGCGTGCAAAATGGTGGCTTTTGGGTACAGTCCTGAATCACATGGAGGCAATGAGCGATAGGAGGGGATTCGTCTCTCCCGGTATAGGGAGTTGATGTTGTGCTGTGTTCGATTGGCTATAACCGGAAATCCCTGGCCAGGGTTGCTGAGATTTACTGGTAAGTGTTATAAGTAGTTTCTCAAACTGTTATAGATCTCATATCGACACGACTTATCAAGCTACTGGGGTCTGACGTTTACCACCCCTAGGCGAGATATGCAACATATCAGACGACGAGACCGGACTGTACGGGAGTGTTACTGTTTGGATTCACAGGAGAAGTTACAGGCTTGCTTGTTGATCTTCTGAGCGCTCAATACCTGGGTAGCTGTTACGTTTAGCTGACCGCTTGCAGCTTGTGGGTGTTTGATATGATCATCACCTACTGCCGGCGTATTGACGATTCTTTAGAGTCCTACACAGAGGTTTCTTGGCTCAGGCAAAACGGAGTAGGGGCACGTATGTGATATGTGCGGGACCGAGAATAATACGATATGAGATACCGTATTCTATTCTCGCGATATTTGATATCAGCCGGGTCATCGGATCAAGTGTTGATTCGATGAATCGGTACGGATAAATATTAGTCGGTTATATGCGATATAGCCGGATTGTCGGATCAAGTGTTGATTCGATAATTTAATGTATAATAATATATATGATATATTAAATTACATTATCTAATATTAGCTCACTAAAAGATTCTTTTTCTCACTTGGGTAATACATTAATATATATACGATATATGTTAATTGTATTATTTTATTTTGTTACGATAAATATTATATATGTGATATATAATATTGTAACATGATATGATAAATAATGCAACATGTTTAGTGGAGTTTAAACATGATTAGGGTTTGGATTAGGGTTAAGCTTTCTAGATGATTCTAGAAGGTTTTGGTTTTGTTTTGTGAAAGATATTTTCAAGTGACTCATGCTTTAACCCAACCCAAACCCTAACCCTAGTTAATTCTCTACATGGGTTTAGTCAACCATGGTTGTATTATTTATCATATTATTCTTTTTCTATTCATCACAAAAAGAAATTCAATCATTATTCATCTTCTTCTTCCTTCATTCTTTCATAAAAAAGCTTTCTAGATTTTCTTCAAGTAATGAATAAATATGAGAAAAAGATAAATAAAGAGAGCAAAAATCCTACTTCATCATCCTCATCTTCCCTTTCCATTTAGATGAGGGTGTTCACATCATTTCATGAGTGTTAGCTTGTGTTAACGAAACTTCAAGGTAGATCATTTTTGTATTGAAGATCGGAAGCAAAGGTTGCATCTTTCTCTTCGTGGAACCTCTCGAGAGTCAGGAACCCGATGATCGCAGCGAAGGGACCACAACACGGAGCATATGAAGTGAAGGACCGGATATACAAAGATTATAATCCCTCTCACTTAGTGTTAAAGTTGTTAGCATGTTAGTTTTCGCCTAATCTCTAGTTTAAAGATCCGTATTCAGGTTGTTCGGCACGGCTAAATTTTTAATCGGGCATGGTTGATGCCTCGTAGACCCTTGTGCGTGTGCCTAGCAACCCTACAGTGGTATCAGAGCCAAGCTAGAGCTTTAGGCGAAGTCTAGACAAAGTTTAAAGTCCGATCGAACGCCGAAACCCCGACACGGAACCCTTTCTGTACTTTTTTCAAAAATGTGGTTTTTTCTGAATTAAAAATTCTCAGAAAATTAAGCAGGAAAAACTAAGAATTACTGTGAAGTACGGACGTCTAACTTGAAAATTTGACCGCGGAACCGCGGCGAAACCATGGGTTTTGCGGCGGTTCCGCGGCCAAAATTTGGACTTAGTCCCTGAAATTTCATGTAATTATTTTTAGGCCCTTTCTTGTTATTTTTTCTGTGAATATTTTTATTCCACTCAAGTGTTGAGTTTTCAAGGGTTGTATTGGGGAATCGTTGATTCGATCGGATAATTTAGCTTTGTTTAGTTTGTCCGGATAATTTTTAGAAACTGTTAAAAAGTTCGAACGGATATCAATAACTCATTTTTGCCCCTGTCGGAAAATTTTTCAAAAGTTGGATTTTTTCTCGTGTTTAAGAATGGTCTAAGTCGTGTAAGTAACGCGGTGGACCCTCTAGAAGACAACAAACCTTAACTCGATTATGTGACCGTCTTGAACTGCTTCTGAACCTTAGGATTTATGGCAGTACGGCATGCCACATGTGAGGCGTTGGCTTGACCCTACTACGGCTGGACCATTGGTACTGTGGCATGTGATGAATGTTTTTAAACTAATTTCAAGTGTTGAGATATATTGGGGAAATCTTGGGTGTTTGATTATTCGATCGGAAAGTTTAACTTTGTCTATTTATCCGGATTGTGATACAATAATTGGAATTCACAAGTAGTTATGAGATAACTGAATGAATGTTATAAACATAGCAGTTTAGTCTCACTTGATCGGTTGCCACGGAATTTTGATGTGATCAAAAGTCCGTCGCAATCACGTAGCGTACGCGGATACTCGCCGGATAAACTTATTAGACAGCTACATCCCTTAGCCCCGACCAAGTGACTGTAGGAGAACCCCGTCGCCGAAAGCATCCGTTCGGGTGCTCGCGGTAGCGGTGTTCCGCCTTGGTGCACTTCGTCGACGGTATCGGGGGTGCGGCCGTCTACTAAAGTTTGCGACGAGCATTCGATCAGGATGTCGGGAATCTTGTTGAATTGCCCGACTTGATATTGAAAAGAGTTTTCGATAATGAGACTAAAATGCGGGGTTTATAATTATTAGGCATGCGATGTCTAAGGAATTCATTTGGTTAGGCATGCGATGTCTAAAGAGGTTGCGGATTCCAACTGTTGTAGTTTTACACTTTCTTTTCTGTGACCGTAAGCGTAGTATGTGGTGTATCGCCGGCTTCGTTGCTATACATCAACGACAATCGGGATACGCATACTTGCTTATGTTGATGATATGAGATATTATGTGTTGCTGTGATATGTTATATTGGATCGTCGCGTTTGAATAGCCGGGGGTTTTATGTGAGATGAGAGTTTTTTCTTTTTCATTCATGTAAAATTCATTTGTATGTAATATTCTTTTATTGGGGCACTTCCAGGTAGCGGAAGATGTCACCGTTGTATATTATTTACTTTTCCGCATTAGGTAGACCCAAGGCGGGGAGCACAAGTAACCGGGTTCTAGGGTCCAGTGGGAGACCATCTCGAGGAGTCGAGACCGGGTCTCCTAACCCTAGAATTGGCAGTGTTACTTGCCGCTCGCGTAGGGGTCTAGGGATGTGGGTTTGGCTATTCATCGCGACCGTGGAATCTGTGTTTTATACAGGCTCGTATTGAAAACACGGACGTCCTAGTATATCCAATATTTCATATATGTTTCTTCTGCTGCAAAGTTCTGTGATGAGATCATATTACTGTCTGAGACGAATGTTTATATTATATATATGAGATATATGTTATATTGCAGATTTCGTTTCAAAAGAGATGCTTGTGAAGCATAATAAAATGGGACTTCATTAATGAGATTGATGAAATAAAAGAAACCTAAGATGTTGTAGAGACTTGTTTAAAAACTGGTAGCTCTAGTTTTTGCTTTGCATAGCGGTGTTCCTTGTAGAACATCCAGCACCTTATTCGATAAGGAAAGGACCGAGATCCCTTCACCGGGAGTGACTCCTTTAGCAATAACTGGCAGATGCTACAAACTCGGTTTGTCTTTTGACTGCTTCTATAGTTCTTGCTTTGCATAGTGATATTTGTGAAATATCCTGCACCTTATTCGATGAGGAAAGGGCCGACGATCCCTTCACCGGGAGTGACCCCTTTAGCAAAACTAGAAAAGCCTCAAAAAAACTCCATTTAAAAAATCACTCGATTCTACAACGATGTCAAGTTCATTACGCAAAGGGTTTTCTGAAAAACCCGTCGTAGCCCTCCGTCATTTCAGATAAGTACTTCATGGTATTCGTGCTGCGTTTGTTGACCTTGTCAAGGCGTAGTGTGCGGTAGCTATTTATGCTTATCTGCATAAGCATATGATGCGATTGGATTAGGGTAGTCGTGCGACTTTGTTGACCTTGTCAAGGGTCGTACGGGTGGGTTTAATTCAATCAGGAAATGACGGGTTGAACTTGACTTGCGGTCTATGGTTTGTTGACCTTGTTAAGGTCATAGATTGCTTAGGGAAAAATATTATTGGGAATTTCAAGTGTTGAAATTTGCAATGAGATTGCATACCTTCTATGAGATAGTTGGATCCCGATACCCGCTACGAGTAAGAGTTACTCCTGGGAGAGTTTTATACATTACAATTAGTCGATCAAGTAGGTGTCTAGAAAGGTGTCAACGGGGTTACGCCTCTGGGAAAATGAGGTTTACTTTAATTAGGTTCGTGCGAAAGCGCGGGGGACCTCCCTCAAAGTACCGACACTGGCCTGGCTGAAAGATTGGCGAGCTTGTAGCGTGTAATTAATCCCGGCTAGTCTTTCCTTTTAGGGTTTGAAGGAAGATTTGATTAAAACAGTGGGAGACATCCTGATTAGATATATTATATAACCAATCTAATCTTGCAAGAGCATACGCTGAGTGTTTTCTTCTCTCTCTCTCCAGGTAGCGACCATATCACGTCTTAATCAAGATAATAATACGGATATATTGACCGAACCCGCTTGTTATACTGAGCTGGGGAACGTTGGTCCCGTTCCAACTTATAATTGTTATAAGACAGAGCAGAAAATTGGGGAATACCAGATTTTCCGTGCCGCCCAAACGAAGAAAGTGCATGCTGATGCATCATCTTCGGGTGTGTTCATTACAGAGAACTGTTTCTTAGTATCCTTTACATCCTGGGTATGTGATACCGGATCAGGATCCCGCATATGTAATTTGTTATATGGGCTACAGATAGGTAGAGAACTGAGAACGGGTGATAAGTTTCATAAGACAGAAAACGGTACAAGTGTTGCAGCCAAGTCTGTTGGTCACTATCACCCTGTATTACCGGAATACATTGATTCTGAACGAATGTTATTAGATACCGAACCTGATATACAACATCATATCAGTCTCTTTATTAGTAAAGAAAGGATATAATTTTGTATTGATTGGATAATATTTTGAACATTTCCTATATCAAGAGTTGATCGGTTCAGGAACGTTATCTAAAAGCATTGACGTTCTAAATCAAACCACAATTCTTAACGTACAGAACACACACAAGAGGAAGAGTTCAGAAATGAACGAATCCTTCTTGAGGTATTGTAGACTAGGTCATATCAATGCGACCCGACTAGCTGAAGTTACATAAAGATGCATATTTAAATTAGTTTGAATTTACATCTTGTGAAACTTGCCGGTCATGTCACAGAGATAAGATGACCACAGCTCCATTTATTGGAAACAAAGAAAGAGTTAGTGAACTCTTGGGATTGATACATGCTGATGTATGAAAGTCCCCTGTCTACACATGCCAAGACCGGTTCTTTTTACTTCATTACGCTCTCTGATAATCTCTCAAGATTCAGACATGTGTTCCTGTTGAAACATAAGTCCAAAGCTTTTGAGATATTCACAGAATATAAGTTAGAAGTAGAGAACCAACAACGGGTATAAGTATTATGTCTTTTGATGAGATAAGGGAGGAGAATACTTGAGCACGGAATTCCTGGACTATTCTAAAGGAGAATGAGATTCTCTCTCGGCATTACTCCTCCGTATACACCATAGCACGATGGTATATCGGGGCGGAGCAATAGCACCCTATATGATATGGTGTGCTCTATGATGAGTACTACTGAGTTTCTTATTTCCTTTTGGGAGTTATGCATTTGAGAAGCTGCATACCTATTGAATAGGGTTCAAATCAAATTAGTTGCCTACCACTTCATATGCGATATGGAAAGGGAAGAGCCCATATCTTAAGTTTGTTAAGATTTGGGGTTTTCCGGCCTATGTCTAAAAGCAAAATCCGGACAAGCTCGAGGCAAGGTCTGTTATGTAGAACTGGAAAGGTTCCAGCTATACAAACTGCAGCTGATGATTTGGTAGAACCAAAGGATTCAATAGTTTCCAACGAACCTCAGCCTCTCCGCCGATCTAGTAGGGTTCCTCACCCACCTGAGAGGTACTTCGGTTTCTCTATGACAGTGGGAGCGAGGATTGCATCATGAGATGATGACCCAACTAGTTTCGAGCTGGCCATCAGGAGTGGGACTCTGTAAGAATGGCTGGATGCTTATCGATCTGAGATGGAATCCTTATACACCAACAAAGTATGGACTTTGGTTGCTCTATCTGAAGGGTTAAATCCCCATTAAGAGCAAGTATATCTTGAGAAGATTACTAGGTGTACATGGAAAAGTTGAGACTTTCAAAGCTATGCTTAAGTCCATCCAGATCCTACTTGCCACAGCTACATACCATGACTACGATAACTGGCGGTTGGGTGTCATGACTGCTTTTCTAAATGATGTTTTAGAATAGAGCGTCTATAAGTACACAGCCAGAGGGCTTCGTAGACAGTGGGAGCAGCGGAAACGTGAGCAAGATGTTTTATGAGATAACACAGGCATCGCGGAGTTGGAACATCTATTTTGATGTGGTAGTCAAAGAGTTTGACTTCATCAATATGGTAGATGAACCTTGTATACAAAAAGGTAGTAGAGAGTATGGTGGTGATCCTCGTAGAGTACGTGTATGACATACTCTTGATAGGAAAGGAGTTTCCTATGCTACGCTCGGTCAATCTCCGCTTATCAAAAGGATTCTCCATATAGGATCAAAGTGATACCTCCTAAATCCTAGGTTTTGGATCTATGAGATAGATCTAATTGTATGTTAGGACACTCACTAGTTGTAGTGAGATGGTATCAATCGATCCTGGGGAGAATCACTGGAAAGGTTCCAGGCTGATAAGGACGACTGAATGTCAGTCGCAGGCATTGTCTGTACCCTCAGTGGAGGGACGGTATGTTGGAAGAGTTCCAAGCTAGATACCGTGACTTACTAGACGATTAAAGGCAAGATACATCGTTACCAAGGATGCTACCAAAGAGGCAGTCTGGATATATATAAGTTCATGAGATGAACTTCGTTCCTACCATTGTGTGACAATGGAGTTGTGGCTTTAGCCAAGGAACTAACATCCCATCAGAAATCCAGATATAATTCTTAGGCAGTATCACCTGATCATGGAGATGGATGATCTCCAAGGTGATCGAGGTTGGGAGAGTAGATACAGAGGACAACATCGCGGATCCACTCACAAAGGCCTTTTTCCCAGTAGAGACTTTTACGGGATGGTTGAGTATGAGATACTTCAACCGTAGCTAATTGTTGGGTATGCGATACCACAACAGATGGCCCTAGTGCAAGTGGGAGATTGTTAGTTATATGTATGCCCTAGAGGCCATTACTGTACATACGATGTATATTGTAATGGATGCTTGGACATATATAGGGAGGACTTTCTTGCTCGACATGATAGTATGCTATCTGGTTGTACTTTATCTTAACATGTACTCTGATTGTCTCTATATTACATGTTGATAAAGCCCTTAGGATATGTACTCGACTACTAGGACTATGATGAGATCATACTAGTGGGGCACGGTAGTCGACGAGTACATCCTATAACTGTTCCTAGTCGAGGGTGTATCGAGACAGGGCATCGATACACCAGAGTAGACTAGCGTATACGCATCTTGACCCATATGATGGGCGATGGATGATCCCATATCCATCGGTGTTTGACATCAAGGATGGTGTACGGGTGCTCAGTGGAGACTGGGTACACTGAACGGACTCCCCGAGAACTCCCAGATGGAATTATACCTCACGTCAGATGGCAGTTCTCCGGTGACACTGGTACAGAGTAGTCTGTTGACCCGAGATCGTCATAGAGTCTTGTGTGATTCCCACTGTGCTTTGATTTCCATCATACCACGTCCAAGAGGGCGTGCAAAAAGGTGGCTTTTGGGTACAGTCCCGAATCACATGGAGGCAATGAGCGATAGGAGGGGATTCGTCTCTCCCGGTATAGGGAGTTGATGTTGTGCTGTGTTCGATTGGCTATAACCGGAAATCCCTGGCCAGGGTTGCTGAGATTTACTGGTAAGTGTTATCAGTAGTTTCTCAAACTGTTATAGACCTCATATCGACACGACTTATCAAGCTACTGGGGTCTGACGTTTACCACCCCTAGGCGAGATATGCAACATATCAGACGACGAGACCGGACTGTACGGGAGTGTTACTGTTTGGATTCACAGGAGAAGTTACAGGCTTGCTTGTTGATCTTCTGAGCGCTCAATACCTGGGTAGCTGTTACGTTTAGCTGACCGCTTGCAGCTTGTGGGTGTTTGATATGATCATCACCTACTGCCGGCGTATTGACGATTCTTTAGAGTCCTACACAGAGGTTTCTTGGCTCAGGCAAAACGGAGTAGGGGCACGTATGTGATATGTGCGGGACCGAGAATAATACGATATGATATACCGTATTCTATTCTCGCGATATTTTATATCAGCCGGGTCATCGGATCAAGTGTTGATTCGATGAATCGGTACGGATAAATATTAGTCGGTTATATGCGATATAGCCGGATTATCGGATCAAGTGTTGATTCGATAATTTAATGTATAATAATATATATGATATACTAAATTACATTATCTAATATTAGCTCACTAAAACATTCTTTTTCTCACTTGGGTAATACATTAATATATATGCGATATATGTTAATTGTATTATTTTATTTTGTTACGATAAATATTATATATGTGATATATAATATTGTAACATGATATGATAAATAATGCAACATGTTTATTGGAGTTTAAACATGATTAGGGTTTGGATTAGGGTTAAGCTTTCTAGATAATTTTAGATGGTTTTGGTTTTGTTTTGTGAAAGATATTTTCAAGTGACTCATGCTTTAACCCAACCCAAATCCTAACCCTAGTTAATTCTCTACATGGGTTTAGTCAACCATGGTTGTATTATTCATCATATTATTCTTTTTCTATTCATCACAAAAAGAAATTCAATCATTATTCATCTTCTTCTTCCTTCATTCTTTCATGAAAAAGCTTTCTAGATTTTCTTCAAGTGATGAATAAATATGAGAAAAAGATAAATAAAGAGAGCAAAAATCCTACTTCATCATCCTCATCTTCCCTTTCCATTTAGATAAGGGTGTTCACATCATTTCATGAGTGTTAGCTTGTGTTAACGAAACTTCAAGGTAGATCATCTTTGTATCGAAGATCGGAAGCAAAGGTTGCATCTTTCTCTTCATGGAACCTCTCGAGAGTCTGGAACCCGATGATCGCAGCGAAGGGACCACAACACGGAGCATATGAAGTGAAGGACCGGATCTACAAAGGTTGTAATCCCTCTCACTTAGTGTTAAAGTTGTTAACATGTTAGTTTTCGCCTAATCTCTAGTTTAAAGATCCGTATTCAGGTTGTTCGGCACGGCTAAATTTTTAATCGGGCATGGTTGATGCCTCGTAGACCCTTGTGCGTGTGCCTAGCAACCCTACATCATGGCAATTACTAACGGTGTGTGTGTAACATGCAGGATAGTGCTCGTACAACATGGACCATTAGTAATGGTGCGGTGTTCTATCAATTCTAGTTTATATCCATATAGCAGGGAATGCAGTATGCACTAAATAGTAACCATACACAGTCAAGGTATATAAATGTAGCTATAAGGTCCCATCAGCCCTGATGTGGAACGCCAGGTGGGCGATATCCCCGTAGATGTTAAATCTACTCACCGTAGTCTCTCGCTAGGTATAGCCGACGACTTGTTCCCCTCCTTCGCGGCGCCCGTCGTACTCGCCTGCGAATCCTATAATTTCACAACATATCACTCATAAGCTCAAAAACGTACAAACATGACATTCAAAGCCAACAAGAAACCCGTGTCGCAACCAAGCGCGCGTGTGCGCGATACGCTAAAACGTGTGATTACGCGCATGAAACTACTCCTACGCGTCGCGATACGCAGAAACACCAAACCCACACACACGTATCACGCGTGTCGCGAAGACTAAAAATACGGGAAAATAGGTAATCACCTCCAGATTTTGATACAGAAAAGATATTATAAAAATATATATACCAAAATACTCCACATAGCAGCAGACTCCTGTGTACCAAACCCAAACCCCCATCTCACCCATCTGGCCGCAAATTGCGGCAGAACGAATATTCCGGCAGCTTCACTTGGGAATTGGGCTCCCAGGTTTTGTGTATGCACTCAATACCCCCTGTGTATGCTACAGTAATTCCAATTTCAATCTGAAATGCCCCGGGTAGCAGCAGATCCAACAGAACCCTATTTCCAGTTAAAAAAAACCCACTTTGCTCTAAATTGAAACTTTATGGTATTTTCCTAAAATCTGAAGCAAACCCAAGTCTAGAATCACACTAACAACTCATTACCAAGCTAATTGACCCATAAAAAAGCTAGCTTTAACCTATCATCACCAAATCCCCTCAAAACCACCAAACATGCACACAAAATATGATTTCTAGCTAAACTACTACAAGATATGGGAGAAGGGTGTTAAACAAGAGTTATATACCTTCAAAAGACCATAAGAACACCAAAAGTTCCAGCTCCCTCTTCAAGTATGCAGATTTGCCTCCAAACACCTCAAAATCTCATTTTTCCTAAGGTTTTGTGAAGAAAAAGAGTGGTTTTTGTGTAGGATTTGTGTAGAGATCAAAGAGCAGTGAAAAAGGAATGAAAAGGTGATGAATTTCTGGTGTTGTGGCTGCCTCTATGCAGAAATTTCAGAAATGAGAAAAGAGAGAGAAGAGAGAAGAGAAAATGGGTCAAAAGTCAAGTGTTCACCTAACCACCATACTTCTATTTTTCTATTGCTAAATAAATTATTAAAAAGGGGTTTGACTTGCTATTCTTATTCCTAAAAAAAGGTGGGGATAAATTATCAACCATGCACAAAAGAAATGGTTAACACCTTAAACCTAAGTCTCAAAAGAAGGCTAAGTGTGCATGGGTACATTACACAAGGAAAATTATGCTAACACTACTAAATAACTAATAATCCTATAAACACATATAATAACACGCACAATTACTAATTATCACGAAAAACATTCTATCGGAAATTCAAAGTGTTACAAGTTCGGATGGGTTCACCTCATCAGTCTTCTTATCCGCATCTACCTGGGGACCGTTACGTACAGCTAGTGCCGCTTGCGGTCTGTGGTTAAACCCACTTCTAGCGTAGTGTCGAGTCTTTAGAGTCCCACACAGAGGGTTATTCGCCTTTAGGAAAAACAGAGTAGAGGTCGCATGGTTTTGCGACGGGGTTCGTTCACATCCGCGCACTTGTGCACGTTTGGTGTCCGGACAGTTATTACTAGCGGGCTTTGGTTTAAGCCAGATCCTAGTATATGTTTTGGGGTTAGTTTTATCTCATTGTATTCGTGTTCCTCGGAATACGGATGCGGGTGTGTATCCACAGTTGACTGAGGCAGAGGCAGAGGATTCTTATTAGGGTTTTGGTACGGGTGTGTATGCACAGTTGACGGTTGTCTTTTTCCAAACACTAATGAGAATAGGAAATATGATTAATAATATTAGTTAACAATTATTGTGCCATGGTTGAGTTGAATTCTTGACTTTTGTTGACTTGTTGACTTTAGTTGACCGGTTGACCAAAGTAGACTTGTTGACCATCATCATTTGTTTTCAAAGATGCTTCTTATTTTTTGCACAATCATTTAATGAATGAAATGATAATGGTCATTCATCAACTCACCATCATAAATTGTTAATTATTATTATTGTTATCATTTTCTAAAATATGAGAGCATGGTTGAAAAAACTTATTCATTCTCACTTGCATCTTCTCTTTCATCCATTGCTCTCCCTCTTCCTCTAGCTCAAGGCAAAAATCTCTCATGAGTTGAGAACCATTTGCCTTGGAGATAAAACACCAAAACTCATCTCTACTCATCCTAAGGTTGAAGGTTTAGCAAACCTAATACTTTAGTTACTTCAAGTTCGAGGAAGGAGCTCAAGGTAAAGACCCTCAGGTGGATCCATCTTCGGCAAAAGAAGGCGACGAGAAGAGAACCATCCGACCACCACAAGGAGTCCAAGAGAAGGAGTTCAAGTTAAGGTATAACCCCCTAACCGAGTAGGTAAAGCTCTTGTTAGTTGCTTGTGGTTGTTTAGCAAACATCCGGGTTTTCTAGTCCATGTTACCATGACCCGAAAAATCGTTTTTCACCTTTTCCGCAAGCCCGAAAGAACCGGGAGAGGTAACGTGGACTTACAATGGTATCAGAGCCTGGCTAAAAACACACTATCATGTTAGCAAAGTATCTAGAATTTCGATCAGACAAAAAAACGCAAAACACGTCAAAAATATCAACTTTCTGTCGATTTTTAATTATGTTCAAAAAAATAATAAATCATGTACTAAAAATTGGCTCAGGGTTTTTAAAGAACACCTAAGAAAAACGATCCAGTGAGTCGACCAACTCACCGCGGATCCGCGGCCGAGTTGACTCGGCCGTCGGTCGTTTCTCCTGCAGTGTTCTTATATTGATGTTTTGGGATTTTTAAGATGGTTTGTTTCTGCCCAGATTTTCCAGAGAACAAATTTGTTTTTGGGGTGGTTACAAATCCATATTTTGATTGAACTTCTCTAGACTTTGGCTAATGGGTTATATCTGTGATGTGATAAATGTATTGAACGTCTGCTAATCGCTATACGTCGATTAGTGGGGGTTATACATATCTGTGATCTGTAATGTTGATGGTTTTTGTATATGAATTCGTTGGATTGTCGTGGATGAATAGCCGGGGGGTTGTGAGATGAGAGTTTTCTTTTTCTTTCAATTCATGTAATTTGTAATCGATGTAATATTATTTATATGGTCGCACAACCGGGATAGGGTTGTAGCCGTCATTGTATAATTTCTTTTACTGTTTTTGCTCCTAGGATAGACCCAAGGTGGGGTGCACAAACTACCGGGTACCTCGAAGTGGCGAGTGGCCTACTCACGTTGTTGAGGGAGGTTGCTTCACTTCGGGTACTTGGCGGGCAGTTTGCCGCACCCGTAGGGGTCTAGGGTGGGGTATTGGCTATTCATCGCGACCGTGTAATCCGCTTTTCGTTGCAGGCTCGAACGAAACGCGGATTCCTAGTATATCCAATGTGTTCATCTGTGATCTGGAATGGCTATCATTGCATCTGACGAATGTATATATCTATATATAGATATCTATTTAGGCGTTGCTTATGTTTTGCATCCGCGCTAGTCCAGCCCCCGCTCTGTCGTTAGTTAAGTAACCTAACGGGTGATGACGGGACCCCGTGGCGAATGCGGGTGGCATAAGCGTACGTCATATTTTCGTTGTTTTCTGCAAAGGTAGGATTAAATGATGGGACGCATTAAATTAATGCAAGAAAATAAACCAAAGTAAAAGTCGTTGGAACACTTTAAAAACCACTCGGTTCTTTTTCAAAAACCAACTTTTAAATGCGGAGCTTGAACCACTCCTTTTAAAAGCTATCTCGTTCCATCGATTATATCAAGTTCACTACGTTCACGGTTTCGCCAAAACCATTCATAGCCCTCCATCATTTCAGTTAAATATTCGGTAGTATTCAAGCTATGTATTTTGACCTCACGCCAAGGCATAATGATTGGTAGCTGCCGGATATTTATCTGTTGCATAGATAGAATGCGTTGGTTTGAGACAGTCGTACTGCCATTTTGGCCTATGTCAAGGGTAGGTACGGGTGGGTTCAAATTAACCTAGATAATGATGGGTAGAACTTGACATGTGACTTATGACATTTTGACCTCACGCCAAGGTCATAAGAGCATGGGGCAAAAATCCACATCGGGAGTTTCAAAAGAAACTGAAACTTGTTAGCGCTGCATACCATTTAGAGTGTGATGATTCTGGTAGGATTCCTTCAGTTTTGTCACGCGATGATATTTGGATCCCGATCCTACTAGGAATATATGCTACTCCTCCGGAACTTTCTCACTTAACGATCAATGCTATAAACCAAGTAGGTGTCTAGAAAGGTGTTAGCGGGGCTACGCCTACAGGGAAAAGAGGTTATTTAATTAAGGAACTTCGCGAAAGCGTTGGAAAACCTCCCTCGAAGTACCAACACTGGCCTGGCTGAACGGTTAAGCAAGTATTGTACGGTGAGATTGATCCCGACTAATTCTTCCTTTTTGGTTTGAGGAGGAATTCGAGAGACAGTGGGAGCCATCCTGTTTAGACAAACTAAAAACCACTCTAAACTTGTAAGAGCATCATGCTAAAGTGTTTCTTCTCTCTCTCCTAATTGCAGCGACCAAACATCAAGACTGGACTTAAGTTACTACTAGAAAAAAACATACTGACAGGGCCAAACTACAAAGATTGGCTCAGAAATGTCAAAATGGCAATCACTTATGACAAGTTAGGGTATCTCCTTACCACCAAAGCTCCCCCTGTCCCAGGTCCGAAAACCAGCGTCGCGGATAAGGAAATCCGTAAGACCTGGGAAATCGACTACGCGAAGGCCAAGTGCCTCGTGCTTGTCTCTATGGACAAAGAACATCAGAGGAGGCACGAGAATATGGACCTTGAATCTATATTTCTCCATACAAAAGAACTGTATGGAAAGCAATCCCGTATCGCCAGATACGAAGTCTCGAAAAAGCTGTTTTCGGCGAGATTGGTCGTCGGATCATCGGTAGCGGAACACGTTCTTAAGATGATTGGCTTCATTGAGGAGCTCGCGGACCTTGGGACCACGTTAGAGAACGAGCTCTACACGGACTTGATTCTCCATTCCCTTCCTTCCACTTACGCCCATTATCCTGAACTTCAACTTGCAAGAAAAAGAAGTTGAACTTTCAGAACTCCTCAACATGTTGAGGAGTGCAGAGGGCACCCTACAGAAAGGTAAGGAAACATCCACTTTGTTTGTAGGAGGATCTTCCTCTTCTAGGTCCAAGGCGAAAGCCAAGGGAAAGAAGAAGAAAACCCCCACCAAACCAAGGGGCGGTGTTAGTAAAGTGGATACGAAGGGAAAGACAAAGGCAACAAAGGTAGCGGGAAAGCTTGTGGGGAAGGAAGAGTGCTTTTACTATCATAAGAGTGGACACTGGAAAAAGGATTGCAGGGCTTGGAAGGCCAGAAACCAGGACCCGAAGCAAGTTGCGGCTTCGGCTTCAGATGTGTATGTTATTGAAAACTGTCTATCAATAAACTCTACTTCTTGGGTATTGGATATCGGATCAGGATCTCATATCTGTAATTCTTTGCAGGCACTGAGAAAGCATAGGGTTTTGAAGGCAGGTGATATGACCCTCAGAGTTGCAAACGGAGCTGGCATGGATGCTGAGTCCGTGGGGGACTATCATATGGGATTGTCAGATGGACACGTTTTGGTTTTGCGTGATTGTTATTTTGTACCTAATGCAACCTGTAATATCATATCTGTATCTTTATTATCTAAAGAAGGTTATGAATTTGCATTTGTAAGTAATGTTGTGAACATTCACCTTAATCAAGTTTTGATTGGGTCGGGTACATTAAACAATGGTATATACGTATTAAACCAACCATAGATTTTCAATGTCCAGAATACACACAAAAGAAAGTCTCCGGAAACAAATCAGGTTTTCTTATGGCATTGTAGACTGGGTCACATCAATGAGAGAAGGTTGACGAAGTTACATACAGAAGGATATTTGGATCCGTTCGAATATCAATCATATGCAACTTGTCAATCCTGTCTCAAAGGAAAGATGACAAAGACTCCGTTCATTGGACACGGAGTAAGAGCGAGCGAGCTCTTGGGACTCGTACACAGCGACGTGTGCGGTCCAATGTCTACGCATGCGCGAAGCGGTTATTATTACTTCATTAGTTTTACGGATGACTTTTCAAGGTATGGATATGTCTTCTTAATGAAACATAAATCCGAAGCCTTTGGAAAATTCCAGGAATATAAGAATGAAGTAGAAAAACAAACAGACAAAAGTATCAAGACACTGAGATCTGATCGAGGTGGTGAATACTTAAGTGCCAAGTTCCTGGATTACTTAAAAGAGAATGGAATTCTCTCTCAGCTTACTCCTTCGTACACTCCGCAACATAATGGTGTATCGGAGAGGCGGAACCGAACCCTATTGGATATGGTACGGTCCATGATGAGTAACGCTGAGTTGCCGCGTTCATTCTGGGGATATGCGCTAGAATCAGCTGCATACCTTTTGAATCGAGTTCCAACTAAGACTGTGCCTACCACACCATATGAGATATGGAGTGGGAAGAAACCCTATTTTCAATATCTGAAGATCTGGGGATGTCCAGCTTTTGTCAAAAAGCAGCATGCGGACAAACTCGAGGCACGCTCAGTATTGTGCAAGTTTGTGGGATACCCAAAGAACTCCAGAGGGTATCTTTTCTATTACGCAGTGGAACAAAAGGTCTTTGTTTCTCGTAATGCCCACTTTCTGGAACACCAGTTCTTAGAAAAAGAAATAAGTGGGAGCGCAATAGAACTAGAAGAAATTCCAGAACCACAGATTATTACTGAAATCTTAGTAGAACCAGAGGGTTCAAAAGAACAGGACATTCCTACGCCGCTCCGCAGGAGTAGTAGGCAGTCTCATCCGCCCGAGAGATACTACGATTTTCTCATAGACAGGGATAGAAAGGATTGCATCATTGATTATGATGAGCCGATTAGCTTCCAGCAGGCTATTCAGAGCGTTGACTCGGTAAAATGGCTGGAAGCAATGCGGACCGAAATGTAGTCCATGTACACCAATAAAGTATGGACCTTGGACATTGCTCCAGATGGGGTAAAACCCGTAGGATGCAAATGGATCTTCGAGAGGAAGATTGGTGTAGATGGACAGGTTGAGACCTATAAGGCTCGACTTGTTGCAAAGGGTTTTCGTCAAAGACCTGGTTTGGACTATGACAAAACCTTTTCTCCAGTGGCTATGCTGAAAACCATTCAGATCCTTCTTGCCATTGCTGCCTTCCATGATTATGAGATTTGGCAGATGGACGTAAAGACCGCTTTTCTAAATGGAAATTCAGAGGAGTGTGTCTATATGGACCAGCCAGAGGGTTTCATCCAGAGTCGGAGCAGCGGAAAGGTGTGCAAGTTGCTTAAGTCCATTTATGGACTAAAGCGGGCATCGCGGAATTGGAACATCTGTATATGCCCTAGAGGCCATTACTGTATCATACTAGTTTGTATATTACTTAATAGAAGCTTGGGATATTCACAGTTGTATAGACAATCTTGCTCAAAATAGTAGTATGCTACTTGGTTTGTTTCTACTTTAATGTGTACATGTGTTTCTTTTAGTATATCACCTATACACATTAGTGGAGCCCTTAGGATCTTTTCTTGATTACCAGTGTTGTGATGGCAGTCACACTCGTGGGGGCTGGGTAATCTACAAGCACATCCTTATGCAGGTCCCTAGTCGTAGGACTATCGAGACAGGGCATCGATACTCCGGAGTAGACTAGCGTATGCGCTTCTCATCCCAGTGTGGGAGACGGTCTGTCCCACAGCCGTCAGTACGTCGTACTTGAGATAGTATACGGGTGCTCGTTAGGTTACGAGTACACTGGACAGGACTCGCAGGGAACTGTTGGTTGGTACTATACCTATCGTCAGTTATCAGTTCCCAGGTGACATGAGTACAGCTTAGTCCGCTGACTTGACACTGTCACTTCGCCTCGAGTGTGTTCCCACTGTACTTTGATTACTACCCTACCACGGCTCAAAGGAGTCGTGGAAACAGGTAGTAGTTGGGTGCAGTCCCGAAGCACTTGGAGGCAGTGACGGTTAGACAGGATTCGTCTCTCCCAGTATTGGGGGTTGATATCGCGCTGTGTCTAGGAGAGTTATTACACAAATTCCCTGGCCAGGGAAAGTGAGATATACTGGTAGGTTTCCAGTGTTATCTCAGGGTGTTCCGGGCTACACTCCGACACGACTTGTACCGCTATTAGGGGACTGACGTTTACCGCCCCCTAGGCCCGCCATGCGATATTCTCAGACAAACAGACCGGACTGTATGGAGATTGTCACATTCAGGCTCAGTAGGAGTTCGGATGGGTTCACCTCATCAGTCTTCTTATCGGCATCTACCTGGGGACCGTTACGTACAGCTAGTGCCGCTTGCGGTTTGTTGTTAAACCCACTGGCAGCGTAGTGTCGAGTCTTTAGAGTCCCATACAGAGTGTTATTCGCCTTTGGGCAAAACAGAGTAGAGGTCGCATGGTTTTGCGACGGGGTTCGTTCATAACCGCGCACTTGTGCACGTTTGGTGTCCGGACAGTTATTACTAGCGGGCTTTAGTTTAAGCCAGATCCTAGTATATGTTTTGGGGTTAGTTTTATCTCATTGTATTCATGTTCCTCGGAACACGGATGCGGGTGTGTATGCACAGTTGACTGAGGCAGAGGCAGAGGATTCTCATTAGGGTTTTGGTACGGGTGTGTATGCACAGTTGACTGTTGTCTTTTTCCAAACCCTAATGAGAATAGGAAATATGATTAATAATATTAGTTAACAATTATTGTGCCATGGTTGAGTAGAAATCTTGAGTTTTGTTGACTTGTTGACTTTAGTTGACCGGTTGATCAAAGTAGACTTGTTGACCATCATCATTTGTTTTCAAAGATGCTTTTTATTTTTTGCACAAGCATTTAATGAATGAAATGATAATGTTCATTCATCAAGTCACCATCATAAATTGTTAATTATTGCTATTGTTATCATTTTCTAAAATATGAGAGCATGGTTGTAAAAACTTATTCATTCTCACTTGCATCTTCTCTCTCATCCATTGCTCTCCCTCTTCCTCTAGCTCAAGGCAAAAATCTCTCATGAGTTGAGAACCATTTTCCTTGGAGATAAAAAACCAAAACTCGTCTCTACTCATCCTAAGATTGAAAGTTTAGCAAACCTAATACTTTAGTTACCTCAAGTTGAGCTCAAGGTAGAGACCCTCAGGTGGATCCATCTTCGGCAAGAGAAGGCGACGAGAAGAGAACCATCCGACCACCACAAGCAGTCCAAGAGAAGGAGTTCAAGTAAAGTTATAACCCCCTAACTGAGTAGGTAAAGATCTTGTTAGTTGCTTGTGTGTTGTTTAGCAAACATCCGGGTTTTCTAGTCCATGTTACCATGACCCGAAAAATCGTTTTTCACCGATTCCGCAAGCCCGAAAGAACCGGGAGAGGTAACGTGGACTTACAAAGACCAGCGTCGTTTTACTCCGTCTTTGTAACGATCTAGAAATCGTTTTGTGTTTGTTTCTGTTTTTGGGTGAAATTCATCGGTATTTTCAGTTTTATACCGATTGTGATCAAACGGCCATATCGACTTACCAGCATCTAGTTTTGAGAAAAATAAAGCTTGTGCACACACTTTGAGAGTATATGGGACGTTTTGGTGCAATTTGAATTTTTCCCATTTTTAATGTTATTTTAATCCGGTTTGCACATTTCTGGGAATCTTCTCTTTTCATCTCTTCTTAAAATTTCTTAAGTTAACCTAACCATAGCATGAGTGTGTGGACAAGGTTTAATGGTGAAAAGAAAAAGAAAAGAATTGAAAAGAATAGAAAGGAAGATGCATGAATGGTTGACCTTGCATTTATTGCTTTGATTTTTGCATTATTGCATGGAAATTTCCCTTTTCTCTCTCCTTCTCCCCTTTGGCCGAGCCCTCTCCCTCTCATTTCTGCACTTGGCCATTTCCTAACTCATTTCATCATATTTCCTTCCTAAATCCTCAAAACAATCACAAGTTTTCACCAAAATCATTACTTTGTGCATGTTTTCTCTTGTTCTTGCTTGGGGTGCTCTAAAGCTTTGATCTTGCTGTTCTTTTGGCTAGGTAAAATTCTCATACTGTTATTTATGTGTTTTTAGTGTTGTTTAGCTAGATAGTTGCAGTTTAGAATGTTTAAATTAGGATTTGATGCGAAATATCGTATTTTGGTGTCGGTTTTTGGTTTCTAGGACCTACTGTGATCCGGGATAATTACTGAGAAATTAAACATAGTGAGTGTGTTGTACTAGAGGACCTGGAGCACCACCAGAGAGATGGACCCCAGGCCATCGGCCAGGGCCGGCGAGCGCTTGAAGAGGGGCCGGCGACGCCGGCCATCCTGATGAGTTTGGGTGGGGGGTTTTGACTGTAGGTGTCTGCTAGGGTTTGGGTTTCTCTGGTCTTGTTGAAATTGTTTAGTTTTCACAGTAGGAAAATCTGGGATCAATTGTGCAGTTTCTAGTGTTTCGTGTTCGTGCGATACGTGTTACGACACGCGTCGTGCCGTTTTCGTGGTTTCGCTCTTAAGTTGTTTTCGTCGTGTCGCTACTCTCGTTAGCCACGATACAAACACTTAAGAGGTGGTTGTGTGTTGTTGTGTCGGTTAGATATAGCTAGTTTGTATTTAGTAGTTGTTATTGATATATGTATTGTTGTTGTTTATATGTTGCAGGTTCGCAGACAAGGACTACGGACACTGCCACAGGGGGATTCAGGTGGTAGACTTCTTCTAGCTTGGAGTGTGGGTGAGTAGATTTAACATCTACAAGGGAATCGCCCGCATGGCGTTATGCGTCTGGGCTAGAAATCTTACCTTGTCGCATATTCTATATCATGTTTAGAATTGCGCATAATACCTTACTATTTAGTGATTGTTGTGATTGGACTAGTATCCCTAGGACACTGCACTATTATTGACGGCTCAGATTGCGAGAGCACTGATTGTATGCCACACACACCGTCAATAATTGCCATGTCATACACGACCATATTTTAGAAATGCTATTGTATGGTTAGGGACATTGTGACTTTGATACATATTTCTTATTGTTATACTCAGACTTGACATGCTAGTTCCTGTTTACCTATACGATGTTGTACCATTAGTGCTGATACAGGTGTACATGCTTTTCATACTTCACCTATACCTGATAGGTATATTACATCATCACATAGATACAGGTGTACTTGCATTCCATACTTTATTTATACCTGATATTGTACAGACGAGATATGTGGGATCCACTAGCTGTAATACATGAGATATATGTGAGATATACCAGATATTGTACATACGAGAGATGTGAGATCCACTTACTGTTGTACATTTGATATAGGTAAGATATACCTGATATTGTACATACGAGAGATGTGAGATCCACTTACTGTTGTACATTTGATATAGGTAAGATATACCTGATATTGTACATACGAGAGATGTGAGATCCACTTACTGTTGTACATTTGATATATGGGAGATATACTGTCATTATACATATTAGATATGTGAGATCTACTTGATGTGTATATTCGACACTTATGTGAGATACATTTGATATTGTGTGGTTGAGGAGACGTGACACTTAGATGATATGAGAACCAATTTGGTGACTGATTGAGGGATTGGGAATTGATTTGTCTTACTGGATTGTGATCCTACCACGATGTCAGGATTCCGTGGAAATGACATATTTCACTCCATACCTCATCCTTATATACTTGTGCACTGTTTCATGTATTAGGAGTACCTGTGAGAGTACCTTCATGAGAGTTGCACATTTACTTTCTCATATCCCTAGTGCATGATTATTGCATACTGTTGTCATATCATTATTGCTGGACATATTGGTGGTACTTGTGAGTGTACTTTCCATTATTTCGTACTCATGACCTATTATCAATGAAATGGACATATATTAGATTCATGCTGTACGTTCATTCTCGCGATTACCTGCATATGTTATTTACTATTCACGAGTTGGCAACTCACCCCCGTTGTGCCACAGGTATTGCAGGTGTTTCCCCAAAGTAGTCAAGGCAAGCTATTCAGCTTTTCAGCTATGCACCCATCTATCATCTTTTGGGTTGCGGATACCACTTCGCCTGTTAGTGTGCAGTTTTGCCAGGTGGGTTTTGTGGTTATCTGAGAGTGTATTGTATATTCGTTGTATATTGTACTCTCCATCTACTACCAGTATGTTGTGACTTAGAGACTTGGTGAGGACGAGTTTGTATATACTGTGGATTTGTGGATTTTATACAGTTTCCTTTCTTTTGTCTCTGATTTCTTCGCTACGGCGTCGTATATCTGTTGTGGTGTTGTTTTCCGCCGTTGGGCGTGGATTTTGCTCCCGTTTGGGATGCTTTACATTATATTCATGTTGTACCCTTTTTAGGGGCTGGTTTTATAAAGGAGGTGCTGCCAAAATTTTACAGGAAAATATGGACTCTTTTAAAGAATTTGGGTTGTGATTTCAAATGTTTCCAAAACTTTATATTATCTTTTCCGTTTTTTTATGGTTTAGATTTCTGGGTTTTGGCTTTCTTTTACTGCGTTACGTCTGGAGGCGTTGCGTAGTATTAGGGCCATCACATACCTTTTTCGGGTCGTGACAAAGTTGGTATCAGAGCGTGGTTTTACCTTTCGGAGTGTAGGATGATCCTGGTATGATGGAGTAGGTAACCTAAGCGGAGTAACGTAGTGTGTGTATGTCTGCAGCATACTCACGATGCAGTATTTCGCCTAAAGTGCCTAAGTACAAATTGCTTGAGATTCCTTCCTTGATGATTCATATCCTTGTGATTCGATTTCCTTGTTCTTATCGAATCCTATCTCTATTTATAGCCTTGCCATCGATGACTACGGGGACTCAGAGTGATGCAGCGAGAGCCGAGGTCAGGGTTAGCTCGGGTGAGACGAGCACTGACCAGCAGGGCACTCGTGTTGCACAGTTGCAGACGGATCAGCCTTCGACTGATCAGCTAGCTAGACTTGTGACAGAGATGCAGGACTTGCGCCAGACGATGAGATCATTGGTTGATGCCATTCGAGCGCAGCGACAGGAGGTTGTCATCCCAGTTACTCAGTTGTTCCTTGGGATCAGCATGCAGCAGTCTGTCACTTACGTAACAGCAGTGGATGTAGCCACAGTCGACGAAACCAGTATTCCAGAGACCTTGCGAGTTCCAGGACAGTGGAGGACCCGTACAGGTGTGCCAGTCCAGGGACAGAGGTTCAGTCGTCGTGACAGGTTTCGTGCACAGCATACGAGTACAAGAGGCTTGAGGCGAGGACAGTCGTCTAGCTCTTATCCCCAGGATGGTCAGCAGTTTTCTTCCGGATGTTATCGATGCGGGAGTTTGGATCATCGGGTGCGAGTTTGTACTGAGCCACGTTGTCGCGAGACAGCTATACCGCAGAGTGGAGGATATCAGCCAGTTGTGGGTAGGAGGCAGACACGAGGGTTTGTTTCTACTCAACCGGACGCCCGGACGTCCAGTGCAAATTTGTCAGGTATCCTTGTTCATGTTCTTTGATGTACTTGTTGGTTTTTCGCACTTTGTGCCGTGGTTGGGACGAGGATCGTGTTAGATAGATCAGCCGTTTTGTTGTGTTAACTTCTGGCAGCGATTCTTTTGTTGCGCGACACGTATTTCAGTCGTATGCCAGTCGGTGAGGAGATTTTGCCGTCATTGGATCCTTCTAGAGATGTTGGATTTGACGTTCTCCTGGGCATGGATTGGTTAGTTACGTGTTAGGCATCTGTGGACTACCGTGTGGAAACAGTCAGGATTTGTTTTCCCGGCGAGTCAGTTCTTGTTGTGCAGGTGGATAGTTGTGCCGCCTCTCACAGCTTGAATTCATCCTTTTTCGCTAGTCAGCTTTGGAGGAGATGTCATGGATTCTTGGCATTCATTCGAGATACCGGAGCCACATTGGGATTGTTGGGCCGGGTAGTTATCGTGCAAGAGTTCTTCGACGATATTCCAGGAAAGCTAGCGAAATTCAGGGAGCTTAAGGATCTGCTGCAGAGTTGTTTGTTGGGAGGTTTTGTGTGTCTGAGTGTTTCGCTTTTAGGAGCCCCTAATTCTGTTCGTTCTGGAGGAAGACGACAGTTTGCGGTTGTGGATTGATGGATCGTCAATTGAACCGGCTTACGGTGCAGTTACGTATCTTTTACCTCGCTTTGACGATTTCTTCGATCAGCTCCAGAGTGCGAGACTTTTTCTAAGTTTGTTTGGGATCAGGTCATCATTGTTGCGGGTTCGGAGTGGTGGCATTCCGAATTTTGCTTTTGTGCGTGCTACGGGCAGTTTGTGTTTTGGTGGTGTCGTTGGACTCGCCAATGCCCTAGCATCAATTGTGGGATATGATGCACCAGATTTCTTCAGGCCGTTCCTCGACCAGTTATTGTTGTGTTTTGACGACATTCTGGTCAAGCCTTTGTGTCTTGAGGAACAGGAGCAGCATTTGAGAATTTGTTTTGCAGACATTGGTAGAGCCTAGTTGTTGCTAGATTCTCGGAGTGTTCCTTCAGGCTTGTTTGTGTTGACTCCTAGGTCTTGTAGTTACGGGAGACGGTTTCGTATGGTTCCGAGGGAGATCGTGACCGTACAGTTTTAGACCCAGACTTGTGTATGGACAGAGGTCCTTTGATTTTGGGTTTAGCAGGTTTTTACCGCCGTTTCGTGCAGGATTACTAGAGTATTGTTGCACCGTTGACTGTAAAGACCAAGTAAGGAGGTTTCTTTTCTTGAACTGAGGCATGTGTACGGAGTTTTCGGCAATTGGAGATTCAGTTAGCAACTGTATCAGTTCTTTGCTTTTGATTCGGAGACCTTGATTTGTGACAAGGTTGTGCTAAGTTAGGGATGCGTTTGTGTACCTGATGTTATCGGGTAGAGACGTGAAATCCTAGAGCAAGCACATCAGTCAACTCTCTATGTTCATTCAGGTTCCGCCAACTTTGACGTGACTTGTGAGATAGTTACGGGTGGACAGGAATGTAAAGAGAAATTTCAGGTTTCGTCTCAAGGTGTTTGTGTGGTTTGTTGTTTGCGGCAGTTGGGATCGTCACTCGCCATTGTAGGATACTTCCTTGATAGCTGTTATCAGGAGACATTTCAATTGGCAACCTTTAGGTTTAGTCAGGTAGTGTCGATCACCAGTCTGTTTTTCTGACTCCACGTAGTAGGATTTTGGACCTCAGCTAGTTTAGAGACTTCGGAGATGTTCCAGTTGGTTCAGGTCAGGATGATAGTATCCCAGTGCACACAGAGGTCTTTTGCCGACCATGTTGGTCGCAGACTTGAGTTCGCAGTGGGAGATCATGTATTCCTACGGATTTTCCGATGAATGACATGTTGAGTTTTGGGGAGCTTATCCCAGGATTTTTGGTCCTTTTGAGATCCTTTATGTGAGTTAGTTTTCGTTGCCTTTAATTTGGCACTTCCGCCCAGATTATAAATTATTCACCCCGTTTTCATGGTGTTGATTTTTGCAAATACCTTCATGACTTTTTCACATGATTCAGCACAGACCATGGTTTGGACTCGATCTTTTCGTTCACCGACAGCCATGTGTGTTAATGGTTTGGCGGGTGAAGAAACTTCGGTCAAGGGTCTTGCCATCTGTGAAGAGTTTCTTGGACGTAGCTGTATAGTGAGGGGATCACTTGGGAAGCTGCGAGCGAGATTTGGGAGTTTTGTACTCTTCTCTTTGAAGGTATGCTTGGGGAAAATTTTAAATTCGGGGACGAATTTTTATAAGGGGGGAGATTGTAACGATCTAGAAATCGTTTTGTGTTTGTTTCTGTTTTTGGGTGAAATTCATCGGTATTTTCAGTTTTATACCGATTGTGATCAAACGGCCATATCGACTTACCAGCATCTAGTTTTGAGAAAAATAAAGCTTGTGCGCACACTTTGAGAGTATATGGGACGTTTTGGTGCAATTTGAATTTTTCCCATTTTTAATGTTATTTTAATCCGGTTTGCATATTTCTGGGAATCTTCTCTTTTCATCTCTTCTTAAAATTTCTTAAGTTAACCTAACCATAGCATGAGTGTGTGGACAAGGTTTAATGGTGAAAAGAAAAAGAAAAGAATTGAAAAGAATAGAAAGGAAGATGCATGAATGGTTGACCTTGCATTTATTGCTTTGATTTTTGCATTATTGCATGGAAATTTCCCTTTTCTCTCTCCTTCTCCCCTTTGGCCGAGCCCTCTCCCTCTCATTTCTGCACTTGGCCATTTCCTAACTCATTTCATCATATTTCCTTCATAAATCCTCAAAACAATCACAAGTTTTCACAAAAATCATTACTTTGTGCATGTTTTCTCTTGTTCTTGCTTGGGGTGCTCTAAAGCTTTGATCTTGCTGTTCTTTTGGCTAGGTAAAATTCTCATACTGTTATTTATGTGTTTTTAGTGTTGTTTAGCTAGATAGTTGCAGTTTAGAATGTTTAAATTAGGATTTGATGCGAAATATCGTATTTTGGTGTCGGTTTTTGGTTTCTAGGACCTGCTGTGATCCGGGATAATTACTGAGAAATTAAACATAGTGAGTGTGTTGTACTAGAGGACCTGGAGCACCACCAGAGAGATGGACCCCAGGCCACCGGCCAGGGCCGGCGAGCGCTTGAAGAGGGGCCGGCGACGCCGGCCATCCTGATGAGTTTGGGTGGGGGGTTTTGACTGTAGGTGTCTGCTAGGGTTTGGGTTCCTCTGGTCTTGTTGAAATTGTTTAGTTTTCACAGTAGGAAAATCTGGGATCAATTGTGCAGTTTCTAGTGTTTCGTGTTCGTGCGATACGTGTTACGACACGCGTCGTGCCGTTTTCGTGGTTTCGCTCTTAAGTTGTTTTCGTCGTGTCGCTACTCTCGTTAGCCACGATACAAACACTTAAGAGGTGGTTGTGTGTTGTTGTGTCGGTTAGATATAGCTAGTTTGTATTTAGTAGTTGTTATTGATATATGTATTGTTGTTGTTTATATGTTGCAGGTTCGCAGACGTGAACTACGGACACTGCCACAGGGGGATTCAGGTGGTAGACTTCTTCTAGCTTGGAGTGTGGGTGAGTAGATTTAACATCTACAGGGGAATCGCCCGCATGGCGTTATGCGTCTGGGCTAGAAATCTTACCTTGTCGCATATTCTATATCATGTTTAGAATTGCGCATAATACCTTACTGTTTAGTGATTGTTGTGATTGGACTAGTATCCCTAGGACACTGCACTATTATTGACGGCTCAGATTGCGAGAGCACTGATTGTATGCCACACACACCGTCAATAATTGCCATGTCATACACGACCATATTTTAGAAATGCTATTGTATGGTTAGGGACATTGTGACTTTGATACATATTTCTTATTATTATACTCAGACTTGACATGCTAGTTCCTGTTTACCTATACGATGTTGTACCATTAGTGCTAGGTACATATACACCTAGGGACATAGATACAGGTGTACATGCTTTTCATACTTCACCTATACCTGATAGGTATATTACATCATCACATAGATACAGGTGTACTTGCATTCCATACTTTATTTATACCTGATATTGTACAGACGAGATATGTGGGATCCACTAGCTGTAGTACATGAGATATATGTGAGATATACCAGATATTGTACATACGAGAGATGTGAGATCCACTTACTGTTGTACATTTGATATAGGTAAGATATACCTGATATTGTACATACGAGAGATGTGAGATCCACTTACTGTTGTACATTTGATATAGGTAAGATATACCTGATATTGTACATACGAGAGATGTGAGATCCACTTACTGTTGTACATTTGATATATGGGAGATATACTGTCATTATACATATTAGATATGTGAGATCTACTTGATGTGTATATTCGACACTTATGTGAGATACATTTGATATTGTGTGGTTGAGGAGACGTGACACTTAGATGATATGAGAACCAATTTGGTGACTGATTGAGGGATTGGGAATTGATTTGTCTTACTGGATTGTGATCCTACCACGATGTCAGGATTCCGTGGAAATGACATATTTCACTCCATACCTCATCCTTATATACTTGTGCACCGTTTCATGTATTTGGAGTACCTGTGAGAGTACCTTCATGAGAGTTGCACATTTACTTTCTCATATCCCCAGTGCATGATTATTGCATACTGTTGTCATATCATTATTGCTGGACATATTGGTGGTACTTGTGAGTGTACTTTCCATTATTTCGTACTCATGACCTATTATCAATGAAATGGACATATATTAGATTCATGCTGTACGTTCATTCTCGCGATTACCTGCATATGTTATTTACTATTCACGAGTTGGCAACTCACCCCCGTTGTGCCACAGGTATTGCAGGTGTTTCCCCAAAGTAGTCAAGGCAAGCTATTCAGCTACGCACTCATCTATCATCTTTTGGGTTGCGGATACCACTTCGCCTGTTAGTGTGCAGTTTTGCCAGGTGGGTTTTGTGGTTATCTGAGAGTGTATTGTATATTCGTTGTATATTGTACTCTCCATCTACTACCAGTATGTTGTGACTTAGAGACTTGGTGAGGACGAGTTTGTATATATTGTGGATTTGTGGATTTTATACAGTTTCCTTTCTTTTGTCTCTGATTTCTTCGCTACGGCGTCGTATATCTGTTGTGGTGTTGTTTTCCGCCGTTGGGCGTAGATTTTGCTCCCGTTTGGGATGTTTTACATTATATTCATGTTGTACCCTTTTTAGGGGCTGGTTTTATAAAGGAGGTGCTGCCAAAATTTTAAAGGAAAATGTAGACTCTTTTAAAGAATTTGGGTTGTGATTTCAAATGTTTCCAAAACTTTATATTATCTTTTCCGTTTTTTTATGGTTTAGATTTCTGGGTTTTGGCTTTCTTTTACTGCGTTACGTCTGGAGGCGTTGCGTAGTATTAGGGCCATCACGTACCTTTTTCGGGTCGTGACAGTCTTCCTTGCCCGTCGTCCTTAAATTCAGTTGGGGGTGGCGGATACGTTCTGTTTTTACCTCCGATCGTCCCAAATCCGGGGGGACATCTCGCCCGTTGAACTGAAAGCCCGCAACGAAATATTCTGTCTTCAAAGCCGAGCGTCCCTAGACCGAAAGAGAGTGGGAGGTCGGGACAGAAAATAAATAAATAAAAAGGGGATGCAACACGAGGACTTCCCAGGAGGTCACCCATCCTAGTACTACTCTGGCCCAAGCACGCTTAACCGCGGAGTTCTGATGGGATCCGGTGCTTTAGTGCTGGTATGGTCGCATCCGAAAGGCCTGGGTCGCTATTCTCTTTTATTCCCTTCCTGGCCGCGTCGGAATCGGCATATTCTTCATTCGTTGTCTGCCGGTTTCTCTCCTTTTCTCCGTCAGATTGAGCCCTAATAAACATTAGGCTGGATAAACCGAAGACCAGCTCCGTTTTACTCCGTCTTCCTAGCCCGTTGTCCTTAATTTCAGTCGGGTGTGGAGGATACGTTCTGTTTTTACCTCCGATCGTCCCAATCCCGGGGGGGGAGGGGGCGTCTCGCCCGTTGAACAGAAAGCCCGCAACAAAATATTCTCTCTTCAAAGCCGAGCTTCCCCAGACCGAAAGAGAGTAGGAGGTCGGGACAGAAAATAAATAATTAAAAAGGGGATGCAACACGAGGAATTCCCAGGATGTCACCCATCCTAGTACCACTCTCGCCCAAGCGCACTTAACTGCGGAGTTCTGATGGGATCCGGTGCTATAGTGCTGGTATGGTCACATCCGGAAGGTCTGGTCGCCATACTCTTTTATTCTCTTTCAGGCCACGACGGATTCGGCATATTCTTCATTCGTTGTCTGCCGGTTTCTCTCCTTTTCTCCGTCAGATTGAGCCGCAATAAAAGTTAGACTGGATATACCGAAGACCAGCTCCGTTTTACTCCGTCTTCCTTGCCCGCCGTCCTTAATTTCAGTCGGGGGGGCGGATACGTTCTGTTTTTACCTCCGATCATCCCAAATCCGGGGGGGACGTCTCACCCATTAAACCGAAAGCCCGCAACGAAATATTCTATCTTCAAAACCGAGCGTCCCCAGACCGAAAGAGAGTATGAGGTCGGGATAGAAAATAAATAAATAAAAAGGGGATGCAACACGAAGACTTCCAAGGAGGTCACCCATCCTATTACTACTCTCGCCCGAGCACGCTTAACTTCGTAGTTCTGATGGGATTAGGTGCTTTAGTGCTGGTATGGTAGCATCCGAAAGCTAGGGTCGCCATACTCTTTTATTCTCTTCCGGGCCGCGACGGATTCGGCATATTCTTCATTCGTTGTCTGCCGGATTCTCTCATTTTCTCCATCAGATTGAGCCGCAAAAAACGTTAGGCAGTATATACCGAAGACCAGCGCCCTTTTACTCCGTCTTCCTTGTCCATCGTCCTTAATTTCAGTCGGACGTGGCAGATACGTTATGTTTTTACCTCTGATCGTCCCAAATCCAGGGGGGCGTCTCGCCCATTGAACCGAAAGCCCGCAACGAAATATTCTGTCTTCAAAGACGAGCATCCCCAGACCGAAAGAGAGTAGGTGGTCGGGACAGAGAATAATTAAATAAAAATAGGATGTAACACGAGGACTTCCCAGGAGGTCACCCAACCTAGTACTACTCTCGTCCAAGCACGCTTAACTGCGGAGTTCTGGTGTGATCCGGTGCTTTAGTGCTGGTATAGTCGCATCTGAAAGGCCTGGGTCGCCATACTCTTTTATTCTCTTCCGGGCCGCGACGGATTCGGCATATTCTTCATTCGTTGTCTGCCGGTTTGTCTCCTTTTCTCCGTCAGATTGAGCCGCAATAAACATTAGGATGGATATACCGAAGACTAGCGTCGTTTTACTCTGTCTTCCTTGCCCGTCGGGGTGGCGGATACGTTCTGTTTTTACCTCCGATCGTCCCAGATCCGGGGGAGGACGTCTCGCCCGTTGAACCGAAAGCCCGTAACGAAATATTCTGTCTTCAAAGCCGAGCGTCCCCAGATCGAAAGATAGTAGGAGGTCGGGACAGAAAATAAATAAATAAAAAGGGGATGCAACACGGGGACTTCCCAGGAGGTCACCCTGTAGGTGCACGGCGGCGCCCTGGCCGTCAATCCGACGCCGGAATGCGGAAACCAAACTTTTACGAAACTTGTAAACCGGCACGACCACGCACTAAAATCCCGGATCGAGCCATTAACCTAACGCTAGCAAATATGAGAATGGGTAGAAAGCTATACCGAGCGATTCGTGTCCTTCGGTCTTCGGCCTCCACTCCGATCTCCACGCGGAATCTCCGGTCTTCATCTCCTCATCGGAACGGGCACCACATCGCCGGGTTCTTTTACGGGCTCCCACCTCTGGACCGAGGCAACTCTGGCACGAAGTTGGCGAGTCGACGTGCCCAAGGATGCTGTAGATGAAGTGTAGAAACCATTGTCTCAATAGGGTTGAAGTTGCCATTTGATGAAGGTGGAATGAACTTTGAAGTGAGCTAGAATTTGTGTAGCAAGAAAAATGAGATGAACTAATTTCCCCACACAAAATGAATCTCTCCCACTCACCCATGAAAATGTGGCCGGCCAACAAGAATGAGGAGGAGGAAAAAATTGATGGATTAAAACAACAAGGGAAAAATAAAAGTGATAACAAAAAGAAATGGTCACATCAATTTCTCATCCAAATTCTATCTCATTAATGCAAGCTATGATCACTAGAAAAAGCAAAGATGCTTAAACCATCATAATCAACCAATTACAAATAAACCCCTCCACTTAGCTAATTTGCAAACTTGCAAATTAGCCCCTCCAACAAAAAAATCCGGCCGCGAAGGAACAAAGGAAAACTGGCCGGAACGGAATGCAAACTGGCAACTTCAAAAAACTGATCCCGTAATAAATTACAGGAAAACCCCGCGACTGTATATACATACCCGCACTTGTATTCCCACTGAATACAAATGCAAAGAGACAAAATCTACACTGTACAATACTAGGATCTGGCTTATACCAAAGCCTGCTAGTATTTTCCGTCCGATCAGATCCGTGCAATACCGCACGTATAAGATCAAACACTGCCATATCTCCATACGGCCTCTACAGCGTTTCGCCCGAAACTTGAGAAAACGGTCTGTGGGGGACTCTAAAGACTCGTCAATATTTTGGCTGTGGATTTAACCACTAGCACGTCAGAGGTATTAGCCATACGTGACGGGCTACCAGGTATTGACCAAAAGGGACGTCGATGAGCGAACTCATCCTGACACCCTACTGAGCCTGTTAGTGACAATATCCGTACAGTCCGGTCCGTTCGTCTATGAGCATCGCATGGCAGGCCTAGGGGGTTGGTAAAAGTCAGACCCCCAAAAGCGGTACAAGTCGTGTCGGAGTGTAGCCCAGAACACCCTGAGATATTACTGGAATACCTACCAGTAAATCTCCTTCCTTGGCCAAGGACTTCGTGTAATGGCTCTCCTAGACACAGCGTGACCTCACCCCCAATACCGAGAGAGACAAACACTTGAAGATCCGCTCACTTCCTCCATGTGGCTCGGGACTGTACACAACTAAAACCTATTTGCATGACTCCTTTGAGCGTGGTAGGGTAGTAATCAAAGTACAGTAGGAACTCACACGAGACAAATGACGATCTCAGGTCGATGAACTAACCTGTACACATGTCACCAGGGAACTGCTATCTGACGTCTGGTATAAGACCAACTAGCATGTTCCCGACGAGTCATGTCCGGTGTACTCATAACCCAATGAGCACCTGTATACATCTTAGGTAAACCAACTGAAACCAGTGGCTTGTGAGACTGGCCACCGTCCCTCGTCGGGGTCTCGACTGTATACACTAGTCTACTTTGGAGTATTGATGCCCTGTCTCGAAACTCCCACGACTAGAGGCCTTTTAAGGATTTGCTTATAGACGCCAGCTTCCACGTATATGATCGCCCTCATACTGCTGGCAGTTAAGCAAGAATCCTAGGGGCTCTATCAACGTGCAATAGTGACTTGTAAGGTCACCTAATGCAATACACGATGATAAAGAAAAACCAGATAGCATACTATCATCTTGAGTAAGACTGTCCTACCGGCATAGGTCCTCCCTCAATCATTGCAATCACGTGCCTGTTATCCAATAATTGACTCTGAGGGCACTATATCCAACAATCTCCTACTTGAACTCAAGGCTAATTATTGCGATGTCGCATAATCACAGCCCGTGTGATACCGAACACCCAACTCCTCTACTAATCAGTCTCACAAAACCCGTTTGCGAAACTATTGCGTTTGAGGAATAGCCTCAGTGAGTGGATCCGCTCAGATGTTTCTTTCTATGTCTCTCTTTATCTCAAGTTCGCGGAGAAAGCCATCTCCCAAAATGAGCAATACCTGTCTTAGAATATGTCTGGATATCTGATGGGACCTAGTTAATAAATGAACTCCAAATCCAAACTTCTTAGACTGTATCGTCAACTGAACTTAATCAGTATCTTGCGCCATGCCTCCCTCCTCTCCAAACTACTGCCCCTCCTGTCCTGTCTAAACTACTGCCCCTCGTCGGAGGGAAAACTATAACTCTGACAGCTACTCTGTCATCCAAGTCACCTTGGAAGCCTGGAATGATAACTGTCTCCTAAAGGAGGCTACCGTTATCAAATCCTTAGAACATCCACTTATGTTCTAAAACTGCTTCTGAATGTTTCTCCAGGATTGGATCAATATCAACTTATTGCATCTACTGCAAAAACAACATCTGGCGTGGTACTTGACATCTCATGATTGACTAAATTGTCTAAGCAAGTGATCTGCCAATCATGTACATCCCTCTCCACTTTAGTCTGTAAGACACCTTTAGAGTGGGTGACTCCATCACCTGCAGGTACACTACCGTGCCAAGAGTCGTCCATTCTAAAAACTCTTAGAATGCTGTCTAAATACCCTGATTGGGAAACTACCCAAATCCAGATCTAAAACCATAGATCCAGTAACCAGAATGTATGATATAATATCCAATTCCTATGTGGAGAAACCACTGTATGACAACCAATGTATAAACGATCGTAGTATAGGAATATCATTTCCTACTATGTGTATGTCATCCAAATACCAGGACATCACAGCCTACTACCTTCCTAACAGATCCATCTCCTATTCTGATGAAGTCAAACCTATGACTGTATCAGAAATAGATGATCTATCTCCGCTATATCTGCTTAAGTCTATAAATAGACATAAGCCACCTGTCCACCAATGCTTCCGTTGCTCCCACTGACTACGACAACCCTCTGGCAGAGTCATATAGACGTACACTTCTAAAGCTAGTTTAGAACGACGCTATACTCATCCTCCTGCCGGGTCTCACAGTCTGGAACAACAGCAATGGCAAGTCTGGGTAAACAAGAACCTCCCTGTCACCGTTCTTGAGGATACAGGAGTACCTCTCTGGTGCCTGAGGTTACCCACCGTATCTGCGGAGTGGCCAATAGAATGTCAAACCAGATTGAATCTTTAGGTTCTTATCAAATTTTCAGTAATCGTCTGCGGTTCTGGAATCACTTCCAGTTCTACCATACTCCCACTACTGTTTTCTGAAAAAATCCATTTTTGTTAAAACTGTGGCGAGTCAAGAACAATATCGCTATTGATCTTCCAGATGGTAGAAAGCCAACCCTCGTCATAGTCAACCCACAAACAGCCATTACAGAAACGTGCCTTGAATTATCCAGAGTCTGGTTTTAAGCATAAGCTGGACAACTCCCCGTACCTTAACATCGTTAAGATATGAACTGATCTATATCCAATATAGAACCAGAGGTACTGATTTAATTAAACCAGATTCAAATCATGCAGCTGTCTCCAGTGCATGTTAACTAAATGGAAGGAGGCTGATCAACGTTACTCAACTTAGGAGTACTTCCAATTATGAGTAACCTGAAAGAGAAGCAAGTTCTCCTAATCATTACTATCAACTGAATACCATTCATAAGTATCTACATCTTCGATCACCTTGAAGAATCCCGATACTTGCAATACCTGGTTCTCTACTATATTCATATACCTATAACTTCTCAAAACTTGGACCTTGTATTTCTACAAAACACATGTCTAAGAACTAGAGAAGTCACAAGTAATCCAGAATATAGTACGAGTACCAACCCCTCTGTCCTAATGGACACTGGACAACATATAATACTCTGTATAAGTCCCTTGAGTCTGATAACTCAATCCATGTGTGTCGTAGGTTGAAAATTGTACCTATGGTTAAGAAGAATTACACCGTTGTTTAATGTTCCTTACCTAACCATCCACTGATATAGGTAAATGTCATAGACATAATTTAAAAAAGGTAAATCTCACTCTATAAAAATAGACGTACAGATGTATCAATTTGAAATTGGTGCATAACAGCGGATATTCAAAACCAAATATTTGCCGTCCGGCAAACAACCCAGGCGATTTCCTCAAATATCACCAATTACAACGAATTTTGATATAATGATGATGATCACCTAATTCCCAATAACTTACTCCCACTCATCATCTGTAAAACCATACAGATGTGAGAATCATATCTGATAAATACTTACCCTGGAGCAAGTGTCTAATTGGGAAATCAGTTTTCTTTTAACAATACATAGTGAAACTGAAACTAAAACATTGAAATGTTTCGAAGGGGTATCCGGGTATTCCTAGTAATGCCTCTTCCATTATCCAGATTCACAACTGTAACCGTATATTTCTTTGTCATCTCTCCAAATACCTTCATATGTCTTTAGTCATTACTTTCTGTACACCCTTTAGGCCAAATGGTTTTGTTCCTTCCCTACCGCTCGGCACCAGCCTATGGTTTGGAAGAAGACTATCCAATAAGCATAATGTGTGTGCTGTCCTAATCCTAAGAGCACCCGCAATGCGAGAGAAGGTGAAGATAAAAGACAACCGAATAAAGTTTATTCCTATTTCTCCCGAACCAGAATCCATCCCCGAGCTGGAACAAGTTCCTTTCGAGTTCGTATATAACCATACGATGGAGTATCCAGATAACTGTGGATCTTCGTAGTGATACGGAGTGTTCTGGAGAAATACAAAGGTGAAATGGGAGTGGTAATGAAATACTTGGTTTGGTTGTGAATAGCAGTCGCAATTTACTTTGCCCTCTTACTAATCCCTTTATTTGTCTTTACTTAATACCTTCTGTACACCATCGTTAGGCTAATTGGTTTTCTTCATTCCCTACCAGTCGGCACCTGCCTATGGTTTGGAAGAAGACTATCCAATTTGCGTAATGGGTGTACTATCTCCTAAACCAAGGAGTACTCGCAACCTGAGAGAAGGTAAAAGGAAAAGACAACTGAATAGTCCTATTCGTTTTTTCTCCAGAGCCGGAAACCATCCTCGAATAAATTCCTTCGAGTTCGTATATAATCATATGATAGTTTTATCCAATGGAAGTGGACGTTCGTAGTAATACGGGGTGTTCTGGAGAAAAGGGTAAAAGTAGGAGTGGCAATGAGGTTTGCAACTCTGACAATCCAAAAAGCCAGTGATTTAAGAAGGTTCGGTCAACTTGGTCACTGAGTCATAGTCAAGGGTCGGGTCATGGTCGCTGCCAAAGAGAGAGAGAAAAGAAACACTCGGCGTGCACTGTAACCTAGATCAGAATGGTTATCAATTTATCTAATCAGGAAACCTCCCACTGTACCGTCAAATTCTCCTCCAAACTTGAAAGAAGAATTAGTCGGGATCACCTGAGGAGTAAACCAACTCATCAGTGGGAATCGGGATCCAACTATCATTGCATGATAACATGACGAAATCCGCTCACGTTATCACACTCCAGAAGGTATGCGCATATCTGGCAAGTTTCAGTTTCTTTAGAAACTCCCGATGTGATTTTTGCCCCATGCTCTTATAACCATGACAAAGGCCAACAAATCATAAGTCACATGTCAAGTTCTACCCGTCATTGTCCAGGTTAATTTGAACCCACCCGTACAAGCCCTTGACTAGGGCCAACAAGGCTATACGACTGTCCCAAACCAACGCATCTATCTATGCAGCTGAAAGGTAACAAGCAGCTACCATACACTATGCCTTGACTAAGGCCAACAAACATAGCATGAATACTACATTCTACCCGTCTGAAATGACGGAGGGCTATGAATGGTTTTTGTCGAAAAACCTTTAACGTAATGAACTTGATATTGTTGAAGGAACTGGATAGCTTTTATAAAAATATAGTAGCGAAAACCATTCCAGAAGAGGTCACTTCCGGTGAAGGGATCTCGGCACTTTCCCCATAGAATGAGGTGCAGGATATTCCAACTGAATACCATGATGCAAAGCAAAAGTAAACGACTATAGTGAAGTTATTGCCCTGACGCAAACTTCTGTCCAAGGGGTCACTCCCGGTGAAGGGATCTCGGCCCTTGCCTCGTCGACTGAGCTGCTGGATATTCATAACCGAATACCTCTGTGCAAAACAAAAGAGAACGTTCTTGCAATAACAGCTTTTTGAAAAAAGTGTTCCAATAACATCAGAATAGGTTTGTTTAGCTTGCATTAATCCGAATCAACGCAATACCATCAATTGATCACACCAATAAAGAACGAAAATAATGATGTACGTATATGCCATCCGCATTTTCCACTGGGTCCCGTCATCACCCGTTAGGTTACTTAACTAACGACAGAGCGGGGACTGGACCAGCGTGGGTGAAAAACATATACAACATCTACTAGTATATATATCAATATATAATATTCGCTCAAGGCGTGATAAAATGCAACATCACAGAAATGTAATATGCATCACAGAACAATACAGATATCTGGGATCCCCGGGTTTCATAGAGCCGCTTCTGAAACCCGACGTTCCCCTGGTCGTGTGGATAGCATGTGCAATGAAATCCTAGACCCCTACGGGCGCGGCAAGTTACCCACCAAAACCTGAAGCGAGGCAGCCCCCTTCAGCAACGTGAATGGACCACCCGGCACTTCACGGAATCCGGTAACTTGGGCACCCCTCCTTAGGTCAACCTGTACCCCCTACGAGTGCGGCGAATAGCCCGCCAATTCTAGAGTAAAGCCCCCTCCGTCTCAACGCCATGAGATGCGGGCTCGTTGCCCTCTAGAACCCGGCTATCCATGCACCCCACCGTGGGGTAATCCTAGTACAGAAAGTAAAATATACATACAACGGGTGCATCGACCTCAGCCCGGTCGTGCCCCAAAAGAATAATATACAAACGGCAGTAAAGACAGTCCATATGTCAGACGCTCGCCCCGCAATATCAAATGTCCATAATACACCAAACTGTACTACCATTGCATCCAGGCTATCCCCCACGACCAATCCGCAACATCACAGCACAACACAGAACATCAACGTGAATGTCACGTTCGCAAATCTGTCTAAGAGGGCTATAGCAGTTAGACAGGATTTACAGATCAAATGACATTCACGGTCGCAGATATAATGTAAATACTGTGAACTAGCATGTTTAAAATTTTCGATCGATCAAATTTACCGAAGTGGGCCCCAAGCACTACTGTAGCACTCAAAGAAAATATGGGCCCAAAAAGAATATACCAAAAACCCCATTTTCAAGACAGAGACCCACTGAAGAAATTTGGTGTAGTGAAGCCACCGTTCGGCGGCGGAACCGCGGCCAAAATGGGGTTTTTGCCGCGGTTCCGCGGTGCTACAGTAACATCATGGTACCAATTTTCTTCAGTGTTCTCAGAAAACCCTGCACACATTTCTGCAACATACCAAATATTTTTTTGACAACTAAAAAATTCCGACAGAAACTGTGACAAGAAAATACGGTTTTTGGAAAATCCGTTCGATCGAACTTGTAAACACGTTAGAGAAAGCTAGAATAGGTTAATGGCGTGGCTCCGATACCAGTGTAAGTGCACGGTGGCTCCCCGGCCGTCAATCCGACGCCGGAATGCGGAAACGAAACTTTTACGAAACTTGTAAACCGGCACCACCGCGCACTAAAATCTCGGATCGGGCCATTAACCTAACGCTAGCAAATACGAGAATGGGTAGAAAGCTATACCGAGAGATCCGTGTCCTTCGGTCTTCGGCCTCCACTCCGATCTCCACGCGGAATCTCCGGTCTTCATCTCCTCGTCGGAACGGGCACCACATCGCCGGGTTCTTTTATGGGCTCCCACCTCTCGACCGAGGCAACTCGGGCACGAAGTTGGCGAGTCGACGTGCCCAAGGATGCTGTAGATGAAGTGTAGAAACCATTGTCTCAATGGGGTTGAAGTTGCCATTTGATGAAGGTGGAATGAACTTTGAAGTGAGCTAGAATTTGTGTAGCAAGAAAAATGAGATGAACTAATTTCCCCACACAAAATGAATCTCTCCCACTCACCCATGAAAATGTGGCCGGCCAACAAGAATGAGGAGGAGGAAAAAATTGATGGATTAAAACAATAAGGGAAAAATAAAAGTGATAACAAAAAGAAATGGTCACATCAATTTCTCATCCAAACCCTATCTCATTAATGCAAGCTATGAACACTAGAAAAAGCAAAGATGCTTAAACCATCATAATCAACCAATTACAAATAAACCCCTCTACTTAGCTAATTTGAAAACTTGCAAATTAGCCCCTCCAACAGAAAAATCCGGCCGCGAAGGAACAAAGGAAAACGGGCCGGAACGGAATGCAAACTGGCAACTTCAAAATACTGATCCCGTAATAAATTACAGGAAAACCCCGAGACTGTATATACATACCCGCACTTGTATTCCCACAGAATACAAATGCAAAGAGACAAAATCTACACTGTTCAATACTAGGATCTGGCTTAAACCAAAGCCCGCTAGTATTTTCCGTCCGATCACGATCCGTGCAATACCGCACGTATAAGATCAAACCCTGTCATATCTCCATACGTCCTCTACAGCGTTTCGCCCGAAACTTGAGAAAACGGTCAGTGGGGGACTCTAAAAACTCATCAATACTTTGGCTGTGGATTTAACCACTAGCACGTCAGAGGTATTAGCCATACGCGACGGGCTACCACGTATTGACCAAAAGGGACGTCGATGAGCGAACTCATCCTGACACCCTACTGAGCCTGTCAGTAACAATATCCGTACAGTTCGGTTCGTTCGTCTATGAGCATCGCATGGCGGGCCTAGGGGGTTGGTAAAAGTCAGACCCCCAAAAGCGGTACAAGTCGTGTCGGAGTGTAGCCCAGAACACCATGGGATATTACTGGAATACCAACCAGTAAATCTCCTGCCTTGGCCAAGGACTTCGTGTAATGGCTCTTCTAGACACAGCGCGACCTTATCCCAATACTGGGAGAGACGAACCCCTGAAGATCTACTCACTGCCTCCATGTGGTTCGGGACTGTACCCAACTAAAACCTGTTTGCATGACTCCTTTGAGCGTGGTAGGGTAGTAATCAAAGTACAGTGGGAACTCACACGAGACAAATGACGATCTCAGGTCGATGAACTAACCTATACACATGTCACCAAAGAACTGCTATATGACTTCTGGTATAAGACCAACTAGCATGTTCCCGGCAAGTCCTGTCCGGTGTACTCATAACCCAATGAGCACCTGTATACATCTTAGGTGAACCAATTGACACCAGTGGCTTGTGAGACCGGCCACCGCCCCTCGTCGGGGTCTCGTCTGTATACACTAGTCTACTCTGGAGTATCGATGCCCTGTCTCGAAACTCCCACGACTAGGGACCTTTTAAGGATTTGCTTATAGACCCCAGCTCCTACGTATATGATGGCCCTCATACTGCTGGCAGTCAAGCAAGAATCCTAGGGGCTCTATCAACGTGCAATAGTGACTTATAAGGTCACCTAAAGCAGTACACGATGATAAAAATAAACCAGATAGCATACTATCATTTTGAGTAAGACTGTCCTACCAGCATAGGTCCTCCCTCAATCATTGCAATCACGTGCCTGTGATCCAATAATTGACTCTGATGGCACTATATCCAACACACCCATCCTAGTACTACTCTCACACAAGTACGCTTAGCTACGGAGTTCTGATGGGATCCGGTGCTTTAGTACTGGTATGGTCGCATCCGAAAGGCCTGGGTCGCCATACTCTTTTATTCTCTTCCGGGCCGCGACGGATTCGGCATATTCTTCATTCGTTGTCTGCCGGTTTCTCTCCTTTTCTCCGTCAGATTGAGCCGCAATAAACGTTAGACTGGATATACCGAAGACCAGCGCCGTTTTACTCCGTCTTCCATGCCCGTCGTCCTTAATTTCAGTCGGGGGTGGCGGATAAGTTCTGTTTTTACCTCCGATCGTCCGAAATCCGGGGGGAACGTCTCGCCCATTGAACCGAAAGCCCGCAACGAAATATTCTGTCTTCAAAGCCGTGCGTCCCCAGACCGAAAGAGAGTAGGAGGTCGGGACAGAAAATAAATAAATAAAAAAATGATGCAACACGAGGACTTCCCAGGAGGTCACCCATCCTAGTACTACTCTCGCCCAAGCACGCTTATTTGCGGAGTTCTAATGGGATCCGGTGCATTTGTGCTGGTATGGTCACATCCGAAAGGCCTGGGTTGCCATACTCTTTTATTCTCTTCCGGGCCGCGATGGATACGGCATATTCTTCATTCGTTGTCTTCCGGTTTCTCTCCTTTTCTCCGTCAGATAGAGCTGAAATAAACGTTAGGCTGGATATACCGAAGACCAGCGCCGTTTTACTCCGTCATCCTAGCCCATCGTCCTTATTTTCAGTCGGGGGTGGCGGATACGTTATGTTTTTACCTCCGATCGTACTAAATCCGGGGGGGGCGTCTCGCCCGTTGAACCGAAAGCCCGCAAAGAAATATACTGTCTTCAAAGCCGAGCGTCCCCAGACCGAAAGAGAGTAGGAGGTCGGGACAGAAAATAAATAAATAAAAAAGGGATGCAACACGAGGACTTCCAAGGAGGTCACCCATCCTAGTACTACTCTCGCCCAAGCACGCTTAACTACGGAGATAGGATCCGGTGCTTTAGTGCTGGTGTGGTCGCATCCGAAAGTCTTGGGTCACCATACTCTTTTATTCTCTTCTGCGCCGCGACGGATTCGGCATATTCTTCATTTGTTGTCTGCCGGTTTCTCTCTTTTTCTCCGTCAGATTGAGCCACAATAAACGTTAGGCTGGACATACCGAAGACCAGCGCCGTTTTACTTCGTCTTCCTTGCCCGTCGTCCTTAATTTCAGTCGGGGGTGGCGGATACTTTCTGTTTTTACCTCCGATCATCCCAAATCCGGGGGGGACGTCTCGCCCGTTGAACCGAAAGCCCGTAACGAAATATTCTGTCTTCAAAGCCGAGCATCCCCAGACCGAAAGAGAGTAGGAGGTCGGGACAGAAAATAAATAATTAAAAAGGGGATGCAACACGAGGACTTCCCAGGAGGTCTCCCATCCTAGTACTACTCTTGCCCAAGCACGCTTAAATGCGGAGTTCTAATGGGATCCGGTGCTTTAGTGCTGGTATGGTCGCATCTGAAAAGCCTGGGTCGCCATACTCTTTTATTCTCTTCTGGGCCGCGACGGATTCGGCATATTCTTCATTCGTTGTCTGCCGGTTTCTCTCCTTTTCTGCGTCTGATTGAGCCGCAATAAAAGTTAGGCTGGATATACCGAAGACCAGCGCCGTTTTACCCCGTCTTCCTTGCCCGTCGTCCATAATTTCAGTCGGGGGTAGCGGATACGTTCTGTTTTTACCTCCGATCGTCCCAAATCCGGGGGGGGACGTCTCGCCCGTTGAACCGAAAGCTCGCAACGAAATATTCTGTCTTCAAAGCCGAGCGTCCCTAGACCGAAGGAGAGTAGGAGATCAAGACGGAAAATAAATAAATAAAAAGGGAATACAACACGAGGACTTCCGAGGAGGTCACCCATCCTAGTATTACTCTCGCCCGAGCACACTTAACTGCGAAGTTCAGATGGGATCCGGTGCTTTAGTGCTGGTATGGTCGCATCCGAAAGGATTGGGTCGCCATACTCTTTTATTCTTTTCCAGGTCACGACGGATTCGGCATATTCTTCATTCGTTGTCTGCCGGTTTCTCTCCTTTTCTCTGTCAGATTGAGCTGCAATAAACGTTAGGCTGGATATACCGAAGACCAGCGTCGTTTTACTCCGTCTTCCTTGCCCGTCGTCCTTAATTTCATTCGGGGGTGGCGGATACGTTCTGTTTTAACCTCCGATCGTCCCAAATCCGGGGGGGGCGTCTCGCCCGTTGAACCGAAAGCCCGCAACGAAATATTCTGTCTTCAAAGCCGAACGTCCCTAGACCGAAAAAGAGTAGGAGGTCGGGACAGAAAATAAATAAATAAAAAGGGGATGCAACACAAGGACCACCCAGGAGGTCACCCATCCTAGTACTACTCTCGCCCAAGCATGCTTAACTGCGGAGTTCTGATGGGATTCGGTGCTTTAGTGCTGGTATGGTCGCATCCGAAAGGCAGGGTCGCCATACTCTTTTATTCTTTTCCGGGCCGCTACGGATTCGGCATATTCTTCATTTGTTGTCTGCCAGTTTCGCTCCTTTTCTCCGTCAGATTGAGCCGCAATAAATGTTAGGCTGGATATACCGAAGATCAGCGCCGTTTTACTCCGTCTTCCTTGCTCGTCGTCCTTAATTTCAGTATGGGGTGGCGTATACGTTCTGTTTTTACCTCCGATCGTCCCAAATCCGGGGGGACGTCTCGCCCGTTGAACCGAAAGCCCGCAACGAAATATTCTGTCTTCAAAGCCGAGCGTCCCCTGACCGAAAGAGAGTAGGAGGTCGGGACAGAAAACAAATAAATAAAAAGGGATGCAACACGAGGACTTCCCACGAGGTCACCCATCCTAGTACTACTCTCGCCCAAGCATGCTTAACTACAGAGGGATCCGGTGCTTTAGAGCTAGTATGGTCGCATCCAAAAAGCCTCGGTCGCCATACTCTTTTATTCTCTTCCGTGCCGCGACGGATTCGACATATTCTTCATTCGTTGTCTGCCGGTTTCTCTCCTTTTCTCCGTCAGATAGAGCCGCAATAAACGTTAGGCTGGATATAACGAAGACCAGCGCCGTTTTACTCCGTCTTCCTTGCCCGTCATCCTTAATTTCAGTCGGGGGTGACGGATACGTTCTGTTTTTACCTCTGATCGTCCCAAATCCGGGGGGGACGTCTCGCCCGTTGTACCGAAAGCCCGCAATGAAATATTCTGTCTCCAAAACCGAGCGTCCCCAGACCGAAAGAGAGTAGGAGGTCGTGACATAAAATAAATAAATAAAAAAGGGATGCAACACGAGGACTTCCCAGGAGGTCACCCATCCTCGTACTACTCTCGCCCAAGCATGCGTAACTGAGGAGTTCTGATGGGATCCGGTGCTTTAGTGCTGGTATGGTCGCATTCAAAAAGCCTGGGTCGCTATACTCTTTTATTCTCTTCCGGGCCATGACGGATTCGGTATATTCATCATTCGTTGTCTGCCGGTTTCTCTCCTTTTCTCCGTCAGATTGAGCCGCAATAAACGTTAGGCTGGATATACCGAAGACCAGCGCCGTTTTACTCCGTCTTCCTTGGCCGTCGTCCTTAATTTCAATCGGGGGTGGCGGATACGTTCTGTTTTTACCTCCGATCGTGCCAAATCCGGGAGGGACGTATCGCTCGTTGAACCGAAAGCCCGCAACGAAATATTCTGTCTTCAAAGCCGAGCGTCCCCAGACTGAAAGAGAGTAGGAGGTCGGGACAGAAAATAAATAAATAAAAAGGGGATGCAACATGAGGACCTACCAGGAGGTCAACCATCCTAGTACTACTCTCGCCCAAGAATGCTTAACTGCGGAGTTCTGATGGGATCCGGTGCTTTAGTGCTGGTATGGTCGCATCCGAAAGGCAGGGTCGCCATACTCTTTTATTCTCTTCCGGGTCGCGACGGATTCGGCATATTCTTCATTTGTTGTCTGCCAGTTTATCTCCTTTTCTCCGTCAGATTGAGCCGTAATAAACGTTAGGCTGGATATACCGAAGACCTGCGCCGTTTTACTCCGTCTTCCTTGCCCGTCGTCCTTAATTTCAGTTGGGATGGCAGATACGTTCTATTTTTACCTCTGATCGTCCCAAATCCGAGGGGGACGTCTCGCCCGTTGAACCGTAAGCCCGCAACAAAATATTCTGTCTTCAAAGCCGAGCGTCCCCAGACCGAAAGAGAGTAAGAGGTCGGGACAGAGAATAAATAAATAAAAAGGGGATGCAACACGGGGACTTACCAGGAGGTCACCCATCCTAGTACTACTCTCTTCCAAGCACGCATAACTGCAGAGTTCTGATGGGATCCCGTGCTTTAGTGCTGGTATGGTCGCATAAAAAAGGCCAGGGTCGCCATACTCTTTTATTCTCTTCCGGGCTGCGACGGATTCGGCATATTCTTCATTCATTGTCTGCCGGTTTCTCTCCTTTTCTCCGTCAGATTGAGCCGCAATAAACGTTAGGCTGGATATACCGAAGACCAGCGCCATTTTACTCCGTCTTCCTTGCCCGTCGACTTTAATTTCAGTCGAGGGTGGTGGATACGTTCTGTTTTTACATCCGATCGTCCCAAATCTGAGGGGGGGGGGACGTCTCGCCCGTTGAACCGAAAGCCCGCAACGAAATATTCTGTCTTCAAAGCCGAGCGTCCCCAGACCGAAAGAGAGTAGGAGGTCGGGAAAGAAAACAAATAAATAAAAAAGGGATGCAACACAAGGACTTCCCAGGAGGTCACCCATCCTAGTACTTCTCTCACCCAAGCACACTTCACTGCGGAGTTCTGATGGGATCCGGTGCATTAGTGCTGGTATGGTCGCATCTGAAAGGCCAGGGTCGCCATACTCTTTTATTCTCTTCCAGGCCGCGACGGATTCGGAATATTCTTCATTCGTTGTCTGCCGGTTTCTCTCCTTTTCTCCGTCAGATTGAGCCGCAATAAATGTTAGGCTGGATATCCCGAAGACCAGCGCCGTTTTACTCCGTCTTCCTTGCCCTTCGTCCTTAATTTCAGTTGGGGGTGCCGGATACGTTCTATTTTTACCTCCGATCGTCCCAAATCCGGGGGGGACGTCTCGCCCGTTGAACCGAAAGCTCGCAACGAAATATTCTGTCTTCAAAGCCGAGCGTCCCCAGACCGAAAGTGAATAGGAGGTCAGGACAGAGAATAAATAAATAAAAAAGGGATGCAACACGAGTACTTCCCAGGAGGTCACCCATCCTAGACTACTCTTGCCCAGGCACTCTTAACTGCGGAGTTCTGATGGGATCCCGTGCTTTAGTGGTGGTATGGTCGCATCCGAAAGGCCTGGGTCGCCATACTCTTTTATTCTCTTCCGAGCCGCGACGGATTCGGCATATTCTTAATTCGTTGTCTGCCGATTTCTCTCCTTTTCTCCGTCAGATTGAGCCGCAATAAACGTTAGGCTGGATATACCGAAGACCAACGCCGTTTTACTCCATCTTCCTTGCCCGGCGTCCTTAATTTCCGTCGGGGGTGGTGGATACGTTCTGTTTTTACCTCCGATCGTCCTAAATCCGGGGGGGACGTCTCGCCAGTTGAACCGAAGGGCCGCAACGAAATATTCTGTCTTCAAAGCCGAGCGTCCCCAGACCGAAAGAGAGTAGGAGGTCGGGACAGAAAATAAATAAATAAAAAGGGGATGCAACCCGAGGACTTCCCAGGAGGTCACCCCATTCTAGACTACTCTCGCCCAAGCACGCTTAACTGCGGAGTTCTGATGGGATCCCGTGCTTTAGTGCTGGTATGGTCGCATCCGAAAGGACTTGGTCGCCATACTCTTTTATACTCTTCCGGGCCGCGACGGATTCGGCAAATTCTTCATTGGTTCTCTGCCGGTTTCTCTCCTTTTCTCCGTCAGATTGAGCCGCAAAAAACGTTAGGCTGGATATACCAAAGACCAGCGCCGTTTTACTCCGTCTTCCTTGCCCGTCGTCCTTAATTTCAGTCGGGGGGTGGCGGATACATTATGTTTTTACCTCCGATCGTCCTAAATCCGGGGGGGGCGTCTCGCCCGTTGAACCGAAAGCCCGCAACGAAATATTCTGTCTTCAAAGCCGAGCGTCCCCAGAACGAAAGAGAGTAGGAGGTCGGGACAGAAAATAAATAAATAAAAAAGTGATGCAACACAAGGTCTTCCCAGGAGGTCACCCATCCTACTACTACTCACGCCCAAGCACGCTTAACTACGGAGTACTGATGGGATCCTGTGCTTTAGTGCTGGTATGATCGCATCCGAATGGCAGGGTCGCCATACTCTTTTATTCTCTTCCGGGCCTCGACGGATTCGGCATATTCTTCATTCGTTGTCTGCCGGTTTCTCTCCTTTTCTCCGTCAGATTGAGCCGCAAGAAACGTTAGGCTGGATATACCGAAGACCAGCGCCGTTTTAATCCATCTTCCTTGCCCGTCGTCCTTAATTTCAGTGGGGGGGTGGTGGATACGTTCTGTTTTTACCTCCGATCGTCCCCAATCCGGGGTGGACGTCTCGCCCGTTGAACCGAAAGCCCACAACGAAATATTCTGTCTTCAAAGCCGAGCGTCCCCAGACCGAAAGAGAGTAGGTGGTCGGGACAGAGAATAAATAAATAAAAAGGGGATGCAACACGAGGACTTCCCAGGAGGTCACCCATCCTAGTACTACTCACGCCCAAGCACGCTTAACTACGGAGTTCTGATGGGATCCGGTGCTGGTATGGTCGCATCCAAAAGGCCAGGGTCACCATACTCTTTTATTCTCTTCAGGGCCATGACGGATTCGACATATTCTTCATTCGTTGTCTACCGGTTTCTCTCCTTTTCTCCGTCAGATTGAGCCGCAATAAACGCTAGGCTGGATATACCGAAGACCAACGCCGTTTTACTCCTTCTTCCTTTCCCGTCGTCCTTAATTTCCGTCGGGGGTGGCGGATACGTTCTGTTTTTACCTCCGATCGTCCCAAATCCGGGGGGACGTCTCGCCCGTTGAACCGAAAGCCCGCAACGAAATATTCTGTCTCCAAAGCCGACCATCCCCAGACCGAAAGAGAGTAGGAGGTCGGGACATAAAATAAATAAATAAAAAGGGGATGGAACATGAGGACTTCCCAGGAGGTCACCCATCCTTGACTACTCTCACCCAAGCACGCTTCACTGCAGAGTTCTGATGGGATCTGGTGCTTTAGTGCTGGTATGGTCGCATCCGAAAGGCCTGGGTCGCCATACTCTTTTATTCTCTTCCGGGCCGCGACGGATTCGGCATATTCTTCATTCGTTGTCTGCCGGTTTCTCTCCTTTTCTCCGTCAGATTGAGCCGCACTAAACGTTAGGCTGGATATACCGAAGACCTGCGCTGTTTTACTCCGTCTTCCTTGCCCGTCATGCTTAATTTCCGTCGGGGGTGGCGGATACGTTCTGTTTTTACCTCCGATCGTCCCAAATCCGCGGGGGGGACGTCTCTTCCGTTAAACCTAAAAACCCGCAACGAAATATTCTGTCTTCAAAGCCGAGCGTCCCCAGACCGAAAGAGAGTAGGAGGTCGGGACAGAAAATAAATAAATAAAAAGAGGATGTAACACGAGGACTTCCCAGGAGGTCACCCATCCTAGTACTACTCTCGTCCTAGCACGCTTAACTGCGGAGTTCTGATGGGATCCTGTGCTTTAGTGATGGTATGGTCGCATCCGAAAGGCCTGGGTCGCCATACTCTTTTATTCTCTTTCGGGCCGCGACGGATTCGGCATATTCTTCATTCGTTGTCTGCCGGTTACTCTCCTTTTCTCCGTCAGATTGAGCCGCAATTAACGTTAAGCTGGATATACCGAAGACCAGCGCCGTTTTACTCCGTCTTCCTTGCCCGTCGTCCTTAATTTCAGTCGGGGGTGGCGGATCCGTTCTGTTTTTACCTCCGATCGTCCCAATTCCGGGGGGAGGGTCTCACCCGTTGAACCGAAAGCCCGCAACGTAATATTCTGTCTTCAAAGCCGAGCATCCCCAGACCGAAAGAGAGTAGGAGGTCGGGACAGAGAATAAATAAATAAAAAAGGGATGCAACACGAGGACTTCCCAGGACGTCACCCATCCTAGTACTACTTTTACCCAAGCACGCTAAACTGCGGAGTTCTGATGGGATCCGGTGCATTAGTGCTGGTATGGTCGCATCCCAAAGGCTTGGGTCACCATACTCTTTTATTCTCTTCCAGGCCGCGACGGATTCGGCATATTCTTCATTCGTTGTCTGCCGGGTTCTCTCCTTTTCTTCTTCAGATTGAGCCGCAATAAACGTTAGGCTGGATATACCGAAGACCAGCGCCGTTTTACTCCGTCTTCCTTGCCCGTCGTCCTTAATTTCAGTCTGGGGTGGCGGATACGTTCTGTTTTTACCTCCGATCGTCCCAATTCCGGGGGGGAGCGTCTCGCCCGTTGAACTGAAAGCCCGCAACGTAATATTCTGTCTTCAAAGCCGAGCATCCCCAGACCGAAAGAGAGTAGGAGGTCGGGACAGACAATAAATAAATAAAAAAGGGATGCAACACGAGGACTTCCCAGGACGTCACCCATCCTAGTACTACTTTTACCCAAGCACGCTAAACTGCGGAGTTCTGATGGGATCCGGGGCCCGGAAGAGTATGGTCGCATCCCAAAGGCTTGGGTCACCATACTCTTTTATTCTCTTCCGGGCCGCGACGGATTCGGCATATTCTTCATTCGTTGTCTGCCGGGTTCTCTCCTTTTCTTCTTCAGATTGAGCCGCAATAAACGTTAGGCTGGATATACCGAAGACCAGCGCCGTTTTACTCCGTCTTCCTTGCCCGTCGTTCTTAATTTCAGTCGGGGGTGGCGGATACGTTCTGTTTTTACCTCCGATCGTTCCAAATCCGGGGGGGACGTCTCGCCCGTTGAACCGAAAGCCCGCAACGAAATATTCTGTCTCCAAAGCCGAGCGTCCTCAGACCGAAAGAGAGTAGGAGGTCTGGACAGAAAATAAATAAATAAAAAGGGTATGCAACACACAAGGACTTCCCAAGAGGTCACCCATCCTAGTACTACTCTCGCTCAAGCACGCTTAACTGCGGAGTTCTGATGGAATCCGGTGCTTTAGTGCTGGTATGGTCACATCCGAAAGGCCTGGGTCGCCATACTCTTTTATTCTCTTCCGGGCCGCGACGGATTCGGCATATTATTCATTCGTTGTCTGCCGGTTTCTCTCCTTTTCTCCGTCAGGTTAAGCCGCAATAAACTATAGGCTGGATATACCGAAGACCAGCGCCGTTTTACTCCGTCTTCCTTAATTTCAGTCGGGGGTGGCGGATACGTTCTGTTTTTACCTCCGATCGTCCCAAATCCGAGGGGGGTCGTCTCGTCCATTGAACCGAAAGCCCGCAACGAAATATTCTATCTTCAAAGCCGAGCGTCCCCAGACCGAAAGAGAGTAGGAGGTCGGGACAGAAAATAAATAAATAAAAAGGGGATGCAACACGAGAACTTCCCAAGCGGTCTCCCATCCTAGTACTACTTTTGCCCTAGCACGCTTAACTGCGGAGTTCTGATGGGATCCGGTGCTTTAGTGGTTGTATGGTCGCATCCGAAAGGCCTTGGTCGCCATACTCTTTTATTCTCTTCCGGGCCGCGACGGATTCGGCATATTCTTCATTCGTTGTATGCCAGTTTCTCTCCTTTTCTCCGTCAGATTGAGCCGCAATAAACGTTAGGCTGGATATACCGAAGACCAGCACCGTTTTACTCCGTATTCCTTGCCCGTCGTCCTTAATTTCAGTCGGGGGTAGCGGATACGTTCTGTTTTTACCTCCGATCGTCCTAAATCCGGAGGGGGACTCTCTCCCGTTGAACCGAAAGCCCGCAACGAAATATTCTGTCTTCAAAGCCGAGCGTCTCCAAACCGAAAGAGAGTAGGAGGTCGGGATAGAAAATAAATAAATAAACTGGGGATGCAACCCGAGGACTTCCCAGGAGGTCACCCATCGTAGTACTACTCCCGCCCAAGCACGCTTAACTACGGAGTTCTGATGGGATCCGGGGCTTTAGTGCTGGTATGGTCGCCGGAAGGCCTGGGTCGCTGATTTGGAGAGATTTTACGATCAAAAATATATTACCGCAATCAAGAACGGCGTCGCTTTGCTGCTAGCCGGTGAGTACGGGTCGGTCCACAGGGATGTTGTGAATTTCCTAGTCGCTCAAACGAGTTAATTCCGATGGGAGCCGGATTGGTTATTAAATCTAAAAACTAAATTATTCTATACTAAGATTATCTAGATCTAAGTCTTGCTAGGGTTAGGTCTAGGGTAGGTTTGGAAATGTAAATAAATCTCAACGCTTTCTATACCCATATTAGGATCTAGTAGGAGTTATGGTAATTATTAACAAAAGAGATTGGAATCATCGGGAAGATGTTTTCTTCCTCTAGTTTCTTATCCTTCCTTTTTCAATCCTTACCCTAACCTCCATGGAAAACCATCACAACTGAGCTTTTACACTACGGTATCACCGCTACCTCGATGGATAGGGTGCCATAGGGAGCGGTATGTGCATGCATGCATGGAGTCCTATTAAAATATATAACGGGCAAGAAAGGGATGAGAGATCTCATCTCTCAAAAGCTTTCCCCAAAACTAACCCTAACAAGCGAGGAGACTACTCGCTCATTAGGGAATTTAAAAGCATTTATCTAGGGCAGAGAATGAAAAATTACCTAGGGCAAGAATTGAAATTACCTACTTACTTTACAAATGGCTCTCTCCAAACATTTACACAGGGTTGTCAGATCTGAATAGATGATATGAAAAAGGCATCGATGCTCTCCAAAAGAATTCTAAATTTTATTCATAAAAAGAGGCATAGGGAGGCATGAAAAAAATACAATGGTTTAGGCTTCTATTTATAGGAGATAGAAACCCTAGGTTACAATTGATTCGCACGTCTGTATTTACCAAAATATCCCTAGGTTGACTAGTCAGCGCCGCACAAAGTTTTGGTAAAATTTTCTGTCTCTGTCTGCTTAACCTTGCCGCGGAACCGCGGCCCGAGGCCTGGTTTGGCCGCTGTTTCGCGGCCAAAAGGAAGTATTGGGCCTTGAAATTTCCTGTGTTGGCTCTGCAGTTTTTGGGCTTCCTTATTCTTTGGTTCTTTTATTAAAATAGCTTCTATGTTTCTTCCAGATCTCCAGTGAACAATTACAGTGGACTTTTAACCGTTTGCTTTGCGATCTAGGACCTTGTGTTGCCTTGTACTGATCTTTGTGTAGGCTTTATCAAAAATCCTTCTGTTTGCTGGTCGTAGTTCCACTTTTGCATTGTCTTTTCATTATTTTCACTGTTTTAGATCCAAGAACCTGTAACCTGTAATATGTAGCAGACATACGTCAAAAGCACCTGTTTATTTATAAAACAAATAAGAATGGTGAATATAATAATGCAATATTATGGTATGAACAAATACCCCCAAACTTATCTTTTGCTCGTCCTCGAGCAAACCTAGTTTTATTCTTGACAAAAAAACCTAACCTCACTTTCGCAGGGAATCGTGATTACACTGAGCACATGAAACAAGCCGTTAAACCTCTAGGTGTCCCTAGTAGGAGGAGTGTTGTCTCCTGAGGGTTTTCAGCGAATACTACACACAAAATCCTATCAATTCGGCCCATTAACTTTTATTCTCCAATTAGGTTTTCTAACAAAAAATTCTATTATCGTCGACTCGTAAATTATCCAACCATATTCTTCATACTTCCTCATCATTTAACTTAAGATTATATATGTTCTGCAGACCTACTTAGCTTTCGGCATTTCTTAAGTTTTCCTTCTAGGGTTCCATCTCCACTTAGGAATTTTTATCAACTCTATTAAAGATACAAGTTCTATTCTTCACTCCTTTCTCTCATCTAAACTCCAATTACATATCCCTACGTGTGTGTATATATCACCCCTACACTCAGAAATTCAAATCAAGCAATCATACTCTTGTCCGTTGTCCAAAGCACTTCTTAATTGGTGAATTTTTATGAATTTTGCTTACACATCCTTCATGCGACCGTTAATACTTCTTGAGGTACCAACGACCGATTACAAAATGCGTTTGCACTTTAAAGCGTACTTCCTAGTCTTGTAACACCTAAGGCTTTTTAGCAGTGACTCCCAAACCAGTTGGTCTAAGGCACTAGGTGATGAAGCACCCTCGCTAAATATTTTTCTATTTTTGCATCCTTAAGTAATCACAAAAACCAGTATTCATTTTTTTTTCCTTATTCACACTTGTATATATTTTTTTCATCGTACTAAAGACTTTAGACAAGAGCATTTCAAGGTCTCTTCTACTATTCCAAGTTTCAAGGTGCGTGTTTGTGCAATTTGTAGGGTATATATTTTCAGAATTTAGACTTAAGCTTAGGAATTATATTTCAAAGTTATACTCTAATAAAAATATCAATACTTTTCCTTTGTTTCGACTTAGCCGAAGAAGTGAACTCGAAATTTGCCTATTTCTAAATAAACTATAAAGACATATACTTTCTACTGTTAAACTTTAAGAAAGGTTATTTTTAGGGTTTTTAATTTACTAAGTCTAGGATCTAGTTGTTCCTAACTAGTTAACCTTTTTGTCAAACTTAAGTCAAATACGGCCAAAATTGAATACATTAATTTTTATAATTTTTGAAAATTTTCATTTTTTTATGGATTTTAAATAAGTATGCAAATGCAAAACTATGTACAAATGAATGCGAAGGAAGAAAACGTACCGAGCATACCCCCAAACTTAAGCTTGACGGTGTCCTCACTGTCATGCCACACCAAAAGGGTCAAAATTGTCGGCACACCCCTGTTTATTTATTTATAAAAAAAATTAATTTTTTTTTAATTTTTTATTTTTAAAAAGAAGAATATATATAAAACAAGGTTCCCCCCAAACTTAAGCTTGGCCTTACCTAAGCCAAAGATTAGCACCAACCATTCAAAAATCTTATCGTGGTAATGGTAGGGTTGGTGAAAGAATGGGGTGTAAAGGAAAGAAATGAGAAACACACGAGACCGTGTGGAGAGAAAGGGAGAATATGGTCTCGGTGGAGGAGAAGAAGGGCGGAAAAGAGAAAGAAGGGTAGCACGATCTTAAGGGTGTAAATCGAGTGAATAAATTAGCACAATTTATGATGACCGATGTGTTAAAAACGATTGTGCTAATCTATTAACCCGTCGAGAAATGGGGTCAAATCCCTCAAGATTCGCAAGAAAAGATGGGTACGTCGAACTTGGTATTTGAGATGAAAGCGTAACAGTCTCTTGTAAGGTCGGAACGATAGGAAGGATGAAAGGGAGTGAATTAGGGATAGTCTCATTCTCACCGTAGTAAACTGTCTCGAATTTGAAAGATTCCATCAATGGTTCGAAACAACTGTAAGCAACCGAGTCTAATAGTTCAACTAACTCATCTGAAAATTCAAAGGACTCAAACTCGGGCGGTGAGACTTCAACATCATCCGAAAAAGTGAAACACTCGTAAGTGTCATCGGCTGTGAGAACTGTGTCAGATTCAAAGGAAAAGTTTTCAAGCTCACAGTCTTCAAGCGTGATCTTTTGCGTGGTCGGGACGATGGAAAGGAGGGAGGGTGATATAACAGTTAAAGGTTCAAAAGGATGAATTGGAAAATCCGACACATCAAACAAAAATGGTTCAACCTCAATACTATCCTCAATACTATCCTCAATATTTTCCTCAAAATTTTGCTTATCCATGCCAATATCATCAAAATCAAGACGCATATGAAGTTCGGGAGAAACATTTAATGACTCGGGATGATGAATTGGACATAAAATTTCAATCAAATCTACTGGTTCATCATCCAAAATATTCCCGGCGTCTATATCTTCAATCAAGTGAAAATCAATTTTTTCTGACACCTCATCAAAAGCATGGATATTTATCAATTTAGGTTCTAGAGTGGAGGTGTAAAGGTCAAACGGATTAAGTGTTGTTTCACTCGAAAGGGGTTCTTCACAATCTGGCAAATCAAGAACTACAAAGTCACACAACTCGTTTTTATTTGTTCTATTTTCAACTTGTGAATCATTTGGGACAATCGATGGAAAACAGGAGTTGTGGGCTTCAATTGGGTATGGGTAGGTCTGATTTGGGAATGTGTAAAACTCACTCGCTCCTCTCAAATTCTCACATTGTCCAACCGCGTCCTCATACATTGAAAAATTTGTAGCAAGTTGGAAACTAGCAACCGGTTCACTAGGTTGTATAAGGGCGGCAACGGACGCATCCACATTCCTAATTATTTTGTTTGTTGCTAAGATATAAGCCTCCAACGACTGTTCCAAACTAGACATGGGTTGTGAAGGGGTTTCGGTAAAAGATTCGAAATTGTTTGGATACGTGAAACTCCCAAATGGCTGTGTAGAAACAGTGTCTAGTGAAGGTGAGAAAGTCGGGTAGGACTGGTAGGAATTGGATGGTTGGACAGGAGTAGGGTCAACATGTGGATAAAAAGGTGAATGGACTTGTTGATCCTTAGAACTAGATGTGTTGAGAGGGGTGAAAGATCGGATAAGAGATTGTGCAATGTGCTCAGCAATAGACATCGGCTTAAGAGTTACAATAGGACTCGAAAAAGTGTTATCAACATACGAAGGTGGTGAGGGTTGACATGGTTGACACAAAGTGGGTTGCAAAGTCGAACTGTTTCTCCTAGACGCTTCTATTTGATCTTTTAAAGAAATTTTGGGCATGGAGGGATATTCCTTAAATCGACCGAAACAATTGACGTACGAGGAAAAATTAAGTTCGGGATACCAAAGTTCGACAAGAGATTTATGATGTGGGGTACCCATGATAGAAGAAAGAGAAGAGAAAGAAGGTAGGTGGTGCTAGGATTTCTTAGCGGCAAAATTTGCAAGTTGTTAAAAAAAAATTCTTTTTTTCGTTTTCTCTTTATTTGGAAATTTTGCAAAAAGATTTTCGAGAAAAGATATGCACAACAGAAAAGATTTCTTGCATTCAATTTTTATTTTATGCGCGGCGCAAAGAATCCTGCACAAGACTTGTTAGTTTGGAAGGGAGAAGATTTTTAAAGTGCAAGAATCCTGCAGGAGATTTTTAGAAAAGATATATCTAGATTTCCAGAGAAAGAACAGAGTGTTAGTGTATATGCCCTAGGGGCCATTATTGTATCATACTTGTATGTATATTACTTAATGAAAGCTTGGGATATTCACAGTTGTATATACAGTCTTGCTAAAAATGGTAGTATGCTACTTGGTTTGTGTCTACTTTAATATGTCCATATGTTTCTTGTAACATATCACTTATACATATTAGTAGAGCCCATAGGATCTTTACTTGATTACCAGCGTTGTGATGGCAGTCACACTAGTAGGGGCTGGGTAGTCTATAAGCAACATCCTATACTTGTCCCTAGTCGTAGGATTATCGAGACAGGGCATCGATATTCCGGAGTAGACTAAGTGTGTACGCTTCTCATCTCAGTTGGGGAGATTGTCTATCCCACAGCCATCAGTACGTCGTACTGGAGATAGTATACAGGTGCTCGTTGGGTTACGGGTACACTGGACAGGACTCGCAAGGGAACTGATTGGTTGGTATTATACCCGTCGTCAGTTAACAGTTCCCAGGTGACATGAGTACAGCATAGTCCGCAGACTTGACACTGCTACATCGCCTTGAGTGTGTCCGACTGTTCTTAGATTGCTACCCAACCACGGCTCAAAGAAGTCGTGCAAACAGGTAGCAGTTGGGTGCAGTCCCGAGCACTTGGAGGCAGTGGCGGTTAGACAGGATTCGTCTCTCCCGGTATTGGGGGTTGATATCGCGCTGTGTCAGAGAGCCATTACGCAAAGTCCCTAGCCAGGGCAAGCGAGATTTACTGGTAGGTTCCAGTAGTTTTCTCATGGTGTAATGGGCTACGCTCCGACACGACTTATACCGCTATTAGAGGACTGACGCTTGCCGCCCCCTAGGCTCGATATGCGATAGTCTTAGACGAACAGACCGAACTGTACGGAGATTGTCACATCATGCTCAGTAGGAGTTCGGATGGGTTTCCTCATCGGCCTTCTTATCAACATCTACCTAGGGACCGTTACGTACAGCTAGTGCCGCTTGCGGTCTGTGGTTAAACCCACTGCCAGCGTAGTGTCGAGTCTTTAGAGTCCCACACAGAGAGTTTCCCTGCTCCAGGAGAAACGATATAGAGGTTGTATGGTTTTACGACAAGGGTTCGGACGCATACGTGTGTTTACGCACGTACGACGTTCGGACAGTTTTTACTAGTCGGCTTTGGTTTAAGCCAGTTTCTAGTATAAGGTTATTGGATTTATACAGTGTAAAGTTTTTCCGTGTTTTCACGGATTGGAGGGGCGTTCTCGTAATTTTTCGGGAAGCTTCTAGAAGCATGGTGACTTGGGGGTTAAGGTGGCATAAGCATTTATTTCTTAATGACTCATTTGTGTGATTCATCCATGGAGTTAATGCTTCATTTATGGAGCTAATGACTCATGAGATGAATCACACAAGGTGAATGCATCAACCATGATGATTAATCCTATATATTATTTATTTGATAAATTGTTATGGTTGATATATTCTAATGAGTTCATTTTTCAATATCATTCTTATCATCACCTTCTCTCTCCTCAAGCTCTCTCATTCTTGAAACCCTAACCCTAACCTCTCATGTGTTGAGATCAAGGGTTAGCTAGACTAATACATCCATAACCTCACTCTATATCCCTGATCAGTCGAAAATACTGCATTTTTAACACGGCAATTTCCCTATCATTTGCACTCATCTAGAAGTGTTCGGTATTCATAATTGTACATATTACCAAATCGTCTCTGAAATACCTGATTGCATGTTTTAGACTTTTAAACCAGCACTTTAAGGGAAATTAACTGTGTTTCATGGCATCGCATCACCCTTGTATTGCGCAACTCTTGTCTTGGGGTACAATGCGGGAAATTCCAGAAGCAGAGCCCAAATTGGGAAAAAAGCTGATCAAAAATACGCCAACTCAATGATTTTAGATCTGGTAGCAATTTAGAGGGAAATATAAAAATCAACATATCAGAAAAAGGCCCACATTTCAGCCCAAGACCATAGCAGAAGACCCAAGCCCTGAAGCCTCCAAAGCGCCGCGGTTCCGCGGCGGGAGCTGGCTTAAGCCGCGGAACCGCGGCGGTTTGATGATGTCAGCGGCTCAATTTTTCCCATGTGCCTAATAATAACTGCCAAAGCTTCCAAAAGACCCCAGAAGATCCACGTGGCGCATCTAGAAGGCTCGGCTTAACAAACTATTTCTAGAAGGCTCTCTTAACAAACTTTTGGAGGGAAATTCAAATCTTTGGCTAACAAACTTTTGGAGGGAAATTCAAATCTTTGGCTAACAAACTTGTGGAGGGAAATTTCAAATTTCAAATCCTAGATCTAGAATTTTGAGGTCTATAAAAGAGAGCCTAGATCTAGGGTGAAGGTTGTTCAAGAATCACCATCATCTTCTACCCACAAGTTGAGTGACATAACTTGTGCCTCGGACTCTTACCCCAATTCCAATTCAACCTCAAGATCAAGATCCCGAGTGCAATTCAAGCAAGAGAGCCTTCAACCTTTAGAAGCGATGCCGGATTTCAACGGAGCAAGAGATCCACGCCGATCCGCGACTCAAGGAGCCGAGCGAAACCAAAATCGACGATCTAGTTCCATCCTTTTGTAAATTCAAGAGAGTTGTAACGAAATTTGTCGATAAAAAAAGGTGAATTTTCTATATTCTTGCTTATCTTTTAATTCAAGCATAATGATTAGATCTCAATTTGTGATTGTGTTTGTGATCATGATGTTTGAGTAATCTCCGCTCGTGTAGGAGTTGTGACGATCTTTAGATGATGATGATTTAGATAATTTTACAATTCTTAAATCCTATAATGTTTGAAAATTCTAGTGAATCAAATGATTAATGACCTAGTTTCGAGATGATGCTTTCTTGATCGTGTTCACTCGAAACTAGGGAATAACTATTGCCCATTTGATTAACTAGAAGCTAGAATTTGAATGGGATCTATCGAAAGGACAAAGGATGAGTTGCGAAATCCCTAATTTCCTCGCAAGATCCTTAAACCTCGATGAATTTGCATCGATCTAGTATCAATTTGTTAATGGATAAGAATGAGTAATCATTAGATCTCATCACATCTATAGATCCGATCTACTCCTACGAGCCATACTTCTAATCTTGATTGTTGATTGGAAATTATCACACATCTCAATTCTTGTTTTTAATGTTTCTTTTAGATCTAGATTTTTCTTATTCTTGATCTTCAATTACAAATCATGAATTGTTTTCTTTTCTTGTCCTTAAAGTTTCGACTCATCTAATTCGAAAGACGAACGATTACACTTTCCCTGTGGACGATCCACACTTACTAACGCGCTACATTCGACACCGTTATTGATTGCGGTCAAAATATTTTTGGTTGTGATTTCTAAATACAATTTTCTATAAACCAACACATCCTAAAAATCAATTCAATCAATCCCCTAGGTAGCTTAGATTAGCACTTTGAGCTACCTAATTATCTAAAGTTAGAGATCAAGCTTGGCGTAGGAGCTCTCGGTTGGATCGTTTTTGACTCGAGGAGGCCGTTGAGGTGCCGATGTTCCACGGAGCCTACGAGGAGTGGAGGACAGCGATGAAGACCCGAAGGACAAGTAACGTGAGGTATAATTTCGAATCCGAGTAGTTAAACCTCTCGTTGTTTGCTAGTAACGGTTTAGATACGATTCATGCGCTCAAGTCCGTGTTACGAAGCTTTGATAATCATTTTTCATATATTTCGCCTCCCCGCAAGTTCGTGGGGTGCGTGACATGGACTTACACAGAGGAGCTTACAGAGCAATTTTCACGAACTGAGGACACCAAAAGGCCGCGTTTCTGGGGTCGGAATAGGGACTGTGCGGCGGATCCGCGGTGGAGAAATCGACTCGAGTCCCTAGAAAATTTTTCAGAAGATGATGCCACCAGGGAACCGCGTTTCCACGGTCGAAACTAGGTTGATGCCGCGTTTCCGCTGTCTGGAGGTCGGTTCGTGTCTCGAGAATTTTTCAGTGCCTCTGTTGTTGCAATCTTCTATTATTAGGATTGTTTGTTTTTTGTTTTGAGCTCTGTAGATTTCCAGATCCGAATTTGTTCGTAGATCCTGCAAAATTCACACAAAATACCCTTTCCAAAAATTAACAGATAATATTTTTTTATTTTTTATTTTTATTTTTATTTTAATGATTTTTCAGTTTTTATGATTTTTTAATTTATATTAACCCGAAATTGCAAAAAGGAAATAACACGCCATCCCCGGCAACGACGCCATTTGATTTAGAGAGATTTTATCGATCAAAAATATTATTACCGCAATCAAGAACGGCGTCGTTTGGTAGCTAGCCGGTGAGTACGGATCGGTCCACAGGGATGTTGTGAATTTCCTAGTCGCTCAAACGAGTTAATTCCGATTGTGGTCGGATTGATTATTAAATCTAAAAACTAAATTATTCTATACTAAGATTATCTAGATCTAAGTCTTGCTAGGGTTAGGTCTAGGGTAGGTTTGGAAATGTAAACAAATCTCAACGTTTTCTATACCCAAATTAGGATCTAAGAGGAGTTATGGTAATTATCAATAAAGAGGATTAGATCCATCGGGAAGATGTTTTCTTCCTCTAGTTTCTTGTCCTTCCTTTATCAATCCTTACCCTAACCTCCATGGAAAACACGCGCAACCGATCTTTTATACTACGGTATCACCGTTACCTCGATGGATAGGTTGCCGTAGGGTGCGGTATGTGCAAGTATGCATAGAGTCCTATTAAAATATATAACGGCCAAGAAAGGGATGAGAGATCTTATCTCTCAAAAGCCTTCCCCAAAGCTAACCCTAACAAGCGAGGAGACTACTCGCTCATTAGGGAATTTAAAAACATTTATCAAGGGCAGAGAATGAAAAATTACCTAGGGCAAGAATTGAAATTACCAACTTACTTTACAGATGGCTCTCTTCAAACATTTACGCAGAGTTGTCAGATCTGAATAGATGATATGAAAAGAGGCATCGATGCTCTCTAAAAGAATTCTAAATTTTATTCATAAAATGAGGCATAGGGAGGCATGAAAAAATACAATGGTTTAGGCTTCTATTTATAGGAGATAGAAACCCTAGGTTACAATTGATTCGCACGTATGCATTTACCAAAATATCCCTAGGTTGACTAGTCAGCGCCGCACAAAGTTTTGGTAAAATTTTCTGTCTCGGTCTGCTTAACCTTGCCACGGAACCGCGGCCCGAGGCCTGGTTTGGCCGCGGTTCCGCGGCCAAAAGGAAGTATTGGGCCTTGAAATTTCCCGTGTTGGCTCTGCAGTTTTTGGGCTTCCTAATTCTTTGGTTCTTTTATTAAAATAGCTTCTATGTTTCTTCCAGATCTCCAGTGAACAATTGCAGTGGACTTTTAACCGTTTGCTTTGCGATCTTGGACATTACGTTGCCTTGTACTGATCTTTGTGTAGGCTTTATCAAAATTCCTTCTGTTTGCTGGTCGTAGTTCCACTTTTGCATTATCTTTTCATTATTTTCACTGTTCTAGATCCAAGAACCTGTAACCTGTAATATGTAGCAGACATGCGACAAAAGCACCTGTTTATTTATAAAACAAATAATAATGGGGAATATAATAATGCAATATTATGGTATGAACAGTCGCCATACTCTTTTATTCTCTTCCGGGCCGCGACGGATTCGGCATATTCTTCATTCGTTGTCTGCCGGTTTCTCTCCTTTTCTCCGTCAAATTGAGCCGCAATAAACGTTAGGCTGGATAAACCGAAGACAAGAGCCGTTTTGCTCCGTCGTCCTTAATTTCAGTCGGGGGTGGCGGATACGTTCTGTTTTTACCTCCGATCGTCCCAAATCCGGAAGGGGGACGTCTCGCCCGTTGAACCGAAAGCCCGCAATGAAATATTCTGTCTTCAAAGCCGAGTGTCCCTAGACCGAAAGAGAGTAGGAGGTCGGGACAGAAAGCAAATAAATAAAAAGGGGATGCAACACGAGGACTTCCCAGGAGGTCACCCATCCTAGGTACTGCTCTCGCCCTAGCACGCTTAACTGCGGAGTTCTGATGGGATCCGGTGCTTTAGTGCTGGTATGGTCGCACCCGAATGGCCTGGGTCGCCATACTCTTCTATTCTTTCCCGGGCCACGACGGATTCGGCTTATTCTTCATTCCTTGCCAGCCGGTTTCTCCCCTTTTCTCCGTCAGATTGAGCCACAATAAACGTTAGGCTGGATATAACGAAGACCAGCGCCGTTTTACTCCGTCTTCTTTGCCCGGCGTTCTTAATTTCAGTCAGGGGTGGCGGATACGTTCTGTTTTTCTCTCCGATCGTCCCGAATCCACGGGGGGGTACATCTCGCTAGTTGAACAGAAAGCCCGCATTGAATTATTCTGTCTTCAAAGCCGAGCGTCCCCAGACCGAAAGAGAGTAGGAGGTCGGGACAGAAAATAAATAATTAAAAAGGGGATACAACACGAAGACTTCCCATGAGGTCACCCTTCCCAGTACTACTCTCGCCCAAGCACGCTTAACAGCGGAGTTCAGATGGGATCCGGTGCTTTAGTGCTAGTATGGTCGCATCCGAAAGGCCTGGGTCGCAATACTCATTTATTCACTTCCGGGCCGCGACGGATTCGGCATATTCTTCATACGTTGTCTGCCGGTTTCTCTCCTTTTCTCCGTCAGATTGAGCCGCAATAAACGTTAGGCTGGATATACCGAAGACCAGCGCCGTTGTACTCCGTCTTCCCTACCCGTCGTCCATAATTTCAGTCGGGGTGGCGGATACGTTCTGTTTTTACCTCCGATCGTCCCAAATCCGGGGAGGACAACTCGCCCGTTGAACCGAAAGCCCGCAACGAAATATTCTGTCTTCAAAGCCGAGTGACCCCAGACCGAAAGAGAGTAGGAGGTCGGGACAGAAAATAAATAAATAAAAAAGGGATACAACACGAGAACTTCCCAGGAGTTCAACCATCCGAGTACTACTCTCGCCCTAGCACGCTTATCTACGGAGTTCTGATAGGATACGGTGCTTTAGTGCTGGTATGGTCGCATCCGAAAGGCCTGGGTCGCCATACTCTTTTATTCTTTTCCGGGCCACGACGGATTCAGCATATTCTTCATTCGTTGTCTGCCGGTTTCTCTCCTTTTCTCCGTCAAATTGAGCCGCAATAAACGTTAGGCTGGATATACTGAAGACCAACGCCGTCTTACTCCGTCTTTCTTACCCGTCGTCCTTAATTTCAGTCGGGGATGGCGGATACGTTCTGTTTTTACCTCCGATCGTCCCAAATCCGGGGGGGACGTCTCGCCCATTAAACCGAAAGCCCGTAACGAAATATTCTGTCTTCAAAGCCGAGCGTACCCAGACCGAAAAAGAGTAGGAGGTCGGGACAGAAAATAAATAAATAAAAAGGGGATGTAAGACGAGGACTTCCCAGGAGGTCACCCATCCTAGAACTACTCTCGCCCAAGCACGCTTAACTGTGGAGTTCTGATGGGATCCGGTGCGTTATTGATGGTATGGTCGCATCCGAAAAGCCTGGGTCGCCATACTCTTTTATTTCCTTCCGGGCCGCTACGGATTCGGCATATTCCTCATTCGTTGTCTGCCGGTTTCTCTCCTTTTCTCCGTCTGATTGAGCCGAAATAAACGTTAGGCTGGATATACCGAAAACTAGCGCTGTTTTACTCCGTCTTCCTTAACTTCAGTCGGGGGTGGTGGATACGTTCTGTTTTTACCTCCGATCGTCCCAAATCCGGGGGGGGCGTCTTGCCCGTTGAACCGAAAGCCCGCAACGAAATATTCTGTCTTCAAAGACGAGCGTCCCCGGCCGAAAGAGAGTAGGAGGTTGGGACAGAAAATAAATAAATAAAAAGGGGATGCAACACGAGGACTTCCCAGGAGGTCACCCATCCTAGGTACTACTCTCGCCCGAGCACGCTTAACTGCGGGGTTCTGATGGGATCCGGTGCTTTAGTGCTGGTATGGTCGCATCCGAAAGGCCTGGGCCGCCATACTCTTTTATTCTCTTTCGGGCCGCGACGGATTCGGCATATTCTTCATTCGTTGTCTGCCGGTTTCTCTCCTTTTCTCCGTTAGATTGAGCCGCAATAAACCTTAGGCTGGATATACCGAAGACCAGCGCTGTTTTACTTCGTCTTCCTTAATTTCAGTCAGGGGTGGCGGATACGTTCTGTTTTTACCTCCGATCGTCCCAAATCCGAGGGGGACGTCTCGCCCGTTGAACCGAAAGCCCGCAACGAAATATTCTGTCTTCAAAGCCGAGCGTCCCCAGACCGAAAGAGAGTTGGAGTTCGGGACAGAAAATAAATAAATAAAAAGGGGATGCAACACGAGGACTTCCCAGGAGGTAACCCAACCTAGTACTACTCTCGCCCAAGCACGCTTAACTGCGGAGTTCTGATGGGATCTGGTGCTTTTGTGCTGGTATGGTCGCATCCGAAAAGCCTGGGTCGCCATACACTTTTATTCTCTTCCGGGCCATGACGGATTCGGCATATTCTTCATTGGTTCTCTGCCGGTTTCTCTCCTTTTCTCCGTCAGATTGAGCCGCAATAAACGTTAGGCTGGATATACCAAAGACCAGCGCAGTTTTACTCCGTCTTCCTTGCCCGTCGTCCGTAATATCATTCGGGGGTGGCGGATACGTTCTGTTTTTACCTCCGATCGTCCCAAATCCGTGGGGGCGTCTCGCCCGTTGAACCGAAAGCCCACAACGAAATATTCTGTCTTCAAAGCCGAGCGTCCCCATACCGAAAGAGAGTAAGAGATCGGGACAGAAAATAAATAATTAAAAAGGGGATGCAACACGAGGACTTCCCAGGAGGTCACCCATCCTGGTACTACTCTTGCACAAGCACGCTTAGCTGCGGAGTTCTGATGGGATCCGGTGCTTTAGTGCTGGTATGGTCACATCCGAATGGCCTGGGTCGCCATACTCTTTTATTCTGTTCCGGGCCGTGATGGATTCGGCATATTCTTCATTCGTTGTCTGCCGGTTTCTCTCGTTTTCTCCTTCAGATTGAGCCGCAATAAACGTTAGGCTGGATATACCGAAGACCAGCACCGTTTTACTCCATCTTCCTTAATTTAAGTCGGGGGTGGCGGATACGTTCTGTTTTTACCTCAGATCATCCTAAATCTGGGGGGGGACGTCTCGCCTGTTGAACCGAAAGCCCACAACGAAATATTCTGTCTTCAAAGCCGAGCGTCCCAGACCGAAAGAGAGTAAGAGGTCGGGACAGAAAATAAATAAATAAAAAGGGGATGCAACACGAGGACTTCCCAGGAGGTCACCCATACATGTACTACTCTCACCCATGTACGCTTAACTGCGGAGTTCTGATGGGATCCGGTGCTTTAGTGCTGGTATGGTTGCATCCGAAAGGCCTGGGTCGCCATACTCTTTTATTCCCTTCCGGGCCGCGACGGATTCGGCATATTCTTCATTCGTTGTTTGCCGGTTTCTCTCCTTTTCTCCGTCAGATTGTACCGCAATAAACGTTAGGCTGGATATACCGAAGACCGGCGCCGTTTTACTCCATCTTCCTTGCCCGTCGTCCTTAATTTCATTCGGGGGTGGCAGATACGTTCTGTTTTTACCTCCGATCGTCCCAAATCCAGGGGGGACGTCTCGCCCGTTGAACCGAAAGCCCGCTACGAAATATTCTGTCTTGAAAGCCGAGCGTCCCCAGACCGAAAGAGAGTAGGAGGTCGGGACAGAAAATAAATAATTAAAAAGGGGATGCAACTCGAGGACTTCCCAAGAGGTCACCCATCCTAGTACTACTCTCCCCCAAACACGTTTCACTGCGGAGTTCTGATGGGATCCGGTGCTTTAGTGCCGGTATGGTCGCATCCGAAAGGCCTGGTTTGCCTTACTCTTTTAATCTCTTCCGGGCCGCGATGGATTCGACATATTCTTCATTCATTGTCTGCCGGTTTCTCTCCTTTTCTCCGTCAGATTGAGCCACAATAAATGTTAGGTTGGATATACCGTAGACCAGCGCCGTTTTACTCCGTCTTCCTTAATTTCAGTCGGGGGTGGCGAATACATTCTGTTTTAACCTCGGATCGTCCAAAATCCGGGGGGGGACGTGTCGCCCGTTGAACCGAAAGGCCGCAACGAAATATTCTGTCTTCAAAGCCGAGCGTCTCCAGACCGAAAGAGAGTAGGTGGTCGGGACAAAAAATAAATAAATAAAAAGGGGATGCAACACGAGGACATCCCAGGAGGTCACCCATCCTAGTACTACTCTCGCCCAAGCACGCTTAACTGCGGAGTTCTGATGGGATCCGGTACTTTAGTGCTGGTATGGTCGCATCCGAAAGGCCTTGGTCGCCGTACACTTTTATTCTCTTCCGGGCCGCGACAGATTCGGCATACTCTTCATTCGTTGTCAGCCGGTTTCTCTCCTTTTCTCCGTCAGATTGAGCCGCAATAAACGTTAGGCTGGATATACCGAAGACCAGCGCCGTTTTACTCCGTCTTCCTTGCCTGTCGTCCTTAATTTCAGTCGGGGGTGGCGGATACGTTCTGTTTTTACCTTCGATCGTCCCAAATACTTGGGGGGCGTCTCGCCCGTTGAACCGAAAGCCCGCAATGAAATATTCTGTCTTCAAAGCCGAGCGTCCCCAGACCGAAAGAGAGTAGGAGGTCGGGACAGAAAATAAATAAATTAAAAGGGGACGCAACACGAGGACTTCCCAGGAGGTCACCCATCCAAGTACTACTCTCGCACAAGCACACTTAACTGCGGAGTTCTGATGGGATCCAGTGCTTTAGTGCTGGTATGGTCTCATCCGAAAGGCCTGGGTCGCCATACTCTTTTATTCTCTTCCGGGACGCGACGGATTCGGCATATTCTTCATTCGTTGTCTGCCGGTTTCTCTTCTTTTCTCCGTCAGATTGAGCCGCAATAAACGTTAGGCTGGATATACCGAAGACCGGCACCGTTTAACTCCATTTTCCTTAATTTCAGTCGGGGGTGGCGGATACGTTCTGTTTTTACCTCCGATCGTCCTAAATCCGGGGGGGATGTCTCGCCCGTTGAATCGAAAGCCCGCAACGAAATATTCTGTCTTCAAAGCCAAGCGTCCCCAGACCGAAAGAGAGTAGGAGGTCGGGACATAAAATAAATAAATAAAAAGGAGATGCATCACGAGGACTTCCCAGGTGGTCACCCAAACTAGTACTACTCTCGCCCAAGCACGCTTAACTGCGGAGTTCTGATGGGATCCGGTGCTTTAGTGCTGGTATGGTCTCATCCGAAAAGCCTGGGTCGCCATACTCTTTTATTCTCTTCCGGGCCGCGACGGATTCGGCATATTCTTCATTCATTGTCTGTCGGTTTCTCTCCTTTTCTCCGTCAGATTGAGCCGCAATAAACGTTAGGCTGGATATACCGAAGACCGGCGCCGTTTTCCTCCGTCTTTCTTGCCCGTCGTCCTTAATTTCCGTGGGGGGTGGTGGATACATTCTGTTTTTACCTCCGATCTTCCCAAATCCAGGGGAGGACGTCTCGCCTGTTGAACCGAAAGCCCGCAACGAAATATTCTGTCTTCAAAGCCAAGCGTCCCCAGACCGAAAGAGAGTAGGAGGTGTTTACCCCAATCAGAGCAAAGCTCTGTTCAAATTCCATGGCGGGAAACGAAGAAACGCTTCTGTTTCCCCCAATCAGAGCAAAGCTCTGCTTTGAAATTAAACTAAAAATTAAAGTTGAAATAAATGAAGCAACGCTTCAGATGATCTGCGCTCTGCGCTGCGCGCCACGTGGCAGTGCAGTTATGCCGCGCTCCGCGCTGCGCGACACGTGGCAGCACAGTTGCGCTATGCTACACGTGTCAAGCGCTGGGGCGTTTGCGCCAAACAGAATTAAAATTCCAGTAAAATCTTTCTGTTCTTATTAAAACAAAAAGATTGTCTTCTGTAAAACAGAAGCCCTTGGATCAAAAATCCAACGGTGGGGAAAATTCCCCAAATCACTCAGAGAATGATCCCTTTAACAAATTTAACAAATTAATGGGCACTATATAAAGGCCCCTAGACCCCAATTCAAAAGAGACAACACAAAAACAGAGAGAAGAGAGAAACTCAAGAAACAAAGAGAGAACTCCTCTAAAGAACTCTGAGAAGAATTCAGAAAGAAGAAAAAAGGTAAAACATTTATAAAAAGAAGAATTTCTTCTGAATAGATCATTGATCTAAAAACAAGATCCAGGATCTTCAATAAAAAAAATAATAAAAGCATTGCTTTTGTATGAACCATTGCTTCTGGAATCTTAAAGATTCTTCTCTTGAATCCAAAATTGGATCAAGATATTAAACAGTGCCTTGCACTTGTAAATCTGCACTGTTGCGCTCCTGGGTTGGCGCAAGCCACCAGAGAGCGCCACGTGTCAGCACCATAACAACTTGCGCTATGCGCTTTCAAGATAGAGCATTTCTCTCTGAAATCGGCGCAACTCACCAGAGCGCGCCACGTGTCAGCAGCGCAACTGCGCAGCGCACTGCGCTGTTGCGCTTACGCTCACCAGAGTGTGACACGTGTCACCTCCACATGCGCTTGCGCTCAATAATGGCACAAAGCGCTTGACAGGCCACTGTCAGATAATTAATGCACTGCATTATTTATAGAAGGGCCAAGCCCAATTAAAAAAAGGGCCTAACAGGCCTAATAAAATTCAATGCATTACTTTGAAAAGGGCAGAGCCCAAATAAAAACAGATGCTCTGCATCATTTAAAAGGGACATAGCCCAAATCAAAAAGGCCTAGCAGGCCAAAAGAAAATGAAGTGCATTATTAAACAGGGGCCAAGCCCTAGTGCAGGCCTAATAGGCCAAAAATAAAAACGTTGAATATTCTCAACTGGACTTAGCCCAATCATTGCAGTAAGTCCTCAAATTAAATTGACTGAGCAAGACTGCTCTCTTAAATCAATTTACATCCGGTTCAAGGGTACATCTCTAAACTCCTCTGACACCTATCGTTGTAATCCTTCAACGACGTCAGAGAGGCGACGAGTCCCGACAACCACGCATCCATACGGACTGTGGGGTCCTTAAACTCATGGACTTATGCGTCCTTAAACCAAAATACGGACTGTGGGGTCCTTAAACCCATGGACTTATGCGTCCCTAAACTAATGGACTAATGCGTCCTTAAACACACCCATACGGACTGTGGGCTCCTTAAACCCATGGACTTATGCGTCCCTGAACTAATGAACTAATGCATCCTTAAACACATCCATATGGACTACGGGGTCCTTAAACCCATGGACTAATGCATCCTTAAACTAATATCCGTCCCTAAAACGGGAACGATGGCCCCTATGTCCTTAAACTGGAAATGGACCACCTTGTCCCTAAACCGGCAATAGACCACCATGTCCCTAAACCGGCAATGGACCACTATGTCCCTAAACTAGAACAATAGAGCCCCCAAATGCCCTTTTGTCAGGATCTAAACGATTCTGTTAAGCTGATCTTAGTGTCAAATTAGACTAACGTATCCTTAACAAACGTTTAAGTTGATCTTAGCCTCAAATATGGCTAATGTGTCCTTAAACTAAAACCTTCAAACAGACTTTAGTCCCAAATTGAACTATAGATCTCCCAACCAACTTTGGTTTAAGGGTACATCCCTGAACTCCTCTGATATTTGTCGTTGTAATCCTTCAACGTCGTCAGAGAGGTGACGGGTCCCGACAACCACACATTAATAAGGACTGTGTAGTCCTTAAACTCATAGACTTATGCGTCATTAAACCAATATACGTCCCTAAAATAGGAATGTTGGACCACCATGTCCCTAAACTGGAACAATAGAGTCCAAATGCTCTTTTGTCGGATCTAAATGATCCCGTTAAGTTGATCTTAGTCTAAAATTGGACTAACGTATCCTTAAAAAACGTTTGAGTTGATCTTAGCCTCAAATATGGCTAACATATGTTGCGCCACGGCAGCGCCCCGGCCGTCTATCCGAGGCCAAAATGCGGGATCAAAATTTTCTTAACTTTTAAACTGGCGCTACCAGCGGACAATATACCCAGATCGTAACCATTAACCGATACTAGCTAACAAGAGAAAGGGTGAGAGATATACCGAGTGATCCGAGTCCTCCGGTCTTCTCGTCGTCGTCCCGATCTCCCGCGGAAACTCCGGTCGTCGCATCCTTGCCGGAAGGGCACCACATCGTCTGCATCTTTTACGGGCTCCCACCTCAATACCGAGGCAACTCGGGCACGAAGCTGGCAAGTCGACATGCCCAAGATTTGCTGTAGAATGTAGTGTAGAATCATAGTCTCTTTTGGGGTGGTGAAGTTGCCATGGAGGGAGAAGAGAATCAAGAACTTTGGAAAGGGTTTTAGAGAATTTAGCAAGCATGGAAAAAGAGATGTGAATGATACATTTTCCACACACAAAATCAAATGAACCATTCTCTCATTCCCTTGAAGTGGCCGGCCTCCCTTATTCCCAAATGGTGGAGAAAAATCAAAACTCATGAAGGGAGGTGAGTGTAGGAGAAAGGAAAAGGTGACCACATCATAAAGCAAAGCTCACATCAACCATTCTAATCACTTCTAATCTCATAAAGCAAGTGATGAGAAGGAAAAAGAATCTCATCATGAAAAGATATCATGATGCCACCAATATGCAAGATACCCCTTCCACAAATGTTATTTGCAAACTTGCAAATAACCCCCCTCCATCGGAAAAGTCCGGCCGGGAAAGAACAAAGGAAAACCGGCCGGAACGGAATGCAAACTGGCAACTCCAGAAAACTGGTCCCGTAATAAATTACAGGAAAACCCCGATACTGTGCATACACACCCGCATCTGTATTCCGACCGGATACAAATGCAATGAGACAAAATCTACACTGTACTAAACTAGGATCCGGCTTAAACCAAAGCCGGCTAGTAAAATCTGTTAGATCCTGCAATACCGCACGTATCTGATCGAACCCTGCCATATATCCATACGGCCACTAGTACAAACCGTTCGATCCTGATCCGTGCAATACCGCACGTATCTGATCGGACCCTGCCATATCTCCATACGGCCTCTACAGCGTTTCGCCCGAAAGCTTGAGTAACTGAAAGTGTGGTGGACTCTAAAGACTCGTCAATACTATGGCTGTGGATTTAACCACTAGCACGTCAGAGGTATAAGCCAATACATGACGGGCGACCAGCTATTGACCAAAAGGGACGTCGATGAGCGAACTCATCCTGACACCCTACTGAGCCTGTCAGTGACAATATCCGTATAGTCTGGTCCGTTCGTCTATGAGTATCGCATGGCGGGCCTAGGGGGTTGGTAAAAGTCAGACCCCCAAAAGCGGTACAAGTCGTGTCGGAACGTAGCCCAGAACACCCTGAGATACTACTGGAATACCTACCAGTAAATCTCCTGCCTCGGCCGAGGGCTTTGTGTAATGGCTCTCCTAGACACAGCGCGACCTCACCCCCAATACCGGGAGAGACGAACCTCTGCAGATCCGCTCACTGCCTCCATGTGAGTCGGGACTGTACCCAACTAAAACCTGTTTGCACGACTCCTTTGAGCCGTGGTAGGGTAGTAATCAAAGCACAGTGGGAACTCACACGAGACAAATGACGATCTCAGGTCGATGAACTAACCTGTACACATGTCACCAGGGAACTGCTATCTGACATCTGGTATAAGACCAACTAGCAGGTTCCCGGCGAGTCCTGTCCGGTGTACTCATAACCCAATGAGCACCTGTATACATCTTAGGTGAACCAACTGACACCAGTGGCTTGTGAGACCGGCCACCGCCCCTCGTCGGGGTCTCGACTGTATACACAAGTCTACTAATGGAGTATCGATGCCCTGTCTCGAAACTCCTACGACTAGGGACCTTTTAAGGATGTGCTTATAGACTACCAGCTCCCACGTATATGATCGCCATCATACTGCTGGTAGTCAAGCAAGAATCCTAGGGGCTCTATCAACGTGTAATAGTGACATGTCAGGTCACCTAAAGTAGTACACGATGATAAAGATAAACCAGATAGCATACTATCATCTCGAGCAAGACTGTCCTCCTGGGATAGGTCCTCCCTCAATCATTGCAATCACGTGCCTGTGATCCAATAATTGAATCTGAGGGCACTATCTCCAACAATCTCCTACTTGCACTCAAGGCTAATTATTGCGATGTCGCATACTCACAGCCCGTGTGATACCGAACACCCAACTCCTCTACTAGTCAGTCTCACAAAGCTCGTTTGCGAAACTATTGCGTTCGAGGAATAGCCTCAGTGAGTGGATCCGCTGTGATGTTTCTTTCTATGTATCTCTATATCTCAAGTTCGCAGAGAAAGCCATCTCCCGAAATGAGCAATACCTGTCTTAGAGTATGTCTGGATATCTGATGGGACCTAGCTCATAAATGAACTCCAAATCCAAACTTCTTAGACTGTATCGATGACTGAACTTAATTAGTACCCAGCACCATGCCTCACTCAGTATTGCCTTGGACCACCTGTTCAATATACTGCCCCTCGTCAGAGGGAAAACTATAACTCTGACAGCCACTCTGCCATCCAGGTCACCTTGGAAGCCTGGAATGATAACCGTCTCCTAAAGGAGGCTGTCGTTATCACATCCCTAGGACACGCACTTATGTCCTAAAACTGCTTCCGATTGTTTCTCAAGGATTGGATTAATATCAACTTATTGCATCTACTGCAAGAACAGCATTTGGTGTGGTACTTGACATCTCATGATTGACTCAATTACCTAAGCAAGTGATCTGTCAATCATGCGTATCCCTCTCCCCTTTAGTCTGTAAGACACCTTTAGAGAGGGTAACTCCATTACCTGCAGGTGTACTACCGTGCCAGGAGTCGTCCATTCTAAATACTCTTAGAATGTTGTCAAAGTACCCTGATTGGGAAACCACCCAAATCTAGATCTAAAACCATAGATCTAGTAACCAGTATGTCTGATATAATGTCCAAGTCCTTTGTGGAGAAACCACTGTGTGACAACCAAAGTATAACCGATCGTAGTATAGGAGTTTCCTTTCCTACTCTGTGTATGTCATCAAAAAACCAGGACATCACACCCTACTACCTTCTTAACAGATCCATCCCCTATTCTGATGACGTCTAACCTATGACTGTCACATCAGAAATAGATGATCTAACTCCGTTATATCTGCTTTAGTCTATAAATAGACATAAGCCTGATGTCCACCAATGCTTCCGCTGCTCCCACTGACTACGACAACCCTCTGGCAGAGTCATATAGACGTTCACTTCTAAAGCTAGTTTAGAACGACGCTATACTCATCCTCCTGCCGGGTCTCGCAGCCTGGAACAACAACAATGGCGAGTGTGGATAAACAAGAACTTCCCTGTCACCGTTCTTGAGGCTACCGGAGTACCTCTCGGGTGCCTGAAGTTACCCACCGTATCTGCGGAGTGGCCAATGGAATGTCAAACCAGATTGAATCTTTAGGTTCCTTATCAAATCTTTATTAATCGTTTGCGGTTCTGGAATCACTTCCAGTTCTACCATACTCCCACTACTGTTTTCTAAAAAAATCCATTTCTTTTAAAAATGTGGCGAGTCAAGAACAATATCTCTATTGATCTTCCAGATGGTAGAAAGTCAACCCTCGTCATAGCCTGGGTCAACCCGCAAATAGCCATTACAGAAACGTGCCTTGAGTTGTCCAGTGTCTGGTTTTAATCATAAGCCGGACAACTCCCCGTACCTTAACATCGTTAAGATATGAACTGTTCTATATCCAATATAGAACCAGAGGCACTGATTTAATTGAACCAGATTCAAATCATGCAGCTATCTCCAGTGCATGTCAACTAAATGGAAGGAGGCCGATCAGCGTTACTCAACTTAGGAATGCTTCCATTTATGAGTAACCTGAAAGAGAAGCAATCATTACTATCAACTGAATACCATACACAAGTATCGATCACTTTGAAGAATCCCGATACTTGCTACACCTGGTTCTCTACTCTATTCAAAATACCTATAACTCCTCAAAACTTAGACCCTGTGTTTCTACGAAACACATGTCTAAGAACTAGAGAAGTTAAAATTAAACAGAATATAGTATGAGGACCAACCCCTCTGTCTTAATGGACACTGAACAACATACAATACTCTGTATAAGTCCGCTGAGTCTAACAACTCTTTCACTGTGCGTCGTAGGTTGAAAACTGTACTTATTGTTAAGAAGAATTACACCGCTGTTTGATGCTCCTTACCTAACCATCCACTGATATAGGTAAATGTCATCGACATAATATCAAAAGGTATATCTCACTCTATGAAAATAGACGTACAGATATATCAATTTGAAATTGGTGCACAACAGCGGATATTCAAAACCAAATATTTGCCGACCGGCAAACAGCCCAGGTGATCTCCTCAAATATCACCGATTACAACGAATCCCGATATAATGAGGATGATCACCCTATTCCCAATAACTTACTCCCACCCATCATCTGTAAAACCAACAGATGTGAGAATCAAACCTAGTAAATACATACCCTGGAGCAAGTGTCTAATCAGGAAATCAGTTTTCTTTTAACAGTACACAGTTGAACTGAAAACATTGAAATATTTCGATAGGGTATCCTGGTATTCCTAGTAATGCCTCTACCATTATCCAGATTCACAACTATAACCGTATAATTCTTTGCCACCTCTCCAAATCCCTTTATATGTCTTTAGTCATTACCTTCTGCACACCCCTTAGGCCAAATGGTTTTCTTCCTTCCCTACCGTTCGGCACCAGCCTATGGTTTGGAAGAAGACTATCCAATAAGCATATAGGGTGTACTGTCCTAATCCTAGGAGCACTCACAAAGCGAGAGAAGGTGAAGATAAAAGACAACCGAATAAACCTTATTCCTATTTTTCCCGGACCAGAATCCATCCCCGAACTGGAACAAGTTCCTTTCGAGTTCGTATATAACCATACGATGGATTATCCAATAAACTGGGATCTTCGTAGTAATACGGAGTGTCCTGGAGAAATACAAAGGTGATTTAGGATTGGCGAAGAAATACTTGGTTTGGTCGTGAATAGCAGTCACAATTTACTTTGCCCTCTTACTAATCCCTTGCTTTGTCTGAACTTAATACCCTATGTACACCGTTTAGGCTAATTGGTTTTCTTCATTCCCTACCGGTCGGCACCAGCCTATGGTTTGGAAGAAGACTATCCAATTTGCGTAATAGGTGTACTACTCCTAAACCAAGGAGTACTCGCAACCTGAGAGAAGGTGAAAAGAAAAGACAACTGAATAGTCCTATTCGTTTTCTCCAGAACCAGAAACCATCCTCGAATTCCTTCGAGTTCGTATATAACCATACGATGGTTTTGTCCAATGGAAGTGGACGTTCGTAGTAGTACGGGGTGTCCTGGAGAAAAGGGTAAAAGTAGGAGTGGCAATGAGGTTTGCAACTCTGACAATCCAAAAGCCAGTGTTAAAGAAGGTTCGGTCAACTTGGTCACTGAGTTATAGTCCAGGGTCGGGTCAATGGTTGCTGCCAAAGAGAGAGAGAAAAGAAACACTCAGCGTGCACTCTAACCTAGATCAGAATGGTTATCACTTTGTCTAATCTGGAAACCTCCCACTGTACCTCAAATTCTCCTCCAAACCTGAAAGAAGAATTAGTCGGGATCACCCGAGGAGTAAACCAACTCATCAGTGGGAATCGGGATCCAACTATCATTGCATGATAACGTGACGGAATCCGCTCACGTCATCACACTCCAGAAGGTATGCGCATATCTGGCAAGTTTCAGTTCTTTTGAAACTCCCGATGTGATTTTTACCCCTAGGACCCAAGTGACCTTGACTGAGCCAACATATCAAAGGATCCTAGTCAAGTTCAACCCATCATTATCTTGATTGCATTAGACCCACCCGCACGAATCCTTGACTGAGCCAAAATGACCGCACGACTGTCCTAACCAATCTCATATCCATGCAACAGAAAAGCACTACATAGCTACCGAACACTACGCCTCGGCTAAGCACGACATACGCAGCACGAATACTAAGTAATACTAATCTGAAATGACGGAGGGCTACGAATGGTTTTTGGCGAAAAACCTTTTACCGTAATGAACTTGATATCGTTGAAGGAACTGGATAACTTTTTATAAAAATATAGTGACGAAAACCTTTGCTAAAGAGGTCACTCCCGGTGAAGGGATCTCGGCTCTTTCCCCGTAGAATGAGGTGCAGGATATTCCAACTGAATACCTCGATGCAAAGCAAAAGTAATCGGCTATAGTGAAGTTATTGCCCTGACGCAAACTTCTGTCCAAGGGGTCACTCCCGGTGAAGGGATCTCGGCCCTTGCCTCGTCGACTGAGGAGCAGGATATTCCAAATGAATACCACGATGCAAAACAAAAGTGAACGTCCTTGCAATAACAGCTTTTTGAAAAATGTTCCAACAACATCAGAATAGGTTTGTTTAGCTTGCATTGATCAGAATCAACGCAGTCCCATCAATTGATCACACCACAAAGAACGAAAATATACTGATGTACGTATATGTCATCCGCATTCGCCACTGGGTCCCGTCATTACCCGTTAGGTTAGCTAACTAACGACAGAGCGGGGACTGGACTAGCGCGGATGTAAAACATATACAACATCTATTAATATATATACCAATATATTATTTTCGCTCAAGGCTGTTGGGGTAAAAATTTACACCCCGGGTGACCAAGTCAAAATCCAAGTCAACCCCAAGCCAAGTGGGCCCAAGCCCAGACCCAGTGGGCCCATGCCCGAGTCGAGCCCGAACATGAAGCGGCCGGCCTCCTCCACGCCAAGATAAAATTTTTGTAATAAATAATTTTGTTGCATTTTCTTTTATTTTTATTTTATGGATAAATGTAAGAAAAATAGGCATAAAGCCAAATTTTTGTAAAGCCCATGGCTTATGTGCAAAAAGAAATGGCACATGAGCCATGGGATAGGCAAAATACCATTTTGTGAAGCCCAAGGGGCTATGTGTAAAATGAATGGCCTATAAAGGCAAAGATAATGAAATATCTCACCAACTTTTTCTCTCTAAAAAAAAAAGTCTTAGAGCTGAGCTCTTTTCTTCCATCTTCAAGGTTCTAAACCCTTTCATTTTCTTTTGAATTTAAATCAAGAGTTTTACTCTTTCTTTCCCAAAACTAAGTAGTTTTCCACCACAAAACCCACAAAGGGGAACTCAGATCTCCCATCAGATCTAAAAAAAGGAGTGATTTTTAAAATCTCCTGCTTCTTGATCTTCAAGATCCGGCCAAGCGATAGGAGGAAGAAGAAGAACATCTTTCACTAAATCCCCCCAAAAAAAAAGAAGAAGAAGAAGAAGAACACTCAGGAGTCCAACTCCTCTTTGATTTCTCATCAGAGAAATCTTTTTAGGCTAAAAGCCTCTTTTTCTCGCCGGCGCTCCAGCGCAGAGCGCCCACGTGCCGACACGTGGCGCGCTTGCGCTCCAGCGCAAGCGCTCGAGCGCAAGTCGCCCTCGTGCCGACACGTGGCGCTCTTGCGCTCCAGCGCAAGCGCCCGAGCGCAAGTCACCCTGGTGTCGACACGTGGCGCGCTTGCGCTCCAGCGCAAGCGCTCGAGCGCAAGTCGCCCTCTTGCCGACACGTGGCGCTCTCGCGCTCAAGCGCTCGAGCGCAAGTCGCCCTCGTGCCGACACGTGGCGCGCAAGCGCTCGAGCGCAAGTCGCCTACATGCCGACACGTGGCGCGTTGCGCTCCAGCACTCTGCGCTCGAGCGCAAAGCGCCCACGTACCGACACGTGGCGCGCTCGCGCTCAAGCGCCTAGGCGTTAGCCCCACGCATCCTTTCGATGTCTTTTTCCTCTTTACTTATATATACATGTATATATATACATATGTATACAAATGTACACATACACATACTCCGCCACACTCTCCCCCTCAAAAACTCTGCGTGGCTCCCGATATATCCAACCCTCCCTTTCAAAACACAACACACGCACACCGCACATTGAGTTCGTATGACCAGTTTAACCCATTAATCGGAGGTTCCCTCGCCCCAAAGGCGAGGGGTAATTAACGGCAGCTTAGTCCGCGGCTGCCGGAGATTCGGATCCCCATAATCATTAAACCCCGGCCTACCCTAGGCAGGGGGAATCTGTAGTACGCCTGACAAGCGTGCGCGTATTCCCATCTCAATGGGGTGACGAAAAACACCCTACAGATTCTGGCACGCCCGGTGGGACCAATCTCTCCTTCCATATTTCGGGTTAAACGTTCATGCGAACTCAATCAATATACATACCTGTATTTATACTAAAAATAATGCTTTTTCATGCAGATTTTCAAGCAATCAACCTTCGATGACAATGTCTCCCCAGACGAATTCAGCTTCCAACGGCACCCCGATTCTGTACGTGGTCAAGATCAACGCTCGTGTGGTTCTCCCCGCAAGCCTCAGTCGACAGTGGGAGGAACCGCCCCGCCAGTTCGGCTCCGTCATCATCTACCCTGCCGGAAGCGCTCATCTGGCGGAGATCCCGGCGGAACAGGTGGCCAAGCCGGTCTCAAGGGGAAAGAGGCCGAATGTCGTGATCGCCAAGGCACCATAACCGAAACTCAAGACGCTATCTGAACGACTCCCTGACGCTCTAGCTGGGGGCAAGACTTCCGATGCGAAGGGCAACATCAAATGTCGCGGACGAGCTCAGGCGATGACTCTAACAAATGCACAATCGGGCGTATCTCCAAGGCCCTCCATCAACCGGTCTGCGGCATCTTCCCAAAAAGTCGAAGTCTGCCAGGTGCTTAGAACAGAAAAGTTAAGGCAGAAGCGGCTCAGGTATCGAGCCAACAAGAGGGCCAAGGCTTCGGCCAAATGGAATCGTGTGAAGTTCCAAGTGCAGGGTTGCCCGGCGACGACGGCCGAGTCGGACGTAAGAATCAGCAATTCCTTCGAGCCTCTGAAGTGGGTTCAGAAAAACGCCATGACCGCCAGAATCAAGAAGACAGCGGTCCGAACAGTGCCACAAAGAGACGTGTCCCGGCCCCAACAGAAAAAGTATGACACTGTCTCTTCAAGAGTCTATCAAGCACTTTGTGCCGCGCGAAAGCAGCGGGGCAAACCCAGAAAAGAAGCGCCAGCACCATTCAAGAACCTGGTTAGGCCGGCCGCCTTCAATCGACTACCATCTACCGAAACAAGGGGGTCAAGACAGCGAGCCGTGAAATCAGCTTCCAATGATAGAGAGACGGTCGGATATATCATCCATACGGTCTATATGGCGGGCGGGCGCCCCAGCGACAACCTTCGCAGCAAAAGCAAGGACGGGGCCACCACATCCCAAGCCCAATCTAGCCTGAATGTGGTTGCCGCCGCCCAAGAACAGCCGCCCCTGCTGGATGAAGAAAACCCTCTCGATGAGGATGATAGGCAGATAGACCCCTAGGTCCATGTAGAGTCAAGCTCGGACAGCGAGGAAGAGCCGACTTTCCGCCCTAGGACTGCGGAGCAAGAGCTGCTTCAAGAACTTCGAAAACAGCTCAGGAGCAAAGATAAAGAGATGGCCAAGCTCTATTCGAAGATTGACGACTTAACGAACGTGGTGATGCAGCTTATGGCTCAAATTGATCGAGCGCCTCCTAATCAAGCACAAGCCGCTACTAATCAGCCGGGTGATGATAATCCGAGGCAGCCAATGCCTGTTCCTTTGGGACCAAGACTGGTCGAGCCGAATGAAAGCCGGCTACATTCCGCTTCTGGGGACGCCTTGGCCCCAGATAGCACCATCCCGCTAACACAGGATCGGATAATGGATTTGGTCACCAGCAAGGTTAAAACATTGGTGGCCGAAGCTGAAGCTCAGAAAGAAGTCGGCAGTAGTGGACGGCCATATCCCGCGCAGTACGATCTGATTGAGTTCCCAAGCGGCTACGTCATCCCTAAGTTCGGAAGATTTGATGGAACGGGGAATGCAAACCAGCACGTCGCCCACTTCAAAGCATCGTGCGGAAATACAGGGGGCAACGATGCGCTCCTTCTTCGTCAGTTTGTCAACAGCCTGACCGGCGTCGCCTTCGACTGGTATGCGAGTATACCGGACGGGTCCGTCATTACCTTTGCCCAAATGGAGTCTCTGTTCCGACAAAGGTTCATGAGCGTCAGTGATAAAATCTCCATTGCCGACCTTGTGAGGACTAAGCCGGGGAAGAATGAATGCAACACCGACTTTATCGCCCGGTGGCGTAATCTCACAGTTAAGTGCGAACCGCCGCTGGAGCAGGACCAGTCCGTCAGCCTTCTCATTGGGAACCTCAGCAATTGGATGGTCCCCTTCTTGTGTACAGCGGGCCTCAAGACGTTTCAGGAGCTAACCAAGAAAGTCCAAATGCTGGAACGCTCGAAGCAAGAGTCTCCGCCGGACTCTCAGAGAGACAAAATCTGGAAAAGCAAACGGGACGACAACCGTAGAAGCGGGGGTTCCAGCAGTACCAATGTCTTCAATGCCTCCGACAATGAAGAAAAGCGAAGGGCGGGCGAATCCAAAACTAACCGATCTCGAAAGCCATTGCTGGGAGGAGATGGGCCCACCCTAGAGGAGAAAAAGAACAAAGTTTACTCTTTCAGAAGGGACAAGGTTCGCAAGATATTTAAAGATGCCTTGAACAACGGCCTACAATTGCCGGAGTCGAAAAGACCCCAAGAAGCAAAAATGACCGACAATCCTCTGTATTGCCCGTACCACCGAGTAGTGAGCCATGCGATCGAGGATTGCTATATCTTCAAAGACTGGGTCGAGAAGCAGTACAAGGCTGGAGAGATCGAGCTGTCTAAAAGCGTGTTGGTGAACAATCAAGTTGCAGCCGCCAACTTTATACAGACGGAAGCTGAAGCCTTCTGGGAGCAGACAGCCGAACCCGCTGCCCTGACAAACGAAACTGATTCATCGCGGCCTCCGTGGAGTACGCACATATCTAATAAGACGAAGAAGATGCTAAAGCTACTTCAGAAAGTGCCCAGGATGGAATGGGAAGGACAGAAGAAGCCTACCAGTCCAGCTACCAATGCGGCTCCATCAGGCTCAAAATCCAAGAAGCTCAAGAAGAAGAAAAGTGCAGCTCGGCGCGAAAAAGAGTCTGCAGGGAGATCGACCATTCAAAAATATATCGATTCCCTCGAAGAATATGAACAAAAGGAAAGAACATTGATTCAATTGAAGGAGTTCTTCCCTGTACAAGCGGCTGAAATTCTGGAGGAGTTAGAAGAAGACTCAAATGAAGAGATCCCAGTAGTGACCTGCTACGCCATCTATCTTGGCAGCGACTCCGAGGATGATCTCTGTTTTCCGGAAGAGGACGAGGAGCTCACCACAACGACCAATCAAATCCAGCTCAGAAGCGGCAGGGCTCTACCGCCAAATCAGGGCAACGCCCCAAGAGGGAAGGAAAAACAAGTCACTAATGAAGAAGATGGCAGAGAACCGGCTGATGAAAACATAAGTCCTTCCTCGGTGGACTATAATGTCTTGGCGCATCTCCGGAAGCTTCCGTCTCTCCTGAGCATCTACGACGCCTTGGTCCTATCTAAGGAGCTTAGAGATGTTCTCATCCACGCTCTACAAAACCCCGAGCGGTATCAGGCCCACTTTGCGGAAATTAATATGAAAGAAGTCCAGCACGCTTTGCATGCCGCCGCAGTCACATTTAAGGATGAAGACTTGCTACTGGGAACGGCGGAGCATAATCGGCCGCTTTACGTGACCGGATACAGCGACGGAGATCGAATTAATCGTATATTGATTGATCCGGGGTCCTCAGTGAACATCATGAACTTGCGAACTCTGAAGAGTTTGTCAATGGACGTCCGACACCTGTCAAGGGAAAGGATTGTCATTCAAGGCTTCAACCAAAATTGCCAGCAAGTTCTGGGGTCTATAGCTTTGCCAATCAAATTTGGGGATCTGCAAAATGAAGCTAAGATATACGTGATCGACGCCGACACATCTTATAAGATTCTCTTGGGGCGGCCGTGGCTCCACGATTACGGCATCATTCCGTCAACTCTCCATCAATGCATGAAGTATACTAAAAATGGTGAAGAAAGACGCATTGACGGAGACATCCAGCCGTTCGGTGTGCATGAAGTCCGATATGAAGATTCTCGGTACTTTACGAACCACCAAAATGCTAAGCCACAACTGACCGAGGATAGAACGGCCCCAAGACTCAAAAGCAAATCTGCGCCGGCTATCACTTTCAAAAGCAAAAATACCCAAGTGCGCCCGCATTTCGGCAGCGACTCTGATGAGTCCGACGCTGGAAGCCCGTCCTTCCACAAAACTCGCCCTCATTTTGGCAGCGATACGGATGAATCTGTTACTGAAGGCCTATCCAGCAGCAAAGTCCGCCCTCATCTTGGCAGTGACACTGAAGAGTCAGAAGAAGAGGACCTGCCGTGCAACAGCTGTGCAGATCGGCCCCCCATGCAACAAGCGAAACTACGAGAGACCTTCAAAGTTGCAGAAGGGTCCCTAGCCGTTACAAGGGTACCAAAGCAAATGTGCAAAGAGCTCGATGCATTATCAATCTCCACCGTGGACCAGCTGAAAACTTTCTACGTTCCCGGGAGGAAAAGTGGGCAGAAGGGCATCTTGTTTTATGGGTCAAACCCCGTTGTGCACCCGGACGACCTTTCTGTCGCGTGCCTTCCCTATGAGAGAGGCATAAGAGCCGTCCTCAATCCCAGATACTATGCGCCCGAGATGCGGGAATACTTTAAGAAGTGCGGATGCCGGTTATATCAAACGGAGTCCGAAGCAAAGTTTTACGAAGGACTATGGTATCCGCCCCAGGTCCGAGCACTCATCGATGGACGGATTCCAGATAGACGGGGCATAGGCTACATTCAACCTGATTCCAAAGCGTGCTACATGATCCATGTTGGTGAGACCAGCGAAAGATCAAATGATGATGACGAGATAGCCGAGCCAGAAGAAGCTCCTCAAGAGCTCGAAGATGGCGGACAAGCAACCTTTGATGAGCTAACCGAGATTGACTTAGGAACGCCCGATAATCCAAGGCTGACCTACATCAGCTCACTCTTGTCGGAGGAAATGAAAGAGCAGATAATTGCCCTGCTGCGTGAGTTCGTCGACTGCTTCGCGTGGACGTACAAAGAAATGCCTGGCCTTTCCCCTGAGGTAGCCGTGCATAAGCTGGCTATATCTCCTGATGCTAAGCCAGTCAAACAAGCTCCTCGAAGAATGAGAAGGGAGTTGGAAGAAAAGGTCATCGAGGAAACCAAGAAGCTCATCGATGCCGGCTTCATCAGGGAAGAGAAATATGCAGACTGGATCGCATGCATAGTCCCAGTGAAGAAGAAAAATGGGCAGATCCGAGTTTGTGTCGATTTCAGGGACCTCAATAAGGCATGTCCTAAAGACGACTTCCCGCTACCGGTCATGGAAATGATGGTCGATGACACCTCAAATTACGAACTGTTCACCTTTATGGATGGCTCGTCTGGATATAATCAGATCAAGATGTCGCCTGAGGATGAGAAGCACACAGCATTTCGAACCCCGATCGGAATATATTGCTACAAGGTAATGCCATTCGGACTGAAGAACGCAGGTGCTACATATCAAAGGGCGATGACTAATATCTTTGATGACCTAATCCATAAAGTCGTCGAATGCTATGTTGATGATCTGGTCGTCAAGACTAAAGCCAAGGCCGATCATATCCAAGATCTCAGGACCGTTCTCACCAGACTGAGGGAATACGATCTGAAGATGAATCCTCTGAAGTGCGCTTTTGGCGTGTCATCGGGAAAATTCCTGGGCTTCATAGTCCGACATCGAGGGATCGAAGTTGACCCATCAAAGATAAAGGCCATCATGGAGATGCCCCCTCCGAAGAGTCTGACGCAGCTAAGATCTTTTCAAGGCAAGCTTGCTTATATACGGAGGTTTATCTTAAATTTATCAGGGAGATGTAGGCCCTTCTCAAAGCTCATGAAGAAAGGAGCTCCTTTTATCTGGGATGCCGAATGTCAAGCAGCGTTCGAAAGCATTAAACAATACTTGTTGCACCCTCCAGTGCTGGCCGCTCCCATTCCAAATAAACCGCTGATTCTCTATACTGCCGCGCTGGACGAGTCGCTCGGTGCGCTCCTTGCCCAGAATAACGAGGAAGGAAAAGAAAATGCCCTCTACTACCTCAGTCGAACTCTAGTCGGGGCGGAACACAACTACTCCCCAATCGAAAAGCAATGCCTGGCTCTGATATTTGCTGTGAAGAAGCTGAGGCACTATCTGCTCGCTCATCGGGTTATGCTGATCTCCAAGGTCGACCCGCTCAAACACTTGATGACCAAAGCAAGCCTAGCCGGCAGAATGGCAAGATGGGCTGTCATGCTACTTGAGTTTGATATAGTTTACACTCCTCAGAAAGCAGTAAAAGGGCAAGCTCTTGCAGACTTTCTCGCTGCTCATCCCATACCAGAAGGGTCGCCACTAAATTGTGAGTTACCTGACGAACAAGTGCTGCATCTCGAGAATGACGAGCCATGTTGGGAGCTCTACTTCGATGGGGCCTCATCGATAAGGACCTCCAGTAAATCAAGCGTCCCGGAGATAAAAGCAGGGATAGGATTCGTGTTCATCACACCATCAATGGGAACCCTACGGCGTTCTTTTGCTCTCACCGAGCCTCGGACAAACAATGAAGCTGAGTATGAAGCTCTGATAGCTGGTTTGGAGCTCGCCATAGAAATGGAAATCCGTCGGCTACGAGTTTACGGTGACTCCCAGCTCGTCGTCAACCAAGTAAGCGGCGACTATAAGATATATAAACCCGAGTTAGCTCGGTACAGGGGTCGAGTGGTGGAACTCAAGAAACGGTTCACTCATATTGAACTAACGAGAGTCCCTAGAGCGTTGAACGGAAAGGCTGATGTACTCGCTCGCTTGGCCAAGGAGCTGGCTGATCCTGACATGGACGAAATTCTGATCACAGTCAGGAGCCGGCAAATCCTACCCCATGTCTCTCTACGAGAAGAGGAAAGCGCGGAACAGAAGAGCAATCCCGCCGAAGAAGCTTCGATCGTCCAAGACAAGCCCGATTGGAGAGAACCCTTCATAGAGTACCTCCGATATGACAAGCTGCCCGAAGAAAAATCTGCGAGGATTCAGCTGAAGAAAAGAGCTCTCCGATACGTGTTTGTAAATGACACGTTATACCGCAGGTCATATGACCAACTCTGGCTCAGGTGTCTGTCATTGGCCGAAGCCCAAAAGGTCATGAAAGATGTCCACTCAGGCGTTTGCGGTGCTCACCAATCTGGCCCCAAGATGCGACTTCAAATCAAACGGCTTGGGTATTACTGGCCCACCATGATACGGGATTGTGGAGAGCATGCAAAGAAATGTTATATCTGCCAAATTCACGGTGATTTTATTCACAAGCATCCCAATCCATTGCATCCTACGGTGGCGTCGTGGCCCTTCGAAGTCTGGGGCACCGACATTGTCGACCCAATTGATCCTCCGTCATCTAAAGGCCACCGGTTCATACTGGCCATGACAGACTACTTCTCCAGATGGGCTGAAGCTGTCTCGCTAAAAGAAGTCAAGACAAAAGATATTCTGACATTCTTCCAGCATAATATTCTATACCGTTTCGGTACACCAAGAAGAATCATTTCTGACAACGGGCCTTCTTTCAAGAGCTTCAATGTCTCAAGGTTCGCTACTCAGCACAAGATAGACTGGAGATATTCCTCCATCTATAATCCAAGAGCCAATGGGCTAGCCGAAGCCTTCAGTAAGACTCTATGCAAGCTCCTGAGGAAAAATGCTTCAGCCAACAAGAGAGACTGGAATCTCAAGCTTCACGAGGCATTGTGGGCATATCGTACCACGCACCGTACTCCAACTCAGTCCACTCCATACTCATTGCTCTTCGGAGTGGAGGCGGTCCTCCCCCTCGAAGTTGAAGTTCCGAGCTTAAGAATGGCCGTCCAACATGAGTTGACGGAGGAAGAAAACGTGCTCCTTCGACTTGAAGAACTCGATGCCCTCGAAGAAAAGAGGCTCGCGGTGCAACAAAATCTGGAGCTATACCGAGCCCAAATGTCACGGGCTTATGACAAGATAACCCGTCTCCGCGCTTTCAAGAAAGGTGAATTGGTGTTGGTCCTCAAAAGACCGATTATCCCCAATCGACATGCCAAGGGAAAATTCGAGCCAAACTGGGAAGGACCATACGTCATCGAGAAAGTGTTTGACGGAGGATCCTACCAACTAATAAGTGCCGAGGGAGAAAGGCCCATGCCACCCATCAATGGCCGATATCTCAAGAAATACTACACGTGAATGCTCCAAGTCGCAGGCGAAATGAGCACATCAGCCCTACGGTCTGGATCAGACATCCTGCAAAACCGTATACAATCCACGGGCGTAAATGACCCCTATTTCTCCCAAATCCTGCCGGTGAGACCACTTTTAAAGTCCCACCAGCGGCAAAAAAAAAAAAAAAAAAAAACGGTATGTCCACAAGCAAAATGGGCACGGATGAAAACCCGAAAGGGCTCCGTGAGTAAAAACAGCAGGACTACCGGCGAGTCTGTAAAAACCCGAAAGGGTGCAAACTCGTGAAAAGAGATGAAACACACTCACAAAGTCCTCTCGACCTTGTGAGGAGAAAACCCCTGCGTGAGATCCTTACGACTCACAAAGGAGCAACACACTTAGGAATCCTCACGATTCCTAAGGAGAAAATACACCTGCGGGATCCTTACGACTCGTAGGGAGAAAATGCTTTTATGGGACCCTCACGGCCCATAAAATTGAAAAGCCTTGGGTGGTTGGGACCCAAACCTATCTCCTAAGCCATCGTTCCCCAACGGGCAACGGCAAATGATGAGTCGCTCCTGGCATTTCGCTTCAGTGTTAGCGGTGCTGATGCCGACCAAAAACCCAAAATCCCAAGTCCTCCCAAGGCAAATGATGAGTTGCTCCTGGCATTATTCCAGTGCAGCAATGCTGATGCCAAACAAGATCCAAATTCCAAGTCCCCAAACGGCGAATGATGAGTCGCTCCTGGTAACATATTCCAGTGCAGCGATGCAGACGCCAACCAAAATCCAATCTCTCAAAATTCTCCCAGCCCTACGGTTGGTCCCCAAGTTGACTACCGTATACAATCCACGGGCTCAAATAATTCTCATCATACTCATGCCCCACCACAATTACCAAGTTGCGCGGCTGGTCTCCGCCTTTGGAATTATGCTCCATTGAGAAGACCCACTCATGTGTCCTCACGATACATGAGGAGAACAAACCTTTGTGGGATCCTTACGACTCATAAAGGAAAAACACACTTAGGAGTCCTCACGACTCTTAAGGAGAAAATACACCTGCGGGATCCTTACGACTCGTAGGGAGGAAATGCTTTTATGGGACCCTCACGGCCCATAAAATTGAAAAGCCTTAGGCGATAGGGATCTAAACCTGTCTCCTAAGCCATCGCTCCCCAATCCCCAAATGGCGAATGATGAGTCGCTCCTGGTACCATATTCCAGTGCAGCGATGCAGACGCCAACCAAATTCCAAATCCCATACCCCAACGGCGAATGATGAGTCGCTCCTGGTACCATATTCCAGTGCAGCGATGCAGACGCCGACAAAGTCCCGAAAATTTTCCAGCCCTACGGTCTGGATCATACATCCTGCAAAACCGTATACAATCCACGGGCGTAAAACAATCCCAATTTCTCCCAAATCCTCTCGGGGCAAATGATGAGTTACTCCTGGCATTATTCCAGTGCAGCAATGCAGATGCCAAACAAAAACCAAAATCCCAAAATCCTCTCCATGACAGATGATGATTCGCTCCTGGTACCATATTCCAGTATAGCGATGCTGATGTCAACCCAAATCAAAATCAACAAGTCAACTTCCACTCCGACACCGCAAGAAGCGGAGCAAGTCAAGTCTACCCCTGACACTGCAAGAAGCAGAGCAAGTCAAATCAAGCATCGACCGTCCACGTCGCTAAAATGGCAGCACCGACCGTCCAAGTCGCTAAAAGGGCAGCATCGACCGTCCACGTCGCTAAAAGGGCAGCACCGACCGTCCAAGTCGCTAAAAGGGCAGCATCGACCGTCCAAGTCGCTAAAAGGGCAGCACCGACCGTCCACGTCGCTAAAAGGGCAGCATCGACCGTCCAAGTCGCTAAAAGGGCAGCACCGACCGTCCACGTCGCTAAAAGGGCAGCACCGACCGTCCACGTCGCTAAAAGGGCAGCATCGACCGTCCAAGTCGCTAAAAGGGCAGCACCGACCGTCCACGTCGCTAAAAGGGTAGCACCGACCGTCCAAGTCGCAAAAAGGGCAGAACTGACCGTCCATGTCGTAAAAAGGGCAGTGCCAGCTTCCCAAAAGGTGGGAACCAAATCAAGTCGCCTCCACGTGAAAGAAGATCCATCAATTTCATGCACACGACCCACATATGTGGTGTGCATTTATTGATGGGGGGCAATTTGTTGGGGTAAAAATTTACACCCCGGGTGACCAAGTCAAAATCCAAGTCAACCCCAAGCCAAGTGGGCCCAAGCCCAGACCCAGTGGGCCCATGCCCGAGTCGAGCCCGAACATGAAGCGGCCGGCCTCCTCCACGCCAAGATAAAATTTTTGTAATAAATAATTTTGTTGCATTTTCTTTTATATTTATTTTATGGATAAATGTAAGAAAAATAGGCATAAAGCCAAATTTTTGTAAAGCCCATGGCTTATGTGCAAAAAGAAATGGCACATGAGCCATGGGATAGGCAAAATGCCATTTTGTGAAGCCCAAGGGGCTATGTGTAAAATGAATGGCCTATAAAGGCAAAGATAATGAAATATCTCACCAACTTTTTCTCTCTAAAAAAAAAAGTCTTAGAGCTGAGCTCTTTTCTTCCATCTTCAAGGTTCTAAACCCTTTCATTTTCTTTTGAATTTAAATCAAGAGTTTTACTCTTTCTTTCCCAAAACTAAGTAGTTTTCCACCACAAAACCCACAAAGGGGAACTCAGATCTCCCATCAGATCTAAAAAAAGGAGTGATTTTTAAAATCTCCTGCTTCTTGATCTTCAAGATCCGGCCAAGCGATAGGAGGAAGAAGAAGAACATCTTTCACTAAATCCCCCCCAAAAAAAAGAAGAAGAAGAAGAAGAACACTCAGGAGTCCAACTCCTCTTTGATTTCTCATCAGAGAAATCTTTTTAGGCTAAAAGCCTTTTTTTCTCGCCGGCGCTCCAGCGCAGAGCGCCCACGTGCCGACACGTGGCGCGCTTGCGCTCCAGCGCAAGCGCTCGAGCGCAAGTCGCCCTCGTGCCGACACGTGGCGCTCTTGCGCTCCAGCGCAAGCGCCCGAGCGCAAGTCACCCTGGTGTCGACACGTGGCGCGCTTGCGCTCCAGCGCAAGCGCTCGAGCGCAAGTAGCCCTCTTGCCGACACGTGGCGCTCTTGCGCTCCAGCGCAAGCGCTCGAGCGCAAGTCGCCCTCGTGCCGACACGTGGCGCGCAAGCGCTCGAGCGCAAGTCGCCTACGTGCCGACACGTGGCGCGTTGCGCTCCAGCACTCTGCGCTCGAGCGCAAAGCGCCCACGTACCGACACGTGGCGCGCTCGCGCTCAAGCGCCTAGGCGTTAGCCCCACGCATCCTTTCGATGTCTTTTTCCTCTTTACTTATATATACATGTATATATATACATATGTATACAAATGTACACATACACATACTCCGCCACACTCTCCCCCTCAAAAACTCTGCGTGGCTCCCGATATATCCAACCCTCCCTTTCAAAACACAACACACGCACACTGTAAGTCTACGCTAGCGCCCCGGCAGTCTATAGACGCCAAATGCGGAACAAAAACTTTTTAACTGGCGCTATCGTATACTTTAACCCGGATCTGCCATTATTGCTAAACTAACAAACTGTAAAGAGTGTAGAATGGTTATACCGAACGATCCGAGTCCTTCGTTCTTCAACCATCATCCCACGCTCCGTTGCGGCTGCTCCGATCTCGTCGATCTCCGATGTCCTCGTCGAAGTGGCACCACATGATCGGTTCTTTAAACGGGCTCCCGCCTCTGACTCGAGGCAACTCGATCGTCAAGTTTGCTAAAAGTGATGACCAAGATTGATGTAAAGAATGAGTAGATGACTTTGTCTCACTTCGTCCAAATCCGTGGACGATCGGTTAATGAAGTTGCCGTGGAAATCGGGTGATGGAATGAAATGGACTGTGAAATTCCATACACCGATTAAACCTATCATAATCTTTTCTCTCTAAAATGAAACCAACAAGTGAGAGAGAGAATGAGGAGAGAGAGAGGGCAAGCATATATAGCAAGAGGGAGGTGACCGTAGGAGAGGGGGGTGACCATAGGATAAAGCTTCTCACTTCAAAATATCCTAAGGAAAACAAAAGGTATTAATACTAAAGCATGAATCACTAATACACCTCATCACACCTTTAATGCAACCAATTAGAACATAACACCATTTAATCCTAGTCACCTCATCTAGAACCTTCTAGAAGAATCCACACTCATCTCAAGAAAAGACAAATCCGTCTTTAACCGAATGTTAAAAGACGGCTGATAGAAAACTGGAAACTGGCAACTTCCAAAATTGATCCTGAAACGAATTTCAGGACAACCCCGAAACTGTATAAATATACCCGCATTTGTATTACGACCGAATACAAATGCAACTGAGACAAAGATATTATACCTACTCAATATAATACTCGGATCCGGCTTAAACCAAAGCCGACCAGTATCATCTGTCCGAAAATCGACACGTGCGTAAACGCACGTGCATTTTCCGAACCCTGCCATAAAACCATACGGCCTCTACAACGTTTCGCCCGAACTTGGGAAACTGTCTGTGGGGGACTCTAATGACTCGTCAGCACCCTGGCAGTGGGTTTAACCACAAACCGTCAGCGGCACTAGCTATGCGTAACGGCTGCCCATGGACTGACCTCAAGGGTGGCCGAGGAGCGAACTCAAGGGAGACCGATGAGCGAACTCCTCCGAAAACCCTACTGAGCCTAACAGTGACAATGTATATACAGTCCGGTCCGTTCGTCAATGAGTATCGCATATCCGCCTAGAGGGCTAGTAACGTCAGACCCCCATTAGCAGTATAAGTCGTGCCGGAGTGTAGCCCAGAACGCCCTGAGATACTACTGGAATACTTACCAGTAAATCTCCTGCCTCGGCCGAGGGCTTTGCGTAATGGCTCTCCTAGACACAGCGCGATCTCGCCCCCAATACCGGGAGAGACGAATCCCCTGCCGATCCGCTCACGTGCCTCCATATGGCTCGGGACTGTACCCAAAAGCTACCTGTTTGCACGACTCCTTTGAGCTGTGGTAGGGTAGAAATCAAAGCACAGTGGGAACTCATACGAGACTAATGACGACCTCAGGTCGATGAACTAACCTGTACACATGTCACCAGGGAACTGCTATCTGACGATAGGTAAAGTACTAACTAGCAGATTCCCGGCGAGTCCTGTCCGGTGTACTCATAACCCAATGAGCACCTGTATACATCTTAGGTGATCCAACTGACACCAGTGGCTTGTGAGACCGGCCACCGCCCCACGTCGGGGTCTCGACTGTATACACTAGTCTACTCCGGAGTATCGATGCCCTGTCTCGAAACTCCCACGACTAGGGACCACAATTAAGGATATGCATATAAACTACCCAACTCTCACGTATATGATCGCCATCATACTGTTGGTAGTAAAGCAAGATCCTAAGGGCTCTATCAAAGTGTAACATGCAATCAGTCACCTGAACATGAACACGACTGATAAAGGCAAACCAGATAGCATACTATCATTTCAAGTAAGACTGTCCTACCGGGATAGGTCCTCCGCAATCATTGCAATCACGTACCTGCGATCCAATAATTGACTATGAGGGCACTATCTCCAACAATCTCCCACTTGCACTCAAGGCTAATATTGCGATGTCGACTACTCACAGCCCGTGTGAAACCGAACATCCAACTCCTCTACTAATCAGTTTCACAAAGCCCGTTTGTAAAACTATTGTGTTCGAGAAATAGCCTCGGTGAGTGGATCCGCCTAGAAGTTTCTTTCTGTATCTCTCTTAATCTCAAGTTCGCGGAGAAATCCATCTCCCGAATTGAGTAGTACCTGTCTTAGAATATGCCTGGATATCTGATGGGACCTTAGTTCATAAATGAACTCCATATCCAAACTTCTTAGACTGAATCGACCACTGAACCTAATCAGTATCGGGCACCTTGCTTCCCACAGTATCCTATTGGACCACCTGTCCATAATACTGTCCCTCGTCAGAGGGAAAACTAAAACTCTGACAATCACTCTGTCATCCATGTCACCTTTGAAGCCTGGAATGATAACCGTCTCCCGAAAAAGGCTGCCGTTATCAAATCCGCAGAACATGTACCAATGTTCTAAAACTGCTTCCTTATGTTTCTCCAGGATTGGATTAATACAAACTGATTGCATCTAGTGCAAAAACAACATTTGGTGTGGTACTTGACATCTCATGATTGACTCAATTGCCTAAGCAAGTGATCTGCCAATCATGCACATCCCTCTCCCCTTTAGTCTGTAAGACACCTTTAGAGAGGGTGACTCCATCACCTGCAGGTACACCACCATGCTAGGAGTCAACTATTCCAAAAACCATTAGAATATCTGTCAAAGTACCCTCATTGGGAAACTACCCAAATCCAGATCTAAAACCATAGATCTAGAAACCAGAATGTCAAATATTATATCCATATCCTGTCTGGAGAAACAACTGTGTGACGACCACAGTCCAACCGAGCGTAGTATAGGAATTTTACTTCCTACTCTGTGTATGTCATCCAGATACCATGACATCACACCCTACTACCTCCTTAACTGATCCATCCCCTATTCTGATTGAAGTCAAACCCATGACTGTCACATCAAAATTAGATGATCTATCTCCGCTATAACTGCTCAAGTCTATAAATAGATATAAGCATCTTGCCCACTATTCTTCCGATGCTCCCACTGACTACGACAACCCTCCTACCGGGTCTCATATCCTGGAACAACAGTGGTGTCAAGTCTGGGTAGATAAGAACCTCCCTGTCACCGTCCTTGAGGCTACCGAAGTACCTCTCGGGTGTCTGAGGTTACCAACCATACCTGCGGAGTGGCTATTGGAATGTCAAACCTGATTGAATGTATAGGTCCTATTAAATTTTTCCGTAATCGTTTGCGGCTCTGGAATCACTTCCAGTTCTACCATACTCCCACTACTGTTTTCTGAAAAAGATCCATTTTTACTAAAACTGTGGCGAGTCAAGAACAATATCACTATTGATCTTCTAAATGGTAGAATATCAACCCTAGTCATAGCCAGGGTCAACCCACAAACAGCCATTACAGAAACGTGCCCTGAGTTATCCAGTGTCTGGTTTTAATCATAAGCTGGACAACTCCCCGTACCTTAATTTCTTTTAAGGTACGAACTATTCTATATCCAATATAGAAACTTTGGCACTAATTTAATTTGGAACCATATTCAAATCCATGCATCTGTCTCCAGTGCATATCAACTTAATGGAAAGAGGCTAATCAGCATTACTCAACTTAGGAATCCATCCAATTATGAGTAACCTGAAAGAGAAATACGTTTCTCAAAACCATCACTATCATCTGAATACCATTCACAAGAATCTACATCTTCGATCTCTTTGAAGAATCCCGATACTTGTGATACCTGGTTCTCTACTTTATTCTTATACCCACAACTTCTCAAAACTTAGACCTTGTATTTCTACGAAACACTTGTCTAAATACTAGAGAAGTTACAAGTAAACAGAACATAGTACGAGGACCTACCCCTTTGTCCTGATGGACACTTGGACAACATACAATACTCTGTATAAGTCCGCTGAGTTAAACAACTCAAAACCTGTGCGTCGTAGGTAGAAAACTGTACCCTGGCGATTTCCTCAAATATCACCAATTGCAACGAATTCCGATATAATGAGGATGATCACCTAATTCCCAATATCTTACTCCCACTCATCATCTGTAAAACCATACAGATATGAGAATGAAACCTGGTAAATACATACCCTTGGAGTAAGTGTCTAATCGGGAAAACAGTTTTTCTTTAACAATGCACTGAAACATGAAAATGTTTCGTAGGGGTATCCTGGTATTCATAGCAATGCCTCTTCCATAATCCAATTCATGACTTCAACCGTATATTTTATTGCCATCTCTCCAAATCCCTTTATTTGTCTTTAGTCGTTACCTTCTGTACACCATCGTTAGGCTAACTGGTTTTCTTCCTTCCCTACCGTTCGGCACCAGCCTATGGTTTGGAAGAAGACTATCCAGTAAGCATAATAGTTGTACCCTCCTAAACCAAGGAGTACTCGCATCTCGAGAGAAGGTGACGATAAAAGACAACTGAATAATACCTTATTCTTTTAAAGGTGAAATAGGAGCGGCGATGAAGTACGCGGTTTTGGTCGTGAATGATATCAGTCGCAATTTACTTTGCCCTCTTTCTAATCCTTTTATTTTGTCTTTACATATTACCTTCTGCACACCCTACTTAGGCTAATTGGTTTTCTTCATTCCCTACCTTTCGGCACCAGCCTATGGTTTGGAATAAGACTATCCAATAGGCGTAATAGGTGTACTCTCCTAAACCAAGGAGCTCTCGCAACCTGAGAGAAGGTGATAATAAAAGACAACTGAATAAACCAATTCTATTTCTCCTGAACCTTGATCCATCCCCGAAGAAGTCCCTTCGAGTTCGTATATAACCATACGATGGATCTATCCAATGGAAGTGGATATCCGTAGTAATACGGGTGTTCTGAGAAATTCAAAGGGTAAAAGAAGGAGTGGCAATGACTTATGCAACTCAGACAATCCAAAAGCCAGTATTTTAAGAAGGTTCGGTCAACCTGGTCACTGAGTCATAGTCTAGGGTCGGTCAAAGGTCGCTGCCAAAGAGAGAAAGAGAAAAGAAACACTCTGCGTGCACTCTAACCTAGATCAGAATGGTCATCACTTTATCTAATCCGGAAACCTCCCACTGTCCTGTCAAATTCTCCTCCAAACCTAAAGAAGAATCAATCGGGATCACCCGAAGAGTAAACCAACTCATCAGTGGGAATCGGGATCCAACTCTCATCGCATGTTAACGTGATGGAATGCATCCACGTTATTCATACTCCAGAAGGTATGCGCATACTTGGCAAGTTTCAATTTCTTTAGAAACTCCCGATATCATTTTCTTGCCCCATGCTCTTATGACCTTGACGTATGCCAACAAATCATAAGTCACATGTCAAGTTCTGCCCGTCATTATCTTGTTAATTTGAACCCACCCGTACATACCCTTGACGTATGCCAACAAGGTAATACGACTGTCCCAAACCAACTCATCTATCTATGCAACAAATGAATACCCAGCAGCTACCAAACACTATGCCTTGACGTATGCCAACAAACATAGCTTGAATACTACTGACCATCCATAAGAAACGACGGAGGGCTACGACTGGTTTTTGGCGAAAAACCTTTAACGTAGTGAACTTGATATCGCTGAAGGAACCCGATAGCTTTTTTTTTTTTAAAATATAGTGGCGAAAACCTTTTGCTAAAGAGGTCACTCCCGGTAAAGGGATCTCGGCTCTTTCCTCGTGGAATGAGGTGCAGGATATTCCACTGAATACCGCTATGCAAAGCAACTTGTAATCGACTATAGTGAAGTTATTACGCTGACGCAAACTTCTGCCCAAGGGGTCAGTCCCGGTGAAGGGATATCAGCCCTTGCCCCGTCGAATGAGGTGCAGGATATTCCACTGAATACCGCTATGCATAACAAAAGGAAACGTCTTTGTAACAACACTTTTAAAATTGTTCCAACAACTCAAACAGGTTTGTTATTACTTTGCGTTGATCAGAATCAACGCAGTCCCATCAATCAATCACACCAGAAAAGAACGAAAATAAAATGTACGTATATGCCATCCGCATTCGTCACTGGGTCCCGTCATCACCCGTTAGGTTACTTAACTAACGACAGAGCGGGGACTGGACTAGCGCGGGTGTAAAACATATACAACATCTAATAGTATATAAACCAATATACATAATCGCTCCAGGCGTGATAATATGCAACATTACAGAAAAGTAATAAGCATCACAGAACAATACAGATATCTGGGATCCCCGAGTTTCACAGAGCCGCTGCTGAAACTCGACGTTCCCCTGTCGTGTGGATAGCCTGTGCAATGAAACCTAGACCCCTATGGGTGCGGCAAGTTACCCGCCAAGACCTGAAGCGAGGCAGCCCCCTACAGCATAGTGAATGGACCACCCTGCACTCCACGGAATCCGGTAAGCTTGGGCACCCCTCCTTAGGTCAACCTGTACCCCCTACGAGTGCGGCGAATTGTCTGCCAATTCTGAAGTGGGACCCCTCTGCCTCTCAAAGCCATGAGCTGCGGACCCGTTGCCCCCCAGAACCCGGCTATCCGTGCACTCCGTCTCGGGGCAAAACCTAGTACAGTAATGAAAAATAGTACAATAGGTACATCGACCGCATCCTGGTCGTGCCCCAAAAGAATATTATACAACAGGCAGTGACGGCTGTCCACAAGTTGGACGCTCGCCCCGCAATATCAAATGTACAAATAAACTCAATCTGTACTACCATTGCACACTGCTATCCACCACGATAAATCCGCAACAATACAGCACAACACAGAACATCAACGCGAATGTCACGTTCGCAAACCCGTCTAAAAGAACTATAGCAATCGGACGCGGTTTACCGATCAAATGACATTCCCGGTCGGAGATATAATGTAAGCACTGTAAACTAACGTGTTTAAATTTCGATCGACCAAAGACCAAATATCAACAAGTGGGCCCCACTGCTTACTGGTGAACAGTAACAAAATCTGGGCCAAAACGTTATATACCAAAAACCACAAAATTCCACCAAGAACCCACTGGAAAAATTTGGGGCCACGAGCTCAATGTTTGGCCGCGGAAGCGCGGTCAAACCAATGGTTTGACCGCCCTTCCGCGGCGGTATCATTGAGTCACGTGCCCAAATTTCTTCGTCGTTCTTAGAATTCCCTGCACGGATTTTTAAGACATCCAGAAATAAATTTCGACACCGTTTAAAATCAACAGAAACTGTCGTGCAAGGATTTTGTCGTTTTTGATTTTCGGTCGGATCGATATTTTGAACGCGTTAGCACAAGTTAGTATAGCAAAATGGTGTGGCTCTGATACCACTGTAAGTCTACGCTAGCGCCCCGGCAGTCTATAGACGCCAAATGCGGAACAAAAACTTTTTAACTGGCGCTATCGTATACTTTAACCCGGATCTGCCATTATTGCTAAACTAACAAACTGTAAAGAGTGTAGAATGGTTATACCGAACGATCCGAGTCCTTCGTTCTTCAACCATCATCCCACGCTCCGTTGCGGCTGCTCCGATCTCGTCGATCTCCGATGTCCTCGTCGAAGTGGCACCACATGATCGGTTCTTTAAACGGGCTCCCGCCTCTGACTCGAGGCAACTCGATCGTCAAGTTTGCTAAAAGAGACGACCAAGATTGATGTAGAGAATGAGTAGATGACTTTGTCTCACTTCGTCCAAATCCGTGGACGATCGGTTAATGAAGTTGCCGTGGAAATCGGGTGATGGAATGAAATGGACTGTGAAATTCCATACAACGATTAAACCTATCATAATCTTTTCTCTCTAAAATGAAACCAACAAGTGAGAGAGAGAATGAGGAGAGAGAGAGGGCAAGCATATATAGCAAGAGGGAGGTGACCGTAGGAGAGGGGGGTGACCATAGGATAAAGCTTCTCACTTCAAAATATCCTAAGGAAAACAAAAGGTATTAATACTAAAGAATGAATCACTAATACACCTCATCACACCTTTAATGCAACCAATTAGAACATAACACCATTTAATCCTAGTCACCTCATCTAGAACCTTCTAGAAGAATCCACACTCATCTCAAGAAAAGACAAATCCTTCTTTAACCGAATGTTAAAAGACGGCTGATAGAAAACTGGAAACTGGCAACTTCCAAAAGTGATCCTGAAACGAATTTCAGGACAACCCCGAAACTGTATAAATATACCCGCATTTGTATTACGACCGAATACAAATGCAACTGAGACAAAGATATTATACCTACTCAATATAATACTCGGATCCGGCTTAAACCAAAGCCGACCAGTATCATCTGTCCGAAAATCGACACGTGCGTAAACGCACGTGCATTTTCCGAACCCTGCCATAAAACCATACGGCCTCTACAACGTTTCGCCCGAACTTGGGAAACTGTCTGTGGGGGACTCTAATGACTCGTCAGCACCCTGGCAGTGGGTTTAACCACAAACCGTCAGCGGCACTAGCTATGCGTAACGGCTGCCCATGGACTGACCTCAAGGGTGGCCGAGGAGCGAACTCAAGGGAGACCGATGAGCGAACTCCTCCGAAAACCCTACTGAGCCTAACAGTGACAATGTATATACAGTCCGGTCCGTTCGTCAATGAGTATCGCATATCCGCCTAGAGGGCTAGTAACGTCAGACCCCCATTAGCAGTATAAGTCGTGCCGGAGTGTAGCCCAGAACGCCCTGAGATACTACTGGAATACTTACCAGTAAATCTCCTGCCTCGGCCGAGGGCTTTGCGTAATGGCTCTCCTAGACACAGCACGATCTCGCCCCCAATACCGGGAGAGACGAATCCCCTGCCGATCCGCTCACGTGCCTCCATATGGCTCGGGACTGTACCCAAAAGCTACCTGTTTGCACGACTCCTTTGAGCCGTGGTAGGGTAGAAATCAAAGCACAGTGGGAACTCATACGAGACAAATGACGACCTCAGGTCGATGAACTAACCTGTACACATGTCACCAGGGAACTGCTATCTGACGATAGGTAAAGTACTAACTAGCAGATTCCCGGCGAGTCCTGTCCGGTGTACTCATAACCCAATGAGCACCTGTATACATCTTAGGTGATCCAACTGACACCAGTGGCTTGTGAGACCGGCCACCGCCCCACGTCGGGGTCTCGACTGTATACACTAGTCTACTCCGGAGTATCGATGCCCTGTCTCGAAACTCCCACGACTAGGGACCATAATTAAGGATATGCATATAAACTACCCAACTCTCACGTATATGATCGCCATCATACTGTTGGTAGTAAAGCAAGATCCTAAGGGCTCTATCAAAGTGTAACATGGAATCAGTCACCTGAACATGAACACGACTGATAAAGGCAAACCAGATAGCATACTATCATTTCAAGTAAGACTGTCCTACCGGGATAGGTCCTCCGCAATCATTGCAATCATGTACCTGCGATCCAATAATTGACTATGAGGGCACTATCTCCAACACACACCGCACATTGAGTTCGTATGACCAGTTTAACCCATTAATCGGAGGTTCCCTCGCCCCAAAGGCGAGGGGTAATTAACGGCAGCTTAGTCCGCGGCTGCCGGAGATTCGGATCCCCATAATCATTAAACCCCGGCCTACCCTAGGCAGGGGGAATCTGTAGTACGCCTGACAAGCGTGTGCGTATTCCCATCTCAATGGGGTGACGAAAAACACCCTACAGATTCTGGCACGCCCGGTGGGACCAATCTCTCCTTCCATATTTCGGGTTAAACGTTCATGCGAACTCAATCAATATACATACCTGTATTTATACTAAAAATAATGCTTTTTCATGCAGATTTTCAAGCAATCAACCTTCGACGACAATGTCTCCCCAGACGAATTCAGCTTCCAACGGCACCCCGATTCTGTACGTGGTCAAGATCAACGCTCGTGTGGTTCTCCCCGCAAGCCTCAGTCGACAGTGGGAGGAACCGCCCCGCCAGTTCGGCTCCGTCATTATCTACCCTGCCGGAAGCGCTCATCTGGCGGAGATCCCGGCGGAACAGGTGGCCAAGCCGGTCTCAAGGGGAAAGAGGCCGAATGTCGTGATCGCCAAGGCACCACAACCGAAACTCAAGACGCTATCTGAACGACTCCCTGACGCTCTAGCTGGGGGCAAGACTTCCGATGCGAAGGGCAACATCAAATGTCGCGGACGAGCTCAGGCGATGACTCTAACAAATGCACAATCGGGCGTATCTCCAAGGCCCTCCATCAACCGGTCTGCGGCATCTTCCCAAAAAGTCGAAGTCTGCCAGGTGCTTAGAACAGAAAAGTTAAGGCAGAAGCGGCTCAGGTATCGAGCCAACAAGAGGGCCAAGGCTTCGGCCAAATGGAATCGTGTGAAGTTCCAAGTGCAGGGTTGCCCGGCGACGACGGCCGAGTCGGACGTAAGAATCAGCAATTCCTTCGAGCCTCTGAAGTGGGTTCAGAAAAACGCCATGACCGCCAGAATCAAGAAGACAGCGGTCCGAACAGTGCCACAAAGAAGACAGCGCTCCAGCACTCTGCGCTCGAGCGCAAAGCGCCCACGTACCGACACGTGGCGCGCTCGCGCTCAAGCGCCTAGGCGTTAGCCCCACGCATCCTTTGGATGTCTTTTTCCTCTTTACTTATATATACATGTATATATATACATATGTATACAAATGTACACATACACATACTCCGCCACACTCTCCCCCTCAAAAAAATTTTCGGGTTCGTAAAAACTCTGCGTGGCTCCCGATATATCCAACCCTCCCTTTCAAAACACAACACACGCACACCGCACATTGAGTTCGTATGACCAGTTTAACCCATTAATCGGAGGTTCCCTCGCCCCAAAGGCGAGGGGTAATTAACGGCAGCTTAGTCCGCGGCTGCCGGAGATTCGGATCCCCATAATCATTAAACCCCGGCCTACCCTAGGCAGGGCGAATCTGTAGTACGCCTGACAAGCGTGCGCGTATTCCCATCTCAATGGGGTGACGAAAAACACCCTACAAAGGCGTGATAAAATGCAACATCACAGAAATATACAGCATCATAGAACAATACAGATATCTGGAAGCCCCGGGTTTCACAGAGCCGCTGCTGAAACCCGACGTTTCCCTGGTCGTGTGGATAGCCTGTGCAATGAAAACCTAGACCCCTACGGGCGCGGCAAGTCACCCGCCAAAACCTGAAGCGAGGCAGCCCCCTTCAGCACCGTGAATGGACCACCCAGCACTTCACGGAATCTGGTAACTTGGGCACCCCTCCTGGGTCAACCTGTACCCCCTACGAGTGCGGCGAATAGCCCGCCAATCCTAGAGTGAAGCCCCCTCCGTCTCAATGCCATGAGATGCGAGCCCGTTGCCCTCTAGAATCCGGCTATCCGTGCACCCCTCCGCGGGGTAATCCTAGTACAGAAAGTAAAATATACATACAACGGGTACATCGACCGCAACCAGGTCGTGCCCCAAAAGAATAATACAAACAGGCAGTGACGGCAGTCCACATGTCGGACGCTCGCCCCGCAATATCAAATGTACATATAAAACAAAACTGTACTAACATTGCATCCAGGCTATCCCCCACGACCGATCCGCAACATCACAGCATAAACACAAAACATCAACGTGAAAATCACGTTCGCAAATCCGTCTAACCGGGCTATAGCAGTTAGACTGGATTTACCGATCAAGTGACATTCACGGTCGCAGATATAAGGTAAATACTGTGAAATAATGTGTTTAAAATATTCAATCGATCAAAAATTAACAAGTGGGCCCCCAAGTAATACTGTAGCACTCACAGAAATTCTGGGCCCAATTTTAATATTCCAAAACCCCTAACTTAAGCCCAAAAGCCCACTGCAAAAAATTGGTGGAATGATACACTATTCCTGCAGCGGAACCGCGGCCAAATAGGGGTTACGGCCGCGGTTCCGCAGTCCTATGGAGCGATCATTCTACCAAATTTTCAGAGTGTTCTTATAATTCCATGTACATCAGTTTTCTACAACCTGAAAAATTTTTCGAGCAAGAAAAAATTCGACAGAAAACTGATGCATGCAAAATGCGGATTTTGGAATTTTGGTCGATCGGATAAGTAAAACACATTAGAACAAGCTAGGCAAGGTTAATGGCGTGGCTCTGATACTATGTTGCGCCACGGCAGCGCCCCGGCCGTCTATCCGAGGCCAAAATGCGGAATCAAAATTTTCTTAACTTTTAAACTGGCGCTACCACGGACAATATACCCGGATCATAACCATTAACCGATACTATCTAACAAGAGAAAGGGTGAGAGATATACCGAGTGATCCGAGTCCTCCGGTCTTTTCGTCGTCGTCCCGATCTCCCGCGGAAACTCCGGTCGTCGCATCCTTGCCGGAAGGGCACCACATCGTCTGCATCTTTTACGGGCTCCCACCTCAATACCGAGGCAACTCGGGCACGAAGCTGGCAAGTCGACATGCCCAAGATTTGCGGTAGAATGTAGTGTAGAATCATAGTCTCTTTTGGGGTGGTGAAGTTGCCATGGAGGGAGAAGAGAATCAAGAACTTTGGAGAGGGTTTTAGAGAATTTAGCAAGCATGGAAAAAGAGATGTGAATGATACATTTTCCACACACAAAATCAAATGAACCATTCTCTCATTCCCTTGATGTGGCCGACCCCCCTTATTCCCAAATGGTGGAGAAAAATCAAAACTCATGAAGGGAGGTGAGTGTAGGAGAAAGGAAAAGGTGACCACATCATAAAGCAAAGCTCACATCAACCATTCTAATCACTTCTAATCTCATAAAGCAAGTGATGAGAAGGAAAAAGAATCTCATCATGAAAAGCTATCATGATGCCACCAATATGCAAGATACCCCCTCCACAAATGTTATTTGCAAACTTGCAAATAACCCCCCTCCATCGGAAAAGTCCGGCCGGGAAAGAACAAAGGAAAACCGGCCGGAACGGAATGCAAACTGGAAACTCCAGAAAACTGGTCCCGTAATAAATTACAGGAAAACCCCGATACTGTGCATACACACCCGCATCTGTATTCCGACCGGATACAAATGCAATGAGACAAAATCTACACTGTACTAAACTAGGATCCGGCTTAAACCAAAGCCGGCTAGTAAAATCCGTTCGATCCTGATCCGTGCAATACCGCACGTATCTGATCGAACCCTGCCATATATCCATACGGCCACTAGTACAAACCGTCCAATCCTGATCCGTGCAATACCGCACGTATCTGATCGGACCCTGCCATATCTCCATACGGCCTCTACAGCGTTTCGCCCGAAAGCTTGAGTAACTGAAAGTGTGGTGGACTCTAAAGACTCGTCAATACTATAGCTGTGGATTTAACCACTAGCACATCAGAGGTATAAGCCAATACGTGACGGGCCACCAGCTATTGACCAAAAGGGACATCGATGAGCGAACTCATCCTGACACCCTACTGAGCCTGTCAGTGACAATATCCGTACAGTCCGGTCCGTTCGTCTATGAGTATTGCATGGCGGGCCTAGGGGGTTGGTAAAAGTCAGACCCCCAAAAGCGGTACAAGTCGTGTCGGAGCGTAGCCCGGAACACCCTGAGATACTACTGGAATACCTACCAGTAAATCTCCTGCCTCGGCCGAGGGCTTTGTGTAATGGCTCTCCTAGACACAGCGCGACCTCACCCCCAATACCGGGAGAGACGAACCCCTGCAGATCCGCTCACTGCCTCCATGTGGCTCGGGAATGTACCCAACTAAAACCTGTTTGCACGACTCCTTTGAGCCGTGGTAGGGTAGTAATCAAAGCACAGTGGGAACTCACACGAGACAAATGACGATCTCAGGTCGATGAACTAACCTGTAGACATGTAACCAGGGAACTGCTATCTGACATCTGGTATAAGACCAACTAGCAGGTTCCCGGCGAGTCCTGTCCGGTGTACTCATAACCCAATGAGCACCTGTATACATCTTAGGTGAACCAACTGACACCAGTGGCTTGTGAGACCGGCCACCACCCCTCGTCGGGGTCTCGACTGTACACTAGTCTACTAATGGAGTATCGATGCCCTGTCTCGAAACTCCTATGACTAGGGACCTTTTAAGGATGTGCTTATAGACTACCAGCTCCCACGTATATGATCGCCATCATACTGCTGGTAGTCAAGCAAGAATCCTAGGGGCTCTATCAACGTATAATAGCGACATGTCAGGTCACCTAAAGCAGTACACGATGATAAAGATAAACCAGATAGCATACTATCATCTCGAGCAAGACTGTCCTCCTGGGATAGGTCCTCCCTCAATCATTGCAATCACGTGCCTGTGATCCAATAATTGACTCTGAGGGCACTATCTCCAACAACATATCCTCGAACAAAAACCCCAAACCCAAATCTAAGAAAATACAGATTTGGACTAATCCACGTCCTACGGGCAACGACATAAATTAGTCTCCGTATACAATCCACGGGCAACCACAAACAAAACAAACACCCACGACACGAAGTGACCATCTGGAGAAGGAGAAAGTTGTTACCGCGATGCGGTAGAGTAATTAACTGCAGGGGCTTGCGCCTGCAGGGAAGAGCGTCCCCACAATCAAAAACCCCTCAAACGAGGGGGAATCTGACGAAGTCTGCTACATCGGCCGCATCCGTTTAAACCTTCGATAGTTGGTGCCATAAATCAACTTGGCATCTTCGGAGAGGTGGACGGATAGCACCAATTAGCATCTGCCCTGAATCTCAGGAAAGACAGTCCGTCTTGCACGTCTTTCGGAGGCGAACGGATTCTGGCACGCCCGGTGGGACCTTTTCCTCGTTCCACTCCACACTTCGTGTGTCGTGTTCGCGAACGAATCGCGGTTTGCTGTGGTTGATTGTGGATTTGAGGTACTAAGATTTGGTGTCTTGCTCCGTGCAGAAAACAGAAGATCAATGGCTTCAAACTGCACTGCCTGCAACTGCAACTCTCGCTCGGTGAAGGGATCTCGGTCCTTTCCTTATCGAATAAGGTGCTGGATGTTCTACAAGGAACACCACTATGCAAAGCAAGAACTAGAGCTACCAGTTTTTAAACAAGTTTCTACAACATCTTAGGTTTCTTTTAGTTTCATTAATCTCATTAATGAAGTCCCATTTTTATTATGCACGAAATCTGCAATATAACATATATCTCATATATATAATATAAACATTCGTCACAGGCAGTAATATGATCTCATCACAGAACATTGCAGCAGAAGAACATATATGAAATATTGGATATACTAGGACGTCCGTGTTTTCAATACGAGCCTGTATAAAACACGGATTCCACGGTCGCGATGAATAGCCAAACCCACATGCCTAGACCCCTACGAGAGCGGCAAGTAACACTGCCAATTCTAGGGTTAGGAGACCCGGTCTCGACTCCTCGAGATGGTCTCCCACTGGACCCTAGAACCCGGTTACTTGTGCTCCCCGCCTTGGGTCTACCTAATGCGGAAAAGTAAATAATATACAACGGTGACATCTTCCGCTACCTGGAAGTGCCCCAATAAAAGAATATTACATACAAATGAATTTTACATGAATGAAAAAGAAAAACTCTCATCTCACATAAAACCCCCGGCTATTCAAACGCGACGATCCAATACAACATATCACAGCAACACATAATATCTCATATCATCAACGTAAACAAGTATGTGTATCCCGATTGTCGTTGATGTATAGCAACGAAGCCGGCGATACACCACATACTACGCTTACGGTCACAGAAAAGAAAGTGTAAAACTACAACAGTTGGAATCCGCAACCTCTTTAGACATCGCATGCCTAACCAAATGAATTCCTTAGACATCACATGCCTAACAATTATAAACCCCGCATTTTAGTCTCATCATCGAAAACTCTTTTCAATATCAAGTCGGGCAATTCAACAAGATTCCCGACGTCCTGATCGAATGCTCGTCGCAAACTTTAGTAGACGGCCGCACCCCCAATACCGTCGACGAAGTGCACCAAGGCGGAACACCGCTACCGGGAGCACCCGAACGGATGCTTTCGGCGACGGGGTTCTCCTACAGTCACTTGGTCGGGGCTATGCGGCGTAGCTGTCTATTAAGTTTACCCGGCGAGTATCCGCGTACACTACGTGATTGCGACGGACTTTTGATCACATCAAAATTCCATGGAAACCGATCATCTGAGACTAAACTGCTAAATTTATAATATTCAAATCAGTTATCTCATAACTACCTGTGGATTCCAAATATTGTATCACATTCCAGATAAATAGAAAAAGTTAAACTTTCCGATCGAATCATCAAACACCCAAGATTTTCCCAATATATCTCAACACTTGAAATCAGTTTAAAAACATCCATCACATGCCACAGTACCAATGGTCCAGCCGTAGAAGGGTCAAGCCAACGCCTCACATGTGCCACGCCGTACTGCCCCAAACCCTAAGGTTTAAAGGGCAGTTCAAGACGGTCACATAATCGAGTTAAGGTTTGTTGTCTTCTAGAGGGTCCACCGAGTTACTTGCACGACTTAGAACATTCTTAAACACGAGGAAAAATCCAACTTTTGAAAAAATTTCCGATAGTAGAAAAAGTGAGTTATTGATATCCGTTCGAACTTTTTAACAGTTTCTAAAAAATATCCGGACAAACTAAACAAAGTTAAAATATCCGATCGAAACAACGAGTCCCCAATACACTCCAGGAAACACAACACTGGAGTGAAAATTAAAACTTCCTAGAAGAATCAGACATTACCTACGGATGTAACTGTGCAAACCCTATCCCTCAACCCTTCCTTCTTGCCGCGGAACCGCCGCCAATACCTATGTTTGGCCGCGGTTCCGCGGTTCTTTGGGGGATTTAGGGGGTCGGGTTTCACAGTAATTCCTATAATACCCTGCTGATTTTTTTGGGTATTTTTAATATGAAAAAAATCACAGTTTGAAAAAATTTCCAGAAACTAGGGTATATCGGGTTTTCCGGGTTCGATCGGACTTTAAACTTCTTCTAGACTTCGCCTAAAGCTCTAGCTTGGCTCTGATACCACTGTAGGGTTGCTAGACACGCACACAAGGGTCTACGAGGCATCAACCATGCCCGATTAAAAATTTAGCCGTGCCGAACAACCCGAATACGGAACTTTAAACTAGAGATTAGGCGAAAACAACATGCTAAACAATTTAACACTAAGTGAGAGGGATTACAACCTTTGTAGATCCGGTCCTTCACTTCATATGCTCCGTGTTGTGGTCCCTTCGCTGCGATCATCGGGATCCGGACTCTCGAGAGGTTCCACGAAGAGAAAGACGCAACCTTAGCTTCCGATCTTCGATACTAAGATGATCTACCTTGAAGTTTCTTTAACACAAGGTAACACTCATGAAATGATGTGAACACCCTCATCTAAATGGCAAGGGAAGATGAGGATGATGAAGTAGGATTTTTGCTCTCTTTATTTATCTTTTTCTCATATTTATCCATCACAAAAATCAAAGCAAGAAACCATTTCAAGCAAAGAAGAAGAAGGAAGAAGATGAACAATATTAGAATTATCCTTTTGTGATGAATAGGAAAAGAATAATATGATAGAATTATGCAACCATGGTCAAGTGAACCTTTGTAGAGAATTAACTAAGGTTAAAGGTTTGGTTAGGGTTAAGGAAATATCTAGCATAATATCTTAACAAAGACAAAGAAAGAAAACTTCTAGAAACTTCTAGAAAGCCTTAACCCTAATCAAACCCTAACCATGTTTAATCTCTACTAAACAAGTTGCATTATTTATCATATCATGTTACAATATTATATATCACATATATAATATTTATTGTAACCAAATAAAATAATACATTTAACATATATCGCATATATATCAATGTATTACCCGAGTGAGAAAAAGAATCTTTTAGTGAGAAAATATTAGTTAATGTAATTTAATATATCAAATATATTATTATACATTAAATTATCGAATCAACACTTGATCCGACAATCCGGCTATATCGCATATAACCGACTAATATTTATCCGTACCGATTCATCGAATCAACACTTGATCCGATGACCCGGCTGATAACAAATATCGCGAGAATATAATACGGTATCACATATCGCATTATCCTCGGTCCCGCACATATCACATATGTGCTCCTACTCCGTTTTGCCTGAGTCAAGAAACCTCTGTGTAGGACTCTAAAGAATCGTCAATACGATGGCAGTAGGTGATGATCATATCAAACACCCACAAGCTGCAAGCGGTCAGCTAAACGTAACAGCTACCCAGGTATTGAGCGCTCAGAAGATCAACAAGCAAGCATGTAACTTCTCCTGTGAATCCAAACAGTAACACTCCCGTACAGTCCGGTCTCGTCGTCTGATATGTTGCATATCTCGCCTAGGGGTGGTAAACGTCAGACCCCAGTAGCTCGATAAGTCGTGTCGATATGAGGTCTATAACAGTTCGAGAAACTACTGATAACACTTACCAGTAAATCTCAGCAACCCTGGCCAGGGATTTCCGGTTATAGCCAATCAAACACAGCACAACATCAACTCCCTATACCGGGAGAGACGAATCCCCTCCTATCGCTCATTGCCTCCATATGATTCGAGACTGTACCCAAAAGCCACCTTTTTGCACGCCCTCTTGGACGTGGTATGATTGAAATCAAAGCACAGTGAGAATCACACAAGACTCTATGACGATCTCGGGTCAACAGACTACTCTGTACCAGTGTCACCGGAGAACTGCCATCTGACGCATGGTATAATACCATCTGGGAGTTCTCGGCGAGTCCGTCCAGTGTACCCAGTCTCTACTGAGCACCCGTACACCATCCTTGATGTCAAACACCGATGGATATGGGATCATCCATCGCCCATCATATGGGTCAAGATGCGTATACGCTAGTCTACTCTGGTGTATCGATGCCCTGTCTCGATACACCCTCGACTAGGAACAGTTATAGGATGTACTCGTCGACTACCGTGGCCCCACTAGTATGATCTCATCATAGTCCCAGTAGTCGAGTACATATCCTAAGGGCTTTATCAACATGTAACATAGAGACAATCTGAGTACATGTTAAGATAAAGTACAACCAAATAGCATACTATCATGTCGAGCAAGAAAGCCCTCCTTATATATGTCCTAGCATCCACTACAATATACATCGTATGTACAGTAATGGCCTCTAGGGCATACATATAACTAACACTCTCAACGGGTCGCTCGGCTTCAACACCTCAGTTTTCAACAGACTGGGCCAGAACGTCTGCAAACCCGCGATACCCGAAGCTGCCATCCCAAAGCGGATAGCTATCCCGGCTCAAGCGGACGAAACCATTGGAAAGGCTCCTCCTTCCAAGAAGTCAGTTTTTACAAGACTGGCCATTCCGGTTGCTGCTCCAGGCGAGGTCCTCAAAGCTGCTTCCCCTGCTCAGAGATCTGTCTTTGACAGATTAGACATTGCTTCTCAACGGGTGTCAGTCATCGATAGACTAGCACCAATAACATCTCTCCTCAAAGCAGGGGGCATGAAAAAGCTTATCCAACAACAGAGGTGATCTCATCCGCACGAAATGCTCGACGTCACCACTGGCGCCGAGTGAGGAAGGATGGGGGCAACTCCCCCTCTGGGATAACTCCGCCAGCTCCAACGGTGGGGATCGATGCTGCTGTTCCAACAGGGAACAGTTTTGAATTGCTGAACACGGTGCGCAGAAACTCTCCTACTGTGGTGCTGAAGAGAACTCCTTCACCTGAGAAGAAGCTGGAGCAACACCCTCAACGGCTACCCTCTAAAATTTACAAGGTCTGGCGAAAGATCCAGAAGTCGGTGATTGATCAAGACTATCTCCGCCGACAGAAAACGATGAAGGTTCGGCAGGGGAAGGATTACTCCGTCAAGCCACAAAAAGCAACGGCTACTTAGGTGCCTACTACAACTGCCCCTTCATTTTCAACATCCCACAAGAGAAGGAGGCCGGAGAAAATTCCCACGCCTGCGGAAAATGTTAAAGGCGGCGAGCCCAAACGCCCTAAGTCTGGGGCATTGCAGTCCATACTGTATACATAGCGTCGGGGAAGGAGGACAGCCGTGCATCTACAGGTCATAGACCGCTTACACGGTCAATGACCAAAGCTCAGGAGCAACAGCAGAAGCTCCAAGAAATGATGAACGCGATGGACGCACTTACCGGGCCAAAAGAAAGCTCGGAGGCATCATCAGAGCAGCGTCATGGACAAGAAACTGACGCTGACTACCTACGCAGAGTCCTCGAAAAGAAGGACAAAGAAGCCGTAGAGCAAGCGGCTAACATAAAACAAATGGCGCTTCTCTTCCAAGATATGGTAGGGATGATGATCCAGCAAGATCCTCCTGCTGAAGATCCTCCGATTGTCCTTGAAGATGACAAAGGAGAGACATCGAATCCTCCTCCGGCTCTTTCAGCAGCCAAGGAAGAAACCATTTCCAAGGTCGCACTGGATGACTATATAGCTCAGCCAATACGAGCTCATCAGGCGGGTGAAGCGGCTGGGCAAATTGTTAGGACCGGACGACCCTATCCGAGCTGGTATGACCGAATCAGTTACCCGCCGGGATATACGATCCCTAAGTTCCACGTATATAAAGGGACGGGAAATCCGCATCAGTATGTCGCTCAATTCAGAGCCATGTACGGCAACAATGGAGGTGATGATAAATTGCTGCTCTGCCAGTTTGTTGGCAGCCTGTCGAAAACGGCATTTGAGTGGTACTCTGAACTCCCAAATGACTATATCAAGACATTTACGGAGATGGAGCTGCTGTTTACACAGAGATTCACGAGCGCTGGCGAGTGCACACCGATAACAGCACTGATCAATGCCAGGATAAGGCCAGGCGAAACGTGGGTCCAATATGCAACACGATGGCGGAACCTATGGTCGAAATGCGAACAACGTATCGAAGAAGCGCCAGCGGTGAGCATGTTCGTGGGCACTCTCAATCTTCAAGCGACCATCTCCCAATTCATGATGTTCTTCAGGACGACCACTTTCCAGGCCTTGATTGATAAATTAGCCTAAATGGACCAGATGGGCCATGGACCGTCTCTTCCAAAGAAGGACTCTCGAAATAAGAAAGGGAAAGGAAAAGTGATCGTCGTCGCCAGTACTCAACAACAACCGAGTAAATCAAAGCCGGTTGCTCGCCAAAACAACGTGTGTCCACGCCCATCCCTCCAGGAGAGACTGGGACGTCCTTATTCATTTCCTCAGAATAAAACAAGGAAACTGTTCGAGCTGGCCACGCGCAACGGACTCATCAATCTGCCGATTCCAAAACGTCTGTTGCAGCCAGGCGGTCTCAATAATCCCAATTATTGCCCTTACCACCAAACGGTAAGTCACCCGATCGAGGACTGTTTCGTCTTTAAGGGATGGATCGAGGATCAGTACCTACAAGGCAAGTTCACGCTGTCTAAAAACTGGAAGGTAAACCCACCACAACCGCACACTCCAAAGAAGACGGACACGATAGGGGCAGTTGTTCTTTTGTCGAGGACGAAAACGATGGAGAAAACTCATCAGATGAATCCGAAGACTACGTAGAGACTTGTTATGTGATCTCTCACTCATTGGCGGATGATGAAGAGGCTCCTTGTGCCGAGAAACCGAGAGCGAACCCTGAACCAGAAATTCTGCGGCCATCAGACGAGTTGATCGATGCCTTCCTGAATGAGATTCGTCTGAAAGTTAAAACCAATCAAGAGCGTGAGATGGCCATACTGGAAGGAGCCAAACACCGACTACTAGACCAAAGAGTCGAGGTACTTCCGTCAAATCAAAAGTCATCCACAGCAGATAAAAACAAATTCAAGACGAGGAAAAGGTTCGCCAAAGCCCTATCAGTGGGAATGAAGCTACCGCCCTCTGAAGAAAATACTCTCGGTGGAGTAGAGATGAATCCTAACTTCTTCTTATATCATCAGAAGATCATACATCCTACCGAAGACAGCGACTCCTTTAAGTGATGGTGGCAAGGATATGTCGCTCAAAAGCAACACTTCAACAGGACAAAGTGTGAAGCACGTAGACTTCAGAAAAATGTGAAGCCAGTATGGTCGCATCTGAAAGGCCTGGGTCGCCATACTCTTTTATTCCCTTCTGGGCTGCGACGGATTCAGCATATTCTTCATTCGTTGTCTGCCAGTTTCTCTCCTTTTCTCCGTCAGATTGAGCGGCAATAAACGTTAGGCTGGATATACGGAAGACCAGCGCCGTTTTACTCCGTCTTCCTTACCCGTCGTCCTTAATATCAGTCGGGAGTGGCGGATACATTCTGTTTTTACCTCCGATCGTCCTAAATCCGGGGGGGACGTCTCGCCCGTTGAACCGAAATCCCGCAACGAAATATTCTGTCTTCAAAGCCGAGCGTCCCCAGATCGAAAGAGAGTAGGAGGTCGGGACATAAAATAAATAAATAAAAAGGGGATGCAACACGAGGACTTCCCAGGAGGTCACCTATCCTAGTACTACTCTCGCCCGAGCACGCTTAACTACGGAGTTCTGATGGGATCCGGTGCTTTAGTGCTGGTATGGTCGCATCCGAAAGGCCTGGGTCGCCATACTCTTTTATTCTCTTCCGGGCCGCGACGGATTCGGCATATTCCTCATTCGTTGTCTGCCGGTTTCTATCCTTTTCTCCGTCAGATTGAGCCGTAATAAACGTTAGGCTGGATATACCGAAGACCAGTGCCGTTTTACTCCGTCTTCCTTGCCCGTCGTCATTACTTTCAGTAGGGGGTGGCGGATACGTTCTGTTTTTACCTCCGATCGTCCCAAATCCGGGGGGGCGTCTCCCCCGTTGAACCGAAAGCCCGCAACGAAATATTCTGTCTTCAAAGCCGAGCGTCCCCAGACCGAAAGAGAGTAGGAGGTCGGGACGGAAAATAAATAAATAAAAAGGGGATGCAACATGAGGACTTCCCAGGAGGTCACCGATCCAAGCACTACTCTCGCCCAAGCACTCTTAACTGCGGAGTTCTGATGGGATCCGGTGCTTTAGTGCTGGTATGGTCGCATCCGAAAGGCCTGGGTCACCATACTCTTTTATTCTCTTCGGGGCCGCGACGGATTCGCCATATTCTTCATTCGTTGTCCGCCGGTTTCTCTCCTTTTCTCCGTCAGATTGAGCCGCAATAAACGTTAGGCTGGATATACCGAAGACCAGCGCCGTCTTCCTTGCTCGTCGTCTTTAATTTTAGTCGGGGGTGGCGGATACGTTCTGTTTTTACCTCCGATCGTCCAAAATCCGTGGGGGCGTCTCGCCCGTTGAACCGAAAGCCCGCAACGAAATATTCTGTCTTCAAAGCCGAGCGTCCCCAGACCGAAAGAGAGTAGGAGGTCTGGATAAAAAATAAATAAATAAAAAGGGGATGCAACACGAGGAATTCCCAGGAGGTCACCCAACCTAGGTACACTCTCGCCCAAGCACGCTTAACTGCGGAGTTCTGATGGGATCAGGTGCTTTATTCCTTTCCGGGCCGCGACGGATTCAGCATATTCTTCATTCGTTGTCTTCCGGTTTCTCTCCTTTTCTCCGTCAGATTGAGCCGCAATAAACGTTAGGCTGGATATACCGAAGACCAGCGCCGTTTTACTCCATCTTCTTTGCCCATCGTCCTTAATTTCAGTCGGGGTGGCGGATACGTTCTGTTTTTACCTCTGATCGTCCCAAATCTGGGGGGGGAGTCTTGCCCGTTGAACCGAAAGCCCGCAATGAAATATTCTGTCTTCAAAGCCGAGCGTCCCCAAACTGAAAGAGAGTAAGAGGTCAGGACAGAAAATAAATAAATAAAAAGGGGATGCAATACGAGGACTTCCCAGGAGGCCACCCATCCCTGTACTACTCTCGGCCAAGCACGCTTATCTGCGGAGTTCTGATGGGATCCGGTGCTTTAGTGCTGGTATGTTCGCATCCGAAAGCCTGGGTCGCCATACTCTTTTATTCTCTTCTGGGCCGCGACGGATTCGGCAAATTCTTCATTCGTTGTCTGCCGGTTTCTCTTCTTTTCTCCGTCAAATTGAGCCGCATTAAACGTTAAGCTGGATATACTGAAGACCAGCGCCGTTTTACTCCGTCTTCCTTGCCCGTCGTCCTTAATTTCAGTCGGGGGTGGAGGATACGTTCTGTTTTTACCTCCGATCGTCCAAAAACCAGGAGGCGTCTCGCCCGATGAACCGAAAGCCCGCAACGAAATATTCTTTCTTCAAAGCCGAGCGTCCCCAGACCGAAAGAGAGTAGGAGGTCGGGACAGAAAATAAATAAATAAAAAGGGGGATGCAACATGAGGACTTCCCAGGAGGTCACCCATCCTAGTACTACTCTCGCCTATCCTAGAACTACTCTCGCCCAAGCACGCTTAACTGCGGAGTTCTGATGGGATCCGGTGCTTTAGTGCTGGTATGGTCGCATCCGAAAGGCCTGGGTCGCCATACTCTTTTATTCCCTTCCGGGCCGCGACGGATTCGGCATATTCTTCATTCGTTGTCTGCCGGTTTCTCTCCTTTTCTCCGTCAGATTGTGCCGCAATAAACGTTAGGCTGGATATATCGAAGACCAGCGCCGTTTTACTCCGTCTTCGTTGCACGTCGTCCTTAATTTCAGTCGAGGGTGGCGGATACGTTGTGTTTTTACCTCCGATCGTCCCAAATCTGGGGGGCGTCTCACCCGTTGAACCGAAAGCCCGCAACGAAATATTCTGTCTTGAATGCCGAGCGTCCCCAGACCAAAAGAGAGTAGGAGGTCGGGACAGGAAATAAATAAATAAATAAATAAAAAGGGGATGCAACACGAGGACTTCCCAGGAGGTCACCCATCCTAGTACTACTCTCGCCCAAGCACGCTTAACTGCGGAGTTCTGATGGGATCCGGTGCTTTAGTGTCACGCCCCGCTTTCCAAAATACGGAAAACGAGGGATGACTAGGCCAGCCATGCTCCTACGTTCAAGGAATAGTCCCGCCGTAGTCACACTTCGGCTCTAGCATTACATGGTAATCAGTAAACATAGCACAGCAGTAAAGGAATTACATCACTAAATTATTACATTAAAGCCCACTGTTCACAAATTACAAATAAACTAGAAGAGTTACTAACCAAATCCAATTACACGATCTCTTTTATGGAAAGCAGAAAAGAAAGAAAAGCACTCCAGACAAGATCTCCATCAGCTCGAAAGGTAAATTTGTCTCCTGCGCTGATTCTTCCACGGGATCTGAGCATGCATACTCAGGTTGTCAGAGCGACATAATAGCAATTTATATAATAATGATATGTGTCACGACCCGAATATTTCGACTCGTGACCGGCACTTAACCACGCAACGTCTACAGGCGTAACGCGACTAAGTAAGCCGAACCCAGAAATCAAAACCATTTAAAGGTAGTGAGTGTTGAAAACATTCAATTAAAACATTTAGAAAACCTTAATAGTTCAATAAAGTTCTTTTTAAAGTTAAATTATCCTTATACTAATTTTGGCAGCATTTCCTTTGTAAAAGTAATCTCGAAAATCGGGTATAAACAGGATATAAGTGAAAATGATATATGATGGAATAAAGCATCCCCAAACGGGAGCAATCACGCCCAACGGCGGAAACCATCACCACAAGAGTAATATACGACGCCGTAGCAAAGAATGAGCAATAGGTAAACATCACAGAATAATAAACTGCATATATACAGTCGGCTCCCACGAGCTCGACACCAGAATACAATAATGTACATCATCGTCCTCACACCGTCTCTAAGTCAAGTACATAAATGGTAGATGGAGAATACTAGATACAAAAGTGTGTACAATAAAAGTAACCAGATACCACAACCCACCTAATAGCAAAATAGCTCTCGCACCAGCTGTAGTGGTATCTGTTGTAAGTCTACGTTAGCGCCCCGGCAGTCTACAGACGCCAAAATGCGGAACAAAACTTTTAAACTGGCGCTATCGTATACTTTAACCCGGATCTGCCATTATTGCTAAACTAACATACTGTAAAGAGTGTAGGAAGATTGTACCGAACGATCCGAGTCCTTCGTTCTTCAACCATCATCCCACGCTCCGTTGCGGCTGCTCCGATCTCGTCGATCTCTGATCTCCTCCGTCGAGGTGGCACCACATGATCGATTCTTTAAACGGGCTCCCGCCTCTGACTCGAGGCAACTCGATCGTCAAGTTTGCTAAAAGAGACGACCAAGAATGATGTAGAGAATGAGTAGATGACTTTGTCTCACTTCGTCCAAATCCTTGGACGATCGGTTAATGAAGTTGCCGTGGAAATCGGGTGATGGAATGAAATGAACTGTGAAATTCCATACACCGATAAAACCTATCACAATCTTTTCTAGCAAATGAAAACTCAAGTGAGAGTGAGAATGAGGAGAGAGAGGGCCGGCCATCTATATAGCAAGAGGTAGGTGACCGTAGGAGCAAAGAGGGTGACCTTAAGAAAAGCTTCTCACTCAAAAATATCTTAAGCAATCCAAAACCATTAATAACAGAGCATGAATCACTAAACACCTCATCATGCATTAATGAACCATTAAATGCTTCCAATGAAAACTCAACACCATATAATCCTAGTCACCTCATCTAGAAACTTCTAGAAGCTTCCACACTCATCTCAAGAAAAAATAAATCCGTCTTTAACAGAATGTTAAAAGACGGCTGATAGAAAACTGGAAACTGGCAACTTCCAAAAGTGATCCTGAAACGAATTTCAGGACAACCCCGAAACTGTATAAATATACCCGCATTTGTATTACGACCGAATACAAATGCAACTGAGACAAAGATATTATACCTACTCAATATAATACTCGGATCCGGCTTAAACCAAAGCCGACCAGTATTATCTGCCCGAAAAATAACACGTGCGTAAACGCACGTGCATTTTCCGAACCCTGCCATAAAACCATACGGCCTCTACAACGTTTCGCCCGAACTTGGGAAACTGCCTGTGGGGGACTCTAATGACTCGTCAGTACCCTGGCAGTGGGTTTAACCACAAACCGTCAGCGGCACTAGCAATGCGTAACGGCTGCCCACGGACTGACCTCAAGGGATGCCGATGAGCGCACTCATCCGGAAAAACCCTACTGAGCCTAACAGTGACAATGTATATACAGTCCGGTCCGTTCGTCAATGAGTATCGTATATCTGCCTAGGGGGCTAGTAACGTCAGACCCCCAATAGCAGTATAAGTCGTGTCGGAGTGAAGCCCAATAACACCCTGAGATACTACTGGAGTACCTACCAGTAAATCTCCTGCCATGGCCATGGACTTTGTGTAATGGCTCTCCTAGACACAGCACGACCTCACCCCCAATACCGGGAGAGACGAATCCCCTGCCGATCCGCTCACGTGCCTCCATATGGCTCGGGACTGTACCCAAAAGCTACCTGTTTGCATGACTCCTTTGAGCCGTGGTAGGATAGAAATCAAAGCACAGTGGGAACTCAAACGAGACAAATGACGACCTCAGGTCGATGAACTAACCTGTACACATGTCACCAGGGAACTGCTATCTGACGGTAGATATAATACTAACTAGCAGATTCCCGGCAAGTCCTGTCCGGTGTACTCATAACCCAATGAGCACCTGTATACATCTTAGGTGATCCAACTGACACCAGTGGCTTGTGAGACCGGCCACCGCCCCTCGTCGGGGTCTCGACTGTACACACTAGTCTACTCCGGAGTATCGATGCCCTGTCTCGAAACTCCCACGACTAGGGACCACAATTAAGGATATGCATATAAACTACCCAACTCTCACGTATATGATCGCCATCATACTGTTGGTAGTAAAGCAAGATCCTAAGGGCTCTATCAAAGTGTAACATGCAATCAGTCACCTGAACATGTACACGACTGATAAAGGCAAACCAGATAGCATACTATCATCTCGAGTAAGACTGTGCTACCGGGATAGGTCCTCCGCAATCATTGCAATCACGTACCTGCGATCCAATAATTGACTATGAGGGCACTATCTCCAACATCTGTAGCCAAAAGATTCAAAAAGGCAGCCTGCCGCGACTACTCTGAGGGGAAACCTGCAAATACTGTGGCATAATGGGGGTGAGTTGCCAACTCGTGAATAGAGATAACATATAAAGGTAATCGCGAGCATGCACGTATTGCGCTACTCTATCATATGCCAGCTGGTAAATCTATATGCGACAAGTAGTAGGTGCAATAATCATGCAAGTGCCATGTCAGGTAAAATAACTACAGGATGAGATACATGATAATCAATGCTGAGCATGGGATAAACAACATCTACACGGAATATCAATCGTGGAAAAATAATCGGTGCCCAAAACTGCACCCAAATCCCAAATAAACTCAGGCGCCGGCACTCTCCTCGGCCCTCAAATCCTGTAAATCTCTGAGAATCACGAGTGCCCAAAATCGGCACTCAAAATATCATAAAATACTTGTGTCCAGTATCGACACGTAAATCCTCATATATCGGGCTCCGTAAGTCCGGATCAGCCCACGGGCTCCGTCTGCGGTATCGGCCCTCGGCCCCGGCAGTACGGATCATCCCACATCCATCTCTCGACTCTAGTCAGTATATTCCGGATAACCGCCAGGTCCAACCAATCACCGGTAAGTACTCGCCCACCTCCAGGCTCAATCGGCAAAATCCATCGATCATCTTGCTGAGGGGAACCATACCGGGTCCACCACGAACCCGCAAACGGATCATCCACTCCTCGAATCGGGTTTCAAGCACACGTCTCAGCACCGAGAAAACGTGTGGTGGACGCACCAAAATATCATATCACGAGGATCCGGGTTTTCAAATAGTGCATCTTTTCTTAAATAATTCCACGGTCCTCAAAACCAGAAATCACATGAAAATCCAATACCAATGAGTAAAACAAATGCGTGGTACTATGTACATCAAGCCATAATATAGGTGCAAGGGAGATACCGCTTTTTAAAATAGTTCAGGTTTTCAAAGACATCATGCGGCTCCCAATCTCGATGAAAATCATATCAAATCATAGGTGAAAGGAACTACAGTATAATGATCATGGCAGTTCTACAGTGAGTGAATCATGGCAATTACTAACGGTGTGTGTGTAACATCCAGATTAGTGCTCGTGCTACATGAACCGTTAGTAATAGTGCGGTGTTCTATCAATTCTAAGTTTACATACATATAACAGAGAATGCAGTATGCAACAACAGTATCCATGACAGTCAATGTAGGTAAATGCAACATATAGCTATAAGGTCTTATCAGCCCTGACGCATAACGCCATGCGGGCGATATCCCCGTAGATGTTAAATCTACTCACTGAAGTCTCGCGCTAAGTATAGCCGACGACTTACTTCCCTTTTTTCGCAGCGTCCGTCTCACTCGCCTGCGAACCTAGAATTATACAATATATCACACATAAGCTCAAATCTACAAAAAAAATGCGATATTAAGGTCAAACTAGAAACCCGCGTCGCAAACCAAGCGCGCGTGTGCGCGATACGCTAAAACGTGTGATTACACGCCTGAAGCTAACCCGACGCGTCGCGATACGCAGAAACCCCAAACCCACACATGTATCACGTGTGTCGCGAAGATTTAAAATACGAGAAATAGGTTTTTAACTCGAGATTTTTATACAGAATTGATATTACAAAAATATATATACCAATGATCATAAAATAGTAGCAGACTCCTGCTGCTCAAGCCCCAACCCCTAACTCACCCATCTGGCAGCAATTAGCAGCCAGAACTCTTTTTCCGGCGGCCTGGGTAGGGAGAGGGACTCCCAGGTTTTGTGTGCGCACTTCATACCCCATGAACATACCACAGTAATTATAAAATCATTCTGAAATAATCCGGGCACAAGCAGATCTAGCAGAACCCCAAATTCTAGTTAAAAATTCCATTTTTACACTAAAATGATACTTTATGGTACTTTTCTGAAATCTGAAACAAACCCAGGTCTAAAATCACATTCGTAACTCATCACCAAGCTAATCAAGCCATAACGATATCAATTTTAACATAACTTCACTAAATCCCCTTATATAGCACAAAACATGCATAAAAATGTGATATTTTGCCAAAATACAACAAGTTATGGAAAAAGAGGTTTAGACATGAGTTTATACCTTCTAAAGACCTTGTAAAACACCAAAAGTTCCAGATCTACCCTCAAGTATCCAGACTTGCCATCAAACTCCCCCAAAGGTCATTTTTCCATGGTTTTAGTGTAGAAAATGGGCTGTTTTGTGTAGGGTTCATATAAGAATCAAAAGAGAAGTGAAAAGAAAAGAGAAGATGAAGAAAATGTTTTGGTATTCTGCAGCTCTTCTGCAGAAATCAGAAAATGAGAAAAGAGAGAGAGAAGAGAGGGGGAAAATTGGTCAAAAGAAGTCAAACCTTTTACTTAACCACCATACCTCCATTCCTCACTTAAAATTTTGAATTTTATAAGGGGTTTGATTTGGTTAAATGGTTGGGATAAATAAAAACCATGCAAGAAAAGCAAAAGGGTTAACATGATACATTTCTCATCTAGTCTCAAAATGCTAAGTGTGCATGTGTGCTCCTAATACAAAAATTCACACTTAGGGTAAACCCGACTAAAAATAATTAATAACCCTATAAATATATATAAATATATCTATATAAACACTTCACAACACAATTTCCACTAGCCAAGAAGGAAAATAAGATATCCGTTTTTATGAAAAACACGCACACTTGCTAGTGAACGCGAAAACACCCTAAACGAAGTTCAAGGCGTTACAATATGAAACGGGTAAATGAGGTAATAACAGTGAAAGTACAATGCGTGTAATCGCTATGTCACTATATGATGCAAAGTAAGATCTATGTCCCTATCAGTCTCTAGGTCATGTTTGAAATCGTATAGTGGAAAGGAGGATCATGTTTAACAGGAGTTTCGTACATACCCGAGACAATGGCCTACAAGCCCGGGACATAACCCTGTCAGCCGGATTGCTAGATCCTACCTAATATATATATCACTGCTTGAATGATCATCCTCTAAAACACGGTCCCGCTAAATATGATACTCTTTCCACTTCGATTTTCCCCTTTTTCCCCAGGTTTACACTATTTATGATTATGATTTAGTCGTGTACAAGTATACCAATGGCACGGTTTTATCACTGTTCACTGTATTAATCACTGTCACTAATCATTCACTTTCCATTGGTGTACTCGACACTCCTAAACCAATATCATTCACGCACGATAATGCAATGTCCACTGAACACTAGCACGCACTAACACTATGTATATGGCAATTGGGTAAGATATGTGTATGTATGCCATTAACCAGTCATGTATGTTATGAACCAATATGCACGTCATCAACTTACAAAATTTGTATTAATTCGTATGTTCAGAATTCAACCAAATGATACAAATACGATAATAAGCACACTCTGTCAGAGGTTCATCAAAATTGGATTCAGTTCAATCGGGTTTCCGGTATTCAAGTTACAACCGTTTCATTTTAAGTTCTCGCTGCAGGAAACTCAGTTTCTGAACTGAACGTCCGTTTCGCAACACGAATTTCACCCAGTTGGGATCAGAATTTAGCGACGTTACATCTAAATAAAATCTAGGGTTTTCAATAGGGTGTTCAACGCAATAGACGGATTCTCAATCGCGTCTGTACGTCAAAAGTTATACACTGTTTAACACTAGTTTGTCACTTCTGAATCTGTTTTGGACTGTTATATGTCCTGCCCTTTTAATTTACAAATTAAATAGCATACTACGATGAAACGGAATGAAACTACTTGTATTATTTAGATAACAGATTCACTTTTAATCAACTGCAGAGTTCTGCAACATACGAATTCAGGAAACAAGGTGGCACACATTACGGAACAGTAAACAGTAACGAGAGTCGCTCTGGACTGCAGTCCAGAGCCGCACTCCGATCCAAATATCATCACAATTTCAGTACAGAAACCATTATAAAGTTGCATAGGATTATAGTTCGTCGAGTCGGATTTGATTTAAGCCCTCGAACGCATCATTTCAGTATGTACATAATTTATGGTGATTTTAACAATTTTCAGATACGGGAAAGTTCCAGTTTTATGGGTATATTTGGGGGTAATCGTTTTAGTCATTAACAGTTGTATTTTCCAGTGAAATTTATACAAGATATTCATCATCACACGGGCCAGCAAAGGAAATCCAATTCCGTCAATTTAGATGAATATTTTCATTGGGATCATGCATCGAACAGGTATGTCATATAATCCATCGGAAATTATAAATTTGTAATTTATACAATTTGAGTTTGTAACACTAATAGATTAGCATGTAGAAAGTAAAATACTTGCCTGGAAATGTTTCGGGGATGCACGGCGACGGCAACGTCACGAACGCGCGATGAACGGCGCACTTTGGATGCACGGCCTCGGCTCGCGATTCGGGTTTGGCGTCGGAATTGCCCGGAGACTTTTCGTGGTCACTGGAAGCGGAGGGGGTGCTCTGTGGTTCTCCTGGGAAGTGCTGGGGTCGACGACGGTCGGCGGCGTCGCTCCGGCGATGAATACAATGATCTCGCATTGGGGGAGTGATGATTGTGTGTTGTGGGTTGTTGTTTTGGAGAGAGAGAGGGTAGTCGGGCTTGGGGCTGGTCGTGAAGGTGATGATACTGAGGAGAAGAGGGTGTAGATGTCGACGATGTGATGGAGAGATCGCCGGTGTGAGGGTGTAGGGTGACCGAGCTCGGGTGCAATGGGTTGGGTGTGCAGGGATTCTCGGGTGGTGGGTGCAGGGCTTGTGAGGGGTGAGTTTCTGGAGAGAAGAGTGTGAGGGAAGATGAATGGGGGATTGCAGTCATCGTGTTCGTCGTCGAGGGAAGCGGGTGAGGGAGTTGCAGTGGGGTTCGTGGGAAGATTTTGGGTGAACGAGAGAGAGAGGTTTCGAAAAGTTTTAGATCGAGAGGGTGAGGGAGGAGGGAGTTTGAGAAGAGGTGGAGGAGATCGCGAGTCGTGGGGTGCGCGAGTCGGGGGCAACGGCATGCGACGTGGCCTCGAGAGTCGGCGAAAGAAATGGATCGGAGAAAAGGGTGAGCGGGAAAAGGGAGAGACGTTGGGGACAAGATGGTGGAAGCGGGTCGGGTAAGGCGAGAGTGGCTGAAGGAAAATTGTGGGCTGAGAGGGAGTGGGCCGCGGAATTTTAATTCCTCAATATGATTTTTTTTTCCTTCTGGGCTGAGGTGTGGGTTCTGGGCTATTTTTTTTTGTGTGTTTGTTTGAATTTATTAAACTTTCACTTGGGCTGAGGGGAGATGTTGGGCCGGGGGTTTAAAAATTCAACGTTAATCTTTTATTTCATTTGTTGGGCTTGGAAAAATATATTTTGTGGGGTTTTAAATCTTAGTTTGCGCTTTGATTCTTAAATGGTTGGAAAAAAAATTTCAATAATAATATTAAGCAATCAATTCCCCTAAAAAAACGAAGGAAAAGGAAAAGAGAAACTCGGGAATTAGGAAAATAGAAAACTTTTATTGAGAGGGAAACGGTGATTTACATTTAGTGCTGGTATGGTCGCATCCGAAAGGCTTGGGTCGCCATACACTTTTATTCCCTTCCGGGCCGCGATGAATTCGGCATATTCTTCATTCGTTGTCTGCCGGTTTCTCTCATTTTCTTCGTCAGATTGAGCAGCAATAAACGTTAGGCTGGATATACCGAAGACCAGCGCCGTTTTACTCCGTCTTCCTTGCCCGTCGTCCTTAATTTCAGTCGGGGGAAGCGGATACGTTCTGTTTTTACCTCCGAACGTCCCAAATCCGGGAGGGGGGGCGTCTCGCCCGTTGAACCGAAAGCCCGCAATGAAATATTCTGTCTTCAAAGCCGAGCGTCCCCAGACCGAAAGAGAGTAGGAGGTCGGGACAGAAAATAAATAAATAAATAAATAAATAAAAAGGGGATGCAACACAAGCACTTCCCAGGAGGTCACCCATCCTAGTACTACTCTCTCCCAAGCACACTTAACAGCAGAGTTCTGATGGGATCCGGTGCTTTAGTGCTGGTATGGTCGCATCCGAAAGCCCAGGGTCGCCATACTCTTTTATTCCCTTCCGGGCCGCGATGGATTCGGCATATTCTTCATTCGTTGTCTGCCGGTTTCTCTCCCTTTCTCCGTCAGATTATGCCGCAAAAAACGTTAGGCTGGATATACAGAAGACCAGCGCCGTTTTACTCCGTCTTCCTTTCCCATCGTCCTTAATTTCAGTCGGGAGTGGCAGATACGTTCTGTTTTTACCTCCGATCGTCCCAAATCCTGGGGGGGCGTCTCGCCCGTTGAACCGAAAGCCCGCAATGAAATATTCTATCTTCAAAGCTGAGCGTCCCCAGACCGAAAGAGAGTAGGAGGTCGGGACAGAAAATAAATAAATAAATAAATAAATAAAAAGGGATGCAACCAACACGTGGATTTCCCAGGAGGTCACCCATCCTAGTACTACTCTCGCCAAAGCACGCTTAACTGCGGAGTCCTGATGGGATCCGGTGCTTTAGTACTGGTATGGTCGCATCCGAAAGGCCTGGGTCGCCAAACTCTTTTATTCCCTTCCGGGCCGCGATGGATTCGGCATATTCTTAATTCGTTGTCTGCCAGTTTCTCTCCTTTTCTCCGTCAGATTGAGCCGCAATAAACGTTAAGATGGATATACCGAAGACCAGCGCCGTTTTACTCCGTCTTCCTTACCCGTCGTCCTTAATTTCTATCGGGGGTGGCGGATACGTTCTGTTTTTACCTCCGATCATCCCAAATCCCGGGGGGGGCCTCTCACCCGTTGAACCGAAAGCCCGCAACGAAATATTCTGTCTTCAAAGCCGAGCGTCCCCAGACCGAAAGAGAGTAGGAGGTCGGGACAGAAAATAAATAAATAAATAAAAAAAGGGGGGATGCAACACGAGGACTTCCCAGTAGGTCACCCAAACTAGTACTACTCTCGCCCAAGCACGCTTAACAGCGGAGTTCTGATGGGATCGGGTGCTTTACTGCTGGTATGGTCGCATCCGAAAGGCCTGGGTCGCCAAACACTTTTATTCCCTTCCGGGCCGCGACGGATTCGGCATATTCTTCATTTGTTGTCTGTCGGTTTCTCTCTTTTTCTCCGTCAGATTGAGCCGCAATAAACATTAGGCTGGATATACCGAAGACCAGCGCCGTTTTACTCCGTCTTCCTTGCCCGTCGTTCTTAATTTCAGTCGGGGTGGCGGATACGTTCTGTTTTTACCTCCGATCGTCCCAAATCCGGGGGGGCGTCTCGCCCGTTGAACCGAAAACCCGCAACGAAATATTCTGTCTTCAAAGCCGAGCGTCCCCAGACCGAAAGAGAGTAGGAGGTCAGGACAGAAAATAAATAAATAAATAAAAAAGGGATGCAACACGAGGACTTCCCAGGAGGTCACCCTTCCTAGTACTACTCTCGTCCCAGCACGCTTAACTGCGGAGTTCTGATGGGATCCGGTGCTTTAGTGCTGGTATGGTCGAATCCGAAAGGCCTGGGTCGCCATACTCTTTTATTCCCTTCCGGGCCGCGTCGGATTCGGCATATTCTTCATTCGTTGTCTGCCGGTTTCTCTCCTTTTCTCCGTCAGATTGAGCCGCAATAAACGTTAGGATGGATATACCGAAGACCAGCGCCGTTTTACTCCGTCTTCCTTGCCCGTCGTCCTTAATTTCAATCGGGGGTAGCGAATACGTTCTGTTTTTACCTCCGATCGTCCTAAATCCGGGGGGCTCTCGCCCGTTGAACCGAAAGCCCGCAACGAAATATTCTGTCTTCAAAGCCGAACGTCCCCAGACCGAAAGAGAGTAGGAGGTCGGGACAGAAAATAAATAAATAAATAAATAAAAAGGGGGATACAACACGAGGACTTCCCAGGAGGTCACCCATACTAGTACTACTCTCGCCCAAGCACGCTTAACAGCGGAGTTCTGATGGGATCGGGTGCTTTAGTGCTGGTATGGTCCCATCCGAAAGACCTGGGTCGCCATACTCTTTTATTCCCTTCCGGGCCGCGACGGATTCGGCATATTCTTCATTCGTTGTCTGCCGGTTTCTCTTCTTTTCTCCGTCAGATTGAGCCGCAATAAACGTTAGGCTGGATATACCGAAGACCAGCGCCGTTTTACTCCGTCTTCCTTGCCCGTCGTTCTTAATTTCAGTCGGAGGTGGCGGATATGTTCTGTTTTTACCTCCGATCGTCCCAAATCCGGGGGGGCGTCTCGCCCATTGAACCGAAAGCCCGCAACGAAATATTCTGTCTTCAAAGCTGAGCGTCCCTAGACCGAAAGAGAGTAGGAGGTCGGGACAGAAAATAAATAAATAAATAAATAAAAAGGGGATACAACACGAGGACTTCCCAGGAGGTCACCCATCCTAGTACTACTCTCGCCCAAGCACGGTTAACTGCGAAGTTCTGATGGGATCCGGTGCTTTTGTGCCTGTATGGTCGCATCCGAAAGGCCTGGGTCGCCATACTCTTTTATTCCCTTCCGGGCCGCGACGGATTCGGCATATTCTTCATTCGTTGTCTGCTGGTTTCTCTCCTTTTCTCCGTCAGATTGAGCCGCAATATACATTAGGCTGGATATACCGAAGACCAGCGCCGTTTTACTCCGTCTTCCTTGCTCGTCGTCCTTAATTTCAGTCGGGGGTGGCAGATACGTTCTGTTTTTACCTCCGATCGTCACAAATCCGTGGGGGGGGCATCTCGCCCGTTGAACCGAAAGCCCGCAACGAAATATTCTGTCTTCAAAGCCGAGCGTCCTCAGACCGAAAGAGAGTAGGATGTCGGGACAGAAAATAAATAAATAAATAAATAAAAAGGGGGATGCAACACGAGGACTTCCCAGGAGGTCAACCATCCTAGACTACTCTTTCCCAAGCACGCTTAACTGCGGAGTTCTGATGGGATCCGATGCTTTAATGCTGGTATGGTCGTATCTGAAAGGCCTGGGTCGCCATACTCTTTTATTCCCTTCCGTGACGCGACGGATTCGGCATATTCTTCATTCGTTGTCTGCCGGTTTCTCTCCTTTTCTCCATCAGATTGAGCCGCAATAAACGTTAGGCTGGATATACCGAAGACCAGCGCCGTTTTACTTCGTCTTCCTTGCCCGTCATCCTTAATTTCGGTTGGGGGTGGCGGATACGTTCTGTTTTTACCTCCGATCGTCCAAAATCCGGGGGGGCGTCTCGCCCGTTGAACGAAAGCCCGCAACGAAATATTCTGTCTTCAAAGCCGAGCGTCCCCATACCGAAAGAGAGTTGGTGGTCAGGACAAAAAATAAATAAATAAAAAAAGCGATGCAACATGAGGACTTCCCAGGAGGTCACCCATCCTAGTACTACGCTCGCCCAAGCATGCTTAACTGCGGAGTTCTGATGGGATCCGTTGCTTTAGTGCTGGTATGGTCGCATCTGAAAGGCCTGGGTCACCATACTCTTTTATTCCCTTCCGAGCCGCGACGGATTCGGCATATTCTTCATTCGTTGTCTACTGGTTTCTCTCCTTTTCTCCGTCAGATTGAGCCGCAATAAACGTTAGGCTGGATATACCGAAGACCAGCGCCGTTTTACTCCCACTTTCTTGCCCGTCATCCTTAATTTCAGTCGGGAGTGGCGGATACGTTCTGTTTTTACCTCCGATCGTCCCAAATCCGGGGGGGTCTCGCCCGTTGAACCGAAAGCCCGCAATGAAATATTCTGTCTTCAAAGCTGAGACCGAAAGAGAGTTGGAGGTCGGGACAGAAAATAAATAAATAAATAAATAAAAAGGGAGGATGCAACACGAGAACTTCCCAGGAGGTCACCCATCCTAGTACTACTCCCTCCCAGCACGCTTAACTGCGGAGTATATGCCCTAGAGGCCATTATTGTACATATGATGTATATTATAATGGATGCTTGGTTATATATAGAGAAGACTTTCTTGCTCGTCATGATAGTATGCTATTTGGTTTCACTTTATCTTAAACATGTTGACTTGTATTGGTTTACTGTTTTACTCTCACATGTTGATAAAGCCCTTAGGATTTGTACTCGACTACTGGGACTATGATGAGATCATACTAGTGGGGCCGCGGTAGTCGATGAGTACATCCTATAACTGTTCCTAGTCGAGGGTATATCGAGACAGGGCATCGATACACCAGAGTAGACTAGCGTATACGCATCTTGACCCATATGATGGGCGATGGATGATCCCATATCCATCGGTGTTAGACATCATAGATGGTGTACGGGTGCTCAGTGGAGACTGGGTACACTGGACGGACTCGCCGAGAACTCCCAGATGGTGATATACCACACGTCAGATGGCAGTTCTCCGGTGACACAGGTACAGGGTAGTCTGAAGACCCGAGATCGTCATAGAGTCTTGTGTGATTCCCACTGTGCTTTGATTTCCACCTTACCACGTCCAAGAGGGCGTGCAAAACGGTGGCTTTTGGGTACAGTCCCGAATCACATGGAGGCAATGAGCGATAGGAGGGGATTCGTCTCTCCCGGTTTAGGGAGTTGATGTTGTGCTGTGTTCGATTGGCTATAACTGGAAGTCCCTGGCCAGGGCTGATATGGAGATTTACTAGTAAGTGTTACTAGTAGTTTCTCGACCCGTTATGAGCCACACATCGACACGACTTATCGGTTACTGGGGTCTGACATATACCACCCCTAGACTTGATATGCGACATATCAGACGAACAGACCGGACTGTACGGGAGTGTTACTGATTGGATTCATAGGAGAACGCACAGGCTAGCTTGTTGATCTTCTGATCGCTCAATACCTGGGTGGCTGTTACGTTTAGCTGACCGCTTGCAGCTTGTGGGTGTTTGATATGATCATCACCTGCTACCGGCGTATTGACGATTCTTTAAAGTCCTACACAGAGGTTTCTTGGCTCAGGCGAAACGGAGTAGTGGCACATATGTGATATGCGCAGGAACGAGAATAATGCGATATGGGATACCGTATTATATTCTCGCGATAATTAGTTATGAACCGGGTCATCGGATCAAGTGTTGATTCGATGAATCGGTACATGGTATATTAGTCGGTAATATTCGATATAGCCGGATCATCGATTCAAGTGTTGATTCGATGATTTAATGTATAATAATATATATGATATATTGTATTACATTATCTAATATTGGCTCGCTTTATTATTTCATTTTCTCAGTGGATGATACATTGATATATATGCGATATATGTTAATTGTATTATTTTCCTTTGTTGCAAATATATAATATATATGTGATATATATTATTGTGACATGATATGATTAATTGTTAAACATGTTTAAGGATGATTAATTGAGGTTAGGGTTTGATTAGGGTTAGATGCTTCTTGCACCTTCTAGAAGCTTTATTCTTTTGTCATTCTTAAGATATTTTTGGATGACACATTCTTAACCCAACCAAACCCTAACTCTAGTTTATTCTCTACTAAATCCTGGCCACTCATCCTTGACCATGGTTTACTAATCAATCATATGCTCTTTCTTTCTATTCATCACAAAAGAAAATAATTCATTATCTTTTTCCATTATCGTCTTCTTCTCTCTTGAAGAAAGCTTACTAGATTTTCTTTATGTGATGAAATAATATGAGAAAATGATTTAAAAAGAAAGCAAAAATACTACTCTCTCATCCTCATCTCATCTAGCCCATGAGATTAGTGTGTTCATCCTTTTAGAGTGAGAAAGCTTGAGTCTTTGCAACTTCGAGGTAGATCATCGGAGATTTGGAATACTTCAAGCTAGCATGGATCGTTCGAGTCGTGGAGCCTCTCATGAGTCCGGGAGATCGTGGATCGCGGCAAAGGGACTTCTAATCGGAGCTTGTGAAGTGAAGGAGCGGACTACAAAGGTTGTAATCCCTCACACTTGGATAAAAGTTATCATCTTGCATGTTAAACCCTAATAATCTAGCAAAGATCCCGGCTTTGGGTTGATCGGCACGTCTAAAATTTTATCCGGGCATGTTTGATGCCTTATGAACCTTCACAAGAGTGCCTAGGAACCCTACAGTGGTATCAGAGCCTAGCTAGAGCATTAGGCGATGTGTTTACGAAGTTAAAACTCCGATCGAACCCGAAACGACGAAACTAGACCCCTCTCTGGAAATTTTTTAAAATTTGGGATTTTTCTGAATTAAAAATATGTAAAAAAATCAGCAGGGAATTCTAAGAATTACCATAAAACCCGAGCCCCCAATTCGACCAAACGGCGGCGGAACCGCAGCGCAAGCATGCTTGTGCGGCGGTTCCGTGGCGGCTTCATCGATTGGCGACACGTGGCTTTTCTGGTAATGTTCGTAGGTGCTTGTTTATGCTTCTGGATATTTTTAAAAGTGATTCCAGTGTTCTTTAAATCTGGGGTTTATTTTGTAATCGTAGATTCGATCGGAATATTTAAATTCGTATTTCTTTCCGGGTATTTAGAAACTGTTAAACTATTTGAAGGGATATCATTAACTCACTGTTTCCCGGTACGGCAAACTTTCAAGTGTTGAATTTTTATTGGGTTTAAATCTTTCGGAAAATTCTACAAGTTAAGCGGTGGACCCTCTAGAAGACAACAAACCTTAACTCGATTATATGACCGTCTTGAACTGCCTTTTGAACCTTCGGGTTTTGGGCAGTACGGCGTGCCACATGTAAGGCGTTAGCTTGACCCTTCTACGGCTGGATCACCGGTACTGTGACATATTCTGGGATTATTTGAACTCCGCTCAAGAGTTGAGCACTTTGGGAAGTTTTGGGTGTTTGATTATCTGTTCGGAAAGTTTAATACTGTCTATTTATCTGGAATGTGATACAATATGTGGAATTCATAGAGTTAGGCATGAAATGCAAAGTATGTGATATTTCGGATTTACGATGTCTAAAGTGATTGTGGATTCCAAATGTTGTAGTTTTACACTTTCTTTTCTGTGACCGTAAGTGTAATATGTGATATCGCCGGTTTCGTTGCTATATGTCAACGACAATTGGGATGCGCATATTTACTTACGTTGATGATATGTGATATTATGTGTTGCTGTGATATGTTATATTGGATCGTCGCGTTCTGAATAGCCGGGGGTTTTATGTGAGATGAGGGTTTTTATTTTCATTCATGTAAAATTCATTTGTAATGTAATATTCTTTTATTTGGGGCACTTCCAGGTTGCGGTTGCTGTCACCAGTGTATATTATTTACTTTTCCGCATTAGGTAGACCCAAGGAGGGGAGCACAAATAACCGGGTTCTAGGGTCCAGTGGGAGGCCATCTCGAGGAGTCGAGACCGGGTCTCCTAACCCTAGAATTGGCAGTGTTACTTGCCGCTCTCGTAGGGGTCTTGGGATGTGGGTTTGGCTATTCGTCGCGACCGTGGAATCCGTGTTTTATACAGGCTCGTATTGAAAACACGGACGTCCTAGTATATCCAATATTTCATATATGTTCTTCTGCTGCAATGTTCTGTGATGAGATCATATTACTTCCTGAGACGAATGCTTATACTATATATATGTGCTGATATATAAATATTACTACTTTCGTTTCTTCTGTGATGCTTAGGAAGCATAAGCTGATGGGATATTTATTAATGAGATTAATAAAAAGAAAAGAAACCTAAAGATGTTGTAGAATCAAAACTTTATAAAAGGGTAGCTACAGTTTTGCTTTGCACAGTGATATATATGATATATCCTGCACCTTATTCGATGAGGAAAGGGCCGACGATCCCTTCACCGGGAGTGACCCCTTTAGCAAAACTGGCAGATGCTACAAAACGCGGTTTGTCTTTTGATTGCTTTTAGTGTTTTGCTTTGCACAGCGGTATATATGATATATCCTGCACCTTATTCGATGAGGAAAGGGCCGACGATCCTTCACCAGGAATGACCCCTTTAGCGAAACTAAGAAAAAGCCTCAAAAACACTCCTTTTCAAAAACACTAGATTCTACGATGATATCAAGATCATTACGCTCAGGGTTTTCTGAAAAACCTGCGTAGCCCTCCGTCATTTCAGATAAAGACTATTTAGTATTCGTGTTTCGTTTGTTGGCCTTTGTCAAGGCGTAGTGTGCGGTAGCTAACTGGTACTTATCTATTTAAACATATGATGTGATTGGATTAGGGTATTCGTACGACCTTGTTGGCCTTTGTCAAGGGTCGTGCGGGTGGGTTTAATTCAATCGGGAAATGACGGGTTGAACTTGACTAGCTTCCTATGGTTTGTTGGCCTTTGTCAAGGTCATAGGGGTTAGGGGCAAAAGCATTATCGGGAATTTCAAGTGTTGAAATTTGCAATGAGATTGCATACCTTCTATGAGATAGTTGGATCCCGATACCCACTGCGAGTAAGTGTTACTCCTGGAAGAGTTTTACACAGGACAATTAGTCATTCAAGTAGGTGTCTAGAAAAGTGTTAACGGGGTTACGCCTCTGGGAAAATGAGGTTTACTTTAATTAGGTCCGTGCGAAAGCACGGGGGACCTCCCTCAAAGTACCGACACTGATCTGGCTGAAAGATTGACGAAGTTGTAGGGTGTAATTAATCCCGGCTAATCTTACCTTTTAGGGTTTTAAGGTAGATTTGATAAAAACAGTGGGAGACATCCTGATTAGATAAGATAATAACCAATCTAATCTTGCAAGAGCATACGCTAAAGTGTTTTCTTCTCTCTCTCTCCAGGTAGCGACCATGTCAGGCCATAATCAAGATAATAATATGTATGTATTGACTAAACCTGATTATTGTACTGAGCAAGGGAAAGTTAGACCCGTTCTTTCTTATAAGAGTTATAAGACTGAACAGGAAACAGGAGAATATCTGGATTCTCAAGCCATCCAAAAGAACATGCATATTGATGCATCTTCTTCAGGTGTGTTAGTTATTGAGAACTGTTTCTCAGTTCACCCTACGTCCTGGGTATTAGATACCGGATCAGGATCCCACATATGTAAACAGTTACATGGGCTACGTAAAGGTAGAGAACTGGGAAAAGGTGATCATTCCGTTCAAGTAGGGAACGGTGCGAGTATTGTAGCCAAAGCAGTTGGCGAATATCACCTAGTATTGCCGAGTCGTAATACACTGATTCTAAATGAGTGCTATTATATACCGAACATGATGTGCAACATTATATCAGTTTCTTTATTGAGTAAAGAGGGATATAATTTTGTAGTACAGGATAATGTTATGAACATATTCCTAAACCAAAAGTTGATTGCATCAGGCTCGTTACATAATGGCATATTCATTCTAAATCAGAATACAGTCCTGAATATACAAAACACACACAAGAGGAAAAGTTCAGATATGAACGAATCCTTCTTGTGGCATTGTAGACTTGGTCATATCAATGCGACACGACTGGCTAAGTTACATAAAGATGGTTATTTTAATACGTTCGAATTATCATCTTATGATACTTTCCATTCATGTCTCAAAGGAAAAATGACCAAAGCTCCATTTAGTGGACACGGAGAAAGAGTTACCGAACTCTTAGGACTGGTACATAGTGATGTATGCAGTCCCATGTCTACGCATGCCAGGAACGGTTCTTCCTACTTCATTACATTCACTGACGATCTCTCAAGATTCGGATATGTGTTCGTGATGAAACACAAGTCTGAAGCTTTTGAGAAATTCAGAGAATATAAGCACGAAGTAGAGAATCAAACGGGCAAAAGTATTAAGATTCTTCGATCTGATCGAGGAGGTGAATACTTAAGCAGTGAGTTCCTAGATTATCTAAAAGAGAATGGGATTCTCTCTCAGCTTACTCCTCCTTATACACCACAGCACAACGGTGTATCTGAGCGGAGGAATCGCACCCTATTAGATATGGTGCGCTCGATGATGAGTACAGCTGAGTTACCTATTTCCTTCTAGGGGTATGCACTGGAGACAGCAGCATACTTATTGAATCAAGTTCCAACTAAATCTGTACCTACCACACCATATGAGATATGGAGTGGGAAGAGACCATGTCTTAAACGAGTTAAGATATAGGGTTGTCTGGCCTATGTCAAAAGGCAAAATCCAGACAAACTCGAGGCACGGTCAGTTCTATGCAAGTTTGTGGGATATCCCAAACATTCACATGGATATTTTTTCTACCATCGCGAGGAACAAAAGGTGTTTGTTTCTCGACATGCCACATTTTTAGAAAAGGAATTTCTTGCAAAAGAAATTAGTGGCGAAGAGGTAGAACTGGAAGAAATTCCAGCTACACAAACTCAAACTGAAACTGAAGATTTGGTAGAACCGGAGGATTCAGTAGTACCCGACGAACCCCAGCCTCTCCGCCGATCTAGTAGGGTTTCTCGTCCACCTGAGAGATACTACGGTTTTCTCATTGATGGTGGAAGCGAGGATTGCATCATGGATGATGATGACCCGACTAGTTTCGAGCAGGCCATCACGAGTAGTGACTCTGTGAAATGGCTGGATGCAATGCGATCTGAGATGGAATCCATGTACACCAATAAAGTATGGATTTTGGTAAATGCTCCTGAAGGGGTAAAACCCATTGGGAGCAAGTGGATTTTTAAAAGAAAATTTGGTGTAGATGGAAAGGTTGAGACTTTCAAAGCTAGACTTGTAGGAAAGGGTTTTCGTCAACGACCAGGTGTGGATTATGACGAAACCTTTTCTCCAGTGGCTATGCTTAAGTCCATCCGGATCTTACTTGCCATTGCTGCATACCATGACTACGAAATCTGGAAAATGGATGTTAAGACCGCCTTTCTAAACGGTGATTTAGAAGAGAGCGTGTACATGACTCAGCCAGAGGGCTTCGTAGATAGTGGGAGCAGCGGAAAGGTGTGCAAGCTGCCTAAATCCATTTATGGGTTAAAGCAAGCATCGCGGAGTTGGAACATCTGTTTTGATGTTGTAGTCAAAGAGTTTGACTTCATCAAAAATATAGATGAACCTTGTATCTATAAGAAGGTAGCAGAGGGTAAGGTTGTCTTCCTCGTATTGTACGTGGATGACATACTCTTGATAGGAAATGATATTCCTATGCTGCAATCAGTCAAGCTCTTCTTATCGCAGAGATTCTCAATGAAAGATCTAGGTGATGCCTCCTGCATATTGGGAATCATGATCTATAGAGATAGATCTAAAAGGATACTGGGATTATCCCAATCCAGGTACATTGACACCATACTAAAGAGGTTTAGTATGGAAGAATCCAAGCGTGGGAACCAACCCACGATCTCTGGACTCACTTTCTCCAAAGAGATGTCTCCCAAGACTGATTTGGAGAGAGCTCGCATGCAAGGGATACCCTATGCTTCGGCAGTAGGCTCTATCATGTATGCGATGCTATGCACCAGACCCGATGTAGCATACTCACTAAGTGTAGTGAGTCGGTATCAAGCAGATCCGGGAGAGAGTCACTGGACAACTGTGAAGAACATTCTCAAGTACTTGCGAAGGACTAAAGAGATGTTCTTGGTGTATGGTAATGGAGAACTCCAGGTGGAGTCCTTTACCGATTCCAGCTTCCAAAGTGATAAGGACGACTCTAAGTCGCATTCGGGTTTTGTCTTTACCCTCAATGGAGGGGCGGTATGTTGGAAGAGTTCCAAACAGGATACCGTTGCAGACTCGACGATGGAGGCTGAATACATCGCTGCCAATGATGCTGTAAGTCCACGGTAGCGTCCCGGCCGTCTAACAGACGCCAAATGCGGAACAAAAACTTTTAATGAAACTGGCGCTATCGTGTACCGTAACCCGGATCTGCCATTAAAGCTAAACTAACAAACTACAAATGAGTAGAAACGTTATACCGAATGATCCGAGTCCTTCGGTCTTCAACCATCATCCCACGCTTGTTGCGGCTACTCCGATCTTCTCGATATCCAATCTTGTCGTCTGGGTGGCACCACGTCGACGGATCTTTAAACGGGCTCCCGCCTCTGAACCGAGGCAACTCGATCGTCAAGTTTGCTAAAAGAGACGACCAAGATGAAGTAGAGAATGAGTAGAATACTTTGTCTCGTTACGTCCAAGGTCATGGACGAACGGTTATAGAGGTTGCCATTTGAAATCGGATGAATGGAAATTGAACTAGGAAATTTCCATACACTTGTATCATAATCTTTTTGCAAATTTGAATTGATTCAAAAATCACACACCCACACAAAGAGGGGCCGGCCACTAATAGTAGAAGAGGGAGGTGAGTGTAGGAGTAGTAAGTGGTGACCACAACCCTTCATACTTATCATCACAATTAAAGCATGAATGAATCATCAAAATGCATTAAGTGTAAAAGCATGAATCATGAAGCCTTGTCATCAACTCATTAATGAACCATTAATGACACAAATGAGTCATATGCTTAATCACCACTTCTAGAACCTTCTAGAAGCATGACTCACTCTGAAGACAAAAAGAAAAATCCGTATTTAACCGAATGTCAAAATACGGCTGATAGAAAACTGGAAACTGGCAACTTCCAAAAATCATCCCGAAACGAATTTCAGGATAACTCTGTATCGGTATAAACATACCCGCATTTATATTACGACCGAATACAAATGCAACTGAGACAAAGATATTATATCTACATAGTATAATACCGGGTTCCGGCTTAAACCAAAGCCTACCAGTATTATCTGCCCGAAAAACGACACGTGCGAAAACGCACGTGCATTTTCCGAACCTTGCCATAAACCCATATGGCCTCTACAACGTTTCGCCCGAACTTGGGAAAGTGTCTGTGGGGGACTCTAATGACTCATCAATATACTGGCACTGGGTATAACCCCTAGCACGTCAGAGGTACAAGCTGCACGTAACGTTTTGCCTATGTATTGATTGGAAGGGAAGCTGACGAGCGAACTCATCTCTAAACCCTACTGAGCCTGACAGTGACAATGTATATACAGTCCGGTCCATTCGTCTAAAGAGTATCGCATATCGAGTCTAGGGGGGTGGATAATGTCAGACCCCTAATAACGCGATAAATCGTGTCGGCATGAAGCCCATCACCACCTGAGAAACTACTGATCCAAATCAGTAATTCTCCCCTACCTCGGCCGAGGATTCCTAGTGATGGCCACCCGTGCACTGCGCGACATCAACCCCCAATACCGGGAGAGACGAATCCCCGATGATCCGCTCACTTGCCTCCAATGTGGCTCGGGACTGTACCCAAAAAAGACCTGTTTGCACGACTCCTTTGAGCCGTGGTAGGGTAGAAATCAAAGCACAGTGGGAACTCACTCGAGACAAATGACGACCTCAGGTCGATGAACTAACCTGTACACATGTCACCAGGGAATTGCTATCTGACGATATGTATAATACCAACTAGCAGATTCCCGGCGAGTCCTGTCCGGTGTACTCATAACCCAATGAGCACCTGTATACATCTTAGGTGATCCAACTGACACCAGTGGCTTGTGAGACCGGCCACCGCCCCTCGTCGGGGTCTCGACTGTATACACTAGTCTACTCTGGAGTATCGATGCCCTGTCTCGAAACTCCCACGACTAGGGACACTTAAAGGATGTGCTTACAGACCCCAGCTCCCACGTATATGATCGCCATCATACTGCTGGTAGTCAAGCAAGAATCCTATGGGCTCCATCATCATGCAATAGCGAACTAAAGCATATATACGATGATAAAGTCAAACCAGATAGCATACTATCATCTTGAGCAAGACTGTCATATCGGTATAGGTCCTACATCAATCATTGCAATCACGTACCTGCGATCCAATAATTGACTTTGAGGGCACTATCTCCAACAATCTCCCACTTGCACTCAAGGCTAATTATTGCGATGTCGCATACTCACAGCCCGTGTGATATCGAACACCCAACTCCTCTACTAATCAGTTTCACAAAACTAGTTTGTAAAACTCTTGTGTTCGAGAAATAGCCTCAGTGAGTGGATCCGCCCTGATGTTTCTTTCTATGTTTCTCTCAATCTCAAGTTCGCGGAGAAAGCCATCTCCCGAATCGAGTAATACCTGTCTTAGAATATGTCTGGATATCTGATGGGACCTAGTTCATAAATGAACTCCAAATCCAAACTTCTTAGACTGTATCGATAACTGAACCTAATCAGTATCCAGCACCATGCCTCCCACAGTATCCTCTTGGACCACCTGTCCAAAATACTGTCCCTCGTCAGAGGGAAAACTATAACTCTGACAATCACTCTGTCATTCATGTCACCTTGGAAGCCTGGAATGATAACCGTCTCCCGAAGGAGGCTGCCGTCATCAAATCCGTAGAACATTCACTCATGTTCTAAAACTGGTTCCTAATGTTTCTTCAGGATTGAATTAATATAAACTTATCGCATCAAGTGCAAAAACTATATCTGGTGTAGTACTTGACATCTCATGATTGACTCAATTGCCTAAGCAAGTGATCTGCCAATCATGCACTTCCCTCTCTCCTTTAGTCTCTAAGACACCTTTAGAGAGGGTGACTCCATCACCTGCAGGTACACCACCATGCCAGGAGTCATCTATTCTAAAATACTATTAGAATACTGTCAAAGTACCCAAATTGGGAAACTGCCCAAATCTAGATCTAAAGCCATAGATCTAGTAACCAGAATGTCTAATATTATTTCCATATCCTTTCTGGAGAAACAACTGTGTGACGACCAAAGTACAACCGATCGTAGTATAGGAATTTTACTTCCTACTCTGTGTATGTCATCCAAATACCAGGACATCACACACTACTACCTTCTTAACAGATCCATCCCCTATTTTGATGAAGTCAAACCCATGACTGTCACATCAAAATTAGATGATCTTATCTCCGCTATATTTGCTTAAGTCTATAAATAGACATAAGCTACTTGTCTACTATACTTCCGCTGCTCCCACTGACTATGATAACCCTCTGGCAGAATAATATCCACGTACACTTCTAAAGCTAGTTTAGAACGACGTTATACTTATCCTCTTACCCGGCCTCACAGTCTGGAACAACAGTAGTATCAAGTCTGGGTAAACAAGAACCTCCCTGTCACCGTCCTTGAGGCAACCGGAGTACCTCTCGGGTGTCTGAGGTTACCCACCATATCTGCGGAGTAGCAATTGGAATGTCAAAACCTGATTGAATATATAGGTCCTATTAAATTTTCCGTAATCGTTTGCGGTTCTGGAATTACTTCCAGTTCTACCATACTCCCACTACTGTTTTCTGAAAAAAATCCATTTTTACTAAAACTGTGGCGAGTCAAGAACAATATCACTATTGATCTTCCAGATGGTAGAAAAGTCAACCCTTGTCAAAACCAGGGTCAACCCACAAACTGCCATTACAGAAACGTGCCTTGAGTTATCCAGTGTCTGGTTTTAAGCATAAGCGGGACAACTCCCCGTACCTTAACATCGTTAAGATATGAACTATTTTATATCCAATATAGAAACAGAGGCACTAATTTAATTGGAACCAGATTCAAATTATGCAGCTGTCTCCAGCGCATAACTACTTAATGGAGAGAGGTTAATCAGCATTACTCAACTTAGGGATCCATCCAATTATGAGTAACCCGAAAGAGAAACAAGTTTCTCAAAACCATTACTATCATCTGAATATCAATCACAAGAATCTATATCTTCGATCTCTTTAAAAAATCCTGATACTTGCGATACCTGGTTCTCTACTTTATTCTTATACCAACAACTTCTCAAAACTTAGACATTGTATTTCTACGAAACACTTGTCTAAAAACTAGAGAAGTCACAAGTAAACAGAACATAGTACGAAGACCTACCCCTTTGTCCTGACGGACATTGGACAACATACAATACTCTGTATAAGTCCGCTGAGTTTATATAACTCAAAACCTATGCATCGTAGGTTGAAAACTGTACCCAGGCGATTTCCTCAAATATCATCAATTACAACGAATTCTGATATAATAAGGATGATCACCTAATTCCCAATAACTTACTCCCACTCATCATCTGTAAAACCGTACAGATATGAGAATGAAACCTGGTAAATACATACCCTGGGGTAAGTATCTAATCGGGAAAACAGTTTTCTTTTAACAATGCGCAGTGAAACTGAAACATGAAAATGTTTCGTAGGAGTATTCTGGTATTCTTAGTAATGCCTCTTCCATAATCCTATTCATGACTGTAATCGTATATTTCTTTGCCATCACTCCTAATCCCTTTATTTGTCTTTAGTCATTACCTTTTGTACACCATCGTTAGGCTAAATGGTTTTCTTCCTTCCCTACCGTTCGGCACCAGCCTATGATTTGGAAGAAGACTATCCAGTAAGCATAATAGGTGTACCCTCCTAATCTTAGGAGTACTCGCAACTTGAGAGAAGGTGATGATAAAAGACAATCTGAATAAACTAATTCTATTTCTCCTGAACCCGGATCCATCCTCGAAGAAGTCCCTTCGAGTTCGTATATAACCATACGATGGATCTATCTAATGGAAGTTGATATCTGTAGTGATACGGGGTGTTCTGAGAAATGCAAAGGGTAAAATAAGGAGCGGCAATGATTTATGCAACTAAGACAATCCAAAGGCCATTATTTTAAGAAGGTTTGGTCAACTTTGGTCATTGAGTCATAGTCTAGGGTCGGTCAAAAGTCGCTGCCAAAGAGAGAGAGAAAAGAAACACTCTGCGAGCACTCTAACCTAGATCTGACTGGTTATCACTTTGTCTAATCAGGAAACCTCCCACTGTAATCTCAAATTCTCCTCCAAACCAGAAAGAAGAATTAGTCGGGATTACCCGAAGAGTAAACCAACTCATCAGTGAGAATCGGGATCCAACTATCATCGCATGATAACTTGATGGAAGCCACTCAAGTTATCACACTCCAGAAGGTATGCGCATGTCTGGCAAGTTTTCTTTTTGTTTGAAACTCCCGATGTGATTTTTGCCTCATGCTCTTATGACCTTGACTTTAGTCAACAAATCATAAGTCACATGTCAAGTTCTACCCGTCATTGTCCAGGTTGATTTGAACCCACCCGTACATACCCTTGACTTTAGTCAACAAGGTAATACGACTGTCCCAAACCAACACATCTATCTATGCAACATACGAATACCCAGCAACAACCAAACACTATGCCTTGACTTTAGTCAACAAACATAGCTTGAATACTACTGACTACCCATAAGAAATGACGGAGGGCTACGGTTGGTTTTTGGCGAAAAACCTTTAACGTAATGAACTTGATATCGCTGAAGGAACCTGATAGCTTTTTATAAAATATAGTGACGAAAACGTTTTGCTAAAGAGGTCACTCCCGGTGAAGGGATCTCGGCTCTTTCCTCGTAGAATGAGGTGCAGGATATTCCAACTGAATACCGCGATGCAAAGCAACTTGTAATCGACTATATTGAAGTTATTACCCTGACGTAAACTTCTGCCCAAGGGGTCACTCCCGGTGAAGGGATCTCGGCCCTTGCCTCGTCGAATGAGGTGCGGGACATTCTAACTGAATATCACAATGCAAAACAAAATGAAACATCTTTGTAATAACACCTTTTAAAATTTGTTCCAACAACATCAAATATAGGTTTGTTTTATCTTGCATTGATAAGAATCAACGCAGTCCCATCAATCAATCACACCAGAAAAGAACGAAAATAAAATGTACGTATATGCCATCCGCATTGGCCACTGGGTCCCGTCATCACCCGTTAGGTTACTTAACTAACGACAGAGCGGGGACTGGACTAGCGCGGGTGTAAAACATATACAACATCTAATAGTATATATACCAATATACAATAATCGCTCCAGGCGTGATAATATGCAACATTACAAAAAAGTAATAAGCATCACAGAACAATACAGATAATCTGGGATCCCCGGGTTTCACAGAGCCGCTGCTGAAACCTGACGTTCCCCTGGTCGTGTGGATAGCCTATGCAATGAAACCTAGACCCCTACGGGTGCGGCAAGTTACCGCCAAAACCTGAAGCGAGGTGGTCCCCACAACATAGTGAATGGAACACCCGGCACTTCACGGAATTCGGTAAATTGAGCACCCCTCCTTGGGTCAACCTGTACCCCCTACGAGTGCGGCGAATAGTCTGCCAATTCTAGAGTGAGGTCCCTTTGCCTCTCAATGCCATGAGATACGGACCCGTTGCCCTCCAGAACCCGGCTATCCGTGCACTCCTTCGCAGGATAAACCTAGTACAGAAAATAAAAATAGTACAACAGGTACATCGACCGCAACCTGGTCGTGCCCCAAAAGAATATTATACAAACCGGCAGTAACGGCAGTCCACATGTTGGACGCTCGCCCCGCAATATCAAATGTACAAATAAATCCACACTGCACTACCATTGCACCCTGCTATCCACCACGACAAATTCGCAACATTACAGCACAACACAGAACATCAACGCGAATGTCACGTTCGCAAACCCGTCTAAAAGAACTATAGCAATCAGACGCAGTTTACCGATCAAATGACATTCCCGGTCGGAGATATAATGTAAGCACTGTAAACTAACGTGTTTAAATTTCGATCGACCAAATATCAAAAAGCGGGCCCCACGACTTACTGGTGAACAGTAACAAAATCTGGGCCAAAACGATATTAACCAAAAACCCTAAAATCTAACCATGAACCCACTGTGAAAATTTGGGGCCACGAGCTCACTGTGTGGCCGCGGAAGCGCGGTCAAACCATAGGTTTGACCGCGTTTCCGCGGCTATCTCATCGAGTCACGTGCCCAAATTTCTACGTCGTTCTTAGAAAAGCCTGCACAGTATTCTGAGATGTGTAGAATAATTTTATCAGACCGTTTAAAAACAACAGAAACTGTCAAGTTGTAATTTTGTGATTTTTGATTTCCGGTCGGATCGATGTTTTAAACGCGTTAGCACAAGTTAGTATAGCTTAATGGTGAGGCTCTGATACCACTGTAAGTCCACGGTAGCGCCCCGGCCGTCTAACAGACGCCAAATGCGGAACAAAAACTTTTAATGAAACCGGCGCTATCGTGTACCGTAACCCGGATCTGCCATTAAAGCTAAACTAACAAACTACAAATGGGTAGAAACGTTATACCGAATGATCCGAGTCCTTCGGTCTTCAACCATCATCCCACGCTTGTTGCGGCTACTCCGATCTTCTCGATATCCAATCTTGTCATCTGGGTGGCACCACGTCGACGGATCTTTAAACGGGCTCCCGCCTCTGAACCGAGGCAACTCGATCGTCAAGTTTGCTAAACGAGACGACCAAGATGAAGTAGAGAATGAGTAGAATACTTTGTGTCGTTACGTCCAAGGTCACGGACGAACGGTTATAGAGGTTGCCATTTGAAATCGGATGAATGGAAATTGAACTAGGAAATTTCCATACACTTGTATCATAATCTTTTTGCCAATTTGAATTGATTCAAAAATCACACACCCACACAAAGAGGGGCCGGCCACTAATAGTAGAAGAGGGAGGTGAGTGTAGGAGTAGTAAGTGGTGACCACAACCCTTCATACTTATCATCACAATTAAAGCATGAATGAATCATCAAAATGCATTAAGTGTAAAAGCATGAATCATGAAGCCTTGTCATCAACTCATTAATGAACCATTAATGACACAAATGAGTCATATGCTTAATCACCACTTCTAGAACCTTCTAGAAGCATGACTCACTCTGAAGACAAAAAGAAAAATCCGTATTTAACCGAATGTCAAAATACGGCTGATAGAAAACTGGAAACTGGCAACTTCCAAAAATCATCCCGAAACGAATTTCAGGATAACTCTGTATCGGTATAAACATACCCGCATTTGTATTACGACCGAATACAAATGCAACTGAGACAAAGATATTATATCTACACAGTATAATACCGGGTTCCGGCTTAAACCAAAGCCTACCAGTATTATCTGCCCGAAAAACGACACGTGCGAAAAGGCACGTGCATTTTCCGAACCTTGCCATAAACCCATATGGCATCTACAACGTTTCGCCCGAACTTGGGAAAGTTTCTGTGGGGGACTCTAATGACTCATCAATATACTGGCACTGGGTATAACCCCTAGCACGTCAGAGGTACAAGCTGCACGTAACGTTTTGCCTATGTATTGATTGGAAGGGAAGCTGACGAGCGAACTCATCTCTAAACCCTACTGAGCCTGACAGTGACAATGTATATACAGTCCGGTCCATTCGTCTAAAGAGTATCGCATATCGAGTCTAGGGGGGTGGATAAAGTCAGACCCCTAATAACGCGATAAATCGTGTCGGCATGAAGCCCATCACCACCTGAGAAACTACTGATCCAAATCAGTAATTCTCCACTACCTCGGCCGAGGATTCCTAGTGATGGCCACCCGTGCACTGCGCGACATCAACCCCCAATACCGGGAGAGACGAATCCCCGATGATCCGCTCACTTGCCTCCAATGTGGCTCGGGACTGTACCCAAAAAAGACCTGTTTGCACGACTCCTTTGAGCCGTGGTAGGGTAGAAATCAAAGCACAGTGGGAACTCACACGAGACAAATGACGACCTCAGGTCGATGAACTAACCTGTACACATGTCACCAGGGAATTGCTATCTGATGATATGTATAATACCAACCAGCAGATTCCCGGCGAGTCCTGTCCGGTGTACTCATAACCCAATGAGCACCTGTATACATCTTAGGTGATCCAACTGACACCAGTGGCTTGTGAGACCGGCCACCGCCCCTCGTCGGGGTCTCGACTGTATACACTAGTCTACTCTGGAGTATCGATGCCCTGTCTCGAAACTCCCACGACTAGGGACACTTAAAGGATGTGCTTACAGACCCCAGCTCCCACGTATATGATCGCCATCATACTGCTGGTAGTCAAGCAAGAATCCTATGGGCTCCATCATCATGCAATAGCGAACTAAAGCATATATACGATGATAAAGTCAAACCAGATAGCATACTATCATCTTGAGCAAGACTGTCATATCGGTATAGGTCCTACATCAATCATTGCAATCACGTACCTGCGATCCAATAATTGACTTTGAGGGCACTATCTCCAACAGATGCTGCCAAAGAGGCTGTCTGGATCAAGAAGTTCATTAGTGAACTTGGTGTGGTTCCATCCATTGAGCATCCAATACCTCTGTATTGCGATAACAATGGAGCTGTGGCGTTAGCCAAGGAACCCAGGTCCCATCAAAAGTCCAGACATATTCTGAGGCGATATCACCTGATCAGGGAGATAGTTGATCGTCGGGAGATCGAGGTCAGGAGAGTAGATACGAAGGACAACACTGCGGATCCATTCACGGAGGCTATTCCCCAGATACAGTTTGAGAGATTATTCGGGATGCTAGGTATGAGATACTACAGCAGCTGGCCTTAGTGAAAGTGGGAGATTGTTAGTTATGTATATGCCGTAGAGGCCATTGTTGTACATATGATGTATATTATAATGGATGCTTAGTTATATATAGAGAAGACTTTCTTGCTCGTCATGATAGTATGCTATTTGGTTTCACTTTATCTTAAACATGTTGACTTGTATTGGTTTACTGTTTTACTCTCACATGTTGATAAAGCCCTTAGGATTTGTACTCGACTACTAGGACTATGATGAGATCATACTAGTGGGGCTGCGGTAGTCGATGAGTACATCCAATAACTGTTCCTAGTCGATGGTATATCAAGACAGGGCATCGATACACCAGAGTAGACTAGCGTATACGCATCTTGACCCATATGATGGGCGATGGATGATCCCATATCCATCGGTGTTAGACATCATAGATGGTGTACGGGTGCTCAGTGGAGACTGGGTACACTGGACGGACTCGCCGAGAACTCCCAGATGGTGATATACCACACGTCAGATGGCAGTTCTCCGGTGACACAGGTACAGGGTAGTCTGAAGACCCGAGATCGTCATAGAGTGTTGTGTGATTCCCACTGTGCTTTGATTTCCACCTTACCACGTCCAAGAGGGCGTGCAAAACGGTGGCTTTTGGGTACAGTCCCGAATCACATGGAGGCAATGAGCGATAGGAGGGGATTCGTCTCTCCCGGTATACGGAGTTGATGTTGTGCTGTGTTCGATTGGCTATAACTGGAAGTCCCTGGCCAGGGCTGATATGGAGATTTACTAGTAAGTGTTACTAGTAGTTTCTCGACCCGTTATGAGCCACACATCGACACGACCTATCGGTTACTGGGGTCTGACGTATACCACCCCTAGACTTGATATGCGACATATCAGACGAACAGACCGGACTGTACGGGAGTGTTACCGATTGGATTCACAGGAGAACGCACAGGCTAGCTTGTTGATCTTCTGATCGCTCAATACCTGGGTGGCTGTTACGTTTAGCTGACCGCTTGCAACTTGTGGGTGTTTGATATGATCATCACCTGCTACCGGCGTATTGACGATTCTTTATAGTCCTACACAGAGGTTTCTTGGCTCAGGCGAAACGGAGTAGTGGCACATATGTGATATGCGCAGGAACGAGAATAATGCGATATGGGATACCGTATTATATTCTCACGATAATTAGTTATGAACCGGGTCATCGGATCAAGTGTTGATTCGATGAATCGGTACATGGTATATTAGTCGGTAATATTCGATATAGCCGGATCATCGATTCAAGTGTTGATTCGATGATTTAATGTATAATAATATATATGATATATTATATTACATTATCTAATATTAGCTCGCTTTATTATTTCATTTTCTCAGTGGATGATACATTGATATATATGCGATATATGTTAATTGTATTATTTTCCTTTGTTGCAAATATATAATATATATGTGATATATATTATTGTGACATGATATGATTAATTGTTAAACATGTTTAAGGATGATTAATTGAGGTTAGGGTTTGATTAGGGTTAGATGCTTCATGCACCTTCTAGAAGCTTTATTCTTTTGTCATTCTTAAGATATTTTAGGATGACACATTCTTAACCTAACCAAACCCTAACTCTAGTTTATTCTCTACTAAATCCTAGCCACTCATCCTTGACCATGGTTTACTAATCAATCATATGCTCTTTCTTTCTATTCATCACAAAAGAAAATAATTCATTATCTTTTTCCATTATCATCTTCTTCTCTCTTGAAGAAAGCTTACTAGATTTTCTTTATGTGATGAAATAATATGAGAAAATGATTTAAAAAGAAAGCAAAAATACTACTCTCTCATCCTCATCTCATCTAGCCCATGAGATTAGTGTGTTCATCTCTTTAGAGTGAGAAAGCTTGAGTCTTTGCAACTTCGAGGTAGATCATCGGAGATTTGGAATACTTCAAGCTAGCATGGATCGTTCGAGTCGTGGAGCCTCTCATGAGTCCGGGAGATCGTGGATCGCGGCAAACGGACTTCTACTCGGAGCTTGTGAAGTGAAGGAGCGGACTACAAAGGTTGTAATCCCTCACACTTAGATAAAAGTTATCATCTTGCATGTTAAACCTTAATAATCTAGCAAAGATCCCGGATTTGGGTTGTTCGGCACGTCTAAAATTTTATCCGGGCATGTTTGATGCCTTATGAACCTTCACAAGAGTGCCTAGGAACCCTACATCCCATACTAGTTCTACTCTCGCCCAAGCACGCTTAACAGCGGAGTTCTGATGGGATCCGGTGCTTTAGTGCTGGTATGGTCGCATCCGAAAGGCCTGGGTCGCCATACTCTTTTATTCCCTTCCGGGCCACGACGGATTCGGCATATTCTTCATTCGTTGTCTGCCGGTTTCTCTCCTTTTCTCCGTCAGATTGAGCCGCAATAAACGTTAGGCAGGATATACCGAAGTCCAGCGCCGTTTTACTCCGTCTTCCTTTCCCGTCGTCCTTAATTTCAGTCGGGGGTGGCTGATACGTTATGTTTTTACCACCGATCGTCCCAAATCCGGGGGGGCGTCTCGCCCGTTGAACTGAAAGCCCGCAACAAAATATTCTGTCTTCAAAGCCGAGCGTCCCCAGACCGAAAGAGAGTAGGAGGTCGGGACAGAAAATAAATAAATAAATAAAAAGGGGGATGCAACACGAGGAATTCCAATGAGGTCACCCATCCAAGTACTACCCTCGCCCAAGCACGCTTAACTGCGTAGTTCTGATGGGATCCGATGCTTTAGTGCTGGTATGGTCGCATCCGAAAAACTTGGGTCGCCATACTCTTTTATTCCCTTCCGGGCCGCGACGGATTCGGCATATTCTTCATTCGTTGTCTGCCGGTTTCTCTCCTTTTCTCCGTCAGATTGAGCCGCAATAAACGTTAGGCTGGATATACCGAAGACCAGCGCCGTTTTACTCCGTCTTGCTTGCCTATCGTCCTTAATTTCAGTCGGGGGTAGTGGATACGTTCTGTTTTTATCTCCGATCATCCCAAATCCGGGAGGGGGGCGTCTCGCCCGTTGAACCGAAATCTCGCAACGAAATATTCCGTCTTCAAAGCTGAGCATCCCCAGACCGAAAGAGAGTAGGAGGTCGGGACAGAAAATAAATAAATAAATAAATAAAAAGGGGATGCAACACGAGCACTTCCCAGGAGGTCACCCATCCTAGTACTACTCTTGCCCAAGCATGCTTAACTGCGGAGTTCTGATGGGATCCGGTGCTTTAGTGCTGGTATGGTCGCATCCGAAAGGCCTGGGTCGCCATACTCTTTTATTCCCTTCCGGGCCTCGACGGATTCGGCATATTCTTCATTCGTTGTCTGCCTGTTTCTCTCCTTTTCTCCGTCAGATTGAGCCGCAATAAACATTAGGCTGGATATACCGAAGTCCAGCGCCGTTTTACTCCATCTTCCTTGCCCATCGTCCTTAATTTCAGTCGGGGGTGGCGGATACATTCTGTTTTTTCCTCCGATCGTCCCAAATCCGGGAGGGGGGCGTCTTGCCCGTTGAACCGAAAGCTCACAACGAAATATTCCGTCTTCAAAGCCGAGCGTCCCCAGACCGAAAGAGAGTTGGAGGTCTGGACAGAAAATAAATAAATAAATAAATAAATAAAATGGGGGATGCAACACGAGGACTTCCCAGGAGGTCACCCATCCTAGTACTACTCTCGCCCAAGCACGCTTAACTGCGGGGTTCTGATGGGATCCGGTGCTTTAGTGCTGGTATGGTCGCATCTGAAAAGCCTGGGTCGCCATACTCTTTTATTCCCTTCCGGGCCGCGTCGGATTCGGCATATTCTTCATTCGTTGTCTGCCGGTTTCACTCCTTTTCTCCGTCAGATTGAGCCGTAATAAACGTTAGGCTGGATATACCGAAGACCTGCGCCGTTTTACTCCGTCTTCCTTGCCGGTCGTCCTTAATTTCAGTCGGGGGCGGCGGATACGTTCTGTTTTTACCTCCGATTGTCCCAAATCCCGGAGGGGGGCGTCTCGCCCGTTGAACCGAAAGCCCGCAATGAAATATTCCGTCTGTTAGGTTTACCTAGCACCTCATGAAGGGTTTGGAAGCATCACATGTCTCAAAATCAAATTTTTAAGGTGCTTAGTGAACATACAAAGAATCATCACTAGGAAATTAGGGTTTCATTACAAAGACAATATCACAAGTAATAATGGCTGGGGTTTTGAGAGTACAACATTTGTAGCTCCCTACGCTAGACTCCTTGGCTACTTGAGGGTTGGAAAAAGGTTCGCTTGAGGTCTTCTAAGTCCACGACGATCCATCCGAAGCTCCTTTGCCCAAAGCTCCTTGCCTTACTCGATATGTGAATGAAGTAGAGCAAACACCCTACACAAACCGGCTAGATGTGTGTAGTATGATAATGTGGTTTGTATTCTATAATCAAAACTCTTTCTTTTTTATCAACCTCACTTAAGAAAATTACCAAGAGAGGAAGAAGAAGATGGTGGCTAAGCTTTTTCACACAAGAAAAGATATGAGAGTGAATATAATTGAAATGAGAAAAGAATAATATATGTTAATCCTTTCTCACTTCAACCATGGTTAGAATCATCTAGATTTTTATCAAATGGGTTAAGGATGAAAGGATAATTAACTCAAGGTTAAATGGTGGTTGATGCATGGTCAAAGATGATAAGTATAAACCTTGTGTGAATTATCCTCTCCCTTTTTCTAAATGATAAATAAATAGATAATTCTACAATATAAGTCTTGCATTGCCACCATACTTATATCAACAACCATGATACTATGTATGTATGTATGTATCCATGCACATCATCATATGCATACATGTATGCATACAAAAATAGAAAAAGAGTTTGATTAAAGAATTAATCTAAAAGTCATTTGTTAAATCAACACTTGATTTTGCAAACCGGTCATATCACATACGACCCGACCTATAGAAAATGCCCGATTAATATACGGTATCACATATCTGTATTTAATCGGGTCCCCGCACATATCTCATATGCACACCACATCTTTTCGCCTGAGCCAGGAAACTTCATTGTGGGACTCTAAGACTTGTCAATACGCCGGCAGTATGTAATGATCATATCAAATACCTACAAGCCGCAAGCGGTCAGCTAAACGTAACGGCCACCCGGGTATTGATCGATCAGAAGAAAACAAGCGAACCTGTTACAACTCCCGTCGAGCCAACCGGCAACACTACCATACAGTCCGGTCTCTTCGTCAGATATGCTGCATATCGAGTCTAGGGATGGTAACGTCGACCCCAATAACTCAATAAGTCATGCCGATGAATGGTCTATAACAGATCGAGAAACTACTGATAACACTTATCAGTAAATCTCAACAGCCCTGGCCAGGGACTTACTGATATAGCCAATCGAGCACAGCACAACATCAACTCTCAATACCGGGGAAACCCCTCCTATCGCTCATTGCCTTCGTGTGTCTCGGGACTGTACCCAACGGCTACCTGTTTGCATGACTCAGTAGAGCCGTGGTAGGGTGGTAATCAAAGTACAGTGGGAGAACACACAAGACTCTATGATGATCTCGGGTCTACAGACTAACCTACACCAGTGTCACCTGAGAACTGCTATCCGACGATAGATATAATTCCATATAGGAGTTCTCGGCGAGTCCGTCCAGTGTACCCAGTCACCACTGAGCACCCGTATACGATCTCGATGTCAAACATCGATGAATGTGGGAACATCCATCGCCCATCATATGGGTCTAATATCATATATGCTAGTCTACTCTGGTATATCGATGCCCCGTCTCGATACACCTACGACTAGGGACATTCCAGGATATGCTTATAAACTACAGATGTCCCACTAGTATGATCTCCATCATAATCACAGTAGTCAAGTATATATCCTCAGGGCTTTATCAACATGTGTGAATGATTTAAAGCATGATCAAATCAACATGTCAGATAAAGAAGAACCAGATAGCATACTATCATGTCGAGCAAGAATGTACACTGAATATATATATATACATGTATAAATACATCCACTATCATATAATGGCCTCTAGGGCATACATATATCCAACAATCTCCCACTTGCACTAAGGCCAGTTATTGGCGTATCTCATACCCAACATCTCAAAAAGTCGCTGATGTTGCGGCTGAGGGAGGGCCTTGGTGAGTGGATCCGCGGCGTTATTCTTTGTGTCTACTCTCCTAATCTCGATCTCGCGGCGATCTACAATCTTCCGGATCAAATGAAAGCGCCCCAGGATGTGTCTGGATCGCTGATGGGACCTGGGCTCCTTGGCTAACGCCATAGCCCCATTATTATCACAATACAATGGTATTGGATTGTTCCCCTCCGAACGGCGGCCAAGACATGGACGTCTTGCCTGAGATTCGGGGCGGATGCTATTTGGTTTTATCCGTCCACCTCTCCGAAGATGCCAAGTTGATTTATGGCACCGTGTATCGGAGGTTTAGACGGATGCGGCCGATGTAGCAGACTTCGTCAGATTCCCCTCGCTTGAGGGGTTTTTGATTGTGGGGACGCTCTTCCCTGCAGGCGCAAGCCCCTGCAGTTAATTACGCTACCGCATCGCGGTAACAACTTTCTCCTTCTTCAAAATTTCACTTCGTGTCGTGGGTGTTTATTTTGTTTGTGGTTGCCCGTGGATTGTATACGGAGACTAATTTATGTTGTCACCCGCAGGACGTGGATTAGTCCAAATCCGTATTTTCTTAGATTTGGGTTTGGGGTTTTGGTTTAAGGATACGTTAGTCGTATTTGAGGCTAAGATCAACTTAAACGTTTGTTAAGGATACGTTAGTCCAGTTTGAGACTAAGATCAACTTAACGAGATCGTTTAGATCCGACAAAAGAGCGTTTGGGCTATATTGTTCCAGTTTAGGGACATAGTGGTCCATTGTATGCATGGCCATCGGGACCCGTCACCTCTCTGATGTCGTTGAAGGATTACAACGATAGGTGTCAGAGGAGTGTTTCCCCAATCAGAGCAAAGCTCTGTTTGAATTTCAAAATTCAAAATTCGAAGCGACGCTTCAGATTCGTTGCGCTGTGCGCAACGCGCCACTTGTCAAAAGCTGATACATCAGCGCAGCGCCCGAGGCAGCGTGCCCAATCAGAGCAAAGCTCTATTTAAAACAAAATTAAAGGAAGCAACGCTTCAGTTGCGCAAGCGCTGCGCTGCGCGACATGTGTCAGCGCAGATGCGCAAGCGCAGTTGCGCTGCGCGACACGTGTCAGCGCAGTTGCGCTACGCTTTACGCTGCTTGACACGTGTCACGCGGTGGGGCGGTTGCGCCAAACATAATTAAATTCGAGTAAGATTTTTCTGCTCTTGTTAAAACAAGAAGATTGCCTTCTGTAAAACAGAAGCCCTTGGATCAAAGATCCAACGGTGGGGAAAATTCCCCAAATCACTGTCATGACCCAAGTGTGGATGTGACCGGCACTTAGATTGTATCATATCTAAAGATATGCACAAAGTCCAAGTAAGCCGAAAACCTAGATCATAATACCTTAATGCGGAATTATTTATGAAAATTTTGTTTTTAAGTAAAAATCTCAATTTATGAGGTTAATTTATTAAACAACTAATAAAGGTTAAGTTTAGTTGTATTCCTATTTGGAATCAACAATATTAACAATGAACATGATTATAAACATATAAAACATCACTATGAATCTCATAAAGAAAGAAACTATGATATACTGACCAAATGATCTCAACTGTCCATATATATATATAATCTCTCATTTTAAGTCAAAATACAGGTTTGATGGAGACTTTCTAGATACAAATACAAAATCAAAAAGGAAGGTTACTACACATGTAACCTACCTATCAAATGATGAAATACAACTGCAAATGTAGCTCTGCCTCGCAGCTATCCGTCCACTCTATCCCTGCAAGGAACTGTGGCACAACGGGGGTGAGTTACCAACTCAGTGAATATGACTAACATATAATGGTGAATAAAGTAAATATGACAATCATACTACCGAAATATGAATCAAAATGAGGTATGAGTATATGTGAAATTCAACAATAAATCTCCTGATACTAGGGAAATCTTAACTCAACAAAATCATTTTTCAGTGTCCATCAACGACACAAAACTTCCATTTCATATAGGCATCATTCCCCGAATGATCCTGAATCAACAATACCGGTCGTTATCATCTAGATACACGCCGTATATTTATCACCAACTCCGGTATCGAGTAACCTCGCTAGGCTCCCCCATCTCAATACGGCTATCCTGCCCCTCGGTCTCGACCGGGTCCACCATGTATCCAACTGTATATCTCCCCCACTCAGTATGAATAACGTAAAATCCGCGACCGTATATCTCCCCCACTCGATCCGGAATAAAATCAAAACAGAAAACATCTCATGGTGGACATGACACATCAATCATGAAAACTCTGGATTTATGTAATATTATTCAAAACTCAAAACCATAAATCCTCAATTCTGCAGTTACCTCATATATAATACAGAAATACGCATATGGTAACATAATGTAAACATTGCAATTTACTACTATTATTGATATGTGAAATACGATATAAATTTATTTTAACAAGTATGATGTTTAAGTGTAAGTGACATAGCAATATCGATGAGGTGTGTGTAGCATGTAAGATGTGCACGTGGCATGACTCATCGATAATTGTGAAGTGTTCTAACAACTAAGCAATTTATATGTGTATATAATGAATGTAATTTATAAATTGGGCATAACAATATATAACATTAAGTTAAATAAAATTACGGGCGAAACACGCCATCTTTACAAAATTCCCTGGTAGATGTTTACTCTACTCACCGGAAAGGTCGAATCTACTCCGGAATTGCTAATCCTTTCCCTTTTCTCGCTACTTCTGAATTTCTCGTATCCGAATCTAAATTTACAATTTAATGCATATAAGAAACACGGCTATTCTGATATGTCGGAAATGAAAAACACCCTTTCCTACTTACAAGTTACATACTATTCGATTATATCAAGTTCTTAAACACTTAATCTTGCTGGATTTTAACCTCAATCTGCACTGTTACAAAATATAAAACGCGACGTGTTTTAGTCGTATCGTATATAGTGTTTTGAATTACCCTTTCCGATATATGTTCCCAGATTTTAACAACTGAGAAACTAATGTAATTAAACAACACCAAAATATCCAAAATTGTGTACTGTAAACTACCCAACAGAGAAAACCCACAAAGTCCTCCCCATGGCCGGCGACGCCGGATTTCCTTGTATGGCCGCCGGCCCAAAACCGGCCCCTTGGTGTCGTGGTCTTGTGGTTTACTCTAGTTGTTACCTATATCATTTTAACTCTGTTTAGTTCAATTAATTATCTTATAAATATTAGCAGATTTTAACAGAGCTTAATTTTAACTAAAATACGATATTATGTGACTTAGCTAAAATTTAGTTAACTAACTACAGAGCTTTATCTCTACTGTGATTAAGGATTTTACCCTCCTATAATGCTGTAGGAATAACCCTCCAAGATGCTAAGTCCTTCCTAGCTTGATGATGAACAACACTCAAGAACAAAGCTCCTTCTTCTTCTTCTTCTTGTTGTTGTTGTTCTTTCTTTTCTCTTTTAACTTTTCTTTTCTTTTAATTCATTTGAATTTTAATCTGAAGTTGAACTGAAAAGGAGCTATATATATGAGAGGAGGAAGGGATAGGGTGAAGGAGGAGGTGTCAAGGGTTGAAGTGTGCTTGTTTCATGCAAGGAGGAGGTGTGAGATGAGAGGTTGCATGCAAGCATGAGGTGTTTTTGCATTATCTTCAAATTTTTGTTTAATTTAATTATATTTTCAGAACTGAAATGATTTCATCTACTTTCACTTAAACCCTTAACAATACCCTATTTTGCATAAAAACTTAAACTTTACAAATTAACCCCTCACAACTTAACTTATTATAAAACACACATTTTATTAAAATGAAGCTAAATTTATCATTAAAACCCTTATAACTTATTTATTTTGCATATAAAAATTTTGATTTAATTTGTATTACATATAACTTATGAAGATTGACTTATTTGATTTTAACCGTTTTGTGATTTATCAAATTATTATTAATTTAATTAATTTTATTTGTTTCTAAATCTTCCAAATGTTACAATATCCCCCCTTAAGAAAATTCGGTCCCCGAATTTAAAATAATTATTAGACATACCGATGAAAAGATGTGGAAATTTCTTTCGCATTGCATCCTCCGTCTCCCAAGTAATCTCCTCGCGATTCTTTCCGTGCCAGAGAACCTTTACAGACGGAAGTATCCTAGATCGAAGTTGCTTTGCCTGCCTGTCTAGAATAGCGACTGGCTGCACTGTGTAGGATAAATCTGGCTCAAGCTGTAAGGTCTGATGCTGGATCGCGTGAGATGGATCATGAAGATATCTGCGAAGCATCGAAACGTGAAACACCGGATGCACGTCGGGAAAACCAGGTGGAAGTGCTAACCGATAAGCTTACAGCGCCTACCCACTCTAAAATCTCGTAAGGTCCAACATATCTGGGGCTGAGCTTCCTTTTCTTCCCGACGCGCATCACACCTTTCATTGGAGATACTCGAAGGAACACATGATCTCCCACATCAAACTCGAGTTTACGTCGTCGTCGATCTGCGTATGACTTCTGTCTACACTGAGCCGCTTTCATTCTTTCTCGTATCAATTGAATCTTCTCTGTAGTTTCCTGTACTATTTGCGGTCCCAATATACCACTCTCGCTAAGTTCCGTCCAGCAAACGGGTGATCGACATTTCCTCCCATACAAAGCTTCAAAGGGTGCCATCTGGATCGTCTCCTGAAAACTGTTATTGTACGAGAATTCTATCAAAGGTAGGTGACGATCCCAACTACCACCGAAATCTAGGCTATAAGCCCGAAGCATATCCTCTAGTATCTGAATGGTCCGTTCCGACTGACCGTCTGTCTGTGGGTGGAAAGCTGTATTAAAACTCAGTCGTGTACCAAGAGCGTCCTGAAGTTTCTGCCATAGCCTGCTAGTGAACTGGGTACCTCGATCTGATACTATGCATGTTGGCACTCCATGTAGACGTACAATCTCATCGATATAAACCTGTGCATACTGAGCAAATCCATACCTCGTCTTCACTGGAAGAAAATGAGCGGCCTTTGTCAATCTATCTACAATCACCCAAATGGAATCATACCCTCTGCTAGTCCTGGGTAGACCCACCACGAAATCCATGGAAATCTGTTCCCATTTCCACTCTGGAATGGGTAAGGGCTGCAGCTCCCCGGCTGGCCTCTGGTGTTCTGCCTTGACTTGCTGACAAGTCAAGCATGTGAAACATAATCTGTAACATCCTTCTTCATTCCTTCCCACTAATAAATATCTTTCAAATCACGATACATTTTGGTGGAACCAGGATGAATACGGTATACTGATCTATGGGCATCCTCCAAAATCTCACGCCTCAATCCGTCAGAATCTGGTACACAGAGACGAGTCCTAAAACGTAATACTCCATAATTATCAATCACGAACTCCGTCTCCTTGCCCTGCCTAACCTGTCCCAATATCTCCATCATACGAGCATCTGTGGGCTGCGCCTCTCGAATGCGATCTAATAACTGAGGTCTGGTGCGAACATGTGCTAGCTGGCCTCCTGCTGACGTGAATTCAAACTGCATACGACTATCACATAAGATCTGCCAGTCTGTAGAAGACTGTCTCTGCAAAATGCCCAAATGAGATAAATTACCTCCAGGCCTCTGACTCAAGGCATCTGCTACGACATTCGCCTTGCCTGGATGGTACAAGATCTCACAATCGTAATCTTTCACCAGTTCCATCCTGCTATGCTGCCTTAGGTTCAGATCTTTCTGCTGAAAGATATACTTTAAGCTTTTATGATCTGTGAAGATTTGACACGATTCTCCATACAAGTAATGTCTCCAAATCTTCAATGCGAATATTACAGCAGCCATCTCTAGATCATGAGTCGGGTAGTTTTGTTCATGCCTCTTCAACTGTTGAGAAGCATAAGCTATAACTCTGCCGTGTTGCATCAACACACAGCCTAGACCCACTCTAGAAGCATCGCAATACACCACGAAACCCCCTGACCCGGAAGGTAAAGATAATACAGGCGCAGTCGTCAAATGCGTCTTCAACTGTTGGAAACTCTGCTCACATGCATCTGTCCACTAAAATGGAACTTCCTTCCTAGTCAATCCTGTCAAAGGTGCCGCTATCCGTGAGAAATCCTGTACGAAGCGTCTGTAATAACCTGCCAGACCTAAGAAACTCCGAACCTCCGTAACTGACATAGGCCTGGGCCAGTGTTGTACAGCTTCAATCTTCTTTGGGTCCACACATATACCTTCTCTCGTAACTATGTGACCCAAGAACTCCACACGATCGAGCCAAAATGCACACTTAGAAAATTTTGCATACAGCTGATGCTCCTTCAAGGTCTGCAATGTGATACGTAAATGCTGCTCGTGCTCCGTCTGACTTCGAGAATATACAAGAATATCATCTATGAATACTATAATAAACCGATCGATAAATGGTCTAAAGATACGGTTCATCATATTTATAAACGCTGCTGGGGCGTTGGTGAGTCCGAACGACATCACCAGAAATTCATAATGCCCATACCTCGTACGAAACGCCGTCTTCGGAATATCGTCCTTCCGAACTCTCAACTAATGATACCCTGACCTCAAGTCAATCTTCGAGAAGAACCCAGCTCCTTGCAACTGATCGAACAAGTCATCTATACGTGGTAATGGATACCTGTTTCGTACAGTGACGCGATTCAGCTGTCGGTAGTCAATGCACATTCTCATACTACCGTCCTTCTTCTTTACAAATAAGACAGGAGCTCCCCACGGTGAAACACTGGGACGAACAAGTCATCTATCTAACAACTCTTGCAACTGGCTTTTGAGTTCCTTCAATTCCGTCGGTGCCATTCGATAGGGTGGTATAGAAATAGGCCCCGCACCCGGAATCAATTCGATGCAAAACTCGATATCTCAATCAGGTGGCAATCCTGGTAACTCAGCAGGAAATACCTCAGGAAATTCTCGCGCGATCGGAATCTGATCCAATGGAACTTCCGTGACCCCTAAGTCCTGAACGAAGGCCAAGAACCCATGACAACCCTTCTTCAATAGCCGCCCCGCAAAAAGAGCAGAAATCATGTTGACAAGGGTTAACTTGCAATCCCCCTGCACAACAAACACTGGTTCACCTGGAAAACAAAATCTAACCGCTTTTCCTCGACAATCTACATAGGCATGACAAGCGGCTAACCAATCCATACCAAGAAGTATGTCAAAATCTAACATGTCAAGGAGGATCAGATCAACTAGCGAATCTCTACCACCAATGCGCACCGAACACAATCTGAATACGTGCCGTGCTATAAAAGAATCTCCAACCGGAGTAATCACTACCAAATGTAACTTTAATAATGGCGACTCTTTCCCCAACAAAAGTGCGAATCGTGAAGATACATAGGAATGAGTAGAACCGGGATCAAATAAAACATGTGCCTCTAATGAGCATACTGTAAGAGTACCTGTCACGACCGCATTTGATGCCTGGGCATCCTGTGGAGTCAGCGCAAATACTCGTGCCTGGCCCCTTCCCGCATCCTGTCGTCCTCTACCTCGATCTCCTCGACCTCTCTGAGCACGTCCTGCAAAGCCTCGACCTCGTGGTATAACTGCCTGGCGTGTAGCGCCAACTGGGGGAGGAAGTAAAGCCATCGGTGTGGGAGGTGGAAGGGGTAAAGCAACCTGTGGAGCAACGGTCCCTCCCTGAGATCTACAATCCCGCGCAAAATGTCCGGGAAGTCCACAACTAAAATAGGTAGATGGTGGTCTCTGATCATCAGGATAAGAGTTGAACATCTGGCCCTGTGTCCAACCTCGTCCGACACTGCGGCCTGGAGTATATCTGCCTGGATATGACCCTCTACCTCTGCCAAACTGTCTATTCGTCGGCACGACCGGTCTACTCCTCTTTGGCTCTGGAACGCCTATTGACTCGCTCAACCGCTCCTCTACTCGAATCGCCGCATCCATGGCCTGTGCATATGTATCAAAATGCTGGGAGCCTATCACCAGATACAACTGTGTGTCCAAACTCCTTAGGAACCTCTTCACCCGAAGTTCCTCCGTAGGTACTAAGTATGGGGCATATCGCGACAGCTGGGTGAATCGTAAGTCATAATCTGCTACTGACATACTTGCTGATTTCCTCAACTCTTCGAAACTGCTAGCTCTAGCATCCCTCACACTCTGGGGAAGAAATCTGGCAAGAAAGACTGTAGAAAACTTGGTCCACGTCATCGGAGGAAGATTCGTAGCTCGCCCACTCTCCATCGACTCACACCACTCCTGTGCAAGTCCCTCCAAACGAAAGCTAGTCAGCTCAACTGACCTCGCATCAGAACATCGTAATGATCTACCAATCCTCGCCATCCTATCAAGAAAAGACTGAGGATCTTCCGCCACATCGATCCCTGTAAATACCGGGGGTCTCAATCTCATAAACTCTGCAAGTGATACCTCCATCACTCTCGTATCTAATAGCGCCATCGTCTGTATAGGCTATACCTCGGACTCTGCTACGGTCGGTGCTGGATCTGGTCTCAATACTCGAGTGGCCTCAGCTAACTGTCCTACCACTCGCTGTAATCCCAACATACCCTCCTCAATCCTAGTCATGCGATCTGGAGGAGGAGGATCAACATGCTCATGCACCGCCGGAATGTCCGGTGTACCAGTCATCGTCACAGGCGGACTCGCCCTAGCTGCATCTCTGGCTGCGGCTCGCCTAGCCCGCGTAGCCATAGCAACTGGAAAAAGAAACGAGAGTTGATAAGGTGTAGGAACAGAAGCAATCAATAACGGAGAATCAACGGAAGAATAGATCAAGATAAACATCCTAAGGTTAGTTAGGCTGAATACGATAACGTAAATATGCCGCGGAACATACGTACGGTACTGCATTCATCCTAATTCACCTACTCCATCAAACCAAAGGTCATCCTAACTCTCGGACTTACATCAACATATAGAAATCCCTTACTGAAATCCGTAAGGTTACTCCTAAGCTCTGATACCAACTTTGTCATGACCCAAGTGTGGATGTGACCGGCACTTAGATTGTATCATATCTAAAGATATGCACAAAGTCCAAGTAAGCCGAAAACCTAGATCATAATACCTTAATGCGGAATTATTTATGAAAATTTTGTTTTTAAGTAAAAATCCCAATTTATGAGGTTAATTTATTAAACAACTAATAAAGGTTAAGTTTAGTTGTATTCCCATTTGGAATCAACAATATTAACAATGAACATGAATATAAACATATAGAACATCACTATGAATCTCATAAAGAAAGAAACTATGATATACTGACCAAATGATCTCAACTGTCCATATATATATATAATCTCTCATTTTAAGTCAAAATACAGGTTTGATGGAGACTTTCTAGATACAAATACAAAATCAAAAAGGAAGGTTACTACACATGTAACCTACCTATCAAAAGATGAAATTCAACTACAAATGTAGCTCTGCCTCGCAGCTATCCGTCCACTCTATCCCTGCAAGGAACTGTGGCACAACGGGGGTGAGTTGCCAACTCAGTGAATATGACTAACATATAACGGTGAATAAAGTAAATATGACAATCATACTACCGAAATATGAATCAAAATGAGGTATGAGTATATGTGAAATTCAACAATAAATCTCCTGATACTAGGGAAATCTCAACTCAATAAAATCATTTCTCAGTGTCCATCAACGACACAAAACTTCCATTTCATATAGGCATCATTCCCCGAATGATCCTGAATCAACAATACCGGTCGTTATCATCTAGATACACGCCGTATATTTATCACTAACTCCGGAATCGAGTAACCTCGCTAGGCTCCCCCGTCTCAATACGGCTATCCTGCCCCTCGGTCTCGACCGGGTCCACCATGTATCCAACTGTATATCTCCCCCACTCAGTATGGATAACGTAAAATCCGCGACCGTATATCTCCCCCACTCGGTCCGGAATAAAACCAAAACAGAAAACATCTCATGGTGGACATGACACATCAATCATGAAAACTCTGGATTTATGTAATATTATTCAAAACTCAAAACCATAAATCCTCAATTCTGCAGTTACCTCATATATAATACAGAAATACGCATATGGTAATATAATGTAAACATTGCAATTTACTACTATTATTGATATGTGAAATAAGATATAAATTCATTTTAACAAGCATGATGTTTAAGTGTAAGTGACATAGCAATATCGATGAGGTGTGTGTAGCATGTAAGATGTGCACGTGGCATGACTCATCGATAATTGTGAAGTGTTCTAACAACTAAGCAATTTATATGTGTATATAATGAATGTAATTTATCAATTGGGCATAACAATATATAACATTAAGTTAAATAAAATTACGGGCGAAACACGCCATCTTTACAAAATTTCCCGGTAGATGTTTAGTCTACTCACCGGAAAGGTCGAATCTACTCTGGAATTGCTAATCCTTTCCCTTTTCTCGCTGCTTCTGAATTTCTCGTATCCGAATCTAAATTTACAATTTAACGCATATAAGAAACACGGCTATTCCGATATGTCGGAAATGAAAAACACCCTTTCCTACTTACAAGTTACATACTGTTCGATTATATCAAGTTCTTAAACACTTAATCTTGCAAGATTTTAACCTCAATCTGCACTGTTACAAAATATAAAACGCGACGTGTTTTAGTCGTATCGTATATAGTGTTTTGAATTACCCTTTCCGATATATGTTCCCAGATTTTAACTACTGTGAAACTAATTTAATTAAACAACACCAAAATATCCAAAATTGTGTACTGTAAACTACCCAATAAAGAAAACCACAAAGTCCTCCCCACGGCCGGCGACGCCGGATTTCCTTGTATGGCCGCCGGCCCATAACCGGCCCCTTGGTGTCGTGGTCTTGTGGTTTACTCTAGTTGTTACCTATATCATTTTAACTCTATTTAGTTCAATTAATTATCTTATAAATATTAGCAGATTTTAACAGAGCTTAATTTTAACTAAAATACGATATTATGTGACTTAGCTAAAATTTAGTTAACTAACTACAGAGCTTTATCTCTACTGTGATTAAGGATTTTACCCACCTATAATGCTGTAGGAATAACCCTTCAAGATGTTAAGTCCTTCCTAGCTTGATGATGAACAACACTCAAGAACAAAGCTCCTTCTTCTTCTTCTTCTTCTTCTTGTTGTTCTTTCTTTTCTCTTTTAACTTTTCTTTTCTTTTAATTCATTTGAATTTTATTCTGAAGTTGAACTGAAAAGGAGCTATATATATGAGAGGAGGAAGGGATATGGTGATGGAGGAGGTGTCAAGGATTGAAGTATGTTTGTTTCATGCAAGGAGGAGGTGTGGGATGAGAGGTTGCAAGCAAGCATGAGGTGTTTTTGCATTATCTTCAAATTTTTGTTTAATTTAATTATATTTTCAGAACTGAAATGATTTCATCTACTTTCACTTAAACCCTTAACAATACCCTATTTTGCATAAAAACTTAAACTTTACAAATTAACCCCTCACAACTTAACTTATTATAAAACACACATTTTATTAAAATGAAGCTAAATTTATCATTAAAACCCTTATAACTTATTTATTTTGCATATAAAAATTTTGATTTAATTTGTATTACATATAACTTATGAAAATTGACTTATTTGATTTTAACCGTTTTGTGATTTATCAAATTATTATTAATTTAATTAATTTTATTTGTTTCTAAATCTTCCAAATGTTACAATATCCCCCCCTTAAGAAAATTCGGTCCCCGAATTTAAAATAATTATTAGACATACCTATGAAAAGATGTGGAAATTTCTTTCGCATTGCGTCCTCCGTCTCCCAAGTAATCTCCTCGCGATTCTTTCCTTGCCAGAGAACCTTTACAGACGGAAGTATCCTAGATCGTAGTTTCTTTGCCTGCCTGTCTAGAATAGCGACTGGCTGCACTGTGTAGGATAAATCTGGCTCAGGCTGTAAGGTCTGATGCTGGATCGCGTGAGATGGATCATGAAGATATCTGCGAAGCATCGAAACGTGAAACACCGGATGCACGTCGGGAAAACCAGGTGGAAGTGCTAACCGATAAGCTTACAGCGCCCACCCTCTCTAAAATCTCGTAAGGTCCAACATATCTGGGGCTGAGCTTCCCTTTCTTCCCGAAGCGCATCATACCTTTCATTGGAGATACTCGAAGGAACACATAATCTCCCACATCAAACTCGAGTTTACGTCGTCGTCGATCTGCGTATGACTTCTGTCTACACTGAGCCACTTTCATTCTTTCTCGTATCAATTGAATCTTGTCTGTAGTTTCCTGTACTATTTGCGGTCCCAATATACCACTCTCGCTAAGTTCCGTCCAGCAAACGGGTGATCGACATTTCCTCCCATACAAATCTTCAAAGGGTGCCATCTGGATCGTCTCCTGAAAACTGTTATTGTACGAGAATTCTATCAAAGGTAGGTGACGATCCCAACTACCACCGAAATTTAGGCTACAAGCCCGAAGCATATCCTCTAGTATCTGAATGGTCCGTTCCGACTGACCGTCTGTCTGTGGGTGGAAAGCTGTACTAAAACTCAGTCGTGTACCAAGAGCGTCCTGAAGTTTCTGCCATAGCCTGCTAGTGAACTGGGTACCTCGATCTGATACTATGCATATCGGCACTCCATGTAGACGTACAATCTCATCGATATAAACCTGTGCATACTGAGCAAATCCATACCTCGTCTTCACTAGAAGAAAATGAGCGGCCTTTGTCAATCTATCAATAATCACCCAAATGGAATCATACCCTTTGCTAGTCCTGGGTAGACCCACCATGAAATCCATGGAAATCTGTTCCCATTTCCACTCTGTTAGTGTATATGCCCTAGGGGCCATTATTGTATCATACTAGTTTGTATATTACTTAATGGAAGCTTGGGATATTCACATGTATATAACAGTCTTGCTAAAAATGGTAGTATGCTACTTAGTTTTTCTATCTTAATATGTGAGTATACGTATTGATAGAGCTTTTAGGATCTTGCTTGACTACCAGCGTTGTGATGGCAGTCACACTAGTGGGGGCTGGGTAGTCTACAAGCACATCCTTATTCAGGTCCCTAGTCGTTGGATTATCGAGACAGAGCATCGATACTCCGGAGTAGACTAGTGTGTACGCTTCTCATCCCAGTTGGGGAGATGGTCTGTCCCACAGCCGTCAGTACGTCGTGCTGGAGATAGTATGCAGGTGCTCGTTAGGTTACGGCTACACCGGACAGGACTCACAGGGAACTGTTGGTTGGTTTTATACCAGTCATCAGTGAACAGTTCCCAGGTGACATGAGTACAGCATAGTCCGCAGACTTAACACTGCTACTTCGCCTCGAGTGTGTCCCACTGTTCTTAGATTGCTACCCTACCACGGCTCAAAGGAATCGTGCAAATAGGTAGCAGTTGGGTGCAATCCCGAGCACTTGGAGGCAGTGGAGGTTAGACAGGATTCGTCTCTCCCGGTATTGGGGGTTGATATTGTAAGTCTACGCTAGCGCCCCGGCCGTCTACAGACGCCAAATGCGGAACAAAAACTTTTTAACTGGCGCTATCGTATACTTTAACCCGGATCTTCCATTATTGCTAAACTAACAAACTGTAAAGAGTGTAGAAAGGTTATACCGAACGATCCGAGTCCTTCGTTCTTCAACCATCATTCCACGCTCCGTTGCGGCTGCTCCGATCTCGTCGATCTCCGATATCCTCGTCGAGGTGGCACCACATCAACGATTCTTTAAACGGGCTCCCGCCTCTGACTTGAGGCAACTCGGTCGTCAAGTTTGCTAAAAGAGACGACCAAGAATGATGTAGAGAATGAGTAGATGGCTTTGTCTCACTTCGTCCAAGTCCGTGGACGATCGGTTAATGAAGTTGCCGAGGGAATCGGGTGATGGAATGAAATGAGCTGTGAATTCCAAACACCCCAAAATCTATCATAATCTTTTCAAGTGAGAGAGTGAGAGGAGGGGCCGACCATATATAGATGGAGGGAGGTGAGTGTAGGAGAGAAGAGGGTAACCTTAAGAAGCTTCTCACTCAAAATATCAAGAACAAATATCCTTAAGTAAACAAAACCTCATTAATGCAAATGGTGATTCATTAACTTAGTCACCATTGCATTAATGGCTCCATTAAAGCACTAATGACTCATCATGTCAAGTCACCCTTTCTAGAACTTTCTAGAAGCATGACTCACTCTCATCCAAGAAAAGATAAATCCGTCTTTAACCGAATGTTAAAAGACGGCTGATAGAAAACTGGAAACTGGCAACTTCCAAAAGTGATCCTGAAACGACTTTCAGGATAACCCCGAAACTGTATAAATATACCCGCATTTGTATTACGACCGAATACAAATGCAACTGAGACAAAGATATTATACCTACTCAATATAATACTCGGATCCGGCTTAAACCAAAGCCGACCAGTATCATCTGCCCGAAAAATAACACGTGCGTAAACGCACGTGTATTTTCCGAACCCTGCCATAAAACCATACGGCCTCTACAACGTTTCGCCCGAACTTGGGAAACTGTCTGTGGGGGACTCTAATGACTCGTCAGTACCCTGGCAGTGGGTTTAACCACAAACCGTCAGCGGCACTAGCAATGCGTAACGGCTACCCATGGACTGACCTCAAGGGAGGCTGATGAGCGAACTCATCCAGAAACCCTACTGAGCCTAACAGTGACAATGTATATACAGTCCGGTCCGTTCGTCTATGAGTATCGCATATCTGCCTAGGGGGCTAGTAACGTCAGACCCCCAATAGCAGTATAAGTCGTGTCGGAGTGTAGCCCAATAACACCCTGAGATACTACTGGAGTACCTACCGGTAAATCTCCTGCCATGGCCATGGACTTTGTGTAATGGCTCTCCTAGACACAGCACGACCTCGCCCCCAATACCGGGATAGACGAATCCCCTGCCGATCCGCTCACGTGCCTCCATATGGCTCGGGACTGTACCCAAAAGCTACCTGTTTGCACGACTCCTTTGAGCCGTGGTAGGGTAGAAATCAAAGCACAGTGGGAACTCACACGAGACAAATGACGACCTCAGGTCGATGAACTAACCTGTACACATGTCACCAGGGAACTGCTATCTGACGATAGATATAGTACTAACTAGCAGATTCCCGGCGAGTCCTGTCCGGTGTACTCATAACCCAATAAGCACCTGTATACATCTTAGGTGATCCAACTGACACCAGTGGCTTGTGAGACCGGCCACCGCCCCTCGTCGGGGTCTCGACTGTACACACTAGTCTACTCCGGAGTATCGATGCCCTGTCTCGAAACTCCCACGACTAGGGATCACAATTAAGAATATGCATATAAACTACCCAACTCTCATGTATATGATCGCCATCATACTGTTGGTAGTAAAGCAAGATCCTAAGGGCTCTATCAAAGTGTAACATGTAATCAGTCACCTGAACATGTACACGACTGATAAATGCAAACCAGATATCATACTATCATCTCCAGTAAGACTGTCCTACCGGTATAGGTCCTCCGCAATCATTGCAATCACGTACCTGCGATCCAATAATTGACAATGAGGGCACTATCTCCAACAATCTCCCACTTGCACTCAAGGCTAATTATTGCAATGTCGACTACTCACAGCCCGTGTGAAACCGAACATCCAACTCCTCTACTAATCAGTATCACAAAGCCCGTTTGTAAAACTATTGTGTTCGAGAAATAGCCTTAGTGAGTGGATCCGCCTAGAAGTTTCTTTCTATATCTCTCTTAATCTCAAATTCGCGGAGAAAGCCATCTCCCGAAACGAGTAATACCTGTCTTAGAATATGTCTGGATATCTGATGGGACCTAGTTCATAAATGAACTCCAAATCCAAACTTCTTAGACTGTATCGATCACTGAACCTAATCAGTATCCTGCACCATGCCTCCCACAGTATTCTCTTGGACCACCTGTCCATAATACTGTCCCTCGTCAGAGGGAAAAACTATAACTCTGACAATATCTCTGTCAACCATGTCACCTTTGAAGCTTGGAATGATAACCGTCCCCCGAAGGAGGCTGCCGTCATCTAATCCGTAGAACATGTACTTATGTTCTAAAACTGCTTCCTTATGTTTCTCCAGGATTGGATTAATACAAACTTATTGCATCTAATGCAAAAACAACATCTGGTGTGGTACTTGACATCTCATGATTGACTCAATTGCCTAAGCAAGTGATCTGCCAATCATGCACATCCCTCTCCCCTTTAGTCTATAGGACACCTTTAGAGAGGGTGACTCCATCACCTGCAGGTACACCACCATGCTAGGAGTCAACTATTCTAAAAACCATTAGAATATCTGTCAAACTACCCACATTGGGAAACTACCCAAATCTAGATCTAAGACCATAGATCTAGAAACTAGAATGTCAAATATTATATCCATATCCTGCCTGGAGAAACAACTGTGTGACGACCACAGTTCAACCGATCGTAGTATAGGAATTTTACTTCCTACTCTGTGTATGTCATCCTGATACCATGACATCACACCCTACTACCTTCTTTAACAGATCCATCCCCTATTCTGATTGAAGTCAAAACCATGACTGTCATATCAAAATTAGATGATCTATCTCCGCTATAACTGCTCAAGTCTATAAATAGATATAAGCTACTTTCCCACTATGCTTCCGATGCTCCCACTGACTACGACAACCCTCCTACCGGGTCTCATATCCTGGAACAACAGTAGTGTCAAGTCTGGGTAGATAAGAACCTCCCTGTCACCGTCCTTGAGGCTACCGAAGAACCTCTCGGGTGTCTGAGGTTACCCACCATATCTGCGGAGTGGCTATTGGAATGTCAAACCTGATTGAATATATAGGTCCTATTAAATTTTCCGTAATCGTTTGCGGTTCTGGAATCACTTCCAGTTCTACCATACTCCCACTACTGTTTTCTGAAAAAGATCTATTTTACTAAAACTGTGGCGAGTCAAGAACAATATCACTATTGATCTTCCAAATGGAAGAATATCAACCCTCGTCATAGCCAGGGTCAACCCACAAACAGCCATTACAGAAACGTGCCCTGAGTTATCCAGAGTCTGGTTTTAAGCATAAGCTTTGACAACTCCCCGTACCTTAACATCTTTTAAGGTACGATCCATTCTGTATCCAATATAGAAACTTTGGCACTTATTTAATTGGAACCATATTCAAATCATGCAGCTGTCTCCAGTGCATATCAACTTAATGGAAAAAGGCTAATCAGCATTACTCAACTTAGGAATCCATCCAATTATGAGCAACCTGAAAGAGAAACACGTTTCTCAAAACCTTCACTATCATTTGAATACCAATCACAAGAATCTACATCTTCGATCTCTTTGAAGAATCCCGATACTTGTGACACCTGGTTCTCTACTTTATTCTTATACCCACAACTTCTCAAAACTTAGACCTTGTATTTCTACGAAACACTCGTCTAAATACTAAAGAAGTTATAAGTAAACAGAACATAGTACGAGGACCTACCCCTTTGTCCTGATGGACACTTGGACAACATACAATACTCTGTATAAGTCCGCTGAGTTAAACAACTCAAAACATGTGCGTCGTAGGTTGAAAACTGTACCCTGGCGATTTTCTCAAATATCACCAATTACAACGAATTCCGATATAATGAGGATAATCACCTAATTCCCAATAACTTACTCCCACTCATCATCTGTAAAAGCATACAGATATGAGAATGAAACCTGGTAAATACAAACCCTTGGAGTAAGTGTCTAATCGGGAAAACAGTTTTTCTTTAACAATGCTCTGAAACATGAAAATGTTTCGTAGGGGTATCCTGTTATTCATAGCAATGCCTCTTCCATAATCCAATTCATAACTTCAACCGTATATTTTATTGCCATCTCTCCAAATCCCTTTATTTGTCTTTAGTCGTTACCTTCTGTACACCATCGTTAGGCTAAATGGTTTTCTTCCTTCCCTACCGTTCGACACCAGCCTATGGTTTGGAAGAAGACTATCCAGTAAGCATAATAGGTGTACCCTCCTAAACCAAGGAGTACTCGCATCTCGAGAGAAGGTGATGATAAAAAACAACTGAATAATACCTTATTCTTTTAAAGGTGAAATAGGAGTGGCGATGAAGTACGCGGTTTTGGTCGTGAATGATATCAGTCGCAATTTACTTTGACCTCTTTGTAATCCCTTTATTTTGTCTTTACATATTACCTTCTGCACACCCTACTTAGGCTAATTGGTTTTCTTCATTCCCTACCTTTCGGCACCAGCCTATGGTTTGGAATAAGACTATCCAATAAGCGTAATAGGTGTACTCTCCTAAACCAAGGAGCTCTCGCAACCTGAGAGAAGGTGATAATAAAAGACAACTGAATAAACCAATTCTATTTCTCCTGAACCTGGATCCATCCTCGAAGAAGTCCCTTCGAGTTCGTATATAACCATACGATGGATCTATCCAATGGAAGTGGATATCCGTAGTAATACGGGTGTTCTGAGAAATTCAAAGGGTAAAAGAAGGAGTGGCAATGACTTATGCAACTCAGACAATCCAAAAACCAGTATTTTAAGAAGGTTCGGTCAACCTGGTCACTAAGTCAAAGTCTAGGGTCGGTCAAAGGTCGCTGCCAAAGAGTGAGAGAAAAGAAACACTCTGCGTGCACTCTAACCTAGATCAGAATGGTTATCACTTTATCTAATCCGGAAACCTCCCACTGTCCTGTCAAATTCTCCTCCAAACCTAAAGAAGAATCAATCGGGATCACCCGAAGAGTAAACCAACTCATCAGTGGGAATCGGGATCCAACTCTCATCGCATGATAACGTGACGGAATCTACTCGCGTTATCACACTCCAGAAGGTATGCGCATGCCTGGCAAGTTTCAGTTTCTTTAGAAACTCCCGATATGATTTTTACCCCATGCTCTTATGATCGTGACTAAGGGCCAACCCATCATAAGTCACATGTCAAGTTCTTCCCATCATTATCTTGTTAATTTGAACCCACCCGTACTCGCCCTTGACTAAGGGCCAACAAGGCTGTACGACTGTCCCAAACTAACGCATCTATCTATGCATCATGTGAACACCCCAGCAGCTACCAATCACTATGTCCTAGCTAAGGGCCAGACCAACATAGCTTGAATACTACTGACCATTCATATGAAATGACGGAGGGCTACGGCTGGTTTTTGGCGAAAATCCTTTAACGTAGTGAACTTGATATCGCTGAAGGAACCTGATAGCTTTTTAAAATATAGTGGCGAAAACCTTTTGCTAAAGAGGTCACTCCCGGTAATGGGATCTCGGCTCTTTCCTCATGGAATGAGGTGCAGGATATTCCACTGAATACCGCTATGCAAAGCAACTTGTAATCGACTATAGTGAAGTTATTACCCTGACGCAAACTTCTGTCCAAGGGGTCGGTCCCGGTGAAGGGATATCGGCCCTTGCCCCGTCGAATGAGGTGCAGGATATTCCACTGAATACCGCTATGCATAACAAAAGGAAACGTCTTTGAAATAACACTTTTTAAATTTGTTCCAACAACAGTAAACAGGTTTGCTTTACTTTGCATTGATCAGAATCAACGCAGTCCCATCAATTATCACACCAGAAAAGAACGAAAATAAAATGTACGTATATGCCATCCGCATTCGTCACTGGGTCCCGTCATCACCCGTTAGGTTACTTAACTAACGACAGAGCGGGGACTGGACTAGCGCGGGTGTAAAACATATACAACATCTAATAGTATATAAACCAATATACAATAATCGCTCCAGGCGTGATAGTATGCAACATTACAGAAAAGTAATAAGCATCACAGAACAATACAGATAATCTGGGATCCCCGGGTTTCACAGAGCCGCTGCTGAAACCTGACGTTCCCCTGTCGTGTGGATAGCCTGTGCAATGAAACCTAGACCCCTACGGGTGCGGCAAGTTACCCGCCGAAACCTAGACCCAGGCAGCCCCCAACAGCATAGTGAATGGACCACCCAGCACTCCACCGAATCCGGTAATCTTGGGCACCCCTCCTTGAGTCAACCTGTACCCCCTACGAGTGCGGCGAATAGTCTGCCAATTCTAGAGTGGGGCCCCTCTGCCTCTCAAAGCCATGAGATGCGGACCCGTTGCCCTCCCGAACCCGGCTATCCGTGCACTCCGTCGCGGGGCAGAACCTAGTACAGAAATGAAAAATAGTACAACAAGTACATCGACCGCAACGTGGTCGTGCCCCAAAAGAATATTATACAACAGGCAGTGACGGCAGTCTACAAGTTGGACGCTCGCCCCACAATATCAAAAGTACAAATAAACTCAACCTGTACTACCATTGCACACTGCTATCCACCACGACAAATCCGCAACATTACAGCACAACACAGAACATCAACGCGAATGTCACGTTCGCAAACCCGTCTAAAAGAACTATAGCAATCTGACGCGGTTTACCGATCAAATGACATTCCCGGTCGGAGATATAATGTAAGCACTGTAAACTAACGTGTTTAAATTTCGATCGACCAAATATCACAAAGTGGGCCCCACGAACATCTGTAGAACAGCAACCAAACCTGGGCCCAAACGATATATACCAAAAACCCCAATTTCCAATATATAATGCACTGTAGAAAATTGGCCAAGTGATGTCACTTTCCTGCGGCGGATCCGCGGCCAAACCCATGCTTGGGCCGCGGATCCACGGCGGAACAGTAGAATCACTCTGTCGAATTTCTCCAGTTTTCCTAAAAAACCCTGCTTAATTTTCTGGTATGGTCAAAATGACATTTGGACCAGTTTTAAAATTAACAGAAACTGTCAAGCTTGGATTTTGCAGTTTTTGATTTCCGGTTCGATCGATGTTTTAAACGCGTTAGCACAAGTTAGTATAGCAAAATGGTGAGGCTCTGATACCACTGTAAGTCTACGCTAGCGCCCCGGCCGTCTACAGACGCCAAATGCGGAACAAAAACTTTTTAACTGGCGCTATCGTATACTTTTACCCGGATCTTCCATTATTGCTAAACTAACAAACTGTAAAGAGTGTAGAAAGGTTATACCGAACGATCCGAGTCCTTCGTTCTTCAACCATCATTCCACGCTCCGTTGCGGCTGCTCCGATCTCGTCGATCTCCGATATCCTCGTCGAGGTGGCACCACATCAACGATTCTTTAAACGGGCTCCCGCCTCTGACGTGAGGCAACTCGGTCGTCAAGTTTGCTAAAAGAGACAACCAAGAATGATGTAGAGAATGAGTAGATGACTTTGTCTCACTTCGTCCAAGTCCGTGGACGATCGGTTAATGAAGTTGCCGAGGGAATCGGGTGATGGAATGAAATGAGCTGTGAATTCCATACACCCCAAAATCTATCATAATCTTTTCAAGTGAAAACCTCAAGTGAGAGAGTGAGAGGAGGGGCCGACCATATATAGATGGAGGTAGGTGAGTGTAGGAGAGAAGAGGGTAACCTTAAGAAGCTTCTCACTCAAAATATCAAGAACAAATATCCTTAAGTAAAACAAAACCTCATTAATGCAAATGGTAATTCATTAACCTAGTCACCATTGCATTAATGGCTCCATTAAAGCACTAATGACTCATCATGTCAAGTCACCCTTTCTAGAACTTTCTAGAAGCATGACTCACTCTCATCCAAGAAAAGATAAATCCGTCTTTAACCGAATGTTAAAAGACGGCTGATAGAAAACTGGAAACTGGCAACTTCCAAAAGTGATCCTGAAACGACTTTCAGGATAACCCCGAAACTGTATAAATATACCCGTATTTGTATTACGACCGAATACAAATGCAACTGAGACAAAGATATTATACCTACTCAATATAATACTCGGATCCGGCTTAAACCAAAGCCGACCAGTATCATCTGCCCGAAAAATAACACGTGCGTAAACGGACGTGCATTTTCCGAACCCTGCCATAAAACCATACGGCCTCTACAACGTTTCGCCCAAACTTGGGAAACTGTCTGTGGGGGACTCTAATGACTCGTCAGTACCCTGGCAGTGGGTTTACCCACAAACCGTCAGCGGCACTAGCAATGCGTAACGGCTACCCATGGACTGACCTCAAGGGAGGCTGATGAGCGAACTCATCCAGAAACCCTACTGAGCCTAACAGTGACAATGTATATACAGTCCGGTCCGTTCGTCTATGAGTATCGCATATCTGCCTAGGGGGCTAGTAACGTCAGACCCCCAATAGCAGTATAAATCGTGTCGGAGTGTAGCCTAATAACACCTTGAGATACTACTGGAGTACCTACCAGTAAATCTCCTGCCATGGCCATGGACTTTGTGTAATGGATCTCCTAGACACAGCACGACCTCACCCCCAATACCGGGAGAGACGAATCCCCTGCCGATCCGCTCACGTGCCTCCATATGGCTCGGGACTGTACCCAAAGGCTACCTGTTTGCACGACTCCTTTGAGCCGTGGTAGGGTAGAAATCAAAGCACAGTGGGAACTCACACGAGACAAATGACGACCTCAGGTCGATGAACTAACCTGTACACATGTCACCAGGGAACTGCTATCTGACGATAGATATAGTACTAACTAGCAGATTCCCGGCGAGTCCTGTCCGGTGTACTCATAACCCAATGAGCACCTGTATACATCTTAGGTGATCCAACTGACACCAGTGGCTTGTGAGACCGGCCACCGCCCCTCGTCGGGGTCTCGACTGTACACACTAGTCTACTCCGGAGTATCGATGCCCTGTCTCGAAACTTCCACGACTAGGGACCACAATTAAGAATATGCATATAAACTACCCAACTCTCACGTATATGATCGCCATCATACTGTTGGTAGTAAAGCAAGATCCTAAGGGCTCTATCAAAGTGTAACATGTAATCAGTCACCTGAACATTTACACGACTGATAAAGGCAAACCAGATAGCATACTATCATCTCGAGTAAGACTGTCCTACCGGTATAGGTCCTCCGCAATCATTGCAATCACGTACCTGCGATCCAATAATTGACTATGAGGGCACTATCTCCAACAGATTTCGCGCTGTGTCAGAGAGCCATTACGCAAAGTCCCTGGCCAGGGCAAGAGAGATTTGCTGGTAGGTTCCAGTAGTTTCTCAGGGTGTAATGGGCTTCCCTCCGACACGACTTATACCGCTATTAGGGGACTGACGCTTGCCGCCCCCTAGGCCCGATATGCGATAGTCTTGGACGAACGGACCGGACTGTATGGAGATTGTCACATCAGACTCAGTAGGAGTTCGGATGGGTTTCCTCATCGGCCTTCTTATCGACATCTACCTGGGGACCGTTACGTACAGCTAGTGCCGCTTGCGGTCTGTGGTTAAACCCACTGCCAGCGTAGTAGTCGAGTCTCTAGAGTCCCACACAGAGAGTTTCCCTACTCCAGGCGAAACGATATAGAGGTCGTATGGTTTTACGACAAGGGTTCGGACGCATACGTGTGTTTACGCACGTACGACTTTCGGACAGTTTTACCAATCGGCTTTGGTTTAAGCCAGTTACTGGTATCCGGTTATTAGATTTATACAGTCTAAACTTTTTCCGTATTTTTGCGGAAAGGAGGGGCATTCTCGTAATTGCGCGAGAAGCTTCTAGAAGGTGGTGACTAAGGAGGTTTAGGTGGCATATGCAATGAATGTGATTAGTGAGTCATATGGATGATTCATCCATGTCATTAATGCATCATAATTGCTTAATGACTCATGGATGTGAATCATCACTAGATATTATCAAGCATGGTTGTTAAATTCATTTCTTTTCTTTTCTTGATAAAAAGAAATGCTTGATATATATTATCATAACTCACTATTCTCACTTCATTATTATTATCATCTTCACTCTCCTCAAGCTCTCCCTCTTCAAACCCTAATCCTCCCCTCTCATATGTTGAGTACAAGGATTAGTTAGACTAACTAGATCATAACCCTCACTCTATATCACCTAGCTTCTTTGATTAGCACTTAAAGAAGGTTAGTTGCCTCAAGTTTAGAGGCTAAGCTTGGAGTAAAGCTCTCGGGTGGATCGTCTACTACTTCTAGAAGGCCGAGGAGGAGGAGGAGTTCGCAAAGACGAAGGACATGATTCGTTAGGTATAATCCCTAAACATAGTAGTATAGAACTTCTATGTTTGTAGTTAGTTATCGTTTAGCTTCGATTCAAGCGGTTAGTCGATGTTTGTGCTTTAAACAAGATCGTTTTTGAAATTTCCGCCTCCCCGCAAGTCGTGAGGTGTTGTACATCGACTTACAGTGGTATCAGAGCCTCACTAAAAAATAAATAACTTACTTGCAAATTTGTATGAATTTCGAAAAAAAAAACGAAACCGGAAAAACTCGAAATCATGAGTTTCTGTCGATTTTTAAATGAAGTCCAAAAATTTTCAGGGATGTTCAGAAAGCATGAAAAGACAGTATAAGAACACCCAAGAAAATTGGGCCCATGATTCGGCTAAAGAGCCGCGGAAACGCGGCGGATACCACCGATCCGCCGCGGTTCCGCCGCCGAGTTGCCGAGTCATGAACCCAATTTTCCTGTGTTGGTTCTATGTGATATTTGGTATTTTCTGGAAGTTTTTAATTTTTGCTCAGGTTTCAGATTTACAGAGAAGTATTGGAGCAAAATTAAAAGTGTTTAATCGATCGAAATTATACAGTATTTGCTTGTTGGATTGTATCTGTGATTGTATAATGTGTTCGTAAACCTCCCCTAACTGCTAGTATGTCGGTTGGCAGGGGGTTGCACATTTCTGAAATGGTTTTTATCTGTTTGTGCATATGAACTGTGTTGGACTGTTATGATGTATAGCCGGGGTTATGTGATGGGTTATTATTTAATTCATTTGATGTAAATGTAATTTGTTGTAATATTATTTTGCGGGGCACATCCAGGTTGCGATTGTAGCCACCGTTGTATTATTTCATTTTACTGTTTTTGCTCCTAGGATAGACCCAAGGTGGGGTGCACAAACTGCCGGGCGGGTAGTTTGCCGCGCCCGTAGGGGTCTTGAGTGGGGTAATGGCTATTCATCACAACTGTGTAATCCGTCTTTTGCTGCAGGCTCAAAACAAACACGGATTGCTTGCAAATCCAATTATGTTCATCTGTGATCTGGAATGTATATCATTGCGTCAGACGAATGTAAAATATCTATATATATGATAGCTATTTAGACGTCACTTATGTTTTACACCCGCGCTAGCCCAGCCCCCGCTCTGTCGTTAGTTAAGTAACCTAACGGGTAATGACGGGACCCCGTGGCGAATGCGGATGGCATAAGAGGACGTTGTATTTTCGTTGTTCTCTGCAATGATAGGTTAATGATGGGACACATTATCAGTAATGCAAAGAAAATAAACCAAAGTTTTAATCGTTGGAACAATTTAAAAGAAACCACTCGGTTAATTTTAGAAAACAGATATTTTTAAATACGAAGCTTTAACCACTCCTTTTAAAAGCTATCAGGTTCCTTCGGTTATATCAAGTTCATTACGTTCACGGTTTCGCCAAAACCATTCGTAGCCCTCCTTCATTTCATTTGGGTATTCAGTAGTATTCAAGCTATGCATTTTTGGCCAAAGTCAAGGCATAGTGTTTGGTAGCTACTGGGTTTTCATTTGTTGCATAAGATAGATGAGTTGGTTTGGGACAGTCGTATTATCATTTGACCAAAGTCAGGGGTATATACGGATGGGTTCAAATTAACAAGATAGTGACGGGTAGAACTTGATATGTGACTTATGACATTTTGACCAAAGCCAAGGTCATAAGAGCATGAGGCAAAAACTTATATCGGGAATTTCTAAAGAAACTGAAATTTGCAAAGAGATGCATACCATTTTGAGTTTGATGAATGTTGGTAGGATTCCTTCAACATTATCATACGATGATATTTGGATCCCGATCCTACTGTGAGTATATGCTACTTATCAGGATATTCATCACTTAACGATCAATGCTATAAACCAAGTAGGTGTCCAGAAAGGTGTCAGCGGGGTTACGCCCCCAGAGAAAAGAGGTTCTTTAATTAAGGAACTTCGCGAAAGCGTTGGAAAACCTCCCTCGAAGTATCGACACTGGCCTGGCTGAACGGTTAAGCAAGAATTGTACAGTAAGAATAGTCCTGGCTAATTCTTCTTTTATGGTTTGAGGAAGGATTCGAGAAACAGTAGGAGCCATCCAGTTTAGATAAACTAAAAACCACTCTAAACTTGCAAGAGCATCATGCTAAAGAGTTTTCTTCTCTCTCTCCTAATTGCAGCGACCCTGAAAATGACTGGACTTAAGTTACTTTTAGAGAAAACTATACTGACAGGGCCAAACTATAAAGATTGGCTGCGGAATGTCAAAATGGCTTTGACCTATGACAAATTGGGGTACGTCCTCACCGCAACGGCACCTGCTGTCCCTGGTCCCAAATCCAGTAATGTGGATAAGGAAATCCGCAAAACCTGGGATTTAGATTGCGCGAAAGCCAAGTGCATCGTGCTTGCCTCGATGAACAATGAACATCAGAGGAGCCACGAGGATATGGACCTAGATAGCATATTTCTCCATACAAAGGAACTTTATGGAGAGCAATCTCGTATAGCAAGATACGAGACCTCTAAGAACTTGTTTCGAGCGAGGTTGGCTGTCGGGTCATCGGTAGGAGAACATGTCCTAAAGATGATCGGCTATATTGAAGAGCTCGCAGACCTTGGGATGACTTTGGATAATGAGCTCTATACAGACCTTATTCTCCAGTCCCTTCCTCACACCTACGCCCAGTTTATCCTGAACTTCAACATTCAAAGAAAAGAAGTTGAACTTCCGAAACTCCTGAACATGTTAAGGAGTGCAGAGGGCACCTTGCAAAAAACAAGGGAAACACCCGCTATGTTTGTTGGCGGTTCATCTTCTTCCGGGTCCAAGGCTAGGGCCAAAGGAAGGAAGAAGAAGGCCGTCCCCAGACCTAGAGGAGGTGTATGTAAGGTGGGAGGGAAGGGAAAGAAAAAGTTTGCGGTACCGGTAGTTGGCCAGGATGAGTGCTTCCATTGTCACAGGAAAGGGCACTGGAAGAAGGATTGCAAGGCGTGGAACGCCAAGAACCAGGAAATGAAGCAAGTTGTGGCTTCGACTTCAGGTGTGTTTGTAATTGAGAATTGTCTGTCGATCAACTCTACTTCCTGGGTATTGGATACCGGATCAGGATCTCATATTTGCAATTCATTGCAGGCACTGAGAAACCGTAGAGTGCTGAAGGAAGGTGATATGACCCTAAAGGTTGCTAATGGAGCTAGCGTGGGAGCTGCGTCCGTCGGGGATTATCACCTAGGATTGACAAGTGGACACATTTTGGTTTTACATAACTGTTTTTTTGTACCAAGCTTAACGTGTAATATCATATCAGTTTCCTTGTTATCAAATAAAGGTTATGATTTCACGTTTGTAAGAGATGTTGTTAACATCCACCTTAATCATGGTTTGATTGGGTCCGGTACACTAAATAACGGTATATATGTTTTAAACCAACTCCAAATTTTCAATGTCCAGAACACACTAAAAAGAAAGTCTCCATATTTAAATAAAGCTTTCTTATGGCATTGTAGACTGGGTCACATCAATGAGAGAAGGTTGACTAAGTTGCATAGAGAAGGATATTTGGACTCGTTCGAATATCAAACTTATGACACTTGTCAATCTTGTCTCAAAGGAAAGATGACAAAGACTCCATTCACTGGATAAGGAGTAAGAGCAAGCGAGCTCTTAGGACTCATACACAGCGATGTATGTGGTCCAATGTCTACATATGCAAGAGGTGGTTTTTCCTATTTCATTACTTTCACGGATGATTACTCGAGATACGGATTCATTTATCTGATGAAACATAAATCCGAGGCTTTTGAGAAATTCCAAGAGTATAAGAATGAAGTAGAAAACCAAACCGGCAAAAGTATAAAGACACTTAGATCTGATCGAGGTGGCGAATACTTGAGTGCCGAGTTCCTAGGTTACCTAAAAGAGAAAGGAATTCTCTCTCAGCTTACTCCTCCATACACTCCACAGCATAACGGTGTATCGGAGAGACGGAATCGAACCCTATTGGATATGGTACGATCCATGATGAGTAATGCTGAGTTACCGCGATCTTTTTGGGGTTATGCGCTAGAATCAGCAGCATATCTTCTGAACAGGGCTCCTACCAAGACTGTTCCTACCACTCCATATCAGATGTGGACTGGGAAGAAACCCCATCTTCAGCATATAAAGATTTGGGGATGTCCAGCTTTTGTCAAAAAGCAGCATGTGGACAAGCTCGAGGCACGATCAGTAAAATGTATGTTTGTGGGATATCCAAAGAACTCCAAGGGATATTATTTCTATTTCGCAGAGGAGCAAAAGGTCTTTGTTTCTCGTAATGCCCATTTTCTGGAACATCGGTTTTTAGAAAAGGAAATAAGTGGGAGCGAAATAGAACAGGAAGAAATTCCAGAACCACAAACTGCTACTGAAAGTTTGGTAGAACCAGAAGTTCAAGAAGTACAGGACATTCCCGCACCCCTCCGCAGGAGTAGTAGGCCGTCTCATCCGCCTGAGAGATACTACGGTTTTCTCATAGATGGGGATAGAGAGGATTGCATCATAGATGATGATGAACCTACTGACTTCCAGCAGGCCATCCAGAGCGGCGACTCGGTACGATGGCTAGATGCAATGCAGACCGAAATGGAGTCCATGTACACTAACAAAGTATAGACTTTGGACTTTGCTCCAGATGGGGTAAAACCCATAGGATGCAAATGGATCTTCAAGAAAAAGATTGGTGTAGATGGGCAGGTGGAAACCTATAAGGCTAGACTTGTTGCAAAGGGTTTTCGTCAAAGACCTGGTTTGGACTATGACGAAACTTTTTCTCCAGTGGCTATGCTCAAATCCATTCGGGTCCTTCTTGCTATTGCTGCCTTCCATGATTATGAAATCTGGCAGATGAACGTAAAGACGGCTTTTCTGAATGGAAATTTAGAAGAGTGCGTCTATATGGATCAGCCAGAGGGTTTCAATCAGAGTGGGAGCAGCGGGAAAGTATGCAAGCTGCTTAAGTCCATTTATGGACTAAAGCAGGCATCGCGGAGTTGGAACATCTGTTTTGATGAGACAGTCAAAGAATATGACTTTATCAAAAATCCAGATGAACCGTGCATATATAGTAAAGTTGTAGCCAGAAGTGTCGTATTCCTCGTCTTGTACGTGGATGACATTCTATTGATAGGAAATGACATTCCTATGCTACAATCTGTCAAAGGATTCTTGTCACACAGATTCTCCATGAAAGACCTGGGTGATGCCTCTTACATTCTGGGGATCCGGATCTATCGCGATTGATCCAAGAGGATGTTGGGACTTTCGCAGTCCAGGTATATCGACACTGTGCTGAAAAGATTCAGTATGGAAGATTCTAAGCGCGGTAATCTACCGGCTTATCACGGAATCACCCTCTCCAAAGAGATGTCTCACAAGACTGATTTGGAAAGGGAACGCATGTCTATTATACCCTACGCTTCTGCGGTAGGCTCTATAATGTATGCAATGTTGTGCAGCAGACCAAATGTAGCTTACGCACTGAGCGTGGTAAGCCGGTATCAGTCAAACCCAGGGGAGAAGCACTGGATAGCAGTAAAGAACATTCTCAAGTACCTGAGAAGGACTAAGGAGATGTTCTTGGTTTACGGCGGAAAAGACCTCAGGTTGGAGGCCTTTGCTGATTCCGGCTTCCAGAGTGATAAGGACGATTCTAAGTCCATGTCGGGTTATGTCTTTACCCTCAATGGAGGGGCGGTGTGCTGGAAGAGCTCCAAGCAGGACACCGTTGCTGACTCGACGATGGAAGCGGAGTATATAGCTGCTTGCGAAGCCACAAAAGAAGCAGTCTGGATGAAGAAGTTCCTAACAGAACTTCAGGTGGTTCCTACCATAGTTGATCCAATACCTCTGTATTGCGACAACAACGGAGCTATAGCTTTAGCAAAGGAACCAAGGTCCCATCAGAAGTCCAGACACATCTTAAGGCGGTATCACCTGATCAGGGAGATCATTGATCGTCAGGAGATCGAGGTTCGGAGAGTTGCTTCTGAAGAGAACATTGCTGATCCATTCACGAAGGCCCTACCTCAGATTCAGTTCGAGAGGCTACTCGAGATCATTGGTCTTCGATATGCCAGTACATGGCCCTAGTGCAAGTAGGAGATTGTTAGTGTATATGCCCTAGGGGCGATTATTGTATCATACTAGTTTGTATATTACTTAATAGAAGCTTGGGATATTTACATGTATATAACAGTCTTGCTAAAAATGGTAGTATGCTACTTGGTTTTTCTATCTTAATATGTGAGTATACGTATTGATAGAGCTCTTAGGATCTTGCTTGACTACCAGCGTTGTGATGGCAGTCACACTAGTAGGGGCTGGGTAGTCTACAAACACATCCTTATTCAGGTCCCTAGTCGTTGGATTATCGAGACAGAGCATCGATACTCCGGAGTAGACTAGTGTGTACGCTTCTCATCCCAGTTGGGGAGATGGTCTGTCCCACAGCCGTCAGTACGTCGTGCTGGAGATAGTATGCAGGTGCTCGTTAGGTTACGGGTACACCGGACAGGACTCACAGGGAATTGTTGGTTGGTTTTATACCAGTCATCAGTGAACAGTTCCCAGGTGACATGAGTACAGCATAGTCCGCAGACTTGACACTGCTACTTCGCCTCGAGTGTGTCCCACTGTTCTTAGATTGCTACCCTACCACGGCTCAAAGGAGTCGTGCAAACAGGTAGCAGTTGGGTGCAGTCCCGAGCACTTGGAGGCAGTGGAGGTTAGACAGGATTCGTCTCTCCCGGTATTGGGGGTTGATATCGCGCTGTGTCAGAGAGCCATTACGCAAAGTCCCTGGCTAGGGCAAGAGAGATTTTCTGGTAGGTTCCAGTAGTTTCTCAGGGTGTAATGGGCTTCCCTCCGACATGACTTATACTGCTATTAGGGGACTGACGCTTGCCGCCCCCTAGGCCCGATATGCGATAGTCTTAGACGAACGGACCGGACTGTATGGAGATTGTCACATCAGACTCAGTAGGAGTTCGGATGGGTTTCCTCATCGGCCTTCTTATCGACATCTACCTGGGGACCGTTACGTACAGCTAGTGCCGCTTGCGGTCTGTGGTTAAACCCACTGCCAGCGTAGTAGTCGAGTCTCTAGAGTCCCACACAGAGAGTTTCCCTACTCCAGACGAAACGATATAGAGGTCGTATGGTTTTACGACAAGGGTTCGGACGCATACGTGTGTTTACGCACGTACGACTTTCGGACAGTTTTTACCAGTCGGCTTTGGTTTAAGCCAGTTACTGGTATCCGGTTATTGGATTTATACAGTCTAAAGTTTTTCCGTATTTTTGCGGAAAGGAGGGGCGTTCTCGTAATTGCGTGAGAAGCTTCTAGAAGGTGGTGACTTAGGAGGTTTAGGTAGCATATGCAATGAATGTGATTAGTGAGTCATATGGATGATTCATCCATGTCATTAATGCTTCATAATTTCTTAATGACTCATGGATGTGAATCATCACTAGATATTATCAAGCATGGTTGTTAAATTCATTTCTTTTCTTTTCTTTTCTTTTCTTGATAAAAAGAAATGCTTGATATATATTATCATAACTCACTATTCTCACTTCATTATTATTATCATCTTCTCTCTCCTCAAGCTCTCCCTCTTCAAACCCTAATCCTCCCCTCTCTTGTGTTGAGTACAAGGATTAGTTAGACTAACTAGATCATAACCCTCACTCTATATCACCTAGCTTCTTTGGTTAGCACTTAAAGAAGGTTAGTTGCCTCAAGTTTAGAGGCTAAGCTTGGAGTAAAGCTCTCGAGTGGATCGTCTACTACTTCGAGAAGGCCGAGGAGGAGGAGTTCGCAAAGGCGAAGGACACGATTCGTTAGGTATAATCCCTAAACATAGTAGTATAGAACTTCTATGTTTGTAGTTAGTTATCGTTTAGCTTCTATTCAAGCGGTTAGTCGATGTTTGTGCTTTAAACAAGATCGTTTTTGAAATTTCCGCCTCCCCGCAAGTCGTGGGCTGTTGTACATCGACTTACACACTCTGGAATGGGTAAGGGCTGCAGCTCCCCGGCTGGCCTCTGGTGTTCTGCCTTGACTTGCTGACAAGTCAAGCATCGTGAAACATAATCTGTTACATCCTTCTTCATTCCTTCCCACCAATAAATATCTTTCAAATCACGATACATTTTGGTGGAACCAGGATGAATACTGTATGCTGATCTGTGGGCATCCTCCAAAATCTCACGCCTCAATCCGTCAGAATCTGGTACACAGAGACGAGCCCTAAAACGTAATACTCCATAATTATCAATCACGAACTCCGTCTCCTTACCCTGCCTAACCTGTCCCAATATCTCCATCATACGAACATCTGTGGGCTGCGCCTCTCGAATGCGATCTAATAACTGAGGTCTGGTGCGAACATGTGCTAGCTGGCCTCCTGCTGACGTGAATTCAAACTGCATACGACTTTCACATAAGATCTGCCAGTCTGTAGAAGATTGTCTCTGCAAAATGCCCAAATGAGATAAATTACCTCCAGGCCTCCGACTCAAGGCATCTGCTACAACATTCGCCTTGCCTGGATGGTACAAGATCTCACAATCGTAATCTTTCACCAGTTCCATCCACCTACGCTGCCTTAGGTTCAGATCTTTCTGCTGAAAGATATACTTTAAGCTTTTTTGATCTATGAAGATTTGACACGATTCTCTATACAAGTAATGTCTCCAAATCTTCAATGCGAATACTACAGCAGCCATCTCTAGATCATGAGTGGGGTAGTTTTGTTCATGCCTCTTCAACTGTCAAGAAGCATAAGCTATAACTCTGCCGTGTTGCATGAACACACAGCCTAGACCCACTCTAGAAGCATCATGAGTGGGGTAGTTTTCTTCTAATAGATCATTGATCTAAGAACAAGATCAATGATCTTCAATAAAATACAAATAAAAATAGTGTTTTGCACTTTTTATGAACCTCTGGTTCCCTGAAATAAGAAAAACAAGAGGAATTTGTTTTCTTTGATCTAAATTAGATCAAGAAAACAAAAAGTGCTTTGCACTTCTTTTATGAACCATTGGTTCTGGAATCTAAAAGATTCTCAAGTTAATAGTGCATTGCACTTGTAAATCTGCACTGTTGCGCTCTTGGGTTGGCGCAAGCCACCATAGAGCGCCACGTGTCAGCATCTGAACCATTTGCGCTATGCGCTTTTGAAATAGAGCCTTGCTCTTTAAAACTGGCGCAACTCACCATAGCGCGCTATGTGTCAGCAGCGCAAGCGCAGCGCACTGGCGTAGCGTAATGCGCTTCCATGACACGTGTCATCACCACAAGCGCTTGCGCTCTTTGATTGGCGCAAAGCGCCTGACAAATGCAATGCATTTCTTTTGTTAATGGGCCAGGCCCAAATCAAAAAGACCTAGTAGGCCAAAATAAATTGCAAAGCAATAAATGGGCAGAGCCCAGGTAAAATTGATGCTCTGCATCTTTTATAAAAGGGCAGAGCCCAAGTAAAATTGATGCTCTGCATCATTTATAAAATGAGCAGAGCCCAAAACAAATTGATGCTCTGCATCCTTTATGGGTAGAGCGCAAACAAAAATAAAAACAAATAAAAGTGTTGAACTTTTTTTAACTGGACTTAGCCCAATCAAGGCCGTAAGTCCTCAAATTAAATTGACTAAGCACAGCTGCTCTACTAAATCAATTTACATCCGGTTCGAGGGTACATCTCCGAACTCCTTTGACTCCAATCTTTGTAATCCTTCAACGACGTCAGAGAGGTGACGGGTCTCGACAACCACACATCAACACAGATCGTGGGGTCCTTAAACTCATGGATTTAAGCGTCCTTAAACCAAAAGAAGGATTGTGGGATCCTTAAACCCACGGACTTATGCGTCCTTAAACTAAAACACGGACTGTAGGGTCCTTAAACCCACAGACTCAAATGTCCTTAAACTATTTATAGACCACCATGTCCCTAAACTAGAATATGGACTGCAATATCCTTAAACTACCAATGGACCACCATGTCCCTAAACTGGAATATGGACCACAATGTCCTTAAACTACCAATGGACCACAATATCCTTAAACTACCTATGGACCACTACGTCCCTAAGCTGGAACAATAGAGCCCCCAAATGCTCTTTTGTCGGATCCAAACGATCCCGTTAAGTTGATCTTAGTCTCAAATCAGACTAACATATCCTTAACGAACGTTTAAGTTGATCTTAGCCTCAATATGGCTAACGTATCCTTAAACTAAAACACCAAACCCAAATCTAAGTAAATACGGATTTGGACTAATCCACGTCCTACGAGCGACGACATAACTTAGTTTCCGTATACAATCCACGAGCATCCACAAACAAAACAAACACACACGACACGAAGTGAAATTCTGGAGAAGGAGAAAGTGGTTACCGCGATGCGGTAGCATAATTAACTGTAGGGGCTTGCGCCTGCAGGGAAGAGCGTCCCCACAATCAAAAACCCCTCAAACGAGGGGGAATCTGACGAAGTCTGCTACATCGGCCGCATCCGTCTAAACCTCTGATACACGGTGCCATAAATCAACTTGGCATCTTCAGAGAGGTAGACGGATAAAACCAAATAGCATCTGCCCGAACCTCAGGCCTAGACGTCCTCGCATCGCGGCCGCGTCATTCGGAGGGGAACAGATTCTGGCACGCCCGATGGGACCTTTTCCTCTTTCCACTCCACACTTCGTGTGTCGTATTCGTGAACGAATCGCGGTTTGTTAATGGTTGCCTTCGGATTTCAAGCTACTAAGATTTGGTCTTTGGCCTGGCGCAGAAATCAAGTATCGATGGCCTCTACCTGTTTGAAGTGCTCCAACTGCAGCTACAGCTCGCGTCCAGCCTCAACTGGGGGCGTAACCTTCGGGCCCCAAGCGGCCTCTTTGTTCACCATGCCCGTGGAGCAGATTACTCAAGCCACCACGGGGTTGTTTTTCGGAACCATGCTTCCACCAACAAGCTTCAGCACTCCCGTGCCCGAACAAGAAGCTCCTAAGAAGTCGGTCTTCGATCGACTGTCAGTTACTGCGGCCCCTCTCAACGGGTCGCCCAACACCAGTGCCTCGGTCTTCTCCAGACTGGGCCAAAACTCCTGCGGGCCCACAATTAAACTTGCAGTCCCGGAAAAGGCTATTTCAAAAAGAGTAGCCAAACCTGCTCCTGAAGTCGTCAACGCGGCTTCTCCTGCTAAGAGATCGGTCTTTATAAGATTGACCGTCCCAATTCCCACTCCGGCTCTTGCTGCTCAAAAGGCATCAGTCTTCAATAGGTTGACGCCGGCAACAGCCCCACACCTGAACATGAGGCAAGAGGAGGTTGTTTCTGTCTCTGAACCAATACCGACAACTCGTCGCGCCCGACGATGCCACTGGCGCCGGGTAAGGAAGACTGGGGGCAACTCCCCCTCTGGGATGACTCCGCCAGCTCCAATGGTGGAAGTTAACGCTACTGTTCCAACCGGAAATAGCTTTGAACTGTTGAATAGGGTACGCAGAAACTCGCCAACTGCGGTCCTTAAAAGATCTCCTCCACCTGTAGAGACCGCCGTGGAAGCAGAAAAGCCGGAGCAGCCTCCTCAATCGCTGTCCTCCAGGATTTACAAGACAAGGCGACGAGTCCGAGAATCTGTCATTGATCCTAAGTTCTCTCGCCAACAGAAGAAGTCGAAAGGTCGGCAAGAAGAAAATCCCCCGGTCAAGCAACGAAAGGTGACGACCGCTTAGGTGCCCAAAGCAACGGCCCCCTAAACTTCTACGGCCCATAAAAGAAGAAGGCGGAGAAAGTGCCAACGCCGACGACGAATATCAAATGTGGTGAACCCAAACGCCTTAAGTCAGGGGGCATTGTAGTTCATACCGTCTACATGGCGTCTGGTAAGGAGGACAGTCGCATATCCACGGGTCATCGACCGATTACGCGATCAGTGACCAAAGCGCAGGAGCAGCAGCAGAAGCTCCAAGAGATGATGAACGCTATGGCCGCACTTACTGGGCCAAAAGAAAAACCTGAAAAGTCCTCGGATGAACGCCAGGAGGAAGAAACCGATGCCGAATTCCTTCGACGAATATTGGAGAATAAGGACAAAGAGGCTGCTGAACAAGCAGCCAACATAAAGCGTATGGGCCTCCTGTTCCAAGACATGGTGGGGATGATGATCCAACAAGATCCTCCGGCCGAAGATCCCCCGATCGTCCTTGAAGACGATAGGGGAGAGACGTCAAATCCTCCGCCAGCTCTGTCAACAGCTAAGGAGGAGACAATCTCCAAAGCTGACTTGGACGAGTACATAACCCAGCAAATGCGGGTTCATCATGCGACTGAAGCAACCGGCCAGGTCTTAAAAACAGGGCGGCCATATAAAAGTTGGTACGATCAAATCAAGTACCCGCCCGGTTACACAATTCCCAAGTTCCATGTCTACAAGGGGACGGGCAATCCTCACCAGCATGTTGCCCAGTTCAGGGCACTCTGCGGCAACACCGACGGTGACGACAAGCTGTTGCTTCGCCAGTTTGTTGGAAGCTTATCAGATACAGCGTTCGAGTGGTACTCTAAGCTCCCGAACGACTCTATCAAAACCTTCGCGGAGATGGAGTTGTTGTTTACTCAGCGTTTTGCAAGCGCCAGTGAACGTACCCCGATGACGGCACTGATTAACGCCAGGGTAAAGCCAGGCGAGACATGGGTCCAATATGCTATACGGTGGCGAAACCTATGGTCAAAGTGCGAGCAGCGCATTGAAGAAGCTTCCGCGGTGGGTATGTTTGTGGGAACCCTTGATCCGCAAGCAACCATTTCGCAATTTATGATGTTTTTCAAGCCGACTACCTTCCAGGCCTTGATTGACAAGCTAGCGCAAATGGATCAGATGGGCCATAAACCCCCTCTTCCAAAGCCGGACTCCCGAAATGACAAGGGGAAGGAAAAAGCAATCGTTGTCGCTAATGCTCAACAACAACCGAGCAACTTGAAGCCGGTCGTTCGTCAAAATAATATGCGCCCGTACATAGCCCTTGAGGAGAGGCTAGGACGTTCTTACTCTTTTCCCCGAGATAAAACGAGGAGGTTATTCGAGCTGGCATTGCGCAACCGACTCATAAATCTGCCGGATCCAAAACGTCCGTCGCAACCAAATGATATTAATGATCCCAACTACTGTCCTTATCATCGAGTACTGGGTCATCCGATCGAAGATTGCTACGTGTTCAAAAATTGGCTTGAAGACCAGTACCGACAGGGCAAGTTCGCGTAATCTAACAAATGGAAGGTGAATCCCCCGCAGCCCCACACCTCTAAGGGGATGAGTACGCCGGGGGCAACATGCTCTGTCGTTGAAGAAGCTCCTTGGGAGGTTGTATTATCAACTAAGACAAAGAGAATGTTGAACGACCTTCAGGCATGCCCAGCGATCAAGTGGGAGAATCCGTTGGAACTGCAGGTCATTGAAGGGATGTTGAAGCCACGTCCAACTCCAAGGACCGATGGTGGCGGCTCAAGAACTCGCAACCAGCCATCAAAATCTTCGAAGAAGAAGAAAAAGAAATCAAAGAAACCCGTAACGCCTGGCGACAAGCTCACGGACTTGCAAAAACAAATTGACGCGCTGGAGGAATACAACCAGAAGGCACGGACCCCAATTACATTCCAAGTGTTCCTCAATCACGTCTTTCAAGAGGAAGATGAGGGAGAAATTTCATCTGATGAATCTGAAGAATACGTGGCGAGCTGTCATGTGATTTCCCATTCGTTCATGGACGATGAGGAGACTCCTTGCACTAAAAAGCTGGGGGTAGATCCTGAACCAAAAATTCTGGGGCCATCAGATGAAGTAATTGACACATTCCTTAATGAAGCTCGGTTGAAAAGTAAAGCTAATCGGCAATGCGAGGCGGTCATATTCGAAAGGGCCAAGCGCCAGCACCTTGATGAAAGAATTGAGATACTCCCGCTGGAGCAAAGTACACCCACTGCGGATAAAATCAAAATCAAGATGAGGAAAAGGTTCGCTAAAGCCGTGTCAATAGGCATGAAGCTACCATCCTCCGAAGGAAAAATTACTGGTGAAATGGAAATGCACCCCTCCTATTGCTTATATCATCAGAAGGTTTCGCACCCCACTCAAGAGTGCAAAGCTTTCGATAGATGGTGGCAAGGATACGTTGCTCATCGACAACATTTTAAGCGGGAGAAACGTACAACTCGTCGGGAGCGGAAAAATATGACCGAAGGGTTTAACAGATTTACCGGTGATTGTCGCATGGTTAGTGCCGGAGGATCACAAGTGCTTACATTCGGGAGCGATTCCGATGAGGAGCTGGCTCTTAGCCCTCTCTTTAAAGAGTCCACTTCGGGAAAAGAAGAAGAGCCGAAGGTCTGCGAAAATATCCGGCTGCGTAATCGGACGCTGCCTGAAAAGAATCTCAGACCCTCAAACAGAAAAGACAAAGGGAAAGAAAAGGTCTCTGAGGATATTACCCTAGATGACCAAGTTATGGAAGAGCTAGCCGCCAAGGACCCACCAAAGAAAAACAAGGTGAATTACAACGTTCTAGCGCTTCTGAGGAAACTACCCTCGCAGCTCAGCATTCTTGACGCCCTTTTGCTATCGAAGGAGGCGAGAGATTCGTTAATTAAGGCACTACAGGATCTGGAGCAATTCCAAGCTTTCCTGGCCGAGGAAAAGATGAAGGATGAATTGGATGAAGTGCACATGGCCGATGTCGCTTTTGGTGATGAAGACCTTCTCCTTGGGACGTGCGAACACAATCGCCCCCTTTATATCTCAGGATACTGTCACGATATAAAGATAGGCAAGATCCTGATCGACAATGGATCTTCCGTCAACCTCCTCAATGTGCGGGTGTTAAAAGAAATCTGCATGAGCGTCCAGCACCTTGCTCGGGACAAGATCACTATCTCCGGGTTCGACTCCCAGTCATCAAGAACTCTTGGGTCTGTGATACTGACGCTATGCTTCGGGCTACTCGTCACGGACATTAAGTTCCACGTCATAGACGCCAAGACATGCTACAACGCTTTGCTCGGCCGACCGTGGTTACACGAGTACAACGTCATCCCTTCTACACAACATCAGTGTATGAAATACGCTAAGGATGGTCTCGAGTATACCGTGGCGGGAGAACAGAACCCGTTCTCCATGAACGAAGTCCGCAAATATGAAGATGCCAAATACTTCTTACCGAATTTCGAAGACACGGAAAGGTGTCACAAGCCGGAGAACAAAACTAACGCCACCATCCCTTTTTTTGGGAGTGACACCGAGGAGGAAGAGGAGATAGTTTATTCAGGTCCGCCCCAATACAACAAGCCGGGATCATCTGCTCCTACGTTGATCTTTGGTAGTGACTCGGAAGAAGAGATCCATGCTATATTCTCTGCTCGGCCTTCAATACGAATGTCCGCTAACGAAGAACAAAGTCTACAAGTCGCCATGGTGCCGCTTAAACACTGTAAAGAACTGGATGTACTTGATATTTACAATGTAGAAGAGCTGCAAACGTTCTATATCCCTCCCAGGCGAGAAAGCGAAAAAGCAATTCTATTCTACCACTCTGAAGAAACCAGAGTGGAGAAAGAAATCTGGCATGGCGCAGATCTTACGCTTGATAGGCTTCAGCCCATCCGTCTCCCCAGATATTATACAAAAGGCTTGAAAAGGTTGCTGAAACACCAGGGGATATCCTTCAAGCAGACCGTTCGAAAAGCCAAGTTCTATGACAAAGTCTGGAACGTTCCCGGGACTCAACGCAAACTGCCTAATGGAAGAATGGAGACAAAAGGGCTTGGATACATCCGGTCCAAGAAACAAGAGCTACTAAACGGTTGCTACGTCGTATATGACTTCGATGAAGAAGCGGACGCTCAGTAGGAGGACGCTAATCCTGAACCAGTGAAAGTTCCAGATGCGAAGGTACCCAGTCCGTCGTTCGAAGAACATATGGACAAACTTACAAAGGGAGCTGGTCAAAAAGTCCGAGACGACCATAACCGCGAAATGGTCATCTACGAGAAAGCCAAAACGCAACGTCTCCTCCAACGGGCCGTGAAAGATGAAAATGCCGCTCCTTGTCAACCTGTTATAAAGAAAGCTCGACGCAGAGGCAGAAACAAGTCGAAACGCGAAAAAGGCGCTCAAAAGCAACAAAGCGGGGCTAAGAGGCCACGCGAGCGAAAATCGAGCGGTTCCGATCTATCCCTCGTAAGAAAAATGGGTCGGGCGTACTCTTTTCCTCGGGACAAGACGGAGAAAATACTTGACCTCGCTCTAAAACATCAGATGCTTACACTGCAGGAGTCTAAACACCCCGAACAAGCAGGCGAAGTCTCACACCCAGACTATTGCTTTTATCACCGAGTGGTAGGGCATCCTCTCGAAGACTGCTTCACCTTCAAGAATTGGGTCGAAGATCAATATCAGCTTGGCAAGTTCGCTCTGTCCAAAAACTGGAGGGTAACGCCGCCACAAAAGCACGAACCCAAAGCTACGAAAGAAGAACCAATGCCACATTGGGATTGGAAGCGAATTTGTACTTGTCACGTGATAATGATATCAAAAGAAGAGCCTGAGGACATGGATGACCTTTCCTGGTGCTTCGAAAACAGCAACGACGAGGTAATTTCAGAATTCCCACCAGTGCCAAAAGAGCTGGAAGATGGAATCCATACCACCGCAGATAACCTCAAGAAAATTGAGTTCGGAACGGTGAACGACCCGCGACCGACATTCGTCAGCGAGCTGTTATCCGAAGAAAGGGTGGATGTGCTAAAAGACTTGCTTATGCAGCGTAAAGATTGTTTCGCATGGAACTACTCCGAAATGCCGGAACTAGATCCAGAAATTGCTGTGCACAAATTGGCAATATCGCCGGACGTCAAGCCAGTCAAACAGGCGCCGAGAAGAATGCGGCTCGAGCTTGACATGAGCATCAACGCCGAGGTCAAGAAGCTGATCGACTCTGGCTTTATTCAGGAGGTTCAATATCCGGAATGGATCGCCAACATCGTCCCGGTGATGAAGAAAAATGGGACAGTGCGCATATGCGTGGACTTCCGGGATCTCAATAAAGCCTGTACGATTTCCCAGTGCCAGTCACCGAACTGGTGATAGACAACACGTCCACTCATGTGGTTTTCTTCTTTATGAACGGCTCGTCAGGGTATAATCAGATAAAGATGCATCCCGAAGACCAGAAGCACACCGCCTTTAGGACTCCTTTTGGTATATTCTCCTACAAGGTGATGCCCTTCGGTTTAAAGAATGCCGGTGCCACCTATCAAAGGGCCATGACAAAGATCTTCGATGACCTTATACACGAAATCGTCGAATGCTATATCGACGATCTCGTGGTTGAAAGCAAATCATACGAGGAACATCTCGAGCATCTGAAAACTGTATTTCAACGCCTTCGGCAATACAACTTGAAGATGAACCCTCTCAAGTGCGCATTCGGAGTTTCCTCGGGCAAATTCCTGGGATTCATCGTCCGACACCGGGGTATCGAGATAGATCCGTCAAAGATAAAGGCGATCATGGAAATGCCTCCGCCAAGGACTCTCAAACAGCTGCGGTCTCTCCAAGGGAAGCTCGCGTATATACGGAGATTTATAGCCAACCTTTCAGGCAAGTGCCGTCCTTACAGCCACCTGATGAAGAAGGGAACCTCGTTCGTATGGGACCAAAAATGCCAATGCGCGCTAGATGAGATCAAGCAATACCTGCAGAACCCGCCTGTGCTGGCTTCTCCGGTCAAGGGAAAGCCCCTCATTCTTTATACAACCGCCCTCTAAGGTTCCTTAGGCGCATTATAGGCACAAGAGAACGATCAAGGGAAAGAAAGAGCACTCTACTACTTAAGTCGAGTTCTACTGGGGGCAGAAAGCAACTACTCCCCCATCGAAAAACACTGCCTGGCGTTAATCTTCGCGATAACAATGCTCAGGCACTATGCGTTGGCGCATGAGGTCCGTCTCATTTCGAAGGTTGACCCTCTTAAATATTTAATGTCAAAGGCCATATTAACGGGACGACTCGCTAAATGGGCCCCGCTCTTGATGGAGTTCTCGATAACCTATCAGCCTCTCAAGGCAGTAAAAGGCCAGGCCATCGCCGATTTCCTCGCTGAGCATCCGATAGCCGCCGATTCTCCTCTAAATTTCGATCTTCCAAACGAACATGCGTTTGACGCAATCGACGGTGGTGATACCCCATGGGAGCTTTATTTCGATGGAGCATCTTCCGTAAAGAAGCGCAAACAAAGTACCCCTATAATCAAATCGGGGGTAGGAATCATCTTTGTAACTCCACAGGGAGGGATAATGCATTTTGCTTTCTCCCTAACAGAGCCAAGGACAAACAATGAAGCCGAATATGAAGCTTTGATAGCAGGCCTCGAGATCGCCATCGACATGGGAATTGAAAACCTCCTCATATATGGAGACTCCCAACTAGTCGTTAGTCAAGTAAACGGCGACTACCAAACGTGCAAACCAGAGTTAGTGAAGTACGGCGAAAAGGTGCAACAACTGTTGACCCAAATACCTTCCTATGCTTTGGAAAACATACCGCGCGCGGAAAACAGCAAAGCAGACGCGTTGGCCAAACTCGCTAAAGAACTGGCTGACGAGAACCTCAATGACGTAAGATTCGTGGTACAAAGCCGTCGGGTGCTTGCCCCAGAAGAAATATCCCCGGAATCATCCGAAGAAAAAGGAGCGAGTGAGCAGACGACCCTGCAAATAAAAGATCGGGAAAATACCGAGGATTGGAGAGAAGTCTTTATAGACTACTTCAAATACCGTCGAACGCCCGAAGATGCGTCCTTAAGATGCGTCCCCCATATTTCGCATACTCAAGGCGAAACGATCGTTGTCTTTCGCCTTCGCCAATGATACTCTATACAATAGGTCGTTTGATTCTTTATGGTTGAGATTCCTGGGACCCGACGAAGCGAAAAGAGTCGTTCAGGAAGTTCATGACGGACTATGCGGTTCTCACCAAGAGGGCCCAAAGATGAAGTTGAAGATCAAACGGATGGGCTACTACTAGCCCACGATGATCCAAGACTGCCTTGAGTATGCGAAGCAATGCCACTCATGCCAAATCCATGGGAACTTCATCCACCAGCATCCAAATCCACTCCATCCAACAGTGGCTAGCTGGCCATTCGAAATATGGGGGACAGACATAGTTGGCCCCATCGAACCAGCATCATCCAGGGGACATCGTTTCATCCTGGCGAAAACTGACTACTTCTCCAAATGGGCAGAGGCAGTACCGCTGAGGGAAGTGAAAACGGAGAATATTCTCCACTTCTTCAAGACGCATGTCATATATCTGTTTGGAACTCCGCGACAGATCATCTCCGATAACGGGCCAGCTTACAGAAGCCACAAGATCAGTCGCTTCGCGCAACAACACAATATAGACTGGAGATATTCTTCGGTTTATAATCCGCGAGCTAATGGTCTAGCTGAGGCCTTCAACAAGACTTTGACAAATATCATGAAGAAAACGGTGTCCTGAAATAAGAAGGATTGGCACGAAAGGATGCAAGAGGCTCTCTGGGTGTATCGAACCACGTTCAAGACAGCCACGAACGCAACGCCATATGCGTTGGTATTCGGTACAGAAGCAGTACTCCCCCTCGAGATAGAGTTACCCTCTCTATGAGTGGCAATCCACTACGAGCTAACAGATGAAGAAAACGCTCACCTTCGGCTTGAGGAGCTTGATACCCTTAATGAAACCCGGCTCATACCGCAACAAAATCTGGAAGCTTATAAAGCGAAGATGACGCGCTCATATGAAAGATTGACCAGGCCAAGGACATTTCGCCAAGGCGAACTCGTGCTAGTGGTCAAGAGGCCTATGATCCCCAATCACGCCAAACGGGGAAAATTAGAGCCAAACTATGAAGGCCCGTACATCATAGACAAGGTCTACCAGGGTGGAGCCTATCTACTCACGGATATGCACAGTGAAAGGCTTTACAGGGCAATAAATGGTCGATTCCTAAAGAAATACTACGCTTAGCGAGTCACTGCCTAGGTCAATGATAGATGACGACGACTATGTCCGCTCTCTATCTTCCTAAGCTCAAACTTTATAAGCGATAGCCAACCTTCTCCATGACAGACCGAAACATCCTTAAACTAACGACGGACCGAAACGTCCTTAAACTAATGACGGACCGAAACATCCATAAACTACTACCGCAGCATCTTCAGGCTGACGAAATGAATAAAAGAAAAAGAAAAAAAATATAAAAAATATAATATATATATATAACAGTATGTCCATAAGCAAAAAGGGCACGGATGAAAACCTGAAAAGGCTCCGTGAGTAAAAACTGCAGGGCTACCGGTGAGTGTTCGTGAAAACCCGAAAGGGCGCGACCTCGTAAAAAAAAATATGTAAAAATAAAAAAAATAATAAAAAAAAACGGTATGTCCATGAGCAAAAAGGGCACGGATGAAAACCTGAAAAGGCTCCGTGAGTAAAAACAGCAGGAATACCGGCGAGTGTTTGTGAAAACCCGAAAGGGCGCAACCTCGTTAAAAGACAATTACAGGCTCCTCCCGACCTTGTAAGGAGAAATCGCCTAAGTGAGATCCTTACGACTCATAAGGAAGCAACACACTTAGGGATCCCCACGATTCCTAAGGTGAAAATACACTTGCGAGATCCTCACGACTAGTAAGGAGAACTCTCTTATGGGACCCTCACGGCTCATAAGATTTGAAAGTCTTAAGTTACAGAGACCTAAACCTGTGCTTAAGCAACCCCCACAACCTCTAATATTGCCCTACAAGTGGTTCAATATTGACCCTTGTATACAATCCACGGGCGCGAATAAACATTTCCCTAACCAAGTCCCATCCGCGACTGGGGATATGTACGTATGATGAACAACCCTTATAAGTCCTCTCGACTTACAAGGAGAAAACCCTCTTGTAGGATCCTTACGACTTACAGAGGAACATACACTTAGGAATCCTCACGATTCCTAAGGAGAAAATACGCCTACGAGATCCTCACGACTTGTAGGAAGAAATACCTTTGTGAGACCCTTACGGCTCATGAAGTTAAAAGCCTTAGTCGACAGGATCTTAATCCTGTTCGCTAAGCCACCTTTGTTCGACATCGACGGAGGCAAATGATGATTCGCTCCTAGCAATATCCCTGTTGTAGAGGTGCTGATGCCGAAATCGGTGTTTAATTTCAAGTTTACGGTGAAAGGCCAGTAGGCCGCACATGCATATGAAATAGCCGAAATGATGGGGCAACTCGCAATAAAAAGCAGCGAGTGAAAATAAAATAAATAGCAGAAATGATTGGGTAACTCGCAATAAAAAGCAGCGAGAGAAAATAAAATAAATATCCGAAATGATTGGGCACCGCGAAAAATAGCCGAAATGATTAGGCAATCGCGACCTTCGCGATATAAAAGTTGAAATGATAGAGCATCGCGGAAATAAAACAAAAAAAATGATAAAACTTTGGCCCTACAACTGAGATCACATAGATCCCTGTATACAATCCAAGGGCGCAAACAAAGAGGGAACCATACTTTCCCAATAGGCTCAGCCAGAAAACGAAGCCAAATCTCGACGATTCATCCCAACCCCGAAGAAATCAGTGTCTTCGGCAAATCCTTCGACTCGAGGAAACAAGTGTCCTTGATGAAGAAAATCCTGATTCGCGTCGACTCGCAGAGAAACCAGTGTCTCCATGGGAAATTCTCGACTCGTTTCAACACCAGGGAAACAAATATCTTTGGCAAATACCTTAATTCAGGGAAACAAGTGTCCTTGATGAGAGCCTCCTGATTCACGTCGACTCACAGAGAAACCAGAATCTCCACGGGAAATTCTCGACTCGTTTCACCACCAGGGAAACAAATATCCTTGGCAAATATCTCAATTCAGGGAAACAAGCATCCTTGATGAGAGCCTCCTGATTCGCGTCGACTCGCAGAGAAACCAGTGTCTCCGTGGGAAAATCTCGATTCGTTTCAACACCAGGGAAACAAATATCCTTGGCAAATACCTCAATTCAGGGAAACAAGCATCCTTGATGAGAGCCTCCTGATTCGCGTCGACTCGCAGAGAAACCAGTGTCTCCGTTGGAAATTCTCAGCTCGTTTCAACACCAGGGAAACAAATATCCTTGGCAAATACCTCAATTCAGTGAAACAAGCGTCCTTGATGAGAGCCTCCTGATTCGCGTCGACTCGCAGAGAAACCAGTATCTCCGCGGGAAATTCTCGACTCGTTTCACCACCAGGGAAACAAATATCCTTGGCAAATATCTCAATTCAGGGAAACAAGCATCCTTGATGAGAGCCTCCTGATTCGCGTTGACTCGCAGAGAAACCAGTGTCTCCGTCGGAAAATCTCAATTCGTTTCAACACCAGGGAAACAAATATCCTTGGCAAATACCTTAATTCAGGGAAACAAGCATCCCTGATGAGAGCCTCCAGATTCGCATCGACTCGCAGAGAAACCAGTGTCTCCATGGGAAATTCTCGGCTCGTTTCAACACCAGGGAAACAAATATCCTTGGCAAATACCTCAATTCAGGGAAACAAGCGTCCTTGATGAGAGCCTCCTGATTCGCGTCGACTCGCAGAGAAACCAGTATCTCCGCGGGAAATTCTCGACTCGTTTCACCACCAGGGAAACAAATATCCTTGGCAAATACCTCAATTCAGGGAAACAAACATCCTTGAAGAGAGCCTCCTGATTCGCGTCGACTCGCAGAGAAACCAGTGTCTCCGTGGGAAAATCTCGATTCGTTTCAACACCAGGGAAACAAATATCCTTGGCAAATACCTCAATTCAGGGAAGCAAGCATCCTTGATGAGAGCCTCCTGATTCGCGTCGACTCGCAGAGAAACCAGTGTCTCCATGGGAAATTCTCGACTCGTTTCACCACCAGGGAAATAAATATCCTTGGCAAATACCTCAATTCAGGGAAACAAGCATCCTTGATGAGAGCCTCCTGATTCGCGTCGACTCGTAGAGAAACCAGTGTCTCCGTGGGAAATTCTCGACTCGTTCCAACACCAGGGAAACAAATATCCTTGGCAAATACCTCAATTCAGGGAAACAAGCGTCCTTGATGAGAGCCTCCTGATTCGCATCGACTCATAGAGAAACTAGTGTGTCCGTGGGAAATTCCCGACTCGTTTCAACACCAGGGAAACCAATATCCTTGGCAAATACCTCAATTCAGGGAAACAAGCGTCCTTGATGAGAGCCTCCTGATTCGCGTCGACTCACAGAGAAACTAGTGTCTTCTTAGGAAATTCTCGACTCGTTTCAACACCAGGGAAACAAATATCCTTGGCGAATACCTCAATTCAGGGAAAGAAGCGTCCTTGATGAGAGCCTCTTGATTTGCGTCGACTCGTAGAGAAACCAGTATCTCCGTGGGAAATTCTCGACTCGTTTCAACACCAGGGAAACAAATATCCTTGGAAAATACCTCAATTCAGGGAAACAAGCATCCTTGATGAGAGCCTCCTGATTCGCGTCGACTCGCAGAGAAACCAGTATCTCTGTGGGAAATTCTCGATTCGTTTCAACACCAGGGAAACAAATATCCTTGGCAAATACCTCAATTCAGGGAAAGAAGCGTCCTTGATGAGAGCCTCCTGATTCGCGTCGACTCACAGAGAAACCAGTATCTCCGCGGGAAATTCTCGATTCGTTTCAACACCAGGGAAACAAATATCCTTGGCAAATACCTCAATTCAGGGAAAGAAGCGTCCTTGATGAGAGCCTCCTGATTCGCGTCGACTCACAGAGAAACCAGTATCTCCACGGGAAATTCTCAATTCGTTTCAACACCAGGGAAACAAATATCCTTGGCAAATACCTCAATTCAGGGAGAGAATCGTCCTTGATGAGAGCCTCCTAATTCGCGTCGGCTCGCAGAGAAACCAGTGTCTCCGCGGGAGATTCCCGATTCATCTCAACTTGCAAGATGAAGCCTCAGGCAGCAGGGATTAAAAACTTGTTTCCTGAAAAATGGGACCCTACAAGTCGGTCTAAAGCGGTCTCTTGCATACTATTCACGGGTCTCACTCTCCAAAGTCGAAATTCGACAAGGAGGGAAACAACCGCTTACGGGTCCTCTCGACTCGTAAGAGGGAAAAATTCTCTTATAAGATCCTTACAACTTATAAGAGAAAACGCGCTTAGGAATCCTCACGATTCCTAAGTAGAAAATACACCTACGAGATCCTCTCGATCAGTAGGGAGAAAAGTCTCTATGAGACCCTCACGGCTCATAGAGTTGAAAAGTCTTAGGCGGCAGATCTGAACCTGCGGCCTAAGCCATCGCTATCTCTTGAAAAATCTAGACGTTTACTCTATTATCGGTCAAATATGTTTATCAAGACAACATGCTGATAATAAGAGAAAAGAAAAAGCAAAGAAATAGTACAAGACATTGCAAAGAAAAATGTGTATCTTTATTGAATATAATCAAGTACAAGATGAAGCGTACAAAAGAATAAAGAATGGATACATATTATTTAAAAAGAAAAATTTTACAAGCATCTAGATACAAGGAGAATTACTGGGAAGGATGCGTCTTGCATAGCTCTAGCAATTGTTCGCGCACTTCCTTCCCCACTTTCTCCTGATCGTCCACCACCGCCAGCTCCGCCTCCACTTGGGCCCCGTTGCTGCAAGACAGATGCAAGCTGCTTTCTGACGGCCTGATGAGCAGCTTCACGGCCTAGGATATCACGCTCGGCTACATCAAGCTTTCGCTTCGAGTTTAGCCTATGGGAGATGCACTCCAGGAGACCCTCAAAGATAGCCTTCACTTGAGCAGCATTCGCCTCAACCTCAGCACGCAGACGGGCCGTCTCGCTCGAGGTCTCTTGGCATTCCCTTAGCCTTAAAGCTGCTTCTTATTCCATGTGGTGGACACAAGAAGCGCTTTCCTTGACCCATGCTGCTCTTTCATTGCTCGCGGCTAAAGTCTTGGGGGCGGGACGCATCGACTCCAGCTGATGCAGGCGAGCCTCGATCTCCATACAATGGTTAACCCAAGATGCGATGATGCCCTCGTCATGAAAATTCACGAGTATCACCAGCATCGGGTTAACCGCCGTAGAGAAATCCACAGCAGACGTAGGGGTCTCGACGTCGATCTCCTGAACGTAGTCGCTCAACATACGCAAGCTGTTCGTGGCGCCTTTCGAAGATGGACGTCTCAGGTAAGGACCTGCCGGCATTGTGATGCGAGACTCAAAGGGCGCCGAGACCGGAACAACAGCTGAAAAGAAACAAGATATGATCAGATAACAGTTCAGGAAATAAAAAAAAACGGGGAGTTATCAATGTGATAGTCGTTGTACTTGCTGAGGCAGGTGGCAAGGCCGGAAGGGTCGGTGGCGCAGCCGATCTTTCATCCCCTCCTTCGATTTGTAGCACTGCAGTCGGGACGAGAAAAAAGTTAGAAGTAATTCCATCAATGAAAAAGAAAGATATCAATGGAAACCATACTTACCAGCGCCACCAGAGGAAGAAGCGTGTTCAAATGGGAAGAAGAAGTGTGGGAGCTGTTGGAGATAGTGCCCTCAGAGTCAATTATTAGATCAAAGGCACGTGATTGCAATGATTGAGGGAGGACCTATCCCAGGAGGACAGTCTTACTCGAGATGATAGTATGCTATCTGGTTTACCTTTATCATCGTGTACTGCTTCAGGTGACCTTACAGGTCGCTATTACACGCTGATAGAGCCCCTAGGATTCTTGCTTGACTGCCAGCAGTATGAGGGCGATCATATACGTGAGAGCTGGTGGTCTATAAGCACATCCTTAAAAGGTCCCTAGTCGTAGGAGTTTCGAGACAGGGCATCGATTCTCCAGAGTAGACTAGTGTATACAGTCGAGACCCCCACGAGGGGCGGTGGCCGGTCTCATAAGCCACTGGTGTCAGTTGGTTCACCTAAGATGTATACAGGTGCTCATTGGGTTATGAGTACACCGGACAGGACTCGCCGGGAACATGCTAGTTGTTCTTATACCTGACGTCAGATAGCAGTTCCCTGGTGAATTGTGTACAGGTTAGTTCATCGACCTGAGATCGTCATTTGTCTCGTGTGAGTTCCCACTGTACTTTGATTACTACCCTACCACGGCTCAAAGGAGTCGTGCAAACAGGTTTTAGTTGGGTACAGTCCCGAGCCATATGGAGGCAGTGAGCGGATCTTCAGGGGTTCGTCTCTCCCGGTATTAGGGGTGAGGTCGCGCTGTGTCTAGGAGAGCCATTACACAAAGCCCTCGGCCGAGGCAGGAGATTTACTGGTAGGTATTCCAGTAGCATCTCAGGGTGTTCTGGGCTACACTCCGACACGACTTGTACCGCTTTTGGGGGTCTGACTTTTACCAACCCCCTAGGCCCGACATGCCATACTCATAGAAGAACGGACCGGACTGTACGGATATTGTCACTGACAGGCCCAGTGGGGTGTCAGGATGAGTTCGCTCATCGACGTCCCTTTTGATCAATAGCTGGTGGCCCGTCACGTATTGGCTTATACCTCTGACGTGCTGGTGGTTAAATCCACAGCCATAGTATTGACGAGTCTTTAGAGTCCACCACGCTTTCAGTTACTCAAGCTTTCGGGCGAAACGCTGTAGAGGCCGTATGGAGAGATGGCAGGTCCGATCAGATACGTGCGGTATTGCACGGATCAGGATCGGACGGTTTGTACTAGAGGCCGTATAGATATATGGCAAGGTTCGATCGGATACGTGCGGTATTGCACGGATCAGGATCAAACGGATTTTACTAGCCGGCTTTGGTTTAAGCCGGATCTTAGTATAGTACTGTGTAGATTTTGTCTCATTGCATTTGTATCCGGTCGGAATACAGATGCAGGTGTGTATACACAGTATAGGGGTTTTCCTGTAATTTATTACGGGACCAGTTTTCTGGAGTTGCCAGTTTGCATTCCGTTCCGGCCGGTTTTCCTTTGTTCTTTCCTGGCCGGACTTTTCCGATGGAGGGGGTTATTTGCAAGTTTGCAAATAACATCTGTGGAGGGGGTATCTTGCATTTTGGTGGTATCATGATAGTTTTTCATGATGAGATTCTTTTTCCTTCTTATCACTTGCTTTATGGTGATTAGAGTGGATTTGATATTGATTTGAGATGGTTATCATTTCTTTAGGGTTGTGGTCACCCCCTTGCTTTTACTACACTCACCTCCCTTCTTGTTATGGTTTGAATTTCATTTTCCTCCACCATTCTCACTAGATGAGAGAGGCTTCACTCGAGAAAAAAAGAATGAGAGAGTTCATTTTGTTATGTGAGGAATTCTTCATCTCATATTCTTCTTGCTAGAAAATTGAAAGCACCAATTTTCTTTACCTCTTCCTCCATCCATCAATGGCAACTACATAAACTCCAAGAGACAAAGTTTCTACACTACTTTTTACAGCAAATCTTGGGCATGTCGACTTGCCGGCTTCATGCCCGAGTTGCCTCGGTATTGAGGCGGGAGCCCGTAAAAGACGCAGGCGATGTGGTGCCCTTCCGGCGAGGAGGCGACGATATGGAGACAAGACTTTCCGCGGGAGATCGGGACGATGATGAGAAGACCGGAGGACTCGGATCACTCGGTATATCTCTCACCCTTTCTTTTGATAGCTAGTATCGGTTAATGGTTACGATCCGGGTATATTGTCCGCGGTAGCGCCAGTTTGAAAGTTAAGAAAAATTTTGATTCCGCATTTTGGCCTCGGATAGACGGCCGGGGCGCTGCCGTGGCGCAACATGGTATCAGAGCCACGCCATTAACCTAGTCTAGCTTGCTCTAGTATGTTTAAAGACCCGATCGGACAAAAATCCCAAAAACCGTATTTCGTGTGCATCAGGTTTCTGTCGAATTTTTTTGGACTCTAAAAATTTTTCAGGTGGTTGCAGAATGATGTGCAGGGAAGTATAAGAATTCTGGTAAAATTTGGTCGCCTGAATCCATCATCTCGGCTTTGGCCGCGGTTCCGCCGCCAGTTAGGCTCCTCACTGCACCAAATTTTTCCAGATTGTCTTACACTAGAAAATAGGGTTTTTGGAATATTATTTTTGGGCCCAGATTTTCTGTAAGTGCTACAGTAATGCTTTGGGGCCCACTTGGTAAAATTTGATCGATCGGATATTTTAAACACATTGGTTCACAGTATTTACATTATATCTGCGACCGTGATTGTCACTTGATCGGTAAATCCTGTCTAACTGCTATAGCCCGGTTAGACGGATTTGCGAACGTGACATTCACGTTGATGTTCTGTGTTTTGCTGTGATTTTGCGGTTCGGTCGTGGGGGATAGCCTGGATGCAATGTTAGTACAGTTTTGTTGTATTATGTACATTTGATATTGCGGGACGAGCGTCCGACATGTGGACTGCCGTCACTGCCTGTTTGTATTATTCTTTTGGGGCACGACCTGGTTGCAGTCGATGTACCCGTTGTATGTATATTTTACTTTCTGTACTAGGATTACCCCGCGGAGGGGTGCACGGATAGCCGGGTTCTAGAGGGCAACGGGCCCGCATCTCATGGCATTGATGTAACACCCGAGCCCAATAATACTATTGATATTACTAGTTGAGGGTTATTTATTGCTCCTTTCCAATTATTCGGTTTTTCTGGGGTTTATTGCTAAATTTTAACCGGTTAAGTCATTTTGGCACATAACAAATTTTAACTCCTAAAATGAAATTTAAGATGTCCATCTTGGCCTACTCGTCGCCACTAGTCGCGTGGTAGCGTCCGCGTGTCGAGATTCCGTTCCGTTTGGCTAAACGGGCGAGTTTGGACGACTACGCGCGCGTGCAAGTGTCCGACTTGGGGGCATGCATTTTAATCATTAAACACCTCTTTTCAAAATTTGGAACCCGCTTAAAATCCTATAATTTGAATTTGGAACATTTGGGCGCAACCCGGGCGCGATTTGGAAATGTTTCATTTAGCGCCAAAAAGGCCCATTTAATAAAATATTATGAAGCTGTATATTTATATATATTATCATACCTTAACGTTAAAATCTCTTCTTTAAATCTTTTAAATTCCTTTTCCTAACATCCCCAGCCAATCGCGAGCTTGGGTTTCCCCGCGTGGGCCCCGCTCCCTTTCCCTATCTCTCTCTCTCTCTTCCATCAATCTCTCTCTCTTTCTCTCTCCAATCTCCCTCTCTCTTTTCCTCTATTTAAATTTCACGCTGCAGCCGCCCCTCACCCATCATCTTCCATCATGAGAGAACCCCTCACCCTCACCCTAACCTCCTCGTGACTTCGTCGCCGGCCCCACCGCGACCTCGCCGTCGCCGCCCTCGCCACCACGAGCCCAGCCGCACCTTCCTTCTTCCTCTCCTCGCCGGACCACCAGCCCGAGCCCTTCACCCACCGCCTACCCCCGCTGTTCACCGGAGAACGCCCCGTTCGACCCTCCTCATCGTCGCCTGTGCCACCGCCGACCACTTCCTCTCCCCTGAGGCCAGGACCCGGCCCGTACATCCCCTCAGCACTGCACCACCACCTTTCCAGCGACCCGGGAAACTTTCCAGCCCTCGCCGCATCTCCTGTTCACCGCCGGCGCGTCCATCACCGTCGGGCCCGTCGTAGTTGCCCCCGGTTCTTCCCGGTAAGCCTCCCTTTAGCTTTCCATTCATGTTCAATTCCCTTGCTGGTCGTTATTCGCGTGTATCCTATCGTATTGCTAACTTCGCTACTTTTGTCGTTGCCGGAATCCGACCGTGCCGTCTTGGCGAACCCGACGCTCCTGCGAAGCCCCCTGGTCCGTGTGATCCCGTTGATCTCTGTTGGGACTCGATCCGTGGCCCGTGCTTTCATATCGCATTTTCTGCCGACATCCCATCCGTGTTCCAGTTTGCAGACCGTCGAGGCAAGTATCTGAATACTTGCTTGAACATGCTAGTGTGCGAGATCTAGTCTTGCCACGCATTTGAACTCATACTATTTAATACCACAACTTAATGATGGCAATTGATATCGTATTATTGCAGTTATCTTTATAATGGAATCGTTACAACAGTTCCTCGTAATTAATCAACCCGCATCAACCCATATTGCAACTAAATAAACGACTGAATCATATCTGCTTAAACTGTTAAACCATTCATGAGATAATTATTATATTTAGTATAATTTCATGTAGTTCCTTAATTTATAATTATGGATATTGCTTCACCTTGTGGCGATTGCACCCTAAGATGATTGAACCTGATATTAAGAGAATACAAACATCACTGTAGTTATATGGAATATTATGGTTAATTATTGTTCCTGCTGCTGTTCATTATTGATTGTATACCGGTTGCGAGCACTTACCCGATTGCACGACATATTGGCCTGACCCTGCTACACCTGACACATACATACATACCGACTCATCCTGTTGTACCATGACATTACTTGTCTCCTGATCTCGTGCCTAATGCCGACAAACCTAACCATTCCCGCTGTCGATCCAGACGGACTTACTTTTACTTGACTTTGTGTTGGCATTAGTCCTTGACTACTGAATACCTGACCTGACATACATAGTTTGGGGGTATGGGGAAATCAAATGTGAAACCGACTTGTAACTCAACAGTTCGATACATTGTTCTGATCAGTCTTACGGGCTTGGCCAGCTCCGGAGTGTTGATGCTGACATCACCCGTCCATCCTACTACCTTTTACTGCTTAGCGGCACGTCTCGGATTCAGCCCCGAGGGTCATGACCGTGGTCCCGGGCACGCACGGGATACTATTGAGTTACATCGACGATTCATCAATTGGTTTCAAAGACTATAGGGTAGAAAACCTGATAGGACAGTTTAGTCACCATTGCACATTACCCTGCTTGTTATTTCTTGTTACTGCTTTATTCATGTTCATACTTGCATTGCTTATTACCATGTTTATGCTATATACTTGATGTATTGACGCGCTGACGTCTGGTTTTTGCATGGCCCAGATTCCGTACTACTGTCGACGACCGAGCAGGAGTACTTCAGCCAGCAGGCTGATTTGAGTTCTATAGTGGTTAGTTGTTTATTGCATTTTATTTCCAGGTGCGGTCCCGCATTATGGGACGTACCTTTCTATTATCATATTGGATCATTGCTTCCGCACTTATTGCTTATTGATTCTCATTATTATGGATTTGGACATGTATTAGTTTAGTTTTTTTATCTTGTTCTTGATATCCTTACAACCGTAATGTGACTGTGGATGGATACTTCCTACCCACAGGTAGCATGGTTGGCTATGTCGTGTGCCCAATCTTGCGTACTCTGGGAAGCGGGGCATGACATGGTTTTATGGTATCAGAGCCATAGGTTAATTGGGTTGATTCCTTGTAGTTGGGTATCGCACCCGATACACGAATCATAATCCCCGTGATTAGGAAACATGTCCTGCCACTTTGACCGTGTTACCATCCTTGAATCATTCTTCCGGATCATGTAGACATGCAAACTTACTTTGCATTGTCAACTCGAAAACCTAACTTCTTGTTATCCCTAGGACTTGGGCGACTTGAGTGGAGTTAAGTAATTGCGGCTATGATACCGCGGCATAGCTACAATGCAGCACTCTATTTAAGTATCTTGGAGTTCTAGCCTTGATGCACATTCAGAATCTATCATCATGCTAATGTTGGGTGTTTTGAGTTCAGGATTATGTCAGGTAAGAAGTTGAAGACGTACCGGAGGCGTGTGAACGAAGCCGCCAGGCTTGGAGAGATAAGAGGAATACTGGAAATCAAAGAAACAGACCGAGCTGATCCAGCAGCACGTGGACTTGCTTCAGGAAGGTTTGCAGATCGTTCAGCAGTCTATAAATGAAGTTGGAACTAGACCAGTCAACCGAGTAAGGACCGTAGCAGATTTCAGACGGTTGGGCCCTACTACTTCCACTAGTCTGGAGGAACTGTTGCCAGCCGAGCAGTGGCTAGTAATACGGAGAATTTCCTGATTGCGACACAGATCCCAGAAGACAAGAGTGTTGATGTGGTGCGCTTTCAGCTGGTGGATTACGCCCGAGAGTGATGGCTTGTGGAGGAGACCCGCATGCCCAGGCCGATCAGTTGGGCGGATTCCTCTAAAAGTTTCCTGGAGAAATCCTCCCGCGGACCGCACGGGAGGAGATGGAAGAGATGTTCATCGGACTAAGGCAGAATGGGGCAACCGTGGACGTGAATGCAGCAGAATGGAGGAGACTCAGTAGTCTCGCTGGACCTTTCGCAGCCAACCATGCAGACAACAATTTCGGTAAGGAAGTAGTTCTGTCGGGCCAGTCGAGTTTAGGACTAGGCCGACAAACCGTGTTCTTGCAGCTATAGAAGTTGATGATAAAGAAGAGCCGGCAGTTGTTCGTGACCTTATGGAGATGTTTGAAGGTATATCGGGCTTACCGCCGAAGCGAGACTTGGAGTTCACGTTTGACCTTAGTCCTGGGGCAGCGCCAGTGTCTAAAGCTTACTATCCAATGGCACCAGTGGAATTGGAAGGAGTTAAGAAGCAAGTTGGTGGATTACTTGCGAAGGGTTGGATTCGAAGCAGCAACTCGCCTTGAGAGCTCCAGTTCTTTTAGTGAAGAAGAAGGATCGCACTGCCGACACTGAGACAAGAGAAATTATTCGCGAAGATGAGTAAGTGCGAATTCTGGCTGGAAGAAGTGAAGTTTCTGGGGCATGTCGTGTCGGGCGATGGAATCGCCGTCGATCCCGAGAAGATTGCAGCAGTTCGAGATTGGCCTATTCCAAAGAATGTTGCGGAGATAAGAAGTTTCCTTGGACTCGCCGGTTACTACAGAAGATTCGTGGTGAACTTCGCTCGGGTAGCTGAGTCGTTAACCAAGCTTACGCGTAGGGAGGTACCGTTTGTTTGGACGGATGGTTGTGCTTTGGCTTTCGAGACGTTGAAGCAGAAGTTGATAACCGCCCCGATCCTGACCGTACCGGATAATTCAGAAGGACTGGTGATTCTTAGCGACGCATCTGGAAAGGAATTGGGATGTGTTTTAATGCAGAACGGGAAAGTCGTCGCTTACGCATCGAGACAGCTGAAGACTCATGAGAAGAACTATCCGACTCATGACTTAGAGCTTGCAGCCGTGATCTTCGCCCTGAAGATTTGGAGACACTACCTTCTGGGCGAGAGAGTTGAAGTCTTTACAGATCACAAGAGTTTGAAATATGTGTTCACTCAGAAGGAGTTGAACATGAGACAACGCAGATGGTTGGAGCTGATGGCCGACTACGACCTTGATCTTAAGTACCATCCGGGAAAGGTCAACGTCGTGCCGGATGCGCTGAGCCGGTTACCAGCAATTCAGATATTGACTGCACAGAGAGAGATCATTGAGGATTTTCGGAGATTTGACTTGGAGGTTGGGCTACCACATGCCACAGGACAGTTCATGCAGTTGCAAGTACAATCGTCCTTATTTGAGAAGATTAAAGCGGCACAATCGCAGGATCCTAGACTGCAAAAGTTTCGAGAGTAGGTTGGAGCCAGACTACGAATCGATTTACTGATCCATGAAGATGGTTCGTTGAGATATGGTAGCCGTGTGTGTGTGCCAAAAGGAGATGTGCGTGAAGAGCTTATGAAGGAGGCACACAGTTCAGCTTAATCTGTACATCCAGGAGGGACAAAGATGTACCGAGATATTCGACAGCACTTCTGGTGGGAAGGTATGAAAAGGGAAATTGCTCGCTTCGTGGCTAAGTGCTTGGTGTGTCAGCAAGTCAAGGCTGAACACCAAAGGGTTGCTGGTTTGTTGCAACCACTTCCGATTCCTCAGTGGAAGTGGGAATACATAACCATGGATTTCGTGACGGCTTTACCGCGGAGTCCAAAGGGCAACAATGCAGTATGGGTGATTGTTGATCGGTTGACCAAGGCAGCTCACTTTATTCCTTTTCGGGTTGGTCAATCGACAGAGGCTTTGGCAGAGCGGTACATGCAGGAGATTGTCAGATTGCATGGAGTACCGGTAAGCATCGTGTCCGATCGGGACACTCGGTTCTTGTCGCACTTTTGGAGGAGTTTACAAGAAATTTTGGGGACTCGATTGAAGTTTAGCACAGCTTATCATCCTCAAACTGATGGACAATCAGAGAGAACGATCCAGACCCTTGAAGATATGTTGAGGGCTTGCATGTTAGACATCAAAGGTTCTTGGGAGGATCATCTACACCTGGTGGAGTTTTCGTACAACAATAGCTTCCAAGCGACAATTCAGATGGCTCCGTTTGAAGCGTTGTATGGTCGTAAGTGCCGTTCACCGATTTGTTGGGATGATGTTGGTGAACGAAGGTTACTAGAACCAGATTTGGTGGTACAGACAGTCGAGAAGGTGAATACAATCAGGAAGCATATGAAGGCAGCTCAAGACAGACAGAAGAGTTGGGCCGACACGTCAAGAAGACCTCTAGAGTTCGCCGTGGGTGATTTGGTATTCCTGAAGATATCACCGACTAGAGGGATGATTCGCTTTGGAAGTCGGGAAAGCTTAGTCCCAATTCGTCGGACCCTTCGAGATATTGGAGCGTGTTGGAGAGGTAGCATACCGTTTAGCGTTACCACAGTCATTAGCAGGAGTTCACGATGTGTTTCATGTATCTCAACTACGGAGGTATGTTCGAGATGAAACCCAAGTATTGGATCATTCGGAGTTGACTGTACGGGAGGACCTAACTTTTGAGGAGCGACCAATTGAAATCAAGGATCGAAGAGAAAAGGTTCTTAAGAACAAGGTTATCCCTCTTGTGCTAGTTTCTTGGGGTAATCGATCGCATGGAGAATCCACTTGGGAGCGAGAAGACGAGATCCGACAGAAATTCCCTCACCTTTTCCAGTAGTTAGCTATCTTGTATTCTTGGAATTTCGAGGACGAAATTCTTTTTGTAGTTGGGTATGATGTAACACCCGAGCCCAATAATACTATTTATATTACTAGTTGAGGGTTATTTATTGCTCCTTTCCAATTATTCGGTTTTTCTGGGGTTTATTGCTAAATTTTAACCGGTTAAGTCATTTTGGCACATAACAAATTTTAACTCCTAAAATGAAATTTAAGATGTCCATCTTGGCCTACTCGTAGCCACTAGTCGCGTGGTAGCGTCCGCGTGTCGAGATTCCGTTCTGTTTGGCTAAACGGGCGAGTTTGGACGACTACGCGAGCGTGCAAGTGTCCGACTTGGGGGCATGCATTTTAATCATTAAACACCTCTTTTCAAAATTTGGAACCCGCTTAAAATCCTATAATTTGAATTTGGAACATTTGGGCGCAACCCGGGCCCGATTTGGAAATGTTTCATTTAGCGCCAAAAAGGCCCATTTAATAAAATATTATGAAGCTGTATATTTATATATATTATCATACCTTAACGTTAAAATCTCTTCTTTAAATCTTTTAAATTCCTTTTCCTAACATCCCCAGCCAATCGCGAGCTTGGGTTTCCCCGCGTGGGCCCCGCTCCCTTTCCCTATCTCTCTCTCTCTCTTCCATCAATCTCTCTCTCTCTTTCTCTCTCCAATCTCCCTCTCTCTTTTCCTTTATTTAAATTTCACGCTGCAGCCGCCCCTCACCCATCTTCTTCCATCATGAGAGAACCCCTCACCCTAACCCTAACCTCCTCGTGACTTCGCCGCCGGCCCCACCGCGACCTCGCCGTCGCCGCCCTCGCCACCACGAGCCCAGCCGCACCTTCCTTCTTCTTCTCCTCGCCGGACCACCAGCCCGAGCCCTTCACCCACCGCCTACCCCCGCTGTTCACCGGAGAACGCCCCGGTCGACCCTCCTCGTCGTCGCCTGTGCCACCGCCGACCACTTCCTCTCCCCTGAGGCCAGGACCCGGCCCGTACATCCCCTCAGCACTGCACCACCACCTTTCCAGCGACCCGGGAAACTTTCCAGCCCTCGCCGCATCTCCTGTTCACCGCCGGCGCATCCATCGCCGTCGGGCCCGTCGTAGTTGCCCCCGGTTCTTCCCGGTAAGCCTCCCTTTAGCTTTCCATTCATGTTCAATTCCCTTGCTGGTCGTTATTCGCGTGTATCCTATCGTATTGCTAACTTCGCTACTTTTGTCATTGCCGGAATCCGACCGTGCCGTCTTGGCGAACCCGACGCTCCTGCGATGCCCCCTGGTCCGTGTGATCCCGTTGATCTCTGTTGGGACTCGATCCGTGGCCCGTGCTTTCATATCGCATTTTCTGCCGACATCCCATCCGTGTTCCAGTTTGCAGACCGTCGAGGCAAGTATCTGAATACTTGCTTGAACATGCTAGTGTGCGAGATCTAGTCTTGCCACGCATTTGAACTCATACTATTTAATACCACAACTTAATGATGGCAATTGATATCGTATTATTGCAGTTATCTTTATAATGGAATCGTTACAACAGTTCCTCGTAATTAATCAACCCGCATCAACCCATATTGCAACTAAATAAACGACTGAATCATATCTGCTTAAACTGTTAAACCATTCATGAGATAATTATTATATTTAGTATAATTTCATGTAGTTCCTTAATTTATAATTATGGATATTGCTTCACCTTGTGGCGATTGCACCCTAAGATGATTGAACCTGATATTAAGAGAATACAAACATCACTGTAGTTATATGGAATATTGTGGTTAATTATTGTTCCTGCTGCTGTTCATTATTGATTGTATACCGGTTGCGAGCACTTACCCGATTGCACGACATATTGGCCTGACCCTGCTACACCTGACACATACATACATACCGACTCATCCTGTTGTACCATGACATTACTTGTCTCCTGATCTCGTGCCTAATGCCGACAAACCTAACCATTCCTGCTGTCGATCCAGACGGACTTACTTTTACTTGACTTTGTGTTGGCATTAGTCCTTGACTACTGAATACCTGACCTGACATACATAGTTTGGGGGTATGGGGAAATCAAATGTGAAACCGACTTGTAACTCAACAGTTCGATACATTGTTCTGATCAGTCTTACGGGCTTGGCCAGCTCCGGAGTGTTGATGCTGACATCACTCGTCCATCCTACTACCTTTTACTGCTTAGCGGCACGTCTCGGATTCAGCCCCGAGGGTCATGACCGTGGTCCCGGGCACGCACGGGATACTATTGAGTTACATCGACGATTCATCAATTGGTTTCAAAGACTATAGGGTAGAAAACCTGATAGGACAGTTTAGTCACCATTGCACATTACCCTGCTTGTTATTTCTTGTTACTGCTTTATTCATGTTCATACTTGCATTGCTTATTACCATGTTTATGCTATATACTTGATGTCTTGACGCGCTGACGTCTGGGTTTTGCATGGCCCAGATTCCGTACTACTGTCGACGACCGAGCAGGAGTACTTCAGCCAGCAGGCTGATTTGAGTTCTATAGTGGTTAGTGGTTTATTGCATTTTATTTCCAGGTGCGGTCCCGCATTATGGGACGTACCTTTCTATTATCATATTGGATCATTGCTTCCGCACTTATTGCTTATTGATTCTCATTATTATGGATTTGGACATGTATTAGTTTAGTTTTTTTTATCTTGTTCTTGATATCCTTACAACCGTAATGTGACTGTGGATGGATACTTCCTACCCACAGGTAGCATGGTTGGCTATGTCGCGTGCCCAATCTTGGGTACTCTGGGAAGCGGGGCGTGACAATTGAGATGGAGGGGGCTTCACTCTAGGATTGGCGGGCTATTCGCCGCACTCGTAGGGGTACAGATTGACCCAGGAGGGGTGCCCAAGTTACCGGATTCCGTGAAGTGCTGGGTGGTCCATTCACGGTGCTGAAGGGGGCTGCCTCGCTTCAGGTTTTGGCGGGTGACTTGCCGCGCCCGTAGGGGTCTAGGATTTCATTGCACAGGCTATCCACACGACCAGGGGAACGTCGGGTTTCAGCAGCGGCTCTGTGAAACCCGGGGCTTCCAGATATCTGTACTGTTCTGTGATGCTGTACATTTCTGTCATGTTGCATTTTATCACGCCTTGAGCGAAAATTATATATTGGTATATATATTAGTAGATGTTGTATATGTTTTGCATCCGCGCTAGTCCAGTCCCCGCTCTGTCGTTAGTTAGCTAACCTAACGGGTAATGACGAGACCCAGTGGCGAATGCGGATGGCATATACGTACATCAGTATATTTTCGTTCTTTGTGGTGTGATCAATTGATGGGACTGCGTTGATTCGGATCAATGCAAGCTAAACAAACCTATTCTGATGTTGTTAGAACACTTTCCAAAAAGCTGTTATTGCAAGGACGTTCACTTTTGTTTTGCATCGTGGTATTCATTTGGAATATCCTGCTCCTCAGTCGACGAGGCAAGGGCCGAGATCCCTTCACCGGGAGTGACCCCTTGGACAAAAGTTTGCGTCAGGGCAATAACTTCACTATAGCCGATTACTTTTGCTTTGCATCGTGGTATTCAGTTAGAATATCCTGCACCTCATTCTTCGGGGAAAGAGCCGAGATCCCTTCACCGGGTGTGACCTCTTTAGCAAAGGCTTTCGTCACTATATTTTTATAAAAACTATGCAGTTCCTTCAACAATATCAAGTTCATTACGTTAAAGGTTTTTCGCCAAAAACCAGTCGTAGCCCTCCGTCATTTCAGATTAGTATTGCTTAGTATTCGTGCTACGTATGTCGTGCTTAGCCGAGACGTAGTGTTCGGTAGCTATGTAGTTCTTTTCTGTTGCATGGATATGAGATTGGTTAGGACAGTCGTGCGGTCATTTTGGCTCAGTCAAGGACTCGTGCGGGTGGGTCTAATGCAATCAAGATAATGACGGGTTAAACTTGACTAGGATCCTTTGATATGTTGGCTCAGTCATGGTCATTTGGGTCCTAGGGGTAAAAATCACATCGGGAGTTTCAAAAGAACTGAAACTTGCCAGGCATGCGCATACCTTCTGGAGTGTGGTGACTTGAGTGGATTCCGTCAAGTTATCATGCGATGATAGTTGGATCCCGATTCCCACTGATGAGTTAGGTTACTCCTCGGGTGACCCCGACTAATTCTCCTTTCAGGTTTGGAGGAGAATTTGAGGTACAGTGGGAGGTTTCCTGATTAGATAAATTGGTAACCATTCTGATCTAGGTTAGAGTGCACGCTGAGTGTTTCTTTTCTCTCTCTCTGGCAGCGACCATTGACCCGACCCTAAGACTATGACTCAGTGACCAAGTTGACCGAACCTTCTTAACACTGGCTTTTGGATTGTCAGAGTTGTAGACCTCATTGCCACTCCTACTTTTACCCTTTTCTCCAGGACACCCCGCATTACTACAAACGTTCACTTCCATTGGACAAAACCATCGTATGGTTAGAAACGAACTCGAAGGAATTCGAGGATAGTTTCCGGTTTTGGAGAAAACGGATAGGATTATTCAGTTGTCTTTTCCTTTTACCTTCTCTCAGGTTGCGAGTACTCCTTGGTTTAGGAGATAGTACACCTATCACGCAAATTGGATAGTCTTCTTCCAAACCTTAAGCTGGTGCCGACTGGTAGGGAATGAAGAAAACCAATTAGCATAACGATGGTGTGCAGAAGGTATTAAGTTAAGACAAAGCAAGGGATTAGTAAGAGGGCAAAGTAAATTGTGACTGCTATTCACGATCAAACCAAGTATTTCTTCGCCAATCCTAAATCACCTTTGTATTTCTTCAGGACACTCCGTTTCACTACGAAGATCCACAGTTTATTGGATACTCCATCGTATGGTTATATACGAACTCGAAAGGAACTTGTTCCAGTTCGGGGATGGATTCTGGTCCAGGAGAAATAGGAATACAGTTTATTCGGTTGTCTTTTCTCTTCACCTTCTCTCGCATTGCGAGTGCTCCTAGGATTAGGACAATACACCCATTATGCTTATTGGATAGTCTTCTTCCAAACCATAGGCTGGTGCCGAACGGTAGGGAAGGAAGAAAACCAATTGGCCTAAAGGGGTGTGCAGAAGGTAATGACTAAAGACATATAAAGGGATTTGGAGAGGTGGCAAAGAATTATACGGTTATAATTGTGAATATGGATAATGGAAGAGGCATTACTAAAAATACCGGAATGCCCCATCGAAACATTTCAATGTTTCAGTTTCACTGTGTAATGTTAAAAGAAAACTGATTTCCCGATTAGATACTTACTCCAGGGTATGTATTTACCAGGTATGATTCTCACATCTGTATGGTTTTACAGATGATGAGTGGGAGTAAGTCATTGGGAATAGGGTGATCATCCTCATTATATCGGGATTCGTTGTAATCGGTGATATTTGAGGAGATCGTCTGGGCTGTTTGCCGGTCGGCAAATATTTGGTTTTGAATATCCGCTGTTGTGCACCAATTTCAAATTGATATATCTGTACGTCTATTTTCATAGAGTGAGATATACCTTTTGATATTATGTCGATGACATTTACCTATATCAGTGGATGGTTAGGTAAGGAGCATCAAACAGCGGTGTAATTCTTCTTAACCATAAGTACAGTTTTCAACCTACGACGCACAGTGAAAGAGTTGTTAGACTCAGCGGACTTATACAGAGTATTGTATGTTGTCCAGTGTCCATTAGGACAGAGGGGTTGGTCCTCATACTATATTCTGTTTATTTTTAACTTCTCTAGTTCTTAGACATGTGTTTCGTAGAAACACAGGGTCTACGTTTTGAGGAGTTATAGGTATTTGAATAGAGTAGAGAACCAGGTGTAGCAAGTATCGGGATTCTTCAAAGTGATCGAAGATGTAGATACTTGTCTATGGTATTCAGTTGATAGTAATGATAAAGAGAAATTGCTTCTCTTTCAGATTACTCATAATTGGAAGCATTCCTAAGTTGAGTAACGCTGATCGGCCTCCTTCCATTTAGTTGACATGCACTGGAGATAGCTGCATGATTTGAATCTGGTTCAATTAAATCAGTGCCTCTGGTTCTATATTGGATATAGAACAGTTCATATCTTAACGATGTTAAGGTACGGGGAGTTGTCCGGCTTATGATTAAAACCAGACACTGGACAACTCAAGGCACGTTTCTGTAATGGCTGTTTGTGGGTTGACCCAGGCTATGACGAGGGTTGACTTTCTACCATCTGGGAGATCAATAGTAATATTGTTCTAGACTCCCCACAGTTTTAATAAAAATGGATTTTTCAGAAAACAGCAGTGGGAGTATGGTAGAACTGGAAGTGATTCCAGAACCGCAAACGATTACTGAAGATTTGATAAGGAACCTAAAGATTCAATCTGGTTTGACATTCCATTGGCCACTCCGCAGATACGGTGGGTAACTTCAGGCGCCCGAGAGGTACTCCGGTAGCCTCAAGGACGGTGACAGGGAAGTTCTTGTTTACCCACACTTGCCATTGCTGTTGTTCCAGGCTGCGAGACCCGGCAGAAGGATGAGTATAGCGTCATTCTGCACTAGCTTCAGAAGTGTACGTGTATATGACTCTGCCAGAGGGTTGTCGTAGTCAGTAGGAGCAGCGGAAGCATTGGTGGACAGGTAGCTTATGTCTACTTATAGACTAAAGCAGATGTAGCGGAGATAGATCATCTATTTCTGACGTGACAGTCATAGGTTTGACTTCATCAGAATAGCGGATGGATCTGTTGAGAAGGTAGTAGGGTGTAAAATCCTGGTATTTGGATGACATACACAGAGTAGGAAAAGAAACTCCTATACTATGATCGGTTATACTTTGGTCGTCACACAGTGGTTTCTCCACAAAGGACTTGGACATTATATCAGACATACTGGTTACTAGATCTATGGTTTTAGATCTAGATTTGGGTGGTTTCCCAATCAGGGTACTTTGACAACATTCTAAGAGTATTTAGAATGGACGACTCCTAGCACGGTAGTGTACCTGCAGGTGATGGAGTCACCCTCTCTAAAAGTGTCTTTTAGACTAAAGTAGAGAGGGATGTGCATGATTGGCAGATCACATGCTTAGGCAATTGAGTCAATCATGAGATGTCAAGTACCACACCAGATGTTGTTCTTGCAGTAGATGCAATAAGTTGATATTTATCCAATCCTGGAGAAACAGTCGGAAGCAGTTTTAGAACATAAGTTGATGTTCTAGGGATGTGATAACGACAGCCTCTTTTAAGAGACGGTTATCATTCCAGGCTTCCAAGGTGACATAGATGGCAGAGTGGCTGTCAGAGTTATAGTTTCTCCTTCTGACGAGGGGCAGTATTTTGGACAGGTGGTCCAAGGCAATACTGAGGGAGGCATGGTGCTGGGTACTGATTAAGTTCAGTCATCGATACAGTCTAAGAAGTTTGGATTTGGAGTTCATTTATGAGCTAGGTCCCATCAGATATCCAGACATACTCTTAGACAGGTATTGCTCATTTCGGGAGATGGTTTTCTCTGCGAACTTGTGATATAGAGAGACATAGAAAGAAACATCACAGCGGATCCACTCACTGAGGCTATTCCTCGAACGCAATAGTTTCGCAAACGAGCTTTGTGAGACAGACTAGTAGAGGAGTTGGGTGTTCGGTATCACACGGGCTGTGAGTATGCGACATCGCAATAATTAGCCTTGAGTGCAAGTGGGAGATTGTTGGAGATAGTGCCCTCAGAGTCAATTATTGGATCACAGGCACGTGATTGCAATGATTGAGGGAAGACCTATCCCAGGAGGACAGTCTTACTCGAGATGATAGTATGCTATCTGGTTTACCTTTATCATCGTGTACTGCTTCAGGTGACCCTACAGGTCGCTATTACACGCTGATAGAGCCCCTAGGATTCTTTCTTGACTGCCAGCAGTATGAGGGCGATCATATACGTGAGAGCTGGTGGTCTATAAGCACATCCTTAAAAGGTCCCTAGTCGTAGGAGTTTCGAGACAGGGCATCGATTCTCCAGAGTAGACTAGTGTATACAGTCGAGACCCCGACGAGGGGCGGTGGCCGGTCTCATAAGCCACTGGTGTCAGTTGGTTCACCTAAGATGTATACAGGTGCTCATTGGGTTATGAGTACACCGGACAGGACTCGCCGGGAACATGCTAGGTGGTCTTATACCTGACGTCAGATAGCAGTTCCCTGGTGACATGTGTACAGGTTAGTTCATCGACCTGAGATCGTCATTTGTCTCGTGTGAGTTCCCACTGTACTTTGATTACTACCCTACCACAGCTCAAAGGAGTCGTGCAAACAGGTTTTAGTTGGGTACAGTCCCGAGCCACATGGAGGCAGTGAGCGGATCTTCAGGGGTTCGTCTCTCCCGGTATTGGGGGTGAGGTCGCGCTGTGTCTAGGAGAGCCATTACACAAAGCCCTCGGCCGAGGCAGGAAATTTACTGGTAGGTATTCCAGTAGTATCTCAGGGTGTTCTGGGCTACACTCCGACACGACTTGTACCGCTTTTGGGGGTCTGACTTTTACCAACCCCCTAGGCCCGACATGCCATACTCATAGACGAACGGACCGGACTGTACGGATATTGTCACTGACAGGCTCAGTGGGGTGTCAGGATGAGTTCGCTCATCGACGTCCCTTTTGGTCAATAGTTGGTGGCCCGTCACGTATTGGCTTATACCTCTGACGTGCTGGTGGTTAAATCCACAGCCATAGTATTGACGAGTCTTTAGAGTCCACCACGCTTTCAGTTACTCAAGCTTTCGGGCGAAACGCTGTAGAGACCGTATGGAGAGATGGCAGGGTCCGATCAGATACGTGCGGTATTGCACGGATCAGGATCGGACGGTTTGTACTAGAGGCCGTATAGATATATGGCAAGGTTCGATCGGATACGTGCGGTATTGCACGGATCAGGATCGAACGGATTTTACTAGCCGGCTTTGGTTTAAGCCGGATCCTAGTATAGTACTGTGTAGATTTTGTCTCATTGCATTTATATCCGGTCGGAATACAGATGCAGGTGTGTATGCACAGTATCGAGGTTTTCCTGTAATTTATTACGGGACCAGTTTTCTGGAGTTGCCTGTTTGCATTCCGTTCCGGCCGGTTTTCCTTTGTTCTTTCCCGGCCGGACTTTTCCGATGGAGGGGGTTATTTGCAAGTTTGCAAATAACATTTGTGGAGGGGGTATCTTGCATTTTGGTGGCATCATGATAGTTTTTCATGATGAGATTCTTTTTCCTTCTTATCACTTGCTTTATGGTGATTAGAGTGGATTTGATATTGATTTGAGATGGTTATCATTTCTTTAGGGTTGTGGTCACCCCCTTGCTTTTACTACACGCACCTCCCTTCTTGTTATGGTTTGAATTTCATTTTCCTCCACCATTCTCACTAGATGAGAGAGGCTTCACTTGAGAAAAAAAGAATGAGAGAGTTCATTTTGTTATGTGAGGAATTCTTCATCTCATATTCTTCTTGCTAGAAAATTGAAAGCACCAATTTTCTTTACCTCTTCCTCCATCCATCAATGGCAACTACATAAACTCCAAGAGACAAAGTTTCTACACTACTTTCTACAGCAAATCTTGGGCATGTCGACTTGCCGGCTTCATGCCCGAGTTGCCTCGGTATTGAGGCAGGAGCCCGTAAAAGACGCAGGCGATGTGGTGCACTTCCGGCGAGGAGGCGACGATAAGGAGACAAGACTTTCCGCGGGAGATCGGGACGATGACGAGAAGACCGGAGGACTCGGATCACTCGGTATATCTCTCATCCTTTCTCTTGATAGCTAGTATCGGTTAATGGTTACGATCCGGGTATATTGTCCGCGGTAGCACCGGTTTGAAAGTTAAGAAAAATTTTGATTCCGCATTTTGGCCTCGGATAGACGGCCGGGGCGCTGCCGTGGCGCAACAGGAGCAACACCTGATAGAGATGGTCAAAAAGCACTCCTGAAAGACACAGCAGTACGACTTTAATACATAAATTATGCGGCTGAAAGACGAAAATAATAGATTGCAAATCCATACCTTCCAACATCTTCGATGGTATAAGAGAGGGCTGAGAAGTGACCACCGCTAAGGCCGTAGTCGACGGCGCTCCCTCGAGCAGTGGAGCATCGGCGCTGGCCGCACCTGCGTTAAAAAACAAGGGTAAACCTGTCAGAAACGAGTGCAAGATAAAAAAAGAGTGGACGGTAATCCGAAATTTACCTGATGAGCCTCCAGCAGAGACGGAGACGTCTCCCTCCTCCATCGACATAAGACCACCACCCGTAGCCTCATCCCCAGACTCCACGCTGGCCGTTGTCGTGCTCGCAAGGCCAGGAGACGGCGGGGGACCATAGGTAGGGAGGGCTATGACCGGAGCATTGCCAGATTCCTGAGAAAGAGCGGTTGGCTCGTCCTCAGGAATCATGTCTACTTCACCTGCTACTCCTTCGGGCTCAGCAGTAACGGTTTTCTCGTCCACCGTCACCACGAGGTCATCGGTCTCAGGCACTCTGCCCGCTGCCACCTCGGGCTCAGCAACAACCGCTTGCTCAGGCGTAATGGACGTAACCTGTTAGTAATATGTATGCCCTAAAGGCCATTATATGGATAGTGGAAACTTGGACATATAATCTATAGAGATAGATGACTTTCTTACTCAACAGGATAGTATGCTATCTGGTTTACTTTATCTTGACATGTAGATTTAATCATTTACACATGTTGATAAAGCCCAAAGGATATTTGCTTGACTACTGTGATTATGATGCGGATCATACTAGTGGGGCACGTGTAGTCTATAAGCATATCCTTGAACTATTCCTAGTCGAGAGTGTATCGAGACAGGGCATCGATATTCCAGAGTAGACTAGCGTATACCAATCTTGTCCCATATGATGGGCGATGGATGATTATCATATCCATCTGGTGAGGAGACACCAAAGATTGTATGCGGGTGCTCAGTGGAGACTGGGTACACTGAACGGACTCGCCGAGAACTCCTATGTGGTATTATATCTATCGTCGGATAGCAGTTCTCAGGGAACACCGGTACAGGTTAGTCTGTAGACCCGAGATCGTCATAGAGTCTTGTGTGTCCTCCCACTATACTTTGATCTCCACCCTACCACGGCTCTATTGAGTCGTGCAAACAGGTGGTCTTTGGGTACAGTCTCGAGGCACTTGGAGGCAATGAGCGATAGGAAGGGTTTCGTCTCTCCCGGTATTGGAGGTTGATGTTGTGCTATGCTCGATTGGCTATAACATAAAGTCCCTGGCCAGGGCTGCTGAGATTTACTGATAAGAGTTATCAGTAGTTTCTCGATCTGTTATGAGCCATACACCAGCATGACTTATTGAGTTACTGGGGTCGACGATTCCATCCCTGGACTCGATATGCAGCATATCTGACGAAGAGACCGGACTGTACGGTAAGTGTTGCCATTGGCTCGACGGGAGTTTTTACATCTTCGCTGGTTTTCTTCTGATCGTTTCAATACCCGGGTGGCCGTTACGTTTAGCTGACCTCTTGCGGCTTGTAGATGTTTGATATGATCATCATCTACTGCCGGCGTATTGATGAGTCTTAGAGTCCCACAATGAAGTTTCCTGGCTCAGGCAAAAAGATGCGGTGTGCATATGAGATATGCGCGGGACCCGATTAAATACGGTTATGTGATAACGTATATTAATCGGGCATTTTCTATTTGACGGATCGTATGTGATATGATCGGTTTGCTAAATCAAGTGTTGATTTAATAAATTACATTTAGATTAATTCTTTAATTAAAACCTTTTGTATGCATGCATGTATACACTTGATGATGTGCATGGACACATACATGCATACATAGTATCATGGTTGATGATACAAAAATGGTGGCAATGCAAGACTTATATTGAAGCTTTTATTTATATTTATCATTTTAAGTTAATGTAAAGAAAACCCACTCATGCTCCTTTATTCTTTAGTGGGTAAGCTTTATTTAACTTAATGAAAAGAATTTCCACCCATGCTTAATTCTTTATGAAAAGAATTTCCACCCATAATTATAGTAGGAATGGAATAATGATGATTATTCCTTCTCATCACTATAAAAGGATTCATATGTGATATGAAGCAAGCATGAAAAAATTGGTGTGAAGAAAACAAGTTATCATATGTGATATGATAGAAAGCTCAAGCTTAGCCACCATTATCTTCTTCTTCCTCTCTTGATTTCTCTCTTGAGTGAAGTTGATAAAAGAAAGGGTTTTAATTGTTGAATATAAACCATATCATCATACTACACACATCTAGCCGATTTGTGTAGGGTGTTTGCTCTACTTCGTTTGCGAAACAAGTAAGGCAAGGAGCTTTGGGCAAAAGGATTTCGGGTGGATCATCGTGGACAAGGAAGGCTTCCATCGATCCGTTCCAAACTCTCATAGTGCCAAAGAGTCACCGAGGGAGATCTACAAAGGTTGTAATCTCTACTCTTAGTGATAGTTTTACATTTGTATGTTATGCTTAGTTGTATGAATCCCTAAAATTTCTAGTTTCGATTCTTGTCGAGTTAACTTAGCACCTCTAAAATTTTGATTATGGCATGTGTGATGCTACCAAACCCTTGACGAGGTGCTAGGCTAACCCTTCATTGGTATCAGAGCCAAGCTAGAGCTTTAGGTGATGCGTAGGCAATGTTAAAAGTCCGATCGAACCACGAAACACCAATTTGGACCGCTCTCTCGAAATTTTTCGAAAATTGGATTTTTCCATATTAAAAATTCTTAAAAAATTCAGCAGGCTTTTCTATGAATTACTGTATAAAAATTTTTCATCGATCTCACTAAAACGCCGCGGAACAGCGGCCTAACCATGCTTTTTGCGGCGGTTCCACGGCCGTTTTGTGGAATTAGGAATAGTGTTTTCTACAGTAGACCCGTATGTAATAGTACATGCCTCTGAGATATTTTAAACTTACTCAAGTGTTGCGTTTTCTGGAGATAAATTGTTTTTGGTGATTCGATCGGAAAGTTTAACTTCGTTCAGATTTTCAGATTATTTAGAACATGTTAAAATGTTTGAACGAATATTAGAAACACATTTTTTCCTGTATTGGAAAAATTCCAAGTGTTGGATTTTTCCCGAGTTCGAAACTTTCGAAAAACATGCAAGCGTATCTGTGGACACTCTAGAAGAACATAACCTTAACTCGATTATGTGACCGTCAAAACTGTCACTGAACCTTAGGGTTTGTGGTAGTTTAGCGTTGCCACATGTGAGGCGTTGGTTTGACCCTTCTACGGTTGGTCCATAAGGGGCTGTGACATGTTCTAGAAATTTTTGAACTCGGCTCAAGTGTTGTGCAGTTTGGGAAATCTTAGGTGTTTGTTTATTCGATCGAAAAGTTTAACATTGTCTATTTATCTGAAATGTGATACAATATGTGGAATTCATATAGTTAGGCATGAAATACGAAGTATGTGATATTTCGAATTTATGATGTCTAAAGTGATTGTGGATTCCAAATGTTGTAGTTTTTCATTTTATTTTCTGCGACCGTAAGTGTAGTATGTGGTGTATCGCCGTTTTCGTTGCTATACGTCAACGACAATCGGGATACGCATACTTACTTACGTTGATGATATGAGATATTATGTGTTGCTGAGATATGATGAGTAGGATTGTCGCCAATGAATAGCCGGGGGGTTTTTATTTGAGATGAGAGTTTTATTTTCATTCATGTATAAATCAATTGTATATTATTTACTTTTCCGCATTAGGATAGACCCAAGGAGGGGAGCACAAGTGACCGGGTTCTAGGGTTCAGTGGGAGGCCATCTCGAGGAGTCGAGACCGGGTCTCCTAAACTCTAGAATTGGCGGGATCACTTGCCGCTCTCGTAGGGGTCTAGGGGTGTGGGCTTGGCTATTCATCGCGACCGTGGAATCCGTATTTTCTATTGTTGGCTCGATACAAAATACGGATATCCTAGATATCCTTTTATGTGCTTCTGCTGTTGATATTCTGTAATGTGATTACTTAGTATCTGAGACGAATGGATTATTATAATATATATGATATATAATAAACGTTGCTTATATTTTACACCCGCGCTAGTCCCGCCCCGCTATGTCGTTAGTTAAGTAACCTAGCGGTGCATAACGGGACACTGTGGCGAATGCGGATGGTATAAGTATACGTTCTATTCTGTGATGGCTTAGGAACTTAAATGATGGGATCACATTAATGAGATTAATGTAAAGAAAAGAAACCAAATGATGTTGCAGAATCAGATTTGAAACAAACTCGGCTTTTTATGAAAAATGCAAGTTTCAAAAGGATGCGGAGCTTAAGCCACTCCTTTTCTTAACTGTTTTGATTCTACAACGAGATCAAGTTCAAAGCGTTAAAGGTTTTCTTAAAAACCATCCGCAACCCTCCGTCATTTTAGGAAGCAGAGTACTTAGTATTCGTGCTGCGTATGTTGATTATAGTCAAGGCGTAGTGTACGGTAGCTAAGTGATGTCTTCCTACAAAGCATATGATGCGATTAGTTAGGACATTCATGTGATTATGTTGATCATAGTCAAGGGTCATATGGGTGGGTCTAGTTAATCACGAAATGACGGGTAGAATTTGACTAGTACTTATGATATGTTGACCATAGCCAAGGTCATAAGTGACTAGGGGTAAAAACCATATCGGGAATTTCAAGAGTTGAAATTTGCAATGAGATTGCATACCGTCTATATGATAGTTGGATCTCGATCTCACTGTGAGTAAGTGTTACTTCCAGGTGAGTTTTGCACTTTACAATTAGCTAATCCAGTGGGTGTCTAGGTAGACTGACCGGTTAGCGAAACTGTAGAATGTAATTATTCCTGGCTAGTTTTCTTTACAGGTTTTGAAAGAAAATTTGATAAAAGCAGTGGGAGACATCGATTAGATAAAATAATAACCAATCTAATTCTTTGCAAGAGCATTTCGCTAAGTGTATTCTTTTATCTCTCCGAATGGCAGTTACAGATGTCAGGACTTAAGCTTCTACTTGAGAAAAATAAACTGACAGGACCAAATTATAAAGAATGGTTGAGGAACTTAAACATTGCACTTTCATATGATAAGGTATCATATGTCCTCAATACTGAAGCCCCACCCATCCCAGGACCTGAATCATCTGTCTCGGATAGGGAGATCCGAAAAACTTGGGAAAATGACTGCAACACGGCCAAGTGCCTCGCGCTCGCTTCTATGGACAATGTCCATCAGAAGCAACATGAGAATATGGATGTGCAATCCATCTTTCTTCACATAAAGGAGTTATATGAAGAGCAATCTCGTACTTTGAGATACGAGGCATCTAGAAAGCTGTTTCAGATGCGAATGGCCCCTGGTGCATCAGTTGGAGACCATGTTTTGAAAATGATTGGTCTTATTGAAGAACTTGAGGAACTGGGATGGACTATGGATAATGAGCAATATACGGATATTGTTCTACAGTCTCTCCCCCCTGCCTTTGCTCCGTTCATAGTAAATTTCAATATGAATGATTTGGAGAAATCATTGCCTGAACTTCTCAATATGTTGAGAAGTGCAGAGAACACGTTGAAAACGACAAGGACTCCCGCTCTGCTTGCTGGACCATCTTCCTCTTCATTCCCAAAAGCTAAGGCCAAGGGAAAGAAGAAGAAGAAGTCTATCACACAGAAAGGAGGAGTTAGAAAGACAAAGCCGGGGCTGTGGGAAGCAGGAAAGGAGAATGTTTTTACTGTAAAAAGTCAGGACATTGGAAATGCAACTGTGCTGAATATCTTGCTGATCTCAAGAAGAAGAAGCATGCTGATGCTTCCACTTCAGGTGTGTTTGTAACTGAAAACTGTTTTTCTTTAAACTCTGCATCCTGGGTATTGGATACCGGTTCTGGTTCTCACATCTGCAATTGTATGCAGGGATTGAGAAATAGTAGAGTTTTAAAGATTGGAGATCATACTCTGCGGGTTGGAAATGGTTCCAATATACATGCTGTATCCGTGGGAGAGTATCATCTAGGGTTGCCTTCAGGAAGTAATTTGGTTTTGAACCCATGTTATTTAGTACCAAGTATGCTATGTAATATAATATCCGTTTCTTTGTTGGACAATGAAGGATATCATTTTATATTGCAAAATAATGTTATGAACATTAACCTGAATCAAGAGTTGATTGGGTGTGGTACACTAAATAACGTTATTTACGTCCTGAACCAACACACAGTTTTCAATATACAACATACTAGTAAAAGAAAGTTTTCGGATATAAATGAAGCTTTTCTTTGGCATTGTAGACTTGGTCATATTAATAAAACAAGACTAAACAAGCTACATAAAGATGGATATTTAAATCCGTTTGAAATAAATCTTATGCGACTTGCCAGTCTTGTATCAAAGGTAAAATGACCAAAACTCTGTTTAGTGGACACGGAGAGAGAGCCGGTGAACTCTTAAGCCTCATACATAGTGATGTATGCGGACCAATGTCTACACTTGCAAGAGGTGGTTTTTCATACTTCATCACTTTTACTGATAATTTCTCAAGATTCGGACACGTGTTTTTGATAAAGCACAAATCCGAAGCCTTTGAGAAATTCAAGGAGTATAAACTTGAAGTAGAGAAGCAAACAGGCTTGAGCATCAAGAAACTTCGATCGGATCGAGGTGGAGAATATTTAAGTACAGAGTTTCTAGACTTCTTAAAAGAGAATGGGACTCTCTCTCAGCTCACAACTCCTTACACACCGCAGCACAATGGTGTGTCAGAACGGAGGAATCGTACCCTATTGGATATGGTACGATCCATGATGTGTGATGCTAAGTTACCGCTTTCCTTTTGGGGACATGCATTGGAGACAGCAATGTATCTATTGAACAGGGTTCCAACCAAGACCGTGTCTACCACTCCATATGAGATGTGGAATGGAAAGAGACCATCTTTTAAAAGGTTTAGGATTTGGGGTTGTCCAGCTTTTGTTAAAAAGCAGAATCCAGACAAACTCGAGACACGATCGGTCATGTGTAAGTTTGTGGGGTATCCAAAACATTCGTATGGATATATATTCTACCACAAAGAGGAACGAAAGGTGTTTGTTGCTCAGCATGCCACATTTTTGGAAAATGAGATCTTTACGGAAAGTACTGATGGCAATGTGGTAGAACTAGAAGAGGTTCTAGAGACACAAATTACTCAGGAGGAATTGGTTGAAACTGATGTTGCAGTAGAACTTCAAGAACCTCAGCCGCTCAGGAGGTCTAGTAGAACTTCTCGCCCACCAGAGAGATACTATGGGTTTCTCATAGATGGTGATAGAGAAGATTGCATCATGGATGATGATGACCCTACTAGTTTTCAGCAAGCTATCACGAGTGGTGACTCAGTGAAATGGCTGGAAGCAATGAGATCCGAAATGGAGTCAATGTACACCAACAAAGTATGGACTTTGGACGTTGCGCCTCCTGGGATAAAACCCGTTGGGTGCAAATGGATCTTTAAGAGAAAGATTGGTGTAGATGGACAGGTGGAGACCTATAAAGCAAGGCTTGTAGCGAAAGGTTTTCGTCAAAGACCAGGTTTGGACTATGATGAAACTTTCTCTCCAGTAGCAATGCTTAAATCCATTAGGATCCTACTTGCTATTGCTGCTCACTATGATTATGAAATATGGCAGATGGACGTGAAAACTGCATTTCTAAATGGTGATTTAGAAGAATGCGTTTTTATGGATCAGCCAGAGGGCTTCATTGATTGTAGGAGCAGCGGGAAAGCATGTAGATTGCTTAAATCTATTTATGGATTAAAGAAGGCCTCAAGGAGCTGGAACATCTGCTTTGATGATACAATCAAAGAGTTTGATTTTGTCAGAAATGAAGATGAACCATGTATTTATAAGAAGATTGTAGGGAGTACTGTCACATTCCTCGTATTGTACGTAGACGACATTCTCCTGATAGGAAATGATGTTCCTATGCTACAATCGGTCAAACTATTCTTATCACAAAGATTCTCCATGAAGGACCTGGGTGATGCCTCGCGCATTTTGGGCATTAGGATCTATAGAGATAGATCCAAGAGGTTATTGGGACTGTCCCAATCAAAGTACATAGACACCATTCTAAAGAGTTTTAGTATGGAAGATTCCAAGCGTGGTGCCTTGCCTACTAGTCATGGAATCACTCTCTCCAAGGACTTCTGTCCGAAGACTGATGAAGAGAGAGCTCGCATGAGCGTTATACCCTACGCTTCAGCCGTAGGATCTATAATGTATGTGATGTTGTGTACTCGCCCTGATGTGGCTTATGCACTGGCTGTAGTAAGCAGGTATCAATCCAACCCATGGAAGAAACATTGGATAGCAGTGAAGAACATTCTTAAGTACTTGCGAAGGACTAAAGAATTGTTCTTGGTGTATGGTAATGAGGATCTCCAGATGGAGGCCTTTACCGATTCCAGCTTCCAAAGTGACAAGGATGACAGCAAATCAATCTCAGGGTTTGTATTTACCCTAAATGGAGGAGCGGTTAGTTGGAAGAGTTCCAAACAGGACACCGTTGCAGACTCCACGATGGAAGCTGAGTATATTGCTGCAAGTGATGCTGCTAAGGAAGCCGTCTGGATGAAGAAGTTCATTGCGGAATTAGGAGTAGTTCCAACCATTGTTGATCCAATACCATTGTATTGTGATAATAATGGAGCTATAGCATTAGCCAAAGAACCAAGGTCCCATCAGAAGTCTAGACACATCCTAAGGCGATATCATCTGATCTGGGAGATAGTAGATCGCCAGGAGATCGAGATTCGGAGAGTAGATACAAAGGATAACACAGCGGATCCATTCACCAAGGCACTTCCACAGCCTCAGCATGAGCGACTGTTTGAAATGTTGGGTATGAGATACGCCAATAACTGGCCTTAGTGCAAGTGGAAGATTGTTAGTAATATGTAAGCCCTAAAGGCCATTATATGGATAGTGGAAACTTGGACATATAATCTATAGAGATAGATGACTTTCTTACTCAACATGATAGTATGCTATCTGGTTTACTTTATCTTGACAGGTAGATTTAATCATTTACACATGTTGATAAAGCCCAAAGGATATTTGCTTGACTACTGTGATTATGATGCGGATCATACTAGTGGGGCACGTGTAGTCTATAAGCATATCCTTGAACTGTTCCTAGTCGAGGGTGTATCGAGACAGGGCATCGATATTCCAGAGTAGACTAGCGTATACCATTCTTGTCCCATATGATGGGCGATGGATGATCCCATATGATGGGTGAGGAGACACCAAAGATTGTATGCGGGTGCTCAGTGGAGACTGGGTACACTGAACGGACTCGTCGAGAACTCCTATGTGGTATTATATCTATCGTCGGATAGCAATTCTCAGGGAACACTGGTACAGGTTAGTCTGTAGACCCGAGATCGTCATAGAGTCTTGTATGTCCTCCTACTATACTTTGATCTCCACCCAACCACGGCTCTATTGAGACGTGCAAACAGGTGGTCTTTGGGTACAGTCTCAAGGCACATGGAGGCAATGAGCGATAGGAGGGGTTTCGTCTCTCCCGGTATTGGAGGTTGATGTTGTGCTATGCTCGATTGGCTATAACATGAAATCCCTGGCCAGGGCTGCTGAGATTTACTGATAAGAGTTATTAGTAGTTTCTCGATCTGTTATGAGCCATACACCAGCATGACTTATTGAGTTACTGGGGTCGACGATTCCATCCCTGGACTCGATATGCAGCATATCTGACGAAGAGACCGGACTGTACGGGAAGTGTTGCCAGTTGGCTCGACGGGAATTTTTACAGCTTCGCTGGTTTTCTTCTGATCGTTTCAATACCCGGGTGGCCGTTACGTTTAGCTGACCTCTTGCGGCTTGTAGAAGTTTGATATGATCATCATCTACTGCCGGCGTATTTACGAGTCTTAGAGTCCCACAATGAAGTTTCCTGGCTCAGGCAAAAAGATGCGGTGTGCATATGAGATATGCGCGGGACCCGATTAAATACGGTTATGTGATAACGTATATTAATCGGGCATTTTCTATTTGATGGATCGTATGTGATATGATCGGTTTGCTAAATCAAGTGTTGATTTAACAAATTACATTTAGATTAATTCTTTAATTAAATCCTTTTGTATGCATGCATGTATGCACATGATGATGTGCATGGACACATACATGCATACATAGTATCATGGTTGATGATATAAAAATGGTGGCAATGCAAGACTTATATTGAAGCTTTTATTTACATTTATCATTTTAAGTTAATGTAAAGAAAACCCACTCATGCACCTTTACTCTTTAGTGGGTAAGCTTTATTTAACTTAATGAAAAGAATTTCCACCCATGCTTAATTCTTTATGAAAAGAATTTCCACCCATAATTATAGTAGGAATGGAATAATGATGATTATTCCTTCTCATCACTATAAAAGGATTCATATGTGATATGAAGCAAGCATGAAAAAATTGGTGTGAAGAAAACAAGTTATCATATGTGATATGATAGAAAGCTCAAGCTTAGCCACCATTATCTTCTTCTTCCTCTCTTGATTTCTCTCTTGAGTGAATTTGATAAAAGAAAGGGTTTTAATTGTTGAATATAAACCACATCATCATACTACACACATCTAGCCGATTTGTGTAGGGTGTTTGCTCTACTTCGTTTGCGAAACAAGTAAGGCAAGGAGCTTTGGGCAAAGGGACTTCGGGTGGATCATCGTGGACAAGGAAGGCTTCCATCGATCCGTTCCAAACTCTCATAGTGCCAAGGAGTCACCGAGGGAGATCTATTAAGGTTGTAATCTCTACTCTTAGTGATAGTTTTACATTTGCATGTGATGCTTAGTTGTATGAATCCCTAAAACTTCTAGTTTCGATTCTTGTCGAGTTAACTTAACACCTCTAAAATTTTGATTATGGCATGTGTGATGCTACCAAACCCTTGACGAGGTGCTAGGCTAACCCTTCATAACCATTTCGTCAGCCACTATCTCGGGCTCAGCAATCCCAGCTGTGTCATCCGCCACCGGCTCAGGCTCGACCAATGCCTCTTTCCTTAGCCCCTCAGGTTCGACAGTCTCCGCCTCCCCCTCGCTTGGGCTTGGCCCTGCAAGGAAGAACATATGAAAACCGACAACTTTATAATTCTTACAATAAAAACTCTGAAAGAAGTATTACCTGAGGTGGACTTCTCGTTAGCCTCCCTATTGGCGCGAATCGCCTGTCTATGAGCTGTAGAAAGGGCGACCGGGGGCTCTTCTGACGGGGTATCGATGCCAGGAACGGTGCTTGGGCCCGCTCCAATAGCCAAGGCAGCTCTGTGTGCCTTTGCTTCGCGCCTCGACCGCTTCCTTTCCTCCCGGGCTGTCGCGATGGACCTCTTCGACGCTTCCTTCAGGCATCGTCGTCCTCGTTCAGAGATGCCTCCAGAGCCTTTAAGGCATCTCTCATCGGCTCTTCAAGACGGACCTCCCGCGGTAGCCCTGAAGAAGCAGGAACATCGGCAGCTGGTAGAACATCTGCGTCACTTGGCGAGAATGGCATTGAGATTCCTGCGATAAAAAGGGGAGAGGTTAGATTGACCATAACACAAGGAAAATGAAAACTTGATGAATTGAAACTTACTAAGGCCTAAAGACGCTCTAAGGCGTTCCTCCTCTTGGAAGGTCTTGAGGGAAGCAGCAATGGCCTCTTCAGTGGTGATGCATGTTGGAAGAAAAGAAGGAAAAATGTTAGTCAAAGGCAATAATAAAAATATGATGCAATAAAAAATGCGATTAGTGATTACCTGATGCTGCAAGCTTAGCCAGCCACGCGTCGCGCCTCGCCAACTGCTCCGAAGCTTCGAGGGCGGCCTCCAAGTCCGTGTCATCCGGCGGCATGACTAATCCCTCGTTAGTCCCATATTCACCCAGGCCCTCACTATAAGTAGAGTGGGGTTCTTGACCGAACGCGACGTCAGCGGCGAAGAGCGACTTCTTTTTCTTCTGCCCTCCAACCCTAGGTGCACGCGGGATCGACTTGCGCTTGGCAGACACCTTAGGGCGGCGGGTCCCGATGTCCGTACCCACGCCAGACTCCGGCAAGGCTACAACCACTGTCTCCACTGGAGCACAGGGCGCTAGAGGTGCATCCGCAATATCGGGGAGCGGCAATCCGTGCGGAGGACTTTGCGCACGCGGTGGCCCGGCTCTAGCATCTTTTAGAGGGGCAACTACTGGGGTCCTTGGCACTAAAGGAGCATTACGGTCGCTACCTGGAGGCGCACCCTTACGGTCGACCAGCAATCGCCTTTCCTCCTTTATAACGGCTCCCGTCGGATGACTGTACCATTCTGTATATACCCTGAGGAGTCGTGGGGCGCAAGCCGGCTCACTGATAAAGAAGTGGGAGCCCGTGTTTAGACGCATGAAATGATGCAGCGCGCTCTCCATCCTTTCTTCGGTCGCAGCAGGTTCCGATAAGAAGGCCTCCAGCGGTACCCCTTGATTGTAGCTCAGCTGTTGGGCGAAACGATGTGGGTTATATCTCATGAAAATCGCCACCCCGTTCTGCCTAAACACCAAGAAGCCCTGTCTGATAGGGTCTCCCGGGTCGTCAAAACAGAAGCTCCATCCTTGAAAGTGTCTTTCAATGGCCGCACTATAGTGGTAGACGCCTTTCCAATGGTCAACACCTTGTCGACGAAAGACAAACCGTCTCCGACGGTGTGGGGGCGAAAGAGTAAACCCCTGGCATTTCGTGGCGATGGACTCACAAATGATGCGCCAATCAACTGTATAATGCGAGGGAAGATGCACCTGTCATAGAACGATGGCCTTTTATGCAGGCCGAAAACACCCGATGTATGTAGCTCGAGCCACGATATGAAATAGTGCATCGGGAAGATCACGTGCAGCACCCCAGGCTCATTAGCATCAGCCGCTCGACTGAGGTCGTGGTATAAATGTGCCAAGCCGGCTATCCCAACGGCTATCTTTACCCCGATGGTCATCCGGTGAGCTGGGTAAAAGACATAGGGCCGCATATGGAGAGAGTGCATCGGGAGCGCAAACCAACTCAGCCATAGCCCAAGAAATCTTAAAAAGAAGGCCTCCTCGTCCATCTCAGGGGCTGCAACTTCCGCAAAAGACATGGTCGGGGAGTTAGAAAGGAAAAAAACCCTTTTGGTCTATTTCCTTCGCCGGTAGGTTATCCAAACCTAAACCGAAAGTGTCCTCGAGGGTGGCAAACTTGGCAGCTTCTGCCGAAAGGACGCTGGGGTGGAGGAACCGAGCAATGAAATCCTCAAAACTAACTCCGCGGCTCCCACGCTCGATGAAAAGGGCCTCGCAGATGTTCAACACCTTGATCAGACTTAGGAATTGGTGTTGAACAGCATTCTCCGGCGTGAGACCCCATACCGCCGGCTTGGTACCAAAGACATACTCGTCTGTCGGAAGCAACACCTCATAGTGCTCCCCTATAACCGGTAACCCGGAGACCTCTGTGAACTCCTCCAGAGAAATTGACACTTCCCGATCCATAGAGAGGAAAGTGTGAGTGGGGATGTTCCACTGCTCCAAGAAAGCCTTGAACCACCAGGTGGGAAGCGTGGGATACTGGAAGAGGGAGACATAAACCGCGGTGTACAATCCTAATCTTATTAACTGCGACTTCTTCGCCGACAGGATGTACCGAGCCCACGGCAGGTAGCCGATCGGGTGGCGGGGGATCAGACCTATGTTGTATGATTGTCCCCAAGGTCTCGCCTCGCCTTGACAGATACGGCGTCCCAGGATATCCAAAACAATAGGACGCTGGACCGAGATTGCATCTATGGCCGGATGAAGAAAGCCCTTCGATGTCCAATCAACCATCTCCACGACGTACTGCACCGGGGGTGGGCCGGCGTGATGAATCGCCGTGATGGGTTCTGACGGTACCGCGCATGTGAAGCTGCGTCGACCCATAATAATCTGATTATACCATGACCCCCAAAGGTGGAGACTCTTATACTCCGGGTCGTGGTCCTTAATCATGGCTAAGACTTCGCGGTCCAAGGGCGCTTCAGGGAACCCTTCCTCCGAGCGAGCGAACGGGAATGAAGTATCGAGAGACATAATCGCAGCAACTGAACAGAAATTAGCCGTTAGTGTTGTAATTCCGACGCTTGGCGTTTAAAAAATTTAATTAATTAATTAATTTAATTAAAGATTAATTAAATTAAAGATTAATTAAATTAAAATTAATTAATTACACCACACAGCAGTGTAGTGAGTAGGAGACCGAAGGGGGACCCACAAAATCTGGATGACAATACGTCGATTAATAAGACAACCCCATCATTGGATGAGATTGTCAGTTGGTCCCCAAGAAAATATTCCCATTAATAATAAAAAAAATCCCTAGAGACAAGGAGAAAATCTTCTCTTTCAGAGCAAAGCTCTGTCACAGAGTAACACTTGTCAAACTCTGGTCTCAGGGGAGTAAGATTCCTTAAAAGAGCCTAGCTCTGTGATGATGATGAGAAAATTTATTTAAACTCCTAAAGAAATTAAAATTTTTGAAGACTCTTAGGGGTTCTTCACTTTTAGATCAAAAAGATCTATTTTTGATCCATGAGCAGAGCTCTGCTCATGGGTTAAAACCCATGAACAAGATCTCTGTAAATCTATGGATTCGTGAGAGCAAAGCTCTGTTGGCGAAACCCCAAAGGGGACTTCTTAAGATCAGAAGTTCTATGAGAGCAAAGCTCTGTTGGTTAGTTAAAACTAATTTAATCCAAGATTAATTTTTACCTAAAGTTTTCTAACTTGGAAAATAAGAGTAAAGCTCTAAAGTTCTGGAAACAAGAGCAAAGCTCTGAAGTTTAAGCAAGAGCAAAGCTCTGTAAATCAAAAATCTAGAAAATGGTGAAGTTTTTCTAAAGGGCCAGAGGTCCTATTTATAAGGCTCTTGCTCCCCTTCAGCTCACCCGTTGATCCAACGGCCAAGATCTTGCCACCGCTGCACTCACGTGCGCGCCACGTGAGCGCAACGGTGGGGGGGGCATTTGTTTCCCCAATCAGAGCAAAACACTGTTTGAATTTCAAAATTCAAAATTCGAAGCGACGCTTCGAATTCGTTGCGCTGCGCGCAACCCGCCACGTGTCAAAAGCTGATACATCAGCGCAGCGCCCGAGGCAGTGCGCCCAATCAGAGCAAAGCTCTATTTAAAACAAAATTAAAGGAAGCAACGCTTCAGTTGCGTAAGCGCTGCGCTGCGCGACACGTGTCAGCGCAGATGCGCTGCGCTGCTTGAGACGTGTCACGCGCTAGGGCGTTTGCGCCAAACAAAATTAAATTCGAGTAAGATTTTTCTGTTCTTGTTAAAACAAGAAGATTGCCTTCTGTAAAACAGAAGCCCTTGGATCAAAGATCCAACGGTGGGGAAAATTGCCCAAATCACTCAGAGAAAGATCTCTTTAACAAATTTATGGGCACTATATAAAGGCCTCTATACCCCAAATCAAAAAGAAAAAAGATTGGTGAGAAATCAAGAACTTCAAACAGAGAGAACTCTGAAGGAATTTCAAGAAGAAAAAGGTAAAAACCTTTAAGATAGAAGAATTTCTTCTAATAGATCATTGATCTAAGAACAAGATCAATGATTTTCAATAAAAAACAAATAAAAATAGTGCTTTGCACTTTTTATGAACCTCCGGTTCCCTGAAATAAGAAAAACAAGAGGAATTTGTTTTCTTTGATCTAAATTAGATCAAGAAAACAAAAAGTGCTTTACACTTCTTTTATGAACCATTGGTTCTGGAATCTAAAAGATTCTCAAGTTAATAGTGCCTTGCACTTGTAAATCTGTACTGTTGCGCTCTTGGATTGGCGCAAGCCACCAGAGAGCGCCACGTGTCAGCATCTGAACCATTTGCGCTATGCGCTTTTGAAATAGAGCCTTGCTCTTTGAAACTGGCGCAACTCACCATAGCGCACCACATGTCAGCAGCGCAGCGCACTGGCACAGCGCAATGCGCTTGCATGACACGAGTCATCACCACAAGCGCTTGCGCTCTTTGATTGGCGTAAAGCGCCTGACAAATGCAATGCATTTCTTTTGTTAATGGGCCAGACCCAAATCAAAAAGACCTAGTAGGCCAAAATAAATTGCAAAGCAATAAATGGGCAGAGCCCAGGTAAAATTGATGCTCTGCATCTTTTATAAAAGGGCAGAGCCCAAGTAAAATTGATGCTCTGCATCTTTTATAAAAGGGCAGAGCCCAAGTAAAATTGGTGCTCTGCATCATTTATAAAATGAGCAGAGCCCAAAACAAATTGATGCTCTGCATCCTTTATGGGCAGAGCCCAAACAAAAATAAAAACAAATAAAAGTGTTGAAATTTTTTCAACTGGACTTAGCCTAATCATGGTCGTAAGTCCTCAAATTAAATTGACTGAGCACAGCTGCTCTCCTAAATCAATTTACATCCGGTTTGAGGGTACATCTCCGAACTCCTTTGACTCCTATCGTTGTAATCCTTCAACGACGTCAGAGAGGTGACGGGTCCCGACAACCACACATCAACACGGACTGTAGGGTCCTTAAACTCATGGATTTAAGCGTCCTTAAACCAAAAGACTGATTGTGGGATTCTTAAACCGCGGACTTATGCGTCCTTAAACTAAAACACGGACTGTGGGATCCTTAAACCCACGGACTCAAATGTCCTTAAACTACCTATGGACCACCATGTCCCTAAACTGGAATATGGACCGCAATGTCCTTAAACTACCAATGGACCACCATGTCCCTAAACTGGAATATGGACCGCAATGTCCTTAAACTACCAATGGACCACAATGTCCTTAAACTACCTAAGGACCACTATGTCCCTAAGCTGGAACAATAGAGCCCCCAAATGCACTTTTGTCGGATCCAAACGATCCCGTTAAGTTGATCATAGTCTCAAATCAGACTAACGTATTCTTAACGAACGTTTAAGTTGATCTTAGCCTCAATATGGCTAACGTATCCTTAAACTAAAACACCAAACCCAAATCTAAGTAAATACGGATTTGGACAAATCCACGTCCTACGGGCAACGGCATAACTTAGTCTCCGTATACAATCCACGGGTATCCACAAACAAAACAAACACACACGACACGAAGTGAAATTCTGAAGAAGGAGAAAGTGGTTACCGCGATGCGGTAGCGTAATTAACTGCAGGGGCTTGCGCCTGCAGGGAAGAGCGTCCTCACAATCAAAAACCCCTCAAACAAGGGGGAATCTGACGAAGTCTGCTACATCGGCCGCATCCGTCTAAACCTCCGATACACGGTGCCATAAATCAACTTGGCATCTTCGGAGAGGTGGACGGATAAAACCAAATAGCATCTGCCCCGAACCACAGGCCTAGACGTCCTCGCGTCGCGGCCGCGTCATTCGCAATGGAACAAGGAGTTCGGAGATGTACCCTTGAACCAAAGTTGATTGGGGGTCTTATAGTCCAATTTGGGACTAAAGTCTGTTTGAATGTTTAAAGATACGTTATCCATATTTGAGGCTAAGATCAACTTAAACGGGATCGTTTAGATCCGACAAAAGAGCATTTGGGAGCTCTATTGTTCCTGTTTAGGGACGTAGTGGTCCATAAGTAGTTTAAGGACGTTGCGGTCCATTGCCAGTTTAGGGACATAGGGGTCCATATTCCAGTATAGGGACATGGTGGTCCATAGGTAGTTTAAGACCGTTGCGGTCCATTGGTTTAAGGACGCATTAGTCCATGGGCTTAAGGACCCCACAGTCCATATGAATGTGTTTAAGGATGCATTAGTCCATTAGTTTAAGGACGCGTAAGTCCATGAGTTTAAGGACCCCATAGTCCGTATGGGTGTGTTTAAGGACGCATTAGTCTATGAGTTTAAGGACCCCATAGTCCGTATTAATGTGTGGTTGTCGGGACCCGTCGCCTCTCTGACATCGTTGAAGGATTACAACGATAGGTGTCAGAGGAGTTCGGAGATGTACCCTTGAATCGGATGTAAATTGATTTAAGAGAGCAGCTGTTCTCGGTCAATTTAATTTGAGGACTTACGGCCATGATTGGGCTAAGTCCAGTTGAAAATATTCAACGTTATTTCTTATTTCTGGCCTATTAGACCTGTGCTAGGGCTTTGCCCATGTTTAATAATGCATAGCATTAATCTTGGTCTCTGTTAGACCTTTATTTGGGCTCTGCCCCTTTTAAATGATGCACAGCATCTGTTCTGGTCTGACAGACCCTTGTTTGGGCTCTGCTCCTTTAAAAAGAATGATGCATTGCATCTTTTTTTATTTGGGCTCTTCCCTTTTTTTGAAAATAATGCATAGCATTTACTAGGCCTGTTAGGCCTTTTTAATTGGGCTCAGCCCTTCTTTTTAATGATGCAGTGCATCAATTATCTGACACTGGCCATGTGGCCTGTCAGGCGCTTTGCGCCAATAAATGAGCGCAAGCGCTTGTGGAGGTGACACATGTCACGCAAGCGCAGTGCGCTGTGCTTGCGCTGCTGACACGTAGCGCGCTCTGGTGAGTTGCACCAATTTCAGAGAGAAATGCTCTATTTTAAAAGCGCATAGCGCAAGTTGTTCTGGAGCTGACACATGGCGCTCTCTGGTGGCTTGTGCCAACCCAAAAGCGCAACAGTACAGGTTTACAAGTGCAAGGCACTGTTTTAATATCTCGATCCAATTTTGGATTTAAGAAAAGAATCTTTTTAAGATTACAGAACCAGTGGTTCATCAAAAGGCAATGCCTTTGTGTAGATCAAATGATCAAATATAGAAGTATATTACTTCTTATTTTATTCTTATTATTTGATCTTTTCCTTTTATTTGAAGATCTTGACCTTGTTCTTAGATCATTAATCATTTCAGAAGAAATTCTTCTTTTCAAAGGTTTACCTTCTTTTCTTTCTGATTTCTTCTCAAACTTTCTTTTTAGGAGTTCTCTGAATTCTTTCTCTGTTTCTCTGTCAATGTTCTCTCTTCTTCTCTTTTTTTATTTTAGAAAGAAGGATCATTGGTCGTTGGGACCCACCACCTCTCCGACGACACTGAGAGATTACAGTGCCATATATCGAAGGTGTGGAGGGATGTACCCTTTGAACCATGTCTCACTCATTAGGGAAGAAGAACAGGCTGGAGCTTAAGCTTCTCGCTGATGAAAAAGGCTTCTTCGCGTTCACGCACGTGCGTCGCACGTGTTGGGCGTACATGCGTCGCATGTGTTGGGCGCTCATATTTGCACGTAGCGCACATGGATCTTGCGCATTATGGGGGAGCAAGCTCCTATGGAGAACGAGTTTCCTTTTAATTGAATATTCTCATGTGGTGTTCACGTGCGTTGCACGTGGTGCGCGCGTGGCGGGCACACGTGCGTTGCACGTGGCGCACATGCGCATTTTAAGGAGAAGCAGGGCTTCTATATATGGAGAACATACTCCTTTTAATATTATTAAATGTTCTCATGTGGTGCGCACGTGCGTTGCACGTGGTGCTCGCGTGGCGAGCACACGTGGTGCGCGCGTGGCGAGCACACGTGCGTTGCACGTAGCGCACATGCGCATTATAAGGAGAAGCAGGACTTCTATATATGGAGAATAGGATCCTTTTAATATTATTAAATGTTCTCATATGGTGCGCACGTGCGTTGCACGTGGTGCGCGCGTGGCGGGCACACGTGCGTTGCACGTAGCGCACATGCGCACTATGAGAAGCAGGGCTTCTATATATGGAGAACATGCTCCTTTTAATATTATTAAATGTTCTCATGCGGTGCGCACATGCGTTGCATGTGGTGCCGCATGGCGGGCACACGTGCGTTGCACGTAGCGCACATGGCGCTTGCGCATATGCGCATTATGGGGAGGAGCATGCTCCTATCTTGGAGAACTAAACTCCTTTGAGTATTGAATCCTTTGAGGATTGAACTCCACCCTTTCTAAGAGGTATCCCCTCTTATTTATATGGGAGTGGTAGAGAAGCCATCTCTTCTTTTCCCGATGTGGGACTAAAAAATGCATTCCCCATGTAGTAGAGCATTACTTTAGATTACACGTGCATAACACATTTGCTCATAACTTTTGATCTCGGATGAATTATAAGTCCCATAATATATCAAATCGAAGGTCTTTTCGAGATGCTTTCAATACCATCAGAATTTAGCCGTTTCTCATTCCGGAGTTTTTCAAAATACAGCTCGGAAAATACTGGTTCACATCTTCTTCCTTAGATCACATGTGCATAGACATTTGCTCATAACTTTTGATCCCCGATGAATTATGAGGCCCATAATATATCAAATAGAAGGTATTTTCAAGATGCTTTCAATACCATCAGAATTTAGCTGTTTCTCATTCCGGAGTTTGTCAAAATACAGCTCAGAAAATACTGGTTCGCATCTTCTTTCTTTAGATCACATGTGCATAGACGTTTGCTCATAACTTTTGATCCCGGATGAATTATGAGGCCCATAATATGTAAAATTGTAGGTGTTTTCGAGATGCTTTCAATACCATCATAATTTAACAGTTACTCATTGGGGAGTTTATCAAAATACAGGCCGGAAGATACTGGTTCGTATTTTCTTAAGCGTATCGCTGCCATTAGATACCTTGGACTCTTTTGCGCAGAAATTTTTGGCGGGAACAAATGCCCCCCACTATTTTTCCCATGTAAGTATATATGTGGGTGAAGTAGTGTAGAGTAATGCATAGCGTATGACCAGTTTCGGGTTGGTATATAATTTTCAGAATCTTGATCTGAGAAGATAACGAGCGGACACAAGCGTCGTCATTTATCATTGACTCAAATCTCGACTCTTAAAAGATATAGTTCCAAACTCTTAATTCCATGAGCCGCACCCTTCTATTTCTCTATGTTTTACTCTGGTGTGAAGTAGTTTATATGCTCATGAGTAACTTCTCCATTTCAGTGGCATGTAGCTTTGGCAAGTGTGGCACATAAATGGTAGATAACAATTCTTCTTGAATCCTTTATAAGGTAGAGATGGCTTAGAAGACAGGGGTAGGATCTGCCACCTAAGACTTTTCAACTTGATGAGCCGTGAGGGTCTCATAAAGACTTTTCTCCCTACGGATCGAGAGAATCTCGTAGGTGTATTTTCTCCTTAGGAATCGTAAGGATTCCTAAGTGCGTTTTCTCTTATAAGTCGTAAGGATATTATAAGAGAATTTTCCCTCTTACGAGTCGAGAGGACTCGTAAGCGGTTGTTTTCCTCCTTGTCGAGATTCGACTTTGGAGAGTAGGACCCATGGATAGTATGCAAGAGACCGTTTTAGACCGACTTGCAGGATCCCGGTGCTTAGGAAACAAGTTTTTTGATCCCAGCTGTCTAAGGCTTCATCTTGTAAGTCGCGACGAATCGAGAAGTCCTCGCGAAGACACTAATTTCCTCACAAGTCAAGACGAATCGAGCAGCTCTCGTCAAGGACACCGATTTTCCTGAGTTGAAGTATTTTGCCGACGACGCTGGTTCCTCGAGGTTGAAACGAATCAGAGTATTCCTGCGGAGACACTGGTTTCTCTGAGGGCCGACGCGAATCAGGAGGCTCTCATCAAGGACGCTAGTTTCCCTGAATTGAGGTATTTGCCAGGGACACTGGTTTCCCTGGGGTTGAAACGAATCGATGTATTCCTGCAAAGACCCTAGTTTCTCTGCGGGTCGACGCGAATCAGGATGTTCTCGTCAAGGACACTGGTTTCCCTGAGTCGAAGGATTTTGCCAAAGACACTGGTTTCTTCGGGGTTGAAACGAATCAGAGCATTCCTGCGGAGACACTGGTTTCTCTGCGGGCCGACGCGAATCAGGAGGCTCTCATTAAGGACGCTAGTTTCCCTGAATTGAGGTATTTGCCAGGGACACTGGTTTCCCTGGGGTTGAAACGAATCGATGTATTCCTGCAAAGACGCTAGTTTCTCTGCGGGTCGACACGAATCAGGATGTTCTCGTCAAGGACACTGGTTTCCCTGAGTCGAAGGATCTTGCCGAAGACACTGGTTTCTTCGGGGTTGAAAAAAATCTGAGTATTCCTGCGGAGACACTGGTTTCTCTGCGGACCGACGCGAATCAGGAGGCTCTCATCAAGGACGCTAGTTTCCCTGAATTGAGGTATTTGCAAGGGATTCTGGTTTCCCTGGGGTTGAAACGAATCGATGTATTCATGCAAAGACGCTAGTTTCTCTGCAGGTCGACGCGAATCAGGATGTTCTCGTCAAGGACACTGGTTTCCCTGAGTCAAAGGATTTTGTCGTGGCTCCGATTGGTGATGTCACGTCCATGTCCTGCTGGATGGGGAGGAACGTCGTTGTTGGTCTCCAGGATGTAGATGTGGTCGTCGAGATCTGACTTCCCTTTGACGCAGCCTGGTAGGAAAATGTAGTCCCCTTTCATTTTTTTGTTTATGCCCATGGATTGTATACAGGGGTCACTATGGACTTACCTGCAGGGCAAAAGTTTCATTCTTTCATTTTTTTTATTTCTTTCTGCGATGCTCTATCATATCAGCTTTTTACATCGCGAAAGTCGCGATTGCCCAATCATTTCGGCTATTTTTCGCGGTGCCCAATCATTTCGGCTATTTATTTTATTTTTACTCGCTGCTTTTTATTACGAGTTGCCCAATCATTTCGGCTATTTCGTATGCATGTACGGCCTACCGGCTTTTTGCCGTAAACCTGAAATTAGACACCGATTTCGGCATCAGCACCGCTACAACTGGGATGTTGCCAGGAGCGAATCATCATTTGCCTCTGTCGATGTCGAACAAAGGTGGCTTAGCGAACAGGGTTAAGGTCCTGTCGACTAAGGCTTTTAACTTCATGAGCCGTAAGGGTCTCACAAAGGTATTTCTCCCTACAAGTCGTGAGGATCTTGTAGGTGTATTTTCTCCTTAGGAATCGTGAGGATTCCTAAGTGTATGTTCCTCTGTAAGTCGTAAGGATCCTACAAGAGGGTTTTTTCCCTGTAAGTTGAGAGGACTTATAAGGGCTGTTCATCATGCGTACATATCCCCAGTCATGGATGGGACTTGATTAGGGAAATGTATATTCGCGCCCGTGGATTGTATACAAGGGTCAGTATTGAACCACTTGTAGGGCAAAATCAAAGGTTGTGGAGGTTGCTTAAGCACAGGTTTAGGTCTCTGTAACTTAAGACTTTCAAATCTTATGAGCTGTGAGGATCCCATAAGAGAGTTCTCCTTACGAGTCGTGAGTATCTCGCAAGTGTATTTTCTCCTTAGGAATCGTGGGGATCCCTAAGTGTGTTGGTCCCTTGTGAGTCGTAAGGATCTCACGCGGGTGGTTTCTCCTTACAAGGTCGAGAGGACCCTGTAAGTGTCCTTTAACGAGGTTGCGCCCTTTCAGGTTTTCACAAACACTCGCCGGTAGTCCTGTTGTTTTTACTCACGGAGTCCTTTCGGGTTTTCATCCGTGCCCATTTTGCTTATGGACATACCTTTTTTATTCTTTTTATTCTCTTCTTCTTTTTTTTTACGAGGTCGCGCCCTTTCGGGTTTTCACGAACACTCGCCGGTAGCTCTGCTGTTTTTATTCACGGAGCCCTTTCAGGTTTTCATCCCTGCCCATTTTGCTTATGGACATACCATTTATTATATTTTTTATATATTTTTTTTATTTATCTCGTCAGCCTAAGAATGCTGCGGTAGTAGTTTAAAGATGTTTCGGACCTTCATTAGTTTAAGGACGTTTCGGTCCGCCATTAGTTTAAGGACGTTTCGGTCCGTCATTAGTTTAAGGACGTTTCGGTCCGTCCAGGAGAAAGCTGGCTACTGCTTATAAAGTTTGAGCTTAGGAAGATAGCGAGCGGACATAGTCGTCGTCATCTATCATTGACCTAGGCGGTAACTCGCTAAGCGTAGTATTTCTTTAGGAAGCGACCATTTATTGGCCTGAAAGGCTTTTCACCGTGCATATCCATGAGTAGATAGGCTCCACCCTAGTAGACCTTGTCTATGATGTACGGGCCTTCATAGTTTGGCTCAAATTTTCCCCGCTTGGCGTGATTGGGGATCATAGGTCTTTTGACCACTAGAACGAGTTCGCCTTGGCGGAATGTCCTCGGCCGAGTCAATCTTTCATATGAGCACGTCATCTTTGCTTTATAGGCCTCCAGATTTTGTTGCACTATGAGCCGGGTTTCATCAAGGGCATCAAGTTCCTCAAGCTGAAGGTGAGCATTTTCTTCGTCCGTTAGCTCGTAGTGGACTGCCACTCGTAGAGAGAGTAACTCTATCTCGAGGGGGAGTACTGCTTCTGTACCGAATACTAATGCGTACGGCGTAGTGTTCGTGGCCGTCTTGAACGTGGTTCAATACGCCCAGAGAGCTTCTTGCAGTCTCTCGTGCCAGTCCTTTTTATTTCGGGACACCGTCTTCTTCACGATCTTCATCAAGGTTTTGTTGAAAGCCACAGTTAGGCCGTTGGCTCGAGGATTATAAACTGAGGAGTATCTCCAGTCTTTGTTGTGTTGTTGTGCGAAACGGCTGATTTTGTGGCTTCGGTAAGCTGGCCCGTTATCGAAGATAATCCGTCTCGGAGTTCCAAACCGATAGATGACGTGCGTCTTGAAGAAATGGAGGATATTCTCCATCTTTACTTCCCTCAGCGGTACTGCTTCTGCCCATTTGGAGAAATAATCAGTCGTCGCCAAGATAAATCGATGTCCCCTGGACGATACTGGTTCAATGGGGCTTTCCCTATGAATGAGCATGATGCCCCCGGCATATCCATCTTTCGTGGAGCATGTGGTTGTGGCGGGCTCACATTCCAATTTTCGGACAACGTGAACTCGCCCTGTTGGTATTGGTCTTCAACCCAGTTTTTGAAAACGTAGCAGTTTTCAATCGGATGGCCCAATACTTGGTGGTAAAGGCAGTAATCAGGATTGTTGACATCATTCAGTTGTAGCTAGTGTTTCGGCTCCGGTAGATTGATAAGCCTGTTGTGCACTGCTAGTTCGAACAGCCTCTTTGTTTCATCCCAGGAAAATGAGTAAGGTCGTTTCAACTTCTCATAGAGAGGTTGCCGCTTATTGCTTTGGCGAACAACCGGTCTAGGGTCACTTGATTGTTGTTGAACGCTGGCGACGAAGGCCGTTTTTCCTTTTCCTTTATTCTTTTTGTTCGCTCCGTTGTTTGCGGTTCCGAGATTCTTTCCGGGTAGTGTGTGATTGCACGGCTGAATGTTCTCGCAACTCCTCAACTCTTTCATTTTAGAGATGGATTCCTTGAAGAGAGGGTCGAGAGCTACTTTTTCGTCAGAGTCGCTCCCGAAGGTGAGAACTCGCGATCCCCCGGGATCAACCCAATGACAATTGCCGGCAATTCTTTTACGCTCATCTGTCGCATTTTTCCGCTATCTATGAGCTTCACGCTTTGTCCTGTTGAAGTGTTGCCTGTGAGCGACATACCCTTGCTACCAACACTTAAAGGAGTTGCAGTCTTCAGTAAGATGTGCGATCTTCTAATGATATAAGCAGAAGTTAGGATGTACGTCCGCTTCATCAAGATGTATACCACCAGGAGAATTTTCTCTGAAAGAGGGCAGCCTCATCCCCATCGATATGGCTTTAGCAAACCTTTTCCTCGTCTTGAATTTTTTTTATGTTGGCAGCTTGTTCCGCTACATCTTTGTCCTTCTTTTCGAGGATTCTCTGGAAAAAAACTCGGCATCAGTTTCTTGCTCATGGCGCTGCTCCGAGGATGTCTCCGGGCTTGCTTTCGGTCCCGTAAGTGCGGTCATGGCTGTCAGCATTTCTTGGAGCTTTTGTTGTTGTTGACCCTGAGCCTTAGTCATTGATCACATAAGCGGTCTATGACCTGTGAAGACATGGCTATCCTCTTTTCCGGATGCCATATAGACGGTATGTACCATCATGCCCCCAGACTTGGGGTGTTTGGGTTCAGTGGTCTTGCAGTTCGTCGCAGACCCAGGGATTTTCTCCGGCCTTCACCTCTTTCGTGGGCGGTCGAGGTTGAGGGAGCCGTTGCAGCGGGCACCCAAGTAGCTATCACCTTTTGTGGCTTGATAGGATGGTCCTCTTCCCGCTGAACTTTCACCTTTTCCTGTCGGCGGGGATAATCTTGATCAATTACCGAGTCTTGGACTTGACGCCAGACCTTGTAGATTTTAGAGGACAGCCGTTGAGGGGGCTTTTCCGGCTTCACCTTTGTAGCGCTCTCCATTGGTGGAGGAGATCTTTTCAGCACAGCGGTCGGAGAGCTCTTGTGGACCTTCCTAAGTGGTTCAAAGCTGTTTCCAGTTGGAACAGCAGCATCAATTTCCGCCGTTGGAGTCGGCGGAGTCGGTCCAGAAGGAGAGTTGCCCCCGGTCTTCCTTACTCGGTGCCAGTGGTATATCCCTAGTAGGAGGGGTGTTGTCTCCTGAGGGTTTTCAGCGGATTACACCAACAAAATCGTATAATAAAAGAGAGATAGTGAAAGTTATATAAAGATAAGAACTATAAAAGAAAGAACTTGAAAATAAGAGTTTTCAACTTTACCAGCTTTTCAGTTGCTATGAGCCCTATCTTAATAGTCATGAAAAGATGTTAGAAATCACATCATCCCTTAATAAAACATTGCCTTTAGTTTTCATTCCTACCATTCTTCCAAACATTGATCATATACCCCTACGTGTGTGAACTGGACATCCCTACACTCAGAGAATTCAATTCAAGCAATCATACTCTTGTCCATCTACCTCAGTACTTTTTAATAGATATTTAGATGGAATTTTCTCACACATTCTTCATGCGACCGTTAATACTTCTTGAGGTACTAACCGATCGATTACTCATGTGCTTGCTAATTAGGTGTTTTTCCTCGTCTTGCAACACCTAAGGCTTAGCAGTGGCTCCCAAACCAGTTGGTCTAAGGCACTAGGTGATAAAGTACCCTCGCTATATTTTTTTATTGCTGCCTCGGTGATAACAAAACCGGTGTTCATTTTTCTTTTCACCATTTTATCTTTTATTCTCCACTTTTATTTTCTTCATACTTTGGCTTCTAGACAAGAGCATTTCAAGGCATCCTCTACTATCCCGAGTTTCAAGATGTGTGTACGTGCGTATAGTAGGGTTTCAACATTCAAATGTTTGGCTTCCAGAATAGGAACTATTTTTCAGGCTTATTTTTATCCTCAGATTAGTAATTTCCTTCATCTTACTAACCTTTGGGACAACAGCTTATAACCATTTATTACTATTTTCATTTAAGAAAACATCTAACTTTCTTGTTTTACTTAAACTATTCCTATCTTTTAAATATAATTTTTCACTTTCTACTCTTTTATTATCGTAATTTTTTATGTGTGCTTATATACAGTATAATGCAAAGTAAGGCGGAAATAAGCACAGGAGCGCTGAAAAACGACTTCTTGGGAGCATCTTGCGATGGTACAGGAGCGCTGAAGCTCGTTGGCGGGAGCATGGTCCTGAAGAAGAGCCCAGTGGTGGCTTGAGTTACCTGCTCCACTGGCATAGTGAAAAGGGAGGCCGCTTGGGGCCCGTAGGTTGCTCCTCCAGATGGGACAGAGCGAGAGTTGCTGTTGCAGTTAGTGCAATTTGAAGCCATTGATTTCTTGAATAGCTTGAATATTCTGCCCCTTGCGTCGACCTTGGTCTTTGGCATGTGCCAGCTGTTTGAGGACCGATTCCGTCGGCAAGGCTGCTGCTTGGGGAGACTGCCTGTGGGCGACAGACATCCTCTGGGCTTCCTCCATCGGCGTTGAGGCACCAAGGGTGGGAGGTGGGAGAATCGACCCAAAGAGAAGCCCGTTGATTTCTTGAAGAGGCGGATTGCAGAGATTTGAGCCTGCAAGTGGCCCGTACTTGACTCCACCAGATATGACAGAGCCTGTATTGCTAAGGTCGGAACAAATGCCATTCTTCATAAAGATGAAGCGACGACTTCAGTATCCACTCCCCTAAGGGCAACCACAAACATACACACCGCGATTATCTGATCACGGGAAAAACACGACACACGAAGTGTGGAGTGGAAAAAAGAAAAAGGTCCCACCGGGCGTGCCAGAATCTGTTCCCCTCCGAACGGCGGCCAAGACATAGACGTCTTGCCTGAGATTCGAGGCAGATGCTATTTGGTTTTATCCGTCCACCTCTCCGAAGATGCCAGGTTGATTTATGGCACCGTGTATCGGAGGTTTAGACGGATGCGGCCGATGTAGCAGACTTCGTCAGATTCCCCCTCGCTTGAGGGGTTTTTGATTGTGGGGACGCTCTTCCCTGCAGGCGCAAGCCCTGCAGTTAATTACGCTACCGCATCGCGGTAACAACTTTCTCCTTCTTCAGAATTTCACTTCGTGTCGTGGGTGTTTATTTTGTTTGTGGTTGCCCGTGGATTGTATACGGAGACTAATTTATGTCGTCTCCCATAGGACGTGGATTAGTCCAAATCCGCATTTTCTTAGATTTGCGTTTGAGGTTTTGGTTTAAGGATACGTTAGCCGTATTTGAGGCTAAGATCAACTTAAACGTTTGTTAAGGATACATTAGTCCAGTTTGAGACTAAGATCAACTTAACGGGATCGTTTAGATCCGACAAAAGAGCGTTTGGGCTATATTGTTCCAGTTTAGGGACATAGTGGTCCATTGTATGCATGGCCATCGGGACTCGTCACCTCTCTGACGTCGTTGAAGGATTACAACAATAGGTGTCAGAGGAGTTCAGAGATGTACCCTTGAACCAAAGTTGATTGGGGGTCTTATAGTCCAATTTGGGACTAAAGTCTGTTTAAATGTTTAAAGATACGTTTTCCATATTTGAGGCTAAGATCAAATTAAACGGGATCGTTTAGATCCTACAAAAGAGCATTTGGGAGCTCTATTGTTCCAATTTAGGGACGTAGTGGTCCACGGGTAGTTTAAGGACGGTGCGGTCCATTGCCAGTTTAGGGACATGGGGGTCCATATTCCAGTTTAGGGACATGGTGGTCCATAGGTAGTTTAAGGACGTTGCGGTCCATTGGTTTAAGGACGCATTAGACCATAGGCTTAAGGACCCCACAATCCATATGAATGTGTTTAAGCACGCATTAGTCCATTAGTTTAAGGACGTGTAAGTCCATGAGTTTAAGGACCCCATAGTCCGTATGGGTGTGTTTAAGGACGCATTAGTCCTTGAGTTTAAGGACCCCACAGTTCGTATTAATGTGTGGTTTTCGGGACCCGTCGCCTCTCTGACGTCGTTGAAGGATTACAACGATAGGTGTCAGAGGAGTTCGGAGATGTACCTTTGAACCGGATGTAAATTGATTTAAGAGAGCAGCTGTGCTCGGTCAATTTAATTTGAGGACTTACGGCCATGATTGGGCTAAGTCTAGTTGAAAATATTCAACGTTATTTCTTATTTTTGGCCTATTAGACCTGTGCTAGGGCTTTGCCCATGTTTAATAATGCATAGCATTAATCTTGGTCTATGTTGGACCTTTATTTGGGCTCTGCCCCTTTTAAATGATGCACAGCATCTGTTCTGGTCTGACAGACCCTTGTTTGGGCTCTGCTCCTTTAAAAAGAATAATGCATTGCATCTGTTTTTATTTGGGCTCTGCCCTTTTTTTGAAAATAATGCATAGCATTTACTAGGCCTGTTAGGCCTTTTTAATTGGGCTCAGCCCTTCTTTTTAATGATGCAGTGCATCAATTATCTGACAGTGGCCATGTGGCCTGTCAGGCGCTTTGCGCCAATAAATGAGCGCAAGCGCTTGTGGAGGTGATACGTGTCACGCAAGCGCAGTGCGCTGCGCCAGTGCGCTGCGCCAGTGCGCTGCGCTTGCGCTGCTGACACGTGGCGCGCTCTGATGAGTTGCACCAATTTCAGATAGCAATGCTCTATTTTAAAAGCGCATAGCGCAAATTGTTCTGGAGCTGACACATGGCGTTCTCTGGTGGCTTGCGCCAACCCAAGAGCGCAACAGTACAGATTTACAAATGCAAGGCACTGTTTTAATATCTTGATCCAATTTTGGATTCAAGAAAAGAATCTTTTTAAGATTCCAGAACCAGTGGTTCATCAAAAGGCAATGCCTTTGTGTAGATCAAATGATCTAATAAAGAAGTATATTACTACTTATTTTATTCTTATTATTTGATCTTTTCTTTTTATTTTACGATCTTGACCTTGTTCTTAGATCATTAATCTTTTCAGAAGAAATTCTTCTTTTCAAAGGTTTACCTTCTTTTCTTTCTGATTTCTTCTCAAACTTTCTTTTTAGGAGTTCTCTGAATTCTTTCTCTGTTTCTCTGTCAATGTTCTCTCTTCTTCTCTTTTTTTTTATTTTAGAAAGAAGAATCATTGGTCGTTGGGACCCACCACCTCTCCGACGACACTGAGAGATTACAGTGCCATATATCGAAGGTGTGGAGGGATGTACCCTTTGAACCATGTCTCACTCATTAGGGTGGAAGAACAGGCTGGAGCTTAAGCTTCTCGCTGCTGAAAAAGGCTTCTTTGCGTTCGCGCACGTGCTTCGCACATGTTGGACGCTCATATTTGCACGTAGCGCACATGGATCTTGCGCATTATGGGGGAGCAAGCTCCTATGGAGAACGACTCTCCTTTTAATTGAATATTCTCATGTGGTGTGCACGTGCGTTGCACGTGGTGCGCGCGTGGCGGGCACACGTGCGTTGTACGTGGTGCACATGCGCATTATGAGGAGAAGCAGGGCTTCTATATATGGAGAACAGGCTCCTTTTAATATTATTAAATGTTCTCATGTGGTGCGCACGTGCGTTGCACGTGGTGCGCACGTGGCGAGCACACGTGCGTTGTACGTAGCGCACATGCGCATTATGAGGAGAAGCAGGGCTTCTATATATGGAGAACAGGCTCCTTTTAATATTATTAAATGTTCTCATGTGGTGCGCACGTGCGTTGCACGTGGTGCGCGCGTGGCGAGCACACGTGCGTTGCACGTAGCGCACATGCGCATTATGAGGAGAAGCAAGGCTTCTATATATGGAGAACAGGCTCCTTTTAATATTATCAATGTTCTCATGTGGTGCGCACGTGCGTTGCACGTAGCGCACATGCGCATTATGAGGAGAAGCAGGGCTTCTATATTTGGAGAACAGGCTCCTTTTAATATTATTAAATGTTCTCATGTAGTGCCAACGCACGTGGTGCCGCATGGCGGGCACACGTGCGTTGCACGTAGCGCACATGGCGCTTGTGCATATGCGCATTATGAGGAGGAGCATGCTCTTATCTTGGAGAACTAAGCTCCTTTGGAGAACTAAGCTCCTTCGAGTATTGAATCCTTTGAGAATTGAACTCCACCCTTTCTAAGAGGTATCCCCTCTTATTTATATGGGAGTGGTAGAGAAGCCATCTCTCCTTTTCCCGATGTGGGACTAAAAAATGCATTCCCCATGTAGTAGAGCATTACTTTAGATTACACGTGCATAACACATTTCTCATAACTTTTGATCTCGGATGAATTATGAGGCCCATAATATATCAAATCGAAGGTCTTTTCGAGATGCTTTCAATACCATCAGAATTTAGCCGTTTCTCGTTTCGGAGTTTGTCAAAATATAGCTCGGAAAATACTGGTTCGCATCTTCTTCCTTAGATCACATGTGCATAGACATTTGCTCATAACTTTTGATCCCGGATGAATTATGAGCCCCATAATATATCAAATAGAAGGTATTTTCAAGATGCTTTCAATACCATCAGAATTTAGCTGTTTCTCGTTCTGGAGTTTGTCAAAATACAGCTCGAAAAATACTGGTTCGCATCTTCTTTCTTAGATCACATGTGCATAGACATTTGCTCATAACTTTTGATCCCGGATGAATTATGAGGCCCATAATATATAAAATTGAAGGTTTTTTTGAGATGCTTTCAGTACCATCATAATTTAACAGTCCCTCATTAGGAATTTTATCAAAATACAGGACGGAAGATACTGGTTCGTATTTTCTTAAGCGTATCGCTATCATTTAATACCTTGGACTCTTTTGCGCAGAAATTTTTGGCGGGAACATGGATCAATAATGGTTGGAACTACTCCTAGCTCCGAGATGATCTTTCTCATCCAGACGGCTTCCTTGGCGGCATCATTCGCAGCAATGTACTTAGCCTCCATCGTAGAGTCTGCAATGGTATCCTGTTTGGAACTCTTCCAACTTACCGCCCCTCCATTGAGGGTGAATAAAAACCCTGAGATAGATTTGTTGTCGTCCTTATCGCTCTGGAAGCTCGAATCCGTAAAGGCCTCCATTTGGAGATCTCCATTACCATACACCAAGAACAATTCTTTAGTCCTTCGTAAGTACTTAAGAATGTTCGTCACAGCTATCCAGTGATTCTTCCCTGGGTTGGATTGATACCTGCTTACAACACTAAGTGCATAAGCTACATCTGGACGTCTACATAACATCGCATACATTATAGATCCTACTGCCGAAGCATAGGGTATAATGCTCATGTGAGCTCTCTCTTCATCGGTCTTTGGGCAAGAGTCCTTGGAGAGAGTGACTCCATGGCAAGCGGGTAAGGCACCCCACTTGAAGTCTTCCATACTAAACCTTTTTAGGATGGTGTTGATGTACCTGGTTTTGGACAATCCTAATAACCTTTTAGATCTATCCCTATAGATCCTAATGCCCAGAATGTATGTGGCATCACCCAGGTCCTTCATGGAGAACCTTAGTGATAAGAAAGATTTGACCGACTGTAGCATAGGAATATCATTTCCTATCAGAAGAATGTCATCCACGTACAATACGAGGAATGTGACAGCTCTCCCTACAGCCTTCTTATAAACACAAGGTTCATCTGGATTTTTGATGAAATCAAACTCTTTGGTAACATCATCGAAACAGATGCTCCAACTCTATGATGCCTGCTTTAACCCATATATGGATTTAAGCAATCTACATGCTTTCCCGCTGCTCCCACTGTCAACGAAGCCCTCCGGCTGATCCATATAAACGCATTCTTCTAAATCTCCATTTAGAAATGCCGTTTTAACGTCCATCTGCCAGATTTCATAATCGTAGTGAGCAGCAATAACAAGTAAGATCCGAATGGATTTAAGCATGGCTACGGGCGAAAAAGTCTCGTCATAGTCCAAACCTGGTCTTTGACGAAAACCCTTCGCCACAAGTCTTTCCTTATAAGTCTCTACCTGCCCATCTACACCAATCTTTCTTTTAAAGATCCATTTGCACCCCACAGGTTTTACCCCAGGGGGTACAACGTCCAAAGTCCATACTTTGTTGATGTACATAGGCTCCATTTCGGATCTCATGGCATCCAGCCACTTCACAGAGTCTCCACTCGTGATAGCTTGCAGAAAACTGGTAGGATCATCATCCTCCATGATGCAGTCTTCTTTGTCACCATCAATGAGGAAACCGTAGTACCTTTCCGTTGGGCGAGAAGTCCTACCAGACCTACGGAGTGGCCGAGGTTCCTCAGTTTCTATTGCAACAGCCGGTTCAACCAAGTCGTCATTTGTAGTTTGTGTCTCTAGAACCTCTTCTAGATCTACCACATTGCCATCAGTTTCATTTGTGAAAAACTCTTTTTTCAAGAATGTGGCATGCTGAGAGACATACACCTTTTGTTCCTCCTTGTGGTAGAAAAGATATCCATAAGAGTTCTTTGGATATCCCACAAAATTACACATGACTGACCGTGTCTTGAGTTTGTCCGGATTCTGCTTTTTAACATAGGCCAGGCAACCCCAAATCTTAATTCTCTTAAGAGATGGTCTCTTCCCATGCCATATCTCATATGGCGTGGTAGACACGGTTTTGGTTAGAACCCTGTTCAGTAGAAACGCTGCAGTCTCCAATGCGTGCCCCCAAAATGAGACAGGTAACTCAGCATCACTCATCATGGAACGGACCATATCTAATAGGGACCGGTTCCGTCGTTCAGACACACCGTTGTGCTGTAGTGTGTAAGGAGGAGTGAGCTGAGAGAGAATCCCATTCTCTTTTAGGAAGTTTGCAAATTCTGTACTTAGGTACTCCCCACCTCGATCTGATCGAAGCATCTTGATACTCAAGCCGGTTTGTTTTTCTACTTGTTGTTTATATTCAGTGAATTTATCGAAAGCTTCGGATTTGTGCTTTAATAAAAATACATGACCGAATCTTGAGAAATCGTCAGTGAAAGTAATGAAGTAAGAAAAACCGCCTCTAGCTTGTGTAGACATTGGCCCACATACATCACTATGTATAAGTCCTAGGAGCTGGGTAGCTCTTTCTCCGTATCCGGTAAACGGAGTTTTGGTCATTTTACCCTTGATACAAGACTGGCAAGTCGCATAAGATTTATATTCAAAAGGGTTTAAATATCCATCTTTGTGTAACTTGTTTAGTCTTGTTTCGTTAATATGACCAAGTCTACAGTGCCAAAGAAAAGATTCATTTATTTTTGAAAGTTTTCTTTTATTAGTGTGTTGTATGCTGAAAACTGTGTGTTGATTTAGGACGTATATCCCGTTATTAAGCGTACCATACCCAACCAACATTTGATTCAAGTGAATGTTCATAACATTGTTCTACAATACAAAATTATATCCTTCATTGTCTAACAAAGAAACAGATATTATATTACAAAGCATACTTGGTACAAAATAACATGGGTTCAAAACCAATATACACCCAGATGGCAACTGCAAGTGATACTCTCCCACTGCGACTGTATGTACATTGGAACCATTTCCAACACGGAGAGTATGGTCACATGTCTTCAAAACCTTGCTATTTCTCAGCCCCTGCATAGAATTGCAAATATGAGAACCTGAACCGGTATCTAATACCCAGGAAGCAGAGTTTATTGAAAAACAGTTTTCTGTCACAAACACACCTGAAGCGGAAGCATCCCTATGCTTCTTCTTGAGATTTAAGTACTCGGTACAGTTGCGCTTCAAATGTCCTGTTTTGTGGCAATGAAAACATTCCCCTTTCCCCGATTCTCCATCTTTGGACTTTTCCTTCCCCTTAACCTTCTTAACTCCACCCTTAGGATTGGTGGGCTTCTTCTTTTTCTTTCCCTTGGCCTTAGCCTTTGGGCGAGAAGAAGAAGATTGTCCAACAGTCAAAACGGGAGTTTTCATTGATTTCAGTGTGCTCTCTGCACTCCTTAACATATTAAAGAGTTCAGGTAGTTCCCTCTCCATGTTGTGTATGTTGAAGTTAACTATGAATTGAGCAAAGGTGGAGGGGAGGGACTGCAGAATAATATCCGTATATTGTTCATTGTCCATCGTGCATCCGAGGTCCTCAAGCTCTTCTATGAGAGCTATCATCTTCAGAACATGGTCTCTTACTGGTGTGCCATGTTAGTTGTATATATGCCCTAGAGGCCAGTATTGTACAGATGATGTATATTATATTGGATGCTTGGATATATATAGAGATGACTTTCTTGCTCGATATGATAGTATGCTATCTGGTTACTCTTTATCTTTACATGTATACTAGTCTCTTTAAACTGTCTTATGGTTACATGTTGGTAAAGCCCTTAGGATGTGTACTTGACTACCTGGACTATGATGCAGATCATACTAGTGGGGACATGGTAGTCCATAAGTACATCCTTCAAGGTCCCTAGTCGAGGGTGTATCAAGACGGGGCATCGATATACCAGAGTAGACTAGCGTATACGCTTCTCGACCCATGAGATGGGCGATGGATGATCCCATATCCATTGGTGTTTGACATCAGAAATCGTATACGGGTGCTCAGTGGAGACTGGGTATACTGGACGGACTCGCCGAGAACTCCCAGATGGTATTATACCTCACGTCAGATGGCAGTTCTCAGGTGACACTTGTGCAGGTTAGTCTGTAGACCCGAGATCGTCATAGAGTCTTGTGTGATTCCCACTGTGCTTTGATCTCCACCTTACCACGTCCATGAGGGCATGCAAAACGGTGGTCTTTGGGTACAGTCCCGAGTCACATAGAGGCAATGAGCGATAGGAGGGGTTTCGTCTCTCCCGGTATTGGGGGTTGATGTTGCGCTGTGCTCGATTGGCCGTAACAGGGAAGTCCCTGGCCAGGGCTGATCAGAGATTTGCTGGTAAGTGTTACTAGTAGTTTCTCGACCCGTTATGAGCCTCACATCGGCACGACTTATCGGTTATTGGGGTCTGACGTTTACCACCCCTTGACTTGATATGCGACATATCAGACGAACAGACCAGACTGTACGGTAAGTGTTACTGGTTGGATTCACAGGAGTGTGAGCGGGCTAGCTCGTCGATCTTCTGATCGCTCAATACCTGGATGGCCGTTACGTTTAGCAGACCGCTTGCGGCTTGTGGGTGCTTGATATGATCATCATCTGCTACCGGCGTATTGACGAGTCTTTAGAGTCATACACAGTGGTTTCCTGGCTCAAGCGAAACGAAATAGGAGCGCATATGAGATATGTGCGGGACCGAGAATAATGCGTGTATGTGATACCGTATTTCATTCTCGCGATGAATGTTTCGATTGGTTGTATGCGATATAACCTAGTTGTCGAATCATTGATTCGATAAATCGATACATTGTATACTAGTCGGTTATGTGCGACATGACCGGATCATTGAATCAAGTGTTGATTTAATGATTTAATGTATAATTATATATTTTATATATTAATTTGCATAAACTAGTATTGGTTCATTTTAAAAGGATTTTCTCACTTGAAGTGCACATTGTATATGTGATATGCTTTTGTGTGCACTTGATTGTATCATGTTTGATGATACATATTTACTTGGGTTTGTGTAAAGAATTAAACCATGGTTATGATAATGGTTAGGGTTTAGAGTTATTCATCTATTTATTTATCCATTCTTTATTTATTTAATTGGATAAAAGAAAATAAAATGGTTTCTTTTTGTCATGAAGCTTGTTGAAGCTTCATGAAGCTTTGACTAAAGAGACCATTTTGTCTTCATGCTTAACCCTAACCGTTCCCACTTACCATGGTATATTCTCTACACTTAACCTTAGTTAGGATATGATAAGTATTTTTTTCTTTTTCATTTTAAATATAACTTATCATATTCTTTCTTCTTCTTGATCATCTTCTTCTTCAAGAAAAGCTTAAGTCCATCAATGGCAACTTGAGAAAAAGTGAGTGAAATCCAATTCTAAAGTGAACCCACCTCCTATTTCTTCACCCTCTACCTCTTGCCAAGTTGTTTTGGGTGTTTTCTTCACAAGTTTCACAACTTGGTGAAGTTGGAGCTTGAACTTGTGCAACCTCGACGTAGATCATCTTCGGCACGAAGCCGACGACCTATTCCGCTCATTTCTCCGATGAAGCCGACGCGAGAGTCCGAGATTCGAGATGGACAGCGAGGGGACGACTACGTGGAGCTAAGGAAGTGGATAACCGGATCTACAAAGGTTGTAACTTCTTATCTTTAGTTAAATTGTTAACTAGATTCGTATTTCGCCTAGATTTCTAGTCAATGATCCGTATTAGGGTTTCTCGGCACCCATAAAATTTGAAATTGGCATGATTGATGCCTTGTGAAACCTCTATAGTGTGCCTAGGAACCTTTCATGCCAGGGGCCATTCGCATCTGAAACAATTTCTTTGATGCTTCATATCGTAATACGCAGGATTGCTCTCCATACAACTCCTTTGTATAGAGGAATATGGATTGAATGTCCATATTCTCGTGCTGCTTTTGATGTGTGTTGTTCATCGATGCAAGCACGAGGCATTTGGCCGTGGCACAGTCAGCGTCTCATGTCTTGCGGACTTCTTTTTCCGCAACTGAGGATTTTGGACCTGGGACGGGCGGGCCTGAAGCCGTGAGGACATATGATACTTTAACATAAGTCAAGGCAATTTTCAGATCCTCAGCCAGTCTTTATAATTGGTCCCATTCAGTTTATTTTTATCTAGTAGAAGCTTGAGTCCAGTCATTGGTATCTGTCATTAAGAGAGAGAAAAGAATACACTCAGCGAAAGCTCTTGCAAATATCAGATTGGTTATTATCTTGTCTAATCGATGTCTCCCACTGTTTTAATCAAGTTTTTCTTTCAAACCTTAAAAAAAAACTAGCCAGGATTAATTACAGTCTACAACTTCGCTAACCGTTCAGCAGGCAAGTGTCGGTACTTGAGGGAGGTTCCCCGTGCTTTCGCACGGACCTAATTAAATTAAACCTCGTTTTCCTAGAGGCGTAGCCCCGTTAACACCTTTCTAGACACCTAATGAGTTAGCTAATTGTAAACTGCAAAACTCTCCTGGGAGCAACTATTGCCCACAGTGGGATCGGGATCCAACCATCATATGGAAGGTATACAATCTCATTGCAAATCTCAACACTTGAAATTCCTGATGTGATTTTTACCCCTAGTACCTATGACCTTGGCTATGGTCAACAAATCACAAGCACTAGTCAAGTTCAGCCTGTCATTTCTTGATTAATTAGACCCGTTCACATGACCCTTAGCTAAGGTCAACAAAGTCACATGCCTGTCCTAATTAATCTGCATCATATGCCTTGTAGGAAGACATCACTTAGCTACCGTACACTACGCCTTGGCTAAGGTCAACAAACGTAGCACGAATACTAAGTACTCTACTTCCTAAAATGACGAAGGGTTGCAGATGATTTTTAAGAAAATCTTTAACGCTTTGAACTTGATATCGTCGTAGAATCAAATGGTTTTCCAAAGGAGTGGCTTGAGCTCCGCAGTTTTGAAATATAGCTTTTTCATAAAGAGCCGAGTGGTTTTTAAATCCGATTCTACAATATCTTTTTAGGTTTATTTTCTTTACATTAATCATATTAATGTAGTCCCATCATTTAAGTCCTTAAGCCATTCATAGAAAAGAAACGAAAATACAACGTACGCTTATGCCACCCGCATTCGCCGCAATGTCCCATTATGCACCGTTAGGTTACTTAACTAACGGCATACCGGGACGGGACTAGCGCGGGTGTAAAACATAAGCAACGTCTACTATATATCTCATATATAATATTTCATTCGTTTCAGATATCACAGAACACAGGCAGCAGAAACACAGATATAATATGGGATATACTAGAACGTCTGTATTTAGTATTTAGCCAAAAATAGAAAATACGGATTCCACAGTCACGATGAATAGCCAAGCCCACACCCCTAGACCCCTACGAGAGCGGCAAGCGACCCTACCAATTCTGGAGTTTAGGATACCCGGTCTCGACTCCTCGAGATGGCCTCCCACTGAACCCCAAAACCCGGTCACTTGTGCTCCCCTCCTTGGGTCATCCTAATGCGGAAAAGTAAATAATATACAACACTGGTGACAACAACCTCAACCCGGAAAAGCCCCAAATAAAAGAATATTACATTACATTTGAATTTTACATGAATTGAAAATAAAACTCTCATCTCACATAAAACCCCCCGGCTATTCAATCGCGACAATCCTGCACATCATATCTCAGCAACACATAATATCATATATCATCAACGTAAGTAAGTATCCGTACCCCGATTGTCGTTGATGTATAGCAACGAAAACGGCGATAAGCGACATACTACACTTACGGTCACAGACAAGAAAGTGTAAAACTACAACATTTGGAATCCACATTCTCCTTAGACATCGTAAATCCGAAATATCACATATTTCGCATTTCATGCCTAACTATATGAATTCCACATATTGTATCACATTCCAGATAAACAGACAGTATTAAACATTTCGATCGAATAATCAAATACCCAAAATTTCCTAAAGCTCAACACTTGAGCGGAGTTCAAAAAACCCGAAATGTGTCACAGTAGTAGCGGTCCAGCCGTAGAAGGGTCAAGCCAACGCCTCACATGTGGCATGCCGTACTGCCTCAAACCCTAAGGTTCAGAGGCAGTTTAGACGGTCACATAATCGAGTTAAGGTTTGTGTTCTTCTAGAGGGTCCACCACAAAACTTGCACGTATTTCCGAAAGATTTAAACTCGAGAAAAAAAAATCAACACTTGAAAATTTTTTCGTGCCGGGAAAAAGTGAGTTAATGATATTCGTTCAAACTTTTTAATACTTTCTAAATTATCCGAAAAAGGCACGAGATTAAAATTCCGATCGAATCACCGAATCCAAAACAATCCCCAGAACATTCAATAATTGAATCAGATTAAAAATACCCAAAAATATATACAAGCGGTTCTAAACATTACTGTAAAAAAATTAGCCAATATCTCATGTGTACGGCCGCGGAGCCGGGCCCAAGCAAGCTCTGGCCGCGGTTCCGCGGTGGAAGTTACTGTTCATGTCTTCGTTTTTTACAGTGGTGCTTAGATTTCCCTACTGAATTTTTTAAAAATGTTTAATACTGAAAAAAACACAGTTTTGAAAAAATGTCCAGAGAAGGCTCAAAAAACCGTATTTTTGGTTCGATCGGAGTTTTAACTTTGTTAAAGCGTCTTCTAAAGCTCTAGCTTGGCTCTGATACCAATGTTAGGTTTACCTACCACCTTATGAAGGGTTTGGAAGCATCACATGTCTCAAAATCAAATTTTTAAGGTGCTAAGTGAACATACAAAGAATCATCACTAGAAAATTATGGTTTCATTACAAAGACAACATCACAAGTAATAAAGGCTAGGGTTTTGAGAGTACAACCTTTGTAGCTCCCTACACTAGACTCCTTGACTACTTGAGGGTTGGAAAAAGGTTCGCTTGAGGTCTTCTAAGTCCACGACGATCCACCCGAAGCTCCTTTGCCTAAAGCTCCTTGCTTTACTCGATATGTGAATGAAGTAGAGCAAACACCCTACACAAACCGGCTAGATGTGTATAGTATGATGATGTGGTTTGTATTCTATAATCAAAACTCTTTCTTTTTTATCAACCTCACTTAAGAAAATTATCAAGAAAGGAAGAAGAAGATGGTGGCTAAGCTTTTTCACACAAGAAAATATATGAGAGTGAATATAATTGAAATGAGAAAAGAATAATATATGCTAATCCTTTCTCACTTCAACCATGGTTAGAATCATCTAGATTTTTATCAAATGGGTTAAAGATGAAAGGGTAATTAACTCAAGGTTAAATGGTGGTTGAAGCATGGTCAAAGATGATAAGTATAAACCTTGTGTGAATTATCCTCTCTCTTTTTCTAAATGATAAATAAATAGATAATTCTACAATGTAAGTCTTGCATTGCCACTATACTTGTATCAACAACCATGATACTATGTATGTATGTATGCATCCATGCACATCATCATGTGCATACATGTATGTAACATTTGGAATATTTAGAAATAAATAAAATTAATTAAATTAATAATAATTTGATAAATCACAAAACTGTTAAAATAAAATATGTCAATCTTCATAAGTTATATGTAGTACAAATTAAATTAGAATTTTTGAATGCAAATTAAATAAGTTATAAGGGTTTTAGTGACAAATTTAGCTTCATTTTAACAAAATGTGTGTTTTATAATAAGTTATGTTGTGAGGGGTTAACTTGTTAAGTTTAAGTTTTTATGCAAATAAGAGATTGTTGTGGATATAAGTGAAAGTGAGTGGAAATTATTTTAGTTCAGAACTTATATTCAAATTAAAACAAAAATTTGAAGATAATGCATAAATCACCTCATGCTTGCATGCACACCTTCAACCTCCACCTCCTCCTTGCATGAAACATGCACACCCTAACCCTTGACACCTCCACCTTCCCTTATCTCTTCCTCCACTCAGTTATATAACTCATTCTCAGTTCAAAACTCAGATCAAAACTTTAAAGAATTAAAAGAAAAGAAAAGTTAAGAGAGACAAAGAAAGAACAAGAGGATGAAGAAGAAAGAGGAGTTTGTTCTTGAGTTTTGTTCAACATCAACCTAGGAAGGACTTAGCATCTTGGAGGGTTATTCCTACAACTAATTGGAGGGTAAATTCTTAAACTCTTTAGGTAATTTAAGTTCTGTAGCTAATTTAGTTTAAAGTTAATCAAGTCACATAATATCGTATTTTAGTTAAAATTAATCTCTGTTAAAATCTGCTTTGATCTGAAAGATAATTAAATTAATTAAACAGAGTTAAAATGATGTAGGAAACAACTAGATTAAACCATAAGACCAAGACACCAGGGGGCCGGTTTTTGGCCGGCGGCCATAGGGGAAAATTCGGCGTCGCCGGCCGTGGGGGAGCTTTGTGGGTTTGCTCTGTTGGGTAGTTTACAGTGCACAATTTTGGCTATTTTGGTGTTGTTTAATTAAAGTAGTTCACTGTAAAAAGAATCTGGAAACATATATCAGAAAGGGTAATTTAAAACGCTAAATACGACACGGTTAAAATACGTCGCGATTTAGTTTCTGTAACAGTACAGATTAAGGTTAAAACCCAGCAAGATTAAGTGTTTAATAGCTTGATATAATCGAATAGTATGTAACTTGTAAGTGGGAAAGGGTGTTTGTCTTTTCCGTCGTATCGGAATAGTCGTTTTCTTATATACGTTAATTTGTAAATTTAGACTCGGATACAAGAATTACGGAAGCCGCGAGGAAAGGGAAAGGATTACCATTTCCGGAGTAGATTCGACTTTTTCGGTGAGTAGACTAAACATCTACCGGGGAATTTTGTAAAGATGGCGTGTTTCGCCCGTAATTTTACTTCACTTAATGTTTTATATTGGTATGCTTAATTGATAAATTGCATTCATTATAAATATATATAAATTGCTTAGTTGTTAGAACACTTCACAATTATCGACAAGTCATGCCACGTGCACGTCTTACATGCTACACACACCTCGTCGATATTACTATGTCACTTCACACTTAAAAATAATACTTATTGACATGAAATTAAATCATATTTCACATATCCATAATAGTAGTAAATGGCATCATTTATATCATGTTAGTATAGGTATATTTCTTGTTTAGATACGAGGTAATTGAAGTATTAAGGATTTATGGTTTTAAATTTTGAATATTATCCCACAGATCTGGTAATTTTCATGATTTATGTTACATGTACATATTAAGACGTTTTTATGATTTGAGTTTATTACGAACCGAGTCGGTGGATATACGGTTACGGATTCGTAGTATTTATTCCGAACCGAGTCGGTGGATATACGGTTACGGATTTACAGTGTTATCCAGACTGAGTCGGTGGGGAATACAGTCGGATACATAGTGGACTTTGTGATATCAGAATCATTCGAGGAATGATGCCTGTGAGAAATGGAAGTTTTTTGTCGTTGATGGATACGAAGAAATGAATTTATTGAGAATAGATGATTAGATTTCAGTGGTATTATGAACTTTACTTCGTGCATTGATGATTTTTCATATATAATCAGACATTATACGTGTTCACATTTCAGTTATTATGATTGTCATATTTACTTTATTCACCGTTATATGTTAGTTATATTCACTGAGTTGGCAACTCACCCGCGTTGTGCCACAGTTCCTTGCAGGGATAGAGCGGATGGGTAGCTGCGAGGTAGAGCGACTTTCACAGTTGTATTTCATCTTTTGTTAGGTAGGTTACATGTGTAGTAACCTTCCTTTTTGATTTTGTATTTTGTATCTAGAAAGTATCCATCAAACCTGTATTTTGACTTAGAATGAGAGATTGTATATATATGAACAGTTGAGATCTTTGGTCAGTATATCATAGTTTCTTTCTTTATGAGATTCATAGTGATGTTCTATATGTTTATATTCATGTTCATTGTTAATATTGTTGATTCCAACTAGGAATACAACTAAACTTAACCTTTATTATTTGTTAATAAATTAACCTCATAAATTGGGATTTTTACTTTAAAAAAAACTAAATCTTCATAAATAATTCCACATTAAGGTATTATGATCTTGGTTTTTGGCTTACTTGGACTTTGTACATATTATGATCTTGGTTTTTGGCTTACTTGGACTTTGTACATATCTTTAGATATGATACAATCTAAGTGCCGGTCACATCCACACTTGGGTCGTGATAAAGTTGGTATCAGAGCTTACGAGTAACCTTACGGAATTAAGTAAGGGATTTCAATAGGTTGATATGAGTCCGTGAGATAGGATGACCCTTGGTTTGATGGAGTAGGTGAATTAGGATGAATGCAGTACCGTACGTATGTTCCGCGGCATATTTACGTTATTGTATTCAGCCTAACTAACCTTAGGATTTTTTTTATCTTGATCTATTCTTCCGTTGATTCTCCGTTATTGATTGCTTCTATTCCTACACCTTATCAACTCTTGTTTCTTGTTCCAGTTGCTATGGCTACGCAGGCTTGACGAGCCGCAGCTAGAGATGCAGCTAGGGCGAGTCCGCCTGTGACTACGACTAGTACACCGGACGTTCCGGCGGTGCATGAGCATGTTGATCCTCCTCCTCCAGATCACATGACTAGGATTGAGGAGGGTATGTTGGGATTACAGCGAGTGGTAGGACAGTTAGCTGAGGCCACTCGAGTACTGAGACCGGATCCAGCACCGACCGTAGCAGAGTCCGAGGTACAGCCTACACAGACGGTGGCGCTTGTAGATATGAGAGTGATGGAGGTATCACTTGCAGAGTTTATGAGATTGAGACCCCCGGTATTTACAGGGACCGATGTGGCGGAAGATCCTCAGTCTTTTCTTGATAGGATGGCGAGGATTGGCAGATCATTGCGATGTTCTGATGCGAGGTCAGTTAAGCTGACTAGCTTTCGTTTGGAGGGACTTGCACAGGAGTGGTGTGAGTCGATGGAGAGAGGGCGAGCTACGAATCTTCCTCCGATGACGTGGACCGAGTTTTCTACAGTCTTTCTTGCCAGATTTCTTCCCCAGAGTGTGAGGGACGCTAGAGCTAGCAGTTTTGAAGCGTTGAGGAAATCAGCAAGTATGTCAGTAGCAGATTATAACTTACGATTCACCCAGTTATCGCGATATGCCCCATACTTAGTACCTACGGAGGAGCTTCGGGTGAAGAGGTTCCTAAGGAGTTTGGACACGCAGTTGTATCTGGCGATAGGCTCCCAGCATTTTGATACATATGCACAGGCCATGGATGCAGCGATTCGAGTCGAGGAGCGTTTGAGCGAGTCAGTGGTCGTTTCGGAGCCAAAGAGAAGTAGACCGATTGTGCTGATGAATAGACAGTTTGGCAGAGATAGAAGGTCACATCCAAGCAGATATACTCCAGGCCGCAGTGTCGGACGAGGTCGGGCACAAGGCCAGATGTTCGGTTCATACCCCGATGATCAGGGGACCCCACTTACATGTTATAATTGCGGGCGTCTAGGGCATACAGCTAGAGGGTGTACACGTTATGGTGGGACTAATACTCCACAGGCTGCTTTACCCCTTCCACCTCCTACGCCGATGGCTTTACTTCCTCCCCCAGTTGGCGATACACGCCAGGCAGTGGCACCACAAGGTCGAGGCTTTGCAGGACGTGGTCATAGAGGTCGAGGAGATAGAGGTAGAGGACGATAGGATGCGGGCAGGGGCCAGGCACGGGTATTTGCGCTGACTCCACGGGATGCCCAGGCATCAAATGCAGTCGTGACAGGTACTCTTACAGTATGCTCATTAGAGGCACATGTTTTATTTGATCCTGGTTCTACACATTCTTATGTATCTTCACGATTCGCACTTTTGTTGTGGAAAGAGTCGTCATTTTTAGAGTTACCATTGGTAGTGATTACCCCGGTAGGAGATTCTTTTATAGCTCGGCACGTATTCAGATCGTGTTCGGTGCGCATTGGTGATAGAGATTCGCTAGTTGATCTGATTCTCCTAGACATGTTAGATTTTGATATACTTCTTGATATGGATTGGTTAGCCGCTTGCCATGCCTATGTAGATTGCCGAGGAAAAGCGGTTAGATTTTGTTTTCCAGGTGAACCGGTGTTTATTGTGCAGGGGGATTGCAAGTTAACCACTGTCTACATGATTTCTGCTCTTTGTGCGGGGCGACTCTTGAAGAAGGGATGTCATGGGTTCTTGGCCTTCGTTCAGGACTTAGGGGTCACGGAGGTTCCATTGGATCAAATTCCGATTATACGAGAATTTCCTATGGTATTTCTTGCTGAGTTACCAGGATTGCCACCTGATCGAGATATCGAGTTTTGCATTGACTTGATTCCAGGTGCGGGGCCTATTTCTATACCACCCTATCGAATGGCACCGACGGAATTGAAGGAACTCAAAAGCCAATTGCAAGAGTTGTTAGATAGAGGACTTGTTCGTCCCAGTGTTTCACCGTGGGGAGCTCCTGTCTTATTTGTTAAAAAGAAGGATGGTAGTATGAGAATGTGCATTGACTACCGACAGCTGAATCGCATCATTGTACGAAACAGGTATCCATTACCACGTATAGATGACTTGTTCGATCAGTTGCAAGGAGCTGGGTTTTTCTCGAAGATTGACTTGAGGTCAGGGTATCATCAGTTGAGATTTCGGAAGGACGATATTCCGAAGACGGCGTTTCGTACGAGGTATGGGCATTATGAATTTCTGGTGATGTCGTTCGGACTCACCAACGCTCCAACAGCTTTTATGGATATGATGAACCGTATCTTTAGACCATTTATCGATCGGTTTATTATAGTTTTCATAGATGATATTCTTGTATATTCTCGGAGTCAGACGGAGCACGAGCAGCATTTACGTATCACATTGCAGACCTTGAAGGAGCATCAGCTGTATGCAAAATTTTCCAAGTGTGCTTTTTGGCTCGATAGTGTGGAGTTTTTGGGTCACATAGTTACAAGAGAAGGTATATGTGTGGACCCAAAGAAGATTGAAGCGGTACAACACTGGCCCAGGCCTATGTCAGTTACGGAGGTTCGGAGTTTCTTAGGTCTGGCAGGTTATTACAGACGCTTCGTACAGGATTTCTCACGGATAGCGGCACCTTTGATAGGATTAACTAGGAAGGAAGTTCCATTTCAATGGACAGATGCGTGTGAGCAGAGTTTCCAACAGTTGAAGACGCGGTTGACGACTGCACCTATATTATCTTTACCTTCCGGGTCAGGGGGTTTCGTCGTGTATTGTGATGCTTCTAGAGTGGGTCTAGGCTGTGTGTTGTTGCAACACGGCAGAGTTATAGCTTATGCTTCTCGACAGTTGAAGAGGCATGAACAAAACTACCCCACTCATGATCTAGAGATAGCTGCTGTAGTATTCGCATTGAAGATTTGGAGACATTACTTGTATGGAGAATTGTGTCAAATCTTCACAGATCATAAAAGCTTAAGGTATATCTTTCAGCAGAGAGATCTGAACCTCAGGCAGCGTAGATGGATGGAACTGGTGAAAGATTACGATTGTGAGATCTTGTACCATCCAGGCAAGGCGAATGTTGTAGCAGATGCCTTGAGTAGGAGGCCTGAAGGTAGTTTATCTCATTTGAGCATTTTGTAGAGACAGTCTTCTACAGACTGGCAGATCTTATGTGATAGTCGTATACAGTTTGAGTTCACGTCAGCAGGAGACCAACTAGCACATGTTCGCACCAGACCTCAGTTATTGGATCGCATTCGGGAGGCGCAGCCCACAGATACTCGTATGATGGAGATTATGGATCAGGTTAGGCAGGGCAGGGAGACGGAGTTTATGATTGATGATCATGGAGTATTACGTTTTAGGACTCGTCTCTGTGTGCCGGATTCTGACGGATTGAGGCGTGAGATTTTGGAGGATGCCTACAGATCAGCATACAGCATTCATCCTGGTTCCACCAAAATGTATCGTGATTTGAAAGATATTTATTGGTGGGAAGAAATGAAGAAGGATGTTACAGATTATGTTTCACGATGCTTGACTTGTCAGCAAGTCAAAGCAGAACATCAGAGGCCAGCCGGGGAGCTGCAGCCCTTACCCATTCCAGAATGGAAATGGGAACAGATTTCCATGGATTTCATGGTGGGTCTACCCAGGACGAGCAGAGGGTATAATTCCATTTGGGTAATTATGGATAGGTTGACAAAGGCTGCCCATTTTCTTCCAGTAAAGACGACGTATGGATTTGCTCAGTATGCACAGGTTTATATCGATGAGATTGTACGTCTACATGGAGTGCCGACATGCATAGTATCAGATCGAGGTACCCAGTTCACTAGCAGGCTATGGCAGAAACTTCAGGATGCTCTTGGTACACAGCTGAGTTTTAGTACGGCTTTCCACCCCCAGACAGATGGTCGGTCGGAGGGGACCATTCAGATACTAGAGGATATGCTTCGGGCTTGTAGTCTTGATTTTGGTGGCAGTTGGGATTGTTACCTACCTTTGGTAGAATTCTCGTACAACAACAGTTTTCAGGAGACGATCCAGATGGCACCCTTTGAAGCTTTGTATGGGAGGAAATGTCGATCACCTGTTTGCTGGACGGAACTCAGTGAGAGTGACATTTTGGGACCGCAAATAGTACAGGAAACTACAGAGAAGATTCAATTGAAACGAGATAGAATGAAAGCGGCTCAATGTAGACAGAAGTCATACGCAGATCGACGACGACGTAAACTCGAGTTTGATGTGGGAGATCATGTGTTCCTTCGAGTATCTCCAATGAAAGGTGTGATGCGCTTCGGGAAAAAAGGGAAGCTCAGCCCCAGATATATTGGACCTTACGAGATTTTAGAGAGGGTGGGCGCTGTAGCTTATCGGTTAGAACTTCCACATAATTTTCCCGACGTGCATCCGGTGTTTCACGTTTCGATGCTTCGCAGATATCTTCACGATCCGTCTCATGCGATCCAACATCAGACCTTACAGCTTGAGCCAGATTTATCCTACACAGTGCAGCCAATCGCTATTCTTGACTGGTAGGCAAAGCAACTACGATCAAGGATACTTCCATCTGTAAAGGTTCTCTGGCAAGGAAAGAATCGCGAGGAGGTTACTTGGGAGACGGAGGATGCAATGCGAAAGAAATTTCCACATCTTTTCGTAGGTATGTCTAGTAATTATTTTAAATTCGGAGACCGAATTTTCTTAAGGGGGGAATATTGTAACATTTGGAATATTTAGAAATAAATAAAATTAATTAAATTAATAATAATTTGATAAATCACAAAACTGTTAAAATAAAATATGCCAATCTTCATAAGTTATATGTAGTAAAAATTAAATTAGAATTTTTGAATGCAAATTAAATAAGTTATAAGGGTTTTAGTGACAAATTTAGCTTCATTTTAACAAAATGTGTGTTTTATAATAAGTTATGTTGTGAGGGGTTAACTTGTTAAGTTTAAGTTTTTATGCAAATAAGAGATTGTTGTGGATATAAGTGAAAGCGAGTGGAAATTATTTTAGTTCAGAACTTATATTCAAATTAAAACAAAAATTTGAAGATAATGCATAAACCACCTCATGCTTGCATGCACACCTTCAACCTCCACCTCCTCCTTGCATGAAACATGCACACCCTAGCCCTTGACACCTCCACCTTCCCTTATCTCTTCCTCCACTCAGTTATATAACTCATTCTCAGTTCAAAACTCAGATCAAAACTTTAAAGAATTAAAAGAAAAGAAAAGTTAAGAGAGAAAAAGAAAGAACAAGAGGAAGAAGAAGAAAGAGGAGTTTGTTCTTGAGTTTTGTTCATCATCAACCTAGGAAGGACTTAGCATCTTGGAGGGTTATTCCTACAACTAATTGGAGGGTAAATTCTTAAACTCTTTAGGTAATTTAAGTTCTGTAGCTTATTTAGTTTAAAGTTAATCAAGTCACATAATATCGTATTTTAGTTAAAATTAATCTCTGTTAAAATCTGCTTTGATCTGGAAAATAATTAAATTAATTAAACAGAGTTAAAATGATGTAGGAAACAACTAGATTAAACCATAAGACCAAGACACCAGGGGGCCGGTTTTTGGCCGGCGACCATAGGGGAAAATCCGGCGTCGCCGGCCTTGGGGGGAGCTTTGTGGGTTTGCTCTGTTAGGTAGTTTACAGTGCACAATTTTGGCTATTTTGGTGTTGTTTAATTAAAGTAGTTCACTGTAAAAAGAATCTGGAAACATATATCGGAAAGGGTAATTTAAAATGCTAAATACGACACGGTTAAAATACGTCGCGATTTAGTTTCTGTAACAGTACAGATTAAGGTTAAAACCCAGCAAGATTAAGTGTTTAATAGCTTGATATAATCGAATAGTATGTAACTTGTAAGTGGGAAAGGGTGTTTGTCTTTTCCGTCGTATCGGAATAGCCGTTTTCTTATATACGTTAATTTGTAAATTTAGACTCAGATACAAGAATTACGGAAGCCGCGAGGAAAGGGAAAGAATTACCATTTCCGGAGTAGATTCGACTTTTCCGGTGAGTAGACTAAACATCTACCGGGGAATTTTGTAAAGATGGCGTGTTTCGCTCGTAATTTTACTTCACTTAATGTTTTATATTGCTATGCTTAATTGATAAATTGCATTCATTATAAATATATATAAATTGCTTAGTTGTTAGAACACTTCACAATTATCGACGAGTCATGCCACGTGCACGTCTTACATGCTACACACACCTCGTCGATATTACTATGTCACTTCACACTTAAAAATAATACTTATTGACATGAAATTAAATCATATTTCACATATCCATAATAGTAGTAAATGGCATCATTTATATCATGTTAGTATAGGTATATTTCTTGTTTAGATACGAGGTAATTGAAGTATTGAGGATTTATGGTTTTAAATTTTGAATATTATCCCACAGATCTGGTAATTTTCATGATTTGTGTTACATGTACATATTAAGACGTTTTTATGATTTGAGTTTATTACGAACCGAGTCGGTGGATATACGGTTACGGATTCGTGGTATTGATTCCGAACCGAGTCGGTGGATATACGGTTACGGATTTACAGTGTTATCCAGACTGAGTTGGTGGGGAATACAGTCGGATACAAAGTGGACTTTGTGATATCAGAATCATTCGAGCAATGATGCCTATGAGAAATGGAAGTTTTGTGTCGTTGATGGATACGAAGAAATGAATTTATTGATAATAGATGATGATATTTCAGTGGTATTATGAGCTTTACTTCATGCATTGATGATTTTTCACATATAATCAGACATTATACGTGTTCACATTTCAGTTATTATGATTTTCATATTTACTTTATTCACCGTTATATGTTAGTTATATTCACTGAGTTGGCAACTCACCGCCGTTGTGCCACAGTTCCTTGCAGGGATAGAGTGGACGGGTAGCTGCGAGGCAGAGCGACTTTCGCAGTTGTATTTCATCTTTTGTTAGGTAGGTTACATGTGTAGTAACCTTCCTTTTTGATTTTGTTTTTTGTATCTAGAAAGTCTCCATCAAACCTGTATTTTGACTTAGAATGAGAGACTGTATATATATGGACAGTTGAGATCTTTGGTCAGTATATCATAGTTTCTTTCTTTATGAGATTCATAGTGATGTTCTATATGTTTATATTCATGTTCATTGTTAATATTGTTGATTCCAACTAGGAATACAACTAAACTTAACCTTTATTATTTGTTAATAAATTAACCTCATAAATTGGGATTTTTACTTTAAAAAAAAACTAAATCTTCATAAATAATTCCGCGTTAAGGTATTATGATCTTGGTTTTTGGCTTACTTGGACTTTGTACATATCTTTAGATATGATACAATCTAAGTGCCGGTCACATCCACACTTGGGTCGTGACAATGTATGCATACAAATATAGAAAAAGAGTTTGATTAAAGAATTAATCTAAAAGTCATTTGTTAAATCAACACTTGATTTCGCAAACCGGTCATATCACATACGACCCGACCAATAGAAAATGCCTGATTAATATACGGTATCACATATCCGTATTTAATCGGGTCCCCGCGCATATCTCATATGCACACCACATCTTTTCGCCTGAGCCAGGAATCTTCATTGTGGGACTCTAAGACTCGTCAATACGCCGGCAGTAGGTAATGATCATATCAAATACCTACAAGCCGCAAGCGGTCAGCTAAACGTAACGGCCACCCGGGTGTTGATCGATCAGAAGAAAACAAGCGAACCTGTTACAACTCCAGTCGAGCCAACCGGCAATACTACCGTACAGTCCGGTCTCTTCGTCAGATATGCTGCATATCGAGTCTAGGGATGGTAACGTCGACCCCAATAACTCAATAAGTCGTGCCGATGAATGGTCTATAACAGATCAAGAAACTACTGATAACACTTATCAATAAATCTGAACAGCCCTGGCCAGGGACTTACTGATATAGCCAATCGAGCACAGCACAACATCAACTCCCAATACCGGGAAAGACGAAACCCCTCCTATCGCTCATTGCCTTCGTGTGTCTCGGGACTGTCCCCAACGGCCACCTGTTTGCACGACTCAGTAGAGCCGTGGTAGGGTGGTAATCAAAGTACAGTGGGAGAACACACAAGACTCTATGACGATCTCGGGTCTACAGACTAACCTGCACCAGTGTCACCTGAGAACTGCTATCCGACGATAGATATAATTCCATATAGGAGTTCTCGGCGAGTCCGTCCAGTGTACCCAGTCACCACTGAGCACTCGTATACGATCTCGATGTCAAACATCGATGAATGTGGGAATATCCATCGCCAATCATATCGGTCTAGTATCATATACGCTAGTCTACTCTGGTATATCGATGCCCCGTCTCGATACACCTACGACTAGGGACATTCCAGGATATGCTTATAAACTACAGATGTCCCACTAGTATGATCTCCATCATAATCACAGTATTCAAGTCTATATCCTCAGGGCTTTATCAACATATATGAATGAATAAAAGCATGATCAAAACAACATGTCAGATAAAGAAGAACCAGATAGCATACTATCATGTCGAGCAAGAATGTACACTGAATATATATATATATATATATATATATATATGTATAAATACATCACTATCATATAATGGCCTCTAGGGCATACATATATCCAACACCGTCTTCAAAGCCGAGCGTCCCCAGACCGAAAGAGAGTAGGAGGTCGGGACAGAAAATAAATAAATAAATAAATAAAAAGGGAGATGCAACACGAGGACTTCCCAGGAGGTCACACATCCTAGAGTACTACTCTCGCCCGAGCACGCTTAACTGCGGAGTCCAGATGGGATCCGGTGCTTTAGTGCTGGTTTGGTCGCATCCGAAAGGCCTGGGTCGCCATACTCTTTTATTCCCTTACGGGTCGCATCGGATTCGGCATATTCTTCATTCATTGTCTGCCGGTTTCTCTCCTTTTCTCGGTCAGATTGAGCCGCAATAAACGTTAGGCTGGATATACCGAAGACCAGCGCCGTTTTACTCCGTCTTCCTTGCCCGTCGTCCTTAATTTCAGTCGGGGTGGCGGATACGTTCTGTTTTTACCTCCGATCGTCCCAAATCCGGGAGAGGGGGGGCGTCTCGCCCGTTGAACCGAAAGCCCGCAACGAAAAATTCCGTCTTCAAAGCCGAGCGTCCCCAGACCGAAAGAGAGTAGGAGGTCGGGACAGAAAATAAATAAATAAATAAAAAAGGGGATGCAACACGAAGACTTCCCAGGAGGTCACCAATCCTAGTACTACTCTCACCCAAGCACGCTTAACTGCGGAGTTCTGATGGGATCCAGTGCTTTAGTGCTGGTATGGTCGCATCCGAAAGGCCTGGGTTGCCATACTCTTTTATTCCCTTCCGGGCCGCGTCGGATTCGGCATATTCTTAATTCATTGTCTGCCGGTTTCTCTCCTTTTATCCGTCAGATTGAGCTGCAATAAACGTTAGGCTGGATATACCGAAGACCAGCGCAGTTTTACTCCGTCTTCCTTGCTTGTCGTCCTTAATTTCAGTCGGCGGTGGCGGATACGTTCTTTTTTTTACCTCCGATCGTCCCAAATCCGGGAGGGGGGCGTCTCGCCCGTTGAATCGAAAGCCCGCAACGAAATATTCCGTCCTCAAAGCCGAGCGTCCCCAGACCGAAAGAGAGTAGGAGGTCGGGACAGAAAATAAATAAATAAATAAATAAAAAGAGGATGCAACACGAGGACTTCCCAGGAGGTCACCCATCCTAGGTACTACTCTCGCCCAAGCACGCTTAACTGCGGAGTTCTGATGGGATCCGCTGCTTTAGTGCTGGTATGTCGCATCCGAAAGGCCTGGGTCGCCATACTCTTTTATTCCCTTCCGGGCCGCGTCGGATCCGTCATATTCTTCATTCGTTGTCTGCCGGTTTCTCTCCTTTTCTCCGTCAGATTGAGCCGCAATAAACGTTAGGCTGGATATACCGAAAACCAGCGCCGTTTTACTCCGTCATCCTTAATTTCAGTCGGGGGTGGCGGATACGTTCTGTTTTTACCTCCGATCGTCCAAAATCCGAGAGGGGGGCATCTCCCCCGTTGAACCGAAAGCCCGCAACGAAATATTCCGTCTTCAAAGCCGAGCGTCCCCAAACCGAAAGAGAGTAGGAGGTCAGGACAGAAAATAAATAAATAAATAAATAAAAAGGGGGATGCAACACGAGGACTTCCCAGGAGGTCACCGATCCTAGTATTACTCTCGCCCATGCACGCTTAACTGCGGAGTTCTGATAGGATCCGGTGCTTTAGTGCTGGTATGGTCGCATCCGAAAAGCCTGGGTCGCCATACTCTTTTATTTCCTTTCGGGCCGCGTCGGATTCGGCATATTCTTCATTCGTTGTCTACCGTTTTTTCTCCTTTTCTCCGTCAGATTGAGCCTCAATAAACGTTAGGCTGGATATACCGAAGACCAGCGTCGTTTTACTCCGTCTTCCTTACCCGTCGTCCTTAATTTCAGTCAGGGGTAGCGGATACGTTCTGTTTTTACCTCCGATCGCCCCAAATCCGGGAGGGGTGGGGCGTCTCGCCCGTTGAAACGAAAGCCCGCAACGAAATATTCCGTCTTCAAAGCCGAGCGTCCCCAGACCGAAAACGAGTATGAGGTCAGGATAGAAAATAAATAAATAAAAGGGGATGCAACACGAGGACTTCCTAGGAGGTCACCCATCCTAGTACTACTCTCGCCCAAGCACGCTTAACTGCAGAGTTCTGATCGGATCCGGTGCTTTAGTGCTGATATGGTCGCATCCAATAAGCTTGGGTCGCCATACTCTTTTATTCCCATCCGGGCCACGACGGATTCGGCATATTCTTCTTTCGTTGCCTGCCGGTTTCTTTCCTTTTCCACGTCAGATTGAGCCGCAATAAACGTTAGGCTGGATATACCGAAAACCAGCGGCCAGGAAGGGAATAAAGAGAATGGCGACCCAGGCCTTTCGGATGCGACCATACCAGCACTAAAGCACCGGATCCCATCAGAACTCCGCAGTTAAGCGTGCTCGGGCGAGAGTAGTACTAGGATGGGTGGCCTCCTGGGAAGTCCTCGTGTTGCATCCCCTTTTTATTTATTTATTTTCTGTCCCGATCTCCCACTCTCTTTCGGTATGGTGACGATCGGCTTTGAGGACGGAATATTTCGTTGCGGGGATTTCGGTTCAACGAGCGAGACGTCCCCCCCTCCTTCCCGGATTTGGGACGATCGGAGTCGGAGGGGAAAAAACAGAACGTATCCGCCGTCCCAGACTGAAATTAAGGAGGACGGGAAAGGAAGACGGAGTAAAAGGGCGCTGGTCTTCGGTATATCCAGCCTAACGTTTATTGCGGCTCAATCTGACGGAGAAAAGGAGAGAAACCGGCAGACAACGATTGAAGAATATGCCGAATCCGACGCGGCCAGGAAGGGAATAAAAGAGAATGGCGACCCAGGACTCTCGGATGTGACCATACCAGCACTAAAGAACCGGATCCCATCAAAACTCCGCTGTTAAGCATGCTCGGGCGAGAGTAGTACTAGGATGGGTGGCCTCCTGGGAAGTCCTCGTGTTGCATCCCCTTTTTATTTATTTATTTTCTGTCCCGACCGCCCACTCTCTTTCGGTATGGTGACGATCGGCTTTGAGGACGGAATATTTCGTTGCGGGGATTTCGGTTCAACGAGCGAGACGCCCCCCCTCCCTCCCGGATTTGGGACGATCGGAGTCGGAGGGGAAAAAACAAGGCGTATCCGCCGTCCCAGACTGAAATTAAGGAGGACGGGAAAGGAAGACGTAGTAAAAGGGCGCTGGTCTTCGGTATATCCAGCCTAACGTTTATTGCGGCTCAATCTTACGGAGAAAAGGAGAGAAACCGACAGACAACGAATGAAGAATATGCCGAATCCGACGCGGCCAGGAAGGGAATAAAAGAGAATGGCGACCCAGGACTTTCGGATGCGACCATACCAGCACTAAAGCACCGGATCCCATCAGATCTCCGCAGTTAAGCGTGCTTGGGTGAGAGTAGTACTAGGATGGGTGACCTCCTGGGAAGTCCTCGTGTTGCGTCCCCTTTTTATTTATTTATTTTCTGTCCCGACCTCCCACTCTCTTTCGGTATGGTGACGATCGGCTTTGAGGACGGAATATTTCGTTGCGGGGATTTCGGTTCAACGAGCGAGACGCCCCCCCTCCCTCCCGGATTTGGGACGATCGTAGTCGGAGGGGAAAAAACAGAACGTATCCGCCGTCCCAGACTGAAATTAAGGAGGACGGGAAAGGAAGACGGAGTAAAAGGGCACTGGTCTTCGGTATATCCAGCCTAACGTTTATTGCGGCACATTCTGACGGAGAAGAGGAGAGAAACCGGCAGACAACGAATGAAGAATATGCCGAATCCGACGCGGCCAGGAAGGGAATAAAAGAGAATGGCGACCCAGGCCTTTCGGATGAGACCATACCAGCACTAAAGCACCGGATCCCATCAGAACTCCGCAGTTAAGCGTGCTCGGGCGAGAGTAGTACCCGGATGGGTGGCCTCCTGGGAAGTCCTCGTGTTGCATCCCCTTTTTATTTATTTATTTTCTGTCCCGACCTCCCACTCTCTTTCGGTATGGTGACGATCGGCTTTGAGGACGGAATATTTCGTTGCGGGGATTTCGGTTCAACGAGCGAGACGCCCCCCTCCCTCCCGGATTTGGGACGATCGGAGTCGGAGGGGAAAAAAACAGAACGTATCCGCCGTCCCAGACTAAAATTAAGGAGGACGGGAAAGGAAGACGGAGTAAAAGGGCGCTGGTCTTCGGTATATCCAGCATAACGTTTATTGCGGCTCAATCTGACGGAGAAAAGGAGAGAAACCGGAAGACAACGAATGAAGAATATGCCGAATCCGACGCGGCCAGGAAGGGAATAAAAGAGAATGGCGACCCAGGCCTTTCGTATGCGACCATACAAGCACTAAAGCACCGGATCCCATCAGAACTCCGCAGTTAAGCGTGCTCGGGCAAGAGTAGTACTAGGTTGGGTGGCCTCCTGGGAAGTCCTCGTGTTGCATCCCATTTTTATTTATTTATTTTCTGTCCCGACCTCCCACTCTCTTTCGGTATGGTGATGAACGGCTTTGAGGACGGAATATTTCGTTGCGGGGATTTCGGTTCAACGAGCGAGACGTCCCCCCTCCCTCCCGGATTTGGGACGATCGGAGTCGGAGGGGAAATTACAGAACGTATCCATCGTCCCAGACTGAAATTAAGGAGGACGGGAAAGGAAGACGGAGTAAAAGGGCGCTGGTCTTCGGTATATCCTGTCTAACGTTTATTGCGGCTCAATCTGACGGAGAAAAATAGAGAAACCGGCAGACAACGAATGAAGAATATGCCGAATCCGACGCGGCCAGGAAGGGAATAAAAGAGAATGGCGACCCAGGCCTTTCGGATGCGACCATACCAGCACTAAAGCACCGGAACCCATCAGAACTCTGCAGTTAAGCATGCTTGGGCGAGAGTAGTACTAGGATGGGTGACCTCCTGGGAAGTCCTTGTGTTGCATCCCCTTTTTATTTATTTATTTTCTGTCCCGACCTCCCACTCTCTTTCGGTATGGTGACGATCGGCTTTGAGGACGGAATATTTCGTTGCGGGGATTTTGGTTCAACGAGCGAGACGTCCCCCCCTCCCTCCCGGATTTGGGACGATCGGAGTCGGAGGGGAAAAAACAGAACGTATCCGCCGTCCCAGACTGAAATTAAGGAGGACGGGAAAGGAAGACGGAGTAAAAGGGCGCTGGTCTTCGGTATATCCAGCCTAACGTTTATTTCGGCTCAATCCGACGGAGAAAAGGAGAGAAACCGGCAGACAACGAATGAAGAATATGCCGAATCCGACGCGGCCAGGAAGGGAATAAAAGAGAATGGCGAGCCAGGCCTTTCGGATACGACCATACAAGCACTAAAGCACCGGATCCCATCAGAACTCCGCAGTTAAGCGTGCTTGGGCGAGAGTAGTACTAGGATGGGTGACCTCCTGGGAAGTCCTCGTGTTGCGTCCCCTTTTTATTTATTTATTTTCTGTCCCGAACTCCCACTCTCTTTCGGTATGGTGACGATCGGCTTTGAGGATGGAATATTTCGTTGCGGGGATTTCGGTTCAACGAGCGAGACGCCCCCCTCCCTCCCGGATTTGGGATGGTCGGAGTCGGAGGGGAAAAAACAGAACGTATCCGCCGTCCCAGACTGAAATTAAGGAGGACGGGAAAGGAAGACGGAGTAAAAGGGCGCTGGTCTTCGGTATATCCAGCCAAACGTTTATTGCGGCTCAATCTGACGGAGAAAAGGAGAGAAACCGGCAGACAACGAATGAAGAATATGCCGAATCCGACGCGGCCAGGAAGGGAATAAAAGAGAATGGCAACCCAGGCCTTTCGGATGCGACCATACCAGCACTAAAGCACCAGATCCCATCAGAACTCCGCAGTTAAGCGTGCTCGGGCGAGAGTAGTACTAGGATGAGTGGCCTCCAGGGAAGTCCTCGTGTTGCATCCCCTTTTTATTTATTTATTTTCTGTCCCGACCTCCCACTCTCTTTCGGTATGGTGACGAACGACTTTGAGGACGGAATATTTCGTTGCGGGGATTTCGGTTCAACGAGCGAGACGCCCCCCTCCCTCACGGATTTGGGACGATCGGGGCCTCCAGGGAAGTCCTCGTGTTGCATCCCCTTTTTATTTATTTATTTTCTGTCCCGACCTCCCACTCTCTTTCGGTATGGTGACGAACGGCTTTGAGGACGGAATATTTCGTTGCGGGGATTTCGGTTCAACGAGCGAGACGCCCCCCTCCCTCCCGGATTTGGGACGATCGGAGTTGGAGGGGAAAAAACAGAACGTATCCGCCGTCCCAGACTGAAATTAAGGAGGACGGGAAAGGAAGACGGAGTAAAAAGGCGCTGGTCTTCGGTATATCCAGCCAAACGTTTATTGCGGCTCAATCTGACGGAGAAAAGGAGAGAAACCGGCAGACAACGAATGAAGAATATGCCGAATCCGACGCGGCCAGGAAGGGAATAAAAGAGAATGGCAACCCAGGCCTTTCGGATGCGACCATACCAGCACTAAAGCACCAGATCCCATCAGAACTCCGCAGTTAAGCGTGCTCGGGCGAGAGTAGTACTAGGATGAGTGGCCTCTAGGGAAGTCCTCGTGTTGCATCCCCTTTTTATTTATTTATTTTCTGTCCCGACCTCCCACTCTCTTTCGGTATGGTGACGATCGGCTTTGAGGACGGAATATTTCGTTGCGGGGATTTCGGTTCAACGAGCGAGACGCCCCCCTCCCTCCCGGATTTGGGACGATCGGAGTCGGAGGGGAAAAAAACAGAACGTATCCGCCGTCCCAGACTAAAATTAAGGAGGACGGGAAAGGAAGACGGAGTAAAAGGGCGCTGGTCTTCGGTATATCCAGCATAACGTTTATTGCGGCTCAATCTGACGGAGAAAAGGAGAGAAACCGGCAGACAATGAATGAAGAATATGCCGAATCCGACGCGGCCAGGAAGGGAATAAAAGAGAATGGCGACCCAGGCCTTTCGGATGCGACCATACAAGCACTAAAGCACCGGATCCCATCAGAACTCCGCAGTTAAGCGTGCTCGGGCGAGAGTAGTACTAGGTTGGGTGGCCTCCTGGGAAGTCCTCGTGTTGCATCCCCTTTTTATTTATTTATTTTCTGTCCCGACCTCCCACTCTCTTTCGGTATGGTGATGAACGGCTTTGAGGACGGAATATTTCGTTGCGGGGATTTCGGTTCAACGAGCGAGACGTCCCCCCTCCCTCCCGGATTTGGGACGATCGGAGTCGGAGGGGAAATTACAGAACGTATCCATCGTCCCAGACTGAAATTAAGGAGGACGGGAAAGGAAGACGGAGTAAAAGGGCGCTGGTCTTCGGTATATCCTGCCTAACGTTTATTGCGGCTCAATCTGACAGAGAAAAGGAGAGAAACCGGCAGACAACGAATGAAGAATATGCCGAATCCGACGCGGCCAGGAAGGGAATAAAAGAGAATGGCGACCCAGGCCTTTCGGATGCGACCATACCAGCACTAAAGCACCGGAACCCATCAGAACTCTGCAGTTAAGCATGCTTGGGCGAGAGTAGTACTAGGATGGGTGACCTCCTGGGAAGTCCTTGTGTTGCATCCCCTTTTTATTTATTTATTTTCTATCCCGACCTCCCACTCTCTTTCGGTATGGTGACGATCGGCTTTGAGGACGGAATATTTCGTTGCGGGGATTTCGGTTCAACGAGCGAGACGTCCCCCCCTCCCTCCCGGATTTGGGACGATCGGAGTCGGAGGGGAAAAAACAGAACGTATCCGCCGTCCCAGACTGAAATTAAGGAGGACGGGAAAGGAAGACGGAGTAAAAGGGCGCTGGTCTTCGGTATATCCAGCCTAACGTTTATTTCGGCTCAATCCGACGGAGAAAAGGAGAGAAACCGGCAGACAACGAATGAAGAATATGCCGAATCCGACGCGGCCAGGAAGGGAATAAAAGAGAATGGCGACCCAGGCCTTTCGGATACGACCATACAAGCACTAAAGGACCGGATCCCATCAGAACTCCGCAGTTAAGCGTGCTTGGGCGAGAGTAGTACTAAGATGGGTGACCTCCTGGGAAGTCCTCGTGTTGCGTCCCCTTTTTATTTATTTATTTTCTGTCCCGAACTCCCACTCTCTTTCGGTATGGTGACGATCGGCTTTGAGGACGGAATATTTCGTTGCGGGGATTTCGGTTCAACGAGCGAGACGCCCCCCTCCCTCCCGGATTTGGGACGATCGGAGTCGGAGGGGAAAAAACAGAACGTATCCGCCGTCCCAGACTGAAATTAAGGAGGACGGGAAAGGAAGACGGAGTAAAAGGGCGCTGGTCTTCGGCATATCCAGCCTAACGTTTATTGCGGCTCAATCTGACGGAGAAAAGGAAAGAAACCGGCAGACAACGAATGAAGAATATGTCGAATCCGACGCGGGCAGGAAGGGAATAAAAGAGAATGGCGACCCAGGCCTTTCGGATGCTACCATACCAGCACTAAAGCACCGGACCCCATCAGAACTCCGCAGTTAAGCGTGCTTGGGCGAGAGTAGTACTAGGATGGGTGACCTCCTGGAAAGTCCTCGTGTTGCATCCCCTTTTTATTTATTTATTTTCTGTCCCGACCTCCCATTCTCTTTCAGTATGGTGACGATCGGCTTTGAGGACGGAATATTTCGTTCCGGGGATTTCGGTTCAACGAGCGAGACGCCCCCCTCCCTTCCGGATTTAGGACGATCGGAGTCGGAGGGGAAAAAACAGAACGTATCCACCGTCCCAGACTGAAATTAAGGAGGACGGGAAAGGAAGACGGAGTAAAAGGGCACTGGTATGACACGTACTTGAATATATTTTTGCATGCATTGATAGTTATTGAAGGGATTTCAAAAAAGCGAGCTATAGCCTCAGTATTTATCTACGTGTCTGATATGACACGAAATGTTTAAAACAAGGAGACCCTTCTAAATTGTTTCCAAAACGGCGGAACGTACATTTCAAACACAGGTATATATGTATATAGTTATTTTCTTATGATAGACGTCCGCCACTGTGTAGTGTTATACGCGTTGCACAGTGACTTAAAGAGATTGGCATGCATTTCCTTCAGACACTTACAGATATAGATTCGATATTTACATGTATAGTTTCGAGTTATGTCATATCGGTTTTGATTTGGATTTGGCATTGATGTCTTCTCCATGACTCCGATGATTGCGGGATGCTTGACGGAGTTTTGATTTGAGTTGTATGCTCATTTTTCAAGCGCATGCGCTACGCTACGATTTGTTTTAAGTATTTACAATTTCGGAGCCCCGACGACTTGATGGTTTTTCTGAGATGTTTTAGTATTTGGGGGAGTTTGAATTTAAATTCGGGGACCGAATTTCTTTAAGGGGGGAAGATTGTAACGCTTTGAAAATCGTTTCGGTGAAATTTCGGAAAAAATCGGTAAAATGGGTATTCTGTAAAAAGTCAAAATACAAATATCTTATTATAAAAATTAAATATACATATTCTAGCTATGTAATTGCTTTATTATTTGGTGTTTATTGAGCCACTGGTGAAATTTCAAATTTTCTGAAAAAAATATTATTTTATTATTATTTTAAGCCGTCACTAATACATTTAATTAGGGAAAATTACAAATTGGAATGAGTTGAAACAAATTTTGTGCAACATAAAACATTAAATAAAAATTTTTCATGTGGTTTTTGGAACGAAATCATTTGCCAAAACGGTTTAGAAATTATTGAAGAAAAAAGGCTTTTTTTTAGCGTAAATGGATGTTTGGGGTATTATATTTATCATTTTTCATCACCCCACACCCGTACCCACATCCACACACTCCCATTTACTTCTCCCCTTGAAGAATTCAGCAGCCCCCATTTATTTTCCCCACTTTAATTTCAAAGGAAAGAAATGAAAGAAAAGAAAAGAAAATGGAGAAATGAGGTGGACCTTTGACCTTGAATTGACTTTGACTTCTTCCCCCACTTTCTCTACCTCCCTCTCTCTCCTCTCCCACTCCTATTCAGCCGACCCCCCTCCCTCCTACAGCAGCAACAGCCCCCCCATTTCCCTTCTCTTTTCTCTTCAAACTTCATCAAAAATTGCCTCAAATCCATCAAAAAAAAATGCCAAAAACCAAATCCGACTCCTACCCATTTTAGCTTAGCCCGTATAGCATGGATCCTTGTGAAAAGAGAGCATTTTGGAGGGCCATTGATGCTTGTGGATCTTCAAATGTTTTTGGGTATAATTCTAAAACATTTTTGCTTAATTTGTTACTAATTTCTTAAAGCTAATTTAATTAAGTGTTAATTTGGTTTATGTGAGTTTAATTGCATGATTAAAGATTTCAAGTTAGGGTTTGTTGTGGAAATGAGTTGTGTTTGATTGTGTATGGTTTAGTGAGGTGGATTAACATATTTAGTTTTGTAGAAAACTAATCTAGTTGTTAATTACAAGTTGTTACTTGAAAAATGTCCAAATTAAGCTTTTTGTTGCAAACTAGTTTTTTTGATTTAATTCGAAATATGAGATTAAAAATATGGTTAGGGTTTTTATCATATTATTAACTTTATTAAGTGTAGTTTAACACTTTAGTTCATGGAAATCCAACCTAAATTGTAGTTTGTGCATTTTTGCTATGAAATTGTTAAAAAAGGGTATTTTGTAAACTAGAATATTAGGGTTTTTGGAATTTAATGAGATTAAATTCCGGAAATTGTTTCTATGACTTATTTAAGATATTTAATAGGTATATTGGCCGCTACATTCATTTAAACATCATGTTTTGTACAAAAACGGCGAATTGTGCTTGTTAGATTTTCGGAAAAATGACTTTTTAAGTGAAATTGGGGATTTTGGGAATTGTAAGCTATTTTATATTATAATTAGTGCTTGTAATTGCGCAAATGAGTGTGATTGGATTTTTCTCAATGGTTTGACGTTTGTACATCGACATCGAGGGTTGGTTTGACTATTCTTGCATGCGTAGGCGATAGGTTTGGACCTACGCGTGATACGCGTGCCGATTTGATTTTCGTAAGCCGTTTCGATTTCGAATTTAGTTTTAATGCGATACGGTGCGTTATGATATGTAGGTACCCCATGTGGACTTCGAGACGACAAGCAAGCGCGTGGCGACGTCGGCACCGGCTAGCGAGGACCAGGTGAGTAGATTTATATCTATGGGGAGAAGTCGGGTGGATGGCGTATAGCACCCCCGCAGTCCGTGGTGGTGTATACGGATGCGTATACACACCAACAATTATTATATGTTATTTGGGATTAATAACGAAGCTTAGGATGGATATTGGTGTGTTGGATTACTTTAGTGTTGCGAACCCTAGGGTAGTGTTGCACTACACATACACACATACATACTTGCATACATTCCTATTTATATGTGCTCATGAGATTCTTTTGTAACGTTTTGAAAAAAGCTTTTTTCGGTGAAATTAGTGTAAAGGGAAATTGGGGTATAGTATTTATCTTTTTTTCCCTCACCCACACCCTCCACACTCTCTCTCCTCACCCCCTAGGCTGCTGGCCGAGCCCCCCTTGGCAGCCCCAAAACCTTGTCCCCTCATTTCACAAAAGAAAGAATTAAAAAGGAAAAGAAAGTATAAGAAAATGAGGTATGGGTTTGGGTTGACTTGGACTTTTCTTTACATGGTTTTTCCCCACACCACACCCTCTCTCTCCTCTCCTCTTGGCTCAGCACCAGGTCCCCCAACAGCCCCCCAACAGCAGCCCCTATTTTTCCCCTCTCATTCTCATCAAAAAATCCATCTTTTTGCCTCAAAATCAAGCTAAAACCTCTATAATTCTTCAATCCAACTCTTACCCTTTATTTCTTTGCCCAAGCTAGCATGGATCTTGGAGGAAATTTGGCATTTTGGAGGCTATAATCTTCATGTTGATCTCTTGATCATGAGGTATAAAGATTCATCCATATTTGCTAGTTGTTAATTGAATGTTTAAATCAAGCTTAAATTGGTGTGTTAAAATAAATATAAGGGTTTTGAATTCAAGTTTGGAAATTCAAGTGGATGGTTTTAGATTATAGTTAGGGTTTTGTTGTGTGATTATGGTTGCAAGTGGAATTGATCATTTTGTGGAATGTGAAACATAATCAACTTGTTAGTTTGCAAATTGTTATATGTAAATTGTCCTAATTATGATTGTTTTGCAAACTAGATTTTTGTAATTTATATAAAGTAGTGAGATTAAATTCTAGTTAATTGTTGTGTGGCTTAGTTAATATGTTTTATTGAGGATTATGGCCACTAAAATTGTTAAAATATTTAAAGTTGATTAAAACACCAAGTTTTGAGCTAAAATGGAAAATTGTGCTAATTTGTAAACTAGGTTTCTAAAATAGTTATGTTCTTGTGAAATAAAATTCAAATTAAGGTTTCATGTCATTATAAATATTATATTGAGTGGTTTAATACTTTAGTTCATGAAAAACCAAGCTTAATTGATGAATTGTGAATTTTGCTTTAAAATGTGTTAAAAATTGATATTTTTGCAAACTAGGATTTTGGAAATTATGCAAATTTATGAGATTAAATTAGGGAAATGGTTTTTATGACTTATTTAAGATATTTAGTGAATATTGTGACCGCTAGATTCGTTTATACATCGAGTTTTGTACTAAAACGGGTAATTTTGCTTGCTAGTTTTTCGGAAAAACGGCTTTTAAAGTGAATTTGGGGTTTTTGTGAGTTTTAACCTATTTTATATTAATATTTGTGTTCGTGAATGTGCAAATGAGTGTATTTGGGTTTTTCTCGATGGTCTGGCGTTTGTACGCCGACGTTGAGGGTTTTTGGGTCGATTTGTGAAAGCAACCATAGGTTTTGACCTATGTGGGATTCGTGCGTCGTTTTGATCATGGGTCGGATTTTAATGAGATATGGTGCGTTATGATATGTAGGTACCCCCATGTGGACTTCGAGACGACAAGCAAGCGCGTGGCAACGTCGGCACCGGCTAGCGAGGACCAGGTGAGTAGATTTATATCTACGGGGAGAAGTCGGGTGGATGGCGTATAGCACCCCCGCAGTCCGTAATTAGTACTATGTAGTATATTTTTTTTATGTGTGATAGTTAGTGTGTTATGGTTAGTTAGGGGTAGAAATAACTAGCGTAGTTCCTAGTTGCGAACTATAGGATAGATTTGCACCCACACGCATACACTTGTGTGTTTCTTATACTTGCACGGTGTTTGATGATATGGGATGACTTTGGAGTTGAGTCGATGATGTGGGCTTTGTGCCGCGAGATCGGTGATTTGATATGACTCGTATTTGGGATACAAAATGTGATTCTTGCGGGTTCGGGATGTGTGTTTACCCCCGCATTCATACTTTGAAGATGATATCAGTTGTACTAGACTTAGATCAGTACCCCAGATTATATGATATGATAAGTGATATCTGAAATGTGATGAGATAGTGTGATATTGAACCGTACCCAGTTTTTGGGATGCCGTACGACGATTTACCGTACGAGCCTATATTGATGATATATCCGCGCTCATGACTCGAGGATGTCAGATGATATACTGTATCGTACGCGATACTATTGAGGCGGGATCACCGACTTATATATATTTATATATCGACTCAGATGTTAGGCGGTTTCCTTACCTGTAGTTCAGCTTGTTAGTTCGGCCGTATAATTTAGTGTAGTTGTTAGAGTAGATTAGACTTCTTACCTATTTCAAAAACTAACGAATCGTGGGCATTTTTTTAAAGACAGCTCAAGGGAATCTACGAACATTTCAAAAACGACGTATCTTTTCATAAAAACACCGTAGCCCTATTTTCAAAACCCCATGATTCGTGTTATTTCAAAAGGCACCATTCGTAGGACTTATATTAGATTAATGCAGATTAGTTTTGGTTACGTCTAGTTTCAGCTCCCACTTTTTTGTGGTTCGCTTTGCATCGCATTCTTATATTATGTTTCATACTCCATTTTAATATCATGCTGATAGGACACCAGCACCATTACCGATGATGCGTATGTACCACGTACACTTACTTGCCGGCTCACACACATCTTCATCGGTAATTGCCATGTCACGTACACCTTAGAAAATATATTATTGCTTGACATAGCCTATTGGCGAATAGTTTAGACATTGTAGTTATTACCTGCTACTTCATGCATACTGTTATTCATTGTTATGCCGCATTCATGGATTCTCATGCATATATTCACTATTTTGCATGCTATTGAGGTTTGGATTTGGATTTCTATGAGATTTTCTGGATTTTGAGGAAAACCGCAAAAAACACAAATAAACATATTCTCTCTTTTAAAATAAAAAGTGCGGTTTTCCCATGATGTATGAGTCGTCCACCATGAGTTTGCTGATGGATTTGGAAGCCCGATTCGAGGAGACGGATGAACCGTTTCGGGTACATGGTGGACCCGGTGCGGTACCCCGGGGCAAGAGGAATGTGGTGATGACGTTGAGCCTGGCAGGGGAGTACTACCTACCGGTGATTTTACCCGACGCGTCGGATATCCGGAGGATACCGTCGTGGTCTTGAGATGGATGGTAGGGGCCGGTCTGGACTGACGGCGCCCTAGATATTGAGATTGAGACATTGATATTTCGAGACAGTGAGATTTATGTTTTGTGTCGATGCTAGACACTGTTGATACTGATTTCATTATGATACCTCAGTTTAAAAATACGAAGGAAATCTCACTAATTTATGAAAACAGTTTCTTCATTTACATGTATTCTGTTTCATGCGTTCATACCTCATTCATAGGATATATTGCTACTTGAGGCACTGACACGGGCACATGAGTTTACACTCGGGTTAGATATTTACCCTAGCCTTGTTATAGGCTGCATGTTATATACTTATTTTGAGGATATATTATGATCATTGACCTAGGATTGCGTTATTTATGCGATTTCTGTGCGTAGATGTTTCTCTACTCACGAGTTGGCAACTCACCCCCGTTGTGCCGCAGTTCTTGCAGGTTTCGCCGTACAGGTTTCATTACGGATTGCTGGCACTCTTTCCATTTCCGGGTGACTTGCTAGTAGGTGGGTTTATTTGTATCGCACCCATCATTATATCTTGTATATCATTATTCTGTTGTATCTAGAAGTTCCATCAACCAAACATGTATTTATTTTTGAGATAGAGACCAGTGATGTTATTCTTTCGACCTTAGAGTCGCGCGTTTTATTTCTTATGGTTTTGAGTTTCCTTTTGAGTTTTGATCCTCGCCCTTGGCGTTGTATATTATATTGCTTGTGTGGTTGTGACCGTCGATTGACGAAGAGCTAGCTCCCGCTTGGGGATGCCTTTTTTTTGATTTCGTATACTATTCATGTTGTATCCCGTTTGGGGGCCAGTATTTACAAAGGAGACTCTGCCGAAATTTTCAGTAAATTTTTGATGTTTTAAAAACCGCATAATTCGGCTTATGCTATTGAAATTACTTGCTTTAAGTTGGTTTTTCCTGCACTCTACTACTTTTCTTGGTTTGGATTTCTGGGTTTTCGGTTTACTTAGATTACGTACGCCTCGAGACGTTCGCGGTCATGTTCCGTACTTTCGGGTCGTGACATCTTTATAGTTATGTGTTCACATGGGTATGGGACTATGTGTTCAAATACGGATTTTAGGATGATACTTGGGATTGAGCTGAGTCGATGAGATTTGTTTGAAGCCGTGAGATCGGTGATATAGCAGGGTTCGTATTTGAGATACGACATAACGTTGTAGCGGGTCCTTGACGTAGTGTTTCACACACGTCCATGCATACGTAGGCGGTATCAGTATGGTACTAGACGTAGATCAGTACCCCGATCATGATATTTGATAAAGAGGATACCAGGTGAATAGTATGATGAATGTGATATTGACCCGTACCCAGATTTGGGATGCCGTACGACGGATTTACGTACGAGCTATATTTTGATGATTGATCCGCACTCTTGACTTGGGATGTCTGATTATAGATATGGTATCGGATATGATATTATTGAGGCGGGATCACCGACTATACATATACAGGTAGGTATATGTATCGACTCAGATGATAGGCGGTTTCCTTACCTGTAGTTCAGCTTGTTAGTTCAGCCGTATAGTTTAGTGTAGTTGTTAGATTAGATTAGACTCCTACCTATTTCAAAAACTAACGAATCGTGGGTATTTTAAAAGACAGCCCAAGGGATCCTACGGAGATTTCAAAAGACGTATCTTTTCATAAAAACACCGTAGCCCCTATTTTCAAAACCCCATGATTCTTGTTATTTCAAAAGGCACCATTTGTAGGACTTATATTAGATTAATGCAGATTAGTTATAGTTGCGTCTAGTTTTCAGCTCCCGCTCTTCTTTTGTGGTTCGCTTCGCATCGCATGCTTATTTTATGTTTCATACTCCATTATTGATATCATGCTGTTAGGACACCAGCACCATTACCGATGATGCGTATGTACCACGTACACTTATTTGCCGGCTCACACACATCTTCATCGGTAATTGCCATGTCACGTACACCTTAGAAAATATTATTGCTTGACATAGCCTGTTAGCTAATAGTTAGACATGATATTAGTGTACTTGCCTTATATGTTAGTTTAGACATTGTAGTTATTACCTGCTACTTCATGCATACTGTTATTCATTGTTATGCCGCATTCATGGATTCTCATGCATATATTCACCATTTTACGTGTTATTGAGGTTTTGGATTCGGATTTCCATGAGATTTTCTGGACTTGGAGGAAAACCGCAAAAACATAAATAAACCTTTTTTCCTCTTTTAAAATAAAAAGTGCGGTTTTCCCATGATGTATGAGTCGTCCACCATGAGTTTGCTGATGGATTTCGAGACCCGATTCGAGGAGACGGATGAACCGTTTCGGGTACATGGTGGACCCGGTAAGGTACCCCGGGGCAAGAAGCGCGTGATGATGACGATGTGAGCCTGGCAGGGGAGCACTACCTACCGGTGATTTTACCCGACGGGTCGGATATCCGGAGGATACCGTTGTGGTCTTGAGATGGATGGTAGGGGCCGGTCTGGACTGACGGCGCCTAGATATTGAGACTGTGATATTGAGATTTCGAGATATTGAGGTACAGAGACTGTGATACAGAGATATCGAGATATTGGGATTATGTTTTGTGCCGATGCTAGGCACTGTTTTATGCTGATTTCATTATGATACCTCATTTTAAAAATACAAAGGAAAACTCACTAATTTATGAAAACAGTTCTTCATTTACATGTATTCTGTTTTCATGCATTCATACCTCATTCATATGATATACTGCTACCTGAGGCACTGACACGGGCATATGAGTTTACACTCGGGTTAGATACTACCCTAGCCATTGTTATAGGCTGCAAGTTATATACATTTTTAAGGCTATATTATGATCATTGACCTAGGATTGCGTTATTTATGCGATTTCTGTGCGTAGATGTTTTTCTATTAACGAGTTGGCAACTCACCCCCGTTGTGCCCCAGTTTCTTGCAGGTTTGCCGTACAGGTTTCATTACGGCTTTGCGGGCTCAGTTTCATTCGGGTGACTTGCTAGTAGGTGGGTTTTTCTTGTATCATACCCATCATATTACCTTGTATAATATTATTCCGTTGTATCTAGTAAATTCCATCAACCAAACATGTATTTTCTGAGATAGAGACCAGTGTTGTTTATTCTTTCGACATTAGAGTCGCTAGTTATATTTCTGGTGGTTTTGAGTTTCCTTTTGAGTTTTGATCCTCACCGTTGGCGTTGTATATTACATTGCTTGTGTGGTTGTGACCGTCGATTGACGAAGTGCTAGCTCCCGCTTGGGGATGCCTTTTTCTTGATTTCGTATACTATTCATGTTGTTTCCCGTTTGGGGGCCAGTATTTACAAAGGAGACTCTGCCGAAATTTTCAGTAAATTTTTGATGTTTTAAAAACCGCATAATTCAGCTTATGCTATTGAAATTACTTGCTTTAAGTTGGTTTTTCCTGCACTCTACTACTTTTCTTGGTTTGGATTTCTGGGTTTTCGGTTTACTTAGATTACGTACGTCTCGAGACGTTCGTAGTTTAAGTGCCGGTCATGTTCCGTACTTTCGGGTCGTGACAAGACCTTGCCTCGAGCTTGTCCGGATTTTGTGTTTTAACATAGGCCGGACAACCCCATATATGAATAAAATTAAGACATGGTCTCTTGCCATTCCATATCTCATATGGAGTGGTAGGCACTAATTTGGTTGGAACTCTATTCAGTAGGTATGCAGCAGTCTCCAGTGCATATCCCCAGAAAGAAATAGGTAGCTCAGCTGTACTCATCATAGAGCGCACCATATCTAATAGGGTGCGATTTCTCCGCTCCGATACACCGTTGTGCTGTGGTGTATAAGAAGGAGTAAGCTGAGAGAGAATCCCATTCTCTTTTAGATAATCTCTGAATTCGTTACTTAAATATTCTCCTCCTCGATCAGATCGAAGGATCTTAATACTTTTGCCCGTTTGGTTCTCTACTTCTCGTTTATATTCTCTAAATTTCTCAAAATCTTCTGATTTGTGTTTCATCAGGAACACATATCCGAATCTAGAGAGATCGTCAGTGAATGTAATGAAGTACGAAGAACCATCCCTGGCATGTATAGACATGGGACCGCATACATCACTATGTATTAGTCCCAAGAGTTCGGTAACTCTTTCTCCGTGTCCCGTAAACGGAGTTTTGGTCATCTTGCCTTTGAGACATGACTGGCAAGTGTCATAAGATGAAAATTCAAACGAATTTAAATTTCCATCCTTATGCAACTTAGCTAGTCGTGTCGCATTGATGTGACCCAGTCTACAATGCCACAAGAAAGATTCGTTCAGTTCAGAACTCTTCCTCTTGTGTGTGTTTTGTAAATTGAGGACTGCATTCTGATTGAGAATGAATATGCCATTATACAACGAGCCTGATGCAATCAACTTTTGATCTAAGAATATGTTCATAACATTACCGTGTAATACAAAATTATATCCTTTTTTACTTAATAAAGAAACTGATATAATGTTGCACATCATGTTCGGTATATAATAGCATTCATTTAGAATCATTGTATCACCACTTGGTAATACAAGGTGATATTCGCCAACTGCTTTGGCTGCAACATTTGCCCCATTCCCAACTTGAAAGGAATGATCATCTTTTCCCAGTTCTCTACCTTTCCGCAGCCCATGTAACATCTTACATATGTGGGATCCTGATCCGGTATCTAATACCCAGGACGTAGGGTGAACTGAGAAACAGCTTTCAATGACAAACACACCCGAAGATGATGCATCAACATGCATGTTCTCCGTTTGGGCGGTGTGAGCATCCAGATATTCTCCTATTTCCTGTTCATTCTTATAACACTTATAAGATAGAACGGGTTCAACGTTCCCCTGCACAGTATAACATGCGGGTTCGGTCAATACATCCATATTATTATCTTTATTAGGGCATGACATGGTCGCTACCTGGAGAGAGAGAGAAGAAAACAATTTAGCGTATGCTCGTGCAAGATCAGATTGGTTATTATCTTATCTAATCAGGATGGCTCCCACTGTTTTTATCAAATCTTCCTTCAAACCCTAAAAGGAAAGACTAGCCGGGATTAATTACACACTACAAGTTCACCAATCTTTCAGCCAGGCCAGTGTCGGTACTTTGAGGGAGGTCCCCCGTGCTTTTGCACGAACCTAATTAATGTAAACCTCGTTTTCCCAGAGGCGTAACCCGTTGACACCTTTCTAGACACCTACTTGATCGGCTAATTGTAATGTGTAAAACTCTCCCAGGAGTAACTCTTACTCGCAGTGGGTATCGGGATCCAACTATCTCATAGAAGGTATGCAATCTCATTGTAAATTTCAACACTTGAAATTCCCGATAATACTTTTGCCCCTAGCGTCCTGTGACCTTGACGGAGGCCAAACTACCCACAGGGCGCTAGTCAAGTTCAACCCGTCATTTCTTGATCGAATTAAACCCACCCGTACGACCCTTAACGAAGGCCAAACTACGCCGTACGAATACCCTAATCCAATTGTATCATATGCTGGCAGATAAGCACTAGTTAGCTACTGTAACAATTAGGAAAAAGTTAGAAATAAATAAATTTAATTAAATTAAGAATAAGCTGATAAATCACAAAACAGTTAAAATCAAATATGTCAATCTTCATAAGATATATGTAATACAAATTAAATTAGAATTGTTGAAAATAATTTAAATAAGTTATAAGGGTTTTAATGAAAATTTTAGCTTCATTTTACTAATAAGGGTGTTATATAATAAGTTAAGTTGTGAGGGGGCAAATTGTAAAGTTTAGATTGTATGTAAATAGGGTATTGTCAAGGGTTTAAGTGACTAAAGGGAATCATTTCAGTTCTGAAAATAAATTCAAAATAATCAAAAGAAAATAAAAGATAAATCAAAACACCTCATGCTTCATGTAACCTTCAACCTACACCTCCTCCTTGCATGAATCATGCACACCCTACCCCTTGACACCTCCACCTTCCCTTATCCCTCCCTCCTCTCACATATATAACTTATTTTCATTTCTGAAACTAAATTAAAACTGAAAAGAAAACCAAAAGAAAAGAAAACTAAGAGAGAACAAGAAAGAACAAGAGGAAGAAGATGAAATAGGAGCTTGTTCTTGGAGATAGTTCATCATCAAGCTAAGAGGAGTTGATTGATCAAGGAGGGTCATTCCTACAACTAATTGGAGGGTAAATTCTTAATCCTAGTAGGTTAATTAGGCTCTGTAGATTAGTTAATTAGAGTTTAGATAAGTCACATAATATCGTATTTTAGCAAAATTAGTGTCTGTGGAAATCTGCTGTAATCTGGAACATAATTAAATAAATTAAACAGGGTCAAAATGATGTAGGAATCAACTAGAACACACCACAAGAAAACGACAGGAGGGGGCCGGTTTGGGGCCGGCGACAGAGGGGATTTGGCCGGCGTCGCCGGCCATGTTGGTGGCTTTGGGGGTTTGGTCAATTGGGTAGTCTACAGTATGCAATTTAGGATGTTTTGGTACTGTTGATTTAAATTAGTTTCCTTACAGTTAAAATCTGGGAGGATATATCGAAAGGGGTATCGTAAAACACTAAACACGACACGACGAAATCACGTCGCGTTGTAAATTCTGAAACAGTGCAGTTTTGGGTTAAAAATCCAGCAAGACTAAGTGTTTAATAACTTGATATAATCAAATAGTAGATAACTAGTAAGTAGGATAACGTGTTTCTATTTCCGTTATATCGGAATAGTCATTTTGCTTATACACGTAACTTTGCATATTTAGACACGGATACGAGAAATACGGAAGCCGCGAGGAAAGGGAAAGGATTAGCGATTCCGGAGTAGATTCGACTTTCCGGTGAGTAGACTAAACATCTACCGGGGAATTTTGTAAAGATGGCGTGTTCGCCCGTGGTTTTACTTAATGTGATATTCATATCATCATGTTTAAATGTTAGAATTTCATGCATTAAAATATGTGTAAATTGCTTAGTTGTTAGAACACTTCACAATTATCGACGAGTCATGCCACGTGCACAATTTATATGCTACACACACCTCGTCGATATTGCCATGTCACATACACTTAAATATCATACCTGTTAAAACAAATGATATCGTATTTCACATGTCTAATGTAGTGGTAGATTGCATCATTGACATCCTGTTACTTTATTCGTATTTTGGTGTTATATATGAAGTAAATGTAGAATTGAGGATTTATGATTTGAGTTTTGAATACTATTGCATAAATCCAGTATTTTCATGATTGATGTGTCACGTCCACCTTGAGATGATTTCTGTTTTGGTTTTATTCCGGACCGAGTGGGGGAGATATACGGTCGCGGATTTACGTTATCCATACTGAGTGGGGGAGATATACAGTTGGATACATGGTGGACCCGGTCGAGACTGAGGGGCAGGATAGCCGTATTGAGACGGGGGAGCCTAGCGAGGTTACTCGATACCGGAGTTGGTTATAGAAATACGGCGTGTATCTAGAGGATAACGACCGATATTATGGGTATAGGATCATTCGGGGAATGATGCCTATAAGAAAAATGAAAGTTTTGTGTTGTTGATGGACACCGAGAAATGATTTACTTGAGTTGTGATTTTTGAAGTATAATGAGATTTACTGTTGAATTTCACATATACCCATATACCATATTGATTCATATTCAGTAGCATGATTGTCATATTTACTTTATTCGCCGTTATATGTTAGTCGTATTCACTGAGTTGGAAACTCATCCCCGTTGTGCCACAGTTCCTTGCAGGGATAGAGTGGACGGTTAGCTGCGGGGCGGGATCACTGTTGCGGTTGTATTCCATCTTTTGCTAGGTAGGTTACATGTGTAGTAACCTTCCATTTTGTACTTTTGTATCTAGAAAGACTCCATCAGACTTGTATTTTGACTTAGAAGTGAGAGATGGTATGTATATGTACAGTTGAGATCGGTTGATCAGTTTCATAGCTTCTTTCTTTATGAGATTCAGTGATGTTCTATATGTTTATATTCATGTTTATTGTTAATATTGTTGATTCCAACCCGGAAAGCAACTAAACTTAACCTTATTAATTGTTTAATGATTTAAATTCATAACTTGAGATTTTTACTTAAAAACTAAATTTTCATAAATAATTCCGAAATAAGGTATATTGATCTTGGTTTTTGGCTTACTTGAACTTGTGCATATCTTTAGATATGATACAATTTAAGTGCCTGTCACATCCAAACTTGGGTCGTGACAAAGTTGGTATCAGAGCTTAGGAGTAACCTTACGGAATTCAGTAAGGGATTTCAATAGGTTGAGGTAAGTCTGAGAGTTAGGATGACCTTCGGTTTGATGGAGTAGGTGAATTAGGACGAATGCAGTACCGTACGTATGTTCCGCGGCATATTTACGTTATCGTACTCAGCCTAACTAACCTTAGGATGTTTATCTTGATCTATTCTTCCGTTGATTCTCCGTTATTGAATTCTTCTGTTCCTACACCTTATCAACTCTCGTTTCTTGTTCCAGTTGCTATGGCTACGCGGGCTAGGCGAGCCGCAGCCAGAAATGCAGCTAGGGCGAGTCCGCCTGTGACGATGACTGGTACACCGGACGTGCAGGAGGTGCATGAGCATGTTGATCCTCCTCCTCCAGATCGCATGACTAGGATTGAGGAGGGTATGTTGGGATTACAGCGAGTGGTAGGACAGTTAGCTGAGACCACTCGAGCTTTGAGATCAGATCCAGCACCGACCGTAGCAGAGTCCGAGGTACAGCCTACACAGACGGCAGCACCAGTAGATACGAGAGTGATGGAGGTATCACTTGCAGAGTTTATGAGATTGAGACCCCCAGTATTTACAGGGACCGACGTGACGGAAGATCCTCAGTCTTTTCTTGATAGGATGGCGAGAATTGGCAGATCATTGCGATGTTCTGATGCGAGGTCAGTTGAGCTGACTAGCTTTCGTTTGGAGGGACTTGCACAGGAGTGGTGTGAGTCGATGGAAAGAGGGCGAGCTACGAATCTTCCTCCGATGACGTGGACCGAGTTTTCTACAGTCTTTCTTTCCAGATTTCTTCCCCAGAGTGTGAGGGACGCTAGAGCTAGCAGTTTTGAAGCGTTGAGGAAATCAGCAAGTATGTCAGTAGCAGATTATGATTTGCGATTCACCCAGCTGTCGCGATATGCCCCATACTTAGTACCTACAGAGGAGCTTCGGGTGAAAAGGTTCTTAAGGAGTTTGGACACACAGTTGTATCTGGCGATAGGCTCCCAGCATTTTGATACATATGCACAGGCCATGGATGCGGCGATACGAGTAGAGGAGCGTTTGAGCCAGTCAGGAGTCGTTCCGGAGCCAAAGAGGAGTAGACCATTCGTGCCGACAAACAGACAGTTTGGCCGGGTAGAGGGTCCTATCCAGGCAGATATACTCCAGGCCGCAGTGTTGGACGAGGTTGGACACAGGGCCAGATGTTCAGTACTTATCCTGATGATCAGAGACCACCAGCTACTTGTTATAGTTGTGGACTTCCCGGACACTTTGCGCGAGATTGTAGATCTCAGGGCGGGATCGTTGCTCCACAGGCTGCTTTACCCCTTCCACCTCCTACACCGATGGCTTTACTTCCTCCCCCAGTTGGCGCTACACGCCAGGCAGTTGCACCACGAGGTCGAGGCTATGCGGGACGTGCTCAGAGAGGTAGAGGAGATAGAGGTAGAGGACGACAGGATGCGGGCAGGGGCCAGGCACGGGTTTTTGCGCTGACTCCACAGGATGCCCAGGCATCAAATGCAGTCGTGACAGGTACTCTTACAGTATGCTCATTAGAGGCACATGTCTTATTTGATCCCGGTTCTACACACTCTTATGTGTCTTCACGATTCGCACTTTTATTGGGGAAGAAGTCGTCATTATTAGAGTTACCCTTGGAAGTGATTACTCCAGTTGGAGATTCCTTTATTGCTCGGCACGTATTCAGATCGTGTTCGGTGCGTATTGGTAATAAAGATTCGTTAGTTGATTTGATTCTCCTGGACATGTTGGATTTTGATATACTTCTTGGGATGGATTGGTTAGCCGCTTGTCATGCTTATGTTGATTGTCGAGGAAAAGCGGTTAGATTTTGTTTTCCAAGTGAACCGATGTTTGTTGTGCAGGGGGATTGCAAGTTAACCCCTGTCAACATGATTTCTGCTTTTGGTGCGAGGCGGCTATTGAAGAAGGGTTGTCTTGGGTTCTTGGCTTTTATTCAGGACATAGGGGTCGCTGAAGTTCCATTGGACCAAATCCCGATCGTACGAGAATTTCCTGAAGTATTCCCTGCTGAGTTACCAGGATTGCCACCTGATCGAGATATTGAATTTTGTATCGACTTGATTCCGGGTGCAGGGCCTATTTCTATACCACCCTATCGAATGGCACCGACGGAATTGAAAGAACTCAAGGGCCAGTTGCAAGAGTTGTTAGATAGAGGACTTGTTCGTCCCAGTGTTTCACCGTGGGGAGCTCCTGTGTTATTTGTAAAGAAGAAGGACGGTAGTATGAGAATGTGCATCGACTACCGACAGTTGAATCGCGTCACTGTGCGAAACAGGTATCCATTACCACGAATAGATGACATGTTCGATCAGTTGCAAGGAGCCAGATTTTTCTCAAAGATTGACTTGAGGTCAGGATATCATCAGTTGAGGGTTCGGAAGGACGATATTCCAAAGACGGCGTTTCGTACGAGATATGGGCATTATGAATTTCTGGTGATGTCGTTCGGACTCACCAATGCTCCAGCAGCTTTTATGGATATGATGAACCGTATCTTTAGACCATTTATCGATCGGTTTATTATAGTATTCATAGATGATATTCTTGTATATTCTCGGAGTCAGACGGAGCACGAGCAGCATTTACGTATCATATTGCAGACCTTGAAGGAGCATCAATTGTATGCAAAGTTTTCTAAGTGTGCTTTTTGGCTCGATAGTGTGGAGTTCTTGGGTCACATCGTTACGAGAGAAGGTATATGTGTAGACCCAAAGAAGATTGAAGCGGTACAACACTGGCCCAGGCCTATGTCAGTTACGGAGGTTCGGAGTTTCTTAGGTCTGGCAGGTTATTACAGACGCTTCGTACAGGATTTCTCACGAATAGCGGCACCTCTGACAGGATTGACTAGGAAGGAAGTTCCTTTCCAGTGGACAGATGCATGTGAGCAGAGTTTCCAACAGTTGAAGACACGTTTGACGACTGCACCGGTATTATCTTTACCTTCCGGGTCAGGGGGTTTCGTCGTGTATTGTGATGCTTCTAGAGTGGGCTTAGACTGTTTGTTGATGCAACACGGCAGAGTTATAGCATATGCTTCTCGACAGTTGAAGAGGCATGAACAAAACTACCCCACTCATGATCTAGAAATGGCTGCTGTAGTATTTGCATTGAAGATTTGGAGACATTACTTGTATGGAGAAACGTGTCAAATCTTCACAGATCATAAAAGCTTAAAGTATATCTTTCAGCAGAAAGATCTGAACCTCAGGCAGCGTAGATGGATGGAATTGGTGAAAGATTACGACTGTGAGATTTTGTACCACCCAGGCAAAGCAAATGTTGTAGCAGATGCCTTGAGTCGGAGGCCTGGAGGTAATTTATCTCATTTGAGCATTTGGCAGAGACAGTCTTCTACAGACTGGCAGATCTTATGTGATAGCCGTATACAGTTTGAGTTTACATCGGCAGGAGGTCAGTTGGCACATGTTCGCACCGGACCTCAGCTATTGGATCGTATTCGAGATGCGCAGCCTACAGATACTCGCATGATGGAGATTATGGATCAGGTTAGACAGGGCAAGGAGACGGAGTTCGTGATTGATGATCTTGGAGTATTACGTTTTAGGACTCGTCTCTGTGTGCCAGATTCTGATGGATTGAGGCGTGAGATTTTGGAGGATGCCCACAGGTCAGTATACAGTATTCATCCTGGTTCCACAAAAATGTATCGTGATTTGAAGGATAATTATTGGTGGGAAGGAATGAAGAAGGATGTTACGGATTTTGTTTCAAGATGCTTGACTTGTCAGCAAGTCAAAGCAGAACACCAGAGGCCAGCCGGAGAGCTGCAACCTTTACCCATTCCAGAGTGGAAATGGGAACAGATTTCCATGGATTTTGTAGTGGGTCTACCCAGGACTAGCAGAGGGTATGATTCCATTTGGGTGATTGTGGATAGGCTGACGAAGGCCGCTCATTTTCTTCCAGTGAAGACGACATATGGATTTGCTCAATATGCACAGGTTTATATCGATGAGATTGTACGTTTACATGGAGTTCCAACATGCATAGTATCAGATCGAGGTACCCAGTTCACGAGCAGGCTATGGCAGAAACTTTAGGACGCTCTTGGTACACGACTGAGTTTTAGTACAGCTTTCCACCCACAGACAGACGGTCAGTCGGAGCGGACCATTCAGATATTAGAGGATATGCTTCGGGCTTGTAGCTTAGATTTCGGTGGTAGTTGGGATCGTCACCTACCTTTGGTAGAATTCTCGTATAACAACAACTTTCAAGAGACGATCCAGATGGCACCCTTTGAAGCCTTGTATGGAAGGAAGTGTAGATCACCTGTTTGCTGGACGGAACTTAGTGAGAGTGGTATATTGGGACCGCATATAGTACAGGAAACTACAGAGAAGATTCAATTGATACGAGATAGAATGAAAGCGGCTCAAAACAGACAGAAGGCATACGCAGATCGACGACGACGTAAACTTGAGTTTGATGTGGGAGATCATGTGTTCCTTCGAGTATCTCCAATGAAGGGTGTGATGCGCTTCGGGAAGAAAGGGAAGCTCAGCCCCAGATATGTTGGACCATACGAGATTTTAGAGAGAGTGGGCGCTGTGGCTTATCGGTTAGCACTTCCACCTGGTTTTCCCGACGTACATCCGGTATTCCACGTTTCGATGCTTCACAGATATCTTCACGATCCATCTCATGCGATCCAGCATCAGACTCTACAGATTGAGCCAGATCTATCCTTCACAGTGCAGCCAGTCGCTATTCTGGACAGGCAGGCAAAGCAACTACGATCAAGGATACTGCCATCTGTTAAGGTTCTCTGGCAAGGAAAGGATCGCGAGGAGATTACTTAGGAGACGGAGGACGCGAAGCGGAAGAAATTTCCACATCTTTTCATAGGTATGTCTAGTAATTAGTTCAAATTCGGGGACCGAATTTTCTTAAGGGGGGAATATTGTAACAATTAGGAAAAAGTTAGAAATAAATAAATTTAATTAAATTAAGAATAAGCTGATAAATCACAAAACAGTTAAAATCAAATATGTCAATCTTCATAAGATATATGTAATACAAATTAAATTAGAATTGTTGAAAATAATTTAAATAAGTTATAAGGGTTTTAATGAAAATTTTAGCTTCATTTTACTAATAAGGGTGTTATATAATAAGTTAAGTTGTGAGGGGGCAAATTGTAAAGTTTAGATTGTATGTAAATAGGGTATTGTCAAGGGTTTAAGTGACTAAAGGGAATCATTTCAGTTCTGAAAATAAATTCAAAATAATCAAAAGAAAATAAAAGATAAATCAAAACACCTCATGCTTCATGTAACCTTCAACCTACACCTCCTCCTTGCATGAATCATGCACACCCTACCCCTTGACACCTCCACCTTCCCTTATCCCTCCCTCCTCTCACATATATAACTTATTTTCAGTTCTGAAACTAAATTAAAACTGAAAAGAAAACCAAAAGAAAAGAAAACTAAGAGAGAACAAGAAAGAACAAGAGGAAGAAGATGAAAGAGGAGCTTGTTCTTGGAGATAGTTCATCATCAAGCTAAGAGGAGTTGATTGATCAAGGAGGGTCATTCCTACAACTAATTGGAGGGTAAATTCTTAATCCTAGTAGGTTAATTAGGCTCTGTAGATTAGTTAATTAGAGTTTAGATAAGTCACATAATATCGTATTTTAGCAAAATTAGTGTCTGTGGAAATCTGCTGTAATCTGGAACATAATTAAATAAATTAAACAGGGTCAAAATGATGTAGGAATCAACTAGAACACACCACAAGAAAACGACAGGAGGGGGCCGGTTTTGGGCCGGCGACAGAGGGGATTTGGCCGGCGTCGCCGGCCATGTTGGTGGCTTTGGGGGTTTGGTCAATTGGGTAGTCTACAGTATGCAATTTAGGATGTTTTGGTACTGTTGATTTAAATTAGTTTCACTACAGTTAAAATCTGGGAGGATATATCGAAAGGGGTATCGTAAAACACTAAACACGACACGACGAAATCACGTCGCGTTGTAAATTCTGAAACAGTGCAGTTTTGGGTTAAAAATCCAGCAAGACTAAGTGTTTAATAACTTGATATAATCAAATAGTAGATAACTAGTAAGTAGGATAACGTGTTTCTATTTCCGTTATATCGGAATAGTCATTTTGCTTATACACGTAACTTTGCATATTTAGACACGGATACGAGAAATACGGAAGCCGCGAGGAAAGGGAATGGATTAGCGATTCCGGAGTAGATTCGACTTTCCGGTGAGTAGACTAAACATCTACCGGGGAATTTTGTAAAGATGGCGTGTTCGCCCGTGGTTTTACTTAATGTGATATTCATATCATCATGTTTAAATGTTAGAATTTCATGCATTAAAATATGTGTAAATTGCTTAGTTGTTAGAACACTTCACAATTATCGACGAGTCATGCCACGTGCATAATTTATATGTTACACACACCTCGTCGATATTGCCATGTCACATACACTTAAATATCATACCTATTAAAACAAATGATATCGTATTTCACATGTCTAATGTAGTGGTAGATTGCATCATTGACATCCTGTTACTTTATTCGTATTTTGGTGTTATATATGAAGTAAATGTAGAATTGAGGATTTATGATTTGAGTTTTGAATACTATTGCATAAATCCAGTATTTTCATGATTGATGTGTCACGTCCACCATGAGATGATTTCTGTTTTGGTTTTATTCCGGACCGAGTGGGGGAGATATACGGTCGTGGATTTACGTTATCCATACTGAGTGGGGGAGATATACAGTTGGATACATGGTGGACCCGGTCGAGACCGAGGGGCAGGATAGCCGTATTGAGACGGGGGAGCCTAGCGAGGTTACTCGATACCGGAGTTGGTTATAGAAATACGGCGTGTATCTAGAGGATAACGACAGATATTATGGGTATAGGATCATTCGGGGAATGATGCCTATAAGAAAAATGAAAGTTTTGTGTTGTTGATGGACACCGTGAAATGATTTACTTGAGTTGTGATTTTTGAAGTATAATGAGATTTACTGTTGAATTTCACATATACCCATATACCATATTGATTCATATTCAGTAGCATGATTGTCATATTTACTTTATTCGCCGTTATATGTTAGTCGTATTCACTGAGTTGGCAACTCATCCCCGTTGTGCCACAGTTCCTTACAGGGATAGAGTGGACGGTTAGCTGCGGGGCGGGATCACTGTTGCGGTTGTATTCCATCTTTTGCTAGGTAGGTTACATGTGTAGTAACCTTCCATTTAGTACTTTTGTATCTAGAAAGACTCCATCAGACTTGTATTTTGACTTAGAAGTGAGAGATGGTATGTATATGTACAGTTGAGATCGGTTGATCAGTTTCATAGCTTCTTTTTTTATGAGATTCAGTGATGTTCTATATGTTTATATTCATGTTTATTGTTAATATTGTTGATTCCAACCCGGAATGCAACTAAACTTAACCTTATTAATTGTTTAATGATTTAAATTCATAACTTGAGATTTTTACTTAAAAACTAAATTTTCATAAATAATTCCGAAATAAGGTATATTGATCTTGGTTTTTGGCTTACTTGGACTTGTGCATATCTTTAGATATGATACAATCTAAGTGCCTGTCACATCCAAACTTGGGTCGTGACAGCTACCATACACTACGCCTTGACGGAGGCCAAACTACCGCAGCATGAATACTAAGTAGTACTTATCTGAAATGACGGAGGGCTACATATGTTTTTCTGAAAACCATGAGCGTAATGAACATGATATCGTTGTAGAATCAAATGAAGTTTTGAAATGGAGTGATTTTGAGGCTTTTCTAGTTTTGCTAAAGGAGTCACTCCCGGTGAAGGGATCGTCAGTCCTTTCCTCGTTGAATGAGATGCGGGATATATCATATATATCGCTATGCAAAGCAAAAACTCTTAAAAGCAATCAAAAACCAAACCGAGTTTGTAGCATCTGCCAGTTATTGCTAAAGGAGTCACTCCCGGTGAATGGATCTCGGTCCTTTCCTCATCGAATATGGTGCAGGGTATATCATATATACCGCTATGCAAAGCAAGAACTGTAGCTACCTGTTTTGTTTAAAATTTGATTCTACAACATCTTAGGTTTCTTTTTCATTCATTAATCACATTAATGAAGTCCCATCATTTAAGTCACCTAAACATCACAAATAAATACGACGTACACTTATGCCATCCGCATTCGCCTCGATGTCCCCTCGTGCACCGTTAGGTTAGGTAACTAACGACAGAGCAGGGCAGGGCTAGTGCGGGTGCAAAACATAAGTAACGTCTATATAATATATCATATATACTATATACTGTATCTATCACAGAACATCACATGATCACATCACAGATATCGCAGCAGAAGAAACATATGAAACATTGGATATACTAGGACGTCCGTGTTTTCAATACGAGCCAGTATAAAACATGGATTCCACGGTCGTGATGAATAGCCAATCCCACACCCCTAGACCCCTACGAGAGCGGCAAGCAACCCTACCAATTCTAGGGTTAGGAGACCCGGACTCGACTCCTCGAGATGGTCTCCCACTGGACCCTAGAACCCGGTTACTTGTGCTCCCCTCCTTGGGTCTATCCTAGTGCAGAAAAGTAAATAATATACAAAGGGTGACAGCTTCCGCAACCTGGAAGTGCCCCAATAAAAGAATATTACATACAAGTTTTTACATGAATGAAAATGAAAAACACTCATCTCACATAAAAAACCCCGGCTATTCAAACACGACAATCCAATATAACATATCCAGCAACACATAACATCACATGTCATCAACGTAAGTAAACATGCGTATCCCAATTGTCGTTGACATATAGCAACGAAACCGGCGATATCACATATTACACTTACGGTCACAGAAAAGAAAGTGTAAAACTACAACAGTTGGAATCCGCAACCTCTTTAGACATCACATGCCTAATCAAATGAAATACTTAGACATCACATGCCTAACAGTTATAAACCCCGCATTTTAGTCCCATTATCGAAAACTCTTTTCAATATCAAGTGAGACTAAACCGCTAGATTTATAACATTCATCCAGTTATCTCATAACTGTTTGTGAATTCCAATTATTGTATCCCATTCCGGATAAATAGAAAATATTAAACTTTCCGATCGAACATTTGAACACCCAAGTTTTCCCGAAACTGTCCAACACATGAAATAGGTTCAAAGACATTCACTTCATGCCTCAGTACCAACGGTCCAGCCGTAGAAGGGTCAAGCCAACGCCTCACATGTGGCACGCCGTACTGCCCCAAACCTGAAGGTTCAAAGGGCTGTTCAAGACGGTCACATAATCGAGTTAAGGTTTGTTGTCTTCTAGAGGGACCATCGCGTTACTTGCACTACTCAGAACGTCCTTAAACCACAGAAAAATCCAACACTTAGAAATTTTCTGGCAGGGGGTATTTATATCCGGTCGAACTTTTTAACATATTCTTAAATTATCCGGAAAGCCACATAGACAAAAATTTGATAATCCGATCGAATCATTGATTCCCAATACAACCCCAGAATACTCATCTGTAGAGTCACAATAAAAATACCCAGAAAATATAGCATTAAATTATATGAGTTACTGTGCAGAAATCACCAGACAAGGGGACAGTACGGCCGCGGAACCGCCGCACATGCCTAGCTTGTGCCGCGGTTTCGCGGTGGAAAAATCGATTCAGGTCCTCGTATTTCACAGTAATTCAAATAACACCCTGCTTATTTTTCTGCATATTTTTAATTGACAAAAATCCAAATTTTCAGAAAATTTCCAGAGAGCATTTTGGATTTTAGGGTTTCGGTTCGATCGGGTTTCAAACATCGTCTAAGCATCGCCTAAGGCTCTAGCTAGGCTCTGATACCACTGTAGGGTTCCTAGGCACGCTAATGAAGTCTCACAAGGCATCAACCATACCAATTTCAAATTTTACGGGTGCCGAGAAAGCCTAATACGGATCGTTGACTAGAAGTTTAGGCGAAATACGAATCTAGTTAACAACTTAACTAAAGATAAGAAGCTACAACCTTTGTAGATCCGGATATCCACTTCCTTGGCTCCACGTAGGCGTCCTCTCGCTGTCCATCTCGAATCCCGGACTCAATCGTCGGCTTGATCGGAGAAATGGGCGGACTAGGTCGTCGGCTTCGTGCCGAAGATGATCTACGTCGAGGCATCACAAGTTCAAGCTCCGACTCCACAAATTTGTGAAACTTATGAAGAAAACACCCAAAACAACTTGGCAAGAGGTAGAGGGTGAAGAAATAGGAGGTGGGTTCACTTTAGAATTGGATTTCTCACTTTAGAACTCAAGTTGCCATTGATGGCATCAAGCTTTCTATCTTCAAGAAGAAGATCAAGAAGAAGGAAATAATATGATAAGTGTTTCAAAAATGAAAAAGAAATGAATACTTATCATAATAGGAACCATGGTTAGGTGTAGAGAATTTACCAAGGTTAGAAGAGTGGTTAGGGTTAAGCATGAAGACAAATTGGTCACTTTGGTCAAAGCTTCATGAAGCTTCACAAAGGTTCAAGAATGAAAGCAACCATTTTGTATTCTTATCCCATTCTTTTTCCAAAATCAATAAATAAAAGAATGGATAATTAAAACCCTAATCACTTTCTTAACCTAGGTTTAATTCTTTACACTTAACCAAATGAGCAAGCATCATCAAACATGATACAAAGATGTGCACAAAAGTATATCACATATACAACTTGCACATCAAGTGAGAAAATCCATTTAAAGTGAACCAATACAAGTTAATGCAAAATAATATATCAAATATATAATTATACATTAAATCAACACTTGATTCAATGATCTGGTCATGTCGCACATAACCGACTAGTATACAATGTATCGATTTATCGAATCAATGATTCGATAACTAGGTTATATCGAATATAACCAATCGATATATTCATCGCGAGAATGGAATACGGTATCACATACACGCATTATTCTCGGCCCTGCACATATCTCATATGCGCTCCTATTTCGTTTCGCTTGAGCCAGGAAACCTCTATGTAGGACTCTAAAGACTCGTCAATACGCCGGTAGCAGATGATGATCATATCAAGCACCTACAGGCCGCAAGCGGTCTGCTAAACGTAACGGCCATCCGGGTATTGAGCGATCAGAAGATCGACGAGCTAGCCCGCTTACACTCCTGTGAATCCAACCAGTAACACTTACCGTACAGTCCGGTCTGTTCGTCTGATATGTCGCATATCAAGTCTAGGGGTGGTAAACGTCAGACCCCAATAACCGATAAGTCGTGCCGATGTGAGGCTCATAACGGGTCGAGAAACTACTGGTAACACTTACCAGCAAATCTCAGATCAGCCCTGGCCAGGGACTTCCCTGTCACGGCCAATCGAGCACAGCGCAACATCAACCCCAAATACCGGGAGAGACGAAACCCCTCCTATCGCTCATTGCCTCCATATGACTCGGGACTGTACCCAAAGACCACCGTTTTGCACGCCCTCATGGACGTGGTAAGGTGGAGATCAAAGCACAGTGGGAATCACACAAGACTCTATGACGATCTCGGGTCTACAGACTAACCTGTACAAGTGTCACCTGAGAACTGCCATCTGACGTGAGGTATAATACCATCTGGGAGTTCTCGGCGAGTCCGTCCAGTGTACCCAGTCTCCACTGAGCACCCGTATATCATCTCTGATGTCAAACACCAATGGATATGGGATCATCCATCTCCCATCTCATGGGTCGAGAAGCGTATACGCTAGTCTACTCTGGTATATCGATGCCCCGTCTCGATACACCCACGACTAGGGACCTTGAAGGATGTACTTATGGACTACCATGTCCCCACTAGTATGATCTGCATCATAGTCCAGGTAGTCAAGTGCACATCCTAAGGGCTTTACCAACATGTAACTATAAGACAGTTTAAAGAGACAAGTGTACATGTTAAGATAAAGAGTAACCAGATAGCATACTATCATATCGAGCAAGAAAGTCATCTCTATATATGTCCAAGCATCCAATATAATATACATCATCTGTACAATACTGGCCTCTAGGGCATACATACAACTAACACCTTTTTCATTCCATCACCCGATTCGAGTGGCAACTTCATTTACTGATCGTCCACGGCTTTGGACGAAGTGAGACAAAGTAATATATTCATTCTCTACATCATTCTTGGTCGTCTCTTTTGGCAAACTTGACGACCGAGTTGCCTCGAGTCAGAGGCGGGAGCCCGTTTAAAGAATCGTTGACGTGGTGCCACCTGGACGAGCAGATCGGAGATCGACGAGATCGAAGCAGCCGCAACGGAGCGTGGGATGATGGTTAAAGAACGAAGGACTCGGATCGTTCGGTATAACCTTTCTACTCTCTTTACAGTTTGTTAGTTTAGCAATAATGGCAGATCCGGGTTAAAGTATACGATAGCGCCAGTTAAAAAGTTTTTGTTCCGCATTTGGCGTCTGTAGACGGCCGGGGCGCTACCGTAGACTTACAGTGGTATCAGAGCCTCACCATTATGCTATACAAACTTGTGCTAACGCGTTTAAAATATCGATCAAACCGGAAATCAAAAACTGCAAAATTCAAGTTCACAGTTTCTGTCGATTTTAAATGGAGTCCTAAAATTATTCTACATATCACAGAAAGTTGTGCAAGGTTTTAGAAGAATACCGTACAAATTTGGGCACGTGATTCGACAAAACCGCTGTGGAACCGCGGTCAAACCTATGGTTTGACCGCGGTTCCACGTCCATTCAGTGAGATCGTGGCCCCAAATTTGCACAGTAGCTTCTATGTTGGAATTTGGGGTTTTTGGTATATATCTTTTGGGCCCAGATTTTATTGCTGTTCAACAGATGTTCGTGGGGCCCACTTCGTGATATTTAGTCGATTGAAATTTAAACATGTTAGTTTACAGTGCTTACATTATATCTCCGACCGGGAATGTCGTTTGATCGGTAAACCGCGTCTGATTGCTATAGTTCTTTTAGACAGGTTTGCGAACGTGACATTCGCGTTGATGTTCTGTGTTGTGCTGTGATGTTGCGTATTTGTCGTGGTGGATAGCAGTGTGCAATGATAGTGCAGTTTGAGTTTATTTGTACATTTGATATTGCGGGGCGAGCGTCCAACATGTGGACTGCCGTCACTGCCTGCTGTATAATATTCTTTTGGGGCGCGACCAGGTTGCGGTCGATGAACCTGTTGTACTATTTTTCCATTTCTGTACTAGGTTTTACCCCGCGACGGAGTGCACGGATAGCCGGGTTCTGGAGGGAAACGGGTCCGCATCTCATGGCTTTGAGAGGCAGAGGGGCCTCACTCTAGAATTGGCAGACTATTCGCCGCACTCGTATGGGGTACAGGTTGACCCAAGGAGGGGTGCCCAAGATTACCGGATTCCATGAAGTGCTTGGTGGTCCATTCACTTTGCTTTAGGGGCCTGCCTTGCTTCAGGTTTTGGCGGGTAACTTGCCGCACCCGTAGGGGTCTAGGTTTCATTGCACAGGCTATCCACACGACAGGAGAACGTCGGGTTTCAGCAGCGGCTCTGTGAAACCCGGGGATCCCAGATTATCTGTACTGTTCTGTGATGCGTAGTACTTTTCTGTAATGTTGCATATTATCACGCCTGGAACGATTATTGTATATTGGTTTATATACTATTAGATGTTGTATATGTTTTACACCCGCGCTAGTCCAGTCCCCGCTCTGTCGTTAGTTAAGTAACCTAACGGGTGATGAAGGGACCCAGTGCCGAATGCAGATGGCATATGCTTACATTTTATTTTCGTTCTTTTCTGGTGTGATTGATTGATGGGACTGCGTTGATTCTGATCAATGCAAAGTAAAACAAACCTGTTTACAGTTGTTGGAACAAATTTAAAAAGTGTTATTGCAAAGACGTTTCCTTTTGTTTTGCATAGCGGTATTCAGTGGAATATCCTGCACCTCATTCGACGGGGCAAGGGCCGATATCCCTTCACCGGGACTGACCCCTTGGGCAGAAGTTTGCATCAGGGCAATAACTTCACTATAGTCGATTAAAAGTTGCTTTGCACCGCGGTATTCAGTGGAATATCCGGCACCTCATTCCACGAGGAAAGAGCCGAGATCCCTTTACCGGGAGTGACCTCTTTAGCAAAAGGTTTTCGCCACTATATTTTAAAAAGCTATCAGGTTCCTTCAGCGATATCAAGTTCGTTACGTTAAAGGTTTTTTCGCCAAAAACTAGCCGTAGCCCTCCGTCACTTCTTTTTGGTATTCTGTAGTATTCAAGCTATGTATTTTGACCTAACGCCAAGGCATAGTGTTTGGTAGCTGCTGGGTATTCATTTGTTGCATAGATAGATGAGTTGGTTTGGGACAGCCGTTCTGCCATTTTCACCTAACGCCAAGGGCATGTGCGGGTGGGTTCAAATTAACAAGATAGTGACGGGTAGAACTTGGCATGTGACTTATGACATTTTGACATAACGCCAAGGTTATAAGAGCATGGTGCAAAAATCATATCGGGAGTTTCTAAAGAAACTGAAACTTGCCAAGTATGCGCATACCTTCTGGAGTATGAGTAATGTGGATGCATTCCATCACGTTATCATGCGATGAGAGTTGGATTCCGATTCCCACTGATGAGTTGGTTTACTCTTCGGGTGATCCCGATTGATTCTTCTTTCAGGTTTGGAGGAGAATTTGACAGGACAGTGGGAGGTTTCCGGATTAGATAAAGTGATAACCATTCTGATCTAGGTTAGAGTGCACGCAGAGTATTTCTTTTCTCTCTCTCTTTGACAGCGACCTTTGATCGACCCTAGACTATGACTCAGTGACCAAGTTGACCGAACCTTCTTAAAATACTGGCTTTTGGATTGTCTGAGTTGCATAAGTCACTGCCACTCCTTCTTTTACCCTTTGTATTTCTCAGAACACCCTGTATTACTATGTACATCCACTTCCATTGGATAGATCCATCGTATGGTTATATACGAACTCGGAGGGACTTCTTCGAGGATGGATCCAGGTTCAGGAGAAATAGAATTGGTTTATTCAGTTGTCTTTTATTATCACCTTCTCTCAGGTTGCGAGGGCTCCTTGGTTTAGGAGAGTACACTTATTACGCTTATTGGATAGTCTTATTCCAAACCATAGGCAGATGCCGAAAGGTAGGGAATGAAGAAAACCAATTAGCCTAAGTAGGGTGTGCAGAAGGTAATATGTAAAGACAAAATAAAGGGATTAGAAAGAGGTCAAAGTAAATTGCGACTGTTATCATTCACGACCAAAACTGTTGGAGATAGTGCCCTCAAAGTCAATTATTGGATCACCGGTACATGATTGCAATGATTGAGGCATGACCTATACCGATATGACAGTCTTACTCAAGATGATAGTATGCTATATGGTTTGACTTTATCATCGTATATATGCTTCAGTTCACTATTGCATGATGATGGAGCCCATAGGATTCTTGCATGACTACCAGCAGTATGATGGCGATCATATACGTGAGAGCTGGGGTCTGTAAGCACATCCTTAAAAGTGTCCCTAGTCGTGGGAGTTTCGAGACAGGGCATCGATACTCCAGAGTAGACTAGTGTATACAGTCGAGACCCCGACGAGGAGCGGTGGCCGGTCTCACAGGCCACTGGTGTCAGTTGGATCACCTAAGATGTATACAGGTGCTCATTGCGTTATGAGTACACCGGACAGGACTCGCCGGGAATCTGCTAGTTGGTATTATACATATCGTCAGATAGCAATTCCCTGGTGACATGTGTACAGGTTAGTTCATCGACCTGAGGTCGTCATTTGTCTCGTGTGAGTTCCCACTGTGCTTTGATTTCTACCCTACCACGGCTCAAAGGAGTCGTGCAAACAGTTCTTTTTTGGGTACAGTCCTGAGCCACATTGGAGGCAAGTGAGCGGATCGTCGGGGATTCGTCTCTCCCGGTATTGGGGGTTGATGTCGCGCAGTGCACGGGTGGCCATCACTAGAAATTCTCGGCCGAGGTAGTGGAGAATTACTGATTTGGATCAGTAGTTTCTCAGGTGGTGATGGGCTTCATGCCGACACGATTATCGCGTTATTAGGGGTCTGACTTATCCAACCCCCTAGACTCGATATGCGATACTCTTTAGACTAATGGACCGGACTGTATATACATTATCACTGTCAGGCTCAGTAGGGTTTATAGATGAGTTCGCTCGTCAGCTTCCCTTCCAATCAATACATAGGCAAAACGTTACGTGCAGCTTGTACCACTGACGTGCCAGGGTTTATACCCAGTGCCAGTGTGTTGATGAGTCATTAGAGTCCCCCACAGACACTTTCCCAAGTTCGGGCGAAACGTTGTAGAGGCCGTATGGGTTTATGACAAGGTTCGGAAAAAGCACGTGCGTTTTCGCACGTGTCGTTTTTCGGGCAGATAATACTGGTAGGCTTTGGTTTAAGCCGGAACCCAGTATTATACTATGTAGATATAATATCTTTGTCTCAGTTGTATTTGTATTCGGTCGTAATACAAATGCGGGTATGTTTATACTGTTACGGGGTCATCCTGAAATTCGTTTCGGGATCACTTTTGGAAGTTGCCAGTTTCCAGTTTTCTATCAGCCGTATTTAACAGTCGGTTAAATACGGATTTATCTTTTCTTCTTGAGGATGAGTCATAGGGTGAGTCATGCTTCTAGAAGGTTCTAGAAGTGATGACAAGGTTAGTGACTCATGGTTGCTTTAAATGTTCATTTATTGCAAGTGTGACTAAGCTTAATGATTCATCACTTTCTTAAATGCTTTCATACTAGGTGTTATGATAAGTATTAAGCTTATGGTCACCATTTTCCCTCCTACACTCACCTCCCCCCTCTATTTAGTGGCTGGCCCCTCCATGGTGAGTTTCATGGTTGTGTTTTTGGGAAAAAGATTATGATAGCTTCACTTCATTTCATATAGCTCATTTTTCATCACCCGATCCAAATTGGCAACTTCATTAACCGTTCGTCCATAGCCTTGGAGATAACGAGACAAAGTGTTCTACTCATTCTCTATTTCATCTTGGTCGTCTCTTTTGGAAAACTTGACGATCGAGTTGCCTCGGTTCAGAGGCGGGAGCCCGTTTAAAGATCCGTCGACGTGGTGCCACCTGGACGACAAGACTGGAGATCGAGGAGATCGGAGCAGCCGCAACAAGCGTGGGATGATGGTTAAAGACCGAAGGACTCGGATCATTCGGTATAACGTTTCTACCCCTTTGTAGTTTGTTAGTTTAGCTTTAATGGCAGATCCGGGTGTAACACCTTAGAATGTGTTTTGTAGCTATTTATATTTTAATGTGTGGTTTTTAATAAAAAAGTTTACCAAACTAAGTTTTAAATATTTTATCCTATTTATTGTGTATTTTATTAGAATTTTGGTAGGCACACACACACTTGTGCATGATAACTAGGGTTGTTTTTCGGGTTAAACATGATTAGCAATCATGGTTAGCTAACCATTTGTCTTAAGTTAGTTTAAGATTAGTTTAAGAGTTATGGTTGTTAATAGTATGGGTTTTAAGCATGATGGTTTTAAAAAGAAAATGAATTTATATTGGAATTTTTATGTTGGTTTGTAAGTCTACGCTAGCGCCCCGGCAGTCTACAGACGCCAAATGCGGAACAAAAACTTTTTAACTGGCGCTATCGTATACTTTAACCCGGATCTGCCATTATTGCTAAACTAACAAACTGTAAAGAGTGTAGAAAGATTGTACCGAACGATCCGAGTCCTTCGTTCTTCAACCATCATCCCACGCTCCGTTGCGGCTGCTCCGATCTCGTCGATCTCTGTTATCCTCGTCGAGGTGGCACCACATGATCGGTTCTTTAAACGGGCTCCCGCCTCTGACTCGAGGCAACTCGATCGTCAAGTTTGCTAAAAGAGACGACCAAGATTGTTGTAGAGAATGAGTAGATGACTTTGTCTCACTTCGTCCAAATCCGTGGACGATCGGTTAATGAAGTTGCCGTGGAAATCGGGTGATGGAATGAAATGAGCTGTGAATTCCATACACTGATAAAACCTATCATAATCTTTTCTAGCAAATGAAAACTCAAGTGAGAGAGTGTATGAGGAGAGAGAGAGGGCCGGCCATATGTAGCAAGAGGGAGGTGACCGTAGGAGAGGGGGGTGACCTTAAGCATAAAGCTTATCATGAAGAAAATATCTTAAGGAAAACAAAAAGCTTTAATAACAAAGCATGAGTCATTATGCATTAATTGAACCATTAAAGCAACCAATGAAAATCCAACACCAATTAATCCTAGTCACCTCATCTAGAAACTTCTAGAAGAATCCACACTCATCTCAAGAAAAGATAAATCCGTCTTTAACCGAATGTTAAAAGACGGCTGATAGAAAACTGGAAACTGGCAACTTCCAAAAGTGATCCTGAAACAACTTTCAGGATAACCCCGAAACTGTATAAATATACCCGCATTTGTATTACGACCGAATACAAATGCAACTGAGACAAAGATATTATACTTACTCAATATAATACTCGGATCCGGCTTAAACCAAAGCCGACCAGTATTATCTGCCCGAAAAATAACACGTGCGTAAACGCACGTGCATTTTCCGAACCCTGCCATAAAACCATACGGCCTCTACAACGTTTCGCACGAACTTGGGAAACTGTCTGTGGGGGACTCTAATGACTCGTCAGTACCCTGGCAGTGGGTTTAACCACAAACCGTCAGCGGCACTAGCAATACGTAACAGCTGCCCACGGACTGACCTCAAGGGAGACCGATGAGCGCACTCAAGGGAGGCCGATGAGCGAACTCATCCAGAAACCCTACTGAGCCTAACAGTGACAATGTATATACAGTCCGGTCCGTTCGTCAATGAGTATCGCATATCTGCCTAGGGGGCTAGTAACGTCAGACCCCCAAGAGCAGTATAAGTCGTGTCGGAGTGAAGCCCAATAACACCCTGAGATACTACTGGAGTACCTACCAGTAAATCTCCTACCATGGCCATGGATTTGTGTAATGGCTCTCCTAGACACAGCACGACCTCGCCCCCAATACCGGGAGAGACGAATCCCCTGCCGATCCGCTCACGTGCCTCCATATGGCTCGGGACTGTACCCAAAAACTACCTGTTTGCACGACTCCTTTGAGCCGTGGTAGGGTAGAAATCAAAGCACAGTGGGAACTTACACGAGACAAATGACGACCTCAGGTCGATGAACTAACCTGTACACATGTCACCAGGGAACTGCTATCTGACGGTAGATATAATACTAACTAGCAGATTCCCGGCGAGTCCTGTCCGGTGTACTCATAACCCAATGAGCACCTGTATACATCTTAGGTGATCCAACTGACACCAGTGGCTTGTGAGACCGGCCACCGCCCCTCGTCGGGGTCTCGACTGTATACACTAGTCTACTCCGGAGTATCGATGCCCTGTCTCGAAACTCCCACGACTAGGGACCACAATTAAGGATATGCATATAAACTACCCAACTCTCACGTATATGATCGCCATCATACTGTTGGTAGTAAAGCAAGATCCTAAGGGCTCTATCAAAGTGTAACATGCAATCAGTCACCTGAACATGTACACGACTGATAAAGGCAAACCAGATAGCATACTATCATCTCGAGTAAGACTGTGCTACCGGGATAGGTCCTCCGCAATCATTGCAATCACGTACCTGCGATCCAATAATTGATTATGAGGGCACTATCTCCAGCAATCTCCCACTTGCACTCAAGGCTAATATTGCGATGTCGACTACTCACAGCCCGTGTGAAACCGAACATCCAACTCCTCTACTAATCAGTTTCACAAAGCCCGTTTGTAAAACTATTGTGTTCGAGAAATAGCCTCAGTGAGCGGATCTGCCTAGAAGTATCTTTCTATATCTCTCTTAATCTCAAGTTCGCGGAGAAAACCATCTCCCGAATTGAGTAATACCTGTCTTAGAACATGTCTGGATATCTGATGGGACCTTAGTTCATAAATGAACTCCATATCCAAACTTCTTAGACTGAATCGATCACTGAACCTAATCAGTATCGGGCACCTTGCTTCCCACAGTATCCTCTTGGACCACCTGTCCATAATACTGTCCCTCTTCGTCAGAGGGAAAAACTATAACTCTGACAATCACTCTGTCATCCATGTCACCTTTGAAGCCTGGAATGATAATCGTCTCCCGAAGGAGGCTGCCGTCATCAAATCCGTAGAACATGTACTTATGTTCTAAAACTGCTTCCTTATGTTTCTCCAGGATTGGATTAATACAAACTTATTGCATCTAGTGCAAAACCAACATTTGGTGTGGTACTTGACATCTCATGATTGACTCAATTGCCTAAGCAAGTGATCTGCCAATCATGCACATCCCTTTCCCCTTTAGTCTATATGACACCTTTAGAGAGGGTGACTCCATCACCTGCAGGTACACCACCATGCTAGGAGTCAACTATTCTAAAAACCATTAGAATATCTGTTAAAGTACCCACATTGGGAAACTACCCAAATCCAGATCTAAAACCATAGATCTAGAAACCAGAATGTCAAATATTATATCCATATCCTGTCTGGAGAAACAACTGTGTGACGACCATAGTACAACCGATCGTAGTATAGGAATTTTACTTCCTACTCTGTGTATGTCATCCAGATACCATGACATCACACCCTACTACCTTCTTAACAGATCCATCCCCTATTCTGATTGAAGTCAAACCCATGACTGTCACATCAAAATTAGATGATCTATCTCCGCTATAACTGCTCAAGTCTATAAATAGATATAAGCATCTTGCCCACTATGCTTCCGCTGCTCCCACTGACTACGACAACCCTCCTACCGGGTCTCATAACCTGGAACAACAGTAGTGTCAAGTCTGGGTAGATAAGAACCTCCCTGTCACCGTCCTTGAGGCTACCGAAGTACCTCTCGGGTGTCTGAGGTTACCTACCATACCTGCGGAGTGGCTATTGGAATGTCAAACCTGATTGAATATATAGGTCCTATTAAATTTTCCGTAATCGTTCGCGGTTCTGGAATCACTTCCAGTTCTACCATACTCCCACTACTGTTTTCTGAAAAAGATCCATTTTACTAAAACTGTGGCGAGTCAAGAACAATATCACTATTGATCTTCCAAATGGTAGAATATCAACCCTTGTCATAGCCAGGGTCAACCCACAAACAGCCATTACAGAAACGTGCCCTGAGTTGTCCAGAGTCTGGTTTTAAGCATAAGCTGGACAACTCCCCGTACCTTAATATCTTTTAAGGTACGAACTATTCTATATCCAATATAGAAACTTTGGCACTTATTTAATTGGAACCATATTCAAATCATGCAGCTGTCTCCAGTGCATATCAACTTAATGGAAAGAGGCTAATCAGCATTACTCAACTTAGGAATCCATCCAATTATGAGTAACCTGAAAGAGAAACACGTTTCTCAAAACCATCACTATCATCTGAATACCAATCACAGGAATCTACATCTTCGATCTCTTTGAAGAATCCCGATACTTGTGATACCTGGTTCTCTACTTTATTCTTATACCCACAACTTCTCAAAACTTAGACCTTGTATTTCTACGAAACACTCGTCTAAATACTAGAGAAGTTATAAGTAAACAGAACATAGTACGAGGACCTACCCCTTTGTCCTGAAGGACACTGGACAACATACAATACTCTGTATAAGTCCGCTGAGTTAAACAACTCAAAACCTGTGTGTCATAGGTTGAAAACTGTACCCTGGCGATTTCCTCAAATATCACCAATTACAACGAATTCCGATATAATGAGGATGATCACCTAATTCCTAATATCTTACTCCCACTCATCATCTGTAAAACCATACAGATATGAGAATGAAACCTGGTAAATACATACCCTTGGAGTAAGTGTCTAATCGGGAAAACAGTTTTTCTTTAACAATGCACTGAAACATGAAAATGTTTCGTAGGGGTATCCTGGTATTCATAGTAATGCCTCTTCCATAATCCAATTCATGACTTCAACCGTATATTTTATTGCCATCTCTCCAAATCCCTTTATTTGTCTTTAGTCGTTACCTTCTGTACACCATTGTTAGGCTAAATGGTTTTCTTCCTTCCCTACCGTTCGGCACCAGCCTATGGTTTGGAAGAAGACTATCCAGTAAGCATAATAGGTGTACCCTCCTAAACTAAGGAGTACTCGCATCTCGAGAGAAGGTGACGATAAAAGACAACTGAATAATACCTTATTCTTTTAAAGGTGAAATAGGAGCGGCGATGAAGTACGCGGTTTTGGTCGTGAATGATAACAGTCGCAATTTACTTTGCCCTCTTTCTAATCCCTTTATTTTGTCTTTACATATTACCTTCTGCACACCCTACTTAGGCTAATTGGTTTTCTTCATTCCCTACCTTTCGGCACCAGCCTATGGTTTGGAATAAGACTATCCAATAAGCGTAATAGGTGTACTCTCCTAAACCAAGGAGCTCTCGCAACCTGAGAGAAGGTGATAATAAAAGACAACTGAATAAACCAATTCTATTTCTCCTGAACCTGGATCCATCCTCGAAGAAGTTCCTTCGAGCTCGTATATAACAATACGATGGATCTATCCAATGGAAGTGGATATCCGTAGTAATACGGGTGTTCTGAGAAATTCAAAGGGTAAAAGAAGGAGTGGCAATGACTTATGCAACTCAGACAATCCAAAAGCCAGTATTTTAAGAAGGTTCGGTCAACCTGGTCACTGAGTCATTGTCTAGGGTCGGTCAAAGGTCGCTGCCAAAGAGAGAGAGAAAAGAAACACTCTGCGTGCACTCTAACCTAGATCAGAATGGTCATCACTTTATCTAATCCGGAAACCTCCCACTGTCCTGTCAAATTCTCCTCCAAACCTAAAGAAGAATCAATCGGGATCACCCGAAGAGTAAACCAACTCATCAGTGGGAATCAGGATCCAACTCTCATCGCATGATAACGTGATGGAATGCATCCACGTTACTCATACTCCAGAAGTATGCGCATACTTGGCAAGTTTCAGTTTCTTTAGAAACTCCCGATATGATTTTTGCCCCATGCTCTTATGATCGTGACTAAGGGCCAGCCCACCATAAGTCACATGTCAAGTTCTTCCCATCATTATCTTGTTAATTTGAACCCACCCGTACTCGCCCTTGACTAAGGGCCAACAAGGCTGTACGACTGTCCCAAACCAACGCATCTATCTATGCAACATGTGAACACCCCAGCAGCTACCAATCACTATGTCCTAGCTAAGGGCTAGACCAACATAGCTTGAATACTACTGACCATTCATATGAAATGACGGAGGGCTACGGCTGGTTTTTGGCGAAAAACCTTTAGCGTAGTGAACTTGATATCGCTGAAGGAACCTGATAGCTATTTAAAATATAGTGGCGAAAACCTTTTGCTAAAGAGGTCACTCCCGGTAAAGGGATCTCGGCTCTTTCCTCGTGGAATGAGGTGCAGGATATTCCACTGAATACCGCTATGCAAAGCAACTTGTAATCGACTATAGTAAAGTTATTACGCTGACGCAAACTTCTGCCCAAGGGGTCAGTCCCGGTGAAGGGATATCGGCCTTTGCCCCGTCGAATGAGGTGCAGGATATTCCACAGAATACCGCTATGCATAACAAAAGAAAACGTCTTTGTAACAACACTTTTTAAATTTGTTCCAACAACTGCAAACAGGTTTGTTTTACTTTGCATTGATCAGAATCAACGCAGTCCCATCAATCAATCACACCAGAAAAGAACGAAAATAAAATGTACGTATATGCCATCCGCATTCGTCACTGGGTCCCGTCATCACCCGTTAGGTTACTTAACTAACGACAGAGCGGGGACTGGACTAGCGCGGGTGTAAAACATATACAACATCTAATAGTATATAAACCAATATACAATAATCACTCCAGGCGTGATAATATGCAACATTACAGAAAAGTAATAAGCATCACAGAACAATACAGATAATCTGGGATCCCCGAGTTTCACAGAGCCGCTGCTGAAACTCGACGTTCCCCTGTCGTGTGGATAGCCTGTGCAATGAAACCTAGACCCCTACGGGTGCGCGAAGTTACCCGCCAAAACCTGAAGCGAGGCAGCCCCCTACAGCATAGTGAATGGACCACCCAGCACTCCACGGAATCCGGTAATCTTGGGCACCCCTCCTTGGATCAACCTGTACCCCCTACGAGTGCGGCGAATAGTCTGCCAATTCTAGAGTGGGACCCCTCTGCCTCTCAAAGCCATGAGATGCGGACCCGTTGCCCTCCCGAACCCGGCTATCCGTGCACTCCGTCTCGGGGCAAAACCTAGTACAGTAATGAAAAATAGTACAATAGGTACATCGACCGCAACCTGGTCGTGCCCCAAAAGAATATTATACAACAGGCAGTGACGGCAGTCCACAAGTTGGACGCTCGCCCCGTGTAACACCCGAGCCCAATAATACTATCTCTATTACTAGTTGAGGGTTATATATTGCTCATTTCCAATTATCCTGATTGTTTGGTGCTTTTTGCAAAATTTTAACCGGTTAAATCATTTTGGCACATAACAAATTTTAACTCCTAAAATGAAATTAAAAATATTCATCTTGGCCTACTTGACACCCCTAGCCTCGTGGTAGCGTCCGTGCATTGTGTTCTCGTCCCGTTCAGTGAAACGGGCGAGTTTGGATGGCTACGTGCACGCACGTGTGTCCGTTTTGAGAGTATGCTTTTTAATCATAAAACATTTCATTTTAAAATTTGGAACCCGCTTAAAATCCTATTATTTGAATTTCGAATTTTTGGACCCAACCCGGGCGCAATTTGGAAATGTTTCATTTGGCGCCAAAATCCCAAATTTTAATATTATTAAAACCATCAGATATATTTTTCTAACTAACCTGATATCTTACTGTTCATTACCTATCTTTTAAATCTTTAAGTTAACCATATAATATTTTTACAATCTTTTATATCCTTCTCAATTTATTCTCTCAGCCAATCACAACCTCCCCTTTAACCCCGTGGGCCCTACTTTCTCTCTCTCTCTCCCTCTCCCTCATATATTCTCTCGTACTTCTCTTTATCATTCTTTCTCTTCTTCCTTCATGTCTCGTTTCTCATTTTTTTGAACTGTTCTTTTGTTACCGGAATTCCGTCGTGCCGGTGACGTTTCTCGACGTTCCAGCGAGATACCCCGACCCGTGTGGTTCCTTTGTTCGTCGTCTGGGTTCATTCCGTGAACCGTGCGCCGTCGCGAGTTTTTCCCCGCCGATGGTTAACGTTCCGTTTTCCCGATTCACGACCCATCGAGGCAAGTTAATCTTGCTACATGCTATATACTTTTATAATCTTCATTTTATAATATTATACATTTGAAAATCTTATAGTTTACATATGAAATGTCGTTGAAAAATCGGATATGACAAATCTGAAATTTACTGTACACCTTATGTTATAAAATTCATTAGAAATCATAGAAAAATTATTAGTATACGTTCTTTAGTTCGTTACGAAGCTAATTCAGAATACTATAACTATATGAAATATTTACTTGCAAAATAAATTGTTTAATTAACGTAAAATGCAAATGAACACGTCTCTAAACTGCTGTCCAGGGAAATTCCAGCAGCAAACTTTCAACTTAGAATATTCATAACTTTTCGTAGGGATAACCTGAGATTCTTATACTTATAAAACTGAAAACCTTATTGAATTATCTTTGTTTTGGTATAAGATACTTCCCTTTTGGAGAACGTTTGTTATTTTTAAGCTATTTTACAAATTAGGGTGACGCTGAATTTCTGAACGGAACCTTCTTGTGCATGGTTAATCAATACCACTTTTATAGTTATTAATCGCTTTGAATATGCTATCCATATTAATATTATTATATCAATATTTATATCACATATTGCTTAGTTGTACATCCCACATTACCATTTTATAGTTTTATAACTTTACGGATACCCGTTTGCATCCATCGCATTTAAGATACATATAATTGTATCCATAGATCACATCACTACATAATAATGTGATATTAACACTCCATGTTTAATAAATTGTATCCTAATTAATATTGGAACTATAAATGTAACCCTAATCGATAACTGTGCATCCATATCCTTGAAATTATATCTATTGGCATATCATATTACATGTTCCAGTTATTGTTCTGATAGTACTCATGCTTGTTTATTTATACACATGTTTATGTTAGTTTGATTATGAGCACCCACATGACATCTTGTGCTTCCTGACATGACCTGTTACACTTCCTACTTGACATGACATGGTACCGTACACTCTTGACATGACATGACACCTTTATACATTACCTGGCTTGACCTGATGTACCATGGCTTTACCTGTTACCTGATCTCATGCCTAATGCCGACAAACCTGACCATTCCTGCTGTCGATCCAGACAGACCAGCTTTTACTTGATTTTGTGTTGGCATTAGTCCTTGACTACTGAATACCTGACCTGACATACATAGTTTGGGGGTATGGGGAAATCAAAGGTGAAACCGACTTGTAACTCAACAGTTCGATACATTGTTCTGATCAGTCTTACGGGCTTGGCCAGCTCCGGAGTGTTGATGCTGACATCACTCGTCCATCCTACTACCTCTTACTGCTTAGCGGCACGTCTCGGATTCAGCCCCGAGGGTCATGACCGTGGTCCCGGGCACGCACGGGATACTATTGAGTTACATCGACGATTCATCAATTGGTTTCAAAGACTATAGAGTAGAAAACCTGATAGGACAGCTTAGTCACCATTGCACATTTCCCTGCTCTGTTATTTCTTAGTACTGCTTTATTCATGTTCATATTTGCATTGCTTATCACCATGTTTACATTATATACTTGATGTCATGACGCGCTGACGCCTGGGTTTTGCATGGCCCAGATTCTTTACCACTGTCGCCGACCGTGCAGGAGTACTTCAGCCAGCAGGCTGATTTGAGTTCTATAGTGGTTAGTTTGTTTATTGCATTTTATTTCCAGGTGCGATCCCGCATTATGGGGCGTACCTTTCTATGATTATATTGGATCATTTGCTTCCGCACTTATTGTTCATTGATTCTTGTTATTATGGATTTGGACATGTATTAGATTAGCTTATTATCTTGTTCTTGATATCCTTACAACCGTAATATGACTGTGGATGGATACTTCCTACCCACAGGTAGCATGGTTGGCTATGTCACGTGCCCAATCTTGCGTACTCTGGGAAGCGGGGCGTGACATGGTTCTTTTGGTATCAGAGCCATAGGTTAGTTGGGTTGATTCTTTTGTAGTTGGGTATTGTACCCAATACACGAATCAGAACACCCGTGATTAGGAAACATGTCCAGCCACCTTGACCGTTTTACCATCTTTGAATCATTCTTCCGGATCATGTCGACATGCAAACTTACTTTGCATTGTCAATTCGAAAACCTAATTCCTTGTTATCTCTAGGACTTAGGCGACTTGGGTGGAGTTAAGTAATTGCGGCTATGATACCGCGGCATAGCTACAATACGGTACTCTATTTAAGTATCTTGGAGTTCTAGCCTTGATCCATATTCAGAATCTATCATCATGCTAATATTGGGTGTTTTGAGTTCAGGATTATGACAGGTAAGAAGTTGAAGACGTACCAGAGGCGTGTGAACGAAGCCGCCATGCTTGGAGTGATAAGAGGAATGCTGGAAATCAAAGAAACAGCCCGAGTTGATCCAGCATCAAGCGGACTCGTTTCAGGAAGGTTTGCAGATCGTTCAGCAGTCTGTGAACAAGATTGGAACTAGACCAGTTGACCGAGTAGGGACCGTGGCAGAGTTCAGACGTGTGGGTCCTACTACTTTCACTGGTTTGGAGGAGCCGTGCCAGCCGAGCAGTGGCTAGTCAGCACGGAGACTTTGCTGATTGCGGCACAGATTCCAGAGGACAAAGGAGTTGATGTGGTGCGCATTCAACTAGTGGAGTACGCCGAGAGTGGTGGCTTGTGGAGGAGAACCGTTTGCCCAAGCCAAGCAGTTGGGCGGATTTCTCTAAGAGTTTCCTGGAGAAGTTCTTTCCGCGGACTGCACGGGAGGAAATGGAAGAGAAATTTATTGGGCTGAGGCAGAATGGAGCACCCGTGGACGTGCATGCAGCAGAGTGGACGAGACTCAGCAGTTTCGCTGGACCTTTAGTCGCCAACGATGCAGACAGGGCACGAAGGTCCATGCGCAGCTTGGATGTGGACATCCAAAGGCAAACCGTCTCCCTGGGTTTGACCACTTTCTCACAGGTTCTTACGGCAGCTCGAGAACAGCAGAGCATATCAGGAAAATTGGGAGTTCACAGCAGACAGCAGTTGCGGTAAGGAAGCAGTTCTGTCGGGCCGGTCGAGTTTAGGGCTAGGCCGACAAACAATGTTCTTGCATCAATGGAAGTGATGAAAGTAAAGAGCCGGCTGTTGTTCATGATTCTATGGACGTGTTTGAAGATATATCGGGCTTACCGCCGAAGCGAGACGTGGAGTTCACAATTGACCTTAGTCCTGGTGCAGCGCCAGTGTCTAAAGCTTACTATCCAATGGCACCAGTGGAATTGGAAGGAGTTAAGAAGCAAGTTGGTGAATTACTTGAGAAGGGTTGGATTCGAAGCAACAACTCGCCTTGGGAGCTCCAGTTCTTTTAGTAAAGAAGAAGGATGGCACGAGAAGGATGTGCATTGAGTATCGAGAATTGAACCGGGTGACTATTAAGAACAAGTACCCGATCCCTCGCATTGGAGGACTTTTGAGCAGCTTAGTGGCGCGAGAGTATTCTCGAAACTGGATTTGCTATCCGGATATCATTAGGCCCTGCAGATGTTGAGACAGGAGAAGCTTTATGCGAAGATGAGTAGTGCGAATTCTGGCTGGAAGAAGTGAAATTTCTGGGACATGTCGTGTCGGGTGATGGAATCGTCGTCCATCCCGAAAAGATTGCAGCAGTTCGAGATTGGCCTATTCCAAGGAATGTAGCTGAGATAAGAAGTTTCCTTGGATTAGCCGGATACTACAGGAGATTTGTGGAGAACTTTGCTCGTTTGGCAGAACCGCTGACCAAGCTCATGCGTAAGGAGGTACCTTTTGTATGGACGGATAAGTGTGCGTTGGCTTTGAGACGTTGAAGCAGAAGTTGATAACCGCCCCTATCCTGACCGTACCAGACAATTCCGGAGGACTGATGATTCATAGCGACGCATCTGGGAAAGAATTGGGATGTGTTTTGATGCAGCATGGGAAGGTCGTAGCATACGCATCAAGACAACTGAAGACCCATGAGAAGAATTATCCAACTCATGACTTGGAGCTTGCGGCTGTGATTTTCGCTTTGAAGATTTGGAGACACTACCTTTTGGGCGTAAGAGTCGAAGTTTTTACAGATCATAAGAGCTTGAAGTACGTGTTCACGCAGAAGGAGTTGAACATGAAGCAACGCAGATGGTTGGAGCTGACGGCCGACTACGACCTTGATCTTAAGTACCATCCGGGAAAAGTTAACGTCGTGCCAGATGCGCTAAGTCGGTTACCAGCAATTCAGGTATTGACCGCACAAAGGGAGATCATTGCGGATTTTCGGAGATTTGACTTGGAGGTTGTGCTACCACATGCTACGGGACAGTCGATGCAGTTGCAAGTACAGTCGTCCTTAGTTGAGAAGATTAAAACAGCACAATCGCAGGATCCTAGACTACAAAAGTTTCGAGAGCAGGTTGAAGCCGGACTACGAACAGATTTATTGATCCACGAAGATGGTTCGTTGAGGTATGGTAGCCGTGTGTGTGTGCCAAAAGGGGATGTGCGTGAAGAGCTTATGAAGGAGGCACACAATTCAGTTTACTCTGTACATCCAGGAGGTACAAAGATGTACCAAGATATTCGACAGCATTTCTGGTGGGAAGGCATGAAACGGGAGATTGCTCGCTTCGTGGCTAAGTGCTTGGTATGTCAGCAAGTCAAGGCTGAACACCAAATGGTTGCTGGTTTATTGCAACCATTTCCGATTCCTCAGTGGAAGTGGGAACATATAACCATGGATTTCGTGACGGCTTTACCGCGGAGTCCAAAAGGCAACAATGCAGTATGGGTGATTGTTGATCGGTTGACCAAGGCAGCTCACTTTATTCCTTTTCGGGTTGGTCAATCAATAGAGACTTTGGCAGAGCGGTACATGCAGGAGATCATAAGATTGCATGGAGTACCGGTGAGCATCGTGTCCGATCGGGACACTCGGTCCTTATCACACTTCTGGAGGAGTTTACAGGAAAGTTTGGGGACTCGATTGAAGTTTAGCACAGCTTATCATCCTCAAACTGATGGTCGGTCGGAGAGAACGATCCAAACTCTTGAGGATACGTTGAGAACATGCAGGTTGGACTTCAAGGGGTCTTGGGAGGATCATCTACTTTTGGTGGAGTTGTCTTACAACAACATTTTTCAGGCAACTATTCAGATGGCTCCATTTGAAGCTTTGTATGGTCGTAAATGCGGTTCACCTGTTTGTTGGGACGATGTCGGTGAATGAAGATTATTGGGAACAGATTTGGTTATGCAGACAGTTGAGAAGGTTAACCCTATCAGAAATCATATGAAGGCAGCACAGGACCGACAGAAGAGTTGGGCAGATACGTCAAGAAGACCTCTGGAGTTCACCGTGGGTGATTTGGTATTCTTGAAGATATCACCGACTAGCGGGGTGATTCGCTTTGGGAGTCGGGGAAAGCTTAGTCCTCGATTCGTTGGACCCTTTGAGATATTGGAGCGTGTTGGAGAGGTAGCGTACCGTTTGGCGTTACCACAGTCCTTGGCAGGTGTGCACGATGTGGTTCATGTATCTCAACTACGGAGGTATGTTCGAGATGAAACCCACGTATTGGATCATTCGGAGTTGACTGTACGGGAGGACCTAACTTTTGAGGAGCGACCGGTTGAAATCAAGGATCGAAGAGAAAAGGTTCTTAAGAACAAGGTTACCCCTCTTGTGCTAGTTTCTTGGGGTAATCGATCGCATGGAGAATCCACTTGGGAACGAGAAGATGAAATCCGGCAGAAGTTTCCTCACCTTTTCTTGTAGTTATCTATCTTGTATTCTTGGAATTTCGAGGACGAAATTCTTTTGTAGTTGGATATGATGTAACACCCGAGCCCAATAATACTATCTCTATTACTAGTTGAGGGTTATATATTGCTCATTTCCAATTATCCTGATTGTTTGGTGCTTTTTGCAAAATTTTAACCGGTTAAATCATTTTGGCACATAACAAATTTTAACTCCTAAAATGAAATTAAAAATATTCATCTTGGCCTACTTGACACCCCTAGCCTCGTGGTAGCGTCCGTGCATTGTGTTCTCGTCCCGTTCAGTGAAACGGGCGAGTTTGGATGGCTACGTGCACGCACGTGTGTCCGTTTTGAGAGTATGCTTTTTAATCATAAAACATTTCATTTTAAAATTTGGAACCCGCTTAAAATCCTATTATTTGAATTTCGAATTTTTGGACCCAACCCGGGCGCAATTTGGAAATGTTTCATTTGGCGCCAAAATCCCAAATTTTAATATTATTAAAACCATCACATATATTTTTCTAACTAACCTGATATCTTACTGTTCATTACCTATCTTTTAAATCTTTAAGTTAACCATATAATATTTTTACAATCTTTTATATCCTTCTCAATTTATTCTCTCAGCCAATCACAACCTCCCCTTTAACCCCGTGGGCCCTACTTTCTCTCTCTCTCTCCCTCTCCCTCATATATTTTCTCGTACTTCTCTTTATCATTCTTTCTCTTCTTCCTTCATGTCTCGTTTCTCATTTTTTTGAACTGCTCTTTTGTTACCGGAATTCCGTCGTGCCGGTGACGTTTCTCGACGTTCCAGCGAGATACCCCGACCCATGCGGTTCCTTTGTTCGTCGTTTGGATTCATTCCGTGAACCGTGCGCCGTCGCGAGTTTTTCTCCGCCGATGGTTAACGTTCCGTTTTCCCGATTCGCGACCCATCGAGGCAAGTTAATCTTGCTACATGCTATATACTTTTATAATCTTCATTTTATAATATTATACATTTGAAAATATTATAGTTTACATATGAAATGTCGTTGAAAAATCGGATATGACAAATCTGAAATTTACTGTACACCTTATCTTATAAAATTCATTAGAAATCATAGAAAAATCATTAGTATACGTTCTTTAGTTCGTTACGAAGCTAATTCAGAATACTATAACTCTATGAAATATTTACTTGCAAAATAAATTGTTTAATTAACGTAAAATGCAAATGAACACGTCTCTAAACTGCTGTCCAGGGAAATTCCAGCAGCAAACTTTCAACTTCGAATATTCATAACTTTTTGTAGGGATAACCTGAGATGCTTATACTTATAAAACTGAAAACCTTATTGAATTATCTTTGTTTTGGTATAAGATACGTCCCTTTTGGAGAACGTTTGTTATTTTTAAGCTATTTTACAAATTAGGGTGACGCTGAATTTCTGAACGGAACCTTCTTGTGCATGGTTAATCAATACCACTTTTATAGTTATTAATCGCTTTGAATATGCTATCCATATTAATATTATTATATCAATATTTATATCACATATTGCTTAGTTGTACATCCCACATTACCATTTTATAGTTTTATAACTTTTCGGATACCCGTTTGCATCCATCGCATTTAAGATACATATAATTGCATCCATAGATCACATCACTACATAATAATGTGATATTAACACTCCATGTTTAATAAATTGTATCCTAATTAATATTGGAACTATAAATGTAACCCTAATCGATAACTGTGCATCCATATCCTTGAAATTATATCTATTGGCATATCATATTACATGTTCCAGTTATTGTTCTGATAGTACTCATGCTTGTTTATTTATACACATGTTTATGTTAGTTTGATTATGAGCACCCACATGACATCTTGTGCTTCCTGACATGACCTGTTACACTTCCTACTTGACATGACATGGTACCGTACACTCTTGACATGACATGACACCTTTATACATTACCTGGCTTGACCTGATGTACCATGGCTTTACCTGTTACCTGATCTCATGCCTAATGCCGACAAACCTGACCATTCCTGCTGTCGATCCAGACAGACCAGCTTTTACTTGATTTTGTGTTGGCATTAGTCCTTGACTACTGAATACCTGACCTGACATACATAGTTTGGGGGTATGGGGAAATCAAAGGTGAAACCGACTTGTAACTCAACAGTTCGATACATTGTTCTGATCAGTCTTACGGGCTTGGCCAGCTCCGGAGTGTTGATGCTGACATCACTCGTCCATCCTACTACCTCTTACTGCTTAGCGGCACGTCTCGGATTCAGCCCCGAGGGTCATGACCGTGGTCCCGGGCACGCACGGGATACTATTGAGTTATATCGACGATTCATCAATTGGTTTCAAAGACTATAGAGTAGAAAACCTGATAGGACAGCTTAGTCACCATTGCACATTTCCCTGCTCTGTTATTTCTTAGTACTGTTTTATTCATGTTCATATTTGCATTGCTTATCACCATGTTTACATTATATACTTGATGTCATGACGCGCTGACGCCTGGGTTTTGCATGGCCCAGATTCTTTACCACTGTCGCCGACCGTGCAGGAGTACTTCAGCCAGCAGGCTGATTTGAGTTCTATAGTGGTTAGTTTGTTTATTGCATTTTATTTCCAGGTGCGATCCCGCATTATGGGGCGTACCTTTCTATGATTATATTGGATCATTTGCTTCCACACTTATTGTTTATTGATTCTTGTTATTATGGATTTGGACATGTATTAGATTAGCTTATTATCTTGTTCTTGATATCCTTACAACCGTAATGTGACTGTGGATGGATACTTCCTACCCACAGGTAGCATGGTTGGCTATGTCACGTGCCCAATCTTGCGTACTCTGGGAAGCGGGGCGTGACACCCCGCAATATCAAATGTACAAATAAATTCAAACTGTACTACCATTGCACACTGCTATCCACCACGATAAATCCGCAACATCTGTCACGACCCGAAAGAGCACGTGACTGGCCCTTGAACCATATGAAGTCTATATGACTCCATCTGATCCAAGTAAGCCAAAAGCCCAGAAATCTAAAACCATTTTTAAGAATAAGTAAAGAAACTGGTTTAAAGAAGTGAAGAAAAACATGTTTGAAATCAAGGTTTTTAAATAACTAAGCCGAATATGCATTTTTAAAAACAGTACAGTCTTTTCTAAAAATTTCGGCAGAGTTTCTTTTGTAAAACTGGCCCCGAATGGGGTATAACAAGGATAACAATATATGCAATGATAAAGGCATCCCCAAGCGGGAGCTAGCTCTTCGTCAATCGACGGTCACCACCACACATGCAACAATAATATACAACGCCAAGTGGCGAGGATCAAATCCAAAAGAAAGCTCAAAAGCAACAAGAAAACCGCAACACTACTAAGCGCGACTCTATGGTCGAATAATACATCACTAGTCTAGGTCTGAAACAATATACGAGTTTTGGTTGATGGATATTCTAGATACAATGAATAATATAAATACAACGGCGGTTCTGATACAAAAGAACCCACCTATCCAAGCAAATCACCCAAAAGGAAGCAGTGTGCCAGAAATGCCGCTATAGAACTGTACGGCAAACCTGCAAGAACTGGGGCACAACGGGGGTGAGTTGCCAACTCGTGAATAGAAAGATATCTACAAGCAGAAATCGAATGCATGACCCAACCTAGGTCAATACGATCAGATATAAAGAAACCTCAATATGAATAAAGCTGAAGCATGCTAAACTGGCAATGTAATCTCTATACGTGAATGTAGTGCCAAGTGCTCGTGCTAGTGCCTCAGGTAATAGTATGTCATGAATATGAGGTATGAATGCATGAAAGCAGAATACATGTAAATGAAGAAACTGTTTTCATAATTTAGTGAGATTTCCCTTGTATTTTTAGTTGAGGTATCATAATGAAATCAGCATAAAACAGTGCCTAGCATCGGCACAAAACGTAATCCCAATATCTCGATATCTCTGTATCACAGTCTCTGTACCTCGAAATCTCGAAATCCCAATGTCTCAATCATAATATCTAGGGCGCCGTCAGTCCAGACCGGCCCCTACCATCCATCTCAAGACCACGACGGTATCCTCCGGATATCCGACGCGTCGGGTAAAATCACCGGTAGGTAGTGCTCCCCTGCCAGGCTCACATCGTCATCACCACGCGCTTCTTGCCCCGGGGCACCTTACCGGGTCCACCATGTACCCGAAACGGTTCATCCGTCTCCTCGAATCGGGTTTCCAAATCCATCAGCAAACTCATGGTGGACGACTCATACATCATGGGAAAACCGCACTTTTCATTTTAAAGAGAGAGAAGAAGTTTATATAAGTTTTGCGGTTTTCCCCCAAATCCAGAAAATCTCATGGAAATCCGAATCCAATCCTCAATAGCATGTAAACAGTGCATACAGGCATAAAAATCCATGAATAATAACATGCATGATGTAACAACTAATAATTACAATGTCTAATCTAGCATATAAGGCAAGTACACTAATATCATGTCTAAATTATTAGCTAACAACCTATGTCGATGCAATAATATTTTCTAAGGTGTACGTGACATGGCAATTACCGATGAAGATGTGTGTGAGCCGGCAAGTAAGTGTACGTGGTACATACGCATCATCGGTAATGGTGCTGGTGTCCTAACAGCATAACATCAATAATGGAGTATGAAACATAATATAAGCATGCGATGCGATGCGAACCACAATAATGAGCGGAAGCTGAATACTAGACGCAACTATAACTAATCTGCATTAATCTAAAATAACCTCTACAATTGGTGCCTTTTGAAATAACACGAATCATGGGGTTTTGAAAATAGGGGCTACGATGTTTTTATGAAAAGATACGTCTTTTGAAATATCCGTAGGATCCCTTGGGCTGTCTTTTAAAATACCCACGATTCGTTAGTTTTTGAAATAGGTAGGAGTCTAATCTAATCTAACAACCATCCTAAACTATACGGCTGAACTAACAAGTAGAGCTACGGGTGAGGAAACCGCCTAACATCTGAGTCGATACATATACATACATGTATATATATTAGTCGGTGATCCCGCCTAAATAATATCATATCCGATACCCTATCAATAATCAGACATCCCAAGTCAAGAGTGCGGATCAATCATCAAAATATAGCTTGTACGTAAATCCGTCGTACGGCATCCCAAATCTGGGTACGGGTCAATATCACATTCATCATACTATTTATCTGGTATCCTCTTTATCAAATGTCATGATCGGGGTACTGATCTACGTTTAGTACAATATTGATACCCTCTATGTATGCATGCAGGTGTAAGAATCACTACGTCAAAAGACCCGCTAAAACATCGTGTCGTATCTCAATACGAACCAAATCACATCACCGATCTCCTGGCCTCAAGCCCAATCTCATCGACTCATCTCAAATCCCAAATACTATCCTCAAATCCAGTATATAAACACATAGTCCCATACCCATGTGTAGATATACGCACAATCATATGCACTCTAATAAATGAAAGAATGAATGCAAGTATGTGTGTAAATGTATGTGTGAGTGCAACCACTACTCTAGGGTTCGCACTAAACTAAACCAATATATTCTTATCATCAAAATATCATTATTACCATCAATAACCCTAAACAACACATAATAAATATTCGTGTGTATACGTATTCGTATACATCACCACGGACTGCGGGGGTGCTATACGCCATCCACCCGACTTCTCCCCACAGATATAAATCTACTCACATTGCTTCTCGTGTGCCAAAGCCGATGTCGCTATCTTCACCTCCTTTGCCTCAACATCACGCGGGGTACCTACAAGTATATCACAATGCTAAAGCACATGAAAATCACATCGGAAACCAAAATAGCACACGCTGCCCGCATAGGTAAAAACCTATCGACTCGCATGTAAACACAATCAAAATCCACTTGTCGTTGACGTCCAAACGCCACCCGACAGGAATGAATCACCAAATACCAAAATCCATGCTAAAACAAGTCCCAAATTATACACCAACATAGGAAAATCAACCCAGATTTCACCCTAGATGGAATCAGTCAAAACTAGACATACTCAGGGTCAAAACTAGAGGAAATGGGGGCATGCACAGAAAACGAAGCAATTCCTTAAAATACCTTATTTTAGAATTTTCCATAATTTTTCCCCATTTATCTGTATTTAATTATACCAGAATATTAAAATATTCATTAAAATAATATTAAATTATAAAATTTCCTAAAAATCATATTTTATTATTTTGAAGACGTTACAATCTACCCCCCTTAAAGAAATTCGGTCCCCGAATTTAAATTTAAACCCCCAAATACTAAAATATTTCAATACAAATTCCAAGTCATCGGGGCTCCGAAATCATCTATACATAAAACATCATAGCGCAATGCATGCGCATGAGTACTGAGCAGATAACTCAAAAGCAACACTCCATCAAGCATCCGCAATCATCGGAGTCATGGTAACGACACAATGTCAAATCCAATACAAAATCAATATGATATGGACCAAGACTATACATGTAGACATCCAATCTATACATGTAAATAGCTGATGCAAATGTATGCCAAATCTTTTTAAGTCGCTGTGCGATGCGCGTAACACTGCACAGTGGCGGACGTTTCTCATAAGAAAATAACTATATATGTGTATATATATCCTTTGTTTAATAGGTACGTTCCGCCGTTTTGAAAACAGTTTAGAAGGGTTTCCTTGTTTTTAAAACGTTTCGTGTCATATCGGACACGTAGGTATATACTGAGACTATAGCTCGCTTTTCGGAAATCCCTTCGATAACTATCGATGCATGCAAAATATATCCAGGTACTGCCCACTGACTAGTCCTGCTCAGTATGAAAGCAAATATCCAACATCATAAAAATGTACTGCTCCAAAAGGAATAAATCCCAAAAATCACATAACACCACCCTGTGCGTCTGGTGCGCACGGAAATCAAAATCCATATATGTGCTAAACATGTGCACAAAACAACATCTAGGTGCAACGGGTGTGCACGAAGCATCTGTCATAGGCAACGTGTGCCTGGCAGCCAAAACAGGTGCATCTGACATGCACGAAGAATCTCGATTTAGTGCATCTGGTGTGCCCCAAAATCGTATCTCAAAACATGCGCCCAACATGCGCGAAAATCCAAATCGGTGCATCCATCATGCACGAATGAAAATCTAGACCCTGCGCACTCAATATGCACGGAATCACAAAATCCAATAGCAACGTCGAATATGCGTAAGTCCAGTCAAAAGCACGGAGTGCAAGAATCCACATCAATATCACAATCAAAATCGACATACCGAAAGGCATCAAATCGAAGTCAGGTGCAATCGTAATGCACAAAATATAAATCCGGTGCAACAAAGGCACGAAATATAAATCTGATGCGATAAACGCAAGAAACATAAAACTGGTGCGACAAATGCACGAAGTATAGAACTGGTGCATCCCATGCACAAATACCAAGCAATAACTCAAATACGTAAGCAGCAACACCAAGTGTATCCAGATATGAAGAAAATCATAAACGTGTGCAGCTGCGGGCACAAAACACATATCGATACACTACAAGCACATATAAGCTATACCGAGTGCAAAATCAAAACACTAAAATTACATGAAACTCTGCTGGAAGCGTAAATCAAATCACCAGTATAAAATAGGCATGAAATCGCAATCAACAGCTCAAGAGTAATAACTATGTACAAGGTATAAATACCCAGTAGGTGCAACCATGGTGCACAAAATCAAATATCATGAAACTCAGTCATCAAGACTAAATCATGTGAATAGATCGCCCAAAATACCGAAATCCAAAGCAACGGATACGTGATAATCAAATCACAAAATCACAAATCATAATTACCGTCGTCGGTATACCATCCTTCAGGGTCGAGAAGGTACCGGAACATCCGATGCTAGCTGCGCAAGATATCTACTTGCCTCTTGCTCGCGGCTGGCGTCCTCTGCCTCTGGTTCCTGATCTTTCCTGTAGATTACCAATCTCGCAATCCATCGGCTCATCGGCCCGGTCAGGAGTACTGACAGGAACGATTCCGTTCTGGCACTTTCCTGGTCACCTTTCGGTCAATCCTCACGACCGCTCGTAAGGCAGCGTATCACTGGCGTCGGCCTCTGGCTCTCTGAAAGCACGTCACACATCTGATCCTGGGTGCAAACATCATTGCAGCAATGTCCTGGAAGGAATCCTGCTCAAGGTCTCTTCCGATCATGCCTATGCCGATCTGTACAGAGGCTGGCTTCCTGCACAACCTCTTCTCGCTCAAAAACACCTGTGTCCTCAGCACAATATTTTCTCGGAAACTGGTCACATTCCAACGTCTCTGTAAGCATATCAGGTCTCTAGTCTCGACGGGAAGCAATGACAGCTCATCAGTGTCTCACACGAACCTCTTGTTCCAACTGTCTCTATCGTCGTCCACTATGACGTCACGCCAAGCTACTACGCACTGCACTGTTCTCGGCCACGGTCAATCTGAAGTCTCTCGCACGGACTCGAAATCGCATATTCTGTAGCTTCATCATTCTGTAGAGGATGTCAGGCCGAACAGGTCCTCGGGAACACGTCCCAACCATCGGAGGAATACTCATCACTCGTCCGTCCCTGATCAATCTGCAACGCATCTGGGTAAGTTCATTTATCCGAACATGGTCAACTACCTCGTCGACAATGCCGAACTCTGTCCTGCTGGGTGTGCGCAATACGACCACTCCTGGTCTAGGTCTTCTCGTAACGTACTCCAGAAAGGTCCTGTCGAGGTTCCTTTCTCAAATCTCAATCCTGCCGAAATGCCCGGAAGTCATCATCCAATGCTGAAGCTAAAGCTTATTCCGGAACGGCTGCATACCTATCGCGCTTCTCTCTGGAAGATACATCCATATACCACGCCTCGGGGTGCATATCACATCTCTAATGTCAGCGGAGTGGGACGTCATCTCGTCGAAATCTCGTACGAACTCTTTACTCCACCTTGCTCAATGTCGACTGATTCGGACTTAACTCATCATGGCTACACGAACTGCGCTCCGACGGCTACGCTCGCATCTGGAGTCTCCCAAGCAGTGTCCCATCACGATATCCGAAAGATGTCGAACCATCCGATCGACTCGTCAGATCCTCATAATCCCCCAAGAGATCACATCATGGGTACAGTTTAATAGTATCGAGTACATGCCACAGCGTCGGTGGTCCAGCCGTAGAAGGGCAAACCCAAGCCTCACTAATGGCGCCGAGGAACCGCCGCAAACCCGAAGGTTCAAAGGCTTTCACACGGTCATTAAGTCGAGTTAGGGTTTCATTCTTCTAGAGAGTCCATAGAATCACCTGCATGTCTTTCCGTATACTTTAAACTTGGAAAATGGGCTCCTGACATTCGATCGTCTCTATCGACTCTCAACGAACCTGCGTGAAGTCGTCTCTAGCTGGAAACAATCTATCTGATGACCTCGCATCGGTAAACAAACGAACCACCTGTCCTAGTCATTCATCCTCAGATGACTAGCGACTCGCTATCATCTCTCTAAGTATATGCTCACGCTGCAGTAGCTCCAACCATCTGGGCGACATCTCGTCATTTGCAGCAGCAACTGACTTATTCGCCTGTACGCCGAACAGCGCCTCAATCCTCCAGGAAAGGCAATACATAGGCGGTCATCTCTGAGTCGGTCTGCTCTAGATCTGAGTAAGACTCTCCACACTGGAAATCTTCAACTCATCAGGGCCCGCTCCGGCGCAAAATCGGACGAATCACCTTCGTCTCTCAAATCGGGTAGACTAGCTGTCATCTGTCTCATATCTGCCTGAAAGCTACGGCAATCTCAGCTCGTAAGCTTCAGAAGCGACATCCTGTCAATCTCAGCAACAGCTGGTCCATCTGTCTGCACGGTAGACGACATCACAATCTCTAAGGTATGCTGTACATCAACAGTCCTCTCTCAACTGGCAGCTCTAACAATGGCCCGATCATCCGGTGCAAGACCAAGCACTCGCCTCCACTAGAGGTCACAATCACCAACACTAACTCGAGACGTTCCCATGTCACCAGAAAACACAATGGTCGGCCCTCGTACCAAACGAGCTCACACCGGCCGTAACCCTAGCAGCAGCCCAAACTGCCCTCAAACATGGTGACAGGAACCTCAATCGAGTATCAAGGAGAGCACATCAATGGCAAGAAAGGAAACAACAGATCCAAAGTGGATACATGATCATGGGAAGGAACAGCATCAATAAAGGTATGATCATGAAACTAATAGAATCGGGGATCTCAAATGGATGTATAATCCTGGATATAAAGAGGATCACTGATCTCGAAAATATGTACATCCTAAGGTTCCTTAAGCGGAGTGGCGTGTCGTAAGTATGCCGCGGAACATACCAACGGTACGTCACTCTACTTTAGTTACCTATTCCATCAACCAAGGGTCATCCTACACGACGAAAGTTCGGGTCTAATACCCCCTCGACCAAGTCTAAGTTCCGTAAGGTCAAGCCTAAGTTCCGTATATATATAAACGCCCTAGGCTCCACATAGTCAAACTTAGACTCGAACCAAGGTCAACCTAGCGCTCTGATACCAACTTTGTCACGACCCGAAAGAGCACGTGACTGGCCCTTGAACCATATGAAGTCTATATGACTCCATCTGATCCAAGTAAGCCAAAAGCCCAGAAATCTAAAACCATTTTTAAGAATAAGTAAAGAAACTGGTTTAAAGAAGTGAAGAAAAACATGTTTGAAATCAAGGTTTTTAAATAACTAAGCCGAATATGCATTTTTAAAAACAGTACAGTCTTTTCTAAAAATTTCGGCAGAGTTTCTTTTGTAAAACTGGCCCCGAATGGGGTATAACAAGGATAACAATATATGCAATGATAAAGGCATCCCCAAGCGGGAGCTAGCTCTTCGTCAATCGACGGTCACCACCACACATGCAACAATAATATACAACGCCAAGTGGCGAGGATCAAATCCAAAAGAAAGCTCAAAAGCAACAAGAAAACCGCAACACTACTAAGCGCGACTCTATGGTCGAATAATACATCACTAGTCTAGGTCTGAAACAATATACGAGTTTTGGTTGATGGATATTCTAGATACAATGAATAATATAAATACAACGGCGGTTCTGATACAAAAGAACCCACCTATCCAAGCAAATCACCCAAAAGGAAGCAGTGTGCCAGAAATGCCGCTATAGAACTGTACGGCAAACCTGCAAGAACTGGGGCACAACGGGGGTGAGTTGCCAACTCGTGAATAGAAAGATATCTACAAGCAGAAATCGAATGCATGACCCAACCTAGGTCAATACGATCAGATATAAAGAAACCTCAATATGAATAAAGCTGAAGCATGCTAAACTGGCAATGTAATCTCTATACGTGAATGTAGTGCCAAGTGCTCGTGCTAGTGCCTCAGGTAATAGTATGTCATGAATATGAGGTATGAATGCATGAAAGCAGAATACATGTAAATGAAGAAACTGTTTTCATAATTTAGTGAGATTTCCCTTGTATTTTTAGTTGAGGTATCATAATGAAATCAGCATAAAACAGTGCCTAGCATCGGCACAAAACGTAATCCCAATATCTCAATATCTCTGTATCACAGTCTCTGTACCTCGAAATCTCGAAATCCCAATGTCTCAATCATAATATCTAGGGCGCCGTCAGTCCAGACCGGCCCCTACCATCCATCTCAAGACCACGACGGTATCCTCCGGATATCCGACGCGTCGGGTAAAATCACCGGTAGGTAGTGCTCCCCTGCCAGGCTCACATCGTCATCACCACGCGCTTCTTGCCCCGGGGCACCTTACCGGGTCCACCATGTACCCGAAACGGTTCATCCGTCTCCTCGAATCGGGTTTCCAAATCCATCAGCAAACTCATGGTGGACGACTCATACATCATGGGAAAACCGCACTTTTCATTTTAAAGAGAGAGAAGAAGTTTATATAAGTTTTGCGGTTTTCCCCCAAATCCAGAAAATCTCATGGAAATCCGAATCCAATCCTCAATAGCATGTAAACAGTGCATACAGGCATAAAAATCCATGAATAATAACATGCATGATGTAACAACTAATAATTACAATGTCTAATCTAGCATATAAGGCAAGTACACTAATATCATGTCTAAATTATTAGCTAACAACCTATGTCGATGCAATAATATTTTCTAAGGTGTACGTGACATGGCAATTACCGATGAAGATGTGTGTGAGCCGGCAAGTAAGTGTACGTGGTACATACGCATCATCGGTAATGGTGCTGGTGTCCTAACAGCATAACATCAATAATGGAGTATGAAACATAATATAAGCATGCGATGCGATGCAAACCACAATAATGAGCGGAAGCTGAATACTAGACGCAACTATAACTAATCTGCATTAATCTAAAATAACCTCTACAATTGGTGCCTTTTGAAATAACACGAATCATGGGGTTTTGAAAATAGGGGCTACGATGTTTTTATGAAAAGATACGTCTTTTGAAATATCCGTAGGATCCCTTGGGCTGTCTTTTAAAATACCCACGATTCGTTAGTTTTTGAAATAGGTAGGAGTCTAATCTAATCTAACAACCATCCTAAACTATACGGCTGAACTAACAAGTAGAGCTACGGGTGAGGAAACCGCCTAACATCTGAGTCGATACATATACATACATGTATATATATTAGTCGGTGATCCCGCCTAAATAATATCATATCCGATACCCTATCAATAATCAGACATCCCAAGTCAAGAGTGCGGATCAATCATCAAAATATAGCTTGTACGTAAATCCGTCGTACGGCATCCCAAATCTGGGTACGGGTCAATATCACATTCATCATACTATTTATCTGGTATCCTCTTTATCAAATGTCATGATCGGGGTACTGATCTACGTTTAGTACAATATTGATACCCTCTATGTATGCATGCAGGTGTAAGAATCACTACGTCAAAAGACCCGCTAAAACATCGTGTCGTATCTCAATACGAACCAAATCACATCACCGATCTCCTGGCCTCAAGCCCAATCTCATCGACTCATCTCAAATCCCAAATACTATCCTCAAATCCAGTATATAAACACATAGTCCCATACCCATGTGTAGATATACGCACAATCATATGCACTCTAATAAATGAAAGAATGAATGCAAGTATGTGTGTAAATGTATGTGTGAGTGCAACCACTACTCTAGGGTTCGCACTAAACTAAACCAATATATTCTTATCATCAAAATATCATTATTACCATCAATAACCCTAAACAACACATAATAAATATTCGTGTGTATACGTATTCGTATACATCACCACGGACTGCGGGGGTGCTATACGCCATCCACCCGACTTCTCCCCACAGATATAAATCTACTCACATTGCTTCTCGTGTGCCAAAGCCGATGTCGCTATCTTCACCTCCTTTGCCTCAACATCACGCGGGGTACCTACAAGTATATCACAATGCTAAAGCACATGAAAATCACATCGGAAACCAAAATAGCACACGCTGCCCGCATAGGTAAAAACCTATCGACTCGCATGTAAACACAATCAAAATCCACTTGTCGTTGACGTCCAAACGCCACCCGACAGGAATGAATCACCAAATACCAAAATCCATGCTAAAACAAGTCCCAAATTATACACCAACATAGGAAAATCAACCCAGATTTCACCCTAGATGGAATCAGTCAAAACTAGACATACTCAGGGTCAAAACTAGAGGAAATGGGGGCATGCACAGAAAACGAAGCAATTCCTTAAAATACCTTATTTTAGAATTTTCCATAATTTTTCCCCATTTATCTGTATTTAATTATACCAGAATATTAAAATATTCATTAAAATAATATTAAATTATAAAATTTCCTAAAAATCATATTTTATTATTTTGAAGACGTTACAACATCACAGCACAACACAGAACATCAACGCGAATGTCACGTTCGCAAACCCGTCTAAAAGAACTATAGCAATCAGACGCGGTTTACCGATCAAATGACATTCCCGGTCGGAGATATAATATAAGCACTGTAAACTAACATGTTTAAATTTCGATCGACCAAATATCAAAAAGTGGGCCCCACTGCTTACTGGTGAACAGTAACAAAACCTGGGCCAAAACGATATTTACCAAAAACCCCAAAATCCATTACAGAACCCACTGACCAAATTTGGGAGCACGTGATCACCACATGGCCGCGGATGCGCGGCCAAACCATGGGTTTGGCCGCGTTTCCGCGGCAGCTTGGAGGAATCACGACCCCAAATTTTGTCGTGGCTCTTAAAAACGCCTGCACAGATTTTTAAGATATACAGAAATAATTTTTGAGACCGTTTAAAAACAACAGAAACTGTCAAGCAAGGATTTTGCCGTTTTTGATTTTCGGTTCGATCGATATTTTGAACGCGTTAGCACAAGTTAGTATAGCAAAATGGTTAAGCTCTGATACCACTGTAAGTCTACGCTAGCGCCCCGGCAGTCTACAGACGCCAAATGCGGAACAAAAACTTTTTAACTGGCGCTATCGTATACTTTAACCCGGATATGCCATTATTGCTAAACTAACAAACTGTAAAGAGTGTAGAAAGATTGTACCGAACGATCCGAGTCCTTCGTTCTTCAACCATCATCCCACGCTCCGTTTCGGCTGCTCCGATTTCGTCGATCTCCGTTATCCTCATCTAGGTGGCACCACATGATCGGTTCTTTAAACGGGCTCCCGCCTCTGACTCGAGGCAACTCGATCGTCAAGTTTGCTAAAAGAGACGACCAAGATTGTTGTAGAGAATGAGTAGATGACTTTGTCTCACTTCATCCAAATCCGTGGACGATCGGTTAATGAAGTTGCCGTGGAAATCGGGTGATGGAATGAAATGAGCTGTGAATTCCATACACCGATAAAACCTATCATAATCTTTTCTAGCAAATGAAAACTCAAGTGAGAGAGTGTATGAGGAGAGAGAGAGGGCCGGCCATATATAGCAAGAGGGAGGTGACCGTAGGAGAGGGGGGTGACCTTAAGCATAAAGCTTATCATGAAGAAAATATCTTAACGAAAACAAAAAGCTTTAATAACAAAGCATGAGTCATTATGCATTAATTGAACCATTAAAGCAACCAATGAAAATCCAACACCAATTAATCCTAGTCACCTCATCTAGAAACTTCTAGAAGAATCCACACTCATCTCAAGAAAAGATAAATCCGTCTTTAACCGAATGTTAAAAGACGGCTGATAGAAAACTGGAAACTGGCAACTTCCAAAAGTGATCCTGAAACAACTTTCAGGATAACCCCGAAACTGTATAAATATACCCGCATTTGTATTACGACCGAATACAAATGCAACTGAGACAAAGATATTATACCTACTCAATATAATACTCGGATCCGGCTTAAACCAAAGCCGACCAGTATTATCTGCCCGAAAAATAACACGTGCGTAAACGCACGTGCATTTTCCGAACCCTGCCATAAAACCATACGGCCTCTACAACGTTTCGCCCGAACTTGGGAAACTGTCTGTGGGGGACTCTAATGACTCGTCAGTACCCTGGCAGTGGGTTTAACCACAAACCGTCAGCGGCACTAGCAATGCGTAACGGCTGCCCACGGACTGACCTCAAGGGAGACCGATGAGCGCACTCAAGGGAAGCCGATTAGCGAACTCATCCAGAAACCCTACTGAGCCTAACAGTGACAATGTATATACAGTCCGGTCCGTTCGTCAATGAGTATCGCATATCTGCCTAGGGGGCTAGTAACGTCAGACCCCCAAGAGCAGTATAAGTCGTGTCGGAGTGAAGCCCAATAACACCCTGAGATACTACTGGAGTACCTACCAGTAAATCTCCTACCATAGCCATGGATTTGTGTAATGGCTCTCCTAGACACAGCATGTAACGTCTTCAAAATAATAAAATATGATTTTTAGGAAATTTTATAATTTAATATTATTTTAATGAATATTTTAATATTCTGGTATAATTAAATACAGATAAATGGGGAAAAATTATGGAAAATTCTAAAATAAGGTATTTTAAGGAATTGCTTCGTTTTCTGTGCATGCCCCCATTTCCTCTAGTTTTGACCCTGAGTATGTCTAGTTTTGACTGATTCCATCTAGGGTGAAATCTGGGTTGATTTTCCTATGTTGGTGTATAATTTGGGACTTGTTTTAGCATGGATTTTGGTATTTGGTGATTCATTCCTGTCGGGTGGCGTTTGGACGTCAACGACAAGTGGATTTTGATTGTGTTTACATGCGAGTCGATAGGTTTTTACCTATGCGGGCAGCGTGTGCTATTTTGGTTTCCGATGTGATTTTCATGTGCTTTAGCATTGTGATATACTTGTAGGTACCCCGCGTGATGTTGAGGCAAAGGAGGTGAAGATAGCGACATCGGCTTTGGCACACGAGAAGCAATGTGAGTAGATTTATATCTGTGGGGAGAAGTCGGGTGGATGGCGTATAGCACCCCCGCAGTCCGTGGTGATGTATACGAATACGTATACACACGAATATTTATTATGTGTTGTTTAGGGTTATTGATGGTAATAATGATATTTTGATGATAAGAATATATTGGTTTAGTTTAGTGCGAACCCTAGAGTAGTGGTTGCACTCACACATACATTTACACACATACTTGCATTCATTCTTTCATTTATTAGAGTGCATATGATTGTGCGTATATCTACACATGGGTATGGGACTATGTGTTTATATACTGGATTTGAGGATAGTATTTGGGATTTGAGATGAGTCGATGAGATTGGGCTTGAGGCCAGGAGATCGGTGATGTGATTTGGTTCGTATTGAGATACGACACGATGTTTTAGCGGGTCTTTTGACGTAGTGATTCTTACACCTGCATGCATACATAGAGGGTATCAATATTGTACTAAACGTAGATCAGTACCCCGATCATGACATTTGATAAAGAGGATACCAGATAAATAGTATGATGAATGTGATATTGACCCGTACCCAGATTTGGGATGCCGTACGACGGATTTACGTACAAGCTATATTTTGATGATTGATCCGCACTCTTGACTTGGGATGTCTGATTATTGATAGGGTATCGGATATGATATTATTTAGGCGGGATCACCGACTAATATATATACATGTATGTATATGTATCGACTCAGATGTTAGGCGGTTTCCTCACCCGTAGCTCTACTTGTTAGTTCAGCCGTATAGTTTAGGATGGTTGTTAGATTAGATTAGACTCCTACCTATTTCAAAAACTAACGAATCGTGGGTATTTTAAAAGACAGCCCAAGGGATCCTACGGATATTTCAAAAGACGTATCTTTTCATAAAAACATCGTAGCCCCTATTTTCAAAACCCCATGATTCGTGTTATTTCAAAAGGCACCAATTGTAGAGGTTATTTTAGATTAATGCAGATTAGTTATAGTTGCGTCTAGTATTCAGCTTCCGCTCATTATTGTGGTTCGCATCGCATCGCATGCTTATATTATGTTTCATACTCCATTATTGATGTTATGCTGTTAGGACACCAGCACCATTACCGATGATGCGTATGTACCACGTACACTTACTTGCCGGCTCACACACATCTTCATCGGTAATTGCCATGTCACGTACACCTTAGAAAATATTATTGCATCGACATAGGTTGTTAGCTAATAATTTAGACATGATATTAGTGTACTTGCCTTATATGCTAGATTAGACATTGTAATTATTAGTTGTTACATCATGCATGTTATTATTCATGGATTTTTATGCCTGTATGCACTGTTTACATGCTATTGAGGATTGGATTCGGATTTCCATGAGATTTTCTGGATTTGGGGGGAAAACCGCAAAACTTATATAAACTTCTTCTCTCTCTTTAAAATGAAAAGTGCGGTTTTCCCATGATGTATGAGTCGTCCACCATGAGTTTGCTGATGGATTTGGAAACCCGATTCGAGGAGACGGATGAACCGTTTCGGGTACATGGTGGACCCGGTAAGGTGCCCCGGGGCAAGAAGCGCGTGGTGATGACGATGTGAGCCTGGCAGGGGAGCACTACCTACCGGTGATTTTACCCGACGCGTCGGATATCCGGAGGATACCGTCGTGGTCTTGAGATGGATGGTAGGGGCCGGTCTGGACTGACGGCGCCCTAGATATTATGATTGAGACATTGGGATTTCGAGATTTCGAGGTACAGAGACTGTGATACAGAGATATCGAGATATTGGGATTACGTTTTGTGCCGATGCTAGGCACTGTTTTATGCTGATTTCATTATGATACCTCAACTAAAAATACAAGGGAAATCTCACTAAATTATGAAAACAGTTTCTTCATTTACATGTATTCTGCTTTCATGCATTCATACCTCATATTCATGACATACTATTACCTGAGGCACTAGCACGAGCACTTGGCACTACATTCACGTATAGAGATTACATTGCCAGTTTAGCATGCTTCAGCTTTATTCATATTGAGGTTTCTTTATATCTGATCGTATTGACCTAGGTTGGGTCATGCATTCGATTTCTGCTTGTAGATATCTTTCTATTCACGAGTTGGCAACTCACCCCCGTTGTGCCCCAGTTCTTGCAGGTTTGCCGTACAGTTCTATAGCGGCATTTCTGGCACACTGCTTCCTTTTGGGTGATTTGCTTGGATAGGTGGGTTCTTTTGTATCAGAACCGCCGTTGTATTTATATTATTCATTGTATCTAGAATATCCATCAACCAAAACTCGTATATTGTTTCAGACCTAGACTAGTGATGTATTATTCGACCATAGAGTCGCGCTTAGTAGTGTTGCGGTTTTCTTGTTGCTTTTGAGCTTTCTTTTGGATTTGATCCTCGCCACTTGGCGTTGTATATTATTGTTGCATGTGTGGTGGTGACCGTCGATTGACGAAGAGCTAGCTCCCGTTTGGGGATGCCTTTATCATTGCATATATTGTTATCCTTGTTATACCCCATTCGGGGCCAGTTTTACAAAAGAAACTCTGCCGAAATTTTTAGAAAAGACTGTACTGTTTTTAAAAATGCATATTCGGCTTAGTTATTTAAAAACCTTGATTTCAAACATGTTTTTCTTCACTTCTTTAAACCAGTTTCTTTACTTATTCTTAAAAATGGTTTTAGATTTCTGGGCTTTTGGCTTACTTGGATCAGATGGAGTCATATAGACTTCATATGGTTCAAGGGCCAGTCACGTGCTCTTTCGGGTCGTGACAAAGTTGGTATCAGAGCGCTAGGTTGACCTTGGTTCGAGTCTAAGTTTGACTATGTGGAGCCTAGGGCGTTTATATATATACGGAACTTAGGCTTGACCTTACGGAACTTAGACTTGGTCGAGGGGGTATTAGACCCGAACTTTCGTCGTGTAGGATGACCCTTGGTTGATGGAATAGGTAACTAAAGTAGAGTGACGTACCGTTGGTATGTTCCGCGGCATACTTACGACACGCCACTCCGCTTAAGGAACCTTAGGATGTACATATTTTCGAGATCAGTGATCCTCTTTATATCCAGGATTATACATCCATTTGAGATCCCCGATTCTATTAGTTTCATGATCATACCTTTATTGATGCTGTTCCTTCCCATGATCATGTATCCACTTTGGATCTGTTGTTTCCTTTCTTGCCATTGATGTGCTCTCCTTGATACTCGATTGAGGTTCCTGTCACCATGTTTGAGGGCAGTTTGGGCTGCTGCTAGGGTTACGGCCGGTGTGAGCTCGTTTGGTACGAGGGCCGACCATTGTGTTTTCTGGTGACATGGGAACGTCTCGAGTTAGTGTTGGTGATTGTGACCTCTAGTGGAGGCGAGTGCTTGGTCTTGCACCGGATGATCGGGCCATTGTTAGAGCTGCCAGTTGAGAGAGGACTGTTGATGTACAGCATACCTTAGAGATTGTGATGTCGTCTACCGTGCAGACAGATGGACCAGCTGTTGCTGAGATTGACAGGATGTCGCTTCCGAAGCTTACGAGCTGAGATTGCCGTAGCTTTCAGGCAGATATGAGACAGATGACAGCTAGTCTACCCGATTTGAGAGACGAAGGTGATTCGTCCGATTTTGCGCCGGAGCGGGCCCTGATGAGTTGAAGATTTCCAGTGTGGAGAGTCTTACTCAGATCTAGAGCAGACCGACTCAGAGATGACCGCCTATGTATTGCCTTTCCTGGAGGATTGAGGCGCTGTTCGGCGTACAGGCGAATAAGCCAGTTGCTGCTGCAAATGACGAGATGTCGCCCAGATGGTTGGAGCTACTGCAGCGTGAGCATATACTTAGAGAGATGATAGCGAGTCGCTAGTCATCTGAGGATGAATGACTAGGACAGGTGGTTCGTTTGTTTACCGATGCGAGGTCATCAGATAGATTGTTTCCAGCTAGAGACGACTTCACGCAGGTTCGTTGAGAGTCGATAGAGACGATCGAATGTCAGGAGCCCATTTTCCAAGTTTAAAGTATACGGAAAGACATGCAGGTGATTCTATGGACTCTCTAGAAGAATGAAACCCTAACTCGACTTAATGACCGTGTGAAAGCCTTTGAACCTTCGGGTTTGCGGCGGTTCCTCGGCGCCATTAGTGAGGCTTGGGTTTGCCCTTCTACGGCTGGACCACCGACGCTGTGGCATGTACTCGATACTATTAAACTGTACCCATGATGTGATCTCTTGGGGGATTATGAGGATCTGACGAGTCGATCGGATGGTTCGACATCTTTCGGATATCGTGATGGGACACTGCTTGGGAGACTCCAGATGCGAGCGTAGCCGTCGGAGCGCAGTTCGTGTAGCCATGATGAGTTAAGTCCGAATCAGTCAACATTGAGCAAGGTGGAGTAAAGAGTTCGTACGAGATTTCGACGAGATGACGTCCCACTCCGCTGACATTAGAGATGTGATATGCACCCCGAGGCGTGGTATATGGATGTATCTTCCAGAGAGAAGCGCGATAGGTATGCAGCCGTTCCGGAATAAGCTTTAGCTTCAGCATTGGATGATGACTTCCGGGCATTTCGGCAGGATTGAGATTTGAGAAAGGAACCTCGACAGGACCTTTCTGGAGTACGTTACGAGAAGACCTAGACCAGGAGTGGTCGTATTGCGCACACCCAGCAGGACAGAGTTCGGCATTGTCGACGAGGTAGTTGACCATGTTCGGATAAATGAACTTACCCAGATGCGTTGCAGATTGATCAGGGACGGACGAGTGATGAGTATTCCTCCGATGGTTGGGACGTGTTCCCGAGGACCTGTTCGGCCTGACATCCTCTACAGAATGATGAAGCTACAGAATATGCGATTTCGAGTCCGTGCGAGAGACTTCAGATTGACCGTGGCCGAGAACAGTGCAGTGCGTAGTAGCTTGGCGTGACGTCATAGTGGACGACGATAGAGACAGTTGGAACAAGAGGTTCGTGTGAGACACTGATGAGCTGTCATTGCTTCCCGTCGAGACTAGAGACCTGATATGCTTACAGAGACGTTGGAATGTGACCAGTTTCCGAGAAAATATTGTGCTGAGGACACAGGTGTTTTTGAGCGAGAAGAGGTTGTGCAGGAAGCCAGCCTCTGTACAGATCGGCATAGGCATGATCGGAAGAGACCTTGAGCAGGATTCCTTCCAGGACATTGCTGCAATGATGTTTGCACCCAGGATCAGATGTGTGACGTGCTTTCAGAGAGCCAGAGGCCGACGCCAGTGATACGCTGCCTTACGAGCGGTCGTGAGGATTGACCGAAAGGTGACCAGGAAAGTGCCAGAACGGAATCGTTCCTGTCAGTACTCCTGACCGGGCCGATGAGCCGATGGATTGCGAGATTGGTAATCTACAGGAAAGATCAGGAACCAGAGGCAGAGGACGCCAGCCGCGAGCAAGAGGCAAGTAGATATCTTGCGCAGCTAGCATCGGATGTTCCGGTACCTTCTCGACCCTGAAGGATGGTATACCGACGACGGTAATTATGATTTGTGATTTTGTGATTTGATTATCACGTATCCGTTGCTTTGGATTTCGGTATTTTGGGCGATCTATTCACATGATTTAGTCTTGATGACTGAGTTTCATGATATTTGATTTTGTGCACCATGGTTGCACCTACTGGGTATTTATACCTTGTACATAGTTATTACTCTTGAGCTGTTGATTGCGATTTCATGCCTATTTTATACTGGTGATTTGATTTACGCTTCCAGCAGAGTTTCATGTAATTTTAGTGTTTTGATTTTGCACTCGGTATAGCTTATATGTGCTTGTAGTGTATCGATATGTGTTTTGTGCCCGCAGCTGCACACGTTTATGATTTTCTTCATATCTGGATACACTTGGTGTTGCTGCTTACGTATTTGAGTTATTGCTTGGTATTTGTGCATGGGATGCACCAGTTCTATACTTCGTGCATTTGTCGCACCAGTTTTATGTTTCTTGCGTTTATCGCATCAGATTTATATTTCGTGCCTTTGTTGCACCGGATTTATATTTTGTGCATTACGATTGCACCTGACTTCGATTTGATGCCTTTCGGTATGTCGATTTTGATTGTGATATTGATGTGGATTCTTGCACTCCGTGCTTTTGACTGGACTTACGCATATTCGACGTTGCTATTGGATTTTGTGATTCCGTGCATATTGAGTGCGCAGGGTCTAGATTTTCATTCGTGCATGATGGATGCACCGATTTGGATTTTCGCGCATGTTGGGCGCATGTTTTGAGATACGATTTTGGGGCACACCAGATGCACTAAATCGAGATTCTTCGTGCATGTCAGATGCACCTGTTTTGGCTGCCAGGCACACGTTGCCTATGACAGATGCTTCGTGCACACCCGTTGCACCTAGATGTTGTTTTGTGCACATGTTTAGCACATATATGGATTTTGATTTCCGTGCGCACCAGACGCACAGGGTGGTGTTATGTGATTTTTGGGATTTATTCCTTTTGGAGCAGTACATTTTTATGATGTTGGATATTTGCTTTCATACTGAGCAGGACTAGTCAGTGGGCAGTACCTGGATATATTTTGCATGCATCGATAGTTATCGAAGGGATTTCCGAAAAGCGAGCTATAGTCTCAGTATATACCTACGTGTCCGATATGACACGAAACGTTTTAAAAACAAGGAAACCCTTCTAAACTGTTTTCAAAACGGCGGAACGTACCTATTAAACAAAGGATATATATACACATATATAGTTATTTTCTTATGAGAAACGTCCGCCACTGTGCAGTGTTACGCGCATCGCACAGCGACTTAAAAAGATTTGGCATACATTTGCATCAGCTATTTACATGTATAGATTGGATGTCTACATGTATAGTCTTGGTCCATATCATATTGATTTTGTATTGGATTTGACATTGTGTCGTTACCATGACTCCGATGATTGCGGATGCTTGATGGAGTGTTGCTTTTGAGTTATCTGCTCAGTACTCATGCGCATGCATTGCGCTATGATGTTTTATGTATAGATGATTTCGGAGCCCCGATGACTTGGAATTTGTATTGAAATATTTTAGTATTTGGGGGTTTAAATTTAAATTCGGGGACCGAATTTCTTTAAGGGGGGTAGATTGTAACGTCTTCAAAATAATAAAATATGATTTTTAGGAAATTTTATAATTTAATATTATTTTAATGAATATTTTAATATTCTGGTATAATTAAATACAGATAAATGGGGAAAAATTATGGAAAATTCTAAAATAAGGTATTTTAAGGAATTGCTTCGTTTTCTGTGCATGCCCCCATTTCCTCTAGTTTTGACCCTGAGTATGTCTAGTTTTGACTGATTCCATCTAGGGTGAAATCTGGGTTGATTTTCCTATGTTGGTGTATAATTTGGGACTTGTTTTAGCATGGATTTTGGTATTTGGTGATTCATTCCTGTCGGGTGGCGTTTGGACGTCAACGACAAGTGGATTTTGATTGTGTTTACATGCGAGTCGATAGGTTTTTACCTATGCGGGCAGCGTGTGCTATTTTGGTTTCCGATGTGATTTTCATGTGCTTTAGCATTGTGATATACTTGTAGGTACCCCGCGTGATGTTGAGGCAAAGGAGGTGAAGATAGCGACATCGGCTTTGGCACACGAGAAGCAATGTGAGTAGATTTATATCTGTGGGGAGAAGTCGGGTGGATGGCGTATAGCACCCCCGCAGTCCGTGGTGATGTATACGAATACGTATACACACGAATATTTATTATGTGTTGTTTAGGGTTATTGATGGTAATAATGATATTTTGATGATAAGAATATATTGGTTTAGTTTAGTGCGAACCCTAGAGTAGTGGTTGCACTCACACATACATTTACACACATACTTGCATTCATTCTTTCATTTATTAGAGTGCATATGATTGTGCGTATATCTACACATGGGTATGGGACTATGTGTTTATATACTGGATTTGAGGATAGTATTTGGGATTTGAGATGAGTCGATGAGATTGGGCTTGAGGCCAGGAGATCGGTGATGTGATTTGGTTCGTATTGAGATACGACACGATGTTTTAGCGGGTCTTTTGACGTAGTGATTCTTACACCTGCATGCATACATAGAGGGTATCAATATTGTACTAAACGTAGATCAGTACCCCGATCATGACATTTGATAAAGAGGATACCAGATAAATAGTATGATGAATGTGATATTGACCCGTACCCAGATTTGGGATGCCGTACGACGGATTTACGTACAAGCTATATTTTGATGATTGATCCGCACTCTTGACTTGGGATGTCTGATTATTGATAGGGTATCGGATATGATATTATTTAGGCGGGATCACCGACTAATATATATACATGTATGTATATGTATCGACTCAGATGTTAGGCGGTTTCCTCACCCGTAGCTCTACTTGTTAGTTCAGCCGTATAGTTTAGGATGGTTGTTAGATTAGATTAGACTCCTACCTATTTCAAAAACTAACGAATCGTGGGTATTTTAAAAGACAGCCCAAGGGATCCTACGGATATTTCAAAAGACGTATCTTTTCATAAAAACATCGTAGCCCCTATTTTCAAAACCCCATGATTCGTGTTATTTCAAAAGGCACCAATTGTAGAGGTTATTTTAGATTAATGCAGATTAGTTATAGTTGCGTCTAGTATTCAGCTTCCGCTCATTATTGTGGTTCGCATCGCATCGCATGCTTATATTATGTTTCATACTCCATTATTGATGTTATGCTGTTAGGACACCAGCACCATTACCGATGATGCGTATGTACCACGTACACTTACTTGCCGGCTCACACACATCTTCATCGGTAATTGCCATGTCACGTACACCTTAGAAAATATTATTGCATCGACATAGGTTGTTAGCTAATAATTTAGACATGATATTAGTGTACTTGCCTTATATGCTAGATTAGACATTGTAATTATTAGTTGTTACATCATGCATGTTATTATTCATGGATTTTTATGCCTGTATGCACTGTTTACATGCTATTGAGGATTGGATTCGGATTTCCATGAGATTTTCTGGATTTGGGGGGAAAACCGCAAAACTTATATAAACTTCTTCTCTCTCTTTAAAATGAAAAGTGCAGTTTTCCCATGATGTATGAGTCGTCCACCATGAGTTTGCTGATGGATTTGGAAACCCGATTCGAGGAGACGGATGAACCGTTTCGGGTACATGGTGGACCCGGTAAGGTGCCCCGGGGCAAGAAGCGCGTGGTGATGACGATGTGAGCCTGGCAGGGGAGCACTACCTACCGGTGATTTTACCCGACGCGTCGGATATCCGGAGGATACCGTCGTGGTCTTGAGATGGATGGTAGGGGCCGGTCTGGACTGACGGCGCCCTAGATATTATGATTGAGACATTGGGATTTCGAGATTTCGAGGTACAGAGACTGTGATACAGAGATATCGAGATATTGGGATTACGTTTTGTGCCGATGCTAGGCACTGTTTTATGCTGATTTCATTATGATACCTCAACTAAAAATACAAGGGAAATCTCACTAAATTATGAAAACAGTTTCTTCATTTACATGTATTCTGCTTTCATGCATTCATACCTCATATTCATGACATACTATTACCTGAGGCACTAGCACGAGCACTTGGCACTACATTCACGTATAGAGATTACATTGCCAGTTTAGCATGCTTCAGCTTTATTCATATTGAGGTTTCTTTATATCTTATCGTATTGACCTAGGTTGGGTCATGCATTCGATTTCTGCTTGTAGATATCTTTCTATTCACGAGTTGGCAACTCACCCCCGTTGTGCCCCAGTTCTTGCAGGTTTGCCGTACAGTTCTATAGCGGCATTTCTGGCACACTGCTTCCTTTTGGGTGATTTGCTTGGATAGGTGGGTTCTTTTGTATCAGAACCGCCGTTGTATTTATATTATTCATTGTATCTAGAATATCCATCAACCAAAACTCGTATATTGTTTCAGACCTAGACTAGTGATGTATTATTCGACCATAGAGTCGCGCTTAGTAGTGTTGCGGTTTTCTTGTTGCTTTTGAGCTTTCTTTTGGATTTGATCCTCGCCACTTGGCGTTGTATATTATTGTTGCATGTGTGGTGGTGACCGTCGATTGACGAAGAGCTAGCTCCCGCTTGGGGATGCCTTTATCATTGCATATATTGTTATCCTTGTTATACCCCATTCGGGGCCAGTTTTACAAAAGAAACTCTGCCGAAATTTTTAGAAAAGACTGTACTGTTTTTAAAAATGCATATTCGGCTTAGTTATTTAAAAACCTTGATTTCAAACATGTTTTTCTTCACTTCTTTAAACCAGTTTCTTTACTTATTCTTAAAAATGGTTTTAGATTTCTGGGCTTTTGGCTTACTTGGATCAGATGGAGTCATATAGACTTCATATGGTTCAAGGGCCAGTCACGTGCTCTTTCGGGTCGTGACACAGCACGACCTCGCCCCCAATACCGGGAGAGACGAATCCCCTGCCGATCCGCTCACGTGCCTCCATATGGCTCGGGACTGTACCTAAAAACTACCTGTTTGCACGACTCCTTTGAGCCGTGGTAGGGTAGAAATCAAAGCACAGTGGGAACTCACACGAGACAAATGACGACCTCAGGTCGATGAATTAACCTGTATACATGTCACCAGGGAACTGCTATCTGACGGTAGATATAATACTAACTAGCTGATTCCCGGCGAGTCCTGTCCGGTGTACTCATAACCCAATGAGCACCTGTATACATCTTAGGTGATCCAACTGACACCAGTGGCTTGTGAGACCGGCCACCGCCCTTCGTCGGGGTCTCGACTGTATACACTAGTCTACTCCGGAGTATCGATGCCCTGTCTCGAAACTCCCATGACTAGGGACCACAATTAAGGATATGCATATAAACTACCCAACTCTCACGTATATGATCGCCATCATACTGTTGGTAGTAAAGCAAGATCCTAAGGGCTCTATCAAAGTGTAACATGCAATCAGTCACCTGAACATGTACACGACTGATAAAGGCAAACCAGATAGCATACTATCATCTCGAGTAAGACTGTGCTACCGGGATAGGTCCTCCACAATCATTGCAATCACGTACCTGCGATCCAATAATTGACTATGAGGACACTATCTCCAACATGGTTGACTTTGGGAAAGAGAGAGAGTGAGCATGGGCATCATGGCTCATGCCATGCTCATTAAATGAGGGAAGAGAAAGAGAGTGGAGGGGGGGTTTAGTGCTTTTCCTCTCATTTCTCTCTTTGTTCTCTCTTCTCACTCCCTCTCATTCTCACACACACACACACTTCCAGCAACAGCAGCAGCTGCCCCAGCAGCAACAACAAAGACAATAGCAAGAGCAGCAGCAGAAGAGACAACAACAAGATCAACAACAACAACAACAGCATCACCATCATCAGTTCCAGCATCATCATCATCTCAACAACAACGACAACAACAACATCATCATCAGCAGAAACAGCAGCAGCAATAACAGAAGCAGCAGCAGCAGCAGAAGCAACAGCAAGCATCAGAAGCAGCAGCAACAGAAGCAACAGGAACCCCAGCTCTCGCAGGAGCTCTTCTCCACATCTTCACCTGCCTTCTAGGGTTTAGTGGGTATATTTCCTTAACCCCATGTCATGGTTTGCGTAGTTGTGCATCGATTACTTCGATTAGTGCTAAATTAGCTAATTAGTGCTAGATTATGGTGTTTAAGTGGAATTGTGGGAAATTGTTGATTGTGTTAGCTAACCTAGTATTTTTAAGTGTTAACAAGGCCACTTCAACTGAGATATTAGCCAGATTACACTAAAATACCATAGGTTTCCAAATTATGCAAATTGGTGTTTTAAAGTGATTTTTGTGACTTTTGTGATCTGCTATAGACCCGATGCCTTCAGGTAAAAATTGAGGAAACTGGGACATGATACCTAGGTTTAGATCACACCACCAGAAGACGACCCCCTAACTCCTAACCCAGGCCGCCAATTTCTTCTTTTTGGCCGCAATTTGCGGCCCAGTGGGGAGCTTGGGTGTTGGGGTTTTGGTGTAGGGCTCCCTGCTGTGTTTTCTAGGTCTTTGACATGTCTAGTTTTGTAATATCTTACCTGTAGGAAAATCTGGGACTATATGTCGTTTTGGTGTTATTTGTGGTTGCGCGATACGCGCGATACGTGAGTGAGTTCTGTGATCCAGCGTATCGCGGCGTGTCGCGATGGTTTTAGACGCGTACACACACGATTCAGCGTATCGTGCATACGCGCGTTTAGTTCGCGACGCGAGTTTCTCGTTTCGATTCGATATCGCGTTTCGCGAGATATTTGGCTTATATGTGATTTCCATGTCGTATTTGCAGGTTTGCAGACAGGGGCTACGGACACGGCTACAGGGGGAGCAGATTGTAGGATTCACCTAGCGTGGAGTATAGGTGAGTAGATATAACATCTACAAGGGAATCACCCGTATGGCGTTATGCGTCTGGGTTAGGATTCATTTACCTGTCGCACATTCTACGTCATTGTAGAATTGCGCATTTACTGCATTTCCTTGATATAGTTATATACTATGACTGGCAGCCGTAGGACACTGCACACATTATTGACGGTTCATGTTGCACGAGCACGGATTGTATGCTACACACACACCGTCAATGATTGCTATGTCACACACTACCCCTTATAGCTACTATTGCTTGCCACACATGACATCTAGCTTATCGGTATACCTATAGCGTATCATACCTTTAGTGATAGGTATATTTTCACTTTGCGATACAGCTACAGGTATACCTCCTACATATTTTACTTATACCGGGAGGGATTTGCTACATATGTTACTTATACCCAGGGGGTATACGACATCAGTTCCTATAGGTAGATACCTATACTTTGCTACACCTGTATGTAAGACACATATTCAGTTGCTGTCGCATATTTACATTTACTGATGTTACTTAGCTGTACCTTATCTTGATTTCGTATACATCTGGTTCAGCTATATACTTGTGTTTACCTGCTCGCATTCAGATATATCGCAAACATCTGGTTCAGCTATATACTTGTGTTTACCTGCTCGCATTCAGATATATCGCATACATTTATTCCTGGATTTGCGCATTGTTTATCTGGATTTTATATGATGTTTTCGGGATTTGGGAACCGCGGGAGTTCATGAAATTATGCATACATAGAACAACCCGGTTTCCTTGATATGATATTTGAGCGTCCCCCGTGAGTTTTATCGGTGCTGATTACATACTCCATACGAGGTGTGGTTGCCGTATGAGAGTACATGGTGGGGCCCGGTATGGTTCCCCTCGGCAAGAAGATCGATGGGATTGCCGATTGAGCCTGGATGCGGGCGAGTACCTACCGGTGATTGGTTGGACCTGGCAGTTGTCCGGAGGCTACTGGCCAGAGTCGAGAGATGGATGCGGGAGGATCTGTACTGGCGGAGCTGAGGGCCGATACCGCAGACGGACCCCGTGGGCCGATCCGGACTGACGGAGCCCGATATACGAGGATTTCTGTGTCGATGCTTGGCACACTGTTTTCATGATATTCTTTAACCCCTTTTTGTATATATAACAGGGGATTAGCCGTTGTTATATATACCCTTACACCAATATTAGTGGAATGGGACGCTAATATATGTGTATTTCCCCCATCATATTTATTCTGTACATATATATACCTTTAGGATGTTAGATTCTTACTTGAGATTGGACTTGGGATACTAGGTGATTCATTGGGATTGGATATTGGACATACCTATGTGATTGGTGATTTGTACATTCGGGATATAGGAGATTACTCGATATTGTACATTGAGGAGATGTGAGACTTATATGATGTGAGTGCCCAATGTAGGGGCTGATTTGAGGATTTGGGATTGGAGTATCTTGATGGATTGTGATCCTGCCACGACGTCAGGTTTCCGTGGGAAATGACATATTCCACCCTATACCTCACCCTTACCTACCTTATGCACAGATTCATATATTGGTAGTACTTGTAGTGTACCTTTATGATAGTTGCATATTTGCTTTCTCATATTTCTATTGCACAGTCATTGCATACTATTGTCATGTTATTATTGCTTCATATATTGATTGTACCTGCTAGTGTACTCTCCTTATTTTAGCATTGCATGACATATTACTACCGTAATCGCATATCATAGATTCATGCTGTACGTGCATTCTTGCGATTACCTGCATATGTTTTATACTATTCACGAGTTGGCAACTCACCCCCGTTGTGCCACAAGTGTTTCAGGTCGTTCCCCAGAGTAGTCGAGGCAGGCTATTTCTCTATTCAGCTATCCAGCTACCACCTTTTGCTACAGATATCGCATCAGCTCACTATACCATTTTGCTTAGGTGGGTTAGATGGTTATCTATATTTCACATTGTATATTCGTTGTATTTGTACTCTCCATCTACTATTGTATTTGTGGACATAGAGACTTGGTGAGGACGTTATGTGTATTATTGTGGATTTGATGTCTTTTATATACAGCTTTTCCTCTACTGTCATTATTTTTGTGTTGCATTCATCTTGACTTGTCTTTATAAAAAGGGGTGTTGCTAAAATTTTAAAGAAAGAAAGTAAGACTTTTAAAGAATTTGGGTTGCGATTTCAATTGTTTCAAAACTTATATTATCTTTTCCGTATTTTTCATGGTTTAGATTTCTGGGTTTGGCTTTCTTTTACTACGTGCGTCTTTAGGCGTTGCGTAGTATTAGGGTCGTCACGGGCCAATTTTGGGTCGTGACAAAGTTGGTATCAGAGCGTTAGGTTTTACCTTTCAGAGTATAGGATGACCTTAGTATGATGGAGTAGGTAGCTTAAGCAGAGTAACGTAGTGTGTGTATGTCTGCAGCATACCCACAGCGCGGTACCTTGCATTAAGTGACCTAAGTACAATTTGCTTAACATTCCTTCCTTTATGATTCATATCTTTGAGATTCGATTTCCCCATTCTTATCGAATCTCATCTTATATCTATTTATAGCCTTGCCGCCGATGACTATGGGGACTCAGAGCGATGCAGCGAGGGCCGAGGTCAGAGTTAGCTCGGGTGAGACAAGTACTGATCAGGATGGCACTCTAGTTGCACAGGTGCAGACGGATCAGCCTATGACCTATACCATGGATAGACTTTTGGTAGAGATGCAGGAGTTCCGCCAGACGAAGAGTTAATTAGTTGACGTCGTTCGGGAGCTACGACAGGAGGTTGTCACCCCCGTTACTCAGCTATCCCTTACGATCAGTATGCAACAGTTCGTCACCTACATAGCACCAGTGGTTGCAGCTCCAGTTGACGAGGCGCATATTCCAGAGGCTCAGAGGATTCCAGGACAATGGAGGACTCGTACCAGTGTACCAGCCCAGAGACAGAGGTTTGGTCGTCGAGACAGATTTCGTGGCTGTCGCGGGAGTAGCAGAGGCTTAGGACGAGGACAGTCGTTCAACTCTCATCCCCAGGATGGTCAGCAGTCAGCACGTGGATGTTTTCGATGCGGGAGCCTTCAGCACTTCGTCAGGGATTGTTCCTTCGCACCTCGTCATGATCGTCTTCAGAGAGGCTGTGGACGTGGAAGATTCGCTCAGAGGGCTCAGGCTACCAGAGGAGTTCATCCAGCTGCGAGTAGAGGGCAGACACAGGAGTTTGCTTCTACTCAACGGGACGCGCAGACGTCCAATGTGGAGCTTTCAGGTACCCTTGATTTATTTGTTCTTTTCTGGTATTCGTTTGTTTTCTTGCTTGTACCGTGGTTGGGTAGATTAGTCGTAGTGGTGTTAACTTCTGTCAGCGATTCTTTTGTTGCGCGACACGTATTTCAGTTTTGTGCCAATCGGATAGGAGATAGAGATTCGTCCGTCGTTTTGATCCTTCTGGAGATGTCGGATTTGACGTTCTCCTGGACACGAACTGGTTAACTACGTGTTAGGCGTCTGTGGACTACCTTGAGGAAACAAGTTAGGTTTTGTTTCCCCCGGCAAGTCAGTTCTTGTTGTGCAGGTGGATAGTTGTGCCGCCTCTCACAGCTTGAATTCAGCCTTTTTCGCTAGTCGGCTACTGAGGAGATGTCGTGGATTCTTGGCGTTCATTCGTGATACCGGAGCCACAGTGGGATCGTTGGACCGGGTTCCTTTCGTGCGAGAGTTTTTCCGACGTTGTTCCAGATGGGCCAGCGAAGTTTGGGAGCTAAAGGATCAGCTGCAGAGTTTTGGTTTGGGGAGTTTTGTGCGTCTGAGTGTTTCGATTTTGGAAACTCCTATTTTTGTTCGTCCAGGAGGAAGACGGCAGTTTAGGATTGCGTATCGGCGGATCGTCAATTGAACCGGCTTACGGTGCGGATAGGTATCCTTCACCTTGCCGTGACGATTTCTTCGATCAGCTCCAGAGTGCGAGACATTTTCTAAGTGTGTTTGGGATCAGGTCATCATTATTGCGGGTTCGGAGTGACGGCATTCCAAAGACTGCCTTGTGCGTGCTACGGGCTTTGTGTGTTTTTGTGAGTCGTTGGATTCACTGTTGCCCTAGCAGCATTCGTAGATATGGTGAACCAGATTTCTGCAGGTCGTTCCTCGACCAGTTTCTGTTGTGTTATTTGCGACACTCTGGTCTACTTAATATGTCTTGAGGAACAGGAGTAGCACTTGAGGATTTGTTATGCAGATGCTGTGAGAGTACCAGCAGTTGCTAAATTCTCAGAGTGTTTCTTCAGGCTTGTTTGTGTTAACTCCTAGGTCTTGTAGTCGCGGGAGACGGTTTCGTATGGTTCCGAGGGAGATCGTGACCGTACAGCTTAGGCCCAGACTTGTGTGCAGGACGGAGATCCGCAGATGGTTGGTCTTAGCAGGTTTTTACCGTCGTTTCGTGCAGGATTGCTAGAGTAGTGCTGCACCGTCGACTGAATTGACCAGAAAGGAGGTTTCTTTTCTGTGGACTGAGGCATGTGTACGGAGTTTTCGGCAGTGAAGATTCAGTTAACCACTGTATCAGTCTTTCTTTGCTTTTGGTTCGGGCGACTTTGTTGTTTAACTGTAATGTTTCTTGAGTGGGCTCGAGGGTGTACCGAGGTGACACTATAGAGTTATCGCTTTTGCTTCCCTACATTTGGAGGAAGTACGAGGATGATACTCCACTCATGATCTGGAGATGGCCGCGGTGGTTTCGCGTTGGAAATTTGGAGACACTTCTTGTTTGAGAGTCGTGCCAGATTTTCCACGGACCACTAGAGCTTAATGTACATCTTCCTGTAGCAGATTTGGATTGTTGTGTTAGTCTTCTGCAGATTTACAGTTCTTGTGTGATCGTTGAGTATAGCTTGAGTTCGTCTCTACGGAGGGGACAGCTTGCTCATGTCCGCGCCCGACCACTTTCTTTAAATCGTTTTCGCGAGACACTGCCCGTCGATGCTCGTACGTCAGTGATACTTGAGCATACTCGGCTGGGTAATGATTCGAAGACCTTGATTTGTGACAATGACGTGCTAAGTTAGGGACGCGTTTGTGTACCCGACATCATCGGGTAGAGACGTGTAATCCTAGAGCATGCACATCTGTCAACTCTCTATATACATTCAAGTTCCACCAGCTCTGGCGTGACTTGTGAGATAGTTACGAGTGGACAGGGATGTAAAGAGAAGTTTCAGGTTTCGTTTCAAGGTGTCAGTCTTGTTGTGTGCTTGAGTCGAGCATCTGAGGCCGGCTGGAGAGTTGCAACCTTTTACCGTTCCGAAGTAGGAATAGGAGCAGATCTCCACGAATTTCGTTATGGTTTCTACCCAAGTTTAGTCAGGGTGTGACTCCATTCGGATTCTCGTCGTCCGGTTATACTCAATGTGCTCATTTGTGTTTGTTAAGTGGTGTGTTTGTTTGTTTTGTTGTCAGCAGTTGGGGATCGTCACTCGCCATCGTTAGGGTCCTCCTTCGATAGCTGTTATCAGGAGATACTCCAATTGGCCACCCTTAGGCTTAGGGGATAGGTCGTGTCGGTCACCAGTCTGTTGTTTTTCTGACTCTGCGTAAGTAGGACTTTGGACCCCAGCTAGTCTAGAGACTTCGGAGATAGTCCAGTTGTGTTAGGTCAGGATGGGAATTGTCCATTTCGAACTGAGGTCTTATGACGGCAGTGCTAGCCGTAGACTCGAGTTCGCAGGGACAGATAATGTATTCCTATGGACTTTCCGACGAATGACGTGTTGGATTTTGGGAAGCTTATCCCAGGATTTAGGTCCTTTTTAGATCCTATAAGAGAGTTAGTTCCGTTGCCTTTAATTTGGCACTTCCGCCCAGATTATTAGAATTTCACCCCGTATTCCTTGTGATGATACTCTACAATTACCTTCTCGACCTTTTCTCACATGTTTTGGCACCAGACCATTTAGCTGGACGCGATCTTCCGTTCACCAGCAGCCATGTGTGTTAATGGCTTGGCAGGTGGAGGAACATCGGTCAAGAGTCTTGCCATCTGTGAAGGGTTCCCTCGGACGTAGCCGTATAGTGAGTTAGTCACTTGGGAGGCTGCGAGCGAGATTTGAGGATTTTAATCTTCTCTTTGAAGGTACGCGTATCGGTATATTTTTAAAATTCGGGGACGAATTTCTTTTAAGGGGGGAGATTGTAACACCTTAGAATGTGTTTTGTAGCTATTTATATTTTAATGTGTGGTTTTTAATAAAAAAGTTTACCAAACTAAGTTTTAAATATTTTATCCTATTTATTGTGTATTTTATTAGAATTTTGTTAGGCACACACACACTTGTGCATGATAACTAGGGTTGTTTTTGGGGTTAAACATGATTAGCAATCATGGTTAGCTAACCATTTGTCTTAAGTTAGTTTAAGATTAGTTTAAGAGTTATGGTTGTTAATAGTATGGGTTTTAAGCATGATGGTTTTAAAAAGAAAATGAATTTATATTGGAATTTTTATGTTGGTTGACTTTGGGAAAGAGAGAGAGTGAGCATGGGCATCATGGCTCATGCCATGCTCATTAAATGAGGGAAGAGAAAGAGAGTGGGGGGGGGGGGTTTAGTGCTTTTCCTCTCATTTCTCTCTTTGTTCTCTCTTCTCACTCCCTCTCATTCTCACACACACACACACTTCCAGCAACAGCAGCAGCTGCCCCAGCAACAACAACAAAGACAATAGCAAGAGCAGCAGCAGAAGAGACAACAACAACATCAACAACAAGATCAACAACAACAACAACAGCATCACCATCATCAGTTCCAGCATCATCATCATCTCAACAACAACGACAACAACAACATCATCATCATCAGCAGCAGCAGAAACAGCAGCAGCAATAACAGAAGCAGCAGCAGCAGCAGAAGAAACAGCAAGCATCAGAAGCAGCAGCAACAGAAGCAACAGGAACCCCAGCTCTCGCAGGAGCTCTTCTCCACATCTTCACCTGCCTTCTAGGGTTTAGTGGGTATATTTCCTTAACCCCATGTCATGGTTTGCGTAGTTGTGCATCGATTGCTTCGATTAGTGCTAAATTAGCTAATTAGTGCTAGATTATGGTGTTTAAGTGGAATTGTGGGAAATTGTTGATTGTGCTAGCTAACCTAGTATTTTTAAGTGTTAACAAGGCCACTTCAACTGAGATATTAGCCAGATTACACTAAAATACCATAGGTTTCCAAATTGTGCAAATTGGTGTTTTAAAGTGATTTTTGTGACTTTTGTGATCTGCTATAGACCCGATGCCTTCAGGTAAAAATTGAGGAAACTGGGACATGATACCTAGGTTTAGATCACACCACCAGAAGACGACCCCCTAACTCCTAACCCAGGCCGCCAATTTCTTCTTTTTGGCCGCAATTTGCGGCCCAGTGGGGAGCTTGGGTGTTGGGGTTTTGGTGTAGGGCTCCCTGCTGTGTTTTCTAGGTCTTTGACATGTCTAGTTTTGTAATATCTTACCTGTAGGAAAATCTGGGACTATATGTCGTTTTGGTGTTATTTGTGGTTGCGCGATACGCGCGATACGTGAGTGAGTTCTTGTTAGTGTATATGCCCTAGAGGCCATTACTGTATCATACTAGTTTGTATATTACTTAATGGATGCTTGGGATATTCACCTTGTATATACAATCTTGCTCAAAATAGTAGTATGCTACTTGGTTTGTTTCTACTTCAATGTGTGTACATGTGTTTATTTTTCTATATCGCCTATACACATTAGTAGAGCCCTTAGGATCTTTGCTTGATTACCAGTGATGTGATGGCCGTCACACTAGTGGGGCTGGGTAATCTATAAGCACATCCTTATGCAGGTCCCTGGTCGCAGGACTATCGAAACAGGGCATCGATACTCCGGAGTAGACCAGCGCATGCGCTTCTCATCCCAGTGTGGGAGACGGTCTGTCCCACAGCCGTCAGTACGTCGTACTTAAGATAGTATGCGGGTGCTCGTTAGGTTACGGGTACACTGGACAGGACTCGTCGGGAACTGACTAGTTGGTATTATACCTATCGTCAGTTATCAGTTCCCAGGTGACATGAGTACAGCTTAGTCCGCTGACTTGACACTGTCACTTCGCCTCGAGTGTGTTCCCACTGTACTTTGATCACTACCCTACCACGGCTCAAAGGAGTCGTGCAAACAGGTGGTGGTTGGGTGCAGTCCCGAAGCACTTGGAGGCAGTGACGGTTAGACATGATTCGTCTCTCCCGGTATTGGGGGTTGACATCGCGCTGTGTCTAGGAGAGCCATTACACGAGTAGTCCCTGGCCAGGGCAAACGAGATATACTGGTAGGTTTCCAGTGTTATCTCAGGGTGTTTTGGGCTTTGCTCCGGCACGACTTGTACTGCTATTGGGGGACTGACGTTTACCACCCCCTAGGCCCGCCATGCGATGTATCAGACGAACAGACCGGACTGTATGGAGAATGTCACACTCAGGCTCAGTAGGAGTTCAGATGGGTTTCGCCTCGTCGGTCTTCTTGTCGGCATTACCTGGGGACCGTTACGCACAGCTAGTGCCGCTTGCGGTCTGTGGTTAAACCCACTGCCAGCGTAGTGTCGAGTCTTTAGAGTCCCACACAGAAAGCTTTTCGCCTTTAGGCAAAAGAGTAGAGGTCGCATGGTATTGCGACAGGTCGCATGGTTTTGCGACAGGGTTCGGTCACATCCGTGCACTTGTGCACGTACAGTGTCCGGACAGTTTACACTAGCGGGCTTTGGTTTAAGCCAGATCCTAGTGTACCTTATGGGATTGGATTTATCCGGTTTGCATTCGTGTTCCTCGGAACGCAGATGCGGGTGTGTATGCACAGTTGACAGGGAGGCAGAGGCAGCGGATTCTCATTAGGGTTGTTGACAGTTGACCGTTGACTATTTGACTTTTTGCTCAACCCTAATGAGAATATGATATGTGATTAACTATTATATTAATTAAAGTATTATGGTGACATGGTTGTTGACTTCTGTTGACTTTGTTGACTTGTTGACTTTTGTTGACTTGTTGACCGGTTGACTAGGCTTGACTAGTTGACCATCATGATAACCATAGCCATCATTTCATGGCAAAGACTTTTGTTTACTTGCTCATTTGTGTAAAATGAGTGCATGAAATGATATGGTTATGGTTGCTTCAACCATCACATAAGACTTTTGTTAGTATGATGAGTTATGATTGCTTTGGATTATGAGAGGGTGAAAGACAAATGAGAGCCTCATTCTTTCTTGCTCATTCTCTCTCTTGTTCTTGAGCTCTCCATTTTGCTCTCACCCTCTTGCTCTTGCTCCCTCTCTTTAATCTATGGTTCATATCTCTCATGAGTTGAGAATCAAGAACCATAGATAAAATCCCATTCTACTTCCTCTCTACTCATTCTAGTTCACTAGGTTTAGCAAACCAAGTGAACTAGTTTCTTCAAAGAACGAAGAAGGAGCTAAAGGTTGGAGCTTTCAGGTGGATCTATCTTCGGCGTACGGAGACGACGAGAAGAAGCCATCGGACCACCATCGGAGCTTTGAAGACGAAGGAGTTCAAGACAAGCAAGGTATAACCCCCTAACCGAGTAGCTAGAAACTCAAGTTAGGTTGTTAGATAGATGTTTAACCAAGATCCGGGTTATAGGTCCATGTTACCACCTCCGTAAAAATTGTTTTTTACCAAATTCCGCATTCCCGAAAGTACCGGGAGAGGTAGCATGGACTTACAGTTCTGTGATCCAGCGTATCGCGGCGTGTCGCGATGGTTTTAGACGCGTACACACACGATTCAGCGTATCGTGCACACGCGCGTTTAGTTCGCGACGCGAGTTTCTCGTTTCGATTCGATATCGCGTTTCGCGAGATATTTGGCTTATATATGATTTCCATGTCGTATTTGCAGGTTTGCAGACAGGGGCTATGGACACGGCTACAGGGGGAGCAGATTGTAGGATTCACTTAGCGTGGAGTATAGGTGAGTAGATATAACATCTACAGGGGAATCGCCCGCATGGCGTTATGCGTCTGGGCTAGGATTCATTTACCTGTCGCACATTCTACGTCATTGTAGAATTGTGCATTTACTGCATTTCCTTGATATAGTTATATACTGTGACTAGCAGCCGTAGGACACTGCACACATTATTGACGGTTCATGTTGCACGAGCACGGATTGTATGCTACACACACACCGTCAATGATTGCTATGTCACACACTACCCCTTATAGCTACTATTGCTTGCCACACATGACATCTAGCTTATCGGTATACCTATAGCGTATCATACCTTTAGAGATAGGTATATTTTCACTTTGCGATACAGCTACAGGTATACCTCCTACATATTTTACTTATACCGGGAGGGATTTGCTACATATGTTACTTATACCCAGGGGGTATACGACATCAGTTCCTATAGGTAGATACCTATACTTTGCTACACCTGTATGTTAGACACATATTCAGTTGCTGTCGCATATTTACATTTACGGATGTTACTTAGCTGTACCTTATCTTGATTTCGTATACATCTGGTTCAGCTATATACTTGTGTTTACCTGCTCGCATTCAGATATATCGCATACATCTGGTTCAGCTATATACTTGTGTTTACCTGCTCGCATTCAGATATATCGCATACATTTATTCCTGGATTTGCGCATTGTTTATCTGGATTTTATATGATGTTTTCGGGATTTGGGAACCGCGGGAGTTCATGAATTTATGCATACATAGAACAACCCGGTTTCCTTGATATGATATTTGAGCGTCCCCCATGAGTTTTATCGGTGCTGATTACATACTCCATACGAGGTGTGGTTACCGTATGAGAGTACATGGTGGGGCCCGGTATGGTTCCCCTCGGCAAGAAGATCGATGGGTTTGCCGATTGAGCCTGGAGGCGGGCGAGTACCTACCGGTGATTGGTTGGACCTGGCAGTTGTCCGGAGGCTACTGGCCAGAGTCGAGAGATGGATGCGGGAGGATCTGTACTGGCGGGGCCGAGGGCCGATACCGCAGACGGACCCTGTGGGCCGATCCGGACTGACGGAGCCCGATATACGAGGATTTCTGTGTCGATGCTTGGCACACTGTTTTCATGATATCCTTTAACCCCTTTTGTATATATAACAGGGGATTAGCCGTTGTTATATATACCCTTACACCAATATTAGTGGAATGGGACGCTAATATATGTGTATTGCCCCCATCATATTTATTCTGTACATATATATACCTTTAGGATGTTAGATTCTTACTTGAGATTGGACTTGGGATACTAGGTGATTCATTGGGATTGGATATTGGACATATCTATGTGATTGGTGATTTGTACATTCGGGATATAGGAGATTACTCGATATTGTACCTTGAGGAGATGTGAGACTTATATGATGTGAGTGCCCAATGTAGGGGCTGATTTGAGGATTTGGGATTGGAGTATCTTGATGGATTGTGATCCTGCCACGACGTCAGGTTTCCATGGGAAATGACATATTCCACCCTATACCTCACCCTTACCTACCTTATGCACAGATTCATATATTGGTAGTACTTGTAGTGTACTCTTATGATAGTTGCATATTTGCTTTCTCATATTTCTATTGCATAGTCATTGCATACTATTATCATGTTATTATTGCTTCACATATTGATTGTACCTGCTAGTGTACTCTCCTTATTTTAGCATTGCATGACATATTACTACCGTAATCGCATATCATAGATTCATGCTGTACGTGCATTCCTGCGATTACCTGCATATGTTTTATACTATTCACGAGTTGGCAACTCACCCCCGTTGTGCCACAGGTGTTTCAGGTCGTTCCCCAGAGTAGTCGAGGCAGGCTATTTCTCTATTCAGCTATCCAGCTACCACCTTTTGCTACAGATATCGCATCAGCTCACTGTACCATTTTGCTTAGGTGGGTTAGATGGTTATCTGTATTTCACATTGTATATTCGTTGTATTTGTACTCTCCATCTACTATTGTATTTGTGGACATAGAGACTTGGTGCGGACGTTATGTGTATTATTGTGGATTTGATGTCTTTTATATACAGCTTTTCCTCTACTGTCATTATTTTTGTGTTGCATTCATCTTGACTTGTCTTTATAAAAAGGGGGTGTTCCTAAAATTTTAAAGAAAGAAAGTAAGACTTTTAAAGAATTTGGGTTGCGATTTCAATTGTTTCAAAACTTATATTATCTTTTCCGTATTTTTCATGGTTTAGATTTCTGGGTTTGGCTTTCTTTTACTACGTGCGTCTTTAGGCGTTGCGTACTATTAGGGCCGTCACGGGCCAATTTTGGGTCGTGACACCGGGTTACGGTACACGATAGCGCCAGTTTCATTAAAAGTTTTTGTTCCGCATTTGGCGTCTGTTACACGGCCGGGGCGCTACCGTGGACTAACAGTGGTATCAGAGCCTCACCATTAAGCTATACTAACTTGTGCTAACACGTTTAAAAGATCGATCGAACGGATTTCGCAAAATTACATTTTTCAGGCTGTTGATTTTTAAAGGGTTCTAAAAATAATTCTACATATCACAGAAAGTTGTGCAGGGTTTTCTAAGCAAACGGGTGAAATTTGGTCCTTTGATCCCACAGAACGGCCGTGGAACCGCGGCCCAAACCAGGGTTTGGCCGCTGTTCCGCCGCGCTTTTGTGGGAACAGTGCCCCAAATTTTTCCAGTGAGTTTACCATGGGAAAATGTGGTTTTTGGTATATGTTTTTTGGGCCCAAATTTTGTTACTGTACACCAGATGTACGTGGGGCCCACTTCGTGATATTTAGTCGATCAAAATTTTAAACTTGTTAGTTTACAGTATTTACATTATATCTCCTACCGGGAATGTCATTTGATCGGTAAACCGCGTCTGATTGCTATAGTTCTTTTAGACGGGTTTGCGAACGTGACATTCGCGTTGATGTTCTGTGTTGTGCTGTATTGTTGCGGATATGTCATGGTGGATAGCAGGGTGCAATGATAGTGCAGTTTGGATTTATTTGTACATTTGATATTGCGGGGCGAGCGTCCAACATGTGGACTGCCGTCACTGCCTGTTGTATAATATTCTTTTGGGGCACGACCGGGTCGAGGTCGATGTACCCGTTGTATATTTTTCATTTCTGTACTAGATTTATCCCGTGAAGGAGTGCACGGATAGCCGGGTTCTGGAAGGCAACGGGTCCGTATCTCATGGCATTGAGAGGCAAAGGGACCTCACTTTAGAATTGGCAGACTATTCGCAGCACTCGTAGGGGGTACAGGTTGACCCAAGGAGGGGTGCTCAATTTACCGGATTCCATGAAGTGCCGGGTGTTCCATTCACTATGCTGTGGGGACCACCTCGCTTCAGGTTTTGGCGGGTAACTTGCCGCACCCGTAGGGGTCTAGGTTTCATTGCACAGGCTATCCACACGACCAGGGGAACGTTAGGTTTCAGCAGCGGCTCTGTGAAACCCGGGGATCCCAGATTATCTGTATTGTTCTGTGATGCTTATTACTTTTCTGTAATGTTGCATTTTATCACGCCTAGAGCGATTATCGTATATTGGTATATATACTATTAGATGTTGTATATGTTTTACACCCGCGCTAGTCCAGCCCCCGCTCTGTCGTTAGTTAAGTAACCTAACGGGTGATGACATGTTGGAGATAGTGCCCTCATAGTCAATTATTGGATCGCAGGTACGTGATTGCAATGATTGCGGAGGACCTATACCGATAGGACGTTCTTACTCACGATGATAGTATGCTATCTGGTTTGCCTTTATCAGTCGTGTACATGTTCAGGTGACTGATTACATGTTACACTTTGATAAAGCCCTTAGGATCTTGGTTTACCACCAACAGTATGATGGCGATCATATACGTGAGAGTTGGGTGGTTTATACGCATATCCTTAATTGTGGTCCCTAGTCGTGGGAGTTTCGAGACAGGGCATCGATACTCCGGAGTAGACTAGTGTGTACAGTCGAGACCCCGACGAGGGGCGGTGGCCGGTCTCACAAGCCACTGGTGTCAGTTGGATCACCTAAGATGTATACAGGTGCTCATTGGGTTATGAGTACACCGGACAGGACTCGCCGGGAACCTGTTAGTTGGTATTATACATATCGTCAGATAGCAGTTCCCTGGTGACATGTGTGCAGGTTAGTTCATCGACCTGAGGTTGTCATTTGTCTCGTATGTGTTCCCACTGTGCTTTGATTTCTACCCTACCACGGCTCAAAAGAGTCGTGCAAACAGGTAGCTTTTGGGTACAGTCCCGAGCCATACGGAGGCACGTGAGCGGATCGGCAGGGGATTCGTCTCTCCCGGTATTGGGGGCGAGATCGTGCTGTGTCTAGGAGAGCCATTACACAAAGTCCATGGCCATGGCAGGAGATTTACTGGTAGGTACTCCAGTAGTTTCTCAGGGTGTTATTAGGCTTCACTCCGACACGACTTATACTGCTATTGGGGGTCTGACGTTACTAGCCCCCTAGGCAGATATGCGATACTCATAGATGAACGGACCGGACTGTATATACATTATTACTGTTAGGCTCAGTAGGGTTTCCGGATGAGTTCGCTCATCAGCCTCCCTTGAGGTCAGTCCATGGGCAGCCGTTATGCATTGCTAGTGCCGCTGACGGTTTGTGGTTAAACCCACTGCCAGGGTACTGACGAGTCATTAGATTCCCCCACAGACAGTTTCCCAAGTTCGGGCGAAACGTTGTAGAGGTTGTATGGTTTTATGGCAGGGTTCGGAAAATGCACGTGCGTTTACGCACGTGTTATTTTTCGGGCAGATGATACTGGTCGGCTTTAGTTTAAGCCGGATCCGAGTATTATATTGAGTAGGTATAATATCTTTGTCTCAGTTGCATTTGTATTCGGTCGTAATATAAATGCGGGTATATTTATACAGTTTCGGGGTTATCCTGAAAGTCGTTTCAGGATCACTTTTGGAAGTTGCCAGTTTCCAGTTTTCTATCAGCCGTCTTTTAACATTCGGTTAAAGACGGATTTATCTTTTCTTGGATAAGAGTGAGTCATCATTCTAGAAGGTTCTAGAAGTGATGAGGTGGCTAATGACTCATCTTGACATTAATGGTTGCATTAATGACTTGATGAGGTGTTTAAGTGAGTCATGCTTTAGCTTTAATGATTCTTGTTTAGCTAAGGATATTTTGTGAGAAGCTTTGTTCTTATGGTCACTCTCCCCTCTCCTACACTCACCTCCCTCCATCATATATATGGCCGGCCCCTCCCCTCTCTCATTTGCCCACTTGATGGTTTTCATTTGTTAAAAGATTATGATAGATTTTAGGGTGTATGGAACTCACAGCTCATTTCATTCCATCACCTGATTCCCTCGGCAACTTCATTTACCGATCGTCCACGGATTTGGACGAAGTGAGACAAAGTCATCTACTCATTCTCTACATCATTCTTGGTCGTCTCTTTTAGCAAACTTGACGACCGAGTTGCCTCAAGTCAGAGGCGGGAGCCCGTTTAAAGAATCGTCGACGTGGTGCCACCTCGACGAGGAGATCGAAGATCGAAGAGATCGGAGCAGCCGCAACGGAGCGTGGGATGATGGTTAAAGAATGAAGGACTCGGATCGTTCGGTATAACCTTTCTACACTCTTTACAGTTTGTTAGTTTAGCAATAATGGCAAATCCGGGTTAAAGTATACGATAGCGCCAGTTAAAAAGTTTTTGTTCCGCATTTGGCGTCTGTAGACTGCCGGGGCGCTACCGTAGACTTACAATGGTATCAGAGCCTAACCATTTTGCTATGCTAACTTGTGCTAACGCGTTTAAAACATCGATCGAACCGGAAATCGAAAATTGCAACCAAGCTCACAGTTTTTGTCGATTTTAAATGGTCTCCTAAAATTTTTCTACATGTCTCAAAAATCTGTGCAGGCTTTTCTAAGAACACGGACTAAATTTGGGCACGTGATCCCACCAAGCTGCCGCGGAAACGCGGCCAAACCCATGGTTTGGCTGCGGAAACGCGGCCAAACCCATGGTTTGGCCGCGGATCCGCCGCCACTTGGTGAGATCATACTCCCAAAATTGAACAGTATGTTCTTCTCTGGATTTTGTGGTTTATGGTATATATCATTTGGGCCCAGGTTTTGTTACTGTTCACCAGTAAGTCGTGGGGCCCACTTCTTGATATTTGGTCGATCGAAATTTAAACATGTTAGTTTACAGTGCTTACATTATATCTCCGACCGGGAATGTCATTTGATCGGTAAACCGTGTCTGATTGCTATAGTTCTTTTAGACGGGTTTGCGAACGTGACATTCGCGTTGATGTTCTGTGTTGTGCTGTGTTGTTGCGGATTTGTCGTGGTGGATAGCAGTGTGCAATGATAGTACAGTTTGTGTTTATTTGTACATTTGATATTGCGGGGCGAGCGTTCAACTTGTGGACTGCCGTCACTGCCTGTTGTATAATATTCTTTTGGGGCACGACCAGGTTGCGGTCGATGTACCTATTGTACTATTTTTCATTACTGTACTAGGTTTTGCCCCGCGACGGAGTGCACGGATAGCCGGGTTCTGAGGGGCAACGGGTCCGCATCTCATGGTTTTGAGAGGCAGAGGGGCCCCACTCTAGAATTGGCAGACTATTCGCCGCACTCGTAAGGGGTACAGGTTGACCCAAGGAGGGGTGTCCAAGATTACCGGATTCCGTAGAGTGCTGGGTGGTCCATTCACTATGCTGTAGGGGGCTGCCTCGCTTCAGGTTTTGGCGGGCAACTTGCCGCATCCGTAGGGGTCTAGGTTTCATTGCACATGCTATCCACACGACAGGGGAACGTCGGGTTTCAGCAGCGGCTCTGTGAAACCCGGGGATCCCAGATTATCTGTATTGTTCTGTGATGCTTATTACTTTTCTGTAATGTTGCATATTATCACGCCTGGAGCGATTATTGTATATTGGTTTATATACTATTAGATGTTGTATATGTTTTACACCCGCGCTAGTCCAGTCCCCGCTCTGTCGTTGGTTAAGTAACCTAACGAGTGATGACGGGACCCAGCGACGAATGCGGATGGCATATACGTACATTTTATTTTCGTTCTTTTCTGGTGTGATTAATTGATGGGACTGCATTGATTTTGATCAATGCAAAGTAAAACAAACCTGTTTGCAGTTGTTGGAACAAATTTAAAAAGTGTTATTGCAAAGACGTTTCCTTTTGTTATGCATAGCGGTATTCAGTGGAATATCCTGCACCTCATTCCACGAGGAAAGAGCCGAGATCCCTTTAGCGGAAGTGACCTCTTTAGCAAAAGGTTTTCGCCACAATATTTTAAAAAGCTATCAGGTTCCTTCAGCGATATCAAGTTCACTACGTTAAAGGTTTTTCGCCAAAAACCAGCCGTAGCCCTCCGTCACTTCTTTTGGGTATTCGGTAGTATTCAAGCTATGTATTTTGACCTAACGCCAAGGCATAGTGTTTGGTAGCTGCTGGGTATTCAATTGTTGCATAGATAGATGAGTTGGTTTGGGACAGCCGTTCTGCCATTTTGACCTAACGCCAAGGGCATGTGCGGGTGGGTTCAAATTAACAAGATAGTAATGGGTAGAACTTGGCATGTGACTTATGACATTTTGACCTAACGCCAAGGTTATAAGAGCATGGGGCAAAAACTATATCGGGAGTTTCTAAAGAAACTGAAACTTGCCAAGTATGCGCATACCATCTGGAGTATGAGTAACGTGGATGCATTCCATCACGTTATCATGCGATGAGAGTTGGATCCCGATTCCCACTGATGAGTTGGTTTACTCTTCGGGTGATCCCGATTGATTCTTCTTTAGGTTTGGAGGAGAATTTGATAGGACAGTGGGAGGTTTCCGGATTAGATAATGTGATAACCATTCTGATCTAGGTTAGAGTGCAGGCAGAGTGTTTCTTTTCTCTCTCTCTTTGGCAGCGACCTTTGACCGACCCTAGACTATGACTCAGTGACCAGGTTGACCGAACCTTCTTAACATACTGGCTTTTGGATTGTCTATGTTGCATAAGTCATTGCCACTCCTTCTTTTACCCTTTGAATTTCTCAGAACACCCGTATTACTACGGATATCCACTTCCATTGGATAGATCCATCGTATGGTTATATACGAACACGAAGGGACTTCTTCGAGGATGGATCCAGGTTCAGGAGAAATAGAATTGGTTTATTCAGTTGTCTTTTATTATCACCTTCTCTCAGGTTGCGAGAGCTCCTTGGTTTAGGAGAGTACACCTATTACGCTTATTGGATAGTCTTATTCCAAACCATAGGCTGGTGCCGAAAGGTAGGGAATGAAGAAAACCAATTATCCTAAGTAGGGTGTGCAGAAGGTAATATGTAAAGACAAAATAAAGGGATTAGAAAGAGGGCAAAGTAAATTGCGACTGATATCATTCACGACCAAAACCGCGTACTTCAACGCCACTCCTATTTCACCTTTAAAAAGAATAAGGTATTATTCAGTTGTCTTTTATCATCACCTTCTCTCGAGATGCGAGTACTCCTTGGTTTAGGAGGGTACACCTATTATGCTTACTGGATAGTCTTCTTCCAAACCATAGGCTGGTGCCGAACTGTAGGGAAGGAAGAAAACCATTTAGCCTGACGATGGTGTACAGAAAGTAACGACTAAAGACAAATAAAGGGATTTGGAGAGATGGCAATAAAATATACGGTTGAAGTCATGAATTGGATTATGGAAGAGGCATTGCTATGAATACCAGGATACCCCTACGAAACATTTTCATGTTTCAGTGCATTGTTAAAAGAAAAACTGTTTTCCCGATTTGACACTTACTCCAAGGGTATGTATTTACCAGGTTTCATTCTCATATCTGTATGGTTTTACAGATGATGAGTGGGAGTAAGTTATTGGGAATTAGGTGATTATCCTCATTATATCGAAGTTCGTTGTAATTGGTGATATTTGAGGAAATTGCCGGGGTACAGTTTTCAACCTACGACGCACAGGTTTTGAGTTGTTTAAACTCAGCGGACTTATACAGAGTATTGTATGTTGTCCAAGTGTCCATCAGGACAAAGGGGTAGGTCCTCGTACTATATTCTGTTTACTTATGACTTCTCTAGTTTTTAGACAAGTGTTTCGTAGAAATACAAGGTCTAAGTTTTGAGAAGTTATGGGTATAAGAATAAAGTAGAGAACCAGGTGTCACAAGTGTCGGGATTCTTCAAAGAGATCGAAGATATAGATTCTTGTGATTGGTATTCAGATGATAGTGATGGTTTTGAGAAACGAGTTTTCTCTTTCAGGTTACTCATAATTGGATGGATTCCTAAGTTGAGTAATGCTGATTTGCCTCTTTCCATTAAAGTAATATGCACTGGAGACAGTTGCATGATTTGAATCTGGTTCCAATTAAATTAGTGCCAAAGTTTCTATATTGGATATAGAATGGTTCGTACCTTAAAAGTTGTTAAGGTACGGGGAGTTGTCCAGCTTATGCTTAAAACCAGACTCTGGATAACTCAGGGCACGTTTCTGTAATGGCTGTTTGTGGGTTGACCCTGGCTATGACGAGGGTTGATATTCTACCATTTGGAGGATCAATAGTGATATTGTTCTTGACTTGCCACAGTTTTAGTAAAAATGGATCTTTTTCAGAAAACAGTAGTGGGAGTATGGTAGAACTGGAAGTGATTCCAGAACCGCAAACGATTACGGAAAATTTAATAGGACCTATATATTCAATCAGGTTTGACACTCCAATAGCCACTCCGGAGCTATGGTGGATAATCTCAGACACCCGAGAGGTACTTCGGTAGCCTCAAGGACGGTGACAGGGAGGTTCTTATCTACCAAGACTTGACACTACTATTGTTCCAGGCTATGAGACCCGGTAGGAGGGTTGTCGTAGTCAGTGGGAGCATCGGAAGCATAGTGGGCAAGTAGCTTATATCTATTTATAGACTTGAGCAGTTATAGCAGAGATAGATCATCTAATTTTGATATGAAAGTCATGGTTTTGACTTCAATCAGAATAGGGGATGGATCTGTTAAGAAGGTAGTAGGGTGTGATGTCATGGTATCTGGATGACATACACAGAGTAGGAAATAAAATTCCTATACTACGATCGGTTGTACTGTGGTCGTCACACAGTTGTTTCTCCAGACAGGATATGGATATAATATTTGACATTCTGGTTTCTGGATCTATGGTTTTAGATCTGGATTTGGGTAGTTTCCCAATGTGGGTACTTTGACAGATATTCTAATGGTTTTTAGAATAGTTGACTCCTAGCATGGTGGTGTACCTGCAGGTGATGGAGTCACCCTCTCTAAAGGTGTCGTATAGACTAAAGGGGAGAGGGATGTGCATGATTGACAGATCACTTGCTTAGGCAATTGAGTCAATCGTGAGATGTCAAGTACCGCACCAGATGTTGTTTTTGCACTAGATGCAATAATTTTGTATTAATCCAATCCTGAAGAAACATAAGGAAGCAGTTTTAGAACTTAAGTACATGTTCTACGGATTTGATGACGGCAGCCTCTTTCGGGAGACGGTTATCATTCCAGGCTTCAAAGGTGACATGGTTGACAGAGTGATTGTCAGAGTTATAGTTTATCCCTCTGACGAAGAGGGACAGTATTATGGACAGGTGGTCCAAGAGGATACTGAGGGTGGCATGGTGCCGGATACTGATTAGGTTCAGTGATCGATACAGTCTAAGAAGTTTGGATTTGGAGTTCATTTATGAACTAAGTCCCATCAAATATCCAGACATATTCTAAGACAGGTATTACTCGATTCGGGAGATGGCTTTCTCCGCGAACTTGAGATTAAGAGAGATATAGAAAGAAACTTCTAGGCGGATCCACTCACTAAGGCTATTTCTCGAACACAATAGTTTTACAAACGGGCTTTGTGATACTGATTAGTAGAGGAGTTGGATGTTCGGTTTCACACGGGCTGTGAGTAGTCGACATCACAATAATTAGCCTTGAGTGCAAGTGGGAGATTGTTGGAGATAGTGCCCTCATAGTCAATTATTGGATCGTAGGTACGTGATTGCAATGATTGCGGAGGACCTATACCGGTAGGACAGTCTTACTCAAGATGATAGTATGCTATCTGGTTTGCCTTTATCAGTCGTGTACATGTTCAGGTGACTGATTACATGTTACACTTTGATAAAGCCCTTAGGATCTTGCTTTACCACCAACAGTATGATGGCAATCATATACGTGAGAGTTGGGTGGTTTATACGCATATCCTTAATTGTGGTCCCTAGTCGTGGGAGTTTCGAGACAGGGCATCGATACTCCGGAGTAGACTAGTGTGTACAGTCGAGACCCCGACGAGGGGCGGTGGCCGGTCTCACAAGTCACTGGTGTCAGTTGGATCACCTAAGATGTATACAGGTGCTCATTGGGTTATGAGTACACCGGACAGGACTCGCCGGGAACCTGCTAGTTGGTATTATACATATCGTCAGATAGCAGTTCCCTGGTGACATGTGTACAGGTTAGTTCATCGACCTGAGGTCGTCATTTGTCTCGTATGAGTTCCCACTGTGCTTTGATTTCTACCCTACCACGGCTCAAAGGAGTCGTGCAAACAGGTAGCTTTTGGGTACAGTCCCGAGCCATATGGAGGCACGTGAGCGGATCGGCAGGGGATTCGTCTCTCCCGGTATTGGGGGCGAGATCGTGCTGTGTCTAGGAGAGCCATTACACAAAGTCCATGGCCATGGCAGGAGATTTACTGGTAGGTACTCCAGTAGTTTCTCAGGGTGTTATTGGGCTTCACTCCGACACGACTTATACTGCTATTGGGGGTCTGACGTTACTAGCCCCCTAGGCAGATATACGATACTCATAGACGAACGGACCGGACTGTATATACATTGTCACTGTTAGGCTCGGTAGGGTTTCCGGATGAGTTCGCTCATCAGCCTCCCTTGAGGTCAGTCCATGGGCAGCCGTTACGCATTGCTAGTGCCGCTGACGGTTTGTGGTTAAACCCACTGCCAGGGTACTGACGAGTCATTAGAGTCCCCCACAGACAGTTTCCCAAGTTCGGGCGAAACGTTGTAGAGGCCGTATGGTTTTATGGCAGGGTTCGGAAAATGCACGTGCGTTTACGCACGTGTTATTTTTCGGGCAGATGATACTGGTCGGCTTTGGTTTAAGCCGGATCCGAGTATTATATTGAGTAGGTATAATATCTTTGTCTCAGTTGCATTTGTATTCGGTCGTAATATAAATGCGGGTATATTTATACAGTTTCGGGGTTATCCTGAAAGTCGTTTCAGGATCACTTTTGGAAGTTGCCAGTTTCCAGTTTTCTATCAGCCGTCTTTTAACATTCGGTTAAAGACGGATTTATCTTTTCTTGGATAAGAGTGAGTCATCATTCTAGAAGGTTCTAGAAGTGATGAGGTGGCTAATGACTCATCTTGACATTAATGGTTGCATTAATGACTTGATGACGTGTTTAAGTGAGTCATGCTATAGCTTTAATGATTCTTGTTTAGCTAAGGATATTTTGTGAGAAGCTTTGTTCTTATGGTCACTCTTCCCTCTCCTACACTCACCTCCCTCCATCATATATATGGCCGGCCCCTCCCCTCTCTCATTTGCACACTTGATGGTTTTCATTTGTTAAAAGATTATGATAGATTTTGGGGTGTATGGAATTCATAGCTCATTTCATTCCATCACCCGATTCCCTCGGCAACTTCATTTACCGATCGTCCACGGATTTGGACGAAGTGAGACAAAATCATCTACTCATTCTCTACATCATTCTTGGTCGTCTCTTTTAGCAAACTTGACGACCGAGTTGCCTCAAGTCAGAGGCGGGAGCCCGTTTAAAGAATCGTCGACGTGGTGCCACCTCGACGAGGAGATCGGAGCAGCCGCAACGGAGCGTGGGATGATGGTTAAAGAACGAAGGACTCGGATCGTTCGGTATAACCTTTCTACACTCTTTACAATTTGTTAGTTTAGCAATAATGGCAGATCCGGGTTAAAGTATACGATAGCGCCAGTTAAAAGTTTTTGTTCCGCATTTGGCGTCTGTAGACTGCCGGGGCGCTACCGTAGACTTACATGACGGGACCCAGTGGCGAATGCGGATGGCATATACGTACATTATATTTTCGTTTTTTTCTGGTGTGATTAATTGATGGGACTGCATTGATTCTTATCAATGCAAGGATAAAACAAACCTATATTTGATGTTGTTGGAACAAATTTTAAAAGGTGTTATTACAAAGATGTTTCCTTTTGTTTTGTATAGTGATATTCAGTTGGAATATCCTGCACCTCATTCGACGAGGCAAGGGCTGATATCCCTTTACCGGGAAAAACCCCTTGGGCAGAAGTTTACGTCAGGGTAGTAACTCTAATATAGTCGATTACAAGTTGCTTTGCATAGCGGTATTCAGTTGGAATATCCTGCACCTCATTCCACGAGGAAAGAGCCGAGATCCCTTCACCGGGAGTGACCTCTTTAGCAAAACGTTTTCGTCACTATATTTTATAAAAAGCTATCAGGTTCCTTCAACGAGATCAAGTTCATTGCGTTAAAGGTTTTTCGCCAAAAACCAGTCGTAGCCCTCCGTCATTTCTTTTGGGTATTCAGTAGTATTCAAGCTATGTTTGTTAACTAAAGTCAAGGCATAGTGTTTGGTAGTTGCTGGGTATTCATCTGTAGCATAGATAGATGTGTTGGTTTGGGACAGTCGTATTACCTTGTTGACTAAAGTCAAGGGTATGTGCGGGTGGGTTCAAATTAACCTGGACAATGACGGGTAGAACTTTACATGTGACTTATGATTTGTTGACTAAAGTCAAGGTCATAAGAGCATGGGGCAAAAATCACATCGGGAGTTTCAAATATACAGGAAACTTGCCAGATATGCGCATACCTTCTGGAGTGTGATAACTTGAGTGGCTTCCATCAAGTTATCATGCGATGATTGTTGGATCCCGATTCTCACTGATGAGTTGGTTTACTCTTCGGGTGATCCCGACTAATTCTTCTTTCAGGTTTGGATGAGAATTTAAGATTACAGTGGAAGGTTTCCTGATTAGATAAAGTGATAACCATTCTGATCTAGGTTAGAGTGCACGCAGAGTGTTTCTTTTCTCTCTCTCTTTTTGGCAGCGACCTTTGACCGACCCTAGACTATGACGCAGTGACCGAGTTGACCGAACCTTCTTAAAATATTGGCTTTTGGATTGTCCAAGTTGCATAAGTCATTGCCGCTCCTTCCTTTACCCTTTGTATTTCTCAGAACACCCCGTATTACTACGGACATCCACTTCCATTGGATAGATCCATCGTATGGTTATATACGAACTCGAAGGTACTTCTTCGAGGTTGGATCCAGGTTCAGGAGAAATAGAATTAGTTTATTCAGTTGTCGTTTATTATCACCTTCTCTCAGGTTGCGTGGGCTCCTTATTCTAGGAGAGTACACCTATTACGCTTATTGGATAGTCTTATTCCAAACCATAGGCAGGTGCCGAAAGGCAGGGAATGAAGAAAACCAATTAGCCTAAGTAGGGTGTACAGAAGGTAATATGTAAAAGACAAAATGAAGGAATTAGAAAGAGGGCAAAGTAAATTGCGACTGTTATCACTCACGACCAAACCGCGTACTTCATCGCTACTCCTATTTCACCTTTGCTTTTTCCCAGTTCGGGAGAAATAGAATAAGGTATTATTCCGATTGTCTTTTATCATCACCTTCTCTCAAGTTGCGAGTACTCCTAGGATTAGGAGGGTACACCTATTATGCTTACTGGATAGTCTTCTTCCAAACCATAGGCTGGTGCCGAACGGTAGGGAAGGAAGAAAACCATTTAGCCTAACGATGGTGTACAGAAAGAAATGAATAAAGACAAATAAAGGGATTTGGAGAGGTGGCAAAGAAATATACGGTTAAAGTCATGAATTGGATTATGGAAGAGGCATTACTAAGAATACAAGAATACCCCTACGAAACATTTTCATGTTTCAGTTTCACTGCGCATTGTTAAAGAAAAACTGATTTCCCGATTAGATAATTACTCCACGGTATGTATTTACCAGGTTTCATTCTCATATCTGTATAGTTTTACAGATGATGAGTGGGAGTAAGTTATTGGGAATTAGGAGATCATCCTCATTATATCGGAATTCGTTGTAATTGGTGATATTTGAGGAAATCGCCTGGGTACAGTCTTCAACCTACGATACACAGGTTTTGAGTTATTCAACTCAGCAGACTTATACAGAGTATTGTATGTTGTCCAGTGTCTGTTAGGACAAAGGGGTTGGTCCTCGTACTCTGTTCTGTTTACTTGTTATTTCTCTAGTTTTTAGACAAGTGTTTCGCTGAAATACAATGTCTAAGTTTTGAGAAGTTGTGGGTATAAGAATAAAGTAGAGAACCAGGTGTCGCAAGTATCGGGATTCTTCAAAGAGATTGAGGATGTAGATTCTTGTGATTGGTATTCAGTTAATAGTAATGGTTTTGAGAAACTTGTTTCTCTTTCAGGTTACTCATAATTGGATGGATTCCTAAGTTGAGTAATGCTGAGTAGCCACTTTCCATTAAGTTGATATACACTGGAGACAGCTGCATGATTTGAATCTGGTTCCAATTAAATTAGTGCCTCTGTCACGACCCGAAAGTACGGAACATGACCGGCACTTAAACTACGAACGTCTCGAGGCGTACGTAATTTAAGTAAACCGAAAACCCAGAAATCCAAACCAAGAAAAGTAGTAGAGTGCAGGAAAAACCAACTTAAAGCAAGTAATTTCAATAGCATAAGCCGAATTATGCGGTTTTTAAAACATCAAAAATTTACTGAAAATTTCGGCAGAGTCTCCTTTGTAAATACTGGCCCCCAAACGGGATACAACATGAATAGTATACGAAATCAAGAAAAAGGCATCCCCAAGCGGGAGCTAGCTCTTCGTCAATCGACGGTCACAACCACACAAGCAATAAAATATACAACGCCAACGGCGAGGATCAAAATTCAAAAGGAAACTCAAAGCCACCAGAAATATAACGAGCGACTCTAAGGTTGAAAGAGTAAACAACACTGGTCTTTATCACGATAAATACATGTTTGGTTGATGGAATTTACTAGATACAACGGAATAATATTATACAAGGTAATATGATGGGTACGATACAAGAAAAACCCACCTACTAGCAAGTCACCCGAATGAAACTGAGCCCGCAAAGCCGTAACTAAACCTGTACGGCAAAACCTGCAAGAAACTGGGGCACAACGGGGGTGAGTTGCCAACTCGTGAATAGAAAAATATCTACGCACAGAAATCGCATAAATAACGCAATCCTCGGGCAATGATCATAATATATCCTCAAAAATGTATATAACATGCAGCCTATAACAATGGCTAGGGTAAATATCTAACCCGAGTGTAAACTCATGTGCCCGTGTCAGTGCCTCAGGTAGCAATATATCATATGAATGAGGTATGCATGCATGAAACAGAATACATGTAAATGAAGAAACTGTTTTCATAAATTAGTGAGATTTCCTTCGTATTTTTAAACTGAGGTATCATAAATGAAATCAGAATCAACAGTGTCTAGCATCGACACAAAACATAAATCTCAATGTCTCGAAATATCAATGTCTCAATCTCAATATCTAGGGCGCCGTCAGTCCAGACCGGCCCCTATCATCCATCTCAAGACCACGACGGTATCCTCCGGATATCCGACGCGTCGGGTAATATCACCGGTCGGTAGTGCTCCCCTGCCGGGCTCAACGTCAACACCACATTCATCTTGCCCCGGGGTACCGCACCGGGCCCACCATGTACCCGAAACGGTTCCTCCACTCCTCGAATCGGGTCTCGAAATCCATCAGCAAACTCATGGTGGACGACTCATACATCATGGGAAAACCGCACTTTTTATTTTAAAAGGGAGAAAAGGTTTATTTATGTTTTTGCGGTTTTCCTCCAAATCCAAGAAATCTCATGAAATCCGAATCCAAGTCATCAATAGCATGTAAACAGTGAATATAGGCATGAGAATCCATGAATGCGACACAACAGTGAATAATAACATACATGAAGTAGTAGGCAATAATTACAATGTCTAACTAGCATATAAGGCAAGTACACTAATATCATGTCTAAACTATTAGCTAACAACCTATGTCAAATGAAATAGTATTTTCTAAAGTGGTCGTGACATGTCAATTACCGATGAAGATGTGTGTGAGCCGGCAAGTAAGTGTACGTGGTACATACGCGTCATCGGTAATGGTGCTGGTGTCCTAACAGCATGATATTAATAATGCAATAAGAAATTATAATATAAGTATGCGATGCGGAGCGAACAGTAAAAATGAGCGGGAGCTGAATACTAGACGCAACTAAAACTAATCTGCACTAATCTAATATAAGTCCTACAAATTGGTGCCTTTTGAAATAACACGAATCATGGGGTTTCGAAAATAGGGGCTACGGTGTTTTTATTAAAAGATACGTCTTTTGAAATATCCGTAGGATCCCTTGGGCTGTCTTTAAAAATGCCCACGATTCGTTAGTTTTTGAAATAGGTAAGAATCGAATCCAATCTAACTAAACTAAACTAAAGGGCTAAGCTAACAAGCTGAACTACAGGTAAGGAAACCGCCTAACATCTGAGTCGATACATATACATACCTGTATATATATTAGTCGGTGATCCCGCCTCAATAATATCATATCCAATACCATATCTAAAATCAGACATCCCAAGTCAAGAGTGCGGATCAATCATCAAGATATAGCTCGTACGTAAATCCGTCGTACGGCATCCTAAATCTGGGTACGGGTCAATATCACATTCATCATACTATTCACCTGGTATCCTCTTTATCAAATATCATGATCACGGTACTGATCTACGTCTAGTACCATACTGATATCGCCTAAGTATGCATGCACGTGTGTAAAAACTACGTCAAGGACCCGCTACGTCATGTCGTATCTAAGATATGAACCCTGTTATATCACCGATCTCACGGCCTCAAATCAAATCTCATCGACTCAGCTCAATCCCAAGTATCATCCTAAAATCAGTATGTGAACACATAGTCCCATACCCATGTGAACACATAACGATAAAGAATCCCATGAGCACATATCAATAGGAAAGTATGCAAGTATGTATGTGTGTATGTGTAGTGCAATACTACCCTAGGGTTCGCAACGCTAAAATAATCCAACACACCAATATCCATTCTAAGCATTGTTATTAATCCCAAATAACATATAATAATTGTTGGTGTGTATACGCATCCGTATACACCACCACGGACTGCGGGGGTGCTATACGCCATCCACCCGACTTCTCCCCGTAGATATAAATCTACTCACCTGGTCCTCGCTAGCCGGTGCCGACGTCGCCACGCGCTTGCTTGTCGTCTCGAAGTCTACATGGGGGTACCTACATATCATAACGCACTGTATCGCATTAAAACTAAATTCGAAATCGAAACGGCATACGAAAATCAAATCGGCACGCGTATCACGCATAGGTCCAAACTGTAGGGTTGCTAGGCACGCGCACAAGGGTCTACGAGGCATCAACCATGCCCGAATAAAAATTTAGCCGTGCCGAACTACCCGAATACGGAACTTTAAACTAGAGATTAGGCGACAACTTGCATGCTAAACACTTTAACACTAAGTGAGAGGGATTACAACCTTTGTAGATCCGGTCCTTAACTTCATTTGCTCCGTGTTGTGGTCCCTTCGCTGCAATCATCGGGATCCGGACTCTCGAGAGGTTCCACGAAGAGAAAGACGCAACCTTTGCTTCCGATCTTCGATACTAAGATGATCTACCTCGAAGTTTCTTTAACACAAGCTAACACTCATGAAATGATGTGAACACCCTCATCTAAATGGCAAGGGAAGATGATGATGATGAAGTAGGAATTTTGCTCTATTTATTTATCTTTTTCTCACTATTATTCATCACTTGGAAAAATCAAGAAAGGTTTTTTCATGAAAGAAAAAATGGAGGAAGAAGATGAATGAATAATGTTAATCTCTTTGTGATGAATAGGAAAAGGAGATATGATAGAATTATGCAACCATGGTTCACTTAACCAATGTAGAGAATTGACTAGGGTTAGGATTTTGGGTAATTATAAGAATGAGTCATATGTAAATATCTTTAGCATGACAAAAAGAAAACCTTCTAGAAACATCTAGAAAGTTTAACCCTAATCCGTGTTGGAGATAGTGCCCTCATAGTCAATTATTGGATCGCAGGTACGTGATTGCAATGATTGCGGAGGACCTATCCCGGTAGCACAGTCTTACTCGAGATGATAGTATGCTATCTGGTTTGCCTTTATCAGTCGTGTACATGTTCAGGTGACTGATTGCATGTTACACTTTGATAGAGCCCTTAGGATCTTGCTTTACTACCAACTGTATGATGGCGATCATATACGTGAGAGTTGGGTAGTTTATATGCATATCCTTAATTGTGGTCCCTAGTCGTGGGAGTTTCGAGACAGGGCATCGATACTCCGGAGTAGACTAGTGTGTACAGTCGAGACCCCGACGAGGGGCGGTGGCCGGTCTCACAAGCCACTGGTGTCAGTTGGATCACCTAAGATGTATACAGGTGCTCATTGGGTTATGAGTACACCGGACATGACTCGCCGGGAATCTGCTAGTTAGTATTATATCTATCGTCAGATAGCAGTTCCCTGGTGACATGTGTACAGGTTAGTTCATCGACCTGAGGTCGTCATTTGTCTCGTGTGAGTTCCCACTGTGCTTTGATTTCTACCCTACCACGGCTCAAAGGAGTCGTGCAAACAGGTAGCTTTTGGGTACAGTCCCGAGCCATATGGAGGCACGTGAGCGGATCGGCAGGGGATTCGTCTCTCCCGGTATTGGGGGCGAGATCGTGCTGTGTCTAGGAGAGCCATTACACAAAGCCCACGGCCGTGGCAGGAGATTTACTGGTAGGTACTCCAGTAGTATCTCAGGGTGTTATTGGGCTTCACTCCGACACGACTTATACTGCTATTGGGGGTCTGACGTTGCTAGCCCCCTAGGCAGATATGCGATACTCATTGACGAACGGACCGGACTATATATACATTGTCACTGTTAGGCTCAGTAGGGTTTTCGGAGGAGTTCGCTCATCGGTCTCCCTTGAGTTCGCTCCTCGGCCACCCTTGAGGTCAGTCCATGGGCAGCCGTTACGCATAGCTAGTGCCGCTGACGGTTTGTGGTTAAACCCACTGCCAGGGTACTGACGAGTCATTAGAGTCCCCCACAGACAGTTTCCCAAGTTCGGGCGAAACGTTGTAGAGGCCGTATGGTTTTATGGCAGGGTTCGAAAAATGCACGTGCGTTTACGCACGTGTAATTTTTCGGGCAGATAATACTGGTCGGTTTTGGTTTAAGCCGGATCCGAGTATTATATTGAGTAGGTATAATATCTTTGTCTCAGTTGCATTTGTATTCGGTCGTAATACAAATGCGGGTATATTTATACAGTTTCGGGGTTTTCCTGAAAGTCGTTTCAGGATCACTTTTGGAAGTTGCCAGTTTCCAGTTTTCTATCAGCCGTCTTTTAACATTCGGTTAAAGACGGATTTGTCTTTTCTTGAGATGAGTGTGGATTCTTCTAGAAGGTTCTAGATGAGGTGACTAGGATTAATTGGTGTTAAGATTTCATTGGTTGCATTTAATGGTTCATTAATGCTTGATGAGGTGTTTAAGTGATTCATACTTTAGCATTAAAGCTTTTTGTTTAGCTAACGATATTTCTTCTTGATCTTTTGAGTGAGAAGCTTTCTTGTGATCACCCCCCTCTCCTACGGTCACCTCCCTCTTGCTATATATGGCCGGCCCCCTTCCTCTCTCTCTCACTTGATGTTTCATTTTGGTTAGAAAAGATTATGATAGTATTCGGGGTGTATGGAATTTTACAGTTCATTTCATTCCATCACCCGATTTCCACGGCAACTTCATTAACCGATCGTCCACGGATTTGGACGAAGTGAGACAAAGTCATCTACTCATTCTCTACATCATTCTTGGTCGTCTCTTTTAGCAAACTTGACGATCGAGTTGCCTCGAGTCAGAGGCGGGAGCCCGTTTAAAGAACCGATCATGTGGTGCCACCTCGACGAGGATATCGGAGATCGACGCGATCGGAGCAGCCGCAACGGAGCATGGGATGATGGTTGAAGAATGAAGGACTCGGATCGTTCGGTACAATCTTCCTACACTCTTTACAGTATGTTAGTTTAGCAATAATGGCAGATCCGGGTTAAAGTATACGATAGCGCCAGTTAAAAAGTTTTGTTCCGCATTTTGGCGTCTGTAGACTGCCGGGGCGCTAGCGTAGACTTACAGTGGTATCAGAGCCTAACCATTTTGCTATACTAACTTGTGCTAACGCGTTTAAAACATCGATCCGACCGAAAATCGAAAAACACAAAATCCATGTCCGACAGTTTCTGTCGATTTTAAATGGTCTCAAAATTTAATTCTACATGTCTGAAAAATCAATGCAGGGTTTTTTAAGACATCTGAGAAAAAATGGTCACGTGATCCCACTAAAGCGCCGCGCTTCCGCGGTCAAACCTAGGGTTTGACCGCGGAACCGCCGTGCTTCAGAGGGAACAGTGAACCAATTTTTCTCAGTTGGCTTTATTTGGGATTTTGTGATTTTTGGTATATATCATTTGCGCCCAGGTTTTGTTACTGTTCACCAGTAAGCAGTGGGGCCCACTTTTTGATATTTGGTCTTTGGTCGATCGTAATTTAAACACGTTAGTTTACAGTGCTTACATTATATCTCCGACCGGGAATGTCATTTCATCGGTAAACCGCGTTTGATTGCTATAGTTCTTTTAGACGGGTTTGCGAACGTGACATTCGCGTTGATGTTCTGTGTTGTGCTGTAATGTTGCGGATTTGTCGTGGTGGATAGCAGTGTGCAATGGTAGTACAGTTTGAGTTTATTTGTACATTTGATATTGCGGGGCGAGCGTCCAAATTGTGGACAGCCGTCACTGCCTGTTGTATAATATTCTTTTGGGGCACGACCAGGTTGCGGTCGATGTACCTATTGTACTATTTTTCATTACTGTACTAGGTTTTACCCCGCGACGGAGTGCACGGATAGCCGGGTTCGGGAAAGCAACGGGTCCGCATCTCATGGCTTTGAGAGGCAGAGGGGCCCCACTTCAGAATTGGCAGACTATTCGCCGCACTCGTAGGGGGTACAGGTTGACCCAAGGAGGGGTGCTCAATTTACCGGATTCCGTGAAGTGCCGGGTGTTCCATTCACTATGCTGTGGGGGACTGCCTCGCTTCAGGTTTTGGCGGGTAACTTGCCGCACCCGTAGGGGTCTAGGTTTCATTGCACAGGCTATCCACACGACAGGGTAACGTCGGGTTTCAGCAGCGGCTCTGTGAAACTCGGGGATCCCAGATTATCTGTATTGTTCTGTGATGCTTATTACTTTTCTGTAATGTTGCATATTATCACGCCTGGAGCGATTATTGTATATTGGCTTATATACTATTAGATGTTGTATATGTTTTACACCCGCGCTAGTCCAGTCCCCGCTCTGTCGTTAGTTAAGTAACCTAACGGGTGATGACGGGACCCAGAGACGAATGCGGATGGCATATCCGTACATTTTATTTTCGTTCTTTTCTGGTGTGATTATTGATGGGACTGCGTTGATTCTGATCAATGCAAAGTAAAACAAACCTGTTTGAGTTGTTGGAACAATTTAAAAAGTGTTATTGCAAAGACGTTTTCTTTTGTTATGCATAGCGGTATTCAGTGGAATATCCTGGACCTCATTCGACGGGGCAAGGGCCGATATCCCTTCACCGGGACCGACCCCTTGGACAGAAGTTTACGTCAGGGTAATAACTTCACTATAGTCGATTACAAGTTGCTTTGCATAGCGGTATTCAGTGGAATATCCTGCACCTCATTCCACGAGGAAAGAGCCGAGATCCCTTTACCGGGAGTGACCTCTTTAGCAAAAGGTTTTCGCCACTATATTTTAAAAAGCTATCAGGTTCCTTCAGCGATATCAAGTTCACTACGCTAAAGGTTTTTCGCCAAAAACCAGCCGTAGCCCTCCGTCACTTCTTTTGGGTATTCAGTAGTATTCAAGCTATGCATTTTAGCCAAAGTTAAGGCATAGTGTTTGGTAGCTGCTGGGTATTCAATTGTTGCATAGATAGATGAGTTAGTTTGGGACAGTCGTTCTGCCGATTGGCCAAAGTCAGGGGCATGTGCGGGTGGGTTCAAATTGACAAGATAGTGACGGGTAGAACTTGGCATGTGACTTATGACATTTTGACCAAAGCCAAGGTTATAAGAGCATGGGGCAAAAATTATATCGGGAGTTTCTAAAGAAACTGAAACTTGCCAAGTATGCGCATACCTTCTGGAGTATGAGTAACGTGGATGCATTCCATCACGTTATCATGCGATGAGAGTTGGATCCCGATTCCCACTGATGAGTTGGTTTACTCTTCGGGTGATCCCGATTGATTCTTCTTTAGGTTTGGAGGAGAATTTGACAGGACAGTGGGAGGTTTCCGGATTAGATAAAGTGATGACCATTCTGATCTAGGATAGAGTGCACGCAGTGTGTTTCTTTTCTCTCTCTCTCTTTGGCAGCGACCTTTGACCGACCTTAGACTATGACTCAGTGACCAGGTTGACCGAACCTTCTTAAAATACTGGCTTTTGGATTGTCTAAGTTGCATAAGTCATTGCCACTCCTTCTTTTACCCTTTGAATTTCTCAGAACACCCGTATTACTACGGATATCCACTTCCATTGGATAGATCCATCGTATGGTTATATACGAACTCGAAGGGACTTCTTCGGGGATGGATCCAGGTTCAGGAGAAATAGAATTGGTTTATTCAGTTGTCTTTTATTATCACCTTCTCTCAGGTTGCGAGAGCTCCTTGGTTTAGGAGAGTACACCTATTACGCCTATTGGATAGTCTTATTCCAAACCATAGGCTGGTGCCGAAAGGTAGGGAATGAAGAAAACCAATTAGCCTAAGTAGGGTGTGCAGAAGGTAATATGTAAAGACAAAATAAAGGGATTAGAAAGAGGGCAAAGTAAATTGCGACTGATATCATTCACGACCAAAACCGCGTACTTCATCGCCGCTCCTATTTCACCTTTAAAAAGAATAAGGTATTATTCAGTTGTCTTTTATCGTCACCTTCTCTCGAGATGCGAGTACTCCTTGGTTTAGGAGGGTACACCTATTATGCTTACTGGATAGTCTTCTTCCAAACCATAGGCTGGTGCCGAACGGTAGGGAAGGAAGAAAACCATTTAGCCTAACGATGGTGTACAGAAGGTAACGACTAAAGACAAATAAAGGGGATTTGGAGAGATGGCAAAGAGATATACGGTTGAAGTCATGAATTGGATTATGGAAGAGGCATAGCTATGAATACCAGGATACCCCTATGAAACATTTTCATGTTTCAGTGCATTGTTAAAGAAAAACTGTTTTCCCGATTAGACACTTACTCCAAGGGTATGTATTTACCAGGTTTCATTCTCATATCTGTATGGTTTTGCAGATGATGAGTGGGAGTAAGATATTGGGAATTAGGTGATTATCCTCATTATATCGGAATTCGTTGTAATTGATGATATTTGAGGAAATCGCCAGGGTACAGTTTTCCACCTACAACGCACAGGTTTTGAGTTGTTTAACTCAGCGGACTTATACAGAGTATTGTATGTTGTCCAGTGTCCATCAGGACAAAGGGGTAGGTCCTCGTACTATGTTCTGTTTACTTATAACTTCTCTAGTATTTAGACAAGTGTTTCGTAGAAATACAAGGTCTAAGTTTTGAGAAGTTGTGGGTATAAGAATAAAGTAGAGAACCAGGTATCACAAGTATCGGGATTCTTCAAAGAGATCGAAGATGTAGATCCTTGTGATTGGTATTCAGATGATAGTAATGGTTTTGAGAAAACGTGTTTCTCTTTCAGGTTACTCATAATTGGATGGATTCCTAAGTTGAGTAATGCTGATTAGCCTCTTTCCATTAAAGATGATATGCACTGGAGACAGCTGCATGATTTGAATATGGTTCCAATTAAATAAGTGCCAAAGTTTCTGTATTGGATATAGAATGGATCGTACCTTAAAAGAAATTAAGGTACGGGGAGTTGTCCAGCTTATGCTTAAAACCAGACTCTGGATAACTCAGGGCACGTTTCTGTAGTGGCTGTTTGTGGGTTGACCCTGGCTATGACGAGGGTTGATATTCTACCATTTGGAAGATCAATAGTGATATTGTTCTTGACTCGCCACAGTTTTAGTAAAATGGATCTTTTTCAGAAAACAGTAGTGGGAGTATGGTAGAACTGGAAGTGATTCCAGAACCGCGAACGATTACGGAAAATTTAATAGGACCTATACATTCAATCCGGATTGACATTCCAATAGCCACTCCGCAGGTATGGTAGGTAATCTCAGACGCCCGAGAGGTACTTCGGTAGCCTCAGAGACGGTGACAGGGAGGTTCTTATCTACCAAGACTTGACACTACTGTTTTTCCAGGTTATGAGACCCAGTAGGAGGGTTGTCGTAGTCAGTGGGAGCAGCGGAAGCATAGTGGGCAAGATGCTTATATCCATTTATAGACTTGAGCAGTTATAGCGGAGATAGATCATCTAATTTTGATGTGACAGTCATGGGTTTGACTTCAATCAGAATAGGGGATGGATCAGTTAAGAAGGTAGTAGGGTGTGATGTCATGGTATCTGGATGACATACACAGAGTGGGAAGTAAAATTCCTATACTACGATCGGTTGTACTGTGGTCGTCACGCAGTTGTTTCTCCAGACGGGATATGGATATAATATTTGACATTCTGGTTTCTGGATCTATGGCTTTAGATCTGGATTTGGGTAGTTTCCCAATGTGGGTACTTTGACAGATATTCTAATGGTTTTTGGAATAGTTGACTCCTAGCATGGTGGTGTACCTGCAGGTGATGGAGTCACCCTCTCTAAAGGTGTCTTACAGACTAAAGGGGAGAGGGATGTGCATGATTGGCAGATCACTTGCTTAGGCAATTGAGTCAGTCATGAGATGTCAAGTACCACACCAAATGTTGGTTTTGCACAAGATGCAATAAGTTTGTATTAATCCAATCCTGGAGAAACATAAGGAAGCAGTTTTAGAACATAAGTACATGTTCTACGGATTTGATGACGGCAGCCTCTTTCGGGAGACGGTTATCATTCCAGGCTTCAAAGGTGACATGGATGACAGAGTGATTGTCAGAGTTTTAGTTTTCCCTCTGACGAGGGACAGTATTATGGACAGGTGGTTCCAGATGATACTGTGGGTGGCATGGTGCTGGATACTGATTAGGTTCAGTGATCCATACAGTCTAAGAAGTTTGGATATGGAGTTCATTTATGAACTAAGGTCCCATCAGATATCCAAACATATTCTAAGACAGGTACTACTCAATTCGGGAGATGGCTTTCTCCGCGAACTTGAGATTAAGAGAGATACAGAAAGATACTTCTAGGCGGATCCACTCACCGAGGCTATTTCTCGAACACAATAGTTTTACAAACGGGCTTTGTGAAACTGATTAGTAGAGGAGTTGGGTGTCGGTTTCACACGGGCTGTGAGTAGTCGACATCGCAATAATTAGTCTTGAGTGCAAGTGGGAGATTGTTGGAGATAGTGCCCTCATAGTCAATTATTGGATCGCAGGTACGTGATTGCAATGATTGCGGAGGACCTATCCCGGTAGCACAGTCTTACTCGAGATGATAGTATGCTATCTGGTTTGCCTTTATCAGTCGTGTACATGTTCAGGTGACTGATTGCATGTTACACTTTGATAGAGCCCTTAGGATCTTGCTTTACTACCAACTGTATGATGGCGATCATATACGTGAGAGTTGGGTAGTTTATATGCATATCCTTAATTGTGGTCCCTAGTCGTGGGAGTTTCGAGACAGGGCATCGATACTCCGGAGTAGACTAGTGTGTACAGTCGAGACCCCGACGAGGGGCGGTGGCCGGTCTCACAAGCCACTGGTGTCAGTTGGATCACCTAAGATGTATACAGGTGCTCATTGGGTTATGAGTACACCGGACATGACTCGCCGGGAATCTGCTAGTTAGTATTATATCTATCGTCAGATAGCAGTTCCCTGGTGACATGTGTATAGGTTAGTTCATCGACCTGAGGTCGTCATTTGTCTCGTGTGAGTTCCCACTGTGCTTTGATTTCTACCCTACCACGGCTCAAAGGAGTCGTGCAAACAGGTAGCTTTTGGGTACAGTCCCGAGCCATATGGAGGCACGTGAGCGGATCGGCAGGGGATTCGTCTCTCCCGGTATTGGGGGCGAGATCGTGCTGTGTCTAGGAGAGCCATTACACAAAGCCCACGGCCGTGGCAGGAGATTTACTGGTAGGTACTCCAGTAGTATCTCAGGGTGTTATTGGGCTTCACTCCGACACGACTTATACTGCTATTGGGGGTCTGACGTTGCTAGCCCCCTAGGCAGATATGCGATACTCATTGACGAACGGACCGGACTGTATATACATTGTCACTGTTAGGCTCAGTAGGGTTTTCGGAGGAGTTCGCTCATCGGTCTCCCTTGAGTTCGCTCCTCGGCCACCCTTGAGGTCAGTCCTTGGGCAGCCGTTACGCATAGCTAGTGCCGCTGACGGTTTGTGGTTAAACCCACTGCCAGGGTACTGACGAGTCATTAGAGTCCCCCACAGACAGTTTCCCAAGTTCGGGAGAAACGTTGTAGAGGCCGTATGGTTTTATGGCAGGGTTCGAAAAATGCACGTGCGTTTACGCACGTGTTATTTTTCGGGCAGATAATACTGGTCGGTTTTGGTTTAAGCCGGATCCGAGTATTATATTGAGTAGGTATAATATCTTTGTCTCAGTTGCATTTGTATTCGGTCGTAATACAAATGCGGGTATATTTATACAGTTTCGGGGTTTTCCTAAAAGTCGTTTCAGGATCACTTTTGGAAGTTGCCAGTTTCCAGTTTTCTATCAGCCGTCTTTTAACATTCGGTTAAAGACGGATTTGTCTTTTCTTGAGATGAGTGTGGATTCTTCTAGAAGGTTCTAGATGAGGTGACTAGGATTAATTGGTGTTAAGATTTCATTGGTTGCATTTAATGGTTCATTAATGCTTGATGAGGTGTTTAAGTGATTCATACTTTAGCATTAAAGCTTTTTGTTTAGCTAACGATATTTCTTCTTGATCTTTTGAGTGAGAAGCTTTCTTGTGATCACCCCCCTCTCCTACGGTCACCTCCCTCTTGCTATATATGGCCGGCCCCCTTCCTCTCTCTCTCACTTGATGTTTCATTTTGGTTAGAAAAGATTATGATAGTATTCGGGGTGTATGGAATATTACAGTTCATTTCATTCCATCACCCGATTTCCACGGCAACTTCATTAACCGATCGTCCACGGATTTGGACGAAGTGAGACAAAGTCATCTACTCATTCTCTACATCATTCTTGGTCGTCTCTTTTAGCAAACTTGACGATCGAGTTGCCTCGAGTCAGAGGCGGGAGCCCGTTTAAAGAACCGATCATGTGGTGCCACCTCGACGAGGATATCGGAGATCGACGCGATCGGAGCAGCCGCAACGGAGCATGGGATGATGGTTGAAGAACGAAGGACTCGGATCGTTCGGTACAATCTTCCTACACTCTTTACAGTATGTTAGTTTAGCAATAATGGCAGATCCGGGTTAAAGTATACGATAGCGCCAGTTAAAAAGTTTTGTTCCGCATTTTGGCGTCTGTAGACTGCCGGGGCGCTAGCGTAGACTTACAATCCGAACCCTAATCAAGTTTAAACTCCACTAAACGAGTTGCATTAGTTATCATATCATGTTACAATATTATATATCACATATATAATATTTACCGTAACAAAATAAAATAATACAATTAACATATATCGCATATATATATCAATGTATTACCCGAGTGAGAAAAAGAATCTTTTAGTGAGCAAATATTAGTTAATGCAATTTAATATATCACATATATTATTATACATTAAATTATCGAATCAACACTTGATCCGACAATCCGGCTATATCGCATATAACCGACTAATATTAATCCGTACCGATTCATCGAATCAATACTTGATCCGATGACCCGGCTGATATCAAATATCGCGAGAATATAATACGGTATCACATATCGCATTATCCTCGGTCCCGCACATATCACATATGTGCTCCTACTCCGTTTTGCCTGAGTCAAGAAACCTCTGTGTAGGACTCTAAAGAATCGTCAATACGCCGGCAGTAGGTGATGATCATATCAAACACCCACAAGCTGCAAGCGGTCAGCTAAACGTAACAGCTACCCAGGTATTGAGCGCTCAGAAGATCAACAAGCAAGCCTGTACTTTCTCCTGTGGATCCAAACAGTAACACTCCCGTACAGTCCGGTCTCGTCGTCTGATATGTCGCATATCTCGCCTAGGGGTGGTAAACGTCAGACCCCAGTAGCTTGATAAGTCGTGTCGATATGAGGTCTATAACAGTTCGAGAAACTACTGATAACACTTACCAGTAAATCTCAGCAACCCTGGCCAGGGATTTCCGGTTATAGCCAATCGAACACAGCACAACATCAACTCCCTATACCGGGAGAGACGAATCCCCTCCTATCGCTCATTGCCTCCATGTGATTCGGGACTGTACCCAAAAGCCACCTTTTTGCACGCCCTCTTGGACGTGGTATGATGGAAATCAAAGCACAGTGGGAACCACACAAGACTCTATGACGATCTCGGGTCAACAGACTACTCTGTACCAGTGTCACCGGAGAACTGCCATCTGACGTATGGTATAATACCATCTGGGAGTTCTCGGCGAGTCCGTCCAGTGTACCCAGTCTCCACTGAGCACCCGTACACCATCCTTGATGTCAAACACCGATGGATATGGGATCATCCATCGCCCATCATATGGGTCAAGATGCGTATACGCTAGTCTACTCTGGTGCATCGATGCCCTGTCTCGATACACCCTCGACTAGGAACAGTTATAGGATGTACTCGTCGACTACCGTGGCCCCACTAGTATGATCTCATCATAGTCCCAGTAGTCGAGTACATATCCTAAGGGCTTTATCAACATGTAACATAGAGACAATCAGAGTACATGTTAAGATAAAGTACAACCAGATAGCATACTATCATGTCGAGCAAGAAAGTCCTCCTTATATATGTCCTAGCATCCACTACAATATACATCGTATGTACAGTAATGGCCTCTAGGGCATACATATAACTAACAATCTCCCACTTGCACTAGGGCCATCTGTTATGGTATCGCATACCCAACAATTAGCTGCGGTTGAAGTATCTCATACTCAACCATCCCGTAAAAGTCTCTACTGGGAAAAAGGCCTTTGTGAGTGGATCCGCGCTGTTGTCCTCTGTGTCTACTCTCCTAACCTCGATCTCCCTGGAGATCAACCATCTCCATGATCAGGTGATACTGCCTAGAATTATATCTGGATTTCTGATGGGACGGTAGTTCCTTGGCATAAGCCACAACTCCATTGTCACACAATGGTAGGAACATAGTTCATCTTATGAACTTATATATTTCCAGACTTCCTCTTTGGTAGTATCCTTGGTAACGATGCATCTTGCCTTCAATCATCTAGTATGTCACGGTATCTAGCTTGGAACTCTTCCAACATACCGTCCCTCCACTGAGGGTAAAGACAATGCCTGCGACTGACATTCAATGGTCCTTATCACTCTGGAACCTTTCCAGTGGTTCTCCCCAGGATCGATTGATACCATCTCACTACAACTAGTGAGTATCCTAACATCCAATTAGATCTATCTCATAGATCCAAAAACTAGGATTTAGGAGGTATCACTTTGATCCTATATGGAGAATCCTTGTGATAAGCGGAGATTGACCCAGCGTAGCATAGGAAACTCCTTCCCTATCAAGAGTATGTCATCCACGTACTCTACGAGGATCACCACCATACTCCCTACTACCTTTTTGTATATACAAGGTTCATCTACCATTTTGATGAAGTCAAACTCTTTGACTACCACATCAAAACAGACGTTCCAACTCCGCGATGCCTGTTTTATCATATAAAACATCTTGCACACGTTTCCGCTGCTCCCACTGTCTACGAAGCCCTCTGGCTGTGTACTTATAGACGCTCTTTTCTAAAACATCATTTAGAAAAGCAGTCATGACACCCAACCACCAGATATCGTAGTCATGGTATGTAGCCGTGGCAAGTAGGATCTGGATGGACTTAAGCATAGCTTTGAAAGTCTCAACTTTTCCATGTACACCAAGTAATCTTCTCAAGATATACTCGCTCCTGATGGGGATTTAACCCTTCAGATAAAGCAAAAAAAGTCCATACTTTGTTGGTGTATAAGGATTCCATCTCAGATCGATAAGCACCCAGCCATTCTTACAGAGTCCCACTCCTGATGGCCAGCTCGAAACTAGTTGGGTCATCATCTCATGATGCAATCCTCGCTCCCACTGTCATAGAGAAACCGAAGTATCTCTCAGGTGGGTGAGGAACCGTACTAGATCGGCGGAGAGGCTGAGGTTCGTTGGAAACTATTGAATCCTTTGGTTGTACCAAATCATCTGCTGTATTTTGTATAGCTGGAACCCTTCCAGTTATACATAACAGACCTTGCCTCGAGCTTGTCCGGATTTTTCTTTTAGACATAGGCCGGACAACCTCAAATCTTAACAAACTTAAGATATGGGCTCTTCCTATTCCATATCGCATATGAAGTGGTAAGCAACTAATTTGATTTGAACCCTATTCAATAGGTATGCAGCTTCTCAAGTGCATAACTCCCAAAAGGAAATAGGAAACTCAGTAGTACTCATCATAGAGCACACCGTATCACATAGGGTGCTATTGCTCCGCCCCGATATACCATCGTGCTATGGTGTATACGGAGGAGTAATGCTGCGAGAGAATCTCATTCTCCTTTAGAATGGTCAAGGGATCCCGTGCTCAAGTATTCTCCTCCTTGATCTCATCAAAGGACATAATACTTATACCCGTATTTTGGTTCTCTACTTCTAACTCATATTCTGTGAATATCTCAAAAGGTTCGGACTTGTGTTTCAACAGGAACACATGTCTGAATCTTGAGAGATTATCAGAGAACGTAATGAAGTAAAAAGAACCGGTCTTGGCATGTGTAGACAGGGGACTTTCATACATCAGCATGTATCAATCCCAAAAGTTCACTAACTCTTTCTCTGTTTCCAATAAACAGAGCTGTGGTCATCTTATCTTTGTGACATGACCGGCAAGTTTCACAAGATGTAAATTCAAACTAATTTAAATATGCATCTAAATGTAACTTCAGCTAGTCGGGTCGCATTGATATGACCTAGTCTACAATGCCTCAAGAAGGATTCGTTCATTTCTGAACTATTCCTCTTGTGTGTGTTCTTTATACTAAGAACTGTAGTTTGATTTAGAACGTCAATGCTTTTAGATAACGTGCCTGAACCGATCAACTCTTGATATAGGAAATGTTCAAAACATTATCCAATCAATACAAAATTATATCATTTCTTTACTAATAAAGAGACTGATATGATTTTGTATATCAGGTTCGGTATCTAATAACATTTGTTCAGAATCAATGTATTCAGGTAATACAGGGTGACAGTGACCAACAGACTTGGCTGCAACACTTGCACCGTTTTCTGCCTCATGAAACTTATCACCCGTTCTCAGTTCTCTACCTATCTGTAGCCCATGTAACAGATTACATATGCGGGATCCTGATCCGGTATCACATATCCAGGACATAAAGGATACTGAGAAACAGTTCTCTGTAATGAACACACCCGAAGATGATGCATCAACATGCACTTTCTTCGTTTGGGCGGCACGGGAAATCTGGTATTCCCCAATTTCCTGCTCTGTCTTATAACAATTATAAGTTGGAGCGGGACCAACGTTCCCCAGCTCAGTATAATAAGCGGGTTCGGTCAATATATCCGTATTATTATCTTGATTAAGGCGTGATATGGTCTCTACCTGGAGAGAGAGAGAAGAAAACACTCAGCGTATGCTCTTGCAAGATTAGATTGGTTATATAATATATCTAATCAGGATGTCTCCCACTGTTTTAATCAAATCTTCCTTCAAACCCTAAAAGGAAAGATTAGACGGGATTAATTACACTCTACAAGTTCGCCAATCTTTCAGCCAGGCCAGTGTCGGTACTTTGAGGGAGGTCCCCCGTGCTTTCGCACGAACCTAATTACAGTAAACCTCGTTTTCCCAGAGGCGTAATCCCGTTAACACCTTTCTAGACACCTACTTGATCGGCTAATTGTAATGTGTAAAACTCTCCCAGGAGTAACTCTTACTCGCAGCGGGTATCGGGATCCAACTATCTTATAGAAGGTATGCAATCTCATTGCAAATTTCAACACTTGAAATTCCCAATAATATTTTACCCCTAGCAGCTATATGACCTTAACATAGTCAACAAATCATAAGTGCTAGTCAAGTTCAACCCGTCATTTCTCGATTGAATTAAACCCACCCGCACGACCCTTGGCTAAGGTCAACAAAGTCGCACGACTACCCTAACTCAATCGCATCATATGCTTATACAGATAAGCACTAATCAGCTACCGCACACTACGCCTTGACTAAGGTCAACAAACGTAGCACGAATACTAACCAGTACTTATCTGAAATGACGGAGGGCTACGACGGGTTTTTCAGAAAACCCTTTGCGTAATGAACTTGATATCGTTGTAGAATCGAGTGATTTTAAATGGAATGCTTTTGAGGATTTTCTAGTTTTGCTAAAGGGGTCACTCCCGGTGAAGGGATCGTCGGCCCTTTCCTCATCGAATAAGGTGCAGGATATATCATATATACCACTGTGCAAAGCAAGAACTATAATAGCAATCAAAAGACAAATCGAGGGTTGTAGCATCTGCCAGTTATTGCTAAAGGAGTCACTCCCGGTGAAGGGATCTCGGTCCTTTCCTTATCGAATAAGGTGCTGGATGTTCTACAAGGAACACCGCTATGCAAAGCAAGAACTGTAGCTACCAGTTTTTATAAACAAGTTTCTACAACATCTTAGGTTTCTTTTATTTCATTAATCTCATTAATGAAGTCCCATTTTATTATGCTTCACAAGCATCTCTTTTGAAACGAAATCTGTAATATAACATATATCTCATATATATAAACATTCGTCTCAGGCAGTAATATGATCTCATCACAGAACATTGCAGCAGAAGAACATATATGAAATATTGGATATACTAGGACGTCCGTGTTTTTAATACGAGCCTGTATAAAACACGGATTCCACGGTCGCGATGAATAGTCAAACCCACATCCCTAGACCCCTACGAGAGCGGCAAGTAACACTGCCAATTCTAGGGTTAGGAAACCCGGTCTCGACTCCTCGAGATGGTCTCCCACTGGACCCTAGAACCCGGTTACTTGTGCTCCCCGCCTTGGGTCTACCTAATGCGGAAAAGTAAATAATATACAAAGGTGACATCTTCCGCTACCTGGAAGTGCCCCAATAAAAGAATATTACATACAAATGAATTTTACATGAAAGAAAAAGAAAAACTCTCATCTCACATAAAACCCCCGGCTATTCAGAACGCGACGATCCAATATAACATATCACAGCAACACATAATATCTCATATCATCAACGTAAGCAAGTATGCGTATCCCGATTGTCGTTGATGTATAGCAACGAAGCCGGCGATACACCACATACTACGCTTACGGTCACAGAAAAGAAAGTGTAAAACTACAACAGTTGGAATCCGCAACTTCCTTAGACATCGCATGCCTAACCAAATGAATTCCTTGGACATCACATGCCTAACAATTATAAACCCCGCATTTTAGTCTCATTTATCGAAAACTCTTTTCAATACCAAGTCGGGCAATTCAACAAGATTCCCGACGTCCTGATCGAAAGCTCGTCGCAAACTTTAGTAGACGGCCGCACCCCCGATACCATCGACGAAGTGCACCAAGGCGGAACACCGCTACCGCGAGCACCCTAACGGATGCTTTCGGCGACGGGGTTCTCCTACAGTCACTTGGTCGGGGCTATGGGGCGTAGCTGTCTATTAAGTTTACCCGGCGAGTATCCGCGTACGCTACGTGATTGCGACAGACTTTTGATCACATCAAAATTCCGTGGCAACCGATCCTCTGAGACTAAACTGCTATGTTTATAATATTCAAATTAGTTATCTCATAACTACCTGTGGATTCCAATTATTGTATCACATTCCAGATAAGTAGAAAAAGTTAAACTTTCCGATCGAATCATCAAGCACCCAAGATTTCCCCAATCTATTTCAACACTTGAAAATAGTTTAAAAACATCCATTACATGCCACAGTACCAATGGTCCAGCCGTAGAAGGGTCAAGCCAACGCCTCACATGTGGCACGCCGTACTGCCCCAAACCCTAAGGTTCAAAGGGCAGTTCAAGACGGTCACATAATCGAGTTAAGGTTTGTTGTCTTCTAGAGGGTCCACCGAGTTACTTGCACGACTTAGAACGTTCTTAAACACGAGAAAAAATCCAACTTTTGAAAAATTTTCCGACAGGGGAAAAAGTGAGTTATTGATATCCGTTCGAACTTTTTAACAGTTTCTAAAAAATTATCCGGATAAAACTAAACAAAGTTATAATATCCGATCAAAACTTTAAGTCCCCAATACAATCTGGATAATTCAACAGTTGAATAATAAAAAATAAAAATTTCCAGAAACTACAACATTACTAAATAGGAGTTACTGTGAAAAGCACGTGGCATAAATCGACCACGTGGCCGCGGAACCGCCGCACATGCTGGGGTGGGGCCGCGGTTCCGCGCCTCGTTGGGCGAATTACGCTCACGTGTTTCACAGTAATTCTTGTAATTACCTGCTGTAATTTTTGGATATTTTTAATGTGGAAAAATCCCAATTTTTAGAAAATTTCCAGAGAGCATGTTATATCGGGGTTTCGGGTTTCGATCGGACTTTAAACTTCGTTCAGACTTCGCCTAAAGCTCTAGCTTGGCTCTGATACCACTGTAGGGTTGCTAGGCACGCGCACAAGGGTCTACGAGGCATCAACCATGCCCGAATAAAAATTTAGCCGTGCCGAACTACCCGAATACGGAACTTTAAACTAGAGATTAGGCGATAACTTGCATGCTAAACACTTTAACACTAAGTGAGAGGGATTACAACCTTTGTAGATCCGGTCCTTCACTTCATTTGCTCCGTGTTGTGGTCCCTTCGCTGCGATCATCGGGATCCGGACTCTCGAGAGGTTCCACGAAGAGAAAGACGCAACCTTTGCTTCCGATCTTCGATACTAAGATGATCTACCTCGAAGTTTCTTTAACACAAGCTAACACTCATGAAATGATGTGAACACCCTCATCTAAATGGCAAGGGAAGATGAGGATGATGAAGTAGGAATTTTGCTCTATTTATTTATCTTTTTCTCACTATTATTCATCACTTGGAAAAATCAAGAAAGGTTTTTTCATGAAAGAAAAATGGAGGAAGAAGATGAATGAATAATGTTAATCTCTTTGTGATGAATAGGAAAAGGAGATATGATAGAATTATGCAACCATGGTTCACTTAACCAATGTAGAGAATTGACTAGGGTTAGGGTTTTGGGTAATTATAAGAATGAGTCATATGTAAATATCTTTAGCATGACAAAAAGAAAACCTTCTAGAAACATCTAGAAAGTTTAACCCTAATCCGAACCCTAATCAAGTTTAAACTCCACTAAACGAGTTGCATTAGTTATCATATCATGTTACAATATTATATATCACATATATAATATTTACCGTAACAAAATAAAATAATACAATTAACATATATCGCATATATCAATGTATTACCCGAGTGAGAAAAAGAATCTTTTAGTGAGCAAATATTAGTTAATGCAATTTAATATATCACATATATTATTATACATTAAATTATCGAATCAACACTTGATCCGACAATCCGGCTATATCGCATATAACCGACTAATATTAATCCGTACCGATTCATCGAATCAACACTTGATCCGATGACCCGGCTGATATCAAATATCGCGAGAATATAATACGGTATCACATATCGCATTATCCTCGGTCCCGCACATATTGTAAGTCCACGTTGCGACCCCCGGTTCTTACGGGGAGGCGGAAACGGTATAAAATCAAATTTTTAGTGCAAGAGGCAACATGGACTAAACTAGGTCGGGATCGTTGTCTAAACTAAAACTAGCAAACTAGCTAAAGAGGTTTAGCTACTCGGATAAAGATGATTATACCTAAACTTGAACTCCTTCTTCTTCAAACTTTGTAGAGGTTGATGGTTCTCCTTTGTCGCCTTCTTCCGTCGAAGATGGATCCACCTCGAAGGCTCGACCTTTGGGCTCTTTCTCGAACTTGGAGTGAACTAGAATCGCCGGCTTGCTAAACCCTTGATCCTAGAGTGAGTAGAGAGTGTCTAAGGGTTGCTTTTGTTTTTCAAGAGAAGGATTCTCAACACATGAGAAGGTTTCTCTTGGCTAGAGGAAGAAGAAGATGAAGTGAAGAGAGAGAGTGAATATGATAGAATGAGCTCTCATTTCCTTTCTTGCAACCATAATGCAAAAAGAAAATGAATTATCAAATAATAATAATCAAAATGAAAAGGTTGATGGAAAGTTTTAGAATGACTAATATCATTACAAGCATTAAATGAAAATGCAAGAATCAAGAGCATCTTTCTCTTGTAATGATAATGGTCAAAAGTTCAACCATGGTCAACAAGTCAACCATGGTCAACAAGTCAACAAAAAAACTAACCATGACACAATTTCATTTTATTATATATTATTAAATGATATAATACAAATCCATTAGGGTTTGGAAAAGGACGACCGTCAACTGTGCATACGCACCTGTTCCGAAACCCTAATGAAAGTCATCTTCCTCCTCCTCATATAACTGTGCATACACACCTGCATTCTTGTTCCGAGGAACATGAATACTGAGAGATAAAAGCAACCCCAAATACTATACCAGTATCCGGCTCAAACCAGAGCCCGCTGGTAATATCTGTCCGGACTCCAAACGTGCACAAGTGCGCGGATGAGAACGAACCCTGTCGCAAAACCATGCGACCTCTACTCTGTTTTGCCCAGAGGCGAATACCCTCTGTGTGGGACTCTAAAGACTCGACACTACGCTGGCAGTGGGTTTAACCACAGACCGCAAGCGGCACTAGCTGTGCGTAACGGTCCCCAGGTAGATGTCGACAAGAAGGCTGACGAGGTGAAACCCCATCTGTACTCCTACTGAGTCTGAATGTGACAGTCTCCGTACAGTCCGGTCTGTTCGTCTGATACATCGCATGGCGGGCCTAGGGGGCGGTAAACGTCAGTCCCCCAATAGCGGTACAAGTCGTGCCGGAGCGAAGCCCAAAACACCCTGAGATAACACTGGAAACCTACCAGTATATCTCGTTTGCCCTGGCCAGGGACTACTCGTGTAATGGCTCTCCTAGACACAGCGCGATGTCAACCCCCAATACCGGGAGAGACGAATCCTGTCTAACCGTCACTGCCTCCAAGTGCTTCGGGACTGCACCCAACCACCACCTGTTTGCACGACTCTTTTGAGCCGTGGTAGGGTAGTGATCAAAGTGCAGTGGGAACACACTCGAGGCGAAGTTCCAGTGTCAAGTCAGCGGACTAAGCTGTACTCATGTCACCTGGGAACTGATGACTGACGATAGGTATAATACCAACCTGTCAGTTCCCGACGAGTCCTGTCCAGTGTACTCGTAACCCAACGAGCACCCGTATACTATCTCCAGTACGACGTACTGATGGCTGTGGGAAAGACCATCTCCCACACTGGGATGAGAAGCGCATACGCTAGTCTACTCCGGAGTATCGATGCCCTGTCTCGATAGTCCTGCGACTAGGGACCTGTATAAGGATGTGCTTATAGATTACCCAACCCCCACTAGTGTGACTGCCATCACAACGCTGGTAATCAAGCAAAGATCCTAAGGGCTCCACTAATGCGTATAAGTGATATAGTAAAATAAACACAAGTACACATTGAAGTAGAGACAAACCAAGTAGCATACTACTATTTTGAGCAAGATTGTATATACAAGGTGAATATCCCAAGCATCCATTAAGTAATATACAAACTAGTATGATACAGTAATGGCCTCTAGGGCATATACACTAACAATCTCCCACTTGCACTAAGGCCATGTACTGGCGTATCGAAGACCTATCATCTCGATCAGCCGCTCGAACTGAGTCTGGGGTAGGGCCTTGGTGAATGGATCTGCAGTGTTGTCTTCTGAAGCAACTCTCTAAACCTCGATCTCCTTGCGATCCACGATCTCCCTGATCAGGTGATACCGCCTTAAGATGTGCCTGGATCTCTGATGGGACCTGGGTTCCTTCGCTAAAGCTATAGCCGCATTGTTGTCGCAATACAGAGGTATTGGATCAACAATGGACGGAACCACCTGAAGTTCTTTCAAGAACTTCCTCATCCAGACAGCTTCTTTTGCGGCATCAGATGCAGCGATGTATTCCGCTTCCATCGTCGAGTCTGCAACGGTTTCCTGTTTGGAACTCTTCCAACACACCGCCCCTCCATTGAGGGTAAAGACAAAACCCGACATGGACTTGGAATCATCCTTGTCACTCTGGAAGCTGGAGTCAGCAAAGGCCTCGATCTGGAGGTCTTTTCCGCCATACACCAAGAATATCTCCTTAGTCCTTCTTAGGTACTTGAGAATGTTCTTTACTGCTATCCAGTGTTTCTCCCCAGGGTTTGACTGATACCGGCTTACCACACTTAGTGCATAAGCTACATCCGGTCTGGTACACAACATCGCATACATTATAGAGCCTACCGCAGAAGCGTAGGGTATAATCGACATGCGATCCCTCTCCAAATCAGTCTTGGGAGACATCTCTTTAGAGAGGGTGATCCCGTGACAAGCCGGTAGGTTACCGCGCTTGGAATCTTCCATACTGAATCTCTTCACTATGGTGTCGATGTACCTGGACTGAGAAAGTCCCAATATCCTCTTGGATCTATCACGATGGATCCGGATCCCCAGGATGTATGAGGCATCACCCAGGTCTTTCATGGAGAATCTGTGTGACAAGAACCCCTTGACAGATTGTAGCATAGGAATGTCATTTCCTATTAAGAGAATGTCATCCATGTATAAAACGAGGAATACTACAGTTCTCGCTACAAATCTACTGTAGATGCATGGTTCATCTGGATTTTTGATAAAGCCAAATTCTTTGACTGTCTCATCAAAGCAGATGTTCCAACTCCGCGATGCCTGCTTTAGTCCATAGATGGACTTAAGCAACTTGCACACCTTTCCGCTGCTCCCACTCTGAATGAAACCCTCTGGCTGGTCCATATAGACACACTCCTCTAAATTTCCATTTAGAAAAGCTGTCTTTATGTCCATTTGCCAAATCTCATAATCGTGGAAGGCAGCAATGGCAAGAAGGATCCGAATGGATTTCAGCATGGCTACTGGAGAAAAGGTTTCGTCATAGTCCAAGCCAGGTCTTTGACGAAAACCCTTTGCTACCAGCCTAGCTTTATAGGTCTCAACTGTTGGAGATAGTGCCCTCAGAGTCAATTATTGGATCACAGGCACGTGATTGCAATGATTGAGGGAGGACCTATCCCGGTAGGACAGTCTTACTCGAGATGATAGTATGCTATCTGGTTTACCTTTATCATCGTGTACTGCTTTAGGTGACCTGACATGTCGCTATTGCACGTTGATAGAGCCCCTAGGATTCTTGCTTGACTGCCAGCAGTATGAGGGCGATCATATAAGTGAGAGCTGGAGTCTATTAGCACATCCTTAAAAGGTCCCTAGTCGTAGGAGTTTCGAGACAGGGCATCGATTCTCCAGAGTAGACTAGTGTATACAGTCGAGACCCCGACGAGGGGCGGTGGCCGGTCTCACAAGCCACTGGTGTCAGTTGGATCACCTAAGATGTATACAGGTGCTCATTGGGTTATGAGTACACCGGACAGGACTCGCCGGGAACATGCTAGTTGGTCATATACCAGACGTCAGATGGCAGTTCCCTGGTGACATGTGTGCAGGTTAGTTCATCGACCTGGGGATCGTCATTTGTCTCGTGTGAGTTCCCACTGTACTTTGATTACTACCCTACCACGGCTCAAAGGAGTCGTGCAAACAGGTTTTAGTTGGGTACAGTCCCGAGCCACATGGAGGCAGTGAGCGTATCTTCAGGGGTTCGTCTCTCCCGGTATTGGGGGTGAGGTCGTGCTGTGTCTAGGAGAGCCATTACACAAAGTCCTTGGCCAAGGCAAGGAGATTTACTGGTAGGTATTCCAGTAGTATCTCAGGGTGTTCTGGGCTACACTCCGACACGACTTGTACCGCTTTTGGGGGTCTGACTTTTACCAACCCCCTAGGCCCGCCATGCGATACTCATAGACGAACGGACCGGACTGCACGGATATTGTCACTGACAGGCTCAGTTGGGTGTCGGGGTGAGCTTCCTCATCGACGTCCCTTTTAGTCAATAGCTGGTGGCCCGTCACGTATTGGCTTATACCTCTGACGTGCTAGTGGTTAAATCCACAGCCATAGTATTGACGAGTCTTTAGAGTCCACCACACTTTCAGTTACTCAAGCTTTCGGGCGAAACGCTGTAGAGGCCGTATGGAGATATGGCAGGGTCCGATCAGATACGTGCGGTATTGCACGGATCAGGATCGGACGGTTTGTACTAGTGGCCGTATAGATATATGGCAGGGTTCGATCAGATACGTGCGGTATTGCACGGATCAGGATCGAACGGATATTACTAGCCGGCTTTGGTTTAAGCCGGTCCTAGTTTAGTACAGTGTAGATTCTGTCTCTTTGCATTTGTATCCGGACGGAATACAAATGCGGGTGTGTATGCACAGTGTGGGGTTTTCCTGTAATTTATTACGGGACCAGTTTTCTGGAGTTGCCAGTTTGCTTTCCGTTCCGGCCGGTTTTCATTTGTTCTTTCCCGGCCGGACTTTTCCGATGGAGGGGGTTATTTGCAATTGTGCAAATAACTTTAGTGGAGGGGTTTTATTGCATAATGGATTGATTATGATAGCTTTCTTTTCTTTGCACCATGACTTGCTTTGACTTGTGAAAAAGTGAGGGTATGGGTTTAAAAAGTGAAGCATGGTTGTATGTTTCTTTGTCCCTTGGATGTGGTCACCTCCTTCTTCTCCTACACTCACCTCCCTTGATGCTTCATATCATTCCTCCACCATTCTCTTTGGATGAGAGATTATTCATTATTCAAGAGAGAAAAAGAAAGGAAGAAGAAGAAGAAAAGAGAAGGAGAGAGCTTCATCTTTGAGAGAGTTTTTCCATTCTTGATCTCTTTTCATGCCAAGAAAAATGCAAGCACCATTTTTCTTCTTGATTCCTCCATCATCTACAAATGGCAACAAACCCCAAAGTGAGACATCCACTCTACACTACACTTCCTACAGCATATCTTGAGCATGTCGAGTTGCCGGCTTCATGCGCGAGTTGCCTCGGTATTGAGGTGGGAGCCCGTAAAAGTACCCGGCTTCGTGGTGCCCTTTCCGACGAGGAGGAGACGGACCGAGATCCCGCGAGGAGATCGGAGTGGAGATGAAGACCGGAGGACTTGGATCGTCGGTATACATCTCTTCCCTTCTCTTTGTAGTTAGCTAGATTTAGTTTAATGGCCCGATCCGGAGTTTAGTGCGCGGTGGTGCCGGTTTGCAAAGTCCGCAAAATTTAAGTTATTCACCGTTTCCGCGTTCCGGCGTCGGATTGACGGCCGGGGCGCCGCCGTGCACTTACAGTGGTATCAGAGCCTCGCCATTAACTTCGTCTAGCTTTTGTGTAATGTGTTTTACGTTTCCGATCGAACAAAATCCCGAAAACCCGTATTTTGTGCACATCAGTTTCTGTCGAATTTTTTTTAAGTCCAAAAATTTTTCTGGTTGTCTCAGTGTGATGTGCAGGGAATTCTAAGGTTACTGTAAAAATTTGGTACCCCGATCTCACTATTCCGCCGCGGAAGCGCCGCGAAAACCCACCTCGTGCGGCGCTTCCGCCGCGGATTTTACTGTTCACCCCCCAAATTTTTTCAGTATGTTCCTGAGTTGAAAATGTGGTTTCTGGGATATTAAAGTTGGGCCAATTATTTCTGTGTGTGCTACAGTTTTCTTTGGGGCCCAATTGTTAATTGTTTGATCAATCGGAAAATTTTAAACACATTTTTCACAGTATTTACATTATATCTGCGACCGTGAATGTCACTCGATCGGTAAATCCGGTCTAACTGCTATAGCCCGGTTAGACGGATTTGCGAACGTGATTTTCACGTTGATGTTCTATGTTTATGCTGTGATGTTGCGGATCGGTCGTGGGGGATAGCCTGGATGCAATGCTAGTACTGTATTGTTGTATTATGTACATTTGATATTGCGGGGCGAGCGTCCGACATGTGGACTGCCGTCACTGCCTGATTGTATTATTGTTTTGGGGCACGACCTGGTTGCGGTCGATGTACTCGGTGTATGTATATTTTACTTTCTGTACTAGGATTACCCCACGGTGGGGTGCACGGATAGCCGGGTTCTAGAGGGCAACAAGCCCGCATCTCATGGCATTGAGACGGAGGGGGCTTCACTCTAGGATTGGCGGGCTATTCGCCGCACTCGTAGGGGGTACAGGTTGACCCAGGAGGGGTGCCCAAGTTGCCGGATTCCGTGGAGTGCTGGGTGGTCCATTCACGGAGCTGAAGGGGGCTGCCTCGCTTCAGGTTTTGGCGGGTGACTTGCCGCGCCCGTAGGGGTCTAGGTTTTCATTGCACAGGCTATCCACACGACCAGGGGAACGTCGGGTTTCAGTAGTGGCTCTGTGAAACCCGGGGATCCCAGATATCTGTATTGTTCTGTGATGCTGTACATTTCTGTGATGTTGCATTTCTTTTCACGCCTTGAGCGAAATATAATATATTGGTATATATATTAGTAGATGTTGTATATGTTTTTCATCCGCGCTAGTCCAGTCCCCGCTCTGTCGTTAGTAAGCTAACCTAACGAGTGATGACGGGACCCAGTGGCGAATGCGGATGGCATATACGTACGTCAGTATATTTTCGTTCTTTATTGGTGTGATCAAATGATGGGACTGCATTGATTCGGATCAATGCAAGTTAAACAAACCTAATCTGATGTTGTTGGAACACTTTTCAAAAGGCTGTTATTGCAAGGGCGTTCTCTTTTGTTTTGCATCGTGATATTCATTGGAATATCCTGCTCCTCAGTCGACGAGGCAAGGGCCGAGATCCCTTCACCGGGAGTGACCCCTTGGACAGAAGTTTGCGTCAGGGCATTAACTTCACTATAGCCGATTACTTTTGCTTTGCACCGTGGTATTCAGTTGGAATATCCTGCACCCCATTCTACGGGGAAAGAGCCGAGATCCCTTCACCGGGAGTGACCTCTTTAGTAAAGGTTTTCGTCACTATATTTTCTAAAAAGCTATCCGTTCCTTCGACGATATCAAGTTCTTTACGTTAAAGGTTTTCGCCAGAAACCATTCGTAGCCCTCCGTCATTTCAGTTAAATATTCGGTAGTATTCAAGCTATGTATTTTGACCTCACGCCAAGGCATAGTGATTGGTAGCTGCCGGGTATTTATCTGTTGCATAGATAGATGCGTTGGTTTGGGACAGTCGTACTACTATTTTGGCCTACGTCAAGGGTATGTACGGGTGGATTCAAATTAACCTGGATAATGACGGGTAGAACTTGACATGTGACTTATGATATTTTGACCTCACGCCAAGGTCATAAGAGCATGGGGCAGAAATCACATCGGGAGTTTCAAAAGAACTGAAACTTGCCAGATATGCGCATACCTTCTGGAGTGTGATACCGTGAGCGGATTCCGTCACGTTATCATGCGATGAGAGTTGGATCCCGATTCCCACTGATGAGTTGGTTTACTCCTCGGGTGACCCCGACTAATTCTTCTTTCAGGTTTGGAGGAGAATTTGAGGTACAGTGGGAGGTTTCCAGATTAGATAAATTGGTAACCATTCTGATCTAGGTTAGAGTGCACGCTGAGTGTTTCTTTTCTCTCTCTCTTTGGCAGCGACCATTGACCCGACCCTAAGACTATGACTCAGTGACCAAGTTGACCGAACCTTCTTAACACTGGCTTTTGGATTGTCAGAGTTGCAGACCTCATTGCCACTCCTACTTTTACCCTTTTCTCCAGGACACCCCGTATTACTGCGAACGTCCACTTCCATTGGACAAAACCATCGTATGGTTAGATACGAACTCGAAGGGATTTATTCGAGGATGGTTTCCGGTTATGGAGAAAACGGATAGGACTATTCAGTTGTCTTTTCTTTTCACCCTCTCTCAGGTTGCGAGTACTCCTTGGTTTAGGAGTAGTACACCTATTACGCAAATTGGATAGTCTTCTTCCAAACCATAGGCTGGTGCCGACCGGTAGGGAAGGAAGAAAGCCAATTAGCCTAAACGGTGTACAGAAGGTATTAAGTTAAGACAAAGCAAGGGATTAGTAAGAGGGCAAAGTAAATTGCGACTGCTATTCACGACCAAACCAAGTATTTCTTCGCCAATCCTAAATCACCTTTGTATTTCTCCAGGACACTCCGTATCACTACGAAGATCCCATTTTATTGGATAATCCATCGTATGGTTATATACGAACTCGAAAGGAACTCGTTCCAGTTCGGGGATGGATCCTGGTTCAGGAGAAATAGGAATAAAGTACATTCAGGTGTCTTTTATCTTCACCCTCTCTCGCAATGCGAGTGCTCCTAGGATTAGGACAGTACACCCTTTATGCTTTTTGGATAGTCTTCTTCCAAACCATAGGCTGGTGCCGAACGGTAGGGAAGGAAGAAAACCATTTGGCCTAAGGGGTGTGCAGAAGGTAATGACTGAAGACATATAAAGGGATTTGGAGAGGTGGCAAAGAATTATACGGTTATAGTTGTGAATCTGGATAATGGAAGAGGCATTACTAGGAATACCAGGATACCCCATCGAAACATTTCAATGTTTCAGTTCTACTGTGTACTGTTAAAATAAAACTGATTTCCCGATTAGACACTTGCTCCAGGGTATGTATTTACCAGCTTTGATTCTCACATCTGTATGGTTTTACAGATGATGAGTGGGAGTAAGTTATTGGGAATTGGGTGATCATCCTCATTATATCGGGATTCGTTGTAATTGGTGATATTTGAGGATGCCACCTGGGTTGTTTGCCGGTCGGCAAATATTTGGTTTTGAATATCCGTTGATGTGCACTAATTTCAAATTGATATATCTGTACGTCTATTTTCATAGAGTGAGATATACCTTTTGATATTATGTCGATGACATTTACCTATATCAGTGGATGGTTAGGTAAGGAGCATTGAACAGCGGTGTAATTCTTCTTAACCAAAAGTACAGTTTTCAACCTACGACACACAGTGAATGAGTTATCTGACTCAAGGGACTTGTACAGAGTATTGTATGTTGTCCAGGGTCCATCAGGACAGAGGGGTTGGTCCTCGTACTGTATTCTGCTTACTTATGACTTCTCTAGTTCTTAGACAGGTGTTTCGTACAAACACAGGGTCGAAGTTTTGAGAAGTTATAGGTATAAGAATAAAGTAGAGAACCAGGTGTTGCAAGTATCGGGATTCTTCAAAGTGATCGAAGATGTAGATACTTGTGTATGGTATTCAGTTGATAGTAATGATTAAGAGAACTTGCTTCTTTTTCGGGTTACTCAAAATTGGAAGTATTCCTAAGTTGAGTAACGCTGATCGGCCTCTCTCCATTTAGTTGACATGCACTGGAGATAGCTGCATGATTTGAATCTGGTTCAATTAAATCAGTGCCTCTGGTTCTATATTGGATATAGTACAGTTCATATCTTAACATTGTTAAGGTACGGGGAGTTGTCCGGTTTATGCTTAAAACCAGACTCTGGATAACTCATAGGCACGTTTCTGTAATGGCTGTTTGTGGGTTGACCCAGGCTATGACGCGGGTTGATTTTCTACCATCTGGATGAACAATAGCAATATTGTTCTAGACTCGCCACAGTTTTATTAAAAATGGATTTTTTCAAAAACAGCAGTGGGAGTATGGTAGAACTGGAAGTAATTCCAGAACCGCAAACGATTACTGAAGATTTGATAAGGAACCTGAAGATTCAATCGGATTTGACATTCCATTGGCCACTCCGCAGATAAGGTGGGTAACTTCAGGCACCCGAGAGGTACTTCGGTAGCCTCAAGGACGGTGACAGGGAAGTTCTTGTTTACCCACACTTGCCATTGTTGTTGTTCCAGGCTGCGAGACCCGGCAGGAGGATGAGTATAGCGTCGTTCTGAACTAGCTTCAGAAGTGTACGTGTATATGACTCTGCCAGAGGGTTGTCGTAGTCAGTGGGAGCAGCAGAAGCATTGGTGGACATCAGGCTTATGTCTATTTATAGACTAAAGCAGATGTAGCGGAGATAGATCATCTGTTTCTGATGTGACAGTCATAGTTTTGACGTCATCAGAATAGGGGATGGATCTGTTGAGAAGGTAGTAGGAAGTGATATTCCTTTACTACGATCGGTTATACTTTGGTCGTCACACAGTGGTTTCTCCACAAAGGACTTGGATATTATATCAGACATACTGGTTACTAGATCTATGGTTTTAGATCTAGATTTGGGTGGTTTCCTAATCTGGGTACCTTGACAGCATTCTAAGAGTATTTAGAATGGACGACTCCTGGCACGGTATTGCACCTGCAGGTAATGGAGTCACCCTCTCTAAAGGTGTCTTACAGACTAAAGGGGAGAGGGATGTGCATGATTGGCAGATCACTTGCTCAGGCAATTGAGTCAATCATGAGATGTCAAGTACCACACCAGATGTTGTTCTTGCACTAGATGCAATAAGTTGGCATTGATCCAATCCTGGAGAAACAGTCGGAAGCAGTTTTAGAACATAAGTGGATGTTCTAGGGATATGATAACGACAGCCTTATTCGGGAGACAGTTATCATTCCAGGCTTCCAAGGTGACATGGACGACAAGGAGGTTGTCAGAGTTATAGTTTTTTTCCCTCTGACGAGGGGCAGTATTTTGGACGGGTGGTCCAAGGCAATACTGAGGGTGGCATGGCGCAGGATACTGATTAAGTTCAGTTGACGATACAGTCTAAGAAGTTTGGATTTGGAGTTCATTTATGAGCTACGTCCCATCAGACATCCAGACATTCTAAGGCAGGTATTGCTCATTTCGGGAGATGGCTTTCTCCGCGAACTTGAGATATAGAGAGACATAGAAAGAAACTTCTAGGCGGATCCACTCACTGAGGCTATTCCTCGACCGCAATAGTTTCACAAACGGGATTTGTGAGACTGACTAGTAGAGGAGTTGGGTGTTCGGTATCACACGGGCTGTGAGTATGCGACATCGCAATAATTAGCCTTGAGTGCAAGTGGGAGATTGTTGGAGATAGTGCCCTCAGAGTCAATTATTGGATCACAGGCACGTGATTGCAATGATTGAGGGAGGACCTATCCCGGTAGGACAGTCTTACTCGAGATGATAGTATGCTATCTGGTTTACCTTTATCATCGTGTACTGCTTTAGGTGACCTGACATGTCGCTATTGCACGTTGATAGAGCCCCTAGGATTCTTGCTTGACTGCCAGCAGTATGAGGGCGATCATATAAGTGAGAGCTGGAGTCTATTAGCACATCCTTAAAAGGTCCCTAGTCGTAGGAGTTTCGAGACAGGGCATCGATTCTCCAGAGTAGACTAGTGTATACAGTCGAGACCCCGACGAGGGGCGGTGGCCGGTCTCACAAGCCACTGGTGTCAGTTGGATCACCTAAGATGTATACAGGTGCTCATTGGGTTATGAGTACACCGGACAGGACTCGCCGGGAACATGCTAGTTGGTCATATACCAGACGTCAGATGGCAGTTCCCTGGTGACATGTGTGCAGGTTAGTTCATCGACCTGGGGATCGTCATTTGTCTCGTGTGAGTTCCCACTGTACTTTGATTACTACCCTACCACGGCTCAAAGGAGTCGTGCAAACAGGTTTTAGTTGGGTACAGTCCCGAGCCACATGGAGGCAGTGAGCGTATCTTCAGGGGTTCGTCTCTCCCGGTATTGGGGGTGAGGTCGTGCTGTGTCTAGGAGAGCCATTACACAAAGTCCTTGGCCAAGGCAAGGAGATTTACTGGTAGGTATTCCAGTAGTATCTCAGGGTGTTCTGGGCTACACTCCGACACGACTTGTACCGCTTTTGGGGGTCTGACTTTTACCAACCCCCTAGGCCCGCCATGCGATACTCATAGACGAACGGACCGGACTGCACGGATATTGTCACTGACAGGCTCAGTTGGGTGTCGGGGTGAGCTTCCTCATCGACGTCCCTTTTAGTCAATAGCTGGTGGCCCGTCACGTATTGGCTTATACCTCTGACGTGCTAGTGGTTAAATCCACAGCCATAGTATTGACGAGTCTTTAGAGTCCACCACACTTTCAGTTACTCAAGCTTTCGGGCGAAACGCTGTAGAGGCCGTATGGAGATATGGCAGGGTCCGATCAGATACGTGCGGTATTGCACGGATCAGGATCGGACGGTTTGTACTAGTGGCCGTATAGATATATGGCAGGGTTCGATCAGATACGTGCGGTATTGCACGGATCAGGATCGAACGGATATTACTAGCCGGCTTTGGTTTAAGCCGGTCCTAGTTTAGTACAGTGTAGATTCTGTCTCTTTGCATTTGTATCCGGACGGAATACAAATGCGGGTGTGTATGCACAGTGTGGGGTTTTCCTGTAATTTATTACGGGACCAGTTTTCTGGAGTTGCCAGTTTGCTTTCCGTTCCGGCCGGTTTTCATTTGTTCTTTCCCGGCCGGACTTTTCCGATGGAGGGGGTTATTTGCAATTGTGCAAATAACTTTAGTGGAGGGGTTTTATTGCATAATGGATTGATTATGATAGCTTTCTTTTCTTTGCACCATGACTTGCTTTGACTTGTGAAAAAGTGAGGGTATGGGTTTAAAAAGTGAAGCATGGTTGTATGTTTCTTTGTCCCTTGGATGTGGTCACCTCCTTCTTCTCCTACACTCACCTCCCTTGATGCTTCATATCATTCCTCCACCATTCTCTTTGGATGAGAGATTATTCATTATTCAAGAGAGAAAAAGAAAGGAAGAAGAAGAAGAAAAGAGAAGGAGAGAGCTTCATCTTTGAGAGAGTTTTTCCATTCTTGATCTCTTTTCATGCCAAGAAAAATGCAAGCACCATTTTTCTTCTTGATTCCTCCATCATCTACAAATGGCAACAAACCCCAAAGTGAGACATCCACTCTACACTACACTTCCTACAGCATATCTTGAGCATGTCGAGTTGCCGGCTTCATGCGCGAGTTGCCTCGGTATTGAGGTGGGAGCCCGTAAAAGTACCCGGCTTCGTGGTGCCCTTTCCGACGAGGAGGAGACGGACCGAGATCCCGCGAGGAGATCGGAGTGGAGATGAAGACCGGAGGACTTGGATCGTCGGTATACATCTCTTCCCTTCTCTTTGTAGTTAGCTAGATTTAGTTTAATGGCCCGATCCGGAGTTTAGTGCGCGGTGGTGCCGGTTTGCAAAGTCCGCAAAATTTAAGTTATTCACCGTTTCCGCGTTCCGGCGTCGGATTGACGGCCGGGGCGCCGCCGTGCACTTACATCAACCTGTCCATCTACACCAATCTTCCTTTTGAAGATCCACTTGCATCCTACGGGTTTTACCCCGTCTGGAGCAATGTCCAACGTCCATACCTTGTTGGTGTACATGGACTCCATCTCGATCCGCATTGCATCCAGCCATTTCACTGAGTCAACGCTCTGAACGGCCTGCTGGAAGCTAGTAGGCTCATCATAATCTATGATGCAATCCTCTCTATCCCCGTCTATGAGAAAACCGTAGTATCTCTCGGGCGGATGAGACTGCCTACTACTTTTGCGGAGCGGCGTAGGAATGTCCTGTTCCGTTGAACCCTCTGGTTCCACCAAACTTTCAGTAACAGTCTGTGGTTCTGGAACTTCTTCCAGTTCTACTGTGCTCCCACTTATCTGGTTTTCCAAAAACTCAGTTTCCAAGAAGTAGGCATGACGAGAAACAAGAACTTTTTGTTCCTCTTCACAGTAGAAGAAATATCCTTTTGAGTTCTTTGGATACCCCACAAACTTGCACTGTACTGAGCGTGCCTCGAGCTTGTCCGCATGCTGCTTTTTGACAAAAGCCGGACATCCCCATGTCTTAATGTGCTTAAGATAGGGTCTCTTCCCACACCACATTTCATATGGTGTGGAAGGCACAGTCTTAGTCGGAACTCGGTTCAAAAGGTATGCGGCTGATTCTAGCGCATATCCCCAGAATGATCGCGGCAACTCAGCGTTACTCATCATGGACCGCACCATATCCAATAGGGTGCGGTTCCGTCTCTCCGATACACCGTTATGTTGCGGGGTGTAAGGAGGAGTAAGTTGAGAGAGAATTCCGTTCTCTTTTAAATAGTCCAGGAACTCGGCACTTAAGTATTCTCCACCTCGATCTGATCTTAGAATCTTAATACTTTTGCCGGTCTGTTTCTCTACTTCATTCTTATACTCCTGGAATTTTCCAAAGGCCTCGGACTTATGTTTCATTAAGAAGACATAACCGTACCTTGAGAAGTCATCCGTAAAAGTAATGAAGTAAGAATGTCCGCTTCGGGCATGTGTAGACATTGGACCGCACACGTCACTGTGTACGAGTCCCAAGAGCTCGCTCGCTCTTACTCCATGTCCAGTAAACGGAGTCTTTGTCATCTTTCCTTTGAGACAGGATTGACAAGTGGCATACGACCGATATTCGAACGCATTCAAATACCCTTCTGTATGTAACTTCGTCAACCTTCTCTCATTGATGTGACCCAATCTACAATGCCATAAGAAAGTCTGATTTATTTCTGGAGACTTTCTTTTGTGTGTATTCTGGACATTAAAAATCTGTGGTTGGTTTAACACGTATATACCATTACTCAAAGTACCTGACCCAATCAAAACTTGATTAAGGCGAATGTTTACAACATTACTTACAAACGCAAATTCATAACCTTCTTTAGAAACTAAAGATACAGAAATGATATTACAAGTTGCGTTGGGTACAAAAAAGCAATTACGCAAAACCAAAACATGTCCATCTGACATTCCCAGGTGATAGTCCCCCACGGCTTTAGCATCCATGCTAGCTCCGTTTGCAACTCTGAGGGTCATGTCACCTGCTTTCAAAACACTACGGTTTCTCAACGCCTGCAAAGAATTACAGATATGAGATCCTGATCCGGTATCCAATACCCAGGAAGTAGAGTTTATAGAAAGACAGTTTTCAATAACATACACACCTGAAGCTGAAGCTGCAACCTGCTTCAATTCCTGTGTTCTGGCCTTCCAGGCCCTGCAATCATTCTTCCAGTGTCCTTTCTTATGACAAAAGAAGCATTCTTCCTTATCCACAAGCTTCCCCGCTATCTTTGTTGCTTTACCTTTTCCCTTCGTATCCACTTTACTAACACCGCCCCTTGGTTTGGCGGGGGCTTTCTTCTTCTTTCCCTTGGCTTTCGCCTTGGACCTAGAAGAAGATGATCCTCCTACAAACAAAGTGGATGTTTCCCTACCTTTCTGTAGGGTGCCCTCTGCGCTCCTCAGCAGGTTGAGGAGCTCTGAAAGTTCAACCTCCTTTTCTTGTAGGTTGAAGTTCATTATAAACTGGGCGTAAGTGGAAGGAAGGGACTGGAGAACTATATCCGTATATAGCTCACTCTCCAATGTGATCCCTAGGTCAGCGAGCTCCTCAATGTAGCCGATCATCTTTAGCACGTGCTCGGCTACTGATGATCCGACGGCCATTCTTGTCGAAAACAACTTTTTCGACGCTTCGTATCTTGCGATACGTGATTGCTCTCCATACAGTTCTTTTGTATGAAGCAATATGGACTCCATGTCCATATTCTCATGCCTCCTCTGATGTTCGTTGTCCATCGAGGCAAGCAGGAGGCACTTGGCCTTCGCGCTATCAATCTCCCAAGTCTTGCGGATTTCCTTATCCGCGACACTGGAAGTTGGACCAGGGACAGGGGGAGCTTTGGTGGTAAGAAGATACCCCAGCTTGTCATAAGTGATTGCAATCTTGACATTCCTGAGCCAATCTTTGTAGTTTGGCCCTGTCAGCTTGTTTTTATCTAGGAGTAACTTAAGTCCAGTCATGTTGATTGGTCGCTGCAATTAGGAGAGAGAAGAAGAAACACTCAGCATGATGCTCTTGCAAGTTTAGAGTGGTTTTTAGTTTGTCTAAACAGGATGGCTCCCACTGTTTCTCGAATCCCTCCTCAAACCATAAAGGAAGAATTAGTCAGGATCAATCCCACCGTACAATACTTGCTTAACCGTTCGGCCAGGCTGGTGTCGGTACTTCGAGGGAGGTTTTCCAACGCTTTCGCGAAGTTCCTTAATTAGAGAACCTCTTTTCCCTGGGGGCGTAGCCCCGCTAACACCTTTCTAGGCACCTACTAGGTTTATAGCATTGATCGTTTAGTGAAAAATTTCCCGAGGAGTAGCATATACTCACAGTAGGATCGGGATCCAAATATCATTGCGTGACGAAACTGAAGGAATCCTACCAGAATCATCACACTCCAAATGGTATGCAAATCTAGCAAGTTTCGGTACTTATGAAACTCCCGATGTGGATTTTTGCCCCATGCTCTTATGACCTTGACTTTGGCCAACAAATCATAAGTCACATGTCAAGTTCTACCCGTCGTTCTCCAGGTTAATTTGAATCCACCCGTACCTACCCTTGACTTTGGCCAACAAGGCAGTACGACTGTTCCAAACCAACGCATCTATCTATGCTGCACATGAATACCCAATAGCTACCAATCACTATGCCTTGACTTTGGCCAACAAACACAGCTTGAATACTATTGACTATTCATGTGAAACGACGGAGGGCTACGAATGGTTTTGGCGAAACCGTGAACGTAGTGAACTTGATTTGGTCGATGGAACGAGATAGCTTTTAAAAGGAGTGGCTCAAACTCCGCATTTAAAAGTTGGTTTTGAAAAGAACCGAGTGGTTTTTCGAAATTGTTCCAACGACTTTAACTTGGTTTATTATCTTGCATTAGTTCTTTTAATGCGTGATATTCTTGCATTAGTACTTTTAATGCGTCCCATCATTTAATCCTACCATTGCAGAAAACAACCAAAATATGACGTACGCTTATGCCATTCGCATTCGCCACTGGGCCCCGTCATTACCCGTTAGGTTACTTAACTAACGACAGAGCGGGGGCTGGGCTAGCGCGTCTGTAAAACATAAGCAACGCCTAAATAGTTATAGATATAGCAATAGTAGACATTACAGATCACAGATGAATGCATTGGATATACTAGCAATCCGCAATCCTTTCGAGCCTGAAACGAAAAGCGGATAACACGGTCGCGGTGAATAGCCAAATACCCCACCCAAGACCCCTACGGGTGCGGCAAACTACCCGCCAAGTACTCGGTAGTTTGTGCACCCCTCCATGGGTCTATCCTAGGAGCAAAAATAGTAAAAAGAATTATACAATGACGGCTACAACCCCGACCCGGTTGTGCGGCCAAACAAATAATATTATTACATCAATTTACATTTACAATGAATGAAAGAAAAACAAAAGCTCATCTCACATCCACCCCGGCTATTCACCCGCGACAGTCCAACACATTCATATACACATTCCAGCACATTACAGATCATGTATAACCCCGACTAATCTTCTTATAGCGATTAGCCGACGTTCAATACATGCAAACATCACAGATGTAACCATCATAGTCAAAGTGCAGTGAAGTTCGGAAAAAATACGGAATTATAGGACCCCAAAAGGAAATTTCTTTTCTGGAAAATCTGGGCACATATAATATATTTCAAAAATCCCAAAACCAACAACTACACACACTGCACGAAAAACAACGCACAGAAGACGACAAAGCGCGGCGGTTGCGCGGCACGAGCCTACCTCGCGCGGCGGAAGGGCGGCGCTTTGAGCTCAACAGTGGATCGTTTTTCTTGGGTGTTCTTAGAAAACCCTGAGACGATTTTACAAGTATAAAGTTTTTCATTTTGAGCCAAAAAAATTTCAACAGAAACTCAGGTTTTGAAATTTCTCCGGTTTTGTGATTTTTCGTTTCCGAACTTCGTTACACTTCACTACCAAGCTAGTTTAAGTTTAGTTAGGCTCTGATGCCACTGTAAGTCCACGTTGCGACCCCCGGTTTTTACGGGGAGGCGGAAACGGTATAAAATCAAATTTTTAGTGCAAGAGGCAACATGGACTAAACTAGGTCGGGATCGTTGTCTAAACTAAAACTAGCAAACTAGCTAAAGAGGTTTAGCTACTCGGATAAAGATGATTATACCTAAACTTGAACTCCTTCTTCTTCAAACTTTGTAGAGGTTGATGGTTCTCCTTTGTCGCCTTCTTCCGTCGAAGATGGATCCACCTCGAAGGCTCGACCTTTGGGCTCTTTCTCGAACTTGGAGTGAACTAGAATCGCCGGCTTGCTAAACCCTTGATCCTAGAGTGAGTAGAGAGTGTCTAAGGGTTGCTTTTGTTTTTCAAGAGAAGGATTCTCAACACATGAGAAGGTTTCTCTTGGCTAGAGGAAGAAGAAGATGAAGTGAAGAGAGAGAGTGAATATGATAGAATGAGCTCTCATTTCCTTTCTTGCAACCATAATGCAAAAAGAAAATGAATTATCAAATAATAATAATCAAAATGAAAAGGTTGATGGAAAGTTTTAGAATGACTAATATCATTACAAGCATTAAATGAAAATGCAAGAATCAAGAGCATCTTTCTCTTGTAATGATAATGGTCAAAAGTTCAACCATGGTCAACAAGTCAACCATGGTCAACAAGTCAACAAAAAAACTAACCATGACACAATTTCATTTTATTATATATTATTAAATGATATAATACAAATCCATTAGGGTTTGGAAAAGGACGACCGTCAACTGTGCATACGCACCTGTTCCGAAACCCTAATGAAAGTCATCTTCCTCCTCCTCATATAACTGTGCATACACACCTGCATTCTTGTTCCGAGGAACATGAATACTGAGAGATAAAAGCAACCCCAAATACTATACCAGTATCCGGCTCAAACCAGAGCCCGCTGGTAATATCTGTCCGGACTCCAAACGTGCACAAGTGCGCGGATGAGAACGAACCCTGTCGCAAAACCATGCGACCTCTACTCTGTTTTGCCCAGAGGCGAATACCCTCTGTGTGGGACTCTAAAGACTCGACACTACGCTGGCAGTGGGTTTAACCACAGACCGCAAGCGGCACTAGCTGTGCGTAACGGTCCCCAGGTAGATGTCGACAAGAAGGCTGACGAGGTGAAACCCCATCTGTACTCCTACTGAGTCTGAATGTGACAGTCTCCGTACAGTCCGGTCTGTTCGTCTGATACATCGCATGGCGGGCCTAGGGGGCGGTAAACGTCAGTCCCCCAATAGCGGTACAAGTCGTGCCGGAGCGAAGCCCAAAACACCCTGAGATAACACTGGAAACCTACCAGTATATCTCGTTTGCCCTGGCCAGGGACTACTCGTGTAATGGCTCTCCTAGACACAGCGCGATGTCAACCCCCAATACCGGGAGAGACGAATCCTGTCTAACCGTCACTGCCTCCAAGTGCTTCGGGACTGCACCCAACCACCACCTGTTTGCACGACTCTTTTGAGCCGTGGTAGGGTAGTGATCAAAGTGCAGTGGGAACACACTCGAGGCGAAGTTCCAGTGTCAAGTCAGCGGACTAAGCTGTACTCATGTCACCTGGGAACTGATGACTGACGATAGGTATAATACCAACCTGTCAGTTCCCGACGAGTCCTGTCCAGTGTACTCGTAACCCAACGAGCACCCGTATACTATCTCCAGTACGACGTACTGATGGCTGTGGGACAGACCATCTCCCACACTGGGATGAGAAGCGCATACGCTAGTCTACTCCGGAGTATCGATGCCCTGTCTCGATAGTCCTGCGACTAGGGACCTGTATAAGGATGTGCTTATAGATTACCCAGCCCCCACTAGTGTGACTGCCATCACAACGCTGGTAATCAAGCAAAGATCCTAAGGGCTCCACTAATGCGTATAAGTGATATAGTAAAATAAACACAAGTACACATTGAAGTAGAGACAAACCAAGTAGCATACTACTATTTTGAGCAAGATTGTATATACAAGGTGAATATCCCAAGCATCCATTAAGTAATATACAAACTAGTATGATACAGTAATGGCCTCTAGGGCATATACACTAACACATATCACATATGTGCTCCTACTCCGTTTTGCCTGAGTCAAGAAACCTCTGTGTAGGACTCTAAAGAATCGTCAATACGCCGGCAGTAGGTGATGATCATATCAAACACCCACAAGCTGCAAGCGGTCAGCTAAACGTAACAGCTACCCAGGTATTGAGCGCTCAGAAGATCAACAAGCAAGCCTGTACTTTCTCCTGTGGATCCAAACAGTAACACTCCCGTACAGTCCGGTCTCGTCGTCTGATATGTCGCATATCTCGCCTAGGGGTGGTAAACGTCAGACCCCAGTAGCTTGATAAGTCGTGTCGATATGAGGTCTATAACAGTTCGAGAAACTACTGATAACACTTACCAGTAAATCTCAGCAACCCTGGCAAGGGATTTCCGGTTATAGCCAATCGAACACAGCACAACATCAACTCCCTATACCGGGAGAGACGAATCCCCTCCTATCGCTCATTGCCTCCATGTGATTCGGGACTGTACCCAAAAGCCACCTTTTTGCACGCCCTCTTGGACGTGGTATGATGGAAATCAAAGCACAGTGGGAACCACACAAGACTCTATGACGATCTCGGGTCAACAGACTACTCTGTACCAGTGTCACCGGAGAACTTCCATCTGACGTATGGTATAATACCATCTGGGAGTTCTCGGCGAGTCCGTCCAGTGTACCCAGTCTCCACTGAGCACCCGTACACCATCCTTGATGTCAAACATCGATGGATATGGGATCATCCATCGCCCATCATATGGGTCAAGATGTGTATACGCTAGTCTACTCTGGTGCATCGATGCCCTGTCTCGATACACCGTCGACTAGGAACAGTTATAGGATGTACTCGTCGACTACCGTGGCCCCACTAGTATGATCTCATCATAGTCCCAGTAGTCGAGTACATATCCTAAGGGCTTTATCAACATGTAACATAGAGACAATCAGAGTACATGTTAAGATAAAGTACAACCAGATAGCATACTATCATGTCGAGCAAGAAAGTCCTCCTTATATATGTCCTAGCATCCATTACAATATACATCGTATGTACAGTAATGGCCTATAGGGCATACATATAACTAACACAAACCTATCGCCTACGCATGCAAGAATAGTCAAACCAACCCTCGATGTCGATGTACAAACGTCAAACCATCGATAAAAACCCAATCACACTCATTTGCACATTCACGAACACTAATTTTAATATAAACTAGGTTAAAACTCACAAAAACCCCAATTTCACTTAAAAAGTCATTTTTCCGAAAATCTAGCAAGCACAATTCGCCATTTTTGCACAAAACATGATGTTTAAATGAATGTAGCAGCCAATATACTTATTAAATATCTTAAATAAGTTATAGAAACAATTTCCGGAATTTAATCTCATTAAATTCCAAAAATCCTAATATTCTAGTTTACCAAAAATACCCTTTTTAACAATTTCAAAGCAAAATGCACAAACTACAATCTAGCTTAGAATTGCATGATCCAAAGCATTAAACCACACTTAATAAAATTAATGAAGCCAAGAAAAACCTAATCACATTTTTAATCCCAAGCATTTACCAAATTTCAAAAACCTAGTAAGCAAATTAGCAAAATAACAAAATTTTTAAAGCTTGCCATTAGCACTAGCTACTAAACTTGTATTAACATGACAACAAAGCCTAATTATAACACACAACCATACACCAATTTTATAAACCCTAACTTGCATTCAATTTCACAACTTGAATTCCAAAACTTACAATTAAACTCACATATCCAAATAACACTTAATTAAATTAGCTTAAGAAATTAGTAACAATTTAAGCAACAAAAAGTTTTAGAATTATACCCAAAAATATATGAAGGTCCACAAGCATCCATGGCCCTCCAAAATGCTCTCTTCTCACAAAGATCCATGTTATACGGGCTAAGCTAAAATGGGTAGGAGTTGGATTTGGGTTTTGGGATTTTTTTTTGATGGATTTTAGGCAATTTTTGATGAAGTTTTGAAGAGAAAAGAGAAGGGAAAATGGAGGGGGGCTGCTGCTGTAGGAGAGGGGGGGCTGCTGGAATGGGAGGGGGAGAGGAGAGAGAGGGAGGTAGAGAAAGTGGGGGTGAAAGTCAAGGTCAACCAAAGTCAAAAGTCCACCTCATTTATCCATTTTCTACACTTTTCTTTTCTTTTCTTTCATTTCTTTTTCCTTGAAAATCAAGTGGGGAAAAATATGGTGGGTGCTGAATTCAGCCATGGGGAGGAGTAAGTGGGGGTGTGTGGGTGTGGGCACGGGTGTGGGGTGATGAAAAATGATAAATACAATACCCTAAACATCCATTTACGCTAAAAAAAAGCATTTTTTCTTCAATAATTTCTAAACCATTTTGGCAAATGATTTCGTTCCAAAAACCACATGATAAATTTTTATTTAATGTTTTATGATGCACAAAATTTGTTTCAACTCATTCCAATTTGTAATTTTCCCTAATTAAATGTATTAGTGACGGCTTAAAATAATAATAAAATAATATTTTTTTCAGAAAATTTGAAATTTCACCAGCGGCTCAATAAACACCAAATAATAGCAATTACATAGCTAGAATATGTATATTTAATTTTTATAATAAGATATTTGTATTTTGACTTTTTACAGAAAACCCCCTCATTTTACCGATTTTCCGAAATTTCACCGAAACGATTTTCAAAACGCTACAATCTTCCCCCCTTAAAGAAATTCGGTCCCCGAATTTAAATTCAAACTCCCCCAATTACTAAAACATCTAAGAAAAACCATCAAGTCGTCGGGGCTCCGAAATTGTAAATACATAAAACAAATCATAGCGCAGCGCATGCGCTTGAAAAATGAGTATATAACTCAAATCAAAACTCTGTCAAGCATCCCGCGATCATCGGAGTCGTGGAGAAGACATCAATGCCAAATCCAAATCAAAACCAATATGATATAACTCGAAACTATAAATGTAAATATCGAATCTATATCTGTAAGTATCTGAAGGAAATGCATGCCAAATCTCTTTAAGTCGCTGTGCAACGCGTATAACACTGCACAGTGGCGGACGTCTACCATAAGAAAATAACTATATACATATATACCTTTGTTTGAAATGTACGTTCCGCCGTTTTGGAAACAATTTAGAAGGGTCTCCTTGTTTTAAACATTTCGTGTCATATCAGACACGTAGGTAAATACTGAGGCTATAGCTCGCTTTTTGGAAATCCCTTCAATAACTATCAATGCATGCAAAATGTATTCAGGTACTGTCCTCTGACTAGTCCTGCTCAGTACGGAAACACATAGCAATATCATAAAAACGTACTGCTCTATAAGAAATCAATCCCAAAATATGCACATGAATACTACGTGCGTCTGGTGCGTACGGAAATCAAAATCCATGAATGTGCCATATATGCGCACAGAAACAACATCTAAGTGCATCAGGTGTGCACGAAACATCTGTCGTAGGAAACATGTGTGCCTGACCGCAAAACAGGTGCATCTGACATGCACGAAGAATCTTGATTTAGTGCATCTGGTGTGCACCAAAATCGTATCTCAAAACCTGCGCTTAATCATGCGCGAAAACCCAAAACCAGGGGCATCCATCATGCACGAAATCATCAAATCCAATATCTAGCGCCGAACATGAGTAAAATCAAATCAGGTGCACAAGGTGCATAAAACAAACATCGAGTATCACAATCGAAATCGAAGTCCAGCGCATCTGAGTGCACAAAAGGCGTATCACTGCACTGCAAGCATATAATAACTATACAGAGTGCAGGAACCAAATCGTGTGCGTGCATACGCACAAAATCAACTCAAATGTCTAAAACCGTAAAATCACAAACATGTGAAACTAAAGCACGAAAACGATATCAAGTGCAACGACTGTGTGAAAATCGTAAATCCTCAATCATCAAAATCAAATCATACGAATAAATCACCCAAAACATCGTAATCAATAATGGGGGAATAGTACTGCTCAAGCGCATCCTCTAAGAATCTCAGCCAACTGTTGCGGTCACTAGTGGGACGTCTCGTCGATGATCATGAACTCTGTCCTGCTGGCGTGCGTAACCATGACCACTCCTGGGTCAAGGTCTTCACTGTGAATTACCAATCTTTCGGTCCATCGGCTCATCGGCCCTGTCAGGTGTGCTAACGGGGACGATTCCGTTCTGGCACTTCTCTGGTCATCTCTTGGTCAATCCTCGCGGCCATTCGTAAGACAGCATATCACTGGCGTCGGCCTCTGGCTCTCTAAATGTACGTGACACATCTGATCCTGGGTGCAAGTATCATTGCAGCAGTGTCCTAGAAGGAATCCTGCTTACGGTCTCTTCCATGTCTTGTCTCTGCCAACTGTCCGGAAGTCATTATCCTTTCCTATATCTGCATCTTGCTCTGTAATGGCTGCATACCCATCGTGACTCCTTCTGGAAGGTATATCCAGTACTCTGCCTCGGCATACGCATCGCATCTCTGATGTCGGCGGAGTGGAACGTCATCTCATCTAGATCTGGTACGAACCTCTTACTTCACTTTTCTCTAATGTCGTCTGCTCTGGACTCGTCTCGTCGCGGCTGCATGGACTGAGCTCCAACGACTATCCTCGTATCTGGAGTCTCCCAAGAATGCATCTCACCACCTAGCATCCGAATTAAGTCGAGCCATCCGATCGAGTCGTCAAAACCTCGTAATCCCCTAAGAGCTCAACCTCTTGGGCACGGTTTAATAGTATCGAGTACATACCACAGCATCGGTGGTCCAGCCGTAGAAGGGCAAACCCAAGCCTCACTAATGGCGCCATAGAACTGCCGCAAACCCGAAGGTTCAAAGGCTTTCACATGGTCATTAAGTCGAGTTAGGGTTTCATTCTTCTAGAGGGACCATAGAATTGCCTACATGTCTTTCCGACTACTTTAAACTTGGAATAATAGGTTTCTGACATTCGATCGTCTCTGTCGACTCCCAACGTCTCCGCGTGAAGTCATCTCTAGCTGGAAGCAATCTATCTGATGACCTCGCATCGGGGTAGGCGAACGAACCACATGTCCTAGTCATTCCTCCTAGGGTGACTAGCGACCTTCTATCATCTCTTAGTACAACTCGTTCTGCACTAACTCCAGCATCTGGGGCAATACCTCGTCGTTCGCGGCAATAACTGGCTCGCTCGTCTGCACGCTGAACAGTGCCTCGATCATCAGGAGTAAGCAACACACCAACGGTCATCAAAATATGGCTGGCCTCCATCATTGGCTCAATTCTCTAGTGTCGATCAGCACCTCCGAGTAACCTCATAAAGGAGATCCGCCAAACGCTCGTGGCGCGGAAACACAGTAAGAAGACACATCTCTGCAATCATGTGTCGCCGGAATTTCGCCCTGGTCAGTCCTCGTTCGTGACGAGCGTGTGCTGACCGCAACTCTAGCCGTAGCTCTCCCTGCCCGTAACCGTAGCAGCAAAACCAAACTGGTACCGATGAGGCTAGATCAGGAAGGAATATAATACTGAGCAAAGAAATGTACATCCTAAGGCTCCTTAAGTGGAGTGGCGTATCGTAAGTAGGCCGCGGAACATACCCACGGTACGTCACTCTACTTTAGTCACCTATTCCATCAACCAAGGGTCATCCTACGTTCCGAAGGTAAAACCTAACGCTCTGATACCAACTTTGTCACGACCCGAAAGTACGGAACATGACCGGCACTTAAACTACGAACGTCTCGAGGCGTACTTAATTTAAGTAAACCGAAAACCCAGAAATCCAAACCAAGAAAAGTAGTAGAGTGCAGGAAAAACCAACTTAAAGCAAGTAATTTCAATAGCATAAGCCGAATTATGCGGTTTTTAAAACATCAAAAATTTACTGAAAATTTCGGCAGAGTCTCCTTTGTAAATACTGGCCCCCAAACGGGATACAACATGAATAGTATACGAAATCAAGAAAAAGGCATCCCCAAGCGGGAGCTAGCTCTTCGTCAATCGACGGTCACAACCACACAAGCAATAAAATATACAACGCCAACGGCGAGGATAAAAACTCAAAAGGAAACTCAAAACCACCAGAAATATAACGAGCGACTCTAAGGTCGAAAGAGTAAACAACACTGGTCTCTATCACGATAAATACATGTTTGGTTGATGGAATTTACTAGATACAACGGAATAATATTATACAAGGTAATATGATGGGTACGATACAAGAAAAACCCACCTACTAGCAAGTCACCTGAATGAAACTGAGCCCGTAAAGCCGGAACTAAACCTGTACGGCAAAACCTGCAAGAAACTGGGGCACAACGGGGGTGAGTTGCCAACTCGTGAATAGAAAAATATCTACGCACAGAAATCGCATAAATAACGCAATCCTAGGGCAATGATCATAATATATCCTCAAAAATGTATATAACATGCAGCCTATAACAATGGCTAGGGTAAATATCTAACCCGAGTGTAAACTCATGTGCCCGTGTCAGTGCCTCAGGTAGCAATATATCATATGAATGAGGTATGCATGCATGAAACAGAATACATGTAAATGAAGAAACTGTTTTCATAAATTAGTGAGATTTCCTTCTATTTTTAAACTGAGGTATCATAAATGAAATCAGTATCAACAGTGTCTAGCATCGACACAAAACATAAATCTCAATGTCTCGAAATATCAATGTCTCAATCTCAATATCTAGGGCGCCGTCAGTCCAGACCGGCCCCTATCATCCATCTCAAGACCACGACGGTATCCTCCGGATATCCGACGCGTCGGGTAATATCACTGGTCGGTAGTGCTCCCCTGCCGGGCTCAACGTCAACACCACATTCATCTTGCCCCGGGGTACCGCACCGGGCCCACCATGTACCCGAAACGGTTCCTCCACTCCTGGAATCGGGTCTCGAAATCCATCAGCAAACTCATGGTGGACGACTCATACATCATGGGAAAACCGCACTTTTTATTTTAAAAGGGAGAAAAGGTTTATTTATGTTTTTGCGGTTTTCCTCCAAATCCAAGAAATCTCATGAAATCCGAATCCAAGTCATCAATAGTATGTAAACAGTGAATATAGGCATGAGAATCCATGAATGCGACACAACAGTGAATAATAACATGCATGAAGTAGTAGGCAATAACTACAATGTCTAACTAGCATATAAGGCAAGTACACTAATATCATGTCTAAACTATTAGCTAACAACCTATGTCAAATGAAATAGTATTTTCTAAAGTGTTCGTGACATGTCAATTACCGATGAAGATGTGTGTGAGCCAGCAAGTAAGTGTACGTGGTACATACGCGTCATCGGTAATGGTGCTGGTGTCCTAACAGCATGATATTAATAATGCAATAAGAAATTATAATATAAGTATGCGATACGGAGCGAACAATAAAAATGAGCGGGAGCTGAATACTAGACGCAACTAAAACTAATCTGCACTAATCTAATATAAGTCCTACAAATTGGTGCCTTTTGAAATAACACGAATCATGGGGTTTTGAAAATAGGGGCTACGGTGTTTTTATGAAAAGATACATCTTTTGAAATATCCGTAGGATCCCTTGGGCTATCTTTAAAAATGCCCATGATTCGTTAGTTTTTGAAATAGGTAAGAATCGAATCTAATCTAACTAAACTAAATTAAAGGGCTAAGCTAACAAGCTGAACTACAGGTAAGGAAACCGCCTAACATCTGAGTCGATACATATACATACCTGTATATATATTAGTCGGTGATCCCGCCTCAATAATATCATATCCAATACCATATCTAAAATCAGACATCCCAAGTCAAGAGTGCGGATCAATCATCAAGATATAGCTCGTACGTAAATCCGTCGTACGGCATCCCAAATCTGGGTACGGGTCAATATCACATTCATCATACTATTCAACTGGTATCCTCTTTATCAAATATCATGATCACGGTACTGATCTACGTCTAGTACCATACTGATATCGCCTAAGTATGCATGCACGTGTGTAAAAACTACGTCAAGGACCCGCTACATCATGTCGTATCTAAGATATGAACCCTGCTATATCACCGATCTCACGGCCTCAAATCAAATCTCATCGACTCAACTCAATCCCAAGTATCATCCTAAAATCAGTATGTGAACACATAGTCCCATACCCATGTGAACACATAACGATAAAGAATTCCATGAGCACATATCAATAGGAAAGTATGCAAGTATGTATGTGTGTATGTGTAGTGCAACACTACCATAGGGTTCGCAACGCTAAAATAATCCAACACACCAATATCCATTCTAAGCATTGTTATTAATCCCAAATAACATATAATAATTGTTGGTGTGTATACGCATCCGTATACACCACCACGGACTGCGGGGGTGCGATACGCCATCCACCCGACTTCTCCCCGTAGATATAAATCTACTCACCTGGTCCTCGCTAGCCTGTGCCGACGTCGCCACGCGCTTGCTTGTCGTCTCGAAATCTACATGGGGGTACCTACATATCATAACGCACTGTATCGCATTAAAACTAAATTCGAAATCGAAACGGCATACGAAAATCAAATCGGCACGCGTATCACGCATATGTCCAAACCTATCGCCTACGCATGCAAGAATAGTCAAACCAACCCTCGATGTCGATGTACAAACGTCAAACTATCGAGAAAAACCCAATCACACTCATTTGCACATTCACGAACACTAATTTTAATATAAACTAGGTTAAAACTCACAAAAACCCCAATTTCACTTAAAAAGTCATTTTTCCGAAAATCTAGCAAGCACAATTCGCCATTTTTGCACAAAACATGATGTTTAAATGAATGTAGCGGCCAATATACTTATTAAATATCTTAAATAAGTCATAGAAATAATTTCCGGAATTTAATCTCATTAAATTCCAAAAATCCTAATATTCTAGTTTACCAAAAATACCCTTTTTAACAATTTCAAAGCAAAATGCACAAACTACAATCTAGCTTAGAATTGCATGATCCAAAGCATTAAACCACACTTAATAAAGTTAATGAATCCAAGAAAAACCCAATCACATTTTTAATCCCAAGAATTTAACAAATTTCAAAAACCTAGTAAGCAAATTAGCAAAATAACAAAATTTTTAAAGCTAGCCATTAGCACTAGCTACTAAACTTATATTAACATGACAACAAAGCCTAATTATAACACACAACCATACACCAATTTTATAAACCCTAACTTGCATTCAATTTCACAACTTGAATTCCAAAAATTGTAATTAAACTCACATATCCAAATAACACTTAATTAAATTAGCTTAAGAAATTAGTAACAATTTAAGCAACAAAAAGTTTTAGAATTATACCCAAAAATATATGAAGGTCCACAAGCATCCATGGCCCTCCAAAATGCTCTCTTCTCACAAAGATCCATGCTATACGGGCTAAGCTAAAATGGGTAGGAGTTGGATTTGGGTTTTGGGATTTTTTTTTGATGGATTTTGGGCAATTTTTGATGAAGTTTTGAAGAGAAAAGAGAAGGGAAAATGGAGGGGGGCTGCTGCTGTAGGAGGGGGGGCTGCTGGAATGGGAGGGGGAGAGGAGAGAGAGGGAGGTAGAGAAAGTGGGGGTGAAAGTCAAGGTCAACCAAAGTCAAAAGTCCACCTCATTTATCCATTTTCTACACTTTTCTTTTCTTTTCTTTCATTTCTTTTTCCTTGAAAATCAAGTGGGGAAAAATATGGTGGGTGCTGAATTCAGCCATGGGGAGGAGTAACTGTGGGTGTGTGGGTGTGGGCACGGGTGTGGGGTGATGAAAAATGATAAATACAATATCCCAAACATCCATTTACGCTAAAAAAAGCCTTTTTTCTTCAATAATTTCTAAACCATTTTGGCAAATGATTTCGTTCCAAAAACCACATGATAAATTTTTATTTAATGTTTTATGATGCACAAAATTTGTTTCAACTCATTCCAATTTATAATTTTCCCTAATTAAATGTATTAGTGACGGCTTAAAATAATAATAAAATAATATTTTTTTCAGAAAATTTGAAATTTCACCAGCGGCTCAATAAACACCAAATAATAGCAATTACATAGCTAGAATATGTATATTTAATTTTTGTAATAAGATATTTGTATTTTGACTTTTTACATAAAACCCCCTCATTTTACCGATTTTCCGAAATTTCACCGAAACGATTTTCAAAACGCTACAACCTCTGTTTCTATATTGGATATAGAATGGTTCATATCTTAACGATGTTAAGATACGGGGAGTTTTCCGACTTATGCTTAAAACCAGACACTGGATAACTCAAGGCACGTTTCTGTAATGGCAGTTTGTGGGTTGATCCTGGCTTTGACGAGGGTTGACATTTCTACCATCTGGAAGATCAATAGTGATATTGTTCTTGACTCGCCACAGTTTTAGTAAAATGGATTTTTTCAGAAAACAGTAGTGGGAGTATGGTAGAACTGGAAGTGATTCCAGAACCGCAAACGATTACGGAAAATTTAATAGAACCTATATATTCAATCAGGTTTAACATTCCATTAGCCACTCCACAGATATGGTGGGTAACCTCAGACACCCGAGAGGTACTCAGGTAGCCTCAAGGACGGTGACAGGGAGGTTTTTGTTTACCCAGACTTGACAGTACTGTTGTTCCAGACTGTGAGACCCGGCAAGAGGATAAGTATAACGTCGTTCTAAACTGGCTTTAGAAGTGAACGTGTATATTATTCTGCCAGAGGGTTGTCATAGTCAGTGGGAGTAGCGGAAGTATAAGTGGGCAAGTAGCTTATGTCTATTTATAGACTTAAGCAAATATAGCAGAGATAAGATCATCTAATTTTGATGTGACAGTCATGGGTTTGACTTTATCAGAATAGGGGATAGATATGTTAAGAAGGTAGTAGGGTGTGATGTCCTGGTATTTGGATGACATACACAGAGTAGGAAGTAACATTCCTATACTACGATCGGTTGTACTTTGGTCGTCACACAATTGTTTCTCTAGAAAGGATATGGATATAATATTATGTAGGGTTCCTAGGCACACTAATGAAGTCTCACAAGTGATCAAACATGCTCAATTCAAAAATTTCCTTGTGCCTGCAAACCCTAATACGGATCGTTAACTAGAAAACAAGGCGATGCAAGCAAGTAAACGGAAATATAGCTAAAGGGAAGTGGCTACAACCTTTGTAGATCCGGTCCTCTACCTCCATGGCTCCGCGATGAAGTCTCCTCGCTGTACAAATCAGATCTTAGGCTCTAGCGTCGGCTTCATCGGAGAAAAAGCGGGCTAGGTCATCGACGACGATGCCGAAGATGATTTACGTCGAGGCATCGCTAGATCAAGCTCCAACTTCACAAGGTCAAGAAAACTTGTGAAGGAAACACCCTATACTACTTGGCAAGAGGTAGAGGATGAAGAAATAGGAAGTGGGCAGACTTTAGATTTGGATTTCTCACACTTTTTCATCAATCACCATTGATGTAGCAAGCTTCTTTTCATGGAAGAAGAAGATGAAGAAGAAGAAGAAGATATGATAAGTTATTTTTAAAAGGAAAAATAAAAAGAATACTTATCATGACTTCAACCATGGTTTAGTGTAGAGATTTAACTAAGGTTAGATGAGTGGTTAGGGTTAGAGAAGAGACAAGAATGGTGGACTTGTTCAAAGCATCAAGAAGCTTCAACAAAAAACAAACTAAGCCACCATTTCTTTTTCTCTTTATCTTTTCCAAAACAATAATAAATGGATAAATAAATAAGCAAATAAAATGAAACCCTAACCATTCATATAACCATGGTCAATTCTTTACACAAACCCAAGCTTGCATGTATCATCAAACATGATACAATCTTGTGCACAAAAGTATATCACATATACAACTTGCACAATCCAAGTGAAAAAATCCATTTAAAGTGAACCAATACTAGTTAATGCAAAGTAATATATCAAATATATAATTATACATTAAATTATTAAATCAACACTTGATTCAATGATCCGGTCATGTCGCATATAACCGGCTAGTATCCAATGTATCGGCTTATCGAATCAATCCTTGATTCGATAACTAGGTTATATCGCATATAACTAATCGATACATTCATCGCGAGAATATAATACGGTATCACATACACGCATTATTCTCGGTCCCGCACATATCTCATATGCGCTCCTATTTCGTTTCGCTTGAGCCAGGAAACCTCTGTGTAGGACTCTAAAGACTCGTCAATACGCCGGCAGCAGATGATGATCATATCAAACACCCACAAGCCGCAAGCGGTCTGCTAAACGTAACGGCCACCCGGGTATTGAGCGATCAGAAGATCGACGAGCAAGCCCGCTCACACTCCTGTGAATCCAACCAGTAACACTTACCGTACAGTCCGGTCTGTTCGTCTGATATGTCGCATATCTTGCCTAGGGGTGGTAAACGTCAGACCCCAGTAGCTCGATAAGTCATGCCGACGTGAAGTCCATGACATGTGTGAAACTACTGATAACACTTACTAGTAGGTCACTGCAACCCTGGCCAGGGATTTCCTGTTATGGCCAGTCGAGCATAGCGCAACATCAACCCCCAATACCGGGAGAAACGAATCCCCTCCTATCGCTCATTGCCTCCATGTGAATCGGGACTGTACCTAAAAACCACCTGTTTGCACGACTCAGTAGAGCCATGGTAGGGTGGAAATCAAAGCACAGTGGGAGACACACAAGACTCTATGACGATCTCGGGTCAACAGACTAAGCTGTACCAGTGTCACCAGAGAACTGCCATCTGACGTGAGGAATAATACCATCTGCGAGTTCTCGGCGAGTCCGTTCAGTGTACCCAGTCTCCACTGAGCACCCGTATACCATCTCTGATGTCAAACACCAATGGATATGGGATCATCCATCGCCCATCACATGGGTCGAGAAGATATACGCTAGTCTACTCTGGAATATCGATGCCCCGTCTCTATATTCCCACGACTAGGAACAATGAAGGATGTACTCATTGACTACCCAGGCCCTACTAGTATGATCTGCATCATAGTCCTGGAAGTCGGGTACACATCCTAAGGGCTTTATCAACATGTAATCAGAGAGACAGAAAGTATACATGTTAAGATAAAGAGCAACCAGATAGCGTACTATCATGTCGAGCAAGAAAGTCCTACCTATATATGTCCCAGCATCCACTACAATATACATCCAATGTACAATAATGGCCTCTAGGGCATACATATAACTAACAATCTCCCATTTGCACTAGGGCCATCTGTAACAGTAGTTGTAGTATCTAATACTCAACCATCCCCTAAAAGTCTCTCTTTGGGAAAAAGCCTTCGTGAGTGGATCCGTCGTGTTCTCCTCTGAGTCTACTCTCCTAACCTCGATCACCCTGGAGATCAACTATCTCCATGATCAGGTGATGCTGCCTTAGAATATGTCTGGGTCACTGATGGGACTAGGGTTCCAGGGTCGAAGCCACACTTCCATTGTCATACAATGGCAGGAACCTAGTTCATCTTATGAACCAATATACACCCAAACTTCCTCTTTGGTAGTATCTTTAATAGCGATGTTACCAGCCTTTATCGTCTAGTTTGTCACGGTATCTAGCTTGGAAATCTTCCAACATACCGTCCCTTTACTAAGGGTAAAGACAATGCCTGTGACTGACATTCAGTCGTCTTTACCACTCTGGAACCCTTCCAGTGATTCTCCCCAGGATCGATTGATACTATCTCACTACAACTAGTGAGTATCCTAACATCCAATTAGATCTATCTCATAGATCCAAAGCTTAGGATTTAGTAGGTATCACTTTGATCCTATATGGAAAATCATTGTGATAAGCGGAGATTGATCGAGCGTAGCATAGGAAACTCCTTCCCTAACAAGAGTATGTCATCCACGTACTCTACGAGGATCGTCACCATACTCCCTACTACCTTTTTGTTTATACAAGGTTCATCTACCATTTTGATGATGTCAACTTCTTTGACTAATCCATCAAAACATATGTTCCAACTCCGCGATACCTGCTTTATCCTATAAAGCATCTTGCACACGTTTCCACTGCTCCCACTGTCTATGAGGCCCTCTGGCTGTGTTCTTATAGACGTTCTCTTCTAAATCAATATTTAAAAAAGTAGTCATGGCACCCTACCACCAGATATCGTAGTCATGGTATGTAGCCGTGGCAAGTAGGATCTGGATGGACTTAAACATAGTTCCTGGAAAAGGTTTCATCATTATCCGTGCCTGGTTGATGACGAAAACCTTTAACAAGTCTAGCTTTGAAAGTCTCAACTTTTCTATGTATACCAAGTAATCTTCTTAAGATACACTTGCTCCTGATGGGGATTTAACCCTTCAGATATAGCCACCAAAGTCCATACTTTGTTGGTGTATAAGGATTCCATCTCAGATCACTAAGCATCCATCCATTCTTACAGAGTCCCTACTCTCGATGGCCTGCTCGAAACTGGTTGGGTCATCATCTCATGATGCAATCCTCGCTCCCACTGTCATCGAGAAACCGAGGTATCTCTCAGGCAGGCGAGGAACCCTACCAGATCGGCGGAGAGGCTGAGGTTCGTCGGGGACTATAGAATCCTTTGGTTCTGTCAAATCTTCAGCTGTAGTTTCGAATAGCTGGAACCTTTCCAGTTCTACAGAACTGACCTTGCCTCGATCTTGTCCGGATTTTGCTTTTGATATAGGCCGGACAATCCTAAATCTTAACTTACTTAAGAGATAGGATCTTCCCACACCATATCTTATATGGAGTGGTAGGCACTGATTTGATTCGAACCTAATTCAATAGGTATGCAGCTTCTCAAGCGCATAACTCCCTAAAAGGAAATAGGTGACTCAGTAGTACCCATCATAGAGCACACCTTATCATATAGGGTGTGATTGCTCCGCCCCGATATACCATCGTGCTATGGTTTATACGGAGGAGTAATACTGAGAGAGAATATCATTTTCTTTTAGAATAGTCCAGGAATGCCATGCACAAGTATTCTCCTCCCTGATCTCATCATAGGACATAATACTTATACCCGGTTATTGGTTCTCTACTTCTAACTTATATTCTGTGAATACCTCAAAAGGTTCGGATTTATGTTTCAACAGGAACGTATGACTGAATCTTGAGAGATTATCAGAGAATATAATGAAGTATAAAGAACCAGTCCTGGCATGTGTAGACAGGAGACCTTACATACATCATCATGCATCAGTCCCAAGAGTTTACCAACTCTTTCTCAGTTTTCAGCAAATGGAGCTATGGTCATCTAATCTTTGTGACATGACTGGCAAGTTTCACAAGATGTAAATTCAAACTAATTTAAATATGCATCTAAAATGTAACTTCAGCCAGTCGGGTCGCATTGATGTGACCTAGTCTACAATACCTCAAGAAGAATTTGTTCATTTCAGAACTCTTCCTCTTGTGTGTGTTCAGTATACAAGGAACTGTAGTTTGATTTAGAACGTCAATGCTTTTAGATAACGTGCCTGAACCGATCAACTTTTGATATAGGAAATGTTCAAAACATTATCCAACAATAAAAAATTATATCATTTCTTTACTAATAAAGAGACCGATATGATTTTGTATATCAGGTTCGGTATCTAATAGCATTTGTTCAGAATCAATGTATTGGTAATACAGGGTGACAGTGACCAACAGACTTGGCTGCAACACTTGCCTCGTTTTCTGCCTCATGAAACTTATCATCCGTTCTCAGTTTTTCTACCCTTTTGTAGCCCTATGTAACAGATTACATATCTGGGATCCTGATCCGGTATCAGATCACCAGGATGCAGAGGATACTGAGAAACAGTTCTTTGTAATGAACACACCCGAAGAAGATGCATCATATGCACTTTCTTCGTTTGGGCGGCATGGGAATCCTGGCATTCCCCTAATTCCTGCTCTGTCTTATAACAATTATAAGTTGGAGCGGGACCAACGTTCCCCAGCTCAGTATAACAAGCGGGTTCGGTCAATACATCAATTTTATTATCTTGATTAAGGCGTGATATAGTCGCTACCAGGAGAGAGAGAAGAAAACACTCTGCGTGCGCTCTTGCAAGATCAGATTGGTTATATATTTTATCTAATCAGGATGGCTCCCACTATTTTTATCAAATCTTCCTTCAAACCTTAAAAGGAAAGACTAGCCGGGATTAATTACACTCTACAAGTTCGCCAATCTTTCAGCCAGGCCAGTGTCGGTACTTTGAGGGAGGTTCTCCGTGCTTTCGCACGGACCTAATTACTGTAAACCTCGCTTTCCCAGAGGCTTAACCCCGTTGACACCTTTCTAGACACCTACTTGATCGGCTAATTGTAAAGTGCAAAACTCTCCCAAGAGTAACAATTACTCGCAGTGGGTATCGGGATCCAACTATCATATAGAAGGTATGCAATCTCATTGCAAGTTTCAACACTTGAAACTCCCGATAATGGTTTTTACCCCTAACACCTATGACCTTAACTATGGTCAACAAATCATAAGTACTAGTCAAGTTCTACCCGTCATTTCGTGACTAATTAGACCCACCCACATGACCCTTAACTAAGGTCAACAAAGTCACGCGACTGTCCTAACTAATCGCATCATATGCGGTGTAGGAAGACATCACTTAGCTACCGTACACTGTGCCTTGACTATGGTCAACAAACACAGCACGAATACTAAGTACTCTACTTCCTAAAATGACGGAGGGTTGCGAATGGTTTTTGTGAAAACCTTTAATGCTTTGAACTTGATCTCGTTGCGGAATCAAATGGTTTTTAAATGGATTGTTTTCGAGGCTTTTCTAGTTTTGATAAAGGGGTCACTCCCGGTGAAGGGATCGTCGGCCCTTTTCTCGTTTTCTGAGGTGCGGGATATATCATATATATCACTGTGCAAAGCGAAAACTATAGAAGCGATCAAAGACAAATAGAGGGTTGTAGCATCTGCCAGTTATTGCTAAAGGAGTCACTCCCGGTGAAGGGATCTCGGTCCTTTCCTCATCGAATAAGGTGCAGGATGTTCTATAATGAACACCGCGATGCAAAGCAAGAACTGTAGCTACCTGTTTTTTATTTTGAAATTCGATTCCACAACATCAATTAGGTTTATTTTCTTTCATTAATCTCATTAATGAATATCCCATCATTTAAGTCCACCTAAACATCACAGATAAATATAACGTACGCTTATGCCATCCGCATTTGCCTCGATGTCCCCTCGTGCACCGTTAGGTTAGGTAACTAACGGCAGAGCGGGGCAGGGCTAGCACGGGTGTAAAACATAAGCAACGTCTATATAATATATCATATATAGTATATACTATATCTGTCAAAGAACATCACAGATAAAGCAGCAGAAGAAACATATGAAATATTGGATATACTAGGACGTCCGTGTTTTCAATACGAGCCAGTATAAAACACGGATTCCACGGTCGTGACGAATAGCCAATCCCACACCCGTAGACCCCTACGAGAGCGGCAAGCAACCCAACCAATTCTAGAGTTAGGAGACCCGGACTCGACTCCTCGAGTTGGTTTCCCACTGGACTCCAGAACCCGGTTACTTGTGCTCCCCTCCTTGGGTCTATCCTAATGCGGAAAAATAAATAATATACATCAACGGTGACAACTTCCGCAACCTGGAAGTGCCCCAATAAAAGAATATTACATACAAGTTTTTACATGAATGAAAATGAAAAACACTCATCTCACATAAAAAAAACCCCGGCTATTCAAACACGACGATCCAATATAACATATCCAGCAACACATAACATCACATGTCATCATCGTAAGTAAACATGCGTATTCCAATTGTCGTTGACATATAGCAACGAAACCGGCGACATCACATATTACACTTACGGTCACAGAAAAGAAAGTGTAAAACTACAACAGTTGGAATCCGCAACCACCTCAGACATCGTATGCCTGACCAAATGAATTCTTTAGACATCGCATGCCTAACAATTATAAACCCCGCATTTTAGTCTCATTATCGAAAACTCATTTTAATTTCAAGTCGGGCAATTCAACAGGATCCCCGACATTCTGATCGAATGCTCGTCGCAAACTTCAGTAGGCGGCCGCACCCCCGACGCCGTCGACAAAGTGCACCAAGGCGGAACACCGCTGCCGCGAGCACCCGAACGGATGCTTTTGGCGACGGGGTTCTCCTACAGTCACTTGGTCGGGACTATGGGGTGAGGCTGTCTATTAAGTTTACCCGACGAGTATCCGCGTACGCTACGTGATTGCGACGGACTTTTGATCACATCAAAATTCCGTGGCAACCGATCAAGTGAGACTAAAGTGCTATGTTTATAACATTCATTCAGTTATCACATAACTTTTGTGAATTCCAATTGTTGTATCACATTCTGGATGAACAGAAAATGTTAAACTTTCCGATTGAACATTCGAACACCCAAGTTTTCCCGAAACAGCTCAATACATGAAATAAGTCTAACAACATTCAGTTCGTGCCTCAGTACCAACGGTCCATCCGTAGAAGGGTCAAGCCAACGCCTCACATGTGGCACGCCGTACTGCCCCAAACCCGAAGGTTCAAAGGGCAGTTCAAGACGGTCACATAATCGAGTTAAGGTTTGTTGTCTTCTAGAGGGTCCATCGCGTTACTTGCACGACTTAGAACGTCGTTAAACTACGGAAAAATCCAACACTTGGAAATTTCCCGACAGGGGAAAAATTGGGTATTTATATCCGGTCGAACTTTTTAACATATTCTAAAATTTATCCGGAAAGGCACACAGACAGAATTAGACAATCCGATCGATCCACCGAGTCCCCAATACAACCCAGAAAATTCAACTCTTGAATTCAAATTAAAAATTCCTAGGAAAACCAGCACTAAAACCTAGGAGTTACAGTGAAAATTTAAACAGATGATGTGATAACTTGGCCGCGGTTCCGCCGCACTCTAGAGGAATCATGCTCTCGAATTTCACAGTAATTCTTATAAATACCTGCTGATTTTTCTGCATATTTTTAATTCACAAAAATCCATATTTTACAGAAATGTACAGAGAGCAATATTAGGGTTAGGGTTTCGGTACGATCGGATCTCTAACTCCGTCTACGCATCGCCTAAGGCTCTAGCTAGGCTCTGATACCACTGTAGGTCAGGCAGCCACCCCATCCAATGGGGTCACCGTGGCACCAACGGGTCCCTCAGCCGCTACTTTTTACGCATGCCCCCTCGCGAGGACTACAACCCGCCGGTAGGAGTCGTGCAAACAGGTCTTTTTTGGGTACAGTCCCGAGCCACATTGGAGGCAAGTGAGCGAATCGTCGGGGATTCGTCTCTCCCGGTATTGGGGGTTGATGTCGCGCAGTGCACGGGTGGCTATCACTAGGAATTATCGGCCGAGGTAGTGGAGAATTACTGGTTTGGATCAGTAGTTTCTCAGGTGGTGATGGGCTTCATGCCGACACGATTTATCGCGTTATTAGTGGTCTGACTTTATCCACCCCCCTAGACTCGATATGCGATACTCTTTAGACGAATGGACCGGACTGTATATACAGTGTCACTGTCAGGCTCAGTAGGGTTTATAGAAGAGTTCGCTCATCAGCTTCCCTTCCAATCAATACATAGGCAAAACGTTACGTGCAGCTTGTACCTCTGACGTGCTAAGGTTTAAACCCAGTGCCAGTGTGTTGATGTCACGACCCAAAAAAAGGGAACATGACCGGCACTTAAACTACGAAACGTCTCGAGGCGTACGTAATCTAAGTAAGCCGAAAACCCAGAAATCCAAACCAAGAAAAGTAGTAGAGTGAAGGAAAACCAATTTAAAACAATTAGTTTTAATAGCATAAGCCGAATTATGCGTTTTTAAAACATCAAGTATTTTCTGAAAATTTCGGCAGAGTCTCCTTTGTAAATACTGGCCCCTAAACGGGATACAACATGAATAGTATACGAAATCAATAAAAATGCATCCCCAAGCGGGAGCTAGCTCTTCGTCAATCGACGGTCACAACCACACAAGCAATATAATATACAACGCCAACGGCGAGGTTCAAAATTCAAAAGGAAACTCAAAACCATAAGAAAACCACAGAAATACAACGCGCGACTCTAAGGTCGAAAGAATAAACATCACTGGTCTCTATCTGAGATAAATACAAGTTTGGTTGATGGAACTTCTAGATACAACTGAATAATAATATACAAGTTATATAATGGGGGGTACGATACAAGTAAACCCACCTACTAGCAAATCACCCGAAGGAAACTATGCCCGCAAGCCGTAATGAAACCTGTACGGCAAACCTGCAAGAAACTGGGGCACAACGGGGGTGAGTTGCCAACTCGTGAATAGAAAAACATCTACGCACAGAAATCGCATAAATAACGCAATCCTAGGTCAATGATCATAATATATCCTCCATTATATATAACATTGTCACGACCCGAAAGAGCACGTGACTGGCCCTTGAACCATATGAAGTCTATAGGACTCCATCTGATCCAAGTAAGCCAAAAGCCCAGAAATCTAAAACCATTTTTAAGAATAAGTAAAGGAACTGGTTTAAAGAAATGAAGAAAAACATGTTTGAAATCAAGGTTTTTAAATAACTAAGCCGAATGTGCATTTTAAAAACAGTACAGTCTTTTCTAAAAATTTCGGCAGAGTTTCTTTTGTAAAACTGGCCCCGAATGGGGTACAACATGAATAACAATATATATGCAATGATAAAGGCATCCCCAAGCGGGAGCTAGCTCTTCGTCAATCGACGGTCACAATCACACATGATATAATAATATACAACGCCAAGTGGCGAGGATCAAAAATCAAAAGAAAGCTCAAAAGCAACAGAAACCAGCAATACTACTAAGCGCGACTCTAAGGTCAAATAAAACAACACTGTCTCTAGGTCTGAAAAAAAAAATACAAGTTTTGGTTGATGGACAATTCTAGATACAAAGAAATAAATAAATACAATGGTGGCTCCTGATGCGAAAGAACCCACCTACCAAAAACAAGTCACCCGCAAGAAAGGAGTGTGCCAGAAATGCCGCAAAAGAACCTGTACGGCAGAACCTGCAAGAACTGTGGCACAACGGGGGTGAGTTGCCAACTCGTGAATAGAAACATCTACAAGCAGAAACCGAATGCAAGACATAATCCTAAGTCAACGATCGGTATAAAAATCCTCAAAAACACATGCAGCCTATAGCAAGGCTAGGGTAAATATCTAACCCGAGTGCAATCTCAATATGTCTGTGTCAGTGCCTCAGATAACAATATAGCAAATGAATGAGATATGAATGCGAGAAAACAGAATACATCTACATGAAGCAACAGTTTTCATACTTTAGTGAGATTTCCCTGTATTTTAAAAGATGAGGTACCATAATGAAATCAGCATAAAACTGTGCCTAGCATCGGCACAAACGAAATCCCAATATCCTGATATCTCAAATCTCAACCATCATATCTAGGGCGCCGTCAGTCCAGACCGGCCCCTACCATAAATCTCAGACCACGACGGTATCCTCCGGATATCCGACGCGTCGGGTAAAGTCACCGGTAGGCAGTCTCCCCCTGTCAGGCTCATCGTCAACACCACGTCTTCTTGCCCCGGGGTACCTTACCGGGTCCACCATGTACCCGCAATCGGCCTCATCCGCCTCCTCGATTCGGGTTTCACATGTCGCTCTCAGCACCGAGAAAACACATGGTGGACGCACCAAATATCATATCAAGGGTAACCGGGTTTTTAAAGCAATAATGTATTCTCTTTTAAAGACATCCTCGGTTCCCAAATCCAGAAATCACATGAACATCCAATCATCAAGAAATAAATCCAATGCGATGTGTTATGCAATCAATCCATGATGTATGCTACATGTAAAGAAGGTATGTACATCATCATGTCATGTAAGAATCATATAATGAATGTAATGGTACTACAGTGTAGTGACATGGCAATTATCGATGATGAGTGTGTGAGCCGGCAACAAGTGTATGTGGAACAGATGCATCATCGATAATGGTGCTGGTGTCCTATCAGCATGATATTATTACTGGAGCATGAAACATAGTATATAAAAAATGCGATGCAAAGCGAACCACAAGAAGGGGGGTGGGAGCTGAAACTAGACGTAACTAAAACTAATCTGCATTGATCTAACATAAGTCCTACAATTGGTGCCTTTTGAAATAACACGAATCATGGGGTTTTGAAAATAGGGGCCACGGTGTTTTTATGAAAAGATAAGTCGTTTTTGAAATATCCGTAGATTCCCTTGAGCTGTCTTTAAAAATACCCACGATTCGTTAGTTTTTGAAATAGGTAAGAAGTCCCATCTACTCTAACAACTATGCTAACTATACGACTGAACTACAGGTAAGGAAACCGCCTAACCTCTGAGTCGATATATATATATATATATAGTCGGTGATCCCGCCTCAATGTCATATCGTAAGGTATCCTCGAGTTATGAGTGCGGATCTATCATCAATATCGGCTCGTACGGTAAATCATCGTACGGCATCCCCAATAGCTGGGTAGGGTCAACATCTCACTATCTCGTCACATAATAGGTATCACTATCATCAGATCAAACAGTCTGGGGTACTACTCTATGCCTAGTACAATCGATACCATCAATGAAGTAAGCATGCGGGGTAACACATATCCCAAGCCCGCAAGAAACACAAATCATATCCCATATATGAATCAATATCAACTCGCCGATCTCGCGGCGCAAGTCCACACCATCGACTCATCTCCAAAGTCATCCCAAATCATCAAACACTGTGCAAGTATAAGTAGTATGCAAGGGTGTGAAAGTAGGTATGTAAGTATGTGTGTAAGTATGTGTAGTCGCTACCCTAGGGTTCGTACTATACCCAAACCATATATCTCATCATCAATAAAATCATTATTCATATCAATGATCCTAACAACACATAATAAATATACGTGGGTATACGTATTCGTATACCACACCACGGACTGCGGGGGTGCTATACGCCATCCACCCGACTTCCCCCTGTAGATATAATCTACTCACCTGTGTCCTGCGTGTCGGTGTCGACGTCACTGTCATCCTCCGCATCGTCTCGGATCGTCGCGGTGTACCTACACATAACACACGTATCGCATCGCATCAAAACCAAATCAAAGCTAAAACGGCATACGAAGTCCAAAACGACACGATAAGGGGCCTATAGGTGAAAACCTATGGCACGCCTTCAAAACCATCAATAAATCCTCTATATCGTCGTATAAACGCCAAATAGTCGAGGCAAAACACAATCCACCATTTCAGAATCAAAAATACGGAATACGGAAACACGAATCCAAAACAGCAACTTAGGAAATATGTCCCAGATTTCACCCTAGGTCACTTTATACAAAACTATATATACCAGGGGCCTAAACTAACAATGTAGAAGCTACAGAACCAATACGAGCCAAGGAGGTGGGACCCAGGCCGCAATTGGCGGCCAAAAGAGGAAAATTGGCGGCCGGGAAAGGGAGTTGGGGGCTAGGGTTTTGGGTGTTGCCTCTATGGTGCCTGCACATCTCAACTTCCACTCAATATTATTTTAGGGTCCTCGGGGTGATAGCAGATTCCATTTAACCCTCACAGATTTCACATTTTCCCCGATATCGGTTTCTAAAATCCGTATTTCTGGTTCTAGCTTCAGGTTTAGGGTTCCAATTCATGAACTAGGGTGTTTATATAACCTCAATTGAACTCAATTTCACATTACAACTCAAGTTTCCCTCAAACCCTAACTAGGTTTTCATCAAGTCCAATATATCACACAATATCGATTCTAAACTAAACATGGGTATAAGTAATGCATAAACCAAGCTAATGATCCAGAAAATACCTCATTTGGCAACTCAAGAATTTTCTTGAGTTGCCCCTAGTGACCAAAATCCATGCTTTCTTAGTCCATCTTGTAGATCTCAAGCTTGTGCACACTTTTTGTGAAACCGATATAGGGTTTTGGGATAGTTTTTGAGATGATTTGAGGGATTGAAGAGGGGAGGAAAGGGGAAAGGAAGCAGCAGCAGCAGGAGGAAGAGAGGGAGGGAAAAATGAAGAGAGAAATGGCTAAGTGTGGAGGTCAAAGAAGCCCATACCCTCTTCTCACCAAACCCCATTCTTTAATCCTTTTCTTTTCTATTTCTTTTCTTTTAATCCCTAATTCAAACCTTCTCACCTCAATAGTAACCCCAAATGATAAATCATGGCAAGAAAAGTGCACAAGTGTGGAAAAAGTAGTGTGTGCATGTTTTGCTCAAAATTTGCTAAAAACCCGATTAGCGATTTTAATCGCGATTAGCACTAAATTAGTGTCAAAATGATCACAACAACTTAAAAATGTCATAATTCACTAATTTACCCTATTTTAGAATTTTTCTTAATTTTCCACAATTTTTCTCATATTTTTCCTATTTATTTGTATTTAAAAATACCTAAATATTAAAATATTCAATAAAATAGTATTAAATTATAAAAATTCCCCAAAATTAATATTTTATTATTTCGAAATGTTACAATCTACCCCCCTTAAAGAAATTCGGTCCCCGAATTTAAATTTAATCCCCCCCAATTTCCAAAACATTTCAGAAAACTCCAATTTTGTCGGGGCTCCGAAAATATCAATACAGAGAGAATATCATAAAATGTACTGCCATACTAGAAATCCATCCTCAAAATGCATATATAGGAATATCCTATGCGTCTGGTGCGCAAGGAATCAAAATCCAAATATGTGTCAAACAGGTGTATAGAACAACAACTATGTGCAACGGGTGTGCACGAAACATCTGCCGTAGGCAACGTGCATGCCTGACAGCAACCAAATCAGGTGCATATAACATGCACGAAGAATCCCGATTCAGTGCATCTGGTGTGCACTAGAATCGTATGTCAAAACACAAAAGGTGCATGAAAGCTACGCTGGAAGTGCAAATCAAATCACTGAATACGATAGGCATGAAATCTCAATCAATACCTCAATGTAATAACTATGCGTGAAATATATAAATATCCAGTGGGTGCATGAAACAAATATCAGGAAACTCAATCATCAAAACTAAATCATGCAAACAGAACGCCCAAAATACCGAAATCCAATAACGACGGATACGTGATAATCGAATCACAAAATCACAAATCATAAGTACCGTCGTCGGTAAATTCATCCTTCAAGGTCGAGAAGGAGTCGGTGCATCCACTGCTAGCAGTGCAGGATATCTACTTGTCTCTTGCTCACGGTCTGGCGTCCTCTGACTCTGGGTCCTTATCTTCTTTGCGGATTTCCTATCTCGCGGTCAATCGGCTCATCGGCCCTGTCAGGTGTGCTAACGGGGACGATTCCGTTCTGGTACTTCTCTGGTCACCTCTCGGTCAAACCTCACGACCACTCGTAAGGCAGCATATCACTGGCGTCGGCCTCTGACTCTCTGAATGCACGTCACACATCTGATCCTGGGTGTAAACATCATTGCAGCAATGTCCTGGAAGGAATCCAGCTCAAGGTCTCTTCCAATCATGCCTATGCCGATCTGTACAGATGCTGGCTCTCTTGTACTACCTCTTCTCGCTCAAAGGGCATCTGTGTCCTCAGCACAACATTTCTCGGAAACCGGTCAATCTGAAGTCTCTCGCACGGACTCGAAATCGCGTACTCTGTAGCTTCATCACTCTGTAACAGATGTCAAGCCGAACTGGTCCTTGGGAACACGTCCCAACCATCGGAGGAAAACTCATCACTCGTCCGTCCTTGATCAATTCGCAAAGCATCTGGTAAGTCCCTTTATCCGATCCTGGTCAAATACCTCGTCGACAATGCCAACCTCTGGTCTGCTGGGTGTGCGCAAAATGACCACTCCTGGTCTAGGTCTTCTCGAATCGTACTCCAGAAAAGTCCTGTCGAGGTTCCTTTCTCAAATCTCAATCCTGCCGAAAAGCCCGGACGTCATCATCCAATGCTGAAACTAAAGCTTGTTCCGGAACGGCTGCATACTCATCGCGCTTCTTCTGGAAGATATATCCATAAACCACGCCTCGGGGTGTGTATCACATCTCTAATGTCAGCGGAGTGGGACGTCATCTCGTCGAAATCTCGTGCGAACTCTTTTCTTCACTCTGCTCAAATGTCGACTAATTCGGACTCGCCCCATCGCGGCTACACGAACTGCGCTCCGACGGCTATCCTCGTCTCTGGAGTCTCCCAAGCAGTATCCCATCACGATATCTGAAAGATGTCGAACCATCCGATCGACTCGTCAGAACCTCATAATCCCCCAAGAGCTCACATCTCGGGTACAGTTTAATAGTATCGAGTACATGCCACAGCGTCGGTGGTCCAGCCGTAGAAGGGCAAACCCAAGCCTCACTAATGGCGCCGCGGAACCGCCGTAAACCCTAAGGTTCAAAGGCTGTCACACGGTCATTAAGTCGAGTTAGGGTTTCATTCTTCTAGAGGGTCCATAGAATCATCTGCATGTCTTTCCGTATACTTTAAACTTGGAAAATGGGTTCCTGACATTCGATCGTCTCTATCGACTCTCAACGAACCTGCGTGAAGTCGTCTCTAGCTGGAAACAATCCACCTGATATCCTCGCATCAAGGTAAGCGAACTCACCACACGTCCTAGTCATTTATCCTCGGTGACTAGCGACTCGCTATCATCTCTCTAAGAACATGCTCACGCTGCAGTAGCTCCAATCATCTGGGCGATATCTCATCATTTGCAGCAACAACTGGTTCATACGCCTGTATGCCGAACGATGCCTCAATCCTCCAGGAAGGGCAATACATAGGCGGTCATCTCTGAATCGGTCTGCTTTAGATCTGAGTAAGACTCTCCACACTGGAAATCTTCAACTCAACTGGGCCCGCTCTGGCGCAAAATCGGACGAATCACCTTCGTCTCTCAAACCGGTAGACTAGCTATCCCCCGTCGCATATCTGCCTGAAAGCTCCGGCAATCTCAGCTCGTAAGCTCCGAAAGCAACATCCTGTCAATCTCAGCAACAGCTGGTCCATCTGTCTGCACGGTAGGCGACATCACAACCTCTGAGATACGCTGCACATCAACAGTCCTCTCTCAACTGGCAGCTCTAACAATGGCCCGATCATCCGGTGCAAGACCAAGCACTCGCTTCCACTAGAGGTCACAATCACTAACACTAACTCGAGACGTTCCCATGTCACCAGAAAACACAACGGTCGGCCCCCGTACCAAACGAGCTCACACCGGCCGTAACCCTAGCAGCAGCCCAACTGCGCTCAACCATGGTGACAGGAATCTCAATCGAGTATCAAAGAGAGCACATCAGTGGCAAGAAAGGGAACAACAGATCCAGAGTGGATACATGATCATAGGGAGGAACAGCATCAATGAAGGTATGATCATGAAACTAATAGAATCGGGGAGCTCAAATGGATGAATAATCCTGGATATGAAAAGAATCACTGATCTCAAGAAATATGCACATCCTAAGGTTCCTTAAGCGGAGTGGCGTGTCGTAAGTATGCCGCGGAACATACCAACGGTACGTCACTCTACTTTAGTCACCTAATCCATCAACCAAGGGTCATCCTAAAACGACGAAAGTTCGGGTTTAGTACCCCCTCGACCAAGTCTAAGTTCCGTAAGGTCAAGCCTAAGTTCCGTATATATATATAAACGCCCTAGGCTCCACATAGTCAAACTCAGACTCGAACCAAGGTCAACCTAGCGCTCTGATACCAACTTTGTCACGACCCGAAAGAGCACGTGACTGGCCCTTGAACCATATGAAGTCTATAGGACTCCATCTGATCCAAGTAAGCCAAAAGCCCAGAAATCTAAAACCATTTTTAAGAATAAGTAAAGGAACTGGTTTAAAGAAATGAAGAAAAACATGTTTGAAATCAAGGTTTTTAAATAACTAAGCCGAATGTGCATTTTAAAAACAGTACAGTCTTTTCTAAAAATTTCGGCAGAGTTTCTTTTGTAAAACTGGCCCCGAATGGGGTACAACATGAATAACAATATATATGCAATGATAAAGGCATCCCCAAGCGGGAGCTAGCTCTTCGTCAATCGACGGTCACAATCACACATGATATAATAATATACAACGCCAAGTGGCGAGGATCAAAAATCAAAAGAAAGCTCAAAAGCAACAGAAACCAGCAATACTACTAAGCGCGACTCTAAGGTCAAATAAAACAACACTGTCTCTAGGTCTGAAAAAAAAAATACAAGTTTTGGTTGATGGACAATTCTAGATACAAAGAAATAAATAAATACAATGGTGGCTCCTGATGCGAAAGAACCCACCTACCAAAAACAAGTCACCCGCAAGAAAGGAGTGTGCCAGAAATGCCGCAAAAGAACCTGTACGGCAGAACCTGCAAGAACTGTGGCACAACGGGGGTGAGTTGCCAACTCGTGAATAGAAACATCTACAAGCAGAAACCGAATGCAAGACATAATCCTAAGTCAACGATCGGTATAAAAATCCTCAAAAACACATGCAGCCTATAGCAAGGCTAGGGTAAATATCTAACCCGAGTGCAATCTCAATATGTCTGTGTCAGTGCCTCAGATAACAATATAGCAAATGAATGAGATATGAATGCGAGAAAACAGAATACATCTACATGAAGCAACAGTTTTCATACTTTAGTGAGATTTCCCTGTATTTTAAAAAGATGAGGTACCATAATGAAATCAGCATAAAACTGTGCCTAGCATCGGCACAAACGAAATCCCAATATCCTGATATCTCAAATCTCAACCATCATATCTAGGGCGCCGTCAGTCCAGACCGGCCCCTACCATAAATCTCAGACCACGACGGTATCCTCCGGATATCCGACGCGTCGGGTAAAGTCACCGGTAGGCAGTCTCCCCCTGTCAGGCTCATCGTCAACACCACGTCTTCTTGCCCCGGGGTACCTTACCGGGTCCACCATGTACCCGCAATCGGCCTCATCCGCCTCCTCGATTCGGGTTTCACATGTCGCTCTCAGCACCGAGAAAACACATGGTGGACGCACCAAATATCATATCAAGGGTAACCGGGTTTTTAAAGCAATAATGTATTCTCTTTTAAAGACATCCTCGGTTCCCAAATCCAGAAATCACATGAACATCCAATCATCAAGAAATAAATCCAATGCGATGTGTTATGCAATCAATCCATGATGTATGCTACATGTAAAGAAGGTATGTACATCATCATGTCATGTAAGAATCATATAATGAATGTAATGGTACTACAGTGTAGTGACATGGCAATTATCGATGATGAGTGTGTGAGCCGGCAACAAGTGTATGTGGAACAGATGCATCATCGATAATGGTGCTGGTGTCCTATCAGCATGATATTATTACTGGAGCATGAAACATAGTATATAAAAAATGCGATGCAAAGCGAACCACAAGAAGGGGGGTGGGAGCTGAAACTAGACGTAACTAAAACTAATCTGCATTGATCTAACATAAGTCCTACAATTGGTGCCTTTTGAAATAACACGAATCATGGGGTTTTGAAAATAGGGGCCACGGTGTTTTTATGAAAAGATAAGTCGTTTTTGAAATATCCGTAGATTCCCTTGAGCTGTCTTTAAAAATACCCACGATTCGTTAGTTTTTGAAATAGGTAAGAAGTCCCATCTACTCTAACAACTATGCTAACTATACGACTGAACTACAGGTAAGGAAACCGCCTAACCTCTGAGTCGATATATATATATATATATAGTCGGTGATCCCGCCTCAATGTCATATCGTAAGGTATCCTCGAGTTATGAGTGCGGATCTATCATCAATATCGGCTCGTACGGTAAATCATCGTACGGCATCCCCAATAGCTGGGTAGGGTCAACATCTCACTATCTCGTCACATAATAGGTATCACTATCATCAGATCAAACAGTCTGGGGTACTACTCTATGCCTAGTACAATCGATACCATCAATGAAGTAAGCATGCGGGGTAACACATATCCCAAGCCCGCAAGAAACACAAATCATATCCCATATATGAATCAATATCAACTCGCCGATCTCGCGGCGCAAGTCCACACCATCGACTCATCTCCAAAGTCATCCCAAATCATCAAACACTGTGCAAGTATAAGTAGTATGCAAGGGTGTGAAAGTAGGTATGTAAGTATGTGTGTAAGTATGTGTAGTCGCTACCCTAGGGTTCGTACTATACCCAAACCATATATCTCATCATCAATAAAATCATTATTCATATCAATGATCCTAACAACACATAATAAATATACGTGGGTATACGTATTCGTATACCACACCACGGACTGCGGGGGTGCTATACGCCATCCACCCGACTTCCCCCTGTAGATATAATCTACTCACCTGTGTCCTGCGTGTCGGTGTCGACGTCACTGTCATCCTCCGCATCGTCTCGGATCGTCGCGGTGTACCTACACATAACACACGTATCGCATCGCATCAAAACCAAATCAAAGCTAAAACGGCATACGAAGTCCAAAACGACACGATAAGGGGCCTATAGGTGAAAACCTATGGCACGCCTTCAAAACCATCAATAAATCCTCTATATCGTCGTATAAACGCCAAATAGTCGAGGCAAAACACAATCCACCATTTCAGAATCAAAAATACGGAATACGGAAACACGAATCCAAAACAGCAACTTAGGAAATATGTCCCAGATTTCACCCTAGGTCACTTTATACAAAACTATATATACCAGGGGCCTAAACTAACAATGTAGAAGCTACAGAACCAATACGAGCCAAGGAGGTGGGACCCAGGCCGCAATTGGCGGCCAAAAGAGGAAAATTGGCGGCCGGGAAAGGGAGTTGGGGGCTAGGGTTTTGGGTGTTGCCTCTATGGTGCCTGCACATCTCAACTTCCACTCAATATTATTTTAGGGTCCTCGGGGTGATAGCAGATTCCATTTAACCCTCACAGATTTCACATTTTCCCCGATATCGGTTTCTAAAATCCGTATTTCTGGTTCTAGCTTCAGGTTTAGGGTTCCAATTCATGAACTAGGGTGTTTATATAACCTCAATTGAACTCAATTTCACATTACAACTCAAGTTTCCCTCAAACCCTAACTAGGTTTTCATCAAGTCCAATATATCACACAATATCGATTCTAAACTAAACATGGGTATAAGTAATGCATAAACCAAGCTAATGATCCAGAAAATACCTCATTTGGCAACTCAAGAATTTTCTTGAGTTGCCCCTAGTGACCAAAATCCATGCTTTCTTAGTCCATCTTGTAGATCTCAAGCTTGTGCACACTTTTTGTGAAACCGATATAGGGTTTTGGGATAGTTTTTGAGATGATTTGAGGGATTGAAGAGGGGAGGAAAGGGGAAAGGAAGCAGCAGCAGCAGGAGGAAGAGAGGGAGGGAAAAATGAAGAGAGAAATGGCTAAGTGTGGAGGTCAAAGAAGCCCATACCCTCTTCTCACCAAACCCCATTCTTTAATCCTTTTCTTTTCTATTTCTTTTCTTTTAATCCCTAATTCAAACCTTCTCACCTCAATAGTAACCCCAAATGATAAATCATGGCAAGAAAAGTGCACAAGTGTGGAAAAAGTAGTGTGTGCATGTTTTGCTCAAAATTTGCTAAAAACCCGATTAGCGATTTTAATCGCGATTAGCACTAAATTAGTGTCAAAATGATCACAACAACTTAAAAATGTCATAATTCACTAATTTACCCTATTTTAGAATTTTTCTTAATTTTCCACAATTTTTCTCATATTTTTCCTATTTATTTGTATTTAAAAATACCTAAATATTAAAATATTCAATAAAATAGTATTAAATTATAAAAATTCCCCAAAATTAATATTTTATTATTTCGAAATGTTACAAACATGCAGCCTATAACAAGGCTGGGGTAAATATCTAACCCGAGTGTAATCTCATGTACCCGTGTCAGTGCCTCAGGTAGCAATATATCATATGAATGAGGTATGAATGCATGAAAATAGAATACATGTAAATGAAGAACTGTTTTCATAGTTTAGTGAGATTTTCTTATTTTTAAATAGGAGGTACCATAAATGAAATCAGCATAAACAGTGCCCAGCATCGACACAAAACAAGTATCCAAATATCTCGATATCTCTGTGTCATAATCTCTGTACCTCAAAATCTCAAAAATCTCAATGTCTCAATCACAATATCTAGGGCGCCGTCAGTCCAGACCGGCCCCTACCATCTATCTCAAGACCACGACGGTATCCTCCGGATATCCGACGCGTCGGGTAAAATCACCGGTCGGTAGTGCTTCCCTGCCAGGCTCAACGTCATCACCACATTCATCTTGCCCCGGGGTACCGCACCGGGCCCACCATGTACCCGAAACGGTTCATCCAACTCCTCGAATCGGGTCTCGAAATCCATCAGCAAACTCATGGTGGACGACTCATACATCATAGGAAAACCGCATTTTTTTTATTTAAAAAGAGAGAAAGCAGTTTATATATGTTTTTGCGGTTTTCCTCCAAATCCAGAAAATATCATGGGAATCCGAATCATCAATAGCATGTAAAACCATGAATATAAATATGAGAATCCATGAATACGGCATAACAATGAATAACAGTATGCATGAAGTGACAAGTAATAACTACAATATCTAAGCTGGCATATAAGGTAAGTACACTAATATTATGTCAAACTACGAGTTATCAAGCTAAATTAAGCAATAATATTTCTAAGGTGTACGTGACATGGCAATTACCGATGAAGATGTGTGTGAGCCGGCAAGTAAGTGTATGTGGTACATACGCATCATTGGTAATGGTGCTGGTGTCCTAACAGCATGATATCAACATTTCAATAAGAAACTATAACATAAGTATGCGATGCGAAGCGAACCACAATTATAAGTGGTAGCTGAAAACTAGACGCTACTATAACTAATCTGCATTAATCTAATAAAAGTTCTACAAATGGTGCCTTTTGAAATAACACGAATCATGGGGTTTTGAAAATAGGGGCTACGGTGTTTTTATGAAAAGATACGTCTTTTGAAATATCCGTAGGATCCCTTGGACTGTCTTTTAAAATACCCACGATTCGTTAGTTTTTGAAATAGGTAAGAATCGAATCTAATCTAACAACTAAACTAAACTAAAGGGCTAAGCTAACCAGCTGGACTACAGGTAAGGAAACCGCCTAACATCTGAGTCGATATATATACATACCTGTATATATATTAGTCGGTGATCCCGCCTCAATAATATCATATCCGATACCATATCTATAATTAGACATTCCAAGTCAAGAGTGCGGATCAATCATCAATAAATAGCCCGTACGTAAATCCGTCGTACGGCATCCCAAATCTGGGTACGGGTCAAAATCACATTCATCGTACTATTCATCTGGTATCCTCTTTATCAAATATCATGATCGGGGTACTGATCTATGTCTAGTACAATACTGATACCGCCTAAGTATGCATGCACGTGTGTGAAACCCTACGTCAAGGACCCGCTACAACGTCATGTCGTATCTCAAATACGAACCCTGTTATATCACCGATCTCACGGCCTCAAATCAAATCTCATCGACTCGTCTCAAACCCAAGTATCATCCTCAAATCCGTATGTGAACACATAGTCCCATACCCATGTGAACACATAACTATATATATATTACCGTAAACACAAATGGAAGAAGAATGTATGCAAGTATGGGTGAGTGTGTGCATGTATAGTGCGACTACTACTCTAGGGTTTCGCGATACTAAACCATCCATAATTATCATCAATAACTCAAACAATATATAATCAATAAATGTGTGTATACGTATTCGTATACATCACCACGAACTGCGGGGGTGCTATACGCCATCCACCCGACTTCTCCCCGTAGATATAAATCTACTCACCTGGTCCTCGCTAGCCGGTGCCGACGTCGCCACGCGCTTCCTTGTCGTCTCGAAGTCCACATGGGGTACCTACATATCATAACGCATCGTGTTGTATTAAAATCCGACTCATGACCAAAACGACACGTGAATCCCACATAAGTCAAAACCTATGGTTGCTCTCTCTCAAATCAACCCAAAACCCTCGACATCGGCGTACAAATGCCGAGTGATCGAGAAAAACTCAACGTATAAATCATAGTTCGCAAAACTCACTAATTATAATATAAAACAAGGTTTAAATCATCAAAACATTAAAATAAATCAAATTGATTTATTTCCGAAAACCTAGAAAGCACTAAATTTTCGTTTTAATTCGAAACTTGATGTTTTAACAAATCTAATGACCCTAATATCCACTAAATATCATAACTAAGTCATATAAACCATTAGTAGATTTTATCCTCATCAATTTTCATTGAATCCAAAATTCTAGTTTGCAAATTAACCAATTTTAACATTTTAAAAGCAACAATTTGTAAACTAGCAACTAGATTAGTTTTAGCATTCCATTAACATGTTGATCTCCTCATTAAAACCATAATAAATTTATAAAAACCCTAACTAGATTTTAAATTTCACATTTTCAATAATTTCTAAAAACCTAGTTTACAAAAAAAAAGAGCTTAGTTTGGACATTTTACACCTAACAATTTACATATTGGCAATTAGATTAGGTTTTGCATGTCTTAAGATCTTCACTACTCCACACAACCATAATCCAAATACTCTAAACCCTAACTTTAGATTAACCCTTCACTTGAAAACCAAATATTAAAATTAAACCATATTTAAACTTCTAGTTAGCTAGATTGAAGTAATTAGACAACATTTTGACTAAAGGGTTAAGATTATACCTCACAATTTCAAGAGATCCAACATGAATCTAGCCTCCCAAACTTGCTTCTTTTCACCAATATCCATACAAGTATAGCCAAGGAAAAATGGGTAAGGGTTGGATTTTGAAATTAGTGAGGCTTTATTTGATTTTTCATGGAATTTTTGTGAACTTTGGAGAAGAAATGAGATGGGGAAATGAGAGAAGGGGGGGATGCTGAATTCTGCAGCAGTGAGGAGGTGAGAGAGAGTGTGGTGTTGGGTGTGGGTGAGAGAAAAGTCCAAGCAAGGAACCATACATCAAGTATAAAGACCCATGCTTATGTTTAACACCAATTTCTTTTCTTTTGTTGCTTTATTGTGTGAAATGGGAGGCCCATGAATGTTGGGCTGATCAAGGGGGGCCGGCCAAGCATGTTGGGGAAATGGGTGTGGATTTTGTTTAGGTGAGAAAAAGAGATAAGTGTAGTAACCCACTTCCATTACACTCATTTCACCGAAAAAAGCCTTTTTTCTTCAAAAATTTCTAAACCGTTTTGGCAAATGATTTCATTCCAAAAACCACATGATAAAATTTTATTTAATGTTTTATGATGCACAAAATTTGTTTCAACTCATTCCAATTTGTAATTTTCCCTAATTAAATGTATTAGTGACGGCTTAAAATAATAATAAAATAATATTTTTTTCAGAAAATTTGAAATTTCACCAGCGGCTCAATAAACACCAAATAATAGCAATTACATAGCTAGAATATGTATATTTAATTTTTATAATAAGATATTTGTATTTTGACTTTTTACGGAAAACCCCCTTATTTTACCGATTTTTCGAAATTTCACCGAAACGATTTTCAATACGTTACAATCTTCCCCCCTTAAAGAAATTCGGTCCCCGAATTTAAAATTCAAACTCCCCCAAATACTAAAACATCTAAGAAAAACTATCAAGTCATCGGGGCTCCGAAATTGTAACTACATAAAACAAATCGTAGCGCAGCGCATGCGCTTGAAAAATGAGCATATAACTCAAATCAAAACTCCGTCAAGCATCCCACAATCATCGGAGTCATGGAGAAGACATCAATGCCAAATCCAAATGAAAACCAATATGACATAACTCGAAACTATACATGTAAATATCGAATCTATATCTGTAAGTATCTGAAGGAAATTCATGCCAAATCTCTTTAAGTCGCTGTGCAACGCGTATAACACTGCACAGTGGCGGACGTCTATCATAAGAAAATAACTATATACATATATACCTTTGTTTGAAATGTACGTTCCGCCGTTTTGGAAACAATTTAGAAGGGTCTCCTTGTTTTAAACATTTCGTGTCATATCAGACACGTAGGTAAATACTGAGGCTATAGCTCGCTTTTTGGAAATCCCTTCAATAACTATCAATGCATGCAAAAATATATTCAGGTACTGTCCTCTGACTAGTCCTGCTCAATACGAAAACACATAGCAATATCATAAAAACGTACTGCTCTAAAAGGAAAAAAAAATCAATCGCAAAATACACGTATGAATACTACGTGCGTCTGGTGCGCACGGAAATCAAAATCCATATACGTGCCATACAAGTGCACAGAAACAAGATCTAAGTGCATCGGGTGTGCACAAAGCATCCGTCGTAGGCAACGTGTTTGCCTGACAGCAAAATCAGGTGCATCTGACATGCACAAAAAATCTCGATTTAGTGCATCTGGTGTGCACCAAAATCACACTTCAAAACATGCGCCCAACATACGCGAAAATCCAAATCAGGTGCATCCATCGTGCACGAAATCATGAAATCCAATATCAAGTGCCGAACATGCGCAAAATCAAATCAGGTGCACAAGGTGCACAAAACAAATATCGCACATCACCATCGAAATCAAAGTCCAATGCATCTAAGTGCACAAAAGGCGTATCACTGCACTGCAAGCATATATAAACTATACAGAGTACAGGAACCAATCGTGTGCGTGCATACGTACAAAATCAACTCAAATGTTTAAAACCGTAAAATCACAAACATGTGAAACCCAAGCACGAAAACGATATCAAGTGCAACACTGTGCAAGGATCGTAAATCCTCAATCATCAAAATCAAATCATGCGAATAAATCACCCAAAACATCGAAATCAATAATGGCGGAATAGTACCGCTCAAGTGCATCCTCTAAGAATCTCGGGCCAACTGTTGCGGTCACTAGTGAGACGTCTCGTCGATGATCATGAACTCTGGCCTGCTGGTGTACGTAACAATGACCACTACTGGGTCAAGGTCTTCACTGTGAATTACCAATCTCTCGGTCCATCGGCTCATCGGTCCTGTCAGGTGTGCTAACGGGGATGATCCCATTCTGGCACTTCTCTGGTCATCTCTCGGTCAATCATCGTGACCACTCGTAAGACAGCATATCACTGGCATCGGCCTCTGCCTCTCTGAATGTACATGACACATCTGATCCTGGGTGCAAGTATCATTGCAGCAGTGTCCTGGAAGGAATCCTTCTCACGGTCTCTTCCATGTCTCGTCTCTGCCAACTATCCGGAAGTCATCATCCTTTCCTATATCTGCATCTTGTTCCGGAACGGCTGCATACCCATCGCGACTCCTTCTGGAAGGTATATCCAGTACTCTGCCTCGGCATGCGTATCGCATCTCTGATGTCGGCGGAGTGGAACGTCGTCTTATCCAGATCTTGTACGGACCTCTTTACTCCATTTTCTCTAATGTCGACTGCTTCGGACTCGTCTCATCGTGGCTACATGGACTGAGCTCCAACGGCTATCCTCGTATCTGGAGTCTCCCAAGAATGCATCTCACCACCTAGCATCCGAATGAAGTCGAACCATTCGATCGATTCGTCAAAACATCATAATCCCCCAAGAGCTCAACATCTTGGGCACAGTTTAATAGTATCGAACACATACCATAGCATCGGTGGTCCAGCCGTAGAAGGGCAAACCCAAGCCTCACTAATGGCGCCATAGAACTGCCGCAAACCCGAAGGTTCAAAGGCTTTCACACGGTCATTAAGTCGAGTTAGGGTTTCATTCTTCTAGAGGGACCATAGAATTACCTGCATGTCTTTCCGACTACTTTAAACTTCGAATAATAGGTTTCTGACATTCGATCGTCTCAGTCGACCCCCAACGTCTCCGCGTGAAGTCGTCTCTAGCTGGAATCAATCTATCTGATGACCACGCATCGGGGGAGGCGAACGATCCCCCTGTCCTAGTCATTCGTCCTCGATGACTAGCGACCTTCTATCATCTCTTCGTACTACTCGTACTGCAATAGCTCCAACATCTGGGGCAATATCTCGTCGTTCGCAGCAATAACTGGCTCACTCGTCTGCATGCTGAACCGTGCCTCAATCATCAGGAGTAAACAACACACCAACGGTCATCAAAATCTGGTTGGCCTCCATCATTGGCTCAATTCTCTAGTGTCGATGAGCACCTCCGAGTAACCTCATAAAGGCGATCCGCCAAACGCTCGTGGCGCGGAAACACAGTAAGAAGACACATATCTGCAATCGTGTGTCGCCGGAATTTCACCCAGGTCAGTCCTCGTTCGTGACGAGCGTGTGCTGACCGCAACTCTAGCCGTAGCTCTCCCTGCCCGTAACCGTAGCAGCAAAACCAAATTGGTACCGATGAGGCTAGATCAGGAAGGAATATAATACTGAACAAGGAAATGTACAGCCTAAGGCTTCTTAAGTGGAGTGGCGTGTCGTAAATATGCCGCGGAACATACATTCGAATGAAGGCGTATCACTCTACTTTAGTCACCTATTCCATCAACCAAGGGTCATCCTACGCTCCGAAGGTAAAACCTAACGCTCTGATACCAACTTTGTCACGACCCAAAAAAAACGGAACATGACCGGCACTTAAACTACGAAATGTCTCGAGGCGTACGTAATCTAAGTAAGCCGAAAACCCAGAAATCCAAACCAAGAAAAGTAGTAGAGTGAAGGAAAACCAATTTAAAACAAGTAGTTTTAATAGCATAAGCCGAATTATGCGTTTTTAAAACATCAAGTATTTTCTGAAAATTTCGGCAGAGTCTCCTTTGTAAATACTGGCCCCTAAACGGGATACAACATGAATAGTATACGAAATCAATAAAAATGCATCCCCAAGCGGAAGCTAGCTCTTCGTCAATCGACGGTCACAACCACACAAGCAATATAATATACAACGCCAACGGCGAGGTTCAAAATTCAAAAGGAAACTCAAAACCATAAGAAAACCATAGAAATACAACACACGACTCTAAGGTCGAAAGAATAAACATCACTGGTCTCTATTTGAGATAAATACAAGTTTGGTTGATGGAACTTCTAGATACAACCGAATAATAATATACAAGTTATATAATGGGGGGTACGATACAAGTAAACCCACCTACTAGCAAATCACCCGAAGGAAACTATGCCCGCAAGCCGTAATGAAACCTGTACGGCAAACCTGCAAGAAACTGGGGCACAACGGGGGTGAGTTGCCAACTCGTGAATAGAAAAACATCTACGCACAGAAATCGCATAAATAACGCAATCCTAGGTCAATGATCATAATATATCCTCCATTATATATAACATGCAGCCTATAACAAGACTGGGGTAAATATCTAACCCGAGTGTAATCTCATGTACCCGTGTCAGTGCCTCAGGTAGCAATATATCATATGAATGAGGTATGAATGGATGAAAATAGAATAAATGTAAATGAAGAACTGTTTTCATAGTTTAGTGAGATTTCCTTATTTTTAAATAGGAGGTACCATAAATGAAATCAGCATAAACAGTGCCTGTTAGTTATGTATATGCCCTAGAGGCCATTGTTGTACATATGATGTATATCATAATGGATGCTTGGTTATATATAGAGAAGACTTTCTTGCTCGTCATGATAGTATGCTATTTGGTTTCACTTTATCTTAACATGTTGACTTGTATTGGTTTACTATTTTACTCTCACATGTTGATAAAGCCCTTAGGACTTGTACTCGACTACTGGGACTATGATGAGATCATACTAGTGGGGCCACGGTAGTCGATGAGTACATCCTATAACTGTTCCTAGTCGAGGGTATATCGAGACAGGGCATCGATACACCAGAGTAGACTAGCGTATACGCATCTTGACCCATATGATGGGCGATGGATGATCCCATATCCATCGGTGTTTGACATCAGAGATGGTGTACGGGTGCTCAGTGGAGACTGGGTACACTGGACGGACTCGCCGAGAACTCCCAGATGGTGATATACCACACGTCAGATGGCAGTTCTCCGGTGACACAGGTACAGGGTAGTCTGAAGACCCGAGATCGTCATAGAGTCTTGTGTGATTCCCACTGTGCTTTGATTTCCACCTTACCACGTCCAAGAGGGCGTGCAAAATGGTGGCTTTTGGGTACAGTCCCGAATCACATAGAGGCAATGAGCGATAGGAGGGGATTCGTCTCTCCCGGTATAGGGAGTTGATGTTGTGCTGTGTTCGATTGGCTATAACTGGAAGTCCCTGGCCAGGGCTGATATAGAGATTTACTGGTAAGTGTTACTAGTAGTTTCTCGACCCGTTATGACCCATACATCGACACGACTTATCGGTTACTGGGGTCTGACGTATACCACCCCTAGACTTGATATGCGACATATCAGACGAACAGACCAGACTGTACGGGAGTGTTACTGGTTGGATTCACAGGAGAACGCACAGGCTAGCTTGTTGATCTTCTGATCGCTCAATACCTGGGTGGCTGTTACGATTAGCTGACCGCTTGCAGCTTGTGGGTGTTTGATATGATCATCACCTGCTACCGGCGTATTGACGATTCTTTAGAGTCCTACACAGAGGTTTCTTGGCTCAGGCGAAACGGAGTAGAGGCACATATGTGATATGTGCAGGACCGAGAATAATGCGATATGGGATACCGTATTATATTCTCGCGATATTTTGATATGAACCGGGTCGTCGGATCAAGTGTTGATTCGATGAATCGGTACATGATATATTAGTCGGTAATATTCGATATAGCCGGATCGTCGGATCAAGTGTTGATTCGATGATTTAATATATAATAATATATATGATATATTATTATATTAACTAATATTGGCTTGCTTTATTATTTCATTTTCTCAGTGGGTGATACATTGATATATATGCGATATATGTTAATTGTATTATTTTCTTTTGTTGCAAATATATAATATATATGTGATATATATTATTGTGACATGATATGATTAATTGTTAAACATGTTTAAGGATGATTAATTGAGGTTAAGGTTTGATTAGGGTTGGATGCTTCAAGTTCCTTCTAGAAGCTTTCTTATTTTGTCATCCTTAAGATATTTAAGATGACACATTCTTTTTAACCTAACCAAACCCTAACCCTAGTTGTTTCTCTACTCATTCTCATCCATTCATCCTTGACCATGGTTACAATTCAATCATATGATTCTTTCTATTCATCACAAAAGATTTTTTTTTTCCATTAGCTTCTTCTTCTTCTCTCTTGAAAAGCTTGCTAGAAAATCTTGAAGTGATGATAAAATATGAGAAAATGATTTAAAAAGAAAGCAAAATCACTACTCTCTCATCCTCATCTCATCTAGCCCTTGGGATTAGGGTGTTCTTCTCTTTTGAGTGAGAAAGCTTGAGTCGAAGCAACTTCAAAGTAGATCATCGGAGATTTGGATTACGACAAGCTAGAATGGATCGTTCGAGTCGTGGAGCCTCTCATGAGTCCGGGAGATCGTGGATCGCGACAAAGGGACTTCTACTCGGAGCTTGTGAAGTGAAGGAGCGGACTACAAAGGTTGTAATCCCTCACACTTAGATAAAAGTTATCATCTTGCATATTAAACCCTAATAATCTAGCAAAGATCCCGGCTTTGGGTTGTTCGGCACGTCTAAAATTTAATCCGGGCATGTTTGATGCCTTAAGAACCTTCACAAGAGTGCCTAGGAACCCTACAGTGGTATCAGAGCCTAGCTAGAGCATTAGGCGATGTGTTTACGAAGTTAAAACTCCGATCGAACCCGAAACGGACAAAATGGACCCCTCTCTGGAATTTTTTTAAATTTTGGGATTTTTCAGAATTAAAAATATGTAAAAGAATCAGCAGGGAATTATAAGAATAACCATGAAACACGTGCCCACAATTCTACCAAAGGAGCGCGGAAGAGCGGCAGAACCATGGTCGTCGCGGCGGATCCGCGGCGGAACTGTAGGATTAGGACACGTGGATTTGATGGTAATGACCGTAGGTACTTGCTGATGGTTCTGGATATTTTTAATCTGTTCCAGGTGTTTAAAATTTTGGGGTTTGTTTTGTAATAGTAGACTCGATCGGAAATTTTAAATTCGTATTTCTTTCCGGATATTTAGAAACTGTTAAACTGGTTGAACGGATATCATTAACCCACTTTATTCCGGCACGGCAAACTTTCAAGCGTTGAATTTTTATTGGGTTTAAATCTTTCGGAAAATTGTACAAGTTAAGCGGTGGACCCTCTAGAAGACAACAAACCTTAACTCGATTATGTTATCGTCTTGAACTGCTTTTTGAACCTTCGGGTTTGGGGCAGTACGGCGTGCCACATGTGAGGCGTTGGCTTGGCCCTTCTACGGCTGGATCACTAGTACTGTGACATATTCTGGGATTATTTGAACTCCGCTCAAGAGTTGAGCACTTCGGGAAATTTTGGGTGTTTGATTATCTGTTCAAATAGTTTAATACCGTATATTTATCTGGAATGTGATACAATATGTGGAATTCATAGAGTTTTACACTTTCTTTTCTGTGACCGTAAGCGTAGTATGTGGTGTATCGCCGGCTTCGTTGCTATACATCAACGACAATCGGGATACGCATACTTGCTTACGTTGATGATATGAGATATTATGTGTTGCTGTGATATGTTATATTGGATCGTCGCGATCAGAATAGCCGGGGGTTTTATGTGAGATGAGGGTTTTTATTTTCATTCATGTAAAATTCATTTGTAATGTAATATTCTTTTATTTGGGGCACTTCCAGGATGCGGTTGCTATCACCAGTGTATATTATTTACTTTTCCGCATTAGGTAGACCCAAGGAGGGGAGCACAAGTAACCGGGTTCTAGGGTCCAGTGGGAGGCCATCTCGAGGAGTCGAGACCGGGTCTCCTAACCCTAGAATTGGCAGTGTTACTTGCCGCTCTCGTAGGGGTCTTGGGATGTAGGTTTGGCTATTCGTCGCGACCGTGGAATCCGTGTTTTATACAGGCTCGTATTGAAAACACGGACGTCCTAGTATATCCAATATTTCATATATGTTCTTCTGCTGCAATGTTCTGTGATGAGATCATATTACTGCCTGAGACGAATGCTTATACTATATATATGTGCTGATATATAAATATTACTGCTTTCGTTTCTTCTGTGATGCTTAGGAAGCATAAGCTGATGGGATTTTTATTAATGAGATTAATAAAAGAAAAGAAACCTAAAGATATTGTAGAATCAAAAACTTTATAAAAAGGGTAGCTACAGTTTTGCTTTGCACAGTGATATATACGATATATCCTGCACCTTATTCGATGAGGAAAGGACCGAGATCCCTTCACCGGGAGTGACTCCTTTAGCGAAACTGGCAGATTCTACAAAACGCGGATTGTCTTTTGATTGCTTTAAGTGTTTTGCTTTGCACAGTGGTATATATGATATATCCTGCACCTTATTCGATGAGGAAAGGGCCGACGATCCCTTCACCTGGAGTGACCCCTTTAGCGAAACTAAGAAAAGCCTCAAAAACACTCCTTTTCAAAAACAATCGATTCTACGACGATATCAAGTTCATTACGCTCGGGGTTTTCTGAAAAACCTGCGTAGCCCTCCGTCATTTCAGATAGATATTATTTAGTATTCGTGCTATGTTTGTTGACTTAGTCAAGGCGTAGTGTACGGTAGCTAAGTAGTACTTATCTGCTAAAACATGAGATGTGATTGGATTAGGGTATTCGCACGGCCTTGTTGACTCAGTCAAGGGTCGTACGGGTGGGTTTAATTCAATCAAGAAATGTACGGGTTGAACTTGACTTGCGATTTATGGTTTGTTGACTTAGTCAAGGTCATAGATCGCTAGGGGCAAAATATTATCGGGAATTTCAAAGTGTTGAAATTTGCAATGAGATTGCATACCTCCTATGAGATAGTTGGATCCTGATACCCACTGCGAGTAAGAGTTACTCCTGGGAGAGTTTTACACAAGACAACTAGCCGATCAAGTAGGTGTCTAGAAAAGTGTTAACGGGGTTACGCCTCTGGGAAAACGAGGTTTACTTTAATTAGGTCCGTGCGAAAGCACGGGGAACCTCCCTCAAAGTACCGACACTGATCTGGCTGAAAGATTGACGAAATTGTAGGGTGTAATTAATCCCGGCTAATCTTACCTTTTAGGGTTTTAAGGTAGATTTGATAAAAACAGTGGGAGACATCCTGATTAGATAAGATAATAACCAATCTAATCTTGCAAGAGCATACGCTAAAGTGTTTTCTTCTCTCTCTCTCCAGGTAGCGACCATTTCAGGCCATAATCAAGATAATAATATGGATGTATTGACTGAACCTGATTATTGTACTGAGCAAGGGAACGTCAGACCCGTTTTTTCTTATAAGAGTTATAAGACTGAACAGGAAACAGGAGAATATCTGGATTCTCACGCCACCCAAAAGAACATGCATGTTGATGCATCTTCTTCAGGTGTGTTTGTTATTGAGAACTGTTTCTCAGTTCACCCTACGTCCTGGGTATTAGATACCGGATCAGGATCCCACATATGTAAACAGTTACATGGGCTACGTAAAGGTAGACAACTGGGAAAAGGTGATCATTCCGTTCAAGTAGGGAACGGTGCAAGTATTGTAGCCAAAGCAGTTGGCGAATATCACCTTGTATTACCAAGTCGTAATACACTGATTCTAAATGAGTGCTATTATATACCGAACATGATGTGCAACATTATATCAGTTTCTTTATTGAGTAAAGAGGGATATAATTTTGTAGTACAGGATAATGTTATGAACATATTCCTAAATCAAAAGTTGATTGCATCAGGCTCGTTACATAATGGCATATTCATTCTAAATCAGAATACAGTCCTGAATATACAAAATACACAAGAGGAAAAGTTCAGATATGAACGAATCCTACTTGTGGCATTGTAGACTTGGTCATATCAATGCGACACGACTGGCTAAGTTACATAAGGATGGTTATTTGAATCCGTTCGAATTATCATCTTATGATACTTGCCATTCATGTCTCAAAGGAAAAATGACCAAAGCTCCGTTTAGTGGACACGGAGAAAGAGTTACCGAACTCTTAGGACTGGTACATAGTGATGTATGCGGTCCCATGTCTACGCATGCCAGGAACGGTTCTTCCTACTTCATTACATTCACTGACGATCTCTCAAGATTCGGATATGTGTTCCTGATGAAACACAAGTGTGAAGCTTTTGAGAAATTCAGAGAATATAAACACGAAGTAGAGAATCAAACGGGCAAAAGTATTAAGATTCTTCGATCTGATCGAGGAGGAGAATACTTAAGCGGTGAGTTTTTAGATTATCTAAAAGAGAATGGGATTCTCTCTCAGCTTACTCCTCCTTATACACCACAGCACAACGGTGTATCGGAACGAAGGAATCGGACCCTATTAGATATGGTGCGATCTATGATGAGCGATGCTGAGTTACCTATTTCCTTCTGGGGATATGCGCTTGAGACAGCCATATACATATTGAATCTAGTTCCATCTAAATCTGTACCTACCACACCATATGAGATATGGAGTGGGAAGAGACCATATTTTAAACGAGTTAAGATATGGGGTTGTCCGGCCTATGTCAAAAGACAAAATCCAGACAAACTCGAGGCACGATCAGTCCTTTGCAAATTTGTGGGATATCCAAAAAATTCTCAAGGATATTTTTTCTACCACGCTGAGGAACAAAAAGTATTTGTTGCTCAACATGCCACCTTTTTAGAAAGGGAATTTCTTGCAAAAGAAATTAGTGGCAAAGAGGTAGAGCTGGAAGAGGTTCCAGATACACAAATTACAACTGATGATTTAGTGGAACTAGAGGATTCAGTAGTACCCGACGAACCCCAGCCTCTCCGCAGATCTAGTAGGGTTTCTCGTCCACCTGAGAGATACTACGGTTTTCTCATTGATGGTGGAAGCGAGGATTGCATCATGGATGATGATGAACCAACTAGTTTCGAGCAGGCCATCACGAGTGGTGACTCTGTGAAATGGCTGGATGCAATGCGATCTGAGATGGAATCCATGTACACCAATAAAGTATGGATTTTAGAAAATGCTCCTGAAGGGGTAAAACCCATTGGGAGCAAGTGGATTTTTAAAAAGAAATTTGGTGTAGATGGAAAAGTTGAGACTTTCAAAGCTAGACTTGTAGCAAAAGGATTTCGTCAACGACCAGGTGTGGATTATGACGAAACCTTTTCTCCAGTGGCTATGCTTAAGTCCATCCGGATCTTACTTGCCATTGCTGCATACCATGACTACGAAATCTGGCAAATGGATGTTAAGACCGCCTTTCTAAACGGTGATTTAGAAGAGTGCGTGTACATGACTCAGCCAGAGGGCTTCGTAGATAGTGGGAGCAGCGGAAAGGTGTGCAAGCTGCTTAAATCCATTTATGGATTAAAGCAAGCATCGCGGAGTTGGAACATCTGTTTTGATGTTGTAGTCAAAGAGTTTGACTTCATCAAAAATATAGATGAACCTTGTATCTATAAGAAGGTGGCAGAGGGTAAGGTAGTCTTCCTCGTATTGTACGTGGATGACATACTCTTGATAGGAAATGATATTCCTATGCTGCAATCAGTCAAGCTCTTCTTATCACAGAGATTCTCAATGAAAGATCTAGGTGATGCCTCCTGCATATTGGGAATCATGATCTATAGAGATAGATCTAAAAGGATACTGGGATTGTCCCAATCCAGGTACATTGACACCATACTAAAGAGGTTTAGTATGGAAGAATCCAAGCGTGGGAACCAACCCACGATCTCTGGACTCACTCTCTCCAAAGAGATGTCTCCCAAGACTGATTTGGAGAGAGCTCGCATGCAAGGGATACCCTATGCTTCGGCAGTAGGCTCTATCATGTATGCGATGCTATGTACCAGACACGATGTTGCATACTCACTAAGTGTAGTGAGTCGGTATCAAGCAGATCCTGGAGAGAGTCATTGGACAGCAGTGAAGAACATTCTCAAGTACATACGAAGGACTAAGGAGATGTTCTTGGTGTATGGTAATGGAGAACTCCAGGTGGAGTCCTTTACCGATTCCAGCTTCCAAAGTGATAAGGACGACTCTAAGTCGCATTCGGGTTTTGTCTTTACCCTCAATGGAGGGGCGGTATGTTGGAAGAGTTCCAAACAGGATATCGTTGCAGACTCAACGATGGAGGCTGAATACATCGCTGCCAACGATGCTGCCAAAGAGGCTGTCTGGATCAAGAAGTTCATTATTGAACTTGGTGTGGTTCCATCCATTGAGCATCCAATACCTCTGTATTGCGATAACAATGGAGCTGTGGCTTTGGCCAAGGAACCCAGGTCCCATCAGAAGTCCAGACATATTCTGAGGCGGTATCACCTGATCAGGAAGATAGTTGATCGCCGGGAGATCGAGGTCAGGAGAGTAGATACGAAGGATAACACTGCGGATCCATTCACGAAGGTTATTCCCCAGATACAGTTTGAGAGATTATTCGGGATGCTAGGTATGAGATACTACAGCAGCTGGCCTTAGTGCAAGTGGGAGATTGTTAGTTATGTATATGCCCTGGAGGCCATTGTTGTACATATGATGTATATTATAATGGATGCTTGGTTATATATAGAGAAGACTTTCTTGCTCGTCATAATAGTATGCTATTTGGTTTCACTTTATCTTAACATGTTGACTTGTATTGGTTTACTATTTTACTCTCACATGTTGATAAAGCCCTTAGGACTTGTACTCGACTACTGGGACTATGATGAGATCATACTAGTGGGGCCGCGGTAGTCGATGAGTACATCCTATAACTGTTCCTAGTCGAGGGTATATCGAGACAGGGCATCGATACACCAGAGTAGACTAGCGTATACGCATCTTGACCCATATGATGGGCGATGGATGATCCCATATCCATCGGTGTTTGACATCAGAGATGGTGTACGGGTGCTCAGTGGAGACTGGGTACACTGGACGGACTCGCCGAGAACTCCCAGATGGTGATATACCACACGTCAGATGGCAGTTCTCCGGTGACACAGGTACAGGGTAGTCTGAAGACCCGAGATCGTCATAGAGTCTTGTGTGATTCCCACTGTGCTTTGATTTCCACCTTACCACGTCCAAGAGGGCGTGCAAAACGGTGGCTTTTGGGTACAGTCCCGAATCACATGGAGGCAATGAGCGATAGGAGGGGATTCGTCTCTCCCGGTATAGGGAGTTGATGTTGTGCTGTGTTCGATTGGCTATAACTGGAAGTCCCTGGCCAGGGCTGATATAGAGATTTACTGGTAAGTGTTACTAGTAGTTTCTCGACCCGTTATGAGCCATACATCGACACGACTTATCGGTTACTGGGGTCTGACGTATACCACCCCTAGAATTGATATGCGACATATCAGACGGACAGACCAGACTGTATGGGAGTGTTACTGGTTTGATTCACAGGAGAACGCACAGGCTAGCTTGTTGATCTTCTGATCGCTCAATACCTGGGTGGCTGTTACGTTTAGCTGACCGCTTGCAGCTTGTGGGTGTTTGATATGATCATCACCTGCTACCGGCGTATTGACGATTCTTTAGAGTCCTACACAGAGGTTTCTTGGCTCAGGCGAAACGGAGTAGAGGCACATATGTGATATGTGCAGGACCGAGAATAATGCGATATGGGGTACCGTATTATATTCTCGCGATATTTTGATATGAACCGGGTCGTCGGATCAAGTGTTGATTCGATGAATCGGTACATGATATATTAGTCAGTAATATTCGATATAGCCGGATCGTCGGATCAAGTGTTGATTCGATGATTTAATATATAATAATATATATGATATATTATTATATTAACTAATATTGGCTTGCTTAATTATTTCATTTTCTCAGTGGATGATACATTGATATATATGCGATATATGTTAATTGTATTATTTTCTTTTGTTGCAAATATATAATATATATGTGATATATATTATTGTGACATGATATGATTAATTGTTAAACATGTTTAAGGATGATTAATTGAGGTTAAAGTTTGATTAGGGTTGGATGCTTCAAGTTCCTTCTAGAAGCTTTCTTATTTTGTCATCCTTAAGATATTTAAGATGACACATTCTTTTTAACCTAACCAAACCCTAACCCTAGTTGTTTCTCTACTCATTCTCATCCATTCATCCTTGACCATGGTTACAATTCAATCATATGATTCTTTCTATTCATCACAAAAGATTTTTTTTTTTCCATTAGCTTCTTCTTCTTCTCTCTTGAAAAGCTTGCTAGAAAATCTTGAAGTGATGATAAAATATGAGAAAATGATTTAAAAAGAAAGCAAAATCACTACTCTCTCATCCTCATCTCATCTAGCCCTTGGGATTAGGGTGTTCTTCTCTTTTGAGTGAGAAAGCTTGAGTCGAAGCAACTTCAAAGTAGATCATCGGAGATTTGGATTACGACAAGCTAGAATGGATCGTTCGAGTCGTGGAGCCTCTCATGAGTCCGGGAGATCGTGGATCGCGGCAAAGGGACTTCTACTCGGAGCTTGTGAAGTGAAGGAGCGGACTACAAAGGTTGTAATCCCTCACACTTAGATAAAAGTTCATCTTGCATATTAAACCCTAATAATCTAGCAAAGATCTCGGCTTTGGGTTGTTCGGCACGTCTAAAATTTAATCCGGGCATGTTTGATGCCTTAAGAACCTTCACAAGAGTGCCTAGGAACCCTACAGTGCCCAGCATCGACACAAAACAAGTATCCAAATATCTAGATATCTCTGTGTCGTAATCTCTGTACCTCAAAATCTCAAAAATCTCAATGTCTCAATCACAATATCTAGGGCTCCGTCAATCCAGACCGGCCCCTACCATCTATCTCAAGACCACGACGGTATCCTCCGGATATCCGACGCGTCGGGTAAAATCACCGGTCGGTAGTGCTCCCCTGCCAGGCTCAACGTCATCACCACATTCATCTTGCCCCGGGGTACCGCACCGGGCCCACCATGTACCCGAAACGGTTCATCCAACTCCTCGAATCGGGTCTCGAAATCCATCAGCAAACTCATGGTGGACGACTCATACATCATAGGAAAACCGCATTTTTTTTTATTTAAAAAGAGAGAAAGCAGTTTATATATGTTTTTGCGGTTTTCCTCCAAATCCAGAAAATATCATGGGAATCCGAATCATCAATAGCATGTAAAACCATGAATATAAATATGAGAATCCATGAATACGGCATAACAATGAATAACAGTATGCATGAAGTGACAAGTAATAACTACAATATCTAAGCTGGCATATAAGGTAAGTACACTAATATTATGTCAAACTACGAGTTATCAAGCTAAATTAAGCAATAATATTTCTAAGGTGTACGTGACATGGCAATTACCGATGAAGATGTGTGTGAGCCGGCAAGTAAGTGTATGTGGTACATACGCATCATCGGTAATGGTGCTGGTGTCCTAACAGCATGATATCAACATTTCAATAAGAAACTATAACATAAGTATGCGATGCGAAGCGAACCACAATAATAAGTGGTAGCTGAAAACTAGACGCTACTATAACTAATCTGCATTAATCTAATAAAAGTTCTACAAATGGTGCCTTTTGAAATAACACGAATCATGAGGTTTTGAAAATAGGGGCTATGGTGTTTTTATGAAAAGATACGTCTTTTGAAATATCCGTAGGATCCCTTGGACTGTCTTTTAAAATACCCACGATTCGTTAGTTTTTGAAATAGGTAAGAATCGAATCTAATCTAACAACTAAACTAAACTAAAGGGCTAAGCTAACCAGCTGGACTACAGGTAAGGAAACCGCCTAACATCTGAGTCGATATATATACATACCTGTATATATATTAGTCGGTGATCCCGCCTCAATAATATCATATCCGATACCATATCTATAATTAGACATTCCAAGTCAAGAGTGCGGATCAATCATCAATAAATAGCCCGTACGTAAATCCGTCGTACGGCATCCCAAATCTAGGTACGGGTCAAAATCACATTCATCGTACTATTCATCCGGTATCCTCTTTATCAAATATCATGATCGGGGTACTGATCTATGTCTAGTACAATACTGATACCGCTTAAGTATGCATGCACGTGTGTGAAACCCTACGTCAAGGACCCGCTACAACGTCATGTCGTATCTCAAATACGAACCCTGTTATATCACCGATCTCACGGCCTCAAATCAAATCTCATCGACTCGTCTCAAACCCAAGTATCATCCTCAAATCCGTATGTGAACACATAGTCCCATACCCATGTGAACACATAACTATATATATATTACCGTAAACACAAATGGAAGAAGAATGTATGCAAGTATGGGTGAGTGTGTGCATGTATGGTGCGACTACTACTCTAGGGTTTCGCGATACTAAACCATCCATAATTATCATCAATAACTCAAACAATATATAATCAATAAATGTGTGTATACGTATTCGTATACATCACCACGAACTGCGGGGGTGCTATACGCCATCCACCCGACTTCTCCCCGTAGATATAAATCTACTCACCTGGTCCTCGCTAGCCGGTGCCGACGTCGCCACGCGCTTCCTTGTCGTCTCGAAGTCCACATGGGGTACCTACATATCATAACGCATCGTGTTGTATTAAAATCCGACTCATGACCAAAACGACACGTGAATCCCACATAGGTCAAAACCTATGGTTGCTCTCTCTCAAATCAACCCAAAACCCTCGACATCGGCGTACAAATGCCGAGTGATCGAGAAAAACTCAACGTATAAATCGTAGTTCGCAAAACTCACTAATTATAATATAAAACAAGGTTTAAATCATCAAAACATTAAAATAAATCAAATTGATTTATTTCCGAAAACCTAGAAAGCACTAAATTTTCGTTTTAATTCGAAACTTGATGTTTTAACAAATCTAATGACCCTAATATCCACTAAATATCATAACTAAGTCATATAAACCATTAGTAGATTTTATCCTCATCAATTTTCATTGAATCCAAAATTCTAGTTTGCAAATTAACCAATTTTAACATTTTAAAAGCAACAATTTGTAAACTAGCAACTAGATTAGTTTTAGCATTCCATTAACATGTTGATCTCCTCATTAAAACCATAATAAATTTATAAAAACCCTAACTAGATTTTAAATTTCACATTTTCAATAATTTCTAAAAACCTAGTTTACAAAAAAAAAGCTTAGTTTGGACATTTTACACCTAACAATTTACATATTGGCAATTAGATTAGGTTTTGCATGTCTTAAGATCTTCACTACTCCACACAACCATAATCCAAATACTCTAAACCCTAACTTTAGATTAACCCTTCACTTGAAAACCAAATATTAAAATTAAACCATATTTAAACTTCTAGTTAGCTAGATTGAAGTAATTAGACAACATTTTGACTAAAGGGTTAAGATTATACCTCACAATTTCAAGAGATCCAACATGAATCTAGCCTCCCAAACTTGCTTCTTTTCACCAATATCCATACAAGTATAGCCAAGGAAAAATGGGTAAGGGTTGGATTTTGAAATTAGTGAGGCTTTATTTGATTTTTCATGGAATTTTTGTGAACTTTGGAGAAGAAATGAGATGGGGAAATGAGAGAAGGGGGGGATGCTGAATTCTGCAGCAGTGAGGAGGTGAGAGAGAGTGTGGTGTTGGGTGTGGGTGAGAGAAAAGTCCAAGCAAGGAACCATACATCAAGTATAAAGACCCATGCTTATGTTTAACACCAATTTCTTTTCTTTTGTTGCTTTATTGTGTGAAATGGGAGGCCCATGAATGTTGGGCTGATCAAGGGGGGCCGGCCAAGCATGTTGGGGAAATGGGTGTGGATTTTGTTTAGGTGAGAAAAAGAGATAAGTGTAGTAACCCACTTCCATTACACTCATTTCACCGAAAAAAACCTTTTTTCTTCAAAAATTTCTAAACCGTTTTGGCAAATGATTTCATTCCAAAAACCACATGATAAAATTTTATTTAATGTTTTATGATGCACAAAATTTGTTTCAACTCATTCCAATTTGTAATTTTCCCTAATTAAATGTATTAGTGACGGCTTAAAATAATAATAAAATAATATTTTTTTCAGAAAATTTGAAATTTCACCAGCGGCTCAATAAACACCAAATAATAGCAATTACATAGCTAGAATATGTATATTTAATTTTTATAATAAGATATTTGTATTTTGACTTTTTACAGAAAACCCCCTTATTTTACCGATTTTTCGAAATTTCACCGAAACGATTTTCAAAACGTTACAGTTGATGAGTCATTAGAGTCCCCCACAGACACTTTCCCAAGTTTGGGCGAAACGTTGTTGAGGCCGTATGGGTTTATGGCAAGGTTCGGAAAAAGCACGTGCGTTTTCGCACGTATCGTTTTTCGGGCAGATAATACTGGTAGGCTTTGGTTTAAGCCGGAACCCAGTATTATACTGTGTAGATATAATATCTTTGTCTCAGTTGCATTTGTATTCCGTCGTAATACAAATGCGGGTATGTTTATACTGTTACGGGGTCATCCTGAAATTCGTTTCGGGATCACTTTTGGAAGTTTCCAGTTTCCATTTTTCTATCAGCCGTATTTAACAGTCGGTTAAATACGGATTTATCTTTTCTTCTTGAGGGTGAGTCATAGGGTGAGTCATGCTTCTAGAAGGTTCTAGAAGTGATGAAAAGGTTAGTGACTCATGGTTGCTTTAAATGTTCATTTATTGCAAGTGTGACTAAGCTTAATGATTCATCACTTTCTTAAATGCTTTCATACTAGGTGTTATGATAAGTATTAAGCTTATGGTCACCATTTTCCCTCCTACACTCACCTCCCCCCTCTATTTAGTGGTCGGCCCCACCATGGTGAGTTTCATGGTTGTGTTTTTGGGAAAAAGATTATGATAGCTTCACTTCATTTCATATAGCTCATTTTTCATCACCCGATCCAAATTGGCAACTTCATTAACCGTTCGTCCATAGCCTTGGACGTAACGAGACAAAGTGTTCTACTCATTCTCTACTTCATCTTGGTCGTCTCTTTTAGAAAACTTGACGATCGAGTTGTCTCGGTTCAGAGGCGGGAGCCCGTTTAAAGATCCGTCGACGTGGTGCCACCCGGACGACAGGACTGGAGATCGAGGAGATCGGAGCAGCCGCAACAAGCGTGGGATGATGGTTAAAGACCGAAGGACTCGGATCATTCGGTATAACGTTTCTACCCCTTTGTAGTTTGTTAGTTTAGCTTTAATGGCAGATCCGGGTTACGGTACACGATAGCGCCAGTTTCGTTAAAAGTTTTTGTTCCGCATTTGGCGTTTGTTAGACGGCCGGGGCGCTAACGTGGACTTACAAAAACCGCATACTTCATCGCTACTCCTATTTCACATTTAAAGGAATAAGGTATTATTCAGTTGTCTTTTATCATCACCTTCTCTCAAGATGTGAGTACTCCTTGGTTTAGGAGGGTACACCTATTATGCTTACTGGATAGTCTTCTTCCAAAACCATAGGCTGGTGCCGAACGGTAGGGAAGGAAGAAAACCATTTAGCCTAACGATGGTGTTCAGAAGGTAACGACTAAAGACAAATAAAAGGATTTGGAGAGATGGCAATAAAATATACGGTTGAAGTCATGAATTGATTTTGGAAGAGGCATTACTATGAATACCAAGATACCCCTAGGAAACATTTTCATGTTTCAGTGCATTGTTAAAGAAAAATTGTTTTCCCGATTGGGTACTTACTCCAGGGTATGTATTTACCAGGTTTAATTCTCATATCTGTATGGTTTTACAGATGATGAGTGGGAGTAAGTTATTGGGAATTAGGTGATTATCCTCATTATATCGGAATTCGTTGTAATTGGTGATATTTGAGGAAATCGCCAGGGTACAGTTTTCCACCTACGACGCACAGGTTTTGAGTTGTTCAACTCAGCGGACTTATACAGAGTATTGTATGCTGTCCGGTGTCCATCAGGACAAAGGGGTAGGTCCTCGTACTATGTTCTGTTTACTTATGACTTCTCTAGTATTTAGATAAGTGTTTCGTAGAAATACAAGGTCTAAGTTTTGAGAAGTTGTGGGTATAAGAATAGAGTAGAGAACCAGGTGTCACAAGTATTGGGATTCTTCAAAGAGATCGAAGATGTAGATTCTTGTGATTGGTATTCAGATGATAGTAATGATTTTTGAGAAACGTGTTTCTCTTTCAGGTTACTCATAATTGGATGGATTCCTAAGTTGAGTAATGCTGATTAGCCTCTTTCCATTAAGTTGATATGCACTAGAGACAGCTGCATAATTTGAATATGGTTCCAATTAAATTAGTGCCAAAGTTTCTATATTGGATATAGAATAGTTCGTACCTTAAAAGATGTTAAGGTACGGGGAGTTGTCCAGCTTATGCTTAAAACCAGACTCTGGATAACTCAGGGCACGTTTCTGTAATGGCTGTTTGTGGGTTGACCCTGGCTATAACGAAGGTTGATATTCTACCATTTGGAAGATCAATAGTGATATTGTTCTTGACTCGCCACAGTTTTAGTAAAATGGACTTTTTCAGAAAACAGTAGTGGGAGTATGGTAGAACTGGAAGTGATTCCAGAACCGCGAACGATTACAGAAAATTTAATAGGACATATATATTCAATCAGGTTTGACATTCCATTAGCCACTCCGCAGATATGGTGGGTAACCTCAAACACCCGAGAGGTACTTCGGTAGCCTCAAGGACGGTGACAGGGAGGTTCTTATCTACCCAGACTTGACACTACTGATGTTCCAGGATATGAGACCCGGTAGGAGGGTTGTCGTAGTCAGTGGGAGCAGCGGAAGTTTAGTGGGCAAGTAGCTTATGTCTATTTATAGACTTGAGCAGTTATAGCGGAGATAGATCATCTAGTTTTGATATGACAGTCATGGGTTTGACTTCAATCAGGATAAGGGATGGATCTGTTAAGAAGGTAGTAGGGTGTGATGTCTGTTTACCCCAATCAGAGCAAAGCTCTGTTTAAATTCCGAGGCTGGAGATGAAGCAACGCTTCATCTTCCCCCAATCAGAGCAAAGCTCTGCTTTGAAAATTTAAAATTTAATAAATGAAGCAACGCTTCAGATTATTTGCGCTGCGCAATACGCCACGTGTTAGGCGCAGATGCATCAGCGCAGCGCCCAAGGCAGCGCGCCCAATCAGAGAAAAGCTCTATTTTAAGCAAAATTAAAGGAAGCAACGCTTCAGTTGCGCAAGTACTGCGCTGCGCGATACATGACAGCGCAGATGCGCTGGCGCAGTTGCGCTGCGCGACACGTGTCAGCACAGTTGCGCTGCGCTGTGCGCTGCGCGACACGTGTCACGCGCTGGGGCGTTTGCGCCAAACAGAATTAAGATTTCAAAGAAATCTTTCTGTTCTTGTTAAAACAAGAATATTTTCTTCTGTAAAACAGAAGCCCTTGGATCAAAGATCCAACGGTGGGGAAAATTCCCCAAATTTTTCTGTTCTTGTTAAAACAAGAATATTTTCTTCTGTAAAACAGAAGCCCTTGGATCAAAGATCCAACGGTGGGGAAAATTCCCCAAATCACTCAGAGAAAGATCTCTTCAACAAAATTAACTAACTTATGGGCACTATAAAAGAGACCCCAGACCTCAATTCAAAGGCATCAATATTTTTTTTCTTGAAAAAAGTCAAGAGCTTCAAACAGAGAGAGAATTCTGAGAAAATTTCAAAGAAAAAGGTAAAACCTTCATGAGAGAAAAGAAATCTCTTTTAATAAATCATTGATCTAACAACCAGATCAATGTTCTTCACATAATAAACAGTGCTTTGCACTTCTCATGAACCACTGGTTCTTTAAAAACAAGAAAACAACAAAATAAAAATAGTGCTTTGCACTTTTATAAACCTCTGGTTCTTGAAACAAAAAGAAAAAACTTATTTTTCTTTGATCTAAATTAGATCAAGAAATCAAATAGTGCTTTGCACTTCTGTTCTGAATCTAAAAGATTCTTAGTGCTTTGCACTTCCAAACTGCGCTGTTGCGCTCTTGAGAGAGCGCCACGTGTCAGCTACAGAACAACTTGCGCTACGCGCTCTTGAAATAGAGCTTTGCTCTCTGGAATTGGCGCAACTCACCAGAGCGCGCCACGTGTCAGCAGCGCAACAGCGCAGCGCACTATGCCGTTACGCTTTCGCTCACCAGAGCATGACACGTGTCCTTACCACAAGCGCTTGCGCTCAGTAATTGGCGCAAAGCGCCTGACAAATGCAATGCATTTCTTAAAAAAGGCCGTGCCCAAATCAAAAAGACCAACATGCCAAAATAAATTGTAAAGCAATAAAAGGGCAGAGCCCAAATAAAATTGATGCTCTGCATCATTCACAAAGGGCAGAGCCCAAGTAAAATTGATGCTCTGCATCATTTATTGTAATGTTTTGAAAATCGTTTCGGTGAAATTTCGAAAAAAAACGGTAAAATAAGGGGGTTTTCTGTAAAAAGTCAAAATACAAATATCTTATTATAAAAATTAAATATACATATTCTAGCTATGTAATTGCTAGTATTTGGTGTTTATTGAGCCACTGGTGAAATTTCAAATTTTCTGAAAAAATTATTTTAATATTATTTTAAGCCGTCACTAATATATTTAATTAGGGAAAATTACAAATTGGAATGAGTTGAAAAAAAATTTGTGCATCATAAAACTTTAAATAAAATTTTATCATGTGGTTTTTGAAACGAAATCGTTTGCCAAAACGGTTTAGAAAATATCGAAGAAAAAGGCTTTTTTTCGGTGAAATTAGTGTAAATGGTTGTTTGGGGTATAACATTTATCTTTTTCCCCCACACCCACACCCACACTCACTCACCCCTATCCCCATGTGGCTGAATTCAGCAGTACATCCCCCCCCATTTCCCCACTCCATTCCATACAAAAAAGAAAAGAAAAGAAAAGAAAAGAAAAAGGGAAATGAAAGAAAGTCAAAAGGGGGTGTAGACTTTGTCTTTTTCTCCCCATTTTTCTCCACCTCCCTCTCTCTCCTCCCCCACTCGCTTTATGGCCGAAAATTCCTGCACAAACAGCCCTCTTTCTCCCCCCCATTGTTCCATCTCTTTTGCTTCAAAAAATTCATCAAATACCCATCAAAAAAATCCCAAAATCGAAATCTAGTTCTTACCCATTTTAGTGTAGCCTTAGATGCATGGATCTTGGTGCAAGGATTTCATTTTGGAGGTCTAGATTTCATGTTTGATCATGGATTTGTGAGGTATAAATCTTGGCTTTTTGTTTAATTTGTTGCTAATACTTTAGTCTAGCTTAATTATAAGTTTAATGGTGGTTTAATTGTGTGTTTGAAAGTTCAAGAAAAGAACTTGAATGCAAGTGAGGGTTTGTGAAATTCAAGAGAAGAATTTGAATCATGTCAGGGTTTTATGTTATAAGATTATGCTTGTGTGATGTTTTGACATATTAATGGTTGCTAAATCAAATTAAGTTGTTAGTTGTTAGTTAAAAATTGTGATAATTACACTAATTTGCTATCTAGGTTTTTGGAAATGGTTAAATAATTGGGTTTAAAATTATAATTAGTTTTTTTTATGACTTCATTAACATTATTAAGTGTGGTTTAATGTCTTTAGTTCATGCAAATCCAAACTAAATTGTTGTTTATGCATTTTTGCTAAAATGGTTGAAATTTGGGTAAAATTGCAAACTAGTTTTTTTTTAACGTATATAGTTTGATGAGATTAAATTGTGGTTATGGGTTATATGACTTATTTAAGTTATTTAATAAGTATTATGGCCGCTAGAATTGTTTAAACGTCGAGTTTTGTACTAAAACGGGAAATTTTGCTTGCTAGTTTTTCGGAAAAACGGCTTTTAAAGTGAATTTGGGGTTTTTGTGAGTTTTAACCTATTTTATATTAAAATTAGTGTTCGCGAATGTGCAAATGAGTGTATTTGGGTTTTTCTCGATGGTTTGGCGTTTGTATGCCGACATCGAGGGTTTTTGGGTTGATTTGTGAAAAGCAACCATAGGTTTTGACCTATGTGGGATTCGTGTGTCGTTTTGGTCATGAGTCGGATTTTAATGCGATACGGTGCGTAATGATATGTAGATACCCCATGTGGACTTTGAGACGACAAGAAAGCGCGTGGCGGCGTCGGCACCGGCAAGCGAGGACCAGGTGAGTAGATTTATATCTACGGTGAGAAGTCGGGTGGATGGCGTATAGCACCCCCGCAGTTCGTGGTGATGTATACGAATACGTATACACACATTTATTGATTATATATTGTTTGAGATTATTGATGATAGAGATGGATCCTTGGTGTGATTAGATTGGTTTAGTGTTGCGAAACCCTAGAGTAGTGGTTGCACCACACATACACACACACCCATATTTGCATACATTCTTCTTTCATATGTGCGTACATGGGATTATATATTGATGTGTATATTTACACATGGGTATGGGACTATGTGTTTATATACTGGATTTGAGGATAGTAATTGGGATTTGAGATGAGTCGATGATATTGGGCTTGAGGCCAGAAGATCCGTGATGTGTTTTGGTTCGTATTGAGATACGACATGATGTTTTAGCGGGTCTTTTTGACGTAGTGATTCTTATACATGCATGCATACATAGATGGTATCAATATTGTACTAGACGTAGATCAGAACCCCGATCATGATATTTGATAAAGAGGATATCAGATGAATAGTATGTTGAATATGATATTGACCCGTACCCAGATTTGGGATGTCGTACGACGGATTTACGTACGAGCTATATTTTGATGATTGATCCGCACTCTTGACTTGGGATGTCTGATTATAGATATGATATCGGATATGATATTATTGAGGCGGGATCACCAACTAATATATATACAGGTATGTATATGTATCGACTCAGATGTTAGGCGGTTTCCTTACCTGTAGTTCAGCTTGTTAGTTCAGCCGTATAGTTTAGTGTAGTTGTTAGATTAGATTAGACTTCTTACCTATTTCTAAAACTAACGAATCGTGGGTATTTTAAAAGACAACCCAAGGGATCCTACGGATATTTCAAAAGACGTATCTTTTCATAAAAACACCGTAGCCCCTATTTTCAAAACCCCGTGATTCGTGTTATTTCAAAAGGCACCATTTGTAGGACTTATATTAGATTAATGCAAATTAGTTATCGTTGCGTCTAGTTTTCAGCTCCCGCACATTATTGCTGTTCGCTCTGCCTCGCATACTTATTTTGCTGCATATTCCATTATTGATATCATGCTGTTAGGACACCAGCACCATTACCGATGATGCGTATGTACCACGTACGCCTACTTGCCGGCTCATACACATCTTCATCGGTAATTTCCATGTCACGTACACTTTAGAGAATATATTTGCTTGACTTAGCTTGTTAGCTAGTAGTTTTGACATGATATTAGTGTACTTCCCTTATATGCCATATTAGACATTGTAGTTATTACCTGCCACTTCATGCATACTGTTATTCAATTGTTCACGCCCAGTTTATTAATCATACATTGCAACTTGGTTATTGATACCATATGCATTCATTATCATTGACATATGCACTTGTGATGATTTCTTGAGATTTATGATATTTCTGGATTTCGGGGAAAGCCGCAAAATTTACAACTTATGATCTTTTAAAATATAAAGTATTGCTGTTTTCTAGTGATGTATGAGTCGTCCACCATGAGTTTGCTGATGGATTTCGAGACCCGATTCGAGGAGACGGATGAAGCGTTTCGGGTACATGGTGGACCCGGTAAGGTACCCCGGGGCAAGAAGCGCGTGATGATGACGATGTGAGCCTGGCAGGGGAGTACTACCTACCGGTGATATTACCCGACGCGTCGGATATCCGGAGGATACCGTCGTGGTCTTGAGATGGATGGTAGGGGCCGGTCTGGACTGACGGCGCCCTAAATATTGTGATTGAGGTACAGAGACTGTGATACCGAGATATCGAGATATTGGGATTACGTTTTATGCCGATGCTAGGCACTGTTTTATGCCGATTTCATTATGATACCTCATTTTGAAAATATACAAAGGAAATCTCACTAATTTATGAAAACAGTTTCTTCATTTGCATGTATTCTGTCTTCATGCATTCATACCTCATTCATATGATATATTGCTACCTGAGGCACTGACACAGGCACATGAGATTACACTCGGGTTAGATATTTACCCTAGCCTTGTTATAGGCTGCATGTTATTGGAGGATTATATATTATGATCGTATGACCTAGGATTGCGTCATACATGCGATTTTTATTCGTAGATGTTTTTCTATTCACGAGTTGGCAACTCACCCCCGTTGTGCCCCAGTTTCTTGCAGGTTTTGCCGTACATGTTTCTTTACGGCTTGCGGGCTCAGTTTCATTCGGGTGACTTGCTAGTAGGTGGGTTTTTCTTGTATCGTACCCATCATATTACCTTGTATAATATTATTCCGTTGTATCTAGTAAATTCCATCAACCAAACTTGTATTTATTGAGATAGAGGCCAGTGTTGTTTATTCTTTCGACCTTAGAGTCGCTCGTTATATTTCTGGTGGTTTTTTTGTGTTTTGATCCTCGCCGTTGGCGTTGTATATTTTATTTCTTGTGTGGTTGGGACCGTCGATTGACGAAGAGCTAGCTCCCGCTTGGGGATGCCTTTTTCTTGATTTCGTATACTATTCATGTTGTATCCCGTTTGGGAGCCAGTTTTTACAAAGGAGACTCTGCCGAAATTTTCAGTAAATTTTTGATGTTTTTAAAAACCGCATAATTCGGCTTATGCTGTTGAAACTACTTGGTTTAAGTTGGTTTTTCCTGCACTCTACTACTTTTCTTGGTTTGGATTTCTCGGTTTTCGGTTTACTTAGATTACGTATGCCTCGAGACGTTCGTAGTTTAAGTGCCGGTCATGTTCCGTACTTTCGGGTCGTGACAAAGTTGGTATCAGAGCATTCGGTTTTACCTTCGGAGCGTAGGATGACCCTTGGTTGATGGAATAGGTGACTAAAGTAGAGTGACGTACCGTTGGTATGTTCTGCGGCATATTTACGACACGCCACTCCACTTAAGAAGCTTTAGGATGTACATTTCCTTGTTCAGTATTATATTCCTTCCTGATCTAGCCTCATCGGTACCAGTTTGGTTTTGCTGCTACGGTTACGGGCAGGGAGAGCTACGGCTAGAGTTGCGGTCAGCACAAGCTCGTCACGAAAACTGACCAGGGCGAAATTCCGGCGACACACGATTGCAGAGATGTGTCTTTTTATTGTGTTTCCGCGCCACGAGCATTTGGCGGATTGCCTTTATGAGGTTACTCGGAGGTGCTGATCGACACTAGAGAATTGAGCCAATGATACAGGCCAACCAGATTTTGATGACCGTTGGTGTGTTGCTTATTCATGATGGTCGAGGCACTGTTCAGCGTGCAGACGAGAGAGCCAGTTATTGCTGCAAACGACGAGATATTGCCCCAGATGCTGGAGTTAGTGCAGAATGAGTTATACTAAAAGATGATAGAAGGTCGCTAGTCATCGAGGATGAATGACTAGGACATGTGGATCGTTCGCTTACCCCGATGCGAGGTCATCAGATAGATTGATTCCAGCTAGAGACGACTTCACGCAGAGACGTGAGCGTCGACAGAGACAATCGAAAGTCGGAAACCTATATTCCAAGTTTAAAGTAGTCGGAAAGACATGCAGGCAATTCTATGGTCCCTCTAGAAGAATGAAACCCTAACTCGACTTAATGACCGTGTGAAAGCCTTTGAACCTTCGGGTTTGCGGCGCCATTAGTGAGGCTTGGGTTTGCCCTTCTACGGCTGGACCACCAATGCTGTGGTATGTACTCGATACTATTATACTGTACCCAAGATGTTGAGCTCTTGGGGGATTATGAGGTTTTGACGACTCGATCAGATGGCTCGACTTAATTCGGATGCTAGGTGGTGAGATGCATTCTTGGGAGACTCCAGATACGAGGATAGTCGTTGGAGCTCAGTCCATGCAGCCATGACGAGACGAGTCCAAAGCAGACGACATTAGAGAACAGTGAAGTAGGAGGTTCGTACCAGATCTAGATGAGATGACATTCCACTCCGCCGACATCAGAGATGCGATGCTCATGCCGAGGCATGGTACTTGGACTTACCTTCCAGAAGGAGTTGCGATGAGTATGTAGCCGTTCCGGAACGAGAACAGATCTAGTAAGGGACGATGACTTCCGGACGGTTCGGCAGAGACGAAATTTGGGAGAGATCTCGATAGGACCTTTCTGGAATGAATTACGAGAAAACTAGGACCCAGGAGTGGTCATGTTGCGCACACCGGCAGGCCAGAGTTCAGGATCGTCGACAAGATATGCTATGAGTGACCCCGACAGTTGGCCAGAGATTCTTGGAGGATGTTCTTGAGCGGATGTAACGTTTTAAAATTTAATAAATAAATAAATAAACAAAGAATATAGAAATGAGGAATGGTGTTTAATAATTAAGGCATGGGGAGTGTTGTCTAGAAAATTCCTCACAATTTTCCCTCACTGGCCGAGCACAATTGGCAGCCCCTCCTCTTTTTCTTCATCTCACACTCTACAAGCATTCACAAAAAATAAAATAAAATAAATTCCCAATCTCTTTCCAAATGGCTTCCATCATTCTCTGCAATCAGCAGGCCACCCAATATTTGCCTCACCATCATATACAAATAGCAAGCAACAATCATTTCCTCCACTCTCATCATCTAGACAAATATCCTCTCTTGGATATTATGTTCCAACAACCATTATCCCAGAGCAAATCGTCATCGTCGAGTTCCCCGGCGTCATCCTTCGCCCTATCGGCTCCTTCAAGAACCCCTCCGACTACCACTACCAAACCCAAAAGCCCAACGTCGATCCTGACCTCAACCATCGCTTCGTCTTCCAGTTCTACTCCCGTGAGTTCAATCCCTAATTCGACGTGTACGCCTCCGATTCCATCAACCTCCTCCGACAATCTGAGATCAATTTCAAAAAAAAAATTAAGGCTTTAGGGTCTCTACACAGGTGGGTCATTCTAGAAATCAAAGGGTCAAAGAATTACAGAAGAATTTTGAGAATAAGAAGAAGAGTAAGAAGGCCAAGGATAAAGTCAACTCAGAAGCTGTTGAGTTTAGGGTCAAGCTTGAGATGTGCTTCAAGGCTGGAGATGTGATGGGCGCAATCTCTTTGTATGATTCAGCATTGGAGCAAGGTATCAATTTAGAGCAATACCATTATAATATAATTCTCTATCTTTGCTCTTCTGCTTCAATTGGGGTCATTCACCCTGCAAAGAGCAGATCTTGTGTTTCTAGTAGTAGTAATAAAACTAATGTCAGTGATGATTCTGATGACGATTTCGATTCTAATCATAGAGGAGATGATGATGATGGCCTTCCAATTATCAAAGTGAGCGACGATGTTAGAGTCTATGCGAGAAGTAGAGGGTTTGAGATCTACGAACAAATGTGTTTGCAGGAAATTCCGATGATGCGAAGCGGCATTGGCAGCGGTTGCTCCGATGGCAATGTCGATGAATAATGTGACATGGCATTTGAGATAGTGAAACCGATGAAGGTAATGGGTATAACCCCACGGCTGAGATCATATGGCCCTACTATATTTGCCTATTGCAATAATGGCAAGGTCGATAAAGCGTTTGAAGTCGAAAAACATATGTTAGAGTCTGGTGTGACTCCTGGAGAGCAGGAATTGGAGGCAGTTTTGAAAGCTAGTGTGAGTGCTCAAAGAGGAGACAAGGTTTACTATTTGCTTCAGAAGCTTAGGACTAATGCGAGGCAAGTGAGTCCGTCAACTGCAGAATTACTTGAGGCTTGGTTTAGGAGCTCAACGACTTCAAGAGTAGGGAAGAGGAAATTTGATGCGAAAATGGTAGAAACAGCAATGGAGAATGACGGTGGGGGTTGTCATGGCTTTGGTTGGTTGGGTAAGGGGAAATGGTCGGTGGCAAGAACTAAGGTTGATGGTTGTGGAGTTTGTATGGGTTGTGGTGAGAAATTGGTCACGATAGATCTTGATCCGATCGGGAAGGATAATTTTGCAAGGTGTATAGCATCTATAGCCAATAAAAGGGAGACGAACTCAAGCTTTCAAAAATTCCAGAGATGGTTAGACTACTATGGCCCTTTTGAAGCTGTTGTTGACGCTGCAAATGTCGGCCTTTTCAGCCGAAGACAATTTTCATTAACAAAGGTTAATGCAGTTGTGAATGCAGTGAGGCAGAAGCTTCCATCAAAGAAATGGCCTATGATCATTGGGCATAATAGGCATTTGTTGGGACCCAAGATGGCTCGACCTTTAAATGATAAGCTAATAGAGAAATGGAAAAATGCAGATTCTATATATGCAACTCCGACGGGATCCAATGATGACTACTTCAAGTCATTTTAGGCAATAACATATGGTTCAGGTACTGGTGGTATGCAGCTATAATATGCAAAAGCTTGATTGTTACAAATGATGAGATGAGAGATCATGCATTCCAGATCTTAAGAAATGATTTCATACCCAAATGGAAAGAAAGACACCAGGTGCATTTCAGGTTTCGTGATGGCAGTTTTGAGTTTCAGATGCCTCCTCCCTGTTCTGTCGTGATTCGGGAATCGGAGATAGGCCACTGGCACATTCCTATTTCATTAGAAGATGACCCAGGGAAAGAAAGGACCTGGGTATGTGTGACACGCATGGGCTTGAATGCGGCAGTACCTGTTTCGTCGGTTTTTCATGAAGGTACCCCCTCACGTGGACTTCGGACGAGGAAGAAGAGGAGGATGGCGACATCGTCTTCGGCAGACAAGGAGCAGGTGAGTAGATATATATCTACGGGGGAAATCGGGTGGATGGCGTTTAGCACCCCCGCAACGTAGAATAGGAATATTGCTTATTGTCATTAGGAAGTCGGACGTGACCTTAGATTCTTGGCGAGTAGGAACCTATTAAAGACCTTAGATTGGACTAGACTGGTTTAGATAGACTTTACCAAAGAATGAATGTCTTGGAGGAAATTCGTAGGTTTCAGGTAGACACACACGCACGCACATATAGAAACTGGACTTGGTGTATATGTGTATGTGTATATATATGTAGGATTGTGTGTGGATATATATATACACATGTATATGTGATATTAGGATGTTATATGATACATGGGGATGAGACGATATAACTGAGCTTAATGCCGTGATCTCTTGGTTATACCGCACTTTTGATTCGAGGAAGCCATACTACGTACGTGACGCTATTGAGACTGGATCGCCGACTATTAGAGAGATGGACTCAGACCTTAGGTGGACTCTTATTTCTTGTCGACTAGTTTCTTAGGTTTAGTTTCTTAGGGGGTTAGATAGATACTAGTTTAGGCTCGAGTCATATAGTTGTAGTTATACTTGTATATCAAATGAGTGGTATTTACACATCTGTCTTTACTTTCAGACCGTAATCATTACGGTGCATGTTCATACATATATTTCTATAATCAGAATAAAACTTTGCCTGTTAGGACACTAGCACCATTACCGATGATGCGCATATTCCACGCACACTCATTGCCGACTCACACACACATCATCGGTAATTACTATGTCACGTACACTTTAGAATACAATATCTTTTATTGATAGAATTAGCTAGAGACTTGATCAATATAGCATTGTGATTACTCTCAGATGATAGTCTAGACATGGTATTTATTACTTAGACATTTCATGCATTCACATTTTATGTTATCATGCAGTATTATGGGGCATATGCCGACACTTATCACTTACTCATGATTTTGAGATTTGGGTTTCTATGAGATTTCTGGATTTTTAGGGAAAACCGCAAGAATATATAAAAACTTCTCTCTCTCCTCCTCTCTTTTTAAAATATAAGATGCGGTTTTCTCGTGATGTATGTGTCGTCCACCATGAGATTTCATGTTTTCTGATGGATTTCGAGACCCGATTCGAGGAGTGGATGAACCGTTTCGGGTACATGGTGGGCCCGGTATGGTACCCCGGGGCAAGAAGATCGAGTTGTAGATGATGAGACTGGCAGGGGAAGACTACCTACCGGTGATGTCTGGCGCGGCGGATATCCGGAGGATACCGACCGTTGTCGTGAGATTTGATGATATGGGCCGATCCGGACCGACGGAGCCCGAGATATTGAGACTATGAGATATTGAGACTATGAGGTATTGAGACTTGAGATTTACATGTTTTGTGTCGATACTTGACACGGATTTCCATGGATTTCATCGTTGATATTTCAGATTTCTGTACACATTTTACCATGATAAAAGCTAAAGATTTCTTATACAGATATATCCAGATTTCAGGTTTGGTGATTTTACATTCATGGTGCATGCATACTCATTCACATGACATATTACTCTTGAGGTACAGACACGAGCACGGAGTATTTGCACTTATACGTAGTTTATTACCCTGCACTATTAGATGACTAGTGAGATATTATTATATTATTATGACCTAGGACAGCGTCGTGCATTCGATTTCTTTTCGTAGATGTCTTCTACTCACGAGTTGGCAACTCACCCCCGTTGTGCCAAATTTTATTACAGGTTCGATGTACAGGTTTCCCTGACAGCTTGCTGGCACATCTTTTCTTCAGGGTTATTTGCACGGTAGGTTGGTTCACTTGTATCTGAACCACCATTGTATTTTTATTCTTTCATTTGTATCTAGTAAGCTCCATCAACCATACTTGTATTACTTGATAAGCTTATTGGACCAGTCTTTTATTTCGACCTTAGAGTCGCGCATGTATTATTCTGATCTGGTGGTTTTGTTTTGTTTTGAGTTTTGAGCCTCGCCTTTCGGCGTTGTATATTATTGTGCTTGTTGGGATTGTTTCCTCCTGTTGGCGTTGAGCTAGCTCCCGTTTGGGGATCTTTTTTTATTGCTTATGTATATTATACTTGTTGTACCCGTTTGAGGCCAGTTTTTACAGAGGTGACTCTGCCGAAATTTTTGGGAAATTTGCTGATGCTTTTTAAACTTGTTTTCTTTTTCTTCTTCTTCTTCTTTTATGGTTTAGATTTCTGGGCTTCGGCTTACTTAGGTTATGTGGCGCCTCTAGACGCTTCGTAATCTAAGTGCCGATCGCGTTCCGTACTTTCGGGGCGTGACAAAGTTGGTATCGGAGCGCTAGGTTTAACCTTGTATAAGTCTAGGTGACCCTTGGTTGATGGAGTAGGCGATTTAGGTAGAGTAACGTACCGTGGGTATGGTCCGCGGCATACTTACGTTACGCTACTCTGCTTAAGGAGCCCTTGGATGTACATTGTTTGCACCGTATTTCATTCGTTCCTTTGATCTATCTTCATCGATGTCGGAGGGTGGTTCTGTTACCACGGGCGCACGGGCAGAGGGAGCTGCGGCTCGAATGCGATAACCATTAGGGTATTGGTTATTCTTGAGGATTGAAGCATTGTTTAGCGTGCGGACGAAGGGTATTCACATGCCGTCCGGATGAAGTTAAAGGGTTCGAACGATTATCAGAAAACTATTTTCCCAAGTTTAAAGTATTCGGAAGAACATGCAGGTATTTCGATGGACCCTCTAGAAGAATGAAACCCTAACCCGACATAATGACCACGAGAACGCCCTTGAACCTTAGGGTTTACGGCAGTTCCGCGGTGCCATTAGTGAGGCTTGGGTTTGCCCTTCTACGGTTGGATCATCGATGCTGGGGTATGTACTGGATATTTTTAAGCTGTACTTGAGTGTTGAGCTCTCAGGGAATTATGGGATTTTGATGGATTGATCGAAAGGTTTAATGTAGTTCGGATATCAGGTGAAGGGATCGACTATGTGGGAGACTCTAGACATGAGTATTGCCGTGGGTAGCACAGTCAGCACAGCTACGAAGAGACGAGTTCGAAGCAATCGACATCAGAGGAAAGAGGCGCACATTGACGATAGTGTTTATGATTGTGATTTAGTGATTTGAATTTCATATTTTCGTTGATTGGATTTTGGTATTTTGATAACTTTGTTCTACGATTGGTATTTCATGTGTGTACCTTCATTACATTCAATTTGTGTTTCATATGTCAGTTGTATTGATGTTGTTTAGTACACACCCAGTACACTTGATTTGGTTTTATATATTTTGAGATTTTTGATTTGATTTCGTGCATAGGGGTTACCCATGATTTTGACATATGTTTCGACCTAGTTTTCATGCATTTTTGTACTGTGATTTCGATTTTTATATTCGATATATGTTTTCGTGCACCATGTGCACCTGATTAGGATTCTTACGCATACTTGGTGCACTTGATGCGATTTTGTGCACACCAGATGCACTAAATAGGGGTTTTGTGCAGATTAGATGCACCTGATAGTGAGTCGTGCACGCCCGTTGCACTTGACAGATGTTTTGGTGCACACCTGTTGCACTTATTTTGTTTTTGTGTGTATTCATGGTATCTGTATTTGGTTTCGATTTCAGTGCGCACCGGACGCACATGATATTTTATTGATGTGATTGGGATTGATTTCAGTTTGAGCAGTATGTTTAATAATCATTATTATTTGATTTAGTAACCAGGTGGGACGTGTATGTTAAATAAAAGATATATATATATAGCTATTTTTTTAAAAAAATAAACGTCCGCTACTTATGCCGTGACACGCGCATCGCACGACGATTTTTTTAAAAAAAAGAGATTTTTTTTGCATGCTTCTTTATTCAGATGTTTGGACGATTTTACTACGATGCGCACTATATATAAGTTATAGTTGTAATGTATATCATGTTGGTTTTCGTATTGGCTTTGATATTTTATTCTATTGGCTTTGATATTTTATTCTCACCATAACTCCGATGATTGCGTTATGTTTGACAAAATTTTGAGTTTTAGTTATGTACTCGTTTTTCATGCGCATGCATTGCGCTAAGATGTGTTTTATATATTGATGATTTCGGAGCCCCGACGATTTGAGTGTTTTGGCTAAGTGTTTTAGTATTTGGGGGAGTTTTAATTTAAATTCGGGGACCGAATTTTTTAAGGGGGGAAGATTGTAACGTTTTAAAATTTAATAAATAAATAAATAAATAAACAAAGAATATAGAAATGAGGAATGGTGTTTAATTATTAAGGCATGGGGAGTGTTGTCTAGAAAATTCCTCACAATTTTCCCTCACTGGCCGAGCACAATTGGCAGCCCCTCCTCTTTTTCTTCATCTCACACTCCACAAGCATTCACAAAAAATAAAATAAAATAAATTCCCAATCTCTTTCCCAATGGCTTCCATCATTCTCTGCAATCAGCAGGCCACCCAATATTTTCCTCACCATCATATACAAATAGCAAGCAACAATCATTTCCACCACTCTCATCATCTAGACAAATATCCTCTCTTGGAAATTATGTTCCAACAACCATTATCCCAGAGCAAATCGTCATCGTCGAGTTCCCCGGCGTCATCCTTCGCCCTATCGGCTCCTTCAAGAACCCCTCCGACTACCACTACCAAACCCAAAAGCCCAACGTCGATCCTGACCTCAACCATCGCTTCGTCTTCCAGTTCTACTCTCGTGAGTTCAATCCCCAATTCGACGTGTACGCCTCCGATTCCATCATCCTCCTCCAACAATCTGAGATCAATTTCAAAAAAAAATTGAGGCTTTAGGGTCTCTACACAGGTGGGTCATTCTAGAAATCAAAGGGTCAAAGAATTACAGAAGAATTTTGAGAATAAGAAGAAGAGTAAGAAGGCCAAGGATAAAGTCAACTCAGAAGCTGTTGAGTTTAGGGTCAAGCTTGAGATGTGCTTCAAGGCTGGAGATGTGATGGGCGCAATCTCTTTGTATGATTCAGCATTGGAGCAAGGTATCAATTTAGAGCAATACCATTATAATATAATTCTCTATCTTTGCTCTTCTGCTTCAATTGGGGTCATTCACCCTGCAAAGAGCAGATCTTGTGGTTCTAGTAGTAGTAATAAAACTAATGTCAGTGATGATTCTGATGACGATTTTGATTCTAATCATAGAGGAGATGATGATGATGGCCTTCCAATTATCAAAGTGAGCGACGATGTTAGAGTCTATGCGAGAAGTAGAGGGTTTGAGATCTACGACCAAATGTGTTTGCGGGAAATTCCGATGATGCGAAGCGGCATTGACAGCTGTTGCTCCGATGGCAATGTCGATGAATAATGTGACATGGCATTTGAGATAGTGAAACCGATGAAGGTAATGGGTATAACCCCACGGCTGAGATCATATGGCCCTACTATATTTGCCTATTGCAATAATGGCAAGGTCGATAAAGCGTTTGAAGTCGAAAAACATATGTTAGAGTCTGGTGTGACTCCTGGAGAGCAGGAATTGGAAGCAGTTTTGAAAGCTAGTGTGAGTGCTCAAAGAGGAGACAAGGTTTACTATTTGCTTCAGAAGCTTAGGACTAATGCGAGGCAAGTGAGTCCGTCAACTGCAGAATTACTTGAGGCTTGGTTTAGGAGCTCAACGACTTCAAGAGTAGGGAAGAGGAAATTTGATGCGAAAATGGTAGAAACAGCAATGGAGAATGACGGTGGGGGTTGGCATGGCTTTGGTTGGTTGGGTAAGGGGAAATGGTCGGTGGCAAGAACTAAGGTTGATGGTTGTGGAGTTTGTATGGGTTGTGGTGAGAAATTGGTCACGATAGATCTTGATCCGATCGGGAAGGATAATTTTGCAAGGTGTATAGCATCTATAGCCAATAAGAGGGAGACGAACTCAAGCTTTCAAAAATTCCAGAGATGGTTAGACTACTATGGCCTTTTTGAATCTGTTGTTGACGCTGCAAATGTCGGCCTTTTCAGCCGAAGACAATTTTCATTAACAAAGGTTAATGCAGTTGTGAATGCAGTGAGGCAGAAGCTTCCATCAAAGAAATGGCCTATGATCATTGGGCATAATAGGCGTTTGTTGGGACCCAAGATGGCTCAACCTTTAAATGATAAGCTAATAGAGAAATGGAAAAATGCAGATTCTATATATGCAACTCCGACGGGATCCAATGATGACTACTTCAAGTCATTTTAGGCAATAACATATGGTTCAGGTACTGGTGGTATGCAGCTATAATATGCAAAAGCTTGATTGTTACAAATGATGAGATGAGAGATCATGCATTCCAGATCTTAAGAAATGATTTCATACCCAAATGGAAAGAAAGACACCAGGTGCATTTCAGGTTTCGTGATGGCAGTTTTGAGTTTCAGATGCCTCCTCCCTGTTCTGTCGTGATTCGGGAATCGGAGATAGGCCACTGGCACATTCCTATTTCATTAGAAGATGACCCAGGGAAAGAAAGGACCTGGGTATGTGTGACACGCATGGGCTTGAATGCGGCAGTACCTGTTTCGTCGGTTTTTCATGAAGGTACCCCCTCACGTGGACTTCGGACGAGGAAGAAGAGGAGGATGGCGACATCGTCTTCGGCAGACAAGGAGCAGGTGAGTAGATATATATCTACGGGGGAAATCGGGTGGATGGCATTTAGCACCCCCGCAACGTAGAATAGGAATATTGCTTATTGTCATTAGGAAGTCGGACGTGACCTTAGATTCTTGGCGAGTAGGAACCTATTAAAGACCTTAGATTGGACTAGACTGGTTTAGATAGACTTTACCAAAGAATGAATGTCTTGGAGGAAATTCGTAGGTTTCAGGTAGACACACACGCACGCACATATAGAAACTGGACTTGGTGTATATGTGTATGTGTATATATATGTAGGATTGTGTGTGGATATATATATACACAACATGTATATGTGATATTAGGATGTTATATGATACATGGGGATGAGACGATATAACTGAGCTTAATGCCGTGATCTCTTGGTTATACCGCACTTTTGATTCGAGGAAGCCATACTACGTACGCGACGCTATTGAGGCTGGATCGCCGACTATTAGAGAGATGGACTCAAACCTTAGGTGGACTCTTATTTCTTGTCGACTAGTTTCTTAGGTTTAGTTCCTTAGGGGGTTAGATAGATACTAGTTTAGGCTCGAGTCATATAGTTGTAGTTATACTTGTATATCAAATGAGTGGTATTTACACATCTGTCTTTACTTTCAGACCGTAATCATTATGGTGCATGTTCATACATATATTTCTATAATCAGAATAAAACTTTGCCTGTTAGGACACTAGCACCATTACCGATGATGCGCATATTCCACGCACACTCATTGCCGACTCACACACACATCATCGGTAATTACTATGTCACGTACACTTTAGAATACATTATCTTTTATTGATAGAATTAGCTAGAGACTTGATCAATATAGCATTGTGATTACTCTCAGATGATAGTCTAGACATGGTATTTATTACTTAGACATTTCATGCATTCACATTTTCATGTTATCATGCAGTATTATGGAGCATATGCCGACACTTATCACTTACTTACTCATGATTTTGAGATTTGGGTTTCTATGAGATTTCTGGATTTTTAGGGAAAACCGCAAGAATATATAAAAACTTCTCTCTCCTCCTCTCTTTTTAAAATATAAGATGCGGTTTTCTCGTGATGTATGTGTCGTCCACCATGAGATTTCATGTTTTCTGATGGATTTCGAGACCCGATTCGAGGAGTGGATGAACCGTCTCGGGTACATGGTGGGCCCGGTATGGTACCCCGGGGTAAGAAGATCGAGTTGTAGACGATGAGCCTGGCAGGGGAAGACTACCTACCGGTAATGTCTGGCGCGACGGATATCCGGAGGATACCGACCGTTGTCGTGAGATTTGATGATATGGGCCGATCCGGACCGACGGAGCCCGAGATATTGAGACTATGAGATATTGAGACTATGAGGTATTGAGACTTGAGATTTACATGTTTTGTGTCGATACTTGACACGGATTTCCATGGATTTCATCGTTGATATTTCAGATTTCTGTACACATTTTACCATGATAAAAGCTAAAGATTTCTTATACAGATATATCCAGATTTCAGGTTTGGTGATTTTACATTCATGGTGCATGCATACTCATTCACATGACATATTACTCTTGAGGTACAGACACGAGCACGGAGTATTTGCACTTATACGTAGTTTATTACCCTGCACTATTAGATGACTAGTGAGATATTATTATATTATTATGACCTAGGACAGCGTCGTGCATTCGATTTCTTTTCGTAGATGTCTTCTACTCACGAGTTGGCAACTCACCCCCGTTGTGCCAAATTTTATTACAGGTTCGATGTACAGGTTTCCCTGGCAGCTTGCTGGCACATCTTTTCTTCTGGGTGATTTGCACGGTAGGTTGGTTCACTTGTATCTGAACCACCATTGTATTTTTATTCTTTCATTTGTATCTAGTAAGCTCCATCAACCATACTTGTATTACTTGATAAGCTTATTGGACCAGTCTTTTATTTCGACCTTAGAGTCGCGCATGTATTATTCTGATCTGGTGGTTTTGTTTTGTTTTGAGTTTTGAGCCTCGCCTTTCGGCGTTGTATATTATTGTGCTTGTTGGGATTGTTTCCGCCTGTTGGCCTTGAGCTATCTCCCGTTTGGGGATGTTTTTTTTATTGCTTATGTATATTATACTTGTTATACCCGTTTGAGGCCAGTTTTTACAGAGGAGACTCTGCTAAAATTTTTGGGAAATTTGCTGATGCTTTTTAAACTTGTTTTCTTTTTCTTCTTCTTCTTTTATGGTTTAGATTTCTGGGCTTCGGCTTACTTAGGTTATGTGGCGCCTCTAGACGCTTCGTAATCTAAGTGCCGATCACGTTCCGTACTTTCGGGACGTGACAGCGGGACTATTCCGCCATACTTGATTTTGGTATTTTGAGCGATATATTCGCATGATTTGGTTTTGATGATTGAGTTACATGATATCATTTTCATGCGCCATGGTTGCACCTACTGAGTATTTATGATTTCTGCACAGTGTTGCACTTGATATCGTTTTCGTGCCTTGGTTTCTCATGTTTATGATTTTATGGGTTTCATACAGTTGAGTTGATTTTGTGCGCATATACGCACACGATTTGGTTTTTGCACTCGGTATAGTTCATATATGCTTGCAGTGCAGTGATACGCATTTTATGCACTTAGATGTACTGTACTTCGATTTCGATTGTGATGTTCGATATTTGTTTTGTGCACCTTGTGCACTTGATTGGATTTTGCGCATGTTCGGTGCTTGATATTGGATTTCATGATTTCGTGCATGATGGATGCACCTGATTTGGGGTTTTTCGCGCATGTTGGGCGCATGTTATGAGATAGGATTTTGGTGCACACCAGATGCACTAAATCGAGATTCTTCGTGCTTGTCAGACGCACCTGTCCTTGCTGTCAGGCACACACGTTGCCTATGACAGATGTTGTGTGCACAACCGATGCACTTTGATGTTGTTTCTGTGCGCTTGTATGGCACGTATATGGATTTTGATTTCCGTGCGCACCAGACGCACGTAGTATTCATATGCGTATTTTGGGATTGATTTAACCTATAGAGCAGTACGTTTTTGTGATATTTGCTATGTGTTCTCGTACTGAGCAGGACTAGTCAGAGGACAGTACCTGAATATATTTTGCATGCCTTGATAGTTATCGAAGGGATTTCCAAAAAGCGAGCTATAGTCTCAGTATTTACCTACGTGTCTGAAACGACACGAAACATTTTATAAAGGAAACCCTTCTGAAATTGCTTCCAAAACGGCGGGACGTGCATATTAAACAAAGGATATATATATATATATATATATGTAGTTATTTTTTTTACAATAAACGTCCGCCACTGTACAGTGCTGCGAGCATCGCACAACGATTTGAAAAAGATTTGGCATGCATTGCTTCCAGATGTTTTAATGATGTATATCATACTGATTTTCATTTTTGATTTGGACATTGTGTCTTCACCATGACTCCGATGATTGCGGGATGCTGGATGGAGTTTTGATTTGAGTTATATGCTTATTTTTCATGCGCATGCGCTGCGCTACGATTTGTTTTATGTATTTTTGATTTCGGAGCCCCGACGACTTAATGGTATTGCTTAGATGTTTTAGTATTTGGGGGGAGTTTTAATTTAAATTCGGGGACCGAATTTCTTTAAGGGGGGAAGATTGTAACGTTTTGAAAATCGTTTCGGTGAAATTTCGAAAAAAAACGGTAAAATAAGGGGGTTTTCTGTAAAAAGTCAAAATACAAATATCTTATTATAAAAATTAAATATACATATTCTAGCTATGTAATTGCTAGTATTTGGTGTTTATTGAGCCACTGGTGAAATTTCAAATTTTCTGAAAAAAATTATTTTAATATTATTTTAAGCCGTCACTAATATATTTAATTAGGGAAAATTACAAATTGGAATGAGTTGAAAAAAATTTTGTGCATCATAAAACTTTAAATAAAATTTTATCATATGGTTTTTGAAACGAAATCGTTTGCCAAAACGGTTTAGAAAATATCGAAGAAAAAGGCTTTTTTCGGTGAAATTTGTGTAAATAGTTGTTTGGGGTATAACATTTATCTTTTTCCCCCACACCCACACCCACACTCACTCACCCCCATCCCCATGTGGCTGAATTCAGTAGCACATCCCTCCCCCCATTTCCCCACTCCATTCCACACAAAAAAGAAAAGAAAAGAAAAGAAAAAGGGAAATGAAAGAAAGTTAAAAGGGGGTGTAGACTTTGTCTTTTTCTCCCCATTTTTCTCCACCTCCCTCTCTCTCCTCCCCCACTCCCTTTATGGCCAAAAATTCCTGCACAAACAGCCCTCTTTCTCCCCCCCCATTGTTCCATCTCTTTTGCTTCAAAAAATTCATCAAATACCCATCAAAAAAATCCCAAAATCGAAATCTAGTTCTTACCCATTTTAGTGTAGCCTTAGATGCATGGATCTTGGTGCAAGGATTTCATTTTGGAGGTCTAGATTTCATGTTTGATCATGGATTTGTGAGGTATAAATCTTGGCTTTTTGTTTAATTTGTTGCTAATACTTTAGTCTAGCTTAATTATAAGTTTAATGGTGGTTTAATTGTGTGTTTGAAAGTTCAAGAAAAGAACTTGAATGCAAGTGAGGGTTTGTGAAATTCAAGAGAAGAATTTGAATCATGTTAGGCTTTTATGTTATGAGATTATGCTTGTGTGATGTTTTGACATATTAATGGTTGCTAAATCAAATTAAGTTGTTAGTTAAAAATTGTGATAATTACACTAATTTGCTATCTAGGTTTTTGGAAATGGTTAAATAATTGGGTTTAAAATTATAATTAGTTTTTTTTATGACTTCATTAACATTATTAAGTGTGGTTTAATGTCTTTAGTTCATGCAAATCCAAACTAAATTGTTGTTTATGCATTTTTGCTAAAATGGTTGAAATTTGGGTAAAATTGCAAACTAGTTTTTTTTGAACATATATAGTTTGATGAGATTAAAATGTGTATATGGGTTATATGACTTATTTAAGTTATTTAATAAGTATTATGGCCGCTAGAATTATTTAAACGTCGAGTTTTGTACTAAAACGGGAAATTTTGCTTGCTAGTTTTTCGGAAAAACGGCTTTTAAAGTGAATTTGGGGTTTTTGTGAGTTTTAACCTATTTTATATTAAAATTAGTGTTCGCGAATGTGCAAATGAGTGTATTTGGGTTTTTCTCGATGGTTTGGCGTTTGTACGCCGACATCGAGGGTTTTTGGGTTGATTTGTGAAAAGCAACCATAGGTTTTGACCTATGTGGGATTCGTGTGTCGTTTTGGTCATGAGTCGGATTTTAATGCGATACGGTGCGTTATGATATGTAGGTACCCCATGTGGACTTTGAGACGACAAGCAAGCGGGTGGCGGCGTCGGCACCGGCAAGCGAGGACCAGATGAGTAGATTTATATCTATGGAGAGAAGTCGGGTGGATGGCGTATAGCACCCCCGCAGTTCGTGGTGATGTATACGAATACTTATACACACATTTATTGATTATATATTGTTTGAGATTATTGATGATAGAGATGGATCCTTGGTGTGATTGGATTGGTTTAGTGTTGCGAAACCCTAGAATAGTGGTTGCACCATACATACACACACACCCATATTTGCATACATTCTTCTTTCATATGTGCGTACATGGGATTATATATTGATGTGTATATTTACACATGGGTATGGGACTATGTGTTTATATACTGGATTTGAGGATAGTAATTGGGATTTGAGATGAGTCGATGATATTAGGCTTGAGGCCAGAAGATCCGTGATGTGTTTTGGTTCGTATTGAGATACGACATGATGTTTTAGCGGGTCTTTTTGACGTAGTGATTCTTATACATGTATGCATACTAGATGGTATCAATATTGTACTAGACGTAGATCAGAACCCCGATCATGATATTTGATAAAGAGGATATCAGATGAATGGTATGATGAATGTGATATTGACCCGTACCCAGATTTGGGATGCCGTACGACGGATTTACGTACGAGCTATATTTTGATGATTGATCCGCACTCTTGACTTGGGATGTCTGATTATAGATATGATATCGGATATGATATTATTGAGGCGGGATCACCGACTAATATATATACAGGTATGTATATGTATCGACTCAGATGTTAGGCGGTTTCCTTACCTGTAGTTCAGCTTGTTAGTTCAGCCGTATAGTTTAGTGTAGTTGTTAGATTAGATTAGACTTCTTACCTATTTCAAAAACTAACGAATCGTGGGTATTTTAAAAGACAGCCCAAGGGATCCTACGGATATTTCAAAAGACGTATCTTTTCATAAAAACACCGTAGCCCCTATTTTCAAAACCCTATGATTCGTGTTATTTCAAAAGGCACCATTTGTAGGACTTATATTAGATTAATGCAAATTAGTTATCGTTGCGTCTAGTTTTCAGCTCCCGCACATTATTGCTGTTCGCTCTGCCTCGCATACTTATTTTGCTGCATATTCCATTATTGATATCATGCTGTTAGGACACCAGCACATCGGTAATTGCCATGTCACGTACACTTTAGAGAATTTATTTGCTTGACTTAGCTTGTTAGCTAGTAGTTTTGACATGATATTAGTGTACTTCCCTTATATGCCATATTAGACATTGTAGTTATTACCTGCCACTTCATGCATACTGTTATTCAATTGTTCACGCCTAGTTTATTAATCATACATTGCAACTTGGTTATTGATACCATATGCATTCATTATCATTGACATATGCACTTGTGATGATTTCTTGAGATTTACGATATTTCTGGATTTCGGGGAAAGCTGCAAAATTTACAACTTATGATCTTTTAAAATATAAAGTATTGCGGTTTTCTAGTGATGTATGAGTCGTCCACCATGAGTTTGTTGATGGATTTCGAGACCCGATTCGAGGAGACGGATGAACCGTTTCGGGTACATGGTGGACCCGGTAAAGTACCCCGGGGAAAGAAGCGTGTGATGATGACGATGTGAGCCTGGCAGTGGAGTACTACCTACCGGTGATATTACCCGACACGTCGGATATCCGGAGGATACCGTCGTGGCCTTGAGATGGATGGTAGGGGCCGGTCTGGACTGACGGCGCCCTAGATATTGTGATTGAGGTACAGAGACTGTGATACCGAGATATCGAGATATTGGGATTACGTTTTATGCCGATGCTAGGCACTGTTTTATGCCGATTTCATTATGATACCTCATTTTGAAAATATACAAAGGAAATCTCACTAATTTATGAAAACAGTTTCTTCATTTGCATGTATTCTGTCTTCATGCATTCATACCTCATTCATATGATATATTGCTACCTGAGGCACTGACACAGGCACATGAGATTACACTCGGGTTAGATATTTACCCTAGCCTTGTTATAGACTGCATGTTATTGGAGGATTATATATTATGATCGTATGACCTAGGATTGCGTCATACATGCGATTTTTATTCGTAGATGTTTTTCTATTCACGAGTTTGCAACTCACCCCCGTTGTGCCCCAGTTTCTTGCAGGTTTTGCCGTACATGTTTCTTTACGGCTTGCGGGCTCAGTTTCATTCGGGTGACTTGCTAGTAGGTGGGTTTTTCTTGTATCGTACCCATCATATTACCTTGTATAATATTATTCCGTTGTATCTAGTAAATTCCATCAACCAAACTTGTATTTATTGAGATAGAGGCCAGTGTTGTTTATTCTTTCGACCTTAGAGTCGCTCGTTATATTTCTGGTGGTTTTGAGTTTCCTTTTGAGTTTTGATCCTCGCCGTTGGCGTTGTATATTTTATTGCTTGTGTGGTTGGGACCGTCGATTGACGAAGAGCTAGCTCCCGCTTGGGGATGCCTTTTTCTTGATTTCGTATACTATTCATGTTGTATCCCGTTTGGGAGCCAGTTTTTACAAAGGAGACTCTGCCGAAATTTTCAGTAAATTTTTGATGTTTTTAAAAACCGCATAATTCGGCTTATGCTATTGAAACTACTTGCTTTAAGTTGGTTTTTCCTGCACTCTACTACTTTTCTTGGTTTGGATTTCTGGGTTTTCGGTTTACTTAGATTACGTACGCCTCGAGACATTCGTAGTTTAAGTGCCGGTCATGTTCCGTACTTTCGGGTCGTGACATTTATAAATGGGCAGAGCCCAAAGCAAATTGATGCTCTGCATCCTTTATCGTTAGAGCCCAAATAAAAATAAAAAGAAATACAATGCAAAAGCAAATAAAATTTTGAACATTTTCAACTGGACTTAGCCCAATTTTGGCCGTAAGTCCTCAAATTAAATTGACTGAGCAAGATTGCTCCCTTAAATCAATTTATATCCGGTTCGAGGGTACATCTCCGAGCTCCTCTGACACCTATCGTTGTAATCCTTCAACGACGTCAGAGAGGTGACGGGTCCCGACGACCACACATCAATATGGAATGCGGGGTCCTTAAACTCGTGGACCGAAACGTACTTAAACTAATGTCGGACCGAAACGTCCTTAAACTAATATCGGACCGAGACGTCCTTAAACTAATGTTGGACCGAAACGTCCTTAAACTAATCATGGACCCCCACGTCCCTAAACTGGAATATGGACCACCACGTCCCTAAACTGGTGATGGACCACCACGTCCCTAAACTGGAAAGTGGGCCACCACGTCCCTAAACTGGAGTATGGACCACCACGTTCCTAAACTGGAACAATAGAGCCTCCAAATGCTCTTTTACCTGATCTAAACGATCCCGTTTAAGTCGATCTTAGCCCCAAACACGGCTAACGTATCCTTAAACATTCAAATGGATTATAAAATTCCAAATCATCTCTGGTTCGAGGGTACATCTCCGAGCTCCTCGGACACATGTCGTTGTAATCATTCAACGATATCAGAGAGGTGACGAGTCCTGACGACCATATATTAAACGGATCACTGCGTTAAGTTAATCTTAGTCTAAAACAGGACTAACGTATTCTTAACGAACGTTTAAGTTGATCTTAGACGCAACGCGACTAATGCATCCTTAAACTAAAAACACCAAACCCAAATCTAAGTAAATACGGATTTGGACTAATCCACGTCCTACGGGCGACGGCATTACTCAGTCTCCGTATACAATCCACGGGCAACCACAAACAAAACAAACACACACGACACGAAGTGAAATTCTGGAGAAGGAGAAAGTTGTTACCGCGATGCGGTAGCGTAATTAACTGCAGGGGCTTGCGCCTGCAGGGAAGAGCGTCCCGACAATCAAAAACCCCTCAAGCGAGGGGGAATCTGACGAAGTCTGCTACATCGGCCGCATCTGTCTAAACCTCCAATACACGGTGCTATAAATCAACTTGGCATCTTCGGAGAGGTGGACGGATAAAACCAAATAGCATCTGCCCCGAATCTCAGGCGAGACGTCCACGTCGCGCCGTCTTTCGGAGGGGAACAATGTCTTGGTATTTGGATGACATACACAGAGTAGGAAGTAAAATTCCTATACTATGATCGGTTGTACTGTGGTCGTCACACAGTTGTTTCTCCAGACAGGATATGTATATAATATCAGACATTCTGGTTTCTAGATCTATGGTTTTAGATCTGGATTAGGGTAGTTTCCCAATGTGGGTACTTTGACAGTATTCTAATGGTTTTTAGAATAGATGACTCCTGGCATGGTGGTGTACCTGCAGGTGATGGAGTCACCCTCTCTAAAGGTGTCTTACAGACTAAAGGGGAGGGATGGGCATGATTGGCAGATCACTTGCTTAGGCAACTGAGTCAATCATGAGATGTCAAGTACCACACCAGATGTTGTTTTTGCACTAGATGCAATAAGTTTGTATTAATCCAATCCTGGAGAAACATAAGGAAGCAGTTTTAGAACATAAGTACATGTTCTACGGATTTGATGACGGCAGCCTCCTTCGGGAGACGGTTATCATTCCAGGCTTCAAAGGTGACATGGATGACAGAGAGATTGTCAGAATTATAGTTTTCCCTCTAAAGAGGGACAGTATTATGGACAGGTGGTCCAAGAGGATACTGTGGGAGGCATGGTGCCCGATACTGATTAGGTTCAGTGATCGATACAGTCTAAGAAGTTTGGATTTAGAGTTCATTTTTGAACTGGGTCCCATCAGATATCCAGACATATTCTAAGATAGGTATTACTCAATTCGGGAGATGGCTTTCTCCGCGAACTTGAGATTAAGAGAGATATAGAAAGAAACATCTAGGCGGATCCACTCACTGAGGCTATTTCTTGAACACAATAGTTTTACAAACGGGCTTTGTGAAACTGATTAGTAGAGGAGTTGGATGTTCGGTTTCACACGGGCTGTGAGTAGTCGACATCGCAATAATTAGCCTTAAGTGCAAGTGGGAGATTGTTGGAGATAGTGCCCTCAGAGTCAATTATTGGATCGCAGGTACATGATTGCAATGATTGCGGAGGACCTATACCGGTAGGACAGTCTTACTCAAGATGATAGTATGCTATCTGGTTTGCCTTTATCAGTCGTGTACATGTTCAGGTGACTGATTACATGTTACACTTTGATAGAGCCCTTAGGATCTTGCTTTACTACCAACAGTATGATGACGATCATATACGTGAGAGTTGGGTGGTTTATACGCAAATCCTTAATTGTGGTCCCTAGTCGTGGGAGTTTCGAGACAGGGCATCGATACTCCGGAGTAGACTAGTGTATACAGTCGAGACCCCGACGAGGGGCGGTGGCCGGTCTCACAAGCCACTGGTGTCAGTTGGATCACCTAAGATGTATTCAGGTGCTCATTGGGTTATGAGTACGCCGGACAGAACTCGCCGGGAACCTGCTAGTTGGTATTATACATATCGTCAGATAGCAGTTCCCTGGTGACATGTGTACAGGTTAGTTCATCGACCTGAGGTCGTCATTTGTCTCGTGTGAGTTCCTACTGTGCTTTGATTTCTACCCTACCACGGCTCAAAGGAGTCGAGCAAACAGGTAGTTTTTGGGTACAGTCCCGAGCCACATGGAGGCATGAGAGCGGATCGGCATGGGATTCGTCTCTCTCGGTATTGGGGGCGAGATCGTGCTGTGTCTAGGAGAGCCATTACACAAAGCCCACGGCCGTGGCAGGAGATTTAATGGTAGGTACTCCAGTAGTATCTCAGGGTGTTATTGGGCTACACTCTGACACGACTTATACTGCTATTGGGGGTCTGACGTTACTAGCCCCCTAGGCAGATATGCGATACTCATTGACGAATGGACCGGACTGTATATACATTGTCACTGTTAGGCTCAGTAGGGTTTCCGGATGAGTTCGCTCATCGGCCTCCCTTGAGGTTAGTGTCACGCCCCGCTTCCCAGAGTACGCAAGATTGGGCACGTGACATAGCCAACCATGCTACCTGTGGGTAAGAAGTATCCATCCACAGTCACATTACGGCTGTAGAGATATCAAGAACGAGATAATAAACTAATCTAACACATGTCCAAATCCATAATAACAAGAGTCAATAAATAATAAGTGCGGAAGCAAATGATCCAATACAATAAATAAACAGTACGTCCCATAATGCGGGCTCACATCTGGAAATGAAATGAAATAAATAAACTAATCTCTATGGACTCACAGATCAGCCTGCTGGCTGAAGTACTCCTGCTCGGTCGTCGTCAGTGGTAAGGAATCTGGGCCATGCAAAACCCAGACGTCAGCGCGTCATGTCAACCAATAATAATATGAACATGGTAATAAGCAATGCAGGGATGTACATGAATAAAGCAGTAACATGAAACAACAGTGCAGGGCAATGTGCAGTGGGTAACTAAACTGTTCTATCAGGTTTTCTATTCTAAAGTCTTTGAAATCAATTGGTGACTCGTCGATGTAACTCAATAGTATCTCGTGCGTGCCCGGGACCACGGTCAAGGTTCGCGGGGCTGAATCCGAGACGTGCCGCTAGGCAGTAATAGGTAGCAGGATGGGCGAGTGATGTCAGCATCATCACTCCGGGGCTGGCCAAGCCCGTAAGACTGATCAGAACAGGTATCGAACTGTTGAGTTACAAGTCGGTTTCACCTTTGATTTCCCCATACCCCCAAGTTATGTATGTCAGGTCAGGTATTCAGTAATCAAGGACTAATGCCAACACAGGATCAGGTAACAGGTCAGGTTTGTCTGGATAGACAACAGGAATGGTTCATGAGGACCCCAAGTCAGGTTTGTTGGCTTAGGCATGAGATCAGGTAACAAGTCATGTCATGGTACAACAGAATGAGTCGGTATGTATAGGGTACCATGTCCGGTGCATCAGTATGTATGTATATGTCAAGTGTATCAAGGTCGGGTCAATATGTAATGCAATTGAAGGTGTGCTCACAACAGGTATACAATCGAATAAGGAACAGCAGCAGTAAATAAAGTAAACAGCAATAATAGTTCGTTTAATCTCAATGGTGCATTAATATGGTGCAGTTGTATTATATTAACAGGTTCGAGCACCCTTGGGGTGCAATAATCACAAGGTAGTGCAATATCGTTAACAGAAAGCAATGAAGATATATGTGTACGGCTATCGTCCTTTAAATAGCAAAATGATTAACCGGTAGTTTTGTTATTAGGGTTACAGTGGCAAAATACGGTTTAGGTTGCAGTATCATGATATATATCATATTCCGTCCAAATGAGAAAAGTAACTATATTCAGTTAACAATGCAAGTTTTATGAGTCAAGCACACTTAATTAGGATAACATAGCATGTAGCAAGTAATACTTGCCTCGACGGTTTCGCAAACCGGAAAACACGACTGTAACGTCGGCGGAAAATACGCGACGCGCGCACGGTACATGGAACGGATCCAAACAACGGACAAGGTGATCACACGGGTCAGGCACACTTGCTGGGGCATCGGGATCGTCGATGTCGTCACGGCTCCAGCGAACTGATATAACATTTCAAGTATTTCTCCACCCTTGGGTAAACGGCCTCTGTCAGTAGATAGGCTATGATCACAAAGTTCCATTTGAATATAGAGTTGCCCATTCTCAAACCATGAGGTGTAGTATCCAACTACACTTTCATGATAACCTAAGGCAGCTAATGGTTGAACTTCCAATAGTGTTTGCCTCCTTTCAATGTCATGACGCAATTGCCTGATGGTGATAAGCCTGAGGCAGTCTCTGATGTAAGTATCATTGCATTTCTTGGAAGCATTGATAAGCAAGCTTATCAATATTCATACAGACCTCTCCTTAGACAAATCCAAAAATATAATTGCTTGTACCAGGGCTCCCCCGGAAAGAAACTTGTCTCTTGATAAACAGTCATCACGAGATCTTCATGACAGAGATCAGGAATATCTGCCCTGAGGCTGGAGTTTGATGAGGCGAGGTTGGGGAGATAGTTGTGGCTGTGTTCGAGATGGGTACATCGCTAGGTCCCTGCTCGAGTCTGGGTTTACTCAGGTGAGATGGTTTCGGGGTTGATAGTTGCTGTCGACGATGAAGATGGGTTTTGGGTTAGAAGGTGGGGTGGCTGAAGTTGAAGGAGGGATGGCCGGAGTTGGGTTTCAAGGAAGGACGACGAGGGCGATGGGTTGCTTAGATCGATGGTGGTGATGGTGTTGGGTTGTCGTCGCCAGTGAGGTCAGGATCGAGAGGAGATGTGTTCAGCAATGGGTTCGACGTTGGCTTGGGATCGATGATGGCCGGAGTTGGGTAGGGGCCACAGCGGGTGTTCAGGGTGCAGGGAAGGCTCGGTTGTTTGGGGTGAAGTGATGGTGGTGGCGCTGGTGGTGCCAAGAGGTCGGGAGAGGAAGAGGAGATGGTGAGGTTGCGATGGGTTGCTCAGGGTATGGATGTAGGCGAGGGCGGCGACGACGACGAGGCTCGGTGGGTTGCAGGTGCACGGAAAAGAAATGGCGAGGGTCGTGGTCGAGACGAGGAGGCGCGGGCGAGGGTGGCGGTGGCGCCGGCGACGAGGTTGCGGCGGCGACGAGCACGACGAGGCTAGGGTTCGCTGGGTTCTCGCGATCGATATCTGGGAAAGGAAGACGAAGTTTAGGAAAAAATATATAAATGAGAGAGAGAGAGAGAGACAGTTAGAGAGAGAGAGAAAAAAAGAAATTTGAGGAGACAGATATAGAGATAGAGAGAGGAAGCGGGGCCCACGAGGGATTTAAATCCCTCGTGATTGGCTGAGGGGAAGGGAACAGTAAGATTTAAAAGATTAAAAGTGATTTAATCGTTGGATTTAGAAACAGAAAAATATATTATATGGTTAAATAATATTAAATTAAAATGGGTATTTCGGCTCTAAATGAAACATTTCCAAATCGCGCCTGGGTCGCGCCCAAATGGTTCAAATTCAAATTATTGGATTTTAAGCGAGTTCCAAATTTTGAAAAGAGGTGTTTAATGATTAAAATGCATGCCCCCAAGTCGGACACTTGCACGCGCGCGTAGTCGTCCAAACTTGCCCGTTTCACCGAACGGGACGGAATCTCGACACGCGGACGCTACCACGCGACTAGTGGCGACGAGTAGGCCAACATGGATATTTTTAATTTCATTTTAGGTGTTAAAATTTGTTATGTGCCAAAATGACTTAGCCGGTTAAAATTTAGCAAAAAGCACCAAATAATCAGGATAATTGAAATGAGCAATGTATAACACTCAACTAGTACCAGAAATAGTATTATTGGGCTCGGGTGTTACATCATACCCAACTACAAAAAGAATTTCATCCTCGAAATTCCAAGAATACAAGATAGCTAACTTCAGGAAAAGGTGAGGAAACTTCTGCCGGATTTCGCCTTCTCGCTCCCAAGTGGATTCTCCATGCGATCGATTACCCCAAGAAACTAGCACAAGAGGGATAACCTTGTTCTTAAGAACCTTTTCTCTTCGATCCTTGATTTCAACTGGTCGCTCCTCAAAAGTTAGGTCCTCCCGTACAGTCAACTCCGAATGATCCATGACGTGAGTTTCATCGCGAACATACCTCCGTAGTTGAGACACATGAAACACATCGTGCACTCCTGCCAATGACTGTGGTAGCGCCAAACGGTACGCTACCTCCCCAACACGCTCCAATATCTCGAAGGGTCCAACGAATCGAGGACTAAGCTTTCCCCGACTCCCAAAGCGAATCACCCCTCTAGTCGGTGATATCTTCAGGAATACCAAATCACCCACGGCGAACTCTAGGGGCCTTCTTGACGTGTCAGCCCAACTTTTCTGTCTGTCTTGAGCTTCCTTCATGTGCTTCCTGATTGTATTCACCTTCTCGATTGTCTGTACCACCATATCTGGTCCTAGTAACTTTCGTTCACCAACATCATCCCAACAACCGGTGAACGGCACTTACGACCATACAACGCTTCAAACGGAGCCATCTGAATAGTCGCTTGGAAGCTATTGTTGTACGAAAACTCCACCAGGTGTAAATGATCCTTCCAAGAACCTTTGAAGTCTAACATGCAAGCCCTCAACATATCTTCAAGAGTCTGGATCGTTCTCTCCGATTGTCCATCAGTCTGAGGATGATAAGCTGTGCTAAACTTCAATCGAGTCCCCAAACTTTCTTATAAACTCCTCCAGAAATGCGACAAGAACCGAGTGTCCCGATCGGACACGATGCTCACCGGTACTCCATGCAATCTTACAATCTCCTGCATGTACCGCTCTGCCAAGGTCTCCGTCGATTGACCAACCCGAAAAGGAATGAAGTGAGTTACCTTGGTCAACCGATCGACAATCACCCATACTGCATTGTTGCCCTTTGGACTCCGTGGTAAAGCCGTCACGAAATCCATGGTTATATGTTCCCACTTCCACTGAGGGATCGGAAGTGGTTGCAACAAACCAGCAACCCTTTGGTGTTCTGCCTTGACTTGCTGACACACCAAGCACTTAGCCATGAAGCGAGCAATCTCCCGTTTCATGCCTTCCCACCAGAAGTGCTGTCAAACATCTCGGTACATCTTTGTCCCTCCTGGATGTACAGAGTAAGCTGAACTGTGTGCCTCCTTCATAAGCTCTTCACGCACATCCCCCTTTGGCACACACACAGCTACCATATCTCAACGAACCGTCTTCGTGGACCAGTAAATCTGTTCGTAGTCTGGCCTCAACCTGCTCTCGAAACTTTTGCAGTCTAGGATCCTGCGATTGTGCCGCTTTAATCTTCTCAACTAAGGACGACTGTACTTGCAACTGCATCAACTGTCCCGTAGAATGTGGTAGCACAACCTCCAAGTCAAATCTTCGAAAATCCGCAATGATCTCCCTCTGTGTAGTCAATACCTGAATCGCTGGTAACCGACTAAGTGCATCCGGCATGACGTTAACCTTTCCCGGATGGTACTTAAGATCAAGGTCGTAGTCGGCCATCAGCCCCAACCATCTGCGTTGCCTCATGTTCAACTCCTTCTGAGTGAACACATACTTCAAACTCTTGTGATCAGTAAAGACTTCGACTCTCTCGCCCAAAAGGTAGTGTCTCCAAATCTTCAAGGCGAAGATCACGGCCACAAGCTCCAAGTCATGAGTCGGATAATTCTTCTCATGAGTCTTCAGTTGTCTCGATGCGTAAGCGACGACTTTCCCATTCTGCATCAAAACACATCCCAATGCGTCGCTGTGAATCACCAGTCCCCCTGAATTATCTGGTACGGTCAGGATAGGGGCGGTTATCAACTTCTGCTTCAACGTCTCGAAAGCCAATGCACATCCATCTGTCCAAACAAACGGTACCTCCTTGCGCGTGAGCTTGGTTAACGGTTCTGCCAAACGAGCGAAGTTCTCCACAAATCTCCGGTAGTATCCGGCCAAACCAAGGAAACTTCTTATCTCAGCCACATTTCTTGGAATAGGCCAATCTCGAACTGCTGCAATCTTCTCGGGATCAACGGCGATTCCATTGCCCGACACAACATGCCTCAGAAACTTCACCTCTTCCAGCCAGAACTCGCACTTACTCATCTTCGCATACAATTTCTCCTGTCTCAGCGTCTGCAGTGCGATCTTTAAATGCTCAACATGCTCCTCCGGACTCTTCGAGTACACCAGAATATCGTCAATGAATACCACAATAAACTGGTCCAAGAATAGTGAAAAGATCCTATTCATCAAATCCATGAATATTGCCGGCGCATTAGTTACTCCGAAGGGCATCACTAGATACTCGAAATGTCCATATCAAGTTCGAAACGCCGTCTTGCAAATGTCTTCTGCTTTCACTCGGACCTGATGGTATCCTGATCGCAAATCCAGTTTCGAGAATACCCTCGCACCACTAAGCTGCTCAAAAAGTTCTCCAATGCGAGGGATCGGGTACTTGTTCTTAATAGTCACCCGGTTCAATTCTCGATAATCAATGCACATCCTTCTCGTGCCATCCTTCTTCTTTACTAAAAGAACTGGAGCTTCCCAAGGCAAGTTGCTGCCTCGAATCCAACCCTTCTCAAGTAATTCACCAACTTGCTTCTTAACTCCTTCCAATTCCACTGGTGCCATCGGATAATAAGATTCTGATACTGGCGCTGTACCAGGAATAAGGTCAATCGCGAACTCCACGTCTCGCTTCGGCGGTAAGCCCGATATATCCTCAGACACACCCATAAAGTCGCGAACAACTGCCGGCTTTTCTTTACTATCAACTTCTATAGCTGCAAGAACACTGTTTGTCGGCTTAGCCCTAAACTCGACTGGCCCGACATAACTGCTTCCTTACCGTAACTGCTGTCTGCATCGTTGGCCGTGAAAGGTCCAGCGAGACTACTGAGTCTCGCCCATTCTGCTGTATGCACGTCCACGGTTGCTCCATTCTGCCTTAGTCCGATGAACTTCTCTTCCATTTCCTCCCGTGCAGTCCGCGGGAAGAATTTCTCCAGGAAACTCTTAGAGAAATCCGATCAACTGATTGGCTTGGGGCAAGCGGGTCTCCTCCACAAGCCATCACTCTCGGCGTAATCCACTAGCTGAAAGCGCACCACATCAACTCTCTTGTCTTCTGGGATCTGTGCCGCAATCAGTAAATTCTCTATGTCACTAGCCTCTGCTCGGCTGGTAACAGCTCCTTTAAACCAGTAAAAGTAGTAGGACCCACACGTCTGAAATCTGCCACGGTCCCTACCCGGACAACTGGTCTAATTCCAATCTCGTTCACAGACTGCTGAACGATCTGCAAACCTTCCTGAAACGAGTCCGCTTGCTGCTGGATCAGCTCGGGCTGTTTCCTTGATTTCCAGCATTCCTTTTATCACTCCAAGCATGGCGGCTTCGTTCACACGCCTCTGGTACGTCTTCAACTTCTTACCTGTCATAATCCTGAACTCAAAACACCCAATATTAGCATGATGATAGATTCTGAATATGGATCAAGGCTAGAACTCCAAGATACTTAAATAGAGTACTGCATTGCAGCTATGCCGCGGTATCATAGCCGCAATCACTTAACTCCATCCAAGTCGCCCAAGTCCTAGGGATAACAAGAAATCAGGTTTTCGAGTCGACATGCAAAGTAAGTTTGCACGTCGTAAAAGATATAATCCGGAAGAATGTGATTCAAGAATGGTAAAACGGTCAAGGTGGCAGGACATGTTTTCCTAAGCACGGGTATCCTGATTCGTGTATTGGGTACAATACCCAACTACAAAAGAATCAACCCAACTAACCTATGGCTCTGATACCAAAAGAACCATGTCACGCCCCGCTTCCCAGAGTACGCAAGATTGGGCACGTGACATAGCCAACCATGCTACCTGTGGGTAGGAAGTATCCATCCACAGTCACATTACGGCTGTAGAGATATCAAGAACGAGATAATAAACTAATCTAACACATGTCCAAATCCATAATAACAAGAGTCAATAAATAATAAGTGCGGAAGCAAATGATCCAATACAATAAATAAACAGTACGTCCCATAATGCGGGCTCACATCTGTAAATGAAATGAAATAAATAAACTAATCTCTATGGACTCATAGATCAGCCTGCTGGCTGAAGTACTCCTGCTCGGTCGTCGTCAGTGGTAAGGAATCTGGGCCATGCAAAACCCAGACGTCAGCGCGTCATGTCAACCAATAATAATATGAACATGGTAATAAGCAATGCAGGGATGTACATGAATAAAGCAGTAACATGAAACAACAGTGCAGGGCAATGTGCAGTGGGTAACTAAACTGTTCTATCAGGTTTTCTATTCTAAAGTCTTTGAAATCAATTGGTGACTCGTCGATGTAACTCAATAGTATCTCGTGCGTGCCCGGGACCACGGTCAAGGTTCTCGGGGCTGAATCCGAGACGTGCCGCTAGGCAGTAATAGGTAGCAGGATGGGCGAGTGATGTCAGCATCATCACTCCGGGGCTGGCCAAGCCCGTAAGACTGATCAGAACAGGTATCGAACTGTTGAGTTACAAGTCGGTTTCACCTTTGATTTCCCCATACCCCCAAGTTATGTATGTCAGGTCAGGTATTCAGTAATCAAGGACTAATGCCAACACAGGATCAGGTAACAGGTCAGGTTTGTCTGGATAGACAACAGGAATGGTCCATAAGGACCCCAAGTCAGGTTTGTTGGCATTAGGCATGAGATCAGGTAACAAGTCATGTCATGGTAAAACAGAATGAGTCGGTATGTATAGGGTACCATGTCCGGTGCATCAGTATGTATGTATATGTCAAGTGTATCAAGGTCGGGTCAATATGTAATGCAATTGAAGGTGTGCTCACAACAGGTATACAATCGAATAAGGAACAGCAGCAGGAAATAAAGTAAACAGCAATAATAGTTCGTTTAATCTCAATGGTGCATTAATATGGTGCAGTTGTATTATATTAACAGGTTCGAGCACCCTTGGGGTGCAATAATCACAAGGTAGTGCAATATCGTTAACAAAAAGCAATGAAGATATATGTGTACGGCTATCGTCCTTTAAATAGCAAAATGATTAACCGGTAGTTTTGTTATTAGGGTTACAGTGGCAAAATACGGTTTAGGTTGCAGTATCATGATATATATCATATTCCGTCCAAATGAGAAAAGTAACTATATTTAGTTAACAATGCAAGTTTTATGAGTCAAGCACACTTAATTAGGATAACATAGCATGTAGCAAGTAATACTTGCCTCGACGGTTTCGCAAACCGGAAAACACGACTGTAACGTCGACGGAAAATACGCGACGCGCGCACGGTACACGGAACGGATCCAAACAACGGACAAGGTGATCACACGGGTCAGGCACACTTGCTGGGGCATCGGGATCGTCGATGTCGTCACGGCTCCAGCGAACTGATATAACATTTCAAGTATTTCTCCACCCTTGGGTAAACGGCCTCTGTCAGTAGATAGGCTATGATCACAAAGTTCCATTTGAATATAGAGTTGCCCATTCTCAAACCATGAGGTGTAGTATCCAACTACACTTTCATGATAACCTAAGGCAGCTAATGGTTGAACTTCCAATAGTGTTTGCTTCCTTTCAATGTCATGACGCAATTGCCTGATGGTGATAAGCCTGAGGCAGTCTCTGATGTAAGTATCATTGCATTTCTTGGAAGCATTGATAAGCAAGCTTATCAATATTCATAAAGACCTCTCCTTAGAAAAATCCAAAAATATAATTGCCTGTACCAGGGCTCCCCCGGAAAGAAACTTGTCTCTTGATAAACAGTCATCACGAGATCTTCATGACAGAGATCAGGAATATCTGCCCTGAGGCTGGAGTTTGATGAGGCGAGGTTGGGGAGATAGTTGCGGCTGTGTTCGAGATGGGTAAATCGCTAGGTCCCTGCTCGAGTCTGGGTTTACTCAGGTGAGATGGTTTCGGGGTTGATAGTTGCTGTCGACAATGAAGATGGGTTGTGGGTTAGAAGGTGGGGTGGCTGAAGTTGAAGGAGGGATGGCCGGAGTTGGGTTTCAAGGAAGGACGACGAGGGCGATGGGTTGCTTAGATCGATGGTGGTGATGGTGTTGGGTTGTCGTCGCCAGTGAGGTCAGGATCGAGAGGAGATGTGTTCAGCAATGGGTTCGACGTTGGCTTGGGATCGATGATGGCCGGAGTTGGGTAGGTGGCCACAGCGGGTGTTCAGGGTGCAGGGAAGGCTTGGTTGTTTGGGGTGAAGTGATGGTGGTGGCGCTGGTGGTGCCAAGAGGTCGGGAGAGGAAGAGGAGATGGTGAGGTTGCGATGGGTTGCTCAGGGTATGGATGTAGGCGAGGGCGGCGACGACGACGAGGCTCGGTGGGTTGCAGGTGCACGGGAAAGAAATGGCGATGGTCGTGGTCGAGACGAGGAGGCGCGGGCGAGGGTGGCGGTGGCGCCGGCGACGAGGTTGCGGCGGCGATGAGCACGACGAGGCTAGGGTTCGCTGGGTTCTCGCGATCGATATCTGGGAAAGGAAGACGAAGTTTAGGAAAAAATATATAAATGAGAGAGAGAGAGAGAGAGAGACAGTTAGAGAGAGAGAGAGAAAAAGAAATTTGTGGAGACAGATATAGAGATAGAGAGAGAGGAAGCGGGGCCCACGAGGGATTTAAATCCCTCGTGATTGGCTGAGGGGAAGGGAACAGTAAGATTTAAAAGATTAAAAGTGATTTAATCGTTGGATTTAGAAACAGAAAAATATATTATATGGTTAAATAATATTAAATTAAAATGGGTATTTCGGCGCTAAATGAAACATTTCCAAATCGCGCCCGGGTCGCGCCCAAATGGTTCAAATTCAAATTATAGGATTTTAAGCGAGTTCCAAATTTTGAAAAGAGGTGTTTAATGATTAAAATGCATGCCCCCAAGTCGGACACTTGCACGAGCACGTAGTCGTCCAAACTTGCCCGTTTCACCGAACGGGATGGAATCTCGACACGCGGACGCTACCACTCGACTAGTGGCGATGAGTAGGCCAACATGGATATTTTTAATTTCATTTTAGGTGTTAAAATTTGTTATGTGCCAAAATGACTTAGCCGGTTAAAATTTAGCAAAAAGCACCAAATAATCAGGATAATTGAAATGAGCAATGTATAATACTCAACTAGTACCAGAAATAGTATTATTGGGCTCGGGTGTTACAGTTAGTCCATGGGCAGCCGTTACACATAGCTAGTGCCGCTGACGGTTTGTGGTTAAACCCACTGCCAGGGTACTGACGAGTCATTAGAGTCCCCCACAGACAGTTTCCCAAGTTCGGACGAAACGTTGTAGAGGCCGTATGGTTTTATGGCAGGGTTCGGAAAATGCACGTGCGTTTACGCACGTGTTATTTTTCGGACAGATAATACTGGTCGGCTTTGGTTTAAGCCGGATCCGAGTATTATATTGAGTAGATATAATATCTGTCTCAGTTGCATTTGTATTTGGTCGTAATACAAATGCGGGTATATTTATACAGTTACGGGGTTGTCCTGAAATTCGTTTCGGGATCACTTTTGGAAGTTGCCAGTTTCCAGTTTTCTATCAGCCGTCTTTTAACATTCGGTTAAAGACGGATTTATCTTTTCTTGAGATGAGTGCGGATGTTTCTAGAAGCATCTAGATGAGGTGACTAGGTTGAATGGTGTTGTGTTTTCATTGGTTGCTTTTGGTGTGTTCACACTTTGTTTTCACACTAGAGATATTTGTTTGTGTTCACACTAGAGAAATTTGTTTGTGTTCACACATGATATTTTCTTATTGTCATCTCCCCCTCTCCTACACTCATCCCCCCACCTCTATATATGTGGCCGGCCCCCTCCCCACTCTCACACTCTCACTTTGTAGTAAAAGATTATGATAGTATTTGGGGTGCATGGAAATTTCATTGCCTTTTTCATTCCATCACCCGATTCGAGTGGCAACTTCATTTATCGATCGTCCACGGCTTTGGACGAAATGAGACAAAGTAATCTATTCATTCTCTACATCATTCTTGGTCGTCTCTTTTGGCAAACTTGACGACCAAGTTGCCTCGAGTCAGAGGCGGGAGCCCGTTTAAAGAATCGTTGACGTGGTGCCACCTGGACGAGCAGATCGGAGATCGACGAGATCGGAGCAGCCGCAACGGAGCGTGGGATGATGGTTAAAGAACGAAGAACTCGGATCGTTCGGTATAACCTTTCTACTCTCTTTACAGTTTGTTAGTTTAGCAATAATGGCAGATCCGGGTTAAAGTATACGATAGCGCCAGTTAAAAAGTTTTTGTTCCGCATTTGGCGTCTGTAGACGGCCGGGGCGCTACAGTACACTTACTGTTTATTGCGGCTCAATCTGACGGAGAAAAGGAGAGAAACCGGAAGACAACGAATGAAGAATATGCCGAATACGACACGGCCAGGAAGGGAATAAAAGAGAATGGCGACCCAGGCCTTTCGGATGCGACCATACCTGCACTAAAGCACCGGATCCCATCAGAAATCCGCAGTTAAGCGTGCTTGGGCGAGAGTAGTACTAGGATGGGTGACCTCCTGGGAAGTCCTCGTGTTGCATCCTCCTTTTTATTTATATATTTTCTGTCCCGACCTCTTACTCTCTTTCGGTCTGGGGACGCTCGGCTTTGAGGACGGAATATTTCGTTGCGGGATTTCGGTTCAACGGGCGAGACGTGCCCCCCCTCCCGGATTTGGGACATTCGGAGGGAAAAAAACAGAACGTATCCGCCGCCCCAGACTGAAATTAAGGAGGACGGGAAAGGAAGACGGAGTAAAAGGGCGCTGGTCTTCGGTATATCCAGCCTAACGTTTATTGCGGCTCAATCTGACGGAGAAAAGGAGAGAAACTGGCAGACAACGAATGAAGAATATGCTGAATCCGACGCGGCCAGGAAGGGAATAAAAGAGAATGGCGACCCAGGCCTTTCGGATGCGACCATACCAGCACTAAAGCACCGGATCCCATCAGAACTCCGCAGTTAAGCGTGCTTGGGCGAGAGTAGAACTAGGATGGGTGACCTCCTGGTAAGTCCTCGTGTTGCATCCCCCTTTTTATTTATTTATTTTCTGTCCCGACCTCCTACTCTCTTTCGGTTTGGGGACGCTCGGCTTTGAGGACGAAATATTTCGTTGCGGGATTTCGGTTCAACGGGTGAGACGCCCCCCCCGGATTTGGGACGATCGGAGGGAAAAAAACAGAACGTATCCTCCGCTCCAGACTAAAATTAAGGAGGACGGGAAAGGGAGACGGAGTAAAAGGGCGCTGGTCTTCGGTATATCCAGCCTAACGTTTATTGCGGCTCAATCTGACGGAGAAAAGAAGACAAACCGGCAGACAACGAATGAAGAATATGCCGAATCCGACGCGGCCAGGAGGGAATAAAAGAGAATGGCGACCCAGGCCTTTTGGATGCGACCATTCCAGCATTAATGCATCGGATCCCATTAGAACTCCGTAGTTAAGCGTGCTTGGGCGAGAGTAGTACTAGGATGGGTGACCTCCTGGGAAGTCCTCGTGTTGCATCCCCTTTTTATTTATTCATTTTCTGTCCCGACATCCTACTCTCTTTCGGTCTGGGGACAGTCGGCTTTGAGGACGGAATATTTCGTTGCGGTATTTCGATTCAACGGGCGAGACGCGCCCCCCTCCCGGATTTGGGACGATCGGAGGAAAGAAACAGAACGTATCAGCCGCCTCTTACTGAAATTAAGGACGACGGGAAAGGAAGACGGAGTAAAAGGGCGCTGGTCTTCGGTATATCCAGCCTAACGTTTATTGCGGCTCAATCTGACGGAGAAAAGCAGAGAAACCGGCAGACAACAAATGAAGAATATGCCGAATCCGACGCGGCCAGGAAGGGAATAAAAGAGAATGGAGACCCAAGCCATTCGGATGCGACCATACCAGCACTAAAGCACCGGATCCCATCAGAACTACGCAGTTAAGCGTGCTTGGGCGAGAGTAGTACTAGGATGGTTGACCTTCTGGGAAGTCCTTGTGTTGCATCCCTCTTTATATTTATTTATTTTCAGTCCCGACCTCCTACTCTCTTTCGGTCTGGGGATGCTCGGCTTTGAGGACGAAATATTTCGTTGCGGGATTCCGGTTCAATGGACGAGACGCCCCCCACCTCCCGGATTTGGGACGATCGGAGGGAAAAAAACAGAAAGTATCCGCCGCCCCAGACTGAAATTAAGGACGACGGGAAAGGAAGACGGAGTAAAAGGGCGCTGGTCTTCGGTATATCCAGCCTAACGTTTATTGCGGCTCAATCTGACGGAGAAAAGGAGAGAAACCGGCACACAGCGAATGAAGAATATGCCAAATCCGACGAAGCCAGGAAGGGAAAAAAACAGTATGGCGAACCAGGCCTTTCGGATGCGACCATACCGGCACTAAAGCACCGGATCCCATCAGAACTCCGCAGTTAAGCGTGCTTAGGCGAGAGTAGTACTAGGATGGGTGACCCCCTGGGAAGTCCTCGTGCTGCATCCCCCTTTTTATTTATTCATTTTCTGTCCCGACCCCCTACTCTCTTTCGGTCTGGGGACGCTCGGCTTTGAGGAAGGAATATTTCGTTGCGGGATTTCGGTTCAACGGGCGAGACGCGCCCCCCCTCTCGGATTTGGGACGATCGGAGGAAAAAAACAGAACGTATCCGCCGCCCCAGACTGAAATTAAGGACGACAGGAAAGGAAGACGGAGTAAAAGGGCGCAGGTCTTCGGTATATCCAGCCTAACGTTTATTGCGGCTCAATCTTTCGGAGAAAAGGAGAGAAACCGGCAGACAACGAATGAAAAATATGCCGAATCCGACGTGGCCAGGAAGGGAATAAAAGAGAATGGTGGCCTAGGCCTTTCGGATGCGACCATACCAGCACTAAAGCACTGGATCCCATCAGAACTCCGCAGTTAAGCGTGCTCGGGTGAGAGTAGTACTAGGATGGGTGACCTCCTGGGAAGTCCTCGTGTTGCATCCCCTTTTTATTTATTTATTTTCTGTCCCGAACTCCTACTCTCTTTCGGTCTGGGGACGCTCGGCTTTGAGGACGGAATATTTCGTATCGGGATTTCGGTTCAACGGGCGAGACGCGCCCCCCCTCCCGGATTTGGGACGATCGGAAGGAAAAAAACAGAACGTATCTGCCGCCCCAGACTGAAATTAAGGACGACGGGAAAGGAAGAGGAGTAAAAGGGCACCGGTCTTCGGTATATCCAGCCTAACGTTTATTGCGGCTCAATCTGACGGAGAAAAGGAGAGAAACCGGCAGACAACGAACGAAAAATATGCCGAATCCGACGCGGCCAGGATGGGAATAAAAGAGAATGGCGACCCAGGCCATCCGGATGCGACCATACCAGCACTAAAGCACCGGATCCCATCAGAACTCCGCAGTTAAGCGTGCTTGGGTGAGAGTAGTACTAGGATGGGTAACCTCCTGGGAAGTCCTCGTGTTGCATCCCCCTTTTTATTTATTTATTTTCTGTCCCGACCTCCTACTCTCTTTCGGTCTGGGAACGCCCGTCTTTGAGGACGGAATATTTCGTTGCGGGATTTCGGTTCAACGGGAGAGACGCGCCCCCCTCCCGGATTTGGGACGATCGGAGGGAAATCACAGAACGTATCCGCCGCCCCAGACTGAAATTAAGGAGGACGGGAAAGGAAGACGGAGTAAAAGGGTGCTGGTCTTCGGTATATCCAGCCTAACGTTTATTGCGGCTCAATATGACGGAGAAAAGAAGAGAAACCGGCAGACAACGAATGAAGAATATGCCGAATCCGACGCGGCCAGGAAGGGAATAAAAGAGAATGGCGACCCAGGCCTTTCAGATGCGACCATACCAGCACTCAAGCACCGGATCCCATCAGAACTCCGTAGTTATGCGTTCTTGGGCGAGAGTAGTACTAGGATGGGTGACCTCCTGGGAAGTCCTCGTGTTGCATCACACTTTTTATTTATTTATTTTCTGTCCCGACCTCCTACTCTCTTTCGGTCTGGGGACGCTCGGATTTGAGGACGGAATATTTCGTTTCGGGATTTCAGTTCAACGGGCGAGACGCGCCCCCCTCCCGGATTTGGGACGATCGGAGGGAAAAAAACAGAACGTATCCGCCGCCCCAGACTGAAATTAAGGACGATTGGAAAGGAAGACGGAGTAAAAGGGCGCTGGTCTTCGGTATATCCAGCCTAACGTTTATTGCGGCTCAATCTGATGGAGAAAAGGAGAGAAACCGGCAGACAACGAATGAAAAATATGCCGAATTCGATGCGGCCAGGAAGGGAATAAAAGAGAATGGCGACCCAGGCCATCCGGATGCGACCATACCAGCAATAAAGCACCGGATCCCATCAGAACTCCGTAGTTAAGCATGCTTGGGCGAGAGTAGAACTAGGATGGGTGGCCTCCTGGGAAGTCCTCGTGTTGCATCCCCTTTTTATTTATTTATTTTCTGTCCCGACCTCCTACTCCCTTTCGGTCTTGGGACGCTCGGCTTTGAGGACGGAATATTTCGTTGCGGGAATTCGGTTCAACGGGCGAGACGCGCCCCCCCTCCCGGATTTGGGACGATCGGAGGGAAAAAACAGAACGTATCCGCCGCCCCAGACTGAAATTAAGGAGGACGGGAAAGGAAGACGGAGTAAAAGGGCGCTGGTCTTCGGTATATCCAGCCTAACGTTTATTGCGGCTCAATCTGACGGAGAAAAGGAGAGAAACCGGCAGACAACGAGTGAAGAATATGCCGAATCCGACGCGGCCAGGAAGGGAATAAAAGAGAATGGCAACCAAGGCCTTTCGGATGCGACCATACCAGCACTAAAGCACCGGATCCCATCAGAACTACGTAGTTAAGCGTGCTTGGGCGAGAGTAGTACTACTAGTATGGGTGACCTTCTGGGAAGTCCTCGTGTTGCATCACCCTTTTTATTTATTTATTTTCTGTCCCGACCTCCTACTCTCTTTCGGTCTGGGGACGCCTGGCTTTGAGGACGGAATATTTCGTTGCGGGATTTCGGTTCAACGGGCGAGACGTGCCGCCCCTCCCGGATTTGGGACGACCGGAGGGAAAAAAACAGAATGTTTCCACCGCCCCAGACTGAAATAAAGGAGGACGGGAAAGGAAGACGGAATGAAAGGGCGCTGGTCTTCAGTATATCCAGCTTAACGTTTATTGCGGCTCAATCTGACGGAGAAAAGGAGAGAAACCGGCAGACAACGAATGAAGAATATGCCGAATCCGACGCGGCCAGGAAGGGAATAAAAGAGAATGGCGACCCAGGCCTTTCGGATGCGACCATACCAGCACTAAAGCACTGGATCCCATCAGAACTCCTCAGCTAAGCGTGCTTGGGCGAGAGTAGTACTAGGATGGGTGACCTACTGGGAAGTCCTCGTGTTGCATCCCCTTTTTTATTTATTTATTTTCTGTCCCGACCTCCTACCCTCTTTCGGTCTGGGGACGCTCGGCATTGAGGACGGAATATTTCGTTGCGGGATTTCGGTTCAACGGGCGAGACGTGCCCCCCTCCAGGATTTGGGACGATCGGAGGGAAAAAACAGAACGTATCCGCCGTCCCAGACTGAAATTAAGGACGGCGGGAAAGGAAGACGGAGTAAAAGGGCGCTGGTCTTCGGTATATCCAGCCTAACGTTTATTGCGACTCAATCTGACGAAGAAAATGAGAGAAACCGGCAGACAACAAATGAAGAATATGCCGAATCCGACGCGGCCAGGAAGGGAATAAAAGAGAATGGTGACCCAGACCTTTCGGATGCGACCATACCAGCACTAAAGCACCGTATCCCATCAGAACTCCGCAGTTAAGCGTGCTTGGGCGAGAGAAGTACTACGATGGGTGACCTCCTGGCCATTTTATTTATTTATTTTATATCCCGACCTCCTACTCTCTTTCGGTCTGGGGATGCTCGGCTTTGAGGACGGAATATTTCGTTGCGGGATTTCGGTTCAATGGGCGAGACGCCCCCCCTCCCGGATTTGGGACGATCGGAGGGAAAAAAACAGAACGTATCTGCCGCCCCAGACTGAAATTAAGGAGGACGGGAAAGGGAGACGGAGTAAAAGGGCGCTGGTCTTCGGTATATCCATCCTAACGTTTATTGCGGCTCAATCTGACCGAGAAAATTAGAGAAACCGGCAAACAACGAATGAAGAATATGCCGAATCCGATGCGGCCAGGAAGGGAATAAAAGAGAATGGCGACCCAAGCCTTACGGATGCGACCATACCCGCACTAAAGCACCGGATCCCATCAGAACTCCGCAGTTAAGCGTGCATGGGCGAGAGTAGTACTAGGATCGGTGACCTCGTGGGAAGTCCTCGTGTTGCATCCCCTTTTTATTTATTTATTTTCTGTCCCGACCTCCTACTCTCTTTCGGTCTGGGGACGCTCGGCTTTGAGGACGGAATATTTCGTTGCGGGATTTCGGTTCAACGGGCGAGACGCCTCCCCTCCCGGATTTGGGACGATCGGAGGGAAAAAAACAGAACGTATCCGCCGCTCCAGACTGAAATTAAGGAGGACGGGAAAGGAAGACGGATTAAAGGGCGCCGGTCTTCGGTATATCCAGCCTAACGTTTATTGCGGCCCAATCTGACGGGGAAAAGGAGAGAAACCGGCGGACAACGAATGAAGAATATGCCGAATCCGAAACGGCAGGGAAGGGAATAAAAGAGGCTGGCGACTTAGGCCTTTCGGATGCGACCATACCAGCACTAAAGCACCGGATCCCATCAGAACTCTGCAGTTAAGCGTGCTTGGGCGAGAGTAGTACTAGGATGGGTGACCTCCTGGGAAGTCCTCGTGATGCATCCCACTTTTTATTTATTTATTTTCTGTCACGGCCTCCTACTCTCTTTCGGTCTGGGGACGCTCGGCTTTGAGGACGGAATATTTCGTTGCGGGATTTCGGTTCAACCGGCGAGACGCCCCCCTCCCGGATTTGGGAAGATCGGAGGGAAAAAACAGAATGTATCCGCCGCCCAAGACTGAAATTAAGGAGGACGAGAAAGGGAGACGGAGTAAAAGGGCGCTGGTCTTCGGTATATCCAGCCTAACGTTTATTGCGGCTCAATCTGACGGAGAAAAGGAGAGAAACCGGCAGACAACGAATGAAGAATATGCCGAATCCGACGCGGCCAGGAAGGGAATAAAAGATAATGGCGACCTAAGCCTTTCGGATGAGACCATACACGCACAAAGCACCGGATCCCATCAGAACTCCGCAGTTAAGCGTGCTTGGGCGAGAGTAGTACTAGGATGGGTGACCTCCTGGGAAGTCCTCGTGTTGCATCCCTTTTTTATTTATTTATTTTCTGTCCCAACCTCCTACTCTCTTTCGGTCTGGGGACGCTCGGCTTTGAGGACGGAATATTTCGTTGCGGGATTTCGGTTCAACGGGCGAGACGCGCCCCTATTGGATTTGGGACGATCGGAGGGGAAAAAACAGAACGTATCCGCCGCCCAAGACTGAAATTAAGGAGGACGGGAAAGGATGACGGAGTAAAAGGGCTCTGGTCTTCGGTATATCCAGCCTAACGTTTATTGCGGCTCAATTTGACGGAGAAAAGGAGAGAAACCGGCAGACAATAAATGAAGAATATGCCGAATCCGACGCGGCCAGGAAGGGAATAAAAGAGAATGGCGACCCAGGCCTTTCGGATGCGACCATACCAGCACTAAAGCACCGGATCCCATCAGAACTCCGCTGTTAAGCGTGCTCGGGCGAGAGTAGTACTAGAATGGGTGACCTCCTGGGAAGTCCTCGTGTTGCATCCCCATTTTATTTATTTATTTTCTGTCCCGACCTCCTACTCTCTTTCGGTCTGGGGACGCTCGGCTTTGAGAACGGAATATTTCGTTGCGGGATTTCGGTTCAACGGACGAGACGCCCCCCCTCCCGGATTTGGGACGATCGGAGGGAAAAAAAACAGAACGTATCCGCCACCCCAGACTGAAAATAAGGAGGACGGGAAAGGAAGACGGAGTAAAAGGGCGCTGGTCTTCGGTATATCCAGCCTAACGTTTATTGCGGCTCAATCTGATGGAGAAAAGGAGAGAAACCGGCAGACAACGAATGAAGAATATGCCGAATCCGATGCGGCCAGGAAGGGAATAAAAGAGAATGGCGACCTAGGCCTTTCGGATGCGACCATACCTGCACTAAAGCACCGGATCCCATCAGAACTCCGCAGTTAAGCGTGCTTGGGCTAGAGTAGTACTAGGATGGGTGACCTTCTGGGGAAGTCCTCGTGTTGCATCCCTCTTTTTATTTATTTATTTTCTGTCCCGACCTCCTAGTCTCTTTCGGTCTGGGGACGCTCGGCTTTGAGGACGGAATATTTCGTTGCGGGATTTCGGTTCAACGGGCGAGACACCCCCCTCCCGGATTTAGGACGATCGGAGGGAAAAAAAACAGAACGTATCCGCCGCCCCAGACTGAAATTAAGGAGGACCGGAAAGGAAGACGGAGTAAAAGGGCGCTGGTCTTCGGTATATCCAGCCTAACGTTTATTGCGGCTCAATCTGACGGAGAAAAGGAGAGAAACCGGCAGACAACGAATGAAGAATATGCCGAATTCGACGCGGCCAGGAAGGGAATAAAAGAAAATGGCGACCTAGGCCTTTCGGGTCCGACCATACCAGCACTAAAGCACCGGATCCCATTAGAACTCCGCAGTTAAGCGTGCTTGGGCAAGAGTAGTAGTAGGATGGGTGACCTCCGGGGAAGTCCTTGTGTTGCATCCCCTTTTTTATTTATTTATTTTCTGTCCCGACCAACTACTCTCTTTCGGTCTGGGGACGCTCGGCTTTGAGGACGGAATATTTCGTTGCGGGATTTCGGTTCAACGGGCGAGACGCCCCCCTCCCCGATTTGGGACGATCGGAGGGAAAAAAAAGAACGTATCCGCCGCCCCACATTGAAATTAAGGAGGACGGGAAAGGAAGACGGAGTAAAAGGGCGCTGGTCTTCGGTATATCCAGCCTAACGTTTATTGCGGCTCAATCTGACGGAGAAAAGGAGAGAAACCGGCAGACAACGAATGAAGAATATGCCGAATCCGACGCGTCCAGGAAGGGAATAAAAGAGAATGGCGACCCAGGCCTTTCGGATGCGACCATACCAGCACTAAAGCACCGGATCCCATCAGAACTCCGCAGTTAAGCATGCTTGGGCGAGAGTAGTACTTGGATGGGAGACCTCCTGGGAAGTCCTCGTGTTGCATCCCTTTTTTATTTATTTATTTTCTGTCCCGACCTCCTACTCTCTTTCGGTCTGGGGACGCTCGGCTTTGAGGACGGAATATTTCGTTGCGGGATTTCGGTTCAACGGGTGAGACGCCCCCCCTCCCGGATTTAGGACGATCGGAGGGAAAAAAACAGAACGTATCCGCCGTCCCAGACTGAAATTAAGGAGTACGGGAAAGGAAGACGGTGTAAAAGGGCGCTGGTCTTCGGTATATCCAGCCTAACGTTTATTGCGTCTCAATCTGATGGAGAAAAGGAGAGAAACCGGCAGACAACGAATGAAGAATATGCTGAATCCGACGCGGCCAGGAAAGGAATAAAAGAGAATGGCGATCCAAGCCTTTCGGATGCGACCATACCAGCACTAAAGCACCGGATCCCATCAGAACTCCATAGTTAAGCGTGCTTGGGCGAGAGTAGTACTAAGATGGGTGACCTCCTGGGAAGTCCTCGTGTTGCATCCCCTTTTTATTTATTTATTTTCTGTCCCGACCTCCTACTCCCTTTCGGTCTGGGGACGCTCGGCTTTGAGGACGGAATATTTCGTTGCGGGATTTCGGTTCAACGGGCGAGACGCTCCCCCTCCCGGATTTGGGACGATCGGAGGGAAAAAAACAGAACGTATCCGCCGTCCCAGACTGAAATTAAGGAGGACGGGAAAGGAAGACGGAGTAAAAGGACGCTGGTCTTCGGTATATTTAGCCTAACATTTATTGCGGCTCAATCTGACGGAGAAAAGGAGAGAAACCAGCATACAACGAATGAAAAATATGCCGAATCCGACGCGGCCAGGAAGGGAATAAAAGAGAATGGTGACCCAGGCCTTTCGGATGCAACCATACCAGCACTAAAGCACCGGATTCCATCAGAACTCCGCAGTTAAGCGTGCTTGGGCGAGAGTAGTACTAGTATGGGTGACCTCATGGGAAGTCCTCGTGTTGCATCCCTTTTTATTTATTTATTTTCTGTCCCGACCTCCTACTCTCTTTCGGTCTGGGGACGCTCGGCTTTGAGGACGGAATATTTTGTTGCGGGATTTCGGTTCAACGGGCGAGACGCCCCCCTCCCGGATTTGGGACGATCGGAGGGAAAAAAAACAGAACGTATCCGCCGCCCCACACTGAAATTAAGGAGGACGGGAAAGGAAGACGGAGTAAAACGGCGCTGGTCTTCGGTATATCCAGCCTAACGTTTTTTGCCGCTCAATCTGACGGAGAAAATGAGAGAAACCGGCAGACAACAAATGAAGAATATGCCGAATCCGACGCGGCCAGGGACTTTGCGTAATGGCTCTCTGACACAGCGCGATATCATCCCCCAATACCGGGAGAGATGAATCCTGTCTAACCGCCACTGCCTCCAAGTGCTCGGGACTGCACCCAACTGCTACCTGTTTGCACGACTGCTTTGAGCCGTGGTAGGGTAGCAATCTAAGAACTGTGGGACACACTCGAGGCGAAGTAGCAGTGTCAAGTCTGCGGACTATGCTGTACTCATCTCACCTGGGAACTGTTCACTGACGACTGGTATAAAACCAACCAACAGTTCCCTGTGAGTCCTGTCCGGTGTACCCGTAACTTAACGAGCACCTGCATACTATCTCCAGTACGACGTACTGACGGCTGTGGGACAGTCCATCTCCCCAACTGGGATGAGAAGCGTACACACTAGTCTACTCCGGAGTATCGATGCCCTGTCTCGATAATCCAACGACTAGGGACCTGAATAAGGATGTGCTTGTAGACTACCCAGCCCCCACTAGTGTGACTGCCATCACAACGCTGGTAGTCAAGTAAGATCCTAAGAGCTCTATCAATACGTATACTCACAAGATAGAAAAACCAAGTAGCATACTGTTAGTGTTTATGCCCTAGAAGGCCATTACTGTATCATACTAGTTTGTATATTACTTAATGGATGCTTTGGATATTCACATGTATATAACAGTCTTGCTAAACATGGTAGTATGCTACTTGGTTTTTCTATCTTAATATGAGAGTGTACGTATTGATAGAGCTCTTAGGATCTTGCTTGACTACCAGCGTTGTGATGGCAGTCACACTAGTGGGGGCTGGGTAGTCTACAAGCACATCCTTATTCAGGTCCCTAGTCGTTGGATTATCGAGACAGAGCATCGATACTCCGGAGTAGACTAGTGTGTACGCTTCTCATCCCAGTTGGGGAGATGGTTTGTCCCACAGCCGTCAGTACGTCGTACTGGAGATAGTATACAGGTGCTCGTTAGGTTACGGGTACACCGGACCGGACTCACAGGGAACTGTTGGTTGGTTTTATACCAGTCGTCAGTGAACAGTTCCCAGGTGACATGAGTACAGCATAGTCCGCAGACTTGACACTGCTACTTCGCCTCGAGTGTGTCCCACTGTTCTTAGATTGCTACCCTACCACGGCTCAAAGGAGTCGTGCAAACAGGTAGCAGTTGGGTGCAGTCCCGAGCACTTGGAGGCAGTGGCGGTTAGACAGGATTCGTCCCTCCCGGTATTGGGAGTTGATATCGCGCTGTGTCAAAGAGCCATTACGCAAAGTCCCTGGCCAGGGCAAGCGAGATTTACTGGTAGGTTCCAGTGGTTTCTCAGGGTGTAATGGGCTTCCCTCCGACACGACTTATACCGCTATTAGGGGACTGACGCTTGCCGCCCCCTAGGCCCGATATGCGATAGTCTTGGACGAACGGACCGGACTGTATGGAGATTGTCACATCAGACTCAGTAGGAGTTCGGATGGGTTTCCTCATCGGCCTTCTTATCAACATCTACTTGGGGACCGTTACGTACAGCTAGTGCCGCTTGCGGTCTGGGGTTAAACCCACTGCCAGCGTAGTAGTCGAGTCTCTAGAGTCCCACACAGAGAGTTTCCTATTCCAGGCGAAACGATATAGAGGTCGTATGGTTTTACGACAAAGGGTTCGGACGCGTATGTGTGTTTACACACTTACGTCGTTTGGACAGTTTTTACCAGTCGGCTTTGGTTTAAGCCAGTTACTGGTATCCGGTTATTGGATTTTTACAGTCTAAAGTTTTTCAGTATTTTTGCGGATAGGAGGGGCGTTATCGTAATTGTGCGAGAAGCTTCTAGAAGATGGTGACTAAGAAGGTTTAGGTGTCATATACATTGAATGGGTTATATGAGTCATGAGGGTGATTCATTCATCTCATTAATGCATATTAAATGCTTAATGACTCATGCTAATGAATCACCACTTGATATTTGTGAAGCATGATTATTCATCACTCTTTATTCTTTTCTTCATAAAAGAAAATGCTTCATATCTATTATGATACTCATAAGCTTTATTCAATTATCATCTACACATTCTCTCTCCTCAAGCTCTCCCTCTTCAAAGACTAATCCTCCCCTCTCATGAGTTGAGTACAAGGATTAGTAAGACTAAACAATCCATAACCATCACTCTATGTCAATCTATCTTCTTTGATTAGCAATCCAAGAAGGTTAGTTGCCTCAAGTTTAGAGGCTAAGCTTGGAGTTTTGCTCTCGGGTGGATCGTCTACTACAAAGAGAAGGCCGAGGAGGACAAGGAGATCGTAAAGACGAAGGAGTTGGTTCATTTGGTATATTCCCTAAACACAGTAGTTTAGAAACACTTTGTGTTTGGTTATTTATAGTTTAGCTTCGATTCAAGCGGTTAGTCGATGTTCGTTCACTAAACAAGTTCGTTTTTGAAAATTCCGCCTCCCCACAAGTATTGGGGTGTAGTACATCGACTTACAGTGGTATCAGAGCCTCGCTAAACAATAAATAACTTACTTGCAAATTTGTATGAATTTCGAACGGAAAAAACGAAACCGGAAAACCCTAAAATATCAAGTTTCTGTCGTTTTTAAAATGAAGTCCAAAAATTTTTCAGGGTCGTTCAGAAAGCTTGAAAAGACAGTAGAAGAACACCCAAGAAATTTGGGCCCCTGGATCGCCTAAAGCGCCGCAGAACCGCGGCCTGATCCAACTGATCCGCCGCGCTTCCGCCGCCGAGTTGGCGATTCAGGAACCCAATTTTCTTCTGTTGCTTCTCTGTGATATTTGGGATTTTCTGGAATATTTAATTTTTGCTCAGGTTTCAGATTTGCAGAGCAGTTTTGGAGCAAAATTAAAAGAGTTTAATCGATCGAAATTATACAGTATTTGCTTGTTGGATTATATCTGTGATTGTATAATGTGTTCGTAAACCTCCCCTAACTGCTAGTATGTCAGTTGGCAGGGGGTTGCACATTTCTGAAATGGATTTTATCTGTTTGTGCATATGAACTGTGTTGGACTGTTGTGATGTATAGCCGGGGTTATGTGATGGGTTATCATTTAATTCATTTGATGTAAATGTAATTTGTTGTAATATTATTTTGCGGGGCACATCCAGGTTGCGGTTATAGCCACCGTTGTATTATTTCATTTTACTGTTTTTGCTTCTAGGACAGACCCAAGGTGGGGTGCACAAACTGCCGGGCGGGTAGTTTGCCGCACCCATAGGGGTCGTGGGTAGGGTAATGGCTATTCATCACAACTGTGTAATCCGTATTTTGTTGCAGGCTCAAAACAAACACGGATTGCTTGCAAATCCAATTAAGTTCATCTGTGATCTGGAATGAATATCATTGCGTCAGACGAATGTAAAATATCTATATATATGATAGCTATTTAGACGTCACTTATGTTTTACACCCGCGCTAGCCCAGCCCCCGCTCTGTCGTTAGTTAAGTAATCTAACGGGTAATGACGGGACCCCGTGGCGAATGCGGATGGCATAAGAGGACATTGTATTTTCGTTGTTTTCTGCAATGATAGGTTAATGATGGGACGCATTATCTATAATGCAAAGAAAATAAACCAAAGTTTTAATCGTTGGAACAATTTAAAAGAAACCACTCGGTTATTTTTAAATGCGGAGCCTTAACCATTCCTTTTAAAAGCTATCAGGTTCCTTCGGTTATATCAAGTTCACTACGTTCACGGTTTCGCCAAAACCATTCGTAGCCCTCCATCATTTCATTTGGGTATTCAGTAGTATTCAAGCTATGCATTTTGGCCAAAGTCAAGGCATAGTGTTTGGTAGCTGCTGGGTTTTCATTTGTTGCATAAGATAGATGAGTTGGTTTGGGACAGTCGTATTACCATTTGACCAAAGTCAGGGGTATATACGGATGGGTTCAAATTGACAAGATAATGACGGGTAGAACATGACATGTGACTTATGACACTTTGACCAAAGCCAAGGTCATAAGAGCATGGGGAAAAAACTTATATCGGGAATTTCTAAAGAAACTGAAATTTGCAAAGAGATGCATACCATTTGGAGTTTGATGAATGTTGGTAGCATTCCTACAACATTATCAGACGATGATATTTGGATCCCGATCCTACTGTGAGTATATGCTACTTATCAGGATATTCGTCACTTAATGATCAATGCTATAAACCTAGTAGGTGTCCAGAAAGGTGTCAGCGGGGTTACGCCCCCAGAGAAAAGAGGTTATTTAATTAAGGAACTTCGCGAAAGCGTTGGAAAACCTTCCTCGAAGTATCGACACTGGCCTGGCTGAACGGTTAAGCAAGTATTGTACGGTGAGAATAGTCCTGGCTAATTCTTCTTTTATGGTTTGAGGAAGGATTCGAGAAACAATGGGAGCCATCCAGTTTAGATAAACTAAAACCACTCTAAACTTGCAAGAGCATCATGCTAAAGAGTTTTCTTCTCTCTCTCCTAATTGCAGCGACCCTGAAAATGACTGGACTTAAGTTACTTTTAGAGAAAAATATACCGACAGGGCCAAACTATAAAGATTGGCTGCGGAATGTCAAAATGGCTTTGACCTATGACAAATTGGGGTACGTCCTCACCGCTACGGCACCTGCTATCCCTGGTCCCAAATCCAGTAATGCGGATAAGGAAATCCGCAAAACCTGGGATTCAGATTGCGCGAAAGCCAAGTGCATCGTGCTTGCCTCGATGAACAATGAACATCAGAGGAGGCACGAGGATATGGACCTTGATGGCATATTTCTCCATACAAAGGAACTTTATGGAGAGCAATCTCGTATAGCAAGATACGGGACCTCAAAGAACTAGTTTCGAGCGAGGTTGGCTGTCGAGTCATCGGTAGGAGAACATGTCCTAAAGATGATCGGCTATATAGAAGAGCTCGCAGACCTTGGGACGACTTTGGATAATGAGCTCTATACAGACCTTATTCTCCAGTCCCTTCCTTCCACCTACGCCCAGTTTATCCTGAACTTCAACATTCAAAGAAAAGAAGTTGAACTTCCGGAACTCCTGAACATGTTAAGGAGTGCAGAGGGCACCTTGCAGAAAGCAAGGGAAACACCCGCTATGTTTGTTGGCGGTTCATCTTCTTCCGGGTCCAAGGCTAAGGCCAAAGGAAGGAAGAAGAAGGCCGCACCCAGACCTAGAGGAGGTGTAAGTAAGGTGGGAGGGAAGGGAAAGAAAAAGTTTGCGGTACCGGTAGTTGGCCAGGATGAGTGCTTCCATTGTCACAGGAAAGGGCACTGGAAGAAGGATTGCAAGGCGTGGAACGCCAAGAACCAGGAACCGAAGCAAGCTGTGGCTTCGATTTCAGGTGTGTTTGTAATTGAGAATTGTCTGTCGATCAACTCTACTTCCTGGGTATTGGATACCGGATCAGGATCTCATATTTGCAATTCATTGCAGGCACTGAGAAACCGTAGAGTGCTGAAGGAAGGTGATATGACCCTAAAGGTTGCTAACGGAGCTAGCATGGGAGCTGCGTCCGTCGGGGATTATTGTTGGAGATAGTGCCCTCATAGTCAATTATTGGATCGCAGGTACGTGATTGCAATGATTGCGGAGGACCTATCCCGGTAGGACAGTCTTACTCAAAATGATAGTATGCTATCTGGTTTGCCTTTATCAGTCGTGTACATGTTCAGGTGACTGATTGCATGTTACACTTTGATAGAGCCCTTAGGATCTTGCTTTACTACCAACAGTATGATGGCGATCATATACGTGAGAGTTGGGTAGTTTATATGCATATCCTTAATTGTGGTCCCTAGTCGTGGGAGTTTCGAGACAGGGCATCGATACTCCGGAGTAGACTAGTGTGTACAGTCGAGACCCCGACGAGGGGCGGTGGCCGGTCTCACAAGCCACTGGTGACAGTTGGATCACCTAAGATGTATACAGGTGCTCATTGGGTTATGAGTACACCGGACAGGACTCGCCGGGAATCTGCTAGTTAGTATTATATCTATCGTCAGATAGCAGTTCCCAGGTGACATGTGTACAGGTTAGTTCATCGACCCGAGGTCGTCATTTGTCTCGTGTGAGTTCCCACTGTGCTTTGATTTCTACCCTACCACGGCTCAAAGGAGTCGTGCAAACAGGTAGTTTTTGGGTACAGTCCCGAGCCATATGGAGGCACGTGAGCGGATCGACAGGGGATTCGTCTCTCTCGGTATTGGGGGCGAGGTCGTGCTGTGTCTAGGAGAGCCATTACACAAAGTCCATGGCCATGGCAGGAGATTTACTGGTAGGTACTCCAGTAGTATCTCAGGGTGTTATTGGGCTTCACTCCGACACGACTTATACTGCTATTGGGGGTCTGGCGTTACTAGCCCCCTAGGCGGATATGTGATACTCATTGACGAACGGACCGGACTGTATATACACTGTCACTGTTAGGCTCAGTAGGGTTTTCGGAGGAGTTCGCTCATCGGTCTCCCTTGAGTTCGCTCCTCGGCCACCCTTGAGGTCAGTCCGTGGGCAGCCGTTACGCATAGCTAGTGCCGCTGACGGTTTGTGGTTAAACCCACTGCCAGGGTGCTGACGAGTCATTAGAGTCCCCCACAGACAGTTTCCCAAGTTCGGGCGAAACGTTGTAGAGGCCGTATGGTTTTATGGCAGGGTTCGGAAAATGCACGTGCGTTTACGCACGTGTCGATTTTCGGACAGATGATACTGGTCGGCTTTGGTTTAAGCCGGATCCGAGTATTATATTGAGTAGGTATAATATCTTTGTCTCAGTTGCATTTGTATTCGGTCGTAATACAAATGCGGGTATTTTTATACAGTTTCGGGGTTGTCCTGAAATTCGTTTCAGGATCACTTTTGGAAGTTGCCAGTTTCCAGTTTTCTATCAGCCGTCTTTTAACATTTGGTTAAAGACGGATTTATCTTTTCTTCTGTTGTGATGAGTCGTGCTTCTAGAAGTTTCTAGATATGGTGACTAGGGCGATGACTTGGCTTCATGACTCATTAGGCATTAATGGTGTCATTAAAGCTTTTGGTGACTAGGGTTTTTAGTTCAATGTTTCTAAATGACTCATCCATTTTCATTAAAGCTTCTTGGATTGCTTAAGATATTTGAGAGTGAGAAGCTTTCTCTTATTGTCACCACTTGCTCCTACGGTCACCTCCCTCCTTCATATATATGGCTTGCCCTCTCTCTCTCCTCTCTCACACTCTCACTTGTTGATTTCATTTTAGAGAGAAAAGATTATGATAGGTTTTATCGGTGTATGGAATTTCACAGTCCATTTCATTCCATCACCCGATTCTCTCGGCAACTTCATTAACCGATCGTCCACGGATTTGGACGAAGCGAGACAAAGTCATCTACTCATTCTCTACATCAATCTTGGTCGTCTCTTTTAGCAAACTTGACGATCGAGTTGCCTCGAGTCAGAGGCGGGAGCCCGTTTAAAGAACCGATCATGTGGTGCCACCTCGACGAGGAGATCGGAGATCGACGAGATCGGAGTAGCCGCAACGGAGCGTGGGATGATGGTTGGAGAACGAAGGACTCGGATCGTTCGGTATAACCATTCTACACTCTTTACAGTTTGTTAGTTTAGCAATAATGGCAGATCCGGATTAAAGTATACGATAGCGCCAGTTAAAAGTTTTTTGTTCCGCATTTGGCGTCTGTAGACTGCCGGGGCGCTAACGTAGTTTACAGTGGTATCAGAGCCTCACCATTTTGCTATGCTAACTTGTGCTAACGCGTTTAAAACTTCGATCGAACCGAAAAACAAAAATTGCAAAATTCCTACCTGACAGTTTCTGTTAATTTTAAACGGTCTCAAAATTTATTTCTGGATGTCTTAAAAATCTGTGCAGGGAATTCTTAGAGCCACGACAAAATTTGGGGTCGTGATCCCTCCAAGCCGCCGCGGAAGGGCGGCCAAACCCATGGTTTGGCCGCGCAACCGCGGCCACGTGGGGAGCACGTGCTCCTAAATTTTTTCAGTTGGTTCTCTGTGGGATTTTGGGGTTTTTGGTATATAAAGTTTTGGCCCAGATTTTGTTACTGTTCACCAGTAAGCTGTGGGGCCCACTTTTTAATTTTTGGTCTTTGGTCGATCGAAATTTAAACACGTTAGTTTACAGTGCTTACATTATATCTCCGACCGGGAATGTCATTTGATCGGTAAACCGCGTTTAACTGCTATAGTTCTTTTAGACGGGTTTGCGAACGTGACATTCGCGTTGATGTTCTGTGTTGTGCTGTGATGTTGCGGATTTGTCGTGGTGGATAGCAGTGTGCAATGGTAGTACAGTTTGTGTTTATTTGTACATTTGATATTGCGGGGCGAGCGTCCAACTTGTGGATTGCCGTCACTGCATGTTGTATAATATTCTTTTTAAGGCACGGCCAGGTTGCGGTCGATGTACCTATTGTACTATTTTTCATTACTGTACTAGGTTTTGCCCCGCGACGGAGTGCACGGATAGCCGGGTTCGGGAAAGCAACGGGTCCGCATCTCATGGCTTTGAGAGGCAGAGGGGCCCCACTTCAGAATTGGCAGACTATTCGCCGCATTCGTAGGGGGTACAGGTTGACCCAAGGAGGGGTGCTCAATTTACCGGATTCCGTGAAGTGCCGGGTGTTCCATTCACTATGCTGTGGGGGACTGCCTCGCTTCAGGTTTTGGCGGGTAACTTGCCGCACCCGTAGGGGTCTAGGTTTCATTGCACAGGCTATCCACACGACAGGGGAACGTCGAGTTTCAGCAGCGGCTCTGTGAAACTCGGGGATCCCAGATATCTGTATTGTTCTGTGATGCTATTACTTTTCTGTAATGTTGCATATTATCACGCCTGGAGCGATTATTGTATATTGGCTTATATACTATTAGATGTTGTATATGTTTTACACCCGCGCTAGTCCAGTCCCCGCTCTGTCGTTAGTTAAGTAACCTAACGAGTGATGACGGGACCCAGTGACGAATGCGGATGGCATATACGTACATTTTATTTTTGTTCTTTTCTGGTGTGATTAATGATGGGACTATGTTGATTCTGATCAACGCAAAGTTAAACAAACCTGTTTACAGTTGTTGGAACAAATTTAAAAAGTGTTATTACAAAGACGTTTCCTTTTGTTATGCATAGCGGTATTCAGTGGAAAATCCTGCACCTCATTCGACGGGGCAAGGGCCGATATCCCTTCACCGGGACCGACCCCTTGGACAGAAGTTTGCGTCAGAGTAATAACTTCACTATAGTCGATTACATGTTGCTTTGCATAGCGGTATTCAGTGGAATATCCTGCACCTCATTCCACGAGGAAAGAGCCGAGATCCCTTTACCGGGAGTGACCTCTTTAGCAAAAGGTTTTCGCCACTATATTTTAAAAAGCTATCAGGTTCCTTCAGCGATATCAAGTTCACTACGTTAAAGGTTTTTCGCCAAAAACCAGCCGTAGCCCTCCGTCGTTTCTTATGGATGGTCAGTAGTATTCAAGCTATGTTTGTTGGCATACGTCAAGGCATAGTGTTTGGTAGCTGCTGGGTATTCATTTGTTGCATAGATAGATGAGTTGGTTTGGGACAGTCGTATTACCTTGTTGGCATACGTCAAGGGTATGTACGGGTGGGTTCAAATTAACAAGATAATGACGGGCAGAACTTGACATGTGACTTATGATTTGTTGGCATACGTCAAGGTCATAAGAGCATGGGGCAAGAAAATGATATCGGGAGTTTCTAAAGAAACTGGAACTTGCCAAGTATGCGCATACCTTCTGGAGTATGAATAACGTGGATGCATTCCATCACGTTAACATGCGATGAGAGTTGGATCCCGATTCCCACTGATGAGTTGGTTTACTCTTCGGGTGATCCCGATTGATTCTTCTTTAGGTTTGGAGGAGAATTTGACAGGACAGTGGGAGGTTTCCGGATTAGATAAAATGATGACCATTCTGATCTAGGTTAGAGTGCACGCAGAGTGTTTCTTTTCTCTCTCTCTCTTTGGCAGCGACCTTTGACCGACCCTAGACTATGACTCAGTGACCAGGTTGACCGAACCTTCTTAAAATACTGGCTTTTGGATTGTCTGAGTTGCATAAGTCATTGCCACTCCTTCTTTTACCCTTTGAATTTCTCAGAACACTCGTATTACTACGGATATCCACTTCCATTGGATAGAGCCATCGTATGGTTATATACGAACTCGAAGGGAATTCTTCGGGGATGGATCCAGGTTCAGGAGAAATAGAATTGGTTTATTCAGTTGTCTTTTATTATCACCTTCTCTCAGGTTGCGAGAGCTCCTTGGTTTAGGAGAGTACACCTATTACGCTTATTGGATAGTCTTATTCCAAACCATAGGCTGGTGCCGAAAGGTAGGGAATGAAGAAAACCAATTAGCCTAAGTAGGGTGTGCAGAAGGTAATATGTAAAGACAAAATAAAGGGATTAGAAAGAGGGCAAAGTAAATTGCGACTGATATCATTCACGACCAAAACCGCGTACTTCATCGCCACTCCTATTTCACCTTTAAAAAGAATAAAGGTATTATTCAGTTGTCTTTTATCATCACCTTCTCTCGAGTTGCGAGTACTCCTTGGTTTAGGAGGGTACACCTATTATGCTTACTGGATAGTCTTCTTCCAAACCATAGGCTGGTGCCGAACGGTAGGGAAGGAAGAAAACCATTTAGCCTAACGATGGTGTACAGAAGGTAACGACTAAAGACAAATAAAGGTATTTGGAGAGACGGCAATAAAGTATACGGTTGAAGTCATGGATTGGATTATGGAAGAGGCATTGCTATGAATACCAGGATACCCCTACGAAACATTTTCATGTTTCAGTGCATTGTTAAAGGAAAAACTGTTTTCCCGATTAGACACTTACTCCAAGGGTATGTATTTACCAGGTTTCATTCTCATATCTGTATGGTTTTACAGATGATGAGTGGGAGTAAGATATTGGGAATTAGGTGATCATCCTCATTATATCGGAATTCGTTGTAATTGGTGATATTTGAGGAAATCGCCAGGGTACAGTTTTCTACCTACGACGCACATGTTTTGAGTTGTTTAACTCAGCGGACTTATACATAGTATTGTATGTTGTCCAAGTGTCCTTCAGGACAAAGGGGTAGGTCCTCGTACTTTGTTCTGTTTACTTATAACTTCTCTAGTTTTTAGACAAGTGTTTCGTAGAAATACAAGGTCTAAGTTTTGAGAAGTTGTGGGTATAAGAATAAAGTGGAGAACCAGGTGTCACAAGTATCGGGATTCTTCAAAGAGATCGAAGATGTAGATTCTTGTGATTGGTATTCAGATGATAGTGATGGTTTTGAGAAACGTGTTTCTCTTTCAGGTTACTCATAATTGGATGGATTCCTAAGTTGAGTAATGCTGAATAGCCTCTTTCCATTAAGTTGATATGCACTGGAGACAGCTGCATGGATTGAATCTTGGTTCCAATTAAATAAGTGCCAAAGTTTCTATATTGGATATAGAATAGATCGTACCTTAAAAGAAGTTAAAGTACGGGGAGTTGTCCAGCTTATGATTAAAACCAGACACTGGATAACTCAGGGCACGTTTCTGTAATGGCTGTTTGTGGGTTGACCCTGGCTATGACGAGGGTTGATATTCTACCATTTAGAAGATCAATAGTGATATTGTTCTTGACTCGCCACAGTTTTAGTAAAAATGGATCTTTTTCAGAAAACAGTAGTGGGAGTATGGTAGAACTGGAAGTGATTCCAGAACCGCGAACGATTACGGAAAATTTAATAGGACCTATACATTCAATCAGGTTTGACATTCAAATAGCCACTCCGCAGGTATGATAGGTAACCTCAGACACCCGAGAGGTACTTCGGTAGGCTCAAGGACGGTGACAGGGAGGTTCTTATCTACCCAGACTTGACACTACTATTGTTCCAGGCTATAAGACCCGGTAGGAGGGTTGTCGTAGTCAATGGGAGCAACGGAAGCATGGTGGGCAAGTAGCTCATGTCTATTTATAGACTTGAGCAGTTATAGCGGAGATAAATCATCTAATTTTGATGTGACAGTCATGGGTTTGACTTCAATCAGAATAGGGGATGGATCAGTTAAGAAGGTAGTAGGGTGTGATGTCATGGTATCTGGATGACATACACAGAGTAGGAAGTAAAATTCCTATACTACGATCGGTTGTACTATGGTCGTCACACAGTTGTTTCTCCAGACAGGATATGGATATAATATTTGACATTCTGATTTCTAGATCTATGGTTTTAGATCTGGATTTGGGTAGTTTCCCAATGTGGGTACTTTGACAGATATTCTAATGGTTTTTGGAATAGTTGACTCCTAGCGAGGTGGTGTACCTGCAGGTGATGGAGTCACCCTCTCTAAAGGTGTCGTATAGACTAAAGGGGAGAGGGAAGTGCATGATTGGCAGATCACTTGCTTAGGCAATTGAGTCAATCATGAGATGTCAAGTACCACACCAAATGTTGGTTTTGCACTAGATGCAATAAGTTTGTATTAATCCAATCCTGGAGAAACATAAGGAAGCGGTTTTAGAACATTAGTACATGTTCTACGGATTTGATAACGGCAGCCTCTTTCGGGAGACGGTTATCATTCCAGGCTTCAAAGGTGACATGGATGACAGAGTGATTGTCAGAGTTTTAGTTTTCCCTCTGACGAAGAGGGACAGTATTATGGACAGGTGGTCCAAGAGGATACTGTGGGAAGCAAGGTGCCCGATACTGATTAGGTTCAGTGATCGATTCAGTCTAAGAAGTTTGGATATGGAGTTCATTTATGAACTAAGGTCCCATCAGATATCCAGACATGTTCTAAGACCGGTATTACTCAATTCGGGAGATGGTTTTATCCGCGAACTTGAGATTAAGAGAGATATAGAAAGATACTTCTAGGCGGATCCACTCACTGAGGCTATTTCTCGAACACAATAGTTTTACAAACGGGCTTTGTGATACTGCTTAGTAGAGAAGTTGGGTGTCGGTTTCACACGGGCTGTGAGTAGTCGACATCGCAATATTAGCCTTGAGTGCAAGTGGGAGATTGTTGGAGATAGTGCCCTCATAGTCAATTATTGGATCGCAGGTACGTGATTGCAATGATTGCGGAGGACCTATCCCGGTAGGACAGTCTTACTCAAAATGATAGTATGCTATCTGGTTTGCCTTTATCAGTCGTGTACATGTTCAGGTGACTGATTGCATGTTACACTTTGATAGAGCCCTTAGGATCTTGCTTTACTACCAACAGTATGATGGCGATCATATACGTGAGAGTTGGGTAGTTTATATGCATATCCTTAATTGTGGTCCCTAGTCGTGGGAGTTTCGAGACAGGGCATCGATACTCCGGAGTAGACTAGTGTGTACAGTCGAGACCCCGACGAGGGACGGTGGCCGGTCTCACAAGCCACTGGTGACAGTTGGATCACCTAAGATGTATACAGGTGCTCATTGGGTTATGAGTACACCGGACAGGACTCGCCGGGAATCTGCTAGTTAGTATTATATCTATCGTCAGATAGCAGTTCCCAGGTGACATGTGTACAGGTTAGTTCATCGACCTGAGGTCGTCATTTGTCTCGTGTGAGTTCCCACTGTGCTTTGATTTCTACCCTACCACGGCTCAAAGGAGTCGTGCAAACAGGTAGTTTTTGGGTACAGTCCCGAGCCATATGGAGGCACGTGAGCGGATCGACAGGGGATTCGTCTCTCCCGGTATTGGGGGCGAGGTCGTGCTGTGTCTAGGAGAGCCATTACACAAAGTCCATGGCCATGGCAGGAGATTTACTGGTAGGTACTCCAGTAGTATCTCAGGGTGTTATTGGGCTTCACTCCGACACGACTTATACTGCGATACTCATTGACGAACGGACCGGACTGTATATACACTGTCACTGTTAGGCTCAGTAGGGTCTCCCGAGGAGTTCGCTCATCGGTCTCCCTTGAGTTCGCTCCTCGGCCACCCTTGAGGTCAGTCCGTGGGCAGCCGTTACGCATAGCTAGTGCCGCTGACGGTTTGTGGTTAAACCCACTGCCAGGGTGCTGACGAGTCATTAGAGTCCCCCACAGACAGTTTCCCAAGTTCGGGCGAAACGTTGTAGAGGCCGTATGGTTTTATGGCAGGGTTCGGAAAATGCACGTGCGTTTACGCACGTGTCGATTTTCGGACAGATGATACTGGTCGGCTTTGGTTTAAGCCGGATCCGAGTATTATATTGAGTAGGTATAATATCTTTGTCTCAGTTGCATTTGTATTCGGTCGTAATACAAATGCGGGTATTTTTATACAGTTTCGGGGTTGTCCTGAAATTCGTTTCAGGATCACTTTTGGAAGTTGCCAGTTTCCAGTTTTCTATCAGCCGTCTTTTAACATTTGGTTAAAGACGGATTTATCTTTTCTTCTGTTGTGATGAGTCGTGCTTCTAGAAGTTTCTAGATATGGTGACTAGGGCGATGACTTGGCTTCATGACTCATTAGGCATTAATGGTGTCATTAAAGCTTTTGGTGACTAGGGTTTTTAGTTCAATGTTTCTAAATGACTCATCCATTTTCATTAAAGCTTCTTGGATTGCTTAAGATATTTGAGAGTGAGAAGCTTTCTCTTATTGTCACCACTTGCTCCTACGGTCACCTCCCTCCTTCATATATATGGCTTGCCCTCTCTCTCTCCTCTCTCACACTCTCACTTGTTGATTTCATTTTAGAGAGAAAAGATTATGATAGGTTTTATCGGTGTATGGAATTTCACAGTCCATTTCATTCCATCACCCGATTCTCTCGGCAACTTCATTAACCGATCGTCCACGGATTTGGACGAAGCGAGACAAAGTCATCTACTCATTCTCTACATCAATCTTGGTCGTCTCTTTTAGCAAACTTGACGATCGAGTTGCCTCGAGTCAGAGGCGGGAGCCCGTTTAAAGAACCGATCATGTGGTGCCACCTCGACGAGGAGATCGGAGATCGACGAGATCGGAGTAGCCGCAACGGAGCGTGGGATGATGGTTGAAGAACGAAGGACTCGGATCGTTCGGTATAACCATTCTACACTCTTTACAGTTTGTTAGTTTAGCAATAATGGCAGATCCGGATTAAAGTATACGATAGCGCCAGTTAAAAGTTTTTTGTTCCGCATTTGGCGTCTGTAGACTGCCGGGGCGCTAACGTAGACTTACAATTATCACCTAGGATTGACGAGTGGACACATTTTGGTTTTACATAACTGTTATTTTGTACCAAGCTTAACGTGTAATATCATATCAGTTTCCTTGTTGTCAAATAAAGGTTATGATTTCACGTTTGTAAGAGATGTTGTTAACATCCACCTTAATCATGGTTTGATTGGGTCAGGTACACTAAATAACGGCATATATGTTTTAAACCAACTCTAAATTTTCAATGTCCAGAACACACTAAAAAGAAAGTCTCCAGATTTGAATAAAGCTTTCTTATGGCATTGTAGACTGGGTCACATCAATGAGAGAAGGTTGACTAAGTTGCATAGAGAAGGATATTTGGACTCGTTCGAATATCAATCTTATGACACTTGTCAATCTTGTCTCAAAGGAAAGATGACAAAGACTCCATTTACTGGACAAGGAGTAAGAGCGAGTGAGCTCTTAGGACTCATATACAGCGATGTATGTGGTCCAATGTCTACACATGCAAGAGGTGATTTTTCCTATTTCATTACTTTCACGGATGATTACTCAAGATACGGATTCATTTATCAGATGAAACATAAATTCGAGGCTTTTGAGAAATTCCAAGAGTATAAGAATGAAGTAGAAAACCAAACCGGCAAAAGTATCAAGACACTAAGATCTGATCGAGGTGGAGAATACTTGAGTGTCGAGTTCCTAGGTTACTTAAAAGAGAAAGGAATTCTCTCTCAGCCTACTCCTCCATACACTCCACAGCATAACGGTGTATCGGAGAGGCGGAATCGAACCCTATTAGATATGGTACGATCCATGATGAGTAATGCTGAGTTACCGCGATCTTTCTGGGGTTATGCGCTAGAATCAGCGGCATATCTTCTGAACAGGGCTCCTACCAAGACTGTGCCTACCACTCCATATCAGATGTGGACTGGGAAGAAACCCCATCTTCAGCATATGAAGATTTGGGGATGTCCAGCTTTTGTTAAAAAGCAGCATGTGGACAAGCTTGAGGCACGATCAGTAAAATGTTTGTTTGTGGGATATCCAAAGAACTCCAAGGGATATTATTTCTATTATGCAGAGGAACTAAAGGTCTTTGTTTCTCGTAATGCCCATTATCTGGAATATCTGTTTTTAGAAAAGTAAATAAGTAGGAGCGAAATAGAACTGGAAGAAATTCCAGAACCACAAATTGCTACTGAAAGTTTGGTAGAACCGGAAGTTCAAGAAGAACAGGACATTCCAGCACCCCTCCGCAGGAGTAGTAGGCCGTCTCATCCGCCTGAGAGATACTACGGTTTTCTCATAGATGGGGATAGAGAGGATTGCATCATAGATGATGATGAACCTACTGACTTCCAGCAGGCCATCCAGAGCGGCGACTCGGTACGATGGCTAGATGCAATGCGGGCCGAAATGGAGTCCATATACACCAACAAAGTATGGACTTTGGACTTTGCTCCAGATGGGGTAAAACCCATAGGATGCAAAAGGATCTTCAAGAAAAAGATTGGTGTAGATGGACAGGTTGAAATATATAAGGCTAGACTTGTTGCAAAGGGTTTTCGTCAAAGACCTGGTTTGGACTATGACGAAACCTTTTCTCCAGTGGCTATGCTCAAATCCATTCGGGTCCTTCTTGCTATTGCTGCCTTCCATGATTATGAAATCTGGCAGATGGACGTAAAGATGGCTTTTCTGAATGGAAATTTAGAAGAGTGCGTCTATATGGATCAGCCAGAGGGTTTCAATCAGAGTGGGAGCAGCGGGAAAGTATGCAGGCTGCTTAAGTCCATTTATGGACTAAAGCAGGCATCGCGGAGTTGGAACATCTGTTTTGATGAGACAGTCAAAGAATATGACTTTATCAAAAATCCAGATGAACCGTGCATATATAGTAAAGTTGTAGCCAGAAGTGTCGTATTCCTCGTCTTGTACGTGGATGACATTCTATTGATAGGAAATGACATTCCTATGCTACAATCTGTCAAAGGATTCTTGTCACACAGGTTCTCCATGAAAGACCTGGGTGATGCCTCTTACATTCTGGGGATCCGGATCTATCGTGATAGATCTAAGAGGATGCTGGGACTTTCGCAGTTCAGGTATATCGACACTGTACTGAAAAGATTCAGTATGGAAGATTCTAAGCGCGGTAATCTACCGGCTTGTCACGGAATCACCCTCTCCAAAGAGATGTCTCCCAAGACTGATTTGGAAAGGGAACGCATGTCTATTATACCCTACGCTTTTGCGGTAGGCTCTATAATGTATGCGATGTTGTGTACCAGACCAGATGTAGCTTACGCACTGAGCGTGGTAAGCCGGTATCAGTCAGACCCAGGGGAGAAGCACTGGATAGCAGTAAAGAACATTCTCAAGTACCTGAGAAGGACTAAGGAGATGTTTTTGGTTTACGGCGGAAAAAACCTCAGGTTGGAGGCCTTTGCTGATTCCGGCTTCCAGAGTAATAAGGACGATTCCAAGTCCATGCCGGGTTATGTCTTTACCCTCAATGGAGGGGCGGTGTGCTGGAAGAGCTCCAAGCAGGACACCGTTGCTAACTCGACGATGGAAGCGGAGTATATAGCTGCTTGCGATGCCGCAAAAGAAGCAGTCTGGATGAAGAAGTTCCTAACAGAACTTCAGGTGGTTTCTACCATAGTTGATCCAATACCTCTGTATTGCGACAACAACGGAGCTATAGCTTTAGCGAAGGAACCAAGGTCCCATCAGAAGTCCAGACACATCTTGAGGCGGTATCACCTGATCAGGGAGATCATTGATCGTCAGGAGATCGAGGTTCGGAGAGTTGCTTCAGAAGAGAACATTGCTGATCCATTCACGAAGGCCCTACCTCAGACGCTGTTCGAGAGGCTACTCGAGATCATTGGTCTTCAATATGCCAGTACATGGCCCTAGTGCAAGTGGGAGATTGTTAGTGTATATGCCCTAGAAGGCCATTACTGTATCATACTAGTTTGTATATTACTTAATGGAAGCTTGGGATATTCACATGTATATAACAGTCTTGCTAAACATAGTAGTATGCTACTTGGTTTTTCTATCTTAATATGAGAGTGTACGTATTGATAGAGCTCTTAGGATCTTGCTTGACTACCAGCGTTGTGATGGCAGTCATACTAGTGGGGGCTGGGTAGTCTACAAGCACATCCTTATTCAGGTCCCTTGACATGAGTACATCATAGTCCGCAGACTTGACACTGCTACTTCGCCTCGAGTGTGTCCCACTGTTCTTAGATTGCTACCCTACCACGGCTCAAAGGAGTCGTGCAAACAGGTAGCAGTTGGGTGCAGTCCCGAGCACTTGAGCTCAGGAAAGCCACTGCCTCCAAGTGCTCGGGACTGCACCCAATTGCTACCTGTTTGCACGAATCCTTTGAGCCGTGGTAGGGTAGCAATCTAAGAACAGTGGGACACACTCGAGGCGAAGTAGCAGTGTCAAGTCTGCGGACTATGCTGTACTCATGTCACCTGGGAACTGTTCACTGACGACTGGTATAAAACTGTTGGAGATAGTGCCCTCATAGTCAATTATTGGATCGCAGGTACGTGATTGCAATGATTGCGGAGGACCTATCCCGGTAGGACAGTCTTACTCGAGATGATAGTATGCTATCTGGTTTGCCTTTATCAGTCGTGTACATGTTCAGGTGACTGATTGCATGTTACACTTTGATAGAGCCCTTAGGATCTTGCTTTACTACCAACAGTATGATGGCGATCATATACGTGAGAGTTGGGTAGTTTATATGCATATCCTTAATTGTGGTCCCTAGTCGTGGGAGTTTCGAGACAGGGCATCGATACTCCGGAGTAGACTAGTGTGTACATTCGAGACCCCGACAAGGGGCGGTGGCCGGTCTCACAAGCCACTGGTGTCAGTTGGATCACCTAAGATGTATACAGGTGCTTATTGGGTTATGAGTACACCGGACATGACTCGCCGGGAATCTGCTAGTTAGTACTATACCTATCGTCAGATAGCAGTTCCCTGGTGACATGTGTACAGGTTAGTTCATCGACCTGAGGTCGTCATTTGTCTCGTGTGAGTTCCTACTGTGCTTTGATTTCTACCCTACCACGGCTCAAAGGAGTCGTGCAAACAGGTAGTTTTTGGGTACAGTCCCGAGCCATATGGAGGCACGTGAGCGGATCGGTAGGGGATTCGTCTCTCCCGGTATTGGGGGCGAGGTCGTGCTGTGTCTAGGAGAGCCATTACACAAAGTCCATGGCCATGGCAGGAGATTTACTGGTAGGTACTCCAGTAGTATCTCAGGGTGTAATTGGGCTTCACTCCGACACGACTTATACTGCTATTGGGGGTCTGACGTTACTAGCCCCCTAGGCAGATATGCGATACTCATTGACGAACGGACCGGACTGTATATACATTGTCACTGTTAGGCTCAGTAGGGTTTTCCGGATGAGTGCGCTCATCGGCATCCCTTGAGGTCAGTCCGTGGGCAGCCGTTACGCATTGCTAGTGCCGCTGACGGTTTGTGGTTAAATCCACTGCCAGGGTACTGACGAGTCATTAGAGTCCCCCACAGACAGTTTCCCAAGTTAGGGCGAAACGTTGTAGAGGCCGTATGGTTTTATGGCAGGGTTCAGAAAATGCACGTGCCTTTACGCACGTGTTATTTTTTCGGGCAGATAATACTGGTCGGCTTTGGTTTAAGCCGGATCCAAGTATTATATTGAGTAGGTATAATATCTTTGTCTCAGTTGCATTTGTATTCGGTCGTAATACAAATGCGGGTATCTTTATACAGTTTCGGGGTTGTCCTGAAATTCGTTTCAGGATCACTTTTGGAAGTTGCCAGTTTCCAGTTTTCTATCAGCCGTCTTTTAACATTTGGTTAAAGGCGGATTTATCTTTTCTTGGATGAGAGTGAGTCGTGCTTCTAGAAGGTTCTAGAAGGTTCTTGAATTTGTGACAAGGCTTAGTGACTCATGCTTTGATTTCTAAACAATCTTGTTTTGCTTAAGATCTTTATGCAAGATATTTGTTAGTGTTCACATATGATATTTATCCTATGGTCACCCCCCTCTCCTACGGTCACCTCCCTCTTGCTATAAGAGGCCGGCCCCCTCCTCTCTCTCTCATGGTTGTTGATTTCATTTGTAGAAAAGATATGACAGTATTTGGGGTGCATGGAATTTTACAGTTCATTCCATCACCCGATTTCCATGGCAACTTCATTAACCGATCGTCCACGGACTTGGACGAAGTGAGACAAAGTCATCTACTCATTCTCTACATCATTCTTGGTCGTCTCTTTTAGCAAACTTGGCGATCGAGTTGCCTCAAGTCAGAGGCGGGAGCCCGTTTAAAGAACCGATCATGTGGTGCCACCTCGACGGAGGAGATCGGAGATCGACGAGATCGGAGCAGCCGCAACGGAGCGTGGGATGATGGTTGAAGAACGAAGGACTCAGATCGTTCGGTACAATCTTTCTACACTCTTTACAGTATGTTAGTTTAGCAATAATGGCAGATCCGGGTTAAAGTATACGATAGCGCCAGTTAAAAGTTTTTTGTTCCGCATTTGGCGTCTGTAGACTGCCGGGGCGCTAGCGTAGACTTACAGTGGTATCAGAGCCTCACCATTTTACTATGCTAACTTGTGCTAACGCGTTTAAAACATCGATCCGACCGGAAATCAAAAATCACATTTTTCCAAGCCGACAGTTTCTGTTGTTTTTAAATGGCTTCAAAATTAATTCTGCATATCTTAAAAATCCGTGCAGGGTTTTTTAAGGGTACGGACAAATTTTGAGCAATTGATCTCACCAGATCGCCGCGGATTAGCGGCCAAACCCATGGTTTGGCCGCGCATCCGCGGCAGTTCTAGAGGATCACTGCACCAAATTTTTTCTGTGTGTTCTCTGTTGGCTTTTGTGGGTTTCTGTTATATATCAAATGGGCCCAGGTTTTATTACTGTTGTACAGATTTGCGTGGGGCCCACTTCTTGATATTTGCTCGATCGAAATTTAAACACGTTAGTTTACAGTGCTTACATTATATCTCCGACCGGGAATGTCATTTGATCGGTAAACCGCGTCTGATTGCTATAGTTCTTTTGACGGGTTTGCGAACGTGACATTCGCGTTGATGTTCTGTGTTGTGCTGTGATGTTGCGGATTTGTCGTGGTGGATAGCAGTGTGCAATGGTAGTACAGTTGAGTTTATTTGTACTTTGATATTGCGGGGCGAGCGTCCAACTTGTGGACTGCCGTCACTGCCTGTTGTATAATATTCTTTTGGGGCACGACCAGGTTGCGGTCGATGTACCTATTGTACTATTTTCATTACTGTACTAGGTTTTGCCCCGAGACGGAGTGCACGATAGCCGGGTTCTGGAGGGCAACGGGTCCGCATTTCATGGCTTTGAGAGGCAGAGGGTCCCCACTTCAGAATTGGCAGACTATTCGCCGCACTCGTAGGGGTACAGGTTGACCCAAGGAGGGGTGCTCAATTTACCGGATTCGTGAAGTGCCGGGTGTTCCATTCACTATGCTGTGGGGACTACCTCGCTTCAGGTTTTGGCGGGTAACTTGCCGCACCCGTAGGGGTCTAGGTTTCATTGCACTGGCTATCCACACGACAGGGGAACGTCGGGTTTCAGCAGCGGCTCTGTGAAACCCGGGGATCCAGATTATCTGTATTTTTCTGTGATGCTTATTACTTTTCTGTAATGTTGCCATACTATCACGCCTGGAGCGATTATTGTATATTGGTTTATATACTATTAGATGTTGTATATGTTTTACACCCGCGCTAGTCCAGTCCCGCTCTGTCGTTAGTTAAGTAACCTAACGGGTGATGACGGGACCCAGTGACGAATGCGGATGGCATATACGTACATTTTATTTCGTTCTTTCTGGTGTGATAATTGATGGACTGCGTTGATTCTGATCAATGCAAAGTAAAGCAAACCTGTTTACTGTTGTTGGAACAAATTTAAAAAGTGTTATTTCAAAGACGTTTCCTTTTGTTATGCATAGCGGTATTCAGATGGAATATCCTGCACCCTCATTCGACGGGGCAAGGGCCGATATCCCTCACCGGGACCGACCCCTTGGACAGAAGTTTGCGTCAGGGTAATAACTTCACTATAGTCGATTACAAGTTGCTTTGCATAGCGGTATACAGTGGAATATCCTGCACCTCATTCACGAGGAAAGAGCCGAGATCCCTTTACCGGGAGTGACCTCTTTAGCAAAAGGTTTTCGCCACTATATTTTAAAAAGCTATCAGGGTTCCCTTCAGCGATATCAAGTTCACTACGCTAAAGGTTTTTCGCCAAAACCAGCCGTAGCCCTCCGTCACTTCTTTTGGGTATTCAGTAGTATACAAGCTATGTATTTTGACCTAACGCCAAGGCATAGTGTTTGGTAGCTGCTGGGTATTCAATTGGTGCATAGATAGATGAGTTAGTTTGGGACAGCCGTTCTGCCATTTTGACCTAACGCCAAGGGCATTTGCGGGTGGTTCAAATTAACAAGATAGTGATGGGTAGAACTTGGCATGTGACTTATGACATTTTGACTAACGCCAAGGTTATAAGAGCATGGGGCAAAAACTATATCGAGAGTTCTAAAGAAACTGAAACTTGCCAAGTATGCGCCATACCTTCTGGAGTATGAGTAACGTGGATGCATTCCATCACGTTATCATGCGATGAGAGTTGATCCGATTCCCACTGATGAGTTGGTTTACTCTTCGGGTGATTCCGATTGATTCTTCTTTAGGTTTGGAGGAGAATTTGACAGGACAGTGGGAGGTTTCCGGATTAGATAAAGTGATGACCATTCTGATCTAGGTTAGAGTGCACGCAGAGTGTTTCTTTTCTCTCTCTCTCTTTGGCAGCGACCTTTGACCGACCCTAGACTATGACTCAGTGACCAAGTTGACCGAACCTTCTTAAATACTGGCTTTTGGATTGTCTATGTTGCATAAGTCATTGCCACTCCTTCTTTTACCCTTTGAATTTCTCAGAACACCCGTATTACTACGGATATCCACTTCCATTGGATAGATCCATCGTATGGTTATATACGAACTCGAAGGGACTTCTTCGAGGATGGATCCCAGGTTCAGGAGAAATAGAATTGGTTTATTCAGTTGTCTTTTATTATCACCTTCTCTCAGGTTGCGAGAGCTCCTTGGTTTAGGAGAGTACACCTATTACGCTTATTGGATAGTCTTATTCCAAACATAGGCTGGTGCCGAAAGGTAGGGAATAGAAGAAAACCAATTAGCCTAAGTAGGGTGTGCAGAAGGTAATATGTAAAGACAAAATAAAGGGATTAGAAAGAGGGCAAAGTAAATTGCGACTGATATCATTCACGACCAAAACCACGTACTTCATCGCCGCTCCTATTTCACCTTTAAAAGAATAAGGTATTATTCAGTTGTCTTTTATCATCACCTTCTCTCAGGTTGCGAGAGCTCCTTGGTTTAGGAGAGTACACCTATTACGCTTACTGGATAGTCTTCTTCCAAACCATAGGCTGGTGCCGAACGGTAGGGAAGGAAGAAAACCATTTAGCCTAACGATGGTGTACAGAAGGTAACGACTAAAGACAAATAAAGGGATTTGGAGAGACGGCAATAAAATATACGGTTGAAGTCATGAATTGGATTATGGAAGAGGCATTGCTATGAATACCAGGATACCCCTACGAAACATTTTCATGTTTCAGTGCATTGTTAAAGAAAAACTGTTTTCCCGATTAGACACTTACTCCAAGGGTATGTATTTACCAGGTTTCATTCTCATATCTGTATAATTTTACAGATGATGAGTGGGAGTAAGATATTGGGAATTAGGTGATCATCCTCATTATATCGGAATTCGTTGTAATTGGTGATATTTGAGGAAATCACCAGGGTACAGTTTTTCACCTACAACGCACAGGTTATGAGTTATTCAACTCAGCGGACTTATACAGAGTATTGTATGTTGTCCAGTGTCCATCAGGACAAAGGGGTAGGTCTTCGTACTTTGTTCTGTTTACTTATAACTTCTCTAGTTTTTAGACAAGTGTTTCGTAGAAATACATGGTCTAAGTTTTGAGAAGTTGTGGGTATAAGAATAAAGTAGAGAACCAGGTATCACAAGTATCGGGATTCTTCAAAGAGATCGAAGATGTAGATTCTTGTGATTGGTATTCAGATGATAGTGATGGTTTTGAGAAACGTATTTCTCTTTCAGGTTACTCATAATTGGATGGATTCCTAAGTTGAGTAATGCTGATTAGCCTCTTTCCATTAAGTTGATATGCACTGGAGACAGCTGCATGATTTGAATATGGTTCCAATTAAATAAGTGCCAAAGTTTCTGTATTGGATATAGAATAGATCGTACCTTAAAAGAAATTAAGGTATGGGGAGTTGTCCAGCTTATGCTTAAAACCAGACTCTGGATAACTCAGGGCACGTTTCTGTAATGGCTGTTTGTGGGTTGACCCTGGCTATGACAAGGGTTGATATTCTACCATTTAGAAGATCAATAGTGATATTGTTCTTGACTCGCCACAGTTTTAGTAAAATGGATCTTTTTCAGAAAACAGTAGTGGGAGTATGGTAGAACTGGAAGTGATTCCAGAACCACGAACGATTACGGAAAATTTAATAGGACCTATATATTCAATCAGGTTTGACATTCCAATAGCCACTCCGCAGATATGGTAGGTAACCTCAGACACCCGAGAGGTACTTCGGTAGGCTCAAGGACGGTGACAGGGAGGTTCTTATCTACCAAGACTTGACACTACTGTTGTTCCAGGTTATGAGACCCGGTAGGAGGGTTGTCGTAGTCAGTGGGAGCAGCAGAAGCATAGTGGGCAAGTAGCTTATGTCTATTTATAGACTAGAGCAGTTATAGCGGAGATAGATCTCTAATTTTGATGTGACAGTCATGGGTTTGACTTCAATCAGAATAGGGGATGGATCTGTTAAGAAGGTAGTAGGGTGTGATGTCAAGGTATCTGGATGACATACACAAGGTAGGAAGTAAAATTCCTATACTACGATCGGTTGTACTGTGGTCGTCACATAGTTGTTTCTCCAGACAGGATATGGATATAATATTTGACATTCTGGTTTCTGGATCTATGGTTTTAGATCTGGATTTGGGTAGTTTCCCAATGTGGGTACTTTGACAGATATTCTAATGGTTTTTGGAATAGTTGACTCCTAGCATGGTGGTGTACCTGCAGGTGATAGAGTCACCCTCTCTAAAGGTGTCGTATAGACTAAAGGGGAGAGGGATGTGCATGATTGGCAGATCACTTGCTTAGGCAATTGAGTCAATCATGAGATGTCAAGTACCACACCAAATGTTGGTTTTGCACTAGATGCAATAAGTTTGTATTAATCCAATCCTGGAGAAACATAAGGAAGCAGTTTTAGAACATTAGTACATGTTTTACGGATTTGATAACGGCAGCCTCTTTCGGGAGACGGTTATCATTCCTGGCTTCAAAGGTGACATGGATGACAGAGTGATTGTCAGAGTTTTAATTTTCCCTCTGACGAGGGACAGTATTATGGACAGGTGGTTCCAGAGGATACTGTGGGTGGCATGGTGCCCGATACTGATTAGGTTCAGTGATCGATTCAGTCTAAGAAGTTTGGATATGGAGTTCATTTATGAACTAAGGTCCCATCAGATATCCAGACATATTCTAAGACAGGTACTACTCAATTCGGGAGATGGCTTTCTCCGCGAACTTGAGATTAAGAGAGATACAGAAAGAAACTTCTAGGCGGATCCACTCACCGAGGCTATTTCTCGAACACAATAGTTTTACAAACGGGCTTTGTGAAACTGATTAGTAGAGGAGTTGGATGTTCGGTTTCACACGGGCTGTGAGTAGTCGACATCGCAATATTAGCCTTGAGTGCAAGTGGGAGATTGTTGGAGATAGTGCCCTCATAGTCAATTATTGGATCGCAGGTACGTGATTGCAATGATTGCGGAGGACCTATCCCGGTAGGACAGTCTTACTCGAGATGATAGTATGCTATCTGGTTTGCCTTTATCAATCGTGTACATGTTCAGGTGACTGATTGCATGTTACACTTTGATAGAGCCCTTAGGATCTTTCTTTACTACCAACAGTATGATGGCGATCATATACGTGAGAGTTGGGTAGTTTATATGCATATCCTTAATTGTGGTCCCTAGTCGTGGGAGTTTCGAGACAGGGCATCGATACTCCGGAGTAGACTAGTGTGTACAGTCGAGACCCCGACGAGGGGCGGTGGCCGGTCTCACAAGCCACTGGTGTCAGTTGGATCACCTAAGATGTATACAGGTGCTCATTGGGTTATGAGTACACCGGACAGGACTCGCCGGGAATCTGCTAGTTAGTACCATACCTATCGTCAGATAGCAGTTCCCTGGTGACATGTGTACAGGTTAGTTCATCGACCTGAGGTCGTCATTTGTCTCGTGTGAGTTCCCACTATGCTTTGATTTCTACCCTACCACGGCTCAAAGAAGTCGTGCAAACAGATAGTTTTTGGGTACAGTCCCGAGCCATATGGAGGCACGTGAGCGGATCGGCAGGGGATTCGTCTATCCCGGTATTGGGGGCGAGGTCGTGCTGTGTCTAGGAGAGCCATTACACAAAGTCCATGGCCATGGCAGGAGATTTACTGGTAGGTACTCCAGTAGTATCTCAGGGTGTAATTGGGCTTCACTCCGACACGACTTATACTGCTATTGGGGGTCTGACGTTACTAGCCCCCTAGGCAGATATGCGATACTCATTGACGAATGGACCGGACTGTATATACATTGTCACTGTTAGGCTCAGTAGGGTTTTCCGGATAAGTGCGCTCATCGGCATCCCTTGATGTCAGTCCGTGGGCAGCCGTTACGCATTGCTAGTGCCGCTGACGGTTTGTGGTTAAACCCACTGCCAGGGTACTGACGAGTCATTAGAGTCCCCCACAGACACTTTCCCAAGTTCGGGCGAAATGTTGTAGAGGCCGTATGGTTTTATGGCAGGGTTCGGAAAATGCACGTGCCTTTACGCACGTGTTATTTTTCGGGCAGATAATACTGGTCGGCTTTGGTTTAAGCCGGATCCGAGTATTATATTGAGTAGGTATAATATCTTTGTCTCAGTTGCATTTGTATTCGGTCGTAATACAAATGCGGGTATATTTATACAGTTTCGGGGTTGTCCTGAAATTCGTTTCAGGATCACTTTTGGAAGTTGCCAATTTCCAGTTTTCTATCAGCCGTCTTTTAACATTTGGTTAAAGGCGGATTTATCTTTTCTTGGATGAGAGTGAGTCGTGCTTCTAGAAGGTTCTAGAAGGTTCTTGAATTTGTGACAAGGCTTAGTGACTCATGCTTTGATTTCTAAACAATCTTGTTTTGCTTAAGATCTTTATGCAAGATATTTGTTAGTGTTCACATATGATATTTATCCTATGGTCACCCCCCTCTCCTACGGTCACCTCCCTCTTGCTATAAGAGGCCGGCCCCCTCCTCTCTCTCTCATGGTTGTTTATTTCATTTGTAGAAAAGATATGACAGTATTTGGTGTGCATGGAATTTTACAGTTCATTCCATCACCCGATTTCCACGGCAACTTCATTAACCGATCGTCCACGGACTTAGACGAAGTAAGACAAAGTCATCTACTCATTCTCTACATCATTCTTGGTCGTCTCTTTTAGCAAACTTGGCGATCGAGTTGCCTCAAGTCAGAGGCGGGAGCCCGTTTAAAGAACCGATCATGTGGTGCCACCTCGACGGAGGAGATCGGAGATCGACGAGATCGGAGCAGCCGCAACGGAGCGTGGGATGATGGTTGAAGAACGAAGGACTCAGATCGTTCGGTACAATCTTTCTACACTCTTTACAGTATGTTAGTTTAGCAATAATGGCAGATCCGGGTTAAAGTATACGATAGCGCCAGTTAAAAGTTTTTTGTTCCGCATTTGGCGTCTGTAGACTGCCGGGGCGCTAGCGTAGACTTACAAAAACCAACCAACAGTTCCCTGTGAGTCCTGTCCGGTTTACCCGTAACCTAACGAGCACCTGTATACTATCTCCAGTATGACGTACTGACGGCTGTGGGACAGACCATCTCCCCAACTGGGATGAGAAGCGTACACACTAGTCTACTCCGGAGTATCGATGCCCTGTCTCGATAATCCAACGACTAGGGACCTGAATAAGGATGTGCTTGTAGACTACCCAGCCCCCACTAGTGTGACTGCCATCACAACGCTGGTAGTCAAGCAAGATCCTAAGAGCTCTATCAATACGTACACTCTCATATTAAGATAGAAAACCACGTAGCATACTACCATGTTTAGCAAGACTGTTATATACATGTGAATATCCCAAGCTTCCATTAAGTAATATACAAACTAGTATGATACAGTAATGGCCTTCTAGGGCATAAACACTAACAATCTCCCACTTGCACTAGGGCCATGTACTGGCATATCGAAGACCAATGATCTCGAGTAGCCTCTCGAACTGCGTCTGAGGTAGGGCCTTCGTGAATGGATCAGCAATGTTCTCTTCTGAAGCAACTCTCCGAACCTCGATCTCCTGACGATCAATGATCTCCCTGATCAGGTGATACCGCCTTAAGATGTGTCTGGACTTCTGATGGGACCTTGGTTCCTTTGCTAAAGCTATAGCTCCGTTGTTGTCGCAATACAGAGGTATTAGATCAACTATGGTAGGAACCACCTGAAGTTCTGTTAGGAACTTCTTCATCCAGACTGCTTCTTTTGCGGCATCGCAAGCAGCTATATACTCCGCTTCCATCGTCGAGTCAGCAACGGTGTCCTGCTTGGAGCTCTTCCAGCACACCGCCCCTCCATTGAGGGTAAAGACATAATCCGACATGGACTTGGAATCGTCCTTATCACTCTGGAAGCCGGAATCAGCAAAGGCCTCCATCCCGAGGTTTTTTCCGCCGTAAACCAAGAACATCTCCTTAGTCTTTCTCAAGTACTTGAGAATGTTCTTTACTGCTATCCTGTGCTTCTCCCCTGGGTCTGACTGATACGGGCTTACCACGCTCAGTGCGTAAGCTACATCTGGTCTGGTGCACAACATCGCATACATTATAGAGCCTACCGCAGAAGCGTAGGGTATAATTGACATGCGTTCCCTTTCCAAATCAGTCTTGGGAGACATCTCTTTGGAGAGGGTGATTCCGTGACAAGCCGGTAGATTACCGCGCTTAGAATCTTCCATACTGAATCTTTTCAGTACAGTGTCGATATACCTGGACTGCGAAAGTCCTAACATCCTCTTGGATCTATCACGATAGATCCGGATCCCCAGAATGTAAGAGGCATCACCCAGGTCTTTCATGGAGAACCTGTGTGACAAGAATCCTTTGACAGATTGTAGCACAGGAATGTCATTTCCTATCAATAGAATGTCATCCACGTACAAGACGAGGAATACGACACTTCTGGCTACAACTTTACTATATATGCATGGTTCATCTGGATTTTTGATAAAGTCATATTCTTTGACTGTCTCATCAAAACAGATGTTCCAACTCCGCGATGCCTGCTTTAGTCCATAAATGGACTTAAGCAGCTTGCATACTTTCCCGCTGCTCCCACTCTGATTGAAACCCTCTGGCTGATCCATATAGACGCACTCTTCTAAATTTCCATTTAGAAAAGCCGTCTTTACGTCCATCTGCCAGATTTCATAATCATGGAAGGCAGCAATAGCAAGAAGGACCCGAATGGATTTGAGCATAGCCATTGGAGAAAAAGTTTCGTCATAGTCCAAACCAGGTCTTTGACGAAAACCCTTTGCAACAAGTCTAGCCTTATAGGTTTCCACCTGTCCATCTGCACCAATCTTTTTCTTGAAGATCCATTTGCATCCTATGGGTTTTACCCCATCTGGAGCAAAGTCCAAAGTCCATACTTTGTTGGTGTACATGGACTCCATTTCGGTCCGCATTGCATCTAGCCATCGTACCGAGTCGCCGCTCTGGATGGCCTGCTGGAAGTCAGTAGGTTCATCATCACCTATGATGCAATCCTCTCTATCCCCATCTATGAGAAAACCGTAGTATCTCTCAGGCGGATGAGATGGCCTACTACTCCTGCGGAGGGGTGTGGGAATGTCCTGTTCTTCTTGAACTTCCGGTTCTACCAAACTTTCAGTAGCAGTTTGTGGTTCTGGAATTTCTTCCAGTTCTATTTCGCTCCCACTTGATTCCTTTTCTAAAAACTGATGTTCTAGAAAATGGGCATTACGAGAAACAAATACCTTTTGTTCCTCTGCGTAATAGAATAGATATCCCCTGGAGTTCTTTGGATATCCCACAAACTTACACTTTACTGATCGTGCCTCGAGCTTGTCCACATGCTGCTTTTTAACAAAAGCTGGACATCCCCAAATCTTTATATATTGTAGATGGGGTTTCTTCCCGCTCCACATCTGATATGGAGTGGTAGGCACGGTCTTGGTAGGAACCATGTTCAAAAAATATGCCGCTGATTCTAGCGCATAACCCCAGAAAGATCGCGGTAACTCAGCATTACTCATCATGGATCGTACCATATCCAATAGGGTTCGATTCCGTCTCTCCGATACACCATTATGCTGTGGAGTGTATGGAGGAGTAAGCTGAGAGAGAATTCCTTTCTCTTTTAGGTAACCTAGGAACTCGGCACTTATGTATTCACCACCTCGATCAGATCTAAGTGTCTTGATACTTTTGCCGGTTTGGTTTTCTACTTCATTCTTATACTCTTGGAATTTCTCAAAAGCCTCGGATTTATGTTTCATCAGATAAATGAATCTGTATCTTGAGTAATCATCCGTGAAAGTAATGAAATAGGAAAAACCACCTCTTGCATGTGTAGACATTGGACCACATACATCACTGTGTATGAGTCCTAAGAGCTCGCTCACTCTTACTCCATGTCCAGTAAATGGAGTCTTTGTCATCTTTCCTTTGAGACAAGATTGATAAGTGTTATAAGTTTGATATTCGAACGAGTCCAAATATCCTTCTCTATGCAACTTAGTCAACCTTCTCTCATTGATGTGACCCAGTCTACAATGCCATAAGAAAGCTTTATTTAAATCTGGAGACTTTCTTTTTAGTGTGTTCTGGACATTGAAAATTTGGAGTTGGTTTAAAACATATATATCGTTATTTAGAGTACCGGACCCAATCCAACCATGATTAAGGTGGATGTTAACAACATCTCTTACAAACATGAAATCATAACCTTTATTTGATAACAAGGAAACTGATATGATATTACACGTTAAGCTTGGTACAAAAAAACAGTTATGTAAAACCAAAATGTGTCCACTCGTCAATCCTAGGTGATAATCCCCGACGGACGCAGCTCCCACGCTAGCTCCGTTAGCAACCTTTAGGGTTATATCACCTTTCTTCAGCACTCTACGGTTTCTCAGTGCCTGCAATGAATTGCAAATATGAGATCCTGATCCGGTATCCAATACCCAGGAAGTAGAGTTGATTGACAGACAATTCTCAATTACAAACACACCTGAAGTCGAAGCCACAGCTTGCTTCGTTTCCTGGTTCTTGGCGTTCCACGCCTTGCAATCTTTTTTCCAGTGCCCTTTCCTGTGACAATGGAAGCACTCATCCTGGCCCACTACCGGTACCGCAAACTTTTTCTTTCCCTTCCCTCCCACATTACTAACACCTCCTCTAGGTTTGGTGGCGGCCTTCTTCTTCCTTCCTTTGGCCCTTGCCTTGGACCGGGAAGAAGATGCACCGCCAACAAACATAGCGGGTGTTTCCCTTGTCTTCTGCAAGGTGCCCTCTGCACTCCTTAACATGTTCAGGAGTTCCGGAAGTTCAACTTCTTTTCTTTGAATGTTGAAGTTCAGGATAAACTGGGCATAGGTGTGAGGAAGGGACTGGAGAATAAGGTCTGTATAGAGCTCATTATCCAAAGTTGTCCCAAGGTCTGCGAGCTCTTCAATATAGCCGATCATCTTTAGGACATGTTCTCCTACCGATGACCCGACAGCCAACCTCGCTCGAAACAAGTTCTTAGAGGTCTCGTATCTTGCTATACGAGATTGCTCTCCATAAAGTTCCTTTGTATGGAGAAATATGCCATCTAGGTCCATATCCTCGTGCCTCCTCTGATGTTCATTATTCATCGAGGCAAGCACGATGCACTTGGCTTTCGCGCAATATAAATCCCAGGTTTTGCGGATTTCCTTATCCGCATTACTGGATTTGGGACCAGGGACAGCAGGTGCCGTAGCGGTGAGGACGTACCCCAATTTGTCATAGGTCAAAGCCATTTTGACATTCCGCAGCCAATTTTTATAGTTTGACTCTGTCAATATATTTTTCTCTAAAAGTAACTTAAGTCCAGTCATTTTCAGGGTCGCTGCAATTAGGAGAAAGAGAAGAAAGCTCTTTAGCATGATGCTCTTGCAAGTTTAGAGTGGTTTTTAGTTTATCTAAACTGGATGGCTCCCGCTGTTTCTCGAATCCTTCCTCAAACCATAAAAGAAGAATTAGCCAGGACTATTCTCACCGTACAATACTTGCTTAACCGTTCAGCCAGGCCAGTGTCGATACTTCGAGGGAGGTTTTCCAACGCTTTCGCGAAGTTCCTTAATTAAATAACCTCTTTTCTCTAGGGGCGAAACCCCGCTGACACATTTCTTGACACCTACTTGGTTTATAGCATTGATCGTTAAGTGACGAATATCCTGATAAGTAGCATATACTTACAGTAGGATCGGGATCCAAATATCATTGTATGATAATGTTGAAGGAATCCTACCAACATTCATCAAACTCCAAATGGTATGCAACTCTTTGCAAATTTCAGTTTCTTTAGAAATTCCCGATATATATTTTTGCCCCATGCTCTTATGACCTTGGCGTTAGGTCAAAATGTCATAAGTCACATGTCAAGTTCTACCCATCATTATCTTGTCAATTTGAACCCATCCGTATATATCCTTGACGTTCGGCCAAAATGATAATACGACTGTCCCAAACTAACTCATCTATCTATGCAACAAATGAATACCCAGTAGCTACCAAACACTATGCCTTGGCGTTAGGTCAAAATACATAGCTTGAATACTACTGAATACCCAGATGAAATGACGGAGGGCTACGAATGGTTTTGGCGAAACCGTGAACGTAGTGAACTTGATATAACCGAAGGAACCTGATAGCTTTTAAAAGGAGTGGTTAAAGCTCCGCATTTAAAAAATATCTGATTTTAAAATTAACCGAGTGGTTTCTTTTAAATTGTTCCAACGATTAAACTTTTGGTTTATTTTCTTTGCATTATTAATAATGCTTCCCATCATTAACCTATCATTGCAGAAAACAACGAAAATACAACGTCCTCTTATGCCATCCGCATTTTCCACGGGGTCCCGTCATCACCCGTTAGGTTACTTAACTAACGACAGAGCGGGGGCTGGGCTAGCGCGGGTGTAAAACATAAGTGACGTCTAAATAGCTATCATATATATAGATATTTTACATTCGTCGGACGCAATAATATTCATTCCAGATCACAGATGAACTTTATTGGATTTGCAAGTAATCCGTGTTTATTTTGAGCCTGCAACAAAAGTCGGATTACACAGTTGTGATGAATAGCCATTACCCCACCCAAGACCCCAACAAGTACGGCAAACTACCCGCCCGGCAGTTTGTGTACCCCACCTTGGGTCTGTCCTAGGAGCAAAAAACAGTAAAATGAAATAATACAACGGTGGCTACAACCGCAACCTGAATGTGCTCCGCAAAATAATATTACAAGAAATTACATTTACATCAAATGAATTAAATAATAACCCATCACATAAGCCCGGCTATACATCACAACAGTCCAACACAGTTCATATGCACAAATAGATAAAATCCATTACAGAAATGTGCAACCCCCTGCCAACCGACATACTAGCAGTTAGGGGAGGTTTACGAACACATTATACAAACACAGATATAATCCAACAAGCAAATACTGTATAATTTTGATCGATTAAACACTTTTAATTTTGCTCCAATACTTCTCTGTAAATCTAAAACCTGAGCAAAAAATAAAAAATTGCAGAAAATACCAAATATCACAGAGAAGCAACACAGGAAAATTGGGTTCCTGAATCGCCAACTCGGCGGCGGAATCGCGGCGAAACGGTGGGATCCGCCGCGGTTCCGCGGCGCTTTAGGCGATTCAGGGGCCTAATTTTCTTGGGTGTTCTTCTACTGTCTTTTCAAGCTTTCTGAACATCCCTGAAAAAATTTTGGACTTCATTTGAAAATCGACAGAAACTTGTGATTTCGGGCTTTTCCGGTTTCGTTTTTTCCGTTCGAAATTCATACAAATTTGCAAGTAAGTTATTTATTGTTTAGCGAGGCTCTGATACCACTGTAAGTCGATGTACAACACCCCACGACTTGCGGGGAGGCGGAAATTTGAAAAACGATCTTGTTCTTTGCTTAAACATCGACTAACCGCATGAATCGAAGCTAAACGATAACTAACATGAAACATAGAAGTTCTATACTACTATGTTTAGGGATTATACCTAACGAATCGTGTCCTTCGTCTTTGCGAACTCCTCCTCCTCCTCGGCCTTCTCGAAGTAGTAGACGATCCACCCGAGAGCTTTACTCCAAGCTTAGCCTCTAAACTTGAGGCAACTAACCTTCTTTAAGTGCTAATCAAAGAAGCTAGGTGATATAGAGTGAGGGTTATGATTTAGTTAGTCTAACTAATCCTTGTACTCAACACATGAGAGGGGAGGATTAGGGTTTGAAGAGGGAGAGCTTGAGGAGAGAGAAGATGATAATAATAATGAAGTGAGAATAATGAGTTATGATAATATATATCAAGCATTTCTTTTTATCAAGAAAAGAAAATAAATCATTTAGCAACCATACTTGATAAATATCAAGTGATGATTCATCTCCATAAGTCATTAAGCATTTATGATGCTTTAATGACATGGATGAATCATCCATATGACTCACTAATCACATTCATTGTATATGCCACCTAAACCTCCTTAGTCACCACCTTCTAGAAGCTTCTCGCACAATTACGAGAACGCCCCTCCTTTCCGCAAAAATACGGAAAAACTTTAGACTGTATAAATCGAATAACCGGATACCAGTAACTGGCTTAAACCAAAGCCGACTGGTAAAAACTGTCCGAAAGTCATACGTGCGTAAACACACGTATGCGTCCGAACCCTTGTCGTAAAACCATATGACCTCTATATCGTTTCTCCTGGAGTAGGAAAACTCTCTGTGTGGGACTCTAGAGACTCGACTACTACGCTGGCAGTGGGTTTAACCACAGACCGCAAGCGGCACTAGCTGTACGTAACGGTCCCCAGGTAGATGTCGATAAGAAGGCCGATGAGGAAACCCATCCGAACTCCTACTGAGTCTGATGTGACAATCTCCATAGAGTCCGGTCCGTTCGTCTAAGACTATCGCATATCGGGCCTAGGGGGGCGGCAAGCGTCAGTCCCCTAATAGCGGTATAAGTCGTGTCGGAGGGAAGCCCATTACACCCTGAGAAACTACTGGAACCTACCAGCAAATCTCGCTTGCCCTGGCCAGGGACTTTGCGTAATGGCTCTCTGACACAGCGCGATATCAACCCCCAATACCGGGAGAGACGAATCCTATCTAACCGCCACTGCCTCCAAGTGCTCGGGACTGCACCCAACTGCTACCTGTTTACATGACACCTTTGAGCCGTGGTAGGGTAGCAATCTAAGAACAGTGGGACACACTCGAGGCGAAGTAGCAGTGTCAAGTCTGCGGACTATGCTGTACTCATGTCACCTGGGAACTGTTCTCTGACGACTGGTATAAAACCAACCAACAGTTCCCTGTGAGTCATGTCCAGTGTACCCGTAACCTAACGAGCACCTGTATACTATCTCCAGTACGACGTACTGATGGCTGTGGGACAGACCATCTCCCCAACTGGGATGAGAAGCGTACACACTAGTCTACTCCGGAGTATCGATGCCCTGTCTCGATAATCCAACGACTAGGGACCTGAATAAGGATGTGCTTGTAGACTACCCAGCCCCCACTAGTGTGACTGCTATCACAACGCTGGTAGTCAAGCAAGATCCTAAGAGCTCTATCAATACGTATACTCACATATTAAGATAGAAAAACCAAGTAGCATACTACCATGTTTAGCAAGACCGTTATATACATATGAATATCCCAAGCTTCCATTAAGTAATATACAAACTAGTATGATACAATAATGGCCCCTAGGGCATATACACTAACAAAAGCATGTAACGAATTACAGATATGAGATCCTGCTCTGGTATCTAGTACCCAGGAAGTAGAGTTAATTGACAAACAGTTCTCAATTACAAACACACTTGAGGCTGAAGCCACAACATGCTTCGTATCCTGGCTACTGGCTTCCAAAGCCCTGCAATCTTTCTGCCAATGTCCGTTCCCATAACAATAGGAACATCCCTCCTTGCCTACATCAATTCCCGAAACTTTTGCTCTTCCCTTTCCTCCTACTTTACTGACACTGTATATCGGCTTTGTAGAGCTCTTCTTCTTTTCATCCTTTGCTTTCGCCCTGGATGTAGAAGAAGAAGGTCCCCCATTAAGCAGAGTTTGTGTCTTCCTGGTTTCTTTCAGGGTATAAGTAGAGGGTAGGGACAGTGGAAATAAGTCAGCATATGACCTGTTTCCCAACATGGTCTCCAGGTCTTTGAGCTCATCAATATAGCTAGTCATCGTAAGGACGTCGTCCCTTACAGATAACCCGTCAGCCGACCTCGCTTGAATTAATTCGTTCGAGACCTCATATCTTGCAATATGAGATTGCTCTCCATATAAATCTTTGTTATGGAGAAATATGGAAACAGAGTCCATCTTCTCGTGCTGCTTCTGGTTTATACCATCAACTGAAGAAAACATGAGGCACTTGGCTTTCGCTTTATCCTTTTCCTTTGTCTGACGAATATCCATATCCGCGACGGTGGAAACTGGACCTGGGACGGTGGGATCTTGAGTACTAATAGAGTGGTCCAGCTTGTCATAGGCAATGGTCATCTGGACAGACCTTTGCCAGTCATATAAGTTAGATTTAGTCAACTTGTTATCTAGATGTAACCTAGTCATGGTCACAAGGTCGCTGCAATGAGAGAGAGAGAAGAAAACACTTTAGCATGATGCTCTTGCAAGTTTAGATTGGTTTTTTTAATTTATCTAAACTGGATGGCTCCCACTGTTTCTCGAATCCTTCTTCAAACCATAAAAGAAGAATTAGCCAGGACTATTCTCACTGTACAATTCTTGCTTAACCGTTCAGCCAGGCTAGTGTCGATACTTCGAGGGAGGTTTTCCAACGCTTTCGCGAAGTTCCTTATTTAAAGAACCTCTTTTCTCTAGGGGCGTAACCCCGCTGACACCTTTCTTGACACCTACTTGGTTTATAGCATTGATCGTTAAGTGACGAATATCCTGATAAGTAGCATATACTCACAGTAGGATCAGGATCCAAATATCATCGTATGATAATGTTGAAGGAATCCTACCAACATTCATCAAACTCCAAATGGTATGCAACTCTTTGCAAATTTCAGTTTCTTTAGAAATTCCCGATATAGATTTTTGCCCCATGTTCTTATGATCTTGACTAAGGGCCAACAAATCATAAGTCACGTGTCAAGTTCTGCCCATCATTATCCTGTTGATTTGAACCCATCCGTATATACTCTTGACTAAGGGCTAAACAAAGTAATACGACTGTCCCAAACCAACTCATCTATCTATGCAACAAATGAATACCCCAGCAGCTACCAATCACTATGTCTTGCCTAAGAGCCAAACAAACATAGCTTGAATACTACTGACCATTCATAAGAAATGACGGAGGGCTACGACTGGTTTTGGCGAAACCGTGAACGTAGTGAACTTGATATAATCGAAGGAACCTGATAGCTTTTAAAAAAGGAGTGGTTAAAGCTCCGCAATTAAAAATTTTGCTCTTTTAAAATAACCGAGTGGTTTCTTTTAAATTGTTCCAACGATTCAACTTTTGGTTTATTTTCTTTGCATTATAAATAATGCGTCCCATCATTTAACCTATCATTGCAGAAAACAACGAAAATACAACGTCCTCTTATTCCATCCGCATTCGCCACGGGGTCCCGTCATCACCCGTTAGGTTACTTAACTAACGACAGAGCGGGGGCTGGGCTAGCGCGGGTGTAAAACATAAGTGACGTCTAAATAGCTATCATATATAGATATTGTACATTCGTCAGACGCAATAATAGGCATTCCAGATCACAGATGAACTTTATTGGATTTGCAAGCAATCCGTGTTTGTTTTGAGCCTGCAACAAAAGATGGATTACACAGTTGTGATGAATAGCCATTACCCCACCCAAGACCCCAACGGGTACGGCAAACTACCCACCCGGCAGTTTGTGCACCCCACCTTGGGTCTGTCCTAGGAGCAAAAATAGTAAAATGAAATAATACAACGGTGGCTACAACCGCAACCTGGATGTGCTTCGCAAAATAATATTACAACAAATTACATTTACATCAAATGAATTAAATAATAACCCATCACATAACCCCGGCTATACATCACAACAGTCCAACAGAGTTCATATACACAAACAGATAAAATCCATTACAGAAATGTGCAACCCCCTGCCAACCGACATACTAGCAGTTAGGGGAGGTTTACGAACACATTATACAAACACAGATATAATCAAATTAGCAAACATCGTAAAATTTAGATCGTGCAAACGCATTAGATTCTACTCCAATACTTCTCTGTGCACCTGAGACTTGGGCAGAAAAATAAACATCCCAGAAAACACAAAAATATCACAGAAGAATTACTGGTGAAAATTGGGTTGAATCGGCTCCAACTCGGCCGCGGTTTCACGGCGGATCGGTGGGATCCGCCTGTAAGTCCATGCTACCTCTCCCGGTACTTTCGGGCATGCGGAATTTGGTGAAAAACAATTTTTCTAGAGGCGGTGAAATGGACTCAAAACCGGATCTTTGTTAAACATCTAACTAACAACCTAACTAGGAGTTGTTAACTACTCGGTTAGGGGGTTATACCTTTCTTTCTTGAACTCCTTCGTCTTCAAGCCTCGATGGTTGTCCTGATCGGCTTCACCCCGTCGTCTCCTTGCGCCGAAGATCGATCCACCTGAAAGCTTCTACCTTTGGCTTCTTCTTCGGTCTTTGAAGAAAACTAGTTCACTTGGTTTGCCAAACCTTATGAACTAGAGTGAGTAGAGAAGAGTGTGTTGGGATTTTCTCTATGGTTCTTGGTTCTCAACACATGAGACAAGTGAACCATAGACTAAAGAGAGGGAGAGCAAGAGGAAGAAGATGAGAGCTCAAGAACAAGAGAGAGAATGAAAAAAAATGATAGAATGAGAAAGACTTTTCTCTCTTGGCTCTAATAATCCAAAGCCATCATCACAAAAATAGTAATCAAGTATTGTGTAAATGGTTTAAGTCAAAATGGCTATATTATTTCATGCACTCATATTGCATAAGAGAACAAGCAAGTGAAAATTCTTTGCCATGAAATGATAGCCATTGTCATCATGATGGTCAACTAGTCCAACCTAGTCAACCGGTCAACAAAGTCAACCCCTCAACAACCATGTCACCACAATACTTAATTATTATTATTGTTAATCATATATCATATTTTTATTAGAGTTGAGCAAAAAGTCAATAGTCAACAGTCAACGGTCAACAACCCTAATGAGAATCCTCTGCCTCTGTCTCTCCGTCAACTGTGCATACACACCAGCATCCGCGTTCCGAGGAACACGAATACATACTGGATAAAACCAATCCCAAAACGTACACTAGGATCTGGCTTAAACTAAAGCCCGCTAGTGTTAACTGTCCGGACACTGTACGTGCATAAGTGCACGGATGTGACCGAACCCTGTCGCAAAACCATGCGACCTGTCGCAAAACCATGCGACCTCTACTCTTTTTCCTAAAGGCGGATAGCTTTCTGTGTGGGACTCTAAAGACTCGACACTACGCTGGTAGTGGGTTTAACCACAGACCGCAAGCGGCACTAGCTGTGCGTAACGGTCCCCAGGTAGATGCCGACAAGAAGACTGACGAGGTGAAACCCATCTGAACTCCTACTGAGCTTGAATGTGACAGTCTCCGTACAGTCCGGTCTGTTCGTCTGATACATCGCATGGCGGGCCTAGGGGGCGGTAAACGTCAGTCCCCTAATAGCGGTACAAGTCGTGTCAAAGTGAAGCCCAATACACCCTGAGATAACACTGGAAGCCTACCAGTATATCTCGCTTGCCCTAGCCAAGGACTACTCGTGTAATGGCTCTCCTAGACACAGCGCGATGTCAACCCCCAATACCGGGAGAGATGAATCATGTCTAACCGTCACTGCCTCCAAGTGCTTCGGGACTGCACCCAACTACTACCTGTTTGCACGACTCCTTTGTGCCGTGGTAGGGTAGTAATCAAAGTACAGTGGGAACACACTCGAGGCGAAGTGACAGTGTTAAGTCAGCGGACTAAGCTGTACTCATGTCACCTGGGAACTGATAACTGACGATAGGTATAATACCAACCGGTCAGTTCCCGACGAGTCCTGTCCAGTGTACTCGTAACCCAACGAGCACTCGCATACTATCTCCAGTACGACGTACTGATGGCTGTGGGACAGACCATCTCCCATACTAGGATGAGAAGCGCATGCGCTAGTCTACTCCGGAGTATCAATGCCCTGTCTCGATAGTCCTGCGACTAGGGACCTGCATAAGGATGTGCTTATAGATTACCCAGCCCCACTAGTGTGACTGCCATCACAACGCTGGTAATCAAGCAAAAATCCTAAGGGCTCCACTAATGTGCATAGGTGATATACTAAAATAAACACATGTACACATTGAAGTAGAAACAAACCAAGTAGCATACTACTATATTGAGCAAGATTGTATATACAAGGTGAATATCCTAAGCTTCCATTAAGTAATATACAAACTAGTATGATACAGTAATGGCCTCTAGGGCATATACACTAACAATCTCCCACTTGCACTAAGGCCATATACTGGCGTATCGAAGACCTATCATCTCGATCTGCTGCTCGAACTGAGTCTGGGGCAAGGCCTTGGTGAATAGATCTGCAGTGTTATCTTCTGAAGCAACCCTCCGAACCTCGATCTCCTGGCGATCCACGATCTCCCTGATCAGGTGATACCACCTCAAGATGTGTCTGGATCTCTGATGGGACCTGGGTTCTTTCGCTAAAGCTATAGTGTAACACCTTAGGATAAGGGTTAGTGAATAATTATAATTAAATAATGGTTTTTAACAAAAAGTTTACTAAATTGGGTTTTATATATTTTTCCTAATTTAATAAATATTTTTCCAAAATTTTATTAGGCTTGCACAAACATGTGCATGTACACTAGGGTTTTTAAATGAAGAAAATACCATAATTTTAACCATGGTGGGTTAATTGTGGGATTAATTCTTTTGGATTCTTAAGTGGGTTTTATTAATTAGTTAAAAGTTGCTTTAATTTGAATTTTTGATTTAGGGTTGACTTGTGAGAAGGAGAGAGAGAGAGGGCATCATGGCTTAGCCCATGCTTGCCATTAATGAAGAGAGAGAGTGAGGGGTTGACCCTTGAGTGTAGGTTGTTTTTTTCTCTCATTTCTTGTTTTCTCTCCAACACTCACAAACACTCACACACCCACTTACCTGAGGCCAGAAGCAGCAGCAACATGGAAGCAGCAGCAGCAGCAGCATGAGAGCAGCAGCAGCAAGAAGAAGCAGCAGCAGCAAGCACAAAACAGCAGCAACAGCAGAGGCAGTGAGCAGTAGCAGCCCCCAGTGCAGCCTCTTCTCTTCACTTCTCCACCTTCCTCCAGCTCCCTAGGGTTAAGTTGAGGTATATTTCCTAATTTAGTCCCTAGTTAGCTTGGTTAGTGTCGATTTGCATCGGTTAATGGATATTGGTGCGTTTTAGTGCGATATGGGATGTTTAGTGGGAACTTTGTGCATTTGGGAGGTGATTTGGTTTCAGTAGGATGCTTGAGGTCTGTTGAGACCATTGTAACCTAGTCCAACCCCTATTACACTAAAATACCACCAGGTTTCATTTTTGATGCAAATGTCGTATTTGTGCACAATTTGAGCTTTCTGGATCTGCTACTACTCGAGACTTTTCAGAACAAAACTAGTGATTACTGTAGCATGTATGTGTGGTGTAGAGTGCACAAACCAAACCTGGGGACCCAATTCCCAAGTCTGGCAGCCGAAATGGGCATTCTGGCCGCAAATTGCGGCCAGATTGGGGAGATTTGGGTTGGGGTTTGGGGTGTAGGTCTCTGTTTGTCTGGGAGTTATTTTGGTATATTTAGTTTTGCAATATCTTTCCTGTATCAAAATCTGGGACCAGTTACCTATTTTGCCGTTTTCTAAACCTTCGCGACACGCGTGATACGTGAGTAGGTTTGGGTTTCTGCGTATCGCGGCGCGTCGGGGTAGTTTCGTGGCGCGTGATTACACGTTTTAGCGTATCGCGCACACGCGCGACTAGTTTGCGACACGAGTTTCTAGCTTGACCGTAATGTCGCGTTTTTGGTAAAATTGAGCTTATATGTGTGATATGTTATGTGATTTTAGGTTCGCAGGCCAGTGAGACGGACGCTGCGAAGAAGGGAAAGCAAGTCGTCGGCTACACTTAGCGCGAGACACGGTGAGTAGATTTCACATCTACGGGGATATCACCCGCATGGCGTTATGCGTCAGGGCTGATAGGACTTGGTTATTATATGTTTCATACACCCCATAGACTGTCATTGCATATCGCATTTCCTGCTATACATATATACATATTGCTTAGAACTGATAGAACTGCCATGATCATACTATTATATATTGTTGTAACTCATCTAGACTTGATACATATATCACAGTGGATCATTGCATTGTAGTTCATTCTCATGTGATATGACTTGATATACACATTGATGCACCTATCACATCGCAGTTACTTGTATTATTGTTGGGATTTCATATGATTTATGGATTTGGGAACCGTGGCCTTTTCAAATAAGAACCATTTAAAAACCCGGTTCCCTTGATATGATAATTTGGGGCGTCGCCCCGTGTTTTCTCGGTGCTTGAGGCACGGATTGATAGAGGGCTGACCCGGACTGACGGATGCCCGATGGATTGATAGAGGGCTGACCCGGACTGACGGATGCCCGATGGATTGATAGAGGGCTGACCCGGACTGACGGATGCCCGATGGATTGATAGAGGGCTGACCCGGACTGACGGATGCCCGATGGATTGATAGAGGGCTGACCCGGACTGACGGATGCCCGATGGATTGATAGAGGGCTGACCCGGACTGACGGATGCCCGATGGATTGATGGAGGGCTGACCCGGACTGACGGATGCCCGATGGATTGATATAGGGCTGACCCGTACTGACGGATGCCCGATATATTGAGAAAGGGATGACCCGGACTGACGGATTCCCGGTATACACTTGAGAGAGGGCTGACCCGGATTGACGGAGGCCGATACAGGATGTTTTGCGTGTCGATGCTAGACACGAGTATTTATGATATTTGGGTGCCGATGTTGGGCACTCGGGATTTTCAGGGATATACAGGGTATGAGGGCCGATGGAGTACCGGCGTTCGAGATGTTGGGATTTATGGTGCATACATACTTATGTAGTCCACCTCGATACTTCATGTAGATACTATATCCCCATGCTCAGCATTCATTATCACATTTCATCCTGTAGTATATCACCTGATAGAGGACTGGCATTATTATTATGCATACTGCCACATCGCATTGATATTATCTGCTGGCATTAGTAGAGCCACGCTACATGTGCATGCTTGCGATTACCTTTATATGTTATCTCTATTCACGAGTTGGCAACTCACCCCCGTTGTGCCACAGTGCTTGCAGGTTGCCCTGGGGAGTAGTCACGGCTGGCTGTTACCGCATCTTTTGGCACAGATACCCCTTTTGAGCTGAGATAGCCCTTTTGCTGTTTAGGTGGGTTTTGTACGGTATCTGTTATCTTTCTGTTGTACATTGATGTATCTAGTATTCTCCATCTACTTTTCTGTATTGACTTAGAGACAGTTGTGAGGACGATATGTATGATTTTATATTCTGGTGTCGAGCTCGCATGTGAGCCGACTTTACTTTATGCAGTCTTATCTTTATGATATTGTCCTTGTTTTACTGTGTATTCTTCGCTACGGCGTCGTATATCATATTGTGATGCTTCATTCTTGTCACTTGTTATTTCTGCTACACCTTGTTTTTACCCGACTTTCGGGGCTAATGTTTTAAAAGGGAAATGTTACCAAAATTATAAAACTCATAACTTTTGAACTTAAAAGGTTTTCTACTAAATAAATGGAAGTTTTTTTTTTGGACATGTACGATTGTTTTACAAAATGTTTTAAAATCACTCTATATTTATTGGTTTGATTTCTGGGTTCGGCTTACTTAGCCGCGTTGCGTCTGTAGACGTTGCGTGGTTAAGTGCCGGTCACGAGTCGAATTCTCGGGTCGTGACAAAGTTGGTATCAGAGCGTAGGTTTTACCTTCGGAGTGTAGGATGACCCTGGTATGATGGAGTAGGTAGCTGCAGCAGGGTAGCGTAGCGTGCGTATGTTCCGCGGCATACTCACGACACGGTACTCCGCTTACGCGACCTTAGGACTTGTTGATTTGATTCCTCCTTATATTCTTGTGATTCGATTTCCGTGTTCTTATCGAATCCAAATTTTCTTTCAGCCAATATGCCGCCTAAGACTACGAGGGCACAGAGAGCGGCCGCGAGGGCCGAGATTCGAGTTGACTCGTCCGAGACGAGGACTGATCCGGGCAGTACGCCGGTTGTACCCGAGCAGGCTGTTCCTGCCGTGACAGAGCAGATCGCCACGCTAGGGGCTGGTATGCAGGAGATGCGCCAGACGGTGGGATCTAGCTTGCAGGAGATGCGCCAGATGATAGGATCGCTTGTTGAGACGCTTCGAGCACAGCGACCAGAGGTAGCTCCACCAGTTCCGGAGACCGCTATGGTGCCTACCGCACAGCCAGTTGCCCCTGCAGCCACGGAGGTGATTACAGTATCGCTATCAGAGTTCATGAGGCTGAAGCCTCCGGTTTTCACAGGCACCGATACAGCCGAGGACCCACAGTCTTTCATCGACAGGATGGCCAGGATATGCCGTTCCCTCAGATGCGCAGATGCGAGATGGGTCGAGTTCGCGAGCTTTCGCCTGGAAGGTCTTGCGCAGAAGTGGTGTGATTCCGTGGAGAAGGGCAGAGCAGCAGGTCTTCCTCCTATGACCTGGACGGAGTTTGTGACTATATTTCTAGCCCGTTTCCTTCCCCGGAGTGTTAGAGATGCCCGAGCACGCAGGTTTGAGTCTTTGCGCCAGACGCCAGGGATGACAGTGGCAGAGTATGACGTACTGTTTACAGAGCTAGCAGTCTACGCCCCACATTTAGTGGCCACCGAGGAGTTGCGAGTCCGGAGATTTGTTCGAGGCTTGATTTCACCAGTGTTCCTCGCGATCAGCGCACAGCACTACGAGACCTACGCAGCCGCGGTAGACGCAGCCCTAGTGGTCGAGGAGCACCTTGTTGAGACTTCGGCACTCCCAGAGCCGAAGAGAGCTCGTGCGGATACTTCAGCACAGAGACAGCCTTTTCGGCGCCGTGATAGACGTATTGCAGGCAGCAGAAATTCAGGGCGGGGCCGGTTATTCAGTTCTTATTCCCAGGATGGTCAGCGGCCGTCGTCGGGATGTTTTCGATGTGGGAGCTCTTACCACCGTGTACGGGAGTGTCCTGAGTTACCCCGGACAGAGGCGCCAGCACCGCCTGTTACATTACCACTTTCACCACCCCAGAGAGCGTTGCCTATCGCACCTACCGTTGCTCCGCGCCAGACTCATGCACAGCGAGGTCGTGGGCGTGGAGGAGTTGCTCAGAGAGGGCGAGGTGACCGAGGCAGAGGGCAGCCTGTCGCAGGTGGTGGGCAGGCGAGGGTTTTTGCTTTGACACATCAGGACGCGCAGGCGTCCAATGCAGTGGTTTCAGGTATCCTCCCTGTATGTTCAGTTGACGCACATGTACTGTTCGACCCCGGATCCACACACTCGTACGTATCCACGCACTTTGTGCCGAGTTTGGGTAGAGAGTCCGGCTTGCTTGATCAGCCGCTTGTGGTGACTACTCCTGTGGGAGAGTCGTTTGTTGCTAGGCACGTGTTCCGATCCTGTATCGTCTGTATTGGCGAGAGAGAGTTGCCTGTCGACTTGATCCTTCTGGAGATGTTGGACTTCGACGTTCTTTTGGGCATGGATTGGTTAGCCACGTGCTATGCTTCTGTGGACTGCCGCGAGAAGACAGTTAGATTCTGTTTCCCCGGCGAGTTGGTTTTTGTTGTGTTGGGGGACCGTAGTGCCGCCCCTCACAGTGTGATTTCTTCTTTTCGCGCTGGACAGCTTTTGAGGAAGGGATGTCAGGGATTTCTCGCTTATGTTCGCGATGCTCGCGCTACAGAGGTTCCATTGGATCAGGTTCCGGTTGTTAGCGAGTTTCCTGATGTGTTCCCTGACGAGCTTCCTGGGTTGCCGCCCGAGCGCGACATTTCTTTCTGTATTGATTTGGTTCCTGGTTCGGGGCCTATTTCTATACCGCCCTATCGGATGGCCCCGGCGGAACTTCGTGAGCTGAAGGGTCAGTTACAGGATTTGCTGGACAAGGGACTTATTCGACCCAGTGTTTCTCCTTGGGGTGCTCCAGTCCTGTTCGTCAGGAAGAAGGACGGCAGCTTACGTCTTTGTATCGACTACCGCCAGCTGAACAGGGTGACAGTGCGGAACAGGTATCCTTTGCCGCGTATCGACGATTTGTTCGACCAGCTTCAGGGGGCAGGGTACTTTTCGAGGATCGATTTACGATCGGGCTATCATCAGCTGCGGGTTCGACAGGAGGACATTCCTCGGACAGCCTTCCGTACGCGCTACGGCCATTACGAGTTTTTGGTGATGTCGTTCGGACTCACCAATGCGCCAGCAGCCTTCATGGATTTGATGAACCATATTTTCCGGCCTTACTTGGATCTGTTCATTATAGTCTTCATTGACGATATCTTGGTATATTCCCGGAGTAGTGAGGAGCACGAGCAGCACCTGCGGGTTACATTGCAGACATTGAGGGAGCACCAGCTCTATGCGAAATTCTCCAAGTGTGCTTTTTGGTTAGACAGCGTGGACTTCTTGGGTCACGTGATTTCACGAGACGGTATATGTGTTGACCCGAGGAAGATCGAGGCCGTTCAGCGTTGGCCCAGACCCACATCAGTGACGGAGATTCGCAGCTTTTTGGGATTGGCCGGTTACTACAGGCGTTTTGTGCAGGACTTCTCCCGTATTGCTACACCGTTGACCGGGTTGACCCGGAAGGGAGTTTCTTTCGTTTGGACGGAGGAGTGCGAGCACAGCTTTCAGCAGTTACGGACACGGCTGACGACGGCACCGGTGTTATCTTTACCTTCCGGATCGGGCGGATTTGTGGTCTTTTGTGATGCTTCTCGAGTGGGATTGGGATGCGTTCTGATGCAGCATGATAGGGTGATCGCGTATGCCTCGCGACAATTGAAGAAGCACGAACAGAACTACCCCACTCATGATTTGGAGATGGCAGCAGTGGTCTTCGCACTTAAGATCTGGCGACATTACCTGTACGGCGAGTCGTGCCAGATATTTACGGATCACAAGAGTTTGAAATACATATTCCAGCAGCGGGACCTGAACCTTCGGCAGCGTCGATGGATGGAGTTAGTGAAAGATTATGACTGCGAGATCTTATATCACCCGGGCAAGGCAAATGTGGTAGCGGATGCTTTGAGCAGGAGGCCCGGAAGTAGTTTATCATGTTTGAGCGCAGTGCAGGAGCAGTCATCCGCAGATTGGCAGATATTATGCGACGGTCGAGTACAGTTCGAGTTCACGCCGATTGGAGGACAAATAGCGCATGTCCGTGCACGCCCACAGTTGATTGATCGTATACGTGAGGCACAGCTCAGTGATGACCGATGTTCAGAGATCATGGCACAGATGGGACAGGACAAATTTTCCGAGTTCGTGATCGATGATCAGGGGATACTACGGTTTGGAGTCAGACTGTGCGTACCTGATGCTGAGGGACTGAGGCGTGAGATTCTTGAAGAGACACATCGATCGGTGTATAGCGTCCATCCCGGTTCCACCAAGATGTATCATGATATGAGAGGTGTTTACTGGTGGGACGGAATGAAGAGGGACATCGCAGATTTTGTATCGAGATGCCTGACTTGTCAACAAGTCAAGGCTGAGCACCAGAGGCCCGCGGGAGAGCTACAGCCGTTACCCATTCCGGAGTGGAAATGGGAACAGATTTCGATGGACTTCGTGGTGGGTCTACCCAGGACTAGTCGGGGGTATGACTCCATCTGGGTGATCGTGGATCGTTTGACGAAAGCGGCTCACTTTTTACCGGTGAAGACGACTTTCGGATTTACTCGGTATGCTCAGATCTATATTGACGAGATAGTGCGACTACACGGAGTCCCGACGTGCATTGTGTCCGACAGAGGCACCCAGTTTACTAGTAGACTATGGCAGAGGCTTCAGGAGGCTTTGGGCACTCGCTTGAGTTTCAGCACGGCATTTCATCCGCAGACCGACGGACAGTCAGAGCGGACCATTCAGACTCTCGAGGACATGCTCAGAGCTTGTGTACTAGATTTTGGAGGTAGCTGGGACCATCATTTGCCCTTAGTAGAGTTTTCCTACAATAACAGCTACCAGGAGACCATTCAGATGGCACCGTTTGAGGCTCTTTACGGGAGGAGATGCAGGTCACCTACTTGTTGGACAGAGCTCAGTGAGAGCAGTATCTTAGGGCCACAGATCGTTGAGGAGACGACCGCGAAGATCCAGTTGATTCGCGATAGGATGAGAGCAGCGCAGAGTAGGCAGAGGGCTTATGCAGACTGTCGACGACGCAGACTTGAGTTTTCTGTCGGTGATCATGTTTTCTTGAGGGTCTCCCCAATGAAAGGTGTGATGAGGTTTGGGAAGAAGGGGAAGCTTAGCCCCAGGTATGTGGGCCCCTTCGAGATCCTCGAGCGTGTTGGTGCAGTAGCTTACCGATTAGCCCTTCCGTCCAGCTTTCCAGACGTGCATCCCGTATTCCATGTCTCGATGCTCCGCAGATATCTTCATGATCCTTCGCATGCGATTCAGCATCCGGCGATCCAGCTTGAGAGCGATCTTTCCTATGCAGAACACCCGGTAATGATCTTGGATCGACAAGTGAAGAAATTGAGATCGAAGGAGATTCCATCAGTTAAAGTACTTTGGCGTGGTCAGAACCGTGAAGAGGTCACTTGGGAGACCGAAAGTGAGATGATGAAGACGTATCCCCATCTTTTTGAAGGTAACCTTAGTTAGATTTTTGAAATTCGGGGACGAATTTCTTTAAGGGGGAGAGATTGTAACACCTTAGGATAAGGGTTAGTGAATAATTATAATTAAATAATGGTTTTTAACAAAAAGTTTACTAAATTGGGTTTTATATATTTTTCCTAATTTAATAAATATTTTTCCAAAATTTTATTAGGCTTGCACAAACATGTGCATGTACACTAGGGTTTTTAAATGAAGAAAATACCATAATTTTAACCATGGTGGGTTAATTGTGGGATTAATTCTTTTGGATTCTTAAGTGGGTTTTATTAATTAGTTAAAAGTTGCTTTAATTTGAATTTTTGATTTAGGGTTGACTTGTGAGAAGGAGAGAGAGAGAGGGCATCATGGCTTAGCCCATGCTTGCCATTAATGAAGAGAGAGAGTGAGGGGTTGACCCTTGAGTGTAGGTTGTTTTTTTCTCTCATTTCTTGTTTTCTCTCCAACACTCACAAACACTCACACACCCACTTACCTGAGGCCAGAAGCAGCAGCAACATGGAAGCAGCAGCAGCAGCAGCATGAGAGCAGCAGCAGCAAGAAGAAGCAGCAGCAGCAAGCACAAAACAGCAGCAACAGCAGAGGCAGTGAGCAGTAGCAGCCCCCAGTGCAGCCTCTTCTCTTCACTTCTCCACCTTCCTCCAGCTCCCTAGGGTTAAGTTGAGGTATATTTCCTAATTTAGTCCCTAGTTAGCTTGGTTAGTGTCGATTTGCATCGGTTAATGGATATTGGTGCGTTTTAGTGCGATATGGGATGTTTAGTGGGAACTTTGTGCATTTGGGAGGTGATTTGGTTTCAGTAGGATGCTTGAGGTCTGTTGAGACCATTGTAACCTAGTCCAACCCCTATTACACTAAAATACCACCAGGTTTCATTTTTGATGCAAATGTCGTATTTGTGCACAATTTGAGCTTTCTGGATCTGCTACTACTCGAGACTTTTCAGAACAAAACTAGTGATTACTGTAGCATGTATGTGTGGTGTAGAGTGCACAAACCAAACCTGGGGACCCAATTCCCAAGTCTGGCAGCCGAAATGGGCATTCTGGCCGCAAATTGCGGCCAGATTGGGGAGATTTGGGTTGGGGTTTGGGGTGTAGGTCTCTGTTTGTCTGGGAGTTATTTTGGTATATTTAGTTTTGCAATATCTTTCCTGTATCAAAATCTGGGACCAGTTACCTATTTTGCCGTTTTCTAAACCTTCGCGACACGCGTGATACGTGAGTAGGTTTGGGTTTCTGCGTATCGCGGCGCGTCGGGGTAGTTTCGTGGCGCGTGATTACACGTTTTAGCGTATCGCGCACACGCGCGACTAGTTTGCGACACGAGTTTCTAGCTTGACCGTAATGTCGCGTTTTTGGTAAAATTGAGCTTATATGTGTGATATGTTATGTGATTTTAGGTTCGCAGGCCAGTGAGACGGACGCTGCGAAGAAGGGAAAGCAAGTCGTCGGCTACACTTAGCGCGAGACACGGTGAGTAGATTTCACATCTACGGGGATATCACCCGCATGGCGTTATGCGTCAGGGCTGATAGGACTTGGTTATTATATGTTTCATGCACCCCATAGACTGTCATTGCATATCGCATTTCCTGCTATACATATATACATATTGCTTAGAACTGATAGAACTGCCATGATCATACTATTATATATTGTTGTAACTCATCTAGACTTGATACATATATCACAGTGGATCATTGCATTGTAGTTCATTCTCATGTGATATGACTTGATATACACATTGATGCACCTATCACATCGCAGTTACTTGTATTATTGTTGGGATTTCATATGATTTATGGATTTGGGAACCGTGGCCTTTTCAAATAAGAACCATTTAAAAACCCGGTTCCCTTGATATGATAATTTGGGGCGTCGCCCCGTGTTTTCTCGGTGCTTGAGGCACGGATTGATAGAGGGCTGACCCGGACTGACGGATGCCCGATGGATTGATAGAGGGCTGACCCGGACTGACGGATGCCCGATGGATTGATAGAGGGCTGACCCGGACTGACGGATGCCCGATGGATTGATAGAGGGCTGACCCGGACTGACGGATGCCCGATGGATTGATAGAGGGCTGACCCGGACTGACGGATGCCCGATGGATTGATAGAGGGCTGACCCGGACTGACGGATGCCCGATGGATTGATGGAGGGCTGACCCGGACTGACGGATGCCCGATGGATTGATATAGGGCTGACCCGTACTGACGGATGCCCGATATATTGAGAAAGGGATGACCCGGACTGACGGATTCCCGGTATACACTTGAGAGAGGGCTGACCCGGATTGACGGAGGCCGATACAGGATGTTTTGCGTGTCGATGCTAGACACGAGTATTTATGATATTTGGGTGCCGATGTTGGGCACTCGGGATTTTCAGGGATATACAGGGTATGAGGGCCGATGGAGTACCGGCGTTCGAGATGTTGGGATTTATGGTGCATACATACTTATGTAGTCCACCTCGATACTTCATGTAGATACTATATCCCCATGCTCAGCATTCATTATCACATTTCATCCTGTAGTATATCACCTGATAGAGGACTGGCATTATTATTATGCATACTGCCACATCGCATTGATATTATCTGCTGGCATTAGTAGAGCCACGCTACATGTGCATGCTTGCGATTACCTTTATATGTTATCTCTATTCACGAGTTGGCAACTCACCCCCGTTGTGCCACAGTGCTTGCAGGTTGCCCTGGGGAGTAGTCACGGCTGGCTGTTACCGCATCTTTTGGCACAGATACCCCTTTTGAGCTGAGATAGCCCTTTTGCTGTTTAGGTGGGTTTTGTACGGTATCTGTTATCTTTCTGTTGTACATTGATGTATCTAGTATTCTCCATCTACTTTTCTGTATTGACTTAGAGACAGTTGTGAGGACGATATGTATGATTTTATATTCTGGTGTCGAGCTCGCATGTGAGCCGACTTTACTTTATGCAGTCTTATCTTTATGATATTGTCCTTGTTTTACTGTGTATTCTTCGCTACGGCGTCGTATATCATATTGTGATGCTTCATTCTTGTCACTTGTTATTTCTGCTACACCTTGTTTTTACCCGACTTTCGGGGCTAATGTTTTAAAAGGGAAATGTTACCAAAATTATAAAACTCATAACTTTTGAACTTAAAAGGTTTTCTACTAAATAAATGGAAGTTTTTTTTTTGGACATGTACGATTGTTTTACAAAATGTTTTAAAATCACTCTATATTTATTGGTTTGATTTCTGGGTTCGGCTTACTTAGCCGCGTTGCGCCTGTAGACGTTGCGTGGTTAAGTGCCGGTCACGAGTCGAATTCTCGGGTCGTGACATATAGCCCCGTTGTTGTCGCAATACAGAGGTATTGGATCAACAATGGACGGAACCACCTGAAGTTCTTTCAAGAACTTCCTCATCCAGACAGCTTCTTTTGCGGCATCAGATGCAGCGATGTATTCCGCTTCCATCGTCGAGTCTGCAACGGTTTCTTGTTTGGAACTCTTCCAACACACCGCCCCTCCATTGAGGGTAAAGACAAAACCCGACATGGACTTGGAATCATCCTTGTCACTTTGGAAGCTGGAATCAGCAAAGGCCTCGATCTGGAGGTCTTTTCCGCCAGACACCAAGAACATCTCCTTAGTCCTTCTCAGGTACTTGAGAATGTTCTTTACCGCTATCCAGTGTTTCTCCCCAGGGTTTGACTGATACCGGCTTACCACACTCAGTGCATAAGCTACATCCGGTCTGGTACACAACATCGCATACATTATAGAGCCTACCGTAGAAGCGTAGGGTATAATAGACATGTGATCCCTCTCCAAATCAGTCTTGGGAGACATCTCCTTAGAGAGGGTGATCCCGTGACAAGCCGGTAGGTTACCGCGGTTGGAATCTTCCATACTGAATCTTTTCAGTATGGCGTCGATGTACCTGGACTGTGAAAGTCCTAATATCCTCTTGGATCTATCACGATGGATCCGGATCCCCAGGATGTATGAGGCATCACCCAGGTCTTTCATGGAGAACCTGTGTGACAAGAACCCCTTGACAGATTGTAGCATAGGAATGTCATTTCCTATTCAGAGAATGTCATCCACGTATAAAACGAGGAATACTACAGTTCTCGCTACAAATTTACTATAGATGCATGGTTCATCTGGATTTTTGATAAAGCCAAATTCCTTGACCGTCTCATCAAAACAGATGTTCCAACTCCGCAATGCCTGCTTTAGTCCGTAAATGGACTTAAGCAACTTGCATACCTGTCCGCTGCTCCCACTCTGAATGAAACCCTCTGGATGGTCCATATAGACACACTCCTCTAAATTTCCATTTAGAAATGCGGTCTTTACGTCCATCTGCCAAATCTCATAATTGTGGAAGGTAGAAATGGCAAGAAGGATCCGAATGGATTTCAGCATAGCTACTAGAGAAAAGGTCTCGTCATAGTCCAAACCAGGTCTTTGACGAAAACCCTTTGCAACCAGTCTAGCTTTATAGGTCTCAACCTGTCCATTTACACCAACCTTCCTTTTGAAGATCCACTTGCATCCTACGGGTTTTACCCCGTCTGGAGCAATGTCCAACGTCCATACTTTGTTGGTGTACATAGACTCCATTTCGGTCCGCATTGCATCCAGCTATTTTACCGAGTCAACGCTCTGAACGGCCTGCTGGAAGCTAGTAGGCTCATCATAATCTATGATGCAATCCTCTCTATCCCCGTCTATGAGAAAACCGTAGTATCTCTCGGGCGGATGAGACTGCCTACCACTCCTGCGGAGCGTCGTAGGAATGTCCTGTTCTTTTGAACCCTCTGGTTCCACTAAGCTTTCAGTAATAGTTTGTGGTTCTGGAATTTCTTCCAGTTCTACTGCGCTCCCACTAATTTCCTTTTCTAAGAACTGGTGTTCTAGAAAGTGGGCATTACGAGAAACAAGGACTTTTTGTTCCTCTGGGTGGTAGAAAAAATACCCCCTGGTGTTCTTTGGGTATCCCACAAACTTACACAGTACTGAGTGTGCCTCGAGTTTGTCCGCATGCTGCTTTTTGACAAAAGCCGGACATCCCCAGATCTTCAGATATTGAAGATAGGGTTTCTTCCCACTCCATATTTCATATGGTGTGATAGGCACAGTCTTAGTCGGAACTCGGTTCAAAAGGTATGCAGCCGATTCTAGCGCATACCCCCAGAATGATCGCGGTAACTCAGCGTTACTCATCATGGACCGTACCATATCTAATAGGGTTCGGTTCCGTCTCTACGATACACCGTTATGTTGCGGAGTGTATGGAGGAGTAAGCTGAGAGAGAATTCTGTCCTCTTTTAAATAATCCAGGAACTCGGCACTTAAGTATTCTCCACCTCGATCCGATCTTAGAATCTTGATACTTTTGCCGGTTTGTTTTTCTACTTCATTCTTATATTCCTGGAATTTTCCAAAGGCTTCGGACTTATGTTTCATTAAGAAGATATAACCGTACCTTGAAAAGTCATCCGTAAAAGTAATGAAGTAAGAATAACCGCTTCGCGCATGTGTATGTAAGTCTACGCTAGCGCCCCGGCCGTCTACAGACGCCAAATGCGGAACAAAAACTTTTTATCTGGCGCTATCGTATACTTTAACCCGGATCTGCCATTATTGCTAAACTAACAAACTGTAAAGAGTGTAGATAGGTTATACCGAACGATCCGAGTCCTTCATTCTTTAACCATCATCCCACGTTCCGTTGCGGCTGCTCCGATCTCGTCGATCTCCGATCTCCTTGTCGAGTTGGCACCACGTCGACGATTCTTTAAACGGGCTCCCGCCTCTGACTCGAGGCAACTCGATCGTCAAGTTTGCTAAAAGAGACGACCAAGAATGATGTAGAGAATGAGTAGATGACTTTGTCTCATTTCATCCAAGTCCGTGGACGATTGGTTAATGAACTTGCCATTTTATCGGGTGATGGAATGAAAGAGGTAATGAAATTTCCATGCACCCTAAACCATAGTCTTTTCTCTCCCAAAATGAAAATCAATCTCTCTCTCCTCTCCTCAAGGGGGCCGGCCACATATAAGTAAGGAGGGAGGTGATGGTAGGAGCAAGGAGGGGGTGACCATAAAAGAAAGAAGCTTATCTTAACCCTTCATGAAAGCATGAGTCACTAAGAAACATTGAATCTAAAAACCCTTAGTCATCAAGCATTAATGGCACCATTAATGCACTAATGACTCACCAATCCATGTCACCCTCTCTAGAACCTTCTAGAACACTGAGTCACTCTCATCCAAGAAAAGATAAATCCGTCTTTAACCGAATGTTAAAAGACGGCTGATAGAAAACTGGAAACTGGCAACTTCCAAAAGTGATCCTGAAACGACTTTCAGGATAACCCCGAAACTGTATAAATATACCCGCATTTGTATTACGACCGAATACAAATGCAACTGAGACAAAGATATTATATCTACTCAATATAATACTCGGATCCGGCTTAAACCAAAGCCGACCAGTATCATCTGCCCGAAAAATAACACGTGCGTAAACGCACGTGCATTTTCCGAACCCTGCCATAAAACCATACGGCCTCTACAACGTTTCGCCCGAACTTGGGAAACTGTCTGTGGGGGACTCTAATGACTCGTCTGTACCCTGGCAGTGGGTTTAACCACAAACCGTCAGCGGCACTAGCAATGCGTAACGGCTGCCCATGGACTGACCTCAAGGGAGGCTGATGAGCGAACTCATCCAGAAACCCTACCGAGCCTAACAGTGACAATGTATATACAGTCCGGTCCATTCGTCTATGAGTATCGCATATCTGCCTAGGGGGCTAGTAACGTCAGACCCCCAATAGCAGTATAAGTCGTGTCGGAGTGTAGCCCAATAACACCCTGAGATACTACTGGAGTACCTACCAGTAAATCTCCTGCCACGGCCGTGGGCTTTGTGTAATGGCTCTCCTAGACACAGCACGATCTCGCCCCCAATACCGAGAGAGACGAATCCCCTGCCGATCCGCTCACGTGCCTCCATATGGCTCGGGACTGTACCCAAAAACTACCTGTTTGCACGACTCCTTTGAGCCGTGGTAGGGTAGAAATCAAAGCACAGTGGGAACTCACACGAGACAAATGACGACCTCAGGTCGATGAACTAACCTGTACACATGTCACCAGGGAACTGCTATCTGACGATAGATACAGTACTAACTAGCAGATTCCCGGCGAGTCCTGTCCGGTGTACTCATAACCCAATGAGCACCTGTATACATCTTAGGTGATCCAACTGACACCAGTGGCTTGTGAGACCGGCCACCGCCCCTCGTCGGGGTCTCGACTGTACACACTAGTCTACTCCGGAGTATCGATGCCCTGTCTCGAAACTCCCACGACTAGGGACCACAATTAAGGATATGCGTATAAACCACCCAACTCACACGTATATGATCTCCATCATACTGTTTGTGGTAAAGCAAGATCATAAGGGCTCTATCAAAGTGTAACATGTAATCAGTCACCTGAACATGTACACGACTGATAAAGGCAAACCAGATAGCATACTATCATCTTGAGTAAGATTGTCATACCGGTATAGGTCCTCCGCAGTCATTGCAATCACGTACCTGTGATTCAATAATTGACTATGAGGGCACTATCTCCAACAATCTCCCACTTCCACTCAAGGCTAATTATTGCGATGTCGACTACTCACAGCCCGTGTGAAACCGAACATCCAACTTCTCTACTAATCAGTATCACAAAGCCCGTTTGTAAAACCATTGTGTTCGAGAAATAGCCTCAGTGAGTGGATCCGCCTAGATGTTTCTTTCTATGTCTCTCTAAATCTCAAGTTCGCGGAGAAAGCCCTCTCCCGAATCGAGTAATACCTGTCTTAGAATATGTCTGGATATCTGATGGGACCTGGTTCATAAATGAACTCCAAATCCAAACTTCTTAGACTGTATCGATCACTGAACCTAATCAGTACCCGGCACCATGCCACCCTCAGTATCCTCTTGGACCACCTGTCCATAATACTGTCCCTCTTCGTCAGAGGGAAAAACTGTAACTCTTACAATCACTCTGTCATCCATGTCACCTTTGAAGCCTGGAATGATAATCGTCTCCCGAAGGAGGCTGCCGTCATCAAATCCGTAGAACATGTACTTATGTTCTAAAACTGCTTCCTTATGTTTCTCTAGGATTGGATTAATACAAACTTATTGCATCTAGTGCAAAAACAACATCTGGTGTGGTACTTGACATCTCATGATTGACTCAATTGCCTAAGCAAGTGATCTGCCAATCATGCACATCCCTCTCCCCTTTAGTCTATACGACACCTTTAGAGAGGGTAACTCCATCTCCTGCAGGTACACCACCATGCTAGGAGTCATCTATTCTAAAAACCATTAGAATACTGTCAAAGTACCTACATTGGGAAACTACCCAAATCCAGATCTAAAACCATAGATCTAGAAACCAGAATGTCAAATATTATATCCATATCCTGTCTGGAGAAACAACTGTGTGACGACCACAGTACAACCGATCGTAGTATAGGAATTTTACTTCCTACTCTGTGTATGTCATCCAGATACCATGACATCACACCCTACTACCTTCTTAACAGATCCATCCCCTATCCTGATTGAAGTCAAACCCATGACTGTCACATCAAAATTAGATGATCTATCTCCGCTATAACTGCTCTAGTCTATAAATAGACATAAGCTACTTGCCCACCATGCTTCCGTTGCTCCCACTGACTACGACAACCCTCCTACCGGGTCTCATAACCTGGAACAACAGTAGTGTCAAGTCTGGGTAGATAAGAACCTCCCTGTCACCGTCCTTGAGGCTACCGGAGTACCTCTCGGGTGTCTGAGGTTACCCACCAAATCTGCGGAGTGGCTATTGGAATATCAAACCTGATTGAATATATAGGTCCTATTAAATTTTCCGTAATCGTTTGCGGTTCTGGAATCACTTCTAGTTCTACCATACTCCCACTACTGTTTTCTGAAAAAGATCCATTTTACTAAAACTGTGGCGAGTCAAGAACAATATCACTATTGATCTTCCAAATTGTAGAATATCAACCCTCGTCATAGCCAGGGTCAACCCACAAACAGCCATTACAGAAACGTGCCCTGAGTTATCCAGAGTCTGGTTTTAAGCATTAGCTGGACAACTCCCCGTACCTTAATATCTTTTAAGGTATGAACTATTCTATATCCAATATAGAAACTTTGGCACTTATTTAATTGGAACCATATTCAAATCATGCAGCTATCTCCAGTGCATATCAACTTAATGGAAAGAGGCTAATCAGCATTACTCAACTTAGGAATCCGTCCAATTATGAGTAACCTGAAAGAGAAACACGTTTCTCAAAACCATTACTATCATCTGAATACCAATCACAAGAATCTACATCTTCGATCTCTTTGAAGAATCCCGATACATGTGACACCTGGTTCTCTACTTTATTCTTATACCCACAACTTCTCAAAACTTAGACCTTGTATTTCAACGAAACACTTGTCTAAATACTAAAGAAGTTATAAGTAAATAGAACATAGTACAAGGACCTACCCCTTTGTCCTGATGGACACTGGACAACATACAATACTCTGTATAAGTCCACTGAGTTAAACAACTCAAAACCTGTGCGTTGTAGGTGGAAAACTGTACCCTGGCGATTTCCTCAAATATCACCAATTACAACGAATTCCGATATAATGAGGATGATCACCTAATTCCCAATAACTTACTCCCACTCATCATCTGTAAAACCATACAGATATGAGAATGAAACCTGGTAAATACATACCCTTGGAGTAAGTATCTAATCGGGAAAACAGTTTTGCTTTTAACAATGCACTGAAACATGAAAATGTTTCGTAGGGGTATCCTGGTATTCATAGCAATGCCTCTTCCATAATCCAATTCATGACTTCAACCGTATATTTTATTGCCATCTCTCCAAATCCCTTTATTTGTCTTTAGTCGTTACCTGCTGTACACCATCGTTAGGCTAAATGGTTTTCTTCCTTCCCTACCGTTCGGCACCAGCCTATGGTTTGGAAGAAGACTATCTAGTAAGCATAATAGGTGTACCCTCCTAAACCAAGGAGCACTCGTATCTTGAGAGAAGGTGATGATAAAAGACAACTGAATAATACCTTATTCTTTTAAAGGTGAAATAGGAGTGGCGATGAAGTACGCGGTTTTGGTCGTGAATGATATCAGTCGCAATTTACTTTGCCCTCTTTCTAATCCCTTTATTTTGTCTTTACATATTACCTTCTGCACACCCTACTTAGGCTAATTGGTTTTCTTCATTCCCTACCTTTCGGCACCAGCCTATGGTTTGGAATAAGACTATCCAATAAGCGTAATAGGTGTACTCTCCTAAACCAAGGAGCTCTCGCAACCTGAGAGAAGGTGATAATAAAAGACAACTGAATAAACCAATTCTATTTCTCCTGAACCTGGATCCATCCTCGAAGAAGTCCCTCCGAGTTCGTATATAACCATACGATGGATCTATCCAATGGAAGTGGATATCCGTAGTAATACGGGTGTTCTGAGAAATTCAAAGGGTAAAAGAAGGAGTGGCAATGACTTATGCAACATAGACAATCCAAAAGCCAGTATGTTAAGAAGGTTCGGTCAACCTGGTCCCTGAGTCATAGTCTAGGGTCGGTCAAAGGTCGCTGCCAAAGAGAGAGAGAAAAGAAACACTCTGCGTGCACTCTAACCTAGATCAGAATGGTCATCACTTTATCTAATCCGGAAACCTCCCACTGTCCTGTCAAATTCTCCTCCAAACCTAAAGAAGAATCAATCGGGATCATCCGAAGAGTAAACCAACTCATCAGTGGGAATCGGGATCCAACTCTCATCGCATGATAACGTGACGGAATCCACTCGCGTTATCACACTCCAGAAGGTATGCGCATGCCTGGCAAGTTTCAGTTTCTTTAGAAACTCCCGATATGATTTTTGCCCCATGTTCTTATGACCTTGGCGAAAGTCAACAAATCATAAGTCACATGTCAAGTTCTGCCCGTCATTATCTTGTTAATTTGAACCCACCAGTACATACCCTTGACGAAAGCCAACAAGGTAATACGACTGTCCCAAACCAACACATCTATCTATGCAACAAATGAATACCCCAGCAACTACCAAACACTATGCCTTGACGAAAGCCAACAAACATAGCTTGAATATTACTGACCATCCATAAGAAACGACGGAGGGCTACGGATGGTTTTTGGCGAAAAACCTTTAACGTAGTGAACTTGATCTCGTTGAAGGAACCTGATAGCTTTTTAAAATATAGTGGCGAAAACCTTTTGCTAAAGAGGTCACTCCCGGTAAAGGGATCTCGGCTCTTTCCTCGTGGAATGAGGTGCAGGATATTCCACTGAATACCGCTATGCAAAGCAACATGTAATCGACTATAGTGAAATTATTACCCTGACGCTAACTTCTGCCCAAGGGGTCTGTCCCGGTGAAGGGATATCAGCCCTTGCCCCGTCGAATGAGGTGCAGGATATTCCAACCGAATATCTCTATGCAAAACAAAAGGAAACGTCTTTGCAATAACACTTTTTAAATTTGTTCCAACAACATCCAAACAGGTTTGTTTTACTTTGCATTGATCAGAATCAACACAGTCCCATCATTTAATCACACCAGAAAAGAACGAAAATAAAATGTACGTATATGCCATCCGCATTCGTCACTGGGTCCCGTCATCACTCGTTAGGTTACTTAACTAACGACAGAGCGGGGACTGGACTAGCGCGGGTGTAAAACATATACAACATCTAATAGTATATTGTAACATTTTCAAAAATATAAAATATTAATTTTGGGGAATTTCTATAATTTAATATTATTTTATTGATTATTTTAATATTAAATGTAATTAAATAGGAAAAATGTTGGAAAAATTATGAAAAATTATGGAAAATTCTAAAATAGGGTAAATTAGTGAATTTTGACATTTTTAAGTTTTTGGTGATTAGTTTGATACTAATTTAGTGCTAATCGCGATTAAAATCGCTAATCTGGTTTTTTGGGTTTTTGTGCAAAATTGTGCACATATCATTTTGGACTTGTGTTACATTTTCTAGCCATGATTTATCTTTTGGGTTTACTATTTAGATGAGAAGGGTTTTGGTTTAAAAGAAAAGGGGAAAAAGAAAAGAAAAGAAAAGAAAAGGAAATGAGGGTAGGTATATGAGAGAGGTGGACCTTTGACTTCTATCCTTAGCCATTTCTCCCATCATTTTCATCCCTCATCCTCCTCCTCCTGCAGCTGCTGCTCCCCCTCTCTTCCTCCACCTTCAAGCCCTCATTTCACCTCTAAAACTACACCAAAATCCCATTTCGGTTTCATAAAAAAGATGCACGAGCTCGAGATCTTTGCAATGGACCAAGAAAGCTTGGATTGTGGCCATTTGGGGCAACTCAAGAAAATTCTTGAGTTGCCGATTGAGGTAATTTCTGACCACTTAGCCCAATTATAGCTTTTCCTATAACCCCATGTTAAGATTGTATCGATATTGTGTGATATTATGGACTTGGTGAAAACCTAGTTAGGGTTTGAGAGGAACTTGGGTTGTATTGTGAAATTGAGTTCAATTGAGGATACACCAACACCCTAGTGCATGAATTGAGACCCTAACCTGAGAACCAAACCACAGAATACGGATTTTAGAAACCGATATCGGGGAAAATGTGAAATCTGTGAGGGTTAAATGGAATCTGCTATCACCCCGAGGACCCTAAAATAATATTGAGTGGAAATTGAGATGTGCAGGAACAATGGAACCAACACCCCAAACCCCAGCTCCCCATTCCAAACTGAGGCCGCCAAAACCTCCATTCTGGCCGCAAATTGCGGCCAGACCAGTGAGGAATTGCCTCGTTTTGCGTGCCTGGCCCCATTTCCTATAGTTTAGACCCTGGGTACTGCTAGTTTTGACATATTCCTTCCAGGGTGAAATCTGGGACATATTTCCTAAGTTGCTGTTTTGGATTTTAGTTTCCGTATTCCGTATTTTCATTTCTGCATTGGTGTGATTCGTTTTACCTCGACTATTTGACGTTTTTACGACGATATAGAGGGTTTAGTGATGGTTTTGAAGGCGTGCCATAGGTTTTCACCTATAGGCCCCTTATCGTGTCGTTTTGGACTTCGTGTGCCGTTTTAGCTTTGATTTGGTTTTGATGCGATGCGATACGTGTGTTATGTGTAGGTACACCGCGACGATCCGAGACGATGCGGAGGATGACAGTGACGTCGACACCGACACGCAGGACACAGGTGAGTAGATCATATCTACAGGGGGAAGTCGGGTGGATGGCGTATAGCACCCCCGCAGTCCGTAGTTAGTATACTATATATATGTAGATATATGATAGTGTTTAGTGTGTTTTAGCTTTGTGTTAGAGGTATTATGGTTAGTTAGGGGTAGAAATACCTAGCGTAGTTCCTAGTTGCGAACCATAGGATAGATTTGCACCCACACGCGTATACTGTGTGTTTTCTTATACTTGCACCGTACTTGATTATATGGGAAGACTTTGGAGATGAGTCGATGATGTGGGCTTTGTGCCGCGAGATCGGTGATTTGATATGGTTCATATTTGGGAATATGACATGTGACTCTTGCGGGTCTGGGATGTGTGTTTACCCCCGCATGCTTACTTCATTGGTGGTATCGGGTTGTACTAGACATAGAGTAGTACCCCAGACTATAGGATCTGATGATAGTGATACCTGTTATGTGGAGAGATAGTGAGATGTTGACCCCTACCCAGCTATTGGGATGCCGTACGACGATTTACCGTATGAGCTTTACATTGATGATAGACCCGCGCTCATGACTGGAGGATGTCAGATGATACACTGTATCATACGCGATACTATTGAGGCGGGATCACCGACTTATATATATATATATATATCGACTCAGATGTTAGGCGGTTTCCTTACCTGTAGCTCAGCTTGTTAGTTCAGCCGTATAGTTTAGTATATTAGTTGACATTAGACTAGACCGAGTCATACCCATTTCAAAACTAACGAATCGGGAATATTTTAAAGATAAGCAGAAGGGTTATACGGATATTTTTAAACGACGTATCTTTTCATAAAAACACCGTAGCCCCTATTTTCAAAACCCCATGATTCGTGTTATTTCAAAAGGCACCAATTGTATGACTTATTTTAGAGTAATGCAGATTAGTTTTAGTTACGTCTAGTTTCAGCTCCCACCCCCTTTTTGTGGTTCGTTTTGCATCGCATCTTTATACTATATTTCATACTCCAGTATTAATATCATGCTGCTAGGACACCAGCACCATTATCGATGATGCATCTGTTCCACGTACACTTGTTGCCGGCTCACACACTCATCATCGATAATTGCCATGTCACTACACTGTAGTACCATTACATTCATTATATGATTCTTACATGACATGATGATGTACATACCTGTTAGTGTTTATGCCCTAGAAGGCCATTACTGTATCATACTAGCTTGTATATTACTTAATGGAAGCTTGGGATATTCACATATATATAACAGTCTTGCTAAACATGGTAGTATGCTACTTGGTTTTTCTATCTTAATATGTGAGTGTACGTATTGATAGAGCTCTTAGGATCTTGCTTGGCTACCGGCGTTGTGATGGCAGTCACACTAGTGGGGGCTGGGTAGTCTACAAGCACATCCTTATTCAGGTCCCTGGTCGTTGGATTATCGAGACAGAGCATCGATACTCCGGAGTAGACTAGTGTGTACGCTTCTCATCCCAGTTGGGGAGATGGTCTGTCCCACAGCCATCAGTACGTCGTACTGGAGATAGTATACAGGTGCTCGTTAGGTTACGGGTACACCGGACAGGACTCACAGGGAACTGTTGGTTGGTTTGATACCAGTCGTCAGTGAACAGTTCCCAGGTGACATGAGTACAGCGTAGTCCGCAGACTTGACACTGCTACTTCGCCTTGAGTGTGTCCCACTGTTCTTAGATTGCTACCCTACCACGGCTCTATGGAGTCGTGCAAACAGGTAGCAGTTGGGTGCAGTCCCGAGCACTTGGAGGCAGTGGCGGTTAGACAGGATTCGTCCCTCCCGGTATTGGGAGTAGATATCGTGCTGTGTCAGAGAGCCATTACGCAAAGTCCCTGGCCAGGGCAAGCGAGATTTGCTGGTAGGTTCCAGCAGTTTCTCAGGGTGTAATGGGCTTCGCTCCGACACGACTTATACCGCTATTAGGGGACTGACGCTTGCCGCCCCCCTAGGCCCGATATGCGATAGTCATGGACGAACGGACCGGACTGTATGGAGATTGTCACATCAGACTCAGTAGGAGTTCGGATGGGTTTACTCATCGGCCTTCTTATCGACAACTACCTGGGGACCGTTACGTACAGCTAGTGCCGCTTGCGGTCTGTGGTTAAACCCACTGCCAGCGTAGTAGTCGAGTCTCTAGAGTCCCACACAGAGAGTTTCCTACTCCAGGCGAAACGATATAGAGGTTGCATGGTTTTGCGACAAAGGGTTCGGACGCATACGTGCGTTTACGCGCGTACGACTTTCGGACAGTTTTTACCAGTCGGCTTTGGTTTAAGCCAGTTACTGGTATCCGGTTATTGGATTTTTACAGTCTAAAGTTTTTCCGTATTTTTACGGATCGGAGGGGCGTTCTCGTAATTGCTCGAGAAGCTTCTAGAAGATGTGACTAAGGAGGTTTGTTTTGGAAAGAGAGTGAGTCATAGTGGTGATTCATTCATCTCATTAATGCACATTTATTGCTTAATGACTCATGTTAATGAATCATCACAAGATATTTTGAAGCATGCTTATTCATTTCATTTTATTCATTTGTTGAAAATAAGAATGCTTCACATAATATTATGATACACTCTCTCTCTTCTCTCATTATCATATTACACATTCTCTCTCCTCAAGCTCTCATCTTCAAGATACTAACCTTAATCCTCATGTGTTGAGATCAAAGGTTTAGTTAGACTAAACAATCCATAACCTTCACTCTTTATCATTCTATCATCTTTGATTAGCAATCAAAGTTGGTTAGTTACCTCAAGTTAGAGGTTAAGCTTGGAGTTTCGCTCTCGGGTGGATCGTCTACTACCTAGAGAAGGCCAAGGAGAACCAAGGAGGACATAAAGAAGAAGGACCGGTTCATTAGGTATAATCCCTAATCACTTATGTAATGAAACTCATAAGAATACGGTTTTTAGGGTTTAGCTTCGATTCAAGCGGTTAGTCGATGTTTGTTGTTTAAACTTGATAAGTTTTTGTTAATTCCGCCTCCCCATAAGCACTGGGGTGTACTACATCGACTTACAGTGGTATCAGAGCCTCGCTAAACACTAAATAACTTAATCGCAAATTTGTACGAATTTCGAACGAAAAAACGATCCCGGAAAACCCTAGTTCTGTATAGTTTCTGTCGAACTTAAAATCAAGTCCTAAAATTTTTTTGGAGTGTTCAGAGAGCTAGAAAGGGGTCCAGCAGAACACCCAAGAAATTCGAGACCATGAATCGGCAACTCGGCCGCGAAAGCGCGGCGGATCGGTGGGATCTGCCGCGCAACCGCGGCGCTTTGGCCGAGTCATGGACTCGTTTTTCTTGTGTGGGTCCCCTGTGAAATTTGGGGTTTTCTGGAATATTTAATTATTGCTCAGGTTACTGTTTAACAGAGCAGATTTTGGAGCAATTTTGAAGTTGTTTATTCGATCGAAAAATACAGTATTTGCGTATTGGATTATATCTGTGATTGTTTGATGTGTTCGTAAACCTCCCCCAACTGCTAGTATGTCGGTTGGCAGGGGGTTGCACATTTCTGAAATGGTTATATCTGTTTGTGCATATAAACTGTATTGGACTGTTGTGGTGTATAGCCGGGTTAACAATGGTTTATTGATTTATTCATTTGTTGGAAATGTAATTTGTTGTAATATTATTTTCGCGGGGCACTTCCAGGTTGCGGTTGTAGCCACCGTTGTATTATTTCATTTTACTGTTTTTGCTCCTAGGACTGACCCAAGGTGGGGTACACAGACTGCCGGGTGGGTAGTTTGCCGTACCCGTAGGGGTCGAGGGTGGGGTAAACGGCTATTCATCACAACTGTGTAATCTGTCTTTTCTTGCAGGCTCAAAAGAAATACAGATTGCTTGCAAATCCAATATTGTTTATCTGTGTTCTGGAATGAATATCATTGCGTCAGACGAATGTAAAATATCTATATTTACTATAGCTATTTAGACGTCACTTATGTTTTACACCCGCGCTAGCCCAGCCCCCGCTCTGTCGTTAGTTAAGTAACCTAACGGGTGATGACGGGACCCCGTGGCGAATGCGGATGGCATAAGAGGACGTTATATTTTCGTTGTTTTCTGCAATGATAGGTTAATGATGGGACGCATTATCTATAATGCAAAGTAAAACAAACCAAAGTTTAAATCGTTGGAACAATTTAAAAGAAACCACTCGGTTATTTTTAAAACAGATATTTTTAAATGCGGAGCTTTAACCACTCCTTTTAAAAGCTATCAGGTTCCTTCGGTTATATCAAGTTCACTACGTTTACGGTTTCGCCAAAACCAGTCGTAGCCCTCCGTCATTTCATTTGGGTATTCAGTAGTATTCAAGCTATGCATTTTGGCCAAAGTCAAGGCATAGTGTTTGGTAGCTACTGGGTTTTCATTTGTTGCATAAGATAGATGAGTTGGTTTGGGACAGTCGTATTACCATTTGACCAAAGTCAGGGGTATATACGGATGGGTTCAAATTGACAAGATAATGACGGGTAGAACTTGACATGTGACTTATGACATTTTGACCAAAGCCAAGGTCATAAGAGCATGGGGCAAAAACTTATATCGGGAATTTCTAAAGAAACTGAAATTTGCAAAGAGATGCATACCATTTGGAGTTTGATGAATGTTGGTAGCATTCCTTCAACATTATCATACGATGATATTTGGATCCCGATCCTACTGTGAGTATTTGCTACTTATCAGGATATTCGTCGCTTAACGATCAATGCTATAAACCTAGTAGGTGTCCAGAAAAGTGTCAGCGGGGTTACGCCCCCAGAGAAAAGAGGTTCTTTAATTAAGGAACTTCGCGAAAGCGTTGGAAAACCTCCCTCGAAGTATCGACACCAGCCTGGCTGAACGGTTAAGCAAGTATTGTACGGTGAGAATAGTCTTGGCTAATTCTTCTTTTATGGTTTGAGGAAGGATTCGAGAAACAGTGGGAGCCATCCAGTTTAGATAAACTAAAAACCACTCTAAACTTGCAAGAGCATCATGCTAAAGAGTTTTCTTCTCTCTCTCCTAATTGCAGCGACCCTGAAAATGACTGGACTTAAGTTACTTTTAGAGAAAAATATACTGACAGGGCCAAACTATAAAGATTGGCTGCGGAATGTCAAGATGGCTTTGACCTATGACAAACTGGGGTACGTCCTCACCGCTACAGCACCTGCTGCCCTTGGTCCCAAATCCAGCAATGCGGATAAGGAAATCCGTAAAACCTGGGATTTAGATTGCGCGAGAGCCAAGTGCATCGTGCTTGCCTCGATGAATAATGAACATCAGAGGAGGCACGAGGATATGTCTCTAGATGGCATATTTCTCCATACAAAGGAACTTTATGGAGAGCAATCTCGTATAGCAAGATACGAGACCTCGAAGAAACTGTTTCGAGCGAGGTTGGCTGTCGGGTCATCGGTAGGTGAACATGTCCTACAGATGATCGGCTATATTGAAGAGCTCGCGGACCTTGGAACGACTTTGGATAATGAGCTCTATACAGATCTTGTTCTCCAGTCCCTTCCTCCCACCTACGCCCAGTTTATCCTCAACTTCAATCTTCAAGGAAAAGAAGTTGAACTTGCGGAACTCCTGAACATGTTAAGGAGTGCAGAGGGCACCTTGCAGAAGGCAAGGGAAACACCCGCTATGTTTGTTGGCGGTTCATCTTCTTCAGGGTCCAAGGCTAGGGCCAAAGGAAGGAAGAAGAAGGCCGCACCCAGACCTAGAGGAGGTGTTAGTAAGGTGGGAAAGAAGGGAAAGAAAAAGTTTACAGCACCGGTAGTTGGCCTGGATGAGTGCTTCCATTGTCACAGGAAAGGGCACTGGAAGAAGGATTGCAAGGCGTGGAACGCCAAGAACCAGGAACCGAAGCAAGCTGTGGCTTCGACTTCAGGTGTGTTTGTAATTGAGAATTGTCTGTCGATCAACTCTACTTCCTGGGTATTGGATACCGGGTCAGGATCTCATATTTGCAATTCTTTGCAGGCACTGAGAAACCGTAGAGTGCTGAAGGAAGGTGATATGATCCTCAGGGTTGCTAACGGAGCTAGCGTGGGAGCTGCGTCCGTCGGGGATTATCACCTAGGATTGACGAGTGGACACATTTTGGTTTTACATAACTGTTATTTTGTACCCAGCTTAACGTGTAATATCATATCAGTTTCCTTGTTATCAAATAAAGGTTATGATTTCACGTTTGTAAGAGATGTTGTCAACATCCACCTTAATCATGGTTTGATTGGGTCCGGTACTCTAAATAACGGCATATATGTGTTAAACCAACTCCAAATTTTCAATGTCCAGAACACACTAAAAAGAAAGTCTCCAGATTTAAATAAAGCTTTCTTATGGCATTGTAGACTGGGTCACATCAATGAGAGAAGGTTGACTAAGTTGCATAGAGAAGGATATTTGGACACGTTCGAATATCAAACTTATGACACTTGTCAATCTTGTCTCAAAGGAAAGATGACAAAGACTCCATTCACTGGACAAGGAGTAAGAGCGAGCGAGCTCTTAGGACTCATACACAGCGATGTATGCGGTCCATTGTCTACACATGCGAGAGGTGGTTTTTCCTATTTCATTACTTTCACGGATGATTACTCAAGATACGGATTCATTTATCTGATGAAACATAAATCCGAGGCTTTTGAGAAATTCCAAGAGTATAAGAATGAAGTAGAAAACCAAACCGGCAAAAGTATAAAGACACTTAGATCTGATCGAGGTGGAGAATACTTGAGTGCCGAGTTCCTAGGTTACCTAAAAGAGAAAGGAATTCTCTCTCAGCTTACTCCTCCATACACTCCACAGCATAACGGTGTATCGGAGAGACGGAATCGAACCCTATTGGATATGGTACGATCCATGATGAGTAATACTGAGTTACCGCGATCTTTCTGGGGTTATGCGCTTGAATCAGCGGCATATCTTCTGAACAGAGCTCCTACCAAGACTGTGCCTACCACTCCATATCAGATGTGGACTGGGAAGAAACCCCCATCTTCAGCATATGAAGATTTGGGGATGTCCAGCTTTTGTTAAAAAGCAGCATGTGGACAAGCTCGAGGCACGATCAGTAAAATGTATGTTTGTGGGATATCCAAAGAACTCCAAGGGATATTATTTCTATTACGCAGAGGAACAAAAGGTTTTTGTTTCTCGTAATGCCCATTTTCTGGAAAATCAGTTTTAGAAAAGGAAATAAGTGGGAGCGAAATAGAACTGGAAGAAATTCCAGAACCACAAACTGCTACTGAAAGTTTGGTAGAACCAGAGGTTCAAGAAGAACAGAACATTCCCGCACCCCTCCGCAGGAGTAGTAGGCCGTCTCGTCCGCCTGAGAGATACTACGGTTTTCTCATAGATGGGGATAGAGAGGATTGCATCATAGATGATGATGAACCTACTGACTTCAGGCAGGCCATCCAGAGCGGCGACTCGGTACGATGGCTAGATGCAATGCGGACCGAAATGGAGTCCATGTACACCAACAAAGTATGGACTTTGGACTTTGCTCCAGATGGGGTAAAACCCATAGGATGCAAATGGATCTTCAAGAAAAAGATTGGTGTAGATGGACAGGTGGAAACCTATAAGGCTAGACTTGTTGCAAAGGGTTTTCGTCAAAGACCTGGTTTGGACTATGACGAAACTTTTTCTCCAGTGGCTATGCTCAAATCCATTCGGGTCCTTCTTGCTATTGCTGCCTTCCATGATTATGAAATCTGGCAGATGGACGTAAAGACGGCTTTTCTGAATGGAAATTTAGAAGAGAGCGTCTATATGGATCAGCCAGAGGGTTTCAATCAGAGTGGGAGCAGCGGGAAAGTATGCAAGCTGCTTAAATCCATTTATGGACTAAAGCAGGCATCGCGGAGTTGGAACATCTGTTTTGATGAGACAGTCAAAGAATATGACTTTATCAAAAATCCAGATGAACCGTGCATATATAGTAAAGTTGTGGCCAGAAGTGTCGTATTCCTCGTCTTGTACGTGGATGACATTCTATTGATAGGAAATGACATTCCTATGCTACAATCTGTCAAAGGATTCTTGTCACACAGGTTCTCCATGAAAGACCTGGGTGATGCCTCTTACATTCTGGGGATCCGGATCTATCGTGATAGATCCAAGAGGATGTTGGGACTTTCGCAGTCCAGGTATATCGACACTGTACTGAAAAGATTCAGTATGGAAGATTCAAAGCGCGGTAATCTACCGGCTTGTCACGGAATCACCCTCTCCAAAGAGATGTCTCCCAAGACTGATTTGGAAAGGGAACGCATGTCTATTATACCCTACGCTTCTGCGGTAGGCTCTATAATGTATGCGATGTTGTGTACCAGACCAGATGTAGCTTACGCACTGAGCGTGGTAAGCCGGTATCAGTCAGACCCAGGGGAGAAGCACTGGATAGCAGTAAAGAACATTCTCAAGTACCTGAGGAGGACTAAGGAGATGTTCTTGGTTTACGGCGGAAAAGACCTCAGGTTGGAGGCCTTTGCTGATTCCGGCTTCCAGAGTGATAAGGACGATTCCAAGTCCATGTCGGGTTATGTCTTTACCCTCAATGGAGGGGCGGTGTGCTGGAAGAGCTCCAAGCAGGACACCGTTGCTGACTCGACGATGGAAGCGGAGTATATAGCTGCTTGCGATGCCGCAAAAGAAGCAGTCTGGATGAAGAAGTTCCTAACAGAACTTCAGGTGGTTCCTACCATAGTTGATCCAATACCTCTGTATTGCGACAACAACGGAGCTATAGCTTTAGCGAAGGAACCAAGGTCCCATCAGAAGTCCAGACACATCTTGAGGCGGTATCACCTGATCAGGGAGATCATTGATCGTCAGGAGATCGAGGTTCGGAGAGTTGCTTCAGAAGAGAACATTGCTGATCCATTCACGAAGGCCCTTCCTCAGATTCAGTTCGAGAGGCTACTCGAGATCATTGGTCTGCGATATGCCAGTACATGGCCCTAGTGCAAGTGGGAGATTGTTAGTGTTTATGCCCTAGAAGGCCATTACTGTATCATACTAGCTTGTATATTACTTAATGGAAGCTTGGGATATTCACATATATATAACAGTCTTGCTAAACATGGTAGTATGCTACTTGGTTTTTCTATCTTAATATGTGAGTGTACGTATTGATAGAGCTCTTAGGATCTTGCTTGGCTACCGGCGTTGTGATGGCAGTCACACTAGTGGGGGCTGGGTAGTCTACAAGCACATCCTTATTCAGGTCCCTGGTCGTTGGATTATCGAGACAGAGCATCGATACTCCGGAGTAGACTAGTGTGTACGCTTCTCATCCCAGTTGGGGAGATGGTCTGTCCCACAGCCATCAGTACGTCGTACTGGAGATAGTATACAGGTGCTCGTTAGGTTACGGGTACACCGGACAGGACTCACAGGGAACTGTTGGTTGGTTTGATACCAGTCGTCAGTGAACAGTTCCCAGGTGACATGAGTACAGCGTAGTCCGCAGACTTGACACTTGCTACTTCGCCTTGAGTGTGTCCCACTGTTCTTAGATTGCTACCCTACCACGGCTCTATGGAGTCGTGCAAACAGGTAGCAGTTGGGTGCAGTCCCGAGCACTTGGAGGCAGTGGCGGTTAGACAGGATTCGTCCCTCCCGGTATTGGGAGTAGATATCGTGCTGTGTCAGAGAGCCATTACGCAAAGTCCCTGGCCAGGGCAAGCGAGATTTGCTGGTAGGTTCCAGCAGTTTCTCAGGGTGTAATGGGCTTCGCTCCGACACGACTTATACCGCTATTAGGGGACTGACGCTTGCCGCCCCCCTAGGCCCGATATGCGATAGT